>OX326967.1:54479147-57138239 GCA_946800305.1 Medicago arabica
AAATATGGGGGTTAGGACCCGATCCCAACTCCTGAAGTGCATCAACGCATGTTAAAAAGAGGGAAACGGTTCCTTCCAACGGAGTCTCTCAATTTGTTTCGGCAGTTTTAATCTCAACCTTTAATAGTCATCTCTTTATTCTTTTTAAACTTTAAATACTCTCACTTTATTAATTTTTAACGGTCAAGATTCCTTTGCATGATGCATTCATCGGAGGAGATCCAAACCCTTAAAAAGAACGCAAAAACAAAAACGTGATTGGTTTTACAAATACATTACATGTCCTTTAACGTCAAATGTGCGTAGAAAGCCTTTATCAATTGTGCTATGGTGATATGAGATACACTTTTTTGCAAAATAAGTAAATAATTATTATTAAACTTTAGATGAAAGATGATGGTTGAGTTTTGATAAAGAAATGTAGTACTAGTAATGTTTTTTGATATATGGTAATGATGAATATGTCCTAACACCTGAACACAACTAGCGAGCAAAAGTTACGACCAGATATATTCGGGGATTATGAACTAAGAGGGATATGAGGTTTTCAAGAGACTTGTGAACAATATAAGTGACCTATAGAACAATTTTCTGCATATGATAACATGGTCGGTCCAATATATTTTATTATTAAGTGAAGCTTAAAACAAATTTTAATAGAGATTAATTAGAATACTGTGACGTGTGACGGTGTTAAGTCATTTTACATTATCAACCAATTAAAACCATTGAATTAGACACTTCAGCCTATATGTTAAAAATAGAGAAAATCAAATCAAATCTTTTCTAATAAATACCTTATTTTCACATTTCTAATTTATGACAGTTCTCTCTCACCCATTTACACGACAAATAATACTTTTTTCTTCTCTCCCTCTTCCTTCTTAGCATTCTTGTCCTCATTCCTCTCCACCTCTTCTTCTTTTTACTCTCTATGAACTCAGATAACTCTTCTTTTCAATTTCTTTCTCTTTTCATGATTAAATGCTAACATTATTTAACATGCAAGTAAAACTAAGGTTGCACTAGTAAAGCTAGAAACAAAGGATATTGCACAAATAAAGTCAAAAACTTAACCACTGCTAACACTATGAACACTAGTTCTCATAGTGTTCATAGCAACCATTGCAAAAATTGGAGCCATATAAAAAATAAGGCAAAAGAAAATTGATTTTCCATATAAAAAATTAGAGTCAGTGCATAAATGTACTGGAAAATAATTCTCAAAGTGTTCATAGGCATAAAAAGGGAAATGCTTTGTACAGCGAGAAATAGTTTCCCGACGCACTAAAAACAACAGCAATCCTTTAATTGTAGGTAACCGCCCAGCATGCATGCGGGAATTTTTATTTTTTTTGCATCAAAGGAATTTTTCAGGAATTATTTTCTTCTCAGATTTTTTAATTTTCTTCACATATAACTCTTGATTACAAAGAAAAATCATTAAATCAGAGAAAGTTTTATCTTATGTAGTTGTAGACACTAGCCTTGAAGACATGGATGTAATGGAAGAGGTGGTGTAGGAGGTGAGAGAGATGAAAGCAGTATCATAATGCAGCCAAACAACAAATACGTATAATAGGAAACGTGAGAGGAAATTATTAGAGAAGATTTTATTTGATTTTTAACATAAACGCTTGTTTGATTGAGTAATTTTAATTGGTCGACAGTGTAAAGAGGCTCTTTACACTGTCAGAGCATTCTACTTAAACTCATTTTGATATATGAGATATCTTTTGCCTGCGTATGAAGTATTTTATTTATTAAATCTAATAACAAATATTTTTTGTTGATAAGCCGACGATTTCAGTAACCTTAGCCTTTGGCCGACCCTCTATGATAACAACCGTTTCACTAACTGTCAACATCTATCCTTTGCTAAATTTTGGTATGTTTACATTGATTTATTTGAACATATTCATTGTCATAAGTTTTGTGAGAGATTAGCAAAAAATGTTTTTTTTTAGATAGACGAAATGACAAAGCCATCATAAACTCACACACACAAGTTGAGGTACTGGGGTTTGAACCCCAGTCATGGCATCCGGTCTAACAATTTCGACATTTTGCTAATTGAGCTAGGACTTGTGGATGAAAAGATGACTTTTATTTAACAAAAAATTATGATTATATGAGTGATAGAAAAAAGCATAGAAATAGTGGTAAATAATTTTAATAAACTAATAACATTTATCTTTAAAAAAATAACATATACAGCCAGAAAGTATAAAAACATTAAGCATGCAAATTTATTCATAAAGAAGAAACAGATCTATTTTTAACTTATTGATTGTTTTGGACATATTTTATCCATTCTTTTTAATAATGTATCTTATCAAAAAAGTAAATGATCAGATAAAACTTTGAATTCATTTGTTGATGTTATTTAGTTTCAAATAAAATAATTTTTTGTTTTGAAATTAATTGTTCATAGCTCAATTATTTTGAAATAAATAACAAAATAGCAATTCCCACTTCAACAGAAAGTATACAAACTAAATTGAAAATTCTAAGGTCCATCTGTAGAGTATACTCTAAGTTTTGTATATTTAGAAGGAATTGAAAAAAGAAGGCAAAAACAAAACAGGACTAGCTAAATTTTCCAGATTTCCAGTACAATCTTTGATGTTTCTCAAATTTGCAATTTCACATAACACTGCAAGCATTTGGGTTCTCATCACTGAACATTTGCGGCGCCGGTGGCGGTGGTGGAGGGTATGCTTGATAGTAAGCAGCTGGGTATGCAGGATATCCAATTTCTGGGTATGCATACAAATCCATAGATGGATTATAGTAGTATTGATATTTCTTCATCTCCTCCTCCACATTTGTCTCTTCTGCAATAACTGCTTCTTTCTCCTCTTCTTGTGGTTTGGCTTCACCATCTCCTTCTTCTTTCTTCTCAGCCACTTCTTCAACTTTCTCCTCTTTTTTCTCTTCCTCAGCTTTGGCTTCTTCCTCCACTTTCTCTTCCTTCATGATCACTGCATGCTTCCCAATTCTCTTGTACACATATCCAACCAACATTGCTGGATCATACACTCCCTTCACAGTTACCTCTGAGTTCTTCAGATCAGTTTCCACCAATTCCACTCCTGCCAATCAATTACATCAATCAGCTCAATAGTCCACTACTTATATATTTCAATAATAATTAACAGATTACTCCTGCTGAATAAGATTATAAAATCCCTAAATTTGATTCAGCATTCAAGTGGAGTACATTCAAACTAATGTTTTAACAAAAGCAGGACACAATGATTTCGTTGGTTCAGTCAGATAAATCAGAGTAATGATTTAATTGGTCCGGCCAATTAAATCACATAATATTTTTCTTATGACTTACTTATAGCAAAAAAAAACTGATATGATACTCCGCTCAATTTCTTACACATGACCTAGTATAGTAAAATAAACTGACATGTTATTCCGCGGTATAGTTGACTTACAACGAAAAAAACGGCCCAACCCCAACCAACCATGGTTAAATCAATTTAATCTGAATGAATCATACCATACAATATACAATCAGAGCCAAATTAAGCAATTGAATTTGTTAGTCAAATCTGAGTTTTAAAACATTCAACAAATAGTAAAAATACAATTCCATCTGATTTTGTATATATATTGGAAATGGACAGTACCATTCATTTTTAGTATCCGTTTTTTGATCTCCTCTGCACAAGCTTCACAATGCATGTGAACTTTGAGGACAACACTCACAATCTGAGGCTGCAAATGAGAAAAAAAGAACACAAAAAAAAACCATAAATCCACGGATTCAATGAAAAGTAAACAAATGATAAAGTAAAAAGTTGAAAGAAACAAAAACACTAATTTACCTCTTCTTTCTTCTCCTCTTCAGGTGCAGCCTTCTCTTCCTCAGCAATTTTTTCCTCCTCAGGAGCACTTGGGATCGGAGAAAGAAGCTCAACCTTCCTGCGACTCTTCTTCTGAACCCTCTCCAAAACCATCAATGGCTCTGCTTTCTCTCCTTTCACAACGACCATATGTGATTTGCAATCTGTTATCACATCTTCAACACCTGGAAAATCTTTCAACGACCGACGAACTTTCTTAGCACAGTTTTCACAATGCATGAACACTTTCAGCAAAATCTCTGCCGGAGGCGGCGCAGGAACAGCAGCTTCATCTTTTGTTTCCTCTGGCTTGGTTTCTTCCTCCTTTTTCGGTTCCTCTGTTTTTTCTTCTTCTGTTTTGGTTTCCTCTGTTTTCTTCTCTTCCTAAATTGCTTAGAATCAGCGCCATATATAAATGAAAGTAAACAAAACCAATAATTAAAAGCATAAAAGAAGAGTTATCTTTCAATACCTCGCCCATTGGTGTTACTCTGCTGCTGAGATAACAGGAACTCTGCTTTGTTTTTTTACCTCACTTTTTTTGTGCACTACTACTATACACTTCAATGGTATATGATATGATATGATAAAGGCTATTTATAATCTCATTTTCAGTATTATTATTTTTGACTGAACAGAATTATATTTCTATTAATTTCATTTTTATATTTTATAATAATGCATTATTATAATTTAAATTTATGAAATGTTTCACCTAGTCAAATAAACAGTAATAAGGCAGTTAACTCATTTAATGTAATTATAGTGTGCCAGAAAAACTAATGTCTTTATTCTATATCTAGAACTAATAACGGATATAAAGAAAAAAATTGATGATTACAAGATAAATTTTTATTTTGCTATGAAGATTACAAGATAATCGAATGATGATTTTTGGTTTCATCTGTTTATGTTAGGTTTTAAATTGATCTATTACTTTTAAAAGTTTGAAATTTGTATCTTGTATGTCACAAAGTTATGAATAAGTTAGCTCTTTTAGTCAAATTTTCTTTTAAAACCACCATGTGATTAACCGAGGCGTACACAATGATGACTTTAGGAGGACTTCTACGATACATTCATAAATTTTAGTGTAACGGTACTCCTGTCTCACAAAATTTATATATTAATGATCATTTTTATGAAATAAAAAATTATTTGTCAATATTTATATCTTATAAAACATCATTTCATAAGAAAAAACATCATTTTATTGTTTATAAAGATCATATTAAAAAATTTACATTTTGTCATAAAAAATAACCAACATTCATTGTTATGAGTAATAAAAATTCGTAAAAATTAAATTTTATTTCGTCGAAGCTCTTGGTAAACATAATTTAATTACTATAGTTGTTAATGATAGAAAATAATTATTTTTCTTCAAAAAAAAACTCGTTTATTATTAATTTAACGACTTGGTGCACCGATACACCTAAATTTATTGGATGTACCATAGAAATTGCCTAACTTTAGAGGGTGTCACATTGACATTTTATATAGAGTTAACATAAAACTTACGTCAATAGAAATAGTGATCGAGCTTAGGTTGACATGAGCGAAGGAGGAACCAATACAAAACTTTGTAACCGTATAGGATAGGACTGCTTTGAAATTTAAATTAAATGTTTTTTTTTTCTTTCTAAAATCCATTTTCAATATATGTTATGCATATTTCTTCTCTCCTTCTCAAACCCCAGCCTTCTTCTTTTTCTTCTTCTTGTCAGAGGGGCGATTTAGGATCAATTTTGATCCAAAAATCACCACTCCGAGTTGTTTTTCCTTCTATCATAAATGAATAAGTGATTTCACATATTTTCACTTCACTTTCGTTTGTTTTTGTGATTTCTTCATCTCTGCACAACTTTGTTTGTTTTGATTTCCCGTCTTTGTGCGGTGTGTTTTTTATTTCCCGTCTTAGTGCGATGTTTATTTGATTCAGGTTGAAAGATTAACTTTGATCAAGTGCATATTCGATGAATGACTTTGGCGTCGTCAACATTACAGATCCGGAGACATGAGTATTCCGGAGACTTGAATATAGTCATACTTGTAGGCATTGATATTTTTCTGTTTTATGCTATTAACATGGATAATGTGAGTTTGTTCACATATTCATCCTTTTTGTTTTTAGCGAAATTAAATTTGTATTGTATCGATGTACTCTATCAATTTGAATAAATGAATATCGTTTATTTTTATAAAAAAATGTTCTGCATTTGACGATAGATATATATATATATATATTTTACTAAATTACCATTTTATCTCCCTTTCCTCTCCCCTTTTTATGCTACAAATCAAACAATGATAATAGGAAGAGCTAGACATAAAATTTAATTTAGACTTTACACATTTTTTTGAAAGATTTGTTATTATTTGAATTGATATTTTCTCAACCGTGAGAAAATTAGTGGTCCACAATCATATTAGTCATTTTATGTCAATCAACCGTAATTTAATTTGTTTTAATTATTTTATTTTCTTTCAATTTTTAAATATTTGTTTGAGGAGAAAGTTTGAGTGAATCACCAATCTATGTTTTGAATGGTAAGGTCAAGCAATTTATTTATCTGAAATTAATAAAACTCTAAAATAATATTAAATATACTTAATGACTAATATGATTGAGGTTTTCAATTCGACAAATCAATTTATAATTTTGTTTCTTTGGGATACCAAGTTGTTATATATGCCTACAATATGAAAAACTAAAACGGCGTTTGACTCAATTTCTATTAGAACCCATCCATGCACAATCATATTCTCTATCATATAGCTCATTCAAAAGAAAAAACAAAAACAAAAACACATATGGTTACATAACAGCTTGTTTAAATCATTGAGTTGTACTAACTCTATTGGATTAGGACCACCAATCCATCATCACTCACATATATAGATATGATGTAGCTAATTCTATCATCATCCTGGAAATCACATTACGTGGTCGTGGCATATTATAAGAGGCACGTGCAAGGCATGCTTCCAACACATGATTAGTGCTTACGTTATTACTACTGTCACACTGGCTTGACATTTCCTAGGTAGTGTTTGGATATATTCGGAAATAAATGGAATCTGTGTTAGTACTTATTTAACTTACTGCTACTACAAATGACGTGCCTTGATCACCCTTCTCTCTTACGGCTTTCGGCTTCAACAAATATACAATTATTTTGTTATTTTTCTAAACATTTTAGCTTAGAAGAACTCTTTATTTTGATCTGAGCTGTGTCAAGTAATTTATGGATTAAATTGATTAATGGAAAATATACTTGAAGATAAAACTAATCACCGAAAGAGACATTTGAAAATCAAAATGAACAAACGGAAGACACATTATGTATTATATTGTTAAAAAGAAAAAAAAATTCATATATTAAAGAACTATCGTGACAAGCTTCACATCTTTAAAAATTAAATCTAGTTTAAAATTTTAGTTATTTTTAAGTTTCGTCTTAGTCTTTAATGTTTCATTTAAATCTCATAGTTCATTGTAGAAAATTCGGGTATACCATATTGTCTCACAGTATAATAAATATCATTTTATATGTAATTTTATAATATCAATATATAAAGTTTAATTTGGTTTTTTTATTACACCTCTTACTGTTTACTATTTTCAAAAACCTCTAACTATTTATTTTTCTACCTTTGCTAATTCGTGTAATTTACATTTTCAATTTCTATACTATTAATGAAAGATAATTTTTAAAGTAAATCAATAAAACTGATTGTGTTTCTTAAGAATTTGTATTTCTTTTGTTGAAGTGATTTATTTTTTCATTGCTACTACACGGATGAACAAGTATACTATATGAGAGGTGCTATATGGTACGACTCTCATTTGCCCACGAAGAAACATGACTTGTAAAAAGCGCTTCACATATTGGTTGTCGTTCCAAGGGCTGTTGTTAAGCATTAGTGTTGGTTGTCGTTTGTATGGGTGTTGTGCCAACAATCATTTCTCATACTATATCGATTGGCTTTATACAGTTTTTTTTTTGAGTACAATGCTTTATACAACTTTAATCAACTATATATCTATCGACACTTTTTAAAAAGTTTCCTCATAAAAAAATCAATCCGATATGAAAAGGAGTTTGCATTAGCGTTATTCTAAATTAACAATATTAACCGCAAAAAATCATAGACCCCAATTAAAAACTGACATTTCAGTTCATCTCACTGGGACAAAATAGATTTTTAATTAAAAAGATATTTTATCACCTCAAAAGGATCAATATAGAGAGTAATAAGAAGAAAAAGGGGATACAAAACACTGACATTATGATGGTGCTTTTGTTTTTGAAGTTTTTTGATAGAGATAAAGATTCCTATTTTGTTGATAGTGCAACTTTTAGAATCCAGAAAAGGGAGGTGGGTTAAGGTTATTATAGTGCATTTGTTGCAAGGATGCGATGGGTTGGTGAATGTCTTAATTTTTTTCATCACGTTAATGATGAAAGTTGCTGGTTGTAATATAAACAGATAACTTGCTTTAGGTGATTTACCTAACTCAAACGGAGTCCTTCCAAATCATGATTGTTAGTTAGACATAGAGATTTTAATTTGTTCACAAAATTAAGAGCTCAATCCTTATCTAACTTTGGGTTTTCATTAATTCTTATCTAATTTGTGTTCACATGATAGTGTTGGTTTGAGATCTTAACATGTGTTTCTTTCAAATTTTTAAGTTCAATTCTTTCCATACTATAGCTACTTTAATTTTAATCGATTACTTTAACTTCTTAAAAAAAAAAATTGTTTGTGTTAATTTGATTGAAAAAAGATGAATGTTATTTGAACAGCCATTTGTTGACATTTTATGAGACAATCAAATTTACAAAGAAAAAATAGATATTGACATGAAAACCAAAGCAATAGAGAGATAAAGTAAAAAATCATGAGTATGGAAGAGAAATTTATCACAAAAGTTGTCGTAAAATAGACGTTGAAATATAATTTCTCTTGAAAAAATCATATGATGAGGTATGATCACGTGGTGTTATTGAATTACTCGACCAAAGAGCATAACAAAAGGTTGTCCCGAGTCAACTCTTGTATTTGGTATTTTTAGCTATGTTGTTGGGCTCAAAACATATATACTATTTTTCATGCATGCATGCAATTGAGATAAATAATTTGAAAAAAAAAAAAGTTGAATCTCTCTCTGCTTGGAAACAAATTCTCAATTGTTAATCTTACTTTCAAGAATCATGACCTTACTCTATGGAGGTTAAGAAATATGTGGCTTAATTGTGTTAAATTGATTAAGAATATGCAATTCATTATTTCTCTTAGTTTTATAGAAGTCAATTGTTGCGCAAAGAAAATAATGATTTTGTTTGGTGGAATTTTATCCTTTCTTTGACTTCATATTTTTTTAACCGAAATTGTTTTTGTTGATGTTTTAATTTTCAAGGTTTGAACTTTTGTTTTCTCAGCACTATTTTTTTCTTTATTAAGATTTCATTTCAATGAATTTTTCTAAAAAGGTTTTGAGCAAGACAAATATTGTTTATGCCCTTTGACATAGTCCCCCAATATTTGAAAATTTTCTTCTTTTTTTAAATAAAAATATATATATTCGCCTTTTGTAAAAACAAAATAAAAAGAACCGGTGAATCCACATGGAACACAAAGTAAATTAAAGTGGGATTAATTTATTTTTCGACCTTAGGATTATAATTTCTTATTCATATTCATAGCTGTTTTTTTATGACAAAAAAGGGCCTAGCCTAATACAAACAAAAAGAAAAAGAAAAAAAAAACTAAGTAGTAATTTCTAGAATTTGAACTTCAATCCTCCAATTTCATTAACAGAGAACGTTAACTCCATATCAACGCCTTGCTTTCTAATTTTCTAAATAATCTTAGTTATACTTACATTTTAACTAGCAAAGATAAAAAAACATAGCTCCATGCTCGGCCTTCACAAGACTCAACATTCCAAATTGTCAATGATTCGATCAAAACTATGATGTGTGGAGCAAAGAGAAGTAATAACCAATATCAAAATAATCACAAGCAACAACAACAATAGCAAATCTAGATCTTATCTAAGAATCAACTGAAAATCACAAAACCATAAGTAAAAGATAAAAAAAAAAGAAAAAAAGAGAAACAAACAGAGCAAAGAAAGAAGAAAAACATATGCTTAAGAGTGTATTTTGACGAAGTAATTGAAAATTCTATGGAAATTAGAATTTCAAACAATGAAATGCTTTAATTGAATTTCCTTTATTTTTTATTTTTTTGGGATGGAGTAATTAAGTAAAAAAGATTATTCTTAAATTTTGTTGAACTACTTTTATAAATTTTTGGATAAAAGCAAAAAATAATAATCTGAAGCAAAGTAAAAATATAAATGAAAAGTGTGAATTTTAAAAGATTTCATGAATTATACTCTTTTTCTATCTAGTTCTTTGAAAGTACAGCACAAAATAGCTAGTTCTTTGAAACTACACCAAAATGCCCTTCACAACTCGTGTGTTTGCATCACTTCACTAATTCATCTTATTGATATTCCTTTACCCACACGACGTCCAAACGGAATTGGCAACAAAATTAGACAATTGGCCAAAACTCATGACGTTCATAATTATGGCAAAAGATGTATACGTAATCGTCTAAAGGTGGCCAAATAAAGTTGACTCGAGGATGAATAAGGCCAATAATATATATGACGTGAATGATTGATGCTTAGCCTAAGCAAAGGAATAATTGGATGTTATATGGTGGCTACATGTTGGCTTCATGGAGATTGGAGATATTCATAAACCATCACACGAAATAGATAAGGATATATAGCATGGGCTAAATTAAAGAATAGTTTATTTATTTGTATTTGTATGAGCATGCTAGCATGATTTAATGATTAGATTCTAAAGTTTATATTGCGTTACGTATATATGATCACCTTGTAAACATATGGTTGGTTCACTTGTTAGCTGTTAAGCCCTCCCAGCTATATTAGAGCATTAATCAAAATTTTATTTTCTAACCTATAAAAAATTATTTATATTTCTAATCAAAAGATTTTAAGAATTTGATCATATATATACATGCAACGAGAAATGACAAAAAATGGTTGATCCTTGCGAAAATTTTTCCCAAGGATAAGATTTTAAATATTTCGTCATGTCCTTTTTTTCTCCATAATACATATATGACCATTTATTCAATATATTTAATTATATAATGGAGATGACACGAATGTATAATTTCCACTTTGGCCAATGAAATCAACTTTCTAGATGCTGCAAACTAGAAACAAAGGATAACAAATTAGGTTGGGTCGTGTTGGGTTGTATAACAAAAAAGCTTGAATATATGTACACAAACTCTATCTCCATTAATTCTAATGTTAGGATTAGGTGGTACAATTAAATTGAACATAACTATTAAAATCAAGTAGTACACGGCAACAGCACATAGAGCTTCTTAATCATTATCCAACATCTTAATCATAACAATCATACGAACTTCTTTCGCACATAGTAGTCAATAGTCAAGGGAAAAAAAGAAAGAGGAACAACAATTTCAATCTCATTCAATCATGGATCATTTCTAATTGACTTGTGTAGACTCAAGTTGGCTATAGGTTATCTCATATCTCATATATCTAACCAATCTAACCACATAGTTGGGAGTCATTTGTAGTGTAAATAAGATGTTGAGGTTGGAAAAGGCAAACCATCCATTAGCACTATATGCAAAATATATTTTCAAGAGCCCTCGCACTTACAAGGCTTTTCAACAAACGCTATGAATACTAACACTAAACAAGGAGCAAAATAGAAAAGGTAGAAAAGGACTATGGTGAAACACATAAAATGTTAAGATCTCAAACCATGAAGCAGTAAAGAGACCAATCCACACAGATGGCAATGTGGTTCCAAAGGAAGTCCCTCCAGGGCCGAGGCCTATATCTACAAATGGAGGAGCAACCATTAGAATAGGAGGCATGGTCGTGCCTAAACCCATATTTAGTTCACAATTTTTTTTATTTTTTTCACAATAATTCGGGTACATGGACCAACTAGGGAGTGTAAAATAAGGGAGAAGTAGTTCTCACATCTAAGTCACATTCAGGGAGAGAAAAAAACACAAGATTTTTTTGTTCAAATGTATACTTCTAAACAAATGAAAAAAAATCGTTTCTTCTTTTTTTATCAGATGTTTTGTTTCTTCTAAATATGTACTTTCAAAATCATGTATGATTTATTGGAAATATCTTGTGATTATAGTTGTTCCCTGAAACGAGTATGTCAACAACAAAATCATGTATGATTTTATGAAATATGTTGCTACCTTGGGGGTCAGTTTAATTAGACAATGTTGTAATATAACTCCCAATTTCGAACATAGAGTGAAGACCCGTAATTATTCCATAAGGCCGTGGTCATGCTCATGCATACTACTCATTGCGATAAAGATAAATGATAACAACACTCACTTTTGAGCACTCTCTCTAACACTCACTATTTTATTGGATAAAATCAATGTATGTCCCACCACTTTGTGTGGATTCAATTTTCAAAGTGTAGACTCGCAATAATTTGAACCAATAAGAGAGTGTGTTAGAGAGAGTGGTCAAAAGAGAGTGTTGCTAGCATTCCTCTTGCGATAAATGTAACCATTGAAAAAAATATGATTTTGTTGAAGTTTAAAGGTTAATTCTTTTAAAGTAATTGAGATCTATTTAAGAGATTGATATCTTCCAACAAATACTTTTTCATTTGTCTTGATTTGGAATCGAGCTCTTGCCCAAAAATTATTTTGCACTCTATTTTTTATTTTATTTTTATTAAAAACAACTATTGGTGATATTTCATTCTTTCTCGTGCTCCTTTTTTAAATGAAATAACTTGATAGTTATTTTAATTTTTTTGGATGAATGGTTAATAGGCCTTTGCTATATTGTTGTGGACTAAATTTAGTAAATTGTATCATTTAGAATAAAATTTCATGACAATTTGGGAACCCTTTAAATTTATTGGATTCTCTCTCTCATTCTCTCCCCCGTCTCTTCGTGAGTTGTCGCCTAAAACCTTAATTTCTTCCCTTTCATCCACTATTCTCTCCCCCGACTCTTTGTGAATTGTCGCCTAAAACCTTAATTTCTTCCCTTTCATCCACCAAAGAGGGGGTGGGTTGGGGTCAATTATTGACCTCAAATCAACCCCCTCCAGATTATTTATCAATTTAGGTTTTTCTTTTATGATTTTTTCGTCTTGGTGCGACACTGTTTATGTTGTTTGTCTTTCCTATCTTGTTCAGATGGCTATTCTGAAGACTTTAATATAGTCATGTTTGTATGTGTGTACTTTGATGTTTTATGCTGTTAACATGGATGTTGTAGGTTTGTTCGCAAATTCATTTTTTTTAACGAATTTGTATTGTATCGATGTACTCTATCAATTTGAAGAATGAATATCGTTTATTTTTATTGGATGACAATATCAATAAAAAGGTTGAACTAATAAAAGTACTTTAATTTTCGGTTGATATGAGCGAAATCAGTAAGAAAAAAAATGTTTTTTTGGGTGACTTCTGAAAAATTTATGTGTATTATTGATGTGTTTATGGTTCTCTTAAACACTAGTGTCGATCTCAAAATATGGATGTGAATAAACTAAAACAGCAGCAAACCCACCAAAGAAAACAACGTACCTTGTTCCATCAAGGAACCAAGATTTATAACTACCAACTTTAATATCTGCTATATATGTTAGCCACCATATGTGGTCCACAGAATAACCAATGGGAATATACAAAGAAGAAGACTCTACGATTCACTCTCATGTTCATGTTCATTGGCTTTACTTCACGGCAAAGAAACAAATAACCAGTCACTTTATTACATTTTTGTTACATTGACCAAGCAATTAATGTGTTCCTGTTTAGGGGCATATGGAGGACGGCTTATACCAGGTTATATCTCCATCGAACAACCCTAGTCTGATAAGATCTGATGAGGTACAAATTCAATAAATACGACCATACATCTAAACAAAAGTAATCAACAAGTCAGCAAAATTTGGTTATCGCACAATAACAACATAATTGTGAGTAGCTGACATCAGGGGCGGATATATTCATAGTTATTTTGGTATCTGAATGTGTAATAAATAGTCATAATATTCTCTTAATGTATTTAAATTTTAAAATAGTCTCTAATTCTGTACTTTACTTTTTTAGTCATGATGGTAGAATCTGAGGTGACAGTAAGTAAGTATATTAAAAGACTAATATAACAATCATAACAAAGTATTTTAATGTTAGAGACTATTTTGTCTAGATCCTCTGACTGACATTGACATTAAGTAGTAGTGTTAGTGTAGAACCAAGTAAGGGATTTGTCTGGTGAAATTTAAAACTTGTCTTTTGAAGAAACTTGTCTTCAATAACTCGTGAAATTAAAATTTTGGAATGAAGATGACCAAGGGACTAAGGGAGGGATAAACTGAGCAATGAGCATTAAGCGTAGTATAATACTTAAGTAAAAAGTAAATTGTCCACTCTATTTGATGGGATGAGTTATACGAGGCTCAACCCAGACTAAGTCCCTCTCTTAATCAGGTCAAGACCTTGGGCAATTGTATTAAGGTCAAAGCTCAACCCAAAGCTTGTGGGGTAGAACAAGTTAGCGGGACATACTAGGTTTTGTAACATATATTCCTAATCATAATAACGAGATTCGGGACAAGCTCCAAAAGATGCAAAGAAGTTTATTTCATAACAAAAATCCAAATCATTAAATAGCAAAGAGTAAATATCATCATTTGTACATGTGTTTATAGCTTATAAAAATACATAGTTAATTGCTTGAACCCAATATCAAAACCAGAAATTACATGTTTTTGCTTTACTGTGGGTTTATCAAAATCACCATGTTGCCCGATAATTTTGTTAAGCCACATAGAAATCAAACATGCACTAAAACAATTTTAAAAAATTCAAGTTGGAACCAAAATAACATCGAAATCATGTCTCAAAAAATTGCTTCCCAAGCTAATGCACATTGCAACCATAAGCAAAGTAAAGGCAACAAACCCACCAAAGAAAAGAACATACCTTGTTCCATTAGCAAACCTAGACTTATAACTCTCAACTTTAATATCTGCTACGTTAGTCACCATATCCTTGTCCACAGAATCACCAATAGGAGGAGACAAAGAAGAAGACAACGATTCATTCTCATTCTCATTCTCATGTTCATCCTCCGAGTAACAAAAAGACATTGACCTCACTTCATATTTTTGACCTATGTTGTCGTCGTTATCATCGCTCTCACTCTCCATGGTTGAATCAAAAAGTCTTCGGCCCTTCAATTTTCCTCTCTCAATAGCCTCCCTACGTTCTTGGAGAATCTCTCTCGCTGCCACATCATTATTCTTCCATATATCTTCTGATGATGATGAAGAATCTCTTTGAAGACTAAACATGAGTTCCTTCGGAGAAATAATGCTGTTACTAATTTCTAGCCCTAGGTTTTGAAAAATAGGTTTTGTGGCGGTGTTTAAAGGGGAACAATATTTTCGTGAAGTTGTTGATCTTGATACCTTAAACGCGTTCCAATCTTGTTCTAGTTTCTTGTATTTCTGATGAAGTTCTCTTGTTTCTGTTCCTTTTTCTTTGAAGCTTTTCACGGTGGAGTGTGGGGTCGATTCTTTTTGTTTTTTCTTTTCCATGACTATTTTCCGGTTCTTTCTCATCTAAATCTCATGATGGTGTTGGATTCTTTCAAATATGAAATCAAATTAGTGGGCTCAATTTGTTTGGAAAGTGAGATTACAGTGAGCACAAAAAAACCTAACTGCGTTACTTTTTTGAAATAAATCTGATAGGTTTTCGTAATAATTAGTTTAGATTATGAGAATCTTCCATATTTTTCTTAACCTAATTGGGAGAGAGAAGATAGAGATATTTGACCAAGTAGTGCAATCGGATCTTGATTCAGAGCACAATGGTCTTTATCATGTTTTAATTTTTTTATTCATAATTTAGACCGCTTATATTTTTTTTTAGGAAATAATTTAGACCGCTTATTTAATTACCTTTTTTTACAAATTTAAACTAATTACTTTTTTTCATAACAAATTAAAATAATTACTTTGTTTAGGTAGTATTTATTAGTCAAAAAATTAATTAATTTATAGTTTATGTTTAAATAATTGCTTACTGGTCAAAATGATAAATCATAAAATTCACATTTCTTAAAATAAAAAAATAAAAAAACTTGTTTGTTTTTAGGAAAAAAGCTTGAGGAATACTAGTAACACACATTTTTCAACTCACTCTCTTTGATTGATTAAAATTCACATGGATTCCACCAAATCATTTGGGTCTCTTGAAGAGCCGCATAATGTCTAAGATTTTTTCACACTTTAATAGGTATGTTTTCTGGCCCAACTAGTAAGATTAAAAGCCGATGAATAATCCAGGATGAATTTACCCTCGGTATTTATCTCATTGAGACCATAACTCTATGCAAGCTCTCAAAACCTTTTGATACACTCCTTACATGCCCATTAGATCCCCTTCTAGAAACATATTTTCTGCTAGTAGTATATTATGAATTAAGCTTGTGAACTCCTCCCAAAATTCTTTAAGATGTTCTTTTAACCCTACCTGAGGCTGGAGCAATCAAAATGGATCGGCCTGTATGGGCTGGTTCGTTTAGCCCGATTAATTGCAGGGTTAAATATTGAGGCCGAATTTTTATAGGATTTTTTAGTCCAGTCGTTTAGGCTAGCCCGCATGGGTCGCGGGTAGCCCGTTAGCCCGCATAACAAAAAAATCATATAAATTATATATATTTTAAATAATTATTTACTTAGTTGATTATAAAGTAAAAAATAAAAGTGAAAATTCAATGAATTAACACACAAATATAATAATATCAATAAAAGTATGCTGACAGGTGTTAATATTCCTCAGACTTGGTTGTCAGAAGCGGGTTAAGATCCTCTCCATTTTAAGTTCTCTCCATTTGTTCCATTACCAAAGTTTTGGTGTATAAATGTGCAATTAATATTTTTAATTCTTGAAATGTGTGCATTTATATCATATATTTACTTCAAAACGATAGTAATTGACATTTCCATTTTATTTAGGAAATGGAGAGGATCTTCACCCGTTAGAAGCTGCTTCAGTATTGAATTGTCGAACTGGTACGATTCCTTTTATTTACATGGGGTTGCCTATGGGAGGGGATGGTAGGAAACTCAGTTTTTGGAAACCTATGGCTGACCGTATTATTGCTCGATTGTCAATGTGAAATAATAAGTTTTTATCTTTTAGTTGCCGCTTGGTTCTTCTGAAGATTATCGTGTCATCTCTTCCAGTTTACTTTCTTTCCTTTTCAAGGCTCCTATGTATAATTTCTTCTATTTGAATCTATTTTAAAAGTTTTTTTTTTAATAATGAGATTGCTTGGATAAAATGAGATTCTATTTGTTTACCATTGGATCGAGGTGGTTTGGGGGTTTGGAGATTAGGGGAATTTAATTTATCTTTGTTAGCGAAGTGGTGTTGGAGGTTGTTGGTTGATAAGGAAGGGTTGTGGTATCGAGTGTTAAAGGCCTCGTATGGGGAGGTGCGCGGCTGTGTATTCAGGGGGAGGTATGCATCAGGGTGGTCGCGAATGATGTGTAACATTCGGGAAAGGGTTAGATCGGGAGTGGGGAGTTGGTTTGACGACAATACTAAGCGGGTTGTAGGTAATGGCTGAAATACCTTCTTTTGGACTGATAATTGGGTGGGTAAAGTTCCTTTACGGGTTCAATTTACATGCTTTTATGAGTTATTAGTGAATAAAGAGTGTTCGGTGGAGGATATGGCGAGGTTGGGGTGGGAGGAAGGAGGTAATGTTTGGGGGTGGATGAGATGTCTTTTGGTGTGGGAGGAGGAAAGCATGAAGGGGTGCTCTGTTTTGTTGAATTACGTTATTTTGCAGGATAATATTCAGGACTCTTGGTGGTGGTTTTTAGATCCTATTCATGGTTATTCGGTTCGTGGGACTTATCGATTTCTTACATCTTCTGACGAACCGGTGCGTGGTGGCGCTAATCACAATATTTGGCATAAGCTTGTTCCTTCAAAAGCTTCAATTTTTGCATGACATCTACTTCAAGACATAATTCCAATAAAAACAAACTTAGTGAGAAGACGCGTCCTTCAATCTAACGATAACTTATGTGTCGGAGGATGCGGTTACATCGAGACGCATATCATCTATTCATTGGTTGCGATTACTAATCACTACTTTCAGTTCACTCACTTGGCGGGTATGCCTCGATCTTCATATCTATACTTTAAGGTTATTCAAAAATGCGGCAACCGATCCTCACAACATCCTTGAAAAAGTTAAGCTGAATTCCTTTGTATGGTTATCTTCGAATCATGTTCCACTTGCTTTTTGTTATCATGATTGGTGGCGATAGCCACTTCTTTGTATGGGTGTCAAGTAATCTTTTTTATTCTTATTTCCTTTTGGTTGGCGGAGACCTCTTGCTAGGTGCCATGAATATGTAACAGATATTGTGTGATTCACCACTTTTAGGCTTTAGCACACCTTGTGCGGGGTGAAATCGCTTTTGGTTTGAGCAATATATTTCATTTTGATTTATTCACAAAAAAAACAGCGCAAATATAATAGTAATATAAAATTATATTTACTCGTTTCATTACTTATAATTTTAAAGATTGAATATATAAATATCTATAACCATAACGTGCGTAATTTATTTAAAATTGTTTTCCTCGCCCTTTTAGTTTACGACCTTTGTCCAAAAATGTTTACAATTTTGTTTTTGTGCTAGGCATTATTTAAACATATTAAAAATATTATTTATAAGAAATTTTATAGGAGCATTTTATAGTACTTGTTTATTTATTTTTTTTAAAAGTAATTTTTAACACGGGCCGGCCCGTTTAGCCCACGACCCGTGCATGGCCGGGCTCGGGTAGTATTTTTCAAGCGCGTATTCGAACCGGGTTTTTTGGCCCACAACTCGTTAGGATCGGCCCTAAACAGATCGGGTAACCCGTTTTGACAGCTTTACATGAGACGCATAAGTGCTAATAACATTAAAAGTGTCTTGTTCCACTACAAATTGTAGGTTATGATTCGATCTCCCTATCATTTTAACATCCACAATATATTTTTTCACTTTTTATTCATAATAATGCTAACCCACTTCTCGACTTAACTTTACTAGTCTATCAAACATTTAGTTGTGAATCATCTAATTATTTCGCTTCTTTTCCTGCCCACTTAGTTTCTCATATGAACATAAAATTAATCCTCCTCTAAGTCACAATGGCTACCAATTCCATAGATTTACTTGTAAGAGTGCCTATATTCCAAGTTTCAAAAAGAATCTTACTCTTAGGACATGTTCACGACGATATGGAAACCCTTGCTTATTTTTCATTGCATCCAATAGGTGATGTAGCGACTCTTGCTCATTTAACATCGTACTTGAGTTATACAATGTGTTGCTTCAAGACAATGACCTAACATTCACAGTGTTACATATTTCTTATATGTCATAAAGATTCGAAAAAGTTTCATATTAGATGTCAATGTCTAATACAACCCTCTCCTTTTACGTGAGCTTGGAACTTACTCCACTTAACAAGGTTAACATAGGCCAGATGAATTAATTAAAATATAATTACAACAAAGAAATGCAAATAGTTCAAATAATTTTTTTCCGACTTATTCAATCGGCCGGTCCCTTAACTTAATTGATTGTCTCAATTTGGTCCCCTAACTATAATTTGTACCAATTTGGTCCCATATGTTTTGCTATGTTACTAGTTTTAGTCTTTCCTGTTAGTTTCTCTTAAAAAAACGTTAACTTATGTACCAATTTGGTCCTCAATATTTTGCTCCGTTACTAATTTTAGTTCTTTCTGTTAACTTTTTTCGAGAGAAACTAACAAAAATGACTAAAACTAGTAACGGAGCAAAACATAGGGGATCAAATTGGTACAAATTATAGTTAAGGGACAAATTGAAACAACCAATTAAGTTAAGGGACCAAGTGATTGAATAAGCCATTTTTCTGTCTGTTGTATTAGTTTATCTTTTTAAGATTTGTGCAATAATTCATCAATAGGTCATAAAGACTGGCCCGATCCAATCTGATAAATCCTACTACCCCAACTTAGCCCATCATATTTGTTGTACTCTTTATTTAAGAAGGTCACTCTTCACCCAGCAACATACACTTCCGCCCAGTCAAAATGACGAAAATGCCCTTGCACAAGTTAAGTCACGCTGCGTGACTTTACTTGCGCACGTTATGTGTTCTGCACAACTTAAGTTGCGCTGCGCATGTTAAGTTGCGCAGCATGACTTAAGTCATATAACAGCAATACAGAGACCCAACTCCCTCATTTCTCAAACTTCTAAACTTCGAATTCTTTCACCCCAAATCCAAATTTCATCAATCTTGCGCCATTCAAAGCCAATTTCTTCCACAATATCAAGTAAGTGATGATTATCCCACTTCTTTGCATTTTTGGGTTGAAATTTTAGATTTTTTGAAGAAAAATGACATTTTTAGGTTTTTAAAAATTTGTCTTGCATGCAAGTTTTTATGATTGTTAGTGATGATTTAACTTAGGAATTGTTGTTTAGATGTTGTTTATAGTGCATTGTGGTAGTTTAGGGTTTAGAAATTGTTAGATTTTATGTTGATTGAAAATTGCACTCTAGGTGTTTGATAAAATGTGTCAATGAAAAATTTGTGTGTTTTTTGGATTGTTAATGATGAAATTAGTTAGAATATAGTATGCTTGACAACAATTTGGTAAATTATGGATTGAAATGACACTGTCGAAACTTCCGTGTTGTTCTTGAATTGTTAGAAATGACACAATGTCCGTGTGAAAATGTGTCATTGATTTTGTTCTTTTTAAAATGTTGTGTTGTGCAGATATGTCTCAGAGGGAGAGGACTGACAGACTTAGGTTAGGGAGGCCTACCTCTACTAGTAGTGCACAGAGGAAGAAGCAAGCAGTAGTCCCTCCTTTATATGGCCGAGGTCAATGGAGAATGGGGGGCACGAGACTTGCCAGTGATGATGATGCTGGGTCTGGGCCCTCTTCATCACAGACTGGTCCATCCCAGACGATGGACCCGACGCAATATCAGTTTGAGGAGCCTCAGCCTCACCAGTATCAGTTTGAGGCGTATCAGCATCAGCAACATCATCATATGCAGCCTGTTGTTGAGCAGGAGGAGCAGTCTCATATTGAGGAGCCTGAGCAGCATGAAGATATTGCGCAGCCTCAGGCTCAGCAGGATGATGATGTTGGGGCTCGTTTTCAGGGGGTGCCGAGGGTGGTGTACGAGGCTGGACCGGACGGCTATGCAGGGGGGCCTTCTAACCTCTCGGTTTTACCTCGCTTTGGTAGACATGTGGCATGCAGGATATGGGTCGATGCCGATGTAAGTATATTTTAATGTTTATTTTACTTCTTTTTACTATTTTAATGGTAATTTTACAACTTATTTATTTAACGGTGTTGTTTTTTGTTTTTGTATTTCAGTTTCGGAGAAAGCATATGGTGAGAGGTATCTCCCACGGGAAGAAGCTGAGCCTGAAAAACCTGACGGTGCCTTAGCCGGGAGCACAAAATAATTGGTTTTGGGATGTACTGAATGCGTCCGGTCTAACTCCCCTCCTGAATAGTGGGTAGGAGAAAATCTCTCACGGGCTCGTTTGTGCGATGTCAGAGAGATGGCATGAGGAGACCATCAGCTTCCATCTACTCGTTGGGGAGATGACCATCACACTTGATGATGTTGCATGTCTCCTAGGCATCCCCATCACTGGGAAGCTCCTTTCTGATAGAGGTAACCTGTACCGATGCAATGGAGATGATGCAGGTGGACCTGCTTATTCCCGAGGAGGATGCCGCTAGGGAGCTGAACAGGCAGGGTGGTCCGTATATCAGTTTTGGTGTACTGAAGAGGTGCTACGAGGAGCTCTTGAATAGGTGTAATAAGCTGGTTGAGATTGACACAGAGGAGGAGGATATCGAGCGAGTTCAAGTTAGATTGTCATGTGTTAAGGCGTTTATGTTGCTCTTGCTTGGATGAACCATTTTCTCCCGCAAGAACAGGAAAAACATTAATCTGTTGTGGCTGCTTGCGCTGCAAGATATGGACGACTGGTTATGAGGTGGGATGGGGCTAGCATTCCTGTACGAGCAGCTCTCTGACCTCCGATTCATCAGTGGCCTCCTGTGGTGGTTACATGACCCTGTTTGTGGTAAGATTTGTTTTTCTTCATTTTAACTTATTGGATCGTAAATTTGTGCGTTGTTTAACTTGTTTTTCTTCTTTTTTACCTTGTTTGTATAATACTTGTGTTGATATATATATATATATATATATATTTGGTTCTTTGTGTTTGCAAGGATGAACTTTGACGCACTTCACGAACCTCATTCCGAGGGTTCATAGTGATGTGTACGGCTCGGCAGTAGCCCCGCTTGTGAGCCAATGGAGACCTCCTAGGGGCTTTACGGACCCTGGACACTACAGAGATGCCATTGATGCGATGGATCACTCTCATGTCATCTGGAGGCCGTACGAGAGACGGCGACACATAACGCCCTTTCATGACATATGCTGGTACTCCGGATGGATCATGGCCGACAGAGACATGATGTTCCGTCACTTGCCTGGGCGGGTTCTTAGGCAGTACGGGTATGTCCAGACACAGGCCAGGTCTCCTACAGATGTTGAGCTTACTACGACATATGACGTGGCCCAGACTTTCTTGGAGTTTGCTCTACATGTCCCCAGCCAGCAGCAGAGGGGTGATCCGGTGCCAGAGGACCAACTGTGGGCTCATAGTAGGGGGTACATGAGATGGTTCTATAGAGTGTCACATCCTATTGTGAACCCCCCTGCGGCCATTCCTGACTACGTAGCTCATGCACTTCCTCGTCATGTCCCTCCTTACGAGGAGGTTATTGTTGACCAGCAGTTGGCCAGACATCCTCCCGACCCATACCAGATCATCGCCAACATCAGAGCCATAGTGGATAGTGCTATGAGGCATCCTGATGTGTTTTGTAATCCAGAGGTACTTCGCATGATGCAGGGTATACAGCTTGAGTGGAGCATGCTTGAGCGGATACAGGTTCCACGACGACGGAGCAGGAGTCCACAACAGCAGGGTTTAGGCATTATGACTTGTGTAGTTTTGTTTATGATATTTTGTCGGATTTGGATGTATATTACATTTGCGCTTTTTTAATATTTTTATGACATTTTTCCTTATCTTGGTCCTTTATTTTTTCGTAATTTGTTTATGAATTAACACGTGCTTGAATGAATAACGAAAAATAAAAATCTTGACTATTAACATAGAGATCAAAAAACCGATTTTAGAAATATAAGGATTATAATTTAAAGAATATGTAAATAGAGGGATCAAAATTACATTTAAGAGGCCAAAAACAAAATAGATTTAAAAACTCGCTTCTAAGAAGGTGTGTTTAGAAGGGATCAAAGAGACCAAATATTACATATATGCTAGCAAAAATGCAAAACCAAAACAAAAAACAAAACCTCATCTGCGTGCTAGTTAACTCACGCACGTGTTAAATTTGTGCGTGAGTTAACTTGCGCAGTGTCTGGCTTAAGTCTCGCAATGTTTAACACATGCGTGACTTAAGTCACGCAGCGCATGTTAACTAGCGCACACTTTTACATGTGTGTAAGTTAACATACGCAGGGGCAAAATCGTCCTGCCTGCAGGACGAGAGTGTATTTTACAGGGGAGCAAGATTCTTTATTTAAATCATCAAATTCTTGCCACAACACTTGTAATTGTCACAAAAAAAAACTTGTAATTTTCACGTCATTAAACTTTAGCTACATCAGTATTTTTAAATTGCAAATGTAAAAAAATTGATATAAGTTGTTAACCCGTGTAGACTGCACTATGGTGTCTAACATTATTTATTTTTTTCACAGAGTGACCGATTCAAGGTTTTTTTTTTCTTATTATGTTTGATGTTTTCAACAGTTTATTTGGGTTATTTTTAGTTGGCAACGGACCGGTACCGGTCGTCTAAAACAACCACATAAGAGTGAGACACACCATACTTTTACCTAAAACTTTAAAGCAATAAGTTTATAAGCCCTCTTACTTATAAAGTGTCTAACCTTTACTTTTCTATCCGATGTGGGACATATAACTCACACTTGCACACAACACTCCCCCTCAAGTGTGAGTCCATCAATTCATCATGCTCTCCCTTCAAACGGAAACTCTTACTTGCTTGTATTGTCGTTGCTGGTTTCTGCGCAAACGGACCGACACTGCTTGTACCGCTGTTGCTACTTTATGCTGAACGGACTGGCTGCCTCGGTCGTACTACTTTCCGTTATGCGGAACGGACCGGCTGCCTCGGTCGTACCCTTTGTCGAATCGGAGCTCTGATACCACTGTTGGGTTATTGAGGGGAGCCAGGGGACCGTCCACATCGAGACTATAACAACCACACTAGCGAGAGAGACACCACACTCTTACCCAAAACCTTAAGGTTTATGGGTCATCTTACTTATAAGGTGTTCAACATTTACTTTTCTATCTAATGTGGGACATATAACTCACAGTTGCACACAACAAACTATCATCAAAGTACTAGAGATCAATTTATAACGAAGGAAAAAATTATAACCGAAGATAAAAACAATTAGAACTTTTTGGATTTATTAGAATTATATCCAAATACATTTTAGAAGTTTTATTTTGAAATGAAATGTTCCACAATAAATACTTACACAAGTATTGTTTTTTCCGAAGCAACACAGACATAGTATACCTGCCATTCATTTAGCAGTGTTCACATTTGTAGAAACATTATTCTTGTGTATTTTTATACTAACTACGAATAAAATAAATAATAATTTCACAATTTATTTTATTTCACAATAGAACACGATTTCATTAATCATTTTTTTAATGAAAATTTATCATCTGCAGCAATCAACATCTTGAAACCATTTGATCAAAATTAAATTGTTTAGATAACAATATGGTTTTAAATTTTTGTTTAATATAAAATTCTAAACTTAAATCTGAATCATCATATCTTAATCGGACGACTTTGAGTATGCAAACTACACAATTGCATCGATTTTCGATTGCACGGAAACCTAACCCGAAAAATAGTGATTATTATGCAGTCCCTACAACTCACATCAGTATGGGAGATGGAAGACATAAGGAGTAAAAATGAGCACATGGTAGAGGTGTCTGGGCATATGGAAGTTTCTTGGGGTCTCAATGCTTGTTGTGGCTGAAATAAGCAAAGTATCCAATCTTGGAGCCCTCAGAATTAATAACCAACGTCTACTTACAAGTCCCCACCAACAACAGTCATCATTAGCGTCCCGGCATCAAACTTCAATCCACCACAACCATTAGACACGACTAAACATATTTGGAAATTTTTACTTGCACTACCTTTATCATGCAACCATGTCTTTTTCTTTTCTTTCATTCTTATAGTCTAACACGTCTATCACAATTTATGAGATTAAGAAAGACTTTAGTAAGAACCTCTTAAATAATTTTATTCATATTATTTTATTGAAATAAATTGAGGTGGTAGGTTATGGGATTTCAAATTTAGAGTGTTTTTGTTTGGCCACTATAAGTTTAGTGCAGACAGAGGGTGTGGGGTCCACTTGCAATTTGAAATTTGAGAAAATTGTGAACACTGGTCTCAAAATAAAATTAACATATTGATCAAAAAAATTGAAAGTTGTACAAAAATTAGTATATATAAGATTTAATAACAGTTTTAGTCCCCTAAGTTTTCTAAAGTTATGATTTTGGCCTCCTAAAAAAAACAACTCTTTTCAGATTCCGTAAGTTTACTTTTTGTTGCAATTTTGGCCCCCCGCGTCAATTTTGACCCAGTCAACGGACACTTGGGCGCGACGTGTGTAATTTTTAATTTAAAAATAAATAAAAATATCACATGTGTAATGCTTACTTTTTTAGTATTTTTATTTTATTTGTAATTAAAAAATAAAAATAATTTTTTTTTTATTTTTGTAATAAAAAAGTATTTTTTGTAATTAAAAAAACAAAAAAATACTTTTTTATTTTTGTAATTATTTTTTTTAATTACAAAAAATTAATTAAAAAAATTATTTTTTAATTACACGTGACATTTTTATTTATTTTTAAAAAAATTACACACGTGACGTCCAAGTGTGCATTAACAGAGTCAAAATTGGCGTGGGGGGCCAAAATAGCAACAGAAAGTAAACTTAGGGGGCCTGAAAAGAGTTGTTTTTTTAGGGGACTAAAATCACAACTTTGGAAAACTTAAGGGGCCAAAAGTGTAATTAAGGAGGCCAAAACTTTGTAAATTTCCTGAATTTTATTTCTAATTTTTTAGATTTTTTTTTATTTTCGAAAATGAATTTTCAAATTATTTTTTATTTCTAAATTAATATAAATAAATTTATATTATTTTTTAGACTTATTAGATCATTTGGCCCCTTAAGTTATTTCTTATTTTCATTTTGGTCCCATATTTAATAAACATGTCGAATTAGTCCCTCAAATTTTGCTCCGTTTGCCAAAAAAAATCATTTCTGTCAAATATTTTATTTCCCGTTAGTTTATGTACGCGTGGCTAATCTTATGTGGCAGGTATAAAAGCTGAAAACGTTATATAGAGAGAGAATCAGTGGCTTGTTTTGAAAATAGAAAGATAGAGAGAGGGAGACGAAAAGTTCAGAGGGAGAAGATGATCATAGAGGAAATCGAAGAAGGAGAAAATAAATTCATTGCGAATCCACCCATGGTTGCTGCTACGGATGACGATTATGAAGATAACGAGAACGACAAGGTTAGTTTCATTACATCCTTTTGATTTTCGAATTTAGGGTTTCAAAACTGGTTTAGGGTTTTTGTATTTCTGGGTGGTTTCTGGTTTAGGGTTGGTGATATACGGTTAGATATAATGGACCTCCTTTATCCAACGGTCTTCTTTTTTAGGGATTTAAAATTAATAAAATAGGATCAAATCGATGATGAAAACAAAGATAAAGACCAAATTGAAACGTTTAACAGTTAAGGGATCAAACTGAGAAATTAAAATAAATTAAGGGACCGGAAGATGTATTAAGCCTGTAATCTTCGAACATCAAAATTCTTACAAATTTGTATGGCTAAAGGTTGTTTCTTTTAAGGTATTTATTTTAACTTGGAGGCTTTTTCGTAATAGAGTGCCAAGGGGATAATATGTTGCATAGGCGCATCATAACAACTAATGACCATGGTTGTGCGGCGAATTATGGTGCGCATGATGATGTTGATCATCTTTTTGTTAAATGTGAATTTTTTGGCAGAATTTGGTATTGTATATCGAGATGGCTTGATTTCTCTACTACTTTCAATGGTAGGGTGTAAGAGCATATATACCAGTTGGTAGTTAATGGAATTTTTCGCTTAAAGTTCAATGCTCCCTAAATATTATTTGGCTTTCTACTGCTTGGGTCACCTGGAAGGAACGTAACAAATGTATATTTTAGTGGAAGGTGAAAATTTTCAGATTCTCTATGGAAGGGTGAAGCTTCAGTCATATTAGCGGTTTAAGTCGAAATATATTTTATTCGATGTTGAGTACCAAATATGGAGGTTGAATCTTATTTCCTGTTCGTTACCTAACTTGTTTAGTTTGATCTTTTATCCTTCCTTTTTATGTGATATTCTCTAATATTTTGTCAGATTTCTTTCGGTATACGTTGTGCTAAGTGGCTTGATTTTGTTTATTAATATATTTGTTTCTTTTAGCCTTTTCAAAAATTAAGCAATCCCTCTAGTTATATTTATAACCAACTTTTACTTTTTCAAATTCATTAAATAATTAATGTATCAAAAATACAATACAGTCCAAATATAAAACAAAAATAAGAAGAAAAATGAGAAAGCCCAAGGGAAAGACATGCCATGAAATGTGAAACATAATGCCACATGCCTTTGTCTAGAGCATCCATTCCCATGTACTTCTTTTTCCTGACTTATAAAAGTTGAAAGCAACCAACAGCCTGTCCTTATTATATGATGATATATGAATGACTATGATAGTAAGAATACTATTATATTCATCCTCCTATCCTTTCTCTCTCAAGCTACTATACATACTGGGAATAGGAAGAAGAATCCCTATATTTGGCAAAAATAAAATATTAATAAATTATATTTTTGGTTGAACTTGCTACAACTTACAAGAAGCATATCATCCAGGTCCCCTTTTAGTTTTGCCTTTCAACACTGTTCCTCTGATCTCTTATCCATTATCCTGTGATCCATAATTTCATTTTCATGTATGGTTTTAAAAGGAATCTCTTTCACCTCACCTAACAATACAGTGTACCCTCCCTCTCATTTTATTTTTTATTTTTATTTTTATTGTACTATTCACTCTATTGGATACTCACAGAATCCATGTCAGGCAACGAGTGGTGGGTGAAGGAAGAAGTAAGCATCCTTCTGTTGCTATTGTCTGCTAGCTAGTACTCTCCCTCTCTCTCTCTCTCAATAACCATTTATTTATTTATTTTCTATTTTTGTATTTTGTCGTTGCTTCATTGTATTATGTTAGGTAACCTTAATTTCAGGTTCCAGTGTCTTTGGAACTTTGTTACTTGACATTTTTTATACTTGAATTCTTAATTTCAGTTCAATATATTTATGCTACTCGTCATTAACTTTTTTTGTTTTTTGTTTTTCAAACAATTGTGAATGATATTTAGGTAACCAAACAAAGAAGGACTTTGAAGAAGCATAGCTGAAAAGTGATATTAATATTTTTAATTTTTAATTTTTGTTGTTATTATGGAGTGGAATTTGAAAGCACCTTCTTGGGATTTGGGGGGTATAGAAGAGGCAACATTACCCAACATAGAAACAATGGAAGAATCAAACAGATTTGGAGTTTATAAAATGAAAGGGGAGTTTTCTGTTGATTTGAAGCTTGGTCAGGTTGGGAATTCTGCCACTGATCAATCACCACTTCCTTTGTCTAATGATGCTTTTGTTGTCTCCAAAATTGCAACACCTACTTCTTCTTCAGGATCTTCTAAGAGAGCTAGAGCTATGAATAATACAACATTGACAGTTTCTTGTCTTGTGGATGGGTGCAAT
Organism: Medicago arabica; assembly: GCA_946800305.1. Lineage (NCBI taxonomy): Eukaryota > Viridiplantae > Streptophyta > Magnoliopsida > Fabales > Fabaceae > Medicago > Medicago arabica. The sequence goes on from OX326967.1 coordinate 54,508,228, forward strand.
TCTGATCTTAGTAATTGTAGAGATTATCATAGGCGTCATAAGGTTTGTGAACTTCATTCCAAGACTCCAGAGGTTACAATTTGTGGCCTTAAACAAAGGTTCTGCCAACAGTGTAGCAGGTATATGCATCATCAGTATATCATATCCTATATTTAAATTTGAAATTAACGATTAATTTAATCCCTAAACTATAAAATATAATAGATGTCCACATTTATATGAAATCCGTCAATTTATTCACTAAAGTAAATGAAAATCCGTCAAATTGGTTTCTAATATTTTAATACCAATGACTAAATTGACAGATCTTATATATGTTTAATGACTACTTTCTCTGGTCATATTTGTAAGTAAACGTTGTTTTTTTATATTCGTTGAATAACTGATTTATCTAAACTATAATATTATATCGATACATCAGTTATTTAATTAATAAATTTGTAAGGGGAATAGTTGTTTATGAATGTGACCAAGGGGAATACTAATTTATGAACTAACTTGGAGAGAGTGATGGTTCAGAAACAAAATTTATGTGCATTTCTAAAATAGTTCTAGATTGTTTGTAATTTCTTCTATTAGTTTGTATATGCATTTGAATCCTTATCCGTTGTTCATGTTAGCTTCCATTCCATTGTTCATGTTGGCTTCATAGGTACTATTGTTTGCTACACCTTTAGCATCTTAATTACCTTTCTTTATTCTTTAACCAAAAAGAATCTCTCAACACATAAGAAACCTGGAGGTGCCACTTTAAAATTTTATTCTATCATATAAACTATACAACACCGACATTTCAGATTGAAAGTGTGTCTGGTGTCGAACACAAGTTGGTGTCGGACACCAACACGATACGAACACGTATGCTTACATGGTTACATCATTTAGTTATAAGGTTCTTTCAAATTAATATCGGTGTTGACGTGTTAATTCATGTATGGTGTCCATAAGTTTTTCACATGCATGTAAGTTTCATGCAGAAAACATAGCTTAATTATATGGTTACTCTTAACATTATTGTTCTTTAATTTATAGATCCTTGCGTTTGTGTTTAAACACGATGGATCTCACATTCTTACATCATGTTACAAATATGTGACATCATGTTAGTTCAAGTTCCTTAAGTCCTGAATCTTAATTTCCTTCATGTAGGTTTCATTCGCTGGAGCAATTTGATGAAAGAAAAAGAAGCTGTAGGAAACGTTTAGATGGACACAACCGAAGAAGAAGAAAACCACAGCCTGAACTTATCACGCGACCTGCTGGTAGTTTTTTATCCAATTACCAAGGTAAGGTTGGTTAGTTAGCTTTAGTTTAGTCATTTCAACCACATTGTTATCTTGAGTGGACCCATTTGCATATATGCCTATATATTTTGGGTTCGTAGACGAAGTGGTGAATCCATTAAGACTAACATTCGATTGTGAGATCTTGGGTTTCGAACTCAATCAGACGAAAGTGTTCAACCTAATAATTTCAGTATTATCAATTGAAGTAGATGTTACCGACCATATATACCTAGATTTGAATTGATGCATGCGTTACCTAACCTAAAGATCCCCACAAAGATACGGAAATATATACTTATATCATCAGATGAGTAGGAAGCTTCATGTGATTACGCAATGCCCTTGGATAGATGAGTGCGCCTGATTTGGTCCATTTATGTCTCTGTCGCCTCATGGCAATCTAATGGCCACTAATATAATATTGTTGGTAGGGTGCACATACCAAACAAAAAGAGTTTGCTTCACGACTATTGTTTATTAAGAGAAAATTGTCATTTCATGCAATTAATTAACACGTTATCTTTGATGCCTCGAGTATTTGGTTTGGGAAATTTGTTAATAAGACGGTCAAAAAATATCCGCGATCCAATATGCCTCGAGGGTTCAATGCGGTATTAAGCATCTCTTTGGATCTGCGCTATATATAATCTTCAAACTCGTGTTCAAAGCATGTTCCACTGTAACTTTATAGTTGCTGTAATTCTAAACTGACAGTAAGTTATGAGGCTCTCTCACGAAGTCACGTACTCCCTCTCCAATGATATACAAGCAAAATGGGTATATGAAAAGTTGATGTATGCAGATTAAATTTTTAACATATATTAACTTTTCAAGTACCACTTTCAATCGGATTGGACTCTTTCGTAGGCTTAGGTCCCAACATTGACTTTTCAAGTACCACTTTTACTTATTTTTATTCGAAAGGGATTAATTAATTAATCGTATTGGACTCTTTTGTAGGCTTAAGTCCCAGCATTTAATGTTTTCATTGGGAGTTGGCCACGGAAATGACTACTTGTAGGTTGTATTAAGGTACTCCATCGATTATTTAAAGATGAGTGAAACCGCCAAGAGGAAAGGGCTACGATTGGGGAAAGCCGATAGAGGGAACGCCGCCGTGAACGTCGACATTTAGAGGGGTAGCAATGTTAGGAGCCCACTTGGAATAATGGAGCCCTTAGAGGGGTAGCATTGAAAGTGTTTGATGCAGTATAAGCCATGACACCCTCCTACCTAATGGATGAGTCATTTCGATTGAGGTTTTCCCATGGGCATTAGTCCTTTTGCGGTATTGTGTCTACCTAATTTCTAGTTCTATCCTTAAGGGAATAATTGATTGTGCAAATTGGATAAGATATGACTTGAATTTTGTTTACGTAAGTGAAAGACATTGTACACCTTACAAGTCAGTTTTGTAGGATTGAGATAGTTTCAACTCTCAACCCAAATTTTAAAGGATATGACAGAATATCTATGTTCTGTTAGTCTACCCATGATTTTATTACTCATATGAAAAAACATGTTCATAAGGTTTTGTAATATAATGATGCATTAAGCCTAATCCAAATTTTGAGAGAAACTTTCTTCTCTGTCCTTATTAGCCATTAACAAAATAATGATATATTTGTTAATCATTCCATTAGTTTATTTAAAGTACAATTAATACAATGTCTAAAATTTTACTGCTATACTTTTTCAGGCACCCAGTTGCTACCCTTTTCAAGTTCTACTGCCATGGTGAATTCAGCTTGGAGTAGCGGACTCATATCTTCCTGTCAAAGTGGTAGACTTCACATTAACAACCAACACCAGCAAGTTCATCCGGTTGATAAGCAAGATCATTTTCTTGGTTCTACTGCAACCACCTACGAAGAAGGGAAACAACTTCAATTCTTACACAATGACAACAACAACCTCTCACTTCATAACGAAACCACACCTCTTCTTAGGACAAGTAGCAAAATGTTCTGTGATAGTTTAGCAACTTCAGTACACGAGTCACCTTGTGCTCTCTCTCTTCTGTCATCATCACAGACGCACACACCTGATAATGGTTTGAATCAAATGGTGCAGCAGCCTCATTCAATGTCCCTTATGCAGCCCTTAGGACTGAGCCTGCATGGTAACAATAACAGCTTTGAGTCTTTGGATAGAGTGTTGGTTCCTAATGGAAATGAGAGTGATCATTGTTCCTCGTTGTATAACATGGGTTCTGATGGATCACAAGGCAATGATGCACCTCAACTATTTCCCTATCAATGGGAATAGAAAATTTTAATAATTATTATAAGTGTTCACCCTTTGTTAGTTCATTTTGAATGAATTCATTACACCTGGACTACTTAGTTATGGTTTTCCTTATTGAGAAAGTAATGTATGAAATTTATGATCTCTATCATGATCCATGAGGAGAAAAGAAAAACTAGACAATAATATTCATAATGGGATTTTTCTTTCTTTCTCACATACAATTCCTTCGGCAGATGTGATTCAACAAAAAATGTACGAATATTTTTAGCAAGGTAATTAAACCCAAACCAAATTGTGGTTAACTCTAAATATTTTTAGCATGGATAATGAACTATGATTTTCAATTATCCTACAGACATAAATAGATATTTTTATTCATTTACCATTGAATAATTGTCTAATTATCAACTTGACCTTATTACCATGTAGCTCCATTCCCCTATTTTTTAATTTATTTATTTTTTAAGAAGCCTATATTTTTAAATAAGGCCTTGCTAACTAGTGCCTTAGGGACACTAGTTAACGATTCTAAAATAGAAATAATTGGTATATTTTATGTAAAAAAGAAATTACTTTTTCAAGTTTCAAAGTGTTGAATGTATCAATTGTGATAGAACAATGGATGATGCTTGAATGAATAACAACAATGAAAACTATGCACAAATTGAAGAATCTTGAATTTAGGGTTCTTGAAGTTTTATTGAGAGAGAGAGAGAGAGAGAGAGAGAGAGAGAGAGAGAGAGAGAGAGAGAGAGAGAGAGAGAGAGAGAGAGAGAGAGAGAGAGAGAGAGAGAGAGAGAGAGAGAGAGAGAGAGAGAGAGAGAGAGAGAGAGAGAGAGAGAGAGAGAGAGGAATATGAGAAAGACATGAGCAATTTATTGATGAATTGCATTACTAAAGTATTTACAAGGTTATGAAGTATATATACATCATCTTGATGTAACAAACTCTCATAACAAACTTATTTCTTAACTTGCAAGTAACTTGAGTTAGTTACTTGTCATGCAAGTTTCTAAACAAACTTTTAAAACAAGATAAAACTAACTCTAACTAAATGAATTACTAAATCTATTACACATCCTTAATTCATTTTGTTAGATGCTTCAGCCATTCCTAGCTTCATCTTCAAGTAATCAAAGCTACTTGACTTCAAAGGCTTTGTGAGCTGGTTTGCTATCTGCTCATTTGTTGTGCAATGCTTCATTTTCAACTTTCCCTTGTTCACCCGATCTCTTAGAAAATGGAATTTAGTTTCGATGTGCTTGCTCCTACCATGAGCAACTGGATGTTTTGCCAAGTTTATAGCTGATTTGCTATCAATCCTGAGCTCCATCTTCTCATCCTTTACCAGTTGCAATTCCATTAGCAGCATGTTGATCCATTGAGCTTGGCGTGCTGTCATAGAAGCTGCAAAGTATTCTGCCTCACAAGAAGACAATGCAACTACTGATTCCTTCTTAGAGCTCCATGAAAAAGCTGCATTTCCAATCATGAACACATAGGCTGCAGTGCTTTTCCTGTCATCCTTATCTCTACTCCAATCAGAATCTGAGTAGCCTATCAGTTCACCACTTTGATTATTAGAATACTGAATGCCATAACTGCTAGTTCCCTTCACATATCTCATAATTATCTTGGCTGCAACTAAATGTGAAGTGGTAGGTTTCACCATGTATCTGCTTATCAAACCTACATCATATGCAATATCAGGTCTTGTATGGCATAAATACCTTAATGAGCCCACAATTTATTTGAATAAGGTTGAATCTACTTCTTTCTCATTATTTTCCAAACACAATTTTACTCTTGTATCAACTGGAGTTGAAATTAGTTTGCAATTCAACATATTGAACCTTTTCAACACATCTTGTGCATACTTCCTTTGGTGAATCAGAATTCCTTGTGAATTCATCTCAAACTCAATCCCCATAAAGTATGTGAGAATGCCTATATCATGCATTTCAAACTCCTTCATCATATTCTTCTTAAAGGCTTTCATTTCTTCTTCATTGCTTCCATTAACTATCATATCATCCACATATAAGCATACAATGAGCTTATTGGTGGTGTTTCTGCAGTAAATTCCATGTTCATTTACACTTCATGAAACCTTGTTGAACAAGAAAACTGTCTATCTTCTTATTCCAAGCTCTTGGAGCTTGCTTCAAATCATACAGGGCTTTGTTTAACTTATATACATACTCTTCCTTTCCCTTTATCTCAAATCCTGGTGGTTGGCTCACATACACTTCTTCTTCCAAATCACCATTGAGAAATGCAGATTTTACATCTAACTGGTACATTGACCAGTTATTTTTGACTGATATAGCAACAATTAATCTAATTGTTTCCATTCTTGCTACTAGAGCGTACACTTCATAATAGTCTTAACCATACTTCTGTAGGAACCCTCTTGCAACTAGCCAGACCTTGTGTTTTGCAATTTGACCATCTGGCTTCAGTTTTGTTTTGAAAACTCACTTAACATCAATACATTTCTTATCAGTAGGCAGTAGAACTAAACTCCAAGTTTCATTTTTCTCTATGGAATCCAGTTCTTCAATCATTGCTTTCTTCCAGTGATTTTGTTTTATAGCTTCCTCAAAAGATACTGGTTCAACTTCAGCAAGCATTTCCAGTTGTACAAGCTCACCTTCATTTGTGACTGCTTGATCAGGAAATCTTTCATAGTCTCTCAACCTGCTTGGTGGTTGAGTATTCCTTGTTGGCCTATTTGGAATTCATGCACCTCCTTCATCTATATTCTCAACAATTTCTTCTTGTTCTTCAGTTTCAACTTCTTCTGTCTCTGAATTAGATATATAGAAGTGTCTGTCAAACTCATTTGATGCCTTGTCTTTCCAGTTCCAGCACTTTGTTTCATCAAACTTTACATCCATGTTGAACACTATTTTCTTCTTATTTGGATCATATAGTTTATAGGCACCAATTAAGTGATATCCAACCATAATCATTACCTGAGATTTATCATCCAATTTCTTTCTCCGTTGATCAGGTACATGTCTAAAACACAAAGAACCAAAAATCTTCAAGTGTTGAACACTTGGTTTTACTCCACACTATGCTTCTTCTGGTGTTTTGTCATGCAGCTTCTTTGTGGGGTTATATTGATAGATATGTTGCAGCAGCAGCTGCTTCTCCCCACAAGTAATGAGGCACCTGTTTTTGCTTCAGCATGCTTCTTATCATATTTACCAGTGTTCTATTATTCCTTTATGAGATTCCATTGTGTTGAGGCGTGTATGGTGCAGTGACTTCATGATTTATGCCATTTGATGAGCAAAAATCATTGAATTCAGTGGAAGTATACTCACCTCCTCCATATGTTCTTATCCTGCTAATCAATTCTCCACTTTCATTTTGAACTAGCAGTCTAAATTTCTTAAACACACCAAATACTTCATCTTTCTTAGCCAACAAGTAAATCCATAATTTCCTAGTGAATTCATGCATGAATGTCACAGAGTATCTATTTCCTCCTACCGATTTTATTTCAAAAGGTCCACATACATCAGAGTGAATTACCACAAATTTTCTGGTTGCATTGTATGAACTTCATCCTTGCTCCTTGCTCCTTGGAATTTTTGATCTGCATTCAGATGTATAATGTCCCCACTTCTGACAATTATAACATTGAATATCTTTCTTATCTTTCTTCTTCTTCTGATCATGCTTTGCTTCTTCTTTCTTATGATTTTCTTTAATAGAGCCTTCACCAACTCCTTTTGAGTAATCAATCCAGGGTTTCTTTCCCTTCTTGAATTTACCTTTCTTCATATGTTGAGCCTGCAAAGCTTGATCAGATGCTGCACTTTTGCCTCTTTCTCTGCTCCTATCAATCAATCTCAGTTCATGTGCTTCAAGACTTGCTTGCAATTCTTCTATCTTCATTGAACCCAAGTCCTTAGATTCCTCTAAAGCTACCACAATATGATCAAATCTTGAAGTCAAGGTTCTGAGAACCTTTTCCACCTTCATCACATCAGTGATAGTTTCACCATTCCTTGTCATCTAATTTGTGAGATTGATCACCTTATCAAAATATTGACTAACAGATTCATCTTCTTCCATTGTCAATACTTTATACTGCCTTCTCAAAGCTTGAAGCCTCACCTTCTTCAACTTGTCATCTTCAGCATACAGTTTCTCTAATGCATCCCATGTCTCCTTCGCACTTTCATAGTGCATGATCTTCTCAAAGATCTCATTGCTTACACTTTGATGCATCAAGAACATAGCTTTCACATCCTTTTTCTTCAATTCTTTATGAGCTGTTTGTTGTACATCAGTTGCATTCACTACTAATGTTGTTACACCTTCGTTCACAATTTCAAGTACATCCTAGAACCTGAAAATCGTCTTCATCTTTACGCTCCATTGATCAAAATTATTGCCTTCAAATATTGGTAGATGCGCGGGAATATTGTTGTTATGAGTTGCCATTCTTCACGAATTCTCTAACAACAATGAACGAACCAGGCTATGCTATACCAATTTGATAGAGCAATGGATGATGCTTGAATGAATAACAACAATGAAAACTATGCACAAATTGAAGAATCTTGAATTTAGGGTTCTTGAAGTTTTATTGAGTGAGAGAGAGAGAGAGAGAGGAATATGAAAAAGACATGGGCAATTTATTGATGAATTGCATTACTAAAGTATTTACAAGGTTATATGAAGTATACACACATCATCTTGATGTAACAAACTTTTAAAACAAGATAAAACTAACTCTAACTAAATGAATTACTAAATCTATTAAATCGTAAGACAAAATTTCTTCTTTAAACTTCTAAACAAGAGAATACTTGTTAGCATTTCCCTTTCAAATATTAATAAGCATTTATCTAAATCATGATGATAAACCTTGAGCTTAATATGTAAACATAAATATCAACTTGATTAAAGATGATTAATATAAAAGCATTAAACCCGTTCACTCAATAAAAAATCACAATAATTTAAATACATGCATTATTCACGCTAAATTGACACTGTAAAGCCAAAACAAACAACTAACGTTTTTAAGCAAATATCTCAACTAAAATAAAAATATAACAGTATGAAACTGTTAAAACTAATAACTACGATACTGGTTTTATAGGAGAATGTCTTATTCAATTGAGAACAAAGAGTATATATATATATATATATATATATATATATATATATATATATATATAGTATTACACATTATTTAAAGAAAAATTCAAACTGTGAAAGCATATGCGATACTGGTTTATTATAACTTGAAGTCATAGAAGAAAATTAAGTTATCCTACCTTGTAATTCCTAATAAATAGAAACAAATTATACGTAAAAACAAATTAAACATAAATTGAGAAAGTAACAACCCCACAAAAATCTAAATGCATTTAACATATATTAGTTTAAGGGAGGAAATGTTTTTTTTAAAAAGCCAAAATGATATATATAATATATATATATATATATATATATATATATATATATATATATATATATATATATAAGCCAGAGATCAGGAGCAGAGCCACCCCCAGCTAACCTGGGCACTAGCCCAGGCTCAACTCCGACTTTCTTTGTAGCAAGCCTAGTCATTACTAGAACTTTTATCTTTTCCTGCGGATTTTTGTGTAAATTCTGCAGGAAACACATTTCCTGCAAATTTTGCCAAGGATTATAGGTTCCCAAGTGAGGTAATTACCTTAGGATTTTAGGATCCGCAGGAAAGATATATCTGTAGGAAATATGAAATTATTCGCAAGAAGGAAGTACATTTTGCGATAAATTTTTTGCCCAGAAATAAACACTTTAGCATAAGAAGTGCCAAAAACGCCTAGACAAAGTCAAGGTTTAACAACATCGTATATTAGATTGTTGTGAGGTTATTACTTTCCTCTTTTATGTTTAATTTGTTTTTACGTTTGATTTGATTTGTTATATTATTTTTATATGTTGAATGAATTTAGATTGGTGTGTGGTTATTACTTTTCTTTGAATCATGTGTAAGGCAATTTTTTTTCTTCTGAAACACACTTATGATTTCTCTAACCTCATCGTTTCTCTCACACTCATTGTGGATCAGACCCCAATAATGAAGCTCTGATATCAATTGCTAAAACTGAATACCATATTGATTTTACCGGAGAATGTCTTGTGCATATGAGAACAAAGAGTTTTTTTATTTTTTATATACAACCTTACACACGGTTCAAAGAAAGATTGAAAGTGTCAAAGGAGATTCAAAACCCTGTTTTACAAGGCTTATAATGTGTAGAGTAAGTTATGAAAGAAAATTAAGTCATATCTCAAATCCTGTTTTACAAGGCTTATAATGATGTAAATTTAAAGGTCCATTATTTATATATTTAATCAAGATTTTTAGGTAATCAAGAATTATTTATTCAAGCCTTTTAATAAAGAATTATTTATGCGGTGTCATTTGTATTTGTTGCTCCTTGCCGCAAGTGTTATTACGTCTTGCATAGATTTGTCGAGAACAAATTTGCCATTAAAAAATATATAATTTACATTATCATAAAATGATTTCTATTTTCTAAAATATTTTACTGAATGTTTAAATTATATATACTAGCGTCCAGACGGGCACTCCCGTGCCCGTCTGTCCGCTCTTTCTACTGCGCTGACGCATGTAACTTATAAACAATATGTTTTTCAACATTTATGTTGATTTAGTTTTTTTTATATATATTTTGGAGAAAATAATTAGATTTAAAAGAATGACCAAGCTTGATCAAAAAGAGAAGTATCAAGGTTGATTAAAAAAAATGTAAGATATGTAATTTATGCACTTCTTTGACATGGAGTTACTAAATATATATTTAGTTTTGTGATGTATGTTCATCTATCTATGGAGGATGAATATACATGAAACATGAGTGACCAATGTCGTGTCATTAGATGTTTTACCGAGTCAATACAATGGCGTTTTTTATTTATATAGAAACTGAATGTTATTACTATATCATTGGATTCTATCACGTGGTTCAGTAAGTGGTTTAGTGGTTCGTCTTTTGATTTTTGATTTAGTATCATTGTCAGTTGACCATCGAGATGATTTTTAAAACAATGATCCTAAATCTTCAATTTGATCTTTATTGAAATAGTATAAAATGATGAAAGTCTTAGCTTAACTGATAAAAATGCCGAAATTGTAAGGTCGGACGTCATGACCGGAGTTTAAACCACTGTATCTCCGTTTTGTGTGTGTGAGTTGACCAAGAACAAAGCATAAATTAAGAATATTAAAACAAAAAATAAATAAATTAAAACAAACCAGAGTTTTCAAGATAATGCACACAATATTCCTCCCATATTCAAACACCAAAAATAAAATGCACACAATCCTCCAAAAATGAAATAAGAAGAATTCTCGATGAAATACTCTCTAACAACATCAAGGCAACCAAGTAAATATTAAAACATATAAATTGGAATAGAAATATACTCTATACAAAACAAAACGGTAGAGGAAATGCATAAACCATGGATCACAAACTATGTAGAGAATCTCATTCTAATGCAACAATGACATTCTCTATGTCTCATAGAAACCATTGTTAGTGATTTGAATGAATTGAATTAACAAACAAAATTTGGTTTGAGTCTCTCTTTTTCTTTGTACATGAATTTTACTCTCATTTCGCTAATGGAAAAAAGTTATTATTCTCCAATCTCTCTTGCAGCATAGTTATACGTTTTTTTTTCTCCTGATGAATATTGATTGATTAGAACAAATAACATGAGATAAGAGGTAAAAGATACAATCTGCTTGTTCCTTTTTTTGAGTGTAACTTCAACTTTTGAAATATCAGACAGAAAATAAAAGCAGAGTAAAAGAAGAAAAATTAATATCGTGGTTCCTGCTGATTAGTGGTAGATTGAAGCCGCACTCAACCATTTATTCATAGCCGCCGCCTAATGCAGCAACGTTCATCTATATCTTTTTCCTTGTTTCTACTGCATGATGCTTCTAAAGATCAAACTTCATCTCCATGGATGCTGTATGAAAAAAGACGATGAACCATGACAGAAGTTATGAGTGAGAAAACAATTAGTTGAAGAAAGAAACTGTCATCAAATAGTAATTAAACCGACAGTTGAAAACGACATCAAACCTTTTAGAGGCACCATCATTCAAAGCATGTCTTTCCTGTACCAATAAAAGAAAACAAAAACATGATATAGTCAACCAAATTTATGACCGCATACTGTAAAATAATCTAATAATCTATAAAATAATCTAATAACTTGGTGTGCACGAACTTATTTCTTCAACCCTGAACAATTGTGTAGAACTAAACCATGTATATGTGAGAAATAGAATGGAAGCAGTTATTTTTTTATGATTGTTTATGCAACTGTGAGAGAGAGAAAGACATCGGTTATGCTTTTGTTTGTGTGGGTAAGTCAGATTTTTTTTAAAAAGAAAGTCTGTAGTTATGTTTTGGTGTGTGATTAGTGAGTAAGATAGATTTTTTCTTAAAATCTGAAAAAGCACTGAACATATTAGAAGTCTGAAAAAGCAATTTGTTCAGGTTAGTATTCCACCTTCCTAAAAATTTATGCTATGTTTTCAATTACCTTGATCTGTTTAGGCATTGCCCTTTTTTCATCACATTCTGCTCTACATGTATTATGTCTCCCATTGTTTGCCGATTTAATCCCATCTGAAAGAAAGAAGTGTCTCCATGGGATATCACATCAATATATTACTTTATGTGATGACGATGATGTACATATCCTAATAAATACTGGGAGGTGGTCCTTTGGAGATGCTAATTTTATAGAAAATTATGTTTTTGTTTCAGGTAAAACTTATTGAGAAGACAATGGGTGTATATATTTTACTGCGTTTTTTCTACTGCGCTAATGTATGTATATATTTTTCTATGTTTCTTTATATACAATATGCTTCAAACTTGAACATTTTTTTAATCTATGCGTCATACTTATACATTTTAATAAGCTATATTAATGTATTAAATAAAATGAATGAACGTAACACAAAAACATATCATGAACTAATTGATAGCATAATGAGGAAATAGAAACCAAGGATATATAAAATAGAATATTATTTCCAAAGTTTGCCCTTTTTTCATATCGCCAAAGTTATAAGGATGGACCATATAACTTTCTCTTGAAGCTTCTTTTTTTATCCATGTAATAATTTTCAATGTTATGCTTTTGTAGAGAAACCTTTTGTTGCATGACGTAGAGGTACTTATTTTGTAGGTGGTCTCAAATCTTGATGTATCTCCAATCCCTCTCTTTCTAGTTGCCTTCGAAGAAATTTAAAAGTGGCCGCAAGTGTTGTAACCAACTCCTGCCATAGTCTACTTAAAAGTGGTTTTGACATAAAATAATTTAAAGATTATTTTTTAAAGATTTTGTGAAAAACAGAATCTATTTTGCGTTTGTTTACCGTGATAAAAATCACTTTTTTTAAACAAATAATATAGTTTGTTTAGATGCAACTATATAAAAGAGATTTTTTTTTTTACAAAATTAGTTCAATCTTTTAAATCATCTATTTTTTGAGAAGCTGCTCTTAAGAGCTTCTCATTTGAAGTTGTTTTTAGATTTTTTTTAGATTCTGATTTTTTTTTTAAATAGTAACAAACGGATGCAAAACTCTTAAAAGTGATTATTTTCTTTAAAAAAATGATTTTTTTCTTAAAAAAGTTATAGCAAACGGGCTCTAAAAACCATCCAATTATGAATGGCCAACCACACTTTTATTCAAGCCACTTTAAATAAAAATCAACTAAAAAGAACACGGTCTTCAATCAAAGGGAGCACATAGCATGACTATGAATATTTTTTTCTGTACACAAAAAATTGGCATATACCCTTTATTTTGAAAAATGTGATCATATTTGGTTTATCCTAATGACTACCATTACTTTTCCCAACGTAAAACTGCTAATCGTAGATAAGCCAAATTTACTACACCCTGACATTAACTTAGAAGTTAAGCATACAATGTTACTCTTTCACTCTTCAATTTCATGGATATGCTCATTACTTGTATGATGCATATGTGAATATCTATAACCTCCATACACAAAATTCAATAATCTTGCCTAGATTTGTGATTTTAATCTTTTGATGTCAGACATACAAAGAGCATGAAATAAAGTCCATTACACATATATATTTTCAACCAAAATGAAGATCAATCAACTTATTTTTACAAAAATGTAAATCAAGCAATAAAACAAAAAGATGAGCACACTATTGAAATTTTTGAAGGGCTTTCTCACCTTTTTACCAGAACCATGTGCTCAAAGTATAGCCCTCCCCTCTGAATGTGTAGAGAAAATAATTTTAAACAAAAATAAGAGGGAAATTTTGTTTTTGAGTGTGGTTGCAATAAGATAAAAGCCACAAATAGGATACCAAATTCACATAGAGAAAATATCGAATACATGAAACTGGTTCAAAAAGTTTATGTCAAAGATAAAAAAAAAAAAAAAAAAAAGATAATTGAAATTGAAGTCACTAAGTTACAAACCATAAGCAACATATATAAAAACAAAAAACAACCAAAAACATCTATTTGAAAATTAGCCCAAAAACCAGACAAATTTTAGACATGATTGATTAGAAACATAAAGAACACCCAATTCTTATACAATGTGAAGTATGTTATTCGTTGTTCTTGAAATAACAAACAAAAATTGAAGAAAAATAACATAAAAGCAACCAAACTGAAATCACAACTTAACCTAAAAGAAGATAAGAAATGAGAGTAAAAGATAAAAATAAAAAAAGAACAGATGATCCTGCCTACTCCATCACAACCTTTACTCTCTTTTGCTTTTAGTCTCAATTTCCCTCTCCCGTCTTTGTTTTATCGTAGCACCTCTCATTTATACTTCCTTTTTCTAATTGATTTTTCTTTTTTCTATTGCTGATGAATGGAGCAAATAAACAAATGAGATAACGTTTAGATTATTACAAAAAATAAAGATAACAAAGGACAAAGAGAAGCCACTAATTTTTTCCATACGCATAAGTACCATCTCTTTGATCTCAAAGATGTGCATTCTAAAACAGTACTTTTTGTTCATAAAATTGAAGTGTGAAAGTTAAAATCTTGATTTGAAAATTCAACAGAAGAATTAGAAGAAAAAATGGAGTAATAAACCGATACATGAGAAGGGAAAAACAAAGATAATTAAATAGAAAAAATTGAATTTAACAGTAAATCACGCAACATGAAACATGACAGAAGTAATAATGAGTGATAAAACAATTAGTGGAATAAAAAGGAAAGGGAAATTGTCATCAAATACTGCTTAATTAAACCTAAAGTTGGAAACGACATCAGACCTTTTAGAGGCACCACATCTTTCTTCATTCAAGGCATGTCTTCCTCTATTATAATGACCATACTTTCTATTATGTTTCCCTTTATCTCCTGTAACAAAAAAGAAGAAGAAAGAAATGGCATTCAAAAAAGGAAGAAGAATAGAAGCAAGGATAAAACTGAACAAACAAAGGGCAAAAGCAATAGAATTGAACAAACATGGCTGCGATGATCACAAAGATTCGATATTCTTCCTCTTTTTGTTTTGTGACTCTGAGAATATGTAAAATGGAAGCGAGTCAGGAAGGATCCACTTCGTTGTCAATTACTCCATGGCGAACGTCGCTGTCGTTGCCGCGCTTCTTGACGGCGCCCTCCTTATCTAAGTCTATTGTTGTTGTGCATTCGACTAATCCACATTGTGAGTCTACATCTTTTAATAATATGTTCTAGTTTCCAATCATCAAGAATTTGGATCACACCAAAGTGAACGGTTTAGAATTAGCAAAAGGATGATTTATATGCAAAGAAACATGAAGACAAAAACTACTCACACCCCAAAATTACTACTATACCCTTTAATTAAAATAAAAATTTCAATATAAACTATGTAAACTTAATTTACTGCGTGTATATATGTATGTTTGATTCTAATTCTTAATACTTTTGAGAATAGAGAACATCACAACACTTTGTATTCTCCCTGCTTTCTCCATCTATTCACTGGTCCATTGGTCTATATCAGAAAATAGAAGTTAATAAAAAGATAATAATACAATACATAAAGAAAAATTAGGACTTAAAGTTAATACAGTGAATCTCCTAAAAAAATAACACAACAAATATTCATGAAGTGGCCTCCCAAGATATTCCAACTATTGGCCTTCCACACATCCTATACACAACGCAAACCCACAACAACTTAAAAAGAGAATGCAACAATGCAAAAACAGTAGCCATGGAAAATAAAGAATGATAATCTTTTTTTTTAAGGAAAAGAATTATAATCTTGTAGCCATGGAACTGAAAACACAACAGAAAATAAAAAAATACAACCGAAACAGGAAAAAAAACAAAATCAAGAGCAGACCATTATAAAAAAATGTTGCAGCAATGCTTCCCCATTTCCTAAAAAAAATAAAGTTGAATCAAAAGAAAAAGTAATACTAATTCTCTATCTCTATGTTCAAGCCATCCCTCTAGAATCTATATTCCCTCTAATATCTTCCTATCAATGGTGCGAGTTTTTTAATTTCATATTGCAGTTACCTTTTGTTTTTGAAATTTATTGTAACCAACTTCAAATTCCAACCACTTAGTTATAATTTTTTTTCGTAAAATAGTTGCAATAGGGGGAAGGGTAAAAAGGAAAAGAAAATAGGTCACAATAAAAAGATGTTTTGCCTTTTTTAAAACAATCCTTTTTCTTTTAGGTAAAAACAATCTATTGGTTTAGTTAATTCCTCATTTGATTTGATCTAATAGTATCAGGCAGTGCTAGTGCATATTTGATCATGCATAGATTTTCTTTTTGGGATCCAAACAATCAATCATACATTAACTTAACGATGAAGAGTATAAAGTGATACTTCTCAAATCTTCTAGTTAAGAATTGATATTGAAAGTTTTGAGTTGAAAACATATTCTATTCTCTCTTCCTCTGTCTATCTTGTTGCTTGTGCAATTATATGTATGTGCGGGTTTAAATATATTCTTCTTATAAAAAAAGGATATAATCTTAAAATAAGAAAACAAAATTGAATTGGAATGAAAAACAAACCTTATTGTTGTAGTAGATATCCAATGAAAACATTCACCCTGCAAAAGGGAATTGAAGGAAAAAGGAGGAAAGTTTCTATTGCTACTATCGTTTTTGTTGATGGTTTTCTTACTGTAAAAATAATCAATGAATAGTGAGAGAAGGAATGAGAGAAGACAAATATTGGAAGAAAACATTATATATATTCATTTCAAATGTAGAGGAAACTGTCATTTCGGAAGTTGGAAGAAGTTATTTAAATCTAAAAAACAAAAACCACCAAGGGCATTATTGGAAAGTAAAAAAAAGCTACACCAAAAGAAAAGTATTGCCTTTATTAATAGGTATAGATTACTGAACTACATAATATTTTTAATTTTTTTAAAGCAAAATAAAAATTCAATAAAAATAAAAAGGAAGTACAAGATTGAGGGCATGAACTTGACCTAGAAACCACAAACTCGTTTATTTATTATGAAATATAAACTTCTTAAAATAAATTCATTTTATTTAAAAATATTATCAAACACTTTAACTTAAAACACAATTTGAAATAAAAAGTACTCCCTCCGTCTTAAAATATAAGCAAAATTTGTTTTTTAGATTCATTCATTTAATGATGTATGTAGTCCATATTATAAACCACATACATCATTAAATGAATGAACCTAAAAAACAACTTTTGCTTATATTTTGAAACGGAGGGAGTAACATTTACTAAACAACTTTAACTTTACTTTTAAATTTCATATTTTTAACTTAAGTTTAAACTAACTTCTATGTATGAAAAAAAGTATTGAAAAAGTTGGACTAAACACACTCTAATTAGTGTGTGTTTGAAAATAAGTTTAGAAGTCCAAAACCAATTCTCAATATACTTTCACCGTGATTTAGTTGAAGCTGTAAAACATAACTTCCGCATAAACTTGATTTTCTTCGCAAATTCCAACGCCATACCAAACACATCCTTAATAAATAAAAAAATAAAAAACGCACTTTAATTGTTGCGCCAAACCTAAAAGCGATCCGAGCCCACAATCGTCATCATCTTTTTCTCGGTACATTTTGTCCGAAAGCTAAATCAAAACACTGCAAATACAACTACACCACATTTTGCGTTGACGAGTCGAACTCGAACCACAACAATGGAGGAACCACCGTGTTCATCATCATCGCGATCGAGCTCCAAAGGAAAATCCCCAATCGTTCCCATCACCGGCATCAACGTCCTCAGCGACGATCTTCTCCACAACATTTTCACCAGACTTCCTGCCATATCCTTCGCTTCTGCAACCTGCGTTAACAAATCATGGAATTCTGTTTGTAATCGCATCATTTCTCGTCCTAAACTCGCTTCTGCACTTTCTCTCAATCCTTCACTCCGCGTAAGTCCTAATACAACTCGCATAAATAGGTTTAATACTTCTGCATATTTTTTTAGGGTTTCCAATGATTTTTTTATCGGAATTTCATTTCTATTTGACTAGGATGCGGTGAATGAAGTTGTTGATAAGGTTTTGTCTGAGCCAATTCGACCTTATTTTGCTATTGTCAATATTGGATGTGGATTTGATCCGAACAAGATTCTGAGGCTTGTAAGGATTTACTTAATGTCAGTTTTTTAAGCGAGTATTATTTGTGCCATTCAACTGATTTAATGTCTACGGTGCAGGTTAAGCGGAGAGTAGGGTTCAATATTCCGGTGGTTGTTACGGTTAATAATGGCATTATCGGAAGGGATGCTATTACTGATGAATTTAAAGAGGTTCGGCGTTGATGATTTTTTCTGTTGTGTTGTAGAGATTTGATAGTCATGTGTAAATCTGAGTGAGGATGATCTGTGTAGGTGAAATGGGGTGCTCTTTTTAGTGGCATTGGCGATGAAGAATATGCGAGACATATAAATGAAGGCATAGTTTTGACAATTGGCTGTTTGCCAGGACTGAAAGTTGAAGCTATACCGTTAATACGACCAGCAAAGGTAGTATAATTTATTCAAAAATTTGGACTTTGCTCGCTATGATAATGAATATGTAAAAGCAAGACATTTTAAGATTAATTAGTTAATTAATACCTTGCAACCAAAGGTGGTCTCGTGCAAAAGGCATCCTTAAGCTGCCAATTGGCTTTAGTAATACCTTAAGGCAAGAGGTGGCTTACTGAACTAAGGTGTTAATAAATAGGCAAAGATAACAGTATAACAAATTAACTGTCTATTTAAATTAACCACTCAATTCAAAAAGCAGTAGAGATTAAAAACGGCAGTCTATGTGCGAATGGAGATTAAAAAATCATAAAGATGTGAAAGTGTGTTCTAAGTTAGGGAAATGCAGAAAAATGAAACTGAAATCTAGTATTATTTTGTACGTTGTCAAAAAAAATATATTATATTAGATATTGACTGCTAACCCCAGGCTTAAGTATATGACTTTGTTAATGGATGAAGTTTAATGATTTATATAGAAATATCTTTTAAATATTTATTTACATTTCTCATAGAATCTCCGGGTGTTATGATCGCATGATTTTCATGATTTCTTCTCCCTTCTGATTCAAAGAGGGATCTCAGTTTTGAAAACTTCACCACTAGCAAGAGGAATACCCTTCCCTCATCTCAAAATTAGATAATGTGATGCTTTATTCTTTTGTTTTTTTAATTTCATGAAGTTATTAATTAATAGTATTTCTGATACCAGACACCTCAAGAACCATGCGTTGATAGGTTTGCAACGGATATCAAGGAATACTCAGCCTCTGTCTCTGGTCACCAATTCCCGGTTGGGGTTATATTATTTGGAGTGAGTTAACAATCACACTTATTTACCGATATTAATTTTATTTTTATAGTTAATTTATCAATCTTGGTTCTGTTCCTAACATTTTGATTTGGTGGCACAGGAAGCAAGCAGCGACATGAAACTAGTCATGGAGAAGTTGGGTTAGTGATTCTTGAATACATATTTATTTACTTGAAAGGAAAATATCGGAAATTAAATGTTATGCTTGTTAAAATATTTGAGTTTTATCTCTACAGATGTATTGTGTTAAATGATAAAAGAAATAAACTATTCTAACGGTTTATATACACAATGCTCTATTTAGTTTGAAGATATTGTTATTGACTGCTTTGCCTGTAATATTTTGTTACGAAATAAGTATGGGATATACATAATGACAATTTTATACTTAAACGTAGATGGGACGACTGTTTATTTTGTGTTAGTGCTCTAATTGGAAAGAACATGACTTCAATTAACACATTTCTGCCATAAATACATACTTACCTTTTGTCTTCTTTGACTGTATTTTGTATCATTTCAGATTATGCCATGCCTATGGACACAGTCGTTGTGGGCGATGAAAGAGGATGCTCTGTATTCAGATGTGGAAATGATTCTAGACACGCCTGTGGTAGTAAAGGGTACATAGAAGCTGTTGCTCTTGTATTTGCTCAGGACAGAAACAGGTCTTCTGGTACCTCTCGATGTCCTTTTCTTCGCTCTTGCCACATAATTCCAATGTAATGCATGCAACTGCTACAGTGCTTGTCGTTGTATCTTGTTAATGGACAATATAATTTTGTATATTCCTCTAAGAGTCAAACCGTCAAAGGATATCAGGATTGACAAGTCATGTATAACTTGGCTGTAAATAATCTAAATTTTTGCTCGAGAAATTTATGTAGTTAATCAAGGCAGTTTTAAGAAAATAATAAGTGGGAATTTCTTTCAAATTTGTTGGACACTTCTAGAAATTTCCATTATGAAAGGGCAGCCCGGTGCACAAAGCTCATGCATACGCAGGGTCCAGGAAGGGGTATATTGCTTCTTTTTCTTGCGACAGGGATCTAGGTGAGATGTTGGGGGAAATTAGTACAGATGCAAGTTTTTTGTACAAGTTTCAGTATTGGATACGGATATGATACAAATGTGACTAAGTTTGTGTTCATGCAATATAGGGGAAGTTCCACTAGTCTAGAAAGCTACCTATTGCTATATTTTTATTTTTTTCGGTATTGCTTCCAATTCTTCTCGGTCCCGCTTTTATGTGTTTGTGCATGTTGAATAATACCCTGTCCTGCATATGTTTTTTTACTGCCATGATTGTTTCTTGTGGTACATGGCTTGTTTATGTCTTTTTTCAGTCATTTTTCTCTAAGTCACTCATCTTCATTCCTAATTGACTTTGCTGCAGGAAATATTAGATTTCATGTTGCCTTCTCAAATGGTGTTTCACCTGTGGGTGGCAGATACAAGGCAGCTTCAGTTAGAACAAATAAATCTGATTGTTCAACATGGCTAACTGCCAAAAGGGAAGGGCATCAGCAACCTCTTGATGGTCAAACTATTCTTCATGATATTAACACTTTGGTGCGCATTTATTTCTTATTTTGGGCACCTACAAGTTCCTTTCATGAAGGCAAAATAATGTTTGATATTACCAGGAAGGGGTATGTATTATTGAGGAATATAAAAAGTTTAAGTTATTAAGGACTAGTCAAAATTTATCATTTACAGAAAGGTTCATTGGATTTCACCTGATCGACAAAAATACTTGTGCGGGGATAATACAGCTGTATTGGAGATTGATAAGCTAAGATCAGAGGGAATAAGAGGTGGAATCGGCAATAGATTAGAAACAGACTCTTGTGACAGGGCTGTAGAATGAAGTATCTTCAAAGACAGTTACATTAGCTCATACTTAGAAACAATGAGTTGAAGAGGAATAACATAGTATCCTTTTTGAACTTGAGAATATACAAGAAATGCACACTTTATATGTAACACAACCCTTCAACTTATCGAGACCTGAGGTATGATCATAAACAAAACAACTAAAACCAAAAATACGAGGATAAACTTTAAAGTGAGGTTCATCAAGAAATAATTGAGAATGAGGTGCTTTGTTGTTTAGAGACGAAGTCTAAATTCTACTAATCAAATAATAGTTTTAAGAATAACATCCTTGGTTGTCAATCCCGAATAGCGGAACAAAGTGCTAGTCATTTTCATTCGTATCCCTTACTAACCACTCATCACAATCATCAATATTGTATTTAGGCGAATGAGATCAGTTAAATCCTTAATATCAAATTGGTATTCAAGAGCTTGGCCGTGCTTTACAAAAATCAAAAATGTCACAGTTACACAACTTAGTTACAGACCGGTTTACTAGTTGAACCTAATGTTTTCCATGGCGGAGAGCCGAAATCCTGCCATACCGGCTGCTTTGTGGCGCTGTCGAATTGGATTATGGCAAAAAATCCTGCCATATCGGCCAAAATTAGGCAAAAACCTCCCAATATCCGCCACAACACTGGTTGAACCGACTGATCCAAGTCAGTTTTAATAACACTAGTCCAATTACTGATTCAAAACAAGTGGAAATGCACATTGTATTGCGGGCTATCTTAAAAGATAAAATCATTTTCTTTTCTCCCGCTTGTTTGATGATTATGGAATAATTCAATATGATTTTGAAAATTGTTTGGAGGCAATTGAAAAATGAAGATAAAACTTCATATGTCAATAGCCAATAGCCTAGTTGAGCATCTAAACATGCCTAGGCTGTAATCTGGCTGGTTTTCTTTTGTTTCAGTAGCATATTTTATTGAAGCAATAATAACATGTATCCCTATTGATACTGATTATGATGGACCTCAGAAAATGTGACGACAAACTGCTAAATATTGTGGAAAAGATGAAAATAATATAGACTGACGCTATCTTTAATTTTTTTATTTTTATTTTTGTAAATATCATTCCAATGTTTTGTAAAACTAAGGTGATATAAATTTTGTGCTTGTGGTTATTATTTTCTTTTCCTTTTATTGCTATTTATGTTTTTTTTCTCTCACCAACTTTCCAAAATTTGGCAGCTGGAGAATCACATTGAGCCTCCTGAGTTGTACATTGGGGTGACTAAGCATAGGAAAGTCTCCATTGGAGCAGAGAAGCCAATGCCAAGAACTTGTATTGCATATCATGGCGTTGTGGGGTATGATATAAACTTTTAACTTTTCTGATTGTAGATCTTCTAATGCCTTGTTAATATGAATTCATCGGAGATGTTGTCGTTTAAGTTGAAGTAAGACATAGCAAATAGAATGAAAGTTAGGGATAGAATTCAAGGTAGTTCAGACTTGTGACTGAAACTAGGAGAGAAAGAGAACTAAAAAAATAAAAAATCAGATTTTTGCTGATTTATTACTGAGTACTCTGAGTGTAATGGTCATATGGGATGAAGAGTCTTTGACTCTCTGCTAACTAATCCACCGACTAAGCATAACAGAAACTAACCGATAATGATAGAAGCTAACTGCTAATAATATAATGTGCTGTCACGTACACTGGTTAACCATATAACTTGATGTATATGACTACTATACTATTTATGAAATGACGGGAAGATAGAGTGAGGTGCCAACCATCAGATCCAAGGAGGGTGTAAGAAATAGAGGGATTTTTCAGTTATAATTTGTGATTAAAAAAAATAAAACAACCTATGCTCTAGGAATTTTTTTTCTCCTAAACCCTAAACCCTAATCAAACCATTACAGGAACCAACTATAAAGGAGCCTTTTGGAAGAAATTCTTTGATGTTGAGATGATGAGAGTGAGAATCGTAAAAATAGGTGAAGGAAGGGTTTTCGAATATACCATCAATAGGGTATCTAACAGACCTGTGATGCCATATGGTATTGAATACACTTGGTATTGCGAAGAGAACACTGCAATTGATCTAGGCTTACACAAAACGAGATATGATTATAAACAAAATCATTATAAAAATAGTTGGGTAGTTCCTATTTGGTGACCTATTGATTTTTTAATGTCAGACATACAAAAATTTAACTTTTGTGAATCATGTGCTATGTTGATAAACCATGTGCTATGTTTGTACAACTGTAGTTGTTGTTACTTGTTCAAATTCTGGAAAGTAAAAAATGCTTGTATACACGGACTTTCTATTTCTTTTTGTACAACTTATGATTGGTGGGCAACTTTTCTTTTTTGGCTAAATTACATATTGGGTCCCTTAATTAATTTCTAAGTTTCACTTTGGTCCCCTAATTAATAAAAGTTTCGTTTTAGTTCTTTAATTTCATCTCTGTTTGCCAAACTGGTCCTTTCTGTTATGTTTTAACCATAAATGTCTAAGATGAACCAACATTAGAGGTGGTCCACCATAGATCTTATAAATGTTTTCAATTTAAACCGCCTGATCTTTTTTTGAAATAGAGAACCGTTGGATTTTGAAGGTCTATGAGATCTATCAATGGATCATCAACACCTAATTTTATTTTATAATTCATCTTCTTTCTCCCCTTGTTCTTCTCCATCATCTTCTTCACAATACCATCATTAAAAACCCAGAAAGAAAGAAAAAATTGATACACATCTAAATTATTCAAGCATCTTCCCAAAGCCATTTTTAATATTTTTATTCAAGCACCTTCCCAAATTTTTTATTCCAGCATCTTCCTTCCTCTTGTGTCGTATTTTTTCCTTTTTCCAAAACATAGAATTGAACCATCAAGGTTTTTTGTGTTTAGTTTATGGGCATCTGGTTTTTTGTGTTCATGTTATGTTTTGATGTTTTAGCCTTTTGCTTCTTTTGGTTTTGCCTTGAGTTCAAAGCTGGTGGGTTTAGCTTTTCGGCTTGTAATGGATTCAAATTGACTCTTGTAAATTCTTTCTCGATTTCTTCTCTTTTCTTATGCAAAGAGTTCATTTATTATAAGCTGATTCAGAACCAAAAAAAAAATAAGGTTGTTTGAGGAGTAACTAGCCAGATCTGGAAAAATTATGAAATGAATAGGAGATAGGCCATGGGAGATGAGAGAAGACTGGAGAGAAGTGCCATGAGAGGAGTTCCTTTTGATTTTTTTTAATAAATTTTTCTGGGTTTATTTTGAGTTTGATTGATGAATATTTATAAAGTTGATGAAAAAGAAAAGGAAGAGGAAGGAAGATGAAATTTAAAAAAAAATAAAAATCAGGTGTTGGTGGTTCACGGTTTCTTACAATAGACATGCAATCAAATGGTTAATATCATATCAAGAATATTAGACATTAAAAAACTAACAGAAGGGACTAATTTGGCAAACGGAGATGAAATTAAAGGACCAAAACGAAAGTGAAACTCAAAAATTAAGGGACCAAAGTGAAACTCAAATTAATTAAAGGACCAAATATGCAATTTAACCTTCTTTTTATCATTAGAGTCTTTGCAATGTATTTAGTACTAGTTTGAAAGATAAATTTTGTACCAAAAAAAAAAAGAAGATAAATTGTGATAGCCATTTGAAGATTTATTTTTTATCGCTGCTGCTTTGATATGTCCCATTTAATAATCCATTTTTTCCTTTCCACTTTCCATAAATTTAAGACTCTACTTGCAATCATTGGGCTTTACAAACACATATAAAGTTGACCAGGGCATCTATTCAAATTGTTGCCATTGGTGCCTTTAGGCTCAGAGCTGTGTGATTTTTTTTATACTTCTGTTAAATAACCCCTGTTTACCTATCCTTTCTTGGTCTATTAATCCCTATTGTAACTATAATTTTTCATGTTTTGGACAGAGGTGATGAAGAGTATCTATATGTTGATGGAATGGGCATCAAAACAGGAGATATCTTTCAGTTCTACCATTCAGATCCTAATGTTGCATTAGCTTCATTAACTGAGGTTCGTGGTTCCCTTAAAAAATTTAAGTTGGGGAGGAATTCCAGGAGTTCGGAGAGTGATGGAGACAATGCTATCAATGTTTTCGGTGGTATTGTTTTTGCTTGTTATGGCCGCGGTGAATCATTTTTTGGGCGTCTTAATGCTGATAGCTCCCCTTTCTTGGAGAATTTCCCAGGAGTGCCGTTGGCTGGAATGTTTTGTGGTGGAGAAATGGTGCGTCCTTGCACCACTATGATTGGTCTATGTCCAGATGCAAAGCCCATCAGTTGCTTTTTGCATGTTTATAGCAGTGTCTATTTACTGATGTCATATGATCCTCCCTCTGCGGATTATTAGATGCTGCTTATAATTTTTTCTTCAAAATGTACACTGCTAGTTTGAGGATGTCGTTTTTCTATTTGCCATGGACATGGACTAGACTATCTTGTCGTGATTGTATCACACATGGGCATGTACTTCATACTGTCCTATAAGTAGTTTTGTGTATGTTAATTATAACAGTTTCATTATGTAACCGACTCACATCTTCTTAAGCATAAGTTCTACAATTGAAAAGCTCGGCGGGGATGTAATCAAGTACTTGTTTCCGCAACTTTGTTGCTGTACTTTGCTTGAGTGTTTTAGATAAACTTCGACTTCAGTATTAAACTTCCAAGTGGGTTTCATTGTTGGAATGGAAGTAGTGTGGGTTTCATAATTGCTCCATACGGTCAAACTTGAATGATACAACGGTTCTCACGGTTACTGACCGCAATAACTACCCTTTTATTCAAAGATGCCTCTACAAAAAAATCACACACCGTCGACTGCTCAAAAAACCAATCTCAATTTGATTCACCAGTTGGAAATAAACTATATTCACAATGAAAGCTATCACTTAGAGATAAACCATTTAAATGCATTACTAGCTTATGACAGAGCAGCCAAATACATCACTCAGAACAAAAAAAAACTGGGTAGCCAAATAATATCACATTATAGTATCCGTTGCATACTATCGGTGCATTGCTTTTCCCACTTCAAAAATTGCTTAAACACACATGGATATTAACTAAATAAACTCAACGAAGTTAACCGTCTTTCGGTAGACAAACTACGGTTAGAAAGCTGGGTGCAGTTGTGATGAAAAAATTGCTTCTGATATACTTTAAACACCAAACTGTAGGAAGCTGGGTGCAGTTGTTGTAGTTTAAAAGTTATATATCAAGTTCCAATTAGTGTGAACTATGTTTTTAATGGCTAGCTCAAAGGGAAGTAAAATCAAGTTTTCTATGGGTTACTTAAAAGTATTTCGATTTGTTGCCCTTTTCCCCCTTTCTTTGTCTTCAATAGGTGCTGTTTAATATACAGGGTCTGGTTAATTACATATTTCTAAAAAAAATATATTATAGAGGAGATGGCCTACGTACAGGATCCACAAGGTTTTGTTGTTATTTAAATGGAAAAGAATAATATTTGTTCCGTAGGGTTCACCTAGTTCTGTCTACTAGGGGGAAAAAACCAGTCTCATGAACAGAGAAAATTAACATCAGTACTGTCAATTAAAACATCAAACCCATCTTCAAAAATTGCTCAAACAGGATTTTGAGCAGTTGGCTCAGTGCCTCAGTTTGCTCAAAATTTAATCCAACTGCTATTAACTGCCGTTGAGGTTATTTAGATCATTTCCATGTATGTTTTAGCTATTTTTGAAATGGAAAAAACAATTTTCTAACCAAAAAGATAACACATTTGTGTACAAAACATCCACGGTTATAAAGAAAGATGCATCACTTTAACCTCACACTACCATCCAAATATACAATACAACCTACTTAAACTACAAAAATAAATTGAAATTTGCTCTTCTCGCAGTAAGTTTTGCTCCAAAACACCGAGAAAATACGAAAATATCATGGGGAGCATATTCTCTTCTGTGAATGTATAGTCTAGTGAGATTTAAGCCATTTATTTTTCAGTATTTCATGCGGGGCCCTCAACATTGAAGTAATTGAATGATATTGATGTCCACTGCACTCTTCATTGAAAATTTTACTGGAGGGGATCTGCACCCAGTTAAATGCCACCGGGGATCAACAACAACAACATTAGCCAACGGCAGTCAATTGTTGTTGAAGATATTTCCGTATTTTCTGCTGTTTGGGAGCAAAACTGATGGTGGGAAAAGCAATTTTCAAATAAATTTCTTATTTCGAACTTGTATCAACCTCAAACAGTGTCTTGAATTTTCACAACAATGTCCAATAAAAAAAATGATCTCTTTAAATTAGTGTAAAATAGTCTTAAACCATTTGATAATTTAAAGTTCGATCAAAAGGTAAATAAATTTCAATCAATAAGTGTTTCTAGTGTTGAATATTGGTCTAGTTTGACTCTGAATTTATTCACATAATATACTTTGACTACATTTTTCTAATATTATATAAAGACACATGATAGCGTATAAGATGTTGGATTTGTCTCGATGAATGTTTTCAAAAATAAATTTTTATAATTTTTGTTAATACATATAATTAAAGATATTAAAGATCAAAGATGCGCATTGACATGTGTAAAACGATCAACTAGATCATTCATTTTGGGATGAAGAAAATATTCTCATTATTTATTACGAAAAATAAATAGTCTACAATTTACCACAATTTAAAGGGTTGGTTTTCTTTAAAAAATAAATATATTATAAACTATGAAGAATGAGGAGAGTTGGTATGTAGGGTGTCGAGAGTGAGTCTTATGTGATTTCACATTAAAGAATTTTTGTTTTGCGAGAAACAAACTTAACTCATTTCATTAATAATAATATAATCAATATAAGACAAATTAGAATAAGACAATAACATTCTTGCTAACAAATGGACAACACTATTTGCTTGTCTCCTAGTGAAAGTTACCTTAAAGTGATATTTTCCTTTGAGATTCAACATTTGGATAAAAAAAATCACCACTTTCGAGGCCAAAATTCATTCATTTGGGGTTTTATAGAAAAATAATGCAATTTTAATGAACTATTTACAGAGTTTATGGGAAATTAATCAAAAACACCAATTTTAATCGTTGGACAGTTATTTATAATTTTTGCTTTGCAAATACTCATAGATAACCATCCATGAGGCCATACATGAGTGTCTATCCTCAACTTTATAAACTCGTCACCTTTTGTGTTCTTCGATATAAGAATTTTTTAATGCCCTTTTCGCAAGCAAGCATTTATCTTTAATACTTGAAGATACGATAATCAATCAAAGTATAGTTGCTCGTTTGCTTCTTCAAACCTTTGTTTCCTCTTCTAAAAATTAAAATTTTAGACGCTCACCATTTTGTTCCATGTTCCTTCAAAATTAAGAACGGTTTTAAAAACATTTTTATTATTGAAAAAAACAGATGATTTATGTCCGTCAAAATAAAAGTACTTTTAACGATTTCACAGTAAAGAATAATTCTAATACACTATTAATGTAAAACTTTTTAGGCCGTTGACCAAATAAAACACCATCTATATGACTTTTAAAGTACCTTTTTAACAATTGCCAGTTATTTTTTTATCGATTGATAATGTAAAAAATATTTTACACTTGAGAGTTAAACTTGGAAGAATTTAATGGTGGTAGAATTGTAAAAGAGAAAAAAGCGAGTTTTTCAAGCTCGGAGATGGAGGTCACCCATTTGACAAATTGATAGTAACATACGAAAAATTCCATTTCCAACAAAAAAGGAATTGCTGACGTGCACGGCTTCTATTGGACTATTTCCAAAAGCGTTGAAATTCTAATCTTCTTCATTTCTTCACCACGCTACCTTTCTGTCTAGGGTTCCTTCTCTCTCCGTTTAGCCTCTTTCCCGCTCGCCGGTCGTCGGTGGCCGGAATCCAATTATCCGGTCAAATTGAATTTCGAGTAGCTAG
The DNA here is from genome assembly GCA_946800305.1 of Medicago arabica. Lineage (NCBI taxonomy): Eukaryota > Viridiplantae > Streptophyta > Magnoliopsida > Fabales > Fabaceae > Medicago > Medicago arabica. The sequence continues at coordinate 54,537,461 of OX326967.1, forward strand.
CTTGTTCGAGTAGAGTAGAATTGAAGATGGCGAGTCGAAGGAGTGTTTCGTCTCCTAGAAGAGCCTCTGAGTCTGCTGTCGGAAGAGGAGGACCTCGTAAATCAATTTCCTTAGCACGCCCCATGTATGCTTCTTTTGTTTTTTTTTTCTGGATTCTCCTGTTTAATTAAATGCTTAATTTAATTGATTCCTAACTTTTTCAATCAAATATCTTGTATAATTATTTTTGATTTTATTTGTCGTATGTTTTAACTGCTATTAGTTTAAATAAGTTATTTTGTAATCATTCTGTCTTCCTGTGGTTTTCACTTTTTGGAGAAGATATATCATTCGGTTGTTTGGTGCCATAATTGTAGAATTCAGTATTTTTAAAGTGTCAATGTCAAACAAACGTGGCTTTCTAAAATTTCAGCTTAATCTAGTATTTATGAAGAAATGACTTTATTGGTGTACTGGTTTGGGGTCAGTTTCTACATTTTTTCGATCAATTCATGAGATTGAGACATTTTTTTAGTTCTTTACATATAAATTTTCCTAGGAATTTAACCAATTATAAAGCATAGTAAAGTGAATATCAAGCATGGACTATGTGCATGCATTAATTTATCTTCTTCCTCCATATATTTTTAACCGAGTTGTCAGTTATGGAGGTATATGATCAAGTCATAGCCATCTATACAAGAAACAGTATTCTTGATTCACAAAGGACTAGAGGAGCTTGAATGTTTTTCGTTAGTTGTTAATTGTATTCTGTTGAATTCTTATTTTCTGCATAACTATGATAGCTCTTGCTTGAGTATCGAAGAAGAAAAGATAAGTGATGAGGGTTTTATCTATTTACATTACGGAATAGGATCTTAGAATCTACATGAAATTGGACAGGGGATTAACAGGAGAGCGGACAGTGAAGTCATTGCGACTTTCGAAGGCCCTGACAGTACCTGAAACAACAACTGTATATGAAGCCTGTCGTCGGATGGCTGCCCGTAGGGTGGATGCTCTATTACTAACCGATTCTAATGGGTTGCTTTGTGGAATCCTCACAGACAAGGTGTGACTAAGACATCTTTTTCTAACCAATTAACAAGAAAGAAAAAAAGACTTCACTTATATGTCTTGAATTTTCACATGCTTTTATCCCTATCTTAATTTTTGGTTTACAGGATATAGCAACAAAAGTTGTTGCCGAAGAGATTAATCCTGAAGACACACCTGTTTCCAAGGTTATGACAAGAAATCCGGTATTTGTCCTTTCTGAAACTCTTGCTGTGGAAGCCCTCCAAAAGATGGTGCAAGGTTGGTAGTGTATACAGATATGTACTCAGCTTTTCAAATTTATGCCGTGTATCTTGGCCTTTTAATACATGGCTGATGTATGTTGACAGGGAAATTTAGGCATCTACCTGTGGTGGAGAATGGAGAAGTTTTGGCTTTACTCGACATAGCAAAGTGTTTGCACGATGCCACTGCACGTATGGAAAGGGCCGCAGAAAAAGGAAAAGCAATTGCAGCAGCTGTTGAAGGAGTTGAAAAACACTGGGGATCTTCTAATTCTGGTATGGAGAGTATTTTTCATGCTTAGCTTTTCGATTTGTAATGACGGCATCCCTAAAAAAATAGCACTTTTGTAAATCCCGCAGATTCTAATAGCTGAGTTTTATTTCATGATAATTTGGTCTTTGTGCAGACTCTAATTCATTTGTTGAGGCCCTTCGGGAAAAGATATTCAAACCATCACTGTCCACAATCATTCATGAGAATTCAAAGTAGGTAATACCTTCTTGTTTGAGTTCAAGAATTCTTTTCATCAAATGTAATATTTCTGCTCTGTATGTTTGGCTGTCAACCTTTCCTTTAACAGAAAATGGCACTTTTTAGGATGGTAACAGTTGCACCAACAGATTCAATTTTGAAAACAACAAAGAAGATGGTTGAACTTCATGCAGGTTGTGCTGTTGTGACTGTTGATGGCAAACCTCGAGGCATCGTTACGTAAGTTTGTAGCAACTGAAACTTCCTGCAGCTCAGCGGTCCTCTTTTTCTGAAAAGTTTTTCTTGCCATCCCCACAATTATCATTATTCGTGCATGCAAACATTAATTTTGATCTATTATATTCTGCATAAAAATTTCAGTTCAAGGGATATCTTGATGCGGGTAGTTGCACAAAATCTTCCACCAGCATCAACTCCTGTTGAGAAGGTACTTTATTTTATTTGTATGGCATTTAGAAGAAAATGTTTACCCTTGTCCACCTTTTCCATTCATAAATTTTGTAAAATATAGATCTAGCAATGTTTAGGAATCAGGAGCATGTGTTTTTTACCCTCTCTGTTCCTTTTTTTTACAATGGCAAAATAATTTATATTATTAACACAAAGCAGACCGAAAGGTCAAAGTCAAGATACACTACGAGCCACAGAATAGTAGTACAAGGAGTACTCAAATCCAGGACAAAAAGAAACAGCATAAAACATAAAGAGAAAAAGAAGAAAAACACCCTAACCCCCCCCCCCCCCCCCCCCCATAGCTCCTTAATCTCCACACACAAAATCTCACAGGATCTCCGACCCAAAAGAACCAAACCAGTCGAGAAATGAATGAACAAAGCAGGCTCATTATAGTCAGACAGCCACAGATATCCTGTATTAACCAGCCCACAAGTCTTTAAAGGTGCCAGCAAAGAAGAGGCGCCATATCCTACTCATAAAAGGAGTAGGACTGTCCAGGTCGCCAGCCAAAAAAACACTTGCATGTGGTGAATTTAATCAAATCCACTAGGTGGGGCTCTAATATAACTTTACCAGAGAAAATTAAATCACTCCGGTATCTCCAGATAGTCCACACAACCGCATGCCAAACCAACAAAAAACAGCGCCTAGACTTACCTCTCCCTAAACCTAGAAAAAGGTTAAGAACACCCCCCAACTCCCCTGGTAAAACAATCTCCCAACCTAGCCATCTAAGCACATTATACCACACTCTACTAAAGAAAGGACAAGTAACAAAAAGATGGGAAACCGATTCCATATCCACTTTGTTCCTTTGAGATGATGTTTTAGAATAATATTTTGTTCATATTTATCAGTAGTTGTAAAAGTCCAAGATACCGTCAATTACTATTTTGTTGGTTACATCATATATACACCTAATTTATCAAAGTGATAATTTTGCAGAGAGAAAAAAATTAAAGAGACAAAAGGATATATTAAGAAAGGATATTAAAAATAAATAAGCAAGAGCGTTGATTTTATTTGTAGTCCATATGTTGTTAGTATAGACGATGCTTGAAAAGGAATATAAGGAATACCGTGTATTAGAAATTTAGAAGAAAATGTGGCCATTTTGGGTGTTCATGCCTTTTTTTATCCCCAACTTGATATATATGCAACAAAATATGCAGGTCATGACTCCAAATCCAGAATGCGTAATAATTGATACACCAATTGTCGATGCACTTCATACTATGCATGATGGAAAATTTTTACATCTTCCGGTGGTTGATAGAGGTAAAGTAAATACATATGGGATTGGGAACATGTTTGCTTATTCATCAAAAAAAAAATCTGATTTGGGTGTTGGTGGTTGAAAACAGATGGCATTGTAGTGGCTGTGGTCGACGTGATACATGTGACTCATGCTGCTGTGGCTACTGTTAGTCAGGTGAGTTGTAATGTATCTTAGATAGAGAATAGAAAACTTGTTCAATTATTGTCTGTACTGCTGTTGCTTTATTTTTATTAATTATACCTGCAATCATGGTTCTGTCTTGGCCCAAGTTGCTTCCAAGGTTATGGAATGTAGGTTCTGTTTTCCCCTCTACAGCTAGCAATGTACAACTCCCCACAATCTATTTTATTTTATGGAACACATATTAGATACAATTGAACGCAGTATATCACAAGTTTTCAAATATGTATGCCATGACATGAAAGTTAGACTTTCAAGGGATTAACATACTTCTGTAAGGGAGATAAATTCATCAGTTCAGAAGATGGTATTGGTGTACTGTTAAGGTTCTCAAACTCAAGAGTTTACACAAACTCATGAATTCTTGGCAGAACTGCCTTGGAAACTATTTTACAGAATAGAAAATAATGATGGTCAAAATACCAATCACAACGTGCATAGTAAATATTCAAGAGTCTGTTCCTTTGAGTCAGCTCAGTTGGTTGAGGCTGCGGGACATTGCAATTGGCAGTGTACGGGTTCAAACCGCAGTGCACTCATTTCCCCATCCTCTTTGTGTGTACTAGGCTACCATGCTCCTTGAGAAATAAAAAATAAATCAACATTCTACCATAGTAATATAGCAAAAAACAGAAATAAAGTTCAAATAGTCTAAATTCAACCAATAAAATAAACCTACACTAGGCCAGTCAAATATAGCATCAAATTGATGGACAAACTCACAAATCGCAAGATTCTTTTCCTTATGTCTAAATGATAAAACATTTGTTCTTCACAATCAAAGACCAACATTAAAAAGATTTGACTATTTTTCCTAAAAGTATGTCATTCTGTAGCTGATCTTTTATTAACTGAGGTTAGAGCATAGTGCTGAGAATTGTCAAATGGCAAATACTATGATTCCATGGTTCATTTTTTAATAAAAGATTTATGTGAATATTTTTAATGGTGGTATCATTTTTTCCCACTATCTAGGTCGGAAACAACGAAGCTTCCACCACTTTGATGCAAAGGTTTTGGGATTCAGCCATGGCCTTACCTCCAAATGACGACGACGATGAAACACGAAGGTTATATGCATTGAAGTTGCTTGGATAACCTTTCCAACTTTTTAATGTACTTACACATTATTTATTATATTCCAGTGAGAGCTCCTTCAAAATAGGTTCTGATGGAGGAGAAACAGGGAGATCCGTTCCTTATATTTCTGCAAGCATGCCCAATACATTTTCCTTCAAAGTACAAGATAAAAAGGGCAGAATGCATAGATTCACATGTGGTAAGCAAACTATTACATATCATCTGTTGGATCTTCGTCTGTTTTTTATCTATCTGTGTGTAGAGCAAAAGCATATAAGGGTTTGAATATATGCTTCTAAAAAGTATTTACATTGATAGTTAGAGCCATACTAATAAGTAACGAGCAAACTTGTCTGATTACAAAAGTACAAGACACTATGGGATTAGGAACGAATGCATTAAACAGAAAGTTGTGGTTACACCTAAGGTAGAAAAGATGATAAAGGCTATGTTTGGTAACGCAAATAAGCTAGATTATAAGCTTGTTTAAAAAAAATTAGTTGTGTTTGGTAACAAGATTTTTTCATTAGCTTACAACTTTTCTTGAGATGCTATTTCAAGTAGCTTTTGAGCCTATAGCTTATGACTTTTTATATTTTGTTCCAATTTTAACCCTATAACTACCCACCCACTCAAATTAAAACCCACTCACTCCAAAAACACACCATATAACTTCTCCATCGTCACAAAAGAAAAAACATTGTTTTATTCTCCATTTAATATTAATATTTTGAGCAAGATTTGCTTTACTTTTCACATTCATTCATAATGCATTCAAAACCAAGGCTACAAACAATCATTATTTACTTTTTTTTTGTTACAAACAATCAATATATACTTGTCTGTATAAACTATTCTATTTTCTTCTTGTTGCAATTCATTAAATATTTAATTTTAATTAAATTATATAATAACGAAGTTAAATGATTTGTGTTAAATAAAAAAATCTGAATTAAATTCATATAGCACATTTATCATTTTGGAGATGAATTTATTTTGAAATAAATTAATTTTTTTAGGGGTAATAATTAAAATATTTAGAAAAAAATATATTAAGTAAAAATGTTGATAAATATATATATTTTAAAAGTAAACAAACACGTCATTTTATATTTATCAGGTATTTTAACAACCAACCTTGCCAAACACTTTAATTTTGATAAGCTAACTTTTCTGCTATCAGCTATAAGCTAGCTTTTCAACTATCAGCTAGCTTATAACTTATTTTTACCAAACACACCCAAAATCTCACCATAGGTGGTTTGATCATGTGTAGATATGATCAATGAATGTCTAAGGGTCTGTTTGGATTGACTAATTTGAAGTTATCTACTGACATAGCGTTTATGAGACTTTGGGAGAACTGTTATGACATGTTCATAAGTTGTTTTTAGCTTATTTCCATAAGCTCTCCAGGATGACTTGTGAAACCAACTTATAGCTTATATGAAAACAATTTAACTTCATTTTATCTTTTCTTATAGAAATAGTTTATTCTTAAACACTTATGTGATAAACGCTTATCCTATAAGTGTTAAATTAAGCAGATTATCCAAACAGATTCCTTGTCAAGAAGGTAAGTCAGATGTAGTGTAGTTTAGTAGTTGAGTTTGGGGAACAAAAATTATGCTATACCATTAACGCAGGATTTAGCCTTTTAGATTTAAATGGTTTGTTGGTCATCACTAGACAATTTATAATGCATCATTATGGGAAGATTTGGATATTTGATCTATGTGGTAAATCCTACGACCTAGTGGGAAGTGGGAAAGAACTGGTGTTTGCTTGGGTTTTAGTTTTGAATGAGTAATGAATGTAACTCTGGTAAATCCTACAAGTTTTCATTTGATTGCTGGTTTTATTATTAAGATGGGTTTCTTGTTTCTCTTTTCCTTTTTATTTATTCCCATTAAAAAATAAGTATAAATATAAGGGATTTTATTATCTCTTATGAGTAATTTATGATTGGATAGGACAGCCTATTTCAAGTAAAATTTGTTTGTAGGAAACTAAAATTTGAATGTTTTGTGATGTTGCATACGAGTTTAGATACCCGGAGCATGACGGAGGTTATAAGTTCAATCCTTCAAAGACTTGGTACTGATATTGACCCCAACAATCTGCCTCACATTCTGGTACTTTTCAAAAGTATTTATGTTCTTAAGGTTTAAATGATATGTAACCCCATCCCCTACTTTTCATAAGCTGACCAGTTTTTTGTTTAGTATGAAGATGAAGACCATGATAAAGTTGTATTGGCTTCAGACAGTGATCTCGCCGCAGCTGTGGACCATGCAAGGACTGTTGGTTTGAAGGTATAATAGATTTTTTTGCTGGTTCTTGAGTACTAAATGTGATATTGTACCCAGAAAAAGTTTAAAATCTGTAGCTGTGTGAATTATTGATTTAGTGCAGATAAGGATGATGGTTTTAATATTATTATTATTCAGGATCAAATATGTTTAAAGTGTTTGCAATATATTGAGTTTTTTTTCGTTTTTTTCTAACTTTTTTTGTTCAAAATTGTCTCTGCAATTTGTACTAAAGGTTTTTTTTTTTTTTTTTTAAATTTGGGTTGATGATGATTTTGTAGGGATTGAAATTGTATTTAGACTATGAGGGAACACGTGGTCGCAGGAAAGGTTCACGCTCGGGAAGTTTAGAGCATGCGTATTCAGATGCATGGGCCTCAGCATATAGTGGTGTTGCTGCCGGAGCTGCTCTTGTTGCTGGCTTAGGCCTTTTAACATACTTGAAGCGAGTTTGATCGAAGGAAGAAACGAGCTTTATGTTGATATATAAAGGCCAATCTAAAGCAAACTGGAACTTTGTATGGTGCAGACTGCACCTGACATATTCATATTCTGGAATTTTGTACAACTACATTCTTTTCTATACGAGATAAAGGTTAAAGTATTTTTTTCTTAATGTTGGTCATTGTACTTTATGAAAATTGGGACGTGTCTTCCCTTGCTGCTTGTATACTTGTAATTTTAGGTTTTGTAGCCTCATAATTTATTTGCCGAGGTTGTGTACAAGAATAAACGACATTAACGGAAGTTTATGTCCATTTTTTTTTTTTTTGACATTGAGTTTATAAAACCAATTGATCAGGATTGGATTTACTGATTCTAATATTTATTATATGTTTCTCTCAAAAAAAAAAAATTATATGTTGGTTTTGTTTGTAAATTATCAAAATAATTTTGAGTAGCATTCAGTGACGTGATGTTGTGTTGTCATAAATTTTGAAATGCTTTCTTTCTTAGAAGTTGGACCCCCTTTGAGCTGAGCTGAATAATAGTAGTGACAGGCGCAAATTAATATCAGTTAGTATTCAGTTACTGGAAGTGTATTTTTTTTTTATCTGTTTGTCCCCAAAACAAGTGATTTTGAGTGATAAATGTTCCTTCATTGTAAAATAGGGTATGGCCCATCTGATCATGTGATTAAGAGTCTCTTGCCAGGTCATAGCCCCTCCTTCCTCACTCATTAAATATCTCTTATTTAATTTTTTTGCAAGGAAGGGGTTGGACACTTGGGCAAATTCAAAGGTAAAAGGTGAAGCGTGTCACAGCATTGTAATACCACTTTACTTACTATCTTCGATCACAGTGTTGGAAGTATTCTAAGTATTTAAGTGAAAAATAACATTTTTCTTTGGTTGTTTTCTCGTCTCACGGTCACGGACTTCTAAGTCTAAAACCCAATTAACGTCCTAATCACCATATGGAATTAGTATAATATATAGTCTGTTGTGTATGCTTCAAGTGTAGACAAGGAAACCAAATGATGACGAAATCTCTATTGGCAAAACATTGATTGAAATTACTCGTCTCATTTCACATGCATCGTTTTTGTGTATATTCAATTGCTAACCGACTAGTCTGGTGGCAATATCAAAATGGGTCCATGGAATCTGATCATAATACAAATATCTCCACTGACCATTCTGCCCTCAAATGCATACGTGGATGAGGTTGCTAATTTCTACGTTGCAATTACACAGTGTCACTGTCCCCACATTTTTATTAAGATAGAATGATTTTTCATACACACTTGTGATATATCATTGGATAGGAAACAAGTTTCAGATTGATTCTGCATTTCCAGGTAAGCAGAATTTGTCTTCCTTACTCACGAGAAGATTATTTTGTTTTTGACTTAGATAGTTAGATATATTGTATTTTATTTGCACAACTTTTATTATTTTATGTTACAGTGAACCATTTTTTGGTCATTTTTTCAGCATATGTATACTTGATTTATTCCACTATAGTATATTAGAGTTTTTAACGTTAAAATACATCAAACTGATCTTTTAAATTCCTCCTAATTCATCCAGGATTCTAATCCATCAAAGTTTGTGATTTGGTCTTGTGAACACAACTCAACCTAGGCGCAACCCTCAATCTATATACTAATTTTAAGTATGTGACAAAATTATTCTCCATCACACAGATGACCGTCAAATAAAAAATAGCTCAATATTTAAATTAGGGGACTTTGGTCATGTGAGTGCAGCTATAAAAAGTTGTGGTGATATTTGATATATTGGAGCACAAATTCAAACCTGAAAAACCTTTATTCTCGGTATGTAATGTGTGTGACTTTTGTCACTATAAACTATTTGACACAAAAATTGGAGAGTTGGATGTACAACAATAGCCAAGTGGTCAGAGACATTGACACCATATTTTAATTTAATACCTTAAAGTTTTTTTGTTTTTAAGAAATTCAATACCTTAATTATTGAGTATATGAGTAATCTCTTTTATATAGGAGTATTCAATTATCTCATTTATAGTTGATGTTTGATTAACCACTCTTGTTAAGTTCCGATAATTTTTCTCTCAACTGTGAGCCTATCATACAACTATACTTAATTTGTTACATTGATGAATCTACTCATTTCCTCCACCAAGTTGCTCAGGTAACATGTGATGAGAGGACACCGAGAGCAAAATATTAACATGCCAACAATCATGACTATTAAGAGATTCAAACTATACTATTTGATGAGTGGAGAATGCTGGAATTGGGGAATGATAGCAGGGATTTTTAATGATCATGATAAGAAAGCGATATCTAAATTGGCATTATTGAAACGGGATGGGGAAGATAGACTCATTTGAAAGTTTAATCGTCGTGGAATTTATACCGTAAGGTCGGCATATAGATATGCAATGGAAACACTTGTGGATAATGTGGAATACCGAATTTTGGGAGAATGGTTAAAAATATGGAATTTGAAGATTCTGCAAAGGATAAAAGTTTTCCTTTGGAGAGTTGTGAGGGGTGTTTTGCCTACGCGTATGCGGTTGCAAGATAAAGGTGTGTCGTGTACGGATTGCTGTCCTTTTTGTGAAACAAATTACGAGAACGATTGACATGTTTTCATTGAGTGTGAAGAAGTGAAAATTGTTTGGCAAGCAGAAGACCTATGGGATTCAATTGCGGAGACAGTCGTTGTTGTCGTGAGTTTTCATAGTGTTTTTTCTCATTATTATGCAGGTTAACAGCTGATGAGTGCAAAGATATAGCAATGATACTTTGGTAAATATATGGCGTCGCCGTAATGATAAAATATGGGACAGTGATCTGAAGCCAGTTTCGATCACAATTCAGTTAGCACGTGAGGCGCTATTCCAGTGGCAGATTGCGAGACATACCTCTGCAGCACCACAACAGCAACAAACAATACAATGACAACCACTAGCATAAGGTGTTCTGAAATGCAACGTCGACGCGACTGTTTTCAATGAGCAGAAGAGGTTCGGTTAGGGGTGTTCATGGGTGGGTTTGGGTTGAGTTTGGCCAAACCCAAAACCAAACCAAATAGGGTACTCCGGTTTGGATGAGGTAAAATAACCACCCGTTATACTATTGGGTGGGTTTGGGCAAACCCACTAATTTTTACGTTGGGTTGGATAGGGTAATGGGTTGCCCAACTTATTTTTCTATTTTTTTAATATTAGATGATTAAATGACAAGTCCTCATAATTTTGTTTTAAAATAGTACTCTACTTTTTAATTTTCTTAAAAAATATATTTAACTTATTTTACTATAATTTTATGCATCATATAATATCAAATAATAAACTCCATCGTAAAATACTTGCAACAAACTAAAGTTGCATGACATAAAACTGCATTAGTATCAAAATAACCAAAAAGTGCAACATATCAATTTGTAACTATGTTATGTTTTGATTTTCAATATATAGATGCAATGTGTATGTTTTGGAAATATTGCTTTCTTCTATCCCATGAAAATAAAAATAAAAAATATTAACATTATTGGGTAAGTGAGTTTTTTGGGTTTGAGTCTGGTTTTCCCTGAAACCCATTTATTTTTATGGGTTTTCCATTTTTAGAAACCATACCCACCCAATTACTCAACCCAACCCATTTTTTTGGGTTTTTTAGATGGGTTTGGCCGGATTTTCTAGGTTGACCCAACCCATGAACACCCCTAGGTTCGGTACATGTATTTGTAGAGATCATCATGACCATATTATAAAGGCCGCTACAAACTGGTATGAAGGAATTCCTCTTTCTCAAGAAGCTGAAGAGGTGGGTTTATGTGATGCTATTTTGTGGCTTGGACAGTTGGGATTATCAGATGTGCACATTGAACTAGATTGTAAGCTAGTGGTTGATATCATATGTGATAAGAATAATAATCAAGCAGAATTTGGCAATATCATAGCTGATTGTAGGTCACTTTTACAACAATTCACAAACTTTAAGATAAGTTTTGTTAGGAGGCAAACGAATGTCGTCGCTCATAGCTTAGCAAGGGTGTCAATATTACATGCTCGTCACTATGTATTTGATTTGATTCCATCTTATGTTAAAAACCTTGTGATGAATGAAATAATACGAGTTTATGGTTGTCAAAAAAAAAATAAAATTCAAACACCACACCTCCACAAAAAATCATAAGACATTGAATAGATGAATCACATGTTCTATATATCATTTATTTAACTCATTCATAATTAATATAAGAATAACTACTCGCACTTGAATCAACACAAACACACTCTACCCACCTGTTTTTATTTAATAAAATCATTTATGAAAAAATCACTCACACTTGAATCGTTACAATTTCTCTCTCAAATGTGAATATGCATATTACCATACTTATAAAAAAAATATGATAATGAAACCCAACTGGTATCAAGTTAATTTAATAATATTATTATTTTCTTTCCTTCATTTATAGTAAAATAACCTAATACAATCATTTTGGTGTGATTAAGAGAGAATGATATCAAATTTAATGGAAAATTAATTCTAGTTAACTCAAAAGCTATAAATTGTAGCTTCAACAAAAATTGTTTTCGGAAAAAAGAATTGATTTTGTAAAATCGAACCAAACATATAAGAAATATTTTTTCTCAATTTCGAGGCTGTAAAAATGCTTCTAGACTAAAAAAAAGCTGAACCAAACAAGCACATAATCTGTGTGCATGAGTGTTATTTTCTTTTGACAAGTTGACTTAGGTGTCTTAATCGCTTAATGATGCTTAAGTATAGGTAACAAATAATAAAGCCTCCAACATGCAATAATAATAAAGAGGCTAAAAAAGTGGACATGTTATGAATGAGTGAACGGTGGTGGAGGAAAAAGAAGCACGTAACAACCTCTTTCACACACTCACAAAACGACACACTCTAATCACATTCCTTTAATTGCGCTGTTACCTTTTCTCTTTTCTATGTGCTCAACTCAACTTAAAGGAGAAATTAGAGTGACTGTAAATGAGGTAAAGCACATACCAAAAAAACCAGAACCTTCTCTTTCGCTCTTCTGTTCTTTGCTACTGTTTTTGCTATATATCTATAAAATATCTAACTTCCAACAAGGTAAGTAAAAAATCTTGCTCACAAAAACTTCATTTCACATTTAGATTCCCTACTTTATAACAATAACACATACTTTCATTTCTTCTATTTTCAGTTAATGCTTGTGAATTCACATCAGCAACCAGAATTAGAATCCATCTTTGAGGAAAAGAATGGGAGCTATCAAAATCAGATCCTTCATTTTCATGCTTCTTCTCACTGTTTCAGGTGTGTTCCTTCATCCAACAAGCTATGCACAAAAACATCAACCTATTAAGAACATTGTTGTTTTGGTTATGGAAAACCGTTCCTTTGATCACATGCTTGGTTGGATGAAGAAAGCTATCAACCCTTTAATAGATGGTGTCAATGGAGATGAATGCAATCCTGTTTCTACTGAAAGTCCAAGAAAAGACACAATTTGTTTCAGTGATGATGCAGAGTTTGTGGATCCGGATCCTGGTCATTCATTTGAGGATGTTTTGCAACAAGTATTTGGTAATGGTTCCATTCCTTCAATGAATGGATTTGTGGAACAAGCATTGTCTGTGTCTCAGAATCTCTCTGAGACTGTAATGAAAGGGTTTAAACCACAATCTGTTCCTGTTTATGCTGCTTTGGTTAAGGAATTTGCGGTTTTTGATAGGTGGTTTTCTTCAATTCCTGGTCCAACACAACCCAATAGGCTTTTTGTGTATTCTGCAACTTCTCATGGTTCAACAAGTCATGTCAAGAGACAATTAGCAATAGGGTATCCTCAAAAAACAATCTTTGAATCTATGCATCATAATGGCTTGGACTTTGGAATTTATTATCAAAACATACCAACAACACTTTTCTATAGAAATCTAAGGAAATTGAAGTACATCTCAAAATTTCATCAGTATGATTTGAGGTTCAAGAAAGATGCTAGAAATGGGAAGCTTCCACCTTTGACAGTGATTGAGCCTAGGTACTTTGACTTGACGGGTTTGCCGGCGAATGATGATCACCCATCTCATGATGTTGCAAATGGACAAATGTTGGTTAAGGAGGTTTATGAGACTCTAAGAGCAAGTCCACAATGGAATGAAACTCTTTTGGTCATTACATATGATGAGCATGGTGGATTTTTTGATCATGTGAAGACTCCTTTTGTTAACATTCCTAGTCCAGATGGGAACACAGGACCTGCTCCTTATTTCTTTAAGTTTGATAGGTTAGGTGTTCGGGTGCCTACTATTATGGTCTCTCCTTGGATCAAGAAAGGGATTGGTAAGCTCAAAATCTTTTTTGTTTATTTACATTTTTTTTTAATATATCGGCGGTTATATTTTGTTTTGGCACTGTACTTTGTTTACTGATATCCACTATTCCAATGCCTATACTGTGTCATACAGCCTTGACCTTGAGTTACATTTAGTTGGTTGAGTTTTTATTTTGGTTGAGCCTTGTTTGTCTTTTCATTTGTATTTTGAGTACAGTATGGAACTAAGGATTGGGATCTGTTGTTTTCTAATCAAATTAAGCTAAGATATTTGACACTGATATGAGTAATATTACCTAGTGTCTTTTCGTACATAAATTAGATTCTTAAACTCTACATGATTTTGATTGGTTCAACATGTCTACTAATTTGCTTACTTGATCCGGTTTTTTCAGTGGTAAGAAGCCCCAAAGGACCGGCTGCGAATTCCGAGTTTGAGCATTCATCAATTCCGGCTACCATAAAGAAGATGTTCAACCTTTCCTCTAACTTTTTGACTCACAGAGATGCATGGGCTGGGACATTTGAGGATATTGTTGGGGAATTAAGTTCACCGAGAACGGATTGTCCAGGTATGAATTTGTCGATAATCATATACTAAAACACAAATCAAATATGATAGACTTAAATGATGATGTATTACAAGGGGGGTGAATAGACCCATCAGTTATAATCATTGACTACGCAACTTCTTTTGTATTGACCTTATTATGTGAAAAAATGTTAAGATAGTTTAATGTGTGTATTCCAGTGACTTTGCCGGAGGTGACGCCTCTAAGGACCACTGAAGCAAAAGAAAACGGTGGCCTCTCCGAGTTTCAGAGTGAGGTAGTTCAGCTGGCAGCTGTTCTCAACGGAGATCACTTCTTGAGCAGTTTCCCAGATGAAATGAGCAAGAAGATGAGTGTGAAGGAAGCTCATGATTACGTGAAGGGAGCCGTTTCAAGATTCATAAGAGCTAGCAAAGAAGCAATCAAGTTAGGGGCGGATGAGTCTGCAATTGTAGACATGAGATCTTCTCTCACAACTAGAACTTCTATTCACAATTAAATATAAACTACAAAAAAAAAAGTGAGAGTTGTGTGGGAAACTTGTATCTAGTTATTATAGTCATGAGTCATTTGATTAGTATTAGGTTAGAGTTTGTTAGGACTGTGAAAAGTTGAAATGCAAAAGGAGGCGAAGTCTCTGTATGTTTGTGTTTGTGTCATTGTGTGTTTTGCTAGTATGCTGTCAGTTAGTAATGCAATGCAAGCATAAAAAAAGTCTCAAATTCTCTATGTTTGAGAAAACTCAAGAATGGAATAAAATCAACTTAAGAGAGTTACGGTTTGGTTGGTGAGTTATTTCAAAGTGGAAAACTTCAATCATTTTGTACAAAGTTTTGTTTTGAATAGCTTGTATTATCATGTGAATTTCTTGAATTCCATGAGCTAGCTACATGACATTATATTGAAACAATATTTTTTGGTAAATCATTTTATTTTATTCTACGAACCTGGAAACACCATTGTGTAAAAAAAAAAAAAGGTAAGATTAAGTAAAATACACAAAAATGGTGGGACCCCTTATCAAAATGGTGAGACTCATTCTAGGATCATGTGTATGTAGAAGCTTTAATGCACCAAACTGTCCTTTTTTATGAAATTAGTCTGCAGTCCTGGAAGGATAGACGAATGATATTCATCTTCTTCGACAATAATAATGTAATGCAAAAAAAAAAATCTTAGTCGAGGTGTAATAAAATCTGCGTGAACCACAAAACATGTACAAAGAGCAGACAATACAATGCTGACCCAAGACACAATCGTAGCCCGGAGATGGACTTAAAATAAAAGGAGTGAAAGACGAAACAAGATTAAAAAATATCATGAATATATTTCTTAAATTTCTTTTTTTTATTATATGAAGATTTTAGCTTGTTTTGTCAAGATCTTAAGTATCTGAAGTACGTAATGAAAATTACAGAATCAGGTGACACGACGATATACTCATCGTATACAAAATCTCAAGTTATACAACCTAACCTGCCTAAAAACCAACCTTTTCTCAAAGGATAGTCGGTATCCTTCGCTCAAAATGAGGGAAATGCTTAAAAGTTCAGAAGTCATACAGAACAATGTGTTACAATACGAACTTCCTAGATAGAGGGGATATTGTAAGAACATAGTATTTCTAGCACAGTCAAATCTAGTGGTTACTCTAAGAAAGTGAAGGTCGCACATATTCGGCAGACATCACAGAACATTGTCACAACATTTTCTAGTGGATTAAAAAATGGAAATGTAAAGAAAATGATTTGAAAAAAATACAATTTTCTTTATATAGCTGGTCAGTACTGGACACCCTTTTTCTTTTATAAATTGAAAGGGGGTGTAGACTTGAGGGTTCACTCGCTACACATCCAGAGTGCGGTATTTTTTATCCTTTCCAATTGGTAAGTAGTAAACTTTTAAAAAGAAAATCTTGAACAAGATACTGCTTTGTTTTCTTGCCATTTAATCTTTCACTCCGAAACACAGAAGACGAAGTTTTTCACATAAAACTACTTTACCACCTTCCCTTTCCTTTTCCAGATAATCCTCATAAACAAATGAACAGACTTGAAATATAAAAGGCAGTATACCCATCTAAGGAACAAGCTATGAATTGCACAAATTGCTACTGGTGAATAAAATCATTAAAAGTTTCATCCTTGTACAAAAGACAGACACCTTTCTCTAACTCGAGAAAACTATTTAGGTTCAATTTCTGGCAACTATCAAATAAAAGATTACATCAAATTATCAGCAAAGATTGGCAAGTTAATAGTTTACAAAATTTGTCAAATATTCTACAAAATACAAGCCCTATGACAAACATGTTCAAACTTCAGACAATCTCTTATCACTCCACGACTCTGAAATTGTAGTTTCAGGATGAGAACATACCAAGACAACTGATTCAACTCCAATTGGTAAAATATAAAGAAGCATCATTACCATTTAATGTAATCTGGATCACACTGTCATTTTTTATATCACCCTACAAATGCAAGCACTACCAACTTCAGGTCGAAAAAGGACTTTGCCACGTTGATATATCAGTGATAAGTTCTCGCAGTTGATCTATGAGTATCTTCAGGTGCAAGTTCTTATTGCCAAGTTCCTACATTTATGGATGGAAATTTCAATGTTTAACAATAATATAATTAATAAAAAAAGAGACAGGCTCACAATAACTTCAGTCCAGAATCCACAAGCTTTTTCTAATTGAAATTGTTTCAGGCTTTCAGAAATAAACTAAAAATATAATACGCATCATAAGAATGTCATTAGATTCTGTTAATTGCAGCTGACATAGTTTGATGAAAAAGTATTTTCCGATGAACTAAAACCTTAGACTAAAATAATAACTTCGATGTTTGGGGTTTGTAAAGAGTGTGATCAAGGATAAAGACAGAGGTTAATACAACAAACCTTTCTTAAAGAATAGGCTTGCTCTTCCAACTTCTCAATTTCATCTTCATCCATAGGGCTATCAGCTGAACCACTGTCAAATATGTTTGCCTATAATACAAACCAAGTTAGTTTAACAGGAAAACAAAAGTTTTGCTAGCTAATATGATGGTCACACAGCTCGTAATAAGATGCACGTTTGTGAGTCAATAACCCCAACCATTTAACAGAATATGGAATCTTAAGTCTATGTAAGGAAGACACTGATTTCTGAATAGAATTTTCTTTTAATGCAGCATCTTTTTCCTAGCAGTATAATAGAGGAACAATAATATAAAAATAGTGAGTTCTGAATTTATTTAGCAATCCATCATGAAGTTTTTCATTTAGTCGCTGTTAAGATTTTCAACCCCATTTTAAAAAGACATCAAACCAAACCTTGGTGTAAAGAGATTTTTATTGTCTCTTACCAAGCCAGAAAGATATCTACAGGAATTGAAATTCACAACTCACAATTCATTAGCTAAAAATTCGGAGAACAAAACTATAGCTAGTTACTTATTGAATTTAAGCAGTTTAAGTAATAAAACATAGTCAGGTAACAAGTCAAAAAGCAAAATTCATTCGTTAGGCCACTCAATGCTCCAATCGGTGCTGCAACATTATAAGGTTCTATAAATAAGAGTTTTCAAATTTTTCAATCATGTTACACTGTTACTGGAATATCATGTATTGAACTTATATGTGGTATGAATTTAATGCCCTTGTGCATATGTAGAAAAAAATACCATCATGTAGGGGTACTTCATTTCTAAGATTACAATTTATATCTCTGAACTCTGAAACTGAAGTATTTTCAGATTTCCTCTCAAGGTTAATACCACCTGCTGTCCTTTTCTATTAACTCATCCTAATATCGTATGAAAAACCAGATTTGAAGCAATATGAGGTGTTGGTAGATCATCACAAATTAACAAAAATTATAACTCAATCTAATTTCATCTTGGAGTTCTATTTATAAAAGTTCAAACGTAGAGCAAGTTATGACTCAATACTCCAGTTCAGCGCATGAGTTGGCAACTAAGTTCTACTTATTGGGAGATCCATCCCAGTCAACAAAGTTATATACACAACTATAATTTTATGAACATTGCCTGCGATATACTATTACTAAATCCTTCCTGGTAGAGACCCTAAAATATCACAAAATTTGGATAATTGCACCCCAGATATCACCACTAGGAGAGTTATGAACTTATGAAACTGACTCACAACATCAATAGCAAAGAATATGCCAAAGTGTGGCCTAGTCACAATGACCAATAAAGGAACTGTGTGATTTACGAATTTCCAGATTTTATCAATAATTACAAAAAATGTTATCGTTCCCTTTCCTATTATGAAATATTCGGAAAAAAAAAATGAAAACGATATGGAGTGGTTTTTATGGTTTCCTATCTAAATATTATAAAATAGAAAACAAAATAAGAACAAGTATACATATGCAGCATATTAAGTGTGTGCCAAAAAAAAGGAGCATAGTAAGTGATAACATCAATAGTAGCTGTTTAATCAAAGATTCAAAATCAATGTTTTTGATTAAAAAAAATCCTATTAAAATGTCAAGTGATCTTCAATCTTCCCCTTTGTTCATTAATCTGAATAATACTATCTAATCGATGCTATCTCATGTGTGGCATTGCATAATTATATCCCTAACCTAAAGTTCAATGATTCAAAAAACCCAGATCCAGTAAATAAAAAAAAGAACACACAATTAAAACCTGAATTAGAAAAGTAGGGATTCAAAATTGTACCTTCTGAGAATTAGGAATAGCAGCAAGAACACTCCGAAGTCCAGCAACAGCATTTTTATACCTCAAACGAGCTTCGTCAAGAGCGCCACCAGCGCCACCACTGGGAGCAGCGCCGTCAGCGTGTTGGCCGGAATTCTCGGAATTGGCGTCGCCGTTTGAAGAAGGAGCATTGGGAGAGGTAGCAGAGAAAGGAGAAGTGGACCACCAAACGGGGTTGCAGAGTTCGTCGTTCATGGAAGAGAGTATCTTGAAAGCGTGTTGTATAGTTTCTTCTAAGTATTTGTGACCTTCAATGGCTAAATCTTGTGTCGTTTTGGTTGACATTGTGCCGTTTATGGATTGTTCTTCCATTCCAATTCCAATGAGAAATTTATCTATCTTATGAAAAACCCTAACTTTGATCGTTCTTAATGAAATGAAAAGAAAATACAAAAGCATGGCGGAAAAAATAAAAAATTAGATGGAAATAAAAACGTCGACAGCAGGGTTCGAACCTGCGCGGGCGAAGCCCAACAGATTTCAAGTCTGTCTCCTTAACCACTCGGACATATCGACTGTTTTGTTTTGTTTCTTGTGACTAAATCTATTTAGATGTTCATACTTATGTTTATTTTTCTAGGAATTACAACTAAAATGAATAATATAATTGAAAGATTATAACAAAAAAATATATATAAGCTATCGTATAGATATATGTGGTGAGATCACCACAATTCTCATAAAATTATGTTGAATTTTAATTAACCTAAATGACTCGTGGCGAGATCAATTTGAATTGATTTTTCAAATTTGTTTAGACAAAAAATTTATATAAGTAAAAAAATTCACATTGTTTTTATCATAAGAGAGTTGTGACATTTTATCTTAAAGTAAGATCGAGGTTAGATCTTTCCAATAATATGTCGTCACCAAGGCCTTAAGAAGGATAGTGAATGATATTAATTACAATTATAAGTAGATGATCTCTATTTACAACCTCCTCGACGATTGCTTAAGGATCTTCTAGAAACCACTCAACTACGCAATTAATATCACGTCAGAGGACTATTGTTTGACTGAGTAAGTAAGAGAGTTGTCAAGATTGTAGCAATGTGGACAAGTACGAGGATTAACATATGAGTATGTTTGAAGTACAAAGATTACGAGGCGGATACGAGTTACGATATACATATACATGTTTTTATAGCAGTCCACAATCCCCCAAATATAAGACTTGTAAGGGAAAAATGCTTTAAAATAATAAGATGTGATAATAAGAAATATATTATTGTCCATATTTATAATAGTTTCAACAATCCAAGGTGCAATATGATTCAAAGCATGGCAACCACCAATGAAATATGACCGACATCCTCAAAGATTCATCCTCTCCATTATATATACCTCCTCAAATAGAAGGAACCATAGACATTTCTAATTCATTTACCTCTCACTTGTACTTACCTTTCTATTTGGATTGAAGGACAAAACTAAATAATATTTATAAATATTTATTTTGAAATTTAAGAATACCAACAACAATATTTTATTTTAGTCAAACTAAAGAATTACAAAATTTAGTCGTAATTATACTATTGGTGCGATTATCATTTATTTTCGTCAAAGAACTTAGTTAACCAATTTTCAATAAGATCTCCCTTCTCAACTATATTATTTTTTATCTACAAGACACAAACTCGAGATTTTGTTTAAAAAATCATAGATCTAGCTTACCCATATGAAGTTAACTTAATACTAAAAAATAGAAAGATATTTTTTTAAGCCTCTTTATACACCACCTTTTTTTTTGTTACGTTGTAGACAAAAACAAATCCCAGACCTTGCTTAACCCATTTGAAGTTAACTTAATAGTGATAGTTTAATAAAAAAACAAAAAAAACTTAACAGTGATAGTAATAAAATAAAAGGAAAATTTTCCAAGCCCCTTTTATACTTTATATATTTTGAATACTGCTCTTCCCCTGCACAAAATATTCCCACCCTGCAGCCATGCCTATTTTACCCCTACGCTAGTTAACTAAAGCAAGTGTAAAACTGTGCGTTGGTTAACTAACGCTGCGTGATTTAAGTCACGCAAGTGTAAGCACTGCGTGACTTAACTCACGCTCAGTCTGTGCATAAAACCAGAAGAGACATAAACCTCTATTTTTCCTGTTTTTTCATTCCTTCTTTCATACGTTCATTCGTTCGTTCATTCAAGCAAGCATTAACTCATAAACAAATCACGAAAAATAAAGGACCGAAATAATGGAAATTGTCTTAAAAACGCTAAAAAGCGCAAATGTATAGGATTACATCCAAATCCGACAAAAATATCATAAACAAAACTACACAAGTGATAATGCCTAAACCCTACTGTTGTGGACTCCTACTCCTCCTCCGTGGAACCGGCGTCTGCTTCAGCATGCTCCACTCAGACTGTATACCTGCATCATGCGAAGAACCTCTGGATTACCAAAAACATCATGATGCCCCGTAACATTATCCACTCTGGCTCTGATGTTGCCAATGATCTGGCATGGGTCGGGAGGATGTCTAGCCCACTGCTGGTCAACAAGAACAACCTCGTAAGGAGGGACAGGACGAGGATGGGCCTGAGCTGCGTAGTCAGGAATGGCCGTAGGGGGGTTCACAATAGGATGTGATACTCCAATGAACCATCTCATGTACCAGACCTGGGTCGTGTCTGGACATACTCGTACTACCTAAGAACCCGCTCTGGCAAGTGACGGACCATCCTATCGTTGCCGGCCATGATCCATCCGGAGTACCGGCATATATCATGAAATGGTGTAACGTCTCGTCGGCTCTCGTACGACGTCCGGATGACATGAGAAAGATCCAACGAATCAACGACATCTCTATAGTGTCCAGGATCCGTAAAGCCCCTAGGAGGTTTCCACCGACTTACAAACAGGGCAATTGTCGGATTGTACACATCATTAAGAACCCTCAGAATGAGGTTCGTGAAGTGCGTCAAAGTCCATCTCTGCAAGTACAAAGAACCATATTTATATTTGCACAAGTATTATATAAACAAGGTAAAAAAGAAGAAAAACAAGGTAAACAAGGCACAAATTTACGATCCAATAAGTATAAAAGAAGAAAAACAAATATTACCACAAACAAGATCATGTAACCACCACAGGAGGCCACAGATGAGTCGGAGGTCTGAGATAGTTGCTCGTAAAGGAATGCAAGTCTCATCTCACCTCATGATCATTTGTGCAACTAATCCATATCTTGCAGCACAAGCAGCCACAAACATATTAATGTTCTTGCGGAAAAAAATGGTTCATCTAAGCAAGAGCAACATAAACGCCTTAACGCAGGCCAGCCTAACTTGAGGTCGCTCGCTTTCCTCCTCCTCTGTGTCAATCTCAACCAGCTGATTACACATATGCAAGAGCTCCTCGTATCGCCTCTTCAGTACACCAAAACTGATATAAAGACCACCCTGTCTTGCCACCTCCCTCTGCTAATTACACCGTTAAATAAATAATAAATAAAATAAACATTAAATACATTATAACATACATTTTAATTCTAACATTAAATAAGTCAAATAATAATTAGAATAAGTTGTATAAATAGTAAATGAAGTAAAATAAACATTAAAATATACTTACATCGACATCGACCCATATCCTGCATGCCACATGTCCACCAAAGCGAGGTAAAAGTGAGAGGTTAGAAGGCCCCCCTGCATAGTCGTCCAGTCCGGCCTCGTACACCACCCTCGGCACCCCTTGAAAACGACCCCCACCATCATCATCCTACTGCGGCTGAGCCTGAGGCTGCTCAATATCTTCCTGCTGCTCAGGCTCCGCAATATGAGGCTGCTCAACAATAGATTGCTCATGATGATGCTGCTGATACGCCTCAATCTGATACTGGTGAGGCTGAGGCTCATCAAAATGATATACCTGAGGTTGATGATCCTGATAAACCTGATAATCATGTTGATACTGCGTCGGGTCCATCGTCTGGGATGAACCAGTCTGTGACGAAGAGGTCTCAGCAGCATCAACATTGGCAAGTCTTGTGCCCCCCACTCTCCCTCGACCTCGGCCAGCTAAAGGAGGGACTGCCACTTGCTTCTCCCTCCGTGCATTACTAGTAGACGTAGGTCTCCCTAGCCTAAGTATGTCACTCCTATCCTGAGGCGGCTCAGGCGGTCTCTGAGACGTATTCCTCCGAGACATATCTGCACAACAATTCCAACATTAACAATTCAATCCGTAAACTACCACATTGTCCTTAAACATACTATAACCAACATTAACAAACTATATTCTAACTAATTTCATCATTAGCAGTCCAAAGAAAAACAAATATAACCATTGTGACATTTTACCAAACACATAGAGTGCATTTTTTAAACAACTTAGAAATCTAACATTTTCTAAACCCTAAACTACCACATTGCACCCTAAACAACATCTAAACAACAATTCTTAAGTTAAATCATCACTAACAATGATAATCTTTAACATGCAAGACAATTTTATAAAAACCTAAAAATGTTAATTTTCTTCAAAAACTCGAAAAATTCAACCAAAATAATGCAAAGAAGTAGGATAATAATCACTTACTTTAGGGATGGCAATGGAGCCCCAATGGGCAGGGTACTATAATGTCCTTCCCCGTACCTGTGTTTATAAAAGATGCTCGTCCCCGTACCCATACCCTCGTGGGCAACAATTTTAATGCCCGTCTCCATGCTCTATGGACATTTAAATGCCCGTACCCGCGCCCATTACCCGCACTTTAATTAAAAAAAAAGAAAGAATAGAAACATAACTGAATTTAAATCAATACATAAAATTTTGCAAATAATAGTATTTTGCTAAATCAAAAGCATTCAAAGTTTGTATGAATTAATTTTAGTGGTATTAAATTTAAATATATATATATATATATATAATATTATATTTATATATATGCGGGCTGCGGGGCGGGCTGGGCATTAGAGTGCCCGTACCCGCGCCCATGCCCGTTCAAGTTTGCGGGTAATTACCCGAGCCCGTCCCTATACCCGTAAGTGCGGGTATCTACCCGCCCATTGCGGGTGCCCGATGGGCTTGGATCGAATTGCCATCCCTAACTTACTTGATATTGCGGAGGAAATTTACTTTGAATGGCGCAAGAATGGTGAAAATCTGATTTGGGATGAAAATATTCGAAGTTGGGAAGTTTGAGAAATGAAGGAATTGACTTTTGTTTTGCTGTTAAATGACTTAAGTCACGCTGCATGAGTTAACTCACGTAGCGCTACATAATTTGCGCATAAATTGCAACGTGCGTTAGTTAAGTCACACAACGTGACTTAACTAACACAGGGGCATTATTGTCTCTTCAGCTGGGTGAGAGCAAAATATGTAGGGGGAGGACTATGTTCATATATTTTTTGTTATGTGGTGGACAATAAGAGCCTTTCAGAAAGGATCAACATTTCAACAGAACAACCGTCACCTATGGCTGAAAAAGAATGGAGCAAAAACATGATGCATTGAGTGGATAGGAAACTCCATAAAAATCATGAGTTTGATACTTCGTCTTCTTCATCCTCTTCCTCTTGCTTCTTCTCAAACTCACACCAACACCATTCCCAAACTCAATTCTGATAAACCAAAGTTCCTACCAAATCTCTTCTCTCTAGCCATTGCAGTAACATTAACCTCTCCACTACCTTCTCATGCAATCCCTTCCCTCAATTCTCAACCCCCTCCAACCTCTCTTAGTACCACTCCTTTTTCTCAGTCAAAAAACTTGCAACTTGGATTAGAAAACGGGTATGCTTAATGGATTCTATATAATATATAATTCATGGTTTTATTATCAACTAAATATTAATGTATTATTTGTAACCTTTCTCTTGCAGAAAAATCAGACCTTGCCCATCAATAAATCCTGGTTGCATATCAACAAATCCAAAGTCATCATCTTTTGATTTTCCTTGGACGGTTCCCGAAAATTCAGTGGATAATGCTATTCAGGTTTCTAAACCGTTCATGAGGATTCAAAAAGTATCCTGTATTTTTATTATCTCATATTGTGATTGTTCATAATTTTCTTTTTCAGAGACTACGTGAAGCAATTCTAGAGACTCAGAAAAATGTCAAATTTCAGCCTGTGGAAGATACCCCAGATGGTAATTCAAACACAGTTCTGTTTTTGATCAATTTACCATTGGTGTTGTTATTATTTGCTAGAAATTGTAGTCAATTAGCAATGAAAAATAGAAATGTAGAACATGATAATTAAATAACATTGAAGTATAAGAAAAAGAAGTCCTGCATTTATATTAGATAGTAGAATAAACCATCAATTGACGGACTAAGATGATGAATTTTATATATTTAAGGGACTATTGTTAAATGGACTACAAAAGCTAGCTCATGAAATGAGGGAGTCCAAGCACTTATATACAATGTATATGCTTACGCCCAACACGGGCCTAGGTCCGATTTCCACATACCCTACAAAATTCAGATTTGAGGTCATGTCAAATGAGCTTGAATCTCACTCTCAAAAGTTAGTTTGTAAGATGAGGGTGCACAAACAGATATGTACATTGCACAGCTTAGTAACATTGTCAATGTGGGATTCTAATTCAACTTCAATACTTATAATTTTTATACGTTTTAGGGACTAAATTGAAGAGAGAGAGTGATACTTTAAGAACTAAATTGATGGTTTATTCTTAAGACTGTAGCGATGAACGGAGAAATTTGTAATAGATTTTATGTATTAGATTATAAATGATTTTATCTAGGTCAGGCCAGAGACAGTAAGGAAGGGTCAATTGTTTTACACAGTGTTTTAAAAACGGAACCAAACTAGACGGTTCAATTGCTTGAATTGTGAATCAGCACTGTCTACTGTTAGGTTATTTGAACGGTCCGATTGTGGTTTCGTCTTTATTTGAGCTGTTTAAAGTTGTTGAACCATGACCTATAGGTCTCTCCGATTTGATGTAAGGTTCAGTTAATTAAAACATTAGTTTTACAAGCTACTAGGCAAAACTTGACTTATGCTAAAATAAATATACAGGACAATATCTGCAAGCTGAAGTTGATGGAAAATTTGATAGAGACGTACTTGAGTTTCTGGTGAAAGGCGATGTCGTTGCTTTTAGGTGTATGGCAGCAAAAGTGACTTATATATACCCTTTCACTACTGCATTTGGAGATTCAAAGGGTCAAGAAGCAAGACTCAAGCAAATTAATGACCAATTGGGCTGGTATGCTCCCAGTTTTGATTCCATGGAGTAGTTAATGCTTCTATTTTATGTTGCTTTAGTTCTTTGGTTTGTGTATAGCTGAATGCCTTTATTATTATATTCTGCATTATTACGTGCAGTTTCATGGCTTTTTTTGTTTTGCAGCTAAGCTTAATGCTTATTATTATAAACAATTTTATAATATTTTGTTTGATAGCAGTTTCTAAGGATGTTTGTGTTAGCTTTTGCTGCATTTCACTTTGCGTAATTGTGTAATGATTACCTTAGTCCGAGGCTGTTTTTGATTTCAACCCACAACTTACTCATTGTTTAGCATTTGTCATTGCTCTTTCCTGTTTTAACTTGGAAGTAGTAAATGCTACTCTTTGAGAATAAGGTGAAAAACTAACCTGTCTATTATGACTTGTAAGCAATAACCTTAATTCACTTTATCACCAAGTTTTTTTAGGAAAATAGTAAGGTTGATTGAGAAGCAGTGTTCAAGTGTTATTTCATGAACATTATGATACGCTTCAAGAATCAACTCATCAAAACATACTTTACATAGGACTAGCAGTAGGTTATGTCAGTTATGTGCCTTGTCCATTGTTCATCTTGGAAGACAATTATCAAAATTGCAACATCAAAAAACAAAATCAAAATAGTATCATTGTTCTTCCACTTCTCTTTCATCACTGCCTCATATTCTTTAGTTTTCTTATTGCACAACAGGGAGTGTGGGTCGGATCACATTCTTTTAGCCATTCTCTCTCCAAATCCAATAGTTACTGCTGCGAACATCATACTGCATTAGCAGAAGTTTGAGGTCGAAGTACGAAGTGGGAGTGGTGGACCACAATTGTGCATAGGGATCATAACAAGATGGTACTTCAACTTGTTTCCCTCACATATTTTTAGTTTGTCTTTGTGGCCCTAGCTCCTGCATTTCACCCCAAAAAATGATAACAAGAGGGTAGATCATTATCAACATTCAAGGTTGGTAAAAGTAGCTAGAATGATGAATGGAGAAAAAATTTCTCTCTTCCCCTTCCTTTGCAAAAATCAACTAAACAAAGTAATTTTAAACAATCTCTTTCCCTACCCTCCCCTCTCACTATTGATAAAATTAGAAGTTTAAAAATTTGAACCTCTAAATTTATTTTCATATAATCATCAAATGGTTGATATACATCCGCACCCACAGAACACCCCACATTATCCAGATCCATGTGCACACATATCGGCTTCATGCTCACGGTAAGAATGACACCCCTTAATCTTTGAATCAAATTCTAGGGGATGAGTACCATTCTACACCAATCTCCAACCTGTGGCACTCGTTTGATCCTTCTTCTGAGTTCTACATACTCATGATCATAATGATGGATGTGGTCTATACAATGTTCAACAGCTTTGAAATCTCGACTATAAGCCAATTAAAGACAAGCATATATTTACTTGCACACTTTGAACTCGTGTTATTTATCAACTACTATAAAATAATAAAAGTGATCTGAGGTGGACAATAGTC
Organism: Medicago arabica; assembly: GCA_946800305.1. Lineage (NCBI taxonomy): Eukaryota > Viridiplantae > Streptophyta > Magnoliopsida > Fabales > Fabaceae > Medicago > Medicago arabica. The sequence continues at coordinate 54,565,342 of OX326967.1, forward strand.
GGAGATATTTATCAACTTTCATATATTACTAATTATTTGATTATTTCCCTTCAAACAGATTTATCTTTAAAATTAATATTATACAGTATCTTTTTACACCCAAGACATAATATTTACCAAGTACCAACCCATGCATGGGTCCATTTGGTCAAAGTGAATTTTTTTTTTTTTTTTTAAGGAAGTCAAAGTGAATCTAGAAGGCTTAGATATTTATCCCATGCTGGAAAGTTGGAAATTGGAATGATGTTACAAAAGATTTTTTTTTTCCAAAGTTATAAAACTACACCATCTCTGATCTGATCATGACATTTAACCAACAATTATTCAACTTTGAATTGTTCCTTTCAGATAAAGGTATTTCGAGGAATTAATTGCTATTACATCAAAGATATTTATTTGCCCTTAGCAAATTTGTGACGAAAATTTGGAGAATACACTGCACTGATGCCGTTGATCATCTCATCATCAACAGACCCAATACAAGACAAGGATGTCCACACTTCTATTTTCCTTATCATCACCACACCTCACATAAAATACTCGAACACAATAATATTAATACTCATCGTTATTTACGTGGTCTTGATGTGTTTATGAATATAATAATAGAAAAATCTATAATATAGTAGCTTTTTCTCTCAAAAAAATATATAATATTTTTTAAATATAACTTTGAATATATATGTCATATAAAATATCAAAGATATATAAGTTGTCATATAAAATATCAAGACAGGTGAGTTTATTATTCATATATTTACACACAATAGCGATAATTGACTTTTATTTTTTAACATCACCATCAAAGTGAAGTGGGATGAGAAGTTGATTTGATAAGCAACCTAGCTCGGTAGCTTATTGATAAGCAAATTAATTAAGTGTGCAAATATAAGCAGCATGGTTTCATTACAAGAAAAGTTGAAGAAATTTGTTGGACACAGATGGGTGGTGTTTGTGTGTGCAATGTGGGATATGTCATTTGCAGGAACAGCTTACATGTTTGGAAGCATATCACCAGTCATAAAGAGCAGCATGGGTTATAATCAGAAGCAAGTAGCTTTCTTAAGTGTAGCTAAGGATTTAGGTGACAACGTTGGACTTCTTGCTGGGTTTATAAGCAAAGCTTGGCCTGTTTGGGCGGTTATACTTGTTGGTGTCCTTCAGAATGTTGTTGGTTATGGTCTTGTTTGGCTTGTTGTAACACACAGGCTCCCTTCTTTGCCTTTATGGACGGTATGTGTGTGTGTGTGTGTTTTATTTCTATTTCTATAGCTCTAGTTAATAATCTAATTAACTCCATCATCAATTGAATCAATTTTGCTTTTAGATGCTGTTTTTTGGATTCAGTTTTCATATGAATTAGATTTACTATTGCTTTAATTACTAACATTGATGATGCTTCATATTGAATCAATTGTGCTTATATGTTTTAATTCAGAATCTCTACATACATAAAAAATTCAATTTGATCCACCATGTGTTATTTTCATTTCATAGATAACAATTTATATTACACAACAAAATAAAAACTTCTGAACTGACATTGTTAACCGGACATTGATAATTTGCAGCTATGTTTTTTCATCTTGGTGGGACAAAATGGATCAACATACTACAACACAGCAGCGTTGGTTTCATGTGTGCAAAGTTTCCCAGAAAACCGAGGCCCCGTGGTAGGGATATTGAAAGGATTCGTTGGCTTAAGCGGCGCAATTTGGACTCAAATAATAGCTATGATTAATCTCCCTGATCAAGCTTCTTTGATTTTCATCATCGCCGTTGGACCTGCAATGGTTTCTTTAACATTCATGTTCATCATAAGACCTGTTCATACTTTTAATCAACCTAGACCCTCTGATGAATCAGGATTCATGTTTATCTATAGCATTTGTCTTCTCTTAGCTGCCTATTTAATGGGAGTTTTGTTGCTAGAGAATATGTTTGATTTGGATCAAAACATTATCACTTCATTTGCAATTATTTTGATTGTTTTCATCTTGCTTCCAATTATAGTTCCTATTATATTGGTTTTCTTCTCTGAACCAAAAAGTGCTGATGAGGAACAACTTCTTCAACCATGCATTGTTGCAGAAACTACACCTGTGCGCAATGAGATTAGTGATAATGTCATTTCCAAACATGTTACTTTTGAAGATGAGAAGCCACCAAGGGACACGGATCAGTTTCATGCTAAACTTTTCCAAACAGTAACTTCAGCTGAGAAGAAAATCAAGCAAAAAAATGGTCCACATAGAGGAGAAGATTTTACCTTAACACAAGCAATGGCAAATGCTGATTTTTGGATCATGTTTGTTTCTATCATCTTAGGTTGTGGGTCGGGATTGACAATGATAAACAACATGGGTCAGATTTGTCAATCTTTGGGCGACAACAATGTTAACATTTATGTATCGGTTATCAGCATATCCAATTTCCTTGGCCGTGTTGGTGGCGGCTATTTTTCTGAAGTTATAGTGAGGTGCGATCTGTGTAATCTTTTTTCTTCTTCTCTATTCTATTTTGAGACAAAAAATATCTCCGATACTCCGATCTATTTAATAGCTGAAAAATGAAAATATCAGTTTGATTTTCAAAATTTTCAAATATTGATCAAATTAGTCCTCAAACGACTAATTTGATTGACATTTGAGTTTTTTTTTAACTAAATTAATATTTCCATTTCTCAAATACAAACTAAGGCTTTGTAATTTTCTTTGTAACAATTTGAGTTTGAGGCTTTACTCTCTTGATTTTAGTACGTCTTTTAATTCTACTATGTTATAAAATGTTCCACTCCCATCTTGCGCCTGATTTTTTTAACAGAAAATTTGGATATCCGAGACTTGTGGCATTGGCAATGATTCAAGCAGTGATGTCTTTGGGACTTTCCTACTATACCATAGGTTTGGTTGGACAAGTTTATGTGATAGCAATAACTATGGGTTTTGGATATGGATCCCATTGGTCAATTGCATTAGCAGCAACTTCAGAAGTATTTGGGTTAAAGAACTTTGGGACTTTGTACAATTTTCTTACAATTGCTAGCCCAGTTGGATCTCTGCTTGTATCTGCATTGGCGAGCACGATATACGACTATTACGCAGAACAGCAAGCAAAGCACAGAATACAAATTTATGGAGCCTCCGGGAAATTGGCAATGCCTTCTTATGATACCGGAAATAATAACGAGTTGCTTCTTTGCGAAGGAAACATTTGCTATTCCTTGACTTGTGGAATTTTAGCAGTAGTTTGCTTGGTTGCAGCTGGTTTGAGTTTGATCATTGTTCAAAGGACTAAGAGGTTTTATTCCCAACTTTATGGTAATGGGAAGTCTCTATCTTGAGTTTAGGGGAGCAGAGGAAAATTAAATTTGCAATTGTTGGGGGAGTGCAAAAAGTGTCACCAACAAGGTTTGAGTATTATTTGAATTTTTCATGTCAAGTTAAGCAAGTGTTCTATTATAAAATTAAAATTTATAAAGATTTTTTAAAGAGAATTAGCACATAGTCACAAAACCTTGTAAAAACAATCAAACCTTGTTGATATTCTTTCAATATACAGCTGATTATGTTAATATAAGATCATGATTCTTTTGGGACTTATGTGTTTAACATGTTATTTTATGGATTGAATAATTTGTTAATAGATAAGTATAGAAACATTTCATACTTAGTTTGGTTTATGTTCTATTTATGTATGACTTATTACTATAATGTTCATGACTTGTCTGAATGTGAATAGGAGTTTCATATTGGATAAAAAAAAGTTGAGGTTGAACATTATATAAGTAATAGTTGAGACGGAATGAACGGCGGTCGAATGAGGCAATGTAGTGGTAGAGATACACAAACTCAAACTGGGCCAAATCAGACCCGGGTATCATACATTTCCTAGCAACTAATTTCATGCAAACATTTGCTTAGTAATTGAACACTACTAACTCTTCCTCTGAGTGAGAGGACAATACATATATCTAATGTCATGAAAAAAATTGTGAAGATGGGAAGTCTAAAATACTTGTGTGGTTTTTTTTCTTCTTTTCATTTTTATAAAAAATCATGTGTGCGGTTGATCTTAATCTTATGTGATTTTGCATTATTTAGATTCCTTCATTTTTAGTATTGGTGCCTCTGTATATAAAAAGGAAGCCACCAATTTAAGCGTAAATTATATTTGTGAATTCTCGTAGTAATAGTCATCATGTATTAATTTAAAAAAAAAAAAAAGAAAGAAGTTATCATGATTCATGTATTAGTATATATAGTTCCTAAAATAATGTATTACTATATATAGGTTTTATTGCAGATTTTGTTTCCTTATTTTCATCATTTTGTATAATTGGTCCCATCATTAACTATTTAGTCTAAAATACGGTAATATGACATGTTTTAAATAAAGTTTTTAATAGATCTTTCTTACAATTTCATCGATGTTGGTCTTTTCTCATCATCGAATCATATACCACATCATTTAAAACCATATTACATCATCAACTTTTAGTTCAAAAATATAATGGAGACCAAAATTGCTAGATTTTAACATAGTAGATCGCATAATGGAAAAAATTGAGGGACCAAAATTGCTATTAAACTTTGTGTTTATGCGTGTGTGTTGTGGGATGTGCTATGAATATACTCTCGAACACATACTTCTCAAAATACTTTTTATTGGTAAAAATTCATATAGATCTCACCAAATAATGTACGTCTTGTATAAATTTGATGAGACCCAAATAAATTTATCATTTTATTTTTTTTGTCAAGTAACTTATGGTTGGCCTGACGCGCCTTGAGAGAGGAGAAGTGCGGATTCTGATGTTTGAACACCGACTCTTGCATATTATTGTTCTTGCAGATACTAATTGAGTTGTAATTACTCTTGCTATTATTACTATTATTATTATTATCATCATTATTATTGCTACTACTGCTACTTTTTTTATGAACTAAGAGTGTGGTTAAACATCAAAGTGAAACGTAGACATTCCAACTATGTTGACACTCCCAATAAACCTCTATGCTCTACTACCCACTCATAAAATATGTACAAAAAGGAGAACACTCAAAAAAGGCAAAAAAAAAAAAAAAAAAACAAGGGCAAAAGCAAGAGTCAAGGTTTTACGACTCGGGATTTACCTTAACTTGGGTAAACTCGAATCGTAAACTCGTACGATTACAAGTTTACCTAAAATTAAAATTATATAAAAATTATTACATACATGACGTATGTAAGCTAATATAATATGGCAAATAGGTCAATACTCAATAGTGCAAAATATGTTTTAGTTATAAAGGCAAAGTATGCATAACCACCATAATAAAGAGTTATGTTCAACTTAATTTGTATTTTGATGTTAATCATCAGCGTCGGAATGGTTTGCCCCACTGCAACCTTAACTGTTGTGTGTACTCCCTTGTTCATCGTTTCAAAAATCAGATAAGAGAAAAACGTTTCAGACTTTCAGAAGAAGTCAGACAACGTGTTATGTTAATTGTAAAGTCAACATTTCAGTACCTTAGACTAAAAAAAATAATCGAGTTTTGAAAGAAAATGAGCCCGAAAAATGGGCAAAAAAAAGTTTTTTAAAACGTAAACTGGATCGAGTTTAACACGTGATAACTCGGTCAAACTCATCAAACATTCTGATTTCATCAAAAACCGAGTTTACCTCCGAGTTAACACGTTTTTTGCACCTAAAAAGGTAAACTCGAGCGAGTTTACGAGTTAACAGTCGATTTATGAAACATTGACAAAAACACATAAAAGAAACAACTCTAAAGGAAAATGATGTTGATCAACCACCTTTGAGTTTACCTTTAGAGCGAATGTTATAGGTTGTGATTCGAGTATTCTGATGCAATTTATTCTTCTGATTTTTCGTCAAGTATGAAGTAAAAAGAGCCTCTAAGTCGTCGTTCTCATTAACAAAAAAAATATTTAATTAAGTCTAGATCCTTCTGTAGCACAAGGCATCTGTGGGGAGGAATAGTCGTGGTTGTCTCTTGGTTTGTTTGAGTTTCTAGAACAAATTTTGCGTGTGATGATGTGGCGCAATAATGATTTTTGTCGATTTCAGACACCCTCATCTATGTGTCAACAATCGTTTCATCAAGAAATTTGACCATGAGATCTTTCATGTTGTTGGTCATCATTCTCAACATTCACAACAAGCACCGGTGGAAGGTATGTTGTGAAAGGATTGCTTAAGTTCATCTAAGCCTTATTTCAAGATCAAACCGCTAAGAAAAATTAAATTAAATGAAATCTGAATCGGAACATTCAATATCGTGAGAAGATGATGACAGGAAGTTGTTGCTGGTTTCAAACATAAAGACGAAAGGGTGAACACGAAGAGGATTACGATCTAAACTGACAACTTTGATGATGAACAGGAAGATGAGATGTTTTATGCTACCGGGAAAACCTATTGTGTTTTCTAGTCGACTAAGAGTTACGGGAGGGTGAACCAACAAACTTTTTGCAGAAATATCAGGAAAATTTATGTTTTAACTTAAGGGTAAAATAGGCAATTTACATAAAATGTAGGGGTGAGAGTATAAAGTTAAGGGTATAGGGTAAAATATCCTAATATAATGGTATAGATAATCTATTCAAATTTACACCATAGTTATAGCGATTTTGAAAACTTAACAATGTATATAAGAGGTACTGGAAGTAAAATTAAATAAACTTTGATCATTTTTCACGTAGTCTAGTGGTAAGATATAAATTCACCTCATAAGAAGAATAAGTGAGGTGTCCTGGATTCGAGTCCCGACCCTGCATATATTATGACGTAATATATCATATCTTATTCTATCAATAGCATAATAACAATATATAAAGGAGATATACCATTTTTGGCTTTTTTTTTTCCTTTCATTTTTACCCGTTCATTTAAACTATTTATCATTTTTATAAAATTATTTAAAATATCATTTAAAAATTAGATTTTTTTAAGGTCAAATCAATTAAAAATTAGTTAAATTTCATTTAAATATGAATAATCCATAACATAGGAACGATATTGGACACTATAAACCCTCTTGAATTGTTCCGATGATGTTGGTTTTGGACCTTGAAATGTGCTCCTATGAAGGTGTTGTTTTCGTGATTCAAAATCAGTTTTTACTGCCAAAGAGATTACCGGGTTGAGTCACGACCAGGTCGCTCTCTTTAAGACGTTTCGCGGCACTACCCAAACTTGTGCAAAGTAGACTAACAACCGCGCCGCCTCCAGGATAAAACAGCTCAGATCACTGTTCAATTACGCACTGCATAGTGTGTAATTGTTCGAGAGTATACACCTCAAATTATGGGTTAATCGTTCGATTAACACCACTCGTTACGGTTCTTAGCCGTTCTTATCAAAACCAAAGAAAGGAGTATAAGAGGAAGAATGACTCGTTAACACAAGTCGAGGGGAGAAGAGAGGAAACGCACGGGAATCATCTACTGTGGATTTCAGTGTGAATGATGAGTGGGGCGAGCTCTCCTTTTATATGGAGAGATCGTAACCTAAACCGTCAACTTGATCCGCAAGTTTAGGTTTCTCAGTTGGACATATCTGGATACGCGTTTTGGATCGTAACAAATTAATTTGTTATGCGTAGCACTTTTCGGATAATGATGAATTAATTAATTCTTCATTTTCAAGTAATAAAAAGTAAATATCTTTTTGGCCCAAGCCCGGTCCGATCCGACCCGCCCGGTCGGACGGCGGCGTCGCGCGCATGTGATATATTATTTTTTCTAAACACTCACCCGTTCACAAAAGTGGGTACCCCAAGGCACACCCTTGGAGGTCCCCCATCTCTATATAAACACTTGCTAGTTGGGGTGACCCTCCAATGTGAAATATTTTTAAGTCACACTCCCACACTAGTTTTTTTACATTGTATTTTTTTCTATCCAACTTCTCACTAGTGTTTAACTAGTGTTCCAATAGAAGGTCTCAATTTTCGACTTTTCCAATGTCAAATTTGATGGGTGAGATGACTTCTTAAAAAAAATAAATTATTGGACTCTATATAAAAAATTATATTAATACTATGATATAATGTGTTTTGGTGTAACAATTTTTCTACCTACCAAGTTTACCCCTTCTCCTAATTATTTTTTACCACTTTATGGTTGATATTCTCCTAATTATTTTTTACCACTTTATCGTTGATTGCTATAAAACCAAAAATACAGCGTCCGCCTTGACGCTAATATAATATAGATATTATAAAAAAAAACAAAATAATTAAATCAAATTAAATTAAATAATATATATACAACATATTGCAATTAAAATGACATGTAAACTAACACAAATGTGCTCGTCTTTTCACTAGTTATTAACAACGATAACAGTGATTATCATGTCCAACAATGTCCTTTGAGTTGCAAACTCTTATCATTAAGCCCACCTCTTGGACGAATTATCATATCTTTAAACATGAAAATATTTCTAATTAAACTTGCCTTCCATATAAATTTTACTATTTAGTCAAAAAAAATGTAGAAATTTTACCATAATTACCCCATTATTTAAAAAGAAAATAATCATGTTATTATTTAAATTTAAAGATAAAATCCCCATTTCATTTTTCCATTTTTTATATTTCTTATACGGTAAACTATTGTCTCACAATCATTTTTGTTTCTCTTTTTATTTACTTTCCAATCTCTCTTTTTCGATATGTTCTCTACGCACCTTTTCACAAAAAGAGAAAAATACGACACAAAAATATCCCACGGAATAATTGTTTTTTTACTAAATTGCTTTATTAACTTCATTGAAGCAATGCAACCCGTCGTGTTTTTTTTTTTGAGTGAATGCAACCCATCGTTTTAAAAACAAGGCTCATTGATAGATATAGTTTAATTATGCATAATCTCTAAAATCTTTTGGTTTGAATATATTCCATCAATGAATATAAAACTTTAATAAAATATATATTTAATATGGTCAAATCATCCTTAAAAAAAACAAAATTGTGGTCAAGTAATAACTGTATAATATTGTAAAATAGTATTAAATTTTAATAATAATTACACACCTTTTTAAAGATTTTTTTGTTGATAAGAAGACATTAAAGGTTTTTACTAGAAGCAAAATTTAATTCATTGAATCTAATTTTTTTATACATCTAGTAAACTAGTAAATATATATTTTTACATTAACACATTAAATATTATATTTAGGTCAAATGAAATAAATGAAAGAATAGACCAATTTCAATTAAAAAAACATAAAGAAAGTGAATGAAAAACAGTATAAAAACCTCTCAACATATTGGCAAAAACATGCACCGCACAGAGTAAGCTTTGAAACTCTCTGATCGGAGCCCAAATTCTCAAACCTGTTTCTTAATCATTCTTCATTCAAAAACACACAAAAAGCTTCAATCTTTTCAATTTATCTCATTTTTCTTCATTCCTCTGTGTTAAAGGTGCGTCCTTTATCTTATTTTCATCATTTTCTGTATTTTTTTATTTCAATCAATGTTCGTTTATATTTTCATTTAGAGTTCTTATAATCTGTAGTTGTATTAGTTTATTGATTGATTCTGTTTGAAAATATGAAAAAAAAACGAAGGGGTTTTTGTTTTATTTTGTTTTTGATGATTTTTGTTTTTGTTTTTTTGTGTTGTAACCGAACACCAACGTGGTTTGCGTCAACCTAAATGAAGCGGTGTTGTTTTGCAACCACATTACTGTGTACAATCCGAAACCTTAAAAATATGGTTAAAATCTTTTAAAAAATTGGTTTTTGGTTATTGTGTTTTTTATTGTTCTTTGTGATTGTTGTTTAAGGTTTATTAATTTCAAGGGCTGCATGAACGATAATTTGTGTTTTTTTAAAGTCTTACAGATTGAATTTTTGTTTATTTTTTGAATCTAATGTGTTGTTCCTTATGGATGTTTGTAAAATTTGTTCGATTATAGAGTTGCGTGAGCAAGAATTTAGTTGTAATTTATTAGGAGAAGCATTGAATCATGCTTGTTTTGTTGCGCTAATTTTGAAGTAAGTGATTGAAACTGATGTTTGATGGTGTATGTTTTGAGATTATGTCATGGTTCCTGTTTTATTTTGCAATAATAATCAGCAAGGGTTTGATTGTTCCGTGGATTACGGTGGGGATGGTGGTAAGGCATTGAGAATGTGAAATTGTGTTGGAATCGAAAACTAACTTCGTGATATCCTTATGGTTTATTTTGGAAATTCGGCATTTGAATGTGTGCATTGAATTTGTATTTACTTGATTATTTAAGCAAAACATTGAGAATTAATGGATTGGAATAAGCACCACATAATTATGTTAGCTGTTTTAATTTTGTTTTTTGTTTCCTTTGTTGTCAACGTAGTTTTTCCATTTTTTATTGTTTACAGAGTTTCTTTGGCTTTTGTAGTTAAGGGAAGCATCTTCATTGCGCACACAGAGTTGTCAGATTCTTGGTGTTATGCTTCGTTGCTTCTAAGGAAGGAAATGGTAATTAGCAGCGATCCAGAGAAAACAAACCATCCACACATGGGATTTAAAAAAGATAATGCCTTAAATGTTAAAGAGATGGCAGAGAAGATGATTTTACAGAAGGACTTTGGTGTTGCAAGTCTACTTGCAAGGAGGGCTCGAAGCTTGGATCCCAATAATGACGACCTCCCCCAGTTGCTGGAAACCATTGATGTGTATCTCGCTGCTGAAGAAAGAGTTGGCGCAGAAGTAGATTGGTACAAGATCCTTGGTGCACAACCTTTGGATGATGATGAAACGATTCGGAAATGTTATAAGAAGATGGCTTTTAAACTGCACCCTGATAAAAACAAATCAGTGGGTGCGGATGGTGCATTTAGTCTTGTCGCAGAGGCTTGGACTATATTATCCGATAAAGCTAAGAGAGCCATCTATGACCAAAAGTACCGCTTGGCAATTAGAGGGATTCCTGTCAGGATACCTCCTATACCCGCTAGTCAGAATAGTTTGTTTAATACTGTTAACCTTGGCGAGAGACCTTCTGTACCTGGTGGTCAGAACGGTTTGTTTAATGCTGTTAACCGGAACGACAGAGATCGTATGAGTGCTGCTCACACCAGTTCCACTCCAAGACCTCCTGCACCTGCTAGTCATAATGGTTTGTTTAATGCTGCTATCCAGAAGAACAGAGATCATATGAGTGCTGCTCATACCAATTCTTCTCCAAGAGCCCCTCCTAAATCAGATACTTTTTGGACTGTGTGCAGTTTGTGCAGCACAAAGTATGAATACCTTGCTACTTACAGAAACTGCAATCTTGTTTGTGGCCGCTGCAAGAAACCATTTTATGCTTCCGAGATACCAGCCCCATCTGTACACAAAAATGCTTCATCCACTTCAAGACCTTCTCAAATGAAGCAACAAAGCTTCAACTCAACCGGATTGGATAGAAACTGTCATGTTCCAAGTAGGACACCAATGTCTGCTGTCAACTCATCTCTTGGGTCAGGTCCTTTTTCTATGCCTGGTGGCCTTTCCAGTGTACCAACATCGGTTTCTACTGCTGGTGGAGTTCCTGGTCTTTTTACGAGGCCATCTGCGAATTTGAAAAGAAAGCATGAAGACTCAGCACCTGTCATGAGGGAGGAGATGCATTTTGGGAAAACTCATGCTGGTGAGAGAACTGTTGCTGGTTCAGCTTTTCAGTCTTCTGGGAAAAAAAGGTGCTCTGGTGAACATAAAGTTGATGGTGCTAGAAGAGACGTGGAAACTGAAATGGCATCAAAAAAAGGAATGAACTCCACCAGTGGGTTTGTGTCTCTGAAGATTAGTTTTGATGCAGGAAAGGCTAGTGCTGCCGGAAATTCCAGACGGAATGGTATTAGTCATATGTCTCAGCAGCAAATGAAGAATATCTTGGCGGAAAAGGGTCGGAAGGAGATTCGTATGAAGCTTGATGAGTGGAAAGAGAGCCGTAGGAAGCTTGATGAGTGGAAAGAGAGCCGTAGGAAGCTTGATGAGTGGAAGGAGATCCGTAAAAAGCTTGATGAACGGTATCCATCTTCTATATCAAAGAGCACTGTTGCAGAAGTTAGAGCAAAGGACAAAGAAAAGGCCGTTAATGTTGTGAAGCCTGGTCCAAAAGAAAAGGCTATCTCTGCTGATTCAGAGACAAGTGTTTCAGTCTCCATGAATGTTCCAGACCCAGATTTCCATGATTTTGATGGGGATCGAATTGAGGACTCTTTTGGTGAGAACCAGGTGTGGGCAGTCTACGACGACGAAGATGGCATGCCGCGCTACTATGTGTTTATCCACTCTGTGATCTCAAAGGATCCTTTCCAGATGAAGATAAGCTGGCTTAGCTCTAAAACCAATGATGAATTGGCACCGATAGAGTGGGTCAGTAACGGCTTTCCAAAGACCACCGGGGATCTCCGGTTAGGCAAGCGTGCAGTAAGTAGTACTCTCAATTCTTTCTCTCACATGGTCAAGTGGACAAAAGGCTCAAGAGGACTTATCCATATATATCCAAAGAAAGGGGATGTTTGGGCTCTATTTCGGAACTGGTCCCTCGATTGGGATGTAACTACTAACGATGATATCATACATCAATACGACATGGTGGAAGTGCTTGAAGACTACAGTGAAGAACATGGTGTGAATGTTGCTCCGCTTGTCAAGGTTGCAGGTTTCAAGACAGTATTCCGCCAGAATGCTTATCCAAGAAAAATCAGGAACATTCCAAGAGCAGAGATGTTTCGTTTTTCACACCAGGTACCTTCATACTTGCTTACTGGACAAGAAGGTGACAATGCTCCTAAAGGTTGCTTGGAGCTGGATCCTGCTTCAACACCTATGGAACTTCTTCAGGTGATCACTGATGCTCCAACACAAGAAGATTCTGCTGAAGATGTTCAGAAAAAGAAGGTGGCTGGAGCACAGGAAGGGAAGGCATGGCCTGAAAATTTGGCCGTGTATAAGCGGCGACGCTTTAAGGAAAAAAGGGAGCAGTGAAGTATCTGGTGATTGTGAATAACTGAATTGGATTGAAGAGATTTTGTGTTCCATATAGCCATAGAGTTAACCTATTTAATTCAAAATAGTCTACAAAACCATAGCTTATTTATAATCACCAATTCGAACGAAGTTCGAGCAGCTTTTGATGTTTTTGCTGTATGTTGGCGGTCCTGCAATTTTGGTTTTAGTGGTTACATCTGCAGGGCTTTTTGAAATGCCAATGTACTCTAGTTACTAGCTTCTTCAACTCAATAAAATTCAGCATTATTTTATGCATATGAATATCCTTCTATATGCCTGCTTTAACTCAATTTTTTTGTTTCTCTGACTATTCAGGAGGACATGACTTAACTTTTAGGGTTCGTTTGATGGTCAGGATAAGGAGACAGGATATGATACATTAATCATATCCTGCTTAAATTTTATGTTTGATGCACCAAAAGGATATGATAAATCCTGACTTTCCTTTGTAATTTCTATCATGAGTATAGGTTGGGTTAGGAATTATCCTGACAGGATTAGAAGATCATTCCTTATTTATTATCTTGATATTCTGCCATTTTTAAAACATTGTCATTTTTAAAATAATGATAGCATGTATTTTCCATAATAATTAATAACATGTCATTTTTATAATATTTAATTAATTATGAGAGCAATTTTTCATTTAATTATAATGATATCCTGTTTGTTATGATGTGCACATCAAACACATCGTATGATTAATGTTTATCATGTCCTTATCATATCTTATCTCTATCCAGCTTTATATCATATCCTGCCTCTATCCTATCCTGACTATCAAACAGGCCATTAATATTACATATACTACTAGTACTAATAATAATAAATTCAATTGTGTTCTTTTCAAAACAAAAACTCAGTTTGAGGATTCTATGAAAACTGAATGTAAGGGGATATACAGAATGAAAATAACTGATAACCCTCTCAGGACTCCTAGTCCACTACGTTGTATTTACGTGGGCTATTTTCATCAACGTAAAGAAAGGGGATAGAGAATGAAAATAAACATACCTTGAGAGATGAGATAATAATTTTAAGTTGTGATTTATTTTATTATTTTAAAGTTATTCTTAGTTACTTTGGTTCAATTTTCTTTTAAGCAACTCTCTATACCTTAAAAATTTGTAATTGAGTTACCTTTTTAATATATTTTCAAAATCTTTTAGATAAACTCTTATTCAAGTAGTTCTTTGATAATTTATGTCTCTACACCTAGTGCTCCATAAATTAGTTAGTTGTAGAGGATCTAGTTTGAGTATTTGATGGTGACTTTGGTTAATCATAATGAACCTGTAATTTTGTTTATTCAGTGTCAATCCAAACATGCTAAACTTAGGTCTATCTTTTAAAGTACATAAGAAAATCCTTCATTTGAGTATTATATTTTTCTTGTGTAAATCAGGTATCCTAAATGTGAATATTAATCCATCCAACTAGGATCAGACCAAAATAGACGGAATTAGAATATGTGAAAAAACTCTCTCAAGAGCATCAATATTGTTCATTTCCAAGGCTGAATTAAAACTGAGTACTTCTAATTAAGCTGAAGGAGACTTTAACCAACCTCTCAAGACTCTTAAAACGCAATCGTGTTAAATCTCTAAATATACATCGCTCGAGAAATTAGACTTTACAACCGCGCAAACAAAAGTTTAGAAGGGGAAAGAAAAGAAGTCCATGCCCTAGGCCCTACCTTATCCAATCATCCAAAAATGATTTGCTTCCATTGAATTCACAATTCCATCAAAATCAACAGCCACCAATTGTTCCTCCTCAAAACATCATCATCATTCATCACTCATGGAGAACAACAACCAGCAACAACAATATCCAACACCTTCACCCACGGCAGTTACACCACCACCATTCCAACATCTTCTCCAACAACAACAACAACAACTTCAAATGTTCTGGTCCTACCAACGTCAAGAAATCGAACACGTCAATGACTTCAAAAACCATCAACTTCCATTAGCACGCATTAAGAAAATCATGAAAGCTGATGAAGACGTTCGCATGATTTCTGCAGAAGCACCAATTCTCTTTGCCAAAGCTTGTGAGCTTTTCATTCTTGAACTCACCATTCGTTCTTGGCTTCATGCTGAAGAGAATAAACGACGAACTCTTCAGAAAAATGATATTGCTGCTGCTATTACTAGGACCGATATTTTTGATTTTTTGGTTGATATTGTTCCGAGAGACGAGATTAAAGATGAAGGTGCTGCTGCTATTGTTGGTGCTGCTGCTAGTGGTGTTCCTTATTATTATCCTCCTATGGGACAACCTGCTGGAATGATGATTGGTCGCCCGGCTGTTGATCCGGCTACCGGTGTTTATGTTCAGCCGCCTTCTCAGGCTTGGCAGTCTGTTTGGCAGACGGGCGCGGATGATGGTTCTTATGCTGGTGGTGGTGTTGGCAGTGGTCAGCACAATGGCGATGGTCAAAGGTATCATTTTGTTTGAATTTCTTAATGTGCTTAGAAAGAGATGTTTGGGGATGATTTTTTGTTTTGGACTATAAATCACGGACACCATACACCAACAATGACATGTAGGCACGATAATAATTTTAGAAAATCGAAGTTATTGTATGTAGTTACAAGTGTTTGTGTCAGTTGGATACTTATACGTGTTAGGCGTACACCTTCAATTTGAAGTGACAGTGCTGTAAAACACTGATTTAGACACAGACATTAGAAATGCCACATGACCCTGCTACCACTGACATGTTGGCACCGGCAATAATATGAGAAAATGAACGTGATTAAATATAACTACATTTGTTGGTGTTGTGCCATACATTGAACCAAACACACCTTCAATTTAATGTATTGGTGCTGCATAGGTATTTAGAGGTCTATTTTGTGTTGGTGAGGCTTGGAGAGTGTCAAGGTTTCACTGGTTGGAGTTAATTTATAGGTAATTTTGAGGGAGTGTTAAAATGTTTTGGTATGAATAAGTATTATGCAAATATGAAGGGATATCTATTTACCTAAATAGACGTTTCATTGGTTGGTTGGAACATAAGCATACAAGATACTGTAACTGTATAGATAATTCTAAGATTTGATCATGTTACATGTCATTTATTGGATTTTAGTTACATACATTCAATGTTAGCGTAGATCTCTACTAATGACTTTACTTTCCTACTGTTTTAGTCCAATGTATATCTTTTTGTCTCTTTGTGACTGTATAGTATCACCTTATCTAAAAAGGATCGTTGATGTTTAGATGCTGTAGTTGCATTTTCCATTTCACTGAGTGCTAGTTGGTTCAGCTTTTCTTAGATTTGAGTTATTTAAGATAAAAAAACATTAAAGGCGTCCGATTATATTTGTACTGAGGTTATTATGTTTTTCCTGTGAGAGGAATGGGCAGAATTTACCAACATGTTATATTGGATTTGTTTTGCAATAAAAGTATGGTTTTCAAAAGCCACATTGTCTTGTTTTTATTAGTTATTTATAGGTGAGGCTGATTTAGAAATGAATCATGTAGATGCTATGTTCTTTTAAAGGGAAAGTTTCTTCAAGAATTTGCAAATTGTAATGTCAATTTGACATAGATGATGATATAAGTAGCGATTTAGCGTCATGAGATAAGATCTATCACATATTATTGATGGCCTTTTATGGATTATTATTGACCTAGTCGGGGGTTAATATATGGAAGGTTCTGGAAATGTCTTTCTCATGCACAGACTACTGGCGTAACTTTAGACGCTCAAAAAACATTGTCTCTAAAAATTTCATTTGCATTAGGTTAGGACAATTATGGCGTCGTTTGATCCATGTAATCGACCACACTTAGTGGAATAAGGCTTGGTTGTTGTTAGGTTAGGACAATTATATAGTGCAATAGTTAGCCCCAGCCTGACCCAATTGATTGATTAGATCAGATCATACTTGCAACTGTGATGTGTTTTTATCTGGGCGGGGGTGGTGAACAATGATATATGTACTCAATTATTAGATTTTCAAAACTATTGTTGTTGGTGCTTATGATGCACTTTCTTTTATTGTTATTTTAGGTGGTGGTAGTGGTTATTGACTGCATTCTGACCTAGTAGCATTTTCTGTTTCCATTAAATATGCTTTAGCCTGGGAAACTGTTAGGATTTAGAGCTCCTCCAGCCATCAATTATCTTATTCAAATTTCCTAGGGCTTAATTTAATTGATGGATTTGTTTCCAGATCATTATATCAAACATACTCCTGCAGAATCTTGTGAATTTGCATCAATTAACAGTTTTACCTGCATAATCTTGTAAATGTGGCTCAATTGATGTCAAGTTTCTACATTAATGTGTCTTTAGTTGCATTCCTTTAATAACGTTCATCTAATGCGACAATAGTGTTGTGTTCTGTGAAATTTAAATGTAACTTTTTCAAACTACAATGTGTTGCACTGCATGAGAGTTAGAACTTAAGTCAACAGTTAATTCATGTACATATGTGCTTCACTTCACACAGGTGATGTTGATTTATATTTATAATACGTGGAACTGCCTACTTATGTTGTTATTCCATTCTGATTTTTTTCCTTCCAATTGGCTTGTTTGTCTTGTTTTTCCGTTTATACTAATGTTTCAGAATGTTTCCGATGCCTCATATGGTTTCCTTTTTGCTCAGCAGCTGAGTGACCGCGCTGCTGCTGATGGACTGTCAAGACTTATAAAGATGCTGGACTTCTGCAATGTTGCTTGGAATTTTTTTATTGCTTGCAATTTAGAAATGATTTTGTTAACTAAATTTGTATGGGATGCCATCAAGAACCTTTTAACTTGATGATCAACAACATGATTTAACTACGTATGTACAAAATTTAAAATCGAACAATGATCCTTCTGTGCAATATGTGAAACATATTTGATCATCATCTGCTAATAGACTTTGGTTTGTATTTCTTCAGAAGTTTCCAATGATACTTAAAGGATGTGATTTTCTGAATTTCTGGAATATCTTGTAAAAGACATATGGAGACAAATCGAGTTCTAGCCTCTCCATTCTTCTCATTATATTTGCTTGCAGAACAATGAATTTGATTTTTAAAACGGTCTCAGGTTACTAGAATCTCAACTTGCAAATGAGGGGAATAAATTCTCCCATGTGTAATTTTTTCATGGGAGGGTAAAGTATGATCTTTACCTGTTCAAAAAGAAAGATAATCACCTGTGAAATTTAGATGGAGTTTAAATGATGAAATATTACACAATATTAGACTTTGTGCTGTCATGTAAAAATCACATGAGTATAGATTAATTTTGAAGTTCATTTTATTAACTTAAAAAATTTATTTAACCAAACCAGATGCCTACCTACCAGGCTAATTGACAAGTTATTTTTTTGTCAAAAATAAACTTGTCAGGATAACATCCAGGGTTAAAGTCTTTTAATTTATGTTTATTATTAGCGTCATTTTAATCGGTGCCTTAAGGTAATGGTTAAGGAAACCCAAATAAAAAAAATTTAAGTTAAAAATACTACTTTTTAGATTTTTGAGGAGTTGAATGCATAAATCATAATGCAATATTATTATATTTGTTTCTTTAACCATTGTCATGAGGGCATTGGTTAGCATTTCCCTTATTATATTACTATATTTTTCTTCCTTAACAAAAATAAAATAATAGCATGGGCATCACTACAATCAGAATTTAAATCATTAAAAGTTAATCCACAAATCCTAACTCAACTGTCAAAATGTCGAAATTGTTAGGCCGGATGCTATGACCGGAGTTCGAACCGCAGTACCTCCACTTGTGTGTGTGAGTTTATAATAATTTTGCCATTTTATCTATCTAGAAAAAAAAATCATTAAAAGTTAAATATGTTTTTGGTGTATATATATATTTCAACTTTTCATTTTAATTCACTTAAATCTTTTCTTTTTTTATTTTTAGTGGTCTAAAAACTTTTCATCACTATTTTTTTTTCAGTGTTTTTAAATCAACTCATGTATATCATTTAAATTTTGATTTTTTTTCTTTCATAATCATGTTTAGAAATATTACAAGAATCTTTAAAAAAAAGTTGATTTTTTAAATAAGACATGAATATTTTATTAAAAAAATCATTATTATTTCACGTTTAGTTAAAAAAATCCAATTTTCTTAGAGATTCTTTTTTTTTAAGGATTTTTCTTAGAGATACTTATAATGTTCTAAACATTTATGCAAAAATTTGAAGGGTGCACATCGTTTGACTTAAAATATGAGACAAAAAATGGTAATTGAAATTTTATAAGAAATTAAAAATCGAAGAAATTTTTAGAAACATTAAAAAAAAGTTAGAATATTTATAGGGACAAAAAATATATTTAATCTTATGATTAATTAAAAATTTAGTTAAACCCCATTAAAATAAAATCGTTACAATAGAAATAATATTTGACACTATTAAAAGAGCTTATTTTAATCTTATTTAACAAATATATTTGACCATAGTACATAACAAAATTGATATCTCTTCCGATATTCGATCAACCGCTGTGGAAAAATTTATAGACAAGCACACTAATATCCGTCTATCTGCCTGAAGATAAAAAATTTGTGGTGATCAATCAATAGTTGTTAAAACTAAAAAAAAATATTAAAAAATGAATCTGGTCTCGATAGATTATTTAATAATGGGTAAATTACACGCACCTCCCTTGAGGTATGTTAATATGTCACTTACACTTCTATTTTCAGAAATAACACTAACCTCCCTTGACTGTAACAGTGTTAAACTGGCGTTAGAAAATACAAAGAAAAACTCAAACTTTTATATACGTTTTGCATCATCTTCCACCATAAAGATTTCATCAACCAAATTTGTTCTGTTATGTGTGCATCTTATGAAACAGGGTGGTGCTGCCCACAAAATCGACATCACCAACATCATAGAATTTGGGTAAAATCTAACAGCACAATTAGAACCCACTTTTATGATAGCATGTATTGTCATCCGAATAATTTACACTCAATTTCTTTATACAATGAATTTCATGATAACACTCATTTTTTTAGAGAACCCATTTGCCAAAGATTCTAGTATTTGGATTCGTAGATAGGGCTCTATCCATCAACATTAGCACTATATTTGTCCACAAAGGCACAAACTAGTAAACACTCTTTCCCTTTTGTTTCCTGTCAGAAGCATCAAGTCCATTAAATTTAGGCAGTTACATAAGGTATGACAATCTTAATCTTCTTGACGCCACTGGCCACAACTTTGAAAAAATTCCTCCAACTGAAGACTTCTCAACAGTGAACAGGGTTGGTTTGAGATTCACAGAGCCCATCACTGAAGATATCATAATTTTTTTGTTTTAATTGTTAGTATAGCGATTGTTTGTGTTTAAATCATAAAATCAGCATTATGAGGATTGTTGTTTATATTATTCAGGGGAGTAATTTTATCCTTCTAGTTATAAAAATGAAAAGCTAACGGTGTTGAGTTGTTGTTAAGTCCCAAAGGGAGGTGCCTATCTATTTTAAAAGAACTTAAGGGAGGTTTGTGTCTACTATAAAATTAGAGGGGAGGTTTGTGTTATTTAAAGAAAATTTAGGGGAGGTCTGTGTAATTTTCCCTTTAATAAATGGAATCATGCTTAACTTGTGAGACTTTTTAGTGAGGTTTTAGGATTGAAAAGTCTTTCATTACAACGTGACATTTTGTTTATTGCTTATACTCCGTTTCAAAATACT
This sequence comes from Medicago arabica, assembly GCA_946800305.1. Taxonomy (NCBI): domain Eukaryota; kingdom Viridiplantae; phylum Streptophyta; class Magnoliopsida; order Fabales; family Fabaceae; genus Medicago; species Medicago arabica. The sequence continues at coordinate 54,586,042 of OX326967.1, forward strand.
TGTCACTTTTAATGAAATTACACATACCAAGAAATCAAATAAATTTTGTTATTTTTGATGAAATTCTTTGTATTTTTTCTATTATACCTTTATCCATTGAAACTTAAAAGTGACAAATAAATTGAAACAAAATTATTTTTCAAAATGGACATTTAATGTGAATCTTCTTCCTCCATCTTCCTACTTGGTCACATCTCTTTATAATTTATTTTAGTACATATTTATATTTCTTTCTTCTCTCTTATTTTCTCCTCTTTTTTGTTAGTTCTTTTATGACCGTGTCTGACCTATTGTATTACAAATTCAAGGGTTAATAGGTCTTTACCCCCTGTAATATAGGTCATTTTCAGTTTTACACCCTGTAAAATTATTTTTTTGATTTACCCCCTGTAAAATATTTTTGTTTTGATTTATCCCCCTAATAGGCCAAACAAAAACGAAAAATTCTTGAAAAATAAAATAAAATTGGTTTTTGTTTGGCCTATTAGGGGGGTAAATCAAAACAAAAATATTTTACAGGGAGTAAATCAAAAAAATAATTTTACAGAAGGAAAACCGAAAATGACCTATATTATAGGGGGTAAAGACCTATTAACCCTAATTTCAATCTACTACACAGTAAATTTGCTAATTGACTAGATTTAACAGCATTTGTATAATTGGTTTTTTTTTTTTTATCATATCAAATCAATGACTTTTTCTAAAACACTTTTATTATATTTTGTTTTTTTTAATAAGTTTTTATATAAAACAAAATAATTGTCATAATTATTTTATTAATAAAAAATTAGAGGTAGTTGCCTCCCTTTGTCGTAGGAGCCATGTCGTTGACTATCATGTAGTCCACGAAGCTTTGCCGCATACCACTACCTACCAATAGAGCGGTCAAAATGGGTTTGACCATAGTTTTGAAACTCGGCTCGAACCGGTTGAAGATCGACGGAAAGAAAAGAGGTTGAAGTCTAATATATTTGTTTATTTTGGATCAGAAGTCTGAGGAGCAAAGGGATTGCCTGCTGCAACACCCAAATCATATATTAAGAAAGGAAAAACAAATACAAAATGAGAGGGGAGACTAAAGCCAAAACCCTATTGAAAAACAAATGGAAGCAACGAAAAGATCAAAAGAGAATGAACAACTTACAAGCAAAAAGAACAACAACACACAATGGACTAGAAAGGTGAACGAGAACCTACCTTGAATCCTTTGCTAGGCTCAACTTGTTGTTTTAGCTTGTTTTTCTTCTTCTTCTTCTTTGGAACCACAACCTGAAATGGTTCAGCCTCAACATTTTGAGCCATGTTAGCCCATGATTCACTCAGAAATTGTTGCGCATCAGAAGGAATCAACCCTAAAACTTGCATACCGTGAATAATATTTGCATTGAAGTTTGACAAGTTAGAGTTTGTCACCCGTTAAAAATCTACCAAAAGCCTCTTTAGAAAAAGCTTTTGAAACATGGTTTTTATTTTATGGCGAAAGCAAATATATAACCTTACTTCAATTTATATTCCACGCATTTTAAAGCAAATTCAGCTTTGCAAAATCAATTTATTTAAAAGCTATTTTTGTCGCCATATAGTCAAACATTTTTTATTATAAATGAATCAAATATTTGTCGCTTTTACTCCTCTATTGGCCTTCGTCATGAAAAACACTCGGGTGATATTGGGGTGCCAATGGTCAACCACAATACCACAAATGTACAAAAAGACAAAAATTCTTGTAAGTGAGAGAGAAGAAAACCATGATTTTTTTTGTCTTTATGTACACTTGTGACATTGTGGTTGGTCAATGTCACATGATATTGGCACCCCAATGTCACCCAAGTGCTACCCCTTTGTCATACAGTGTTAGATATTTGCTATTGTGTCGTAGTTTACTTAGTTAATTATATTTCCTTCTTTATCGCACTTTAGGACGGTGTATTAGATTAGGAATTTAAAGAACAATTTCTGTTTAAAAGAGTCTTGAGGATTTTAAAAGACTTGCAGGATTTTGATGACTTTGATGATTTTAAATGACTATACAAATTTACAATTTGAATTTCAATTGATTTAACTCATAAGATTTTAAAGGATTTTATGGATTTTAATATAACACACTCTCTTTCACAAAATCTCAATACATACTCTTTTATTTATTTTACTTATTTTTTTTACATGAGAGCCAGAGAGAGGAGGGAGAGAAAAAGAGAGGGGAAGAGAAAGTGAGAAGGGAAAGAAAGAGAGTGATAGAGAGGAGGGAAACGAGAGAGTGAGAGAAGGGAGGAGAAAGAGATGGAAGAAAAAACAATCTTAAGAGATCTCATATTTTTATAAAAGACTTCTTATGCTAATATTTTATTAGAAAATCCCACAAAATTTATCAAAATCCGATTTATTAAAAAATTATTCGAAATTTGAATGATTTTGAATATCACAAGATTTTTTTAAGTGATGAAAAATCTTGATCAAATAAAATAGGGAAAATATTTTCTTTTTCTAGATTAAAACACAGTGCTCCCTCCGTCCCAATTTATAAGAAAAATACACAATTTCACACTTATTAAGAAAGTTAAAACATTGTAATTTGAGGTATAATTTTTTGTGTTATTCTTGGAATAAGTTTCATGGAAAGATGTAAAAACAACTATCATTGGTTAATATTTTGGAGAAAATAAAAGGAGAACAAATTGAATGCAATTTGCATTTAATTTTACTTTGGAAAGATGATTTTTTTTTTTGAAAAAACATAATAATGGCATAAAAGTTGGTTTTTTCTTATATGTTGGGATAGAGGAAATGAGATTTTTTTACTTATAATTTGGGAAGAAGAAAATCCTTATTTATTGATTTTGTTAAGTCTATACCAAATGTTGCATTAGACTAGTAGCAATTAAACCTAACAAATTCTATCTAAAATGCAGTGCACCAATTTAACCTAACAAATTATCTCTAAAATGCAGCAATCTCTGCTATTTCTCCTCACTTATGAGTTTTTCATTCCTATCATGTTGTGTCATTGTATACAACAACTTAACCTAATAATTTTCCTTTAAAATGCAGCAATTTAACCTAACAAATACTATATTTTGTTTTCTTTATAATTAAAAAAGAAGAGAGTGTTTTTTAATTATTATAAAGAAAAAAAGAGAATAATTGCCCAATACCTGTATTGTGATTAAATAAACAAATAGTCTTTAATAAATTATGTTTTCTTTTCTTTATCAAATGACCATTAAAGACATATTGAGATGAGTTTGATTACGATATTTGATCTATAATAATCTAATTCGTGTTTATTAATAGATGGATGTGCGTGTGTATATATTAATTTTTGTTTGTCCAATCACCATCTTCTCCTATTAGATTTTTTTATTTTAACGTAGACGAACATCACGGGGGAGATACACACCACAAATAAAATAAGCCCTCAACCACTACGTTTACGATCTTACCCACACAACAACCAAAGTAACAGCAAAAAGACAAGGGCAATAAAGTAAAAAACCAACAACATTTCTCAGTCTCACAAAAACAATCATAAAACAACATTCGTATCATCACACTTGCAAACTTGACTTGAACCATGGCAGCCACCACCACTACTACTCCTTCCAGATCTCCTTTCTATTCGCACCCCCCTTTCCCTAAACGTACAACCACACTCACATTCCCTCTCTCTCCCATTCTCAACAAACCAAAAACCACTCACTCTCGTATCGGAATCTCATGCTCCCTCATACCCTCCACCGCACCACCTTCCACCACCACCACCTCCCCCGACGAGCCATTCATCTCTCGTTTCTCCTCCACCGAGCCCCGAAAAGGCTCCGACATTCTCGTTGAAGCCTTAGAACGCGAAGGCGTTACCAATGTCTTCGCTTACCCTGGCGGCGCTTCCATGGAGATCCACCAAGCTCTCACCCGTTCCAAAACCATCCGTAACATTCTCCCTCGTCACGAACAAGGTGGTGTCTTTGCCGCCGAAGGCTACGCCCGCTCCTCCGGTCTTCCCGGCGTCTGTATCGCCACCTCTGGTCCCGGTGCCACCAACTTAGTCAGCGGTCTTGCAGACGCTTTGATGGATAGTGTCCCTCTCATCGCTATTACCGGTCAAGTTCCCCGGAGAATGATCGGAACCGATGCTTTTCAAGAAACACCTATAGTTGAGGTAACGAGATCCATCACAAAGCATAACTATCTCATTCTTGATGTTGAAGATATTGCTAGGGTTGTCAAAGAAGCGTTTTTCATTGCAACTTCCGGCCGCCCCGGCCCGGTTCTCATTGATGTACCCAAAGATGTTCAACAACAACTTGCTGTTCCGAATTGGTCCGAGCCTATTAAGCTAACTGGGTATTTATCAAGGTTACCTAAGATTCCTGATGAGGCTCAGTTAGAACAGGTTTTGAGGTTGTTGTTAGAATCTAAAAAACCTGTTTTGTATGTTGGTGGTGGTTGTTTGAATTCTAGCTATGAATTGAACCGGTTTGTGGAGTTAACTGGTGTTCCTGTTGCTAGTACTTTGATGGGACTAGGTAGTTACCCTATTGGAGGTGAACATTCTCTTTCAATGTTGGGTATGCATGGAACTGTTTATGCTAATTATGCTGTCGATAATAGTGATCTGTTGCTTGCTTTTGGGGTTAGGTTTGATGATAGAGTTACTGGAAAGTTAGAAGCTTTTGCTAGTAGGGCTAAGATTGTTCATATAGATATTGATTCAGCTGAGATTGGGAAGAATAAGATTCCACATCTGTCGATTTGTGCGGATATGAAGGTGGCGTTGGAAGGTCTTAATAGACTTTTGGAGAGGAAAGGAATCAAGGGGAAACTTGATTTCCAGGCATGGAGGCAGGAGTTGAATGTGCAGAAGTTGAAATTTCCTCTTGGTTTTAAGACATTTGAGGATGCAATTTCGCCTCAGTATGCTATTCAGGTACTTGATGAATTGACGAATGGTGATGCTATTGTTAGTACTGGTGTTGGACAGCATCAAATGTGGTCTGCTCAGTTTTACAAGTATAAGAGACCTAGGCAGTGGTTAACTTCTGGTGGACTTGGTGCTATGGGTTTTGGATTACCTGCTGCTATTGGTGCTGCTGTCGCTAACCCGGATGCAATTGTCGTTGATATTGATGGGGATGGTAGTTTTATGATGAACGTTCAAGAGTTGGCTACTATAAGAGTAGAGAATCTTCCGGTTAAGATCCTGTTGTTGAATAATCAACATTTGGGTATGGTTGTTCAATGGGAGGATAGATTCTATAAGGCAAATAGAGCTCATACTTATCTTGGTGACCCTTCTAAGGAGGATGAGATTTTCCCTAACATGCTTGGATTTGCTGATGCTTGTGGAATACCTGCTGCTCGTGTGACGAAGAAGGAAGAGCTTAGAGAAGCTATTCAGAAAATGTTGGACACTCCTGGTCCTTATCTTCTTGATGTTATTGTACCTCATCAAGAACATGTGTTGCCAATGATTCCTAGTAATGGTTCATTCAAGGATGTGATCACTGAGGGTGATGGAAGAAGGAGTTATTGATTGCTCGGGCAAAACGAGATATGATACATATTCCTTATGTGTTGTTTTGTACAATATATAAAATTATTGCTATCATAGTTGCATGATTTGATATTTAGTAAGCTAAGCATCCTAGTTTAGTTTGTACTTTTGCAGTAATTTTGATGGCATGTGTCTTTGTAGAGTGCCATAGTTGTTGTTGTACCGCCGTTTTTATTTTCTGTAGTGAGATTGAGGTTGAAGTCATAGATAGTAATAGCACTTCTAGTCTTAGAATTCGAATAAAATCTGATTTCATTTTGAAAATGAGACAAAGATCCTATTAGAATGGATATTGAATCTATCCGTTTTAGTATTCGATTAACTTTTAGCTTCAACAAATTTTAGCTACAGCATCATGGACAACATTGTTGTCTTTGTCTGCACGTTTTAGAATCAAGATGCCAGCACAGAATAACGTGGTACCACTCAGTTAACTAAGATTTGTATTTGCTTGACCAGTTGGATTTGTATTTTTGTATCTTGCTGATAAATCACAATGGCTGGTATATGCAAAAGTGACAACTTTATAGTTAGTTATATGAGAATCTAAGAGCTTGATTTGATTGCTACACATTAAGCATAAAACAAAAGAGCATACCAAAACATAAATTGCATTTGGGTACATTCCAAGCTGCACTATGATGTTTACAGTAAGACATAAAATAAAAAGTCTTGAAAACCATTTAACTGATGAGAAAAAAAAAATGGGGTTTGGTTAAAATAGACAAACCAATACCTCAATTAATTAAACATAAAGATACAAACAACCCAGATGATTTTGGCATACATATGCATCCAAACAAGTAACTAATAAGTGGTATTCTATTTTATGTGCTAATTTATTCATTCTACAAAGTACGACAGGGAAATTCACATCTCTTTTCTTCACTTCAAACTTCAGCTGTGTCATCCAATTAACATTCATTCAACTACCTGAGATGAAGCAGCTGATGTGTCAAAGGATTCCTTTCTGACTAAAAGGCATGTGATTCTTGAAGGATTGGAATTAGTGTTACTGGAATGAGTGTTATTATCAAGACTACAGATCACAAAATCAGGGCGGTGAAGCGCGAGATGTAGCCGATCCTTTCCAACTACATAAGCAGAGGCATCAAGCAGCACATGCCAATTGTTCCTGTGAGCTTCTGAGATCCAATGCATAGTTCCACTAGCATCTGCTGGATAAGAGAATAAGCCTTTTGGGCTGATCTTACACCTTCTCCTAAAGTTTTGACTTAACTGAGACCCTTTAATCCTCAAGTCCAACCAAGTCTTTGGTGCAGGGATAACCTTTGACTCCTTAAAACAAGCAAATTCCTTTATAAAATCTTCTTCTTGATCAAGAATGGTCATGTAGTAGTTTCCCTTAATAAAAGGGTAACTTTCTCCTACCAACATCATAGCATCCTTGTAGCTTGGAGTGAAGAGAACAAGGTATTCATCATCTGTCAAACCGTAATGCTTCAAAACCTTATTTTGAGCTTGGATTTCCGGGATCGATATGAAACTTCCAGTAAATGAGGATTTTTTGTTGAGAATATCAAGTAACCTTGATTGCTCTAGTTGAATCTTGGCCCTATCAGACTCAGGTAGACTGCTACCAAATGTATATGAAGAAGAATCTCTAGGACTAGGAGTCCCTCTTGGCGACTTTCCCTTTTCATCCAAAGGTTCTTCATTGATGATAAAGGTAGACATGTCTATCCCATTTCCGTCTCCTTCAATCAACCTTGAATATTCTGGATACTTTGCTAGAACATACTGTTCAACATATTCCATTTCTTTTGGTGTGATTGGACCTGACCATCTAATATCGAATTCGCGGATAGTTGATATCGCTTCAGCAATGATGTGAGCTGGAATCATTGCATGTCCTTTCTGTTTTGATACAATTCACAGCATTTTTTCAGCTTCAATTCATTGGTACAATAACACAATCTCAACCAACAAACAAAGTAAAGTTGGAATATCATAGTTACCTTTAAGACCATGCTGTTTGATTTGCAACTTTCTGCAATTATTTTATGTGTTGCACCTTTCTTAATGTCCTTGACTTCGTTTTCTACAATCTCCGGATATGTTACCTATCATAGATTAAAGTGTATGTAAACTTCTGAATTATTGAAGCTTTAGAGGTTGAAAACAAAAATCACATATAGGGACAAACTTTAACTGAATAAAGCTTTGAATTGTGATAACTTTACCTCAGATCCTGCTTCTGAAATTTCATGCTCCTGGCTATTTGTTCCCATACTAATATTTATCTTCACTTACAAAAACAAAAAAGATAACTACTTTTCAGTGCCTAATACCTTATAAAATCTTGGGTAGAAGACAGAAAGATGACCCACAAAAAAGGTCAAATTTTTACAAGCCCTGTTGAAATCAGAAGTGGGTTTTGGAAGATTGAAACAATCATGTGAGGATCACAAAATTGAACCAAACAAATACACATAAACAAGAAACAGAAGTAAGATGCTAAACACAAGACATGTCCTAATCAAAACTCACTTCAGAAACTATTTAATTGAAGATGTGAATCTTATTGAACGTAATCAAGAAACCAAAAGAAGACACACACAAAAACATTAACAATGGTTTTGAAATTGGAGTTGATGGTGAAATGGTGGTAATGGTATCTTGCTCTTGCCTTAACCACGGTTTGCACAATATTCTCCAGATTATTCGTTTGGAATTATTATTAATTATTGGTTTTTTCAATTTCAACACTCAAAAACTAAAGCTTAATTATAATTTGAACCTATTATGTTAGGCTTAGATTATTGAGGTGCAGCTATCGATTGGCAACAGCATCACCGTATTTGTTTATTGGCTATGCAACGTCCCTCTGGGAATTATATATTCTTGATGGAAAATGACCATTATAGAATCTTCATGAAATGTCAACATAGTGCTTGGCCTTATTTTGAACACTTTTTCTAAGCATATTTACCAAGCATATTTTGATGAGATTTTGAGTTAAATTTAATAACCATGAACTGATTTAGAAGAAAAAAATTCTAACAGCAACAGTAATCTTATAATTCACACCATATATTATATGTATATACATTTCATTGAGAAATTTTTATATGGATATTTTCACTTTACAGGTATTATTAACATTATTATATAAACAAATATATAAAAAAAAAACTGCCAATTATAAAAAATCTGCCAATACAATTTAAAACAATCTTCTAGAGATGATTATGCCATATAGAGATGCCTTCAAAAGAATAGCAGATTAGGACAAGGACAACATGACTACTATAAAGGTTTCAGAATAATAAAATAAACATTAACGTAAGGAAAGGAGCAACCGCACAGGGTAATGATATATTAATAAGAATTGTTGAGGTGCCCCATTTAAAAATGACTTGCATGATGGAATTGTTTTAATTTTTTTAGAGCTCATTATTTCTTCTTAAGATAATATTAAAGATTTCAGAATATTTGTTTAACATTATGGAAGAAAAGTCAGTTTTCCAAAACAAAAATAACTCTAACTACTCGAAAACAAAATCTATTGAGCAATTGGAAAATCTTAATGCCAAGTCTTCTTCAAGCTTTACTCGAACACCAAACAAAATCCTAAAGAAGTTTTTAGAATGAACCAATCTTCAAGATCCGTGTCAATGCCCAGAAAAATAACATCTTTAAAGAGAGATAAGTGCAGTTTAATTCCTCAAGCTCGGTATTCTGTATACTACTATGAACACGTTGTCCTATGATCAAAATCAAACTGTTTGGCAAAAATGAAACATCCAGTAATTGCACATACGTTGTGCTGATCAACCTCTGGTGCTATAAAGCTACCATCATGGCAGGATTCAGACAACAGTAGGACCTATTACAGGTCATTTATAGGCAACCTTTACCTCTATAACCTTCTAGTCAAGCTAGTTGGTCACGGTAGAAACAATGTAACATGAAATGTACAATTGATTCCCTATTATCACATGTTTTACTGATCCATTGTTGTGGTTGTGGGTCAATGCTGTACAATGACTGCAGTTTTCCCCTTAGGATCAACATGAACGCACAATGTTTCATTGTGTTAGTTCCGTCAAGTCTCCAATGTTAAAGATGCTGAAATGCATATATACATTAAAGCTGATTCCCCGAACATATTTGCCACCAGAAATTTCACCCACTTGCATAGTCATTAATCACCACCATTATCCATCCGCTGCAAAGAAAAAGGGAACATGTTCAAATGTTTACAGATTGATGAATGATATATGCACATATATGAAAATAATAACTTTGAAGTGCATTGCAGAAGGCAAGGCCTAGACAATAGATCAGCAACTTGGATTGAAGTTACAGCTATAAAATTATACACCTATTAGCAGCGTTTCTTTCAAATTTCACCCTCAAAATTATGTACTTTTGACATGCAGCCACTCTAGAAACAGGCAACAAACTGAGTCATAAGGATCAATTCTGCTAAGGAAACTTTCATGCTCTATTTTTTTTTTTAAAAAAAGATGAAGAATGCAAAGAAATCATTAATTATTCATTAAACAAACACAAACTAATTACGTTAAAATTCACAAAAAAAAAAATCTGTGTTAATTGAAGCTTTAACAAGCCAGACATGCTAACCTAGTAACCTGCTATCAAAATATTATTTGTTTCTTAAAGAAAGTTTCACTGACTCTGTAAGCTGTCTCATGGTAGTTAGCCAGAAACCCCTTTCAAAAAATGTTTTATACGTGTACGATTGATACAACCATTCTAGATATGTTGGCGTGATCAGTCTGAAGTAATTAGCCCATTTTACAACCCATATGCCAAGCTTGGGCTCGGCCAGGCACAAAGCTGGTTTTGGCAGACAGTTTTGAAACAAATCAAACCCATATATTTAGAATGTAAAACGCACCATTCTTTTGCTAACATAAGGTTGTATCTTGATTGGCATCTCAGGTTGAGCTTCAACATTTGACAACTCTTGTTTCTCCTTTTCAAATTCTTTTCTGGATTCTCTTCTGCTACCAGATTGCCAGACTCTGCCAAAATTAGGAAGCCAGTTGGCATCACATTCGTTCCTCACAATCTCTCCCCTCTTTTCCATCTCCATTTCAATCTTTCTCTTTTCTGCCCAAGCAGCTCCAACACGTTTAGGGTTCAACATTTTGTTCTTCCCTGACTTGTTTGAATGGGAGACAAGGTCTCCTAAAATAGGCTTCGGATGCATCTGAACTCCCTCTGTTGTTTCAAACCAAGGCGGAGGTGCTCCAGAATGAACATTTCCACCACCATTTTCAGCAGGCACAAAAGAAATCCGGGTGAGCATTTGTATACCTGAAAATGCAGAGTCATTAGTAGACAATGTATTTTGCACACTAGTTTACCATGACACTCACAGCCTCCTCAATGTTATCTATCTAAGAGCAAGTCATAATGCCACTTTTCTGCATTCAAGTCTTCAAATATTTTGCACATAGGTGCAAATGCAATAGTGCAATGAAAAATTTACATATTCAATTGGCACATGCTCCCCAACTTTATAGAATTATAAGAACTTAAGAAAAATATATAGTTATAGATAGATGAACACCTTGCTGACTGCTCTCTCCGCTAACCACCTTATCATTATCAAGAACCTGCTATATTCATAAGAAATGCAATGCCTTTATCAGTGTTTAAATTACACATTAGAAAGCTACAGAACAAGAGGGGAGCAACAATCAGAATAATGTGAAAATAGAAATTAGAGATTATAAAATATACAATCATGCATTGCGAGAAGCAGACTATAATCCATGATCATGAAGACAAGAAAATTTTAGATAACTTTAGGGAAAACTTTAGACACATTGATCTTACAAACCAATGAAATCACCAACCAACAATTGCTGAAAGTCTGAAACTCAATAGTTAGATTCTTAAGCACAAGAGTCAAAGCCTAAGAAACTCTCCCCTCTTCCCCCCAACACACAGACTTACCGCTTTATTACACGAGTATTCATCACTTGACCGTTGTCCACCATTATAAGGGAGTTTGTGACTTCTCCGTTCAACTGAGACACAAAGCATAAGCACACAGAAGATAAGTCTCAACTTTTTAACAAATCCCACAAGTGAATGGTAATTGTAAAGAATAAGAAATGACATTTCCAATAGACAGGGTAAGCATACCTGCAAAATCCTGCAAAGCAAGGGTGTTCGCACTGGAGCAAGCTTCCGAAGGTAAAGAAGATTTACCAATATCTAAAAGGCCAGTACTTCCAACTCTAGAGTGTCCTGAAGAGGATACCTGATACTCATTCGTGTAGCAGTGTAAAGGCAAAACAACATTTGAAGGATTCGAGTTCACAGAATTGGAATAAATATTATTTTCAAAACTATCAATATTTTCATTGTTCGATTGATTATGGATATCACTTGAAGGTCCAAAAACTGCTCCAGGACTTTCCTCACTTTGCAATGAAGATTCTTTTTTAATGGTTGCGCACCTCTTGTCCCACTGCACTCACAAAGAAATGACGAATGATGAACAAATGCTTTTTTGTAACTTTACGAACAAATGCCTTCTATAACATGAGTTTTTTTTTATTTTTAAATCCCCTAAAAAACAGACATAAGATTTTATATGGCACCTTTGCAACGTCATTATCAGAAACTGTAAAAACATCCAGCTGATCCACTGTGCCACCATATTTCCAAAAGAAGTGCTTCAAATCATTCACATGTTCTACACTTGCTAGGTGACGAATCGCATTTTCACTGCCTCGAGAACCAAGAGAGCATTCATTACAATTTAGCTAAAGAAAACATGGACAATAGTTCATAAATTGAAAACAAAAATTGATACCAGGCAAAAGAACTGGAGAGCTCATCGATATCTTGGTCACAGAAAACACACCAGAAGCGATTACGGGAAGCAAGTTGAGGAGTAAGAGGGGAAGGTGTTTTGAGGAAGAAGTGAACATCGGAGAGTTTGTTTTTGAAGCGAGAGAGGAAGGTGGAAAGGGATTGTTTGTGCTTGGGAAAATACTTGTGGCGAAGACCTTGGTCATGATTTATTTTGCAAACCTTGCAGAACTCAAACTCACTTTTCTTCTTCTCATTTGTGCCTGTTTTAGGCTTGGAGCTCTTGCTCTTGTTCTCAGATTGCTCCCTCATTATAAATGAATTCTCTTTCGGCTTTCCCTACGAGCGAAAACACCATAGTGAATTTATTTTATCATTCACTTTCTCATATAGACAAGAATGTCATTTCAATGGTTTGATGGTAAAGTAACGATGAAAATAAAGTCCTAAATAGCAGAGTCTATATTGGGCAAGCCCACCCTACTCACCAACCCCACATTAGCTACGGGAAGTTACAAAATCAGAAAACAGATAAATATTGAACTATAGATTCAATGCAACTATTGCAAGCTTCAGCACCTTACTTATTTACTATGGGTTTAATTTTGAGCTTTTTCTAATTAAAACTTGAATGGACTATAACTTCTTTTTCATATGGTGTGACAACGGCAATCAATAACAACAAGAATGTCATTCAAAAAATAAATAAGAAAATAACAACAACAACCAAGCCTTATTCCACTAGGTGGGGTCGGCTACATGGATCAAATTATGCCATAATGTTGTATCATAAACCATGTTATTTGGTTCCAACTCATTAATCGTTAAGTCTTTGATAATAGTTTCTCTTATAAGAAACGTGTTAGTTGTTTCTTCTGGTACAATTCTTCGTGTTAGTGAATTTAATAAAAAAAATTGTTAGAGAATTTAATTAATAATAACGAATTAAAATCGAAAAAGCACAGGAGAAGGGAAGGAAAATTCTAATTTATTAAAAAAAAAAAAAGGAAAATTAAGACGGAATTCCTCACAGTTTCTGATACAAGGACAACTCTGCTGTGTTTTACGACCAGTGTGACTCCAATTTGTGTCTGATGCAAAGGCGAAGCAGCACACAGCTCCTGAGTTATGTGCTTTTTCGATTTTAATTTGTTATTATTAATTAAATTCTCTAACAATTTTTTTTATTAAATTCACTAACACGAAGAATTGGTTTCCCCAGATACATACCAATCACAACCTGAATCCACATAACTTTCAATTAAAAGACTCTCTTCTTTTTTCTAAGTAACTTCAGGAGATACCATAAACTTAAGCTCTTGAAAAGTAGCGGGAAAGAAACTCGTTTTTGCTTTGTTACTTCCCTAAAAACCGGCGTGTTTAATTTTCCTAAAAAGAGCCTTTTAAAACCCCAAAAAATAAATAAATAGATACAACTTCTACACTTTTAACAAAAACCAATAGTTTTCTGCGCCATTTCAAATTTCAATTACTAATCAAAAGCATATGCTACACTTTTAGTCTGCCGATGCTAAATTCATAACAAAAAAACCGGCCTTTTTCACTCATTTCTCTAACTCATACATGCATTCATGAACTTCAAACGACATACAGAATTTGTCAAAATGATCGGGGGCAAAAACAAAAAACATAACCCACCAATTGAAAAAACAATCAAAAGTGATGACTTACAAAAGTCTGCACATGTTCCATATCAGCCAATAAAAAACTAAATTTTGAATAGAAAAATAGCATCACAAATGCAGTAACCTCAAATTACACAGCCTTGTAGGAAATACTTTTTCCCTTCTAAAGAGCCTACCGGTGAAAATCACACACCCAAACATACCAAATGCCCACCAAATTTTTACCATGTGAACCAGAAAGAAACAAAAAAAAAAAAACTTTTTATCGTCAAATAAATAAATGCCCCTCGACATACCAAATGTCCTGGTAGTTTATTACCATATGAACCAAGACAAAAAAAAACATTTTTAATAGTCGAAACATATAAATAACCCAATAAAAATAAATTTAAATTAAAGGGTTTAATCAATGATTTAAAAAAACCACCCCTTTGAACCCTGATAACAAGTAAAACAATAAATAACAAGTATTATAGAGAGAATGGTGACTAACAGGTTCAGAATCAAGCTTTATAGATGGACCAATGGAACCTTCGTTTGATAAAAGCTGCCGAAGCCTCGAATGCCAACTTGATCTTAGGGTTGTCATCTAACCCTAAACTTCTCCACTGTGAATAGCTACTGCCACAAACAAATTCAAATTAAAAACCCCTTCAAAATCAAAATCAGTATACAAAAACAACACATAATCAATTGTTTTATTATTAACCAAACTAAAACCGTTCAAATTGAAACACAATCGGTAATAAACAATGAATCATATTCAAATTCAATTATTCAGTATCGCATATGAAAAAATTAAATAAAAAATTAAAAAAAAATGTTTAATCGATACCTGAGAGATTAGAGAGAAGACGATAGATGCATACACATCGAAGAAACGAAATCGAAAGAATTAGGGTTGCAATTAGAAATCGCTGTGAAAATTGTTAATGTGTTTTTTGTATAACGAGCAAGGTTTAGCCCTTTCGGGAGCAAAGCAAAAAATGGAGTGTGCGTGTATAAGTATTTGTGTGTGTGTATACACTCTCGCTACTTAGGGTCCGTTTGGTTAGAGAGTTTTGGAGGGGAGGGGAGATTTTTAATGTTTTGGTTCAATTTTTAGAAAGGGAGGGAAGGGGAGCAAATCTCTTTAAAATTTTATTGTATTGTCATAGTTATCCTTAAAATTAATTTTAAATCTCAATATTAACCTTGTAACAACTTTTATTATTATTATATTATATTATCTTTGTAACAATCTTATTATTAGTTATCTTATTCTTGTAACAATTTTTATTATTTTTTTGTTATATTTTCGTTGTAACAACTTTTATTATTAAATTTTATATCACTCTTATTTATTACCTGTACAAACCACTATTACTACTACTTTGTTGTTGTTAACGGCTGCTTGAGACCTCCTCCAAAGTGAATCGTGAGTAATTTCATCATCTCATTATCTATATCGTAATATTATTGATTACATCGTTAATAGTTAGTCATAGTCAATTTCGTGTGTCTTATTTGTTCATATGCAAAGTGCATTTATCTTAAAATTGTTAACTGATAAGCACTATCCATGCTTTGGAATTTTTTTATGTCATATATTTAAGAGTTGTGCTATTTTTTGTGGAACTAATTGGCAAAAAATAAAAGGATTACAAAGGTTTGCTCTTATAATTTTTTTTTACAAAGAATTGCACTTATAAAAAAAAAAAACAAAAAAAAAAACAATATGATACATGGATATAAAAAAAATTACAAAAAATTGCTCTAATAGAATAAAAAAAAATATGATGCATGGAGCAAAATACATGAGCTCGTTTGAGATGAAATAAACGACTTAGATTTACGCTTCTCTTTCGTCGGTTTCTGAAATCGTAAAAATAAGCAGCTTCTTTTATTTAATTAAGTTTAAGGGTAAAACGGTAAAATAATCTTAAAATATCTCCCCTCCCCTCCCCTCCCCTTGCGAACCAAACACATTTTTAATTAGAAATATCTCCCCTTCCCTCCCCTCCGTTAAAATCCCCTTCCCTCCCCTCCTAATTCTCGAACCAAACAGACCCTTAGGATGCAAGTATATTCTAGTTCTACCAACAAATTGTGAAATTAAAGCCCATTACCATTGCCCCTAGGATAAAAAATTAGTGTTTCTTAGAATTGAATTCTATTACACTCAAATTTACTTTTTAGAAATATGATTCATATATGTCTATTTTTCGAAATTAGCTATTTATTTGAATGTCGCGTTTTCGATCTCTTTCAAGTTTTAGTTATGTGCTGAATTAAGACGTTTTCAAATCATGATTGAGCGATATGTTACTAAATGAATCGTCGTTGTTTTAGCTTTAAATCTTTATAGTTTGTGATTTTTATATATTTAATTGCTATGAAGTATAAACATCTTTGGGAGTAGGTGTTGTCGTGACTAATTATAAAAAAAATCTTCCAAGAAAAAGCAGAAGAAGAAGCTCTGACTATGAAAAAACAAAAAAATAACTTATTTGTTTTAGGTAGAAACAAAACTAGTTCATTTCATTGATGGATAATGGGTACAAACAAAATGGTACATTGTAAATGATATCGGCTAGGAAGGGACATTGCATCTCTGGCTATACTGCGAGCGATCTTATTTACTTGTCTCCTTACATTACACCAAGAAAAGCTGTTGTGCGATGACAGCAAATTCTTACAACACAAAATAATACCACCAAGTTTATTAGGAGGGATGATGTTAGAATTCACGGTATCCTCCACAATTTTACAATTCGACTAATAGAGAATGAATTGTGTGTGTCATGCAATGACAATTTTGATGGCTTTAAGGATATTGATTGCTCGGGCCTAAGATGGAGAAACAAATAATATCTCGTAATTTGACATGCCAAGAAGGATTCGTCTTGTTTAGTCTCTAAAACATGAGCCACAACTAATGATGAAATTGTCGTGAAAGAGTGTGCAATCAATATGACACTTCACAGCCACAATTATGTTTTTTCTCAAATAACATCATACGTTGTATTATGAACCATGCGTTTTGCATGTTGCATACAACTCCATTTGTTGAGAACATCTCTTGCTCAATTCACAATGACACTGGATGGAGTGTCAGGGCCTTCTTGTAGATATATAATTCTTTTTTCCATTATACTAATCATAGTTTTTTCTTTCTGTTTAATCTCTTTTTTTTTAAGAAAAAAATGTGTTTTGTTTAGGATTTTTTTTTATTAGAGGTTTATATATAAAAAGAGGACATTGGTATTGATATATATAACCGCAAAAAATAAAAAGGAAAAAAGTCAAACGCTTACAAGCTTTCCTTCATGAATGCTTTGAGTAGGTATGATATTGAAAAAATGGATTGCTTTCACCTCAAGAATTCCAGTAGTCATGATCTTGCTTAATACTACCGTATAAATCTTTATGAACGAGTGAGAGTCCCGTCTGCAATGAATGAAGTTAGTAGAGATCTAGGACAAGTTTGTTTTAATAGGTACTTCAACTAAAACTCGTGAGAATAACGTATACTAGTACCAATTACTACTCGGCTTTGAGTTCGACTTTTATTGTTTGTTGGCTTGTAAGACTAGTGTGACATTATTTGATTGTCTCTCTACATTATTTGTATAACTAATTTTATTTTATCAAATCATTTGTAAACATATTTTTTTAAATAAATAGAAAAATAAAAATATAAAAAAAAAACATACTTGTTGGAAAAAGAAAGGCCGAAAGAACCAATTTTCGGTCCCACCAATTGCCACCAACCACCAAAAGTCAGCATGGCCCCACAACCTATTCGCCAGCCAACCGAAAACAACACTAGCCAACCAATCAATTACACAAATGCCACTACCATAGCCAATACATCTAAACTCAAGAATAATACCACAAAAATCAATGATCTTCACTCTCTGTCTGAACAGGAGGACGACACAATGCTTGGCCAGGATATTGTTGAATCAGGTCAAGACAATGAAGCTTCTAGTGATGGGCACTATGAGACCTCCAATGACAGTAAGGAGGACATGGTAACTTAGTTTTCATTTTTCGGTGTCATCTCTAATCTTGTTATTATGGAAGCTCTCCTTGATACTTCAATCCTCTCTTGGAATATCACAGGGGCTCACAATAATAATGCAAGAAGACAGCTGAAAGATTTAATAAGGAAGTATAGTCCTACTTACTTTGCCATTTTCGAAACTCACACTCTTTTTGCTAATCTTTCCTCTTTTTGGATTAACAATGGATACACTCATGTTCATGTTATTGAAGCCAACTGTCACTCAGGAGGCATTTGGCTCTTGATGCACACTGCTAGCGCCAATACCTCATTTGTCCTAGACTCTAACCAATATTCCATCACCTTCACCATAATCCGTAACAATGTTATCACCACTTGTACATGTGTTTACGCGAGTCCTAACCCCACCATGCGGACCACTTTTTGGAGCTATCTAGCCACTATCAGCCACACAATTACTGGATCCTGGATGCTCATCGGAGATTTTAATGAAACACTCCTACCTAGTGATCAAAGAGGGGGCATTTTCCAGCACAACAGAGCAGCTCAATTCTCATCATTAATGGACAACTGCAATCTTCTTTACATTACAACAACTGGTGGCCGTTTCACTTGGCACCGCAATCATAATGGTATCAGAATTCTTTCCAAAAAACTTGACAGAGGTCTTTCTAATGTTGATTGGCGCCTTTATTTCCCGGAAGCCTTTGTGGAGGTGCTTTGTAGATTGCACTCAGATCATAATCCCCTTCTTCTCCGCTTCGGGGGCCTTCCTTTAGCTAGAGGCCATAGACCGTTCCGTTTTGAAGCTGCCTGGATTGATCACCAAGACTATGGGAACTTGGTAAGAAATTCTTGGAACTTTTCCAATCACAATACTACCACAGCTTTAAATATTGTAAAAGAAAACTCTATCATTTTTAATCATGAAGTCTTTGGCAATATTTTTCAAAGAAAAAAGCGTGTGGAGAGAAGGCTTAAAGGTGTCCAAAATTACCTTGAAAGAGTGGATTCTAGTAGACACTCTCTTTTAGAAAAAGAACTTCAACAGGAATATGATTATAATCATATTCTTTTTCAAGAAGAGATGTTTTGGTTCCAAAAATCAAGAGATATGTGGGTTAAATTTGGTGACAAAAACAGTTCCTTCTTCCACACCCAAACCATTATCCGCAGGAAAAAAAATAAAATTCACACCCTCCAACTCCCCAATGGCATCTGGACCACAGACAGTGACATCCTTCAAGATGAAGCCCACAAATATTTCAAAAATTTCTTCACCAGCAACCAACCACACCATAGCCATACATTCAACCTTGGCAGCCACCCCCTCATTGATGATTTAGGCGCCACCTCCCTAACCAAACCGGTAACCAAAAGTGAAGTCCTTGCTGCCCTTAGCTCTATGAAACCTTACAAAGCTCCGAGACCTAATGGTTTCCAATGCGTCTTTTTCAAACAATATTGGCACATTATTGGAGATGATATTTCCAATATGGTGCATTCGACTTTCCAAACAGGTGCCTTTGATCCTGGAATTTCTGACACCCTCATTGCTCTCATTCCAAAAACCGACCACCCAAAACCTACAAAGACTTTAGACCAATCAGCCTTTGCAATGTTGTTTACAAGCTTATCACAAAAGTCCTGGTTCACCGTCTTAGGCCGCTTCTTAATATTATTATTGGCCCCTATCAGAGCAGTTTTCTGCCTGGTAGAGGCACTACTGACAGCTCAATTGTTTTGCAGGAAATTGTTCATTTCATGAGAAGATAAAAAAAAAGGGCTATGTGGCTTTTAAACTAGACCTTGAGAAAGCTTTTGATAATGTCAACTAGGTTTTTCTAAAAAATTGTCTCCACGATTTTGGCTTCCCAGACATTACCATCAAACTTATTATGCATTGTGTATCATCTCCCACTTTCTCAGTTTTATGGAATGGTAACAAATTGCCGCAATTCAAGTCTACTCATCGTTTTCGTCAAGGTGATCCTCTTTCACCTTATCTCTTTATCTTGTGTATGGAAAAACTCTCAGCAGCCATCAACAATGTTGTCAGTCAAAGGCAATGGGAACCTATCAGAATCAATAATAGCGGACCACATCTTTCTCATCTCCTTTTTGCGGATGACGTACTTCTTTTCATCAAAGCAAAAAGCTCCCAATTCAAAGTTGTTTAAGAGATTTTTGATGAGTTCAACAAGGCTTCCGGTTTGAAAATAAATATATCAAAATCTAGAGCATTCTTCTCTTCAGGTACTTCGCAAGCAAAAATTCAAAAGCTCACCGCAATATCAGGAATCCGCGACACTACCTCTCTTGAAAAATACCTTGGCTTCCCTATACTAAAGGGGCGACGAAAGAGAGGTGATTTTCTTTTCATTATTGAGAAAATGCAGAATAGGCTGGCTTCTTGGAAAGGGAAACTTCTCAACAAAGCAGGGAGGTTAACTCTTGCTTCATCAGTATTATCTTCCATTCCAACTTACTACATGCAGCTTAATTGGCTCCCTCAAAGTATTTGTGACAACATTGATCAAACTACTCGCAATTTTATTTGGAAAGGAAGTAACAATAAAGGGGTTCATCTTGTTAATTGGAAGCAGATTGCTAGACCAAATAACTCAGGCGGTCTCGGCATTAGAGCAGCTAGAGAAGCGAACATTTGCCTTCTAGGGAAGCTAGTTTGGAATATGGTGCAAAATACGGATAAACTTTGGGTGAATCTTCTTTCCAGCAATTATTCAAATGGTTCCAATCTCCTTTTCAACGCCTCAACCCATCCCAATAGCTCACCTTCTTGGTCGTCTATCATCCGTGCTAAAAATGTATTAAAATCTGGTTATAGTTGGAGAGCAAGCTCATGTAACTCTTCTTTTTGGTATAGCAATTGGAGACCTCTTGGTATTATTGGCACTCAGGTACCTTTTGTGGACATCCATGATATTCAACTCACCGTCCATGATGTTATCACAAATAATGGTCAGCACTCTCAATCTCTCTACACCATCTTTCCAACAGACATAACAGAAGCCATCAACAACACTCAGTTAAATTTCAACCCATCTCTTATGGATGCTTATATTTGGCCTCATCAAAAAAAGGGTATTTACTCTACTAAAAGTGGATATGATTGGCTAATCTCTCGTCACAATCCTGATACACAAGCTACTGATTCGTGGAGCTGGATTTGGAGATTGAAAGTACCTGAAAAATTCGAATTCTTGATTTGGTTGGCATGTCACAATGTTGTCCCTACTTTATCATTGCTCAATCATCGGAACATGACAAACTCAGCAATTTGCTCTAGATGCGGTGTCCATGAAGAAACTTTATTTCACTGTTTAAGGGACTGCAAGTTTTCTGCTGAAATTTGGAACAAAATCGGTTTCTCCTACCAACATTTTTTTCTCCTCTATTTCGATGTCAACTTGGTTGAGGGAAGGTTCCAGCTGCACCCGTTCAACGATTTTTCTTGCTGGTTTATGGTGGATTTGGCGACACCGTAACAACATGTGTCTCGACAATACAACCATGTCAGAATTCCAGCTCAACAATAACATCTCTAATCTGGCAGACTCCATCATTAATGCTTTCCGTATAGATGCAGGCGATGTTCCTTCACCTAGGCTGATCCGCTGGAATAATAACAATTGTCAATGCACTATTTTAAATGTTGATGGCAGTTGTCTCGGTGTCCCCATTCGCGCAGGGTTTGGAGGTGTCTTTCGCGACAGCTCAGGAACATACATTGCAGGTTACTCAGGCTACATCAGTCATTCTCAAGACATTATGCTTGCAGAGCTCACAACATTTTATCAAGGGTTAAGGTTGGCAATCAGTTTCAATTGTGAGGAATTGGCATGTTATTCAGATTCCCTTCTTGCTGTCAACCTCATCAAAGATGATTTAAATCATTTTCATGTTTATGCTGTTCTTATACAAAACATCAAAGACATCATGACTTCTCATAATTTCAACCTCCATCACTCACTCCGAGAGGGAAATCAATGTGCGGACTTTATGGCTAAATTTGAAGCATCGAATGATGTATGACTGTCCACTCTTCTCCTCCAGAGGACCTGCTGCCTTTACTTAGGACAGACGAGCTAGGTGTCCTCTTTATGAGGCGCTAGCCTCTTTCTTTCCTTTCTGTTTTTCTTTGCTTTATTTTTTGTTTTTAGCCTTGTAACAAAACAAAAAAAACAACTAACACGAAGACGTTTTTTTTTTAATGAATTAACCGATCAAATAATTAGACAATCTCAAATAAACTTTTGAGTCGCTATTATTTTTTTTTCTTTTTAAATTACACCTTAAGTTTTAAAATTATTTAACCGTAATAAATTAGTTCTTTAAATTTTTTATCTCTATTTTTTTTAAAGAACCTAAACAGTACGGAAAAAACTTAAAACAATTAAATACTTAAAGAACTTTCAATTTCAATGTAATTTAGTCTTATAATAAATTGGTTTTTTAAAAATCAACTTATTTATTATTATCTAAAAATAAAACTTCTTTAAAAAATATGAAAAAATTTATCATTTTTCCTCATATTTCCAACCCTCAAAAACCTTCTATTTTCCTCCAAACTTCCAAACAAAACTTAAAAAACAATGTATATAGATTAAACTCTAAAATAAAAGTATGTTTATGTTTTGTCTTTAGTTTATGACGATGGGCATCTTAAAAAGGGGGTGCATTAAGCTTGGTGGGATCATAATTCCATCTCTTTTCTCTCTTTTTTATCTAAAATTTATAAGTAGATTCAAAATTGTGACTGTGATAAAATAAAATGAGACTAAATTTGATGTCTCTAGCGTAAATTGTTATTTTATATGTGTATTCAATTAAATCATATCAAATTGATATTTTTAAAAAATACGAAGGAACCAATCTAAAAAAGATGCATCACAGTTAAATTTGATTGGATACATTTGTAAAAAAAAATTATTTGTAAAAAGATTTATTTGTGTAGTATGAAGGAACCCAATCTAGAGAAGATGTATTTGTCCAGAAAGATTTACACGTGTTATAATTTTACTTTTGGGACAAAAAATCTTCTCTGCAGTGCTTAGGATAAAAATGGATTTAAAGAATGGTTTGTCTAACATGTGCAACATTGTATTTGTTAAAACAACTAATAGTAGTAACTTTTTTTGGAAAACAATGATTTTTTTAAAAGTTTTATATTTAATATTAAATGTACAAGTTTCAATACAAAATATTCTATTTTAAACTTCTTAACATGTGCAAATTTGCACATGATAGAAAAGAATATGACATAATTGTTGTTCTTTTCATTGTTTTCACTTTGTCTAGTAGTTTAGTGCCAAGGCTCACGCCATTGTATCATCGTAAGTGTGAAAAATCTCAAATTGGAACTATGACCATTGTATATACGTTCTTGCACCCACCAACTATATTATTCTTGCATGTGGCATGTTGTAATAACAAAAGTATTTTAAACTATTGCCTATATGCACGAAATACAAAATTTCCGATCTATACAACCTCCGAGGTTTTAAATTCAAGTTGCAATCTTTTGATATCATCAAAAATTATGAACGAAACACCATATCTGTTGCGATTGTATTTGTGATCACAATCAATGTAGAAGCTAAAGCGCTTATAAACATTTATGGTGATCTCTATGAGTTCATCCAGAGTTAAATCCCTCAAAGTAACAATGTTATAGGATAGGTTACTTTGATTACTATGAGGTGTCTCAAACTATTTTTGTTAAAGATGTCAAGGACTGCAGCTGATGTGCTGTGGCTGCAACCCTCGATGCACAAAAATCAAAGCTACATAAAGATATTCAACAAACTTTAGTGAAAAAATTTAAATGCGAAATTGCATGCTTCCTTTTTTGGGTGAAGATTGCATGTTTCATTGTAGTCGTCAATATGGCCAAATAATTTTAACATGTGAATCGGACAACTTGTATATCACTTCCAACAATCTAAACGAAGCAAAACTGTCAAATAGAAGAGTTGAATCCAAAATTAAACCTGCTTGCCTGAAGTATTAAAACCCAAAAGTTTTTCTGTAGATAATTTGAAAAAACTATAACTGACACCACTATGCAGAATTAATTGCTTCAAGTTGCTTTCGTAGTTCGTCAAGGTCATCATTGTCATTGCTTGGAGCATCAGGAGTGACTAGGTTTTGAAATTCATCCGCAGTAGGAAGTTCATGAGTAAGACCTTCAGGAAGGAAATCTGTAATAGATTTGGGGACAAGAGGTTACTAGTTTAAATACTAATTGCAAATGAAAAATAGAATTAAAACAAATCTAGAACCCTTCAGCAATAAAAGTAAATGTTTCTTTTTCCGACAAATATTGTTAAGAAAAACTAAAGAGACACGAAAGACACATGAACTGGCAAAATGAATAACTGTTGGTGATGTTTGCTTTTGCAATGAAGGTGCAATACAAAAGCATCATATTTCCTGAAAACATTTCCATGAAGGAGCTACATGAAACAAAAGTCGCTTGACCAAGCCCATGTAGCTCAAAAGAAAGAATTAACCAAACATCAAGAGCTTTAGAGTCAGTATTGCTAATAAACGTTAACGAACTCCACCATTTCAGTTTACTTGTAGTAAAGGGCAAACCCGTTAAGCTTGTCAATAGGGTACTTAAGAATATAGTGAAGTAAATACCTGAACTTTTGGTATTGGTACCATCTGGCTCACAATCATCAACGACACTGAAAATTTTAACAAAGCCACCAGTAAATGTGAAGTCTAAAAAATTGTATGACAACAACACTACTTGATATTAGATGCTGATCAGATTAATGATAATATTCATTACATCAATATAGTATATCACACAGCTCTTACGTAAACAAAACTAAATATATGAACGGTAGAAAAGATCATTAAGCACCTTATATTCCATTCGTTATCATCGTGCAGTGGACCTTCTTCAATTAATGGTCCTTCAGCCTCCAATTTTGCTTTTGCGGCAGCATCCCTCGTTGGCTTTGCAAGAATGTACTCGCCCTACGAAACATTTATAGTTTCAATAATCACACAGGATAATACATGACTTCAATCATAAAATCATGTGCAACGTGGACTTAACTAAATTCCTTACCTGTCGTTTTAAGCAAGCTTCATTTGAACATTGAGGGTTTGGCTTCATTTGCATAGTTGGGAAAAAATCTTTAAGAGAGTTATATCCCTACATACAAGAAAACAGAAACGGGGTGTCATCATAAGGCTATTATATTCCTACGAATCATGGTGGTCTCATCGGGTTCCTCTTCAAAGAATAAATTTTGCAATCTTTTGAACAAAAAAGGAAGGAGTAACTTGCGATGCTCAACAAAAAAGAAAATAAATGGAGTTCAAACACTAGTGCAGTACTTACCAAATAAGGAGAGACTTGACCAAAACCTAACAAGAACTTTAGTGTGTTTTGGACAAGAAGCCCAGCAATAACCCCCTGTAAAGTCAAACAAAATTTTCCAAGTCCGTAGAACATAGCCATCAAAAAGTGTATTCATATTCTCAATGCTAAAGAGACATTAAATAAGCCACTAAAAAGAATAAATGCCATGTCATGCGAGTATAATAAGACTAAAAGCTTCGGAAAAATATTAACTTTAAAAGGATATAGAATTAAAATTTACCATGGTAGTTGGTAAAGATGCAGCACAAACCCCTTCACGCTTGAGTGTACGCTCATCAATCCCAGATGCTACAACCTAAGAGGAAAAATATAATCATATGTTTCAGGTATTCGTAGATACTGCATAACAGTTACCTATTGTCCGTAAGTTAGATGTAGTATGCATGAACATATCCGTTAACATAGTTTGCTATTAAAATAATACAATAACCACATATGGATGGCATTCTGAAACTTGACAACATAAGACTAAGTTAATTAAATCCAATCCTGAGGCATTCCACTGTCAATTGTGAATAATACCCAATTTCAAATAAAAAACAGACTTACAAGAGGAGGAGCGCATGCAAAACAGGCCGTTTCTCCAGGAATAAGTAACTGAATGTGACCAGAAACGGCATCCTCGGAAACACCTGTTTGAATTTTTTTCGCATGAGTTTCAGTATAAGTATATTTTCATAGACATGTATAACTGCCATCAAGAATTAGCAATGCATAATCCTAGTAGAATGCACAAGCACAACTCTCTTTGTATTCGACAAGTAATGCACCCTGAGATAGTACCGAATACTCAAAAAAAAAAAAAAGTCAATTAATGTATATGCCAGTTAAATGTACACAGATGCATCCACTTGTCAAGGTCGGGATACTTTCAAAGAGGAAGAAAACATCTGTCAGTTACAACTTCATTTACATTGTGAATTGTCTTAATGAAGGATGTCTATTCTAGTTTAAAGACTAAATTATATCACGTTATTTTCACATTACTTTTCTGCACACGTCAATAAAGATGGTTAAGGGCCAATTTTAAGCATTTTATCGCTACTAAGAATGCTCACCTGACTCCATCCATGTCTGGCTCAGTTCATTACAAGCCTGCAGTGTGTATAGGAAGTTAGTTACACACAGCAATCTCTTAGCAGAACTGAAAAGAAGATAATTGAAAACTTAAATTACGTTAAATAATAAATACCTGGTTAACAGCCATTCTTGCTTCATAATTATCTACACAGCTTAAGACAAGGTCCACACCGCTGCCTTGTTTATCAGGACGAAATGACTTATTTTTCAAAGATGACATAAAGGTTTCAAAACCATTCACTGTTGTGATATTCAGTGTAAAGCTCTAAATGAAGAGAAAGGGTGAATGTATCAGCATGCAAAAAATACTAGATTCGTCTTTGTAACATGGTAGGCATATGGAATGAGTCAAAGGATGCAAATATTAAAATATACTTACCTCAAGCACAACATCAGGATTTATATCTGAAAGTGTTTGTACAGCTGCGTCTGTCTTTGTCATACCAGCCTGAAAGCCAAAAAATACACTTTACTTTTGGAAGCCTATATATATAATGTAGTCAGCACATAAGTCTAAATCAAACTTTTAAATTGTAATTTTCTGCGCGAACTATGA
This sequence comes from Medicago arabica, assembly GCA_946800305.1. Lineage (NCBI taxonomy): Eukaryota > Viridiplantae > Streptophyta > Magnoliopsida > Fabales > Fabaceae > Medicago > Medicago arabica. The sequence continues at coordinate 54,613,132 of OX326967.1, forward strand.
AGTATGAAGAGAAAATTTGTGCAAATGATTACTTATATGACTTCTCCTTCAACTTAAAAGACATAATGCTTGGAAATAATAAAAATTTATACAACAACCACCACCAAATTCTTCTCCTATTAAGTGAGATTTGTCACATAGATCAAACAACACGATAATATCAGATCAAATTTCGAATGTTTGTAAATAAAAAATGTATACAACATTTTGGTCTTGCAAAAATAAACATATACAACAACAACAACATCATATATCCCGTTCTTATTTTGAAGACAAGAAAATGAGGATTTGAGTACACACTTGATCAGGACGAAAGAAGAGCCTATTCATGTTTGCAAGTTCCACTTTGTCATAATCATACAATAAAAGTCGACCAATACCACATCTTGTTAGCATCTCAGCAGCTACACTTCCTACACCACCTATTCCCTGTGATTACATAAGAATTACCAAACGTGAGAACTTATTACCAAAATGTGAAACAAAAACCTAACGAATTTGTAGAAAACCGTAAAATAGTCAGAACTGCCTGTTCTCCTAGCTTGGTGTGATTATATCTCCTTTATTAAATGTGGGAAGTAAATAGTCAGACCTAAATGCTCTGAAGTATAAATAAAACTAGAATCTCCAGCAATTATACACACAATTTTGACTAAGAATACAACAACAACAACCAAGCTTTATCCCACTAAGTGGGGTCGGCTATATGGATCGAACGACGCCATAATGCTCTATCATATACCATATTTCTATCCAGCTCATTAATCTCTGGTTCTTTCTTAATAGTTTCTTTTATAGTTTATCTAGGTCTTCCTCTGCCTCTACTGGTTTGACTACTCTTGATCTGACTACTCTTTTCTAATCATATTCCGTCTAGTCTTACTGCACATCCTACGCTTAATTTATTTTTGTGTTGGTTTGACTAAGGATACTCGCCAACAAAGTCTTCTCTACCAAATTAAATCATAATCAAAAGACGATATTGCAGGAATGTTAACAAAATACAAATCAACGTACAAATTTATAGGTCCACATATCCCAATGGAATATAACTCTACTTTCATTAAAATAAAAATCACCATAAATAAATAAATAAGATTTATAACAACGTAGCTCATCGCAAGTTGTCTCCCAGATTAAATTAGAAATTCAATGTACTTCAATCGTAGAATTTTCTTTTCATTTCCAAGAGTAAACATTAAGAAAAAGAGTTTTTACTTTTTAGGTATTATGTTTGCTCCGGTGATAGTGAGTGAACAGTTTGTTTACATGCATATCATTATTATATCACAAAATTAATTATATGGCAAGCAAGTAAAGGTAGAAGAGGAGATTAGTACAGACAACTATGGCAATGGAGAAATCCCTTATCCGTTCGTAATTCTCCACAATTCCCATTCTCTGAAGCGCCATAAGCCGACTGTACGGATTGCTGTCGACAACCTCAGCACTCATATCCTACTCAATACAATACAGTAACAACAATTCAATTCAGCAAAAACTTGAAATGCATCAAATAAAAAATGCTCCACCACAAGCACAAAGCAAGTACCTTAACTTTTGTGCGGCGAACAGGTTGAGCCCTAACAAGATCAGCAATATGCTCAACGCGTGATTGAATCTTCAAATCAAAAGATAGAAATCGAATCAAGTCAAGCTAATTCTAAGCAGAAATCATTGTACATTATAGATTAATGTAATTATCATAGAAGATCAATTTAATTATAAATTTCATTACAGTAAAAAATGCATGCAGAATTGGATCATGGATAATTGAATAATTACCTTATGGAAGGCATCGCGAAGAGATGGATCTGGAAGGGATTGATTGAGAGATTGAAGATCGGTGATCAAGTCGTTGAGCTCGATCTCCATCTCTCAATGTTGAATTTGAGCAAAACCAAATGCTTAATTGAAACTGTACTTGAAAATTGAAACGTGAAACCTGAACTCCACCAAACGGAATTACGTTCATTTTACGCCGGGTCGGATCGGGCTGCACCGGAAAAAGGACCGGGCTTGACTGTTAGTTGGGCCGTCTTAACAAACTCTGTAAGCCCAAATGAGTTGACTCTTTTGTTATCTTATAAGTGAAATGTTATCCCCACCGCCTACTTTGACATTCCCATTTCCTTCTCTAATTAAATTATTTTTTAGGGAAATGATATTCACAGCGAACTACCACAACACAAGGGATCACGACACAGTTGGTATGATTTTCACTCACCACTAGGGATGGCAATACGGGTCAGTCCGCCCCGTTTAGGCCCAACCCGCTATTAGTCCGTCAAAACGGGGCGGAGCGGAGCGGGTCAACTTAAGGGGTGGGCTCAAACTCATACCCCGCCCCGTCTAAAGGCGGACTAGCGGGTTGGTGGGCTGGCCCGTCTATTTTTTAAAATATTTTTTTGTCGATTGTTATTAACAAATACGCTGCTATTATAAAAACAATCAATTCAATATAAAGAAACAAATCTCAAAATAAATCCACCATACATCCAACATAAAACAAATACCAAAATAAATCCAACAACATGAAATAAGTCTCAATATAATGCAGTGGTGAATCTGTTTTTTTCTAGAGGTAATAGACTAGTGGTGAATCAGTTATCACTTATCACTATCGGAAAGAGTGAGACAATTTGAAGTTGAGTAGGTATCATTTGGTCCAATTATTTATGGGGTGCGTAAATTAAAAATTTGGCAACTACTAGTAAAAAAAGAAAGTTTAATAAACCCACGGCCCAGCCTGCCCCACCCCGCTATGACCCGTTTTTTCAGCGGGCTTAACAGAGGCGGGCCAACTAGAGAGATGGGCTCAAAATCTCACCCCAGCCCGCCTAAAATGGCGGGTTAAACGGGCTGGCCCGACGGGTCGGGCCCGTTTTGCCACCCCTACTCACCACCATTTATTGTGTTCCAATATTTACTCCAACTCACCATGATAGTCGCTCAACCCTGAATTTTCATTGGGTGGATATTGGTTCGGGAACAGTTCGCGACAAAGTATTTCGTGATTTTTAGCATTGCTCAATTTTTTATTCGAGTGATTGTTCACGACCACCAGTGCCGCTTCTCAATCAAAAATTTGAATGGGCATCAAGAAAGTTGAAGACTATTGAGGAAAGAAGATGTAGTTTCTTAGATTTATTTTAATAAAAAACATAATGTATTAAATAAAGAATTTAATTAGTATACTTTATCGATTTACAAATATTTTACATGTATATCTAATAATGTGTTGTCACATCAATTAATGACTATGCATATGTAAAATGATTGTATAATATCCTGACAAAAAAAATGATTGTATAGTATCTGCATGAGCATATTTCAGTTGTCAGATACAATGCATTATAATATGCATGGGTCGAGGTTCAAACCCTAAACACTCACTTATTCACCTTGAAATGTGAATTATAACCACTAAACTACTTGACAAAAAAATTATAGACTAACATGACATACTAATTAAACTCTTAACTTAAAATATCTTTAGAATTGTCATATCAACGCTATTGTCGATGCATCGTCATAATAGCTATGTGCATATGATCAATTGACATCTTAATGTCAAATTTAATAGACAATGCCTCCAACAATTCTTTACTAGATAATTGTTTTGCAAAACCAACTTTTGGAAGAAACATACTATAATATATATCATGTTTGAAAAACATGACATTAATCGGACATCATAGAAGATGACAATAAAATATATCAAAATGAATGTCTTATCTCGTGTATATATACTTTGGGAAATGTTAACTTGTGCCCTTAAGACACAAGATAAGAAACTCAAGATAGTAACTTTTTGTTAGAATGTGGGTGTTCAACTTAATTTTTAAATTTATAATAAATAGAATGCACAAAATTTGAAGAAATATTTTTACTTTTGAGTTCTTTATCTTGTGTCCTAAGGACACAAGTTAACATCACCCATATACTTTTTAGCTTGTTAAAAAAATAATTTAAATGATCACATTATGAATTTTGTCTTTTACTGCATTGATAGAAAAATTGTTTCTCAACCTAAACGTTTTATTAAAAAAAAAATTATACTTTACTCTTTAATCTAGATCAATTTTTTAGGAGATCAAAGATATCTTTACAATGAACTTTGATCATGAGCAAATATTCAATGGTTTTGCAATAAAATAAATATGAGCATGAAATTATTTAGTAGATTATGAGGATATTATTTCTTAGTTTCCGTAGGGTATCCATAATTTAGGACTGATTCTAAATTCCATATGGGAGCCACATAGGCCTAAAATGGTCATTTAATGTTGACATGCATCTTTTTCAACAAAAAAAAAAGTTGAGATACATTTTTAAGGTGTTTCGTTCGTCCACGTTATGTGTGGGTCCCAACATATTTTTCTATTGATTTAAATCTCAATTTTGTTGATCCAAAAATCATCGCTGAAGTTAGAAAGTCCTTGATAAATCATGTCTGGGCCACGTTATAGAGGACATAATGTTAGATCAATGTCATATAATTAAAATATAATAATTATGAATCAAAATATTGTTATTTCAAAAAATAATAAAATTGTTGTAAATTGTGGTATTTCTTTTGTAAATTAGAACATATTTTACGTGCAACTAACGGATATTAATCACACGAGATAATTTTAATCTATTTAAAGAATTGGTATCTCGTATTTCACATATACCAACATGGACTCAAAATTTTAACCTTATACTTAGACATAGCAGCAAAACCCTCTCATGTCCCGAATTTAACAGGGAAAAGCCAATTTAGTTGGATGCGGGAGAAATTTAGGTTTTTAGTACGGGGACGGGAGATGCTTATACCCAGTGGTGGATCTTGAGTTAATTAGTTGGGAGTCATACTTTTATAGAATATATATTAAATGGTTTCAAGTATTATCAATAATTAATAATTGGCCAAGTAGTATAAAATGTCTTTAAAGAAGCAAGAGGAAGTGGGTTCGATGCTGAAAATTTAGGGGATGCCATGGCACCTGCCTGCCCCCAAAGAGATCCGCCACTTCTTATACCCACCCCACACTCCGCCCCAAACTCGCTTTTTGAAATTTACCTTATTAAAATTTATAATGTTGAACCGACGACCTAGAGCAACTTATAGTACCCCTTTCCACTGCAACAACTGAAAATTTGGGGGATGCCATGGCACCTGCCTGCCCCCAAAGAGATACGCCACTTCTTATACCCACCCCACACTCCGCCCCAAACTCGCTTTTTGAAATTTACCTTATTAAAATTTATAATCTTGTTTCAATTTTCTGTCAAATAAGCATCAACCTATTTTAATATATTATTACTCTTTAGAAACATTTTTATTGGAATTATTTTGCTATTTTGAAAAAAGTTTATTAGATCTTTAATTATCAACAATAATGTTTTTTGTTGTTATGAAAGAAAAATATTTATAAAAAATAAAGTTTTAACGGGTGGGGCGGGGCCGGGAAACCCATCCCCATTGAAGATGGGGTTAGGTGTTCAGTTTTCACTCCTAATATAATTTGGCAACGAGTGCATAGAAGCGGGGATTATAATACTTAAAACCGCTCCCGCCCCCATTACCATGTCTACTTGTACTTAAAAGGGATCGATATCCATCATGTATGCCACACAAATTGGTTAAACCATTTAGACGTAGTATTTGATCTTGTTAGAATCCATCCCATTTTATCCCACGCACAAGAAATTGGTGTCACTATTGCAAATAAAAGTATGTCAATCCATCACATTAAAAAAGAGAGTTGTGTACTTTCCCATCACATTAAATGTACACAAAGGCCACAGGCTATGCGTGGATATGGCAGAAACCAATAACAGAATGAAAGAGGAGGTGGTGGACACACCAAGAGCAAAGTTGTGAATGGGAGCCATTAGCCATACCCCATCTTATGCAATCTAACCAAATCTCACTAGAACAAGTATCGACCATTTTATTTGGTTGGTATGATAGATTATCTTTTTTCCCATCTTAGTTTCCTCTTAGAAAAAAACAGATATGTACTCGACAACTTTCAGCCTTATCCCCATGTATTGCAGTCCACATCAGTGATGGTTAATTTGCTCTATTATATAAGGTTGAAAAGCTGAATCTCAATTGGTAGAGGAGAACACGACTTAGGAGCCCACAACACAAATCAATGTGTATGTACCACGAATACGGTCCACTAGGCAACTTTCACGGCAAAGAAAATAATTGGTCCTTCATACGCTACCCAACTCCTCTCCCTCCATTTTCGTTGTTGTCAATTTTAGTGTTAAAAAGTTCAACTCTACTTATCATATCTAAGAAGTTTATGTGATTTTGGTTTGTTTGTAAGTATCGTTATTATATTCAATCTTTTTCATTATACTCAATCTGCCCAACCACATAATTCAGTGGCTGCATCACTAACTGAAATAATTAAAGTTAATATGTCTTTACCCCCTGTAATTTGGGCGAGTTTCGATTTACCTCTTGTAAAAAAATTAGATTTCAACTTTATAATATGAAGATTCTCCACAAAACATCCATGTAATATGAAGATTCTCCACGAAACACCTCTGACCTCATCTAGACGTTGACGTGGCACGCCACTGTGTAATTTTTTTTAAAAAAAACCTGACACATGTGTAATGGACACTGACGTGGCACGCCACTGTGTAATTATTTTAATTTTAATTTTTTTAAAACTTGACATGTGTGTAATAGTTTAAAAAATTATATTTAAAAGATAAAAAATAAAAAAAACTGAAAATTAATTTTCAAAAAATTTAAAAATAAGAAGAAAAAAATTAGATTTTTTTCAAAAAATAAAAAATTCAGAAAAAAATAAACATTAAAAAATTAGCTTTTGTTATTTTTTCGAATATCTTTAAAATTTTAATTTAATTTGGATTTTTTAAAAAAAATTCAAAATATAGTAAGTTTAGAAATTTTTGTATTTTTCATATAATTTTTTGAGATATATATATATATATATATATATATATATATATAAAGAAAACAACCCCGTTCAGATATTTTGGACCGATTGTTTCTTTTCAAAAAAGCCATCAATTTTCAATACAAATACCACATGTAACAAATTGATAAGAATAAATTTAAATATTAAAAAAAAATCCAGATTTTTTTTATTCTCAATTTTTAAATATTAAAAAAATTTCTCAAATCTATAACACGTCGTAAAAAATAATTTTTTGAAAAAAATCTGAATTTTCCTAAATTTTTAAATAAATTTGTATCCAGATTTTTAAACAGATTTCTTTTGTTGAGAAAATTTAAAAAACTTCTTTTTTGAAAAAAAATATCTGTTTTAAATTTCGAAAAATATATATTTCTAAATTTTCAAAAATAATTTGAATTTTTTTTTGAAATATATATTTCTATATTTTCGATTTTTTTTAAAACATTATGGAAAATTAAAAAAATTTGAAATATATATTTTTCGTAAATTATAAATTTTGGAATTTTCGGAAGATATTTTTCGAAATAAAAAAAATCCTGGTTTTTTTTAAATTTTTTTTAAAAATAGGCACAAATGTCATGTGTACTTTAAAAAAAATTAAAAACAAAATTAATTATACAGTCAGCATGCCACTCAGCTCGTCACGTCAGCAATTATGCACAGTCACATGGGTCAGGGGCTAAAATCAAATAATCTTATTTTACAGGGTTGGAATCTTAACTTATTTTTTTACAAGGGGTAAACCGGAACTCGCCCAAATTACAGGTGGTAAAGACATATTAACTCAAATAGTTAACCATTTAACTCTGCTTGCTTTTTGCAGACATATGTTGTGTATTAATCCGTTCCATAATGTAAATAGAAATGAGTCAACATAAATTGATGTATTTGGTACAAATTTTAAAACACGTGTAAACTTTTGTTAACCAATTTTTGCTTATATTTTAGGACGGAGGAAGTATTCTTCTTTTACGTATTTTTTGTTACAATTGAATCATGATGCAGTTGAAAATACAATATTTGGATTATAATTATTCAATATATACTATTATTTTGATTGTTAAAAAACTAGTATTTATTCTTGAGCTTATGTATTTGATGTAACATATCTTTACATTCACTCGCTTCGCCCAGTGATATTGAACTTGAAAGAGTGTAATGAGAAAAATTAAAGTTCTGCATTCTGACTTTGTTATTTGAGAGGTTAATCATCCTTTGGCTTGCATGTGTTCAGATTATACGGAAAGTGCGTCATAATGTTCTTTTTCGCTCAAATCAAGGTTTGGAATATCAACTAATTGACTACATCGACTTGAGTCTCTACTAATTAATTACACGAAAAAATCGGCTATCCAATTCTATTTTTTGTGTAAAATAGAAATATCAATTCGGATCGCCGTGAGCTTAACTTAGTTGTTAGGGATATTGCATATTATATGCAGGGGCCGGGGTTCGAACCTTGGACACCCCACTTCTTCTCATTTAAAATATGTAAGTTTTAGTCACTAGACTACTTGATAAAAAAAATATCAATTCGGAGGGCACACAGACTAACCATCTTTGGTCGAGGCTATAGAGCCATTGATATTGAGTATGATTCGAAAGGGACTATGGGATTGGTGTTAAATGGGTGCAGTGTTGAACATGATTGTTTCTGGCTAGTTAATGAGATAAGCATTACTTATTTATTGTCTCGTATTTTTTGTGAAGTCAATCGAATAGTTGATATTTTAGCCTATGATTACATATGGATAATTCTAGTTAAATTTCTGAATTTTTATTTGTTTTTCTCCCTCTGTTGTTTGTTGATATGAGCATTGTCCTTTATTAAAATAAAATAAAAAAACGAGCATCATCGTGATTTTTAGGAGGGTGTTTGTTTCATGGTTATAAAAACGATTCCCATGAATATGGAAGTTACAAAAATGGATTTCCATGGTTGTTTCAAAGTTGGAAAATTATTTCCCGGATATAAAACATTCAATGGAATAAAATTACTTTTCATTTCCCAAATTTTTATTCCCAGAGAAATGGATGGGAATAAAATATTCTCATGAATGTGTGAATAAAAATGAAGTAACCACCTTCTTAAAAAAAAATGAAGTAACCACCTAGAAACTACTCATATACCCCATATTTACAAATAATCCCAAGAAAATGGTAAATATTAACCAAACGCTTTTTTTTTTAAAGTACCTGAGATTAAGATTCCAATTATTAATTCCTCGAAACATTATTCCTGGAATAAATTTATCATCCGTAAATCAAACGTACCCTAAAGGTTTTTTTTTTTTTTTTCCTTTCTTCTTTGTGTTTGGTGATGGTCTCATTCCAACAACTTGAATCACACAAATTTTCACAAACGTCTTCCATTATTTCTCTCTCTCTTTCTATATATGATACTTTAATTTTGAGTGCCAAATGGGTCACTATTTTTTCTGTATATTGAACATTGGTTTTTGTTTGTGTTCATAAATCTTAAATCACAATTTGCAATTACAGGTTCTTTACCAAATCGTGCATTGTAAATTACATAGATTAGCTTGAGTTGAATAATCAAGAACACTCCTTTACTGCAATCTTAACTGTGCTTCTCCTTCTCCCTCGTCAAGAACCATCAGAACTGGTTATGAATGGTTATTTTTTATGCTTTTTTTCCTAATTAGATTTTTCTAAAACCATTTTAAATTGGTTCTCAATACCCAAATCTCATTTACAAAAATCAAAAATAAAAATCAAGATCGTTTTAAAAATTTGAGTTTGATAAAGGGAAGATGGGTTTTGAAACGGGAGAGAGAAAGTGAAAATCTGAAGAGAAAGCTAAGGATGGTGAGGTTGAAGATCATTGTTTCCTATTCTTCACTACTAAATGAAAGCTTTGGATCCGAGATTTCAATGAAAAGTTTAGAACTTTTTTTTACTTTCAATTGTTTCCTGCTGCAAATTTATCATGCAAAGTGTAATTAAAATACAACGAAGATTGCTTCATGGCAAGGATTGGGATGTTCAAGGCAAGTGAAGTTAAACATTGTGGTGGTTATGTGCTTGAGGGTGGGTAGAGGAAGAGGTTAGAGAGAAAGTGAGTGAGATCTAATACTGAGAGACCATGGTAAGATTGTGTTCTTGATTATATCTAATATTGATTATATCTATTGTGTTATTATTGGGCCTCCAACTGAACACACACAAACTAAGTAATTTTGGCCCAAAATATAACCCAATTTACAGCACACTCTAAACCCTAACACAACACACATAGAGTCGTCGTCTCTATCTCAAATTTTCAATCGCATTTCATCTTTCTCTCTCTTCATGTTTTTCTTAGAGTCAGTAACCCAGATCTTCATCTCCCAGGACAAAACTCATTCATCTTCAATATTTGTTGTTTCTGTCTTACTCTCATGTATGTTCATCCCTCTCTCGACGACGTCCAACCGAGACCCAAACAATTGAACCTCTTTCCTTTCCCTTCTCTCTGCCGTCATCCTTCCATCTCACTATTTTGTTCTTCATTGATCCAATTTATTCTTGTCTAAACTGAAATCGTTCTTCCTGTTGTTGCGGATGACCGAAAAATTATTAACCTGCGAAATAACAAACCGTGAGATAATTGTGAGGCGTGATTACGTCACTGAACTAAGGAATTATCCGCATAATTGCGCAACTTTCCCAAAAATACAACATGTTCTTATCAGCAGTAAGCATACTGAGACTACCAGACACGACACGAGAAACTACACAGACAATTACTCAGGCAATAGTATTCTTGAAATGGGAAAAGGAAAGAACAAAAGTTTCGTGGTGTATTATGAAATACCTCACCCTCCATGTACAACCAAGCAACCTATTTACGGGGAACATAATATATTAATTAATTATGATACTCCCTCCGTTCCTATATGTAACCACCTATTTGATTTTATTTTTGTCCCTAAATGTAAACTCCTTTTCAAATTACTAGATGTATTTATTATTATTTTTCTTAAACATACCCTTAATTAATACTACTAACTTATCTTGAAATTTGAAAAGTCAAATTTAATACACATACAAACAAAGGATAATTTAGTAATATTAACACACAAAAGAAACACATTAATTACACTGACAACTTTTTTAAAAAAATGTGAAAAAATGTAAAGGGAGTTTACATTAAAAGACGAATGGAGTAATAACTAATAAGCATATTTTACTACTTTTAAGGAATTACGCACGTATATGATACCAAGTCAAATTCAGTTACCATAATGTAAGGCACATTGAAAATAATATTTAAGTCTAAAAATTACCACCTATTAATTGGTAGAATAATTCAAAAAAAGTTACAACAAAATTGAAACTTATGATATATAAGAAGTCTTTGATCAAACTCAGCTTTTAAAGAATATCATGCATAAGCCAACAAATTAGCTTTCAAACGAGGGCAACAAAATCCGGTGGTATTCAAACGAGATTTCGGTTAACATATAAAATATTTGTTGGTATTCAAAAGTATACAGATTTTAATGGATTCTTGTATGGAATGGATTTTGTGAGACTTTTTATCTAAAAATACACATAAGATGTTCATTCAACAATCTCACAAATATCCTTGAGATTTTTCGAGACTTCCATAATTCTTGTTTTGTTCTTGTCTCAAACCAGACTCGTACTTTCTTGTTATTATTATTCATAAGTCATCACTGTTTCCCTGTTCACCATACATTTGAACATTTTACCTTTACCTTGTTGTTTTTTATTATCGAATGTTTTTCTTGTACGTGTTGCATACTTTTCCCTCAGTGCTAAATATTTCAGATTTTTTTTCCCCCATTGTTGTTTTTTTTTATCCTTATTTGTTTTTTTTAGCAGATTTGTTTTGTTGTTGTTAGCAGATTTGTTTCCGTCACTGGTAATATTTTTTTTTTTTAAGGAATTAATATTTTGTTGTTGTTAAATAGTACACTACTGTGCAACGTTTTGTTATGATTATTAGTATTATTTAAATATTATATTATATTATATTTTTATTTTTATTTTGAGTAACTGGTTATTGTTATAATTATTATTAGTTAGTTCCATATTGTAAAAGTTCATAATTTTTTTCATTCACTCTTGTTATTTTGAATTTTTCTTAAAAATCCATGTGATTCTTTCAAATCTTAAAATCTCATAAAGTCTATTGAAATCTTAGCAAATCTGTGTTATAAATCCATTAAAATCTTGTGTTAAAATCCTGATTGTATAATGTCATTTAAAAAAAGTCTTTTAAAATCCTATGGAATCAATATATTCTCACAAAGTCTTTTAAAATCTGCAGGATTTTGTTTGTTAAAACAATCTTTTAAAATCTCAATCCAATACACCCCCTAAATCATTTAGAATAAAATAATTAAATATAAATAACTTTTGAAATATCTAAAATATACAACAATCCCCCCACATATTTCAAAAGTTTTTAATTAAAAAAAAAACAATATTGCCTTAGTACCTTTGAGTGTGATGCATTAAACTGGTGTAACAAGCTATATGAATCAGTGCTAAAATGGTATACTTAGCACACAGTGAATTTGGAGTAGCAGGTTATATGAACCAAAGATATCTGTTGTATGTTAGAGGTCTACCACTCGCATCACGGTCTCATACAAGTGGACCCACTTGACACTCGTATATGTGATTCCATCTAGTGCATTCTACAACCATGCACCACCCATAAGGGCTTATGGTAACCATTAAACGAATTTAAAGCTTACCCCTCAAATAATTTTTTTATTAGGACTTCTCATTGGCATAACGCCATAGGAAAAAAGACAATAATTTAGTGCTAACATAACTAACAAGTGACTTGTTTTTCCCATATGAATATTTTTCATGTGATCTCCAATCATAAAAGTTGGGTTCCCATCACTTGTCGTTTTCAAGTGGCATATTCGCATTTCCTTTGTTTTCTTCTCATGGTTTTTGTCAACGAATTCGTTAAATTCACAAATATTGATCAAGACATCTCTAAGTCAATTAATCTCATATTTTGTCGAATCTATACAAATAAACTCGATTTTCACGATAAATTTATACAAACCTCCTTAGATGATCTAAGTGACAACAAATTCATCAATAAGATAAGTCTACTTATAGATTTATTCATATTAGATTCATATCTAATTATCATCATTGTATTATTTGAATACAATGGTTCATCCTCTCTAAATAATATCACATGTGTTGTCAAATCAACTTTTTCAATATGGTTTACCAAGTCTACTTGGATAAATTTCAAGCAACAACATCTCCTCCACAAAGTGAAAAACTAAATCCAAAGATAAAATTACTATCCAAGTCTACTTAAAAAATCTTTCAGACAACGAACCTCCACATTAGATTAATATAATATAATGTGTAGATTTATTGCACATATCAACTTGGCTAATTTTTAAGTGACAACACTCTCACAGTGGAGAAAACAAATCCCGTAAATAACATTAGCAAAGTTTATTAAACATCATTGTATTTGTATTATTATACCATTTAATATTTCACGAGTTAAAAAACCATCACAAAATTATTTATACAATAAACTCATTTAACACTATAAAATCTTTTTTTTTTTAAGAAGAAGATGAAGAACACTATAAAATCTTATTACACAAAATATACAAGTGTATTTGAGTATCTCTTTTTCACCATTCACCGACAAAATCACATTTCATCACTTGATCAATAGCAGTTAACGTGCAATATATATAAGCACAACGCACAATACAAATCAAATAAGTTGATATCCCCATAACACAACAGGTTCATCTCGGCGGTAAACATACTGAGGCTATCAGACACGAGAAAATACACGGACAATAACTCAGACATTAGTATTTTTGAAATGTACAAAGAAAATAAGAACAAAAGTTTTTTGGGTGTATTATGAAAACAAAAACTCCGATTTTAGTGAAAGAAAAACTTCACCCTCCATGTACAACCAAGCAACCTATTTACCGGCAACATAATATATTAATTAAGTATGATAATAACTAATAAGCACATTTTACTACTTTTAAGGAAACTAAATTACACACATATAGGATACTTTAAGGCACATTGAAAATAATATTTAAGTATAACAATTATTACTTATCATAGAATAATACAAAAAAAAGTTACAAAAAACTGAAACGTATGATATACAAGAAGTCTTTGATCAAATTGAGCTTTTAAAGAATATCATGCATAAGTCAACAAATTAGTTTCCAAATAAAATTAATTAAATCATTTAGAATAAAATAAATAAATATAAAAAACTTTTGAAATATAAAAAACATACAACACTTCCATCATTATGTTTTTTAAATTTATCTAAAATCTTGGTGTTTTTTTATTTCTTTCAATTTTTCGTTAATATTACTGCTGTATTGTCACTAGCAATTTTTTCTCATTTCAACTTGGCTATTTTTCAAATTAACTGATTGAACCCGCCCGATTTTCCACTTAATTGGACCAAACCAAAATTGAATAAACCGAGATTTAATTTGGGCGAAAATGAGTCTATGGTTTTCGACCGTGGGCTTGGTCAGATTAAGGTTTTGAGATCTATTTTTGACCGAAACCGACCGATGTCCAACCCCAGCATGATGGAAGAAAAAGGTTCTTCCAAGGAGTATGTACAAAGTTTTTGAGCTAAAATTTATGGTGTTGCTAGAGAAAAACACTTGTCTGCAAACAAAACAATCTACAATCTTCATAATTTCTCTCTCTCTCTGACTACAATCAAATTGATTGGCCTTCCTCATGAGTATTGACGATATTTATGAGCTTCAAAATAATATCATCATGCTTTATTACCATAGGATCAAATAGTACAGTTAGAAAAAATATTGTCATGTTCTCCACATTTTGAATAAGATCCTACAAATACTATTATTTTACCTTCATCCCATGGAACACATCATAATTTTTTGTTGAAATACATGTAAAGTTCTAGTGGAGTGAGGGAAATATTGCAATCTCTCTCCCTCTCTCTCTTTAGCTATTACACGCTCAATTAAGAATGAGGAAAACAATAAACATGTAAATTCTAGTTTCGGAAATTTGAGTAGATGAAGGCAATAGAAAATTGAGTTTTTCTTTCATTACTTTTTCTTAATGGTACTTTAACACCCTTTTTAGTTTTGTTGTGTGTTTATTTTGAGTCTAATCTTTTAAATTTTTTCTTGAATGTTCAATTCCACACTAATTAAAAACATTTTCATAAGTTGATTTTAAATATGTTTTGTGAACAACTCTTTGGTACAAATGGGTGCACAAAATTTGATTTTGGCAGAGCAAATATGTGTATGGTAGAAGAAGAAGAGTAGTTTTCACATTTAATCAATTTGCAATAATTTTTTCTTTTTCTTTGGATTCAACGGGTGAGGCTACAGTTGAGGTTATTGCAGTGCATAGTTTTCGCTTTAACTCTAGCAACTACTAATACATGTTGGACATAAGCATACTTCAAGGAAGGTGAGGTAATTTACCTAATTTTTAAGATGAAATCACGTTCAATTGGCACAAACATGCTTTTTGGTGCATCCACCGTGCAACCAAACATGCACTAGGTTATCATGCATGTTTTCTTCTAATCTACCTCATAAAAAAGATAAAAACTACATTAATTCCACATACACCACACATATCCATACTCCAAGAATTATATATTAAAATAGTAAATCAAAGCATATAAGTTGAATATACAAAAACAACAAGCCTTAAACAAAGTGTATATTAACCTCAAGAACACCCGATACCTCAACTCATTCATGTTTCACTACGACTCGATTAGAATTTTCTAGTCATTTGAAGTGTTATGTTTCTTTCACATTGCAACTCTTGATAATCTTTGAAATTAAATTTGTATAACTCCTTTTATGACCTAACTAAATTATTGAGTAAGATGCACTAAATGAAACTACTATAATAATAAATTGTAAACAAAGGTGAAATGATACCCCCATATTAGTGTTTTGTTGTGTGTTTGTTTTGAGTCTAACCTCATAAAAAAAACATAAAAACTACATTAATTCCACACACCACACATATTCATATTCTAAGGATTATCTCTATCTCTATCTCTATCTCTATCTCTATATACATGTATTCTAACCTACACTTTGCTTATATGTCACTCCACCAATGTTCCCTTTTGTAACTAATCTCTAATACTTATGTCATGTGGCTTTATTTTGTTCTTGATTCTTTACTAGGCATTCCTTACTATCTATCTTACATTTTCCATCAGTTTCAAAAACACTCCATTTACTTCACTTAATGCAAGTTATTTTATTAATATTGAGCGGTTACATTTTAAAATTATTCATAATCCTAATCAATCCTTTTACACACGCAAATTTACTATAAACCACCTCATTTTTTTCTAAGCTTATATATACATGTTGCTTATGTTATCCTTTTCATTTCTTCTTCCATTTTATTTTTTGATAGTTTTGATTTTCTCTTCAAGCTTTGTGTGTGTGTTTCTATTTCTATAATTTTTTATATTTTCTAATGGATCTTTTTTCTTTGATTTCACATGCACAGATTTTGGAAAAAAGAAGAGTTTTGTTGAAAGGAAGCTTCATATGTAAAATGGTGGTTGTATTGTTTTCATTGAAATTAAAGTATTTTTTCATTATTATCTTTTATTTAACATAGTTATGAGATCAAGAGTTCACTAAACATGTGGAAGGAAACATGTTAAAAATGCATAAAAAATGAATATTTTTTTTATTCATTTTTATTCCAAGACATCATGTGGTTGTTCCTATAAATATTAGAGATTTTTCCTTCTCAACTAATTCTCATAAGATGTAGGAGGATTTGGATGGAGCTTACAAGAAACTCAAAACTCTCAACACCAAAAATCTAGAAGGGTCGAACAAGAGAAAGTAAGAATCATTCATGTCTTTGTAATAAGATAGAATACTCTTATTATGTTTTTATTTAAATAGTTTCTTATAAGAGTTATTAACATCAAAACCTAGGTAACTAATTGTAGAAGCACGCATCTATTCAAAGTCTAGGTAACTAATTGTAGAAGTACACGTCTATTCAAAATTCTATTGGAATGTTCTTGATCTTCGTGAAATTTGTGAGACAAAATCATGTTTTGATGATTTGAACGCAACAACATGGAAATTTAACCATTGACCATGAAATTGGTTGATCTTCATACTTTCCATCAATTGAGTTTCCTCCCATTAAGAGTAAATTTGAGTGCAGCCCATGAAATTGTCCAACTATACTCACACTCTTTTGGGAAAGTTTTATTATTACTTTATTTTAAGGATAATTAAAAGACTTTATTCTCATTTAGTTGTTTTCTTTTAATTAAGATTTAATAAATTTATTAGCAATATTTTTAGATTTGATTTAATGAAGTTTTCCAGACGAAGAACATCAGCGACTACAGGAATGTCGCCGACAAATAGGAACAACGAAATCTACTCATCAACGGGATTCATATCGTTATTGTTCCTTTTCTCAGCTATTTTCGATCTTTCTGATTAAAGTCAATTGATAATGAATCAGCCTTTACAATTGGGTTTTATATCCACAGCTTCGTATGCAACAACAACACCCAATTCAGATTAAATTCTAAAGATGTAGATGAATGTCTGTTTAATTGAATCTTGTAAACCTGGTGAACGCAGGTTTTAATTTTCTCCTATAACCTAAAAAACAAAAACAAAAAATGGGTCTGATAATGAAGTTTTTGTTTAGACCAACTCATGAAATTAAAACCATGGGGAGCACAAAACTACTCGTGAGAGAGAAGAACATAGTGGAGAAGAGAAAAGTTGGAGGATACACTACATGACCCTTTTTAAAAAGCAATTAAATCTGAAGCGTTGATTTAGATCTAACGGTTTAAATTAATTCCTCTCACCTTCTCATTTAAAAAGTCCTCTCATTTGAAATGTCATATATATATATATATATATATATCTGAAAGTATGAGGTTAAAGTTGAATGTATACGTGTTTCTATCAATTATATATTTGTCTTCTATATTATATTGTAAAGTAAGTTTGAGTTACCCTTGATCTAGAATTATGATGATATGGTACCTCTAAGACCTTCCCATAAATTAAACTTGAGTCATTATTCTTAAGCTATGATTATGCATATGCGTCACCTCTAAAAAAAATTCTCCAATATAGTATAACTTCTCACCCTTTCTTATTCTATCTAATCTAATAATTATAATAATGCAAGTAATTTTAAGTTACAAGATTTATCATCCTTTCTTAATATAATTGTAGTTATTGTTTATCCTCCATTAAAAAAGACGTAGAGAGTAGAAAATGTGAGAGAGTTTTTTTTATGGTTACTAATGTGAGAAAGAGTTAGTAAAAAAAAAAAAGAATGAAAAATAAATTAAAAGAAGTGCTGGGAATGATATTTTGTAGTGCGGTGTTGAATTAGAGGAGGATGTGAGGTAATTATTTAGCATATAATTGATGAGTTGTAAACAAATGATTTCGGGAATCTGTTTTAATGTATTATAAGTTATGGGAAAAGAATATGTGAAGATTATGAACAACATGAATAAAAAAAAATATTACTTGAGCTATTTGAAATACAACGTAAATCAAGAAAATAATTATAAGTTGTCATATTTTTCTCCAATCTAATTGTTAAACTTAAATTAAGCACTATGAAACTTTACCTATCTAAAAAAATATTGTGAAATTTGATCGTAAAGAGATTTAAACAATGAATCACTATATTAAAGATCAGGTAAACAAAGGGAGGCTAGAACCTCTACATTGTCCTACTGTTATATATGATGCAGACGTTCTAACAAAAATTGTGAAGCATGACAAGTTCGAGGAGTTGAGGATAAGATGGTCGTCACATCTTTGGAGCATCTATCTATTTATATCTTCTTCTCTTTGTAAACTAAACTTGACGCACTCTAATGCTAGGATCGTGCCTATGTGGCACCTCTAAAAAAAGCTTAATTCCCACTCTCTAATTATTTTATCTATTAACTAATCTAATACCTAACTTCTCATATTTTTTTTTTCACGATAATGCTAACTCAATCATACAATGCATTAGAAATTAGAATACAATGGGTTATGAACTCATTCTAGACAAAAAAAAATAACAAAGATGTTAGGTTAATGAACGAAACATCGTTGTTTTTCTATAGCCATGTTTTAAGAATCTAATAGTAACGGTTTATGCACCTAACAAACTATTTAAACATTCTATAATTTCTTACACCATCATCACTGGATGTATCTCTTAACATTCCTTCAATTATAACTTACAAAATGGAAAAATTTAAAGCGTGTTTGTTTTTTAATTCCCACTCACCCTTTATAACCACAACTTCCGCCACATTCATTTTCACTCAATTCCGGGATTTTTCCTCCATACCTTCTATTGATATCAATTTCACAACAAATACTTTTCTACACCTTCTTCAATCAACTCTTGGATATATTCTTCAATTTTGAATCATTATATATTGAAAGAGTACATTATTTTCTTAACAAGATTGATGCTTTTTTTTTATTTTTAGAGAGAGCACGTTATTTTTTCAACAAGATTGATATTTTTTTCTTTAATTTTGTTTTCAGGTTCCATGCATAACAATTAGAGAGAACGTTTTAAAGCTTTGTTACAACAAAGTCAAGTAAAGGAGTTTAAGCAACTGGTTTGATTGGCAACAATATGGTGTATTTAAAATATTAGAAACAATTTTATATTTTAAGTTGGGGTGGATAATGTAGGAAAATTGGTGGATCAAATTAAAAATATTGTTTGAGTATGGTTCTTAGGCAAATTGCAAGCATCATTTTGATCAAACCCGTGCAACGCACGGGTTATACATCTATTGTTATCTATCTATATATCTTTGAATTAGAAACTTGAGTTGTTCTCATGCAAGCTTTATGGTGATGTGGCACTATAGAAAAGATTCCTATCATCTCTCAAGTCTCTTAATTTCCTCTCTAATTAAACACACCTACTATATTTATTAGAAACTTGAGTTGTTCTCATGCAAGCTTTATGGTGATGTGGCACTATAGAAAAGCTTCCTATCATCTCTCAAGTCTCTTAATTTCATCTCTAATTAAACACTCCTACTATATTTTATGTTTAGGTAGTGCATTATTGAACTTAAGCTTAAGTTTTAAAAAAACTGCCACCCTTTCTTATTCTATTAGTAGTTATATATGATTGAATAGTATTAAAAGTAATCTGTCATAACAATAGTGCTTCAATAAAAATTAGAAATAAAACATATATGAACCTAAATATGCTTTAGGTGCTAATTTCATAATATTTGTTTGGAATTTTTTGAATTGAATGACGCACTAAAAAATGATACCTACATATCTATCAATGTATAGAACCTCTTTTGCTTACACTTCTATCATGTTTCCTTGTAACTTCCAAATTCCTTATTCATTAAACTATCATGTTCCCTTCATATTGTAACTTCCAAATTCCTTATTCATTAATTTTTATAACTTCATTTATCATTGGTAAAAAAAAAACTTTGTATGTATCACTCTCCAACTTTTATGGGCTACTAATTCATTGAGTAACAATATATTGTTAAGAAAGGTGAAACGATTAACTCCTTTTAATGTTTTATGGTGTACATGCAGCCTTTCAAAATTATTTTTAGCCTTTCAATTCCACAATAATTATAACAGTTAAATTGATTATAAATATGGCTTATGAACCACCCCTTTGTACATATGGGTGTGTGATATTTTAATTTGAGAGGGGCACTTAAGGTAGAAGAAGAAGAATTTTCTAAAACATTGCAATTTTTTAACCCTTTAATTTGTATCTTTCTTTTTCTTCTTCTTCTTCAACTTCAATAGGCAAGGCTATTGTTGTCCATAGTTTATGCTTTTAATCATAGTATCCGCCAAATCATGTTTGATACAAAAATTATGCGTCTGCGTCTGTTATATATTACCAATTAGTTTTCTAATGAACACAAATGGAGTGGTAGACCGCAACATATAAAAGTTAAAGGTGGCAATTGCGCGATAAATTTTAAAACAAGTTTCATAAATGGAGTGTTAGGATCCCTTTCGGATGCCTCAGTCGTCGCAATGAACAAGCTTTATACATGGCGATATGAATTAGTTTTATTATTTTACGTTCTTCAAAAAAATGTATTATTTTTTGTTTATATTACTTATATGATAAAATGTATGGTATTATTTTTATTTGTAAGAATATATTATAAAACAATTGTTTATATTAAAAATGGAAATAAATCATTAACCAATAACGTGGATTTATTTTAATTTCACTCACTTTTTTTACATTCTATGCAATTTAAAGGTTTTTTGTGTTACTCTATCATTTCTATTTTGAAGTACTTTGACCCTTCTATTCTAATTCATTCTATTCTCACTTCACTCCTAATTTGTATTATCATTAAATTTGTGTCAATTACGCAAGGTAGCACCTTGAAGTTTCACTATCAATCCAGAGAAAATCATTGTTGAAGACATTTAATAAAAAAAGAATAAACCGACGAGTTTAGAAATATAAATATGTTTATCATTTTTACTGATATATATATATATATATATATATATATATATATATATTCTAAAAGATGCTAATGATCTACTTGGATCTCATGAGATTGATAAAAACAATCAAAGTTGGAGAAGATTTTGAAGTTGTCGTATAAGAAGAATATTGATAAAACTCAACTTAGAAGTTGTCCAGATGGGTTATCTTTGTACAAGTGTTAACGTGTCTAAACATGGTTGGTTTAGTAGAGTCTATACATGGGGTTTGAATGATTTTTGAACTATTTGATCTAATATAAAATACTACTTACACTTGACAAAGTTGATTTGAAAGCTCTTTGAACATTTATTCTATTTTGCTTATTGTAAAAGTTTGGATGTTCATGGCATGTGTTTACTTTTACGTTTTACTTATTTGGCCTAGATAAAAAAAGAATTTTACTATTTAAAAGAAGTTAAGATTCAACATGTCATCTTATTCTTACAAATATCTCACTCTTGCATTTTAAATTAGTATATTCTATAATATGTACTTATATTTTTTTAATAATTACATTATTATTTGATTAAAATTAAATTGTGAAAATTGTTTTATTTTATTCTAATAATTATTTATTATTTGAATTAATGAAATAAATAACTATGGGAATTATTTTTTAATATAGCTCATGATTATATAGATAAAGTTAATTTATCAAACCATGATGTCATAATGTGTTTAAATGGTACATATGAAAAATGAGTCATTTATTTAACTATGTTGAAAATGACATTTGTGAAATAAAATAATCTCATTGACTCAAGTTAGAATAAAATTTGGATGATATCTAACTATAATTTTTTTTATTTTCTAAAAGATATTAAAATATAGAGAGAGAGAGAGAAAATCAAAGGAGATATAAACTAAGCCAAGAAAATAGAAGAATAAAAGAAATTTGTATTATAATTTAACTATTCAACTATATTTTTATTGATTTTTATATACATGAATGACACATTTGTCAAAAGAAACTTTTAACTAACTCTCTTACTTGATGGTGATAAAAGTTTAAAAATATTTATTTTTTGTCAAGTAATGAATAAATAGGATGTCCGGGGTTCGAACCCTGACCCCTGCATATAATAATGCATGTCCCTACCAAGTTTAAAAATATTTTAATTGTCATTATTTTCAATGAAAAAATAATTCAATATAGATACCAAAATTGTTATTTCTAATAAATTTATTAAAAATTCTATTGAAACCCGTACAACGCACGAGTTATATATCTAGTATATATTAAAATAACCAATCAAAGCATATACATTGTATATACAAAAACAATAAGCCTTAAACAAAATGTATATTAACCTCAAGAACACATGAGACTTCAACTCCTTCATTTTTCACTACATTCCGATCGTTCAATCAAAATTGTCTAGTCATTATGATCATAGAAGCTGCGTATGAAGTTTAAAAACAAAAGTGTGTTGAATATTTTAGTTACAATGAATATGAAGAAGATATATCTCACCGAAATCCACAAATTTGCTATAAAAAAAAACATAAAGACATAGGGTAGATCAATGTCATATATTTAAAATATAATAATTATGAATAAAAATATTGTTATTTACTAGACGAGAAAAAAATATTTTATTTTAAAAAAATAGTTATAAATTGTGGCATTTCTTTTGTAAATAAGAACGTCTTTTACGTGCAACTACGGATATTAATCACACGAGATAATTTAAATCTAGTTATAGAATTGATATATGTATTTCACATGTACCAACATGGACTCAAAATTTAAACACAAACTTAAAGGATCAATATCAATCATGTAATAAAGCTACACGAATTGGTTAAACCAGTATCTATTTATCTATATATCTATCTCTCTCTCTCTCTCTATATATATATATATATATAGACACACACACACAATATCTTTGTAATTTAAGTCTGAGTGATTCTTAGACAAACATTGTGATGACGTGGTATGTTTAGAAATACACTACATCCTCTTTTGCATCTTTAAGTTCATTAGTTATTGTCCACTATTTCAACCATAATACAACTTTTTTTATTACAATAATAATAGTGATGATACAACTCTTCAAAGAAAGTAATGATACAAGGTATAATGAAACGTTCATCAATGAAAATCATTCCGTTATTTTTAGCAAACCTATATGGCTTATTTTTCTTAAATGTATTGAATTGAAGTCATAAACTATCAACTATTGTTCATGTGCCAATAGACTGATTTCCAAAAGTAACTACATATATTTTCACAGAAGTGCTAAGTTTCTTTCACATTTCAACTCTCGATAACCTTTAAAATTAAATTTTTATAACATCTTTTATGACCTAACTAAATCATTGAGTAAGATGCACTACATGAAACTACTATAATAATAAATTGTAAATAAAGGTGAAATGATACACCCTTTTTAGTGTTTTGTTGTGTGTTTATTTTGAGTCTAACATTTTAAATTTCTTCTTGACTGTTCAAATCCACACTAATTAAAAACACTTGCATGAATTGATTAATATGTTTTGTGAACAACTCCTTGGTACACATGAGTGTGCAAAATTTCATTTTGGTAGAGTACATATGTGTATAATAGAAGAAGAGTAGTTTACACTTTTAATCAATTTGCGATGTCTTTTTTTTTTTGGAATCAACGGGTGAGGCTACAATTGAAGCTATTGCAGTGCATAGTTTTCGCTTTAAGTCTAGCAACTACTAATACATGTTTGATACAAGCATACCTCAAAGAAGGTGAGTGTAACTTACCCTAATTTTTAAGATGAAATCACGTTCAATTGTCACAAATGTGCATTTTGGTGCACCCACCGTGCAACCAAATATGCACCAGGTTATCGTGCATGTTTTCTTCTAATCCATCTTATAAAAAACATAAAAACTACATTAATTCCACACACACCACACATATGAATATTCCAATGATTATATATTAAAATAACCAATCAAAGCATATTCGTTTTATATACAGAAACCACAAGCCTTAAACAAAGAGTATACTAACCTCAAGAACACCCGAGACCTCAACCTCTTCACGTTTCACTACAATCCGATATTTCAATCGGAATTGTTTGGTCATTTTGATCATAGTGGCTGCATAGATGTTTGCAAATCCCTCCTTCGCTTGAAGCATAGTTGTTCCCATTTCAGTAAACATCTTGATGAAAAAAATGTATGAAGTTAGAAAACAAAAGTGTGTTGAAAACTGGAGTCCTGTAAGAAGTCCCTTTTAAGAGAGTCTTGATCCTTGATTTTTTTTCCTGATTTAATGGGGAAGTTTCAGAGCAATCCGATCAAGTAGCCTGAAAATCATATTTTCTACTAATAATAGCTAACAATGACAACGATGAGGGTTATGAAGCTTGATATTGTCCTTAAAATGATTATCCATGTTACAAACATGTTCAAAATTTGTGATGATACAAGTTCAGATTATATAATCCGAACTGTTTTTCCTCAAAAAAAGGTGTTTATAGAGTGTTCGGATTTTATAATCCGAAAAAATCAAGTAGCATGTCCTATTATTTTGATGTTTTCGGAATATAAAATCCGAATTGGTGAAAAACTCATTTTTTTCACCTATAACAAAGGAAAAATTCATTTTTTTGTGAAGTCAATAGAATAGTTGATACTTTAGCCAAATACGATTCACAGATGGATAATTTTAGTTAAATTTCTGATTTATTTTATTTTTTGTCTCCCTCCCTCTAGTGTTGGCCGATACGAGCATTGTCATTTAATAAAAAAACACGAGCATTGTCGTGATTTCTAGAGGCTTTTTGTTTTTTTTCCTTTCTTCTTTGTGTTTGGTGATGGTCTTGGTAATCCTTTTCCATACATATTAATACTTCGTAAACTAAATTTTTTAGTAGAATTTTTCGTATACGTCACTTATAATTTTATGACAATGGACACTATTTTTTTTCCTAGTATTTTAAAGAATTATTTATTCAAAGATAACCATATTCGATGCATCATCAGACATTAAATATAAGTATATTTTTCGGCTAAAATGTAATTTTAGTTTATTATGTTATAAGACCATCCACAACAGAGCACCCTAAATGG
The DNA here is from genome assembly GCA_946800305.1 of Medicago arabica. Taxonomy (NCBI): domain Eukaryota; kingdom Viridiplantae; phylum Streptophyta; class Magnoliopsida; order Fabales; family Fabaceae; genus Medicago; species Medicago arabica. The sequence continues at coordinate 54,638,719 of OX326967.1, forward strand.
GTGTTTAAATTGAATTCATATGTCCATATCACCAATTTTACCGTAATACTTAATAAGTACCAATTTTCTTCAACCCAGCATTTTAAAATAAATTATTAAATAGGTCTCACAAATAATTTTATATCATTACATTTCAACAAAATTTATTTATTTTATTAAGATTTATTAAATGGGACTCATGAAAAATAAAGAGAGAGGGTGCTTCTATAGCCACCCATATATTATACTCCACAATGAGGTGCTTATTTAATGTGGTGCTAAAATAGGTGAAGCACCCACCATTCATAATGGTCTAAAAGATTTTAACATCTTCTGTTATAAAAAACCTCATTGGTACTACGGACACTGATTTATTTTGGCCATATCATTACTATTGAGATGCTCAACGATCAGATTTGTCGGATTTTTAATTTGGAGCTACTGATGGTTAGTAATAAAATGTGAAGTGATATTCACGCAAACATAGCTCCTACAAATACTCACACAATTTCAACTATCACCCATCCTTGTTTTTATCGAAAATATTATCGTACCATAAAATAATTATATCTTGTAAATTTATAGAAAAAAGGAAGACAGAAGTTTGTAAAAACAATTGAATTTAGAGGAAAGACGTCTCGTTTTAATTTTATATATTGTGAAGTAAAAAGGAGATGAATGTAATTACCATTTTTAAAAGCAATATTATCTATATACAGGAATTACTCAATTGCTTGGTTCGTATAAGTGTACAACTTAATAAAAAAATAGGGAACTTGTTCTTTATTTGATTGAGAAATTATGATTAATTTGTCAAAAGATAAATTATAAATAATTAGTATAACTCTGGATGTATAGTAAACAATTTTTAGGAAGGTATCTAGTCATATTTCACTATCTTTTCTATGATATTATATTTCACTATCTTGATACAATAAAAACAGGGACTCTAAGAATCATATTATTGGCAAAATTACTTTTGTCGTCGTCCCTCAATTTAATTTTAAGTAACGATTTCATCATTTATATATTGTTTAAGTCATTTTTGTCTTTTGATCAATTTGCATATGAATTTTTTAAGATTCATATATATGGTTTTATTTCGATATGAGTTCTTAATGTTTAAATTTCTGATCTTTCATTCAATTTTCATATAAATTTTAAATTTGATACTTGAAAATTCATGATTAAATGACGAAATCGTTATGTAAAATTAAGTTAAGGGACGATGAATGTAATTTTGCCTATATTATTTATACACCTACAAGATAAGATGATTAAATATTATTATATATTTTTGTGATATTTGTTTAAAGAGCCACTTTATGGTTATTGAACCCAATGGTAATTGAGACTTGTTTTAGAGGATAATGCTAATTGAGTTTAATTCATATTTACTATATATAAAAAGTTTTGTAAACATCCTTTCAAAATTAGTGATGGTGGGGTTGACGTTTAGGGTTGAGGTCGGAGAAGGATGATGTTGACGCAAAAATGTTCATTCTATATGAAGAGCGTTTATCAGTGGAATTACAATTTAGTTTGAAAATCACCTAGTTAAGTTTGTGGATAATGAGAAGAATTAATATTTTTGGGACGACTCTTGGATTGTTGGGGTGTCTCTTTGTGTTCGATTTAATAGGTTGGCGAGGTTAACAATTGATCCGCGTGCGTCACTTGTCGATATGTATAAGAGGGGATGAGGAGTTGATGGGGGGTGGTGGATGTAGAGGAGGCCTATATTTGCTTGGAAAGAGGAGTTTTTTTACAGCCTAACGTGAATGACACGTGTGTTTTTGGAGAAGTGATCATAGTGAGAGATACACAATGAAAGAGTTGTGTGATTTGCTAACTCAGAGGGCGGAAGCTGGTTTTAAGCATTAAGACACAAATGTCATAATTTGGAATAAAACAAGAGTATTATGAATAATATTAGGGCATGTTCATTTCGTCATTGTTCCATTAATCATTGTCTCCTAACTATTGACATATATAACAGACCCATTGTATATTCCTGTAAACATGACTCTCATTGTAATTGAAGAGCATAATACAATATTTTCTCCTCTCTTTTTCTCTTTTGCATCTCTATTCATGTTTTGAGGAGTTTCATAACACAATCAAAATTAATTTGATGATTAAGTTTTCACATCAAACGAGTACAAGGAGTTTGTTATGGTGTGACCAATATAGTTAATATCTATAGGTCTTTATTCGTCACCTTTGTAGACTCAACCAGAAATGAGCAATCAAGTTTCTTCACGATTCAAATAACTTGTTTAGCGTGCAAACCAAGGTGATTGTAAACTACTCCTACAAAGTTTATGGCCGTGCCATAACCACACTAATTTAGCTAGCCGGAGATCGATCATATCGAAGAGCATAAATGTTACTTTTTAAATATGGTACCAAACACCTTTGCGGAATGCCTCAATATGAGAAACATTTAGCACAGACACACCCAATTTGTTACCATTTGGGTATGGAGAAAATTAGGTGACCATTCTTTTGTATCATCTCATGCCCTTTTATAGAGGATAGATCCATGCCAAAGGATGTAGTATAGTACTAGTACTGATGGAATCTAAAATTAAAGTGACCCATGCGTGTGAATAGTAGTAGTTTCCTTGCCTTGTTTATTTTACGGTAATGAACAACAACAAAAAAGTTGATTGGCTCAAGGTGGAAATACTTAGAAAGAGGGCATCCTCTCAAATCATTTTGAGAGTTAATTTCATTTTGAGAGGATATAACTTTTGTTTAAATAAAGGAAACATATATACACTTTCAATGTCTAAGAAAATATAGACATGTGATAATATGACTAATTATCATTAGACGACGATGTAAAATTATTTTACACTGTGTACATACATAAGAACAAACATTAAAAATGTGGGGGAAAATTGTATTAATTCCCAAAATGATTTGAGAGGATGGATAGATAGGTTTAATAGAGCATTCTAAGTTGCTTTTGCTTCTTTTGAAGCTCACACATCAAAGCATGCATGTGGAAGCAATTAGTGGTGTAATTATGCCTCCAAGTATTTTATATCACTTACACACATTTTGATAGCATCATTTGGAAGGTGGCAAAGTTCCCTTCACAGTTCACTCTTTCTCTCCTTGTCTTAAGCGTGCTGGAAGCAAACATCTATGTGGGGTTCGTTAATCAGTCTATTTTTAGCACAAGCCCAACTTGTCATCTCTTAGCATTTGCATTATTGACTTTACCTTAGCCTTAGCCATACGCATTTTAGATCTATAACGGAGGGAATTGGGAAAAAATCATATCAGTATATGGTATCTAATTTCTACTATTTAATTGACAGTCAAATAATTGAACGATTATCTGGTTCATTTCACCTTTTCTTTTTCGTCTGAAAAGGGTTCATTTCACATTTAATTAACAAGAAAATATTGTTTTGGTGTGCCACATAAAATTTGAATTTTTTAGATTTAGTCAAAGTTGCTTATTTAAGAAACTTCAGTTCAATAGGATTATAATATTAATTTTATGCATTTAAAAGTGTAAAAATAGGAGAGTTGACAAGAAATATAGAAGAGAGAGAAATTATATTTGTGAGTTAAGCAACTTAGGGATGAAACCTCTCATTGGAGTAAAATCCTATATATCATTTTCAAAATAAATTTCTTTTCCCACTTTTTATTTAACCAAATAAATGGAAAGAGAAATTCTTTCGCCTCTATTTTTTCAACTTTTCTCTTATTATTATATACCACACATCAAATTTTTTTAACAAATAAAAATAGATATGTTATAAACATGACAGCATCCTTAATAGTACAAGGTGTGTCAATAAGGATCTCAAAAGTATACAAACAATCAAGTTATAAAGAAAGCGAAAAACAACAAATTAGCCGATGCCTAAACAAACAAACATGTTTGACCACCACATATGAAAATTTAGGCAAATGTTAATATTAATAGTCTTCATCCACCAAAAGGAATGTAGGTTCACTTTATCTAGCAACAGATGGATAGAACTTTCGATGTTCTTAAATAATCGGTTGTTTCTTTCATTCCACAAAACTCAAACGCAACAAAGTCAAACAAGCTGCAAAACATCAGATTTATTTTAGTTGTTTTTATTTATCTTTTGCTCCTTTAACAATTTTCTTCCGTACTTCTCTCTTCTCACAATTAAATAGTATTCTATAAGTCTTTCTCGAATGCGGATTTGGTGTTGTAGTTTTTCCTACAGTTTTATTTTTTGCTGTTGGATGGGTTTGTGTCACAAGACTCACAAGTTTGTAATCCAATCCAATGACCTGAATTAAAAATTATGTGCAATTGTGGGATATTTCAACTGCAGCAAATCGTGGTCCATCTTTCTCACAGTCCGATAATATGAAGAAAAAAATTTATTATCAAAATATAAGATTTGGTTCCTCTCATTTTTCTCATTCTCTCCACCAAGTTTTATCTCTCTAAATTTTAGAGAGAAAATCAATAGAGATACGAGACATAGTACTTTACTTTGAAAGCAATTTATAAGTATCACGTAGAAACACATACTTGCCCATATTGGTTGACACAACGTACTTATTATAAAGCATTAGCTTATTTATTTATATGCATTGTCTTGTACCGAATATAGAATCCCATAACGTCCTTCATGTTGTATGCTGCTGTTTAACGTTTGTTCACACAAGACGACTCAAAAAGTAAAAATGGAAGGAATGAATACTCAACAACACGCAAGACGGCAATGATAGCATGAGAGGGTTCATGTTATATACGCCAATCTCTCATAGAAAAAAAAGTTATTTTTTTTATTAGTTCTCGTAAGATGAGTAAAATTTGACCTAAATTTGTTTGATTCATAAGTCGAATTCGGATTATCGTGAACAATATTTTCTCATTTTATATGAATCATTAATTACTTGAGTTCAATCATTTGATTAGGAAAAAAAAGTTATTAACATTTTATTTTTCTAATGAGTTTAATTATATGTGGGTTGCACTGGGTAATATTAAAACCAAATTGATTCTTAAATTCTAGAATCAATCATGTTAATCATCAAAAATAATAAACTGATAAACAGAAATGAGATGTCAATAAAGACTCCTACAAAATACATGTAATCTCAAGACCATGACTTCCTTGATAGAGCTCAAAGTTATGATCATCTATTGATATTTTTATTTTAACTCATCACAAAACCAGACTATTAATTAAAGACACAAACTTATTATTATAAGATACTAACAAGTTCATATAAGTCAAACCTTATTGTATCACTTTTAATTAGGCTTAATAGAGTTCACAATACAAAATTATTCACATATAAAACTAATGTCAGATTAGTGACCCATATGCTTTTGACAATCACAAATCATCCAGAAGAATATGAGTTTTATTAGGTGCATCAATTCTTGTTCAGATTTTATTTATCCATCCGTCGAACTCATTCTTTATTTGATGAACTTTATATGGATTCTTGTACCGTTTCAAAATAAATCCCACGTAAATAAGGAGACCTCATGATTTTTTTTGTCAAGTAATGTAGTGACTAGAAAATCACATGTTTAAAGTAAATGAGTGGATTGTTCATCGTTCAAACTTTGACCTCTACATATATTATACAATATTTTTATTTACCGAGTTAAGCTCTCGAGGATGAGACCACATACATTTTATTTAATAGAAGAATGTATATTGAGCCCCTAACAAAAAATGAATATTGAAAAAAGAGGTATGAATCGCATAACAAGTGTTGCTAACATTTTTTCATTTCTCTCCCCGATAACAGACTTATCGACTATCTTTGGTAGAAGTTTTTTGTGAGAAAATACATTCCATGGCTCCATAGTATAGATCTGCTCATTTTCTTTCTCCTTGGTGGATTTTATTTTTAATTTATTGTCCTAATATTTTTTATTTTTTGTCCCAATCGCACACCACGGATGAGTTAGCAATTTTACAAGGGAAAAAAAAAAATTGACGCACACAACACGTTTTTGTCCGGAAAATGATTACATGGCGGCGGGGAAATTGGCAAGCATGCATTGAATGTGACCCCGAAATTAAGAACTTGGTATAAATTTAGGACAATTTCTATGGTACTTTAAACAAAATTGAGTGTTTTGGCACTCTTAATTGTTTAACCAATAGAAAAGTGTCATTTCAATTAGAGCAATGTTATTTCTCTAGAAAAATAACATCAAGAATTCTTCAAGAAAAAAGAGCAATCAATCACAATTCACTATTTGCCACAATTCAATAAGGTGTGGCTGAAAAATAGGAAGTGAACAAATAAATCATGCAATTAAAATTTGCCAACTGTTTCTTGAAAAATTCTTGATGTTATTTTTCTAGAGAAATAGCATTTTCCTTTCAATTAAATGATTCATGTCAGCATTATTAAAGATTGATTTAAGGAAAGAGTTTTGGTATACTTCTCTATTCAATTTAACCCCCCAAAAATTATACAAATTTTTATTTCAGTCAATTAATCAATTATTTTTTTAATCAAATCATTAACCGCCATCACAAATTTCTCTCCAACATTCATCATCTGAAACTTAACCTTCTCTTTTTCTTTCTGGAAACACAACTTCATGTACAAATTTTGTCTCAAACATCTTTGAACAAAGCTTCCTTTAATAACATTCTTTCTCACTCGGGTACTATATATGTTCCTTCATTTCTTTCTCGCCATTAATTTTGCTTATTGAATTTTGATTGGAAAATTGATGGCATGTCTTTGTTTGTACGTGAATCATGTTAAAAAAATACACATCGTTATAGTCTCCAATGTCTACAAGGAAAACAACACAAGAATACAAATCATTGTATTACAAGAATAGAAACACATAGATCAAGACGAGGCCAATGAAATTATGAAATAAATTACAATGAAAAACATTAATTTATGAGAAGCAAGATTCATGTAGATGAGTGAAAACATCTCTCTCTTACATACAAATCATTATCGTAAAAATTGAAAAGGAGCGAGATCCAAATGCAAACTCATACCTTGAAATAGTAGCTTCTTTCTTCTTCTTGCTGTCCTTTTCAATTTTCGGACCACTGCAGCGCTGGTTGCAATGAAGGAGATGAAGAAGAAGAATTGCGATGAAGAAGAAGAAGAATGGAGTTCAACGATTTAAATTTGATTTCTGTTAAATCAAATTAAAATTAATTATATCATAAAATAAAAGCCCCAAAGTGCAAAACTCATAAGTTTGGTGGTGCTAATTCTATAATCCAGTAAAACTTACTTGTTTCATGCTGTCAAAAAACTATTGGCCATTTTAGGTTGGAGTATTGGTGCATACAAAAAATTAGGTGTACGGTAGAAACCCCCTAAATTTAATGTTTCATGGAGAGAAAAAAAGTGAAGGTTCTTTTGCTAGGGATGATTGGTTTGTGGATATTTGTAAACAACCTAGTCAATTCATGTTTTATAATCAAGACAGTCTTAAAGATCATCTTGTGGATGTGGTGAAGTTTTTGGTCTATAGTTAAATTAAAACAACAATTATGGGTTTCTACAATTTTTATCAATGGAGTAATCAACAAATTCTTGCTTAGGTTGGCTACACTTGGTAGTTGATTTTTGTTGTTGCTGTTTTTGTGGTAGTAGCGCCATTATGTTTTGGTGTTTTTATCTTTTCACTTTTGCATCCTTTAAATTTTAGCACTACTTATAATTTGATAGATCAAACGTTTCATATATTTATATTTTCGTCCCTTCAAAAAAATTGGTGTAACTTTTTGAATTTAATTTCCATCAAAGAAAAAGAATAATAAAAAACAATATTATGTATAAAAAAAATTATTAGATCTTTTGCATATGAAAGATGTTTTTTATACATTTATAAATCTTAATTTGATCGATAAAATTATCGAAATTGTTAGACATGACGCCTTCCACTTTTGTGAGTCCATCCATCTAAAAAAAATTATATGATTTGTTCACCCTCTAATGTTATGATGAGATATAGTTATTCTCATCTATACTGTAAATGTACATTTCAATTTATAGTTGCAAGGATATTCGATTGTAGAAATGCGAGTTTCAACTTTCAACCCACGACTCTCCATTTATTTGCATTTTGGTGTGAAATGATCATGGAAGCTACTTTACCAAAAAAATACTCCATTAAAGTGACTTGGTAATTATATGTCAATCTTTTACGCAGTCTTCCAGCTTCGTTTTGATTGACCAAGAAAACTACATGGCACCTTAATTATTTTTCATTGTTACGTGTTCCAAGTGCTAGAATTTTCACTTAGCAACACAAAGTCAGACGTGGACCTTACTTAATTATTATACAAAACAACCAACGAGGATTTCCTTTTATTACTAGGAACACCAACACCAAGCATCAAGTTTAGGCTGTTTCTTCCTTAAAAAAAAAAAAAAAAAAGTTTAGGCTGTTTCTTGTCCCCAAAAAAAACGAGTTTAGGGTATTATATCTTGGATCATCGTGTTTCGAATAAATCCAATAAACTTAATTTAACGGTCTAAAATATAAACAAATATTAAATACTTTTACCATATTTAATTCTTTCAAAAAAAATACTTTTACCATATTTTATGTTATTATTTTTAATGAGATTATCATTCATTTAATTTAATTTTTTTAATGGTGATTTAACAAGCTTTCATGATGACCAACTTAAAGAATGCAATTGCTTTTTTCATTATTTAGAGATAATTTGAGCAAATTTTTCTTATATAAGATAGGATGGGATGGGATGGAGTATGTATTTTTTATAAAGAAATATACGTGCAATCACTCTCTGCTAAACCATGCAACAATTACGCTGTAATGCAAATTTTTCTTTGGTTAGGTGGCTTTGGCTTATTGACCTAACCTTTCTTTCCTTGGTTCAGGAATTGTATTCTATGTGCTAAAATTTTCATATATTAATTCATTTATTAATATATAATCGAAAGCTTAGATCAAGGGAAGTACTTGTCTTGTTTTCTACCAGACCGTAGGTCGAATATTTTTCATGTTTTTCTGGTGGGACTGTGTAGGAGAGGAAAAGGATTTGTGTTTCACCAACTTCACACCTTCAGAACTTATCCAAATTTACATTAATTCTATAGGGTTTATCCAGATCACAGATAGAAAGGGAATCATTGGTCCAAGAAAAAAATTAATCATTAATTTACTTTACTTCAATTCTTTTCTTCCCCATGTCCCCACTCATGTACATATAAAAAATATCTATACATTTAACTTATTTTCCAAAACTCTTTCCTGCCTGATCCCAACTTGTGCTTTTATTCCATCATCAACTTGCGTTATGCGTAGAGATGTGAAAGTTCATATATATAATTAATCAAATGCTATAAAAGAGATTATAATTGGCTTGGGACAGTAGTTGTTTGTGTCATATATCTTCGTGCCATGGTTTACCTACCATGTTAAATCCATTAATATTGTTTACTTAAACGTGAAAGTTCGATATATCAATTATCATGTGTATTTGCTTTGATTAATTTGGCCAACTAGTCCACCATTTTATTTGGTTTGTTGAGTAAACTTGTACAATCCATTTGATGGTCACGGGCTCACGGCAAGATAGATATACTGTTAATTAAATTTTTTGATCTTAAGGTAACAAAATAATTAAGATAACTCGATATTGTCTTGTCTATCAAATTAAAATTTTATCCTTGAAAGTCGGATGAAAATAGATCAGGCTACTCATCAAGGGCATGGTCTAGGCTACTCAAAGTTTGATCCGGCCTAGTTCGTTTAGTGAATAGAATATACTCAAATTTTTTAAAAAATTCATTAATTTAAATAAATCAAGCTAAAGGGTATAGAAAAGTCTAATAGGCCTATCACGTCGGCCCAGCCCGTATATGTGTAAATACATATATTGCATTGCATCAATAAAAAATTTCTCTAAAAAAAATTAATAAATTTTCAGTTCCTTTGTATTTCCATAACCATGATTAATTTAATTTTTTTCATGTTTTTTTTACCACTTTGGATTTTCAATGATAGTAAAATAAAAGTCTTTGAGAATGCGCTCGAGGACGTGAAAATTTTTATTATAAAAGTATGTGTACTCGCGGCAAATAATATAATGCATTGCATCACATTTTTTTTTTATATAGGCCAACGAGTACACATTGTTATTGTCATTCTTATCTCGTTTCAAGTTATAAAATGAGGAACCTATTAGCAACAAAAAATAAAATAAGGCAATAGGTGAATATATGCTAGTTTTTTTTTTTTTAAGAACTTTAAAAATGTTGCCAACACAAATTAAACATTTTGAATGAAATAAGGATTATAATTACATGATAGTAAAATGTTAGGATATGAATTTGTACCAAAAAATAATACTAGAATGTGAAAAAACTTTATTTTAAAATAAAAAAATAAAATAGAGTCTCGTAATTGTGACTCAGTTGATAGTATTATGTTCAGTATCGAAGTCCAAACATGTAAATTTTATATTTTCACACTCACGTATTTCTTCTAGTCACGATTATACACAAAAATCTTTTCTTTTTTTTAAATTTATTCAATAAATGATGCATTTGGTTATAATAGACCAAATACATCATTTATTGAATAAATTTTAAAAATTCATTTTTACTTACAATATCCAAGAGAGTATTAATTTAACCACTAAATGCCAAAAAAAAATTAAATCTATTATCTAATCTAAATATGAAACTTAACGTCTAACAAAAATACAATCTTACCCCTTTTAAATTTTTGACACGTCATCAAAATTATATCCTTTTGTGTATTTTGTTTCAACTTCTCCTTATAATTTCTCTTCTAAAAACAAATTAAAACAAACTCAGTTGATAAAACACATTAACTTAATCTTTTTTTTAAAGAACAAACAAACTTAATCTTAATCCCAATCAAAATAAATTTTTCTATAATTCAACATATAAATATTTAAAGAGGTAAAAAAAATTACAATCTTCTATTCTCTAATCATGAAACTTTGTACCCAAAAAATCATGAAACTTAATGTCTATCAAAAATAAAATCTCACGCCTAATTCATTTTTTGACACTTCATCAAAATTATACATTTATGTGTCTTTTGCTTCAACTTCCCTCTAATTTTCTCTCCTAAAATTAAATTAAAACAAACTCACTCGATAAAACACACTAATTTAATCTTTTTTTAAAGAACAGACAAACTTAATCTTAATACCAACCAAAATAAATTTTCCTATAATTCAACTTTAAAATATCTTTTCTGACAGAACTTTACAAAATATCTAAAGAGTTAAAAAAAATTACAAAATATTTTTTACAAGAAATATACATACTTTTCAAAAAATTGCACATTTTCGAGAATGCTTCTTTTCTAAAATTAATTTTCCTTTGTTTTTCTTTATCTTTTTTTTAGTCAAAAGAAAAATTATATTAAATAAAAAGAAATAGATAAAGAGTCTGAGGACATTAGATTTGACTTAGGTACAAGAAAAAAATGGGGATACAACACAATAAATTAGATCAAGTGGATCGCCTCAAATCTATCATAACAAAAATCCACTAATCAGCAAGCAAACACGTATACGGGTGCGAAACCAGGTTTAAAACAAATATGAAACGTAAACCTCTTCGGAAAAACAATTAATGGACCGACTCTCAACACGGTATCAAAATTCAAGTGTCAACAACTCCCTAAACAAATCAACAAGCATAAAAGCTCTTTCGAGCTTGAAGAACCACAGTGTAGACAAACAATACACATTGAAACTTGTATATCTCAACATATTTGAAAACAATAGAGAATAAAACTTGTATATCTCAACATATTATAAAATGTTATTTTTTATTGTTGTAGATTATTAATTATTATATCTTTATCATGATAAATGAGTCACTAAATAATATTGTTGCACAATTCATAAACGAGTTACTAAATAATATTGTTGTACAATTGATACACGAGACTCATAACGACATCTTTATCAATAATAAAATGTTTACTATTTTAAATTTTTTACATATGTTTAGCTTACCATTTCATAATATTTAATAACAACTATTTCAATGATTTTATCATGAAAAATTGCACTAACCTCTTAAGGTCTTCTTAAATAACACAAAAACCCGCTCTATTTTTTTTAACTAAACATTAATCTCCTTTATTATTATTATTTTATAAGCACTTCTTTTGTAATATAACACGATTTAAACTTTGTTAACTTCATTTATTTTTAACAATTAACTTATTCATACGTGCATGAACTCATTTAATTTTCAACCATTTTTCACTTAGGTGATTTTTCTCAACTCACTGTTACTCAGTCAAGGTGGTTTAATTTTTAAACTCTAATGTAATAAAACGGATATATCAAAGATTATTTCCTTTTCATTGATCAACCACAATGTCCATCCATCAAAATTCTTATTAATTCTATATTCTCTTTTGATCTGTTATGTAATTGGCGATGTTTGATTCTATTTGGTGGTAAAAACAAATGTTGTTATTGTTTTTCCTTTGTGGAAAAAAAAAACCGCATTTAACTTAATTGTGAAAAGAGAAAACAAATACAAACAAACCAAGAAAAAAACTTTATTTAACTTAATTGTGAAAATAGAAAACAGATACAAACAAACAAAATAACTAAAATTAAATTGTATATTTACAAGGTTATTGAAATGGATAAAATAAGGAGAGATTAATGTGTTTGAAAATTAGAAGGGATGTTATGTTATTTAAGAAAATTCTAAGGGAATTCAAAATAATTTACCCTTTTATTTAATGTCAGCTTTGTCATTAGATTTTTTTCTTTTTCAATTAGCATTGCATTGCGCTTTGATGCATGACCCCATTCGAATTTGCTCGTGCGGAGCACGGACCCGTGCTTAGCACAGGTTTGTTGCTAGCTTCATAAAAAGTTAAAGAAAAAATCAACCTAAAACGTATTGGTTCTCTGAAATATCGAAACGTATTAATGAGCAGACCCCGTTACATCGCACTATGTGGAACGTTCCCGCATCTCCACTCCGATGTTTGACCCGGTTTGAATTTAGGTAGATGGGAAGTTCAGAACTTTCAAAGCTTATTGAGCCATCATTACCCTAAGTTACTTAAATACTTTATTTTAATAAATTTTAGGTGAGTTGTATATTTTGGCCTTGTCAAGAATAAAAAACAAGTAAAAGTTAAAAAAAAAATTACGACGTTAATATTTCGTCTCATATAATGTAAAACAATTGATTCTATTAGATGTGTTAATGTATAATTTTGATTTTAAATATCTTGAATAATTTATTAGAAAAAAATATGAAAATTTAATATCTTGAATAATTTAATATCTTATATGTTTTTTTAAGAAGCTAATTAGCCCACCCAAATTAACATTGGATAAAATTAAACCTAAAACTTTGAGGAGGAACACACTCTCGAACCCGAAGTCAATACCACCAAACCAACACAAATGTGTTTTTTTTAATAAGTTAAATTAGTCCACCTAAATTGACACTAGAGGAAATCAAACATGATACTTTGAAGAGGAACATACTCTCAAGCTTCAAGCCAATATCACTAGACCAACCTAAATATGTTATAACATCTTATATGTTATAGTTTGTTTTTGTATATTAGTACAAATATATGGTCAAAACATTTTATATGAATTAGGTCATTTAAAATGGGACGAAGTGAATAGTGTTTTTGTTGAAATACAGGTGTGAAATTGAATATTAAATAAAATCAGTGTTATGTGAATTAAAAAAAATATGAAAGTGTCATATTTGATAGATCACATATATCAGTAGTATTCATATAAGGTTGTGTCCATGGATGCTTACTTTAATGAACGAAGCAAGCACTCGCAAAAATGTATATATTACGTGTGTGTTTGGTTCAACTTTTGATAGAATTAATTCTAAAAGAATTGATTCTGATAGAATTGATTCTGACATAATTGATTTTGAGAGAATTGACTTATGTTTGGATACAATAATGTATAATTGATTAAACGGAATGAATGTTGTTTGGATAGTTTTGATCAAAATTGATTTTAAATGTATAATTACTAAAATGAACATAGTTGAATGTTTATGTAGACCAATACTAAATGCAGATATATTATTTAATTTAAATAAATAAATTTTTCTATATATTAATTTTAATATAATAACTACGATCATTAAACTAGATTTTTTTGACAAAATTTGTTCTATGTATTTTATATTTTTTGATAAAAATATATTTAAGTTAAATAATAATAGAGCTTGTTACTAAAAATGATAAAATACAGCGTAAAAGAAAAAAATACAGTAAATCTGGACAGAAAAATCGTAAAGAAAAATCCAAAACTTGGTTACTCAAGACCATAAATATTTTCTGGGGCTAATTTGGTTCGTTAAATTTTTTGATTAAATTTGGTTCATCAAATTAAATACAAACCAAAAAGAAGAAGAATTGATAAAAGGGCAATAAAGGAAAATAATGAGTTATAATAATTAAAATATAAAATTTAATGGAAAATTGATTCTACTAAACTCAAAAGCTAGGAATTGTAGCTTCAATCATAATTGCTTTTGGATATGAGAATTGATTTTGAGAAGCTGAACCAAACATGTTGGAATTGTTAGTTTTCACTCTTGAAGCTATCAGAATTGCTTTTGAAGGATGTAAAAGCTGATACAAACAGGCTATACGTGCAACACCGCCCTCTGGCCGTGCTTGACCCTGAGGCTTGAGTTGAGGTAAATGTTTTTTTTATTACTTTATAATGTTAAATTAATTAATTTTTTAATATTATATCAAAGTGCTTTATTAAAACCCAAGAGCGCTTGGATGAGATGAAACGAGTCTCTTCTAGCTTAACCAAGGTCCTGGGTTCGAATCCAGCCTTGGGCATGCAGCAGCGTTAAAACTCTTAGGGAGAGTCTGCCGCCCATTTGGGTCCCACAATGCTCGAGGGATTAGTCTCCGCAAATTGCACGCGGAGGATACCCGGTTTACACCAAAAAAAAGTGCTTTATTAAAGAACACATTTTCGTGTCTATCCGATTCAACTAAGTATCCGGATCCTTACGATTTTATTCGCTTGCTCCAGCTTGCTCCCTATGTTTGTTGAACCCTTTTGTTACTTGATATGATTTGCGTTATCGTTGCTCTTAAGCATCTCATTGATTAGTTGCAAATTCTCTCTATAAATAGAGAGTTTAGGTAATTCATTCAACGCATTGAAAAACATTTTTGAGTTATCGATCTCTTCTCTCACAAACCCATAAACTATTTTGTTAATCTTTTCAAGGTATTAACAGTTGGATCACAGTATATAGTGTGGTTCTATGCCAAGTAAGGCGTGGTTAGTTTATATCAATACCACTAAAAATTTGATTATTATACTATGTCTATGTTTATAATAATTGTAGACTGGCTAATTAAACTCTACAACTAATACATATTATTTATATTTATAACAATTCTTAATTTTGTAACAAAAAAATATAAATAACAATTCTTAATTATAGACCCTTGTTTAATGATGATTAATTTGTTTTGAGGAATTTGTTAACACAAAGTGAACTCCCTACCATGTTTTTTTTTTTTACATAAAAGTTAAAGATTAAATCGAACTCATGAACAAACTAATTAATTTTGGTATAAAAGGAACTAGTTTTTGGGAATATGAAATGACGTTCCGTAGAATAAAAATGAAAAAACCGACGGTTGTGTTGTGAAACGTGGGTCCATTATCATAAGGTTTCGCCGGTCTTGAAATACAAATATATAAAGAAGAAGCAACAACGCTTCTCAGTTCTCACCTCACCTTTCGCCTCCGTTTGACAGTTTCATTCATTTTTCACATATATACTTCTTTCTCACCATATTATTTGTATTTGCAGAGAGACCATCTCTATCTATTCTATTCTATATAACAAGAATCTCTCTCTCTCTCTCAAATGCCAATAACATCATCATGACAAGACCAATGAAACACCCACACAAGAAGAAGAATCACAATCAAGACTTCTTTGAAGATTTTCCCGATGATATCGTCGTCTTCATCCTCACCAAGCTCAGCTCCACTGCCTCTTCTCCTTCCCATTTCTTTAACACCCTTTTAACGTAAGTTCTTTCTTCTTCTTCACTCTAACAAAACAAAACAAAACCCATTTCATTCTTTTTTCATTATTAATATTTGGTTTTTTTATTCAACACAGATGCAAAAGATTGAACCGTTTGGGTTTTCATCCTATGGTTTTATCGAAAGCCGGGCCTAAAGTACTCGCCGTTAAGCCCAAAAACTGGTCTGAGAACTCTCACCATTTTCTTAAACGCTGTGTTAACGTCGGTAACGTCGATGCTTGTTATACTCTTGGAATGGTGAGCCACTTTTTATTTTACTTTCTTAAATGAAAATAATAAAAATAACTTATTTGTTTGTTATTTTTTCTTGGAATAGATCCGATTTTACTGTCTACGAAATCGAAGAAGTGGAGTATCTCTAATAGCAAAGGCGGCGATGAAGTTACACGCGCCGGCGTTATATTCACTCGCGGTGATTCAGTTCAACGGAAGCGGAGGCACTAAACAAGATAAAGATTTACGTGCTGGAGTAGCACTTTCTGCACGCGCGTCACTTCTCGGCCATATCGACGCGCTACGTGAATTAGGCCATTGTCTTCAAGACGGTTACGGCGTCAAACAGAATGTCACGGAGGGACGACGGTTGTTGGTGCAAGCTAACGTGAGAGAGCTTTTACTAGTCGTTCGCTTTCTTGAGTTGGCGTCACCTTCACGCGCTGGTTCTTGTGAAGGGATATTGAGTCGCCTGAGGAACATGGGGGTGCCGTTGATAAATGAGAATAGGTATAACGTGACGGTGCCAGAGGTGCATCCGGTGAACTGGTTTTTGAGAGAGTGGTTTGAATCGGGTTTAGGGATTCTGGAAGATGGGTTGAGGCTGTGTGCCCATATTGGATGTGGACGGGCGGAGACGCGGCCGCATGAGTTCCGGAGGTGTTCGGTTTGCGGCAAGGTTAACTATTGTTCTAGGGCATGTCAGGCATTGGATTGGAAATTGCGGCATAAGATGGAGTGTTCGCCGATGGAATGGTGGTTGGATGAGAATGGTGCTGGTGGCGGCGGTGATGTCAACATGGGGGATGATGCGGTGGTTCATAATGCAGCTGATTAATTAAGGTCAAAAAACTTAGAAAAATGAAAATTAGTGGTATGTACGTATGATTTGTGTATGTATGTATGTGTACAGCTGGTACAAATTAATTTTTTTGTCTTGTTTGTTTTCCAGTCTGAAAAATTACTTGTTAGTAAGATCAGGAAATGTTATTCAATACTTCATGCATCACAAATTGATTGCCGTTTTAATCTATAAAAAATGGTAGAATACTGAATACTGGTTAATTGTAAAAAATAGAATGTTATTTTAAATGTAATTTTTCATCTTTCTTGGAAATCAAAACTAATAGCAAAACTTGCGGTAATGGGTTTGCCGTTTATAAAATCTTGGAATATAACGTTTAACGTCAAGTTTTCCTACAATTTTTTTTTGCTAATATTCATTGGTTTTTTTATTTTATTAAACTTGTACAATTTAGTTTTCTATCTTTTGAGAGTGAAAGATACCAGTCTCCTTTTTTTTTATTCTTTTTTATGAAAAGTCTCTTCTATTTTTTGGAGTGTACATCAATCTACTGAGATTATTTCTCTAAATATAGTTTTGGGTATTTTGTAATTAATACATAGAAGGTCATTAATTATAACTTTTGCTAGCAATTGGAAATTGTACAGTTGGTTTTGAAATGTTAAATGGGCCTATTAGAAAGACATGGGAATAGTCGTATTTATGACGAGGCAAGCAATATTTAGACGTAAATAAGGTAGCGTTACCGTGAAGAAAGAAAACAGTAGCATTAGATGGAAAACAAAGAGGAAGTTGAATAAAATAAATAGTGTACTAAGTGTATAGTTTTGTAGCGATGGAAAAGGATTGCAAGGGAATGACATAAAGTGGGAAATCCAAAAGCATATTGTCCAATGGTGCTTGTGTCTTGTGTCACCTTATTTTGTTTGGTATCTCTTATTAAGTGGAAAAGTGAGTACATCCATTAGCTATTTTGGTTAAAGGTGTGCTATCAAAAGGAAATATATGCCTAGTTAGAGGCGACTTAACCACGAATTAAGGTTATATAGTGCACACTTATTTTAATAGTATATAGTGCATAGTTGATTTTGGTATTTTGGAGTTTTTATTAGAATTAATTTTGGTATTTTGTACATATATTTTATGAACTCTAATTACATATTATTTATAATGAGACAAATCAAGTCTATATTTGTTATTTCTTTTCTTGGCTGAAAATCTTATCAGCTTAAAGTTCAGTTGTGGGTGGCCTCCTCATGCGGTGCGGATTGCGTGAGTTTGGATTTGGTATGGTGCATCATGTAATGCATGTGGTGGATGAGTGGCATGATCCGTATAAAATACCAACCAAACAGTACCTTGCAGTGACGTGGGTACATCACGTTCATGACACTTTTCAAAAATGGGCTTTGGACAATTATCGATGTTGTTGTTGAAAAGCCCAAAGGTGCAGTGCGCAATGAGGCAGGTTTCCAGGTTAGATACGTCATTGTTATTGTCTCCACACTGCACAAAGAGCCTTTCTCTTTCACTCATGACGATTTCAATGGTTCACATCAATTGCATTTCAAAACTACTCTTATTATAGTCGTAAAAAATATCATTAAAATATCAAGGAAAATAATAGGATCTCTTATTATGTCTATTTGCTTGACTTCTTGTACAAAACTCTCATGCAATTGATAGGAGACAGTTACATGATTTAAATATGTTTTTGTTTTAGTTCCTATAAAAGATGTTGATATTGAAATTTGTTAATATTTATTGTTGTAGTCCTTAATTAAAGAGATAAAAATCAAATACTCTAGCAATTTCAAAGACCAATTTCAACATTAATAAACTTTGCAAGGACTAAAACAAAACATTAAAGATCAAAATAAAAAAGTTGTATATTAGCAAAAAATAAAAATATAAAATATTTATCAAGACTAAAAATCAATACTCTTTTTATACCAAAACAAATAAATAAATCAAAGCTCTTTGTATTTTCAGAGGTCATTTGCATATTAAAACATATTTATATTATATCATAGTTATCTAAAAAAGTAATAAGATTATTAAGAATTGAAGAGCTTAATAGGTTATAGGTGTGCACACTTAAAAAAAATAAAAATTAGTCCTCCTAATTTTAAAATTTTAAAATAATAGAGATATCTAGTAAATTTAAATTATTCAACTTTGCGATAGATAGTTAAAGACTTAAAATGCATTCTTGGTTTCCATATTTTGACCAAAAATAATTTTTAATTCTCCCATTTCTAAAATTGAATTTTTGGTCCCTCAGTTAGCACCATTGGAATTTTTGTCCCCGCCATTATTTATGATATTTTTTGTCAAGATATTTTTTTTATCATTAATGATGTGATAAAACCAGTGGTGACAATCCTTTAAAATAAATGGTCGTGACAATTGAGTCCATTTATCCATCATTGTCAAATCTATCATATTTTAAATTTAAATTCATTAAATCTTTGATAAATGAATAAATCCAATTCATCCAGCTATTTTTTAAAAATACATTGATTTTTTTTTCTCTAGTAGTTAATAGTTAAAAATCCAATTCAAGAATAATGAAATAATGAATAATTTCATTATTCATGAATTTTCACTGTCATTTAATCCTTTCTTTAATTTAATTACACATTTTATTTGATGATATAAAATTTTCATTCCAAGCAAGAGAAGTCAAAACACGTTGGTTGATTAATTTTTTTTTAATTTTTTTTACATTAATGGTCGATTCTTATTTAGACACAACGGAAATGGAACATGTTATATTATTCATTTTTTTTAGGGGATGTTATATTATTCATGTATTGATTTCTTTGACAATAATTAGTCATAATGTTTTATAAAAATGTAATAAGAATCATGAATTTATATCTTCATTCCACAATAAATCCAACAGGAATATACTCATATAGAAGGATCAATACCATGTTGAACATAACAAAATTAAGAAAGAAAAATATTCTCAAATCAAATCAATTAAGATCATTGTTCTACAAAACCAAATACTATCTATTATTAGGTATGGTTTGAGTAAGCCAATTCACCTACTAACTCAAGATGTTTGGATGTCAATGTTCTAAGCCTAAAGCTTTACCATACTTCATCAACATGACCATGTCGAAGAAAAGTGTCCAACTTTTTGGAAAAACATTATTTTCTTATTTGAATAATTATGAAAAACAAATCTAGAAAGAATGTCCAAGAAAAAAAATGTCATTGTTTAATGACATAATAGTAAAAATGAAATAGAAGAATGTGATAACAATTGATTAAATTACTATTCAAAAAGAACACGAAAAGCATGATCATAAACTCTAATTGATCAAGTATTTTATTTTGATATTTGATTTACAATAATAAGCATGGTTAATGCCAATTTACATGATGTTCTTGTTTCACATAACGAACAAACCAAACACGTATAATCCGTGTGACTATGCTTCATGATTCTTCAACTGAATTGATTTCGAAGATGTCATAGGATGAAATGAGTAATGAGATGAAACTGATGCAAGTTTGGTTGAATATATAGGGGAAAATGCAATCAAATTACTTTTGAACCCCTAATCATAATACATAATAATATGATGATGAAAAAATGACACATGTTAGAATTCGGTTGGCTTAAAAATATCACCTGACATGTGTTATGATTAGATTGGTTTTATGGTCAGAATAAAACATATGAAATAGAAGGAGCATATAAAATATCTTTTTTTGTCATATTTAACTTTGATATAAATCAAGAAAGGCATGGCCAGTTAATAGCATTTACACACCATAAAATTCATTTTTAGTGAACAATTTTGTTTGTTTTTTTTAAATGATAATAATAAGGATAATAAATTTTGGTGAGAGGAATATGACGTTAGAATAACATTAAATGAGTGAGTTCATTTTAAACTGTCATATACATAGCGAAATGTTTATAATAAAGATAAAGATTTTAAGTGGGTGGATAGAGTCCATGATCCTAGTAAAACCATCCTATTTTCAAGTGGCTTGAGAAATGACTTATGAGCATACACATATACACTAGAAACTTTACTCCATGTTTTTTATTTAGAAGAATTCTTTTACTTTATGTTATGCGGTGAACAAATCTTCAATGTGTGGATAATTACTAGAGTTCAATAATTTTTTATGTTACTCGTGCTTAGTATTTTTTTTTTCATTTTACAACATCCTGATTGAGATTTATTTAGGGTTGAATTTCAATGCATTTGAATCGAAGCCGGATAATTGAAATGAAACAAAACAAATGTGTTGAGATATTCAAATTTGGAGCTACGAATTCAACATAGACATTGGAGGGAGATGGAGAAGATTCATTGGGAGGAAAATTGTCCATTAAATTGAGTCGACTATTTTTTAAGGATATATTTTTTAGTTTAGGTTTATAGAAATTTGAATCAATTTGATTTTTAAGTTTTTATATTTTAGTGATATATATTTATTTTTTGAACTAAGGCTGTGTTTGGTAACACAAAAAAGCTAGCTTATAGCTTATTGGATTAGCTTATAAGCTTGTTAGATGAAAACATGACGTGTTTGGTAATTAGCTTTTCTCACGAGCTTATAGCGTTTCTTGAGAAGCTAATTCAAGTAGCTTTTTAGCTTATAGCTTTTAGCTTTTTATGTTTTCTTCCAATTTTAACCTTATTAATTTTATTTAATTATTTTTTAATAAGAAAAAACTACCCATATTCATATGTAACTACCCACTTTTTGTATATTAGAAAAGAAAAAAAAGAAACTACCCACTTTTTATATTTTGATGCACTTAACCACTTGCACGTTACTATCCATATATTTTCTTTATATTTTTTCTTTTCTTTTAACTTGCTTTTAATTCATATAATATAATATAATTTTAAATAAAATCTACAACAAATAGTAAGACCATTTCAGTGAAATAAAAAATATTAATAATTCATAAAAAAAACATTTATCATTTTGAAGATGAAAGTAATTCAAAATAAATTCAAATATTTAAAATTAAATAAATAAGTAAAAAAATGTGTATATAATTTATACTTAAAAAAAAGTATGTCCTGTTATGTCATTTTATATTTATCAGTCACTTCAACAACTAATTCTACCAAACACATTATTTTTAATAAGCGAGCTTTTTCAGCTATAAGCTATCAGCTATCAGTCATCAGCTATCAGCTAGCTTATAGCTTAATTTTACCAAACAGAGCCTAATTCTATTTTCTCGTGTCTTTTTTTATTCACTTGATTATATATATATATATATATATATATATATATATATATATATATATATGCGCGCGCATGCGTGCGTGTCAATAACCTAAAGACTAAAAATTTATTTTTTAAAAGTAAATAGATGAGTTGGTTGAGGTAACCTCCGCATATCATGATGCATTTTTTTAAGGAAAATTACAATGCATGTATATCCTTAATTCATGTATTATATGCATTAAATTTAGTAAAACAAAAATGTATTATTATCTACATTAAATAGGTATTGTCATGTGAAACCATTTCATACTAATGGATGTGGATATTTTGACTTTAATTGCATTCTTATTCTTATTAATTTGACATGCACCATAGTTATATGAAAAGACAATACTAAACTGTGAAGGATGCCAAGTCATTTTGCTCGATAACAAAATTGTGAAAATGATCAATTTATTGTTTCTATTTGTCCTGTGTTCTCTGACTGGTACAAACAATAGAGTTGATGGTAGGCGTGGTACATTCAAAGAAGATTTGGAGTTGGAGAGACGGTTAAAGCTTATTAACAAGTCTCCTATAAAGAGTATTCATGTATTATTTACACCATATGATCTATGTGTATAATGTGATTATGATTTATGTGTTTGATTGTTGTGGTTTCTACAGACAAAGTTTGGATACATAGTTGAGTTGATTGTGTTGATATTAATAAGCAACCGACTTTCAACCATCCTTTGTTAAAGAATCATAAGTTACAGGGGACATAATTTCCATTTTGGTTAATTATTTTGTTTAATTATACATTTGAATGTGATTTTTGTTTCTTTCATTTGTTGTAGAGAAGACCAAGTTTTCAATTTGACAAGTTTTTCTTCGTTTAATATCTATACACTGTTTGGTTAATTTTCTAGAAGTGAAATTTGTTTAATTATATGCTCAATTTCAACGTTGACCTTTTTTCTCACTTGTTGTAGAAAAGACCAAGTTTTAACTTGAAAATAGAAAAAAGAAACATGAAGATTTCATCAACCAAACCCAAATTTAGGCTCGAGGAAGTCGTGTGTTCAACTGGAACAGTTCCTATTCAAAGGATAACTAAATATAACCTTATTTATGCTAAATCTTTATTGATTAATAATCATTTCTTAACTAAAGAGAATCTCGGTACTCATGTGAATTTTCTTGTAAACAACTTAAGTTCAAATGTGCTTAGTTTAATCATTTTTATAAACGTCATTCGATGTTTCGATTTTTAATCAGTTACGTGACATGTTAATTATGTAGAGTGCATAAGTTTCTCTCACTAGCAATCCAGGTAAATCTTATGACGGAGTTAGTGGAACTATTAGCATCTACGATCCAAGATTTTACAAGGATCAAACAAGAAAATGTAGATGACAGTAATAGAAATATTGTTGGATGGCATGAAACTTTTTTTTTTTTTTGAGGAAGGATGGCATGGGACTTTGGAGGGAGACAAAAGATTCATTGGGAGGAAAATTGTGCATTAATCTGAGTCGACTATTTTTTTAGTTTAGGTTTGTAGAATTTTGAATCAATTTGATTTTTAAAGTTTTTATATTTTAGCGATATATATTTATTTTTTGAATTAATTCTATTTTCTTGTGTCTTTTTTTATTTGCTCGATTTTATTATATATGTGTGTGCATACGCATGCGTGTGTCAAATAATCTAAAGACTAAAAATTCATTTTTTATAAGGGAAATTACGATGCATGAATATTGTTACAACAATGCTATTTGTAGCGAGACAATTTATAGCTAATTTCTCAAGAATTACCTTTCAGCCAATGAAATTTCACACTTTCCGAAAAACATGGGATAGTGGGGTATAATTATGGTTTGACTTTTAATTATCAAGCACTATTAAAGCTTAATCCGGTATATTATTCACACCATGTATTATTCACACCCACTGACACGTATGTATGTGTGTGTATCGGATAACACCTAAACATATTTTTATTTGTGGTTTAGTTTGATCTAAGTGTATAATTTGATTATGTGATACATAGTTGATTGTGTTGATATTAACAAGCAATCGACTTTCGACCATCCTTTGTTAAAGAATCATAAGTTACAAGTGACACAATTTTCATTTTGGTTAATTTTTTTGTTTAATTATACATACCATTTGAATGTTATTTTTTCCCTTTCATGTAGAGAAGACCAAGTTTTTAATTTGACAACTTTCTCTTCGTTTAATATATATACACTATTTGGTTAATTTGTAGAAGTGAAATTTGTTTAATTATATGCTCAATTTGAACGTTGACCTTTTTTCTCACTTGTTGTAGAGCAGATTAAGTTTTAACTTGAAAATAGAAAAAAAAAAGCATGAAGATTTCATCAACCAAACCTAAATTTAGCCTCGAGGAAGTCATGTGTCCAACTGGAACAACAGTTCCTATTCAAAGGATAACTAAAGATAACCTTATTCATACTAAATCTTTATTGATTAATAATCATTTCCTAAATAAAGAGAATCTCGGTACTCATGTGAGTTTTCTTGTAAACAACTTAAATTCAAATATGCTTAGTTTAATTATTTTTATAAACGTCATTCGATGTTTTAATTTGTAATTAGTTACGTGACATGTTAATTTTGTAGAGTGCATAAGTTTCTCTCACGAGCAATCCAAGTGAATCTTACAACGCAGTTAGTGGAACTACTAGCATCCACAATCCAAGAGTTTACAAGGATCAAACAAGCTCATCTTATATTTATGCTCAAAATGTAGAAGACAGTAATATAATTATTGTTGGAAGGCATGTGAGTTGTCATCTTATATTTATGACTCTTTTCTCTATACGTTTATGACTCTTTTCTCTAGACGCTGATACTTCGAGTGTTGGAATTCTATAAGTGATCTGTGACCTTTTTTTTACGAAAAACTACTATATATACATATAAAAAATAACCGCAGAACTTAAACTGCTAAAAATTTAATGTATGTGACTTATGTCGAAATAACTTCTCAACATCTGTCAAACTCAGCAACTTCAATCATAAACTTAAAGGATTTTGTAACTTCAAACCTCCCTTTACCTGGTGAATAGCATTAGATAAAAATACAGGCTAACAAGACGGTAAGGGAATATTATTTGTCTACCCTTAATTTTAACTTTTTCTTCACTTTGGCAAATCTGTTAGCTTTTTTTTAAGCCTTACTTCAACTTTGATCCAGTGGTTGTGGATTATGTTTCTCTCTACAAGCTTACTTGTTCAAAACACAAAAGTAAAAATAAAAATAGGCTTACTTGTTGGACAATGTTATCTGGCCACACCAAATTTTTATGTTCCATTTAATATTTTATTTTTTCTATGAAGTATCTCTCTTTATATCACAACATTTTATTATAAAATATTTTAATTCTTGTTAGATGACATGAGGGGAAGTTGTTATTGTTTTTGTTTTTTCTTTCTTTCCGTACCTTCTCGTTTAAAAAAAGTAATGATATTTGTACAATTATTTTGTGATAACTTTCGTGTTTTCTTTTTTTATTGGTCAAAAACAATAGAGATAGAAAAATAAAGGAAAAAAAATAAAAATATAATATGAGTATGAAAAAGGAAATTATTTATAATTTGTACCAAAATAGTTATACGGATATTATTTCTCTTAAAAAATTGTAAAAACATTTTGTTGATAAAAGACTGTTTTTACTATGTTAATTTTTTTTTGTTAGTATTTTTGCTTTTGCTTTGAGTCTTCTTCCTTTATTTGAGTTTGACTATATAAACCACTACTTTCATTCTTTTCAAAATATAACATTAAAATATGTTAGATAATTTCAAGAATACTGGATGCTACAATGTAACCCTTCGGTCATAAATATAAACAAAGATTCATATTTTAGATTCATTTAATAAATGATGTATGTTGTCTACAATAAAGACCATATACATCATTTATTGAATCAATTTAAAACATGAATTTTTGCCTTATATCTGGGATTGGAGGGTGTACAATATTTGAGTTTTGTCTAAATCAACAATAAATACCATACCAGTGCACGTGTTTCAAACACATCTAAAAAATAGTTATAACATAAAGTAATTATATTTGTACAACTATGTAGTGACAATATTTAGAACTACCTATTTCATCTTTTTTTTTATTGATCAAAATCAATTGAAAAATAAAAAGACCGAGATAGAATACGAACACAATTAGAGTATAAGAGTTGTCCAAGTATTCTTTCAAAATATTTATACAAATATCATAACTTTATAATATATCATCATAGCAGGAGGGTAGCTACCTTATAAAGAGGGGTATGGCTACCCCAAAATTTATATCTATACTATATATGAAAAAAACTATCCCTTTCAGCATACTTTTGGGTTGAAATTTTCTTTCCAAAAATACCCTTAATATTAAATACAAATAATACATGTAACAAATAGATAAGAATAAATTTAAATATTAAAACAAATGTAACAAACACGATATGAATATATGTATATCTGTTTTTTTCCCTTTATCATTTAAAAAATATAACAAACTGGATGAGTATATTTATACTTACTTTTTCATTATTTCAATTATACTCTTAAACAATTTTTTCTATAATAAAGATTGTTGTTCGTGTCATTAAAAAAAGCAACAACATTTATATTTTTACTTTTAATCAAAACCAAAATTTAATAAAAAAATACCGTTCATATTTTTCAAACTTTAACGCAATAAAAAGAGTGAAAACCGTCTTTTCGCTAGTATTTATTAGTATTAGTATTAGTAATTGTATTTTGTGTTTAGCTATCCAATAAAGTATATTTAGTTACAACAAAATCAAGGGACGTGGAAAGGTATGGGAAAGGGGAAATAGAATGTAGGATAGTGGAAGAAACACTATAAGGAAATTAGAAAAAAAACGTTTATTTTGAAATTTAAATTACAATTGTGTCTCTTAATTTTGACTTTCTCAAAAAGTAGAAATATGAGTATTTCTAGAAATATGAGTATTTTTGTCCAAATAAAAATGTGTTAGATTGTTAAAACAATCTTTCATAAATCAACGATCAAAATCCTATGAAATTGTTAAACGTTAGTCAATTTACCCCTTTATTAGTCAACATGACGTGGTCGTTAACTGTACACATGACACTACCATGTAGTCTAACATGTTATGACATGTCGTAGATGTGGTTGATGTTTTTTTCCTTCATTTTTTGAAATAAATTCTAGATTTTTTTCGCACCTATGAGTAAATACGCCCTCGCTCCAAACTTCACACATATGTGCAAAATACTTCATGAAATCGACAAAAATCAAGCAAATTAGTCCATGTGACAAACCCGTATGACAAACAATTTTTCCCGTGCTTCAATGGATTTGGTGCAAGGGTTTTACCCTCATGAGTAACAACAAATTGCAGAAGAATGGTATAGATTCGATCGAATGTACTTAGAGGAATTGAAAATGAAAGGAAAATTATGTGTCGCATGTTATGGTTTAGTAGCATGGTCCAACGTGAAGCATTACTTTCTTAGGTTTTCCATCATCTGCACCCGCAAACACTCCTAGTAGCATGATTCAACAATATGCAAGTAGTAGCCTAAAGTATGTAGTAGTTTGGTAAGCTCCATAAAATATTTTTGTCTCTATGATCTCTTCCTTATTCGAATTCATTAAAAAAGCTACATGCAAGTTCATATACATAAGCCAAGTCCAATAGTTTTGAATCCAGTTGCAACTAAATGTTCAAGATACATCAAGGTTTATCATATCATAATTTTGGCTCCTCAACTTTACCTACATAATACGCGTATAAAAAAGCACTCATGGATTATGTCTTGAACCGGCTAGACGCCCAATTACACCAAGCCACGTGGATAAAAGTCCACGAAACAAAGCATAACATCTTGAGGGAACGCGCTAGTTCTGATGTGAATCACCGCGCTGAATACACGCCCCCATCTCATCTGCATCGTCCACATGGCTTTCAATAGCTTCCTGATGAGGCGCTGCATTTCGCGGAAGCTGTTAACATCCTATCCTCATATATAAGGGTGACTCAACGTCACCCTCAATGTACAATTCATTTTCGCACCTACTCACACATAATCAACCTTATTTCTCATTCTGACTTAAGTGTTGAAGTGATTCTTTTTTTTCAAAAAATAAGAAAAAATTAAAGTTTTTTTTTTACCACTATAACCTGGTATAACATGCCAGACAACATGGCATTGTGCCACATGTACAATTAACAACCACGTCATATTGACTCATAGAAAAAGTAAATTGACTAAAATTTATTTGAAGGGATTTTTGTGTTTTCTAAAGTTTCAAGTGTAACGTCAAGTTTTATAATTTTCAAAGTATTTGCCTATTTAGGGTCCGTTTGTTGTAGATTCTAAAAAAAATAGATTTTTCTTTGTATTTTTAAAAATAGATTTTTTTGGAAATTTACTCGAAAATAATAGAAGTTATTTCAACCTCATTTGTTATAAGTTAAAAAAGATATTTTGACATTCACTAACCTAAATATTTATTGTTCGAGATTTTACATAGTGAAAATCGCATATTTTTTCAAAATAATATATTTCAAAAATGATTTTTATGAAAAGTTATTTGAAATAGTTTTTTCTTTTAGAGATTTTTTCAAAATTTTAGTATTTAAAAAAATTATAACAAAATGATTAAATATCCAAAATGACATTTTAAGATAAGTTATTCAAACTGATTTTTTATTATTTTATAAAAAGTTATTACAAACGCGACTCTTACTCTAAAAACAAATCAATTGTAGCAAAACCTTTGCTTTTACTCGTAACACAAAGTAAACCCTCCACCCTCGGTGCGCAACACACGAAGCAAACATGTCGAACTCCGGTGACGCAAATGCAGCAGCACAAGAGCAAGAACAAGAATGGGCGACGATGGCTCAAGCATGGCTGTGCTCCTTCCCTGAACCCAAGGAAGTTACCATGGCGGAGGTGGAAGCTTGGATCGACTCTAACCTTTCTTCTCTCCCCGAGGGTATCCAATCCATGCCTCGCCCCGATCTTTGCCACAGACTCATCTCCATTCAAAATTGCATGAGACTCCCTAATCAGGTCCCTATTTCATTCTATTTCAATTTTTAATTATTCATACTTGTCTCTCTAGCACCGATACCTGTGATGGAAGACATTTCTTTCAACTAATCATAACTAACTATATAACATGTGATTAAATTCGATTGATTAACTTTTTAATGTTTTTACTGGTGTCTGTCTCTGTGCAGGAAAAGGAAGCAAACAATGCCGACGTTCCTCATGCACGATTTCAACGAACTGATCAATGGCTTCCGGTGTATGCTTGGTTAGAAACATTAAACAAGGATGAGGTAGTTAAGTCTAAGGAAATTGCTGAGTGGTTAGAACAGAACCCTGATATCCAAGACCAGTTATGCTCCAGGCATACTCGTTATCATTTGATGCACTATGTCAAAAAATGCCATTTCAAAATATTGAAAAGAAGACAAAAGGGGAAGGTATTGCTTTATTTTTCGCCATTGTAAACATATCCATATAAACATATCCATATAAACATCAAAACCGTATTTATAACCGAGTGTGCCCTCAACGTGTATCTCCCCTGGCTTTAGCAGAATGCTGTGATTATTTCTTGTTCTCTGTTAGGAGTCTGTTTGGATCGACTTATTTATGCTACTGACGTAAGCATCTGTGAGAGTAGGTTTTAAACAACGGCCGTGGTCGCGTTAAGGTTGTCGCGATTTCGGATGTTACAGATGGTGCGTTACAGATTGCGGTCGACGCGATGTGAATTAATCACAACAATGCGCAAATATTATTAAATTATTTATTGTATGATTTAATGTATAATAACTTAAATTGAACTATTATTTTATATATTATAAGATGGTTAAAAAAATATAATAATTACAACATGACAACATGAAAACAGGCGATGAAAGGAATGAGATACTATTGGCTCATCACAATCTCTCATTACGGTTGTATCGGCTTTTTGTCACGATCGTAACGGGCGTTTCGGTGTGATTTTTCATCTCACCCTGATAACAGGTAAAAACAGTATCGGTGGCTACCTATACCTTTTTTTTCGCGGCCGTTTTCGCGGCCGTTTTCGCGGTAATGGACCCGTATTTCAAACCCAGTGAGACTATTTGGGAGAACTTATGGAAACAACTTACAACATCAATAAGCTGATTTCAACTTATTTTCATAACCTCTCCTGGATAGCTTACGAAAACATCTTACAACAGCTTATACAACAACAACAAAGCCTTATCCCACTAAATGGGGTCGGCTTGCAACAGCTTAACTTTATATAAAAACTATTTGACTTTAATTTATTTTTTGTTATAGAAATAGCTTCTACATATACGCTTACGTGATAAATGCGTGTGCTATAGCCTATAAGTGCTTATTAAGTTGTTCATCAAAACATGATCTAAGTTTAAAGCAAACACACACCCATGCAACATCAAGGATAGATAATCCAAGATATTAGTCTGCTTTACATTGCGTCGTACATATTAACATTATTGTTACACCTTTACCTGGACAGGGTTTAGAGCAGCCTGGCAAAGAGTTGTCATTAAAAGTTCAGAAAGACGTGCCAATGAAACGCCCAGCCCCACTTCCAAGTATGCTTTATTCATCTTACCTTCTAAATTTTACATGGTAGTGTATAGAATGTTTTTCAGTTTCACTTGAATTAGCTGGTATGTGGGAGCACATTATTTGAAACTATTTTATAGAAATGGAAGGGAATATAAAGGGATTATATTATTAGAATAATACATTTGTAAATTACCATGTGTAATCAATCTAATTTTGTGCACGTATTATCAATTTAACTTTCTAATAACTCATGGTTTGAGCTACTCTGTATTGACATGTACAATTTCTCTGTTTTGTTACTCTCCTGTGGCATTTCCAGCTTTCTGTTTATGTCTGTGAAGTGCTGTGGGGTACTGTTCTTTGGTTTTTGGTTTGTTCCTTGTCTGGGGTAAAATCTGGATGGGTTATTTGTCTAAGATTTAGTTACACTTTTGTGATGAGTAATTATTGTTAACATCTCTATCATATGACATATTTTCCCCTTGTTTATGTGTACTGGATTTTTTCCCCAAGTTATTTGGACTGCTATACTGCCTGCAATTTTGCGCTATTCTATGCAAGTAGTTATTTACACTTGTTTATATAGTAAATCACTTCTGTACAATTTAAGTTTCAGAATTTATTCTTCCATGCTACTCTTACATTTAGTGTATCTCCAAAGAAGTTGAACAAAAGTTGCTCGTCTCTATTTTCTGGACTGGTGAAGCAAATAGCATATTCCTAAGTTTCTGACATTCCCATTGGTATTATGATTTCTGATGTTATTCCCAAGTGCAATGCTTAGGAAACATGTTTGGTTAGCATTTAATAATTTTGGGGAATGTTATTTCAAATTCAAAAGAGAGAAATAATGTGATTGAAAGAAGTGTATGTTGAAGTTAACGAGTTGCAGGATATTCCTACTTGCCACCATTTATATACCATGTAAAGGAACACACCTATGTCAATTCCTTTGAAATAAAAAGTGCCCAATTTTTTTCTTCTAAACTTGTACCAAACATGGGAATATCATGTATTGCCAATTTCACCTTTCCAGGAATATTTGCGCAGCCAAAAGCATTAACAATTGTTATTTCTATTATGGTAAACTATATAAAAAAGTTATTACATGTAGTTACTTATATTTCCTACTTAATGAAAGAAGCAATAAACTATTCAAAAAAGTTCAGAAAATTTCTGTTATTTTAATCTACTCGTTTCTTAACTTTGATTTCTGTTTCGATCGTTCCACCGTGTTTTGAGTAACATATCTCTTATTCTGTAAATGTAAGCCGTTTAGGAAATTGTGTTTTGAGTCACACCGGCTCCATGGGTGTTAGGCTAATGTTATCACTAGTACTTTGTAATTATAGGTTTAGGTTAATGCTGTTACCAGTGCTTCATAATGATGTTTTATGTTTTTTCCCCTGTAAAATTTGCAGGTACTCCTGTAGTCAATCTTCCCAGAGTTCCCAAAGATAGTGATTTGTTCTTGGCCAAAAAAAATGAAGCCTATCAAAAATATCAGATGTAAGTGAATTAACAGATTATGTCTATATTGCACCTTAGGAACTAGAAGTTCATCAGTTAACATACTTCAGTTTTCTTTACATTGATTTGGTTTCAGTTTACTTGAGTTGGAGAAGCTGTTTTCCCCAATATTCTCGAAGCTTCCTATCACAAACCAGTAAGGCGATGTTGAAAACATCAACTATTTCCTGATTCGGCCCCACTCCAGAGGTACCATTGTGTTGATTCATCTTCTCATGGTTCCTGTTCAATGAAGCGATGTTGTCTCTCCTAAACGTTCACATTAGATGGTAATGATTCTCATTAGGGAGGGCGTAGGACATAATTTTTTTTTTTAAATCTAGAAAGTAGTGTAGTGAATTACTTTTATGATGATATAGCTATTGAGTTTGATTATGATACACATTCAGTGTAGAAAATTTTATACTTTTAGCACATCATAACCAATGTATTGTGTGACTTTAGTAGTAGTTAGGATTAAAGTAAGTTTTTAATAATTTGACGCTTATGATTAATTGACAGTCTAAAACCCTTTTACACCGTCAATGTTTATAAATTAAACCCACGACTGTTACACCTTTGAAAATCATTAATCTGAGCTGGTCTAAGGATTTCCTGTTATGATTAATGAAACATTCTAATGATTTCTGGAAAGGGATGAATACATGAAACTAGTTTGGTTTAAAGTTATCCTCAACAGCACGTGGTATTATCATCGACTCTGGAGTCCACCCTTCTGGTTAGCAAAGATGACTTGAATTACCGATTGAATTATTTCTCGCAACATAATCCTTTTTGTTTTACGCCAATAAAATCATGTCATTCCATCATATACAATGTTACAAATACAAGTCTTGAATTTTGTTTTCTATCGGGGGCACTTCCCCTCCCTTGCATACAAGAAAAAAATACAACTAGAAATAAGATGAAATGTAGTGCGAGGAGTATAAGAGTTGGAAGCCTTGGCTAGAACACGAGCACCGCCAGTTTCGCTGAACACCTGGAGAATCAACGCTGAAATTGTTGTTCAATAAAAAATGAACAAGATAATCCTGAATTTCATTGTTGTCTACATTCTGATAATGTTAACCTTCTCCAAACCTGGCCTTTGCACGTAAAGTTGATTTCTTAAAATTTTAAATACACCGGCCAAAATATCTTCATATTCATGAGGGTTATTTTGTTCCTCTGCAAATCCTCTTAACTGCTGCTCAGTTTCTACCATTGTGAACAACCTAAATCTGCGGCCATGGTAGTGATCTCAACAACTCCAATACTCACATACACCCACTGTAGTAGTGATTAATCGGTGATCTTGATCAATCGTCCAGGAAAATAGAATAAATAATAGCGTTAGGATATTTAAAAATGAGATTTAATGCCTATTTATTGTTTTTGAGGTATATTTACAATTATAAGTTTAGTGATATCCCCACCATTTCAATTTGAGTGTTTTAAGGTTGTTTTACATACCGACTCCCTGAAAAACATTGATAAATGATTTAAAGAGTGAAATTATTT
Source organism: Medicago arabica (assembly GCA_946800305.1). Lineage (NCBI taxonomy): Eukaryota > Viridiplantae > Streptophyta > Magnoliopsida > Fabales > Fabaceae > Medicago > Medicago arabica. Next base: position 54,672,672 of record OX326967.1, read on the forward strand.
TGTTGAATTATTCTCATATAATATTGAAGAATTGATTATTATTTTTATAAATGCACTGTGAATTATAATGGCTTAGGAAACACCCAAATACTCGAGAAAAATATTGGAGAAAAAACTTAATGTCGTATTTAAAAATAAAGTGGCACTTAATATGTTTTTATTTTCTTAAAGCACCATTCAATATAAAATGACACTTAATACGCTCTATATGAAAATAAGCATAATTCAAGTACTTACAACCAACTTCTATACATTCGTTGATAACATATTCGACGCTTGAATGTCTAAATGTTCGGTTAACTTTACAGTTTTTTCTTTTTTCTTCTTCTTGGACTCTACCCTCTTCTTTAAAAAAATAAATATAAAATAATTTATGTTTAAAATATAGATATGTGAAAATTAGTTTAACAATAAATTTAAAATTATTTTGTACAAACAAGAAATTTTAGATAAAAAATTATATTTAGAGATTTATTCTATAATAGGGAGCATTACAAAACATATTCCTATTTTGTGATAAACCTTTTGAATCCCCCCCCTAAAAAAATAATTATTTTTTCTCCTAAAGAATAATTTTAGGAAAACTAAATATTAAAACCAAGAGTTAAATATGTTTTTATCCCTACAAAATTATAACCTTTTAGTTTAGTCTTTAAAAGTATTTAATTCACTTTTAATCCTTATTTACATTGTACAGGAATTGTTGCAAAATGTTTTTAAATAAAGACTATTCCTACAAATTACAGTGTTATAGAAAACTAAAATTACTATTAAATTTTTTAAATAAAGACTATTCCTACAAATTACAGTGTTATAGAAAACTAAAATTACTATTAAAATTTTATAGAGATTAAACTTAAAAACAATTTTGTAGATACTAAAAACATATTTAATTTAAAATTAATTCGTTATATTACAGTAAAATATTTAAAAAATCAATTTGGTGCAAGAGGAATCGAATCACTTTTGGCTATGTGATGGAGGTGGCGTAGGAATAACGGAAACTTGTCACACGGACAGAAAGCGCTTAAGAAAGAAACAAAAAACGCGGTTAAGAGGGTATTCATTCATTCAGCGCAATAGCGAAGAAACGACTAATTGAAATCAAAAGCAAAATCGAAGTTCCATTTTAGATTTAATGGATTCTCAACAAGCTCACACTCACATTCAGAGAGATCGCAGAATAGATGCTCTTGGCGATCTTCGAGTTCTTCCCGACGAAATCCTCTGCTCAATTCTCGAACGACTCACTCCTCAAGATGCTGCTCGCGTCGCTTGCGTTAGCAGGTAATTCCTTCATGTTTGCTTTCATTTTTTCACTATTGATTTGATAAGGAATCTGAACACATCGTTTCATTCAATTACACTTTGCTCTTTGTTTTGATTCATCGCATTAATCACTCGGACCTGTTTATGGCAATAGTATAAATGATTCCATTTGCTTTGTGTACTTTGAATTCTGAACTTCTTATATGAGCATTCGTCATTGATGACTGATTAATGCCCTGTTTGGATAAATAGCTTAATTTGCAACTTATAGCATAATCACTTATCATGATAAGCATCTGTGTATAAACTATTCTATAAACAAAGGATAAAATAAATTTAAATTGTTTTCTTATAAGCTATAATTTGTTTTTTTAAGCTATCTTGGATAACTTATGAGAATAACCTGAAAACCGCTTATGAACATGTCGTAAGCTGTTTTCATGAGTTCATCTAAACAGTCTTACAAGTGCTCATGCCATTAGATAAGCTCAAATAAGTCAATCTAAACATGGCTCTTGAGCACTTTAGCTGTTGTAAACAACGGTTAATATTTTTTCTTCATTTATTTATTGGCAGTGTGATGTATATACTATCCAACGAAGAACCACTATGGATGACTCTATGCCTAAAAGGAGCATCTGGTTTTCTTCAATACAAAGGCTCTTGGAAGAAAACTGCTCTGCATAAGTATGACGTCGCTCACTCTCAATGTACAATTGCTAGTTTTGTTCGGTTTTGTTTATATATAATAATGTTAACGTATTTGGAATCGGATATTTTGAACGCAGTTTGAATCTTCCAGAGAAGTACAAAGAGTGCCATAGACAGCAGCCTTTGCATTTTGATGGTAACAATTCTGATATCATAAGGATCTGATCTGTCCTATATTTTTTCAGGAAACTTTTTTCTGCATGGAGTTAAAAAGCCATATATGGCTTTTGTATATACCACTGATGTTATCCTTCCTGCAGGATTCAACTCTTTGTTTTTGTATCGGAGATTATACCGGTGTCATACCACATTGGATACATTTTATACAGAGGGCGGTAATGTGGAAAGAGTAAATGACATCTCATTGAAGGACTTCAACAACAAGTATGACATGAAGAAACCGGTACAGAGATTTAAAAAAATTAGTAGTAAATCCGCATTAATTTTCCCCCTCGTGTTGGTTCTGTTTCAGTGTCAAGTGTCAACCATTAGTTTTGAGCTGTCTTCCTGGTGAAAAGAAAATATCCTTAGCTCTATTTTCCATTGTTTATTTTGCTGGAATTTTCGTGAAAGAAATGAATGCTATGGCAATACACATTTTATGTGATAGAAAATGTCTCTCTTTTAAAAGTTAATACACTTAAAAAATGACCAGTTTACGAGGCCAGTGTGTTGACTTTTAAAACGTGGACAATAATGAAGATTGTGTTCAAAAGCATGTGATGATAGTATTTTTCTTTTGAAAAAGTGGAACCATTGTTATTTATTTTTTCTCATTATATATATAGCTGTGTACATATTTTGCTTTTGATCTCTGAAGCATTTGGGTAGCTGTAGTGTTTTTCCCCCCAGCTTTTTCTTGTTAAGAATAAGATGGAAAATGAGAGATGAGAATTAATTATTTTTATAACTACAACCGTCCTTTGTGTATTTGGGTTATAGTTGATGTTGCGTTTTAGATATATTGGAATTTATCAATTTTGAACCATCAAACATTGGTGATTTTCTTTTTGTTGAAATGTAATTCTGATGAATCACACCTCTCAGGTCATGCTTAATGGACTGGCGGATACATGGCCTGCCAGGCAGAAATGGACAACTGATCAGCTGCTACAAAACTATGGAGACGTTGCATTTAAAATTTCTCAAAGGAGTTCCAAAAAGATCTCCATGAAGTTCAAGGATTATGTCTCGTACATGGAAGTTCAACACGATGAAGACCCATTATATATTTTTGACGAAAAGGTGCTTGCATTGAGATATTCCCGTTTCAATAATGCTTTTCCCTGTCTCCCCCGCGCTACTCCTTTCACTTTTTCTTGTTTTCAAATTTGAGATTTTGGGAGTTCTTTTAACTTTTAATTTTACAAACAGTTTGGCGAACATGCCCCTAGCTTATTGAAGGAGTACTGTGTGCCTTATCTTTTTCAAGAAGACCTCTTTGATATCTTAGATACAGATAAACGACCATCCTATAGGTGGCTTATAATTGGACCACAGAGATCTGGTGCCTCTTGGCATGTTGATCCATCTCTTACAAGTGCATGGAATACTCTTCTTTCTGGCCGTAAAAGGTAAAACACTAAGATGCTCAACATGATTTTTTTATCTGCATATGGTTTTGAATCATGTAGCTTGGACCATGACTGTTTACATGGTATCTGAGGAAACTATGTGCATTGTTGTTTTTAGTTTAAGCCTTAAACATAATTAGTTGGCTACTCGGTTCTTCTAGCTTATTGCTGCTCTTTTCTTTTTATAGTTACAATTAGGCTCCCAAAACTTAATGAAGGGGATAGGGGGAGGTGGATAAAATATGAGCATTGAGACTCACTGGGGATCTAACTTGGCATCGGGCGTTTTTTTTTTTTTAATTTTCCCATTGGGAAGCTAGGTGCCTTTAGGCTGCAAGTCAATTGGCTCGTCCATGCAAATATGTTTTTCTGTTTACAAGTTTCACTTTTAATGATTCAAAGCAAAGTTTTCTCTCTGGAATTAGTAAGATTGTAGGATTGAAATAGTTTTTGCGAAGTAAGATTAGCCAATTTTAAACTGAGAGTGCTAATATCTTGTTAGGACCAGTATCGTAAAAAATTATATAGACAAATGTTAAAAAGATTCCTAAAACAACGACTCTTGAATCCTGTGTAGACAAGTATGCTTAATTAACTATTTTCAGGCTTCTGCGTCTTAGATGGGTGTTAGAAATAAAAATGCACAAAGGATAAGAAGTTGCCAAGTATTATCAAAGTCAACTAGATGCAAACAAGTATGCTTAATTATGCAGTAGTAGTACGGAGTAGTGGCTACAGTTGAACAGAAAATAATCTACCACCCGTGAATAGCCCGGAGGTCATCTTTCACTCTTGTCATGTCAAAAATTATTGTCCAAATCAACACATTCTATTAGCAATTTATTGAAACATTAACACTAGGACCAGGTTTTTCTTAATTGGAAAAATGAGTGCACTTGATTCAATCATGGACCAAAATTAATGCTTTCTTAAAACTACAATACCAGAAGTGTATTTAAATGTTTAACTTAAATTAGAGTTCTTGTTCTTTAATGATTCTACATCTAATAACTTGAATTTTATGTAATTTGGTGCATGGATTTTCTGTGTTGGTGCTTGATTATTTTCCAAATAATTAATGCTCAAGAGGTATGTCTTGCTTAATATTTGATAGGTGGGCATTATATCCTCCTGGAAAAGTGCCTTTAGGTGTGACGGTACATGTTAATGAAGAAGATGGTGATGTCAGTATCGAGACTCCATCATCACTGCAGGTTCTACAATCTTGCAATTTGAGCGATTTACATATCCTCTTTTTGGGTTTAAGTAATTATTGCCATTAGGATGCCAACTTCATTGTGTCTATCTGTTGGATTTTTTTATTATTAATTACATATATGTTTGGTTACAGTGGTGGTTAGATTTTTATCCTCTTCTTGCTGACGAAGACAAGCCAATTGAATGTACACAATTACCTGGAGAGACAATTTATGTTCCGAGTGGATGGTGGCACTGTATTTTAAATTTGGAAACAACTATTGCAGTCACGCAGAATTTTGTGAATTCTAATAACTTCGAATTTGTATGTTTGGATATGGCACCTGGTTATCGTCATAAAGGAGTCTGCCGTGTAGGTTTGCTTGCTCTTGAAGAAGATGTTTATGAAAATGTCATACATAACATGTCATGTAATGAAGAAAACTTAAGTTACTCTGATTTGTCAAGGAAAGAGAAAAGATCCAAAACTCTGAAAGATGTAGACAATCTATGTTTAGAAAGAGAAATAAGTGCTGCATCCAGAAGCTATAATTTATGGAAAGGTGGATTTTCTTATGATATAAATTTCTTATCCATGTTTTTGGATAAGGATAGAGACCACTACAATTTTGAGTGGAGCTCGGGCAACAGCATTGGTCAACGGGAACTAAGAGAATGGTTATCCAAGCTTTGGATTCAAAAACCAGATATGAGAGATCTAATATGGAAGGTAATTTTGTTTCTAAAGTAATGCATTCTTTGTGCTCACAAAGTAACTATATTATCTGATTGTGACTTTTTTCCTATTATACATGTCCAGGGAGCATGTATTGCACTAAATGCCGGCAAGTGGGTAGAATGCCTGTCAAAAATTTGTGCCTTCAACAACTTGCCCCCTCCCACAGATGACGAAAGGCTTCCTGTTGGTTCTGGTAGCAATCCTGTGAGTTTTTATTTATGTAGTTAATAATTTTTACTGTTTGTATTTTTTGAGAAACTTGCAGTGCATCAACATTTCAAATGCTTCATAAAAAATAATTGGTCCTAGGTGTCCCAAACAATATTGATGACCGCTTCAAAATTAGAATATAATTCAGTGGATCATTTAGAAAATTTGAAGGATTTTCTGGTTGAATCAAAGTCCCGATGTTTTGCTTAAAGTCTTTCCCTTGTAAGAAACAAATTCTCATCCTCAGCATGTCCTCCCTTACTGTACTTAACCAATATTTTGGACCTGTATTTGGAGACTAATTACAACAGTCTTAGGATCTAAAAACTAGTTTTCATTTCAAGATACCTTTCCATATTGCATTGAGACTAGAACAGGTTACCTTTGTAGGGAGGCACTTTGGTGGAACTGAAAACCTGTATACTATCTTTATGCCTTTGTAATATTAATCAGTCAAAGGAGTAAGTTGCAGCAATTAGTAAAACATGACGGCGTGTTTTTAAAATTTGTCTTCAAACAGTAGGATTCATTCTGAAATTATCTCGTTGGTGCTTACCATAACTTGGCATGATATGCTATCTAATTACATAGCCATGTTTCTTATGAGTCTGTTATTGAATTCTGACATGAGATTGGTTTGTGGTATAGTCATTCATTATCTTGTATAGTACTTGTATAAAGTCTCTAACTGGGAACATTTTCCATTCTGTAAATAGGTTTATCTAGTGGGGAACTATGTTGTTAAGATTTTTGTCGAAGAAGGACTGGAAGCATCGCTTTATGGTTTAGGCACAGAGGTACTTGATTGGTATTCTATTTTCATTTCATCTTCTGTACATATCTAACTTTCATATTGCATCTCTTACAGTTAGAGTTTTATAGTCTGCTGCTTGAAGCCAATTCCCCTCTCCGGAAACATATTCCTAGTGTTATGGCCAGTGGGGTTGTTTATCTTGAAGACGGATCCTATACCAATTTAAGTTGGGATGGAAAAGGAGTTCCTAGTGTCATTTTGAAGAGCAATATTATCACAGAGAAATGCAATGTGGATGGTTTCCCGTTTGGGGTATGGGGCAAGCAATTGTTTGAGTATAGGAATGCTGGGACTCCGGTGGACGGATCAGTTAGTTTAGCTGGTAACTCAAGTATATGGCCATATTTGATAATTAAGCGATGCGAAGGGAATATGTTTGCAGACTTGTAAGTGTTGTCCTTGTGGTTTATAAATAATTTCATCATACTGCATAGCAATTCAAATTTCCTACTTCTGCAAGCTACACAACTCAATATTTTAGAGTTTGTTTTCATTATTTTGCAGAAGAGACAGACTATCGTGGGAAGATACAACAAACTTGGCCTCCTTCCTGGGGGAGCAAATGCGCCACCTTCATCTTTTGCCACATCCACCTTTAAATAATTCATTTATATCTGATATTGAACGTGAATTAAACTGGTCTGAGGTGAATGGTTGCATTGCAAATGTTAATTGTAAATCAAACAATGCAGCAGAATGGGGACTCTTCACCAGAATCTTAACAAAGAAGAGGAAGGACGTCTCAAGCCGTTTGACCAAGTGGTACACTTACTTCGTTCTATTGAGCTCTCCAATTTCTTGATAAACAGGATAGTTCATGAATGTGAGAGGGGTCATCATGCATACAATTTAAAATCTAATGATCTTCTGAGCATTTTAATTTTGAAGTTTTAAAGTTTTATGGCTTTTCCTGATTAAAGGAAGTGTTACTTTTGGTAGTTGTTTTTTCCAATTGTTTATAGACTCTCTTTTGACTTCGGCTCACTTAGATGATATTTTATCCATGCATGATAAATGTATTCCATTTGTGGTTTTGCCTTGGTGCTTCTGTTGCATGCTAGTTTCTATGGTAAATCTTTGCATTAGTCATTTTTATTTGTATGGCGGGCCTCTGATGCTTCGTACTAAAACTTTGTAGGGGAGATCCAATTCCTAGCAAACTGATTGAGAAAGTCAACGAATATCTACCATCTGATTTGTTTAAGCTGCTAAATATAAATGAGGTTTCTTCTAAATTCACTATTTCATCCCGACATAATTTTTTTTCCCATTGGATATGCTAGATTAAGTTTGGTTTTTGTCAACTTCTATTTGACTGCAGAATTTCTTAAGCGGCGCTTCTAAACCCTGCTCTTGGATACACACTGACATTATGGATGATAATATTTACATGGAACCATTATCGATTTGCTCTACCTCCAGTGGGAATACAGAAGATGCTGCTGAGGGAGACAATGGTTTATTGAGTGACCACGTTGGAGTGAAATCCTGGTGTCCTAGTTACCTTCTTGATTTCAGTGATCTTTCTATGGGTCAGTACTTTTTCTTTTCTACCTGTTTCATAAATTTACATCCAACTTCAGTAATACCCGTCTTTATTAGAAATTAGAAATGGCTTACATTGGAATGTTGTCATGATTTGGTATCATAATTTATCAACGGCTTTCAGTATCTGCAAGATTTTTTGAGTTATCCATAGAGTTGAGCTGCGTTTTCTTTAAAGAAGAGCAAGGCTTGTGTTATTGACCCCGACATGTAGGGTTTAATTTTCTATGAGCGTCACTTCCTTTCTTCCTCCACCATTTTTATGTTTTTCAGCCAAATGATGTTCTGCATGTAATTGTAATATTGCAGTTTCATCCTTAACAATTCACTTGCTTAATTTTTGTTATGAAGTCATTGTTGGCCTTGAGATGCATATTGATAGCTGACCACTCGTTAAGAAAGTGTATGTGAGTAGAAATAAAAAGGGTATTGTAAGTAATAACTACCTCAAGAATACAAATTTAGTTAGCTATAAGAAAATGCTATAAATAGGATAGAATACAAATTTAGTTAGTTCTAAGAAAATGCTATAAATAGGATAAGAGGGAATTTGTGGGGACAGGTGTTAATATTGGAAATAACGGAGAATTGAGTAGCTCTCAAATTCCTCAAGATATTACTTTTGCGTGTCTGTGTCATATTGATCAAGATCTATCAATAAATCATTGTTTTTTCTGTGTGAATTCTCTCTTTTCAGCTCCAGTTCTCAACTGGTAATAGTTCATGAAAAGACAGAAATCATAGAAATATTTTGGGAAAAATGTAACCACTATTCGACTTCAAAAGCTACTGGTTCATTATTGTTTTGGGAAAAATGTTTCTGGTTATGATGTTTAAAGAGTGTTTGATAATTGACTTCAAAAACTACTGGTTCAGTATTCCCAAGTTTGCTAATGATATTTGATAGTAGACCACTCATTAAGAGAGTGTATGTGAGGAGAAATAAAAAGGGTATTGTAAGTAATAGCTATCTAACATGATACAAATTCAGTTAGTTATAAGATGTTGTAAATTGGTGAAAGGGGAACTAGTGGGGAAAGGTGTTGAGATTGGACATGTTGGACTGTGGAGAGTTGAGGAACTCTGGATTCAGCCTCAAGATTTTCTTTTTCATCTGTGTCACATTGACCAAGACCCATTAAGAAAACATTCTTTCTCTATATCTATATCTATGGTGTTTTCATACTCATCTGTTTTAACCTTTTTGAAACGGAGGACTGATTTGTCTGCCTCCTGAGCTTTTAGTCCTTGCTTTACTTCCATCTTTTTATCTCACAAATCTCTTTATAACTAACTGCACAATAATTCATAAGTGACTCAATTTGGTCTAAAGCACCTCTTAGACTCCACTCAAAGATATTTTTGAAACATATTATTGCCGTGAAAGAAATTTAATGTTTTCCTATTTGGGTGTTATATTAACTGACTTTTTTCATCTATTTTGCAGGTGATCCTATTTTTGACTTGATACCAATTTATTTGGATGTGTTTAGAGGCGATTCATATCTTCTTAAGCAATTTTTAGAAAGTTACAAACTTCCTTTTTCTGGCAACATATCAAAGTTAGAGTCAACAGAGGGTGGTTTAAAGTTTGGCCGCCTTTCATATGTTGCTATGTAAGTGACTGTCAATATAGTTCTCTTCATTAACCAAGTATTTCAGCTTGAATTTATGGATTTAATTTATATATGAAGTAATATACCTACAACCCTGATAAGGCTGCAGACCAAAACCCACTTAGATCCATTGTCTGGAAAGTCCATTCTAGGAAACTTAGGTCTTAGTTTTATTAATTTTAGAAACTGCTATGTGGCAGTTGATTTGTTTAAATAACTGCAAAGTGACAGTTTATGAATTATTATTATTATTATTATTATTTTCGTATTTATTAGTGGGGTACCTTTCAGGGACAGTTATATGAGGTATTTAGCAGTTTTATGAACAGAGGTACTAATTAGTGTTCTATTATACGCCACGGAAATAGTCATGCTTATTGCTCTCCCAACTAGGTAATAGTAGTTGAGAAGATTGATGCACACTAGGAAATCAGTCATGTTATCATCTTCTCTACTTAAATTAGAGTCCCACCTTGTTTTTAGATCCTAAGACTGTTGTAATATGGTGAAATTAGTCCTTGTAGCACATGAGCAATCTTCACCCCTTGAGCTAACTTTTGGGGTTGGTTAAGCCTTAAAGATTAAATTCTAATATGATATTTGAGTTTATTCTAGATCTGTTATCGGGCCAACCATATTTGTCTCCACTCTTAGTGCTCTAGATGTCCGGTTCTAACTTCTAAGTATGATAAGGTATTGTTATTGGACTTTGTCCATATGTCTAATCCTAGGCATGTGCGTGTTGAGATTCCAAATCAACTAGAGGTAAGACCAAAGTACACCTTATATGGTTGAGCAATACTCATCTATTGAACTAACTTTTGGGATTGAGTTTAGGCTGAAAGCTCAAATTCTAAGAAATGGATTCTAATTCTCGTTTACAAATGATTATCGCATTTGATTTTGCTCAAGCAACAAAGACTTTAATCTACATATATATGAAATTATTTGGTTGCCTTGATTATGAAATTGAAAATAAAGTGACCTTTGTATGGTTGAGGTTTACTGACCTTTCTTTTGGCCAATTTGGTTATTTGTTAATGTTTGGATTAATGCAATGACATTAATTGTTAATTTTTGGGTTGTTTGATAGGATGAAGTAGAATTTAATTGAATAACTCTATTCCGTGCTATTTAACTTCATACCTTAAAACCATATCCCTTATTCAATTCCATTTCACCCTTCATTAGATATCCAATATTGCCTAAATATTGTTTAATGTGAGTTATACATTATAGTTAGACGAGACAATCTTTTGTGCCCATACAAACAAACATGTTTTGCCTTGTTCCCCTGATTTTCAGGCTTTCACAGATTATGCAGTTATTGATTTCTTTTATTGTTTTTCATTGTAGGTGTTATTGTATTTTGCATGACGATAATGTCTTGGGAGCTATTTTTAGCATATGGGACGAGCTGAGATCATCAGAGTCATGGGAAGAAGTTGAGATGACGGTGTGGGGAGAGTTGAACAATTACAAAGGCTTTCTTTGACCATATGCTGCATTTAAATATCTCCGGAGCCTGAACACACGATAGAGCCCAAGGGATAATACATTTTTATACATAGTACATGTTTAATTTATCTGCTAGCAGAAGAAAAAGAGAATATTTATCTAAAAAGGACAGAAGTTTAACATTATTGTTTTTTTAATAATTATACTCTTTAGTTTTATAATAAAGTGTATCTGCTTGCAGTTGATGCAGTTGTGAAGATATAACATTTTTTTCCCTGGCTTAAATTAACTGTAAAATCTCAAAATTTCGTGTAATTCAAAATTATATTATATAATATATATAAATATGTCCGGATAGGTTACCTATATTGGTTGAGACGGCCTCGGATGTGCATTCCTTATTTTCTCGTAGAGCCTATTATTGGATTAGAAAATGTTGTATAGTATGAGACGAATACAAACAAACATTAGAGGAAATACATGACTTTGTATGTTAAAAGAACATTAGAAATACGTTAAAAATTCAAGCTCGGACATTTAGTACATGATCCTTTATTATTTTTCCCGCCAAATACATGATTTTGTATGTTTAGCAGCTTTTTGATTGATTAGATTTAATATTCATTTGACATCGTACAACAAGAGGTGTTGTTTGTAACCTACAACTATCCTTAGTTTGGGATAATTTGAGATTTGTTTGCTTCGATTGATGGTTTTATATCTTTGATTCCCAATTGATGGTCAACACAAGGATTCAGATAATTAGGTACGAAATAAGTTTTTAAGAGCTTCAAAGATAATAAATGAAGTAAAGGAGAAATGGAGTTCAATATATACAAACAAACCGAATAAATGTTTTTTAGTTTTCGGAAGAGTGAAATTATTTTTTTACACTCAATCCTATCAAATTAGCTTTTGGATTATATAATATGAAAGGTGTCAAAAATCATCATATTTCATATTCGAAGCAAATGTGGAGGGATGAAAAAAGAAACTCTTGCCTCTTTTTACGACCTGATTTCGAAATTCTATTTCGGGTCTTGGAAGACAAGAAGTAAATTGATGGTTATTGGTTTTGAAATGCTGTTACCAATTGCAGTAACAGGTTTGTCAGATTTTTTTCAGAATCTACTAGTGCTTGCCTAGTGCCTACTATGACCTACCCTGCCACCCATTTAATTGTTCTTAATTAACTTGAACCAACAAAGAAAAAGAAGACAAGAAAAGTACTGAAAAAGCACTATTAAGGGCCCAAGCAATGGATAGTCGAATTCAATATCCATTCATTCACTTTACTTTCCAAATTATTGATTTGATAACCTTTTTCCACAAAAAGAAAAGAGATCGGTACCCTTTTTGGTTCAAATGGTTCATACCCAAAGATGAAACTTTTCAAACCAACAAAAACGAACCCTATTCCTGGTTCACAAATGACAGAGAGACACCACAATTTCCGCCACACATACACACAAAAGAGTATCAAAACCCCGTGTTATACAGCTGTCACTTTTATTTTTAATTATCACAAATTTCCAAATATTAATAATTTAATTATAAATAAAAAATTCACATCCAACGGTTCACATTGAATCTCCAAAACGACCCCACCAACGCAATTATCGGCCACAGTTGCATCAAAAACCACCCTTTCCCTTTCGTGGTTTCCGTCTTCTTCATCATTTTCTATTTCTCTCACAAACTCATTCGCTTTCTCTCTCTAAAAAAATCCCTAAAACCAGATCTCACTTTCCCTCTCTAGAATTCAACAATGGCGGCCGCTCATTCTCCTCGGGAAGAGAACGTCTACATGGCAAAGCTCGCCGAACAAGCCGAACGCTACGAAGAAATGGTGGAATTCATGGAAAAAGTCTCCGCCAACGCCGATAACGAAGAACTCACCGTCGAAGAGAGGAACCTTCTCTCTGTAGCCTACAAGAACGTCATCGGAGCAAGACGTGCTTCGTGGCGTATCATTTCCTCGATCGAACAGAAAGAGGAGAGCCGCGGCAACGATGATCACGTCTCCGTCATCCGTGACTACCGATCTAAGATCGAATCGGAGCTTTCAAACATCTGTGACGGTATTCTCAAGCTTCTTGATTCTCGTCTCATTCCTTCCGCTGCTTCTGGTGATTCCAAGGTTTTCTACCTCAAGATGAAGGGAGATTACCATAGGTATCTTGCTGAGTTCAAGACTGGTGCCGAGCGTAAGGAGGCTGCTGAGAGCACTCTCGCCGCTTACAAATCTGCTCAGGTTAACCGTTTTTTCCTTTCTTGTTTTCGATTTTGCGATCCAGATCTGTTGGCTTTTTTCTACATCATTATTTGTTTTATTCGGTTATATTGAACGATTATTCATGTTTCATGTAAGCATTTACAGTATTTTTGCCTTGTGAATCTGTAATTGAAAGGATTCTGATGGAAGCATGTGTTCCTTTGTTTTGCAGGACATTGCAAATGCTGAATTGCCACCAACTCATCCAATTAGGCTTGGCCTTGCACTGAATTTCTCTGTGTTTTACTATGAGATTCTTAACTCTCCTGATCGTGCCTGCAATCTTGCAAAACAGGTTAGAATTTTAGAGACTGATTATCATGTATGTACTGTGTTATTATGTATTTATTTTAAGTGCTTATCATCTAAACGCACAAGATAGAATATAGTCAAACTGTTTTTGTCTGAACTATTAGTTTTTTTCATAAGCTATCCTGTACAAGTTATGGAAATAAGCTGAATTTTTTTTATGAACATGGCATAAGTTGCTTACATAAGCTCTCTTAAACAGTGCATAAAGTGTGTATGCCACTAGATAAACTCTAATGAACCAACCCAAACATGCCCTTGCTCCATTTGATCAGAGTTTTGGATATTTGTGGAGAAGTTGGCCCCTGGGCGGTGGAATCTACCACTCTTGTTAATTAATTAGAAAAACTTCGTGCATACTCAGTAGTATTTCATTTTGTTTATGTTGAAGCAACAATGATGTTGCGTTTTGGATTCTACTAACCACTTATGGATGTGGACCTCGCTTTTTGGTACCCTTGTTATTGCCTACTTTACCTACATCTAAAATGAGTTGTTAAGTATTTATTCATTTATTTATTTATTTATTGGTGGTTAGCTTAGAAAATAATGTTTTACGAACGATTAATTTAAATAGCTCACAACTAATCAATATTCTACACCTTGCTCTAGCTCTGTAGGGACTGGTGGTACCCAAATAACATTAGGGGTATTCCTCATGTAGTCCCCATGGAATTTATTCCTTGAAATTTCATTTTGAAATGTTCTATAGTTCAAGTATCAAGAGCATAGCTTCAGTTAAAATGTTCTAATAGAATATTATGTTAAATACTCATGAAGAATATATTTTTGTTTGATAATCACTAGGCTTTTGATGAAGCAATTGCTGAATTGGATACCCTTGGCGAGGAATCATACAAGGATAGCACTTTGATCATGCAACTTCTTCGTGATAACCTCACCCTATGGACCTCTGACATGCAGGTAATGATTTGGGTTTGCCATATCTCTTCCACCACATATATTTTTGTTTTCTTCTCATTTAATCGATGTATTGATCTTGGTTTGTTTGGTTTCAGGATGATGGTGCCGATGAAATTAAAGAAGCAGCACCAAAACCCGATGAACAGCAGTGAACAATTTTTACTGCCAATTAGAATCAAACTTCTCCTCTATATGTTAATGAATGAAGGAAGAAGGTGCTTGTTGCTAATCTCTTTGGGTGCTGATATTTTAGGAATTCATGTCTGTTATGAGTTCTGGATGTCCTGGGCTGTTTTAGTTTGTCCTTCCATTTTTAAGTGTTTTACAAATTATTGCCTATTTTCTTGAGGACACTGAAGTTTTATTATATGGAATTGAAAATTTAAGATTCTCTTCTTTCTAGTAAACTTGATCTCGCTCAATTTGGTGAGGATGTTAGTTTTTGTTTGGGTCATGAACTCGTGTCGTCGTAGTTCTTCAGTCATGATCACTTGTTAGTTATAATCGAGGGAACTCGTAGTAGATTTTGTATGCGAGGAATTCACGTTTTTTAGTTTTTTTAATTGTTGGTTCTTCAACTCTGTTTTCAAATAAAATTTTAAGCTTTAATTCATTCTCTTTCATTTTGATATCACGAAATCTGAATGTATTTTGAACATGTGATCTGATTTTATTTGCAATGCTTTCTTTTTCATGATGTCCTTATCACTGTATCTTTATTTTTTATTTTTATTTTGCGGATTGATGCCTTTAATTAGTTGTGCGGAGGTTGTTTATTTGGCTAGGTAAATAACACAGAATGAGAATAAATCACTAATACTAATCCATTCAAATTTTTTTTTAGAAGACTGACTGGTGGTTATGTTTTTATTTTTCTTAGTAACTATGGCTGTTTAAAAAAAACTGTTACCTTATTAACTGTTAGTGAAGGTTAGAATAAAAACACATACTCTCTCTGTTTCAAAATGATTGTCGTTTTAGCTAATTCCACACAGATTAAGAAATGAAATAAAATAGTCAAATGTCATAGTAATTTTACTAAAATAACCTTACTTTATTTGACAAAGACAAACTTAAAGTTGCATTGAAAATTGTTAGAGAGATAAAAGTTGGGGTAATTATTGAGGGTAAGGTTGGAAAGAGAAAATAAATTTGTATTGAAAATGTAAAATGACATTCATTTTGAGCATTCGCCATAATGAGCCTTTGATCTTTCAACATAAAATTGTTACCTTATTAACTCTTAGTGAAGGTTAGAATAAAAACACATACTCTCTCTGTTTTAAAATGATGTCGTTTTAGCCAATTGCACACATATTAAGAAATGAAATAAAATAGTCAAATGTTATAGTAATTTTACTAAAATAACCTTACTTTATTTGACTAAAAACACATACTCTCTCTTTCAAAATGAGTATTGTTTTAGCCAATTGCGCACATATTAAGAAATGAAATAAAATAGTCAAATGTCATAGTAATTTTACTAAAATAACCTTACTTTATTTGACAAAGACAAACTTAAAGTTGCATTGGAAATTGTGAGAGAGATAAAAGTTGAGGTATATATTGAGGGCAAGGTTGGAAAGAGAAAATAAATTTGTATTGAAAATGTAAACTGACATTCATTTTGAAACATTTTTTTTTTTTACTAAAATGACACTTATTTTAAAATGGAGAGACTATTAGATTATGAGCATTCGCCATAATGAGTCTTTGATCTTTCAACATGTCAGTCGATCTGTCTTCGAAATGTAGCTCATTTGGTAATTGATTATACTGGGCAACTTTAGCCACTAAGATGCGACGTCAATAACCTCAAACCATCCTACGTTGTAATAAATGGTTTCTAAATCCCAATTGTAGTTGACTTATAGCGTCCACAATGGTAGTTCCTTAACAAGAACTCCTTAAATGGATCTCACGTGACACATCACTTATTTATAATTTTTTAATAAAAGTACCTATTAATGACTCAATGACTTCAATGACAATACACTAATAAAGACTCCAATGAAAAGTACTTAAATATGTCTCATTATCTTTACATCATTAAACAAAAATAAATTCATATTACTCATTTTTACAAGTGGGACCAAGTAGTACACATTTTATTACTTTTTTAAACGTGGAACCCGTTAGTTACTCAGGAGAGAGAGAAAGTCTTTATATAGTTGTCTGTTCCTTAACAGAGACTCATTTTTTCTTTCTCCAATAAAGGATCCTTAACGGAGAATGATCTTTGTTAAGTAAGGACCCCGCATTAAAGATGCTCTAATAGTATAGAATAAATATGGATAAACCCAAGAGCCAAGACTTGCAAATGTCTCCGTGATCCATGTTATACCTTTTCTATCGGTAGTTATCCTTGATTCACGTCATGTGTTGTGCATGGATTAGTATTATTTGACTTTGTAGAAGAAAAACAATAGGGCAGATAGTTTTTTGTTTTTGTTTTTAGTGTTATTTTTTGTGCGCTCGTTAGTCAACATAATCACGAACAAGAATAATGTTTTTATTTTAATCCTTCACACATTAACCAACTATTTTGTAATTTCACTATATTGAGGGTCTATTTTGGCTATTTATTACGGGATAAAAATTACTATTTGCCAAAAAAAATATAATGACATTCTCTTTTTTTTTTTCTTTTTCCTGAGGGGCATCCTTTGTTACTCTCTTTCATTTTAACTATCATTTTTTCTTTCAGCTTTATTATAAAATGTCTTAAAATCATCATAACTATTCATCCAAGTCGCTCAATTCCAATCCTTCGTATATGACAAATTCCTGAGACTAAAGCCTGCGTCCCAATTTCACCCGTTTCTTATGTCAAACTTATGATCAGAACATTAGAAGTTAAATTATCGTTTATAATATTGGTCAGTTTCTGATTACGTCCTAAACTTAGGTGTATAATTATCTCATGGTGGCCTAAACTTATTGGTTGAATTTATATTTGTATTCTCTTTTTTTTTTTTTAACTAATTATTTGTTTTCTCAACATTGATGATACCACTATTTATATTTATGTTGCATCAACACTTATCGTGCCAATTTCAAAGCGCGAACGAATTTTAAATATTTGATATTTGGTGAAATTGTAACCATAGTTTATATATGCTACACGCCGCCACCTACATTGTTTGGTCGAAATTATTTATGAATAAAAAAATATCATTGCAATGTTCGTTGGACATATTTTTGATCGATTAGTGCAAGCAAAAAAATTTACAAAGGAGAAAAGTACGAAAGTATTATTGAACTCTTTTAATTTGATCAAAGAAACACCTTACACCCTAACTCAAAGTTCTCAACAAAAAAAAATATATTACAAAGGAAACATGTACCGATGCATCATCAAACTCTTTGAATTTGATAAAAAATAAAAAATACTTTATAACTTATATTTTTCTCGACAAAATCTAGGGAAAAATACTTGTCCATTTACATTGGGTGTGAGAGCTAGTAATCTACAAAAGATGGCATTTCTACAATTGTTTACTATTCTTTGTTCAGATCCTATATTTTGATGAGCTAATTTCATTAGTTGAGTAAAAATTAAGTTCCGATAAGTAAATTATTTTTTAATACTACGGGCTATATTTTGTAGCAAGATTATAAGTATAGGCTTCTCCTGAATGTGTAACATTTTATTGGCATTAGAATGTGTGAGCAGAAAGAAGATCTTGATGTTGTTTCACTTGTTTGGTTTGTACAAAAATAAGTGCAGAAAATTAAAGAAATGAAGAGAAAGAGAATTTGACGAAAGATACATGTGGTTCAATCTTAGAGATTTCATCCACAACAATGAGTTTAGTGGAATCACATTGAACAAAAACTACATTTTAAAATTTCAACAAAATCAAGATGGTACTGTGAATTCATCAAGTTCAGTGCAATTTCGCACTTTCACTAAACTATATAACAATACAAACCTCTTGTCCCTTGTATTACAACAATTGAGAAACAACACAACATTATTCAACTCATTCACTCTATCTTCACATTTTTCTATAGTTTCTCAATCACTTCAATTTTATGTTCAGTTCAAGAACTTCATACGACTGACTGGTGGAAGAAGGCTTCTTGAACGGTGGTGTTTGGTTGGATCATGTGCTTGAGGTTGTGGCTAGGGTTGGAATGAAGCATCGCCTTAAAAGGTAATAGAGTAAAGCTTATATAATCTAAGAGTTGTGTAACTGGGTTTGGGCCTCAACAATAAGTTGGACTTCATAGTAGGATGAAAAGCGTGTTAAGATCGAAGATTGTACCTTAGTGGACAAAGCAACTGTAGATTGATCATGATTTTTGCTCTCAATCAGACGGGTCTAACTCGATCAGACGGATTGACTCAGTCCTCTAGGGTGTCTCTAGGGCAAGTCTATATAATTGTCCTTCTATGAGCTAGTGACTTAGAAAGACCCTGTCTCTTGATGTATTGAGCCTTGGTCCAATCCAAAACACTTTCTATATGGAATAACTCTTAGTCTTTATGTTGCGTGTGTAAAGTGTTTGCTCAAACAGAAATCCTAATGTTGCAATTCAGGTGCTTAAGTATCTCAACTAGTTTTGCCTACAGTTTTTCATCCTTCAATGAATAAAACATTGGATGCTCTTTAGTCAAAGACATAAAAACGAATTGATTTTCAACTGGTAGTGTTCCTTAAAAGGCAATGTTTGTTAGTGCTGAATGCTGATATGCTACCTTTACATGGTCTGAGGTCTCTAACAGAGGCATTCAAATTTAATATATTCCTGACAACTTTGTCCAACCTTTTATCTAGACATGGCGAGAAGAAATACCTAAAAATTAAATATAAAAACGAATTAGTCAGTCATAATTCATAAAATCTTGGAATCCATCTTACTCAACATTTTGTTAAAATTGATTAGCCCATGTGACACAGTAATGAATTAAAGTTAGGCACATGAGACATAGATGATGATTAATGTAAATATGAAAATCAATTCTCATTTCTCAAGGTGCTCTATATAGGGGTGAGAATAGTTTGTGACGAGTTAGGCTTTGTGAAGTTTAAATCTAGCATATCAAAGTTTATTTCATCAGAACATATATAAATAAGTAATCTAAATCATGTTTAAATAGACTGACGAATTAAAAAGCAGCATTTCTATGTACACTAATTGAAGAAATCTGGCGGTCCTACTGACTCATATTTCAACATAAGTATATTGATGTATGAAGATAGCAAGATTTTCGATTTGGCTTGAATACTATTCAAATCATGGTAATACGACGAATATGGTTAAGTTTTAAACAATGCTTATAAATCAATACCAAACACAGCGTATCAGTTTTCATCAGTGCAAAGCTATGGTACAACGTTAACACACTATACAGCTACAGCATTAAGGGAAATCAAGACCAGATCACAAGCTGGATAGTCCAAAACCAGTGTCATTAGAAAAATAGATACCAGAAACAATTGTGTCTCGCATGATATTAAAAATACAACCTCTAAACAAGGGATAGATTAGCTCATTTCAATCTCAATACAGAATAGTGTAAAAGCGTCCCATCACAATTTGCTAACTAAATAATATTCATCAATTGAACCGTAAGAGACTACATGAACATTAGACGAAGAGTGTGAGTTTCACCGCTATGTTTTTTAGAACCAAAAAGAATAGAATTCACTTTTAATCCCTATTTTATCTGAAATAGGATTTTAATCCACCCATTTCAACATCCGGTACGTTTCATATATGTGTTTGATTGATGAAATGTTTTGTTTAGGTACTTCGAGTATACAATAGATCCAATTTAGGGCTATCTTAATTTTGCAATCCAGGTGCTTATGTTATGTAGCTCAGCTAGTTTTGGTGCTCTATAGTACAGATGATAGATAGTCAAAGTCTTTTAAATGAAGTGATTTTCTTTTGGTAGTGTTCTTTAAAAACCAACATCAGACCGTTAGTACCGACATGTTACCTTTACGTGGTATCTAACAGAGGCATTCTGTTAGACCAACAAAATAATCCTAATGTTAAGGATAGTGATCTGTCATACATATCTCTTGTTATTACTTCAAATTTGAATTGCACAGCTAATTGTAGATAAAGCTGTTACCATAAAATAAGCTAGGTAGTTATCTCTTAATGTGATTGTTCAATACAATTGCCATTCAAACTCTTATACATTCATATTAAAATTTAATAAATTCCCGACAACTTAGTCTAACCTAGGATCTTCAACATGGCGAGAAGCTATATAAAAAAGAAGTTAGTCCCAAACATCTCAGAACCTATCTTTTTAATTAACCTATGAGACACTTTATTCGTACCGATATCTATTTTATTTTATTTTATTTTGTAAACATACGATTGTTCTATAACTTATCATGTAAATGGTTGTTCTGATAACACATTTCTTAGTTTAATACTTCTACGATCACTTTCGTAAATCTCTAAATTGAATCCACATATTCAACTTTTTTTTGGTTGAAATAATACACCATGCACTTTGTTGGATGGGTCAAAAAATGAAAACTAAAGCAAATTTTTATGTAAAGTAAATGAAGAGATTGATTTGAAAAATGAATATATCTGGTGATGCTACTTTTTCAGCATCGGGTTTGTTGATGTATATAAATTGTAAGAATTTCCATTTGGCTTGAACTATATTTATATTATGCTAATAACATTTCCTAAAAAAAAAAGAAGCTAATAACATGAATATCGTAAAGTTTTGAATTACGATGATAAATCGATACTAAACATAGCCAAGCAACTTTCAAAAGCACAAAGTTAAAAGTACCATAAAAATTAGCAACACAGCCACATTATCCAGCCTTAAGGAAAATCAAAATCAGTGCACAAGCTTAATAGTTCCAAGGAAAATCACATTTTATAGGATAAAGCCTTAAGGAAAATCACAGATTAAGTGTGAATTAAACTCTATGAAAATATTCAAGATTAATTCGATATTGTTTCTGTCTTTTTCAATCTAGACTAGACTAGATAGTCAACCGAGGATCCACCCCTAAAAATGGGATAGTATGTGGTGGGATGACCGCTATTTGATCATTTTTTAGACAAATTACATGAATTATACTATAAATACAAGTCTTCTTGATCAAAGGCACATACATAAAGTCCCCCGTGAACAACTTAGTTGGCAAAAACATGCATTGTTATATGCAAGGGTCGGGGTTCGAACCCCGGACACCCCACTTATTCATCTTGAAAAAGGTGAATTCTAGCCACTAAACTACTTGGAAAAACAAATACATAAATACCAACAAAAGTTAAGGAAGCAAAGAAGCTCTAGTCCATAAGACTTAAAGTAAGGAACAGGCCGAAAATACAAAAGCAAACATTAACAAAACAAAAAGGTGGAAAAACAAAAACAGAGGAAGAAAAATTGAAACAATGGAAAGAGAGGAGGAAAAAGTTGAGAAGGAACTGAGAGGAGGCGGAAAAAGTAAGAAACAATAACGACGGAAACCAGAATAAAAGGAGAGGAGGAAACAAGAATCTGGTGGTGTGAGTGAGAGCTAGATCGTGGTGTGCGGCTGGCTCACAGAAATTGGGACACAGGAAGCTCGCAGCAAATGCAAAAGACTATTGTCGCGTCATTGGGTATGACAGCTATGGTTCATTGCAACAAAACCAAAATCTTTCAATGTTTTAGATTTTAAGGGGAAATGGAGATTTTCATCTAGTTTTCAATATCGCGGAGAAGTGTTGCAATAAACACGACCCACTTCGCCACACACCAAACATAATCGTTGCTGTGGCAGCTGCACCCTTAACCCATGCTGCCACTGCCGCTATTAACTAAGTACCTAGTTTTCAATAGGTGGAAATTTCAATGAGATGATCCATTCCCAACAAACACATCTAAAACTAAGCAATCAAAAGTTCTTGTGTCAGAACTAAGAAGAACTCAATAGTTAAAAAGTGAGGCATTATTAGTTTTGATAAATAAAAAGTGAGTTAGTAGGAATTAGTGATATACTGTTTTCGAGCTCGTATCAAAATGCATAGTTGAACTTCACAAATCTGAACACAAATAAAAGAAACGCTTCCCCAAACCAAAGGAATCAGAATCAGAGTAGTTTTCCACAACCAGAAAGCAATACACAGCAATTACTTGAGAACATCTACAAGGGACGCGAATAGAACAGTGTCTACATAGAGATTAATGAAACCAATTTAAATCCTACTCTTTGTCATGGGATTTTAGATTACAACACATACAATCAAAACCACTGATCTCAAAAACCACAATCCAAATTAGACACCACATTCGTGCTGCATCGCCATCATCTTAAATTCGTATATTTATGATAGAATAAACTCGGTTGAGACTCCATCACTATAAAATTTCACGCAAAAGATATAGAACCACAATCAACGTAAAACCAAATAAATGAAATAGAAGAACCACAACCAATAACCTCAACATATGAAGCATAAAGAATGCAACCAAACAGCGAAAATTGAGAGAGTCATATGCAGAATAAATAGCAGAAGAAATTTATAAAAGACCTATGAAACATAGCGACACACTAAATATGAATGCCTAAGTTACATTGTATGCATCGAGTTACAGATGTTCGTCATAAAGTTGCAGGTGTAGAAACAAAATGTTAAATTGAAAGTAAAATGACCATCATGTTCTGGTACTTGATCAGCGCAATCATGCTAAGGTTGAGCAAAAATGCCAGAATAATTTCAACCTCTTGACCAAATGAAAGAATAGTATCAAACACTGTGAATACCTAACTTTATAAAACAAAAATCATCTTTGAATAGCACACACTACCTACCTAGCACATATATAAATGCAAGACCAGTCAACAATTTCCCCTTTAACCCAAGGGAAATGTCAAACAACAGATAGCCACAGTCCCTCAAATAGGAACATAAGGGACCATAACCAGAAATCAAACTAACTTGAAATGCTAAAATTAAACAAACTTTATCTGCAAACAACATAGGATCCAACGATAATATTGGCTTGACCAGAACAATAACACACATTTGAAGAAAAAAAACATGTTTAATTAATAAAATAAACTGTCAATAACAATATAGTTTTTGTAAACTGAAAACAGCATGATAATCCAACTATATCTGTATAATAATAACTTCTAATATCTGTTTTTTGTGATCCCCCCAAAATATCCAAAAAGAGTAAAAAAACAATTGCAAAATTGTTCCTTTCTTCTGTCTTTGATACCCCATTTACACAATAAATAAAATAAACTAATACTACTAAGCAGTGAAATGGACTAGCTAGTTTTTGAGTCCAAACCACCACAAATTGAATAAATTCCCATTCCACCACCACCCCTACCATTTACATCCCAAAATCAGAGCCAAAAAACCACGATTCATTCGATTCTTACCACATTTCAAGTCAAATTTCTCTCCATCTTGGACTTGGTACAGGCACAGTTGGAGAAAGAGGAAGTTGAGGAAACCCTAAATTTCCTGAATTGGGGGAAAACAATAAACCTGGTGACAACAAAGGATAAGATGATAGCTGTGAATTCAAACACCCAAATGGACCTGGAGAAGACGGCATCTGAAACGAAGACGATGATTGAGCAACCGTTGCCGGTGGTGCCGGTGGCGGCACAGCTTCCTGTTGCGGCGGCGGTTGATTCTCTTGCTGTTGGTTCTGTTCTGGTTGAGGTGGTAAAACCGTCGGAAGAGGCAAAGGTGAAAAACCAGAAAAGCCTTTGGAATCGATGGTGGAGCAGAAATTCTGCAGATCGCGCATGTAAGCTGAAATCGGAGATTCCGCGGCGGCGTGAACGGTGGGAAACGGTGGTAACGGAGATAACGGTGCTTGAGGTCTACCTAAACCAGGAAAGTTGTTATTATGATTAAAGTTAACAGCGTTAAAGTTAAAGTTGAAGTTTTGCGGTTGAAGAAGATTGGGACGGTGGTTAAGTAACGGCGGTGGACGGTTAGTGATATGAGGTAACGGCGGTGGACGGATACGTTGAAGACGTGAACTTTGAGGTTTAGGTTGTTGAATAGGTGGTGGTGTTATAATACGGTCATGTGCAGGTGAGCCTGTTAGTTTTTGAACAACGTCACGAAAATCGTTTTTGTTTATGTTGTACACTGGTGGTTGGTGTTGTAGTGGATTATTAAGGTTTTGTGTTTGTTGTGGTAGTGATGGTGGTTGAATAGGTTCATAAGTGGGTTGTTTTTTGTTGTTGTTGTTGATAATAGGTTTTGAGATCTTATGTGAAAGCTTGTTAAGATGTCTCAAACATTGATCTCTATCAGAAGTATTAGAATCTGAGGATTGTTCCATCACACAAACACAAATTTGATTTGCTATGTTGTTGTTGTTGTTGTTGTTGTGTGGATATGATATGGGTTTTCTTTCTCTTCTTATCTCAGCACACCGAGTAGGGTCAGAACAGAAAGAGAAGATTATATTGAATACAATATTTAGTGTGCTTATATTTTCAAGGATGGTTTTTAAATACTCATAGAGTGAGGAATGGTCAAGTCTCAATACACCAAAAATAAAAAAGAGTACTATTGAGTGAGGTGGTGAATAGTGATGTTGATAAAAATAATAAGATCTTTGTGTTCCTTTGTTTCATGCATCTCTTTCACTTCTTTTTATATTGTTTTCTAGACTCTAGTTTTAGGATAAAAAGAAGAGAACAGACAAGAATCGCAAAAGAAGGAAACCCATTGCATTCCTATTTTTTTATTCTTTGCTTAAATATAGTAATATTGTTTTAAATATTATAAAATTTAATTCGGTCTTATCTGCTAATTTGTAAATTTCATTTATTATTTTGACAAAAAAATAGATCTAGAATATTATTAATTAGATTTTTGGTACACATATTTGTACACACAATTAAGTTGTTTGTAAATCTATATTATTTCCTTTACACATTTGTAAATAGTAAATTGTTTTCAAATGTTGACCTAAAAAATACATTTTAAAATTAAATATTTTGAATAAATTTTCTCAATTATACATTTTCTTTAATATTACTTTCTTCAAACACGCTTCATTTTTAATAAGCAAATCATATCCTTTAAAATTAACTTCGTAAAAAATTGAACTTGAGAACACACTCCAAAGTCCAAAAGTAACAATGAGACTAACTCAAATGAGTTAGTACACCTCATGTTAATACAATACAAATTTATCTTTAAACCAAACTAACTCAAATAGGTTAACACATCACATGTCGATACAATACAAATTTATCTTTAAAGAAAGTTAAAAAAATGATATTAGACACATTAATATATAAATGATCATGTTAACCGATGCCTCTGGGGCATTAGTTAAGCAGCTAAAAATAGAAAGAAAAAATAAAATCAGCATTAAAAACAAAAAATAATTCAAATTTCAAAAAGTAAAATACACAATTTTCAAGAAAACATTTCATTTTTCTTCTTCAAAAAAAAAACATTTTCTTTTATAAATCCTTAACTAGTGCTCCGAAGGCACCCCGTTAACATTTCTCATGTATAAAAAATATTAAAATAATGGTTTTGGAAAACCTACACACATAATCGACATGTTTTCTGGTGGACTTGCACAAAATTAACATGTTAAATTTATGATGAGTGTTATATAAACCTTCTCTCTAACCATCTTTGAAAGTGATTCTTTTCTTGAATCAAACTTATATTGATCCACACTTTGCAAATTGTGTCAATTAAAATGATGGATTCACATGAGTTTTACAAAATAAAAAAGTGAGTTTTAGAAGAAAAAAAAATGTTCATGACATTTTCCTAAATTACTAGTATTATGAATCTCTTTTCATCTATATAAAAAAATAACGTTAATGGATACTTCAGGGCATTCTTTTAGGACCTCAAATAATATCATTTTGTGAAACTTCATGTAATGAAAACATTGAAAATTAAGAATACTTATAAAACACACTTAGACCACTCATTAAAAGCAACTAAATCACATGGATTCCATATAAATTTTATGAGTTTCGTCTAAATTTTAACCAATAAAAATAAATCTTTGTTATTAGCATTTCTCTTATATAAAAAATATTGCACAAATAGAAAGTCGCACGGTCTTAGAAAAAAAAAGTTGAAATTGAAGTTGTAAGGAAATTGACGTGGCAGATTTCAAATTCAGTCATCCTCATTCATTGCTGGTCAAACCTGTTACGGTTGCTTTGGCTGTTAGCACCAAATTGGCCGTAAGCACAGAATCTTAAATCATTTCTGTACAAGGTGGATGATGACACGACCAAAAATAGAAAAACCAAAAAGATGTTATAGCACTTTAGAACAAAAAAAATAGAAAAAAATACTAAAATGTTTTTTTGGCTCTGGATTTCTATCTCCATGTTTGTACTGTGACCTAAATCATGTGGTGGTCCTTGTTTCCTCTTGCAAATACCGGTCATATAACAAATTAGTCACTCCATTTATAATATTCGTATAAATTCATTTAAAATCTTTGCTAAAAAAATTAATTTATAATCTTTCAACGTTTTACATTTAAAAAAAAACATTTGACATTCTTTCAACTATGTATATTTGAAATTATTCTTTAGGAGCCATATTCACCGTAGGTTTATTTGTGGTTGTGGGCATTTAGCATTTTATTTAAGCATGTAATTAAAGGGTTCACTATTTCCAAAACCTGGTCAAAAGTCCGTTATTCTGTACTGTATTAGTCAGTGATTCTATGAATGTTTTCTTTTTTCCAACCTTTTGACCACATTCTACCTCCTTAGTTATCCTTTTTGAGTAGTAGCATCACTAGTTTAGCAAGAAAAAGAAATTAATGTCAAATAAAAAGCCGCAAAAACTGATAAACCTTTACCGCATGTTTTACATCTACGTCCAGAATGGAATCCTCCAATTTTTTTAGTATTTAAATAGATTTCACATGTGTCCCGTAAATGTAGCTTAGTTGGTACTAGCTATCAGGAATAATTTGTGCGAAGGATCGGAGTTTCAATTCCGGATTCTCCACTTTTCCACACATAATATGTGTGAATCTAGCCACTAGACTGCTTGATTAAAAAAAAAAAAATCTCATATGTACACATCAATCATTTATATTTTTTTATTAAAAGTATTTAATAAACACTCGATTTCTCTAACGTAACATTTCACACAAATTTCTTAAATGAGACACACAAATCAACTATCAATCATTTTTTATAATTACATATCAATTTTTTAATTAAAATGGTGTGGGCCCCACTTAAATTTGGAGTCTTAATGTGAGACTTTGGGTCTTCTAAAACCCTCAAAACATTTCTCTCCAATGGGGTACCTATTAGGTACCGAGTCTAAAATGATGAAGACTTCACCATTAAGGATGGTCTAAATATTAAATTTTATTTTTCTTTTAGATTTGTCTTTTTTTATTTATAGATTTCCTCCACAAAATTCAATTTGAGTCGATATTCGTTTAAACTGTTTAATATATTAATTTTTATTTTTCTTTTAGATATTTTTAAAAAAATTTAAACTATTTAATATATTAATTATTTTTACAAGGGAAAGGCTAACAAATGGCCTTGAAGCACTTGTCTACAAGTTTAAAAATTAATCTTTTGAATTCTTGAAATGACCGTTAAGAAAGAACATATTCTATATAAGATTTACAAATAATTTCCTCTTTGAATCCTTAACAAATATCCTTAGACAATTGTTATCATAACCCTTTTTATAATACTAATAATAATAATAATAAAGGACATACTAACAAATGTCCAAAAAAATAAAAAAATTATGAGTTAAATGAAACAAAAATTGTCCCCGTGAGATAGCTCAGTTGGCAGGGACATACGTTGTTATATGCAGGGGCCGGGGTTCGAACCCTAGACATTCCACTTACTCACCTTCAAAAAGGTGAACTTCAACCACTGGACTACTTGACAAAAAAAAAAAATTTAATAACTTAAAAAGTTTAAAATTTTAACTTTTCAATATAAAATGTGATTTTTAATTTCTTTTTCACCTTCTTAACTTATTCTCTAACATGACCCTGTATAATTTAGTCAACAAAGTTTAATGGCAAAGTTTAAAAGAGCTGATCCATATTACACAGCCGTTGGCCAGAATACACTGTCCGTTAATGGCCACCAACATTATCAAATAAGCAATATGCACAAAGAAAATGTTAAGGATATGGAGGCACTTTATGTAGATAAAATCATTATTATGTCTTCGAAATAGTTTTCTTTTACTTTTTCACTCGTCGTAGTTGCTTATCTTCGGTCTCAAATTTAATTTGGCCGCTTTCTGGGAACACTTCTGAATCTCAGAATTGTACTAGAATTTGTATGTTTTTCCTATTAATTTTGTTAAGAATAAGAATATTGTACCAAAATCAATATGGTACCAAAGTTTAAGGGAACTCCATTTGTATATTTGTGGACAACTAAATCGCTTTTGCATTACCCATAAGTATAGTTTTACAATCAGGTTAATAAACAACGTCATATTTTATTGGGTTTTGCTAACCAGCACCTTAAGGGTAGTGGTTAAGGAATCCTTTAGTAGGAACTTTGTTTTAAAAATGTAAGTTTTTATTTTTGTCTTAGCAATAATTACACCATTTTTTGATCCAAACTTACTAATTTTAACACTTCAACCATTACCACAAGTGCACTCTTTGACATTCTTCTATTTTATTTAATTTGATGGTGAACCTTATTGAGCCAATGATTGAAACAACTATTTGCATGATACAAGATTTATCTTCCTCATATATCATATACTTGGTATTGAATATGAACAACCTAGAAAGTTTTACTGAAATGTACCTCAGGAGCAAGTTGTTGTGGACAAACTTGTTGAGTCGGCCCTCCCTATGTGATGGGTGCCCTTGCTTTCTGGGACTGTGATCCCACCTTAGATGCATTACATTTACTAGGCAAATGATTAATAAACTGCAATAGGAAATATCTTTTGTTAAAGGTCATTGGTGATGTTTCTTTCTTGAATTAACTCTCCTTCCAAGTCTTTTGACTGAGATATAAGAAAGCAACTTATATTATTTGTTTATGCGTGTTAAAGGTTGCAAGAGCGTAGGAATCTCAGATATGCCATTGATTATGCTTTTTCTATTTCTTCCTTTTTATATTGATTGGTCTATCAATGCATCGACAATGTTGTTTGAACACATTGATAAATGACGTGAAGTTTATATGTCATTATCTTCTAAGTTTGGGATAAAAAGAACTTAATTTCTTGTTTTTCAAGGCCATTTTGCGGTAATAAGCCTCTATTATTGGATAGGCATTCACTTAATTAACAATGATATTATAATAAGCTTGTATTTGCAAGCAACAATAGTTTTTTTTGGAATGGATTTTGTTGTTTTTATCTTTAGCCCCATTCATTCTAAGAGAAAGGAGATCCCAACAAATCCAGTCTATCCAGAGTTTGGTTAAGAGGTAGACACAATATAATAAAATTTTCTTTTAAATAGAATTTAAACTTATCATAAACTCATTAACCGACATTTAAAAATAAAAAAAAGTTTATCAGCAAATGATGATTTGTTTATTTTTTGACATGTATCATTGTTTCTTGGAGAGATGTGTTGATATAGAATGACTATATTTAAGAATCCTTATGTAATATGATAAGTTGTTGATTTTTCTATTTTTTGTTTCTTTCTTTTCTACTGAGTTAGGTTTATGTCTTTGGTTTTTTTTTTCATAAATAAATTTTTAGCTTATATTTTTTTTTGTTTAAACTTGGTATTTTAAATGAAAAATCTCAATTGATGTGAATGAATGTGAACTGTGAAGTGATGGAGTTGCCTTCAACATTTTTTTAGCGTCCTTAGTTTGGACAAGTGTGATTGTGGTATGACATTTTATCTTGGTTATAGATTTCATGTTCATTTGTTTGGTGGGTTGTTTTGTGCGTATTATTTCTAAAAGATTGTGTATTATTTGTTTAATAATCTTTAAATTGTTCAATGGAGTCATATTATATACCGAGGATGTAAAACTTATTTCATGGTGTTGTTTCAAAACTCATGTGAAAAGTCTAATGGTTCTCATGGGTGTTTAGGATATGGGGTCTTTGATTTTTGTTTGTATAGTGTTTGTACCTTCTTATTTGCAGTACTTTTTATGCGCTAAATTGTTTATATTGTGTGCAATTTTATTTTTAAAAAATGCCACGGAGAAGGAGGAGAAGAGAGATCAGGGGAAAATATTTTTATTCACTGATGTACTCCTGAATGTTACAATGTGCTCTATTTATAGAAAAATGGAGTAACTTATGAACTATGTCCAATATCCTAGTGATATGACACATTAACCTCTTTACTATTTGGACATCCACTATTAATATTTATAACATAAAACATTTAATCTTCTTTCTTTTATGCAAGTATTCGGTATCAACTACAAGAAGACATAGATTTACCCGCAAAAGTTAGAGTCTAAAGGTCTAAAAACTTTTAACATTTTCTTTTGTCATTTGTGGCCGTCAAAACTCGGTTTCTTTTAACATTATTTTACATACTCTTAGATAATTGGTCTCTCACATACAACTTTTTCACTTCCACAACACTTTCTATTTGGAATCTCAACCTAGAGTTCACTTCACACACCACCGCTCCTCGCCTCCTTCGACTCAGTCTCACACCATCGCAAATGTTGTTTTTTTAGTGACGATTGTACTCTTTATTTATACACCATTTATTTTGGTCATATAGAGTACAAATTGCTAATTGATTTGTAACGTTAATGGTTCCGCTACTTATTATTAGTTTGTAAGACAGTTATCCTTGATTATGTCCTTGTTTCTTATGTTATTTTTGATTGTGTTGTTGTTTTCTATGACTCAAAAAAATATGTTGATTATTTTAAAATAAAAAATTATTTGTGACTTGTTTTGGGATAAACCTGGTCTTATCTAAGTATTGTCACGTGCTTGTTGGACTTGAATCTCATCAGACTTATGGACATATTGGACTCTAAATATCAACTTGGTATAATGTAACGATCGAGTTCGGATCATATAAAACCCGACCTAACCCATCATTTATGCACCCATATCATTTAATTCTGTTACAGTTTCTTTTTCCCGAGCTAGTCCTGTTTGTATTAAAAAAGAAAATAAAACCTGATTTATTTATTTTTGTATAAAAAAAGATGGATGTGGGAGGACCAACTAAAGGGGTATAGAGTAAAACTTTCAAACAGTACCAATATAGACATGGTTAAGCTTTCGTAAATGGCCCTTCATACATCATACATGACTACAAATGGAAAGCGATTCAAGGAAACTCAAAATAAATAAATTTGTTTTTTTTTGTCGATCGATTGTTTAGATTGTTTGGTTCGTAAATACTGAACATCATTTTTTTGTGTTTTTAAAAACTTCGATAGAAATTTATTGAAGGATGTTTTAAAGAATTTGTAAGTAAATATGACAGCTAAAAAAGCACCCTTTCAAAATGAAAGAAACCAAACAATTGAACTCACTTAAACATCAAGGCAATTTTTTTTTTTAGTGAAAAATTATTGGACCTGCGTGTTTGTTCTGCATATTGTTAGTCACATCCTCTATGATTACATTTATTGTTTGTTGCGATCATATTTTATAAACACTAATTACTGAGTTGAGTAAAATAAAATAAAATGAATGAGTTAAATGTAAACCAAAATAATGTAGGTAGGCAACTAATCACTAACGGTAATAAATATTATTTATCAGGTTTTTCTCTTCTTTCATTTAAGGTTCATTTGCAATCATGCTTGTTTAGTTATGTGATATCTATGGTCTTATTTTGGTCAAAGATATAAAAGTTGATGAGTTTGTTTGTTACTTTGATTCTTTATACCGTATTAACCTTATTAAATATCTCAATGTAAAGTTAGAGGTGTACATGGGTCGGTTTGGGTTGAGTTTGGTCAAACCCAAAATCCGAACCATACATAGTACTCCGTTTTAAGTGCGGTAAACACATTCAACGCTTTCTTGAATTTATTTTCAATTAATAAATATAAAAAAATTGATTTCTAACAGTCTTGTAAAAAAGAAATAGAGGGATTTTTTTTATTGAGAGCGTGTTTGTTTTTTTTTATGTTTATTTAACTTAATCTCAGTTTTGAAATAAAATAAAGATGCATACACAAAGATAAACAATTTTGCACGTTTTGTTGAATTTCGTTTGAAAAACATCGTACCACAAAGCATTTCCTTTTACAAAGAGATAATACAAAAGGAAGATATGCTGCTTACATGAGTCATGAGATCACATGTTCAACCATTTCTCCACATGTCTACACAAATAGCAAGAATAGAATAATATAAAAGATAGAGTTTAATATGTTTTGGTCCCTATAAAATTAATATTTTTTAAGTTTAGTCCTTACTTAATTTTAATAGTTTTTTAGTCCCTAAAAAAAATTCTACAGTCAGTATTAGTTCCTCTTCAATTCAAATTTGTTTAATTTATGCTTAAACTCTTGAGTTTTTGAACAATTTTTCGCAAACGTGTCGTTACTAAAAGTTCCTATGCAAAAAATTGACTTAATTTTAATAGTTTTTTAGTCCCTAATTTTTTTTTCTACAGTCAGTATTAGTTCCTCCTCAATTCAAATTTGTTTAATTTATGTTTAAACTCTTGAGTTTTTGAATAATTTTTCACAAACGTGTTAAGAACGTTACTAAAAGTTCCTATGCAAAAAATTGTCGCAAAATTTGATTTATACGTCCAGATTTTGTTAATTTTATCTTAAACTTTTGCCGTTTTAAAATATTTATATTTAATTCGTTTCTTGTTAAAAATTTCTAAATTTTGGTAAATGAACCTTTTATAGTGTTATAAACTTGTCTCAAAAAAATCGTTCAAAAATTTAAAAGTTTAAGGATAATTAAACAAACTTTGTTGTAACAAGGATTAAAAGAAGGATTTTTTTTTGTAGGGACTAAAAAACCTATTAAAATTAAGTAAGGACTAAACTTAAAAAATCACAATTTTATAGGGACCAAAAACATATTTAACCCTAAAAGAAAAGTAAATGATATAGAAATATTCAAACAAAAACAATATTGTTATGAATATTAGTGGATGTCCATGTCCTTCAATCTTCCACCTTCCTATAACCTCACTAGTAAATGTATGGTTAGTGGTTCTTAATTGGTTTCATCATTTACTTGCTCATTTGTATCCTATAAATATGACATATATTGTAATGTAAAGAATACACTTGTGAAGTAATACATTACACTCTTATGTTCTCTCTTTGTTTCTTTCTCTCTATTATTATATATTTTATAATATAATATCTTATATTGCTAACTGCTAAGGATCAATTTCATAACACGTTATCGGTACGAGGCTGATACCATTTTAGCTAATATTGATTATTTCTTCTTGTTGTGTCATGTATGTTCTGATCAACATTTGTCATACCTTATTGACTATTAAGCTACCTATATTATTAATTTTACGATCTTGTGTTATTATATTACAATTGTATTTAACTTCACTCAGTTCTAATTTTACGATCTTGTTTTTTTTTAATTAAAACTAGTTACAAACCCGTGCTTCGCACGGGTTAAATAACATATCTTGTAAAAAAATAGTTTCAAAGGAAAAATGAGCAAATCAGTGAATATTGCACAAACAATAGAAATTTTTATCAAAACATTTATGAAAGCTTTACCAAGTCTTGATTCATGAATAAGTTAATATGTTGCCAACTGGTTAATTCAAATGTATGTTTATTAATGTGATTTTTTTTAGATGACATAAGTTATATCTTATAAACGCATAATTGCTTGAATTCTAATCTTCCAATTTTGCCAAAGACATGTACTGAAACTGCCCTCAACGGCAATGTAGCACCTTTTTATTCTACTATTTAAAGGGCTGACACAAAGCATTGTAAAACTTTGATGCATAAAAAGTGTCTCTTTCACTCTGATCAAGAGAAACTGGTGCAACTATATAGTAAACATTCTCATGTTTTTCAATGACTAAAATTAGGTGTCATTGCATGAAAGTTATATTTTGTGGTTTCTACAAATGTGTTTCCATGGAATGCTATAAATATTTTTGTCTTTAAATATATACAATCTGTTTTAGCAATTTTTTACAGAGATGTTAATTTACATTTGTTTCAACAATGTTGATGCATTTTTTCTAAGAATATAGGTTAAGATCATATGTGAATCAATTGGGTGACATAATGCACCGATAAAGTTAATATTATCGTTCCTATCCAACAAATTATAAATAAGAGTTTAACTGTTCTTGTTCATTGGTGACCATATTCAACCAAAAAAAAATTTGTTTGAAAGAGGCAGAAATAGAAATCATAAATTATGACCAATCTTATGTGTTTCACATGCTAAAAAACTTTAAAATTAAAAAAATGTTGTTCAACTTACATACATGATTTCTTTATCAAATTAGATTTTGGAAACAACCATTATTTTTTAGTCAGAGATCTTGACAAACATCTCAGAACCTAATTACACATGAAAGTCACATAATTTTGCAAGAGTTGATGGCATGTTTTCAAAAAAACTGACAAAGAAAGGGTCAATCACTCCTTCATGATGTGTTTGACAAACTTAGTGGAAGACAATTGCGTTGGATTATAGGCATCAGATGCAATGTCATCTTGGTATTTCTCAGCGGTCGGACGCTTTGCATGAGTGCAATTCCAAATCATTTTCACCACAAGCAGAGAAGGGTTGTTGTCACAATAGGGATAAAATTTCCATAGTTAAAATGAATATAATATTAATAATTACAATAACAAATCACACATAAATTCAATGCATTTATTATACCGTGAGAATGTTAAGGGTCTGAGGACTCAGCAGAAGCATTGTTTTTCTCGAGAATGAATATTTGAGTTGGATTATCATAGATAACATTCTACAATAATAAAATTGAAAACTAAATATAAGTGATAGAAAAAGAAACAGTCAAATCAATTATTAAAAAAGAACAGGACAGACACAAAGAACCTCATTAAGTTGTCGCTCCTCTGGCTGAAGATGAGACTTAATTTTCTTGATGACAACATGATCATGGGAAACACCTAAAACGAATGTTTGATGATAGTATGGTTGATGCTTGACACGTAACACAAACTCAAGGTCGGGTAATTTATCTAGATGTTTTGGATATATTTTAGGATCATCCTCACCGACCTTCATAAATAAATACAATTACATAAGTTATAATACCTATCAACCATGCGGAAAATAAGATGAAAACTAAATTAGGGATACCTCTTGCATATTCTTCCTAAGAGCTTGGGCAGTAATACCAATAATCTTAAGACATTCCATATCCCATAACACAAATTCAGCTTTGTGACTATCATGAACAACTTGCACAACTACCTTGTATTTGATAAAATGGATAGATTCAAAGACATATTAGAAATGTGCCAAACAAAAAAGCACTAATCCACCACATGAAATTTTAAATATGTAACCTAGTCAATGGATCATCAACATCTTATTTGCATGTACATCTATAGCTAGAACCATTTGATTTTGATGCCTTTGGATATTTGGTGCAACTCTCCTAATATCATCCAAACTGGTCAGGATTGAATTTAGTTATTTTCCCAATAGTGATGCAATATG
Organism: Medicago arabica; assembly: GCA_946800305.1. Classification (NCBI taxonomy): domain Eukaryota; kingdom Viridiplantae; phylum Streptophyta; class Magnoliopsida; order Fabales; family Fabaceae; genus Medicago; species Medicago arabica. The sequence continues at coordinate 54,708,910 of OX326967.1, forward strand.
TATCCTAACAAAATTATGCAAATGAAATAAAGAATAAATATATTTTTAATTTGTGCGTAAAAAAACTCAAAGCATGTTTGTGCATAAAAAAAGCAGACCTTGACTAAGTTTTTTTTTTAAGGAACCTTGACTAAGTCTCTAAATTCAACAATTGACCTAACTTGATACATATTGGAAAAATTGTTGTACGAAGTACGTTGAGAAGAAGCCGAACCTTAACTTAAGTTATGACTGAAGCTTTGACTATGAGTTTGAGAAGTATTAAGGTCACGACAGCTATTTAAGAAATCATAATATTGTACTGTGAAATCATAATGCGAACTTACCAAGTCTTAAACTTCTCAAAAATTGGGTGATGTAGGTTGATGAGCAGCCTCGAACTTGAACAATTGTTACATATATTTGGCTTGCCATTGTCTATAAAATGGAAGCAAATAATTCAAGGTAAATAGATGGTACATGACAAAGTTGTTGACAAAAATAATAAATGTATATCACATTGACCTTCAAGCTTGCATTGAGCATGAGTCAATATTAAAACAACATGTCATACATCATTTCAATCAGCAAGAAAATCCATCAAAGCTACATAGTATTTTTCCCATAGTGTTACATCAACCATATTCCCACTGCATAAGGAAATACATCTTTTAGGTCATTATCAAACCTATACAAAATCCTATCATTTGATGCTGACAAATTAGAAAATAATACCTTTCACCTCTCAATTCAATGTTCGTACACAGTTTCTTTCTAGCCACAATTGACGTTGTCTTGACAATCTCACGAAGAAGCCCGATGATTTCTTTAAAATTTTTTACATCTATAAGAACCTTATAATCGGAGAAAACACATAAATAAATTAAAGCACATAACTATACCATATAAAACGTCAGTTTTGAATTTTAGTTAATTTGTCATCCTTCTGCACCTTTCTACCAGAACCAAAAACAACCTTAAAGGGATGGTCAACAGGCTTAATTGCAATGTCATTATCAAACACATGACAATTATACAAAGTATAAGTCTTGCTTTCCTCGACCAAAGCCTTCCAATGCTCCAATTCTCTATCTCGAGTTATTACATGAACTCGATCACCATAAATTCGAGAAAGAAACAAAAAAACAGAAATAAATCAAAATGTACACTAATAAGTAACATTGATAAATCATAAAGCAGATTACAAATTTTTTAACTAACTCCTCTAACCTCTGTATCATAAATAATGAGCTTCATAAGTTGATTCTCATTGATACCACTCACAATCCAAGAATCAAGCACTTTAAACTTATTTTTTCAAATGTCCAAATCCTTTTTGAGATCCTTAATGTAGTCATAATCCCTTGACATTGAAATCCCTATATAGAAGCACAACAATACATCATTTAATTTTATTCTCATTGTTCATTATGATATTGAAATAAGCTAACATATTTATGTGTGATCAATTTTTGTATTAACAAATCAACCTGATCTTAAATGCACAAATTTTTGTATCATCAACTTTATGGACCTCAATGATATGACAAAAACAAATTTAAACCAATCAACCTTTGTACAACTCAATAATATAAGAAAAAATAAACCAAATATGAAAACTGTTACACCTTTAGGAATACTCATAAAATCAAACAACTAATCAAGGTATTATATCATCAATTTGGAAATTTAATGCCACATGTTAAAATATTAGCTAATCAAGGTACTATATCATAACCCACATGCATCAAAAAAAATTCAACTATAGTACCAGAAGGTAAAATAACAATTGTGACAAAACTTTACCATGCGCTAAAATTCAATCATCACGACCTTTACTATAATCCACATGCATGCATTTATTTAGACCATGAAAAAAATGCATCAAATGCAAAAACAGGATCGCAACAACAAGCATGTAAACATGACAACCTCAACTAAAAAAAATCATCTTTCTTGAAAACAAACAAAGAATGAAAAACAAAACACCTGAGATTAAAGGGAGATATTTCTGCAGCCATACAACATAACAATTTCGGGTACATAATCCACTAACAATCGGGGGAAAAAAGCAAAAAATAAAACCCTTAAAATGCAGAATCATGAAGAAAAAAAAGGAAGAAAACCACCTTTGATGAAACAGAAACTAAAACATTGTCGAAAAATGAACCCCTCAAAATAAAATGAAAATGCAAAACAAAAGAAACAACAAAATATTTGAATAGGAGAAATAATTTAAGGAGGCTCAAATAATAACATAAATAATATCAAAATAGTTTATTTTTTCTTTGTCAATCATACTCCCTTCGTTCCTTTTTAAATGTCTTTTTAGGGTGAATTTTTCGTTCCTATTTAACCGTCTTTTTGGTATTTTAAGGATACGATTTGTCAATTATACCCTTTCTTATTTACTTTTATTTTTTTCAATAAAATTAATTAATGCTGTCTATTTGGAAAACTAAAGTTTGTTTTTTTTAAACAAAGTTTATTTATTTATTTTGACAAGAAAGTTTGTATCTTATTATCTTCAAATTTAAACAAAATTTTGTTCCCAACAATGGTTCCAAGAAGAGTTAAAATTCTATAAATAAGATGAGTAGCAATTGTTAAAATTTTCAAGTGTGACTCTAGCATTGGTTGAAGCCATAATTGAAGTCTTAACTTTAATTAAAGGAGTTGGAAGAAAGTTAATTTTTTTCTTAACTTTTGATTAATGTGAAGTTGGAATAATTTTTATATTGACTTAAAATAATTAAAAAGATGTGCACGATATTTAGAAAATTGACAATTGTTTGTTATGAGATAGAGAGAGAGCGTGCAAAAAAAAAAGGAATTTGTTTGAGAAAAAGATAATAACTGACAATTGTTTGTTACGTGAGAAAGATAACTTATTAAATTTATTTGAAAGACAAAGTGTGTGCAAAAATATATGAAATTATTGGTGGATTAGAATGAGGGTATAATAAGAATAAAATGTGCAAAAAAACACATCGCTATTTTTGTGTTAATTTTCTAAAAATACACTTAAAAAGGAACGGAGGGAGTACTATGTAGCAAATTTCGTTATAAGAATACCATATTTTTGGTGACTTTCAAAAAGATAAGAATTTATATTATTTGACATTATATTTGCTACATTGTTGGTGTCATTGAAACAAATATGTTTAATTTTTTTGAATAAGAAAAATATATGCATAGTTTGTTACAATATAAAGTATATTTTTTTAGGCATCTATACTTGTATTTTTAATTAAAATCAAAATTTTATAAAAATAAGCATACACTTTATGCAACGCTAAAAAAAATTATCTGCATTAGCATAACAAAAAAAACAGAAAGACGGATATAAAATATTACTCTAAACGCTAATGCGTGTGTGTATATATTTCCGAGGTTGAAGATAGGAAATAAAATTATTTGATATCATTAAATGACAACGTGAATAAAAATATTTGTGAGGTTGTGATGATTAAGCGATATTAAAATTAAATATATGAGTGATAAAAAGATAATAAAGTTCCTCTGAAAAAAAGATAATAAATTAAATGGAACCTCCTTAAAAAAATTAAGGGCCCGTTTGTTTCAGATTAAAACAAAAGTGATTTTGACATAAAATAACTTAGAGAGATTATATTTTAGAGATTTTATGAAAGATCAGAATCTATTTTGCTTTTGTTTAAGGTAATAAAAATCACTCTTTTTAAACAAATAATCTAGTTCGTTTGGATACAACCATATAAGAGATATTTTTTGTTACAACATTAGTTCAATCTTTTAAACCATATTTTCTCTCTCCTTTAAAAGAATCTATTTTTTTAGAAGCTGCTCTTAACAGCTTCTCGTTTGAAGCTGTTTTTAGATTCTGATTTTCATAAAAAGTTGTGACAAACAGATGCAAAAAGCTTAAAAGTCACAGGCTCTAAATGGAACGGTTAAAAAAAATAAAAAATAAAATGGAAGAAAAAAACATATTGAAATATAATAATAAAAAATAAAAGAAGAGGTTCTCAACATGAGTTGAAGAGAGGTGCTTGTAAAATAAATTATCGACAAGTAGTTTTTTGACATAACATTCAACAACTTTTGACCAAAGCTCATTCCATTCAATTTTATGCATTAAAAAAATATACTTTTTAGTAAGTACTTAATTTGAGTTGTTTTGAGAAGTTGAAAAAAAGTCGGGTCAAACGGTGCCTTACTCTCCCACAACGGTAGTTTGGAAGCAACTGAATTTAGGATTATTTTTATCCTTATAAAATAAAAAGAAAATAATTTAAAATAAAATATAGAATATAGAATATAATATAATATTATATATATATATATAACTCTATTAATAATGATAGTTATTTGGATGAGGTGACACTCTTCAAGGTTAAGGAATTTTTGAATTACCAAAAGGGCAAAATTGGAAATTTATGATGCATCAATTTTATTAAATAGTTATTAATAGATAGATAGCAACTAGTTTTAGTTTAACTCGCGTGATCCCATGTAAGTTATTTATGTTCTAGATCCCATGTTATTTTTGAGGAAGATCCTGTTTCTCTATTTGGGGCTTCCGATTGGGGGTGATCCGCGTCGATTAGTGTTTTGGGAACCTGTTGTTAATCGCATTAAATCTAGATTGTCTGGTTGACATAGTTGGTTTCTTTCTTTTGGTGGTCGCCTGATTCTTCTTCGGTCCGTTCTGACTGCTCTACCTGTTTATGCTCTTTCCTTCTTCAAAGCTCCGGCAGGTACAATCTCTTCCATTGAATCTTTGTTTAATATTCTTTTTGGGGGGGGGGGGGGGGGGGGGTGAGGATAAAAAAAAGGTTACTTGGATTGGGTGGAATACTTTGTGTTTGAGGAAGGAGGATGGAGGGTTGGGAGTTAGGAGATTGAGAGAGTTTAACACCGCTATGTTGGGTAAGTGGTGTTGGCGGTTGTTAGTAGAGATGGATGCTTTATGGGGTAGGGTGTTGGTGGCGAGATATGGTGGGGCGGATGGTGGTTTGGAGGATGGGGGCTGGAGTTGTTCTTCTTGGTGGAGGGAGATTGTGACGATTAGAGATGGTATAGGTGAGGGAGGAGAGGGTTGGTTTAGAACATGTGTCAGGAGGAGGGTGTGTGATGGTGTTGCGGCTGATTTCTGGTGTGATTGTTGGTGTGGTGATGTTCCGCTGTGTGATCGTTTTAGTCGCCTATATGACTTGTCTGTTAATAAATCTATCACAGTTAGGAACATGTTTTTGTTGGGGGTGGATGTGGGAGGGGGAGCGTGGCAGTGGCGTCGTAGGCTGTGGGCGTGGGAGGAGGAGTTGGTAGAGGAGTGTAGGATTTTATTACTTACAGTTTCTTTGCAGGATTCAGTGACAGACAGATGGGAGTGGTTACCGGATCAGGTTGGTGGATATTTTGTACGTGGTGCCTATGATATATTGACATCGCAAGTGCAGCCCCAGGTTCATTCAAATGTGGAACTCATATGGCATATACAGGTACCTCTTTAAGTATCTATTCTTGCTTGGAGGCTTTTACGGGATCGCTTACCTACAAAATATAATTTGGCAAATCGTGACATTATTCCCTTGGAAGCGCGATTGTGTGTTGCTGGTTGTGGGCACGTTGAAGATGTTAATCATTTGTTCTTGTCTTGTCCACTTTTTTGTGAGCTTTGGCCATTAGTGTGAGCGTGGCTAGGTGTGAGTGGGGTCGAATCTCAGACAACTACGAATCATATTTTGCAATTTATTAGTTATGCTGGTTGTGCGAGACCAAGACGGTCATTCTTTCACTTGATTTGGTTGCTTTGCATTTCGGTGTTGTGGAATGAGAGGAATGATAGGATTTTTAGAAATAGACAAAGGTCCTTGATACAGCTGTTAGATAAAGTTAAATCATCTTCATTGTTGTGGCTAAAAGCTAAAAATGTAGTATTTAACTTTGGTACTCAGAGCTGGTGGTCGATCCCTCTTTTATGTTTCGGCATCGAATGATTTGGTTGTAATATTGATTGTATTTTGTTCACTCCGTGACTGTTATGGCACACCTTGTGCTATAATAATTACGGTGTCAGTGTTATTATAATTCATTTTTGCCTGTTCAAAAAAAAATATATGAACTAACAAACCAAAAATAACAGCTCGGTGACATGAATTGTAGTATTACTCGTGAATTTTTCGTTCCTTTTTGTTTCTTTAACTTAGTTATTGGGTTATCTTCTATTGAAATGTTTTATGATCTAACCAACTTTAATCTAGGTTTATAACTTGTACATAAGTCATATTGGTTACTTGTTCACAAACTTATGATTTCCTCACCTTTTCTTATTAACTTGCTATCATCGTAATCATTCTCGTACATTTGTAGAATAAGCAAACAATATTGCATGTTTCAATTCATATAATATAAAATTTGGAGATGTTAAACTTGAAAATTTGTCTTACTGACAATATGTGATGTCTAAATTACTCAACTGATAAATGCTTATGATTTATAAATTTTTATTAGTTGGAAAAATTGTGTTTAGTTCTTTTTATATTTGATATATATATATATATATATATATATGATAATGCAAAATATGATTCAAGACTTTTTTGTATTTATTATATAATTACATTTGAACATAATTATTTTGTTGTTCGTTATTGTTTCAAATGGACTAAAACAAATGAATCATATATTATTGTAAAGCAGATGTTTACAAATCATGTTTCAAAATGTCCACTATGAGTGTATTAAACAATCCCTCAAGGATAGCTTAAATAATGATTCATTTTGATCATTTGTGGTATATTTTCCGAAGAACTACAAGATCAATGAAGGGTCTTGAAGGGCTGTAATATTGTTACATGAAGGAACAAAGTTGCACATTGAGATTGAATTATATTAATCTAAGTCTCTTAAAAATTCATTGAGTTTTAAGATAGCCATCTAAATGGATATCATAATAAAATAAAAGTGGAGATATTAAATATCTCTATATCCGGAGAAAATAAATGTAGTGGAAAAGTTATTTTTGTCTTTGATTTGTCTGCACTTATATTAATGCAATGGAAGCACATATTATTGTCAACCTGAAGTTTACATATTATATTATTAGTGCAATGGAAGCACATATTATTGCAGTAGCGGAGCCAGGAATTTTATTGAGCCTAGGCAAAAATTATAGAGCCAGGAATTCTTGTGCTCGCGCGTGTGAAAATATTGAGTTTGCCCAATTTTTTATTTTTTAAGTGAGATAATGTGTTATTTGGTTAGGCAAAACTATAAAGAAAGTATCGATTGAGCCCGGGCGAGTGCCCGAGGTCGCCGGGTGGTGGCTCCGCCCCTGTATTATTGTAAACCATTAGTTCGCAAATTGTTGGCAAGACCGGTTGGGTTATCCCGGTTCTATTATGATGCAAAAACTATACATGAAACAAATGGAGATTATTATGTCAACAAATTTGATTAAGAGTTTATTTTATGAACTTTTCAGAAAGCATTTGATAAGCATCATTTGTCAATTGATATTGAACAACTAGTAGCATATGCTCATAAAAATGGACTTGAAGATCCATTCTTTAGACGTCTAAAGTTAATTGTATGATTGATACTTATCAGACCATACCTTATAAACTCTAGTTTGGTTAGAGACCATGTCTTATAAACTCTATTTTAGGAATCAATAATCTTGTTTGTTGAGATATATATGCACCAAGCCAGCAAATTACTATATATATGCCCCCCCTTTAATCTATCATTGTGTCATACCCCGATTTTTGACCTGAGATCGTACATTCATACACCGACACGTGTCATTCGACCCTACACTCGTACGCCGTTCGATCTCGATCTGTCCTCGACTTTTCAGTAAAAAAATTCGGCAGAGAGGTATTTTAAAATACCTCATTTTTTTTGGGTTCCGAATCGCGTCGCCGTCTCCTTTTATTTCCGTCCATTAATTTTAATTTTATTAGTCATTATTAAGTCCAGGTCCATATAATTCCTTTTATCATTATTACCATTTATTTATTCATTTAATGCCTTTTATTATTATTCTATAAATATCATTAATTGATAAAATCTTAAAGAAAATGAAAAAATCAAAAATGTCAAGAATTGGTCTGATCCGAAAAGGCATCACACGTAAAACGTGTTTTTCATCCTCACTGTCACGCGTAAACGTGCTGTTTTTCAGTTTTTTCATCCTCATCAGTTTCATTCCAATCCGGTTTCATTCCAATCCAAAAGCGCAGGTTTTTCTGCCTTTTTAACAAACCCTAACCCTAATCCAGGGCTCTATATATAACACACAGTGTACACACGAAAGAGGAGAAAAAATTTTCGGCGAAAAAATCGTAAAAAACGCCTTCACAAAGGCCGAAACTTTACACAAAGAACCTGGACTAGAACAACAACATCAGGGGCGAAATTTTCGAATCAATAAGGACCTGCAAAGCGAAACCCAGCATCGCACACACAGTAGCACACACGAAAATTCCACCCGAACCGAAGCATAGCCACACACACGAATCCGTGACACACAATCATCACAAGTCATAACAAATCCAAAACAGAAATCAAAAGAAGTGAAGAAGGTAGTTTTCTCTCATTTTATATTTTGTAGATCTAGGACTGCTGCATAAGTTTTTGAATTTTTTGACATTAGATTTAGGTGTAGAAAGAAGAGTGGGATAGAAAGCACAAAAAAAATAATAAAAAAAAAGCAAATCTAGGGTTCCGGCGCGGCAGCGCCGCCGTCGACTGGCCAACCGCCGCCGGAACCCCACCCCTGCCACCGCCGGAAACTGGGTTCACGTTGAACCCTCACCGGAAACTCCAACCGGAGTCTGGTGTTTTTGAAGAACACGGTTGTGTTCTTGTTGAAGAACATAGGAGAGAGGAGAGAGCTAGAGAGAGAAGGGGAAGGAAGAGAGAGGAAAATGAAGGGGTCTGAAGGAGAGTGGGTATTTATACCCCTCCCCGTTCCTATGCGCGCACGACCACGCGTTAGCGTGCACCTTCACCTCCTTGAACCTCTGATCAAGATCCAAGGGCTCCTGCTGCCCTGGCCTGTGATCTAATCCAAGCTGTCTGATTTCAATCAGACGGCCCAGAGCGTTTCCCCTTCAGCCCACACGCGTCTGTCCTCCTTAGGCCCAATTTTCTTTTTTTTTTCCAAGTTCTGCACCCCTTTTTTGCTGTTAACACCCCCTGCTCGTATTTTTTTTAATTCTTGCATTTTTTTTATGTTCTCGTTCGCATTCCGTACTCATACATATCATATTTTAATTACGTCATTTAACTTTATTTAACTTTATTGCATGAATTTAGAATGTATATTAGGTGTGGTGTAAATACATATCTAGTTTAGGTTTATGCATATTTATTTTCTCGCAGACATTAGAATGTAATTTAGGCGTTGATGTAAGTTATTTATTTTCATTTATTTCTCGCAGACCATAGAATGTATAATAGGTTTTTATGTAATAGCATAGGTGCATGTGTGTGTGTGGGCTATGCGTTGTCTTTTATGCTTCGTAGCTTAGGTTAAGGGTCCTCATGTGGTCCAAAGCCATTGTGAGTTCCCCGCGTTTTTATTATTTTCCGCTCCGTTAAGTTTTATTTTGTTTTAGTTCAATATTTAAAACAACAAAAACATTCAAAAATAACAAAACACAAAAAACATTTCCATAATAAACCTTGGTTGTTTAATCAAGTGATCCTTTATTTTATCATTTCGTAAATAAAAATTGCAATTAACCTAAATTCTATCTTCAGTCATTTTCTTTAAAATAAAAAACACAAACAGATTTATTTTGCCACTTGGCCTTTTTATTTCAAAACATTTTCGAAAACTAAAAAAATACACAACCAATCAAACGCGATTTCTACCCCGAACTACGAGGTTTTGATCCCTCACGGGTACGTAGGCAAAGGACTTCGTCCTCTCAAATCAATAAAAAATGTAGATAATTAGGTCTCTTAATCATTTTTTAATTCCCTCTTTTTTCATATTAAGTAAGTTATAGCACAGTAAATTAAATAAAACCAAGAGGTTCCCGTAGAGTACTACGGGCATGAAGGGTGCTAATACCTTCCCTTCGTGTAACTAACCCCCGAACCCTAAATCTCTTTAAATGCGGGGTCTTTGAACTTTTTTTCCCCCTATTTTCTTTCAAAAATTAAATGTTCGGTCGTGAAATAATTAGTGAGTCAAAAGCTAATCAAATAGCCTTGATCTCCAAAAAACGACGCGACACATTGGTTTTATGTTAACAACCTAACATTTCTCATCTAAAGTGGATTTTGGATGTGTTGTGTATATCACAATTGCTCCAATATAGTACACTAAGATAAATCTTGAAAGAATATTGGAAAAATATATTTAATCTGAATCTCCATCTATCATTAGTTGTGTTGAGCCAACTTATTTACAACCCAGTAGGCTAATTATCAATTGATGGAATAGTTTTCCCAATATTAAGGGGAGATGATAAGCAGCTAAAAATGTGAACCTGAAGTTCAAATAAATTATTTGAAAGAAAATATTATTGTCTCGTCTTGATCCTCAAAATATAACTCATTTGCAAAGGTAAATAAATTAAATATCAGCTGCTAATGCTCCAAATGAAATAGATGTCCTTGTCGGATAATCTAATATGCAAATGAGTCTAAACCGTGTCTGGAGCATGGTAGATCAGTCGGTTCCGAATATAAAAAGCTTTGAATAAGAAAAGGAGCTTAAAGGAATGATAACTCATACGAGGATATAGAAACTCTAAAAGAGTTTTTTGACATAATAGTTTTTCAGTTCCAGAAGAACAAATTAGGTACCTGAAACTTATGAAATATTAATAAATTATGTCATTAATGAAAAATCTCAATGGAATGAGATGGAACCGAAATAAAATCAACGTCGACGTGTTTTTAGATATAATATAACGCTATATGTGACAGGCGAGGATCATGAATTCAAGTCTATTAAAAAGAAAATATTTGCAGATGGAAATAGACAATTCAGTGAAATCAAACTCTCTTTGTAAAGCTGAATTTTTTTGGACATGTTGTCCGTACACTCGAAGATGTGAAGTTAATTAGATATGTATGATTTTTCGCGCGAAAAGAGAATTAGAATGGTAAAATACATACATACATACATATATATATATATATATATAGAGAGAGAGAGAGAGAGAGAGAGAGAGAGAGAGAGAGAGAGAGAGAGAGAGAGAGAGAGAGAGAGAGAGAGAGAGAGAGAGAGAGAGAGAGAGAGTTTGATATGTTCACCTGAAGTGAATTGATAAAACTGTCTACCATTTACTTTTAAGAGACATATATTCTTTAGACACATACTCACCTGAAGTGAATTCAATAACTTTTTCATACTTGATTAAGTTCAGTAGCACATGAAATGCTCAAATTATATAAAAGATGTGCTACAAAATATTTGTATGACTCACTTGACAGTGATGATTATATTAAACTCCCTGAAGGATTTCATTTGCGTAAGACATACTATCAAAGTTATTGAAAAGATAACATCATTTGTCCATTTTAAGGATATGGAAATGAATTTCTTATAATCAATTGTATGATAATCGTATAAATATAATTAAAACTCCTGATCAAATTCTAAAATTTGTTATATAAAGGTCAATATGAACAAATCTAGTTGATTATGTAATAGAATGATTGTGATGTCAGTTGATGTGAGTAAAGATCACGTCATCAAGAAAATTATGAACAATTTGAATTGGTCAGGCAAGGACTCTAATATATTTTACTTATTATATATATCATGGTATTTTATTTTTGTCAATGTTAGTAAATACATATATTGCAGCAAAGTCAAACATACAATTTGTATTTTAAAGAAACAACAGTATCATCCGATCATTTGAAAATGATAGCAAGTGGAGAATGCTCTTTGTTAAAGATTATGATTTTATACATACAAGAAACTTGCAATTTTCTAATTTTAAAAGGAGGTTCTTTCTACAACTCCACATATGAAGACAATATCCCAAGAACTGCTAATTTAGAGAAAAGCATGGAGATATATCATATCTTTCTATAGAGTTATCGGCAAGTAAAGATTTTGAGTAACTAGTATAAAAGATTATTTCAATTTTTTCGTTGTCTTTATGAGGGGGAGACAAAAATGTGTTCTGCACTCTTTTTCCCTTAACCATGGTTTTATCCCACTGGGTTTTCCTGGTAAGGTTTTTAATGGGGCAAATTATGAAACAAAATGATATTGTACTCTTTTTCCTTCACTAAAATTTTTTTCCATTAGATTTTTCTCTAGTAAGATTTTAATGAGGCATATCCTCGATGGACATCTAAGGGGGAGTGTTATGAATGTTAGTGGATATGGATGCAATTGGACCCAAGCCCAATGGGCACCTGGAAAAAAATACCCATGATGGCGCGGGTAAACCCACATTGTTGGGTATGGGCTTGTGCACAGGTAATTGCCCGCAAATTTGAACGGGTATGGGTACGGGTACGGGCACTCTAGTGCACACCCTGCCCCATGCCCACACATTATATAGACTATACAAATAATTTTATTTATAATAAATTTAGTTAATTAATCTTAAGTCTTTGATATTAATTGTAATATGCATTTGTTTTTTATATTTTAGATGTTTTATTTTGGTCAAGTTATTTTAGATGTTTTTTATTTAGCTAAATAATATGATGCGTAATATTTTATATGTTGATTTAGCAGATTTCATAGCATATTTTAATTATATTGTGATATATTTTTTTTTGCTATTTATTATCTTTTTGTTGTGAAAGTGTGGGTAATGGGTGCAGATACAAGCACTTAGATACCCATAGGATATGAGGACAGGTATCAAACTTATTGCCCACGATGGTATGGGCTCGGGTATGTGGATTTTCTTAAAACGCGGGTATGGGGATGGGGATTATGATACCCTGCCCAATGGGTACCCATTGCCATCCCTATAATAGTGGATGTCCATGTCTTTCAATCTTCCACCTTCCTATAACCCCCTTTAGTAAATGTATCGTTAGTGGTCCTTAATTGGTTTGATCATTCACTTGCTCATTTGTGTCCTATAAATAGGACTTATATTGTAATGTAAAGAACACACTTGTGAAGTAATACAATACACACACTCTTATGTTCTCTCTTTGTTTCTCTCTATTCTTATATACTTTATAATATCTTGCAATGCTAACGGCTAAAGATCAATTTCATAACAAATATAAATTTATGTTTATTTGAAATGTTTTTGATGCAAAATGAAGGAAAAGTAAACTCGTCATTTTACTTTCACCACGTCTTCATTGTCTCTGTTTTTTTTTTTCGGAATTTTTTTAATGCAAAATAAATTTGATTATTGAGTTTGAAGAATAGAAAGTGGAAGAAGGAGGTGGAAAGGGAGAGGAATGAGGGAAAATGCTATTTATCTAGAAAAGTAGCATCAAGAATTTTTCAAGAAATAGTTGACAAGTTTTAATTGCATGATTTATTTATTCACTTCCTATTTTTCAGCCACACCTCCTTAAATTGTGGCAAATAGTGCATTGTGATTGGTTGCTCTTTATTCTTGAAGAATTCTTGAAATTATTTTTCTAGAGATATAACATTGCTCGAGGAATGAGATTGAATTTAAGAGTGAGAAGATGAGGACGGTGAAAGAAAGGAGAAATGGGATATAATACGTTTAATGCAGAGAGTTGACAAAACACGTGTCTTTTAATGCAGAGATAATTGATTTTTATTATTATTGAAAATAAGATTGTGAGTTAATTAAAAGATTTAGCCAGAATTAGGTTAGAATTAAAGTTATGCGGACTTTACGGACATTATATAGTATAGATAGATAGACAGATAGAATGATAGATAGATATACATATAGATAGATAGGTAGATGGTTCGACACGCTATAAATAATATTATATGAACGTCATCTAAATTTTTTTAACAAAACTAGTTCTTCTCTTATCAAATATTAGATTATGTGGTTGTTAACGGATGATCTAACAATTGAGTTAGCATGTGAATTACCAGGGCACAATAAAAAAAATTAAGATTAAGTATCAAATTGTACCTATTTTTTCTTTTCGAAAGGGTATTCTTCCCTAATTTAAAGACGTCCGAGTTATGAATTGTCTACAAGGTCTTTTTCATCGATTTTTTTTTTGTCTCTTGCGCGGTTTTGAACTCTCAATACATTGAAATTTACATGGCATGCACATGATTCATTTGATGACTCGAGGGTAAGTTTGGTTTAAATATGACGCAGAACGGATGCAAGGGTTAACAAACGCTAAACCTAAAAGATAAAGAGACAGGTTACAAGCGACAAACCTATCAAATAAGGGTTTCCGGAATCCACCAGAATAGAGAGAAAAGTATCAAATATTTTTATTGAACGAAAAGTGCCTCATAGGTTGCATAAGTTCTGTTTAAATACTAAAAGAAATAACAAACCCATATGAGCCGAAAAATAACAAACCGAAATAAAATAGAAAATTCTAAACATTTCTTATGCGCCACTTCGTCTTCGATGCGCGGTGCCAGCTTGTCTACATCAAAATAAGTTGACGCAAACTTAGTTTTGTTTAATGATATAAAAATTGGCTTGTCTAATAATTCAACAAGGAATTTAAGCTCGTAAACAACTTAAAATAATAAAAAAAAAACTCAGTTTAGTACTAGTTTGAATCACATAGCTCAAAAGCTCAAAATTTTAGATATTTGAACTTTCAAGTTAGTAGTTTAATGGTAATTTTTAGATGAAATAGTTGTCTAATTAAAAAATTTAAAGGTAAAACATGCTAAAAAGAAAAGGCTGGTAGTGGTAGTTGGTCACTGATGAATGATGAATAGCATCCAATAGCCCAATAATGTGCTTTGTCCATAATAGTTTACCAAAACAGCTGTGTCTAACATAGAGAATATTTTATTTACATAATTTCTTAAATGGACTGGTTGATAAATATGTTTGGAATTCTAAATTGTTTGTCAAGAACTAAACTATTATTTTATATAAGCACGGATTGTGTCATAATTTTATAAGATGAACACAATGATATCTATGTAGTTTGATTGAAAATATACCCATAATTCAATCATTTAATATCGTGTCGTATTTTAATTTTAATTTTAAATGCTAAACAAATTTTACTTTAGAGCATCGATATCCAACTAAACTTAAAGATATTTAAGAATTTTTCCATTCTATAATCATTAAACACCTAACAATCACATGGTTACATTTTTAAGCAAATAGTAATACTCACTCACCAAAAAAATAAAAAATAATACTCACTCTTGTCTCTAGGTTAAAGACAAACTAGGATTACCTATCATCCCGTTTTAAAAGAAAGGAAGAAGGGTCACCAAATAGAGAGTCTTCATCATCCTTTCCAAGCCATTGACAACTGAAATCATTTGTTGTTAGCTATGCCGATCATCAGAAACGTTACAAGGGAATATATTGGCAAGCCAATAAGATGCAAAGGTATGATTCTTTTGTATATATTATACTTTAGTCTAATTTCTATGAAGTGTTTAATATATAAAGTATGTTAATTTGACAATTGTTCAAGAAATGGAACAGCTGCAATATGCAAAAAATCAGGCGAACCCCTTGTCATAGAGGAAGTTGAATTAGACCCACCTAAATCATGGGAAGTACGGATCAAAATTTTATGCACATCTCTCTGCCACTCTGATGTCACCTTTTGGAAAATGGATTATTCAGTAAGCACAAATCCAAAATCTCTACATATTGGTTAATGATGACCAATTTATCAATCAATTATTCAATTATCCAAAATATCTTCATCATCTTTTTCAGGCACCTACTGCTATGTTTCCAAGAATTTTAGGACACGAAGCTGTGGGGTAATATTTTTTTATCTGAAGAAGAAAAAATTATACCGTTGGTACTAATAGTTATTTTATAATTGTTACATATTAGATTTGAAGTTTCTCATTTGCGATTACAAAGTCAAATTAGTACTACGTGGACTAAAAATCATTTATAAAACGTAAAAATTATGAAATATACTCTTGTTCATCATTTAATATTGTTATTTACAAATGAGTGCAGAGTCGTGGAAAGTGTAGGGGATGAAGTGGAAGAAGTAAAAGAGGGCGACTTGGTCGTGCCAGTGTTCCTCCCAAACTGTGGTGAATGCATAGACTGCAAGAGCACAAAGAGCAACAACTGCACAAAGTTTGGGAACAAACCGATCCGTGACATGCCAAGAGATGGAACAAGCAGGTTTAGGGACATGAATGGAGAAGTGGTGCACCATTTATTGTGTGTTAGTAGCTTTTCTGAGTATACAGTGGTGGATGTAACCCATGTGGTTAAAATAACTCAAGATATTCCTCTTGATAAGGCTTGCTTGCTCAGTTGCGGTGTTTCCACAGGTTAGACTCACCTTTCAATTTAATTTCTCTCCACATATGTATAATCCATTTGTATAATCTAATTTCGTATCCTTGATTCCATAGGTTAGACTTTATAACAATTATGGAATAAGCTAATCTTAATGTGAGATATAATGGCTTTCCTAGAGATAGTACCAAATACTTCAGCAACTTGTTGAAAAGATTATTACGTTGCATAGAATTGAGTGCGTATAACAGTTTTATTTGAAAATATTTTTTTTGACAATGTATCCAAAATTGTATAAAAATACATCATTTATAACTATTGATATATGACTTAAAAAACGAAATTGTATATGTGTACCTTATTTAAATACGGCTTCCCTAAAAAAAGAGCTAGATAGATTATTATAAGAAAAATATAAGATCATAAAAAACATGATCTGTTATTTTGGCAGTCACATTTTTAATATAAGCAAATTATATCAATCTCATGAAATATTAATTCTAGCATATAATTTACATAAGAAATTTCGACCATAGATTAGTTTTTCTTTAAAAATAAATCGCATTGTAGTTCAAAATTTAACAACTTGAAAGAATTTCGGGCTAAAAAAAAAAAACTTACAAAGAGATTTTAAAATGTGAGTTTTTTTTCAAAGGAAAAAAAAAAGAAAACTGAAATTACTTTGTGCCATCTAACGGTTCGCACCAATCTGATACTAGAATTAGTATATATAAGTCTCAAATCAACTTACTCTATTAAAAACTGTAAATAAAAAAAAAAACTTAGTCTACTAAAAAAACATAATCTGTATATACTTTAGTTATAGATGCGTCCTTTATTTTTTAACCTTGCATTTGTTTGGTTTCCGTAATGAAAATTGCTCGTGAATATATGGATGAAGACTTTCCTTTTCACGTATCTGTATCTCCACTACGTGCATGATATCGATATCTAGCTTTGTCTCTTTTAAAAACAACCATGTCAATCAACGCTGCGTCTACATCCAGTTTAAAGAATGTTTTTTATTCGACAAGGATCTAACGTGAACTCTACAAATTATAACAAGCTATGGTATGGGCATTATTCGATATTTTTCAATTTGATGGTTGCATTGTATTTGTATCCTTGCAGGGATTGGGGCAGCGTGGAAGGTGGCGGATGTAGAAAAAGGGACCACGGTGGCTATTTTTGGGCTTGGTGCTGTAGGCTTGGCTGTAAGTTTAGAGGACTCTTTCAGATTTGAGATTCATGATTTTTTTTTAGAAAGTGATTATTGAGATTTACGATCCGATTAGGGTTCACTTATAAAAAGAGTCGATCGAAAGTTACAATCTAATTGAGCAGTCACCTTTAAGATTACCCACTCTATCATGGACACACAAAAAAAGGTTTATATGAACTTGGTCTTCATATTTTTTAAGTTTTGGTCCCCTATTTTAAAAAATAAATTTTTGGTACTTTTTTTTAGCCTTTTTTTCTTCTTCTGAATTTCGGTTAGTCATTGATTTTTTTTTTATGATATTTATGATGTGAGAACGCTTATTAGATTAGACTGAATATTCATGTCAAAACAAACTTAAACAAAGTGGTGAGTCTATATTTTGAAATAGAACTTAAACAAAGCGGTGATACGTATATTAGTTTCATTCAATAAAAGAGTAAATGATAAAAAGATTATTAAAAAGTGAGCGTTGATGGTATTCATTTTTTTTTTCAAAGGGAGTGAGATAGTATTTTTTTTTGTTGTTGTGTGATTTAACTAACCTCGAGTTTTGAATGGTGCGCCAGGTTGCTGTAGCAGCAAAGCAAAGAGGAGCTTCAAAGATTATAGGCGTTGATCTAAATGAGGACAAATTTGAAATAGGTTTTTGTCTAATCATATTTTCAGTGATATTTTCTTCTTTTGTTTAGACAATCTTGAGAAGCATCATTTTCTTTCTCATCATACACAGGAAAACAATTTGGAATAACTGATTTTGTGAATCCCTTCACCTGCAACGACAAATCTGTAAGCGAGGTAAGTTACATTAATAACATGTTTGGTATCATGGTAGCATATTTCAGAAACCTCTTCCAAGGTTGTGCCATATTTTTTAGCATATTCATATCTTATTAGTAGGAATTGAATTCCGCGGAGTTTACAATACTCAATTATTTGATCTTGAACTTTCCCCCACTTATAGGTGATTAAGGATATGACAAATGGAGGAGCTGATTATTGCTTCGAATGCATAGGCTTGGCATCACTAATGGCAGAGGCTTTTAATAGCAGTCGAGAAGTTTGTTTCTTTCTGCTTTAATAGATCAATTGAAAAACCGATTAACATTAATTAATGGTTGGTTCCCTTAAAAAAATTAATTAATGGCTGGTATACTTTGATTAGGGTTGGGGGAAAACGGTGATAATTGGGGTGGAAATGCACGGTTCACCATTGACTTTAAATTCTTATGACATTCTAAAAGGCAAAACCATCACCGGATCACTATTTGGAGGCTTGAAACCAAAATTTGATCTTCCCCTCCTTGCTCAAAAGTTCTTAGACAAAGTAAGTGCTCTATGTATAATCTTTGGTTCCACTTTAGAGGAGAATTTAGAGGTGCAAAATTAATTTATATGTTTGAATGTTATGGAGAAAACTGATTTTGACTCTACAATTGATTTTATCCTCAAATATATTTTTAAAGTCATTTTTACATCTCCATGAGATTAGGAAGAAGTCACTTTTGTTATTTTGAAGTGTTTGTCTACAATTTTTTTTTTTAAAATGTAACACATAAACCAGTTAAAAATCATTTTTTTAAAAAGAGTGGTTTTTTTTGGATAGTAAACAAACATAAATAACTTCAGATTTTTATCTTCTTTTTTTATAATAAAAACTAAAACAAATGCTTGAAAAAAAACTAAAAGTGTGATTGGTTGTTGTCATTTCTGTTACAGGAACTTAACTTGGATGGCTTCATATCACAAGAGGTGGACTTCAAGGATATTAACAAAGCTTTTGACTATCTCCTTCAAGGAAAGAGTATCCGTTGCATTATAAGGATGGATAATTAATTAGCTAACTTGACAACATTTCCTTGTTACCTCAAAACTCTTTCTTTCATTTACCTCCAACATATGATGATAAACATTTGTCAATAAAGATTGATAGTAAACAACTTCATAAATAAATTGGTTAATAATACTAATGGTACAAATGGAAATTTCATTTGCTAATGAACGATATTCTTCTTCCATTACTCGAGTTAAAACCTCTGAAACAATTGATGCTTGCTGAAAGAGGTTAAACTGGTGAGTGAATTTTCGTACTTTGAATGATTAATCTCTAACTTCTAAATATTGGAGGATATTTTAGGAAAAAAAAGGTTTTTCCTTTATTTAGGAAAGTCGTTTTTTTTAAGGAATACGGTTAGATAGATTTCTTAGAGATCTTTTACAAGAAAGATGCAATATTTTGAAG
Organism: Medicago arabica; assembly: GCA_946800305.1. Lineage (NCBI taxonomy): Eukaryota > Viridiplantae > Streptophyta > Magnoliopsida > Fabales > Fabaceae > Medicago > Medicago arabica. Next base: position 54,728,717 of record OX326967.1, read on the forward strand.
AAACTTATAGTCATTTTTCAATTTTTTTGTTGGGTCAGGTAGCCTAATGACTAGAATTCACCTTTTTTCAAGGTGAATAAGTGGTGTGTCCGGGGTTCGAACCCCGACCTCTGCAAATAATAATGCATGTCCCTGCCAACTTGAGTTATGCTCACGGGAACTCGTTTTTCAAGTATTTAATGCATGACAAATCAACATTTCATATACATATAACAATAGATAAAAAGTAAAAAATAAATAATATATCGTAATAAATTGAGTTAGTTCGCCTAAACAAAGTTGGACTAGTTATTATACAATATTAAGTATCTATTTGGAATGACAAGTTGTTGAAAGATGACCCTCTCATTCGTTATTGGATACCTGACTCATGATGATAAATATTGTTATGCAATTTTTTGATATTTATTCGGCTTGTCTGGTCTAAAACACATATTAACCAGGGAGGTTGATGACAATGAATTTCTGATTAAGGTGGCTGAAGTCCTCTACCATGGCAGTGTTTGATCGAAAGGATACATATAAAAAGACATTTTAATGCCAAAGCGAGTCCAGTTACAGGATAGTAAAAGAGTAAAATACATTACGTAGGGCAAGACATGCTTTATATAGGAAGTAACACATGTCTTAATGGACCTAGTGTCTTAGGACCATAAAACAATGATTAACATATTCATTAAGTCTGTTCAACGTTGTGATAAGTTGGTCCTTAGCTCGATCATTGTACTCTCATGTTTATACTCACTCGCAGGATGAGCTCGACCTAATTGACAAAAAAAATGGTACCAAAAAATGGAGATGGACGAAATATGACTAGTTTTACTCAAATCCCACATTATATTTCGTGAAGAATATACCTTAAAATTGGTGTTTTTTACCTTATGCAACATATGATTCGTACGAGGTCTCATAATGATTTGGATTATGTTGAACATTTTGCGTCCTAACAATTATTGCATTGAGTTTCGAGTCATGGTTAATGGTCTATAATATTGATTCTAATCATGTCTGTTTTTCTATAGTATAATCTTGAGCGAAAATCATCGAGGGGTTGAGTGAGGAACTAAGAGGAGTCGGGACTGATCTTGGCGAGAAATTAAGGATAATTTGTTTGTTACTTTTGTAACTTTCTTGAGAAAAACGGAAGGGAGAGAAATTAGGGTTCATTGACCTTGAACCCTTGAAGTTAATTGTATATCTTACAAAGCTCATGGTGAATTGGAGAGTAATTCTTTCACGCATGCATAAGTAAATTTTGCATGAATTGGGTAAATAATTTTGGAGTGTTTATTATTCAACTCTCTTTATCTTTGTTCTTTGGATAGATTGTTTGATTTCTCTACACATAGATTCTAGATTTGTTCTTTGTTTAACTTCTTATGCATGACTCACTTCTAAAGCATGGAACCCACGTCAACAAAAAGAGTAATTGTTTTAAAGTGAACTAGTAATAACTCATTTTAACTCGTTTAACATCTCATATTTGCTTTTGAGGATAAATCCGAAGAAAGGAGGTTTTGCCACTAGCACTGCCGAGAGACATGGATTCACATTGTTATCTGAACAGAACAACCTTCCTAACTCTCAAACTCAGTTCAACTCCCACATGTTCCTCTTCGCGCTTCTTTTCTCCTTCACTTCACAAAACCAAAACTCCAACCCACAAATTTCCATTTCCACGACTCACCAAAGCTCTCTCCACCTCTTCCGCTGCCGTCCAAACATCTCCGACAACCACCTCCATCTCCGACGACCAAGGTCATTCATTTCCTTCTTCTCTTAATTCTCTGTTTTAGTTTGTTTCTCATTGTTATTGTTATTGTTATTGCTGATTGATGTAGGTGGAAAACCTCAATGGAAAGCTTCTATAGACTTCAAGTGGATAAAGGATAACAAAGAAACTGTTGCTGTTAATATAAAGAACCGAAATGGTGATGCTAATTTGGAACTCATTCTTCATCTTTATGATAAATTGTTTATTCTTCAGAAGGTTATGTTTCTCTTTTTTCTCTTCATTATCCATTCCCTTTTAATGTAAATGGTAAATAACTAAAATGAGGTGCTTTGCGAAGAATTTATTTCTACGTGATGAATGAATGTTCAAATTTTTATTTAGGCCCTACCTGGAGAAACAACAACTTAACTAAGCACTAATAGCATACATATAAGTTAGTTCTATAATGAAGTACTTATGTTATAAGTGAGCTTAATTAGTCAGTCAAACTGTTGTCATATAATGTACTTTATGATAATCGTTTATGCTATAAGAGCTTAATTAAGTCCAAGTCAATCTGTTTTCATATAAGACATAAGTTGTTTTCATAAGTTTAAAATAGCTTATGGACATGCCATAAGCTCTCCCAAACAGTCTCACAAGTGCTTATGCTGGTAGGTAAGTTCAAAAAAGTCAACTCAAACAAGCCCTAAATGTAATCAACCGCCAATCAAATGCTTGATGGTATGGTAGTAATGTCATAATTTCCAAAATATCTTTGTTCTTTTAATGGCTTAGCTAATTTGTTTCTTACAGATAGCAGGAAGTTGAAAGAGTTCGTGGAGAGAGAAATGCAGTGGCTAATAAGATGAAGGGAAAATTAGAACCATCTGAGCGCCAAACACTAATTGAACAAGGTCATTGCTCTTGCCACAATTTCTAACCATTTGTTTGTGTTTGCGCGCACGTGTTTTTATGTAAATTCGTTAAAATCGTCACATTATGGATGCAGGGAAGAATTTGAAGGAGGGACTTGCTGCTTTGGAAGAAGACCTGGTGAAGCTTAATGACGAGCTTCAACGGGAGGCGCAGTGTATACCAAACATGACTCATCCAGATGTTCCAATAGGAGGGGAGGATTCTTCCACTATAAGGAAGACGGTATTTTCAATTATTACCAATTCCATTCATTTTTTTCTTCTCTGAGTGAAAATGCCTGTTGGTCTTGCTCAGGCATCAATTTCTTATCTCTCAAGTGTTAATGATGTATTCTTGGATTTTGTAGGTTGGCAGCTCTCCTAAATTTAGTTTTCCTGTCAAGGATCATCTCCAACTTGGAAAGGAACTTGATCTTTTTGATTTTGATGCTGCTGCAGAGGTATAGTATGATTAATTTAACGCTTAAAACATCTTTTATTCAAAGTATGGCTATTTATAGCGTAAATTTGAGGTGTAGGTTAATGACATATTAGCAACAGATAAAGGTGAAACAATTCGTTGTCAACGTGATTCTCTTGGAATTTACTTACTTGATACTCTTATTATTATATATATGAAACACAGTAGTGTCTTAGGTGTAACGTCTTGCTTGAAAAGTATATGATATTTGATTGAATAAACCTTCAACTTTTCATAATTAATTGTGTATATTCATGACCTTTCTTGTGTATGATGTTGTTGGAAGACTTTATCTTAAGTGTTAACTTGATGGTAACTTATTCCTTGTTTTTTATTTTAATGATTATGTTGAAGTTTGGATCTTCAAAAGAAATAATGTGATGTCTCATGCTTCTAACATGGTGCTTCACAGGTCAGTGGTTCAAAGTTTTACTACCTGAAAAATGAAGCAGTTTTATTAGAGATGGCTCTTCTCAATTGGACACTCTCAGAAGTGATGAAGAGAGGCTTTACTCTACTAACAACACCTGAAATTGTACGGTCGTCTGTTGTTGAAAAATGTGGGTTCCAACCTCGTGCGAAAAATACCCAGGTTTGTGTTTGTGTATTTCTTAGCCAATGTAAATGGCTGTTAGCCATTTATCTCTTTCTCACAATGTAATGGTAATCATAATGAGGCCCAACCTTTGCTTCATGGTGCAAACCAATGCAACACCATTAGATTTTCCCTAAAAATACGTCTGCTTTGTGTTTTTGGTGTGATGATTGAATTTCATTACTTCTATTGATTTCTCATCCCAACATCAAACAGGTTTATTCTATCGATGACAGTGACCAATGCCTTATCGGCACTGCAGAGATTCCTGTTGGGGGACTTCATATGGATTCTATACTTACCGACTCAATGTTGCCCTTAAAATATGCCGCATTTTCTCATTGTTTCCGTACCGAGGCAGGTGCTGCTGGCACTGCAACAAGGTAATTGATTATTGAGCTTACTTGTTCCTACCATGTTCCTAGGTATGATTTGACCACATATTTATATCGGCAGTAATATTCAACTTTCTGCCAGCCAAAATGTATATAATCAGTCAAAGTTCCTACTCTTAAGTCGCATCCTACATATCAATGTTCATGTTTATGTGTATTTAGTTCTAAACTTTATGATATTGATTGATAATGAGCAGGGGTCTTTATCGTGTCCACCAATTCAGCAAAATTGAAATGTTTCTTTTCTGCCGCCCAGAAGAGAGTGATTATTACCACGAAGAGCTTATTAAAATTGAAGAAGACATGTTCTCATCCCTAGGGTTACATTTCAAGTGAGAGTTACTACTTAGCACATCCTTTCTTCATTTTATAACATGATCCCATTACTGCGTCTATTATAACTGTGAGCATTTCTGCAGAACTTTGGATATGGCCTCCGAAGATTTAGGCGCACCTGCTTATCGTAAATTTGATGTTGAGGCATGGATGCCTGGTTTAGAACGGTTTGGTGAGGTCAGTATTTTGTTCCCTTTGGTCTGACATTATCTCTCTTTTAATGTAATTACTAATTAGTTAATCATCTTAAATACAGCCCCACTATACTAAGATGTTGGACTCGTGTGGGTAATGTGTTTTAGTTAAGGTCGAATCAATTAGGAGTATTTGAGTTTGAACCCTGACTGAAACAGTTCTTGGTTAAACTTTAATTACCTTCCAGTCGAAATGTGGATTATCAAGACCTCCCTCCGTTGAGAATTGGAGGACTAAGATAAAAAAAAAATATCCCCACTATAGCTGCATGCACTAAGTCGGTGATTATTGAAGCTTAACTTAACAACATCTCATGAAAAACTGTGGCTTTATATATACAATCTGCTGAACTTGTTTCCTCTTCATGTTTGATATAACGGCAGATCTCAAGCGCATCAAATTGCACAGACTATCAGAGCCGTCGATTGGGAATCCGGTATCGTCCATCAGAAGTACTTGTCCCGGGTCCAAAAAAATCTAAAAGCAATCTTGCTCCACCACAGTTTGTTCACACGTTAAATGCAACAGCATGTGCTGTACCGCGGATGATTATATGTCTACTTGAGAATTACCAACAAGAAGATGGATCTGTCCTTATTCCGGAGCCGTTGAGGCCATTCATGGGAGGACTTGATATTATCACTAGAAAATCATAATATAGTGTACCATAACATTCTTTTGTTCATTTGAAGGATGCTGTTGCGGCATTAGATTATGGTCAAATGAAAATGGCACTGATTAGTTTGTTGTACAAGATAATCTTATATCAGGTCAGGTTGTCAATTTTTTTTTCCTTTTTAAATCAGATGTCTTCTATGGTTTATGTATAATATTAATCTTAGTACAATTTTTACTTAATTACTTCTCTATGTAACGAATACCAATAAGAAAGGAAGTTTGCAAGAGCTCATTTGAGTTTATCTTAAAATATTTAAACAAAAAATTAGAAAAACTCATGAAAAATAATGTCCACGAACTACATTTAACTAATTTTTGTAAAAGTTCGATAATAATAAAAATTGTCATCGTGAGTATATCTTAGACTACTTAAACTTAATGGTGAAACTCTAGTTGCTAAACTACTTGACTATTTTTAATTTTTTTATTATTATAGAAATTGCTTTAATAGATTGTAAAAGTTCTCCATATGTCATCTTTGAAGGTAGAAAAAACATATACATAAACATCTGAACAATAAATTCTTAATTGAAGTGTTATCATACTAGCTATCTATTTTTTTTTTTTGTTGGTGAAATCATCATAGCAGATCAGGACAGAGGAACGTAAACATGACAGGAACAAAACAAGTTAAATCATGCTTAACATTTTGTTATCTTCTAAGGAACAAAAGAATGTTGAAGTATCTACTAATCAAAAAGTATAATTACAATAATGCAAATTACAAAAATAAATTTGCAATAAAGCACGCACTTCTCGTCTACATAAACAAGTGATGCTCACTCAACTCAATAAATCAAAGAATAAATGAATGATTTTTTCTTCCGAAAGCCCCACCACCATCATCATTATAATAATCTCATGTTGTCACCTACCAACTTTGTAAATCAAAATTCCCTCTTTCCATTTTTTTTTCTTCCCCTTTTCTTTTCCTTCAAGATATATACACTCAGTTTCCAGTCCTTATAACACCAGCTGAATTTTATTTCAGATTGTGTTATGAGTCATTCTTTCACCAATGTGTTAACTTATGAAGGAAAAGCTTTTGCTTTAACGTGAGTATGCTTTTATACTGTAGGTGGTGATTCTTTCCGACATAAACAATCAGGTAAAGGATTTGCATAAAATCTTTCTTCTGAACGAAACCTGTCCACTCCCTTTGTTCCAGGAATGGGTCCTTTTCTCTTCCTTAATAAGCCAACCCTACCAAACATACCACAAACCAAATATCAAATAAATAAATTGCTTTAATAATTAGTATAATCTAAGGTGTAAACATGTCTCTTAATGAGTAATATGCAAGAGGTATAGGACTCGGTCCAAAACTACTTACTAACATATTCTACGACCCCTAACAAATGATTTTACTATCTTATAACACTTAAATGAAATATGATATGATGAGATGTATATAAAACATATTTATCCAAACCATTAAACTACTTGACATTAACATTAATGCTTTCCTGTTTTCTCCAATCAAAATACCTTCCTTTGTGGAGATCATTCACTTTATTGGACAGTTTTTCCCCCTCAGTTATTGATCCAGTTGCCAGTTTATCGAACAAACGAACGAGAGCTTTCCTAATAAAAAGAAGCAAAGGCAAACATTACGTATAATGAATTACAAAATTGTGAAAGAGAAATAAATTCATCTGCTAAAGAGAGAAAGAGAGGCTCACCTATCTGGAGATATGGTTCTTCCTCTCCCAAGAAAACGACGATGACCTTCAACCGCCCGTGCCATGTTGCCAGGGTAAGAGTGTACAAATACATCACTTTCAACCGATACAATATAGTCAAGAGCGGCCATTTGCGACGCATGATTAGAAAATGGCTCAAGCTCTTCAATGGATGCCAACTTCTCCTGATATTAGTTACATGTAGATTAAATAAGAAACCAGTTCAAACAATGTTTTATCAATTTTCATTCACCAAGAAACAACAACAAATAACAACAGATTATTGTTAATTCTAACCTTGCTCATTAAAAATGGATAGCGTGATCGCAATTCAGTCATATGGGACTCACCCCCATATATCTCTCCTGCAGCAATATATATTGGAGTCTTTGTAGGGTATCCAAGAGCACCAAGGAAAATTCCGACTTCCTTTGGAGTTAAGGGACAATACCCTTTGGCCCTCTCTTCTCTTGGATCGATGTGCTTTCTTTTCCAATAAGTAGTATTCTCTCTGTAAGTTTGGTTCATGTTAGTCATTTCAAACATCAGGAAGAAAAATTTAACTGAAGATTCGACAGAATTTTGAAGCATCAATACCTGATAATCCGTAGTTCTTTGGCCTCAGTAGTTGATAAATCATGAGTGCAGCCACTAAATGCAAGCATATCCTTCTCATAACGCAAGTGTAATGTGATATAAGGACCATATGATCTCATCCTCTCCACCAATATCTGCAAATACCCAAAAAAGTATTTTTTTTAAAAAGAGAGAGAAAAAAAAATCCAAAAGTAATGAAACAAAGAAGCAAACAAGAGTTTGTATCTACTGATATACCTTCCCCATCTGTTCAATGCGAGGAGAGAAACGAAGAGCTTCATAACAAGCACGGCAGCGAAGCTTTTGAATATCTTGAGGTAGATGGTTATTTGCTAGTCGAGAATCTGATTTGGAAGCTTGAATAACCTTTAGTCAATCGTAAGATAATTGCACAGTATGTTAAAGAACTTAGATATTAAGGTCGATAAATGATAAATCAACAATAGGATAGAAATTTATATACAAAGAAAATACATACTTTGAAATTATCCCAAAGAGCTGCAATCTCATTTTGATAGTAATCCATACCAGACCAGCTTTTGAATTGTTTCACCATTTTGGGTGCATTAGCCAGCTCCTTGGGAAGTTTCTTAATAATTTTTATGTCATCAGCAAGAGAACTGATAAATCTCTTTTCATCAAAGATGTCTGAGAAAATGCTGTAAATAAATTAAACAAAAGATTGTAAAATACAATTATGCAAAATCCTGAAAAGAGATTTTTTTTATAAACCTCGAGAATTAAAAGTTACCTATTGTCTTGCCAAAATGACTTTTTATCAAGTTCTGGAATTACAAGAGTAGCATTTATAATGCGAGCTATAGCTACCATATCACATATCTGCAGAAAAAGCAACAAATTTTAAGCTTCTAGCAATACAACTATTTAAAAACATTTTGACATCTAATGAAAATCAAATACAAAATTTAAATTCATGTGAAATATGTTTTGGTATTAAAACAAAGATATTTCATATAAGAGTAATATAAAGAGAGAAATCATACCCCGGTGCGCATTTGGTTGAGTCCACCATTTGTATGAACTAGGAGGTAACCTTGCGAATTTTCAGGAACTGGAGAAATATTTAACACTTCATTTAGGTACAATGAACACAAACACACACTTACAAATTGCAACATAAAGTTTAAAGTTTCTTACTAGTGTAGTTAGGAGTAGGCTTTGTACAGGGTAGAAACCCATGATTTGGAGGTGGCTTCCACAGTTTCTCATAGTCTGGATCCCCACTTGAATCATTCAACTATCAAAACTAAAGGAGTCAAAATACAATTTTTTATTTTTTTTTTGAAAAACTCGTAATATCTTTGTATAATTTAAAATATATATATATATGCATGGAAACACATTTTTAGGAGGTGAATACCAAAATACATGACACACCAATACAACTACTAAACACTAAAAATCAAATATATCAAGGCTTAGATGATACTAATAAACATTAGCTCCAGAAATGAACAAAAACCAAGATAACAAAGAATAAACTATCAACTAGGTTGTCCGGAACAGGACAAAAGAAGTTAATTAATAGAAGAACTGACCCTGACATCATCCACGGCTAACTCTGTCTTAGTGTCATGATAACACGGACACCGACATTGTCATATAGATAGTGATAATAATTTAAGAAAACAAAAATGATTGAATGTAACTGCATGTGTCCATGTCATAACACCAATATAAAGTGTTGGTTCTACATAGATTGAAATAACTGAGTTATCTTTCTGCAAACACCAAACCAGTTAATTTTTAAACAAAAATATCAATAAACCAGTTCTTTAGGTAGAATAGATAGGAAATACAAGACCTTGGTAGCAGAGGGTGGAGCCTTAGATAAATGGGGTGGAACTAGCTCTCGGGTCCAGCTTTGCAGGTTACGAAACTGTCACATTTTCAAATTAACAAAAAAGATTTCGATTAATAAGATATTTTAATCTAACAGAAATATCAAATTTTTCAGAAAATAAATAATTGAAGCTAAAAAATATTTGAACGTGGCATATGCTAAAATTTTCTAACTATGCAATAATATATAATATAATATAAATATACAATTAAGCTTAGTAGATAGATTAAGAGCCTAGAGAAAAGCGTGAGCCAAAATTAGCAAATTTAAGTAAAACATTGTTCAAGTCAATAGTTTACTTAAAATTGAAGCTTCTCAATAAGAATCGCAAAATAGGGTCATTGAGAGAGGCCAGAAAAGTAATAAAATAAAAAATAAATAAAAAGTCAAAAACAGAATCTGGTACTTAGCAAATATTGTTGGAGAAGACCACGGAGGAGTATCCAAAACAATAGGAGCAAACTCACACCAAATAACCAAACCTAAAAAGTGTTTTTGTTTAAATGGCACAAAAATAAAAACAGAATATAGATGAATTACGAAAGAAAGAAAGAAAGGATACTAACCATATGAATCTTTTCATTGAAGTTATTAGGATCAGTTGGAGAAGTTGATACGTGCACATGAACAAAGAAGAAACAAGTGATGGTTATTGAAAGAATGATTGCACCGAGGAATCTCCTTATTAGAATGGCCAATGGAACTTTTCTGCGTTTCTGCATTGATCCTTTTGGTAAAACACTGAACTCACCTATGTTGATTATGCTTTTTCTTCCTACTAAACAATCATAAATAAATTACATTATTATAAGTAAAAAACAAAACAAAACCAGGTACTAGGTTCGGGAATGTTGTTAATAATAATAATAATAATAATAATATAAAGAAAAAGAACGTGAACCTCGTACTCTTGGAGTGCTCATGTTTTGAACGAGGATGATGATGAGTATTTGGTTTTGGATTTTTGTGAATGTGTTGTGCTATTGCGCACCTTGATGTGGACGGTTTCTTTATATACTTCTGAGTTACTACTCACGATGATCACTTCAGTCGAGTAATTCCTTTTGCATAACTGACTCCTCTTTTAATGCTTCCTACCACTTCTAAGATTTTGTGCGGGACCTTTTCCTTATTTTTCTCTCTCATTCTTCATTTCCTTTCCTTTTTATGATTAATTAAAGATAAACTTCAATAAACTATACTCCATTTTAAGATTATTGTTATCCTCCTCTTCAAAAAGATTATTGTTATCTTAATCTTTTTGTTTTGAGCTTCAATGTTAGCTTAATCATTTTAAATTAATATATTCTTGCATTTTAATTATCTTAACCTCTCAACCTCTAAAAAAAAATATCCCACACAATTTTATTTATCCCGTAAGTCACACTTTTTTTTGTTTGAGGAAACCAAAATGAAATTATATTACCAAACCAACAAGCGGTACTCAAGCACAAGGTGTATATAGGATACCAAGATGACAAGGTTAGCTAATGCCCAAGCATGCTAACGGGCTTGACCACCACATCTGAGAACCAAATACAAACATAGCATTTCTAGCTTTTAGCCACCCTAGAGATAACACTTTGACCTTATCTAGCAGTTGGGGAACGAACAGTGGTTACAGTATTTTTGAACAGTCGGTTGTTGCGTTCATTCCACACAATCCAAATACACAAAAGCCAAATAAACTGCAGGAACGAGCTTTTAGATTTACCACTTATTCGTAGGTCACACTTATTTGTGCTTATCTCTTTAATATTTAAGTTTTAAGTTATATGGTCGTATTTCATCCTAAATAAAGATCATGTAACATAATTGAATATCACAAAAGAATATTATAATACTTCTCTCTATTCTTGTTAGTTGTTCCTGTTTACAGTTGCAATGCTTTCCTTTCGATGGGATGGTACTAATTCTTATTTATTGTTTAGAAATGATGTGTTTTCTTTTAATAATTGATTCTATAGGAAAATTAGGAGATATCGTATTTCTCCCTTATCAGCGAAATCAGTGATACAATTTCCATTTATTTTTTATTTTGTTTATTTTTTATCCCGACACTCCTTGATCCAAGAATTAGACTTTAATGTAAGCATTCTATTTAAGCAGTACTTTCTATATGGTATCAGCATTCCTAGGCTCACCGATCTAGGAATCCCCTCCCTCTTCACTCATGGCACGCACAAACATGTGGAAGCTTGCTCTTACCGGCGCGGCCAACAGAACAAACTCAACGACCAGAGGCCACATTGGCAGCTGGGAGGGATATATATTTGTGGATTTTGTTTTAACATAAATAATTGATTTAGATTGATAGAGTATATCATATATAACTTCATATTCACCATTGTTAAATGAAAAGGGATAAATCTCCGAACAAACTCACAACACTAATAACATACAAGGTAAAATACATACAAATAATATTATAAAATCAAAGTGATCGGAATACTCATATCTTCGTATCTACCACATTGACGATGAAATCATTGATTGAATTTAAAGCAAATGAATACTGCAACGAGACGGGAAATCAAACAACGTCACACAAGACAACATACAACACAACGTCACATTCAGACGGTAAAATCACAAAAAACAATAATATTTGATATGTGGGAAAACCACTTATATACATCCTTCGGTCACTAATATAAGCAAAACTTAATATTTTAGATTCATTTATTTAATATTATAGACCACATACATCATTTAATGTATAAATCTAAAATGTTAATTTTTGTTTATAATAGTGACCGGAGGGTGTAGATTAAAAGAAGCGAAACATATGTTAGATATTAGGGGTGATTCTATGCCAAAAAATAATTCAAAACAAATCATCTTCGGTGAATGAAGAAGAAAGAGAACTTAGAGAGAAGGTGAAATTTCCGTCTCTTAAAAAAAATGAAAAAAACAACTTTTCCATAATTGATAAAAACACATTTTTTAGTATAAACCTTCAACACATTTTTTTTATTGGTTAAAATGACTATGAGCCTTACCAATTTTATGAGACCCGCATGGTATGGTGAGATCAAAAAATAATTTACTCTTTTCCAAAAAAAAAAAATGTTGAAATGTTGTAAGTTAGAAAGTGTATTGCTTACATGTTTTTTCCCTTCTTTGATTTTGGAGCAAAAGAGAAGGGAAAAGAACTGATTTGTATTATTTTGCGTCACAATTATTAAAAATTGATACTACTGACTAACTTGACATCTTCGAAGAAAATAATTTTTAAAATAAAAAATACTTGTAAATATGCTTCTTAAAAGAAAATGTCAGACAATATGTATGATTTCGTCCTCCTAATGATTCAATAACCCAAGTTTGAACACCAAATGATGACGATGATGATAAATTTTGATGGTGCTGTAAGGACTTGGTAGTAGGTGTGAATCATGATATGTTAAACTACAAACGCTGTCATTTTCTCCATTTTTTGGCATCGAAATTATGTGGTCACAAACATTAAGTTATGGTGTAGCATTTTGAATATGATCGATAATGGCGAAGAAAACGCTAATGAGCGATCAACACGACTGGGAATTTGTAGAATAAAGTGAATGCAATGTGCACGATAAGTTAATGGGAGTATAAGCAACCATTAAGTTAGAACTTCATTATCATTATTGTCCCTGTGGAATGGAATAATAAGTGTGGCACATCAACAGCACCAACCTATGGTCTCTAACATTTATTAACAGCAATAGTTTGATTTAATGGTAAAAAAATAAACATTGAGGTTCTAAACTCAAGTTCTCTATCAGACTAATGCATCGTTATATTATATCACCCTAATTGTTTATCATAAAACAAATAAAATCATGTGATAGTGATTTGAGTTAAATTTATATTTTCTTTTTAAGAGGAAATGGATATATGTTTTGTCAACCTCTATGATTAACTAGCGTGCAAACGTGCATTTCCTCATTTTTTTCAAATAAATATTATAATCGATTTACATTGAATTAATTTAATTAGTTTATATTGAGCTACTAAGGTGGATTTAATGATTCTTTCAACAACAAAAAGTTGATTTAATGATTGTATTATATTTAAGTGAAATGCTAAAGGGTGCTCCTAGTGTATTGGTTAAGAAAACAATAATAAAAATATTGTGTTGGAAAGTAGTAAAAAGTATGGAATTCAATTTTTTAAAAGTTTGAAAATTGTAGTTTAAAACTATTATTTTTGGTTTCATTAACTATTATCCTGAGGGCACAGGTTAGCAAGATCCTATTTTTAAAAAGGGGAATTTGAAAGTGAGATTAAATTTTTCTATAAAAAGAAAATGTGAGATTAAATTTAATTACTTAATTAAGTAAAGAATGATAAATTTGTAAATAGTTTTTTGGTGAAGGGTGAAATTGAAATGAGTAAACAACTCAAAGATTAGTATTCCTTTTTAAATATGGAAGCCCCTAAATGGTCCTTAATATTAGAGGTTCAACCATGGTCCTTTTAAAATTACCTTCAATAACATGTTTCAGCAAAAAATATACTTTTACTTGGTCCCACACAGAAAAAAAAATTAAACTGCGACAATAGATATTACTTTTGTGCCTTTCATTTAACAACAAAAATCTATGTCTGCTGAACCATTTCTCTCCTCTCTTTCTTTTTTCTTCATCGCCCCCACTTCTCTCCTTCACCTTCATCAACTAATTAAATCCTAATTCTCCATTTTTTTCTTCTTCCTATTAACATCACAAAACCCAACTGATCAAATCCCCAACCGATTCATTTTATGTAGCAGATTGCGTTATGCTATTGAATTGCAATAGCAACCTTGGGACACTATTTTTGCTGATATAGTTTTGGATTATTGCAACATTTATGATGTCCTAACGATGTTGCTTTTGTGATTCCCTCAACTTTGTTTATGAAATTGAGTTTTAGTGTCATATTTGAATCCTTTGAGAACAGTAAGCTTTGATATAGGTAATCAAACGACGCTGGACTGATATAGGTAATCAAATGAGTTGAATCCTTTTGGCAATTCATATTATGGACAGTTGCAAAGTACATTACCCGATGGGAAATTTCCTAAGAGATCCTAGATACCAATTCCTAGGTGAGTTTTATTCAGTGTTGTCAAATACGTCCATAATATGAATGAACTGAATAAAATTCTATAAAATTCAATGGGAGAAGTTTTACCTCAACAGAAAACCCATTTTGGAACATCGATTGATTGTGGTACTATCACAAAATAGCTTTAAACGAGCTATTTCAAATAACATATGCAAAATCAATGAAGATTCTTGATTTCACTAGATACAATTTCAGCTTCAAAGTTGATTAATTTATACATATTAACAAGCCATTCATTGCTCCAATATTTTATAGTCTCACTATATGTGGTTGATGTTCATCAATTTCAATCATAAATACACTGCAAAGATAGTAATTGTCATTTTAATGTTAGTTCTTACTAATTTTCCCTTTCCAATTTTCTCTTGCAGTATATCAAATAACATAGAATTAGTGAAATTGTGTATCTTAAGGTACATAATGTGACGCAGTAAGTACCAGCTGCCGAAAATGGGTTCATTTTATGATGTTGAGAGGAAGAAAAAAATAAATAGAGAAATGGATCTAATCAATTGATGAAAATGAAAAAGGAGTGATAGAAGAACAATTCTGGATAGAGGGTGAAGATAGAGAAAGAAAGGAGTAAAATGATTTTGCACATAAATTTTGCTAGGGTAGAGAAGTAATATCCGCCGCTGCAATTTAAAAAAAAAATTAATATTTTTCCTATGCGGGACCGTGAAACAGTAGTTTTGGTTGCAACCGGCTGTTGAAGGTCATTTTGAGAGGACTATGGATGAACCTCTGTTATTAAGGTCCATATTAGGGGTTTCCTTTAAATATATGTATTTTATTCTCCTTTTACAAATATATGTACTACAAATCACAATAATCAAAAGGACGTATACCTTACATGGATGATTCCACAACAAAATGCGCAACTACCGAAATTCACATTGTATGAAAAGGGAGGTTGCTGGGATGTCATGTGTTGGGTCAGGAAAGATTATTGAGCCATTTAGATGAATGGAAGGAAGGAGTGTTTAGCCTCTTAGCATGTTGAAGAGTGACAATGCGCAAGAGTGAGAAGTTTTTGGAGGAGAGATTTAGTGGAAAATGTAAGTTATGATTGGATGTTCGAGCGACGAGTGTGTAGCGAGGCAGTCAACGACATCAGTTATCGAGTTTTGCTTAAAAATTTAGATGCGAATCAAAAAAATGATATGTTAATGATGTTTTTAAAAGTTGATTGAAAATTTAGTCAAAATATTTTCAAATTACCAAATACAAAGATTCCTAAAATATTATCCGGATTATTTAATCCAAACATAGATATTTTCGAGAATAAATAGAGCGTGTCATAAGAGAGTATGGTGAAAAAAATTCCTTTAACTTTTGAATCAGTTTTTTTCCTGCTCCATGAATTAAGAGTCAAGAGAAAGGATTGAGCTTGTGTTTACACCAATTTTTGGTAACGTAAACTCCATTTGTCATCGATGGTAACAAATGTATTTTTAAAAGGGATCGTTCAAGTCTCGCGGTTTATGACATCACTTCATGCATTCTTTAAGAACATTAATGTCAGAAATGCATCCAACATCTTGTAATAACAAGTTGTCTCATGACAACATGATAGAAAATTGTTCAAATGAGCATGTTAAAAAGAAAAAGAAATAGAATAAAGATGAAAAGAAATGCAAAAGAAAAAGGAAAGTAAAACAAGAACATTGATATTAAATTGCAGGAATGTAAAGGGTGGTTGGAATCTATTATTCTGTCCATTCCTGAACCCGAGTGCTCACGCGGCGTGGGGTGTTGCAGAGTTTTCAGAAATCAAGAAACCAACCAATTGTTATTATTACAAACTGATATATATATATATATATATATATATATATATATATATATATATATATAGACCTTGTAGAGAAAACTACCACTAAATCATACGGTCTATATTAAAAGTAGAAATAACTTCCTATAACTTCCTAAGACACTAGGAAATAACTTTCATACACTAAGACACTATGAGATAATCTTCAATGCACTTTAGTCTTGTTGTCACCGCATGTTCGACTTTGCCTTATTATTGTTACTTACACCATGTCCACGTTGATGTATTCCAAATCTTTAGACATTGGATCTTCCATAATCATGTTACATCACGTTAATTAGTACTGTGCCAATAATTTCTTTATTTCTCCAAGGCTCTTCCCACAAAAATGAATCACTTGATAAAATAATGGCTCTCCAAGGCTTCATTATCCACATGCATGAAATATATTAAATCACTTTGTCGAAAATGCAGCAGCATGTCGAAGTCTGTATGCTCTTGGTCGAAATCTCCTTACACTTTGCAGCATGTCGAAATAACCCATCTATCTTGTCGAAAATAGAATCATGAGTTCGACCAAATATTTCATTTTTGGTTTTAACAGCTTGTCAGAAACTTGAGAATGGTGTAGGGTAGTAAGCATGGGTGGTGTATATAGCATTTCTCATTTGAGAAAGGTTGGCTAAAATATATTCATATATAAGGCTAGAATTAGAAAAAATTATCTTACACCCCAACAATTATACTCTTACCCCTATAAACTATGAAAATACTAATTTAACTCTTTAAAATCACTCGCCCCATCATCATGTTTTCCGAAATTAACAAAATTTGAAAAGTTTTCTAAAATTACAGGGATTGTCAAATGTAGAAGTTTTATGTGTTTTTTGAAATTAACAAAAGTTGAGAAGTTTTCCAAAGTTTTCCGAAAATTACATAGACTATCAAATGGAGAAGTTTTCTGAAATTTGTTCAAGTTTCTTAATTTTCATTTCGACCAAAAAAAAAAGTATTTTCTTTGGATATAACATGGAAGGTCAAATTCTCTCAAAAAAGAAAACATGGAAGGTCAAATGTGAAACGGTGTGCATTCCTTTTGTTTTACGGGGTACTTTATAAACAAACAAAATGAAAGTCATCGTAATGACATATAATTGAATGCATGTAAGTTAAATTCTAATTTAATACACAACATTTTTACAAAACAATTTTTTAATATTTCTTTAATAGTTGAATGTGCCGTGATGGCATGCATTGGTTACTTTAGGGGCGATCAAGTTTGTCTTGTGCTCCTGTTTCCAAAAAGAGTTTGTTTTGTTCTTGCTCGAAGAATATATAAAAGTACCCTCTTTACGCTGGAGAAGGATAAAATATATATGTGGTGAATTATATTAAATGTATTCACAGTAACATGCCTCTATTAATTTTGGTGTCATATATTATTAGAATGTAGACTTTGTATTTTTATATTCCTTTACAAACTACAAAGTTTATTTAAGGACATGCAAATGATATTGCTATTCGCTATCTAGGTCGATGGCCACAAATTTAAGCTATACTATCTAATTTTATGTGATATTCGTCGTATTGACTTTATTATATATATTGGCAATGAAATGCTTAGTCTTACTTTGTTAAAATAATAATAAAAAAAAAAACTGCTGGAGCCAAGTCATGCCAGTAACTGGATATTCCATTTCCATGAGACTTCTACTCTGATTTTAGATCCACAACCGCTAGGTCATTACATGACAATGACATATATAAAATTTACGAATCAAATCTAAATGAATAATCTCTGAGATACAGATCCGTCCACCATTAATATAATCAAAGTTTAATACTTTCTTTAAAGTAAAGTTCAATACTATATTCGTACTGTTACCGTACGTGTATTATAACAAAAACCAACATATCTAATTCACAAAACATATATATCACTTTTATGAATGCATTTAATATGCTAAAAAGTAAAGGACATGTCCAAAATACTAAAATATGAAAGACTTTCGGGCTTAAAGAGCTATTTATATTTATCACTTTTCAAAAGACATATGTCTAGCGAGACTGAACTCAAGACTTCTCGAACATTTCTCTAGCAGGGCCGGCTCAAGGGTCAAGCTACTCAAGCAAGGGCCTAGACCTCAAGATTTTGGGTTAAAAAAGACTTTAAAATAAGTTAAATTAGTTATAAATAGATAATATGACATATTAGTAATCAATATTTATCTAGTTTAGTTGATCAATTTTAAGGTCTCAAATCCTTTTTGTTTTAAGTTCAAATCTTGGATTTAACAAAACTTGATTTATTATGTCTTTAATAAGTATTGTGTTACTTTTTTTTTTCTTCGAAAAACCTCGTTATAAAATTTGATTTAGATCTTTTGACATGTTGGATCGGTGGCCCTAGCCTCTCTAAATATCTAATTTTTTAGGGGCTCTACAATTTAGCATGATTTGATTGAATTGATTGAATGTATATGTTCTAAAAGTTTGCTTCTCGATGCATGGAAATAATGTCATAAATATCATACAAATACAAGAATATCACCTCTATTATTTTCTTTCTGCTTTAATTTGTGAAAATTACACAGAATTGGAAGGATGAACTATAAATGAAAGAATCACTAACGAACCAAAGAAGAATAATCAATTAATGTGATCGATCGTATATCACTATGTGTTAGCTAGCTACAGTAGCAGATTGTCTCACAGAACTTATGCGAACCACCGTAAAAATGCCTTTATCCTCCATCATTTTCTTGCTCTTATTAGGATGAAACAACTTGAACCAAAACCCACTTTTCTTACTATGACGATCATTACTTTCATTATCTCCTTCTTTTCTTCTTCTTGGAACAACAGCCATTGATTTACTCTTCACGAGTCCGCCTTGTTTGTGAAACAGGAAGATGGAAGAAGTCTTTCCCTCGGTAGAGAAAGAACCATCATGCATTGGAGAAGAACAAGAAGAAGCTGAAGAGGAAGAATAATAAGAGGACAAAGAAGAAGTAGAAGAAGAACAAGACGAGGTTGTTTTTTGAGAGCTAGAACTAGAAGATGTGGATAATTGATCAAGCTTATCTTTCAAACAAAGAGAACATACACCGGGTGATTGAACATGTTTGAGGTGTTTTTTACAGCGACAACCATTAAGGTTGAACATGATGTCCTTGTCTTTTGAATATTTAGGTCTTCTTAGGTTTGCCATTTTGGAAAATTAGGTTTCATTATAATGTAAACAAGTTGGTTGGATATATAAAGAGAGAGGGATATGATGGTGTGATCGAGTTTCCGTGATAGTTCATGGGAGTTTCCTCCAAATGATCTTTTTGACGGTTTTGTACAAGTTGATAAATATACTTAGAATTCTTAGGAGGAATGTTGAAATGGACGATGGTGACGGAGACAGGTGGAGTGAGTCGGTGGTTGTGATCATGCCTTATAATATGTGTATGTGGAAAAGACCAAACCTTTTTTTGTGGGCAGCTAGAAATTCTAAATTTGTAAACACGGGTTGGCGTCGACAAGATCAAATCAACCTTTGTGGTGATTGATCAAAACGTAGTCATTTCGTATTATTAATTAATATATACATATTCCCAACTTATAATAAAGCTGGAGATTAGCCTTAAGAAAAGAGCAAATATATTTGAAAAATAACTGTTGGTACATGCCTTGTATAAGCGCTAACCCAATATATTTGTAGACCTAAAACGAAATTTAATTAGAGGCCTGGCCGTTTAAGTGTGTTTAAGAAGAATAACATAAAATATAAGAAATTTTTGTCTTATAGATTGAAAGTAGTTCTATTTAACGCGTATGTTAAATGTAGATATCTTATCGGTTGAAATTCAAACTTTACTTATGAGTCAGAATTCAAACTTTGGTTTGTCAAACTGTGAAAGTTTATCCATTTTCACTAGAGTCAACTTCATTAGTGCATAAACTTTAAAAAAATTACCACTAATATATGTTAAAAATAATATTTAATAGACATAATTTACATATATGTTAAAAATAATATTTAATATATACATGATTTATTTACTAATGTTAGATATTAAAATATCAAAATAATTTTGTATTCTGAAACAAATAAAAATTTCTTTTTACTTTTGCAAACTTTCATTCAAACTACCTATCTTAATATATTTTCAACAACTAACATAAAATTAAATTGATAGAAATATGAAGAAAAAAGGGTACAAATAACAAATATCTAACTTTAAGAACGAACTTGCAACATGAACCACGACTATTCGTTAAACTACCATGCGAGCTTGGTATATAAAATTTAATTTACAAAAATTTATCATAGCTAAAAAAAATTGAGATCTTATTTAAAAAAAAGAAAAGAGAATGAGACAAAACTTAGGAGCTCCAAAGATATTTGGACAATTTACATAATATAGATATTGGAAAAGAGAAAGGTTAAAGAGTGTCGTTTTAGGATATTCTTTAAGAGGACAAACTTAAAATTGTTGTATTGCAAAATGATAAAAAAAAATTATATATTTAACTATTTAAAAGTTAAAAAATTGTTGAATTCAATACAAACTTATTTTTAGTTTCCTTAACTAGAGCATCGATCAACATAACCCAACATAAAACAACGAGAATGTTAGGCATAAAGAGAAAAATACATGCTCTTTAGAACTCATCACAAAGTCAAATATTCATGTGACCCTTAGATATGTGTGTTGATAAGACGCTCCTAAAACCTTGACAAAAAAAAAAAAACTCTTAGAACTAAGAATCTAAACGAGGTTAGTTTTTTTTTTAAAAAAGAAAACGAGGTTAATTTTACCCTTGTGCTCTTTATCCTTTATGTGATTCTTGAATCTCTTACGAATTCAGGCACATTCTTGTTAGCTAGTTGTCCAATGCTCTTGCGTGAATTGCTTCTGCTACCTGCGTGACACTTGTAATGTATTGTATCAGTTGAGCAAATTACATTTGAGTCCTACAAATGGCAAGGATGTGACATTTTCGTTCCCCAAATTTTCAAAATAGCAATTTTTTTTCTAAACTAATTAACATTAGTCTAGCCATTCTTTCAAATTTACCAAGAAAATTATAAATGTTTTATAATTGCTTTGATGCAGAATTTATTATTGAAGCACACCCTCCATGAACAATTATAACTTCTTCCGCAATGCCTAAACAAGAGCACATAAAACCTGATAAGACACTAACAACCAGATGCTAACCAATACCAATAGAGTTATGTTTGGTTGAACGCAAACTAAGCTCCTTCTTGTAGTCAAAATCAATTTGGCACGAACAACCACTGAGCTGAACAAAATTTGCAGAGTTGCAGCCTAAAGCCTCTACAATCCCATGATCAGACCCCACAAAAAAAATACATAGTAATATTAGACTGACTTAAAAAACAGCTGCAATACTAAGAGGATACACTTCTAAGATATTCAACTTGTGATAGTTTAAATAGATTCCACTTGATATTTTATATTATTTTACACTTTTTAATTATTTAAACAACTTAATTACATTTTAAAAATATTCGTACTACCAATAAAAACTGTAAAATAGGTTTCATTGAATCTATGATATACATCATATTTTATATTTTACATTAATATATAACACATTTTAAAGTTAAATTTTAATTTTATATTAACTTTAAAATCCAGCAAAGCACAAAGCACCACTGATGTGTTAGGCAACAATTGTCATTGAAGGACACTCTCAAAATATGGAGAAAATCTTTTATGAACACAAACACAAATAAATGTTGTTAGACACATCCTCACATAAAGTAAAAAAATAAAGGCTTAATTGCACTTTTGGACCCCTAGCTTTACAAAAGTTGCGGTTACGGACCCCTAACTAATTTAAATACAAAACAAACCCTTATGTTTAGAAACTTTGATAGTTTTGGACCCCAAGTGACTTGTTGACTTGGTCGTTGGGGACGTGGCACCCACTTCCCATAAGTGAGGTGCCACGTGGAATTTATTTTTATTTTATTTTGTTTTTAATTAAACCAACCATTTTTTTAATTGGAAAGAATAAAAAAAAAAAAAAATAGATAAGGTTGGGCAAAGAAACACGAGGAGTAGCAGACGGACTGCTGGTTATCAAGGAATCCAAATTAGTTACTGAATTTTGTTGTGCTCCTAATGTCTGAGATTGAACTGGAAGGGCCTGAATAGCTGAAGGAGTCCTGTGAATATGCCTCGATGTCGAGGATGACCTCCCGTACCCGTTTACAAGTGAATTTGTATAATTCATCAGCGTTAAATTACTCTCTGCTGATAACTGGTTATGCATGACAGAATTCATGGAAAGAATATTGTCATGACCCTCAACTTCTTGATTAAAATACAGGAGAAACGGCCTCAGCAAGAACAGGAAGGTCTACACCAGCTGTAGGGGTACCAGATCCACTGTTGGCAATATGAAGTTCAGCCCAAAAGTTGTCTTCCATGTGATCGCCAGTAGGAACAGAAGTCTGAAAAGGCTTTCTATCTGCAGTTTCACAAGTGCCCATTATGTCCAAATCATTATCATTGTTGGTGAGGTCCACAATATTGGAAACGACATCGGGGGAGCAAGTAGATTCTTGTTGTTCAGTCTGTTCCATTCCACAATCGTGGGCCTTATTCTGTATCTTATCCATGTCATGATCATTTTCCGATCCTGCCTTCCACGATCCATCAGTAAAAAAATGGTTGGTTTAATTAAAAACAAAATAAAATAAAAATAAATTTCACGTGGCACCTCACTTATGAGAAGTGGGTGCCACGTCCTGAACGACCAGGTCAACAAGTCACTTGAGGTCCAAAACTATCAAAGTTTCTAAACATAGGGGTTTGTTTTGTATTTAAATTAGTTAGGGGTCCATAACCGCAACTTTTGTAAAGTTAGGGGTCCAAAAGAGCAATTAAGCCAAAAATAAAATAAAGAAAAAGTAAAAAGTATTTAATCACATTGACATTATTTAATTTTATTTTCTTTTATTTTTTATGGTTTTATGTGTGTGCTTAAATATATTTATGGTTAATTAAATTTTTGGTCCCTATAAATATCTGCAGTTTCGTTTTTAGTCCATATAAAATAAAATCACATTTTTTAGTCCCTGTTACATTTTCCTTTAGCATTTTAGGGATTAAAAATGCTGACGTAAATTTTTTACAGGACTAAAAATGTTGATGGAAAATTTTGTAAGGACTAAAAATGTTGATGAAAATTTTTCACAAAGACTAAAAAATGTGATTTAATTTTATAAGGACTAAAAACGAAACTGCGGATATTTATAGAGAGCAAGAACTTAATTAACCTATATATTTATTTGGGTTTGTGCCCAAGTAAATATACCTTGAAAATATGAAATGGTGTGCTTGTTCTTTAACTTTACTCTCGGTTAAAAGATCTCTTTTTGGATAATTTGCAAGTACCTTCTCGAAACCATGAGGTATGCAAACCTCCAAAGGTTAACTATAATTCCAAAAATTGAAAAGCGTGAAAAATAAAATATTGTTTTTGTGAAAATATGATCATCGTAGTAATGGGGAAGATATTTTGTGGGCACGTGTAGAAGTCGGTAAAAGTGAAGTCATCTCTCTTTTCCCAAACAAAATTCACGTGGCACTCACCCATCACTGTCGCATTGCGCGCTTTCAACCATCTCTTCTTCTAGATTCATTTCACACAACAGTAACACTCTCAATGTGCAAAAAACACAAATAATTCAAATAATCCAACACATGATGCTTCACCAGCCATTACTCTGTGGTTCAAGAACCGCCACTCAATCTACACTCTTCGCTTCCGGCAACGTTACTGGTCGCAATTCACTCGCCGGAAATTTCGGGTAATTCTTCAATTTCAATTTCAATTTTACAACAACCATTGCTTATAACTAAGTTGTAAGAATCTTAGGTAATTAGTAAGTATAAATTGTTTAACACTTGAATTGATCTTATGATTAGTTTGAAGTTTGGTAAGCAAACATCTGGAAGCAAATCGAATTATAGTGAGGTGCGTAATCATAATAATGCATTTCAGTAATCTGAGTTAGTTTTAAATAGGTGTTGTGAATTTTGATTCAAAATTTTGGCATAGGTTAGACAAGAGAAGGTTTCAAGCTTAGGACAACTAATGCTAATGCTAATGCTAATGCTAATGCTTATGGTCGTGCTCAAGAAGAGGTCCTTAAGGTATTTATGTCATTTCATTAAAGTCTTCGTATGTATCTTTGATTGTGGAGGAGGTTGTGAGTTTCTAAATCAATGAACACCATGCATAGGCATTTTTTAATCATCATATATCTGTGTTATTCTTTTCATCGGGATCATGATCAATTTGATAGTGAGTGGCATAATTCATGGATTAGCTTGATTTTTAAATGAATAATTCAAGAATCGATTTGACATGTAACAATTTGTAATGATTTTCATATAAAAAAACTCCAAACAAAAAATTCAAAATTTTCGATCAAATTTGTCTCTGTACATGTGGAAGTTGACTTGAAACTCCACGTCAGCATTGTTAATGGTGAGACTTGACAGAGGGACTAAATGGATTTAACGTTATAAAATTCAGGGACGTTCTAGCTATGCCGATTGATTTGGGGATGAAATTGATCTACTTATACAAATTCAATGACGAAAAAGCCTATTCACTCATTTATATTTGAAAACTTTAACATCATTTTAATCTTCAAGTTCAACTGTCTCGCTTATGTTTACATTTGTGCCTTTTACTGCTATTTTAACCGACACTTTGCATACCTGTTGCAAAAGAGCACCAAAGCACAAATACTTTAATCTGCATCTGTTGTTACAGTGTCTTACCTTTTGCAATTCTAGGAAGAAGTCATCAAAGTGATGGAGAACAGACCATCGTGGGAAACTTCTCCAGGCCAAGCAGTTCCTTTGGGTGTATCACAAGTCGACAATGGGATCAATTTTGCTATTTTTTCACAGCATGCAACTGCTGTCACACTTTGTTTGGTCCTTCCTGAAAGGTAAATTTAGATATTCTTTTTGTATGTCAGCTTAAATATTATATAAAAATATATGTTTGAAATATTTTTTGTCATATTTGAATTTATTCACATATAAGCATTTTTGTGACGAGTCTTTAGTTTCTAAAAACTGCTGGGAACACTTTTTTGTGCGGCAGAAACAATCACAATTTCCCGCAATTTCGAAAGCGCTTGCTAGAAGCTTCCAAAAATAAGCTGAACCAAACATGAAACTATCCTTGTCTGTGCTCCCCTTAATGATTTGTCACTCTGTATATTTGCTCAAAACTGTTATATGTCAAAAGATAGAACTTTATTTTTAAGGATTGAAGATTTTGCTTTGATTTTATGATCGATTTAGTTTTAGATGGTGATATGGGTTGGGCTTCCTTTTGCATTATGGTGCAGGAACAACTTAAAAAGATACTAAAAAACAAAGGATATTAACAAATGTATGATACCAGTTTTTACCGTACCTTTGGCTTAAGGATGCTAAGGTTATATATTTATAGTAATCATTCTTTTCCCTGACTTATTTTCTTTGGCTTATGGGTAATCTAATGGAAAAACAGTTTACAGTTCAATCTTTCTTGCTGCTAGCCAAATTAAAACTTTGGATCTTTGTCTGAGTTAATTTTTTAAGAATTCTATGTCAAAAAAGGCCCCGATACAATTTTGAAGGGGATGCAGGCTGCTTCATCTGTCTGATACTTAATATCTTCTAGCCATTTTTAACTTTTAAAACCAATATATCTTTCGCATGCAACATATGTTCAATGAAATGGATTTCTCTTCTGTAGCATGACTACATGTTGGAATTTTTGGATGGGATGCAAAGTGATTTTGCATCATGAATATACTTTGTGATTATGTACTTTCTCGATTGCACTATTGCTGGAATTGTCCTGCCATAAAATTTATGCT
Organism: Medicago arabica; assembly: GCA_946800305.1. Lineage (NCBI taxonomy): Eukaryota > Viridiplantae > Streptophyta > Magnoliopsida > Fabales > Fabaceae > Medicago > Medicago arabica. The sequence goes on from OX326967.1 coordinate 54,754,958, forward strand.
TTGATTCTATTTTTTCCCTGACTAATATTTCCATGAAAATTATCGGTCCACTTTTGTTTCACACGGTCTTCCTTTATTTTTATAATGTATTTTAGGGGAAGCATCGACACACTGGATGGTGGTATGATAGAAGTGGCTTTGGATCCTCATTTAAACAAAACAGGGGACATCTGGCACATATGTATTGAGGTGCTTTTTGTGATATTGCATATGCCTGATATGCAGCCTTTCCATGGTTTTTGGCTGAAATTGTTGTTATATGTTCTGTAAATTATTTAATAAATACAATACATGTGCAATTATCGAGTACCTTTCATAATTGCATGGATGAATAACATCTCTTTTCTGTGAATCTGAGTATAAATTTTGTATATTTTATTCATTATTTTCCAGTGTATTAATCTTGTGTCAAAAATGTCTTATTATGGCTACCCGAATATGAATTTTATTTACCAGCACTCTTATATGTCGTAAAATATTGACAGTAATAGATGGAAGTATATGAGATGTCTGTGTGTTGAATATTGATGCACTTCATATAAAATCTTTGAAAGTAATTAGAATGAATGTATCAGATTTGATGCAGTTTTACAACAATGACTATATAATTTTTTTTTCCCCCCGTTTTAAGGCTTGTCACTTGTAACAAGAACTCATTTCATAATCAATCAATCAAATGATTTCTCAGACTCTCTGTAGCTCAAACACTTAACAAGCCATTCATAATGCACATTTAGTTAATATTTTTTTTCTTTTCATCTTTCATTGTGCAGGATCTTCCTAGGAGCAATGTTCTGTACGGATACCAGATTGATGGACCTCAAGACTGGGGTAAGGGGCATCGATTTGACAGAAGCATTGTGCTTGTTGATCCTTATGCAAAACTAATTGAAGGTCGAAGATATTTTGGGGATATTAGCAGGAAATTGTCTAAGTTTCTAGGCACATATGATTTTGACAGCCTGCCTTTTGACTGGGGAGAAAATTACAACCTTCCAAATATTGCCGAGGTATTCTTCCTGCATAACAATAGTTACTCGAAAATGATATTTATAAAAATCTTTTCCCTAAATCAAGGTTTCATACAAATTGCTTTCAGCTTAAAACTATATGTAGGGCCTGTATTCTACCTTTGCTTTGTATGCTTTTGCGCTGATCTCTAGTGTTTTTTTCATTTGATGAGAATATGACTGCCTATGATATGTTTCTTCATAAAGTAAGTCCAATTTATGTATTCATTATGCTCTGTTGCTGCAAATGCAGAAAGATCTTGTTATATATGAGATGAATGTCCGTGCATTTACAATGGATGAATCTAGTGAGTTGGATAACAACATTCGTGGAAGCTATCTTGGTGTAATTGAGAAGGTAAAATCCGTGCTATCATTGGGTATCACAGTGCAGTAAGGTGTATCAATGGTCAGTGGTTACATGCCACCTCCAATTTTAGGAAATATAGCTGTTTATTCATTAGTCATTACTATATGCTTGATACTTGCTATTTATTGTATTGCTTTATTTAAACTCTTTTTGTTGCTTGCCTCTAAGATCCCACACCTTCTAGAGCTTGGTATCAATGCAGTGGAGTTGCTGCCTATCTTTGAGTTTGATGAGATGGAATTGCAGAGACGTCCAAATCCCAGAGATCACATGGTACATTAGAGAAGTATTATGTTCTATTTTTAAGTCAACATTTCATAATTTACCTCTTCACTGTGTACTGAATATCCCCGATAAATAAAGGAACTAATCTTCTCCATTTCTCCATTACTACGGTTTTGGGAGCATATGCATGATGATGTGATATTATATGAGCTTGATATGCCCTCTATACCCCCCAAAACTATGATAATAGAAAGGAAAAATACAGAGGATCCCTTCCTAATAAAGAAATATATAAAAACAATTATATTCTTTCTGTACAGTCTAGAGTTAACAACAATCAGTCTAGAGAATTGTGTAATCTAGGATTAATTAGCCTCGGAAATATCTAAATCTAACAATACAGATATATTTTTCTTTGATGATCAAAGAGATCAGAGTATGTAATGTTTTTTTTCTTCGATGGTCAAAGATATCAGAGTATGTAACTTTGACTTACTAAGTGACATTATATGATACTAACAGATTTATTTTTGCTTTCCAAGATTAATACATGGGGTTATTCAACAATAAATTTCTTTGCTCCAATGAGTCGCTATGCTACTGCTGGTGGAGGACCAGCTAATGCTTCCCAAGAGTTGAAGCAAATGGTTAAAGCCTTACATTCTGCTGGCATAGAGGTAATGATATTAGTATTTCAATGTCATAACTTTGGAGTGGAAGTATGCCTAATAGTTTGATCTCCTGATTCTGTCTTATTTTATATTATTTCAAGATTTGTATATCTCTTGAGATAAATCTTCTCTATATATAGGTTATTTTGGATGTTGTCTACAATCATACGAATGAGGCTGATGATCCTAATCCTTACACTACTTCATTTCGTGGCATAGATAATAAGGTAATTTCTGATTTGTAATTTTATTTTTGTCAGACTGTTATTTGTGCGTTAGAATACTTGCAGTGCCTTTTTTTTGTTCTATATGGTTTTAATATTCTCACAACTGTCATGTATTACAATTACTCTACTGCACCTTGTTTGCGGAAAAGCTTTCATACACTATTTTAATGTTTAATGCTATAAATCCTATAATGCTGCATGAGATTGAATGTTGGGCAATAAATAGCCAAATAAAATAAAGATGGGAATGTTAGGTAGAAGCATTATATATGACTTTGGTATCATCTATTAACAGATGTTTTGTCATCTTTTTTCTAGTTATGTAGAATGTTGAAAATTATTTGTTTTTTCTGTATGTAAACTTTCTTCATGTCTATAGGTTTATTACATGCTGGACGACAAAGGACAATTGCTGAACTTCTCTGGCTGTGGTAATTTTATCTTTTTCTAAACCTTAAGATTCTATTCCAACAACTTTGTTCATATGAATTTACAATTGCATACAGAAAATAGACAATGAAACAAAAATTTGAAAATAAACCTCCTAGTTAATAACTAGAAATTGAGGGCTACATATTCAAAAGGAAAATGCCCGTCAGCTGCCAGAGCTATGAGACCAAACCAATTGCAAAGTTTTCCCATAACTACAATGCAGAGTGCCCAAGTCATGAAACCAAGTAGTACGCATTCCTTTAAATTTATGAATAAATTGCAAAGCAGTTCTTGTTTTTCACAACACAAATTAGCAGCTCCATCATGTGGAACTGTGCTTATTTTTTTCTACAGAGAATATTTTATATGCAACATTTGATTTAAATTTTATTTAGCTCCAACCAAATTTCAATATATTGTATCAATATTTAAGTTCTCTTCTCTCACTCAGAATGTTTATCCTCAGGAAATACATTGAATTGTAACCATCCTGTGGTCATGGATCTAATTCTTGACAGCCTAAGACATTGGTATGGACTACTTATATAATTCTTTTATTGATAGTATATACCTTGATTCATTTCGTGGAATTTACCTAATTCCAGCTTTTCTTTGTTCGTTTGTATATTTGTATATCACATAGATTTGGCACTTCAAAATTTGTAGTTTTCTGGTTTCTTTATCTTGTAGATATTATGAAGCTTTTGATATATTGTTAAAATTTCTGTATCTGTCCCCCCTTTCCTGTGAATCATTTATACTAAGTTAGTAATCAAATAAGGCTGGTTAGTTCGACGAGGGTCAGGTAATGTTTGACTATCTTTAATGTATCATTTACTAAAATACCCTTATTAATTGTAGTTAGTTAAGTAGTTATAGATGATTGAAATGCAATAAATAAGGGTATGTTAGTGGAAAAAAAAATAATACATGTCGTATTGATATTATAGACGGGACAAATAATTTGAGACAAGAAAAAAATAGGAAAGAGGACGCCTAATGTGAGGTGGAGGGAGTAGTAATAATGAATTGAATTGTGATGCAATTCGAAGTACTAAAATTTCCAAACCAACCACCATCATGATTTTCTTTGTAGTTCCTAACCGTGGAATGCTATTTTTTGTGTTTTGTTTCATTTTATTGTAGGGTCACTGAGTATCATGTGGATGGATTTCGATTTGATCTCGCAAGTATACTGTGTCGAGGAACTGATGGTTCCCCCCTGAATGCTCCTCCGCTCATCAGGGTAAATAAATATATGCAAAATATAGTTATAATCAACAGTATAGTTATACATTTATAATTGATGAGATAAAGTGCACTCTTGAAAGAAAGAAAAAAAGAGCTAAGATACCACTTTCGGGAACGCTTGATATGAGTGTTCATCAGGTTGGTTCATTTATTTGTGATCTCAAATCATCTGAAAACAATATTGGATTTGTGTTGGACATTCATGTCAGACATAATGCAACACTTAAAAAAATCCGACTTGGATTTTCCGTGTTTCCAGTGTTTGTATTGGTGTCCATGATTCTTAGATGTTGAGGTAATTGGTTTTGGTTTTACTACAAACTACAGGGCCAATAAAACTAAACCTATGCATTGTGTCAAACTGAATAAATCCAAACAGAAAACACAGGTTAAATATCTGGTTTAATGGTGTTTAGACAACAATAAACATATAAAGTGTTCCTAGAGCTATGGGTGCCATTGGTTGACTCAAATCTACCCGATAAAAAATAGGGCTCAGTCCATTGATAAGTTATTTTTTAGATTTTCAAAGAGCTAAACTTGATTCCTTCAGTTAGGGCATCAAATTCAATGTCGTTAGAACCAATGAACCTGAGTCACTCCTCATAACTTCACTATTGTCAAAGCATAAATACAGTTACTAGAACTCTCTGCAGATCTGCCTGTTATTGCAGTCCTGCAAAACAAGGGCCCAGTTTATTCCCCTCTTTCTTTTATTTTATTTTGTTTATTTTTCTCATGCATTTTTATTTTCATTGCATTTTATTTTTATTGCATTTTATTCTTATTGCATTGCATTTTATTTTATTTTAATTTTGCATTTCATTTTGCTTAGCATTTTTAATTATTGTCGTTTAATTATTCGCATAGCTATTAGAATTTATCTAGGTTCAATGTAAACTATAAATGAGAAAAAGTGTGCGTGCGTGTGTCCTTTTATTTTCTTTACTGCTTTATATATAAAAATGCAAAAAAAATTAGGTTAGGGATTTTGTAGTGATCCAACGTCACTACTACAAAATCCACGCGCTTTTATTTTTATTGTCACGTTAGCTTTATTTTTATGTTTCAATTAATATTCAAAAAGAACAAAAACATGCGAATAACCAAAAACTCACAAAAAATCATTTTTCATAATAAATCTTGATTTTCAATCAAGTGATTCCCTTTTGTTTTTATTTTCTTAATCAAATTTCAATTCATTTAATCATATTCAAGTAATTTTCTTTTAATATAAAAAATACAAACAAATTTTTATTTGCCACTTGGCTTTTATTTCAAAACTTTTTCAAAACTAATAAAAAAACACAAAACCAATCAAACGGTAATTTTTACCCCGAACTACGAGGTTTTGATCCCTCACGGTACGTAGGTAAAGGATATTCATCCTTCAAAATCAATAAAAAATGTAGATATTAGGCTTCTTTCTTTTCTTTATTCACTATTCATTCCATTTTAAAAAGCAAGCAAATTATAGCACAAACATTAAATAAAATCAAGATTTCTCTCGTAGAGTACTACGAATATTTAAGGTGCTAACACCTTCCCTAAATATAACCAACCCCTAAATCTTTTTAAGGTGGTAATTTGAACTTTTTCCCCTTTCTGTAAAAATAAAAAGTTCAGTCGTGAAATAAAAAAAGTGAGTCAATGCTAATCAAATAGCTATTGATCTTCGAAAAATGACGCGACAGAAATAAAACACAAAACCGGTTGGTTTGACTTCATCTAATTAGATTAATGTTAATTAATAACTATCACTATAATTTTTAGATTTGAAGACAAATCGTTGAGTACCAGTATTCTCTTACTGCTAGAAAATTGGGAATCTAATTGAAATTTTATCAAGCGATGTTAACTTCATTTACTTTCACAGGCAATTGCTAAAGATGCTGTCTTGTCAAGATGTAAAATTATTGCAGAGCCTTGGGACTGTGGAGGTCTATATCTTGTTGGAAGTTTTCCGAATTGGGACCGGTAATACTTTTAATGATCACTAATAATCATGTTTAAAAAAAAAAGGCTGCCTGTTGCTCTAAAGCTCCTGCATAAGGAGGGTCCGGGGAGGGGTCCCACCAATTGGTGTATTGTACGCAGCCTTACCCTATTTTTTACACAAGAGGCTGTTACGGAACTTGAACCCGTGACCTTTCAGTCACGTGACAACAACTTTACCGTTGCGCCAAGGCTCCCCCTCATTAATAATCATGTTTATTTTATGAATAATCTTTGTTAAAATCTTACGCATCATGATACTGGTCGAAAGCAAAATGTTACGCTTACGCATCATGGTTATTTTATGAATAATCTTTGATAGTGTAAAGGTTACTAGTTTGATATTTGATTTTAGCGGCTTGGGATTCCTTCGTCTTTTTATTGTGTGCTTATGATTTTCATCGCTGACAACTTTTCCAGAGATTAAGAATGAAAAATACACAAATTTTATGACATAGATCAACGTGAGAATCACTTGGTAATTTCTAATTCAGACATTGAATTACTTAGTAAGCTACTGCTGTGCCAAAAGTTAATGTCGATCAACTTCTGAACCGCATCAATATGATTTTATTTAGAATGTCAAAAAGATTATCACGAGTCATGTTTCTTGAATATTAGTTCTTCTACGGGGAAGTTAATCTATGCTAAAATGAAAAACGTGTTTCCTCCATCAATATTTTTCTTTGATGTAGGTGGGCTGAATGGAATGGGAAATATCGTGATGATATACGGAAATTTATCAAGGTAATTCTAAGAGTAGAAGATATGTAATTTAATATGATCTGGATTGTCTTTCTATTGGCTGGGTGAGTTGCAATACAGTTTACAGTAAGATGGATGGCATGCTAGTAAAAGGCTAATCGAAATCAATTGTCTTTCCAATCAATATGCGCTATGGGGAGTCAGAAACTCATGGAAAACTGATTTTGTTATGTAGTAGGATTTGACTTATGACTTGTTTGATTTATTCTTATTTTATTGTCTCCTTTAACACATGTCCTAGGGTGATTCTGGTATGAAGGGGAGCTTTGCAACTCGTGTTTCTGGATCTTCTGATCTCTACAGAGTAAGTATCACTACTTATAGCACTTCATGGTTGCTATCTTTTTGGGTTTTATACCTCATCAAAGACCAACTCTTTAAGCTATTTAGCGGAGGTTTGGGAATGGATTTTTATGTTTCTAAGTTCTAACAGCTCTGAAGTTGAATTAGTGGGGCTAAAATATTAGATTAAACTAGTCTAAACTATTGCCAAGACAATAGTTTATCATACTTATCTACCACAAATATGTAATTGCTTTTGCAGCTAAAATTTCTCGCATGCTCTTTATAAGAAGCCATCATAATTTAAGGTTGTTCTTAAACTCATAATGCATCCCTCATCCCCTGGTAAACAATGTTGGTCAAATGAGTACATTCATTCAATCGCATCACTAAAAATAAAGACCGGTAATTATGTTGCAGTCGAAATATGATTTGTCCGGCATTCCAGCTGCTAAAGGTTTGTGGCTGATCTTGAGTTCTTTCTTTTGGTCTTTATGGGTGATATTGAAAAAACTAGTATAATATAGCTTATGGCTTTGATTGTAAGATATGTATGTTCTGTTTTATAGCAACATGATGGAATTAATGTTATTTCTGTCCCACTATTAATGTGTTGAAATTATGGGTCTGAGATTTAATGTAGCTGATTTTCCTTTCACTTTATTCGGCTTTATAAATCATTTTTAACAGTGGCTTCTCGCCTTCATTTGTTTGTCTTTCAGGTGAACAAGCGTAGACCATATCATGGTGTTAATTTTGTTATTGCACACGATGGATTTAGCTTGCGTGATCTTGTTTCATACAACTTCAAGGTAGCTCCAAATTTTGTCCTTCCATTTTGAATTGTATATCAAAACTTGATATTTTCTTTGATTCTTGATTTTGTAGCACAACGAAGCTAATGGGGAAGGTGGAAATGATGGATGCAATGATAACTTCAGTTGGAATTGTGGTTTTGAAGGTAGAGTCTGAATTGCAATGCTTTATTTACAATGGGATGTTACTAATGCTTATTCATTGTTAGAAATTATGTGTTTTCTTTTAGTTGATTCTGTAGGAAAATTAGGTTGCAATGCTTTCCTTTCGATGGGATGGTACTAATTCTTATTTATTGTTTAGAAATGACGTGTTTTCTTTTAATAATTGATTCTATAGGAAAATTAGGAGATATCGTATTTCTCCCTTATCAGCGAAATCAGTGATACAATTTCCATTTATTTTTTATTTTGTTTATTTTTTATCCCCGACACTCCTTGATCCAAGAATTAGACTTTAATGTAAGCATTCTATTTAAGCAGTACTTTCTATATGGTATCAGCATTCCTAGGCTCACCGATCTAGGAATCCCCTCCCTCTTCACTCATGGCACGCACAAACATGTGGAAGCTTGCTCTTACCGGCGCGGCCAACAGAACAAACTCAACGACCAGAGGCCACATTGGAGACTCTAACGATTGTTGACGGCAGCATGGGAGCCAGGAGGCAAGGTTGCAGCACAGGCAGAGCAGGCTTCACAACCGGAAACTGAAACTTGATCTTCCATGCCTTGTTGGTTTCTCCAACTCGCTCCAAGTCAATGTTCAGCGACTCAATGGATAAAACTACACGTAATGGTCTCAAATTGTTAGGGTGATTTTTTAAGGTAAAGGAAAATATGGTCTTCTTATAGAAGATGTGTCTAAATTGGAAAGCCATGGTGACAAGGGGCATCCCTTGTTAGTCCTTGACCATTGCCTGGTTCATGAACTGTATGGAATCAACAACTGAAAATCCCTTCATTTTCCTCCCCAAGAAGATTCAGAAGCTGGAAACGACACATGCTCTTACATTCAGAATTCAAAAAATATCTATTTCTATTTTTTGTTGGAACCGTTAAGAGTTGTGCACTTTGAACTAGTACCTCTAACCAAGAGAAACAGTCTTCAAGTTCATTTCCATTCACAAAGGAACAACTAGACCAATAATAAAAACGACTTGAGTTTCAAACCCGTTCATTGAATGTAATTATGTGTCGATGTCGGACACCGACACATTTAAGAGAGTAACTACACCTTCAATCAGAAGCGTGGTGCTTCAGAGCTCATAATCGTTTGTATTGGCAGTCGTAAGTCGAGTGGAAATGGCTGTGTTGGAGTGGCCAAGAAGTAATGGGCAGAGTACGAAGGTGTGAGAAGCTAAAGAGGTTGTTTTTCGTATACATGTCGATGGCCTTGATCAAGCTTTGATACCATGACCGAAATTGATAGTTGAAGAAATTAGAGAATTGTAATGATCCGAGTCTACAATTTTAATATTTGTATACTCTAGTCTTAGCTTATCTAACAAGCTACTAACTGAATGTAACAGATTCTGGCAAGAGACAAGCTGACTTAGGCTATTATTGAAGTACTGCATAACCGGTAGACTATTCTAGAACATTTACATAATGCACCGCATATAAAAACTGCTCAGTGAAACACCTGAACGGATGTAAGCAAGCATAAGCAACACACATGTTTAATTTCCAGAATGCGGACCTTGGAACCTATATCTATACTTTAACTTCCAGAATAGTGACAAACAGAAAATACAACTATGATCACCTTCACCCCATAACTATGATCCTTTTACTGAAATTGATTGTTATTTGTCTTTGTCTGACAGGTGAAACTAATGATGCTAGTATAAGAGCTCTGCGGTCGAGGCAAATGAAGAACTTTCATCTAGCATTAATGATATCTCAGGTTCATATTTGAAGTTGATTTTGGAGCGCTTTTGTGTTGCAGTATTTTTTTTCTTGATTAAATGCAAATAACCCCCTTCAACTATTACTATCTGGCAAATAGCCTAGTGTGGTCTCAATTTTGGCAATTAATGTGTTTGAACTTTCAATTTTGAACATCTCACAAAGTCCTCAAAGCAAAAGTGATTAAATATAGAAAACTTAAATTGAAATCTGGTTTACCAACTTTCACAGTTTCTTTCTCATCTTAATTGCCGGTGGCTTGTTGAAAGTTTAAACATGTTAAGTAGAAATTTTAATGCTATTGGGGGCTATGTGTCAAGGTTCAAAGTTTAAGGGAAACTATTTTCATTCTTACCTTTTTTTTAACTACATTGCAGTTTAGGATTTTAATTTTTATACTACACAGATTTTTCAATTAATTTTCCTTTTCAAAAGAAACCTTGAAGACGCTGTCACATGAATCCATTTGTTATCATACATGCTGCCACTGAAATCAGAACAGAAAATTAAAATTTTGTTATGAATGACCAGGGGACACCAATGATGCTAATGGGGGATGAATATGGCCATACTCGCTACGGAAATAACAATAGCTATGGGCATGATTCTGCCATTAATTTTTTCTTGTGGGATCAGGTAAATTTATAACATCCCTCTTGGTAGCTTATTGAGGATTATTTCTGGACAGCCTAATCTTTTTTGTTCATTAGTTGGATGCAAGAAAGGGGGATCACTTTAGGTTTTTCTCCAATGTGATAAAGTACCGGCATGCACATAAAACATTGAGTCATGAAAATTTTCTCAGTGAGGTGATTGCTTCACACTTTAATAAACTAATTCTACGAACGTGATGCCATTTTTCCATCAAAAAAGGAAAAACACTGCCAAATGTACCTAATGGAACAGCTAATTTTTGCAGAATGAAATAACATGGCATGAAGACAATTGGGACAATTACGAAAGCAAATTTCTTGCATTTACGTAAGTATAGATATTTTAATTGGAAATGAGCGAAAAACACATTGCAATTTTAGCATCACTTTCACACAATGAAGCACCTAAATACTATCTTGAGAGAACATCTTGGTCATGGAGTTTTGGGTTATAAGGTGGAAGTTCAAATCCTTCCACTGACGTAGCACACTATCAGTATTCAGCACTTAATGTTCAAAAAGAAATCTTGGTCATGTAGTGTACTTTATACTTGATATATATAGGAATTTTTTATTTTTTTTTAAAACTATATATATCGCTGGTAATGGAGTCGGACTTGACAACTCTCTGTTTTCCTCTCTGTGTTTCACATATGCATGCAGGCTTCATGACAAAAGTGGAGGAGATATCTATTTAGCTTTTAATGCTCATGACTACTTTTTGAAAGCTCTGCTGCCCACGCCCCCAACAAAAAGAAAGTGGTTTCGTGTGGTAAGTTTTTCTTCATTCTTTGGGGCGTACAAAAAATCATCTTCAGTGTTGCATGCATATTTTAAATTAATGGAGCACTGTGAAGGCAACTCCTCTACTTCCCCAAACCATGTTATTCAAAATCTATTGCTAGTGCTTCAAATCTTAGGATTTTACGATGTTGCTCCCTATCACCATATTCCATGCCGATTGGAATCGTAAATTGCTAGCAGACTGTGGAATCTCCGTGCTAGGTGGTGGAATCCGTTACGATTTTCTGTGTTCTGCTATTTCTGGGTTTTCCTGGTCGGGTCACGCGAGCTTGTTTCAATTAAAACGACCCTCAAATATCCCTCTGTTTGGAAGCTTTTTGTCGTTTTTATAAAATTTATGGGGGTTTTCTCATGTTTTTGGTGGTTTTTAATTGTTATATAAATTTCAAAATTTGGTAGGATCTTACGATTCGTGTTACGATCCTCTACGATTTACGATCTTGTGAGTTGTGACCCTTCCCCGATACTAGGATCCCGATTCTTACTACCTTGCCCCAAACTACCTGATTCCTATTAAGTGTTAATAAAAATGAGTAAATTACCTTGTCCATTATTCAGAATTCACAATAAACCCTATTTGACTAACTGACCTGACAGAGTGAGAATGGCCTTGTATGTTTGTTATCTCCACTATGCAACTAATTGCTGAGTTGGCAGCTGGGAGGGATATATATTTGTGGATTTGTTTTAGAAGCTAACATAGCAAAGTGGCATTATGGTGTGATTTGATTGAATACATATGTAATAAAATTTTACATTACCTCTGCATAGTAATTAATATCTATACGTCAGATGCATCTAGCTTGTTTCAAAATATTGCCATCAGTTTAACTTGAACTACGGATTTTTACAGGTGGACACTAATCTTCAATCTCCTGATGACATCGTCCTCGATGGTGTCCCAGGCATAGGAGAAACATACAGTATAGCTCCATACTCGTCCATTCTTCTGGAGGCCAAGTTTTGATCGCAGAAGTTGTTGTATAGATGTATCCATAAAAGAATAAAAAGGAAAATGTTGTTGTATACACATGTCTCGGATGTAATCTTAATCTTAATCTTCTTTTCAAGTCAGCTGGATGAAAATGCTCTGAATTAGGTTCTTGGCTCAGTATGGCCTCTGAAGTTATGGCTTAGTATTAGTTGACATGTGTACTAAATAGAAGAGAAACGCATCTGTATGGAAAATGTGTTGCAGTTCACCACGAATCAAGGGGAATAATCTGAGGAGAGGGACATCTGAAATCATATAATTTTCAGAATGGTGCAGGGCTTATATGCAAGGTACAAGCTACTTTAGGGTGGTCCTACGAAGTTTGGATAGTAGATTAGTACCTTATCTGTTTGATAAATGTCGTTGTCTATCTACTATATATGATTCTATATATATATACTTGAGATCCTGTATATTGTTATATGTAATCTTGGTTGAATGGAATATGTACCATAAATTTATAAATTTAGTAGTTTACATTGCCTTCCATGGTTTATCTTTGATGTTCTTATTGTTTGTCGTACTTTTTTGTTATATTAACCCCCTGATTTTTAGTGAAAAAGAGCTCCGTCATTTCAAGTTCTTGCTCATCATTAAAAATGTACATATTGTATCCCATAAAAATTATCATTTTTGTCTTACTATAATCTATGAAGCACAAAAACTTATGTGATCAGACATGTCCCTGTGAATGACATGTGTCGGTGTTCGACGCTCGTACATTGCCTTTAAAAAGTTGACATACGTGTTCTGAAAATATAGTTTTTTATTTTGTTTCAATACAACTTATACATTTCTCAGACACATTCATGAGGGGTAAAGATGCTTCAAAGCTATGATAGTCAATGAGGGGTTAAATACATTAAATATAATTGCAATATTTTTAACTTATTCGCTATTTGATAGATGGATGAAGGTGATTGACTATCATATCTTGTTCGCTATTTGATAGATGGATGAAGGTGATTGACTATCATATATTGTTTTTAGAATTTTAGTGAAACAAGCTACTCAATTTTAATGCACGCTAATTATAAGTATCTTACTATGACTTTAGAGTGTCTTTATAATATTAATCTATATCAATATATTTGATGCACGTTAATTATATGTATATTATATTATGCATCAAACTTATGATTTTAGAATGTCTTTATAATATTAATTTATATCAATATATAAATGATATACATCATATTGGGTTGGAATTTCTTTAATTTTTCCCCTTCATTTACATTATTTTATATATTATTTAAATTATCAATTAAAAAATTTGTTCCACTAATTTTTTAAAAATTATTTAAATATCATTAAAATAGAAAAAATCTATATTTATTATATAATTCTATAACATTATATGAATGGAATACAACCTTTGTGTTAAATTTTTCTTCTATTTTACCCTTCATTTACACTATTTTATCAATTTTATATTATTATTTAAATTATCAATTAAAATTTATAGTTAAATCTGACTAAATTAATCACAATCCACAGTAACAGGAGTTCCTTCAAAAAAAATTCCACAGCAACAGGAGTAACAATACCCAACAATATTGACAATATTTGATACTATAATAAACATAATTTTGACCTAATTATTGAAATTGATCATGTAATATATGCGAAGTTTGAAAAATAACCATGTAAAATAAATAACACATATTTTAACTTGTAATTTGAGATTCTTATTATTTTTTACTCTTTAATATAGTTGAAGTTCAAAAAAGTAACGTTAGAAGTTGAATTTTTCATAATTTTTTTCAAGCATGTTGAAATATGACATCACACAAAAAATTAAAAAATTTCAACTAAGGACAAATTAAATATGAATTTTTAAAACGCAAAAAACTCAAAGAACAAAATAATGAAAACCCAACCTAAAAATCAAATTTTGAGATAATTGTTTGCAGAGACATCTATAGAAATGCATAAAAAATATCTATGAAATTTCATAGCATTTCAAAGATGTTTTAATTTTTTTTTCAACCAAAGCGTGTGAAATTACAATTTTGTTCTGAGTAAAAGTATACTCACGAGTCAAATTCTGTTCTCTAATTTTGTAGGTATGGTTAGAATATCATAAGAACCTTAACCATGAAATTTTGGAGTTTTTAAACGAAATACAAATTAATTATGAATTTTTTAAGAAAATCCTAATCATAGGGAATAAAAATTCATAATTAATATGTCCTTAGTCGAAAAAAATCTATTTTTTTTGTTTAAAGCCATGTTTTAACATCCTAAAGATTCGTGAAAAAAATCATGAAAAAAATTCAATCTCTAAATCATTTTTTTGGACTACGCGTATATTATAAGGTCAAAAAATAAAAAAAATATCAAATTATAAGGTTAGAATATCTATTTTTTATTTTACAAAGTCATTTTTTAGACATCACGTATTTTACAGGGTTAATTTAAACAATTAACCCTATATAAAAATATTGTTTTAGTGTAATGTTTTTCTTTTAATTTTACCCTTAACTTAATTATTGTTTGCTATTTTATTGTTACTTTCCAATTAAAGCGCATAAAATCTTGGGTATTGACGTTACATTAGTTATAATAAAAAAAAACTCATAAAATTATAATTTGTATATTCAAAAACTGATCAAAACTAAATCGCATAAAATAAGATCGGATTGATTTTTTTTAAGTCATTCAACTGAATCGCACAGTGAACATTAATTTTTTGGAATGAGATGGTTTTTTACCTTATAACCAATCTAAACTGTACCACAAACACTCATAAAACATGAAACCTTCAATTCAAAGATGTGCTTCTGGGACCACTATATCAAACCTTAGGAGTTATCTTTTCTTGTTTGAATAGTAGTTATATATTAACGTTAATTTTCTTTGGAGGAAATAGATTAAAGAGTTTGTAGGCATGACTAGTGCAACTGTTCTGGTGAATGGTAACCCCACTGACAAATTCCCTTTGGCTCAGGGTCTTCGTCAGGGAGATCTTATATCCCCTTTGTTGTTCCTTTTGGCGGCAGAGGGGTTTTCATATGATGATGGAGACTATGGTTAACAATGATATGTTTTGTTGGTTATACGGTTGGTCTGGAGCAACCTTTATCTATCTCTCACCTACAATTTGCAGACGATACTCAGATTTTGGGAGAAAAAAGTTGGGCTTATGTTCAGGCTATGCATGCATTTCTTTATCTTTTCGTGGAAATGTCGGGGTTGCAGGTTAATTTTCACAAAAGTGCGTTTGTTGGCGTGAATGTTAGTAGATCTTGGTTACTTAAAGCTACATCAGTTTTGAATTGTAAGGTTAAAAGTTTACCCGTTTTGTATTTTGGCCTTCATGTTTATGGTGATTCTCGTCGGTTGAATTTTTGGGACCTGGTGGTCAATCATATTAAATCCCACCCGTCAAGTTGGAAAAACATAAATTTGTCTTTTGGTTGTCATTTTGTTCTTCTTAAGTTTGTCCTGATCGGTCTTCCTGTCTATGCCCTTTCCTTATCCAAAGCTCCCTCATGTATCGTTTCGTCTATTGAATCTCTTTTAATTCGTTTTTTTAGGGGGGAGGTGTAACACCCACTTTATTTATTTAATTATTTTATTAGAGTATATAGTATATTATTATATATTATATGATTTTAATGATGTTTGTGACGTATGAGATGTTGTGGTGGCGTGATGTTATTTTATTGTTTAATAAAATAAAATATGTGATGTTAATATACATATATTTATATTAAAATTAAGATGTGATATAATAACAAATATTTAGAGAGATGGGGTTGTTTTCATAAATAAGATAGAGTTGTGGGATTAAGTGAGATTAGTAAGAGGTATATAAGGAAGTTAGGTTAGAGAAAGCAGTCAGTACGTTACAGACTTTTGCAAAAAGGAGAGGAAAGTGGCCGGAGAAGAGAGAACCTCAATTCTGCGAACATACCAGATAAGGGTGAGCCTAACTCAATTATATTATGCTGTAATTCATCTGTTATGATTAACCTAAGGATTAGAGAGAGTTTTGAGAGAATTCCAAAGTTAGGGTTTAATGAATTTTGTGATGAATTGATTTTATAATGTTGCAAATTGATGTAGAAACTTGTTACAGAACCTAGATTAATCACTAGGATTATAATTCTGAAGGATTAGAGCCGGAACATGGAGAATTGGACGAATTTTGGCGGGGTTTCGAGCGAACCCGTAACCCCTCTGCGATAGCTCGCCGTGGCGAGCAGACCCGCTACCTGTGGCGAGCAGTTAGGTATATACTTGCGAGGCGAGCAACCTCATTAGTGCGCGCGAGGCGAGCAACATCACTCGCCGTAGCGAGCAAGTGGCAGAATGCAATTTAAGTAGCTCGCCGTGGCGAGCAGTCCCACTCGCCACAGCGAGCAATGTGGTCTCAGACCACTATAACTTGAGTTTTAGAACTCTATTTTGAGCGAGGCTTTGAGGGTAGACTTTTGGATAGTATTAGAGATGCTTAAGACCTAATTAGAACCTGTAATGACGCTGTAAGATGATATTTAATTGTTGGCGTTAATCTATGATTAAATGCTCATTAAGCGAAGTTCATGAATGAAGTATAAATGATGATTGCGATGATAAATTTGTGGTATATACATATGTTAAATGTGCTGAGCTGCTGTCATGTACTGTTATGATTGCATGCGTCGATCAGGAGTTGTATTTGATGTTAAGATGTTGTGCATTAACTTGTTTAAGTATATGAGTCGAGTTCATGCATTTGCATAATTTGAGACGGTGGAGCTTATGCTCAAAGCGACGGTGGAGCATTTGCTCAAAGCGACGGTGAAGCTTATTAAAGCTAAAATATTGGTACCACATGCATGATGTCAAGATGTTAGAGTTGCATTTGTCGAGTCCTGTGTCTGAGATGTTATGAGACGTTTGTTGTGTGACGATGTTCTAAGATGATTTATTATACGTAGATGTTTGAGATGTCTTTCAGTTATATGTGACGAATATTGTTGATATTGTTAAGCATGATTATTTGAATTATATGTTAATATAATTGTTGTGAATCTCACCCCTTCTGTTGGAATTGCCGCCTTGTGGGCAAGTGCAGGTGACCAAGTTTAGGTTCGTCGATGTGAGAGGTTCTTGTGGAGTCTTAGGAGCTCTGATACGTAACGGGATGAAGATTATTATTATTTCTATTCCTTTTATGTATCACGTTGATTAATTATGATGTTTGCGACGTAACTTGATTTGAGATGTTTTATGAGGCTTTTGTGCCGAGACTTATTTATTTAAGATTTTGAAAAGTTTATGAATTCCGCTGCTATGTTTGAATATTGTTTAAGAATAAATTATTATTCAATTTGATTTTAAAGATCTTATGGAATGTGACATCCTGATTTATGTGTTATACTCTGATTGTATGAATGAAATTTTAAAGCTGGGATTTCGGGGTGTTACAGGAGGGGGGAGGGAGGATAATCAGATATATTTTTTTGGATTGATTGTGAGTCCATCTGTTTGGACAAGGTGGTTGGTGGTTTGGGGATAAGGAGTATTAGAGAGTTTAATATATCGTTGTTGGGGAAGTGATGTTGGAGGTTGGTGAGGGATAGAGAGAGTCTCTGGTTTAGAGTTTTGGCTGCTAAATATGGTATAGTTGGGGGGCGGTTGCTGATTGGTGGTAGGGATGGGTCATGTGGTTGAGGGAGATAGCGAGTATCCGCGATGGTGTTGGTTCTGCACCGGGTAGCTGTAACACCCCGAAATTCCCAAGTATAAAAATTCATATATAGAATCAGAGTATATCATATTCAGGATGTCACATTTCATAAAAATCTTTAAAATAAAAAGAATAATAATTCTTCATCATAAAATAGTCAACTTTAGCAGCGGAATCTTAATTCAAAAATCCTTAAAGAATTAGTTCTTGGCACAAAGGCCTCACAAACATCTCAAAATTCAAAGATAAGTCGTAAACATCATAATTAGTTCAACATGATACATAAAAGAATAGAATTCAATAAAACCCTCATCCCGTTACATATCAAAGCATTTCCTACGACACCACAAGAACCTCTCACATCGTCGAACCTATGTCTGGTCACCTGCACTTGCCCACAAGGCGGCAATTCCAACTGAAGGGGTGAGATTCACAACAATTATATTAACATATAATTCAAACATTTATGCTTAACAACAACAACAATCATCACATATAACAGAAACATCTCGAATGTAACACCCCGTTTTCCCAAATTCAAAATTTCATAAATAAATCAGAGTATCATGTAAAACGGAATGCTACATTTCTTAAATCATCAAAGGGAATAAATAACCATTTATTCTAGTCAAAATTGTGTAAACTTCGCAGCGGATAAAGTTCAAGTTAACATAATAGTTCTGGCTCGCAGGCCTAATCAAAAGTCTAACATAATTCAAAACTACTCTTATTCATGTCACTTCAAGGTAATACGTAAGGAATAGAAAATACATAAAAGTCCCCATCCCGTTACGTATCAGAGCACCTAAGGACACAGTGAGGGTAGTCACTCACAACAGCAACAACAACTAAAGCGTAAATACCTGCACTTGCCCACGAGGCGGCAATTCCAACAGAAGGGGTGAGATTCACAAAACAAAAACATTAAACATATAATCCAACAATTATATTTAACAGCATAACTTCATCATCTTAATATCACCACAACAGTCAAGTAACATCTTAATCATAATCAACGTCATAATCATAATCAACATCATAAATCATCATCATAAATCAACGTCTTAATCAACAATCTTAGTTTGACTCGACAATGCGACCTCGACTCGACAATGCAACCTAGACTCAACAATGCAACTTAGACTCTTAATCATGCATGTGGTACCATATTGAGTATAAATATACTCCTAGGGCATAAGCCCTCGTCGCTATTGAGCATAAAAATACTCCTAGAGCATAAGCTCTCGTCGCTATTGAGCATAACAATACTCCTAGAGCATAAGCTCTCGTCGCTATTGAGCAAAAGCTCCTAGGGCGTGAGCCCTCGTCTCTGGATGAATATGCATGGACTTGACTTCTTAACTCTTAGACATCTCAAATAAATTCCAATAACTTGGATTACAACATCATAAATCTTACAACACATGCAGCTTTCAATTAATAAAACATGGCGGCATGGCAGCAATCAACATCTCAAACATAGCAAATCGTAACCATTCGCATACATCATCTCTTATAATTCAGAAAGCGTATACAAATGTTTAGGTCGCAATAACGAATCAATTATCAGTTAACAGCTCTACATTTCTTCTTAATATCTCAGTATTTAATCTAATCCAGGGTTAATCTCATAATCAATTGTGCGACAAGAGTCGCATTATTCTAAAGGTAGTCTGGTACAGAACTACTCGCTATGGCGAATGGGAGTCCTCGCCTCGCGAACCATCAGGGGTAACTCGCTATGGCGAGTTGGGTTGCTCGCCTTGCGAGCTTCAGAGGTGCTACTCGCTATGGCGAGTAGGGTTGCTCGCCTGGCGAGCCATCACGGTTAGCTCGCTATGGCGAGTGAGGTTGCTTGCTTCGCGAGCCTTCTCAAGGGTTGCTCGCTATTGCGAGTGGTTTGCTCGCCTCGCGAGCCTTCTAGGGGTGACACGCTATGGCGAGTGGTTTGCTCGCCTCGCGAGCTGGTGAGGAGCACTCGCTGTGGCGAGTTGATTGCTCGATGTGGCGAGCTGCGACAGAACAGTTACGGGGTTACGAGGGTTTTCACCCAAAACCCCAAATTTCATCCTAAACCTTCCAATTTTCGACTAATACAATGTCTAAGGGGTATTCTAAGGTCTGTAAACAGTTTTCTACGTCATCGGTACAGTTTCTCATCATCTAATCATCAATTCATCACTTTTTAACCTAATTCTTAGTTCTTAAATTCTCATGAACAATTCCTAAACATGTTAACTATAATTATGAATCATAAGGTTAATGAATTGCAATGCTAGGCTCACCCTTACCTTAGAAAATTGAGCAGCAGCCTCTCTTGTTCTTCTCTCCTGTTTTCTCCCTTTTTCTCCAAAAACTGAATTGTACGTACTGTACAATTCTAAACCTAATTTTCCTTTTTAAACCACCTCTATTCTATTTTATCTTATTTCACTTGATCCCTCATAATTCTACCTAATTCGAAAACAGCCCCACAACTTAATATTTATTTTATTTTCAACCCTTATTCTATTAAATAATAAAATAAACCACCTAATACAATCATAACATAGCACATAAATCATGTAAATATATTCTAACTTGGCAAATTAATTAAATAATCGAGACGGGCGTTACATCTAACACCTACATATAGCCAATCGTCTTAAACATCTTCACATAACAAATCATCTCATAACGTCTTAGACACAAGACTCGACAAATGCAACTCTAACATCTTGAACATCATGCATGTGGTACCAATATTTAAGCTTAAATAAGCTTCACCGTCGCTTTGAGCAAATGCTCCACCGTCGCTTTGAGCAAAAGCTCCACTGTCTCTAATTATGCAAATGCATGAACTCGACTCTTTATACTTAAACAAGTTAACACAACATCTTAACATCATTTACGACTCTTGACCGACACATGCAATTATAACAGTACATGGTAGCAGCTCAGCACATTTAACATATATTTACAGCACAAAATCATCGTCGCAAATATCATTTAAACATCATTCATATAACTCACTTAATAGGCATGTAATCATAAATTAATGCCAACAGTTAAAATCATCTTACATCATTATCACAGGTTGTAATTTAGGTCATTAAACAACTCTAATACTATCCAAAGGTCTACCCTCAAAGCCTCGCTCAAAACAGAATTACAACGCTCAAGTTATAGTGGTCTGAGACCACATTACTCGCTATGGCAAGTGGTTCTGCTCGCCTCGCGAGTTGCTACCTAGCATTCTGCCAGTACTCACTACAGCGAGTAGTTCTGCTCGCCTCGCGCGCATTACAGGGTGCTCGCCACGGCGAGTTAAGTTGCTCGCCTCGCGAGTGAAGTTGTTCTGCTCGCCACGGCGAGTAGGTCAGCTCGCCACGGCGAGCTATCGCAGAACAGGGTACGGGTTCGCGCAATCTCTCGCCAAAACTCGTCCAATCTCTCATGCTATGGCCCTAATCTTTCAGAATTATGATCCTAGTGATTAACCTAGGTTCTGTAACACGTTTCTACATCAAATTGCATCATTCTCACATCAATTCATCAAAAATCCACAAAAACCCTAACTTAAGAACTCTTTCTAAACCCTTCCCAATCCCTTAGTTAATCATAAACAGATGAATTACAGTAATATAATCGAAGCTAGGCTCACCCTTACCTGGTATGTTTACAGAATTGGGGTTCCCTCTTCTCTGGCCATTTTTCTCCCTTTTTGCAAAAGTCTGTAATACGTACTGACTCCTTCTCTAAACCTAATTTTCTTTTATACCTCTTTCTAATCTCACTTAACCCACAAAACTCTATCTTTTTATAAAAACAACCCCATCTCTCAAAATTATTGCTATTATAGTACATCTTAATTTTCATATAAATATATATATATATATATATATATATATATATATATTAACATCACATATCTTATTTTATTAAACAATAAAATAAGCATCACATCACAACATGGTCATCATACGTCACAAACATCATCAAAATCATATAATATATAATAATATACTATATACCTTAATAAAATAATTAAATAAATAAAGTGGGCGTTACAGTAGCTGGTTTTATGACAATTTGCGTCTAAATGTCGGTAACAGTGCTACTACTTTATTTTGGTTAGATAGATGAGTTGGCGATGTCCCTCTTTGTACAAATTTCGTTGATTATTTGATTTATCAACAAATAAATACTCGACAGTAACTCATATGTTTGTGTTAGGGTGGGGCGAGGGAGGCGCGGCTTGGAAGTTGAGAAGAATATTATGGGCGTGGGAGGAGGAGTAGGTAGAGGAGTGTAAAACTTTGTTATTGATTGTTTCGTTGCAGGTTGACAATCACGATGTTTGGTCTTGGGTCCTTGATCCAGTTAGTGGGTATTCTGTCAGTGGTTCATACCCCATTCTCAACAACCAGATTCCCATCCATGATGTCATTTTCTCAGATCTTTTGTGGTGGAAGGAAGTCCCGTTGTAGATGCTAGTGTTTGCCTGACGATTTATTCGTGATAGATTACCAATATTATTTTTTTAAGCAAATAAAAATTGTATCAAATAAAAACAAAGAAGTGCATATATTGATGGGACTTCAAACTTGACCTAGTTTATTAGTTACTCCATGCAAAAAGTGTAACGAACACGAATTAGCAATACGCGACGAACCACAAATGGACTCTTCTCTTGTTTTATTTACAATTTTATTAATCTTTACCTAAATAAATAAATTTTAATATATTAATTTATATTTGAATCAAGTCAATTTGTTAAACAAGAAATTATTAGGGTGAATTTTTTTTTGGTACATTTCTATTTATATACTTGTTTCCTTATTTATCGGAAACCCCTTGATATTCACAAACAATTTTTGTTTGTTAAAGTGAGAGAA
This sequence comes from Medicago arabica, assembly GCA_946800305.1. Taxonomy (NCBI): domain Eukaryota; kingdom Viridiplantae; phylum Streptophyta; class Magnoliopsida; order Fabales; family Fabaceae; genus Medicago; species Medicago arabica. Next base: position 54,777,919 of record OX326967.1, read on the forward strand.
ATCAATCAAAATTTAAATAGCAAGTAAATATAGTCCCTAATTTTTCTCCCATAATAATGAATAAATAATAATATGGTTGAGAATGACCGGTTGAGCGGTGTTGACCCGGGTAAAGACCCTTCTCCTTCTCCTTCTCCTCACTTCTCGCTAATCTTCCACTATATATACCCATTCCCTTTCTTCTTCATTATTTCACAGTTTTCCAATTTTCTTTCTTCTAAGTTTCTTTCTTCTAAGAAAAAAGAAATAAGAAAACTCAGAATCAAATCATCAACAATGTCTTCCAACGTTGCTTACTTCTTCGTTTTCGCTTTACTCGCCATCACCGCTTTCGGCGAAGCACCTTCCACCTCACCCACCGCTGCGCCAATAGCTTCACCAGCAACACCCTCACCTAAAGCCACCGCCACTCCTCCTTCAGCCACCACCACACCACCAAAATCATCCGCCACACCACCAAAATCTTCACCAGCTCCTAAGGTTTCATCTCCACCTTCTCCAACTCCAGAATCCGCCTCCACCTCTCCCACTGAATCTCCCATGGATTCACCTCCCGCTCCCGTTGCTCCCACCGTCTCTCCAGCGACCTCTCCCGTTGCTGCTTCTGGACCTGCTGTCAGCGATGCACCTGCTGAGGCTCCCGGTGGTGCTAGCGCCGCCGCATCATTCAGAGTCTCCGTCGTTGGCGGATCTATCGCCGCTTTCGTTGCTGCTGCTTTGCTGATGTAGATCTGGAGTATGACGTGGCGTTTCGGTAGCTAGGGTTTTAATATATTATTATATTATATGATTATCATATGAAACTTTGTTTAATTTATTTCATTTTTAATATATTCTGATTGTGATTATGGATGATTAAGATCTTACTGATACGGATTGCTTGGAGATCATTTGTTTCCTTATTAGTATCATTAGTAGGGTTTTAGGGTTTCTTTCATCGACTCTTGAGATTATTTATTATTATTATTACATTTCTTTTATAATTTCGGTTACAATTGTTATCATTGCTTTGATTACGGATTATTTCTATTTATGCGTCCCCCTTCCTTTATTTAAATCTGTTTATGATTTTCCATTGTATTCTAATTTGGTTTGATTAAGTTTTAGATTCGGTCAAGTTTATCCAGTATCTATCAGATAATTATGGATAGTTTGTTTGTTTGCGATTAGATTTGGGGAATTAATCAGCGATGGAAGGACAATTAATAAATGTAGTTGGAGTGTTCTAATATTTTTTTATGACTTAAATTAATGATTAATTTTGGCTTTTTCTAAAGAAAAAGAATGGATAGGGCGTTTTTTGTTCGATTGTGTGAGGAAAAAGTAGAATTGGCTTTAACAGGTGTCGCATATCAAGACATGTTTGTGGTCCTTTCCACGTCACCAACGCATGTGCTTAGCGACACATACTTGGAAGACATTATCTGCGTGTCTACTTTTTTTGCTTCACAAAGCTTCAACATAAAACGTTTCTTATTCTCGAAGGTTTTTATAACTATGTTTTTGTTTTGTTTTGTTTGTGTGCAACACTGTCATGTTAACGTTACGTTGCACTATAACTACAAAAGCAAACAATAAAATATATTTCTTCTTACAGTATATTTACACCTTTCCAACTCCTATTATTAGTTTCAAAATAAAAATAAATTGCAACCAAAATGTTTGAATAAACGTTCTCCAACACTTTATTAGCTAGAGTTTCCTCTCCTTAGTTCTATTTACACGTCTCCTAATCTAATGGACATTCATTTCTCCATGTAATTGATGGAATAGAGGTGAGTACAAATGCACTTGAATCTTCTTTTCTATATTAACCAACACTTTTAAACGAACATATGCTGTAAAATAAGTCAGTAACAGGTGAAGTTTGTTCAGTAAGACCATTGTTATGAATTTGACCCTTCTTAGTACGAAGTAAGATTACTATACTTAATGTGTAGTTGGAAAATACCAAAATCACCGTAGGTAAGAAGTTAAGTCAGTGACAAATGTGTTTCTCCCCATAATGAAATGGAGACTTATCCTGTAGGTTTTTAAGGATCCCCAATTTCTCTTTAATCATAAAGTAGTCAAAATTTGTGAGAATTGAGAGTAAATCTGGGACAAATAATGGACTACTGAAAGTTAAGGATGTTCTCTGGACCAATAGTTCAACAACAACAATCTCAACGAGTTAAGACTGTTCTATGGACCATAATTTTCATACATAAAAAAAAATCTAAATAACTTCGCATTTTTTGGTTGGTTTCAACAACTCTACAGTCATTGATAAAAAAAATTCCCTAAAAAAAGTCATTTATAGATTTATTGTACATAAACCAATTTATAAAATCAATGCATTGTAGTAAGGATTTACAAAATAAACTTAGGTATTTTTTATTCAAACAAAAAAAAAAGTAAACTTAGGTATTTTAAATTTTTGGTTATATGAAGAATAAATTATTTCGATGTTGCCATGAAAATTTTGCAATTCATTTCATGCTCAATTGGCCATGGATCTAACAGGATCTACTCAATTCGCTTGACTTTGCTTTCCCCGGATCTCTTGATTAGAAATAGGAAAAATTTCTCAGTAACCAATAATCGTTCAATATATCAAGCCACATAAGAAACATGATAACAATGCAAGATTTAGTTATTACATATCGATAAAACAAGAAATCAAATTAATAGATAATACTAGTATGGAAAGGGAAAAGAAACCATGGAAGCATTGACTCTGTCCTGGCTATATCAAAGATTTAATAGGTTAAATAAATCTTTTCAGATTTTTACTTTCTATTCACTTATGTTAGGAAAGAAAAATCTCCATAACCAATAATCATTTAATATATTAAGAAAAAGGAAAAAAAAACTGAATGCAGAATTTCCTAGATTACTACTAATCATTGCATTTTGCCTAGCAAGGGTGCATAGTAGTGGAGGGAGTGCCATGATCAGAAGGTAACCCTTTCCTTCCCTGATGACGATGTTGCAATAGAAGCAGTACTACCAGCCTCAACCTTAACAGCAAGACGCATGCCACTTGGACAATCTCCAAGAGTAGCAGATATGAAGTAATGAGTTCCTGCAGTCTTAAGAGCAATGGTTGTCGCACCACTATTGTCTGAACTAATTGGATTTCCAGTAGTGCAGGAACTGTAGTCACGTGCTGCAACTTCATCCACAGTGTGTATAGCCCCATAGAGAAACACTGTCTTAATAATGTAAGAAATTATGAAATTGATAAAATTTCAATCATTATGGAGAAAAAGCAAGCATTGAGTTTTGAAATGAAATAGAAAGACTTCTAGTTCCTACTTACCAAGGCTATCACCGATTACAAAGGTTTTGCCACTCGTCCATGTGCTATAATCAACACCAATTTCCCAGCCTTCAGAATCTCCCACGGCGTAGACTGTTGCAAGGGTTGGCAGTGCCATGTTGATTGCAAAAAAGAAGCACAAAACCATAGCAATATTAGAGAATGCCATTTGATAAGATAGTGAGGGGATCAATGATAGGAAACAAAACAGACTACAGAGGAAACTATGAGGATGTTGGAATACTCAGTTCTTTATATCATTGCAAGCAAGGTTAACCCCCATTTTTCTATCCATTCTTTAAATATCACGTTGGACATACTTTAATAGGAACTATAAAAAAATGTAATGTCAACTGAGAATGCATAAAGAAATATATCTTGTTTGTGATCACATGGGTGGTTGTGAATCGTGATTGTCAAGCTAACAAGGTTAAATATCAACTTTTAATTCTTTTTTTTTTTTAAAAAAAAAAAATGCTTTAATCATGTACTTAGTATCATATTATCAAGTGGGTATCATGCCCACATTATTGTAATTGGAATTGATTACTTTACTCCAGCTTTCTTCAATGTTCACGATGTTATTAAAGAATTGCATCAAGATCCTCAGCTTTACTCTATGGATTTTTTCTAATGAAGTATTGAAATCAAAGATTGTGTGTGATAGGTTTAAATTTTTTATATGAATATATTCATACATTGTACATTGCTCTCTATGTTAATTTCATTGCTTGATTCCATATGCTTCTATCGCAAGAAGAAGCTCGTATAAGTCTCTAACCACATCAAATGGTCATTAAGTAAAAACATAATGTGAGTATGAGAGAGAAAATTGTCACAAAAGTTGTTAAAAAAACGTTGTACAAATATCATTTCTCTATAATTTATACCATTTTCCTTGCTTGATTGGTATGCTCTCTATGATAGTTCACAAGTTTTCTTTTATCGACAACTCCTGGTAAATTTTCCAAAATCCTAATTAACCCGTCTTTTGTTTTATCCTACGTTGGAAATGTTTGTCGATGCATAGTGAGATATTACCACATAATTTATTGGATGGAACATTCAATTATCATTAGATTCAATAGATTTATTTAATTAACCAAAAAGATCCCAAGGACAATGCTAACTGTTACGTCTTGGCCCTTATCAAAGCAGTCAAGGACCATAGGAGGAACAGAGATGGCTTAGACAGACACTGAACAATATCATTGAGCTTGATTAATATTCTCTTGAGGGCATTCCTAGACCTAAGGATACCGTAAAACATATTGCAAAAAGATGAAAACAAAATATGTAGTAAGAACTAAAGAGAGAAATAATTATGTTACGTTGACAGACTAACTAACTTTTGTTATATGCCAATATTCTTTTCAAGCTTTTTAGTAAGTTATGTTGAGAATTTTCAGTATATTTCTCAAATGATAACATCCAACAAATTGGTGATTCAAGGATCTTCATCGAAAAGTGACATTCAAAGCAAAGTGCCTCTACTGCCGGTATAAGAATTCGTAGACCAATATAGGTGGACTCAAAGATAAGCAATCTTGAAGTCTTTGTAAAATAGTTATGCTTGGGAAGTCCTCAGGGTTCAAGAATTCAAAATTAGCTAAGAAAACATGCATAAAAAGTTTTTCAAGTTAGTTGGAAGAAACTTGCCATGTGGCAACATAGGAGTTAGTTTCCTTCTTTTTATAAATAGTATAATCACACTTCATGAAAAAGAGTTCATTTTCGTTATGTAAATTAACATACAAGATAAACATGTGACTGTTCGTTCAAACGATGTATATAACTCGGTTTTACTTGCAGCAATACCATTTTCTTTTACTTTAGTTCTTTTTTTATGCACTTTTAGGTTTATGTGTTCTTTCTCTTGTGTTTTTTACAACGGCAGTTCACCATTACACGTTTCTTGTACTGCAAACTAAGACTTAAAACTTTAAACTTATCAATTAAGAATTCCTGAAGGATCTAACTTGAGTTCTAAATTTTGCTCACCAACAATTATTCAATATATTAAGAACAACAATAAAAAAAAATCAGAAAAACAATGCAAGATAAATCAAATCGATGGATAATAATATGAAAAAGTAAGAAAACCATGGAAGCATCGCCTTTGTTCCGACTATGTGCTAGACAACTATCTCACACTAATATATAACTGATCAAGATAACAACGAAAAATAAAGCAATTGGTGATAGACCAATAGCTGAAGATGCATTTTGCGTAGGAGTAGCAATGGTGGTGGAGGTTGTAGTAGTAGTTGCGTTGGAGGTGCCATTAGAAGGTGAACCTTTCCCTGATGATGGTGTTGCTGAAGGAGCAGCAGAAGCGGAAGAAGCCATAACATTGACAGAAAGTTTCATGCCACTTATGCAATGTCCAGGAACAGCACATATGAAGTAATAAGTTCCAACTCTTTTGAGCGGAATGGTTGTGGCACCACTACTGTCTGTGCTAATTGAATTTCTAGTTATGCATGATTTATAGTCACTCTCTTTAACTTCATCCACTGTGTGCCCAATTCCATAGTTGAACACTGTCATAACAAAGTTACAAATTATGGTCATGGTTGCAATTTAAAACTAAACAAAGAATGTGAAATTGATACAGAAAGTTTATAGTTACTAATTTAATACTTACCGAGACTGTCATCAACTGCAAAGGTTTTGTCACTAGTCCATGTGCTATAATCATAACCAATTGTCCAACCTGAAGAATCTCCAACGGTGTGGACAGTTGCAACAGCTGACAGTGCCATGTTGATCGCTAAAAAGAAGCCTAAAACCAAAGCATTAGATGGTACCATTATAAGAGATTGAGAGGGAACGAAGAAAACAAATCAGTATCGACGAGTATAAGGATGTTTTTGTGAGAGGAAGGAGCTACGATGATGTTGTTGGGACAATAGGTTCCTTTATATAACTGCAAGCATATGCCAATTTTGTTTTTTATTCCTTCTTTTAAACAAACTTTTGTTTGTTACGGAGGAATAAATTAAAGGTTTTTTAGCGGAAGAAAAGATATGAAAAACTTTTGCAAGCATATACCAATTTTTTTTTCTTTTAAACAAACTTTTGTTTGTTCTTTTTTTTTTTTTACGGAAGAAAAGATATGAAAAATTTAAGTTTTTCATTAATAAAGATTTTTTAAACAAACTTTTGATACATATAAAATTAATTATCTAGGTAGAAATTCTATAAATTCAATAGTATATATATAAATTAAGGTTTTTTATGCCATGTGTCACTTCCACGTTTACTCTCAATATCTTTATTATTATTTTTATTTTTTAAAACAAATATATTATATGACATAAATATCTCAACAAACTTTTGATCTTATCCACTTATTATTTTATTTAATTTTTTTATTAAATTCTTAATATTTTATGTAGCAAAAATATCTCAACAAACTACATATAATATTTTCAATTGTCCTTTTGATTTTAAAAAAATATAGAATACTTTCAATCATATTCTTAAAATATTTTACTGTTTATAGGGAATTAAATACTTCACTCTAATTTTTAAATAATTTTTGGTCTAATTAATCAATGTCTATTTCACTTTTAGCGTTATTTGTTTCAAAAATGTAATTTTTTGTTTAAGACTGGTTTTTTCTTTGAATTTTTCATCATATTCACTAAAAACTTTATTCTACCAAAAACTATTATAGTTTAGTTAAAATTTTAAATTTCATACATACTACATTTAATTTTAAAATATTATACCACATTTTTAACATTACTTGATTATTTAAATTAATTTTGTAATTTTTTTTATGCATGTGTGTTGCTGATACATGTTTAATTAATTTTGTAATTTTTTTATGCAGTGTGCTACTGATATATTAAGAGTTTTTTGAAATAAAAAATAATAATTTTTTATATGTTCATAAATATTTCAACAAATTTATATAGATGGTCTTATTTTATGATAAAAAGGCTAAAGAAACTTCAATTAGTTACCATGTAATCTTTTAGCACCGTATTATTCAGTTCGTTTATATCATGTATTTTGAGCACAAACGACAATCCAAACTTTCTTAATTTGATCTAACCTTTTCTTTTTCTTTCTTCAGGTCTGGCAAACACCAATTCTTTTATATCTTTTACATATATACTTTGATTTTTAATATATATATATATATATATATATATATATATAGCGTTTTGTTAGAAGACACCTTTTATGAATGTGTCTTTTAGCAAATTATTTTATGGGCGTTTACTAAAAGACACCAACTAATTTTTATGAAGGTGATTTTTAGTAAGTTATAACTAAAAAGTGGATAATCACACCTTGAGGTGTGGATATATAAATCACTTTCTAATGCTACTTTTTAATATAACATGTTTTCATCTTTTTGATTTTTGAAGACAACTTTTCAAACAACATCTTAAAAATTTATAATGATATTCACACACACACACACACTCATAATACATTCTTTCAATTTGATTCATAAATAACCAAATCATAAATTTCATCATTCTTTTTGTTTTCTTCAGAAATTATGGCTACAAAATCTTACTTCATTGATAGCATAACCATCAATAATAAATATAAAGTATAGAGATTCAAGATTAAGATAATTAGAATGTGGAGAATGTCTAACTTCAAAGATTGAGACCAAATTGATTTAATCAATATGGATGGTATTATGAAAGACACATACTATGAATAACAACGGTCTTGTTGTGGATGTCCATTAAATAATTGTTTCGTTGGGGGTTAGAGAGAAAGATGATTGATATCACCGTTGAAGATGTGAGGATGACTATGCGTCATTTGTTTTAGGTACTTACGACTTCCTTTCTCTTTTTTTTTTCTTTTTGAAAATTGAACTTCTTTCATTTTATGCTAATTTTAATTAGGGTCTTGCTAACAGGGCAATGGTTAAGGAAGCCAAAAGTAGCATATTTGCATTGGTTTCAACAACATTTTGACTTTTTGAAAAGTTAAATTTACCACTTTTCACCATTTTCCAATACTATATTTCTATTTTTATCCCCTTATCCAATGTCCCAAGGGCAATGGTTAGCATTCTCCTTTTAATTATAGTTACCAAGACTTACATTCATGTTGATGTTGGTGTGATTTAAATAGGTATAACCTTCAAATTAAGGTGATTGATCACACCGATTCAACTATTTTTGTTATATTAGACCGTGAAAATGTAAAATTTTTGAAAAAAAGTGTTGTTGATCTTCAAGAGTCTTATGTTGCAAGCGTAAAATATTAAATTTACACTTTTATTTTATTTTAAATTTCATTTATTGATTGATAATGTTATTGTGAATTCATTACTAAAATTTACTATGTGACAATTATGTGAAATTGATGAGTTATATTTTCGTTAAATCAACTCTTTTAGATAACGCAAATTTTTGTTCACAGTTCAAGTGAAAAAAAATATTTCTTCAACAATATGGAGCAGAAAAGTTTCACATATCAAGATTGTGTTATGATGATTCATTAATAAGCAACGTTATTGGGAATTACAAATTGGAAAAGGTCAGATTAAACCGGTGAATATTTTTTGTACAATAATTAATTATATTTTTAATATCAATTATGTTTTTTTAATGTAGGGCGATTTTGAACAAAAAAATAGTTATGATTGTTTTTCATTATTTTAAAGGTCCATTGCAAACTAAATACTCTAAATTGTCTATTGACAATGACCATTTGACCAATACAACGAAAGTCGATTATATTAAAACTGTTTTAGCATTGTCTTTTTTACGAAATTATTTTTTAATTTTTTATATGATTATAACAGGCTACTTTCCCTATTCAAAGTGAGATGAATTCTTCAAATCTATATATGTGCATGTACATAAAACTTTGTTTATAATAATTAACGCGGGCAACCCGGATATCTAAACTACTTTTGATTAAAGGAATTGCAGGGAAGTTGAAGAACAACTTTAAATAATATGAAGTTGAAAATATAATATATTATTCATCTTTTTTGAGAGAATTTTTCATATCTTTTCATATATTTCAATTCCTTAGAAAAAAATAACAACAATATTTCAATGTTTTATCATTAAAAACACCGTTATCAATAAAAAAAATTCTTATGTGTGAATGCAAATATTGCAAATGGACTTTGATGAATAACTCCTGCTTTGACACTCAACCATGTGGGGCACGAGTTTGTTTAAATGAGAGAAATCTATTTGGACTAGGTTGTTTTTGGCCGGTAATCTATCTTAAATCAATCGCTATGCAAATAAAAGATAAAAGACATAAATCCGATATAATCAGTGATAAGATTCTTAGACCGAGCGACCTTCTCCTAAATTCTGATTTCAAGACCAATTCCATTCTCACACTCAGATTCAACATTCCATCTACTTTTTCCTGTTGATTAGTTGCTACAAACTGAAAAGTCTACTAAACTTCTCTAAAATTAACTACCAAGGCTTCCAATTTGTCCATCTGCAATACCAAAAACACCTCTGCCACTACATTATCTTTGTTGCCCCAATCGCATATACAATCATTTGCCACCCCATATTTATTTCTAGAATTTAACCGCAACTTCTCTCTCTCATCTTTCATCCTCCAACACCACTTATCTAACAAAATAAAGTTAAATATTTAAGATTTGGAATCACCAATTCCTCCTTTTCTTTTTAAAAACAAATTGTATCCCACTTAATTCAAAGAATTTTGCAACCATCCTCAACACCACCCCATAAAAAAAATATTAAAAAACAGACTAAATGTTTTTTTTGGCTTTCGCACCGTTTCCGACCCACCAATGGTGGACGACTAATCCGATTATGCGTAGAGGCATGCGCACTGGTCAAGCGTTGTTCTCCCTGAAAATCGAACCCGGTATTCCCTAGATACGTCCTTGGAAGGAGCTCCTTGCTACTAGAGCCCAAACAACTTGGTTAAAACGGACTAAATTTTATAAATGGAACCTGTGTTTGAAGAAATAGGGTATAGTGGCAAAGCAGACAAAGCAACTTTTAAGAAAACAAATCAGCCTCCTATTAGTAAATTACGACTATTTCAAGAGGACAAACGGATTTTGTTATTTTTTTTCCTTTCAAATAATAGGATTTCAAAAAGCTAAACAACGAGAAATTACACTTATCTACCTCTCCTAGTTCTATTTAAATAACACCATAATACTCATTTAACGACGCATTTATCTCTCAGTTTAGTAAATGCGAATGTAATTGATAAAATGGAAGCCTTTTACAAAATAGAAATGTAACTGTCATTTCATTTATACATAGGTGAGTGCAAATGCCCTTGAATCCTTTATTAAACTTTCAACTAAGACTCTTTGACAAATCATAGCGATGGTAATTAAATAAGTTAGTCAATACTATATAGAAAGGTGAATTGATTAACAATATAGTACTAGTATTATAAAAATTACGATGTATCCAAAGCTACACATTAAATATTGTAAAAATCATGACCAACGAACTTTAAGCTTATGATAACACTGTTAGGAGTACTGCGTCAAATAGATACTTAAATCATGCGACTTTCTTATTTACTGCTTAAGCTCATGGCCAACAAACCTTAAACTCATGATACTTAAATCATACACGACTCTTTCATTTAATGGATTAATCTTTTAGATTCAACTTTTTTCATAGACTTAAATCTTAACAAACAGTCGTCCACCATTCAACTTAAATACACGTAGCCTTAGTTATGACCATGGATCAACACGTCTTTCTTTCGAAAATAAAGAATGACGGAGATTTACCTTATATGTTATCAAGAAGACACATAAATAAGCGTAAAAATGACGTGGCTCTATTTTTTCTTAAAGACGTGGCTCTATGCTTAGGGGGGTTTTGCTTCCTGGTTGTACAAATCATTCATGAATATGGAAGTTATAGATGCGGGTTCTATGTTTGTTACAAAGTTAGGAAATTAATTCCTGGGTATAAAGCATTTCTAAGAATAAAATAACTTCTCATTTTCCATTTTTTATTCCAAAGAAAATGAGTGGGGATAAAACTTAAGTAACGACCAAGTAAGTACTGATATTCCCCATGTTTACAAATTACAAATAGAACAATGCTATATTTCAAGAAAAATAATATCTAGAATTCTTCAAGAATAAAGAGCAACCAATCACAATGCACTATTTGCCACAATTTAAAGAGGTGTGGTTGAAAAATAAGAAGTGAACAAATAAATCATGCAATTAAAATTTGCCACATGTTTCTTGAAAAATTCTTGATGTTATTTTTCTAAATAAATAAATAACATTTTCCTTAGGAATAATCCTGGGAATGTAGTAAATATTAGCCAAACGCTTTTTTGAAAAGTATCTGAGATTAAGATTCCACTTCTTAATTCCCGAAAACATTATTCCAGGATATAAATTTCCCATCCAAAAAACAAACGCCCCTTTAGTGTTGGTCAAATTCCAATCACAATATTTCCTTCATACTAAAGTAGTCAAAAAAATTGGTCAATAACTCTTCAGTTCCCTTAACTTGCAGACCAAACTACGTGTGAAAAAGTTTTTATACTAAAAGAAAATTATAAATAATTTACCATTATTTCTTTAATTTCATCAGCATCAACAGTACAATCTTTGTAAGTTTATTTTATTTTATGGAAGTTTATTTATAAATTAATGCATTTTTTTTAAGGAATTTATAAATTAATGGATCGTAAGCAAGAAGAGTTTACAACGTGAATTCTGGTATTTTAAAATTTTCATTGTATATGTATTTAGGAGGGTGTATTGAATTAGGATTTTAAAGGACAATTTTTGTTTAAAAAAGTCTTGAAGATTTTAAAAGACTTGCATGATTTTCATGACTTTGATGATTTTAAAAGACTATTAAGGATTTCAATGGATTTAATTCATAAGATTTTAAAGGATTTGATATGATTTTATGGATTTCAAGAGATTTCAACAAGTTTTATGAATTTTAAGAAATAATTGAAAAAAATGATAATAACACACTCTCTTTCACAAAATCTCAATAAAGACTCTTTTATTTATTTTAGGAGGGTGTATTGGATCATGATTCTAAAGGATTTTAAAAGACTTTTTAATCATCAAAAAGTCTTGTGGTATTCAACCAAGACTCTTTCCAATTTACAAAGTCTTGTGTTATTCAATTAAGATTCTTTGTCATTTGAAAAAAGTATTGTGGTATTCAATCAAGACTCTTAATCAGTTAAACAAAGTCTAGTGGTATTCAAAATCATTTAAATTTCAAAGGATTGTTTAATAAATCAGATTTTGACGGATTTTGTGAGATTTTCTAGTGAAATTTTATCATGAAAAAGTCTTTCATGAAAAGATGAGATTTCTTAGGATTGTTTTTTTAAAGATTTTACTATCTCTCTCCTCGCTTCTCTCTTACTCTCTTTTCCTCTTCCCTCTCTCTTTTCCTCTCTTCCTCTCTATATTCTCTCTTCCTCTATCTCTCTCTCTCTCTATATATATATATATACTCTCTCTCTCTCTCTCTCTCTCTCCTTCCTTCTCTTTCTCTCTCACTCTCTCTTTAGCTTTCCCCAATAAAAAAATAAAGTAAAATAAATAAAAGAGTCTTTATTGAGATTTTGTGAATGAGAGTGTGTTATGATCATTTTTTTTAATTATTTCTTAAAATTCATAAAATCTGTTGAAATCTCTTGAAATCCATAAAATCATTTCAAATCCTTTAAAATCTTATGAATTAAATCTGTTGAAATCTTTAATAGTCATTTAAAATCATTAAAGTCATCAAAATCCTGCAAAGTCTTTTAAAAATCCTCAAGACTTTTTTAAACAAAAATTGTCCTTTAAAATCATAATCCAATACACCCTCTTTACTTCTTTATTTTTTTTTACGGGAGAGCTAGAGAAAGAGAGAGAGAGAGAGAGAGAGAGAAGGGAGGAGAGAGATGGAGAGATAGTAAAATTTTAAAAGAAAAAACAATCATAAGAAATCTTATGTTTTCATGAAAGACTTTTTCATGCCAAAATTTCACTAGAAAATCCCACAAAATCCATCAAAATCTCATTTATTAAACAAGACTTTTTTAAGTGATTAAGAGTCTTGATTGAATATCACATCACAATTTAAATGACAAAGAATCTTGATTGAATAACACAAGATTTTTTTTTAAATTGAAAAGAGTCTTGATTGAATACCACAAAACTTTTTCATGATAAAAAAGTCTTTTAAAATACCTTAAAATAAAATCATGATCCAATACACCCCTTAGTTATTTTGATTTTGCCACCGTAAATTCTTCAATTCCTTCACAATTTGCTAGATCTATCGGGTTAAATATTAAGATTTTACCCTATTCTCAAAATAAGAAAATCCTACATAGATTGAACCAGAGAAGTAAGAACAAAAAACTCAATAATCATTCAATATATTAAGCACAAATATGAAAACAGAAAAACAATGGAAGATTTCCTAGATTATTAATTAATACTACAAGAACTTCCATAAGTTTGAATAGATCAAACAAGAATTCAAATTAATAATGATATGGAAAAGGAAAAGAAAGCAAGCACTGCCTCTATCCTGGCTATATCTCAAAAAATTATCTCACACCAACATATGATTGACCAAGATCCATGAAACAGCAAAAAAGAAAGCAACAATTGGTGAGATAACAGTAGCAGAAGATGCACTTTGCGTGGTAGGAGTAGTAGTGGTTGTTGCGGCGGGGGTGCCATCGGAAGGTGAACCTTTCCCTGATGGTGATGGTGTTGCAGAAGGAGCAGCAGAAGCAGAAGAAGCCTTAACTACTTTAATAGAAAGTTTCATGCCACCCGTGCAATGTCCAGGAACACCACATATGAAGTAATGTGTTCCTGCTTTTTTGAGGGGAATGGTTGTGGCACCACTACTGTCTGTGCTAATTGAATTTCCTGTTGTGCATGATTTATAGTCGCTTTCTTTAACTTCATCCACTGTGTGCCCGCCAGCTCCATAGTTGAACACTGTTAACAAAGAATTAAATTGATAAAATCGTCAATTAATTAATTTTAGCTTTCTTCTTAGTATTGAGTTGTGTTTAAGAAAGAAAGATTTATAAACTTACCGAGACTATCACCAACGCTAAAGGTTTTGTCACTAGCCCATGTGCTATAATCAGAACCAATTGTCCAACCTGATTTGTCTCCAACGGTGTGCACAGTTGCAAGAGTTGGTAGTGCCACATTGATCACAAAAAAGAAGCCTAAAAACAAAGTATTAGAGAATGCCATCTCAAGAGATTGTGAGGGAAATGAAAGAAAACAAGTCACTATCCAGAGACTATAATATGTTTTTTTGAGAGGAAGGAGGCTACAATGATGTTGTTGGGACAATGGGTTCCTTTATATAATTGCAAGCATATGCCAATTTTGTTTTTTATTTTCTTTTACATAAACTTTTGTTTGGTATGGAGGAGTGAATTAAAGTTTGCTATCGAAGAAAAGATATGAAAAATTGAAGTTTTTTTTCTTCAAAAAATAAAGATTTTTTAAACAAACTTTTGTTACAAATGAATCATGTAGTGTAGAAACTATTATATAGAAAGATATGAAAATCAATTATTATGGTACAATGAAAATAAAATTTATTGGAAAGAGAATGTGTTTTAAAGAAGAGGTTTATTTGGTGTATTAAAATGATGGTATAACGTAACAAAAAAACTTCATCAAAAAGTTTACTTCCTTGTTACTATTCTAAAAAAAATGGAGGGAGTAATTAATTAACATCTTAGAGTCCATATGTTTCTTTTCAATCGTCGTTAAAGAAGTAGATTTTTTGTTTGAATTTTTCTATTATAACATCCATTTAATCCACCAATAAATTCTTATTTCTTTTAAACACATTCTATTTTCAATAAACATGATTCTCTATCCTTGTCCTATAACAAATTATTGTTATTCCCTCTCTCTCCAACAAACTCTTTTTTGTCTTGCAGACATTCTATCTCGCTACCACAACAAGCAATTTATTCAATAATTATAAAACAAAATAAAAGAAAATTCAATTTCGCATATTGATCATGAGTCTTTCACTCTTTCTTCTTTTGAATAAAGTTTTTGTTTTTATTTTTATTTTCCATTAGAGTTCTTCTTCTAATTTACATTTCACTCTTTTGACATTGTTACAATCATATTCATAGAATTTCTACTCTTTATAGATCAATTATTATAGGTAACAATATTGTTTTTTTTTCTTCAAAAAAAACTTTGTTTGAAAAAAATTGAATTTTTCAAATACATAACATTAATTAGTTTTTTTTTTTTAAGAAAAACATTAATTGGTTTTATGGAAAAAAGAGTAAGTGTGAGTAATTGAGGTATAATTTACAAATTATACCCTTAAAAGATCAAAATGATAGTTAAATAGAAACATAAAATCAAACATCAAACGACACTTAAAAATAAATGGATGGAGTATCATTTAGCCTAAGCCCAAACCCAATCGTCAATGGCGTGCATGTGACATGTATTTTTGTAAATGATCACTTCGTTCATAAATGTATATGCCGAATGTGAAGCTTCCACTTTTTTATTCAATTCACACAATATTAGTTATATCCAACAAAGAACTTGGTGTTTATTCTCCCAACTCTCAATTTCAATTTAGTGTTCCAACACATGGCCATAAAAAGATGGTTTTTTTGTGTTCTTTATGACTTTCATTATGAGATATGTATACTGTGGTTGAGAGGAATTATTGGTTTGCAATTATTATGTTATTGACAAAACCTTCCAAGAGGAATTCACCTATAATAGTCCAAGATGGTATGTTACGATGGATTGCTAATGAAGAAAAGTGAAGGGTACCCCTAGACCCTATGTCCTTTGCTTGCCTAATATTCGAATTTTTTTTTGTTGTTACAAGACCTAATATTGAATTTAATAGGCAATTGTAAAGCGAGTATCTCACTATCATGAATTGTTAAAGTAACAATTTATAATTTTCTTAAGTTACAAGATTTGCTAGCTTATATTTCATCGGTTCTATATTTAGAAGGGAAATCTTGATTAACAAAAAGTTGATGTATTTAATTAAAAATTCAAATCCACGACTCAATTTTTTCTTATAAATAGAACGGTGGGATTAGTATATAAGTTTGTACTATCAAAGTGGGGTTGTGTCTTTCGCAAGTTTACAACATTTTTTATTATATTGCTACATCAAGCCGTTTGAATGCAACCACTAATTTGCAATCTGTTGTCATTTTCCTGATTCACCCTTCACTGTTTTCGTACCTATATTCGTAGGGTACTGTATGTGTTGATGTCTCGAAGGAATTCTTCCATTGGACGAGGGTCCCATAATGTGGGTGCCTAATTACGTAAGCATGATCATGGTTTGAATATGAATTCTTGCTTAGAACCTACTCATTCTGGTACACACAGCAACGTAACTACTCCTAACGCGCTATATCTTTTCATATTTAAAACGAATTAATTACTAGATTAGTTATAAAGTTTCAATCATTAACAAGTGACATCATTGCGTAGTTCTCAGTTATCATCCTAAATCAATACCCGTATACCACACAGTTTATAGAGCATGTAAATATATTTTTTGGTCAAAAATAAACTTTTGCTTTACAGGTGATTTGAAACATTCTTAAAATTAAATTAGCAATCATATGAAATAATTCATACTTTCCATTTTAAATATTTTCCCTCACCTTATTAGTTACAAGTGCATGATTAATGAATATTGGAATAATAAAAAATCACGTTACTCTTTAAAAGACCTTGACAAATTTCTATACATCTTTCTGATCATCAATGTGATGAAATGTGATTAGATGCATTTCTAACAATAAAGTACACCGAAATCACATATAAATTAGCGAATATTCAAATGTGCTTTAGTTAAGTATCATTGGAGCAAACACCCTTTGAATAATCATTTGGATGGTAACTTATGAGATAAAGAATGAAGGATTTTGAAAAAAGGAAAGAAATAAGTGAGACAAATATAGGACATTGGGACGAGATTTCATTTATCTTCATAATACAAAAAAAAATCGTTTGAAGGAACTAAAAAATAGTATTGAATGAGAGTTTTGAAGGTTTAAATGAACCCTTCAAATTTAATCTATATCTATACTATATATAAATACCCTTCATTTTTAGGTTGGACCTTTCAGCACATTTTTAGGTTGGACTTTTCTTTCCAAAAATACCCTTCATTTTTATTTTTAATTTTATTTTAAATACAAATAACACATGTAACAAATAAATAAGAATAAATTTAATTTAAAGAGAAAACTCACACACAATTCCTTATAAATTGTTCTTATTGTTAGTCAATTATAAAATAACACGTGGATTATTAATCCGTATCATTAATCGTCTCCGTTAATCCTCTTTTACCTCCGTTAACCACATCTCAAAGTCACAAAAAACTAGCACAAAACAAAAACTCATGTTACCTTTTTATCACCGATTTTATGTTGTACATCTGTGTTGTTCCACTCAATACAACCGACAAAGAAATAAGATTGTCAAGTATTTCCATGTTATTTTATTATTACTTCCACAAAAAACAGTATTTCCATTTTATTTTATTATTTTACTAATATAAGTTACTCTTCCTTAACCTTTGATAAATTCTAAAAAACGTGAACAAAAAATAATAGTAAAGATTGGACTTTAAATCCTCTAAAAAAATATTAGTAACAAACGTGAGCAAAAAAAAGTTCAAGATTGGACTTTAAATCCTCTAAAAAAATTAAATCCTCTAAAATTTTTAGAATATTACTAACAAACGTGGGCAAAAAATAATGTTGAAGATTTAACTTTAAATCCTCTAAAAAAAATATAAGTAACAAACGTGTGAGTCAAAAATAATAATTTAAAGATTAGACTTTAAATATTCTAAAAAAAAAGATCAGTAACAAACGTGAGCAAAAAATAATGTTAAATATTGGACTTTAAATCTTCTGGAAAAAAAAAGATTAGTAACAAATGTGAGCAAAATATAATGTTAAAGATTGGACTTTAAATCCTCTAAAAAAAAAAGTTGAGTAACAAATGTGAGCTAAAAATATTGATAAAGATTGAACATTAAACCCTCTAAAAAAAATTAGGACTCAAAATATTTTAGAAAAAGATTTGTTAACACTATATTAAATATTAATAAGTAGGGTCTTACAATTCATAGTTCACTCCCGCATTGTTTAGTTTTTCTCAATCTCTCTCAGCCCTCTGCTTCATAATTCAGAACTAACCTGTAAGTTTTTTTCTTTCTTTTTCTTTCATGTTACAACTAATCAAAGTCGATATTGACTTTGCTGATTTATAAGTGGTTATGATTCAAAAATAATTTGTTATATCTCTTGACAATATTTTGTTTATAAATCAATATATCAATAATTTTCATTAATATTTAAAAATTTAAAAATTTTAATCAAAATTATACAAGCAAACATAATAAAATAATCACATGTGTTAGCGCAGTAGAAAGAGCGGACAGTATCGTGCCCATCTTTATCTTTCCGCTAGTTGTTATAATATTTTTAAAATTAAATTAAAATATATCTTAATAATACAAATGCAAGGAAAATATGCATACCATCCCTAGCAAAACCCTAAATTACTTTGAGTTTATTTACTAAAATTGCCCCTTCTTTGGAGTCAAAATGCAAGGCATGTGATACTCCAAGTCAACTGGCTTAGAAACAAGCACAACTATGATACTCCTTCATACAATTAGCCAATCAGGTTTAGAGGGTTTGCAAGCAGCAACAAAACAAAATAAGCCAATCAGATTTAGAGAAACAAACCATTGCAATCAAACCATTGCATTTGTATAAAAGTTTCTTTTATGAAAATCATTATGCAAATCTTATTATTATCCAAATCTTTGATACATTCTTAACCAACCATATCTTTTTTTTGTTAGTCTAGATAAGAAAACAATAATTTCGTTGTCACCCTATACATTCCAAATCTTTGATACATTCCTAAGCAACCATTTTTTTTTTGTTAGTCTAGATAAGAAAACAATGATTTTTTTGTCACCCTATACATAAAGGTTACATCTAGACATAGATATGTGCACTGTTCTATTCACATTTATCACCACCCTATATACATAGAGACTACATGGTAGACTTTGACTTTAATTAGAAAAATGACAATATTTCAAGTTTAACTTGTTTTTAGTTTATTGTATTCATCGTTGACCCGTGCAAAGCACGGGAGCGCGATCTAGTTAATCAAAAGCATTAGTTTGTTATTCTCTAAAAAAATAACCTTAAAAAAAAGTGAATGATTTCTCAATTTTCTCCTACATTTTCCACCTTGAGTCCTCTTCTCTCCTCCAAACTCCTAAACAAAGCCTAAAGTATCAAATGAACTGGTAAAACAATAACATAAAACAATCAGGGGCAAAAACGGAATCATGTTAAGGTAATAGCTTCATCATCCTGTGTTAGTTGGATACTGCGGTTTTTGTTCTTCACCTAATCATCTGTTGTTTGAGTTTGTAAGTTCAAGTAAAGTAATATTCGTACTTATTATACCATGTTGAAAATTCAAATGAGTTTGGAGTTATATATTTGCTGAAAACATACTATATGAAGACATTCCAATAAAGAACACACTCATGCATTCTAGACATTCTGACATTGTTTTAGGAAGATGTGGTGTCATTTTCCTTCATTGTGATGTTGTCAAGACCCACTGCCACCTAAAAAAGTTTTGAATTGTCCCGAAAAACCCTTTTAACAAGAAAAAGTGGTAGGGAAATAAACTATATTATTGAAAATGTCATGATTTCCAAAACGTTTTAGCACCTTGAATGATTAAAATACCCTTTTTGGAGCAGCTAGATTGATTACACAACTTTGGTTCCTAGAGTCATCTATCTCTTATCAGTGAAAAAAAAAATATACATATCTTTTTATGACACCCAGTGTAAGCTAGTAGCTAACGTGCTCTATAGGACTTAGAATAAATGTAAGGTCTCCTGAGAATGCATAAAGAAAAAGATTTGGTTTGTGATCACATAGGTGGTTGTGACTTTGATTGTCAAGCTAATAGTGACGAGGTTAGACATTGCTTTAAATTGAATAAAATTAACTTGATATATCCACCATTGAATCACTGATTACTTGGGTTTAACTTTAAGACCGTAATACTCACCAGTTGCTTAGCAAATTAAACAACCAACCTAATTCAATAGTTAAGCATAAAAGAGACTGAACCTGCATGTAAATGTATCCCTTTAATCTGAATTCATTCGAATTTTTTTTATTTTACCATTTCCATTGTTTGAATAACTTAACAAAAACGTTTGAAATAGAGGGAGAGATTGATTTATCCCATCCTTCCAAAATATGAGAGAGAGAGAGAGAGAGAGAGAGAGAAGGAGCAAATAGAAAGGAATGGAATCTATTCCTTCTTCCAATCAATTAAAAATTAGAAACTTATATGATTTCATCTCATCTCTTTCTATTAATACAAACATTTAATGTGTTTCTCTTTAGAGTTGATCATGTTCAAAATCGCCAGGTAAATCTCAACAGATAACCAATTTTACAAAGTAATCATTATAAAATGTAAGTTATACTTGCAAGCATGCATTTAAAACAACTCAATAACAGCAACAAAAAAAAACTTATGCAATCATATTATCGTACCACAATGCTACTTCGTCTACCATAAACCTAAAAAGAGAACATTAATGTTACTGATCACTGCAGCAGAGATTTACATGCATTAGCAGTGTTTCACTTTTTTTGATAATATATAACATACACAGTGAACTCAACCTGCAAGAGTGTAACCAGTGACTTGGGTCTATGAACAAAAACAACCACGCATTCAGGCTAATCTGGTAAAGTTCAAGTCTCAACGTAGATTAGTAAATGGCGTAAGACAGGTCTTCTTTTTCTTAAGGCAACTACTAACTTTCACAGCCAAAACACAATACAGAAAAAATGTCCTAGAGCGACTTTGAGAGACAAGGCAACAAAACAAGCCTTTGATAGGCAATTAATAGAAATATTCATCACATACATATTATGTTCAAGCTTTTGTTTCTCATCCTCTTTGAACAGTTTTGTTCTGTTATCTTCCGATGCAAATTGAACCAATATTCTTAAGGACGTAACTTAGTTGCGGATCTTTAGGAGTTGTTTTTATTAATCTCATATCACAATTCAACAGACCAGCCATGTATTCAATAATATAAACAGAACCATTTAATTTTAATTGATAAGATTATTCTACGTGGCATGTAATAATTGTTGAAATGAATAGCACAAACAATATATATGGAACAGCACCTAGGATTTCTCCTATTCTTAATCCCCCATATAGTACAGATAAAGAAGAAATTATCAGATAGGCTGCATACACATGTCATTATGAAGTAATCAACAAAGATGCAACCATCACTAATATTGATATGTTTATTGCTTTCTTAGGATACAGTACCATGCTAACCATTTGAAATTATGCAATGAAGATATCTTGATTTCAAGGAGATGTTATTAATTCATTAACAAAGACTATTCAATTTTGAATCACAGAGATGCTTGTGCTTACAACTATCAATTTCTTTTATCTGTTCCGCCTCAAGTTCACAAAGAGACAAACTACCTGTAAAAACACATCATTTAAACCAATAAAAAACTTTGCATTATTGGTTAGAATGAGAAAACAATCAAAACATTTGAAGCAAGGGCATACAACATCAATAATGTCAATCAGTTTTGTCGGCTTCTGCCTCATTGACGTTCAACTCAGAAGATGTATCTTCAGACCCTGCACTCTCCTCCGCCAGTTGAACAAACCGCTTACTAGGTGCCACCCTTAGTGGCCTACCCATAAAATTCTGCAGAAATATCAAATTTTCCAATGTCACACTAGCAACTAAATAATTTTTTTTTCCCGTAACTCCAAGAAATTGCGGTTAAAATTTGTAAGAACGACATTACACATACTCATGAATCCAAATTCAAATTAATAAATTGGTGCAAGAAGCAATAAGTTACCTTTCCTTGAAACTCGGCAAGAGCATCATCAGCTTCTTTCTTAGACTTGAAGGAGACAAATGCATAACCAGATGGCCGTCTAGGATTCTCTTGAAATATAACATCTGCAGAAACAACTTTACCAGTTCCTGAATCAAAAAACTCCTTGAGGTCTTTAGACCTTGCTTCATAAGGAAAGTTTGCGACAAACAAGTTATATGTTATTGGCTTCCGTTCCACTGGTGTGGGCGGTATTTTCTCCTTTTTAAGCTTAGCATATTTGATATTTATTACGCGGCCGTCAAACTCCTACGCAGCATTCAAAGAAACAAATAAACACATCAAATTAAAGTCCCTTCCTGTAGATGCCAAGTAAATTCCACAACAGAAGACACATAAAAATCAAAATGCTACATGATCGACAGTCTGTGTTATCCTATCCCTTAATGGGTGTGAAAATATCAGTGATAGTTTGTTAGATATAGTTACTAGTTAGAGATTTGTTAGAATTGGTTTAAGGCAGCATAAATAGATAGTTATTTTAGGTACTTGGATCACTCTATGATGAAGTGTATCCTACTCTAATTGTATCATATTCTTGTAACTATCATAACCAAGTTTCACCTAATCATAACTAACTTCTAACTACCTTAAACCAATTCAATCAAATCTCTCTATAACTCTATATATAACCGAGTTTGATACAGAAAATTACATGAAAAACAATCAACAATGTTGTAAATTGCGGAATGTAAAAATAACTTTTGTTCAAATTCCGGTATGCTATAAAACCCTATCTATAAAAATAAAAAATAAAAAAACTTTAATATTGGGGTTACATACATACGATTGGAGACTATTGAGAGCCGCAGAAGCTTGTTCAGGAGAACCCATTTCCACAAACGCTAAACCTCTGTTTCTGTTCTTATTATACATTGAAAGCTTAAACCCAAAACAAAAACAAAAAATGAACATTGTGAGATAGATAAATAGAAGAAGCCAGAAAAGAATTGAACATAATAGGAGAGAGTAGAAGAAGGAAAAAAACCTCAACATCAATGACTTTTCCATATTTTTCAAACAAAGAACGAATATCTTCAGTGGTACTTGACCATGGAACATTCTGAGCAAGTAACCTGGTAGTAGACAACTCTTCAGTTTGTTCCTGAGTGGTTACTTGTTGGTCGGAAGTAGATGCGAATCTGAGAGTAGAATTAGAGTGTTGTTTGGTTGTGATAATAAGGTTTGGGGTATGACTATGAGTAATGGATAAACGAAGAGAAGAGTGAAACGAAGGATTGAAGGAATAATGTTTCTTCTTCTCAAAGTCGAAAGAGTTTGTTATTGTTACATGGTGTTTTGTGGAGGATAATTGAGTTGGACATGGAATAGTAGTACGTAGTAGCGCCATTAGGTTCAGAGCATCTCAGTTTCTCAATTGCTATGCTGTGGAGATGAAACGAAATGGATAAGGGGTGACACCGTGTTTTCAACTCTCTAACATTTTCACACTCTTATTGATTTAAATTAAAGTCAGTTTATAACTCGAAAATAAAATAGATGTTAGAGAGTGTTGTTAGCATTCTTCTTGATAACAAATATTAAAAATAGAAGTAAAAATATCGTATTAAAAAGTTGTGTTGGGATTATATTTCATTAATTAATCTTTTAATGTACTCCTTTCGGTCCTTATCATAATAATTAATTACGGGCTTTAACCATTTTTTTTGAAGGTAAAGCATTTTATGTGGAGGTTTGGGAGGGATTGTTTACCAAAAAGACAAAGATTGACGACAGAAGATGTGAATTGTCAGTCAAATTGTGTTATTTGCCACAGGTACACAGAATACAGTTGCATATATTTCTTTATTGTGCAAATAGTATTGTTGTTTGGAGGAAAATTAACATGTTGACAACTTTGGAAAGTTAGAAGGTTGGTACAAAAGGTTTTCAAGACATATTTGTTCGGGTGTGGCAGCGTTTCGACACATCCCAACTAATCACTTTTGCAATGACGACACGGAGTCTCGGATGGAAACAAAACTTGAAGCTATGGGAGGACAAGAGTGAGACTGTGGAGCATGTGATTGTTCGTGTGCAAGGAGCTCTCCACACATTGAAGGGTGAAGATACATCTCTTCATGATGAGGAAGATACATTCATTGTTGCTTGGGGTTTGTATCGAGGCATTCAACGAATTTCTTCTTTGGGATACCATAAGGTGATTTTTGAGTTGGATCGTAAAATGGTTGTAGACAATGTGCACAACAGTAAGCTTAATCTCTCCGAGTATGGTTCAATTATCTAAAATTGTAGAACCTTACTTGATCACTATAACGACTTGGTTTTTAATCGCAAAATTGTACAGTTTTAGTCCAATAACATTACTATCATTTTCAATAATTCATTTAGAAGTTTTTTTACAATTTTTTGTCAAGTGGTCTGATGACGAGAGCTCACATTTAATGTGAAGAAGTGACTCGGTCCTAATATAATATTGTTCTTGCAGCTACCAACTAAATGGACAATTTATTTAGTTGCATGCAGAAAAAGTGTAACGACTTAGTTTGTTAGTTTATATTAACATTTTCACAATTCCCCAACAAAAAGAAAACATTTGTACTATTAGTTTTCAGCTTATTTAACAGCTTTGTAAAAACAATTTACAATTTTACTGTAAAAAAGAACCGTAATATATATTGGAAACAGTACATACACGCTTTCTCATCGTTATATAAATTGTTTAAGCATTTAAGTGCTTATTTAATAATCACTTCTTCAGTAAGTCCAAATAATTAAGCTGTTATGCTAGTAAAAGTTTTTTTTTGTTTTTTGAGGGATTATGCTAGTAAAAGATGTGCAGTGAAGATTGATCTCAAACTATGCTAGTGAAGAATTCCAATTAAAGTAAAAAAAAAATGACAAGTGCCATCATTGAAATGTAAAATCTCATTTTCTTGTTCAAAACAAACCATAATTAAATTACGATTTTCTGCAATAACATAGACATGTTATTTGTAGGACTGCTTCTATTCCATAAAAGCACTATCGATGTAGATTCTTAGGAGCAACAGACATGTGTTAATTGGAAACACTGTACTGAAGAACTGATCAAACTCATTATATTGTACATTAGCCTCAAATTATTTCTTACGTATTCTACAGTCTGGGGAGTTATATGGTAAGGGTGATAACGGCTGTCTTGCTGAATCTTGATCATCAAAATCAATCTTCCTCTCCACTGAGCTACTTGTTCTTGGACTAGACGTTCTCTTGTTTGACTGCAAAAGTCAGATATATATGAGATCTGGCAGCGGTCACAAATTATACATATAATAATCATCAGGCAACTTATACAAGTAAATATCATCTTCAGAAAGGAAATGAAATAAAATTAATTGCAACTTGAATTGCAACCCTGGAATGCGCATATTCTGCATGACTACATCAAATTTTTTCTTGAGTTTAAAAATCTAACTCGCCTTGGCAGATCGGCTGCTGGTATGTTTCTCGCCAGAGTTGGGGTGGTTCCTTTCCTTCTGCTCCACTGGGCTACTTGTTTTGGGACTAGACTTTCTCTTGTTTGACTGCAAAATTCAAATAGAATGAGATATAGAAGATGCATATGATAACTATTAGGCAACCCAGATGGGCTATATCATCGGCAAGAAAGGAAATAAAATGAATCGGAACTTGCAAAGCAACCCTGACCTACACATATTTGAGTACATAGCATTTATCTTTCAAATTTAAAAATCTAACTCGCTTTCTTGTCAAAAAAAAATAAAAAAAATCTAACTCGCCTTGGAAGACGGGCTGCTGGTATGTTTCTCGCCTGAACTGGGATCGTTCCTTTCCTTGATTTTCTTCGTTAGCCTTTTGTTTGCCTTGTCCAATATACTGTTTTCATCAAACAGCAATTTGACCTGCACATACCATGCTAAGTTAGATAAGGGATCAACAATCAAACCATCAAAAGAAATGAAATGGTTCAAAAAAATTAGGGATCAATCAAAACTTCACCTCCTCCTCAGCTTTGTGAAGGTTAATTCTTAGATGCTCCTTATCTTTCTGAAGCAATTTGATTTTGGCAACTAGAGACAAAACTCTATGAACCGATGGCTCTAAGCTATAAATTCGTAATTGAAAATTAGGCTTGTAAAAGTGAATTTACAAAAACTGAAATTGAAATGTGAAATACGACTAGAAGGATGGTTATAAAAGATATATTATGTTAATTATATGAGATAAATATTATGACAATGAGAGTGATCACTAAAGATTAATGGCAAGATGAAAAATGGAGAATGAGGTTGCAGGCTCACCAGTTCCACATACTCAGCAGCCTTTTACATGACTCGTTTTCAATATTTGATTCCAGAAATGCATATGTAGAATCATCATCTTTGTTAGTAAGTGTTGCCAAAAGAGAGTCAAGTAAATTCTTTTCCCCAACTGTGCATGTAGAAGAAGAACCGACCTTCATGGGAAAAGCAAATATCTGGGGTCAACATTGACAACCAAAAGGAACAGTAATTTACAAAAGCTGTTACCATATCAATAAGTAAAGGGAAAGCAAAACACATGCTGAAACTGTGACAAAGAACATTACTTATTAGTATTACTACTACATATCAGTAATAGAACTTCATTAACACAGCACTTCAAATTGTCAATTTAACAGCTGACAAAAGTCAATCCACAGTTCTTGAGTTAGTACAAGTATAACGATGCATAATCATAATATTGATGATAGCCAATGAGTAATCACACAATTTCTTGTTGTGTTACCACTGGAAACAAAAAATAGAGTATAATCACAGGGACGAAACACCTTTAATTTAATGTCAATTAAAGCAAAAAAGTTTCAGCCACTAACCTATGGTGAGTGAATTAAGTTCTAAAATACTCCACATCAGATAATGAAATTTCAAAATAGTAACCTATGGGTAAGTGACTTAAGTTCCAAAATACCCCTCTTACATTTTCTAGTTTACCTTCACATCAGATAATGAATTTCAACCAATCCACATCAAATGACTTACATTCTCTTAATTGCTAAAACATCGCAAAACTGAGTCTTTACGATTACACTGAAACCCTTGATATCCTCTTAAGAAGCACTGCAGCATAATGCACTGACTAACTCAGATCATTAGCATTTATTTGGGAGGTGATTTTCCATCGGTTTTTTTTTTCAATTCTCCAGTTTGGGGATTTCCCCTCCCTTCCAAACTGATTTTGATTCCTTTATTGATTCGATAAAATTTGAATCATTGATAACTCTGATTCCTTCGAAACAAAGATAATGGATTACATTAGTTTCCCCCTCCCTTTTTTCAAAACCCTTCCCTCCGCTCCAAACTACTAATCTATATAGCACTCACACTTCAAATTGAAGGCATAACACGGTGTTCACACAGGTTATTCTCAGATAACAACACATTAAACAATCTTGACCAAGGACGGACTTATCTGAGGGGTCCAATCCTACCGTCCACTTGTTGGGGCCCCCATTTAAAGCTAGTAAAGCTCTGTATTGACTAATCCACCGAATTATTACTTCTATGTGTTAGTGTCGTGCCAGTGTCTTAAATCATCAAAATCAGTGGAATAATATTGAAACAATATTTCAAAAACAGGGGGAAAATATTTGTTACCATTGGATTGTTTTGATGCTTGTAATTCTTCAATTCATCCATCAACAAGAGCAAATTCCTTTCCAATTCTAAAACACGCGACTGAGCTTGTCGTTCTCGTTCATCAGCTTCGTTCCCAAATTCCATCAACGCTTCCCTATCATGTTCATACAACGCAATTTCCTTTTCCAAATTCTGCCCTTCATCCAACAATTTCTGACACGCCGACGCAAGTCTTTGATTCTCCAAATCAAATTTATTCAATGCTCGTGCATTCATATCCGCTTCAGACTAATCCAAAACAATCAAAATAATCAAAAACTTCTTCAATTATAAAAAAAAAAAAAACGAATAACTATGATAAAAACAAAAGAGGATCGAAACCGAAACCTTGTGGAGTTGAAGGAGTTGGTCTTTCTGGTTCAATTGGAGGAGAAGAGAAAGGTTTTGTTCACGAAGGTATTTTTGTGATTCTTGGGATTCATGAAGCTTGCGTTGTTTGAAGGTGTAATCGTCGATTTCACGAGGAGGATTTCCCATTTTTGGGGATGATGAATTTCAAATTCGGAATTTCGATTTGGGTGGGAAAAAAACAAAGATTCAAAAGAATTAGTTGAATTGAGTGAAACTAAAAGGGTTTGAATTAGGGTTTTTGGTTGGGGACACTTGAATTAGTTGAAAATTATGAAGATATTGGAAGTGATGTTGTTGCTAGGTTTTGAACGAAAAATGAATCTGTATCTTTTGCCTCCTTGATTCAAATTAAACGGTGTAGCCGTTGGAAAGGAGTTTAGGCCAAAATTAATTATTAATTCGATATAAAGTTTTTTATATTCAATTAAATTACATATATTAAAACTCATACAGGGTGAAAGTTCAATTTATATAATCTAAGCATGTCAATTACATAATTTTTGTATGGTGCATATTGCACTAACAATTTATATGGTCAACGAAACACAAAAACTCGAATAAATATACATGTTTGGTTCATTTGCTATGAAACACAACAAAAAAAACTATGAACATTGAACAACTTACTCGATGTTCTTATGAACATGTTGGTTATAAGATGAGTGACGGTAAAGGGAAGGTACTTTAACATCACTCATCTTAAAAACTCAACAATCTGTAAAAAATTATGTGGCATATCTGAATACCAAGAAGTTATTGTGAACTATATCTTGTTGTCTTGCCGATAGAAAATGTATCAGTTGACAAGACAGTAGAATATAATCAAGAAACCCTCTTAAAATACCTTATGTTTCATCGTCACTTCTTTTATTATGTTGTTTTACAGGGTTAAATCATGTCGTTTACTTTCTTTCATGCGTTAATCACTATGAAAAACCTCCAAAGGTCAAGATTAAATGCAATCTAGGACAATTCAATTTATGTAATCTGAAATATTTTTAAGGTTTTCATCTTATATGATCCAAACCAACCCAGACCATGGACGGTGACGTTACACCAAAGGTTTGGACAATCTATGGTGTGTTTAATGTTGTTCTTGTTCAGTTTAGACAAAGTAAACTTTTTCTTTGACGATAGTCCTGTATATGATAGATTTATGACTATAAATAAACAGTCTTCCATGTTTTAGCATATTCATTCCTTCTTCGCTTTTCATTCATTCTTACATTTTTTTTCCTCATTTTTTAGTTAGGAGTGTTTTATGATATCATGGTCACCGTTGTCGGTTCATACAATCCCTGAAAATTGTTTTGCAGTTTTTTGCGGAGATCGTACGACGATCAGCAAAGACATTCGATATCAATCACGACACATTTCTTTGTTTTATTGTAATCTGGATTTACAATTTGATTCAGATTTAATAATTAAAATAAAGAGTACTTTCATAAAGAAAACAGGTACGAGAAACCTACGAAGTGAGAAAAGTAATACTCCTGTTTTTGACTTTTACAAACTTCTGGTTCGTGTTTTTGGACTGATATTAATGTTTGTCAACGCCCTAACTAAATCTACTAGGAAACCCCCACACAGACAAAAGTTAGTAGGGAACTCTATCTAGTTTTATACCTCCACAATTTTCATTAATCCCAATTTTTTCTTCTATATTTTTCACAGTAAATATCGAGATGGAAAAATATATTTCGGCAACTATAAATGTAAAAATATTCGTTTTTAAACATAAAAGTAAAAATATTAAATTTTGATTTTTTTTCACATTTTTAAACAGTAAAAATATAATAAACTTTTCCACGTATAAAAAAACCAAAAATATACGCATAGGTGAATCTGACGATGCATTCCAAAATTAAAGGTGTGTTTGGATCGAAAGTTTAGGAAGGAAAAGAAACAAAGAATTTATTTTTCTTTTTTTCTTAAAATACGAACACTATAAAATATTTTTAAAAATATATTTTATATTGTCCATAATCCTTATTTAATAATTTTGTTAAGTCTGCAGCAACTTAACCTAATTTTTTCCCTCCACTAATCTCTTGTTAGGTTTGCAACAACTCAATCCTAAAATTTTGGCTCTAAATTTGCATCATTAGTTTGTGATTATCCAAGCTATCTCAACAAAAATCCTAATATTTTATGAGACTATACCAAGTTGTATTCATGATTATTTTTTTTGGAAAATGTTATTTATCTAGAAAAATAGCATTAAGAATTTTTCAAGAAACAGTTGGCAAGTTTTAATTGCATGATTTATTTGTTCACTTCCTATTTTTCAGCCACACCTCCTTGAATTGTGGCAAATAGTGCATTGTGATTGGTTCCTCTTTATTCTTGAAGAATTCTTAATGTTATTTTTCTAGAGATATAGCATTGCTCTTTTTTTTTTTTTTTTGTACAAGTTGTATTCATGATTTTATTCTTAATGAAATGATAAGTTTGCTTGCCTAGAAAAACAATTCAATTTCTCCAAGTAGCATAAATCTCTATTTATTTATTTATTTTTACATAAACTATAAATCTCTATTCTTACTTCATATTCAATACTTTTTTAGATTCATTAACAAATCCTATAGCATTCAGATAGAATCTATAGAAGAAACTGAATAAACATTGGTGTTTATATTTGTTATTTTTGCTGTTCTTTTTAGTAAAGATAGGCTATGGTAAAGAAAGATTATTAAACAAAAGTAATATTTATACAACGAGATACCAATTATTTCATCTATTATAATTTACTTTTATATATTACAGTCTATTCGACCCGTATAGATGTGCTCTACAATCTAATCTAGTTGAAAGAGAAAGAAAAAAAAAAGTTCTCCTTTCCCTATTCCTCCTAAAACTCGCTAAAATAACAAATAAAAGACATTTCAACTGCATAATAACTCAATGTTGGTACTTATTTGGTTGAACCATTGGCTAGTCTACCGTGTAACTCTAACTCGCAATAACTTTTTATTGTTTTGATAATATCTAAAAATTTATTTATGTTCCAGATTTTATTCAAAGTTACAAATTCAAACATACAAGTCTTAAAAGAAATTTTCAATTATGTTTGGAGATTTTTTTTTTCCTTTTCCTATTATTTGCTTTTATGTGTGTCTAAATATTATATTTAAATCTTAAAACCATCATTTTAAGCATACACTCATCCACGATATCAATACTTTCTCGTATAGAAACGTAAATTAGGTAATAGAATAAAAATTATTCTGCTGCGGGTATATGTTATCCGATTTACAATAAAAAAATTAATTATTTAATAGAAAAAAAAAGTAACGCATATGTCTAGTCAACCTCGTTCTATATTTTGTCTTTCGTCGTGAGCTTACCTTAATTGGCAGTGATATTGAATAATATATACAGGGATTGAAGTTTGAACCTCAAACAATCCACTTATTATTATTATTTAAAATGTGTGAACTTCAGTCTCTACACAACTTGACAAAATAAATTCATGTTTCATATTTGGTCATTATATTGAATGAATTGTGGTTATAAATATGAATCGATAAAAATCAATTTTAAATAGTCACATATTATTCTTTAAAAAAAAATCGTCAAATATTATTGTACTAGTTATAAAAGAATCTTTTGGAAACATTTGTTTGATAGAATGGGGGCTTTTATTCTTTTATATGACAAATATAGAATGAGAATTCTAAACCATGTTGATAGTTAATTTGACAAAAATCATTGTAGAACATTTTCTCACCACTTCGATCTCGATTATAATATAAAATTCACTTTTTAAAATTTATTCAATAAGTAATGCATATACTATACATTGGATGTTAATTTAATTTCTTTGTTTATGATATTAAAGTGTATTTCTTTTTAAGATTTTTGGTTTGATTCTCTTATGTGTCAATTTAAAAAATTAAGTTTAGTTTTTAAACTAATTTTCGCTTATAAAGGAGACTAGCGAGAGTATGAAATTAAGTGCTTGTTTGGTTGTGAGTTTGGAAGGCACTAGACGTGAGTTTATAGGTCAAGCGTGAGTTCTTTGTTAAATCAACATGTTTGACTCTTAATATTTTAATGTGATTGTTGTTCCAAAATTGATTCAAGGTTGAAGTTAGTATGGGTTGCTTTTGTGTCCAATGAAAAGCTCTTCAACATTTATTGATGTTACCCGGTAATCAATTTATTATCTAAATATGAAAACTTAATGTCTATCAAAAATACAATCACACCCTTTTTTAATTTTTTGACACGTCATCAACCAAAATTATCTTATTTTGTGTCTTTTGTTTCAACTTCCCCCTACAACTTCTCTCCTAAAAATAAATAAATTAAAACAAACTCAGTTGATAAAATAAAACACATTAACTTAATCTTTTTTTAAAAACAAACTTAATCTTAATACCAATCAAAACAAATTTTCTTATAATTCACTTTTTAAATATATAAAGAGTTAAAAAAATGTACAAAATATTTATTACAGGCATATACCTACTTTTCAAAAAATTACACATTTTTAAGATTGGTTCTTTTCTAAAATTAATTTGCCTTTGTTTTTTCTTTATTTTTTTTAGTCAAAAGAAGAATTATATTAAATAAAAAGAAATAAATAAAGAGTCTGAGGACATTAGACCTGACTAGGTACAACAAAAACGGGAATACAACATAATAAATTCACTAATCAGCAAGTGAACCCATATACGGGCATGAAACCAGTTTTAAACAAATATGAAAAGTGAACCTCTACGAAAAACAATTAATAGATCGACCGTCAGCACGATATCAAAATCCAAGTGCCAACAACTCCCTAAACAAATAAGCAAGCATAAAAGCTCTTTTGAGCATGAAAAACGAAAGTGTTGACAAACAAGACACATTGAAACTTGCAGATCTAAACATTTTTCAAAAACAACGGAGAATAAAAAAAAGTGTTGACAAACAAGACACATTGAAACTTGCAGATCTAAACATTTTTCAAAAACAATGGAGAATCAAAAAAGTCAGGCCACCATGTCATATTATAATTTTTTTTATTGTTGTAGATTATCTTATATTCTCTATAACCAGCAAAAACACAATATATTGCCCCATATTAATTATTTGACACCTAAGCATATTTTTACCCTTCAATGTCTTTTGTAACAAAAATTCATATTTAGAGGAGAGAAAAAATATTTGTGGAAAGATTGAGATTAATTTGAAACAAAACATTCCTTTTATATAGTTGTATCTAAACAAAATAAATTATTAATCTCTAGAAAATAATCTTTAAATTATTGAATGTCAAAATAATATTTTTATTTTAATTCGTACCAAACAGGCTCAACTCAAAAACTATATAAAAACAATCTCTAAATAATTGAATATCAAAATCACTTATTCTCTAAATATTACGCCCTTTGTTTTTACGCCCTTTGTTTTTATTTAACTATCGTTTTAGAATGGTAACATGAAATTAAGAAAGTTTCTTTAAAAAAATAAAATTATGAAAGTGAATTTTTGAAACTCTTTTTCCTATTATACCCTCATTTTAATCCACAAATAAAGTATTTTTTTGAACATGTTTTATTTTTTCAATAAATATGTTCTTCCATAACAAACGACTTTTTTTTCCATTAACAATGATGCAATCTTATTTATAATATATAAAATAAAAAAGTGGAAAAAGATACACAACTGGAGACCAAACCAAAATCCTCCAAAAGAGAAGCAAATCGGAAAAACAAATTAAAAAAAACGATAAATCGGCAAACCAAAACTAAGTTCTTGTATAATCTTTCTCCAACCAGTTTCTTGACCAACGACGATTAGCAGCGAAGAAACCTGGTCAAAGGAAACCATTTGATCTATACGTCGAATATCCCAATAAATATTCATTGAGGAATGGAAGAAGGTGAACCCTGTAAGCGGTTTTCGTAGGCAACTTGGTTGAGTTTTTCTTCTTCTTCTTCTGGATCTTTGAGATGTAAGTAGTGGATGAGACCTCATAATCAATATTTTTATTATTCATCAACTTCTAAACCAACTCAAGGTCTTTTTGCAAACTAGGCAACTATGGGAAGGATAGTTCGATAGATCATCCACATGACTGTTTTGGCGGTTATCATTACCTATTTCGACAATTACTAATTTATTTTGATTGTTATCGACCACATTCTTAGCAACCACGGTCACGAGGAGTTCAAGTGGAACCTCTTTGGATGCGCTCTTTGCTAGAATATTACCATTGGAATCGTCTGTTTTCTCCTTTGCTGAATAATCCCGGTTTCTCAAAACGGTATAAGTTGTATATGCTTGAGATTCGTCACTTGGAAAGTTAACATCGTATTTTTTTTTTATAAATATTTTACCTTATTTTTAGTTTGCCACTTTATAATATTTAGTTATGACTATTTCAATGTTTGTAATTAGTTATATTGAGTTTATATAAAAAATAAAAATATTTTTAAAGGATATTTTTTTTTAAGGATTCGTAAATGATAAATAAAAAACACCGACACATTAACGTCATCTTTATCATTAACGAGAGATCTATTTATTTGTAATATTTTGACTTATGTTAAATCCAACACTTTATAATATTTAACGACAACTATTTTAATGTTTTTATATTTAACTTCAGCTTTATCATTAATTTTTTTTCTTCTTTTTTCTAAATGCAAATAACATTTACATATAACCCACGTTTCGACGCCTAGTCCGTAGGAAGCGCGGGTCCCGTGCTTCGCACGTCGTGTTTGTTGCTAGTTTATCATAATACCATGTACTCAAGTGTTGCATTCTCTTATTTTAATTATGTTCCTTTTTTAATTATTTAAATCCATTTTGGTAAATTCACACTCAAAAGTAATTTTGATCTAAATTATGCAAACAACATAAATTATGAAAAATTACTTTTCAGTTGTTAAGGCATCCAAACGTAAATCATGTTATGTTAAACTCATTTTTTATCAAAATCATTTCTATAATATCAATTCATTCAAACTTAATTTTTATCACCGTAGAACCAAACACACACTAAATTACTTTATATAGTCAGTTCGCCAGCAAGCTAGCTAGGAGCAAAAGAAGCAGGGGGAATTTTTTGTTTTGTTTTGGAGCTTAGAAGTAGGGGAATATTCTTCAATAAATAAGCAGGGGAATATTGATTTCCCATTCAAAATCCTAATGATTTGGAATTCCAAAATTGCAAAAGTTTTCAATAATACTAATTGGTATAAATCTGTACTAAAATCGACCCGTATAATTTATTTAAGTGTCATACTAACAAAGCTCTCGTTAGGGAAGGTCCGATGATATGGAAATACATTTGTTAAAATAGATCAATCTTTTAAATGAATCTTAGTTGTTATGAGAGGAATTATATATGTGGATGTGTGTGTAGATATCAAATATTTTGATTTTCAATACATTTTGAATATATAAATTTTCATAAAACTTTTTTTTTTAAGAATTTTTTTCATAAAAACTTAAAATTTAAGGTATATAAAAAGTGTTAAGAGACATTCGTTAACATTTATCTTAGTTTTTAACAATGTTTTGTGTTGAAACTTTTTTAACCTTCCTTTTAAAGAGTTTTTTTTTGCCTATAAAGTAGATATCTTTTGCGCATGATTGCATAATTAATCCCTCAATTCGGATAGATTTGATTTCTTAATAAGTGCTCTTAGAAAATATGATAGCATTTTTGTAAATTTAATTAGGCAAAATTACACTTGTTGTTCTTTAACTTATTTTCAAGTAACATCTTTTATCTTTTTTTCTTTCACGTCATTTTCGTTTGTTTGTTTGATCAATTTGTGTATAAATTTTCAAGATTTAAATCTATGATTTTATTTTGATGTGAACTCATATTCAAATTTACGGCTCTTCGTTCATATTTTTATATGAACTTTTATATGAATTTTAAATATTCTTTTTAAACATAAGATCATTTTAAAATTCTACTTTTTTTAAGGTATCATTTTAAAACTACTTGATTATTATTTTTTGGTGTTATTAATTATTTAAAATAAACATCAATCGATTTATATTTTGAAATATTAATATACAGGATAGATAAACTTAATATTATTATTTTTTGATTAAAAAGATAAACTTAATATATCATCTAATCTTTCAATATTTGTGGAATTATTGCATTTATAGTTCTTTTATTAAGATCGGAAGCTAATACTTAAAGGAACAATCATCACACTTTTGAGGACCCAAAATGAGAAATTATAATTAGAGATTAAGCTCGCACGTACATGTTCAATTGGAATTTTTATTTTTTTTACAGAACAATTGGAAAATTGATGTTTTTATTTTAAGGGTGGAAAACTGTCGTTTGAATGGGAATGGATCAAATCGGCCCTTGGAAAGTTTCTTAAGGCAGTCTAGGTTTGCCTTTATAGCTCTTTCCTTTTATCCTAAAGTGACAACAAAATATAATGGATCTTTCATGACTTGGATTTGAAAGTGTAATAATTTGGCTATAAAGACCAAACCGACTTGTGTAGTTTTGGTCAGATAATAAAACCGTATATACATTCCTAACGGCAACATATGCACATACATAGTTATAGGATAACCATAATTCAAAAGTATATATCTAATAATGCATAAAATTTGTATATATGAATATAAAAAATCACCTTCAATCGTAATCTTGACCGTGATTTGTCTAGACATTTACTCGAATAATCCGCAGCAGCAATCAATGTTATTCTCATGTCTCTTTTGTATTAGCGTTATATGTACAGTAATATATATTCTAGCTATATGGTATAGAGTAGCACATTTGTATAATATTATGATGATTATGATATATAGTGAAAATGAAAGAAAACGATCTAAAATCTTGATTTGAGGAGATGGACGTATACCGACACGTTCGATCCTTAAGCAAAACATGAAAGTATACGAATCTACCAA
The DNA here is from genome assembly GCA_946800305.1 of Medicago arabica. Classification (NCBI taxonomy): domain Eukaryota; kingdom Viridiplantae; phylum Streptophyta; class Magnoliopsida; order Fabales; family Fabaceae; genus Medicago; species Medicago arabica. The sequence continues at coordinate 54,815,140 of OX326967.1, forward strand.
TGGCACGTTTGAGAAATGAACACGATTGCCTAGCTATTACGTAAGAAATTTTGTGGTCTTTCAATTGGATATTGATGCATATTTTTCATATGACGGTTTAATATCCTACCAAATGCTCCACGTAGCGTGCAATATTATATATTATTATACGATTCATGAGGTGAACTATACATAGCTTTTAGTATCCTCAATGCATCTAATGGTAGATGGATTGGTCCACAATTGTAAGTTTGCAACCAAGAGTACTGTTGCTATGACGCATTTAGCTTTTTTGCTTTAAAAATGTTAATGATGTGTGTGTGGTTTTTGTGTGCATGTACCCATGGGATCGGAAATGAATTAATTCTCTGTTGTTAATGCACATTGCGTTTACGAGTCGGGTTGGGTCGGTTTTTGTCGAAATATGTTGCTTAATCTAATTAAATTTTGTTAGTTGGATTGAGTAAATAATTATAAGAACAAAAGCAAGGACTTAACTCGTCTTGTTCATTACATATCTTTGATTGAAATATGATGAGTTTGACTCCTTTTCATCATCCCTTTCAATATATCTTTTTTAATTTTATCTTTTAGATTCATTTTCCTCTCTTTTTTAATTTTTCTTTGAACAAATTGTCTACTTTTCTCTCTTTTGCACCTAAAGTAAATGATCCATGCACCTTAAAAGATAGTTAAAATCAGATGTAATAATAGGTTTCGAACTTGAGACCTCAAGGAGGAGCATAGTTCCAGGTCCCAAACCAATACCACCAGACCAACCCAAGTGGGTTTGATCGGTCTTGCTTATCTCGCCTCTAGTTTAAGTCGTTTAATTTGGTTTATAATTTGCGATATAGTTTAATCTTATTTTAACATAATCATATGTTTGGTAAGTATAGTTCAAATGATAAAATATTAGAAGAATATTTGTTTTACCGTGGGTTCCAATATGCATTTCTCCACTTCTCTCCTATCAGTTTTGTGAGATTTACGGGTAGACTATTTAAAAACGTAGAAACATTGCAAACTCTCAACTTATACAAGGACAAAATTGCAAACACCTGTTGTGAAAGGTAATTATTGATCAAGAAATATTCTGTTTTTCACAATTCCAAACCGAGGCATCATTATACATTGTGCTATTGTGAAGCAGACAAAGGAAGAAAAAATTGTAGAAGAATATTCACACGTGAAAGACAATAAGGAAGGTATATATATTATGAATTATGACAATTTCATTTAATGAATCACTATGAAATTTGAATTTTTATTTCAATAATAAATATGTGATGTTTCAGTAGAGTACTTGATTGCTAACAAAATCATAACCCATATAGGTCTGAATCTCGTTGAGTACCCATTTTCTTCTTGTCCTTTTCAAGCAAAAGACACAAAGGAAGTGCTTAGTTACGTTACCCTCGTAAATGAGCCATCTCGAAGCTTGCCAGATTGGTTAGGTTAAGTGTATGAATTGATAAAAATTGGTTTTTGTTTAATAATCAAATTTGAATTAAAATATGTATAAGGGTACTGCAACCTAAATATAACGAAAATAAAAACAATCAAACTGACTTAATACACGATAACATGCTGTCTTGTTAAGCTTCATAATATTTGCTGGTTAACTAGTTTCATTATTGGCATATACCATTTTTCGTTTTGAATCTCTTACTTATTGGAATGATAGTTGGTGACTGAGGAAGGAAGTTTGAGAGGATTGCGAATATGATTTATTATCGGGTGAAATGCATAAATAGTGGACCAAAATCGTTCACATGAATATAGATAGTATACTATTACTCTCTTTTTTTCTTTTTCTTTTATCATATTTTACAATATTTGTTTTTCTCACATTTATTATCCTTTTAAAAATATACAAAACCATATCAATTGCTTATGTTTTTATAAGATAAATAGAGCAAATCTTTTTTTATTTTTTATAAGGAAGCAAATCTAAAATCTTGTTAATAAGTTCTACCATTGAGATTATGCATGATACCCAATTTCGATATTAATTGTCAATTTCTTATTCCTTTTTAATTATATCATTCAATATTATTTAACATCATATTTCGAAAACAGAACGTAACTTGCAACCTTGAGCACGGGTGTCCTATTAGTTTTCCATTAAAATAAAATGAGGTTGAGTGAGTTATACATGTTTGAAAAATTAATATGTGCAATCAAGGCATAGATTAATTCATTTGGATTGAAGCCATATCATGATCAAATTAAATCAGCAGATGATCAAACATACATACACATTTCACGGATTTTTATAGCCTAGGGCATGTATTATGCCTTATGTAGACCGTTAAGAAGTCAATGTTGATTAATTTGAAATGAAAGAAGAAAAATCATGATAAACACGAGACCATCATAACAATGTAAAATGTCAACTTTGATCAAGCAGATCTATTGGTAGCTTATTATTGAATTGAGATTGTAATTCACATAGACCTGTGAGGTACTGTTGGTTGTACATACAGCCTACTAATTAACACATTTCAACTAGGCATTGAAGTTGTTTGCCATTAGAAGAAAAAATCAGGACAAAATAATTAAAGTGCTACACATACTACCTTACCCCCCTCTAATATTCTCAATAAACACAGTCACATTTATATATCCAAATCACTTAATGATAGAGAAGGTTTGATAGACAAATTTTAAAATAAATTAAGCAAGGAAATTAAATTAATGTTGTCAAGTTCATTCATTCATTCAATTTAGTTGATAAGCCAGTTCTTGTTGGACCGTCCTTAATAGTTGATTCACAGCAGCCGCAATTTCATCCACACTATTCAGCTGACTCCCCTCCTCTACCTGCTCCAATCAATTCATACCCAAAACTCATAAATTAATTAGCCAAATTACTTAATAACATTTAAATGGATGCCAGCAGAAATAAATAAATAAATAAATAAACCAACCTTGACACTAACTGAGTAAAGAACCATATCATCCACCGTAGTAACATTAAGATGAAGAATGGTAAGCCTAAGATTTTGTAACCCAACAACAATCTTCATAAGTTGTCCTGGTTTTTTCTTGGACAAAATTTTCATGTTGGCATGACTATCTACCATTGTGACTTCAATATCTGCAACAGCCCATTGTTTGTGTTCTTGGTAATTGTGTTGTTCCATTGTGACCGTGTTGTTGTTGTTCTGAGTTGCACTTGTTGTGTACTGAGGAAAAGTGAAGAATTCAGCAAAAGGTGGTCCATTATTTAAGCCTATGTTCTCGTTTGGTTCTTTCGTTTTCTTTTGGCCCCCCATAGACTGTAAATGTTGTTCTAACTCCTTCACAAAGTTTATTGCGCCTCCAATAATAGAAGCTTGGTCACCCTGTTTTTTCAATCAAATATACATCGAATTTTGAATTGTCATTTTCACTATATTTACCATTTTAAGTCGCATAACAATTTGTGTTTACACAAAATAAGTATTGGAGAAGACATTGTAGATTCTTTTTTAATCCATGACAAAAATAGATTGAATATTTTTAAATTTTCTAGATATGTCTTTTTTATTATGCAAGTGCACTTGCTATGATAAAAGATTATGGAGATATTTGATGTAATTAGAAACGAACTCATAATATCCCTCTTTTTTATGCACTAGTGTCATAATTTTCACATTTAAGCTCTTAAAAAAATTAGGTTGTCTTTGAAAAATTGTAGATAATTTACCAACAATCAATAAACCACATAAATTAATTTGCAAATAGAGTAAAATTAGTTTGTGAGTACTTCCAAACAACCTAAAGCTCACCCTAAAAATGCCACTTCCATATAGATTTGGCTTTATTTGTCCAAATTTTATTGAGTGTTAGCTAAATAGCCCACAATTCTTTTAAGACAACTTTATAAAAATAAAAAAAAAAATTTAGCTTCCATCTTTCCTCTATCATAAGTAAAACAAATTATAAATAAATAAATATCATTTAACCTACCCACATACATTCAAAGTGAAAATTGAAGAAATATAATTAGAAGTTTACGGGCCATAATTAAGTAAATTTAAAATAGAATTGTGATTAGTTGAGAACTCATCTCATGTTATGTCATGCTCTTTATTTTGAATTGATTGATAACAAATAATTAATTAAAAAGAAACAAGTTAATTAGTTAAATTGTGATTGAAACTGACCCTTTGAACATAAGAAGAAGGCATCAAAGATCTTAGCACATTCAAGTACTCATTCATTTGTTTTCTTCGATTGCGTTCAACAGTAATATGAGTCATCCTTTGATTTTCAATCTCCTCTTTGTTCTTTGCACTCTTTATACGACGTCGCTTTCTCCTACACGTTGCAGTTACTGTAGCTTCCACGGTGGAAGAAGGAGGAGGAGTGAAGGTAGGTGCTGTGATAGTTTGATCAACGGTGCAGATTTCAGGAGAGGAAGAGTGTGAATATTCCCATTGATCCTTAACAGAACAAGAATCCCAGTTTGCATGGAGATTTTGTTGTTCTACGTTGTTGTTGATGATTCCTAGGAGAACATTCTCTTGTTCTTCCGCATGAAGATGATCATAGTCATTGTTCAAAGAGTTGAAGTAATTGTCCTTGTAACTATATGTGAATGGATCTTGTTGTGGGAAAACCACAGTTTCAAGAGCCATTATTATTGAAGAGAGGGAAAAAAAGTTGAGAGTGATGTAGAATGAGAAAAACTTAGAAAGAAAAATGAACAAAAAAGTCCCAAACAAAAGTATTACATACCCGAAAGAGAAAACAAAGTGACCCTTTTTAACATGGTATTGTTGTGTGAAGAAAGGTTTGTACATGGGTTTTAAATAGGATGTTTCAAAGTTTCAATCAACATACAAAGACAAAAAGCTACAGCCTATTGCACGTGAGGTTTCATTTGTAATTGTAGACCAATTCCTTGACCATACCCAAAGGGAAAATGAAACATACACCAACGTATATAGATAGCTGACAGATAGATTCCCTTGCCACTTTATTCATTCCTAGTAATAATACTAATTATTAAATCACCTTTCCTGCAATCCAATCCTTCTTAAAGTTTGAGGAGGATGAGTATTGTCTCTCATTTATAATTGTAAAAATGTGTTTGGATTCGACGCGAGAGTCTTAACATACACATTTTATATTAAATATCAGACATTTTAAGTGCGATTTGAATGATCAGATAAATGTGGCCTAAGCTGACGATCCAACGTATTTTGATTTTGATATCATCTTAAAGTTTGGGTTTAAACCTAATTTATCATTTACAAAATCGACTTAATGTATATTTGTTTTAGCGGTAGGATACATAGTAACGCGCGTTTGGAGTGAAGCTCCAATTTATAACTTCTTAATATCATGGCTAAATTGGCATCGAAACACGAGAATGAATGATACAGCGTCAAACTAAACATACCATTATAAAATAAAGATTTCTCACCACTTATAGAGAGATGTCCATGACATATTTCATCTAATGTATGAGTCATGTGTAACAATGATTAATATATATCAAACAACTTTTTGGATGGACAAGTAGAATTCTTTCCCCTCAACTAAATGTTCTCTGCACAGAATAGTCCGCAAAAGTCTAATAGCTTTTTGAAACTTTTTATACTTGAGTCTCTTACCGCTCGGACCAATCACTACATCTAGATATGACATGTTGGTTAATGTTTTATATTGAAATCGGTTACGTGTTTAGTCATGTTATTATTCACAAGGAGGAACATATTCTTTTCGTCCTCCAACAAAAACAATTCCCTATTCTCGTTTTATGCACTATATGCTTTTGAAGGAGGATGATTGTCATTTTTATTTTATCATCATATAAATAAATCAAACCTCAATCTCGTTCTTGAACACCGTTTTGTGAATTCCACCATATTAAATTGTCCATGGAAAAGAATAATCAAACTATAGCTGAAAACAAATTCAATAATGTAATCAAAGTTGTGCAAAACAAAAAATGGTTGGTTGGCATTGGCAAATTATCTAAACTTTCTTGTTTTGTTGATAATAAACTTATCTAGCTATACTCTACCATACTAGGTAGTATACTTAGATTAGATATCCAAAATGAATTTTTTCTTCTCTACCACATAAAAAGAATAATATAATTTTATCAAAAGAGATAATAGAAAATATAAGAAACTAACGCATAATGAAGAGAGAAAAGATGAATTAAGAGACTATTAGGCTTAATGAAAATGTGGTCCTTTATGAAGCAAGTGCGCAATTGCCATATTTTTTATTGATCTTAACGTATACAAAAATCTCATCAAACAAAAACAAAAAATAGTAGATGTCACTTGTCACAACTCAAATGTAGACTAAACAACATAACAATTGAATAATTTATCAGCGTAGATGTATGTGCCTCGATCTTGGTTCATTTTGTAATGATAATAATGTGGTGATATAGGACATGAAAAAGAGAAAGAAGACGAAAAGCTGGTGGATGAATCGCAGATTGAGAGAAGTATCCTTTAACAGAACAAAATGGGGTAGGAAGAAGAAAAAAAATAGACATAAAAAGTTAAAGAACAGTAACAAAACATGCAAGTTCAGGCGTTGGACAAACAAGTTCAGAGGAATCCATGTGACCAGACACGGGGGCCATTTCGTAATCATCTACTATGAAGTGAACTCACTCGGTGCTCATCTCTATATGTCCCCTTCCCAAGGATTTTGTACTCTGTTTTCTCTTATTCTCAATCGAAGAAAGGAGTATTTTTTTGGTTACAAAGGCTAAAGTTGAAGAAAGGAGTACGCACGTACTTTAATATTTCATGTAATGTAAAAGTGGGTATTTTAATTTAATTTTACATGCTCCATGGCCAGTAACTTGAGTGTATGTATGTTTTGTTTAATTTTGAAGGGATCAAAATTGACGGTAGAGATGTTAAATTGATTTTGACGTGTTTGAATGTTTTGAAGTTAAATCAATGTTTGGTTTTACTTCTAAAGGGACAAAAATTGAAACTAGATTTTGGCAATGTCTTAAATGGTCTTGGTGGTATGATTCTATATTTTGATTGTAGCGGTTTTATTAGCATGAAAATCGTCTCTCCTAAGGAACAACAATTTTTTACGAGTGTTGTATCCAGTCTAAGTGTTCAAGATATACCTAAATGAAGATTGACGTAACCACAAGACAAAAAACTGTTTTTGAGTGTTTGTAAGTGGCACATGCTCATGAGTTTGTTTTAGCTATCCATAATGATGGTTTAGGTCAACAAATGTCACTGGTAGAGTATCACACAATCCTCAAATATGGCTTCATGATTACATTATTTTCTATTGATGAAGTGTGTCATGTTTGTCGTATGGCGTGTTAGGATAAGTTTGAAGAATATGTAGTTCATAGTAGAAGATTCCCAACTTCAAATACAAACATGACTTTGTTAGGGATGTCAATTTTGATATATTCAGGCGAGCGAGAGTATTTGTGAAGAGGAAGACACATGTGAACTTATTGTCTGACTCGTTTGATGGAAGATCGACACTTACGCAAGTAAATGTTAAGGTATAGGGTGAGTTAAGGGAGAACATGTATGTGTGGATTTGAGCGGGGTTTCACCACTTGTAGAATTGGGACCGGGGCTTGTATGGTGGGGCGGACAGCTATCAAAGCCACGTCAAACAAAGTGATCAAACATGGAAAAACATGTTTTGACTATCAACATGTTTTTATACCATTTGTGTTTCACACTTTTGACTTTTTAACATTAGATGTTGTAGACCTTATTCATAGAGTTCAAAGGTTCATGCATATCAATAGCATGTCTTCTAAGTCCATAACTATTATGTTTACGATGGACTTAGTGGTGCATCTTATTTCTCGCTTTTCTTCCACTCATATGTATTTTTTTTGTATGTATAAAAATGATTTTTATTTGTAAAAAAATCTAGAATTGATTCTGACATGTTTGGTCAATATATGAAGAAGAAAAAAAAAAATCAGCAGAAGTGTATCATAACTACTTCCGCTCTTTGTCAATTATTTCATTTAGAATTTTTTTTAATTAATATACTTGGATTTTTTTTTTCAATTATTTCATTTCCATAATTTAGAGAATTTGGTTACTTTTTTTAATAGACCTGAGAGTTTTTATATTTGAGATACCAAAATATTTTTTGTTTTCTAGGTACGAATGTACTATAATCCCCATTTCATTTTATATTGGTTTAATAGCAGTTTTGACCTCCTAAGTATCAGAAAGTTGCGATTTCGGCTCTCTACAATAATAAAATACAATTCAGTTCTTTAAGTATTGTCTTTTTTGCAGTTTTGGCCCCCAATACCAATTTTGACAAAGTCAATGCTGACGTGATGTCCACATCAGCATTGACTTGGTCAAAATAGGTCTGGAGGGCCAAAACTGCAAAAGAGACAATACTTAAAGGGTTGGATTGTATTTTATTTTATTATGGACCAAAATCGTAACTTTCTAATATTTATGGGGGCAAATTGTTATTAAGCATTTTATATTTCTTGCAATGACACGTTGTATAGGGAAAATAAATTAACCATTTGACTACATCTCGATAAGACATTCTCGAGGGTTTTTTCCCATTTTTCTTGGGTCTCTCCCTCTCGCTAACCCCATAGTGGTACTTGTTTATTAAGTACTCCCATTCTAATCAGATTTTGAATTATTCGATCAATGTTTTCATTACTACATAAGTATATAAGTACAAAATGATTATTAAACTTTGAGTCATTCCACACGCAACTGGCAGTCCCTTGAAGGTATCATAAAATATGTTAGATTAAGGATTCTGTGACTACTTAAGTCTTAATTAGAACAACTAGGCAAGTATTAAGATCTAATTGTTTTATTAACTACTGTTATTAGTATTATTATTCATTTGCTGTTTGATTAGGAGCTCAGAAAATTATTGTTGGTAGTGTGCTTAGTATCATACTATTATCTAGTGGGGATCATGTCCACGTTACTGTATTGTTTATGATGTTAATAAAGGGATGAGGCCTAGGTTATTAAAGGACTGCATTAAGTTGCACCAGAAAAAAAGGACAGCAATTCTCTTTTAAACTGCAATAATCTCGATCTCGTTGGAACTTTATAATAAAGTATTGAAACCAAACTTTTGACACATTTTTCTACGATAGTATTCCTATTTTGTACATTCTGTTTTTCTTTTGACACATCTTTCATTCTCTGTTCTCTTTTGTTTAACCGAACTTTTGATTGGTGTATAACCTCATTGTAAAGAGAAATATACTCACATTTCACTGTAATAGAAATTAACATAACAAAGTGACGCAATTGTGAGGCGCAATGATATGAAAAAATTAGATACACTTATAACTTTTTTTTTATCATGATTAGATCCATATAAAGTTATTATTTATTAGATAAAAATTAATTATTATGATCTGAATTGGATTTAGATAGATGTCCGGAGTTGGTGAAGCACGATAGAGGACGATCATTGATCCATTGTCGACAATGTTGTACCTACATGATTATTTGTTTGTCGTCTAATCTTTGATCTTGATCACGCGGCGACGAGATGATAAGTGGCTTTGCTAGGATGCGTCTTTAGTGGCTCCATGACATGGCATGTATTTCTATGATCTGGTTCATTTGCAGGTGAGCTCGATCCAATCCTAAATAATTTATATCTTCAAAAATATTATCAAATTAAAAGTAAAATACTTCAAATAATACAATATTAAGGACTCAAACTTTGATTAAACATGCTGCTGGCCTAGACTACATAGATTAATGTGTGGCGTATTTGAGTTTTATATAAGTTGAATTAAACTATAAATAAGTACTATTAAGGATTTGGACACGTATAACTCCGGCTATTATATGATGATGATGCCATTTTTCTCCCCTGTTTTGGAACACACAGTACAGTTGCACCTAATGAAAACAAAAATAATTAATCCAGATTAGTACTACTAAGTAAATAACTCAGCATGTTAATTTCCTAGCTTAATTGCATGTGCATGAACCACAAAACACGGTACCTGCAAGTCGCCAACCGCATCCTCCGGGAACAAGGTACATATAATTAATTAATTTATACCAATTTGTATGATTAATGTATGTATTAAGCAAAAAACGCGTGTTCGGTCAGAGATTTGGTTTTATTAATTTGCTAAATGCTCTGTTTATTCATAGGCTTGTTGACTTGTTTAAGAAACAAAACCATATAGGGTACCTCAAATTCTGGAAACCTGTGTTTTGTTTTATATGTTGTTGTGTTGCTGCACAGATTCTCCATGCATGTAAGTCTTCTGTTAATTAATATCCTAATTACTAGTAATTAAGTTTGCAATCACCGTCTAACCGAACCATTAGCAGCCACCAATTTTAATTTAGTGCCTCTTGCCATTTCAAGGTTGTTGTTGGCTGTTCTCAATACTTCAGCAAATCCACAATATCAAGTTTTTTAATAGGGATACTGTAATAAGGTACTACCTCAGTCCTTTATATATATATGAGAATTTAATTCATATACAATTCGAGTTTGAAGATTAACATACTACCAATTGACTATAATCTTTAAATCATTAAGAATATATTTAACGTACTAAAATTACCCATAAGTTTTTTTAAATGGCAAATGTTAATCGTGATTATTAGATTAATATTTACAACCATTCATCTGCATTTGAATTAAAACATTTAATTTAATGATGTATCTTGAGTTATTTTATTGCGAGTGTCAAAAATTTGTAGAATATATATTAAATTGTTCGAAGAAATTGTCAAAATTATGAACTTATATAGTGGTTTAATTTGCTTGAATGTAGGGTGGGAATGAGCGTTCAACCCCTTATCCATTAGATGATGCATTATATCGTCAATTAGATAGTGTAATTATGTACATTTTTTAGATAATGCATTATTATAACTAAATTGCGTATGTGGCATAATCCGCAAACACCTCCCAGCTTTACAAAAACAAAAACAAAATGTTGAAAAATATCTATAAAAAATAATATAAGATTGTTGTAGATTTTATACTCAAAAATCACACCAATAAACTTAGATGTGTGACGCAAATGAAAAGTAGTTTATAATATTAAAGTAACATCAAACAATAACAACAATAACCGACCTAGATCTAAAGTATGAACAAAGTGTAAAAAACAAAACCACAAACAACAGATAAAGAGAGAAGAGAAACAACCACATCAAGAAATGTTTAGTCAGTTCGAACCAACAATGACTCACTATGGCGGAGAGAGATTTCCCAGCTTCACTATCGATGAGTTCTTTACAAAGAGATATAAAAAAGTTACAAGAAATTAGGTTCAACAAGCTCTCCAAGAACAAAACATAATTTCTATCATTTTCTCAATCTTTTACCAAGAACAAAAGACCCAATGGTCCCTAAAAAAAACAAAAGACTCAATGATTTCATTCATCCAACATATTTACAAATGTTTTCCAACCTAAGAGAACATCTCACCAAAGACTTTCAACCATAAAGTTATCTCCTTTGATTTTTCAAGTTTCTCTCTCTTGAAGCCATACCTAAAACATGAAGAATGAAGTCTTATATAGTGCACATATTCCAAAGAATCGTGTCACAATTTTTATCCATTATATTTCGGTTTCACGTTAGTACACAATTCAATACCAACGCTATCCTCAAATTGTGTGATGATCTCTTCCCTTTGTGCCACGAAATTTGTCGAAACAAAACCTCCAAATTCCTAAACCAAATCGTGTCACGATTTCTCCTGTCGAACCTTCAATCATCCATTTTTTTACGAAGATAAACTAAAATGTCAATTAGGCTAGAAAAAATGAATTTTACTGCTTAATTATCCAATGTCTTTTAGGATAGACTCTAAAATTTCAATTAGACTGGAAAAAAAAATCCAATTTTTAACGGATAGAAACTATAATGTTGTTAACGCTAAAAGAATGAAATTTTGATTATTTGAGTGTCCATTATCTTTATGGGTAGAAGCAAGAATGTCGATGAGATGAAAATAATTTTTTTGCTTAATGCTCTGCTTTCATAGAGAGAAGTTACAATGTCAATTAAGCAAAAAGAAAGAGAATTTTGCTTAACCATTCATTTTCTTTATGGATAGAAGTTTTTACAGTCAATTAGATCAAATAATTTTTTTTTTGCTTAACCATCCATTTTCTTTAGAATGTCAATAAGCCTGAAATAAACAAAGAAGAATATCACCAACTTTTTGGTGTTCTTGAGAAACTTTAACAAATAATTGAGGAGGAAAAACCATTGAGAAAAAAAAAATGATATGATTCTTTGATGAGACTCTTCAATACTCTGAGATTCTTGATCCGATTCTTCGTGGAAAGTTGGATCCCATATTGCACCTTTTGTTGATTCTTTTCTTCATGTAAGCAAGGAACGCAACAAATGCTTAGCACCGTATAGCATAAAGAACAACATCATTTGCCCAGGCTTCTTGGTCCTGAATGAAACACATCCATTTCTTAGTTTCTTCAACTCAATCAAGTAGTACAACATTTAGTTTATCATGAAGAAACAAACAAAAAGTATAGAAAAGGACAAAGAAAATAGTTCATCATTAATGAAAATTTCTCACGAAAATTTTGAGAAAGAAAGTAGCGGAATTATTATTTTCTTTGATATCAAAATACATTTAGGTTTATAAATTCAATTAGATAAACTAACTCATAACTGGTCTAACTAAGATGTAACTAACTTTCATATCTCTAATAAATGTTATGAAATAATTTGGTGGACAACAGGGTGGGAAAACAACATAAATGCCTACAAAATTCTTCAAAACACGTTAAAACATTTCAGATTTTGGATTAAAAGTCATTTTGGTTATTGGATGTGTAACGATTAATCACAATAGTATCTTAATGTATTTAAATTTTAAAGTAGTCTATGATTATGCATTATATTGTCATATTAGTCCCTCAATATACGTATTTATTATCATATCAGTCCTTATAAATATTTACTTACCATCATATTAGTTTCTATATAAGAAGAGTTAACGACAACATTTAGTGACTATTTTAATGTCATGGATTATTTTGACTAACGAAATGCACAATCAAAAACTATTTTAAAATTTTGATATATTAAAGAAATATTGTGACTATTCGTTACACATTTGGGGACTAAAATGACTATTATTTAATTTTATAAACTAAATAGAATGCGCGAGATGAAATAAGGTGGGAAAAGATATTGTCAAAATAAAAAGAACATGCTAATATTTTCTAGAAAGAAAAAATGATGTCCAAGCCCAAGATTGTTTTCTTATTGGAAGCCCAAAGTTGTTTAAAAGAGTTTCTATTTTTCATTCCCAACTCCAACTAAAAACACTCGCTCCCAGCTGAAATGACTAAAGTCACCATGCGTGACTTAAGTCATGTTGTGTGAGTTAACTCATGTAGAGTTATTGTATTTGTACAAAACTCATCAATCCAAACTCCAGGCACCATTTTCTTTCCCTCCACCTCCAAAAACCCAAAAAGTGTGATCTTTTGGGTCCAAATCTTCATTCCAAATCATTGCAAATTGGAGGAAACAAGTTTCTACGCTCACCAAGCATCAAATATCTAGTAATGTATCACGGATTCTCATTCGTTCTTGTTGATTTTTTAGATTGGATTGTCAGTTTTGGGTAGAAGACGCAAGGGCTAACGTGACTTAACTCGCGCAGTTAAGTCTGTGTGACTTAGCTCACGCAGGAGTAATTCCTTAGTGTGACTTAAGTTACGCAGCAGCAGTGCTCTGTTTTTGAAATTTTACGCCACTTTTTTTCTTTCTTAGCTTGTTGCACAGATAATTAATTTGTTTCCCTTGTTATGTTGTTATTCAATAGATATAGAGTGATATGGTTAAAAATGTGGCGAATGATGGTGTTGAACTGACACCGGCCAAAATTGAAGCTTCCGGCGAAACTTCCAATCCGTTGAAGTGTAATATTTATAAACATGTAATAGTATAATGTGTTCGAATTTGTGTCTGTAATGTTGAATTTTAACGAATTTGTGTTATGTGTAATTTAACGATGAATTTGTGTAATTTGAATCGTTTATGTGAGATTATGTGATTTTGGGAATTTAAGGAAGAATTGGTGCAATTTGGATCGTTTATGTGTCATTAAATATGATTAAGTGATCATGAATCATTAACGACGAATTTGTATAATTTGGATCGTTTATGTGTGATTATGTGATTAACGATGGATTTGTGTAATTTGAATCATTTATGTGCGATTATGTGATTATGTTGTTAAACTAGCGTAATTCGGTTCAATTATGCATGTGTCAAGATTACAGATCATTAATGACTTGGTTGCATTGAATGTTATGCATTAAATGTTGGCTGATGATATATGATCAGTAGTAGGGTGAGTTAACTCACACAGACCTGTATCCAACGTGTATTAACTCACACATAGATTAACACATGCGTGAATTAACTCGCACAACGTGAGTTAAGTCACGCATAATTAACACAAGCGTGAGCTAACACATGAGAGAAAAGCAGAATTCCTATTTTTCTTTGCTGCAAAAGAGTTCGTGGAACTTGAGAAAATAGTGGAACTCTTTTTCCAACCCGTACAACTTGCATACTCTGCAATTTATTTATATCTTTTTGCCAAATTTACCCCTTTTATATTTTAAAATCGTAACGGTAAAAAAACAATGTTAGAGCATCCAAAATAGAGACATTCATTTTTGGATATTTAAATGAGCCTCAAGTGTACAAATCATTCATTTATAATCTTTTAATACCTTTATCTATTCTAATAAGTTCTCGGTCCCTCCAACTCAACATATAACACAAATATCTCAGTAATCATTTATCAATAACCTTATATCACTACGTTTTAATATTTTAGTATTAAAAAACGTGGATTTCGCTTAAGATTCAAGGTCTTATTTGAGACTTTGTTCCTATTAGTTACCCAAAATAATTTTTTACAATGGGGTATCTCATAGGTAGAGATGTCAAAAAAAGGGTCTGACAATTAGCCCATATTTTTGGTAGTGTCGGGTCTTAAAAAGCTCGTCCAAAATACACCTGGGCTTTTTTTGCACTGCCCCATTTGGCCCATGTAAAAAATGGGTTGGGTTAGGCTAGCCCATTGAACTTCGAGTCAGCCCACTATCAATACTTTAATTTTTTTATAGGGAAAACGCTATGTATTTTTTTAAAAAAATATCAACAAATTTAAAATTTATTTATAAAAAAAATATTTACACAAGTCATAAAAAATTCAGTTGCATCACGATTTATTTAGCCTAAAATAAATGTGGGCAGTGTTGATAAAGGAACACAAGTCATAAACATATATAAGGAATCACTACTATGGTACCAACAAATCCAAAAGACAGCGTATTGTGTTTCAAAAAATTTACACATTTGAATTTTAAAATTCGGATGTGTAAATCCTGAAAATGCACATTGTCATGGTTCAATTGTAGCTAAATTAACTGTGACAAATTTTTACCTTTTTTAAATGGTCGGCTTCTTATAAGAGGAAATTATACTCCACACCCTTATATTTTATACATTGATCCCAACATTTGACACAAAGTACCAAATCTACCATTTTATATAAAATAAACTCGATCACTTTTTGCACTTATTCACCCCAACCTTATTTGTCTGGATAATGTTTCCAACATACAGTAAGCAAGCCCTTCTGATCCGAAAGCATTCAATTAGATTTTTCTTTTACCAGCATCGACTCTTGCGACCATTTCTTGCAACCAGAATGTTATTGTTATCGGAATGTTTCTTCATACAGTTGTGTTTGTTCTCTTAATTGTTTACCAGAATCATTGATTCAGATGTTCTGGGTTTGCCAACGTTTTCTATGTTGTTGTTATTGGAATCACCATTTCTCCACTTTTTTTTATTGAAATTAGCAATCAACAAATAAAATAAAAACTAGGAAATTCCATAACAGAAGAATAAGACAAATTTCCACAGGATTTGAAGAATTAAAAAAACCCTAATCTTAAATTTAAAATTAAAATCTATAAATAAAATTGAGAAATAGAATTGAACAGTAAGTAGGCACTATCAGACCCAGTACCCAATCAGAGGAACAAAATAAGTGAAAATCATGGAGTATATCGGAGGCAGATATGAAAAAGAATTTTAGAAGGAGAATGAAAATAAATTGCAAGACTACGACAACAATGACGACAAGAACACAACGACTTTATAAAAGTTGTACGATTTGATCACTCATTGTATCTTGTTCCGGAAAGCTTAAAAAAAATTAAGAGAAAAGTGAAAACAGATGGGTGTGAATTTTAGTTTGTATACGAGGACAAAATTGGAATTTTAAAACAAACATCTGGGTAAAGGTATAAATATAGGGGTATGGGGTAAAACTTCCCTTATAAGAATCGTCTTGATTCTGAAATACGAAAAAATACATTTGGATTTTAAAATCCAGGTGTGTAGCAAACAAGTATTTTCAAATTTTCATGAGGTGCGAGATGTATGGGGTGAGAAAAGAATTTCATAAGATAAATTGAGGGATAAAACCAACAAGGCACAAATTAAAAATAAGGAACCCTGCATCGTTTAAGAGGAAGTTGAAGGTACATTTACGTAGGTTCTCAATGGTGATGTACAATGATGTCCATGAGGATCGAAAATGATATGTAACGCATTGGTGAGGTTGAAGATCCAAACAAAGACTTTGAGAAAGACAAGTTGATATACAAAATAAACACATTAAAATATGCTATCTACTTTTCTCATGTTTTGTTTGACAAGATGATATTTCAAGCTTATAGTTTATAACTTCATACGATTAAAATAGACGTATTTGATAACAATTTTACTTATGAGATTATAGTTTTTTTTTTACTAAATTATACTATATTTTTAATTATACTTTATTTTATCTTAATTAAAAAAATATTAATTAATTTTTTTACATCATTTTATATTTATCAACTATTCCAACAACTTATTTTTACCAAAAACGACAATTTCAACCGCTTTTTTTTAATAAGCTACTTCAAATGGCATGTAGTTTATCATTTTCTCTCTCTCAAATTTCTTCTTTTTTAGAATCAGTCATTGTTTTGGACTAGCTAGAAATCTAGTCCGCCACAAAGTAAGGCCTAATTACTCAAAGGCCCAACAAAGCAAAGCCTGTTCTTAGCATTGGATCCTCTCCTGCCAATAATAGTCCATAACACGTACTAATGGATTGTAACAGCCATTCAATCTCCTCATGATGGATGTATTTTGTAACGGCTTCTCCATTACCACTCAACGGTCTCCTTGACCCTATATAATGAGTTTTTGACAAGCTCACAGGGTATGTATCCCTCTTTGTTTCATCCCACTCTCGCTCATATGATGACTTGAGCGTCAGAGCAGCTGCAAGTACAACACCCCCTTTTCCTCAACGGGGTTACAATCACCACATCATCGAAGAACCCCATCAGTGATAGGAGCACCTCCTACCGTATCCACTACCATTGTGAGTATTTTTATCCTCTTTGAAGATAAATTTTTCTGTCATTTATGTTAGTATTATTAGCCTTTCTAACAGGTTGGGTTAACAAAGAAGACAAAAGAACATATGCTAACATAGAAGACAACAATACAATAAGAACATATACGCTAACATATACCATATACATAACTTGCTCAATAAACCTAGAAAATGAAATTTATCTAATAATAAGGATTGGAGGGAGCAACGTAAAGGCTGATAGTATATAAAGGTAATGTAACATAAAGTCGAAAAAAATAAATCTAAAACATCAATCCAAAATAAGGATCAAACTTAAAAGGAATATATTCTTCTAATTTAACCAAAATTCTGAGATTATTATGGTTATGGTGGGAAAGTGAAATTCTAGCGTACTTGTTTTAATATGTTATGCACGATGTTTCAACGTGTGCGATGTTCCGTTTAATGTTTCAACATCATATCGTAAACAGTATTAAAAACAAGAAAATAAATGACAAGAAAGTAAAAGGCACAGTGAGTTTGTTGACCCAGTTCGGCGACAAACACACCTACTCTGGAGGCTACCAAGCTAGGAAGGAAATCAATAGTATAGTCCTTATTCAAAAGCTCTCAGAAAACTCCTCGTTTACACTCTATGACCTAGGACCTACCTGTCTAGACTTCAACCTAGGAACTCCTAGATTTGAGATCTCATCTCACTATCATATGGTCAGTCACTGCCCCAGTGACCTATCAGACCTCAAACAGAAAACAGTTGGTGAAGTTACCTTCAAACACAAGCTACGGCCTTGCTTCAAAGTTTTGGTGTAGACAACGAGTTTACAACTCAAAAATACAGTCCTTAACAAGTATCAAGATGATACAGGAAAATCTCACAAATAAACATAACTAAACTTGCATCAAACGATACAAGAGTATAACACACATACTCAAAACCCTAAAGTTCTAAACTTTTTAGTATGACAGCTTGAATACATAAATAGTTCTTGGAGTCTTCCTTTTATACTGAAGCAATATGAGCTAACAAACCTTGTTGGGCTTCAGTAACAAATTGCAATTCGATCTGATCTACAAAACAGAATCAGAGACAAATATGGAAAATCGTAAAATGTAGGAACATCTTTATGAACATCCAAAACAACTTCAAATATTCCCTAAAACATTTTTGCTCTTTTGGGAATAAAAACAAAACTGATTATGATCATATATGTACGTTGCTTGGTCAGCAAGATATGAGGACGTGGATTCCTCAATAAGATAAAGCGAGCGTACAAATAGGCATAAATCTAGGCACACTCAACCGTGCCAGAATGTTGGAACATCGTATCCAACATCTTACATAAATGCATAAAACATGTTGGAACATAGTATCCACCTACACAATAACTGGATATTTGTTTTAGCAATAATGCAACCAATACAAATACCCAACATAAAGCTTGTGCCCTTTAGCCGTGGACCTCAATAATAAAATCACTTGAGGCAAGTATATTCATTCCGATTGTTTTTTAGTGTTTGTTTTTAAATTCAGTTTAAGTTTTAACAACAAGACAAACAAACACGAACGTTGTGTCAAATTAGAAAGAGCAGGCCCTAAGTTGTTGTAACGTGATGCGCGGCTCATCATAATTGTGAAAGTCAAAAGACTAAAAACTCAAGCGTGTACCTTTTTTTTGTTTTTGAAGATTTGGCGGTAAGAGAGTAGGCATGGCAACAAAACCTATACTTGGGTTACCTGTCCAAACCAATCCTAATTTGACGGGTTTTCCCCGTTTTGATTGGGTTTGGGTATGAGTTTTCCCCAATTTCAAAACATGAGTATGGGACGGGTAACGTGTATATAAGTACCCACCTCGAACCCATACTCAAACTCGTCCGAATGTAGAAAACTACTTTATGTTGATATGTCATGTTATTTTGTTTTATATTTGTCATGTTATAAAAACTATCATTGATATCTAAAGGAGCAACTAAATCATTCGGTCTAACAAATGTTAAAGTGAACATATTGTTGGATAATATATCACAAAATTGTTCTTGGGATTGCAAAAATACTTCTATTTTTTATTAAAAAAAATTATTCAATGCGGGGATGGGGATGAGATACCCAAACCCGTCGGGGACGGGGATGAGATTCAATTTCTCATTCTCGTTGGGTATGGGTAGGGTAACTGATAAGTATATGAGAATCAGATATAGGGACGGGGAATGTAAAATCCGTCCCCACCCGCCCCATTGCCATGCCTATAAGAGAGCAACAAGTATGATTCTCTTTTATCTGAGTTAATTAAATTACTAATTGCAATAAGAGTTTAATAGTGGTGGATTGACAGTTCTAAACAACTTTGCACACACAATCAATCAAAACATTTAAAGTCGTCACATCAATTAATATTTTTAATTTATATGTTTTGAATGATTGTATGTGCAAAGTTATTTTGAACCGTCAACCTACCACCTTTAAACTCTTTCAATAAATGATCAGGATTTAATAATCCCATAGGTAAATTATTTTGTAGTCTTCATAATATTTTCTTTAGTATTTTTAAGGATGAAAAATGTCGATAGAAAACTTTACAAAGATTTAAAATGCGGACGAATTTATTTTTTATAAATATTTAAAGTGCAATCTATCTTTGTAGAGATTAAAAATGAATTAAAATATATTTATAAAGATCATTTATTTAACTAACTATTTTTATTTTAAAACCAGGAAAGTTATAAAATCAAGAAGAATCTTATTGTATTTTAAAAGAATCTTATCTTATCCAATAGATTGGTATGGATTCAACTGACAGGGAGGAGGGAAGACAAATTTTAATACAATAACAAATGGATCGAAATTGACATGTATTATCAAATGACGTGTTTGGTAGATGAGAGGTGAGATTTTAATTGAATAAAATTACATTTTTATTCTTAAAATATTTACAACCACATTAAATAAAAAAGTTCTTTAATTCAATTTTTAAACACAATGGTCTCTCCTCTAATTCTCTCATTTTTGGAGTCTTCTAAAAAAAACTACTTTGATTGATTTTGCTCCCTTTCCTTTCCACTACACTAAGGTGATCTTTCTCCAAAATTTTGGACAAAATTAACTAAATCTAGTGTATTATACACGTTTGATTTCACCTAAAGAAAAGTAAAAATTGATTCTAAATATTCTCGAGTTAAATTTATTTGAATATAAACTTAAAATAATCTCCAACCAACCAAATATACCTTAAATAAAATAAAAAAGTTGATATCCTTTGTTAAATAAAATCACTCCATCAAACCGAAAAAGCATAGTCTACATTCAAAATTAGAAAATTAATAAAACCATAGAGCCAAGCCATTCTAGATAGTTGAACAACAATTCATTTACACATCAAAAAAAGTCAACACCTCACTAATCTACTTTTTCTGTTACCCTTTAGTAACAAAAGAAGATGCAAATCATAAACAATCAGAAAATAAAAAGAGTACAAAGGAGAGTAATTAGCGGGGTACTCTAAATCATTAATAATTAAGATAAGGATTAGAAACAGAGAGACTTCTAATCCTTTCTTTGCTTGCAATAGCAGCAAATGAACACTTTACCACTCAATTTTCACTTCAATTCCAATCATGCCCTTCTCTACCTCCTCTTTCTCCTATTCATCCTCCTTTCTCCGCCACTGTCAACGGCACAGATTCCGAATTCATTGCCACCACCACCACCACCAGACAAAATCACCACTCTCAAATTCGACAAATCCATGGCAATTGTGTTAATAATCTTAATCGGCGTGTTTCTCATCCTCGGCTTTCTCTCCGTCTACACACGCCAGTGTGCTGAACAGAGAATGAGAGGAAGATTCGATTTATCTATTCCGATCGCCGGAAGTCACCGGAGACACCGTGGACTTGATACGGAAGTCATAGAAACGTTTCCGACTTTTGTTTACTCCACCGTGAAAGGACTCAAAATTGGAAGAGCTACACTAGAATGCGCCGTGTGCTTAAACGAGTTTCAAGACGATGAAACGCTACGTTTGATTCCGAATTGTAGCCACGTGTTTCATTCTCAATGTGTTGATGCTTGGCTTGTTAATCACTCCACGTGTCCCGTTTGTCGGGCCAATTTAATTCCAAGACCCGGCGACACTTCTTTCTCTTCAATCCAAATCTTGGATTCAAGTTTATCCGATTCTGATGACCCGACCCGAATTAGTCCAGGGCCAGGTAATGCACTAACATCTCCTTCTCCATCTCCTAAGGTGAATTATTCAGTTACACCGAACCGGGCTCGACCGGTTCGATCAAGTTCAACCGGGTTTAAAATTGGGAACTGGGTTCCTTTTCCACGCTCACATTCAACGGGTCATTCATTGGTTCAAGAAGGAGAGAATCACGAGCGGTTCACTTTGAGATTACCGGAGGAAGTGAGGAACCGGTTGGTTGGTTCAACTCCTAGCCGGGTTACAAGTTGTGGTGTTAGTTTTACTGGGGAGGGTAGTGGAAGGAGAGGTTACAGAACGAGAAGTGTGGGAAGTGGTGCTAATGCGAGGAGCTATGATTGGTTTAACCGGCCGGACCGGAGGGGATTCTCTTGGACTCCGCCATTTATGGGTCGAACCGGTTCGAGTTGGTCGAAGAATAAGTCACCTGGGAAAATGGATGATGTTGGAGAACGGTCTTCTGATCGGTTGTTTGAAGGTAATCGCGGTTAGTTGTGTAGGTTTTGTTCGATGAAAAATTAATATTTTATTTTTTATTTAAAAAAATATACCGTGGAAATACAGATGAAGATTGTGTTCATAGAAACAGATTGAGTTTACTTATTAAATTTAATGTAATGTGGAATATTGTTTAGGTTTTGTGGGTGGAATTACGAGAGGGGATAGAATTTGTTCCTGAATGAAGTTTTATTAATTAATTGAATGACGTTTATAGTATTTGTTTTAGTTGTTGGATTTATCTTTTCATCAGTTTCATCGCTTTCATGTAAAATTGACTATTAGCTTGATTACGAAAAAGAAAACTTCAAAAAGATGATATGTAATTTAATTTTGGATATAGGCTAGAATGTCACTATACCTTCTTTTTATATTGGTTTACTTGTATAGTTTTTGTGGGTTAGCATTTGTTCTGGAACACGTACATAGGGTTTAATTATTGGGAACTTCTATGATACACTTGTAACCTGCAAATTCAGATGTATCGGTACTCTTGTTTTTTTTAACTATTATTTTTTATGAAAAAAAATAGTAGTTCGTTGACATTTATATTTTTGAAAATATTATTTCATAAGAAAAAACGTCATTTTATTTTTTATAAAAATCATACTAATTTTTTTTACATTTTATTGTAAAAATTAATCAAAATTCTCTATTATGAGTACTTTAAATTTAGAAAAATTAAATTTTATTGGGTTTACATTTTTGGTAAATAAGATTTAGTTACTATAATTATAGGTGATAGAAAATAATTTTTTCCTATAAAAAATAACTCATCTAACTATAAATTTAAGAATTTGGTGTACCAATACACATAAATTTTGGAATGTAGCATAAAATTTGCCTTAATTATTATTGTTTGGTCTTTAATTACTATTGGGGTCAACGATCATTTTTGTATATTTCTTATCAATTCTATGTTGGAAGAAGTGCAACACGAATACTTACTATTCTTGTCTAAACATGTCTAACCGATGAAGCCGGTTCGCTAATACAGTGCCTATCTCGTAGGGAGAAAGGGAGGAATAGGCTGCAATGGATAACAATGGTGAGCTGCATGTAGAGAGGCAATGGATAGGGTTTGACTTTGAAGGGTGGTTGGGGGGTCCAATGGGGAGCGGGAGCGGTTGAGGGCGTAAAATAAAATCAAGCCGGCCGGCCAGTTTATAGAAAAACCTATAGGTTCACCAACTGTCAATCAATTAAGAACAAGACTGGTAGAGGCAGCACATCCAAGAGACATTTTGATACATAAGTATTATATTGTACTAATATCCCTCTTCCATTTTTTTCTAATTAAAAACAAGACATTTATTCTCCGTTCCCACCAAAAAGAGGTGCATTATATTTTCTCTTGTTGGATTGTCAAATAAGTGCTTCAAGCCAACAAACAATGCTCATTTCCTATCTCCATTCTCCAACGACCAACAACCTGGAACAGAACAGCTAACGATATACTAATCATAACCAATCTGTAAATGCAGAATCGGTCATACTGACTAAAGAGTAATGAATCAGGCGTATTGTATTAGACAAGCTTGGGATCAACGGTAAAAGTCTAATGTCAACAATGTCATGTCACAACTATTAGCTGGAAAATAATTGTGAACTAACCGTCTTTTGTTAATTTGTTTCATTGAAATAACTTTTACATATGATTTCCATTTCATATTATAGAAATCATATGTTAATATGTGATTTCAATAAATTAAAGAAGGCCTCCACCACCCAACCATAAGTTATTTCTTTTGCTCCTGTCAAGTTTGAATAAACAAAAGCTTGCTCTTGCATAAAAGTTGCACCTCATGTCTGTTGCATGTGGGTTTGGAAATAACCATTAATTTTAAGTAAATTTGAACTAAATATTTTGCGGAACTAACCTCTGAATTAATGAGCTGCTCAATTTATCATTCAGATGAAGTTCAATAGAACATCAGTTTGCCTTTCCAAAGGCAAAAGAAGAAAAAAAGTGCTTCACAGTCAACTTTTTGTTAAAATAATAACCTCTAATGCAGAACACACAGATAATGAATGTTACAGACATGGATCTACGGGTTTAGTTGCTTTAACAACTACTTAGAACTTCACATTCGTATAGAACTCTATATGCTTTTCTGATTGAAAACAAACAAATAGAGAGAACAAGTCATTGTATTGCATATAGTAAGTACTAGTAGCAACAGTTAAACCAAAATACTCACGAGTTAGCCCCGTTTCTTTGGACTTTTATTAACTAGTGTAAGAGAAATATTAAGAAAAATCTACCTTATGAATAATTTGTCATTGATTGTATTAAACGTGCCACAAAAATTTAAATCATAAAACCCAGGTAAACAATTTTTGTGTGCCCCTATTTGTTTTAGAAATGTGAAATGCTAACGAGTGCTATTGTGATATTGGTCAAGTCAATTAAAGAAGTAAGTTTGCATGGACTATGAAGGAATGTTACTCTTATTACTATAATAACAAGAGTTTGACTTTTATTTTCGAGTCAAATTTTTGTTTTATATGTTCATTAATCAATGCTTTAAGGACACACGTTAACATGACCTATAAGAATTTATCTCATGAGCAAGACAACTTGTTATGTTGCGTCACAGTTTTTTTTTTTTTTTTAATAAGGAAAATTTTATTCCCTACGAGTATATGCAAGAAGCACAAAATCCCGCTGATATGATAAAAAAATACAAAAGGGTGCTGCATATATACGGAACACCTCCATACCAAAGCAGAAAAACCTAACCAATAATAGTCTCGAACAATGAGGCTGGAATATACTTGCCAAACCAAACATACCACCACCTCAACGCCGAAAAAACCCAAAAAACAGCTGCTGCCCAGCTACAGCAGCAGCTGCACAGACTCTGCAGCCCTCCAATAGATGCGCATCCTGCATAAAAACAAGACCCCTGTCCAGCCGGATCAATACCAAAACACAACTCCAACCAGCACAGGACCCAAACAAGACCCTGGAAGCTACCACACCTACCTCCTTCCTCCCGGTTGAGACATGAAATTGGATCCCAACTCCACTCATAAAAGACACAAGCCGAAAATTTTGTCCTACTCAAAATCCATCGCCAAGACAATACTTTAATCTCCTCAACCACATAGTTTCTCCGGTTGAAAATGTTATCGTTCCAGGCCTTCCACAAGACCCATAACGTTGGAAGCCAAGCTAGCCACCGGCCTTTTTTAATCTTCTTATTGCCATTCTCAATTGGATAAAAAGATTAGGAAGGATAAGAAAAAAGCACTCAAGCCACAACATAAGTTTCGACCACACCAAGGAAGCACTTGTTAACTTTGATATTAAATATTTTCACACCCACTATATGAACATTAATTGCATGCCCGATAAAAATATGGAGTAAAAGAAGATTCATTCGTTAAGAAGATTCAACGTCTCTTGAAGTTAGAGTGGGAGGTTGTATTTCCACACCCTTGTAAGGAGGCAAATCAATGTGTAGATGCTTTAGCGAATTTTGGTTGCTCTTTATATTCAAATGTGGATTTTTTAGACATGTTCGTCTCAATTTACATATTTGTTACAAGCTGATATGTTGGAGATAACTACCTCTCGTCTAGTACTATGTAGTTTCATCCTTTTTGGGCCACTAACCCTCTTTGTAACAAAAAAAAAAGGAATAAAAGAAATAGGGAAATGTTAGCTATTGCTCCAGGGGCATTGGTTAACGACTTTAAATGATAACTTTTAATGAAAGTTTATGTAATAAAGTACATTGAAAATAATTGATAGCTTAAACATTTTTACAGAAATATTACTTAATTTAGAATGATTAAATAGTGTCACGAGAATACTCGTTAATAAGACCCAGAGAAATATTGTACTAGTAACACTTTTTTTCTCATACTATCTAATATTTAATCTTTTATTGAGTGAAACTTAATTATGCGCATCTCACGTGTATTTCACTCAATAAAAAAGTTTATATTAGAGAGAGGGTTAAAAAAAACTCATTTTTTTTAAACCATCTACGATGGAGGTCCTTCCTCCATTCAACACTCTTCTAAATAGTGCATCGTTGTTTGATTTTTTAAACCATCTAAGTGTTTGTTTGACTTACGTTAATTTTCATTTTCAATTGAATGGCTTTTTTGCACTACAACAACATATATGCATCCTTCAGGGGAGAAAAAAAAAATCATATAGTGCATCGTTGTTTGATTATAGCAAAAAAAAAAAGCCATTTTTTCAAATTATTGATAAAATTGAAAAAAAGAACATTTTTTATTGGATTAATTTTATATTAAATTAGTAATTATGAAAGGACCAAAAATATAAAACTATATCTAAGAAAAATTTGAGTGATTTGTTTTTGTGTAAGTAATTAGGTTTGATCCTAAAATTTTATGCAAACTATTCTAACTCCTCACCATTTAACCAATTTGGATGCTTTGAAGGCAACAAATTGAATAAAGGTGAAAAGTTTTAAAAAACATTTTTTCTAAAGACACTAACAAGACTTGAACTTAAAAGATTTCGAATTTAAGACATGTCTTTTTACCATTAGAGAAAATCTTTTGAATTAAATCTATATTATTTTTTAGGAGCGGGCATCTTATATTAAAATAAAAACTTTGAAAATCAAATTTAAATTTGATTAAGATATATATGTCTTAAGTCGGATGGATGAAAGGAGGAGCGAGTTGGATGTCTAATGTGTTAAAAAGACATCACTTAAGCAAAATAAGATTTTATCGTACAAGTAGGTATGTCGGTAAAATATGAACACTTGTGTATGATAAGAATGTTGTGAGATAAGATTATGAATGATATGAATAGAACAGGAATGTCACCAATACAAAATTATTGTATTCGACTTACGTGGTTTAGAAATTTGTGGATGACACATGCTTATTATGTAGAGAGGAGAGTAGTCTGATTGCTACAGATGGATAAAACATAAGGAGAAACTATTAAAAATAATCCTTAAAAGGTCAATGATTAGGATAAATTAGTGATTTAAAGAGTTAATTAAATGAATACTGGTACTACTAACTAACTGTTATAGCAAAAAGAAATTCCTCCCTCTTCATCTGGCAAACTTGGGGTTCTTTTGATTGTCCATATATAGAATATCTGATTCAAAAGATTTATTAACCTTCATAATCATTCATATTTTTATATTCGGATTTAGTGGCAAAAAATAGAAGAAAGATTCAGTGCAGGTTTAATTGATGATCAATGAATACGCTGATTTCTTGGTAAAACTTGACTAAACCACATTAAGCCTTGTTTGTGTGTATAAAAAATAGTAGTAGTAGATCTCCTATCTAACTCTAAGAATAAATAATAGTAAAAATTGATTAAAAGAATAAGATTTCACATTAATAAATATAAACTCGCTTACTTACCCGCGTTAATTAACAAAATATAGAAATCGCCGGGAAATAGATATAATGAATAGACCTTTGAACCCATACCAAAATATCAAATATATTACATGGTCTTAATTCATAATAGAATATCCCACACAAAATTCAATAGACGTGTTCAAATCCGAGTGAGATTATCATGGCTTTGAGTGTTTGACTTTGTTTTATACCAACCAATACTTTCTTAACACAAACCACATTCTCCTAAACTATATCCTCATTTGCAACATTCTATTTCTTCTTCTTCTTCTTCATCTTCATGCGATGGCCCAACAAAAGAGGCTAAGAACACTCACAAACACTCTCAAAGACAAAGCTTCATTAATCTACGCATCCCTCTCCATCAAACGCAATATCTCCACCGTTCAAATCAACATCCTCCGTGCCACAACCCACAACCTCTCCTCACCACCGTCACAATCACAAATCGCCGCCGTTCTCTCATTCTGCAACACCTCTCACATACTCCCACGCACCTGCATCATCTCCCTCATGGACCGTCTTCACGGAACAAAAAGCGCTACTGTTGCAATCAAATGTCTCTTCACTCTTCATAATATCACCGTTGAAGGATCATTTACTCTTAAAGATCAACTTTCTTGTTATCCTTCTTATGGTGGTCATAATTTTCTTAACCTTTCAACTTTTCGTGATGATTTGGATTTTGAATCCTTGCAGCTTAGTTCTTGGGTTCGTTGGTATGCTGCTGTTCTTGAACAGCTTTTAACTGTTTCAAGAATTTTAGGTTATTATCTAAATTCGTCCAAAAAAGATTCTTTGATTTTGAACGCCTCTTCGAACGCTGATTTGTTGTATAAACTAGAATGTTTGGTTGTTTTCGTGGAGCAAATTAGCGGTGTACCGGAATCTTTGGAGCTTCAGAAGACTGAGCTGGTTTATGAAATTGTGAGAATGGTTGGTGAAGATTATAGAAACGTGCAAGGTGAGATTTTATTGAGATTGGAGGAACTTGGTAAGAGAATGGAGGATTTGGATATTGGTGAGTTGAATGAGTTATTGAACTATTTGAAGAGATTGGAAGAGAGTAAAGAAAACTTGGTGCTTTTGTTTGTCAATAGAAGAAAAAATAATAGGTTTTGGGAAATGATAAAAGAGACAAAGATTAGAGGGTTGGAGAAGAAAGAAGAGATTGAAGGGAAGTGGCTTACGGTGGTTGTCAATAGTAACACGGTGGCGGCTGAGTTGACTCGGTCGACGAACCCGTTTCTTGAACCGGGACAATATTTTTCGGTCCCACAGTTGAGTTTTGCAACGGTAAGATGACATATGGCAACGGTCATTTTGCTTTTTGTCTGTAACAAAATTCAACAAAGTTGAGTTGCCCAATTTTTAATATTTTTTCACTTTTTTTTCTGGAATCTGTACCTGATGAACCTTTTTGTTGATATTTTTGGAGTGGGGTTTCATGTCTGCTGTTGTGTGCATAGTTAAAGAGATGTTAGTAATAATCATCATACATCAAAATAAATAATAAAGATTTGATTGGCAAAATCAAAAAAGAAAAAAGAGATTTATGAGAATTTTGAATACTTTCTTGTTCTGTACTGTACCAGTACTTAACTTTGTTTGGGTACAAATTATGTACACTGTACTTAGCTTTTACTTCCCCGACCCCTTCTATTTGTAGTAATCTAGAACTACAACAATAAGTTTATTGTGTATCTAATATGCACATCTAAGACCGATCAAATATATATTTGTCACTTTTAAAAAATAAAATGAATTTTCATTTGGTGTTGACCAAATCGATGTAGGGTCTGTTTAGTAAAAATAAAAATGCAGATAGATGATATTATAGTTAATATCTGATAGATTGTAGCCGATGACTGACGACGATATCTTATAACAAATAGCTAATGATTGATAATTAATCAAGTTAAAAGGCTAAAACACAACAAATTTCCAACAATATTTTAAATTTTATCTAACAATACAATTTCATCCAACAACATTGTCATTTCAATTTTTTTAGCGAGGTATGAGTATTATTTTGGTTGGCTATAAACAACCACATGAATTGATGGATAATGTCTACTATTATTGAAGTATTATCTTGTTGAGGATGATGATGTTGATACCGTTGATAAGGAGGTGACCTGCAATCATAAGGATTTTGTTGATAAGAAGGTGACCTGTTGAGGAAGATATTCGATTATATTCTTCGGAAAACATATGATAGGTTCGAATGGAAATTTATCATGGAGCAAATAAACAATTCTACTTGCCTATTAATATGAGAATGTGATATTGAGTTGTATTTCCTCTACCTCAATGAACATCAATTAGAATTGTTCTAAACTAACGATTTTCAATCTTCAAAGAGGGGTAAAACAAGGAGATTACATGCCTCATTATCTCTTTGTCCTTAGGTTGGAAAGTTTGAGTCATAAAATTCAAGACTTGAGTCATAAAAGACAGGCACTTACGTGCCCGTCTTTCCGATCTTTTTATTGCATTAACGTTTGAAAATTATGAACGGTGTTTATTTTTTTATGAAATTTTGATTTTGATTAAAACTAAAAATATAAATACTAAACTAACCATGATTATTCCTTTTTTAGCGACATCAACATTAATCTTTATTATAGGAAAAAATGTTTAAGGATATAATTGGAATAATGAAAAAATAAGTATAAACATATTTATCTAATTTATTACACTTTTTAAATGATATAAAAAAAAACTAGACATATATGTATTCTTATCGTGTTTGTTACATTTGTTTTAATATTTAAATTTATATTTTATCTATTTGTTACATATGTTATTTTTATTGAAAATTGAGAGTATTTTTTGAAAGAAAAATTCAAACCAAAAATATTGAAAGTGGTAGTTTTGTTTATATTTAGTATAAATAGTATAAAATAGATAAATTGTTTGTTATGGGAAAGAGATAAACTTTCTGCTATATCAACTTGTTAGTAAATCAATTGTTTGTTATGGAAAACATATCAAATGTGTGAAAAACAAAAGGAGTTTGTTAAAGAGAATATCAATTGTTTGTTACCGAAGAAAGATAGAGAATCAAAGTTAATTTGTTTCATAGTTTCTCTATATATAGAGAAGGCTAATGAATTGCCTTTCACACCTTTAGATTTCTACAATTCAAAAATCTCTCTTCTCTCTTTCTACGTACCATATATAAGCTAAAGAGTGTAACAACTCCGATTCCCCTTCTTGCTTGCAATTGTATAAAGCTAACCCGTTATCCCAAACAAAGTCTCGTAGCCTCTTTGATTCCCCTCACTGTCTCTTAGAATGGCTTTCTCTAATACTTTGGTTTTATGCTTCTTTTTAGCAATCACTATGGTGGCATTGCCGACTCTAGCAACTGTCCACGTTGTTGGAGATGCTTTAGGTTGGACAGTTGGTTCTGATTATACAGCATGGGCTAGTGACAAAACCTTTGTAGTTGGTGACAGTCTCGGTAAGTATCATAATTAATTCAATTTTATTGTTTGTTTAGTTTACAATTTACAAAACTAATGTATGTAACTTTACTATGACAGTGTTCAATTATGAAGCTGGGTGGCACACGGTGGATGAAGTTGGAGAAAGTAACTATAAATCATGTACAACTAGAAATTCAATTAGTACAGACGTTAGTGGTGCCACAACCATTCCCCTCGAAAAAGTTGGAACCCATTACTTCATATGTGCCATTTCTGATCATTGTATTGGTGGCATGAAACTTTCCGTTAATGTTAAGGCTTCTTCCGCTTCTGTTGCTTCAGCACCTTCACCAACGCCATCATCAAGGAAAAGTTCTTCTTCTAATGGCATCCCCAACACAATTACTACTACACCCTCCACCACCACCATTACCACTCCTTCCATGCAAAATGCATCTTCAACTACTATTCTCTCACCGATCGTTGCTTTATTTTTCGTTGTTATCTTGATTAGCTATATATTGATGTGAGATAGTTTCTAATATATAGATAGAATAGAGGCGATGCTTCCATCGTTTCTTTTCCTTTTTTTATATTGAGATTTATAAACTTTCTTCATAGTATATGAAATGTTGCATCGCGCGGGTTTTATATAAATAAACTGTTTTTTAAAAGGAGATCGTAGTAAGCTATTTTGTATAAGATAACCTTTTTTAAATAAGCTATTCTAAATTTGGATTTTTGTTTATAATTTTTTTTAAAACCGATTTTGAAAGAAAAATAACCGGTTTTTTATTCGGATCTTAAAATAATTCGGATATTTTTTTAAACCAAACCATATCTATCTATAATCTGATTTTGTAAAATAAATCAAATTCATAACCGGTTACATAAAATATGATCATGGTTAGGAATCCAAAATCATATAAATAGTTTATATATAGATATGGTTTGGTCGGTCAAAATATCCGACCATGAACACCACCCTAGCTATCTCTCAAATTCACACATTGTTGCATTAAAAGAGCAACAGAAGAAAAGCCACCACAAAGCCTCAATGTCTTTGGCTTATGGGGTCGTTGTGTTCAAGGTGGACTGCACATTGTTGTTCTATTTTTTAATCGCATCTTGTTACTTAGACCTAAATTTTCCCCCCACGATACGCTCTTCATTTTTTGCTCTCGAACTCTTGGTATATTACTTAACAAACTTAATGCTAAAAAACCCAGCTAGCTAATTCTCACTACAAACACATTAACAGAGAAAAAGTTGAAAGATATAATAATCTGATCAATGTTGTGCTAACTTCATTAATAGGTCCTTTTTTGAAACACAGTCACTTGCTAGCTAGCTTCATCTTGTTGCTGATGCTGCAAATATAGAGCGTAAAAATGTATCAGTCATAATCTAACGAAACAATGTATAATTATCAAACAAAACAAAACACCGCTTAATTAACTGAAACAAGAACTGTGTAAAACAATCAACTCATAATATAAACATACAATTATGTGCAAATGAACTGATCCATCATTACTCGGTAATCTGCAGTTGGTCATCAGGTTTTGTGACAGACCATTTGTTTACACGTAACCTAGCCTTCTCTGCCTGCACGTACAAATGCAATTCATCAAAAAATAAAACAAAACTTAGTACACATAATTAGTAATACTGTAGGATTAAAATGAGTTATTTGTATAGTTTTATGTTGAATGTATATACCTCATTTTCCCAATCACATCGTGCTGTTACTATGATAAGTATCAACGTTTGGATTGCTGTACCACCAAATATCATCCCACCCCATATGCCCTATCACCATATATAAAATGTCATCCAAATTAAACAAGTGATCATTAGAAAAATTAATTAAGTTTATGGATGGTAATTAATCATATACTTACTTCAACACCAGTGTTAAAGACCCATCCCATAAGAATTCCAAGTGGGAGTCCAATTAGATAGTAACATCCTATATTTACATATGCCACAAATACTTGCCACCCTGAACCAACAGCTACTCCAGAGAGAATAGGTTGGACACTATTGAGAAGAATCGTGACAGCCAAGAGAATTGACATATCATTAACAGCTTCAAGCACAGGAGGGCTGGTGGTGAAAATGTATGCAAATTGTCTATGGAATATCATTATCAGAATGCAAAATATGAACCCAATCACTGTTGATTGTGCCACTGATACTTGCATTGCAAACTTTGCTGATTTCCCTTTTCCTGCTCCTAGTTCGTTTGCTACCCTTACCCTGCAAATTAAAATATACTAATATTGAAGATAAATTCAATGGAAAAAATTACGTACAAAATGATGCAATTTTTATTGTATTCAATTTTTATGCCAAAATTGAAAAAGTGACATTTTATCTTTGCACACTCTTCTATGTATAACTCACATTAGACTCTAAAATAAAGAGCCTCATAGATACTCTATTTTCAACACTCTCTTGCATACTGAATGAAATATATATGAATTTCACATTCTAAAATAAATCCAATAGAAAACAAAGGAATCCATATGAATTTCACCTATTAGGTATCACCATTGAGAGAAATTTGTTTTGGGTATTTAATGAGTTGAGTCTCAAATAAACACTTTCCTTGTTTGTAGGCTCCACGCTTTTTCAAATATTAAAAATTTGAAATGTAATGATATAAAATTATTGATGGATGATTAATGGATCTCATTTAAAAAATCAATATAAGATGTTGGGTTGGAATTACTTAGCGTTAATTAGATGTTACTATTAAAAAATTACAATTGAGTTTTGTGTACGAACCCATTTAAGTATCCAAAAATTGAATTCTTCATTGTGGATCCTCTAATAAATCTTCCCATTTTTCTCATTTCCTCCGATATGTGTAAAATGTTTTTTTTTTAAAATGAACATCTGATAGTCAAGTATCAGATGCTTCGATGATTATATGTCAGACGTATTATTGAAGACAATTTCGAAATTTCAGGGGGTCTAAGGAGATATGGAGGTGGCCTAAATGAAAAAAAAATTAAAAAAAGAATCCGAAAAAGCCCATTTGATTTTTTATTTTTTTCCGTGATAAGCCCATTTGATTATCTATTGATGCTGTTTTTTTTTTCTTTTGACCCCTTTGATTCTTATATTATATTAAAACTATTTCAATTGATAAAATAACTAAAAATAAGTAACATGACTTGTAAGTAAATCAATATCACTTTAAAATAAATTTATGAACCAAGAAAACGCGTTTATGATTTTAGATAAGTTGATAAAAAATGTTATTGTTATATTCAAAATCAATCTTTATTCAAACTATTTAAACAATATCAATTATATTAATTCACATATAACACATTTTTAATCAAGATCAATTCTCCAAACTCAATTCTATCAAAATCAATTCTTCTTGCCGTTAATCCAAACTTGTAGTAACTAGGAATGACAATGGGTACCCAGTGAGTAGGGTACTACAATACCCTTCCCCATATAAGTGTTTGAACAAAATACTCATACCTGTGCTCGTATCCTCGTGGGCAACAACTTTAGTGTCTTTTCTCATACCATATGGGCACCTTAGTGCCCATACCCGCATTCATTATCCGCACTTTAATTATGAAAAGACAATAAAAATATGGCAATTGAAACAAAACTATGGTTCAAAAAAACTCAAATTAAACTCATAAAATAGTACGGATACGGATCTAGTATTTAACAAAATAAAAAACATCCAAAACATCTTTTAAAATTTAAAAAATTTATACTAGCGGGAGGGATCAGTTATATTAAGTAGTTTTTAGGTTTAGACTAATGTTTAAATATTTAAATAAATTAATTAATTATAAAAAAATAATTATTTATCATATTATATAAATGTGTATATGCAGGTTGCGGTGTTATGCAGTATAGTACGTACCCATACCCATTTAAATTTGAGGGTAATACACGAATCAAACCCGAACCTATGAAATCGGAGTTTTACCCTATTCATTGTAGGTATTTTTGCGAGTATCTATATAGTCTGGTTTCAATTGTCATCTCTAGTAGTAACTATATTATCGGTATCTCAC
Source organism: Medicago arabica (assembly GCA_946800305.1). Taxonomy (NCBI): domain Eukaryota; kingdom Viridiplantae; phylum Streptophyta; class Magnoliopsida; order Fabales; family Fabaceae; genus Medicago; species Medicago arabica. Next base: position 54,850,148 of record OX326967.1, read on the forward strand.
TGTCTAATAATATCCAAATAAAAAAGGACATACTAAATTCCCTGGACGATACCGCTTTTGACCACCAAAAATAAAAGGAGAGACAAAATCATTGTTAAAGACAAACATACTGTCGTTTCAACACCTTTAATGACTAAAGAGTGGTAATTTGCTTGACCATATGGCCAATTGTCACACCATATATTTTTGGATCTCTCGCTAGATTTATCATTTTCCATTTTGGATGCTCATAAGAAGAGAATATCACGAGAATGGAAAAATAAAGTCAAAGTTGGTTAAGAAAGATACTCGGTGAAGAATTTAAAAGTTTGCTATTCTTTGATACATTTTTTGAGAGGTTGCTACTCTTTGATAGTACATGCCTACATGGTAATGGTAAGGAAAAAAGTTGGTCAAGAAATTTCGTTCGCAAATTTTAAAACACACACAACATTAAATGCCACTAATTATTTTATCCTATATTTTATGTGAAGACACTTTGAGCAATGTGATGTGGAATAAAATACTTGTAGGCAAATGCATGTATAAACAAGTAAATATCATACCCGGTACCAGCAAAGAACGCAAGGGGAATCATCATTTCCCACCCATTGATAGTCATACTGCAAAACCAATTAAATCCAGCACAGTAGTCAAATAATTTTGTAAAAAAAAAAAAAAAATCATAAAACTTGTAAATCAAACTAAAAAAATCAAAGATTACTTCATCCTTAAATATAAGAGCACGTTGATTAAATTTTAGGAACTTAACAAGTTGATATAGGTGATTAGTTTATCTTTCTCATTATTGTATTTATTGTTGGTTAGTAAAAAGATGTAATTGTTCTCAACATTGCATAACATATGGAGGGTGAGAGTTCAAACCTAAGGGGCATAAAATAGTTGTGAACAAATAACTTACCATACAGACAAGGCATCAACAGCAACAGTGGCATTCTCCAACCGGCCAGTCATAAGTAGCAGTATCCTGTAATACCAGTTCTCTAAACTGCACAAATCACTTACATTAGGAGTATATACTTGCACACCAAGGTTTTCCTATCAACCTTACTTTTATATATTCAAGAAGTACAAATTTAGTGTCACATGCACCCGTACGTGATTTAGGCTCTAGACGTTGCACACCCGTATTTCAGGGTACTTGACTTTATGACGTATAGTGTATTGTTTTTTTCAATATAAACTAGTTGCTAACCATCTAAATTTTGGTAAAAAAAACACTTAAGTGCATGTTTGTATTTCTAGCTAGCGAGTTTGAATTAATCACTTTGAGCCACCGTACTTTTTGTAAAAATTATGCTTTAAATATTCAACAAAATGGTGGTATCATCTTAATAATTTAGACAAACTTAATATGATCATGTATTAAAAGATAAAGTAGATAGAGAGAGATTATTGTTATAACGTACCATAGCATGACCCCAGAAGCAAAAGAGAGTTTGAAGAAATCCCAAAGACCAGAAAAGGCTTCAATTGAAAAACCAGTCCAAGTTAAAGGACACCCACCACAAACAGTATAAGCCAACATCCCAAAAACCAAAATCCACCAAGAAACATCCAAAGCAATAGCAGCACCAATAAGTCCAAAATCCCAAACAAAAATCAACAGCCAACTAAGTACCACATTTACCACCAAACCAACCAAAGAAACCCATGCAATGACACCTGTTTTGAGCTGGCATTGTAGAAACCTCTGAAGAGGAAACTGAAATGCAAAACTGAAGTGCAAAGGTATAAGCCATATAGCCACAACTCCACTCCACTCTGCCACGTCATCAGGTTGTCCTAGAAGTTTGAGTATTGGAGTGGCAAAGATATAAAATGGCAGCAACAGAAAACAACAAAGGAACAGAACAATCCAAGATCTTTGTAGGTATATTCCTAATAGGTTATGTTTCTTTGCCCCAAAAGCTTGCCCACAAAGTGTTTCCAATGCGCTTGCCATCCCCAACTGTCCACAAACACACAAATTAATCTATCAGTTATCACATAATTAATTTGAGTTGAGCAAGATAGGACCACAATGATACAGCAAATTTGTTTCACATTTTTTTCCTTACATTTAAGACGATATGTTAGTTTGTCGGGACTAAACTAATTCAATGTAGATACCACTCCATTAATTAATTAAATTTTCCCTAGATTGTCTTCAATGGTAACTATACGTCGCAATCTAAAGGTTTTTAAGGATACTACATCTGAATGTTTATTTTATTCAATAATCTAATGGTAACTATTCAAACACACACAAAATAATCATTATTTATTTATCAAAAATGCTTAATATCGCGACACCGTACATCACGACTATTTCACGAAATTAAATTGCTTCGACTTGTATTGCTTAATTAATTTAGGTTCTCTCTTAAATGATGAGTTTGATATCCAAAGTTAACTCTTAGCTTAATTCCATGTGGCCACAACCAATTCAACTCGGTATTATGATTTCATGGCAGCTGGCATGGCATGCAAAACTGGTCCGTTTTTGTCTATATCTATTTAATTGCAGTATAAGAAACAAAGAAATATATATAACCATTCCAAAAGCACTCTATCGTGAAATGTTCGTGAGCAAATCTCTCGCGAAATTTAGTAACGCTCTTTATTTATTTACTCTACTTTTTTTTTTCTTCCTTGTTGTGTATGCGTCTATATGAGAAATGAGACAACACAAACTTTATCTCACACTACAACTACTTTCCGTAGCTTTACCGATAATTTTTTTCCTCATATTTTAGTGCTATATATATATATATATATTAATTCCAGAGACGTATCATTGAATACATATGCATAAAATAATTGTATATTGACGATACATAGTAATTAAATTCATATATCAAACTTTGCAGCTTTTGATTATAAAAAAGAAATTGCAGAAGAGATATAACTGCGGCCATAACTGTATTCTCATTAAAAAAAAAAATTATTATGAACATAAATATATGAAAGAATGACTGTTAGGTAGGACTTACAAGGAGGCCAAAATTGAAGCCAACGATGACGGTATTGGCGATGGAAATGGAAGCGAGTTGAACATCTCCAAGGTGACCGGCAAAGGCTTGAGTAACGACGTTCATGGTGAAAGATGCGACGCGGCTGAAGATAGAGGGACCAACTATGTGCCATAGTTTCTTCGTTTCAATCCATAATTTCTTGCCAAATTCTTGTTCATCATCATCCTCATGTTGATGTTCGTTAATGGATGATGTTTCTTTTGACAAGAGAGATTGTATAAGATTGTGATCAGCATCATTATTCTCTCTATTGATGCTACCCATTGCGATACTACAACCTCGTACAAGAGATTCTCCTAAACAAAAAAACAAAAAAAAACCTAGAAGATGAATGCTTGTGTTTTGTGTTTGTGTAGATATATATGTAAATAAAAGTGTGAGGTGCACAACTCCGAATTGGATTGTTTGTTCTCTTTGCAGTCACACGTTACATATAAGGACAGCCTATTTGGTTGCAGCCTCAAAGTTTGCCAGTTTTCAAAACTCTTTTATTTTTCTTATACCGTTTAAATGTTTTCCTTTTCTTCTCTTTCCTATTCCTATTCTTACCATTCATTGATGAATTTCTATTATATTAAGACAAACGATATTTTCTAATCAAAATTTTGAAGTGAAATAATGAAATATTATTAGGGGTGTACATCTGATAGGTTAGAGGTTAGGCTGAGTTTATTAGTTAGAACCGAACCCAACCCTAACTTAGATCGCGTCGATTATTGAATATGATTGAATCTGATGTGATATAAGTTCATTAAAGATGAGACTATATAAAGATAAGATGGTGTTGATTTTAAAATAAGTCACCTTAACAAAAATCATGTTTATGATCCTCCATTTCACTTTAATTAAAACCACAAATTATGAATAAAATTTCAAATGAAAACTCAAAATTGTGAAATTTTAAACAACATAACAAACTAAAGAAAGCGTATAAATTACCAGCAATGTTAGTAATAGTTGGATGGGATGGGGACCGGATTTTATACACACCTAAATAGCAAATACCATAACTGTCATTTGTGTCATTGGATTTTTATGTGCATTTTTGGAATAGATATGTGTAAGTTGTACTTCATCCATTTCACAAGTCGAGTTAGAAAAGTAAAATTATTTTAAAATAAAATATAGTTTTCACTTTTCAATATAGAAATAATAAGTTTTCAATTACATCATCTAATTAATAGTATATGCACTACAACCAAAATATTATATTTCATTTAACATATATATGATGATGGAAAAGACACCAAATAATTAATAAAGTTAGTATCTGTTTCAATCTATAAACTGATTGATTTATGGAGATATCAATTTTAGAAATTTGTTCGGGGTTCGAACCCCGATCCCCTGCATAAATTATGCAATGTCCCTATCAACTGAGTTAAGCTCACGATGACAAAACAAGGTGTTTTATCATCTCAAAAAGTTTTTATTCTGCCTTGGTTCCTAATTCTCAATCTCTATTATTATCAAAGTTTTTTTTAATGAATATTATTATCAAAGTTATAACCCCTTTTTATTTAAGATGCATCTAAGTTATTATGTTCAACTTATGTTAAATTTGATATAAATTTAAAATTATTTGATATTGTTGAGATTCATCAAGTATAATGATGTTTAATAAAAGCGCATAACCCTTAGTCTAGTTGGATATCAACAACATATTGAATTATTTTAGATTTACATTGTTTTACATTAATTATTAATATGATATAAAATTTCGATCCAACCAAGGTCGTCCCAGACATTTCAGAGACCATGTTACAATCTTAACAGTTTTTCATTTAAAAATAATTGAATTAAATCTAAAATTATTTGATATATTGTTGAGAACTTGAGATTTAAAACATTGTTCAATAAAAGCCCATAAACCTTTAATCTAGTTGGATATCAACAACATATCAAATTATTTTAAATTTACATTGTTTTACATGAATTATTAATATGATATAAAATTTTAATCCAACCAAGATCGTCCCGTTACAATCTTGACAAATTTTCATTTAAAAATATTTGAAAAAAAATCTAACATCACTTACAATGACAAACAACTAAGTTGTAGTAAAATATATGAATAATTGTTCAAACATAACATTTACCTATAGACAAATAAGCATTGACAATGCATAATTGACACCGAAGTTGCAAAATTGTTGTCTTTCAGACTTCTATCTACTGAAAAAGGACATTTAGTGACGGATTTAATTTTGTCCGTAGGTATAAGTTTTTCCCCTTTATTTTAAACTTTGAAGCCCCTTTAAGTTCGAGGCCTTGTGTCAAAGGACTTGTTGCACTTGCACAAGACCGACTCTAAATCCAATAGTTAAATTTGAAAAAATAAATCGAGTAAAACAATATTGAACAGTATAATTTGATCAATATATATATATATATATATATATATATATATATATATATAAAGTTAAAAAGTTTACACCTCTTACATTGGTCAGATTCGCCCAGTTTGCATGTCTTTATTGTGGCACAATCAAATACAAATGCAACAACACTACTCAGCTTTGAAACTTATCAATCAAAATCTTAATAGCAGCCAGCCGCATCATGAATCAATAAAAGATATCTAAAACTAGACCTCTTTGACACTAGCAACAATTTAGGGCTGCTTTCCTTGACGCCACTTGATTTCTCTTCTACAACTTCAAACCTTGAAACAGTGGATGTTCTAGAAAGTCCAGCAGGAGTTTTGGTAATAATGTTACTAGTTGGTGGATCATCAACAAAAATATTACTCAGTGTGATCCCAATCAAATTTTTTTGATTTTCACACCAGTGATATTACAGTGTATTCAACTAGAGTTAGGTAGTTGGGTTAACAATTTAGTTAGGTGGTTAGATTTAGTTAATCCAACTCACTTTATAAATAAACATCGTCATTGTATCATTACACTGTTTTTATCAATCTATATTCATTTCAATATGAATTCTTATGAGTATCTTCCTCATAAGCTATGAAGCTTGGACACCTCTACGAGTAGGCGTGTCGCGGTGTCCGATACGCGTTGGTGTTCGACATTCATGACACTTATACAACACGTGTCGGATATCCCATACAAGTGTCCATAAAATAAAATAAAAAAATCAGTCCATTTACGGTTCTCCTTCATGCTCAAGTTGAAGCACATCAACTGAAATAGTGTGTCAGTTATGCTACTTTATAGTTTTCCATGAAATCAATACCAAATTGTAATACCTTGGAAATGTCTATCCCATTCTCAACCTTGCCTTGGATTTATCAGATAGTAGTAATCTCATTCTTATTCTCATTCAGGTACTTCATTTCCTCCAAGTCCCAATTCATTCATAGAAGTTCCATATATTTTAGTCCTACGACTAAAATAACCATTTTGCTAACTTGGAATAACATAAAAATTGAAACACATAAATGAGTAAGTTAATTTGGTAATCTGGCATTTAAGGAGGAGAACTGAGGCTGCTCACACAAATTTCCTCAAGTGGGGATTAAGAAGTGTATAATATGGGATTTAAAACTGTTTTAAAATGCTTTATGTTGTTAATTGAGTTGTAAAACATACTTACCTTCTTCTTGAGGGATACAGCAAATACACAGTAAGATTGAAATTAATATTCTTGAAGAATAAGCTTTATCATGGATTGAAATAACACTAGAATATGTGAAATATGCATCCAGTTTATGTGTTTACAAATAAATGTTCTTATATATATAAATATTTATCGGTAAAGCATCACAATTCTGTGCTGAGGTGGTCTTTTAAGAGGCAAAGAATGAAACTATCTTAAATAGGTAAGTAATATTTTTCAGTACAAGATAATGATACGACGTGAATTTTACCTTCGTCATTGGTTGGATGTTGCGTCGTCCTTAACATGAATTTGGACATTCCGTACCTACAAACAAGATAACAAGCACACCGCTGTTAAAAGTTCTGTTATCAGTTATCACCAACAAGACAAGCAAAAACAAAAACTTACCTCTGTTTCCCAATTGTATCTGGACGTAATAATGGCCAAGATTGATGTTTGAACCACCGTTCCGCTCATCATTCCAGTCCGCATACCCTGATACCATAAATTAATAAATCATCAACATCAGACGCATTATCTGCATTTATGATTATCTTTATAAATATTTATGTGGTGAGATATGATTGAATTCGTATGAAAAAATTACACTTAAACTGCATAGCGTTTAAACCTTAAACTTTATTTATCTTACGCAAGAATGGAGTGGAATATTAGTTTGTGATGACACTTACCACAATGCCGGATGGTAGCAACCAGCCTAGGAGAACCCCAAGAGGTATTCCAACCAAGTAGTAACTACCAATGTTTATATAAGCCACGACTGCTTGACGACCAGATCCAACTGCTACGCCTAAAAATCAAAAACCAACAGATACAATCGGTAAGTACAGCATAAAAAATCGTAATATTAAGTTCAGAAAACTGACATTGAAGTTGAGTGCTTATATTATAAGTATATGATTAGAGATTTACCTGAAAGAACAGGTTGAATGCAATTAAGAAGAATGGTAAAAGCCAACAAAATTGATAGTTCATTGACCATTTGGATTACAGGTAAGCTTGATGTAAAGATCAAAGCAAGCTTCTCATTAAAGAACACAATTATCAACCAAAATATGAATCCCACGACTACAGTATTTACCACTGAAACCGTAGTCGCAAATTTCGCCCCTTTTGCATTGCCTGCACCAAGCTCGTTTGCCACTCGCACCCTGATGTGGACAATGTAAAATGATGAAAAAAGGGAAATATTGAGATTTGAGACAATTCTTTTTGTTGGGAGAAAGAAGAAATCAATCTATAGAAGAAAAAGGATTCTTATCACTTTGGCATACTTATATAGAAATAAACTTCATGTGTACTAGAGCTAGAAGGACCTTTAATTAATGGGTTTAAATTGTGGCCGCAATATTGCGGATTTCGAAGTCTCTGTAACGGCACCACAACCGCAATTTTGACCACATTGGATGCATTTTCCTGTATTTTATCGCTATATAAAGTTTCATGATGTAACCGTAAATGTAATTTAAAACAATTAGACTATCTCATATATTTCCTACACTACACCATTCAATGCTTAGTGAGAATGGAATGGTAAATGGCAAGTGCTAACAATTTTGATAATCTAATACTGCATTGCTGCATCAGACATGGAATAAATGCACATGCTTTTGCAGTTTCCCTTCACCTAGACCGGTATAGACTATTTCCTACACTACACGTGATTTTTTGAAGCTTCCATGTAAACTGAGCAACTTATATAACTTCAAAAATATGACAATGCTTCCAATTTTTCAGCAAAAGGTGTGTATATAAACTTGATGTCTGTTTTATGCAAATTCTAACAACTTGGAACAATAGACAAGACATCACGGTTCATTACAATTCGACCAAAAACGTATCAACAAATGAGTAGATAGCAATAGCATACCAAACTAAATTAAAACACATTGAATCATGTATCTCAAAAAACAATTCACTCGTTTCCCTCCCATTATCGCTGATATTTAAAATTATTTCTAATAGCATCTTCAATCGGTTGGAAAAGAATAACAGTAACACTCTCATGAAGCAAATTAGAGTAGTAAAAAAACATAATTAGTTTGTCTTGTCAAACTCAATTAAAAGACCCCACAGGGATGGCTGTTTACTGATTCACAGGGTTTTGCTTCTTAGCATTGATTCTGTTTAATGAGCACATCGCAGTTTATGCTACACTTGGGGCTACCAAAATAAAAAATTTATCATGATTTTAGAGAATAAATAAAAAGAGACTTACAGCCAGCAACATACCCGGTCGCAGCCAAAAAACCAAGCGGTATCATGGATTCCCAACCATAAATAGTTACACTGCCAATAACAAAATTCATCAAAAATCCAATGAATAATTAAATACAGTGAAACATGCAACCATATTAAAACTAAAAAGCAAAGGAAGTAAAAAAATTACCAAACCGAAAGAGCATCGATTGCAACATCAGAGTTGTACATATAACCAGACATTATAAGTAACAATCTATAATAGAAGTTCTCTAACCTGAAATATCACATTAGCACAATTTAAAGAATCACAAAGCCTCAAAAATAAGTTAAAATCAGTAGATGAAGAGGAAAATACTAACGCAAGCATGACACCAGAAGCCAAAGATAGTTTAAAAAAATCCCACAAACCAACAAAAGCTTCAACAGAAAAACCAGTCCAAGAGTTTGGACACCCACCAAAGAGGGTATACAGAAACATTCCCAAAACTGAGAGCCACCAAGAGCAATTCCAACTCCCTGAAACCCAAGCTATAATCGCGGTTTTCAACTGACACTGCAAAAATCGTTGCAACGTGAATTGAAATGGGAAACTCAAATGAAACGGAATCAACCAAACCCGCCAGCTCCGCAACCGCCACAGGTTGTCCTATGAACTTCAACATAGGCGTGGCGAACACAAAACAAAATTGAAGACAAGAACAGAACAACCCAAGAACGTTGTAAATGAACACCCAACATATGGTATTGTCTTGCGCCGTAAGCTTGGCCACAAAGCGTCTCAAGAGCACTCGCCATTCCAAGCTACAGAATAAACAAAGAGTAAGACACTGTTTGGATAAACAGCTTAATTAAGGTCTTCTAGCATAAGCACTATACAAATAGACAGAAAGTAGTTTTGGTGTGTACCAAGAAGCCGAAAGTGATAGAAAACATGGTGAGACGGCTGAAGATGGAAGGGGCAGCGATGTGCCATAGTTTCTTTGATTCCAAACATGTTTGTTGGATTAAGGAGTTACTAGTGATGGCGTTGACTGTATTAGTGGAAGATTCACTGTTTCAGATTCACCTGGGATAATCAACCTTCTTTTTTGACTCCTCTGAACTCTCTATTCACTTGCGTGGACTACAAACGCTTGCTCATTTTTCATCCACCTCTCATTCTAGTACTCTTCTTGTTCTTCATATCGTAGCCAAAATGAATACAGTTTAATCGGTGGTCTTGTTCAGCAGCTTCATATCGTACTGGATACAACGGTTAATCATGCAATCCCTTAATAAAGCATGAGCTGTTAGAATGATTCATTTTTACTTTTTTGCATAGATTCTCCTGGTCAGAGATAATCATATTTCATGCATTCTTGAGTGTCAATAGGGGTGAGAAAAACACACAAAACTGAAATTGGTCTGACTCATCAGTTTGGTTTGGTTTTAAAATTCGATCTCTTTTGGTTTTTTATATTTTTTTTAACTGTACCAATAATAGCAATTTGGTTTGGTTGAGTCTGGTTTAGTTCCTTTCGAAATACAAACAATTCGGTTTTGATTATTTTGAATTTAGTAAACAATTCAGTTCGATTCATTTTTCTTCCCGAACCGAACCATGTCCACTCCTGATATATAGGTCATATCTACCACTCAAATTCCAAAAAGAGTTCTTACAAATGACAAATTTGTGAAGGATTACACAAGACTTAAAGTGGACAATGCTTCAAAAATATTGCGTTCTAAACTTCAGGGTACTATATGTGTTAGTAAAAAACTAAAGACTTTGTTCGCGAGTTTTAAGGAGAAAGAGGGGAGAGTTTTAGAAAAAATGAATGAGCAAGTTGAAGAAATAAAGTACATTGGAAGAGGGGAGCTTTATGGGGATTAATTTTTCTTCATAATACAAAACCCTCATCGTTTGAAGGAATTAAAAAGTTGTATGGGAGGATTTTGGAGGGCTTATATGAATTTTTTAAATTTATTTTACGTTGTTATAATATTCTTAATATTAAAAATATATGAATCATGAGCATTAATTTATCATTTTCTAAAAAAATATTTTTTAAATAAAATGTAAAAAAAAATGCAATTTGTTCTATATTTTCCATCTCCTAAAGCATTTTTTTCCCTCCTCTCCAAACTTCCAAACAAAATCTAAGTGTAACTGGCTAAATTCTTCTCTCTTTTGTATTTTTTTTCTTGATAATTATGAAATTTTATCGAAGACTGACCATGCAAATGCTTGAACTATATGAAGGGTACAAATATACCGGTAACAACAAGCTTAACAATGTTGTGCAATTAAACACCAAGAAATGCAAGGCTAAAACCAATAAAAAAAAAAAAAAAAAAAAAACAGCCAACCCCAGCAAAAACAAAAAAGCTTTCCTAGAAAAAGATAAAACAAAACTAAAAAAATAAAAAATAAGATGAACTAAAGGTCACAAGTTGGTACTAATTAAGAAAGCTAAAATTAAAAGATTCATATCGGAAACAATGATTTTTTAACTTTCAAACACAATATATCTTTAGCATTTTCCATGAAATAATATAATTCTATTCACAGCAAATCCACATTGACTAAAAGCACAGCTAACAAAACTGAAGAGATCAAGATGAACCTGACATCCTAACACCAACTGCTACCCCATAATAACAACAAATTGGTGCAAAAATACAAACCCAACACTCTCCCTGTCATCAAAACAAAGTTGCACCAAAACTCCCCAAAAGTAAAATCATCGACAATTTCGAAAGCCAAAGTATTCAATCAAAAAGAAAGTATTGTTGATGTTTGACATCAATTCTTGTTTGTACTAAAATGAAGTCTTTTTTTTTTTTTGAGGGAAAAATGAAGTTTCTTTTGTGATTACGCATTTACATGGTTATTGCATTTCAACGCATACCCTCAAGAATATAAAATAGTCGATGACAAAATCCTAGAGTTTTTTTAAGGATAAAATCCTATAGCAAAAATTTAGTAAATAAATAAATTAACTTTATAGGCACGATTGATATTTATATAACTAAAGATTATGGGTTATGGTCTCGCTTTAACTTTTTCTCATAATGTTGGTTTTTTAATATGTGTCACATTATTAGAGCCAGAGGTACAAGTGCGACATTTAGGTAAAACAAGATAAAGAAATTGGCCTGGGATAAAATTAAACTTTATGATGAGGTCTACATCACGCGTTAATTAAACTCCAAGCGCCAACCGTTACTTGAGAAGTTTTGTTTTCTGACTCTGCGGAGAAAGTGACAAATTTCACTATAAATTTACGGGTAATATTTGAGTGATATTGAGGTATCAATGTCATATGACATTTGGTTTTGGCCGTTAAGGATAACTTGTTTCGTCGTGAAGTTATTGCTTCTGGTACACTGTTGTGTGTTGGTGGTTGTGGTTCTTTCGAAACTTTCTCTCATTTATTTTTATACTGTCATATTTTTGGGGAAGTTTGGCATTTTATTCATCGTTGATTAGGTGTCTGCGCGGTTATCCCCTTTGACCCAGCAGACTCCTTCAATCAGTTCAGCTTTGTTGGTGGTAATTGTTCTAAGGTGCGGCAATCTATTTTGCATGTGATTCGGTTTGCTACTGTGTGAGAAATATGAAAAAGAAAGAAATTACATGTTATTCAATGCTAAAGAATGCTCGACGTATCAGGAGTAATTGATAAGATTAAGTCTCTTACCTTCATGTGGTTGAAGACGAAGTATGCTACTCTCTCTTTCAATTACCAAGGCTGGTGGCTTAGTCCTTTCACTATGTTGACATCGGTTAATGTTTATTTCTTTTCATGTCATTTGCTTTTGTTTTCTGTTACCATTTTTTGTAAATACTCTTGTGACTCTTGCTCCTTCTTGGTACACCTTGTGCTAGGAATGATGTTTTGATTGGGTAATATATTTCATTTTAGCCTAATAAAAAAAAAGACATTATCCAACCACAATACTATAACTATAAGTGACAAAAAAACCTTGTGAGAGAGAAGAAAGTTATTTGTAAATTTGTCATCCAAGTGTTACCCATAATTTCACAGCTTTAAAGTGAAAATTCTCGAGTCAAACTTCAAACACCACACATGCTATTAAGTCTAACAATTTCGGTATTGATTGAGTAATGTGCATAGATATTGTACATAAGAGTTGGGGAATTTTTTTTTATTAACCCTTTTTTTTTTTGGTTGACATTTATCCATATATTACTACCGTACAAAAAGTTAAAGACTAAATTCCATAGAGTTTATTATGATTTATGTATGGAGTCGATATTTATTTTAGAATCATGCTAACTAACTCTCCGAGACACTAGTTAAGGAAAAAAAATATTAAAAAAAGTATATTTTCAATAGTTTTAAAAGTTTATGTTGTGCATTCGATGAAAATATCACACCAATAAATATTTGATGTGTGGAGCAAGAAATAATCAAACAACCAAAACAAGTGGGTAACAGTTATAATCACAATCAAAAGTAAAAAAACAGCGAGAGAAAAGAAAAGAGAACACAAAAGAATTTGTTTACCCAGTTCAGTCCAAAATTGACTTAATCTGGGGGAGAGAGCAGTCATCTGTTCCACTATAATGATGAGTAACTTTACAAAAGAGATATCAATATATTATGTAACACCACGTTTTCCCAACATAAAAATAGTATAAAATAAATCAGAGTTCATCATAAACAGGATGTCACATTTCGTTCTTCAAAACATCATTTAACACAAATAGAGTTAAAATCCACTATTTATTTAAAACAACTACCTCCAATAATTAAAGCAATGTCGCAGCGGAAAATATTCAATGTTTAAACAATACTTGGCGATAAGGCCTCAACATCAACAACATAATAAAATTTCAAATTTAAAAGTGGTCCAACATCAAATTATAAAAAGATATGTAACAAAGGAAAATAAAACACATAAATATCTCCATCCCGTTACGTATCAGAGCATGACGACACGAGGATCAACTCACATCAGCGGTTACTCCTGGATATCTGCACGTTACCCACGTAAAGACGACATTCAAACAGAAGAGGTGAGATTTCACATTCAGTAATAATAAGCAACAATTCATATAAAAGAATTAATCAACATAAAACAGCAACAATTTATCATCAACAATGCTTCATACAATTACAACTACAATCATCAATTAACTTCGTTCAACAATGCAACAACAACGACTCAACAAATGCAATGTAGTTATGCATGTGGTACCAACAGAGCTACATCTCCCTTCGCTAATTCCGTAATTCGGCTTGACAAGCTACAACCCCCTTTGCTTAAGAATCAACAGAGCTACAACTCCCTTCGCTAATGCCGTAAATCGGCTTGACAGGCTACAACCCCCTTCGCTTAACAATGCTTATGCAATGACACAACTAAAATGCAACAACAGTAACTTCATATAAACATGTTACATCATCCACAAGAGATTCTTACGTCAAACGAAGACCACTAGAGAGATAACATAATTATCAATAACTTTCATATTTAAACCAAAGACCAACTCAAAACAGAAACATGTGAAAAAGACACAAGAACGCGAAACAGGACAGTCTGCCACTGAACAATTCGCGAGACGAGCACAGCTACTCACCGTGGCGAGCTCTGTAACACCCCGTATTCCCAACATTAAAATTTCTTGATTAAATCAGAGTATCGCATGAACGGAATGCTACATTTCTTAATATATCAAAAACAACGGAATAAATAATAATCTATTCTAATTAAAATCATTTAAGCTTCGCAGCGGATAAAATTCAAATTAACATAATGGTTCTGGCTCGCAGGCCTAATCAAAAATCTAACATAATTCAAAACTACTCTTATTCATGTCAGTTCAAGGTAATACGTAAGGAATAGAAAATACATAAAAGTCCCCATCCCGTTACGTATCAGAGCACCTAAGGACACAGTGAGGGTAGCCACTCACAACAGCAACAGCAACTAAAGCGTAAATACCTGCACTTGCCCACGAGGCGGCAATTCCAACAGAAGGGGTGAGATTCACAAAACAAAACATTAAACATATAATTCAACAATTATATTTAACAACATAACTTCATCATCATAATATCACCAAAACAGTCAAGTAACACCTTAATCATAAACAACGCCATAGTCATCATCATAAATCAACGTCTTAATCAACAATCTTAGTTCGACTCGACTATGCAACTTAGACTCAACAATGCAACTTAGACATCTTAATCATGCATGTGGTACCATATTGAGTATAAATATACTCCTAGGGCATAAGCCCTCGTCGCCATTGAGCATAAAGGTACTCCTAGAGCATAAGCTCTCGTCGCTATTGAGCATAAAAATACTCCTAGGGCATAAGCCCTCGTCGCTATTGAGCAAAAGCTCCTAGGGCATGAGCCCTCGTCTCTGGATGCATATGCATGGACTCAACTTCTTAAACTTAGACCTCTCAAATAAATTCCAATAATTGGATTACAACATCGTAAATCTTATAACAATACATGCGGCTTTTATTTAATAAAACATAGCAACATGGCAGCAACGAATCATCACAAGCATTCACATACCTCATCTCTTATAATTCAAAGAAAGCATATACTAATGTATAGGTCACCATAACTAATCAACTAGCAGCTCTATAGGTCACCTTAATATTTCAGTACTTAATCTAATCCAGGGGTAATCTCATAATCAATTGTGCGACAAGAGTCGCATTATTCCAAGAAGGTAGTCTGATACGGGACTACTCGCTATGGCGAGTGGAATCCTCGCCTCGCGAACCATCAGGGGTAACTCGCTGTGGCGAGTTGGGTTGCTCGCCTTGCGAGCTTCAGGGGTACTACTCGCTATGGCGAGTAGGGTTGCTCGCCTAGCGAGACAGCACGGGTTGCTTGCTATGGCGAGTGGGGGTTGCTCGCTTAGCGAGCCTTCTCAAAGGTTGCTTGCTATGGCGAGTGGTTTGCTCGCCTCGCTAGCCCACTAGGGTTAACTCGCTATGGCGAGTGGGTTGCTCGCCTCGCGAGCTGGTGAAGAGCACTCGCCGTGGCGAGTTGATTGCTCGCTGTGGCGAGCTGCGACAGAACAGCTACGGGGTTACGAGGGTTTTCACCCAAAACCCCAAATTTCATCCTAAACCTTCCAAATTTCGACTATAATGATATACAAGGGTTATTCTAAGGTCTGTAAATAGTTTCCTACGTCAACGGTACAGTTTCTCATCATCTAATCATCAATTCATCACTTATGACCTAATTCTCATATTCCTAATTCTCGTGAAATAAACCTAGAATTTGCTAACTATAATCATGAATCATAAGCTTAACGAATTGCAATGCTAGGCTCACCCTTACCTTAGAAAATTGAGCAGCAGCCTCTCTTGTTCTTCTCTCCTGTTTTCTCCCTTTTTCTCCCAAAAGCTGAATTGTACGTACTGTACAATTCTAAACCTAATTTTCCTTTTTAAACCACTTCTATTCTGTTTTATCTTATTTCATTTAATCCCTCATAATTCTACCTAATTCGAAAACAGCCCCACAACCTAATATTTATTTTATTTTGAACCCTTATTCTATTAAATAATAAAATAGACCACCTAATATAATCACAACAAAACACACAAATCACTTAAATATATTCTAACTCGACAAATTAATTAAATAATTGAGACGGGCGTTACAAGCTCACCTCTGAATCACACGTTGTGGCGAGCAAGGTCACTCGCCGCGGCGAGCTAAAACAAGTAGCTATCGGGAAACTAGACATTTTTCACCCAAAAATCCCAATTTTAATTTCCCAATGCCCAAATTTGATTCCAAAAGTTGTCTAATCGTTTTCTAAACATAAAAGGCACTCGAATTCATATAAAACTTGACCCAAACATTATTTCTACAAGAACATCATTTTTCTACTGAACAGCTCGTTATGGCGAGGGAAACACTCGTTGTGGCGAGTTGACATCTGAGCCACTCGATAGGCGAAGAAAACACTCGTTGTGGCGAGTTGACCTCTACTCGCTAGGCGAGGAAAACACTCGTTGTGGCGAGTTGACTCTCTACTCGCTAGGCGAATAAGATTACTCGCCATTGCGAGTGACGACAGACAGCTCTACGAACAGACATCAGTTTTCACCCAAAAACCCCAATTTCGACAACCCAAATCCCAAACTTGATAGGAAACATTACCTACTGTTATTCTACAACCAGAACATCAATTTCTGCACATTAATTTATGGGATTACCTATTCTTTCAACAATCTAATTGAATTCAAAACCTAACTTATATAACATCAAAAATTCAACAACAATAAGATTAAATCCCCTTTTTCAGAATTATATACTTATGATTAAAGAAGGTTAGTCCCACCCTTATCTTAGATTGGTTAGATTTCTGAATTCTACAAGCTTCCTCTTTTTCTCCCAAAAATTGTTTTCTACAAGCTTTCTCTGTTTTCTCCCAAAAACCGTTTTCTACAAGCTTTCTTTGTTTTCTCCCAAAAATGTTTTACGTGCTCTCACCTTTTATTCTTAACCTCTCCTACTTTTAACCTAACAAACTCCCCTTTATTCCTAAACTGCCCTTATGTCTCATTAACCTAATTTAATTATATTCATTCACTATTAATGTCGTAACAAACTACTAATAATTACTAGGCTAAAATATGGTTTTGGTCCCTGCAAATATGCCTAGTTTTGGTTTTAGTCCCTGTAAAAAAAAATTGTTTTTGGTCCCTGCAAAATATGCCTAGTTTTGGTTTTGGTCCCTGGAGGGACTATTTCCAAAAGTAAAATATTTTGCAGGGACCTTTTTCAAAATCAAAAGATTTTGCAGGGACTATTTATCTAATAAATGGGTTCAATCATCATGTGCCACGTGTGCAAATCATCACAAAAGTGGGGCCATGGACCAAAACCAAAACGAGACATATTTGCAGGGACCAAAAACAATTTTTTTTTACAGGGACTAAAACCAAAACTAGGCATATTTGCAGGGACCAAAACCATATTTTAGCCTAATTACTAACTAATAATTACCAAAAATTACACATCGCAATTATTCAAATAAATTATTTAAAAAGACACTAAACTCGATAAAATAACTAAATAATAAATCAAGGCGTTACAGGTTACAAGAATAAGTCTCCCGCCTAATTCTACCCAAAGTCCTAATCTCTTCCCGTAACCAAGAGACTCAATCCTAATAGTGTTTTCCAAGGTGAATCAACCCTCAAACCTAGTGTTTGTTCCCAAGAGACAAACTCTATACAAACCCTAATTTTGTAACCAAGAGACTCAATCCTAATAGTGTTTCCCAAGGTGAATCAACCATCAAACCCTAGTGTTTGTTCCCAAGAGACAAACTCTATACAAACCATAGTTTTGTTGTCTTTCTAAACCTTGTTTCATCCCCCTCTATCTCTAGGATTACTCTTATACAAAGCTTATATTTATAGTAAAAGAATCCCTCATAAATTGGAACAAAATCAGGCCCAAAAATACGTTTTATTTTAATGCATCTGCGCAAAATCGTGCTCCGATTTTGCCAGATCGTGCTCTGATTTTTACGAATGGAAGTGTCAATTCTGGTCCAAAAATCGTGCTCTGATTTCTCAAATCGTACTCTAATTTTGACAGCTTCAGAACTTCAATTTCTCCAATTTTGAGTCACTTTCACAATAGTTTAACTATACATCTTTCAATAAAGTTTTATCATGTTTGATTCTTTAACTAGTATTTTTTTTAGCAAGATCCTTAACAAGTATTCAACAGGTACTAGCTAGCAATTTTTTTAAATATAACAAAAGAGTAGATATCTCTAGTTGCTCTTAAATACGCATAAAGTAATTGTTGATAGTATCTTTTTCTTGACAAAAATTGTCCAAGTATCATTAGGCCATCTCCAAAGCTTGGTTCTTAAAGCCAAGAGTATCAATTATTTTATTTTTCCACTCATAAATAACAAAGCAGCATACACTCAAATTTATATAACATTGACCAATGAAAATGTGTCATATATGAAGGTTAAAGAGGAAAGAGAAAGAAAAAAAAAGATGCATGTGAAGTACAGACACACCTTCATTAATCAATGTTATATAACATTGATATCTCAATGGTACACAAATGGTGTCAGCGGTAAAAAATGGAGATATGAAAAAGTAGGGATGTGGGAGAAGAAATAATAGCACATGGGACCAAATTTAATTTTATGTAAAACAAGAACATTATGTTGGACCCACAAAAAATGAAATTATGAACCGGTCTTAATATTTAGCATTGGAGATGCTCTTTTATTCGTAGTTATCCGTTCTCTGTATACTAGAAAGAAATGTGGCTCGTCACGTGAACATGTAAACTGAACTTTGCAGGTTAGCATGACAAAGAGATTAATACATTTGGCCCTGCAATATAATGTCTCCATCATATCTTTACTGTTGTTATGAACACTATCACCCATTCAATTTGCTGTAAAAAGGAATTTTCAGCCACAAGATATTAGGGGGTTCATTTGTGGGCTAGGTCGCTTCCTTAAATATGTTTTGTGACATTGTATAAACTTTTGTAAGAAAGACGATCAATCACGACGTCTAAGATAAGACAACACAAATTGTTGTTTCGGTTTATTATTGCCTAAAAGAAAATTTACATAGGATTACACCTTTAAATATCTTCAAATAAAGTAGAAGGGAAGAACTCCTCTAAAAACAATTTTGACATCAGATTCCTTTTTTAAAGGAACTTCATTTTAATAGTGTCAAAAAGAGTAATGATATATTGATTAACAAGGAAAAAAACTTGTATCATCTCATCTAAACACTAACTTCACTTCAATAGAATAAAGTTAATAAATTTTACATTAACAAATCACATTTTGAAAAGAGAGGTTTAGAAACAATAATACTAAAAATATTGCTAGAATATGTCATATAGAGAAAACTGTTCCTATAGATATGGCAAATACTTAAAGATGAAGCTCCATTATTGTACTATAATTATATGATAAAATCAAGAACATATTTTATATTAAAAAATCACATTTTCAAATGAGAGGTTTAGAAACAATAATACTAAAAATACTGCTAGAATATGTAACATGGAGAAAACTATTCCTATAGATATGGCAAATACTTGCTTAAGATGAAACTCCATTATAATATTATATTTTTAAAACAATAAACAAGCATTGTGTATGCTCAAGCTCAACATCAGTGCAAATATCTACCTTAAAGAATATCACTATTTCTCCATTGAAAACGAATATGGTGAATATAAATATATTTTTTATGTATATATAGCCCCTACATATCTGAGCATTAAGTTTCATTATTAAGCAATCACACAAACCAAAGTAGTGACAGAGAGAACACACACATGGAAGAAGGAAAAGAACAACAAGTTGCAGAGAAAAAAATGAAGAGATTCCTTCTCATAGTAAATTGTCTCATATTAGCCCTAGGTAACTCCGGTGGTCCCCTAATAATGCGTCTCTATTTCATCCACGGCGGCAGCCGTGTCTGGCTCTCCGCCTTCCTCGAAACCGCCGGTTTTCCCTTAATGCTCATTCCCCTCACAATCTCATACATCAAACGCCACCGTCACAACACCCATCCCCCACCGTCTACCACCATCTCCATCGCCACAGAAAAACTAAATATAATCTCCATGAAACCTCCTATTTTCTTCGCAGCCGCCTTCATCGGACTCCTCACCGGCCTAGACGATTATCTCTATGCATATGGCGTTGCTCGGCTTCCAGTTTCCACTTCTTCCTTAATAATAGCATCTCAGCTTGGTTTCACAGCGTTTTTCGCTTTTCTTCTTGTGAAACAGAAATTTACAGCTTTTACTGTAAACGCCATTGTTTTGCTTACGGTTGGAGCTGGTGTTTTGGCTATGCATACAAGTAGTGATCGTCCTGCTGGTGTTTCTGCAAAACAATATGCGATTGGTTTTTCAACCACGGTTGCTGCTTCTGCATTATATGGATTTGTTTTGCCTTCGGTTGAGTTGGTTTATAAGAAGATTAAACAACCCATCACTTATTCTCTTGTTATGGAATTTCAGTTCGTTATGTGCATGTTTGCCACTCTCTTCTGTGCCATAGGCATGGTTGCAAACAATGACTTTAAGGTAAGAGTAAGATTATATTAATTAAAGTCGTGTTTTTGGATAAACAACTTATTTTGCAATTTATAGCTTATAGTTTGCGTTATTACTTTTATAAAAGTTGTTTTCCTACAAGTTTTAAGCTATTTTCACATATTTTGTAGAGTTTATGAAAAACTCTTTGAAGGCGTGTGCTACTCTCAATGTCTTTTTCAAAATTTTAAGTGTTGTGCTCGTGTATAAAATTGAGTAATTGAATTTATGAAGGAGACTCTCTTCATAGAAGATTCAAACCCTAATCGGTTAGGTTTGGATCTTCTAGGATAAGTTTTTTTTGTTTTGTTTTGTTTTTATTTGAAAAAGTCAAGGACGCTGTTGTAACAGTAGAACATCCAAACAATACATGGTTTTTGTTTTGTTATTTTATTAATTATTTAATAATAGTGGTTGAGATTTTTGTTGGATTTGAAATTGTAGGTGATTCCAAGGGAAGCCAGAAATTTTGGGCTAGGAGAAAGTACTTACTATGTTGTGTTGGTTGTTAGTGCGATAATGTGGCAAGCGTTTTTCTTGGGAGCTATTGGAGTTATTTTTTGTGCCTCATCGTTATTGTCGGGTATTTTGATTGCTGTGTTGTTACCACTAACGGAAGTGTTGGCAGTTGTTTTCTACAAAGAAAGGTTCCAAGCAGAAAAAGCGGTGTCACTTGTACTTTCTCTTTGGGGGTTTGTGTCCTATTTCTATGGTGAGATTAAACATGCTAAGGCAGAAAAGAAGAAATGTGGTTTAGAAATAGAGATGGGTCAAACTCTGGAGGGGCTACCTGGTCCGTGATTAGAATGTAGGTATAAAAATGTTTGTGTGTTTTAATTAAGCCAAATGTTTTAATTAAACGTCCTACTTTTTAGGAAAAAAAGGGAAATGCAAGTGTAAACTAGTCTCATAAATATTGTCCTAGTAAGTATGGTTACGGTATAGAGTTATCAATAATATAATTGAATTTCACTATAAGCTGGCATAAAGTGCATTTTGTTTATTATAAAAATTAATGCATATTTTGTTTAAGAGGAGTTTTGTGACTACCCGTTTTCTACCACTCTTTTTAATATTATTCTCTTGCACAATGAAACTCTTATGAACTCCACCGTTTTATATTAAACTCGTTTTTAAAATGTAAAGTCTACGTTAAATTTATAAAATGAAAAGGTGGGTGTTAGAGATAATAGTCTTAGTCTTTCTATTTTATTTATTTTAAATACACAATTTGACACAAATACTAGACATTGTATGTGTCCCGTATTTGTACTGTAAACCATGTTTTATTTCTTTTCTTTTTTTTTTTTAAATAGAGAAATATTTTTGTAGCACAAATATAGATTTTTTTTTTCGAAAGGAATATAGATTTGTGTTATTAAGCACTTGGAGTATTTTTTTAAGGGAACCACTTAGAATATTTATGGGTCTTGCTAAAAAAAGGAAACAAGGGATCAATTCTTAGTAGAAAAAGTCATTTTTTATTTTTTATATTTAAATAGAAAAGGTGGATTTTTAAAATTTTAAGGTGTTGAATGCATCATTTTAAAAATAAAAATTTGTTATTAAACTTATCTAAGGACACTTCTTATCATTTTCCATATTTTATTAACCACTCAATGTGTATTTATGTTATCCACTTATTTAACAAACATGTTTCGCATTAATCACCTAAAGTAATTCATTAATCATTAAAGTGCGAGCCCTCAAAAAAATTCAATAAAGTGTAAATGATTAATCATTTATCCAACATAGTTATAAAATGACAGAAGCATATACATATTCCACATTTGTATTTTCATTCATGAATGACGGGGTGAGGTTTGTCGGACGAGAAAAAAAATGAGAACGAAGAAAAAAAATGACAATGGTCAACATAGAAGACAAGGGTTATGCTCAAGTGAGTTGGAAGAGAACTAAGAAGAAGATGGTTGGAGGGAGTTTCCAGTGTGAGAAAGAATCACAACACGAAAATAGAAAAATATATAGCGCAATATTTATTTTTTAAATTTGGATACAAACGTATAATAAGGCTTTCACAAAAGCGCTAACAGGGAGGTACCCATATAAATATAATAGCATTTATCCAAAAGTACTACCTAACTCTTATGTAATAGTGAATGACAATATTTGATGTCAAAATTTGTGTCAAAATCTTGTTTTTGTTATCTTAATGAGAGAAAAATTATACAAAGTTGAGTTTTGGAAACCGTAGACTAAAGCAAACATCAAGATTTAAATTTAAATGGACCTCACATAGCTACAAGTATCAACAAATTATTCACGAACAATTTCTTATGTCGACAATAAAAGTTAAACTTATGTTCTTTAAAAGCAAAAATCAATATCAACTATACCAATTTAGTTTTTTTTTTCTCAAGAAAACTACACCAACTTCGTTAAACACTACTCCCTCTATTTATTTATAAAAGTAAAATTTCAATTTTTAAGGTTCATTAAATAATCGATATTTTTAAGGTTCATTAAATACTCCCTCTCTGATATTTAAGCTCGAAGAGATCTTCACCATCACATTCAAAAACTTACTATAATTCCTCTTTTTTCCAGGGAAAAACTTAATATAATTATTATAAGAAAAATGTTAACTTGTGACCTAGGACACATGATAAGGATCTAAAAATAGAATTGAAAAATAAATGTTGCATTGAAAAGATAACTTTTTAAGCTTTTAAGTTTTAAGATTATGAATGCATAAGTTCTAAGATTAAATTTCTATATTTAATGACTTATATTATACCTTTAAGGCACAAGTTAGCAAGACTCTTATCATAAACGGTTAATAAAACACTACCTTAATGATCAAAAAAGAATAAAAATGTTGAACTTGTGTGGTCTCGTGGGTCAGCCGATGTTGCTTGCTTGAGCCTTGTGGTTCACTAAACGACTCAATAAAGACGGCCATTTTCTTCCACCATTCAATATAAGAATCCACCAACATTATCCACACGGAACACCAACTATTTCTACTGGTCAAAGTCGAAGCAAGCATATTTTTGTTTTTGGTTACATTGCAAAAGGGAGATAAAAGAAAGCAAAAAGGGAAGAAAAAAGAAAACAACACAAAAAGAGAAGCAAGCATATTTAAAATTTTAGATTCTTATATTTGATTGTATTAACTGTATTCCTTGTTACAAATTGTTTAAAATTTCAGATGAAACTTCATTAGTATATTTATCCTAAGAATCACAAGCATTGTGTATGCTCAACGTCATTGCAGTATATCTACCTTAAGAAAGTATACTCTCCATTTCTCCATTGAAAACGAATATGGCGAATATAAATATTTTTTATATATATAAAGCCCCTACATATAGAATTAAGTTTCATTATTAAGCAATTACACAAACCAAAGTAGTGACAAAGAAGAGATCAGAGAGAACACACACATGGAAGAAGGAAAGGAACAAGCTGCAGAGAAAAAAATGAAGACATTCCTTCTCATAGTAAATTGTCTCATGTTAGCCCTAGGTACCTCCGGTGCTCCCCTCATAATGCGTCTCTATTTCATCTACGGCGGCCAACGTGTCTGGCTCTCCGCCTTCCTCCAAACCTCGGGTTTCCCCTTGATGCTCATTCCCCTCACAATGTCGTACATCAAACACCACCGTCTCCACCACCATTCTCCACCATCAACAACCATCTCCATCACCGCAGAAAAACTAAATATAATCTCCATGAAACCTCCTATTTTCTTCGCAGCCGCCTTCATCGGAATCCTCACCGGCCTTGACGACTATCTCTTCGCATATGGCGTTGCTCGGCTTCCAGTTTCCACTTCTGCCTTAATAATAGCATCTCAGCTTGGTTTCACCGCGTTTTTCGCTTTTCTTCTTGTGAAACAGAAATTTACAGCTTTTACTGTAAACGCCATTGTTTTGCTTACGGTTGGTTCTGGTGTTTTGGCTATGCATACAAGTAGTGATCGTCCTGCTGGTGTTTCTGCAAAACAATATGCGATTAGTTTTTCAACCACGGTTGCTGCTTCTGCATTGTATGGATTTGTTTTGCCTTCGGTTGAGTTGGTTTATAAGAAGATTAAACAACCCATCACTTATTCTCTTGTTATGGAATTTCAGTTCGTTATGTGCATGTTTGCCACTCTCTTCTGTGCCATAGGCATGATTGCAAACAATGACTTTAAGGTAAGATTATGTTAATTAAGGTAGTGTTTTAGGATAAATAATTTATTTTGCAGTTTATAGCTTATAGTTTGAGTTACTTTTATAAAAGTTGTTGCTTCCGTACAAGTTTTAAGCTATTTTCATATATTTTGTTCAAAGTATATGAAAACCTTATTGCATGGTCACTTATGATTGAATGTGTGTTTCGATCTATGACATGTGTCATATCCAACACAACACCGAGTGATTATTTTCTCAAAATTTATCGGTGTTGTCCGTGTTGTGTCCGGTATGTGCTTCATACAATTAGCGTTTCGATTTTATTAAGTGGAAAACATACTATTTGAATTTATGAAGGAGACTCTCTTCTAGTATAGAAGATTCAAACCCTAATTGATTATGTTTGAAACTTCTTGGACATAATTGTTAATTTTTATTTTTACTAGACTCTAACTCGTACGATGCACGGGTTTTTGTAGAGTTATATATATATATATATATATATATATATATATATATATATATATATATATATATATCAAACTGACTATATTATTACTTGTAGAGTTACATTTAAATTCATAAACAATCAAACTAAGTGACGATTAAGAGTAATCGACATGCACAATCTCAAATAAACAAATTAACGATATTTAGTTTGCATCAACAAAAATAAATATGGAATCAAAGTCATAAA
Organism: Medicago arabica; assembly: GCA_946800305.1. Classification (NCBI taxonomy): domain Eukaryota; kingdom Viridiplantae; phylum Streptophyta; class Magnoliopsida; order Fabales; family Fabaceae; genus Medicago; species Medicago arabica. The sequence continues at coordinate 54,875,901 of OX326967.1, forward strand.
TTAAATTCAGTTAAACTAATCAAATGTAGAAATGAACACAATAAAAATGAAGGTGGGTGTTATTTTCTTGATATAACCTTTAAAAAAAACTTAAGGTTGTTAATTTCTACCTTCAAATTGTTGTCAAACAATTGAGGTGGACCTGTGACTTGAATTGTTTGATAATTTCATTGTCATTTGTCCACCTTTAATTAACAATTTTAATTTCCTATTTGTCATAATAGTTATGATCAATTACCTTAACAGAAAAGAAAATGGAGATAGAAAGATGAGAAAGAGGTGGAAGACAAATGGAGAGAAAAGAGAACAAAATTCACAAAAACTAAACTATTGTGAAAGAAAATGAGAGAGAGACCAATTGAAACATCAGTGGACGGTAAGGAGGTGAAAGAAGAACTTTCAGTTCATTCATTTTATCGGGTTAGTGGATAGTTTCTTGTTTTTATGTATTTATTGAGGACACGGTACAATGAAAATGGAGTAGTTGTTAAACACAATTGAAAGTGGAATATTCATGGAAAAACAAAATTTGGTCATATCAATGCATATAAAAAAAAATTAGACAAACAATGCATATAAATTAAAAAGTGAAGTTTATTGTTATGAGATAATTGCATAATTAAGAACCCACTAATTTGGTTTGTGAGGGAAAAAAATTAGGATTTTAAGGAAAAAAATATGGAAGGACTTAATAGTATTATAATATAAAGAAAATAGATTTATTTATCAACTCAAAGAGAGAAAAATAGCACATAAAATAAACACCAAATAAACACGTAAAATAAACACACAAAAATAGTAAAAGAAACGCAAAGTAATGCCTAAGGTGATGGGGTATTTATGTGTTTAAGTGGTTATAAGTTTTACATAAAAAAAACTAACCGTATAAGGAAAAGTTATTTACATGTTGGCATGAATAAACTTCATATTGGTATAAATAAACTATGTATTAAGTAGTTTAATGGTTTGTCTAAAAAAATGGCTTAGAGGTAGAAAGTGGAGAACGGTACCATAAAGACTTCGCTTTCATCGGATATCTGCATGGAAAGCAAACAATTAGACATGGAAAGCAAACAATTACACATCATAAACATTAGTGGTGCAATGGTAGTACATAGAAATGTCACCAAGCTATACCTAGTTTGATTCTCTTTGGGTGTGTTTTTTCATAATTTTTTCAGAAGTAAAAATTAAGGTTAATTAATGCAATTAAGGTTACGAGACTTAATAGGATTTATATATAACTAGACTCTAACTCGTGCGATGCACGGGTTTTGTAGACTTCCGTACATAAGTGTCAAATTGACTATATTTTTACTTGCAGAGATACATAGAGTAATATGTTATTACTAAATGACTGCAAAAAGCAACAAATAAAGATACAAAAATTACATCAATTTAAGTTATAACTTCTTTTTTTTACCAAGTAATATCATTAGGTTATGTTTCTGAATTCCTTCTTTGTCAACCTTTCATATTTGATTACATTCGTGTTAAAATAACAACTAAAATAAGCAAATTGAAAATAGTAAACATGTTTCAAAAGTCAAAGTGAGAAAGCAAAATAATGTTATAATCTAGTGTAATAATTTTTGAAAATAAAAAGTTAGAATAAATATCTTGAAGTAATATAATATAAGAGAAACAAAGAGACCGATAATATTTTATTTTTAATTTTATAATTCATAGTATAAAATTCACTTTTAAATAACCATACTTAATTGACTTTAGTAATTTTTCACATATATTAATTTTATCTGGGGTTGTTTCATATTTTATAATAGGGATTAAAACTATATGTTAATTTTTGTGTGAATAATAAATAGCGAACAATATTAGATTATTAGAAATAAAAAAATATTGAGGGACTAAAGCGTAGATTTTAACACAAGAGAGGAGGGGAATATAATTCAAGCTTCTCTCAAAGGAGGTGAGTGAAATATTTGCTAATATGTTTTGAATAAGAGGAGAGGGAACTGTATATTTTAACATAAGAGGAAAAATGAGTGTAATTCAAGCATTTCGAGAGATAATAGAGTGTAATTTACTCTTACAAAAAGGCTTTAGTGTTGTTTATCTATTTTGAAAGCAAAAATGGGAGTGGTTTATTGGCGGAAGTTAGTCTTGTTATATGTTATTTGATTCCTTGCAACCTTTTTTTCCTTCATATAACGGGATTAAACAACACTAAATGATTTTTGTTTTTTTTTTATTAATTATTTAATAATTGTGGTTAAGATTTTGGATTTGAAATTGTAGGTGATTCCAAGGGAAGCCAGAAATTTTGGGCTAGGAGAATGTACTTACTATGTTGTGTTGGTTGTTAGTGCGATAATGTGGCAAGCGTTTTTCTTGGGAGCTATTGGAGTTATTTTTTGTGCCTCATCGTTATTGTCGGGTATTTTGATTGCTGTGTTGTTACCACTAACGGAAGTGTTGGCAGTTGTTTTCTTCAAAGAAAAATTTCAAGCAGAAAAAGCGGTGTCACTTGTACTTTCTCTTTGGGGGTTTGTGTCCTATTTCTATGGTGAGATCAAACATGCCAAAGCAGACAAGAAGAAACGTGGTTTAGAAATATAGATGGGTCAAACTCTGGAGGGGCTACCTGGTCCGTGATTGGAATGTAGGGTATACAAATGTTTGAGTGTTTTAATTAAGCCAGGTGTTTTAATTAAATGTCTTAGTTTTTTAGGAAAATAAGGGAAATGCAAGTGTAATATAGTCTCATAAATATTGATCCCTTGGAATGGTGGGAAATGAGTCGAATCGAACCGAACTTATCTGAGCTCGACTTGACTCGATAAGATTTGGTTCGGCTCGAAACTCGACTCAAGTTCGATACGAATTTTTTTTAACTTGAATTCCGCTCGCTTAAAGCCCACGAACAACTCGATTCAGCTCGTTAGGTTCAATTCGCCAACTCAAATCAAATAATTAAAATGCCAATTTTTTCTAAAAGAAATTCTTTTTATAGATATTTTGACATTTAAACTTTTTATAAGGCACATATTAAATCAAAACTATCACCAAGAATCCCTAACCGTTGATTCACACAAATCCTTGGAAACTTGGGTTTTCAATGAATAATCATGTGACCCACCGCTTTAAATTAAATAGCGCACTAATAAGGAATTGTTGAATCCCTAATACATTGAAGATCTGAAACATGCTTCCTTTTTATATACTAATCTCCTCTATGTTGTTTTAAACCCACCGAAGTGGGACAATTTTATTTTCTCTAAGAGCTTAGACCAGAGAAAACTCTACATGTTGTTAACTTTTAATGTGGAATTTTTTTCAACATTTATTTTTGTAAATGAGACTACTCTTATTTTATTTTTTTAAATTTACTACTCTTATATTATCGAGTCAACTCATAAACCAACCGAGTCGAACTACATATAGCTCAAGTCCAACTCATTTATTGGACGAACATAATTTTCAGATCAAGTTCAGCTCACTTGATTCATGAACCGAGTTCAACGAGCAAACTGTCGAGTCGAGTTCCGAACTATATTCGAGTTGGTTCGGTTCATTGTCAGCTCTATCCCCTCGTAAGTATGGTTACAATATAGACTTTCCAATAATATAATTGAATTTCACTAGAAGCTGACATAAAGTGCATTGTGTTTATCGTAAAAAAGAATGTATTTAGTAAAAGAGAATTTTTATGAATAGACTTATTTGGACTTTTAACCCCTATAAATAGGGTGTGTTTTAATTTTGGTCCCTGTATTTCTTAATTATTTTAAATGACACTGTAAAATTTAATCACTTAAAATTCATCTCTCTACCTAGTTATTCTCTGCCATGTCACTGATTGGTCAAGTGGTAGTCTGAGTCATCAAAAGTTGGTGTGAATGGACAAAAATATCTCTGGCTTCTCCAACATGCGCAAAATGATTAAACTATACCTGGCTTCAAAACACTGACTCATTTCTTCTTCTTTTTCTCTTTATACCGCAGATCTATTCAACCTTTTCCTCTCCCTTTTTCAACAAACAGGACCAAAACACTATCGTCTTCTTCCTCTAACCATTTTCATTCTCTCTCCCAGATTGTGTTTCACCTTCTTCTTCCTTTGATCCCTTCTCCTTCACCAATCTCCCAACAACACCAATGACAATATCCCTCAATCCACGTGTCAAAGTTATCATCGTCTCTCTCCGTCATTGACGCTTCACCATTGTTACTGAGATTTAGGTTTCACAGATCTATGAATCAGTCGTTCAACGCCGGTGTTTGATGTTGTTGTCTACGAATCAGTTGTTTCACCAATCTTCACCATTGTTACAAGCTAATTTTCTAATAACCATTTGAAGTATCAATAGAATCAATTGACCATTTGTCTAATTTTCCAGAACCAGCAAACACAATTCAATTAATAAGCGAATCAATATTCCAGAATCAGTGGCACTTTCTATTAATAATCGAAGGTGATGAGGGTCTTTTACTTCCTTATGTTACCAGAAGGTACCAGTTCAAAAGGCAAGGAATGTAGTTACTCGACAGTAAGGAGAGGACTTTTTGGTCCTCTTCGTACTGTCGAGTAACCTTATCTCTTTCAGGTTGGGCCTCAAGATCTCTTGCTTCGGACTTTGAGTTCAATCCCGCTTTCGTAACTGGTAGGGCTGCTAACACAATCTCAATAGGATTATACGGGAATTTATGACTTGACATTCCTACCTTCTCTTCAGAGGATGGATGGGAAAGAATGGACCCGGATCTGCGTAGTTGATTTAAGGTTGCATTTAGTCTGGAGTTGCTGCTGCTTTAGAATCTCTATCTTGTCATGTCTGCTTTGTCTCCGGTTCTAGGACTGAAGACTAAAACGAAGGAAATCCCTAACTTACTCTATCTTTGAGGTAATGTGTTGTTGTGGAGAAGTTGGGTAATGTGATGATGAACACAAATTGAGTTTTGCGGCGAGCTGAGTTGGCTCAGTGGGATTCTGATTTTGCTTGTGATATTTATTAAACTAATTTAAGGTGTTTCTTGATTTTCTGGGTTTGGATTTGATGAGAAACATGTATCTGTTATTGTTGTTATTGTCGTTTCTGAATCAGAGATGGAAAAAGGTGGGGAAGATAAGTTTGGTGAGGAAGAAGATGAACTTGGGGGCAAATTGGTAATTTCATATTTTTCTAAAAGCCTCAAGAGTATTTTAGTACGTTCACATGAAATTTTGATTAGTCAGCAAGTGAATCAAAATCAGTAGTGTCACGTCACCTAATCAATGACATGACAATGATTAACTGAGTAAATAGATTGAATTTTAAGTGATTAACATTTGCAGTGGCGAATTGAAATAATTAACAAATACAGGGACCAAACTTAAAACTCGTATTTTTTGCAGGGGTTAAAATTGTAAATAGGCCTTATGAATATTCTATTTTTATCGCTCTTTTTAAGATTCATTCTCTTGTACGATGAAACTCATATGAACTCTACCGTTTTATGTCAAACTCATTTTAAAAGTGTAGAATCCACATTAATTTCATCAAGTAAAAAGGTGAGTGTTATAGAGAATGTTCTTTGTTTTTTTTGTTTAGACTTATTTTAAATACACAGTTTGACACAAATACTAGACATTGTATGTGTTTCGTATTTATATTGTATACCATGTTTTATTTTTATTTATTTATTTTCAAAATAGAGAAATATTATTTTTGGTAATAATAGAGAAATATTTTTTTAGCAAAAATATAAATTTGTGCCGTTATGCATTTAGAGTAGAGTTGTCAAAACGGGCGGCTTGACCCGTTTACGGTATGCTCTAACGGGCTTCGGGCTTTATCGGATCGGGCCAAAAAGCCCGGTTGGAAAACCAGACTTGAACCCGGCCTACACGGGGCGACCCGTATTAAAAATTATATATTTTTGTTTATAAAAAAAGTACTATAAAATACTCCTATAAGTTTTTTATAAATAATATGTTTAAATAATGTCTAGCACAAAAATAAAATGTAAACATTTTTGTACACATGTCGTAAACTAAAACGGCGAGAAAAACAATTTAAAATAAATTAGATACGTTATGGTTATAGATATTTATATATTCGATCTTTAAAATTATAAATAACGAAACGACTAAATATAATTTTATATTACATTTATATTTGTGTTAATTCATTGAATTTTCACTTTTATTTTTTACTATAATAATCAACTAAGTAAAGAATTATTTGAAAAATATATATAATTTATAGGATTTTTTTGTTATGCGGGCTAACGGGCTACCCGCGGCCCGTTCAGGCTAACCTTAACGGGTACCAGGCTTTTTAGAGTCGGACTAGAAAACCCTATTAAAATTTGGGCTCAATATTTAAGGCCCAAACCCTATAATTAATCGGGTTAAACGGACCGGTCCATACGGCCCGTCCGTTTTCACAGCTCTAACTTAGAGTTTTTTTTTTAAGTGAACCACTTAGAATATCTTATGGGTCGTGCTAAAAAAGGAAACAAATGATCAATTTTAGATACAAAATGTCAATTTTTAAAATTTTAAATTATTGAATGTATTATTTTTAAGATAAAGTTTCCTTGTTAAACGTTTAATCAAGTGTCTTAAGAACACACTTGCTATCATTTCTTATATTTTATTAACCACTCAAATGTGCATTTCTACTGGTTATCTAACTAAACATATTTCCCATTAATCACCTAAAGTAATTCATTAATAATTAAAATGCAAGTCTCCCTCAAAAAAGTTCAATAAAGTGAAAGTGATTAATCATTTATTCAACATAGTTATAAAATGACAGAAGCATATGGATATTTCATTAACCACTTTTTGTTCTTAACTAAAATACAAGTTTTTTTTTTCGACAAATCTAAAATACAAGTCATTAACAAGCACATTTGTATTTTCTTTCATTTAAAACTGATTTAATTAAGTAGTTGATCACATACGTTTTAATGGTTAATGTCATCAATTTGAATTTATGTTACACAAATATTCTTCTATTGTCTAAAAAATATAAAAAAAAAAACGACAAAAAATATATGTACTGTTAGATGGAGGAAAATGGAAGTTCGTGAATGGCAGGGTGAGGTTTGTTGAACGAAGGAACGATGGTGAGTCGATCGAGAATAAAAACAAGAGTTGGGTGTTGAAGGGTTAGCTTCATGTGAAAACATAGAAGAAGAACGACGGTGGTCAACAGAGAAGAGAACGGAGAAGGGTTAGATTGTAAAGTGAGTTGGAAGAGAACTTAAAATAAGAAGGTTTGAATAAGTATTGAGAGTGTGCGAAAAAAATTACAACATGAAAATGAAAAATTATATTATGCAGTATTTATTTTTAAATTTGGATACAAACATATAATAACGTTGTCACAACAGTGCTAACAGAGAGGAACCCCTATAAATATAATACTAGCGTTTATCCAAAATGTTATCTAACCCTTATGTAATAGTGGGATTGTGATTGACTGCAGTCATAAAAATGACACAGTTACACAGTCAATTAAAACACAACCATTTGATCAAATAAAATGTGCAGATTCAACTTCTCTAGTTTTTCACTTTAAGCCACAACATAGGACAATGAAAAGATAAAGCAATCGTTCATCCTCTTCCTAGATTCACCTTCTATACAACTTCAACATCATTCCTTTTTATCCTTTTAAACATGTGAGAGCACTCACCATCTCAAATAAAAAGAGTTTTCAGATTTTGGTTTCACTCAATTTTTTTTTTTCATTGTTTAATTATTTGTTGATCCAAAATCATATGTGAATTTATTTCTATTTTTTTTTTTATCAATTCTGGCCAATTCATTCTAAGGGAAGTAAGTGTCATTCTATCAAGAATTCCAATTCATTCTAATTTCTAATTTATCAATTTCACAGTGAGGGGATGTTTTCGTTTATACAAATTTCAACACGATACTTTAATTCAATAAGAAGTTCAATTCATGGCAGAGCTTTATGGATAGCTAATAATTTGAAATTAAAGTATCTGTGTCGTGGAAGATGATGAGAAATGCATCATGCAGAGGATGATGATGAATATGCGTTTTATTTTTACTACCTTATGTTGTGGGCTAATATGGAAAAATGAGAGAAAGTGAATAGGCCCCTTTGATTTGATGAAAGGGTTGTATTTTAATTGACTGTGTGACTGTGTCATTTTTATGACCGCAGTCAATCACAATCCGTAATAGTGAATGTTTATATTTTATGTCAAAATCTTGTTTTAAATACATCTCACATATGTACAAGTCCCAATAAATTATTCATCAATAATTTTTTTATGTTAACAATGGAAGTTAAACTCATGTTTTTTAAAAGTAAAAACCAATTTCTTATCAAATACACCAATTTTGTTTTTCTTTTTAAGAAAACTACACCAACTTTTTTAAATACTACTCCATTCTATCACTGTGATAAGCAAAATTTCATTTTCAAGGTTTAATAAATAATTGATAATCTAAACAAACAAAATTTAGAGAGATTAAAACCAAAATAACATTAAAATTGTAGGAATTAAAATCATATTTAAACCCATTATTTTTTAATGTAAGATTCAATTTCGACTACTTGTTGTGTGAACCAAGTAGGACTGCAATATGCAATAAAACTCTTCCTTAAAAGATTTATCACTGCTACGTACATATGCTTATGACTAAATTCAAATTCAGAATCTCTAGTATTTAAAACTTAGTAGTAGAATTCCTTCAAAAAAAAACTTAGTAGAATTATTATATACCGTTAAAAAAAACTACAATAATAATCAAAAAAAGAATAAGAATGTTGAACTTGTGTCGTCTCGTGGGTCAGCTGATGTTACTTGCTTTGCTTGAGGTTCACTAAACGACTGGATAACAGACGGCCATTTTCTTCCACCATTCAATATGGGTATCTATCTACTGGTCAAAGTCGAAGAAAGCATATTTAAAATTTCAGATTCTTATATTTGATTGTACTAGCTGTATTCCTTTCCTTATTACAAATAAAAAACCGTGGCAAATCCATCAACTAAATGAACATAAGAAAGCATAATGCTCTGACCAAAAATATTACCAACCGACAGTACATTATAAAATAGAGAAATAGCTTGAAATTAAGCAAATCATTCAGCTAAAAACAAACGTCGTAAACTTTGGAGCTTTCTTCTATTTCGTTTGCTGCTTTTGACCAATACACCAAAGTGTCAAGAGAAACAACAAGAAAGAGTATTAAAAAAAAGTACATGACATTCAAATTTTGTCATTAAATTTAGACACTACTCATATCAATATAGTCTATATATTTTCAAAAGATTAATAAGTTAGGTCCATTCGTTATAATTTGTAACTATTTAACAATGGTGAGAGGCTATAATGATGTATGCTGAATGTTTTGGTGGCTCATATGCAAGCTTCCACCATTAATCTCACTGCACCACATTCTCCTTCTCTTGATTTCAAACTAACATTAAGAAGTAATTGAACATATGCTCAGCGCTCATTATGTTCCCACTTCCCAGCAAAGTGGCTAAGCATGTTCCACCTTTCTTTTTGATTTGCCCAAACGCATTGAAATGTTATGGTTCGTACAGTGTCAACCAGTTAACCTCAGTAGTTGATTTGTTTTTCAATACTTAATCATTTGTTGGAATACACGTGGAATTCAATGAATATATTTTCTTAAAATAATAATGGATGTTTAGACGTTAGACCAAAAATGCACTAAAACTCTATTTTTTTGCGCTACCCTCAATTTTTAGAGAAAGACAACTCTAGTAATCTGAAATTCAATTTTATTTTATTTTTTGAACAAGCCAAAATGGAATTATATAACAAAGCAGTCTCAAAAGCATAAGGTGTACTTTAGAGACTACAAAAGAAACCAAGAGTTACATCAATTACAAACACAACACAGCAGTCGAACACTTGCCTATACCCAAACAAACAAGAGGGCAAGACCACCACTGCTGAGTGTCAAACACAAAGGTAGCTTTTTTAGCTTTCAACCACCCTAAAGACAGAATCTTAACCTTATCTAGTAAACGGGGAATGAGAGTAACTGCATTATTAAACAGACGATTATTTTGCCCGTTCCACATAACCCAGGCACAAAGAAGCCATATAAGTTGCATAAAAGAACGTCTAGATTTAGCACCACCTGTCAAATAAGTAAACAGAAAAAAATGGTCGGAAATATTATCAACATCCATCCCATAACAACCAATCCAATCACACACCAAATGTCAAAGGGAACCAAAAGTGTTGCATAATAAAAATAGATGTTGTGCCGTTTTAGGATGACCGCAACCAGCAACACATAAGGACATATCAGTCGACAGAACCCGCCGAGCAATCAAATTAGACTTTGTTGGAAGACGATCACGGAGGAGTCTCCACGCAAAAACTGAAACCTTCAAGGGAACCTGTTTATGCCACACCAGCTCTGAAGCAGAAGTCTCACTAGTATGATCCAGAGAGGTTAACAAATTATATGCACCATGAACTGTGTATCCATCTGACGGCGCAGGAAGCCAAACCCATCTATCTGAAACATTAGGAAACAAGAGAACATCAAGAAGTAAAGCCCTACACTCCGCTAACATCTCCTCCTCCCACTGCCACATCCTACGCCTCCACCTCCACACCTCTCCCCATTGCTCCGCATCAACAGAGAACAAGTTTGCCACAGTCAAGAACTTATTCTCCGTTAAGTCAAACAGACGACGAAAACAATCACATAAAGGAACGTCCCCTAACCATCTATCATACCAAAACGATGTATCAGTCCCATCTCCAACCCTCCGCATCACGTGGCTATCGAACCAGCCACTCTCCCCAACACCACCCATGTCCCTACATCGACTCACCTCCCTTCCCCAACAAGAAACACCCCCGCCCCCAACCTCCAACCTGCCACCTAATTCGCCATACCCGGCAACTAAAACCCTATACCACAAACCACCTCTGTCCACCAACATCCGCCAACACCATTTGCCTAACAAAGCACTATTAAACTCCTTCAACTGCCTCACCCCCAAACCTCCGTACTCCTTTTTCGAACAAACAGTTTTACAGCCTATCCAAGTAATTTTTCTATGATCCTCACTACCCCCCAAAAGAAATCACTAAACAAAGATTCAAGGGAAGAGATTATACCTGATAGAGCTTTGAAATTCAATTACTTGTTATTTATCTTCGCTTACAAACACTCTTTACGCCTATACAATTGAAAGAAGATACAACTGAAATGCTTATGATTATAGACAGGGGCGAAGGGCTTCAATGCAAAATTGGCTAGCCCAAAAGGAAAACAAAATTTTGAATAACTTGCATAGTTTTATACGTAGCTACCCCATTAATATATTACTGAACTACTCCAAACAATTTTGTTGGTTCAAAGAGAAATGATATTAAAAAACATTGATTGTCTATTTAGTTCGGTATCAGTTATGAATAATTTTGTCTTCTTAAAACTCCAAAGAGCTCACCTTTTTACAAATAACTATTGTTTGCTTTTATTTTCTTCGATGTTGTTTCATTAAATATAAGTAAAAATTATTGTGAATTTACTTTACTTATTGATCAAGTTTAATATATTAATTTTTAAAATATAATTTATTTCTTCTTTATATATGGCTCTCTCTTAAAAATTATGCTAGCTTCGCCACAATTAATTACTGAGCAAAGATAAAAAAAAATTGCCATTCACGCCTATACCAAATACTACTCCTATATCATTCACGTCTGCCGGCAAAACTAACCGTGTAGTATTTCAAGCCTCCGAGTTAAAAAAATGAAAAATAAAAATTCAGGGAAGTTAGAAAGATATTTAAAAATGCTTTTCAATTTTTCATTTATTTCGTGTTTGGGGTCATCTTATCTTTACTTAAAGCATCCACATTGGTGAGGTCTTCACCATTTAAAACCTAATACCTAATAGGTACTCCAATGCAAAAAAAAATTTCCATGGTCTTCTAGGACCCAAAGTCTCACTTAACACCCCAATGCTTAAGTGGACCCACGTTACTTTTGCTTAAAATAATCTTTGCCATTGTACTATTGTTTTTCAATTACAATTTACCTTGACTTTTTAATGTTATTAGTGGGGATCCATATAGACCTTTTGTTAGAGGGTTTTCATTGGAGTGATTGAGTACTATTATTAAAAAAAAATATATAAAAAAATGATGTCTTCATGTGGAACCCATTTAAGACCTTAAAATTGAAGGTCTCCATTGTGGATGCTTTTAAGAAGAATATATAAACCGCAAAATAAGTTGGGCTAAACACTTAATTTAATTAATTTGATGCTAACACGTGCAATGTGTATGTGAAATTGAATATAATTTAGTCTAAATAAGTGACAAAATATTAAAAGTAATAATAGTTTTGATTATTAGATGTGTTGCTGGGTTGCATATTTTTATTTTGTTGAATTATAAAGTGATCTATTGTGTTTATTAAATATAATTTTCAAGTCGAAATTAAAGTGCATATTGCATACTATACTACTACTAAGATTAGGAAATAGTGAGCAAGAACTTAGCTAAGATTAGGAACCAAATGCAACAAAGTAGTTTTAGCACATTAATTTGCTGAAAACTACCTGAAGGCAATTAGGCAAACAAGCTTTCATATTGCCCAGCCGATTTAATATCAAAGTATATTAGAAGCTCTCTTAATTATTTCTCAACCTAAAACTTGTCAACCTAATTATCAACGTATATAAAAATTCATCAATTTAGTTGATTACATTTTAATAGTAGATATTAAATTGATAGAATATGAATCGGCTTTGTAAAACTATTTGAGAGTATTTATGATAACAACTTACCACAATTTTCATAGTTATTTTATTTTTTAAAAATTTATCCTATTAAGTTCTTCAATATTGTTTATAAAACCAACTATGTTTAACTATAAAAATAGCTTTTGAAAACTTATATACAAACGACTATCATGATAAATGCTTATCCTATAAGCTGCAAATAAACTGTTTAGTTGCACAAAAAATATCAAAATTGTTTATGCAAACGTAGAATGATTCTACCACTTGAATTGAATGTTTTCAAAAAGTTAGAATTTATAACTTTTTATTATAAAATTAGGCAAATTCTAATGAATTGGTATACCAAATTCTTAAATGAGTTATTTTTTGTAAGGAAAAATTATTTACCCACAAATTTATAGTTTGATTCACTTATGTCTTTACGCAAATCATTTTAATTTCAATTTATTTTTTTCATCAAAAATCAATTTTACTACAAGTTAATCAATTTATTTTTATCAACAGAACAAAGGGTAGTTAAACTTTTACATTTAGCGGCAAATTTCTGTGCGACGCATTGAATCTGCCGTGAAGGTTTTCATCGGCGACGCCGTAGCTTCAGATGGCAAACCAATCTCTCACCGCCGTGATACGACGGTACGACACGCTAAATCTTTCTCTTACTCATTCCCCATATACTTCTTCTCTCTTCGTTTTCTCATTACGCAACAATTCGCAGCAGCATCAGTTTCTTTTTGGGCGCACGAACTCTCTACACCCACGCTGCATTTTCAGATAAACACAATCTGAAGACCTTAATTTCGCGATTCAAACCTTCAACGCAAACTCCATTGCCAGTGCTTCAAAATTGGGTTGATCAAGGTAACAAGCTTGCATCATCGGAACTGAGATGCATCTCCAGAAGGCTTATCAAATCCAAACGCTACAATCACGCATTCGAGGTTCGGTTTTTATTTACATGTTTATTACATTCCTGCAATTTGTATGGTTCGAAGTTCTAAAATAGTTAATTGTGGTTAATTTCGAGCTTTCACCATTTAGGGTTTAGGGTTTATGTTATTCAAAAATTAAAATTAATAAAACCATTTCTTTGTCCTGAAATGAAAATCAATAAAACACTGTAACTGATCATCGGTTCTTTTAATCTATGATGATCATGTTATTGCAATGTGATTTATGGGTTTTAGCTTTTATGAGACAGTCTATTCAATTCGTCAAGCTATTTAAGCAGGTTAATTATTCTCTGCACACAGGTATTCAATTGGATGGAAAACCAACAAAATTTCCGCATAAACCCAGCTCATCATGCTCTGAAATTGGAGTTAATCGCTAAAAATTGTGGGCTAATGGAAGCTGAAGAATATTTTATGCGTATACCTGACTCAGCTGGAAAGAAAGCCGCCTATCTGCCACTTTTGCGTGGCTATGTAAGAGATGGGGACACCAGTAGAGCTGAGACTTTCATGGAGAAGCTCTATGAACTGGGGCTAGTGGTAAACGCTCACCCTTATAATGAAATGATGAAACTATATCTTGCCACATGTGAGTACCGGAAGGTACCCCTAGTTATCCAACAAATGAAACGGAATAAAGTACCCTTGAATGTTCTGTCTTACAACCTTTGGATGAATGCTTGTGATGAGGGAGAGCGATATGGGGTTGCAGCAGTGGAAACAGTTTTTAGAGAAATGCAAAATGATGAGAATGTTGAAATGGGATGGAGCAGTCTTGCTACTTTAGCTAATGTGTATATGAAAGCGGGACAATATGAAAAAGCCATTCTAGTTCTAAAAAATGCTGAGGAGAAACTGTCTACATGTAATCGTCTTGGTTACTTCTTCATCATAACACTATACGCCTCTTTGAAGCAAAAGGAGGGAGTCTTGCGGTTGTGGGAAGCCAGTAAGGCAGTTGGTGGAAGAATCAGTTGTGCCAACTACATTTGCATACTAACAAGCTTGGTGAAGCTTGGGGACATAGCACAAGCCAAAAGAATCTTCAGAGAATGGGAATCTAATTGTCAAAAATATGATATCAGAGTCTCTAATGTTCTTTTAGGAGCATATGTGCGGAATGGATTAATCGAAGAAGCTGAATCGTTACATCTCCACACATTGCAGAAGGGTGGCTGTCCAAACTACAAGACGTGGGAGATTCTCATTGAAGGATATGTCAACTGGCAAAAGATGGATGAGGCTATAATTGCCATGAAAAGAGCTTTGGGTATGTTGAAAGACTGCCATTGGAGGCCGCCACAAAGAATTGTATTAGCCATAGCTGAATATTTGGAGAAATGTGGGAATTTTGAATATGCAAACGAGTACATTGCAAATATTCATAATTTAGGTCTTGGATGTTTATCATTGTATAAAATATTGCTCAGAATGCACCTTTCTGCTCAAGAACCACCTTTCCATGTCCTTAAAATGATCAATAAAGATAAAATGGAGATGGATGGTGAGACAGTTTCCATTCTTAAAGCCTTCACTGGGTAAGTAACATCAAATCCATTGGAATTTATATATTGCTTGTTGCAAGATGTACATTTCTACTTGTCTCCCTAATACACGTGTTGTTTACATGTTCAGACTGAAGTGTTTGGAGGTGAAGCAATAATCTTGGAGTCAACCTTTTTCATGAGGTAAATATTTTTTAATTGACAATTTAAAAAAAAATCATACTAAATAGTAAATACCATCAAATTAATCGAACACATAAACCAAAGTGCAACATTGTCACATAAGACTAAGAATGAAGATTTTGTATACCATATTTATACAGACTAGCAGCTTACTAGAAACATGATTGTCTATAAATTTATTAATTCAGTATGGTTAACAATAACATAAATCTTGGTGATTTTAGTTGAACAGAGGCATGCCACTTCTTTATCTTTGTTGATGGGCACTCCTATTCCTAACATTCTTTTTTATCAGCCAATTGTCCCATTTTAAGCTGGTCAATGATTGAAACTAGAAATTTCTAGAAGACAGAGTATAAATTAATGGCTAACAAGCTTTTGGTAAATTTGTAGAATCTGGAAAAGAAGATGGTCGCCAACCAACTGAAGGAGGAAGAGCTGCAATTGGTAAGACATTTTCTATCTCGTCCCCAATAGCTTGTGTTTACTCTTCTATTTTTCTTCAAATCATTTTTGTATTCCATCCGTGAGAACATGATGATAACCCCTGAACCTGGGAAAATATATAGGAATATATTGCGTGAGATATCATCTATGAACTATTAATGCAATTTTGAAGATGCTCCTATTAGAAAACTGTCCTTATGCTGATGTACCGATGATGGTTTACTATGAACCATACCTTCACTACTAGCTATATCAAGATTCTATAAATTCCACTAAACATACTCTATATGTTAGATTGAACAATTAGCATCTTTGATTTATAATTTTGATTATTGATATCCATGTCTTTTAGCCTTTATGTTTCGTTTCCTCTTCAGTTGAATTGTGATGTATGAATTATGATACCCTTCAGCCTTATCCAAGGAGGCTACATCCTTATCCCAAGAGTCATTTATGATTTAGCGAGAAGGTGAAAATATATTTATTTTCCTTTAACATAGGAGATGGAATAGTTCTGCTTGACAAAAGACTTGATATATTATTTTCCTTTATCATGGAAGAATCATTATACCCTTGATATCATAGTATTCTATGGGGCATTTAACGTTTTGATTAAACAAGCGGCTTCCCATTAAAATTACTTTTACAAGAAATAATAATTTCATTGTATTGTTCTGTGTTTACATGATTAGTTTAGGTTTGAGCTCAGGTCCGTGTTTATAGGAATTATACCACGCATATTGTCATACACACATAACATGAACAAAGCATTAACATATTGCATGATATTGGCGTCGCAGACCCATATATCAATATCATACACACATCAAACATGATCGAAGCATCATCATATATAACCTATTGTATTGTATAGGTGTGGCAAATCCTCTTAAGTTGATGAAGATGTCAAGACCTTGTGGAAGGCCTTGTTGTGCTCAAGCAACTTATCATGAGACGGCGTGCATTCTTTGATAATAGGAAGCTCAAGAAAGTCATTGAAGTAAGCGCTAAGTTTAGCCATGGACTCTGTATCAATTAGGTTTATGCCTACAGTTTCTTCTACCACCCGAACCCAACGTCCGAAAAACCCAACAACAATATCAGCAAAGCCTATATTTTCACCTCCAAAGTAGCGCCTTCCCTCAAGTCCACTTTCAAGGATCTTCAAATTCTCACGAGCTTCTTGTGCTGCCTTCTGTTGTTCCTCTCCTATTTTGAAAAAGGTAGCTAGAAATGCTGGCACACACTGAAATAGAAAAGGTTGGTTTTTGTATTATAGAGGCAGGATATCTAACATAAGTTGAAAACTGAATTTAGTTTGAGTTTTGCAAAAAGTAGCATACATATTTGTATAATATAATTGTATAATTATCATAGTTTAAAAACTGGACCGGAGATCGAAATGTTGAGATTTTTGAGTTATAGTTTAATTGGTTCAACAATATATGAATCACATGACAAATAAATAAATTAAAAAGTATGAACTAGACTGCAATGTAATCGAGATCAAACCAAACATCAAATTGGTTGGTTTCTGGTTCAACCAGTTGAACCAGTTTGATCATGTTTTTTGAAAGTTATGGCTTTTATACCTTTTCATCGGCGAATTTAGCCCAGAATCGCGCCTTGGCCCTCTCATAGGGATCATGTAGAAGAAGAGGATTTTGCTTCCAGATCTCATCAATATACTCTAGAATCACTAGTGATTCTGATATGGACTTGCCGTCATGCACAAGAACAGGTACCTTCTTGTAAACAGGATTATACTGCAAGAGCTTATCACTCTTGTTCCTAAAATCTTCTTCAACATATTGGTATTGAACCCCTTTTAGTTCAAGAGCCCACTTGACCCTCAGGACAAATGGACTCCCCCAGAACCCTAGTAACGTGAGTGAGTCTCCTGTCATTTTTGCTTTTAACCAAACACCTGCTCTCTCTCTCATTCCTAGTTCTCTAACAAGTGCAATTTATTCAATGTTATCATTATTAGCCATTCAGTAAGATATGGCTTATACTTGTACACGTAGTGCCGTCTTCGGTTGACTTGAGCGAACATGGAAAAGTATTTGTCCCCAGTTTGAAAATTGAAATCATATACTATGCACACAGTTCTCCCTCTCTTTTTTTATGATGATTAAAGATGTGGGAGGTCACCCATACCAATACTTTTGTTCTCTTTGTTCCAAAAACGCGAGTTGACGTCAAACAAAAAACGCGATAGTTTATTCTCAATATTCACCCTAACTCTAATTGAAAGCCATTGTGAATTTGTGACTTGCCTTCGATTTGTTATGATTTTCCTTGTTCTTTTTGTTAGGTTTGCACTAATTGATTAGGGACTTTCTTACTGCCCCACTCCTCTCCCGCGCCCTTCAAAATTTTCATATTGCCTCCTCCGTATAGATTCTAGATTCTGAAGCGTGTTTTTGGGTCTTAGATTCTAGATTTTGAAAGCTATTAGATGATCAAGAATTTTGCCATTAAACTACGTTCTGCCTCAACAACAACAAAATTCAACTAAAACAAAATTATGATTTTTATTGGTTCGACATATAGAATTGAATCAATGTTCCGCAAATTGAGTGTTAACTCTCCGAGTTTACCGAATTTACGTTTTTAGGTACCAAAATCGTGTTAACTCGAATGTAAACTCGATTTCTGGTAAAATCGGAAGGTTTGACGAGCTTGACCGAGTTAACACTAAGTAAATTCGTGTAAACTCGACCGAGTTTACCGAGTTTTACGAGTTTATATCTAAAATAAAAATAAAAGATTGGCCCTTTTCTTGGGCCCATTTTTTTCAAAACTCAACTCATCTTCTACAAGCACAAAGATTGAAACGTTTACTGAATAGTTACTTTTACAATAACATTGTTTCTGAAATGAAATATTTCTTTTTCTTTCTTTTCTGAGTTCTCAAACCATGAACATGAGAGCACATACCACAGGTTGCGATTCCGACGGTGGAAATTCAGATTGCGACACTAGTTAAGGTTGCGGTGGTGGTGTTTATTGATCTTTTGAAGAAATTAACTAGTTTATTTTTTAGATAGTTTTATTAACAACTTTAGGAACTTGTGAAACTTGCTTTTTGGATGGTTTTATTGAAATTTTCTATTTTTGATGGTTTCATGGATGACTTAAATTTAGAGACTTATGAAACTTATGATTTTGTGCGTTATTTTGATGCTAAGTTGAGCATAACATTTTATTATGGTAGTTCGGTATAATTTTTCTTTGTAATTAAGTCATGTTTTGCACTATTGACCTATTTACAATATTATATTAACTTATATATGTCATGCATAAAATAAACTTTATATAATATTAATTTTAGGTAAACTCTTACGAATTCTCGAGTCGACTTTACCTAGGCAAAACGAGTTGAGGTAAACTCTCGAGTTGTAAAACCTTGATCTGAATACTTAACATCCATATATGTTTCATGTTATACAACTTGAATTGTGTAAAACTCCCAATTCACCAATTTCTAAACACATTGGGATTTAATATATTGATATATTTCGGATTCTATATACCAAACGCGTAAAATATTTGGTTGACTTATTCAATATTTTTCAAATTCAAATTTGAACTTCAAAAATATAGCATGAACATTTAAATCAAAATCCAGATAAGTTTAAATGATATAAATATTATAAAATTGATGTAATAGAATAAAATTAAAATTAATATTATACAAATAGATAAGGCACACACTCATTTTTGTTTGTCTTTTGCATCCCACCAGTCCAAATAATAACGAATTTAAATTTTATAGTTTGTTGTTTTTATACATTAGCGTTTTTATAACAATTGTCCTAAGAGTACTTTTAACATATTTTTTTTTTAAGTTTATGTGGATTTCCTTTAGAAGAACTTACTTAAATTTGCTAATCTTTTCCCAACATTAATGACCTAAGATTTGATTTCTTCTTGATGAGCTTTGTTGCCACTTATATTTATCACTCTTACGAATAAACATAAATTATACTCACTAGAAATTTCCTTTGAATGAAACTCACAATGTCAATATGAATGTTACTGGTAATTCGGCCTGTGAATGTCTGCAACTAGAGCGGTAAATGCATCAAAAGTTTTTACCGTAACTTCGGAATTTATTTCATGTCATATTTGAAATTGATTCTTTGAGGACAACTTCTATTTGAAATTGACTCTTTGAAGAGGCTTTAAATCTTTTTCACATGTTGGATTGAAATACCTCAATTTCTCCCTGCTTCCGTTTTTTAGTTTCATCATGTACCATTATTTTGGAAGGGAACAGGATTCATGCACCATTTTTTTGTTATTCAGTTTAATACAACCAGTGCTTCCCTTAACGTTCTTTCTTTGTTTACAAAAAGAAAAGGAAGGAAGAGTTAAGGTCTCGTAAACCAAGTACCATTAGCATCAGCGGTTAAAAGGGGACCTAAATCCATAGGGGATTTCTACAAATTGTTAACTCGGCATTGTTTCTAGCATCCAGCTTCGCAAACTAGGCCGCACAATAATTACATTCGCGATAGATGTGAGATATATGCATCTGTCAGTTAGACTGCAACAACTCACTCAACAAAGCAACCTCATTGAGGAGTCTAATGGTATCCAATTAATCAGGAAAGTACTAAACATTCCGGCACCCCTCGTCCCAACACAACTTAATACATGTAAGCAAGCCCATCAACTCAGCATGAATGATGTTAGACCAACCAACAGATCCACTAAAGCAAACATGAATCAACATTCATGATTTTGGATAATACCTCCAAACCCTGCTGCAGCTGGGTTTCTCTTTACTTGACATTCTTTCAAAGAATGATTATTATAGTACTTTTTTTTTCCCGAACAATTATTACAGTTCTTTTGTTTCCCGCATTGTGGGTTAAGGCTTTGTCCTTTCGATGATAAAAATAACAAATAGATTAACTTCTTATCCAATAAATTATATCAAAAAAAGTAATAGATTGCTATCATAAACAAATAACTTCTTTTTTAAATGACGGACATTATAAAATAATTTTTAGAAGATAGAATTAAGAACATGATAAATGATCATATAATATTTCAAATAAAATAATTTTTAGAAGATTGAATTAACAACATGATAATTGATCATGTAATATTTCAAAAACACTTAATTTATTTATTAAAAAAAACATTTTGCATTGTTCGTAATTTAAAAAATAAAAGTGAGTCATTCTCTCTTAAACCCTCTATCTAAACACACCTTAAATGTATCGTATCAATAACTATCCGTCATTACATTTCAATACTAATTTATATTTTTCTGCCGATAATTTTGACTGTTTTTGATAAAAAAAAAAATTATTTGTGAGACTCACACAGTGAAGGAGTGAGAGTATGCTTGCATAAGCATTTTTTCTTATCATTGTCGGATAAAAAATTTCATTCAACTTAAACGGTACTTTCGCATCACCTAAAACACATGAGACACTTCTTCATTTTATGTTTCAACCATCCAACTTAAATCCGATGGTTTACATCTTTTTTTTATTTTTTCGTCATTTTGTATTATAAACTCAAGATATTTAAATCGTGTAACTTGCGCTATAATATGATCTCAAAATTTCACATCTACTTTAAAAGTGTTTCGCCTTTTACTTAAGTGAAAACCATATGTTTGTATGTCATCATTTCATATCCTCATATCTTAAACCTCCCATTTAATTCTTATTATAAACAATGTAAATGTTAACGGGTGCCTCCGAAGCATTAGTTAAGAAAACATAAAAAAAAATGTTTTCTCAAAAATTGTATATTTTACTTTTTAAAACTTGAAAAAATTGTTGATCTCGATACTAACTTTGTTTTGACATGACCTAAAACAATTCAAATATAATTAAAAACAATAAACTACTAAAAAAATATTGAAAAAGGAATGTTATTCGAAATGTGGGCCTATTTGGCGTTGAAAAGCGCAGGAAACGGGAAGCGATTACCTCGGCACGTGAGTCAGCGTGTTTGTCAAGCTGTCTCCTGTTAAGTCACGTGTCGTACGACTCCTTTATATAGTACTCACTCACTGTGTCGGTTTCGCCTAACATGCGAAACAATCAAGCAAACCAAATTCTCTCTCTACTCTCTTCACTCTAATCAGATCACTCCCATCACACCTTACCATACTCTCACCACACTAAATCTCCCCTCTCAGCTAGCAAAACACGCGCCAATACAAATACGACACGCAAGCAAGTTAGGTTACGAAAATAACACACATATTTATATATATATATATATATATATATATATAGAGAGAGAGAGAGAGTTTTCATACCCAACACAACACATCACAATCGCAAATCCTTATTCAAGGGATTTCCCCCAAATCTTCCATCCGAGAAGAAGAATTTTAGGGTTTCTCTATTTTCCCCCAAATTCTCCTCTCAATTTCTTCACATTTTACTCCGATTTACCAACTTCAGGTTCCTTCATCATCTTCTTCTTTTCTAGGGTTTTTAATTTCTATAAATTTGGTTTCTTATGATTGATATTTTATCTTTTGTTTGTAGAACCGAATTCGCTGAACTGTGTGAATGTTTGTAAACCTAATTTATAATAATTATGAGAAAGAAAAGAAAAGGAAGTGAAACTGATGCATCTACGGATCTAGGTGTTGTTAATTTGGATTTGGATCATGCTGGTTCTGTTGGATCTTCGAATTTGAAGTCTCATTACTCTTTAGAAGATTGTTGTAGGTTGAAGAAACGATGTAAAGAAGATGCTGACACTCACATTGAATTTGAAGGTTCGTTTAAGAGTAGGCTTGCTGGCATTGCTACTGCTCCTCCTTTTGGGACGTCGTCTTTGATTACACCGACTAGAGGGTTGAAAAGGAAGATTGGTTGTATTGATGTTGCTACTCAGATGGGTAGGAAGAAGAAGATTGATGATGATTATGTTACTGGGGAAGCGATTGGCCAAGGGAAATTTGGATCGGTTTATTTGTGTAGGTCTAGGGCTAGTGGAGCAGAGTTTGCGTGTAAGACTTTGAAAAAAGGGGAGGAGACGGTTCATCGAGAGGTTGAGATAATGCAACATTTGTCTGGACATTCTGGGGTTGTGACGTTGCAAGCGGTTTATGAAGAAGCTGAATGCTTTCATCTTGTCATGGAATTGTGCTCTGGGGGACGGTTGATTGATCAAATGCTTAAGGAAGGTCCGTTTTCGGAACAACGAGCTGCTAACACTCTTAAGGAAGTGATGTTGGTCATCAAGTATTGTCATGATATGGGAGTTGTGCATAGAGATATCAAACCTGAGAATATTCTGCTCACGAAATCGGGAAAATTAAAGCTTGCAGATTTTGGACTCGCCATGAGAATTTCAGAAGGTAATATGCAAACCCTATTTGGATGTATATTTTTCCTTTTGTGTGTGTATATATTCAACTTTGACTGAATCCTTTAGTAATCTGCCTTTATGTAAAACAAATTATCCAGTAGGTATGTATCTGCGATTCTGCGTTGTGTTTATATACGTTCGAGTGTCCAGTAGGTATGTATCTGCATTGTGTTTATGTACGTTCGAGTGTACTTATTTTTGTTATGACGTTGTTAACAATGTTTTTTGAGAGTATTAATCACAAATGAGCTTTCAACATAGACTCTGTATTTTGGAAGTGTTTGTTATAGCAACTTTTCCTATTTCCTTATATTCCATCTTCTTTTTTTAACATCATCATGTTTTTAGGAGTAAAAATGTCAGGTGGCTTTCATTTTGCACGGCCAAGGGCAAGGCCAACTCTTGCAAGTATTCTGTTTTCAACTTCATTTAAACTCAGTTTGATCCTCCATATGTCATTGTCGCACATTATCTCTCTAATGATCTTTGCTGCGAAATCAACCATAGAGTTTTAAATGGAAAATTTACCAAATAGCAGAAGGAGGTAGTTGATAGACACTACGACCCGATCCGTCCATAAAAACACTTGGCCGGACGGTCCATCAAAACACATGATCCGGATAGTAAACCCTACTAATAGATTAACCTCTTCGGCTTTTCAGCCTGTCACAGTTTATGCTATTGAGCAGCATCGTACTTGCGCCATCAAACCCGTATAGTAAACCCTAGTAATAAAGTAATCTTTATGGCTCTTCACTGTCAAACTATCAACCAGCCTCCCGATCACTCCTCTAAACTCTTCAACCAGTGAGCTGTAACCTCCAGCGATCTCTATTTTCTGACAAAATTCGTTTTCCAGCAACTTCTTGTTCTTCATTCCCTCTGTTATTCTGACTTTCCTATCCATCCTATACAATTTGGTTTTTTCTTTTCTGTTCTGTACTATTTGAACAGTTTATTATTTTTTATATTGTCTTATTTTTTTGTTCTACAGTATGCCAATTTAAGTTTACATTTTACAGTTCTTAAAAGAATATATTCTGAGGTTTTTATATATTTTTAACTTGCTATACTTTCTGGCATGCTGCTGTGAACTGTCATCCACCAACAATGACATTGTCATACTGGTCCTCTGAAACCATTATCACCAACTTAACTCCTCAAAGATGCAAAATTATCAGCATGTTAGTCCTTTACTATCACTACTTCAGTCTTCCAATGGACAAATTTGGTGACTACTGCATTTCCTTGAGGGGCTAATTTGGTGAAAAATTCTTTTAAGAACTACAAAGTAACACTATTATGTTTGGGGCTAATTTGGTCAGAGGTCTTTGAAGGGTTAGTGTGGCAACAATCTGATCTTTGAAGGATTAAATTGATGGTTTACTTTTGTAAAATGTTTTGGTGGTTTGGGTCATAGGGAAAATGCTTGTATATATTTGAACTTCACATGTTCTTATGGCCGGGCAACATTGTTTTCATTTTAATTTAAGCAATTGCAAATTTTATTAAAAAAGTTTACATATTTTAATCCGGTTCAGTTATCAATCAAATATTATTCGTTAAAGCAGTGTCTTGTAAGTTTTTTTTTTTAACAAGGCAATGTCTTATAAGCTTGAAATTTGTATCTCAGGTCAAAACTTGACGGGATTGGCTGGAAGCCCTGCATATGTTGCCCCTGAAGTATTGTCGGGCAAATACTCTGAGAAGGTTGATATATGGAGTGCTGGAGTGCTCATGCATGCTCTGTTAGTTGGCTCTCTTCCATTTAAGGGAGATTCGTTGGAAGCTGTTTTTGAGGCTATTAAGACTGTCAAATTAGATTTCCAAGCAGGGATGTGGGAATCGATATCTAAACCTGCAAGAGATCTTATAGGGAGAATGCTGACAAGGGATACTTCGGCCAGGATATCAGCTGATGAAGTACTTAGTAAGTCCATGACAGATTATGAATATATCATGTGTGATTGGTTGCCTATCTAATTGAAGTTTCTTTCATTGTAAATAAAATAGATAATAGAATTTTTTATATTTATCTTATGCTTTCCCAACTCCCGAGGAAGTTTGATAAATTGAAGATTTGCCTAGTTACAACAAGCTTTACTAAACATTAAACAAAACAACCCTTGTCTCTTGATTGATGATGGTTAATTGGTTATACCCTTCTGCACTTCTTGTGTCTATTTATCTTTTATGTTTTTGGTAGAACAGTGAATCTCTTCATGGTCTAGTACGATCTATTTTGTTGCATGTTCCTTTTCTGTACCTATGATACTTCTTTCATGTTTCTGAAATACTTTTTTGAAGAAAAAACAGCAGATAAATTATTATTTGACTGTTTGTTTGCCTTGCATGTTATACTAATATTCTGTTTCAATTTCAGGGCATCCATGGATTTTGTTCTACACCGCCCAATCAATGAAGATGCTGCCCATCAAAATAAAATTGAAGAATCAAACTGGTGCCACAAGCAGACAGCTTGTTGCCTCACCTGAACCTAGGTTAGGAAGAAACATGATAGATAATGGCTCAGTTAGCGAGCTTCCATCCTCTGAAAGTTGCTATTCCGATGATCAGGATGAATGTGCGTTGATTGATGCACTCGCCACTGCAATTTCACATGTGAGAATATCTGAACCAAAGAGGACCAGGTTGTGTAGTCCTACTGGCCCCATAGTTCAGCAAGGTTCATCTAACATGAAGGCTAACAACCTCTGTAAAGCATTTTGACATAACGACAGGCTGACACCACTTCCACTGCCTTTATATTTTAGCTATGGGCAAAAGTGAATTTTACATGCTGACATCCCATGTTAGTTTGGCCTGGGTCTTCTCGGAGTTCCTTTATAGTGTAAGATATAATTGCAAAACGTTTTTTTGTCCCTTTGCTCGTTAACTCAATAATAGTTGACTGACAGCTGAAATAATTGTACAGCCTATGTAAATAGAAAATTAATCTATTACTTCCATGTTCTTGATCCTCCTTTATGTGGTTTTGACAGAATATGATTTCACTTGGTGTTCGTTTGAAGATTGTAGCTCATTTTGAATAGGATTTTAGGGTAGTTAATTAGGGAAATTTATATGTAATGCTCTTAACTCCCTTGCCTTCCCGTTTCCAAAACACTACTTGATTAGTTGAGACAAGTGAGAAGAGGAAAAGAGATGTGAAACAGAGTCTTATGAGATAAAGAGAAGAGATTTTGAGGTTTGACGTGAAAGAAAGAGTAAAGAAATAAGAGAAATAAGATAGTTGGATGGCTCAACTAATTTGAGTTAAGAGATTGAAAGAGAATAAGAGTTAAAATTCAAGGTTCAAGTGCCGACAAATGGGAAAAATACCAACATAACAATTAACATGTTAAAAAAGGAAGAGAATAATAGTGTAACTTTTGAATGAAAAAATTCAAAATTTTTTGTATAGCTAATATAGCCTTGTTGGAAAAAAAAAACCGAGTCCTAGGAAGAAATAAGGATGTGTTTTATTTAATATAAAAATTTAATATGATATCATAACCTATCAAATAGGTCATCCACTATTTATAACCACATTAATCTCGACAGCGTTGGGCGTTTAGGGGAAAATTTTAATCCTGCATAGAATAAAGATCGAGTATGAAATAAGTTTATAAAAAGTTGCATTTCTTGTATTGTAAACGAGTTATACCTAATATAAAAATATAATGAATGTAAAGCGTAAACAAAAAATAAACCATTATCCACTTCCTCAAAAAGCAAATTCTCATGAGTACGGGTAACACTTCGGTACCTTGAGTTTGGTAACTTTGGTGAGTTTATCTCTATCTATCTTCTAACTAATAAATTTATTTTAATCACTCGTCTATCATTCTCTTTCGTCTAAAATACACTAAAGTCACCAAAATGCAAAGTCACTCAAGTATTCTCCCTAAATACTCTCTTTGTTTGCACAGGTATATGTATAGGTGCCAAAATTGTACCTAGTAGGGTTGATAGATATCGGTTTTTCTAAAAGTCGCCAAAATTGTACCTAGTAGGGTTGATAGATATCGGTTTTTCTAAAAGTCACTTTGTTGGAAATTATCTCTTTAACCTTGGTGACTTGGGTTCGATACCATGAGGAGTAAAAAAAATAGGATGATAAATACATGGGGTATAAAATGTAGGTGTTTACATGGTGTCATGTGAAGTTGTAGCAATCAAATTTAATTTCAAAGTCTGTATTTATAAAAAAAAAAATATCTGCTGTTATTTTAAAAGTTAGAGAATGTATTACTTAGTATGCTGTTAATTGTATTTATATTTTGTTAATTGTATTTCTTTTTATACCTAAATAAGAAATGAATAATGCCAATCAGTCACGATAATTAGATCATTAGAAACGTTAGAAAGTCAAGTGTATAGTTTCTTTGCCCTTTTTCAAAAGAAAAAAAAAATTAAACATATGATTGGTTGCGATGTATTGGCATTTTTTTTGTACAAACAATGCATGATAAATTAAATCCATAAGATATATAATAAAAAGATGTGTGTATTATGAAATTGAATAATGATATTTATGCTCTCAGGAATGGACAATTAAACATTTTATTTAGGTTAAATTACATCAGGGTCTTTAAGTCTGAGGTTTGTTTTAGATTAGTCTTTTAAGTTATTTTTGTCATACAAAAGTCTTTTAAGTTTGAGATTTGTAACATATTGGTCTTTTAAGTTATTTTGGTCACAAATAAGTCTTTTAAGTTTGTAAACGTTTTCCATTTAGTCCTTCTATTAACCAAACGATGATGTGGTAGAAAGACTAAATCGAAAACGTTTACAAACTTAAATGACTTATTTGTGACCAAAATAACTTAAAGATCAATCTGTTACAAACTTCAAACTTAAATGACTTATGTGTGATCGAAATAACTTAAAGGACATATATGTTACAAACATCAAACTTAAGGGTCCGTTTGATTCGAAAATTAGGAGGGGAGGGAAAGGGAGAGGAGGGATTTTAACGGAGGGGAGGGGAGATATTTTTAATTAAAAACGTGTTTGGTTCGCAAGGGGAAGGGAGGGGAGGGGAGAGATTTTAATATTATTTTACCGTTTTACCCTTAAACTTAATTAAATAAAAGAAACTGTTAGTTTTTACGATTTCAGAAACCGACGAAAGAGTAGCGCATATCTAAGCTGTTTATTTTATCTCAAATTGGCTCATGTATTTTGCTCTATGCATCGTATATATATTATTATTTTTATAAGAGCAATTCTTTGTAATCCTTGCATTTTTTGTCAATTACTTCCGTAAAAAAATAGCACATTTTTTAATATGTAATCAAAGTTGTTATAAGAAAAATATAACAAAATAATAAAATTTAAGGATAATTATGGCAATGCAATAAAATTTTAAAGAGATTTGCTCTCCTCCCCTTCCTTCCCCTCCCCTTCTACAAATTGAAACACATCAAATTAAAAATCTCTCCTCCCCTCCCCTCCAAAACTCTCGAACCAAACAGACCCTAAAAGTTCCTTAGTGTAATTTAACGTTTAATTTATGTCTAAATCGGTTGTATAACAAAAGATATATAAATTGTCAATGAGGTGAAGAACGATATATTTTATTTTCCTTAAAATAAATGATATATTTTATTTATCAGTAACTAGCGTCCAGACGGGCACTCCCGTGCCCGTCTGTCCGCTCTTTCTACTGCGCTAACGCATGTAACTCATAAACAGTATGTTTTTCAACATTTATGTTGATTTAGTTTTTTTTATATATATATATTTTGGAGAAAATAATTAGATTTAAAAGAATGACTAAGCTTGATCAAAAAGAGAAGTATCAAGGTTGATTAAAAAAAATGTAAGATATGTAATTCATGCACTTCTTTGACATGGAGTTACTAAATATATATTTAGTTTTGTGATGTATGTTCATCTATCTATGGAGGATGAATATACATGAAACATGAGTGACATTTATGGGGTTGGGTTTGATGAAGACTTTAAATCTTTCCCATTGCTACCACAATTTACGGAAAAAGAGTACACATATGCTCTTTTATTATTTCTCAAGCCATTTGAGTCTGCCACATAATTTAAAATTTAATAAATCAAAGGAAAATCAGTAGAAAAAATACGAACAAAACTTCGACGACACATCCAAGTCTTGCTAAGGACGAAGACATTTTAAAAAATATGAAAGAATATTTACACATTAGTCACACTACTTATTCAAATTTTGCGATATTTTTTATTGTAAAAGCCAATGTAACATAGAAAGTGGAATTTTAATTAAACTGGGGCATATAATTGATGTTAGTAAAATCAATTATATTGAATAAATTAAGAATATTAAAAAGTGATTAATGAGAATCAAAACTAAAAACAAAAAATAAATTAATTAAAACAAACCAGAGTTTTCAAGATAATGCACACAATATTCCTCCCATATTCAAACACCAAAAATAAAATGCACACAATCCTCCAAAAATGAAATAAGAAGAATTCTCGATGAAATACTCTCTAACAACATCAAGGCAACCAAGTAAATATTAAAACATATAAATTAGAATAGAAATATACTCTATACAAAACAAAACGGTAGAGGAAATGCATAAACCATGGATCACAAACTATGTAGAGAATTCCATTCTAATGCAACAATGACGTTCTCTATGTCCCATATAAACCATTGTTAGTGATTTGAATGAATTGAATTAACAAACAAAATTTGGTTTGAGTCTCTCTTTTTCTTTGTATATGAATTTTACTCTCATTTCACTAATGGAAAAAAGTTATTATTCTCCAATCTCTCTTGCAGCATAGTTATACTTTTTTTTTCCTGCTGAATATTGATTGATTAGAACAAATAACATGAGATAAGAGGTAAAAGATACAATATGCTTGTTCCTTTTTTTGAGTGTAACTTCAACTTTTGAAATATCAGACAGAAAATAAAAGCAGAGTAAAAGAAGAAAAAATAATATCATGGTTCCTGCCGATTAGTGGTAGATTGAAGTCGCACTCAACCATTTATTCATAGCCGCCGCCTAATGCTGCAGCGTTCATCTATATCTTTTTCCTTGTTTCTACTGCATGATGCTTCTAAAGATCAAACTTCATCTCCATGGATGCTGTATGAAAAAAGACGATGAACCATGACAGAAGTTATGAGTGAGAAAACAATTAGTTGAAGAAAGAAACTGTCATCAAATAGTAATTAAACCGACAGTTGAAAACGACATCAAACCTTTTAGAGGCACCATCATTCAAAGCATGTTTTTCCTGTACCAATGAAAGAAAACAAAAACATGATATAATCAACCAAATTTATGACCGCATAACGTAAAATAATCTATAAATTTATTTAGTGGAACCTGTATGTTGTAGTAGGAAAAAATAGTTTGAAATGGTCCTCCACTTGGTGTGCACAAACTTATTTCTTCAACCCTGAACAGTTGTGTAGAACTAAACCATGTATCTGTGAGAAATAGAATGGAAGCAGTTATTTTTTTATGATTGTTTATGCAACTGTGAGAAAGAGAAAGACATCGGTTATGCTTTTGTTTATGTGGGTAAGTCAGATTTTTTTTAAAGAGAAAGTTTGTAGTTATGTTTTTGTGTGTGATTAGTGAGTAAGATAGATTTTTTCTTTAATAACTGCCACCGTGTGTGATTATTAGTGGGTAGGGAAGATTTTTTTTTTAATAACTGCAATCAAGTAAGGGCATTTTGGGATTTAAAAAAAAGGCTACACCGAAAAATAGTATTGCCTATTAATAGATATAGATGATATATCCCACAAAGGGATTTCTACGAATTCCACGAAATAGCAGTGCTTCCTATCAATTTCTTTCTTTTTTGTTACAAAAATAAAAATAAAATTGAGTGTTTGGCGGAAAAAACGGAAGGTGTTGTTTTATTCTTTGTTTTCGTTGACTAACATTTTGTGGTAATAAGTACAATCCTTTATTTATTTCAGTCATTCTAAATATGAGATTTATTCTCTCCAAAAACAAAAAAAATGAGATTTATTTATTTGACCGGAAAAAAAGGGATTGTTAAGTTTTTTTTAGTTTAATAGTGGTGGATAGAGAGTCCAAAACAATTTTGCACACACGACCAATCAAAATATTTTAAATTGTCACGTCGATAAAAAAAAGAGCAATAATTCTGAAAAAAGGATATAATTCAGAGATTATATCTGGATGCAAAATTATTTTGGACTGTCAACTCACCGCCATTAATTTTTTTAAGAGTTAAGGATGTTTTTTATTCCTTAAAAAAATGATGCTTTTTATTGTTCCCCTAAAAAATATGATTTGGATTATCTCCGGTTCATTCTCTCTTGCTTTCCATTCGCCTTAATCTCAATCATTTACTAACTTTTTTTCTCTCTTATCTTTATTATTGTTTTTTCCTTCATGTATCAATCAACCGTTAGATTGAAAAGAAGATAAGGATGAACCAAAAGGACCGGAGAGGGTCCACATCCCAACAAATAAAGGATCTTTTTTTCAAGTTTCGATATTAATTAATGTCATTATGTTAGTCATTATAAGTCAATCAACATGGCTCTATATCTAAATATGATTTGGAAAAATTTCTAGTTAGATCAAACAATTAGGCATAAGTGGTTAGTGAATTCTACCAAACGACGAATGCTCACAAGAATCCGAGTTCAATTCTTATGCATAACAATTGTTGGCAACACTTACATACCTTCCTGCCGAACTTTGTACATACAACCCTTTTTTGTTAGGAACGGAATGTTAACCTAAAAAAAAAAACTACTCCCTATAGAATATCTTTCGATCAAATTTAGTCCCCGTAAGAAGTTTCATATATGGGTAGTATCCATTTGGTGATTTAATAAAAGGCTAAATATTGATATATATATTTTTGTTGAGATTTGATATGAATGTATTTTATAGAAACTAGCGTTTAGATGGACAATTTGTGCCTGTACGTCTCATTTTCTTATTCCGCTAATTTGTATAAATTACAAGTCGTAGTTTTTATGAAATTTTAATTAAAATGTAGTTTTCATGAAATTTTGAACAAAGTTGTACTAATTAAAGTTATATTAATAGATAATGAATATTTTACACTTCCATACTGTAACAAATTATACTTATCATTTTCATACCAACAAGATAACGAATATAATATCTTTAAAAATAAATATAACAAATATATAATTGTATATTTTTTTGAATGACATCAACAAAAAACATTTTTGCAGTCAAATTTGTCTAATGTATAATTGAAAAGAGAAAAAGTAGGTCCAAAACGGTCTATAGTATAGATTAAAAAATATTTAATATGAACCGTAAATTTAATAAGAGAAGCACCGCTCCTGATACACACGTAAAAATTAAAAAGATCGAACCCTCATTTTCGAATATAGTAATTTAGTTCCTAAAAACCCTAAATTGAGACACTTTAGTCATTTTGTCACGTTTTTTAGACAGCCATGTTTTCATCTTCTTCCTCCTTCATTTTCCTTTTCTTCTTCTTCATTAAATGATAAATGCACATACTGCATACGTTGATGATCATCAAAGAATGATGTGAGTTGAGTTGGAGTAGAAGTTCTTCAAATGTTGCTACTCTGAGAAATGAGGATCGTCTCTAATTGTGAACGTGGGATAAAATTATATATGAATGTCACGGACACGCACAATAATTTCTTTAGGTCTTTCTATGAGTATTCATATTTTAATATAAATTTTCATTGATTCTGCTTTTCAAATAGTTAATAGTGATAGAATGTGAATTCAAACAAAATGAGATTTTTTTCAATTTTGTTGGGACCAATTTGGATCTCGTAATATTTTTGAGATATTTTATTGTTGTTTGGTACTATAGAAGATTATGTCTTATTGTATTTTTATATCTATTAACATGAAAGTGGTGATGATTATGTTATAGAGGGATATGGAAGTTATGAAAATTCAAATGGAGAAGATGTAGAAGCTAAAAATAAATTTGAGTTGAATATAACTATTATTTTATGAAAGTCAGTATAGTTTGAGAATGTATGGAGATAGTTAGGCTTTCTAAGTTTTCAAGGTTATGGTTTTTGCTTGGCGGCTGCTCTGGAATAGATTATCAATTAAAGATAACTTATTTCGGCGTGGCGTTTTAAATAATGATTCTTGTATGTGTGTTTCTGGATACGGTACTCTGGAATCTGCTAATCATTTACTTTTACATTGTTCGTTCTTTGGGTCAGTTTAGAATTTCATTCTCGCTAGGGTTGGCCTTTCGATGGTCACCCCCTTTGATGCCTCAGATCACTTCACTCAATTCATTTTCGGCAATGGTGGGACTCAAGTGGGACAAACTACTTTGAAATATGGTCATTTGGTTCGTTACTGTGTGGGAAATATGGAAAGAAAGAAATAACAAAATTTTCAACGGCAAAGCTAGCTCAATTATGTATATAGTGGGCACAATAAAGTTGTTTTCCTTCTCGTGGTTGAAGGAGAAGTTTGTTCAATTTTTTTTCAAGTACCATGGTTGGTGGCTTAATCCCCTCACAAGGTTGAGCTACGGATAGCTGTTATTTTTTTATTTTTTTTTTCTTTTTGTTTTGTAAATATTGTACAAACTTTTCTGTATTTCCTGGACACATCTTGTACTAAGAATGACATTTTGTTTTGGTAATATATTCCATTTTAATCTCTTAAAAAAAAGTAGTTAGGCTTTCTGAGCTGAGAAAAATGAAATTGAAAAAGAAGACCATGCGGAATTTAGAAAAGAGAGTCCTTCAACAGACAAAATGGTCGAAGATAAGACGGAGTAACTAAGTTTAGATTTATATTATGCATCATTGTTACTTTAATCGTACATCCATGCACGTAAAAGATTATCTCTGGGTTAATTTTGTTTTCCAAGATGGGCAAAGTGCTTATGAAGTATATTACTATTAAAAAATAGTATAAATTAAGTACCAAAAAACAGAGTTCTCCATTGTGAAAGGACTGGATTTTCTGCAGTGGGATTTTTATGCTAGTATATATTCTATAGAATCCTGCTCTTTTTTATGAATGATGAGAATCTCACCAGATGAAAATGTCACATATGTACGACTTTGAAAACTGCAAAATACCATATTATCTTTTTTCTTCGCACAAAACCCACCTGTTACACAGAAATTACAAAGCTTTTTCTATACAACAAAACCAGTCATCATTGTGAGTCATTCAAAGAAAGACTTGGGATCATCAACAATGCTGAGAGAAGTATATTCCTGGAAAGCCTCATTTTCTGGACATCTTTGACCAAAGATACACAATAGTGAAACATATTAATGCGAAAAGGACCACGTGAACAATATGGTTTGAACCGTTTCGCACGATACTCCTGTTCAATCTTCTTAGATTATTCTTCACCCCAGCTTGAGCCCTTGCCATTGTCATTTGCTGTATTAAAACAGACAAAAACAAAGTATTAAGAAGACAGGCATGCATATTCTTTCAAAAAAGGTATTGAATGATATACCAACGGCAGATCAATGACAACACATCAATACTCAACAAAAGCCGGCCAAAACATGTTTCCTCTGTATTCATTTTTTGAAGCTGTAAATCATCTAATATTATAAATATAAATACTATAAACAATGGACAAACTTTGCATCAATTTAATTCATCTTCACATGCTAAGCCATGGATTATTATTACAATCCAAAATAATAATCCTAAAGTAACGAGGACCAACTGCTAGAAGGTCAAAACTTCATTTGGATGAGCGTTTGAAATGTTTTGCATAAATTTCATTTTGTAAAATTCATATAACTAAAATTGAGTTTGAAGTGAAGTAATTTATGTTTTGGATGTTTATATTCTAAAAGCAGGTTTGATGTAAAACTTGATTAATCTTCATATGCAAAACGATAAAGCGCTACTTATAAACCAAACTCTAACCTAACCATCCTAAAGTAAGGAAGATCCAATAGATGGTTCAGAACTTCATCTGGATTCAAGTTTTACATAGAGGTCCACTATAGATCATAAAATGGAATTTTTTCTTTTATTAGTCAAACTGTCAAGAGGTTCAAAATAAAGTAGCAGCGTTAACATCATGAATTCCCATTATAATTTCAAATTTTATTATCCTAAACATCATAAGAAAGTGACCCTAATTAAGTTACTGATTGAGAAACATATCCTGCCACTGTTAGTGTTTCAGAGTTCAACATCTAAAGAATTAAAATTTTGATAGTAATTAGTAAATTCATTTTCCTGATATCATAAAGCATGTAACAATATATACGTGTACTCCTTCTCAAGCTAATCCCAATGCGTGAGTAGAATATAGGTTATCCAATAAATGATGTATCGGCTGATTATAAAAAAAAAATGATGTACCAGCTGTTCCAGAAAATCTTGTTGAGACTTGACTTCTGTACCTATCTCTTCAGCAACCTGCAGCAGACATGTACAAAGTTATATGACAAGAATAGGAATAAAAAACGAAAATAGGAAGGAAAGGAAAAACCTCTGAACCTGATATGGTTTCATCAAACTAACTATAACAAGAGAAAATACATAGCAGCACATAGTTCAACAATAAGTCAAGCTACTAAGACTCTATTACACTCAGTAGTAAGCGGCGTCCGTGCCAGCATCGGTTATGAAATATTATATCATTTGTATCCCCTGTACAAGTTATATTTTCTAAAATGAAACATAACATACATTTTTAAAGTACTGGATTTCGCGTTGTTTATTTCGGGTAGCTCTGTTGATTGTATTGATTTATCTATCATTCAGTGAATGATCCTAAAATCGATCCACCAATCAAACTAATGAAAAAAGTTAACAAGCATCATTCATGAACAAGCAAATATAAGATCAATTTAACCATACGATTCTCTTAATTTTCCCTCTTTTTTTTCCTACTAGAAAAAAAACATAACATAATCCTTCTCATTTTATAGTGTGTGTGCATAAATAAGAAGAATAGATAGATTACATTTCTCAATTTTCGAACTTGACCACGAAGACCGGAGATTTCATCGTCGAAATCACCAACAGGATCAATACGCAGTTGAATTTCATCGGATGATGCAGCAGGGGCTCTGGTGCTAAGTCCCTCTCTGCAATTCAATTTATTAAAACATTTCAATATCAATTGATTTGAATCGAAGAAATTGAGAGAGAGAAAGGGTGTTTGTTACCTTGATCGGAAAGGGGCGGCATCGCCGTAAAAGGATCCACCTCTTAGCGAATTCGACATTGAAATTGTAGAAAACCCTGATTGAATTGAATTGAATTTTAGGGTTGATTCTCTTCTTCGCTAGAACGAACGAATAAGGGGGTATCAAATTCTTAGGGTGTATTGAATTGAGAATTCAAGGAATTTTAAAAGACTTTTTATAGTTAAAAGTATAGTGGTATTCAATCAAAACTTTATCCTGTGGTATTCAATCAAAACAATCATGACTTTTTTTAAGGCAACAAAATTCGTTGTGGACTCACGTATTCTTCCGTTTTTACCTCTATTTTATCGAGTCTTTATAGTCAAACCAGTTTCCATAAAGCGGCAAAACAAAGAATTTTATTGGTAAGATCCAAGGATTCCTCTTATATGCAGAATAAAAGTCGCTTAAATTTGAAAAGAACCAAAATTTGGAATTATTATTCCTTTTTACATTCAGTCCCGTCCAAATGAAATACTTTCTATCCAGATTTTTTTCCATATCTAGAATATCAATTGAGATTTCTCATGACTTATGAATTGTCTATTGGTATTCAAAAGTCTATAGATTTTGATGGATTCTTAGATGGAATGGATTTTGTGAGACTTTTTAGTTAAAAATATAAATACTACTCCCATCCAACAATCTCACACAAACCCTTGAGATTTTGTCATTGTCTTGCAAACCCTGTCTGTCGTCATCTTTCATGCTAGGTTTTTCTTTTCTCTATCAAATTCTTCAACTTTCATTTTTTTTTTGTCTGATTCTATTGTTTTCTTTTTCTATTACTTTTGCCTCTTCTTTTTCTGTTCAATTACTTTTTTTGGAATTGATACTTTTTTTGTCTGCTTCTAATGTTTGGGATTGATACCATTGACCGAAACAAATACAAATTATGTTTGGGATTGATACCGTTCAATTACTTCTTCTTTTTTTTTCCTTTCAATTTATCCTCTAATATACAATTTATAGATAGAGTGAACAAAAATAACAAAAACAACGACGATCAATTTTTTTATCCTAGGATTGTTCAATTCCCTTCATTAGATGGATGAACCTAGTTCTCATGTTACTATGAATTAAATACAGTAATGATGAACTCAATGTTCAAACACAAGAGCAAGAACGAGAAGATGCAAATCTATGGAGGACTAATATAGGTTCAGATATGTGGAGAGATGCTACTTAGGAGAACATGAAGTTATAATATTACAATGTAGAAAATAATCAATCTCTCTGTTTTTGAACATAAAAACATTAATCACTTTGCTAGTAAAAGAATTTTCTATTGGTTTTATTTTTCTTTATTCAAACGCAATTTATTTGTTTACTGTTTTTATCATTCACGGTTGTAAGTTTGTTCTTTTTCCCCTAAAATTCATTGAATCCTTTGAAATATTAAAATCCCATAAAATCTCGTAAAATCCTTTGAAATCCTTAGAAGTCATTGTGATAAATCCATTAAAATCTTGAATATACAAAGTCTTTTGCATAAAAAGTCTTTTAAAATCTCACAGAATCAGTACAATCTCACAAAGTCTTTTAAAATCTTGAAGACTTTTTTATTAAAATAGTCCTTTAAAATCCTAATCCAATACACCCCCCTTAATCTCTTTGCTTTCGGCCTTTCTTTTTCCAACCAGTATATTGATTTTTTATATATTTATTTTTCTATTTATTTTAAAAAAATTAGTTATACAAATAATGTAGAGAGACAATCAAATACTCAAAGCCGAGTAGTAATTGGTACTAGTGTACGTTATTCTCACGAGCTTTAGTTGAAGTAGCAGTACGTATTAAAACAAACTTGTCTCAAATCTCAACTAACTTCATTCATTGCAAACGGTACTTTCGCTCATTCATAAGGATTTGTACGGAAATATTAAGCAAGATCATGACTACTGGAATTCCCGAGGTGAAGGCAATTCATTTTTTCAATATCATACCTACTCAAAGCATTTACGAAGGAAAGCTCGTAAGAGTTTGATTTTTTTACTTTTTTTTGCGGTTATATATATCAATACCAATGTCCTCTTTTTATATATAAACCTCTAATAAAAAGAATCCTAAAAAAATACACATTTTTTTCTTAAAAAAAAATTAAATAGAAAGAAAAAAACTATGATTAGTATAATGGAAAAAATAATTATATAGCTACGAGAAGACCCTGACACTCCATCTAATGTCATTGTGAATTGAGCAAGAGATGTTCTCAATAAATGGAGTTGTATGCAACATGCAAAACGTCTAGTTCATGGTACAACATATGATGTTATTTGAGGAAAAACATAATTGTAGTTGTGAAGTGTCGCATTGATTACACACTCTTTCACGACAATTTCATCAAGGGTCGTGGCTCATGTTTTAGAGACTAAACAAGACGAATCCTTCTTGGCATGTCAAATTACGAAATATTATTTGTTTCTCCATCTTAGACACGAGCAATCAATATCCTTAAAGCCATCAAAATTGCCATTGCATGACGCGCACAATTCATTCTATATTAGTCGAATTGTAAAATTGTGGAGGATACCGTGAATTCTAACATCGTCCCTTCTAATGAACTTGCTGTCATCGCACAACAACTTTTCTTGATGTAATGTAAGGAGACAAGTAAATAAGATCGCTCGCAGTATAGCCAAAGATGCACTATCCCTTCCCAGCCCATATCATTTACAATATACCATTTTGTTTGTACGTCCATCAATGAAATGAACTAGTTTTGTTTCTACCTAAAACAAATAAGTTATATTTTTGTTTTTTTATAGCCAGAGCTTCTTCTTCTGCTTCTTCCTGGAAGATATTTTTTATAACTAGTCATGACAACACGCCTACTCCCAAAGATGTTTGTACTTCATCGCAATTAAGGAAATAAAAGTCACAAACTATAAAGATTCAAAGTTAAAACAACGACGATTCATTTAGTAACATATCGCTCAATCATGATTTGAAAACGTCTTAATTCAGCACATAACTAAAACTTGAAAGAGATCGAAAACGCGACATTCAAATAAATAGCTAATTTCGAAAAATAGACATATGTGAATCATACTTCTAAAAAGTAAATTTGAGTGTAATAGAATTCAATTCTAAGAAACACTAATTTTTTATCCTAGGGGCAATGGTAATGGGCTTTAATTTCACAATTTGTTGGTAGAACTAGAATATACTTGCACCCTAAGTAGCGAGAGTGTATATACACACACAAATACTTATACACGCACACTCCATTTTTTGCTTTGCTTCCGAAAGGGCTAAACCTTGCTCGTTATACAAAAAACACATTAACAATTTTCACAGCGATTTCTAATTGCAACCCTAATTCTTTCGATTTCGTTTCTTCGATGTGTATGCATCTATCGTCTTCTCTCTAATCTCTCAGGTATCGATTAAACATTTTTTTTAATTTTTTATTTAATTTTTTCATATGCGATACTGAATAATTGAATTTGAATATGATTCATTGTTTATTACCGATTGTGTTTCAATTTGAACGGTTTTAGTTTGGTTAATAATAAAACAATTGATTCTGTGTTGTTTTTGTATACTGATTTTGATTTTGAAGGGGTTTTTAATTTGAATTTGTTTGTGGCAGTAGCTATTCACAGTGGAGAAGTTTAGGGTTAGATGACAACCCTAAGATCAAGTTGGCATTCGAGGCTTCGGCAGCTTTTATCAAACGAAGGTTCCATTGGTCCATCCATAAAGCTTGATTCTGAACCTGTTAGTCACCATTCTCTCTATAATACTTGTTATTTATTGTTTTACTTGTTATCAGGGTTCAAAGGGGTGGTTTTTTTTAAATCATTGATTAAACCCTTTAATTTAAATTTATTTTTATTGGGTTATTTATATGTTTCGACTATTAAAAATGTTTTTTTTTTTGTCTTGGTTCATATGGTAATAAACTACCAGGAGATTTGGTATGTCGAGGGGCATTTATTTATTTGACGATAAAAAGTGTTTTTTTTTTTTTTTTTCTCTTCTGGTTCACATGGTAAAAATTTGGTGGGCATTTGGTATGTTTGGGTGTGTGATTTTCACCGGCAGGCTCTTTAGAAGGGAAAAAGTATTTGCTACAAGGATGTGTAATTTGAGGTTACTGCATTTGTGATGCTATTTTTCTATTCAAAATTTAATTTTTTATTGGCTGATATGGAATATGTGCAGACTTTTGTAAGTCATCACTTTTGATTGTTTTTTCAATTGGTGGGTTATGTTTTTTGTTTTTGCCCCCCGATCATTTTGACAAATTCTGTATGTCCTTTGAAGTTCATGAATGCATGTATGAGTTAGAGAAATGAGTGGAAAAGGCCGGTTTTCTTGTTATGAATTTAGCATTGGCAGACTAAAAGTGTAGCATATGCTTTTGATTAGTAATTGAAATTTGAAATGGCGCAGAAAACTATTGGTTTTTGTTAAAAGTGTAGAAGTTGTATCTATTTATTTATTTTTTTGGGTTTTAAAAGGCTCTTTTTAGGAAAATTAAACACGCCCGCTTTCAGGGAAGTAACAAAGCAAAAACGAGTTTCTTTTCCGTTACTTTTCAAGAGCTTAAGTTTATGGTATCTCCTGAAGTTACTTAGAAAAAAGAAGAGAGTCTTTTAATTGAAAGTTATGTGGATTCAGGTTGTGATTGGTACATATCTGGGGAAACCAATATAAGAATCAATAGTTGTGATGTAGAGATTAACCAAGGCTGCAGTTTGCCAAATATGCTACCTTAAAATATGTTTTGGATTTGCTATTGTTGTTTATTACATATGTCATCAATCGCTCACTTCATTTACTAGTGTGGTTTGCTCATCATGTATATGAACAATGGTTGTAAAAGTTTTGATGCACCTTAATTTATGTATACCAGTGGAGCCTTCGGATGCTTTTTTTTTTTTTTTTGTCTTAACCTTCCATTTCATGGTGGAAGAAGGCCCTGATAATCCAAAGTTAAGCGGGGAGGTTGCTTATTTATTGCGTCTTGTGTGGCCCAAATTATTGTACTTGAAATGTTAAATTGATGATGTGTTGTAATCTACTAATGTTTCTGACCATTAGTCAATTATTAGTATATGAATTGCAACCCGCACTGCACATTCATTAAATCGGTGATTGGGTAGAATATTTGTGTTTAATGCGGTGATTCGCAAATTATTTCCTGATAGAATTTATAATTTTTTGAGTTCCTGGTAATCTGTGCAATATGTGATGGGTTCTGGCAGTAGCGTAATCTCTAATATTAATTTTTTGTAGTAACATGCCATTTTTTGTTAAAATGAGGACATTTCCATATCAGTAAAGCATGTGCATTGATGCATCTATCGATCCAAGTATATGTATCGATCCAAGTATATGACTTTGTTATTTGTTGGTATTCGTTTTGGCATAAATGGTGGTTACCCTACTCAAAACATGCCTATTGGCATCCCCATATCAATATGTGCAATATTGCCTATATACATACCTTCAAAATCTGATTATTAAGTAACACATACCAGAAAGTGTAATGGGTTAGGCTTTTTTCTTTCATTCCATCCCTTATTACTGGTGTAATGTAATCTGATTTTGCAATTAATTGATTTCAGCCTCATAAGATCAAAGCTTTCATTGAGAAGGTCATCGAATGTCCAT
This sequence comes from Medicago arabica, assembly GCA_946800305.1. Lineage (NCBI taxonomy): Eukaryota > Viridiplantae > Streptophyta > Magnoliopsida > Fabales > Fabaceae > Medicago > Medicago arabica. Next base: position 54,917,893 of record OX326967.1, read on the forward strand.
TACAAGATATAGCTTTACCCCTCTCTGGCTTTTGGTGGGAGTACAATAAGGTAATAACATGATCATTTGCGCATATAGTATTTTATTTTTTCCGGTCACATGCCTTACATATTAACATTGATTTTAACACAGGGGAATTTTCATCATTGGAGGCCATTGTTGCATCACTTTGATACATACTTCAAGACATATTTGTTATGTCGAAATGACCTAACTCTGTCGAATAATCTAGAAGATGACATCCCATTACCAAAACATGCAATTCTGCAAATACTACGGGTGATGCAAATAATTTTTGAAAACTGTCCAAACAAGAGTACCTTTGATGGATTAGAGGTAAATTGTAAAGATATTATGACCCCTTTCAATTGCAGCCTTAATTTGATTTATTTATTTCATTCTATCTTCTATTTTAGTCAAGTGATTCATTCATTTTTTATCTGACATTGTTATTTCCTAATATAATATATCTCCTTTTCTTTTCAGCACTTCAAGCTTTTACTAGCTTCAACAGATCCTGAGATTATTATTGCAACATTAGAAACTCTTTTTGCGCTTGTAAAAATAAACCCCTCTAAGCTTCATGGAAGTTCAAAGATGGTTGGATGTGGTTCAGTGAACAGCAATCTCCTGTCCCTAGCACAAGGGTGGGGAAGCAAGGAGGAGGGCCTTGGGCTGTACTCTTGTGTCATGGCAAACGAGAAAGTCCATGAAGAAGCACAGTGTTCGTTTCCTTCTGACGCCGAAAATGGTAGTGACCAATCCAATTTCCGTGTAGGTTCTACTCTTTATTTTGAGGTGCAAGGATCCTGTGCCCAAAGCAAGGATCAAAGTGTAGATACAGTAACCTCAAGCTTGAGAGTTATACACATGCCAGATATGCACTTGTGCAAAGAAGATGACTTGTCATTGTTGAAGAGATGCATTGAGCAATACAGTGTTCCTCCAGAGCTCCGATTCTCATTACTCACAAGAATCAGATATGCTCGTGCCTTCCAGTCTCCAAGAATAAGCAGGCTTTACAACAAGATTTGTATTCTTGCTTTCATTGTGCTGGTCCAGTCCAGTGATGCTCACGATGAGCTCGTTTCCTTTTTCGCTAACGAACCAGAATATACAAATGAGTTGGTTAAAGTTGTACGTTCTGAAAAAACCATATCTGGATCGATTAGAACACTTGCAATGCTTGCATTAGGAGCTCAGTTAGCAGCATATACATCATCTCATGAGAGGGCAAGGATACTCAGTGGATCTAATATGACTTTTACCGGAGGGAATCGCGTGATTCTCCTGAATGTGCTTCAGAGGGCTATTTTGTCATTGAAGAGTTCTAACGATTCATCTTCCCTTGGTTTTGTTGAGGCACTTCTTCAGTTCTATTTGCTGCATGTGGTGTCAACTTCATCTTCCGGGAGTAATATTAGAGGGTCTGGCATGGTACCCACATTCTTGCCTCTGCTGGAAGATTCTGATCTTGCACACATTCATCTGGTTTGTTTTGCCGTCAAAACCCTTCAGAAGCTTATGGATTATAGTAGCTCGGCTGTATCTCTGTTTAAAGAGTTGGGGGGTATTGAGCTTTTGGCTCAAAGATTGAAGACCGAGGTTCACAGGGTCATTGGTCTTGTTGGAGAAAATGATAATCTGTTGCTCACTGGTGAAAGCTCAAGACGTAATACTGACCAGCTTCACAGTCAGAAGAGACTCATAAAAGTGTCCCTTAAGGCTCTTGGTTCCGCAACATATAACCCTGCTAACCCTACCAGATCTCAACACTCTAATGATAGTCCATTGCCGGCAACTTTGGTCTCGATTTTTCAGAATGTAAATAAATTTGGAGGTGAAATTTACTATTCAGCTGTTACTGTTATGAGTGAAATGATCCACAAAGATCCTACATGCTTTTCTGCTCTGAATGAAATGGGTCTGCCTGATGCTTTTTTATCTTCCATTGTGTCTGGAATACTTCCTTCGTCGAAGGCTTTGACATGCATTCCAAATGGTCTTGGGGCCATTTGTCTTAATGCCAAAGGCTTAGAGGTTGTCAAAGAAACTTCATCACTGCAGTTCCTTGTTGACATCTTCACAAGCAAAAAGTATGTCTTAGCCATGAATGAGGCTATTGTTCCTTTGGCAAATTCTGTGGAGGAACTTCTACGACATGTATCTTCATTGAGAAGTACTGGTGTTGACATTATCATCGAAATCATCCATAAGATTGCATCGTTTGGAGACGGTAATGGTACTGGATCTTCAGGAAAAGATACCGAGGGGAGTGCAATGGAAACAGATTCCGAAGATAAGGGAAATGAAAACCGTTGCTGCCTGGTAGGTTCAGATGATTCTGCTGCTGAAGGGATAAGTGGTGAGCAATTTGTCCAGCTATGCATTTTTCATCTGATGGTATTGGTTCACCGGACTATGGAAAATGCTGATACCTGTCGGTTATTTGTGGAAAGATCTGGAATTGAAGCTTTATTGAAGCTGTTATTACGACCAGCTATTGCACAATCCTCAGATGGCATGTCTATTGCTTTGCATAGCACCATGGTATTTAAAGGATTCACACAACATCACTCCACTCCTCTAGCACGTGCTTTCTGTTCCGCTCTTAGGGAGCACTTGAAGATAGCAATAACTGGTTTTGGTGTAGCTCCACGACCTTTGTTACTAGATCCAAGGATGACAACTGAAAACAACACCTTTTCTTCACTTTTCCTGGTTGAGTTCCTTCTCTTTCTTGCTGCTTCAAAAGACAACCGTTGGATGACTGCTTTACTTACAGAATTTGGAAATGACAGCAAGGATGTTCTTGAAAACATTGGCCATGTTCACCGTGAAGTTTTGTGGCAAACTGCTTTACTTGAAAATACGAAGCCTGAGACAGAAGATGATGGTGCCTGTTCTTCTACTGACTCACAACAGGTTGAAGTTGATGCAAATGAAACTGATGATCAAAGGTTCAATTCTTTCAGGCAGATTCTTGATCCAGTACTCAGAAGGCGGACTTCAGGCTGGGGTATGGAGTCCCAGTTTTTTGATCTTATTAACCTGTATCGAGATTTGGGCCGTTCCACTGGTTCTCAACACCGAACAAATTCTGTTGTTCCTTCAAGCAGGCGGTTGAGTCCCAGTAATCAGCTGCACAGTTCTGGGTCTGTGGATGTTTCTCGGGCTAATAATAAGGAACACAACAAGCAGAGGACGCATTTTACTTCTTGCTGTGACATGGTCAGATCACTTTCATTTCACATTACCCATTTGTTCCAGGAGTTAGGAAAAATAATGCTGCAACCTTCTCGCCGACGTGATGATGTTGTGAGCGTAACCGCCGCTTCAAAATCAGTGGCTTCTACTTTTGCAAGCACTGCTTTAGATCACATGAATTTTGTTGACCATGTAACTGAAGCTTCAATATCAACAAAATGTTGTTATTTTGGCAAAGTCATGGACTTTTTTGATATTATTTTAATGGAGAGGCCAGATTCTTGCAATCCTGTTCTACTGAACTGTTTATATGGGCGTGGTGTTATTCAATCTGTATTGACCACATTTGAAGCTACTAGTCAATTGCTCTTCACAGTTACTCCTGCATCACCTATGGAAACTGATGATGGGAATGCAAAACTTGATGACAAGAAAGATACAGATCATTCATGGATTTATAGTGCTTTAGCTAGCTATGGTAAACTTATGGACCATCTAGTGACCTCCTCTTTTATATTATCGTCATCAACAAAGCACTTACTTGCACAACCCCTTACAAGTAGTGATACCCCTTTCCCGCGGAATGCGGAGATATTTGTGAAGGTTCTCCAATCTATGGTGTTGAAGGCAGTGCTTCCTGTTTGGATTCATCCCCAGTTTGTTGATTGTAGCCATGATTTTATTTCTACAGTTATCTCTATGATTAGGCATGTTTATTCAGGGGTTGAAGTGAAAAATGTAAGTGGCAGCAGCAATGCTCGTATTACTGGGCCTCCTCCTAACGAAACAACAATTTCAACAATTGCGGAGATGGGTTTTTCCAGGTCTAGAGCCGAAGAAGCTTTGAGGCAGGTGGGGACAAATAGCGTGGAGTTGGCAATGGAGTGGCTGTTTTCCCATCCAGAGGACACACCTGAAGATGATGAACTTGCTCAGGCACTCGCCATGTCCCTTGGAAACCCTGAATCAGACTTAAAGGATGCTGCTGCTGCAAATGACAATGCTCAACAGCTCGAGGAGGAGATAGTCCAACTTCCTTCTGTTGATGAGTTGTTATCAACTTGCACAAAACTTTTGCAAAAGGAATCTTTAGCTTTTCCTGTCCATGACTTGCTTGTAATGATATGCTCTCATGATGATGGCAGATATAGATCTAATGTTGTCACTTTTATTGTTGACCGGATCAAGGAATGTGGACTGGTTTCTAGTCATGGAAATAATACCATGCTGGCTGCACTGTTTCACGTTCTTGCTTTAATTCTTAATGAGGATGTTGTAGCACGGGAAGCTGCTTCAAAGAGTGACTTCATCAAAATTACGTCAGATATACTTCACCAGTGGGATTCAAGTCTTGATCAGGGAGAGACACGTCAGGCACCAAAATGGGTCACAGCTGCTTTTCTTGCATTAGACAGGCTGTTGCAAGTTGATGAAAGATTGAATTCTGAAATTGTAGAGCAGTTGAAGGAGGTTGTGAATAGCAAGCAGACATCAATTACTATTGATGAAGATAAGCAACACAACTTACAGTCTGCTTTGGGACTGTCTTCCAAGTTTGCAGATATACATGAGCAGAAGAGACTTGTTGAGATTGCCTGTAGTTGTATGAAATACCAACTTCCCTCAGACACAATGCATGCTCTTCTGCTACTATGTTCCAATCTTACGAGGAATCATTCCGTTGCTCTTGCCTTTTTTGATGCTGGTGGGTTTAGTTCACTTCTTTCCTTGCCAACTAGTAGCCTCTTCTCTGGGTTTGACAATGTTGCTGCTAGTATTGTTCGTCACATTCTTGAAGATCCGCAAACTCTCCAGCAAGCAATGGAATCTGAGATAAAACTCAGTCTTGTAGATGCTTCCAACCGGCATCCAAATGGGAGGGTCAATCCCCGCAATTTCCTTTCAAATTTAGCTTCTGTGATTTCTCGTGATCCAACAATATTTATGCAAGCTGCTCAATCTGTTTGCCAAGCTGAAATGGTGGGTGAAAGACCTTACATTGTCTTGCTGAAAGACCGTGATAAAGACAAATCCAAGGATAAAGAAAAGGAGAAGGATAAGGATAAAGACAAAGGACAGAATAATGATGGGAAGGTTGTTCTGGGAAGTACAACCACAGCTGTTTCTGGAAATGGTCATGCAAAAATTAATGATTCAAAGGTTGTCAAAAGTCACAAAAAACCTAGTCAAAGTTTTGTTAATGTTATAGAGCTTCTTCTTGAGTCCATATATACTTTTGTTGTCCCACCTTGGAAGGATGACACTGCCTCAAATATCGTCCCTAGCGCACCAACATCAAGTGACATGGACATTGATGTCTGTACGGTGAGGGGGAAAGGAAAGGCAGTTGCCACTATGTCCGAAGGGAATGAAACCAATAGCCAGGAAGCTTCTGCATCACTTGCAAAGATAGTATTTACTTTGAAACTTCTGACGGAGATATTATTGATGTACCCATCATCTGTTTATGTTCTGCTTCGGCGAGATGCTGAAGTAAGCAGCACTAGGGGAACTTATCAAAAGAGTCAGGCTGGTTTAAGTGGGGGAGGAATATTCCACCACATTCTTCGTAACTTTCTTCCTTATTCTCGAAATTCCAAAAAGGACAAGAAAGCTGATGGTGATTGGAGGCAGAAACTAGCTACCAGAGGTAACCAGTTTATGGTGGCTGCATGTGTTCGTTCTACAGAGGCAAGAAGGAGGATTTTTACAGAGATAAGTCATATTATAAATGAATTTGTTGATTCATGTACTGGTGTTAAGCCACCAGGCCATGAAATTCAGGTCTTTGTTGATCTACTTAATGATGTTTTGGCTGCTCGCACACCTGCTGGCTCAAGCATTTCAGCGGAGGCCTCTTCCACCTTTATGGATGCTGGTCTAGTTAAATCTTTTTCTAGTACTCTACAAGTTTTAGACTTGGACCATGATGACTCATCTAAAGTGGCTACTGGTATTGTCAAGGCTCTTGAGTTGGTATCCAAGGAGCATGTTCATTCGGTTGATTCGAGTGCAGGGAAGGGTGATAATTCAACAAAGCATTCTGATCCCAGTCACGGAAGAACAAATAATATTGACAACATATCTCAGTCCATGGAAACTACATCTCAGGTCAATCACAACTCCCTTCAAGTTGACCATGTTGAGCCATACAATGTGATTCAGTCTTATGGTGGGTCCGAAGCTGTTACTGATGATATGGAACATGATCAAGATTTTGATGGGGGATTTGCTGCTACTAATGAGGATGAGTACATGCATGAAACTGCTGAGGATGCCAGAGGTCGTGAGGATGGAATTGAAAATGCGGGGCTACGATTTGAAATCCAACCCCATGGCCAAGAAAATCTTGATGATGATGAGGATGACGAGGATGATATGTCTGGAGTTGACGGTGAAGATGTGGATGAAGATGACGAGGAACATAATGATTTTGAAGAAGATGATGTCCATCACTTGCCACATCCTGACACAGATCCAGATGATCAAGATGGGATTGATCCTGATGAGATTGATTCTGATTATGGCGCATTCTTGAATGAATTTGAAGAGGTAGAGGATGAGGACGATGAGGACGAAGATGGGGTTATACTTAGACTTGAGGAGGGCATTAATGGAATTAATGTATTTGATCATATTGAGGTTTTTGGAAGAGAGAATAATTTTCCAAATGAGGCTCTTCATGTGATGCCAGTTGAAGTTTTTGGTTCTAGACGCCCTGGTCGGACGACATCTATTTACAACCTTTTGGGCAGAACTGGTGATAATTCTACACCTTCACGACATCCTCTTTTAGTTGGACCTTCTTCCTCATTCCAGCAGTCTACTGGGCAATCAGGTCTATTACTTTATGAATTTCTTAGCTCGACATTGTATTACAGTAGTGTTTTTATTTGATTTATTTATACTTCTCATTTCGATAATGACACTTTTATTAAAAAATTCAGATCGTGTAACAGAGAACTCAACGGGTTTGGATAATATCTTTCGATCACTGAGAAGTGGACGCCATGGACACCGTTCAAACCTGTGGATTGATAATAACCAGCAAAGTGGCAGGTCAAACTCTGGTGTTGTACCACAGGGCCTTGAGGAGTTGCTTGTCTCTCAATTAAGGCGACCTGCTCCTGAAAAGTCGTCTGATAACAACTCAAATGAAGCAGGTCTTGATAGTAAGGTAGTTGAGACCAGCCAGATGCACAATTCAGGAGGTTCAGGTGTAGACATCCCAGGCGAAAGCAATGCAATTCAGGAAGGTGGTATGGTGACGCATGAGTCAACTGATAACAATAACAACAATGCTGACGACAGACCTGCTGGAAATGGATCTCCGCAAGCAGATGTATCAAGCACTCACTCTCAAGCAGTTGAGATGCAGTTTGAGCAGAATGATACAGCTGTGCGGGATGTTGAAGCTGTCAGCCAAGAGAGTAGTGGTAGTGGGGCAACTTTTGGTGAAAGTCTTCGGAGCCTAGATGTTGAGATTGGAAGTGCTGACGGCCATGATGATGGCGGAGAAAGGCAGGTTTCTGCAGATAGGATTGCAGGTGAATCACAGGCTGCACGAACAAGAAGAGCTAACGTGTCTTTTGGCCATACTTCTCCTCTAGGTGGGAGAGATGCATCTCTCCACAGTGTTACTGAAGTTTCTGAAAATTCAAGCCGAGATGCAGATCATGATGGTTCAGCAGGTGAACAGCAGGTGAGCAATGATGCTGGATCAGAAGCAATTGATCCTGCTTTTCTGGATGCTCTTCCTCAGGAGTTGCGTGCTGAAGTCCTTTCAACTCAGCAGGGTCAAGTGGCTGGACCATCTAATGCTGAATCTCAAAACAGTGAGGATATCGATCCAGAATTCCTTGCAGCTCTTCCCCCAGATATTCGAGCTGAAGTTGTTGCTCAACAGCAGGCACAAAGGCTGCATCAATCTCAGGAGTTGGAAGGGCAACCTGTTGAAATGGATACAGTTTCAATAATTGCAACATTTCCTTCTGAGTTACGAGAAGAGGTAAGTTTGTTGGTTGAATCCAGTTTCATAAACGTGAGTCTCGGAGTTTGTCTCTGATGAATCCTTACTGATTTTGTTCAGGTTCTTTTAACGTCATCTGATGCTGTCCTTGCCAACCTTACCCCTGCTCTTGTTGCTGAGGCAAATATGTTAAGGGAGAGGTTTGCACATCGATACAGCCGTACCCTCTTTGGAATGCATCCTAGAAGCCGTAGAGGTGAGACTTCTAGACACGGTGAAGGTACTGGTACTGGTATGGATGGTATAGGACGAAGCATTGCTTCACGCAGGTCTGGTGGAACTAAGGTGTTTGAAGCTGATGGAGAACCTCTAGTTGACACTGAAGCTTTGCACGGCATGATTCGGTTGTTTCGTATAGTTCAGGTATTACTTGATACGAACTAGGTAGAAGTCCTTAAAAATCTGCACAAATTTGTTGTTTATTCTTTGTTTTTAAATTTTTGCAGCCATTGTATAAAGGTCAATTGCAAAGGCTTCTTTTGAACCTTTGTGCCCATAGTGAAACTAGAACTTCTCTGGTGAAAATTCTGATGGATTTACTAATTCTTGATGTAAGAAAGCCTTCCAGTCATTGTAGTACAGTTGAACCTCCATACAGATTATATGGTCGTCAAAGCAATGTAATGTACTCACGTCCTCAATCTTTTGATGGTAAGTAAACTTGATTTGTCTTTTATTTGTGCTAATTGTCACTGATTTTAATTTTCTGAAGTAATGTTGGGACTTAGGTACCTGTTAGTGTATGATAGAAATTGAAGGCGTCATTGTTGATAGTTGGAGAAGCTTAAGAGAGAGAAAGAGAGAAACTGGATCTGTAACTGAATGTATATTCTGTTATTGATTGAATCAGAGAGAGTACAGATAGTTTTAATCCTTGGACTGGCGTGACAGCTGTTGACAGCAAACTAGTAACTTGCAGAACCTAACAAGCCAACACTAGTATATCTATGCTATTTAACAAAGCTTTACAGAGTAGCTAATACTAGTTTACTCTAACAAGTGACAGTAATCTGGTTAGTTAGTTGGGCTGTGATAGTTGGAAGAAATAAGATCCATTTCCTATGAATTATAGGTGAGGTTGAGAAGGAGAGGTATTTAGGCGTTTGCGAGAGAATCGTGTCCTTTAGGCAAGGCATGGTTGCAGACCCTCAAAATAATATCTATTCTTTCTAGTAAGATACCAGGTTCCTAACAAGTAATGCCCTTGTTGTTTAGTTAGTGCACATATTCCACTTCTGTTTTCTTATTCCTCATGCTTGTTTTCCTCAATGGCAGTTTATATTATTTTGAAAATGTGTTTTAAGATGTTAACACTTATCCCTCATGCTTGTTTTCATCGGTGGTCGTTTATATTATTTTGAAAATGTGTTTTAAAATGTAACAGTGGATGAATTTATCAATGCCTTCTATATTTGTTTGATTGTGCAGGAGTTCCCCCATTGCTCTCACGGAGAATCCTCGAAACTCTCACTTATCTTGCTCGTAATCATCCATATGTGGCAAAAATGTTGCTTCAGCTTAGGCTCCATCGTCCTGCATCAGGAGACCCAGATAGTGCTGATATTGCACGCGGCAAAGCTGTGATGGTTATTGAGGATCAAGTAAATCTGGGTGAAAACAATGAAGGATACATATCCATTGCAATGCTTTTGAGTCTCTTGAAACAACCCCTTTATTTGAGGAGCATAGCCCATCTTGAACAGGTGATGATTTGGTTTTATTGGTATCTTTAGTGCATCCTTTTTCATGTAACTGCAGACAGTGCTGACTGGATATACTCTGTATTTGTTCTCAGTTGCTAAATTTACTGGATGTCATCATCAATAGTGCTGGAGGCAAGTGTAATTCATCTGAAAAATCCCATATATCTACAGAACCAGTATTGGGCCCACAAATTTCTGTAATGGACGAAGATGTAAATACAAATTCTGTTACTTCTTCTGGTCTTGATGCTCATCCCAACATTGATGATTCCTCCGAACCCACACCCTCTGGTAGTAAAGAATGTGAGAATCAGCAAGTATTGGGTAATCTGCCACAAACAGAACTCCAGCTCCTGTGTTCATTGCTTGCTCTAGAAGGGTATGATGATTATACCTATGCTTATAGATTGTATTACTTCTTCTGTTTGGGTTTTGTCAGTTTGCCTTGTTTTGGTAGATTTAGTTACGATCATAAGAACTCCGGACTCCTGGGGAGTGGTGGGAGTCATAAGATTCCTGGTAGTTGAGGTCCCGATTTCTAATTTACTCCATTTTGATACTTGCGTCTTGATATTTATTTTCTTTTCTGGTAGTTGAGGTCCTGATTTCTAATTTACTCCATTTTGATACCTGCGTCTTGATATTTATTTTCTTTTTATTATCATGACATAATTTACATACCATATGTTGTGGGTGGCATTTGCCAATGGTTGACTCATCTAATATTTCATGTATTCCTTTCAGTTTGTCAGATAATGCATATGGTCTCGTCGCTGAGGTAATGAGGAAATTAGTGTCCATTGCTCCAATTCATTGTCAGCTTTTTGTCTCGCACCTGTCAGGAGCAGTTCGAGACTTGACTTCGTCTGCTATGGATGAATTACGCATTTTCAGTGAAACAATAAAAGCTCTTCTCAGTACGTCAACTAATGGTGCTGCAATTTTGAGGGTTTTACAAGCCTTGAGTTCCTTTGTAAATTCGTCAACTGAGAAAGAGAATGAAGGAATTTCTCGTGCTCATTTTGAGTTTTCAGAAATCAATTCAGCATTAGAGCCATTGTGGCATGAGCTGAGCTGTTGCATAAGCAAAATAGAATCCTACTCTGAGCCAGCATCTGAGATTATTACGCCATCTACCTCATCAGTGTCTAAACCATCTAGTGTCATGCCTCCACTTCCTGCTGGTTCTCAAAATATCCTACCATACATAGAATCTTTCTTTGTGGTTTGTGAGAAGCTGCATCCTGCACAGTCAGGTGCTAACAATGACAACGGTGTTTCTTATATCTCTGACGTTGAAGATGCCAGCACATCAGGTACTCAGCAGAAAACATCTGGAGCTGCTATGAAAGTAGATGAGAAACATGGTGCTTTCGTCAAGTTTTCAGAGAAGCATAGGAAGCTGCTAAATGCTTTTATCAGGCAAAATCCTGGCTTGCTTGAGAAATCTTTTGCCCTTATGTTGAAGATTCCAAGATTCATTGATTTTGATAACAAGCGTTCCTACTTCCGATCAAAAATCAAGCATCAGCATGACCATCACCACAGCCCACTAAGAATATCAGTAAGAAGGGCGTATGTTTTAGAAGATTCCTACAACCAGCTTCGAATGAGATCAACTCAAGATTTGAAGGGAAGGCTGACTGTTCACTTCCAAGGGGAGGAAGGTATTGATGCTGGTGGACTTACAAGGGAGTGGTATCAATTGTTGTCCCGGGTTATTTTTGACAAAGGAGCACTGCTTTTTACTACCGTGGGCAATGAGTCAACATTTCAGCCGAACCCGAACTCTGTCTACCAAACAGAACATCTATCTTATTTCAAATTTGTTGGCAGAGTGGTGAGTTCATTTGCACCTTTTTTTAATGTATGCTGCATGTCGTATATATGCTTCTTATCCCATCTATCTTATCCAGGTTGGAAAAGCATTATTTGATGGTCAGCTCTTGGATGTCCATTTTACTCGATCATTCTATAAACACATTCTAGGAGCCAAAGTTACATATCATGATATCGAAGCTATTGATCCGGCTTATTTCAAAAATTTGAAATGGCTGCTTGAGGCAAGTGCAATTTGTAGTTTTGAGTCCACCCTATCAACATTCTTAAAAAATAAAAAAATGTTATCTGCATGTCCATTACTAACATTTTATTGTATTTGGCATGATTGCAGAATGATATCAGCGATGTTCTGGATCTTACTTTTAGCATTGATGCAGATGAGGAAAAGTTGATTTTATATGAACGAACAGAAGTATTGTCTTTGCTCTGAAACTTTTTCAGATGATATTGATGCATTGGCTGCCTCATTGTTAACCGTCTAATCTTAATGAACATGTTTAGGTGACTGATTATGAGTTGATTCCTGGTGGACGGAATACTAAAGTTACAGAGGAGAATAAGCATCAATATGTTGATTTGGTTGCTGAGCATCGATTGACTACTGCCATTCGACCTCAAATAAATGCTTTCTTGGAAGGGTTCGGTGAAATAATTCCGAAGGAGTTGATATCTATATTCAATGACAAAGAGCTGGAACTATTGATCAGTGGACTTCCCGATATTGATTGTGAGTTTGTTACATTATTTTGCCTAATCCTTATTGTGAGTTTCGTTCGATATTTTACATTTTCCTTTGTTGATGTCATTATAGCTCATTTGATCAATGCTGGTTATTTTTACAAGTCTTTTAATTCCTAGAAAAGAAAATTTAACACGGTTAATCATTTTATTTCAGTGGATGACTTGAGAGCAAACACAGAATATTCTGGATATAGTGCTGCTTCCCCGGTGATTCAATGGTTTTGGGAGGTTGTTCAAGGTTTCAGCAAAGAAGACAAGGCCAGGCTGTTGCAGTTTGTGACAGGCACATCCAAGGTATATTTCTTTCAGAGCTTTAAACATTTTGATCTTTTATGGGCAGTGTCCCAAAATTTACAGTGATTTTCATATTGGAAATACTTTTATTTGGAGTTTGGTTGTATTATGAATAAGATTAAATGCTAGAGTTTTTCTGTTTACTTTCTTCCAAATGGTCAAGAGTTTCAATGTACATAAACAAGAGTATGTGTTCAGTTTGCATTCTATTCCAATTCTTTGGCTTCCTAACCTCTCGTACTTTAAAAGATTGAATAATGTTGTTGAAGACTTGGAACTGTGAGCATGTAATGTACGCTTTATGGGTCTGATTTTGGCTTCCAATGTTTCAGGTGCCTCTAGAGGGTTTCAGTGCTCTTCAAGGAATTTCAGGTGCTCAAAAGTTTCAAATACATAAGGCATATGGAAGTTCTGATCACTTGCCTTCTGCTCATACATGGTACCATTTTTCTACTTTCAGTTTGTTATATATTCTGTCGACATAATTTTTTCGGGTCAAGTTTTGGCTATATTGCATCTTGTGATGTGAGTTGAATTAACATCGATTATTCTTTATGCAGTTTCAATCAATTAGATTTGCCGGAGTATCCATCTAAACAACATTTGGAAGAGAGGTTACTGCTTGCAATTCATGAAGCAAATGAGGGATTTGGATTTGGATGAGATTTTCTTTGGTTCAAAATACTATAACATTCTAGGTTAGCAGCTATTTTAATAGTGGTACAGGGGGTTGACAAAAATTTAATTATTTCATGTTAATATTACTATTATGTACAGGCCTATAATTGCAATAGGAAATGCCTTTGGCAGTTTTTCAATATTACTGCCTGTTTTGTCCTTTTATCAGTCTATATAAGCTTAGTTTAGTAGAAACCCAAACTTAACTTTTAACACACTAACCATTATATGATGATGCTTTAAAAAGACAACCACAAAAATTCAATAACTCAAGTCGATATCATTCGTGACTAACTTATTTGCATATCCCCAATCCCCATCATTTTTTTTTCTTATTATTATCATAAATGTAATAATAATACGAGTCTGTTGCATATACTCCCTCCGTTTCAAAATACATGTCCAATTTTTGCAATGTGTACTATTCACTTGACTTACTTTGACCATATTTTTTAACTAATGTATAAATAAAAATATTAGCATGTAAGATGTTTGATTTGTCTCGACAAATATTTTCAAAATATTAAATTTTTATAATTTTTTACTTTAGATAGATATTAACGGTCAAAATTGTGCATTGGCATATGTGAATTGGTTGACTTGAACATGTATTTTGAAACGGAGGGAGTATTATTCATGATTAATAGTAATAGGGTGTAATTGGGTAGAAGTAATTAATGATACGTTGAAAGTGATAATTTTTTTAAGGTTAATTAATGTTTAGCCTTCGTCATTTAGATGAGTTTTGGTTTGCCTCCATACAAATATGCATACTTGGCACGCTGATTGGATGAAATAGCATATTTGGCTCTTTTTTAATTCCATTTGGACTTCTTTTAATAAAATAATAATTTAAATATCTTAAAAAACATTTAAAAATAGTAATTCTGCATCTTTCTTTTCTCTCACGGTTTCCTTATCTTCTCTTCCTCCTTCTCTTCTCTTCTCTTCTCTTCCTCCTTTCTCTTCTCTTCCTTCTCTTCTCTTCTCTTCCTCCTTTCTCTTCTCTTCTCTTCCTTGTTCTTTCGTCTCTTTTACCTATGCTCTTTTAACAATAACATCAAACATAAAAACTCAATAGCAAGATCAAAACCTAGTAATTCATACCAAAAAAAATTAATCAAAATTGAGTTTGGGATAAATACAATGAACAAATTGATGAACAAGATGATTAATTTTGTATGTAATGGATCTTTGATGATTGATTATGAGAGGACCTGAATTTAATCTAAATTTTTCATGTTTTTAATGATTTAAAATTATTTTTTAATAACAAAGAATACAGGTGGATTAAAAATAATTGAAAAAGAACATAAAAAGCCAAATCAGTGTGACAACTCACCATGTTTGTCAAGTCGGTATGCCACATCATCATTCTTATGACGGCAAGGTTGGAATCCAAAGTTTTGTTATTACATAGGGAAAACTCAAAACTCGCTTAAATGACAGAGAAATTACATATTTTCTGGGAGGAATTAGATTCTTTATGCACGGTACACATGTTGAAAAGACAAGCAAAACAACAATAAAGTGAATTTATCCAAACAAATTTTGATGGCTACCAAGTTCAGAATCAAATATACATTGCATCAAATCCTAGCTGCAATCACGCATGCTATCGAGTTCATATCTTCTATGGATCGATTTGTTGTTTTTCCCTTTTCTTGCTTACTATCTTCTTGGCCTTCTTTTTTCCTAACAATAACCAAATGTTCCATTACATGAGTTGTAATCCAAATATGGCAATTATTTTAGTGTCATCTCTCTTGTCGTCACTAGGGGTGGCAAAAATACTCATGCCCACGGGTACCCGTGGGTAAAATCCGTCATGGACACGGAGCGGGTAGCTAAACGGGTATCCACGAGTATAATAAACGGATATTTGACTACCCATTATTATATGGATACAGACATGGATTTGATGGTACTCATACCCATGGGTACCCATATCCGATAATAAATTAAGTAAACTACTAAAATATTCTTATATATCTTATCTTATTACTTAAAGTTGTTACCTTAGGAAATATTACCGTCCACCTAAGATTCCTCATCAATAACCTATTTTTATTTTTAATTTTTTTAATTCATCTTATTAAGTTCCCTGTTTCCACTTCATTCACATCATAAAACATATCCTATGTATGATTTATGAAATTTTGAATGGATTATGTGTAGATGTTTAAAAGTTGAAGTTTTTTGTTAATTAAAAAAGAGTTATTATTTGTACCAAAATATAAATAAATTCAAAAATCCATGGGTACCCATGAATACCCATAGATTCCTCAATACCCACGGGTACTTGCATAATGGGTACCCACGAGGGTACGGGACGGACACGGGTATCATATTTATCCAACGAAGCAGGGACATGTATCATATTATCCGTACCCATGGGTATCCATTAACATCCCTAGTCGTCACCATTTAAGAATTTCTAAGTCGATATTGAACATGAGGCGGTGGTTGTTTTTCCGTGCTTAAATTCACATGTTGATTCACTAAATTGTCATGTTAAAGTTTTATTAAATACCCCAAAAATATTTTTAGAAGAAAACTTTAGTTTGAGATTTTTCATCACGTCAAGCAAAATTATGGGCTTCTCTATTCAAGGAAAAAAAGTCTTCATCGTGTTAGTGTGAGACAGCGAAAAAGAGCATATATGGAAGAAGAAAATCTAAGGGAGAATTGTTAATGTGAAATGACGAGAAGAGGAAGACATATGAAACACGTTCATTTTATCTCTAGGTGGGATGAATTTAATTTCTTCGTGAGTATAGTTTAATTGGTAGTATATTGTATGTAATTTATAAGGGTTGGAGTTTGAAATTCGAATTCCCCACTTATTCATCTTATAGGTAAATATTGTAACTAGATTATTTGACAATATATATATATATATATATATATATATATATATAATGTCATCAATTACAAAAAAAGGGTTAATGTTTACTCGCTTAAAAAAGACAAATGACTAAAGCAAATAAAACGCTTAGTGGTTTAAAAACATAAAAGACTAAAACAGATAAATAATGATAAAGTTTGATCTACTTTATCCTCTTTCATTTCCCCCTATCCAGTCCTTCTAGAGTAAAGCCTATTGTGGACTTCCTCAATTGTTAGTCCACCTTAAACATATTTTAAATTTACATATTTTATTCCTCACGAGTTTCTCAGCCTAAGATTTTCTCTCCAATGATGTGTTTTGATTGTAGTTGATGAAATCAAATTTTCTGAATTCAACATTTAACGCATTTACGTATTCAACACATCGTCGTTGAATCAAGATTAGATTGTGCATATTTTAATAAAGTTTTTTTTAAACAAAAAATAAACAAAACCAAACTTGAAATATGAACCGTATAATCTTGATAAAACGACAACGACCGCATTGAACGGTTGAATTTGTCAATATTTTACTCGTATGCAATCATGATCCATGGTAAATAGGGTGTGGTCTCAAAAAGTTGTGATAACCTCACAAAAGTAGAGGAAATTGTTAATAGTATTCCCAACTTAAGCTTCCATATGCCATCTTAATCATACTCGATTTCAAGTCTTACTCTTACACATAGTGGCGGAGCCAGGAATTTTATAGAGTTTGGACAAAATTTTAACCGCAAATTCACATGCGACATAATATATAAATAGTTATAAATCGAAATAAAATAGACTCGATATTTTATCAATAAAAGTACAATTTAAAATAAGAGAGATGAAACATAATATGCCAATAGTGTGCTAAATAAAATTAGGAGGTGAATAAAATAATGATAAATTTTAGTGTCGGACGCAGCCGTAGGTAGAGGTCCTTGATATTTTTAAAATGATATTCTTAGAATTACCTACGATTTTGTCCATAGGTAAATGTGGAAAACATGTAATGACAACCATTTGACAATGACAAATTGATTTAGTTAGGGAAATTAAGCCCATAGTGATGGATTTTGGCCGTCACTGTAAGTCAAATTTTATGTAAATTTTTTGTAGTGATAAAAAGAAATTATGGGTTGAGTCCTGGCACGTGGCCGGACTCGCCAGGTGTAAAATCGCCCCTGCTTACATATACATGTTGTCATCTCTTAATATTTTGATCAATTCTTATTTTATGGGGTTTGATTTATCAAGTCTGGTTTTTCTTATAGATATTTTATCTTCATTATATATTTGTATAATATTGAAGTTAAAAACAAAAACAAAATTTGGTTAACTAGTGTTTTAAATCAACATGTGGAGCTACAAGCATACAAATTATGAATTTTATGGTATAGTTTAGAGTTTTTCTATTCACACCCCATATATTTTTGGTTACACTCAAATTTTCTTAAGAGTTTTTAATAATACTGAAATTATCTTTTTATATAAATTCTCTTAAAACCTTGATTTCATTCATTGTCACAGTAAAAATTCACTCACTCTCTTCCAGCCACAATCAAACAATCAATCTCGATGTTCAATCAATCTCTGTGGAAGATTAAACACGTCACCTTTCATCCATATTTGATTGTATATAAGTAAATGAACTTCTTCTTCTTTATCAATAATGTTAGTTTAAATTTTTTTTGTTCATGTTCAATTGCACTGTACGAGATCGATGTTTCAATTTACATGTTTAGGTTAACTTAAATTCAATTTAAGTAGGTTCATGTAAACTAAGTTTTACATGAACCTACTTAAATTGAGTTTACATGACCTACTTAAACTAAGTTTATATGCACATACTTAAATTGAGGTTACGTAGAATCATTGAACAAGGTTAAACTTTTAGATGTACACTTAAACTCAGTTTACATAACCTACTTAAATTAAGTTTACATGAACCTATTGAAACTGAGTTTAAGTATGTACACTTAAACTTAGTTTACATGAACCTACTTCAACTGAGTTTACATGTGCATACATGAACCTACTTAAACTGAGTTTAAATATGGCATGTACATTTAAACTGAGTTTACATGAATCTACTTCAACTGAGTTTAAGTATGTACACTTAAACTTAATTTACATGACCTACTTAAATTGAGTTTTAGATTAAATTACAGTAGAAAAACGCATTTGATTGAAGACCACAACTTGCTAACCTGATTTGCTTTGAAATCATGCATGGAAGGGAGAAAGTATGGTTTGAAAATCTTCGCAGAACACAATTGATTGGAGAATTATGGTTTTGGAAGAGAGGTGATGGAGTGTAACCGAAAAAGAAGAAATAGACTTTTTGAAAATAAAATTTTATGAAAGGGTAATTTTATCATTTCGAGGTGCAATAAGGATTACATAGAGTGTAATTAAAAAAAAAAACTCTATAATATATAAAATGTGAATTTACTGACGAGTAAATTATGGAATAAATATAAAAGTAAATTTGTGTATATAATTCTCTTAAAAATAAAAACAAAAAGTGTATATAATTTAATTTACAGACTATGGATTGTGGCTGAGACAAGACAAGTTAGAAAGCAAGAGCTAGTGTGTGCTTGTGTGTGAGCTATGGCAGTTTATTCAACCTTCTTATTCAATTCTTCTTCATTCTCTTCCCATTCTCGTTTCAATTTTCACAATCTCAGACTCAAAAACAAAACTTTAAACCTAACTTCAAATTCAATGTCTTCTTCACTTCCAATAAAATCACCCTTCCATTTACCTTCTTCCAATCTCAAACATCGAACCGTTTTCAAATTCCAATCTTCATCTTCTTCCTCTTCTTCCGATTGGTCCACTGCAACCAATAAAACCGTTTTATTAACTTCCGTAACTACCGTTTCTTTAGCTGTTGCTAATCGCGTTCTTTATAAATTAGCTCTTGTTCCTATGAATAATTATCCTTTTTTCCTCGCTCAGTTAAACACCTTTGGGTGGGTAATTTTCTGCTAATTTTATTTATTTATCTGTTATGATTGTAAAATGATGAATTTTTATTTGTTTTTGTTGTGTGATGTTGTTTAGGTATGTTGTTATATACTTTAGCATTTTGTATATAAGATACCGGTTAGGAATTGTTACAAATGAGATGCTTGCCATTCCGAAATGGCGGTTTTTCGTTATTGGTTTCTTGGAAGCTTTGGGATTGGTTTCTGGAATGTATGCTGGAGGTAACTGTTTCTCATTCTGATATAGCTAGATTTTCCTTTTCAGTTAAGTTATTTTTTAACTGTCTTGTATTTTTATTGAGATTATTTATTCAAGTCAAGGGAGTGAAAATAGAAAGTAATTTGGGGCACCGTGTTTGAATTGACTTATTTCAACTTATTCGCCGGGGCATGTTTGGATTAACTTCTTAACTGGGGTGTTTGAATTGGCTTATTTGAGACTCTTTGGGAGAGCTTATGGAAACTGGTTATGATATGTTCATAAGCAAATGTTTCCAGCTTAAAGTTCTCTAGAGTAGCTTATGAAACCACCGTAAGTTTGTTGGGGGAGTGATAGAATGTAGGACTGGAAACAATGAGATAGATTCGAGAAGTTTCTAGTCAGTTAGCTTAGTTGGCGTTCGGTAATACAGAGGCTATAAATACAGTTGTTTGTAATCAACATATTATAATTTAATAAATCCTATATTTTTCAGTTTTTCTGTTCTAGAAAATATCGTCTCACTCTCTAGATTCAATTCAATAAAACTGAATGTTGGTTACCTTCTGCAGCAATACTTCCTGGACCAGTCATACCCATATTGAATCAGGTATCTTAAATATTTTGAGTGGACCTCGTTGTCTTGTCAGATGACAAGAGAGTGACAAAAGAAATAACATGTCTCTATTTTGGATAATAAGTATCTGCCCTTTATTTTATACATCTTTCAAGTTTAATTTATTTTACGATCCTCTTCTGTCATACCTTTGGCAAGGTCTTGTTCAAGAAACCTACCTTTCATTTGAGAACTTGACTAGAAATGTTGAGGCCTTGATCGGGTTTAGTTTAGTTAACGATATCTGACCTGATGGTCTTTGCAGATCTGATAGTTTTGGTGTTTATTACACCTTCGTCCCATATTAAGGGTCACATTAGCAAAAGAAAAAGATCCCAAAATAAGTGTCGTTTTATGTTTTCAATGTAACATCAATTATTTTATTCTAATTCACATGAAAATTAATATAATGGGCATCACTCTCAAGTTTATTATACTGCACTGTGCATTTACGATAATTATGTAACATTGTTACACTCTTTAATTATTTACAACTTTTCTTAACCCGTGTGAGAAAACCTAAAGTGGCACTTAATATGGGGAGGGAGTAACTATAGGTGTTTTAAACCTAATTTTCTCCTTTTATCTTTCAAAAGTACTTACTGACACAACTAGTGTCATCCAACATATTTCTTCAAGGACAATGTAATCCATTTTTGTTCACATGTTGACTCTGTTCTGTTCTGTGTCTCATTTTGGAGGCATCATAGGTAATCCATTTCATTGGCATATTTATAATAGGTTAGTAGCATGTAGCATCACTCAAAGTATAAGAGGTTAGTTATTTAAAAACATATTTGGTATGTATTGACATCATGTCTACATATTCCCATTATTAGCCTCTCCTATCATTTCGACCGGAATGGAAGAACATGAAAGTATATTGCCGCAAAACATGTGGCAAGAATGTTTATTAATTAATTGGAATTGTTATGGTACAATAGTGAGATGGTACTCTAAATCATAGGTCTTCTAAATCATGTGGGGGCCATTCTCTATTCAGCTGGATCCATTTTCAAACTGTTAGCACTTCTTTTATGATTTTGTTAACCAGTGTACTGGTTATTTTAATGGATTGTTGTGTAACATAAATTCTCAAAACATTGTAAATTCTTTATATTGCAGACTTTTTTAGTTTGGCAGTTGATGTTTTCCGCCCTTATCCTGAGGAGAAGGTACTCAATTCACCAGATTGTTGGGTGTTTACTAGTAGCTGCTGGTGTTGTGATTGCTATCTCAAGGTAGTTTAACTTTATTATCTGGAGAAATACAATAATCACTATCACTACTCTCCATATTTAATTTCCCGTGCTGAGTTTCCTAACTATTTTTGTCTACCTATGTGTGAATTGCTTACTTTCTTTTGGTCTTAAAGATTTTTTTCCCTTAATTTTAAGTTCACACAAGCATGTGCAGTGAATGAGCTTTTGTGAGTGGTATTAATTTGAACATATCAGTCTCTGGTCTCCCTTTCCAATTAAAAGGAGAGAGTAAACTTCTTTTCAGTCCCACAAAGATCCATTTGATTTGGTCTTTCAAAAGAAGATTGACATCAATTTAGCTCCCTGCAATTAAAGCGTCAAAATTGTCCATATGTGCACGGATGATATGAACAACATTGATTGAGTTTCCAATTTAGGTGGCTACATTGATATCACTTTCTATGATTAAAAGACTAAATTCACAAGGTCTGGTCTGTACCTTTTTCTTTTGGTCTAACATATTGAAGTTGTGTTCCTCTTTTCTCCTGTGTTCCCATTTGATTGGTTAATGATCTTCATAGAAGAGCGAACACTCATTGAATTGATTAACCAGTTGAGCGATTAATTATTTCAAGGGTTAATTAAGTTTTTGGTCCCTATAAATATTTGCAGTTTTGTTTTTAATCCCTATAAAATAAAATCACACTTTTTAATCCCTGTGACATTTTCCTTTAGCATTTTAAGGACCAAAAATGCTGACGTAAAATTTTTACAAGGACTAAAAATGCCGACGGAAAATTTTACAGGGACTAAAAAGTGTGATTTTATTTTATAAGGACTAAAAACGAAACTGCAGATATTTTTAGGGACCAAAAACTTAATTAACCCTTATTTCAAAATGGAAACCTAATGCTATGATCTCCCAATGCAGAGGGGTTCAAGAAAGGGTTAGATCAATAGTAATGCCTTGTGTTACACATTGTGCCAAATTTTATCTTGAGTGGCTAATTATCCCAAATTTGTTAATAGTTTTAGCAAGAATTCATTTTTTGTAATGTTTCTTGCAATATTTGTTCAACGTATAATAATAGTTCATTTTTGGGAAACATGTCGATAAACTGTTTGCAACAGCCCATGTTGCTAACTACTTCTAGTATTCTAGTAGTGCTGGTCGTGCCTTTTCATTTGGTAGGGGTACAAATATCATGCAGTTAGTGCCTGGACTCTAGATTAACAAACATGACACTCCGCCGTAGCTAAAGTTTTTAAGTTGTAAGCTTGTTACAAATATATCATTTGAAAGAGAAAATATGACACCTGATCTAACCAGAAGCAAAAAGATATCGTTAACTCTCACGAACAACAAAAATACCATAGTGAATAAGCTGGCGCCAACAGTAGCTGAGGCCTAAAATAAACTGGAAGATGTCACTATTTCAAATCAAACCAAAACCGATATTGGACTAACGTTTACCACACATGAAGCCCTAATAGCTGTAACTTGTAAAACCTCAAAACCAAACTGAAACGATAACACATGAAGCCCTAATAGTTGTAACTTCTAAAACCTCAAAACCAAACTGAAACAATATTGAGCCAGCGCTAACTACAACTGAAGCCCCAACTAGAAGGTGTCACATCTTCAAACCAATAAGAAATGTTTAACTGCAATAAAAGGAAGAAGCTACCAAAGATTAACCATCAAGAAGATGAGACAAAAGATGAGCCTTAACCACGCCAGACAAGAGGAAAGGGATCAATGTTTAACCGTTAAACAGAAGTCACAAAAGCATACATGCTTATATATAGGGATAGAAGACTCTTAATCCAAAATAAACAGGGAAATCAAGAAACAAATAAAAACAATAACCAAGTAATATGAAAACTATCCAAAGAGATAACCTAAGATACTCC
This sequence comes from Medicago arabica, assembly GCA_946800305.1. NCBI lineage: Eukaryota > Viridiplantae > Streptophyta > Magnoliopsida > Fabales > Fabaceae > Medicago > Medicago arabica. The sequence goes on from OX326967.1 coordinate 54,941,188, forward strand.
AAAATTAGAAACTAATCCTAGAAGATAAACAAAGATACTTTAATATTATCAAAGATACTGAGGCATTTTTATACATTGTGACACACATTAAATGAAGCGGGCCTATCTGATAATTTGTTTCCCATAATTTCAGTGGCTCTAATGCAGGTCAAATGCTCTCTAAAGTTGATTTCGTGTGGCCAGCATTGATGATAGTTTCTTGTGCCTTTCAAGCCGGGGCTTCAATAATCAAGGTTAGTTCATACATAGATGTTTATTTTAGTTAAACTTGTTTGTTAGGGAGCAATATAATTAATGCATTTTTATAAACGGCAGGAATTTGTTTTTCTTGATTCTTCCACTCGATTAAAGGTATGCTTTCTTTTACTCTTTTCTGGTGGGAGGGGGTTTAAGGTCACTTGCTCAAATGTGGGCTAAAGTTTCCATTGGCATCTTTTTCATGGGCATGATTTAAAGTACATTATCTTTTTTGTGTGCAGCAAAAATCGTTGGATATATTTGTGGTCAATTCTTTTGGATCCGGATTTCAGGTATGGCTTGTTGTAATAACGTGAATTGCAAATGGTTTAAATATGATGATTGTTGCAATATATATTACAAAGTACCAAGTCCACCTTTTGAAAATTGTAAATGACATAATAAAACCAAAGTAATTTTTTAGTTTATATTTTGTATTGTTGATATCTTAGCAGCCACTTTATCCTGTGAGTTCAAATGATATGTATGCTCTCTATCCTTTTTGATAATCTCAAAATGCATTACTTTTGTTTGCCCCATTACAAATAGCAAATGCTAATTGTTAGTGTTTGGGTTATTAGTGTTAGGAGTCTTATTATATACACCATATATACCTGACCTAAAAGATATGCATCCAGTCAATATTTGATATCACAGCACCACATATTAGCTAAATATGCATTTCCCTCTTTTCCCATCCAAACCCTATAAATTTCGGTAACTGAGCGTGAAAAAGTTATCTGAAATTTTTCTCTGTATCCCAGTGGGAGAAATTATATTGATGATTGTTGATATCTGAATTTACTATTGACTTATGGATCACATCGCTAAAAACATCAAATGAAACACTTACATTCCCAATGCTAACAAGGCACCATCGGTTACCATCAAGTTGCAATTACTTGCTTCCGTATATAATGGAATAGACTTGGATAAACAAGTCATTTATGTCTATTTATCTAATGTCTAATTCTGGGACTCCACTTTGTTTGCCTTTTTCGTCTATTTTCCTGACATTAGGCGTATGGACTCGGACCAAAACAGATAATTGATCTTGACAGATTGCTTTGAGTTAACACTGCATTTTTCTTATGTAAAAGCTTTAAAAGTGTTTTTTTCTGCTCTTTGTAATGGTAGCACAACATTGACTTAACTCAAGACTCCAGAGTAGACTACTTTCACTTATGGGCATTTTTTAAAATACTAGCAATGGTAAAACTTATGTAGGTCTTGTTTGCTTTTTGGTGAATTTAACTAAATATTAAAAAACGTGTTAATTTCCTCTTGACATTTTGGGTTTATTTTTTTGGTTATGTATATTAAATTAAAAATTGTGAGGCATATTTATGGTTGGCTTTTGATGTGTATTGTAGGCTCTTTTCGTGCTTCTCTTTCTACCTTTAATCTCTAACTTGAAAGGAATACCATTTGTTCAACTACCTTCATATCTTAAAAGTGGTGCTGGTTGCTTTCTAAACATTGGAGCTGGTAAAACAGGTAAGCTCTGATATATACGTAGAAATGCAATACCACATCTTCCTACTTGCTTTTCTGTTATTGTCTACATTTCCTTTTAATTCTTTTGCTCTTACAGCACAGTACTATCTGATTAGTTATTATGAGCAAATGATTATTTTCTTGATTGCCTTAATGTGTTACAAATTACAATCCAATTGCAAGATATTGGGCATGATTCTCACAGCAGAAGCATATGATCATGGACCCCCTCCCACCACAGTAGCTAGCTCTATCAGTGTGATTCTCGTAAGGCTTATATCAATTAGTATGGGAGCCTGCCACCATGTCTCTCAATTGCAAACAGGTTTTGCATGTGGTTACACTGGCTACTGAGCATGGTGGAACTTTAGAATGCTATTGTGTATCGGGGCTTGTGTCCTGTGTCAGAAGTATAAGGGACTGATGGTTTGTATATGTTCCTTGGATTTTTTAAGACATTGCTATGTGTTATGATTCACTCAAGGTTCATATCACGATGCTATACCTTATCTAAAGTACTACGAAGAACCCTTAGTCCTTAGATGAGAAGCCACCCAAACATAAGAATGGGTGTACAATCCAGATAGGATATTAAATAGAAATTCTCATAATTGAGTTTTGCTATTTAACCTTCATTTTTTTTGTGAAAAGTTTCAACATAAACTGTCACACAATAATCCAATTATTAATTAGCTCTTCTTCCCCTTAATAATTTTGAACCTGTCAAAAACATTCATTTCCATGTCTCAGGTTGTGATGGTGCTCCCTTGCTTCCGCTGCTCTACGTAGTTACCAATTTGGCATTCAACATATCCCTGCTTAACGTACTAAAAAGTTCTTCAGCAGTTGTTGCTTCTCTCATGTTAATGTTGTCAGGTTCTCTCTCTCCCTCCCTCTATGTGTGCACGTATGTGATAGAATCCATTGACACTAGGTGTCAAATTTTTATATGCTAATCATATATTAGTGGTACAAGTGTAAAATTTTGATACTTGGTGGGATCCTATCTATATATTTTTGTGAGCTTGTTAGCTGATGCGTGCTTATGGTGTTTGCAGTGCCAATTTCTGTTTATGTTCTTTCCCTTCCATTACCATATCTTCCCGAGGGAGGAACAACGTTGAGCCCATTCTTTCTGCTTGGTTGTGCAATTCTTGTATGTGGGCTTTATACATACAACACAACCCGACCTGCAAGGAATAGTTCAGAAGTTGACTGAAACAGATCTATTTGTGTAACCAGTGCTGAGGAGAAAATACCAGCTTGGCAGTTGGTGCTCTAACCATGGAGAAATGTAATATCTCCGGCTGCTTCCAAATTATACTTGTTTTGTATTAGGTGTTATTATTTTTTTTTGGGGGGGGGGGGGGGGGGGGGGGGGGAATCAATTTTGTTTGAAATGTATTTTCTCCTCATTTTGCCATCAGATCATTGAAAATGTTTATTGTTGTACATGTACTTTTGCTCATTGTAGAAGCATGTTTTCCCATACGAATAATATATATGTTATTGGTCGAAATGCAGCTGCTATTTATTTCTTATGTAAAATTAGTTTCTTAAGGCTTTGTTTGCGAGTTTGAAAGGGAGGGGAAAGAAAGGCTTTGGAGGGACAAAAATATAGGGGGAAATTGAGAAATCTTTCGCATTTTTTTTTTTTGAAAGAGTATTTTTTGAGTTATAAATTAATGTTTATGGTTAATATATTTTAAATTTTAAGAATATTATAACAACATATATTAAATTTGAAGAATTCATATAAACCTTCAAAACCCTCCTCCAATACAATTTTTTAGTTTCCTCAAATAAGGAGAGTTTTATATTTTAAAGAAATATAAGCCCCCAAAGCCCTTCCTTCTCATGTCTTCTATTTCTTCCACCCACTCCTTCCCTTTTTTTTCCTTTCCCTCTCTTCCCTTCCAAACTTGCAAACATAACCACAAAATACTTGAATGGATGTAACAAAAAAAATAATGCTTGAATGGATTAAATACTTTATTTTTGGTGAAATTCGATGTTGGTCACAGTTTTATTCATTTCAGTTCATACAGAAACAGAAAATGAGTTAAATGTTATCAGTCCCTGTGAATAGGGAAGTGTTTATGTTCACCTCAATTCCATTATCAATATTAAATAGAATATAAATATTAAATTCGATGTTATGAATTAAAGCCTGATTTTAAAATGAATATTTTTGGTCCCTTGTTGTGTGGCTTGCTCACCTCAATTCCATTATCAATATTAAATAGAATATAAATTATCGAAGAGATTAATTGTGTCTAACGAAAGAAGCTAGACTACAACATATTAATTGGGTTCCCTCAAAAAAAAAAAAACATATTAATTGGGTATATCACATTTGATACCCAGGACGTCTTGAAATAGGCTTTCATCTAATGTAGAAAATCTAATTTTTCTATAAAGAGGAAATCATTCAAAAATAAAGGAAAATAAAACCAAAAACAACAAAATATTTGTTCTTGCACAATATTCCCATTGTGTAAAAAAAAATATTATTGTTCTAAAATATTTATTCTTACACTTGAAAAAAAAAATTGTTTTCCCATTGTTTTCTAAAATTGAAAGATAACCACGTGAAAATTGTTTTGAAGTAACAAATGTAGGATTGACAGTCGAAGAAATGTTTACAAACCTATGCTAGAGAAGTTCCTTTGATCCTTTCTACCTTATCCGACTCAATTTATTGTGTCTAATTTGGGAACATGTGACCAAGGCTAACCATGGTGATTTGGGAAGAAGTAACAGAAACCATGGTGACTGATGTTGATATCAATATTTGATGGGAAATGCTATAGAGTGTCCTTGGAGCATTAGATAAGAAGATAAAAATAGAAATATTGTATTGAAAAATGGTGAAAAGTGATGAATTTTAATTTTTAAAAGTCAAAATATTGTTGAATTCAATGCAAACATGCTATTTTTGGTTTCCTTAACCATTTCTCTAATGACACTAGTTAACAAGACCCATATTTGATTCTACAGCATGGACGGGAAGAGAGCATAGAGATTTTAAAATGTTTTATGTTTGGTTCGACAAGAAGTTTGGAGGGGAGCTAAAATTAACTAAGGAGGAATTTGGCTCTCCTCCCTTCCCTATAAAATATAAAAATAAAGATAAAACCAAACCACAAAACTTATAATAGTCCCTCCCACCCCCTGGCCCTCTCCAACCATACACACCCTAAAGAATTGTTCAATTTTATTGCATTCCTTGGGAAATAGATCAGTAATATAAAAAGAAAAATAGAAGTATAATATAAGAGGAGTTAAAAGATTTCAATACTCACAAGTCTCGTACATTAAATAAACTCAATAATCATTAACGTGCCTGCTTGGTGTCTAATAATTCAAAAGAAACATTGATGGAATTAAATACCAAAAAAGCAACTAAAGAAGCCTATAAAGCAAATAAATTTAGAAGGGCACTTCCGATGAATGAAAAATTAGATCAAATTCACATCTGCATCTGCATACCTGACTACCATGAAGTGAGAATTGACTATCACGTGATTTTTTTCTTTCAATTGTAAACTACATCAACTGGACTCCCCTGCCAATTAATGAAAACACAACTACAACCAGAACAAAAAACAGGCAAAGCAGTCCCCACAACACCGAACTCAACCCACCCAAACACAAAGCCAAAACGAGCCACCACACAGCCAAATAAAAGTGAAACCACCAAATCAGAAGAATGACGGAAAGCAGTGTACTGGCAGATAAGACCAGACCCATGGAGCAGCCAACAAGTAGGAACCAACTCTTATCTCACCAAACAGTTACAAAGGTCTCAAGACCATTTATAAAATAGACAACGAGGCAACCTCTTACTACACAAACCCCATCTCCACGACAAAATTTAATCTCATCCACCATCTCCATCGGATCCTTAATCACATTAGACAAGAGTACTGTTAATTTTTTAAAAGTAGCTCATTCAAACGTAGTAAGGGATCTGATTGTTCAAGAAAAAAACGTAGTAAGTGATCTAAATTCGTGATGTTAAATATAAATTTTAAAAATATTTTTGATTCCTGCCAAAATACTTTTCACTATCCTTAGGTGATAAAAGGACTCAACTACACAACCTGAATGGCATCCAACTACGAACATAAATACTTCACATTTCCAATAGCTACCAAGCTGGATGAAGTCTGCTTGCACAAAAGGATGGCTAAGTTAAGTAATTCAGACTCTGTATTTTGTTTAGAGTGCTTATTTCTAAGCTGTTAAAAAAAACTTGTTTCATTAGAAAAACTGAAAGTTGTTCATATAGTTCTTCGCATAAATTTTGTGATAGCTTGTATATCCCAAAAAAAAAAAAAAATGCATTAATTAGGGAAAAGGGAAAACAACAAAGCATGAAAAAGACTCCATACTTATCACATGCAAAGACTCCGTATCTCTGACACAATCGTTAGTAGCCATCGTTTTAATTTAGGGTTAAATATGTTTTTAGTCCATATAAATATGTCAACTTTTCGTTTTAATCCCTCTAAAATTTTCCTTCAACTTTTAGTCCCTATAAAATTTTCAATCTTTACCTTCGGTCCCTCTTTTAAAGTAAACTTATATGTAGAATTCATATTTTTTAATAAATTTTTTTAGAAAAATTCAAAATATTATAAGAATCACTCCAAAAAATTTTTAGAATTTTTTAACAAAACATGAATTTAATATGAATTTTTATATTTTTCCGGTTAAAAATTTAATTTGCGTTTTGTTAAAAAATTCTAATTTTTTTTAGATTATTTTACACATTTCTGCACAATTTCATTAAAAAATACAAAAATTAAATGAAAAATAGGGACCAAAAGTAGTGATTGAAAATTTTATAGGGACTAAAAGTTGAAGGAAAATTTTAGAGGGACTAAACGAAAAGTTGACATATTTATAGGGACCAAAAACATATTTAACCCTTTAATTAATGTACGGTCGCTTAGGCTTTGTTTGGGAGTTTGGAGGGGATGGGAAGAGGGGACTTCGGGTGATAAATATATAGAAAAATGGAGAAATCTTTCACGCTTTTTGAAGGAACAATTTTTTAAGGAATGATAAACTAATTGTTATGATTAATATATTTTTAATTTTAAAAATATTATAACAACAAAGATTGAATTTGAAAAATTCATATACAACCCTCCAAAACCCTCCCCCAGTACAATTTTTGAGTTTCACTAAATGAGGGGAATTTTGTATTATGAATAAAAATTAACCCAAAGCCCTCTCCTCCCAATGTCTTCTATTTCTTCCACTTGCTCCTTCCTTTTTCCAAAACCCTCCCCTCCAAACTCACAAACAAAGCTTTAGTACATTTGTTAGCAGTTGTAATTTTAATTTATTCATGGTCACTTAATACATGTTTGGGTTGGTGGTGAATTTGGCAAAATAAAGGTGACACTGAAATTCTAGCAAACTCATTGATTTCATGGAACTGCCAGCGGTATTTGATTGAAATGGATTCATAATCAGACACTTCTTTAATTCTTTCCCACGCTCCATACCCCCTTATTCTTACTTTAGCTTCGCTTCTCGCTCTCCTATAACTCTAATCAACCACTCGAAACAGAAGCTCTCGGGTTAGGGGGGTCTGCGTTCACTATTAAGCCCACGCCCGTCCATTCCTTTCATGCTTTACTCCGCCCTTCCGATCCAAACATACATTCCGCCCTTCCGATCCAAACATACACTTAGTGTCTGCCTTCTTCAACATGTTTGTTATTTGTCTCTTAATTAATAATAATAATAATAATTTAAGGGTCCTTCACACACAAGTGACCTAGAAACCAAAAGCTTATCTGCCTATGCCTACTGCACTACCCTTTAAAATTGTGAAGAAACTTCCCATTCACAGCTGCTACATCACTAAGAAAAGCTGGGTGTTATCCCATATTTAATATGGTATTAACAGACAACTTCCTCAAGTAAACCAAAAGCACATTTGTGTAACTTGCTTGCCATCATCATTCAAGCATCTTTTGCCTTATAAAGAGGAGACGTTTATATGTAAAACATGATGACATACATTGGGCAAACCAAACCAGAGATTAATCAAATAGTTAAATACGGATTAAAAGGAGTTCGGGCAAACCAAACCAGAGACCAATCAAATAGTTAAATACAGATGAAAGGGAGTCTCTTTCTTGTTGAGGTTTCAATCCAAACCCATCTCTTTCACCCTTTTTCTCCTTTCTAAAAACTCACATATAAATATACTTTCTCCAACTTTTTCTTAGTTTCATTTTTATGCCCTCGAAACTTGAATTCTTGGTTCTTTTCTTATGCCTAAATATGAACACGCAGCTACATTATTAATTTCTAAGTTTCTCCCCAATGAAAAGTCATGTAATTACTACATTTTGCGAAGGACACAAAAACAGCACATAGATCATCAAACCACCAAATCCAACAATTTCATGGAAGAAGCTAATGAAACAAGAGATAATAAAGAAACCACTACTTACATATCATATATGTTATCAATCAATAGATTGAAAGTTGACACTTTTCAGAAGCCCTTGGACATGAGGATAATAGTTTTTCAATTTTAGACCGTTTTCTGCTGCACCAAATTGTCATAATTTCTAAAACTTTTGCATTCTTCAGAATAAACCTTGCTAACATAATGTGATTACGTTGGAGGCCTGCAAATGCAAAGTCCCGCATAATGCAAGTTATAAGGTTTAATGAAAGGCAAGTTGGAACAGATTTTGGATAGGCCCGGTTTTCTTGATCATCTTCTGCAATGTCCTCGTCATCCTTCCAATAATCACCTTGTAACTTCTGTTAATAATACAGATAAAATTAAAAGATATGTTAAGAAAGAAAAAAAAAATCAAATATGATCTTTAAATTTAACGAACAAACCTGATAAAGGTCGAGACTTTGAAGCTTAGGACAATGCTGAAGCACTTGTACAACTGTATCCCAATCATAGTTGACCACCAAATGAGTCAAATTATTGAATGTAGGAAAGTCATATGGGTGATAATCCTAAATTATATAAAAAAGACCAAAGTATTAGCAATGAATCACATTATTCTTTTTCAATGGCATGCATGATCATATCATATATTCATAATAAATAATAATCAAACAAACCTGGGATAGTTGAATGCTAAGAAACTTCAAATTCGAAAGTGCTTTCATAGGAAAATAGCATAACAGATAGTAATATCAGCTCTCTTCAACTTTGTTAAGGTGTGATCATCGCTTATCCAATAATAGGAAGAATGACCATGTATATTAGATAATTGAAGATATTCAAGAATTGGACATTTCTGTAGAATCAACATAAGACGTTCATCTTGATCAAAGTTAATATTTTTCAAATGTAAGGTTTTGAGTGAAGGTAATGTAATCAAATTAAGGAACAAATCCGCACCCATATCGAACGAAGCGAGCTTAAGAACAACGAGAGTTGTAGAAGCGAGGATAGGAATAGGAAATTCAGGTGCAATTGTAGTCGAATTACCGAAAACGAGAGTATGAAGACGAGAGGAATGGCGTTGAATGTCAAGGATGAAAGTGTTGATGGAATGATTACCGGCGGATTGTCGTGAGCGGATGACGGAGAAGATGAATTCTTCGAAGTGGATAACGGAATCTCGGTCTTCCAAATTGGTTTCGGTGAAATCGAGAATGGGAACGTAACGCCATAGATGAATTCATCGCTTTGAGAGAATGGATGTGGTGAAGGCTTGTTTGGTGGGAACGAATGAGAGAATATGAATCAGAATTTCGTCTGGTAAAGCTCCGATCCTATCTACCGTCGCCGTTGAAGTTTCCGGCGAAGACATTCTGTTACGTCGCGGTGTTCTTCACGGTGGCATTCGCTCGCTTGAAATAGGGTTTGTCGTTTATTTAGGTTGGAACTTAGGTTGGAACTCGGGATTATATTCATAGTTTAATTAAAGGGTTTAATGTCACTCTTAATATACGAACTTTTGGTCGTTATTTTGTAGTTAATTTTAGTTTTTTTTTAATGAAATTGTGCAGAAATGTGTAGAATATTGTAAAAATCTTTTTTAAAAAAATTAGAATTTTTTTACAAAACATAAATTCATGTTTTTGTAAAAAATTCTAATTTTTTTGGTAGAGATTGCTATAATATTATAAATTTTTCTGCAAAATTTTATTAAAAAATATGGACTCTACGTATGATTTTACTTTAAAGGACCAAAAATAAAGATGGAAAATTTTTAAGGGACTAAAAGTTGAAGAAAAATTTTAGAGGGGCCAAAAACATATTTCACCCTTAATTAAATTATTGTCCTCCGTCTCAAAATAATCGTCTATTTAACATTTTTTTTCAATCTTTTAAAATAATTGATACTTTAGAATACCAATGAAATATTTATTATTTGTTTCCCTTGTTATACGTTTATCTACTAAATTTCATCCAATTTAACTACTCAGCTAACTATAATAATAAGAGTATTTTAGTAAATGATGTTAATTTTATCATTAAAATCAACATAATTAATCATTTTCTTAGATAGAGTACACAAACCTTAAACGACTATTATTTTAAGATCGAGAAAGTATATTTTGTTTGTGAATATTATTGAGTTGTTATTTGTTTGTATGTGTATTAAAGTTGACAATTCATATTTCAAGACAAGTTAGTACTCCCTTCATCTTAAGCTAGGTGTCTCGTCTTAAGTTGACAATTTATGAGTTGTATTAAGATCAAGTTTTACAAAGGTATTAAGATAAGGGAAATGTTAACTAGTGCATTTAGGACAATAGTTAAGAAGATTAATATATAAATTATGCATTGGAATTTGGTGAAAATATAATGTTTAACTTTATGAAAGTCAAAAAATCGTTTTTTTTAATAAAAAATTTCTATTTTTGACATCCTTAGAGGACACTGGTTAGCAAAACCCACAAAAATAATGATTAATATTGTTAATTTTAATAGCAAAATATGTTTCATTTACTAAAACATCATTCTTAATTATAATTAGTGGAATGTTATAGATGATTGAAAAAGCAATAAATCAAGTGTGTTAGTGGAAAGAAAAACAAAATAAATGTTGTATTGATATTATAAAAATGACAAATAATTTGAGACATAGGAAAGAAAACACTTATTGTAAGTCAAAGAGAGTAGTATTAATTTGGGATATGTTTAGAAAGAAAAAAAGAATAAATGTATTTGATAATTGGAATAAGGGGTTTATATTTCGGGACAAAAAAAAATGTTCTTAAAGAGTTTTTATAATTACAGACGGAGTGAGTAACAACTAGAGAACTATAACTTTTGGCAGCATAACTTTGCATAAGTTACGATTTTGATCCATATTATAAAACAAAAGTAAATTACATTCTCCTCCTCTAAAAGATGCTTAAATTACACTATTATTCTCTCTAAAAGAACGAGTACTCATGTATCCAAAGGATATCAACACGGTATTAAAGTTGCTATACTTGCAAGTATGGGTTTGGATGCGGGTAACTTTTCAAGTTGCGCAAACAGGACAGAATCATATTCAAATCCTAGCCAGTGTCATCCCTACTTCAATCCCAACCTCCATTGAACTCAAACAACACTCACTCATTAAACACAACATTGCAAACTTCATCTTAAAAATAGAGAAAATGTTCAAGAAATTAATCTCTTCATTAAACACATCATTGCAAACTTCATCTTAAAAATAGGGGAAAAAATTCAAGAAATTCATCTCGCCGTTTCTTTCTCCTCTTTTCCTTTTCCTAACTATTAGGGTCCGTTTGATGGTCTAGATAAGATAGAGGCAGGATATGATATAAAGTTGGATAGAGATAAGATATGATAAAAATATGATAAACATTAATCATATCCTGTGTTTTTATGCGCACGTGATAACAACCAAGATATCATTATAATTAAATGAAAAAATTGCTCCCATAATTAATTAAATATTGTAGAAATGACATGTTATTAATTATAATAGAAAATACATGCTATCATTATTTTTAAAATGACAATATTTTAAAAATTGCAGAATATCAAGATAATAAATAAGGAATGATATTTTAATCTCATCATGATAATTTCTAACCCAGACTATACTCAGGATAGAAATTACAAAGGAAAGTCAAGATAGGATAGGAAAATGGTTTATTTTATCCTATCCTTTTGGTGCATCAAACATGATATTTAAGTAGGATATGATTAATGTTTTCTATCCTGACCATCAAACGGACCCTTATAGTATAATGAATAAACTATAATTAGACGATAGATTAACTAGAGTTACCAAGTTGGTTAGATAGTTAGGGAGTTAGTTACTCTAACTCACTCCTATAGATATCTTAATCTATTGTACCATTCTATTATCTTTCATCGATCTATTCATTTCTATAAGAAGTTTCTGCGAATATTTGTTTAAAATGTGTGTTTATCATTTGAACGAGTGAGCTAGTGCTAAAGCGTTTGTTGCTAGCATTGCTTTTAAAATGATTATTGTGTTGCTCTCTTCTTTCTCGCGCAAGTGTCCATAATCTTTTTCGCTGCTTCTCTCCAATCCCATCTTCACAGCAAAATGGTGCAGTATCCATTGGAAAGGGATTCAACTAATATTATTTTCAAATCCTTGTATATCTAACTTTTTGATTAATTTCTAGAATCTCTTTAATTTGACGGTGGCTTCCGAGATGAGACTGCCAAATGAATGAGAATTAGATGATGAATTATTATTTTTCTTAGTGATCTTTTAATTGTGAATCAACTGCTACATAAATGATAAACAAATTGGAAAACACAATCGTCATTGATGTGTGTTAAAAAAAATGAGAATAACTAAAGAAAACAACAATCACCGTAGATAAGGCAATACTCATGCACCAGGCAACAAAAATTCGTATATCAGGTTGAGCTTTTGGATTCGATTGGAAATAAGGATGAAATTTCGTAGAATTGATGGAAGAAGATGAACGGTTACAAATGGAAAGGGATAGTGGAGACTATAAAATCTAAACCATTAAATTTGATTGGATCGGAGAGTCATAATTTAATCCTCTCATCTCTCCCCATAAGTTTTTTATTTTTGAAGGACCATAAGTTAGTCATCTCACTTGATACCGATGGTCGTAACAATTGTATTTAACTTGGAGAACGTAATTTGGGTAACATTGTTATATTTTTTACAAAGGTAACATTGTTATTTATAGGGATGGCAACATGGGCTGACCCACGGGTCGACCCGCCTCGTTTAGGTCAATCCCGCTATTAGCCCGTCAAAAATGGGGTGGGATGGGGCGGGCCAATTTGAGGGGTGGACTCAAACTCACACCCCGTCCCGCCTAAAGGCGGACTAGCGGGTTGACCCGTCTATTTTTAAAAACATTGTTTTGTCGATTGTTATTAACAAATCCGCTGCTATTATAAAAAAAATAAATTCAATGTAAAGACTAAAACAATTCTCAAAATAAATCCACCATACATCCAACATAAAATAGATTACAAAATAAATCCATCAACATGAAATAAGTCTCAATATAATGCAGTGGTGATTCGGTGAATCTGTTTTTTTCTAGAGGTAGTAGACTAGTGGTGAATCAGTTATCACTTATTACTATCAGAGAGAGTGGGACAATTTTGAGGTTGGGTTGATATCATTTGGCCTAATTGTTTATGGAGTGTGTAAATTAAAAATTCGGTCACTAATGGTAAAAAAAGAAAGTTTAACAAGCCTCTGGGTCAGCTCGCCCCACCCCGCTATGACCCTTTTTTTTAAAGAGATAGACTCAAAATCTCACCCAATCCACCTAAAATGGCGGGTTAAATGGGCTGATCCGACGAACCAAACCCGTTGTGCCACCCTTAGTTATTTTAATAAAAAGGTAAGATAATCATAACTCCAATTATATTATTCCAAAAAAAAAAAAAAACTAGATGCCAAACGTAATTTATCAAATTTCTGCATTTAGGTACCGTTTGACCCGACTTTTTTTCAACTTCTCTACATTTAGATGCCTAGTTATTTTTTCAATATGCTTTTTTCTTCCATTTTATTTTTTTGAACCGGTCTATTTAATTTTTTTAATGAGGGTCCATTTAATTTTATTATCTATTTTCGAAGGAATTTTATTATCTTTTTATCACTCATATATTAATTTCAATATCTTTTAATTATCACAACCTCGCAAATATTTTTATTCATGTTGTCGTTGAATGACACAAAATATTTGTATTCCCTTTCTTCAACTTCGAAAATACACACACACATACATTAGCATTTAGAGTAATATTTTATGTCCGTCTGTCTGTTTTTTTGTTACGCTAATGCGTATAATTTTTTTTAGTGCTACGTAATGCATATAAATATTTTTATAAAATTTTGATTTTAATTAAAAGTACAAGAGTAGTTGCCTAAAAAAAAAATACTTATATATATTTTACACATTTGTATTGTACCAAACTATGCATATATTTTTCTTATTAAAAAAACTAAACATATCTTTTTCAATGACACCAACAATATAATAAATATAATATTATATAATATAAATTCTTATCTTTTAAATATTTTTTTATTTAGTATGTTAATTTATAATAAATTCAAAGTTTTGTCCTTATGAGCTTATCTCAATTGATAAAGATAATGCATAAATATATGCAAGGTCCGGGGTTCGAATCCCGCACACCACCAAAAAAGTAATAAATTCAAAGTTTTGTACATTATTTTGCCAAACAACTTTTAACTTAAAAATAACTTTAAAACTAAAAAAAATAAAGAAACCAAACAACTTTAACTTCTTCCATAAAGAGCTTTATTTTAACTTTGTTTTAAAGTAGTTTTTAGACCGAAAAAAAACCTGGCCAAACAGTCAGCTAGTAAAATAAACTTGTAAGATCAGAGTGAAAAGATAGTTTACGATTTTTTTTCATGCGAGTTTGTAAACTATAAGCTACCATATATTGGTCTCGACTAGGGCTGGAAATGAGCCGAGTCGAGTCAAACCTGTCTAAGCTCGACTCGACCCGATAAGGATTGGTTCAGCTCGAAATTCGGCTCAAGTTCGACACAAACACTTTTTTCAGCTCGCGTTTGACTCGTTTAAGGTTCATGAACAGTTCGGTTCGATTCGTTAGGTTCAGTTCGTATACTCGAATCACATAACTCCAAAAACATTTTTTTATCAAAAAAAAGAAGGTAAAATCTACAGATCTTTGACGGAACAGGTTTCATTCCAACGCAACATTTTGAGAGAACACACAACAATATTACATAGATATAAAAAAGGAGTTCAGCTAACAACCATATTATGATAAAAAATAAAAAAAAAGCCTTCATTATTTCCATTAATATTGATTCCTACCCTCTTTTGATCTAACATTATTGATTATCCTTGATTATTCAAAACAAAATGAAGAACTTAACGAAATGAAGAGCAAACAATATGAAGATATTATAAATTATAAGTATAGAAAAACTTTAACTATGAAGTAATTCATCCGTCCATATATCTAAGCATCCGTTTAATTTTATTTTTGTCCATAAATCTAAACCTTTTTTCAAATTACTAGATGCATTTATTATTTTTTTCCGATATATACCCCTAATTAATAATACTAACTTGTCTTGAAATATGAAAAGTCAAATTTAATACACATACAAACAAATGACAATTTGATAATATTAACACAAAAAAACAGACACATTAGTTACACCGACAACTTTTTTTAAGAAATGTAAAAAATACAAAGGGGAGTTACATATAGGGACGGAGGGATTAGGATGAAAGTAACAAAATAAAGGGCAAACACGAAGAAGAAAATATGCAAAGAGACGAGGGAATCTAAATTTGGAGAAAAGGAGAGGAAAAGTTGGACGATATATTATCGAGAGAGACAGAGATGAGGGTAGCTTTTCCTTAGTGGAAAGGGGAGTAAATAAATTTTATGGGAAAGAGAGAAAAGCAAAGGTTGGATATTGAAGACTTAATGGCAATGGCAAGAAAGAGGTGTATGGTGTACTAAAATTAAAAGCATTTTTTTAAAAAAATACGTTGGAAAAACTTAACATAAAAAAAAAAAACAAGTATAGTGAAGTGTAATGTGTGTGTGTGTATATATATATAGACACATATATAATCGAGTTATATCATGAACCAAACGGGTCAAACTATACATAGTTCGTGTTCAGCTCATTTAGTTAATGAACTTAATTTTCCGTTCAAGTTCAGCTCATTTGGTTCATGAACCAAGTTCAACGAGTTAATTATCGAATCGAGTTTCAAATTATTATCGAGTTGGTTCGGTTCATTTCCAGCCCTAGTCCCGACAAACAAACCATGATTCTAGTCTTTTTGAAAGAAAAAGAAAAATGTGAAAGTTAGCTTATTGTGACCCTGATTCCAGTCTTTTAGAAAGAAAACAAAATATGGATCTTATTATTTGGTCCATGATAAAAAAGAAAAACTCAATTTTTAGTCCAAAGAAAAATAATCGGTAACTCCCTTGATTCTTACATGAACCTCCAACTAAAATTAGGTCCAGTATATAGAATAATCATTTGTAGCCAAGGACAACAGTAGTGAAAACGTAAAATAGAAGGCTCACAGACAGTAGTATGGAAGTTTAATATGCTTCACAGTTCACACCACCTAGATCGACTCCGCTGACATCGGATGTCAAATTTGGTGAATGGATTACGTACCTATTGCTTTTGCATTGCTTTTACATATCCAATCCGGAAGCTAATTGTTAAGTTCCTATATTTCAGTCTTAACTTAATTGTTGTTGTGGGGTAGAGCATAGGCCATCAGGCTTAGAGAGAAGATGCCTATGCAAAGGTTTCTAAACATGTTGAATTTCTTTGCATACACCATTAGCTGTTAACCCAGCAGTTTGTGTTTTAACATGTCTTTTGATCCATTCAGAACCACCACTTTTATGATTAATTTAACAAATATCATCAGTTTTCACTAACATGAGTTTTGGATCCATCAATTACGCAGTAGTTGAATTCACAATCCATCAATTACGTAATTTTCTCAACTCATATTTGTTACCAATAATTCCTGAATCCAATCTTGTTATTTTTAACCAGTTTAACAATGCTACTACTACTACTACACATTCGGCCATTCCAGTGACAGGCAAAGGCAGTATTCTACTAAAGCGGAATACTAAGGCAGTAGCAGCAGCAGCAGCAGTAGCGAATTCGGTGAGAAGGGGACTTCAAGGACCAGGAACAAAACTAATGCGGGAAACCTATTATGAATTACCAAGTAAAAAAGAAAGCCCAAAATCCGTTTGCATCATTTTCAATACACCAAAAAGTAACAAAGGTAACATTTTTTGCTCCATTTACGCAATTTGTTTGTTTAGTCGAATGTCAGACTCAGAGACGCCTCAAGGGACCAATGTTGAAACAAGGGAGCTTACAGATTGCAAAACTTTGTGATTTTCTTTTCTCCTAGTATGCATTTTATTCTTTTTTACTTTTTACCATTTACTTCCTCTTCCGAATTGATAAAATATGACTTCTATAAAAAACATGCACGTCAATATTTGTATAAAAACACACACTTCAATAATACTAACATGAGTTGATTGAGTTAACAGGTCATGTTGAAGTGCATGTTTATATACAAATTGTTAGATGTCATATTTCATCAATATCAAAGAGGAAGTAAAAGGTAATAAAGTAAAAGAAGTTCCATAAAGGAGAAGAAAATGACAAAGCATTGCTGTCTGTAAGCACCACTATTGCAGCTCCCTTGTTTCCACATTGGTCCATGGAAGTCTCTCCGAGTCTGAGATTCGATAACACAAACAAATTGAGTAAAGGTTGCTACTCAAATGGAACAAATTACCATTATAAATTTGTTGCATAAAATTGAAAAGGAAAAACATAAATGTTATATTATTTTATGATGTATTGAAAATGATGGAAACTGGGTTTTCTGGGGGGTTCTTTTTGCTTGGTAGTCCATAATGAATTCTCTGCTCTAATTTTGTTTATGGTGTGCGATAGATCCTTGAAGGAGTGGATGTTTTCATTATTATCTCCAACATTGTAGCCTAGCTAACTATTGTATTTGCCTGCTACTAGAATGACTGAATGAGTAGTAGTAATGTTGTGTGTGTGTGTGTGTGTGTCTGTAATGTTTTTGAAGTTGAAACCCTAATTCAATTCCAGGTAAAATAGCAAGTTCGGATTCAGGAATGAATTAAATTATTGTTATCAATCAATGTTGAGTTGAGAAAATTATGTAATTAGAATTACTATAAATTGGGTCCCAAGTTTGGAGCAAAATCTTTTTTGATTGAACAAAATCAATCAATATTTAGAGAAAATAAAAATGGAAAGTGTAAATTGAATTTAGATATTGCATAATTGATGGATCCAAAGCTCATGTTAACATAATTGATGGTATTTGTTTAACCAATAATAAAATTGTTAGTTCTGAATGGACCAAAAGACATGTTTAAATCAAAGTGACACAAAAGGTGGGGTTAACAGCTAATGGTGTGTGCAAAGAAATTCAACATGTATACAAACCTTGGCATTCTGTCTAGCCATAAGTCTAATGTCATCATTCAATTGCCCACGCTCTACCCCACAACAATCAAGTTAAGACTGAAATATAGGAACAACAATTAGCTTCCTAAATTGGAGATGTAAAAGCAATGCAAGCAGCATAGAGCAATAGGCTCGATGAAAAGGATACATGTCTCACAAAATTGGGTGCATTTATATGACAGCCAAGTAACAATCATTTCAATTCTTCTAAAATCTCAAATCTAGGTTCTCAATAAACTAAGCACCCCGGCAGATTAGGATCATAATAATAATAACAACAACAGCAGCAACAGCAGCAACAATAATAATAATAATAATAATCATGATGATATAATAGTAATATGAAAACAATCAAAATCTACAAACCCCCCGCTTGTTTAGACACGGCAGCCAATAAACAAATATTTCATTTCTTCTAAAATCTCAAATCCAGGTTCTCACTGAACTAAGCACGAGCCGGTCTCAATGATGACTATGATAATAATAACAAAAAATTAAACATATAGACCCTACTTGTTTAGCCACAGTTCCACACTTTGCATATAGGAATTGAAGAAAACCATGACAGCCAAGGAGGGAGGAATGCACCAAATCCAACTCTGGCTTCAACACTCCCTTGCATTACTTCCTCCAAAAGCATGCAGTGTTTTTCAAATAGCAGTACAGTCCTGTAGTAGGTTAACCCAAATTTTCTTCCATCAATGTTTCCTCTGCAAAGAATCCAAAATTGTTAGTCCCTAGCTCAACTGAAACATTATAATTCAACTCACTGAATTGCACAGAATGACACAAAGGATGTCAAAAGTAGTTGAAAGGAAAAGCGCACATAGCTTGAGGCAATATCACTTTTGCTTCCAAACTTTTGAATTAAAAACTGTCGGACAAAATAAAGCAAAATTGCACATGAAAAGGAATTCAATTTTCAAATACTTAAAGTTGATGAACAATACATTTCAAAGGACGTTTTAATTTTATTTCTTGCCATGGTCATCTACAGTTTCGATTATGTTGTATAGTACATTGTAAACACTAAATAGTACATATACTACATAGTTCAAAATAATTTGTGCATAACTAGTGGATATAGTAGAAATTATTCATAAGCAGAATTTGGTTTTGAGTGTGACATGACAACTATTACTAGACCAATAACCAAATCATCATTGCTTACCCCAGAGGCAAAAGGTAACAGGAAATAACAGGTATTTGGGAGATATGGATCCCAATAAAACTATTTATTAGCTAAGACAACCTTAGATTTTAATGAGCATCCATGAGGTTAGAAAGCATGGGTTCATCACATAATATGATATATTCCATAAATGTACATCATAAAACATTAGGTTTGAACGATACTAAGACAACAACTTTAGGTTAAATAGATTCCTTGGAAACACCAGGGACAACAGAAGAAAATCAGTTTCTAGGAAGTGATCGTCAAATAATTATGTTTGTTATTTGTAGTGCAGATGCAAGAGAGCACAAATCACAACCACCAAAGCTGAACTGAAATGAATGTACATTTCCAATGTTCAAAAAACGCAGTATTGTTAAGGTTTTCACACAACAATTTTAAAGTATCAAAAGGGCGTACCTTTCGCTTCTTCAACTTCCCGTTTCTTTTGCCACCATTTCTGGATCCCATTGTTTTCTCTCTAGTATCATCTTCAAAGGGTAATACTCTGATTTCGTCAAATAAACTCTCCGTTAAACCTTGCATCCTGCAAAATAATAAACACAAATGTAAGTGAAAACAAAAAACAAGTAAAAAAAATGTCATCATACATTTGATGCTTTTATAAAAGCAAATTATCAGGCCTTCCCCGTACCCATTTGTTGCTTTCTTCATGTGCTTCTCTCTCTTCCTCTCCTCTCTACTAAGAGGAACACGGTTGAACAGCTCCTCCTCTTGCCTAGCCCGATCCTCCATTTTGCTAATATACTTATTCACTTCTCTACTAGTTCCCTCGAAATCTCTTATCTGAGTAGTAAGCACAAAACACAAACCATTACATAAAATCATTTAAGTTGTTATATTCCACACCAAAAATAAAATAATAATGTCACCTCTTCAGGTCTGTCTTCCATATCATTCACCATTGACCTGATAAAATCACTTTGCTTAGCTTGTTTCAGAAGTTCTTTGTCTCTCCGGCTGGCATTTCTTTCCTGCTTTGAAGATTTCTCCAGATCCATAGATATAGGGGCAAATTTCGGAGGACGGTACACATTATCACCGTCACCATCCTATAGCATAAACGAATCAAGTTAGAGAGGCCAGGAACAGAGATATATCTTGCGTCATATTACCACACCACAAATTTGCACTTGATATTATTAAATAAACTGACCTCAGCAGTTGAATCTACTTTGCTAACAAGCATATCAGGATTTGGACGATACTTTGAAACATCCTCACTCTTTTTGGATGCAGCTGGCTCCTTCTCGCCGGTATTACTTGTTGCACTTTCGCTAGCTTTAATTAGTTTTTGGATTTGGTATTGTTGTTTTTTGTCAATTGGACGAATCTGCAAAAGATTTCAGAATGTCAAATACAGATTGGCTTACGTAAACATACCAAGTTTACACACACACAAGAATAAAACAGACCTTTTCTAAAAATAATCGTGTCTCTACAATACTTCGAACAACAGGATGTTCTTCTATTGAATAACCCTTAGCCTTTCGCAGCAAGTAATAAACAAGGGATTGACAATAATTCAAAAGCAACAAATTTTTTGCTTCGAGATAGCTGAATCCATCTGCTGTAGAATCTTGATTTTTGACCTTCGCAGTTAAAGTTTGAATTTTACGCTTAACATTATCAAGTCCTTCTTTCATTTCTTTCAACAATGCAGCAAGCTGAGATGCTTGTCTGAAAACAATTGAATGTTGAATAAATTAACCTAATATAATAAAACTCAAATTTGTTCACATAATTATGTATTCAGAAAAAACCAAGTGAACAAAAGTTGTATAAGCTTACTTTTCTCTGTTATCGTCGTTAGTGAAATGGTTTTCAGGCTTCTCCATGATTTTGTCACGGTTTTCAACAACCTCCAAAACTGCAATTTTCGAGAAGTGTTGAAATAATGAGGATTACAAAAGCAGAGGAGAATAAAACAGAAGACAACGACAGTGTTTCGAAATAGGGTAAAGGAAATTGAGGGAAGAAATAAGAGAACTTTAACCTGAGAATGGAGAAATGAGGGCGGCGCTGGAGCGGTGGTGGAGGTTGAGCAGGTCGCAGACTGGCCGTTCAAACCAGTTAGGTTTTAGGTTCTATCTTGTCCAAGTGCGGGGTAGAGGTTTTAGGTTTTTATTTTTTTTACGGGCTTCAGGCCTTCTTTTAGTGAGATGAGATGAGATGGGTTTTAGGTTTTTTAAAAAATGTTTTTTACCGTGTTTCATTTTTTTTGTTGTAAACTTTTTTTTATTGCAGGTATTTATTTATCATTTTGCGCTTGGATGAAAAGGAAGATGAAAGTTATTTTTTATCGGCATGTGAGTTACTTTTGTAAGTATTATATCGTGGGAGATTTTAACAATATACTATCGGATAATGATAAAAATGAGTTAAGTTGAACACCCACGTTAGAGAATTAGAGGCTTTAGTGAAGCAATTTTGGATAGTAACTGCGTGGATTTATCGTTGGCATGGAACAGGGGTCGAGATGCGTACGACAGGACATAGGAAAAGATCGAGTTATGGTGACACAAACATGGTTAGATTTGCTCCCGGATACAACTCTATCCAGTCTCATTACGGATAGATCTGACCATTCGTCTATCATTTTACGCTTGTTTAAAAGGAGAATAATACCATAAGAAGGGCTTTCAGGTTCGAAAACACACAATTAGAGGAAGAAAACTTGAAGGTGTGGTGACATCGGGTTGAAACGTTTTAGGGGGTTGAAAGGTTCTTGAAAAGATCCGAAGTTGCGTGAGGGCGTTGGAACAATAGACCATGAATATCAAGATGCAATTTAGAAAAGCAATTGAAAAGTGCGGAAGATATGGAAACATTTTGAGACAAGACCGATGACGAATCACTGCAATGTTGCAACGAGGTTATGATCCATACGAGTCGTCTCTTGACGCATAAATATGCATTTTGGAAACAAAAGGCTAAGGTGGAGTGGTTGAAAGATGGTGATATAAACTAAAAAATTTCATGTCATGGCTATTGCGTAATGAAAAGCGTAACCATATCTCAAAGTTAAAAAGAAACGACGGGGGAGGTTGTAGAAAACTAAACCGAGTTGTGTTAGCAAAATGTTATTCTGGTGAGTTATTCACGGGTATAACGACGACATGCAACAAATCATGTATTGTTTCATACCGTGTATGGCTCAAGAAGGTAATGACATATCGCTGGCGACTTTTGCAATGGAAGAGTTTCGGCAAACATCGTTTCAAATGCATTCGGACAAGGCACCTGGACCAGATGGACTTAACCTATATTTCCAACTTGAATATTAGTCCAGTTGCATATATCATTTGCCATTGTGTCCCTGAAAGGTTGGTCGTGACATAAATACTAGGTTAAAAAGTACAAGAAGTATAAGGTACTTATTGCATGAGTATCATTTAAACTCATTGAGGTCCTACCGAAGCAACAACCAACAAAGTTTGGTTAGCAACGCCTATAAGACCTTGGTTGCCTTAAACTCCTTGTATGGGGGAGTTGGCATGTTTTTCACAAGAATTTACTCATTTGGCTGCCAACTCCTTGACCCGTCTAACGTTGCTGTGAACGATGGGTTCAACAATGCCGATGAGTCGTTGTGAGACTTGATATATGATGCCATACATCGTTATGTTAGTCCTTTATCCACAGCGAAAGACGTCATTACCACTAAAGCCTCACATGTATAAAAATGTTGTGCTTCATATACACTAGGAGGAGCCACGAATGTTAATATTTCTAATGTTTGTGAAGTTTCATCTGGTCTATGTTAATAAATAATATCACAAGAAAGGGGGTTTGAATTGTGATGTAATAAAAATTACCTATTAAATTTTTCTCAAACAAACACTTTAGTAAATTAATAGAAAATTTAAGTAGTGATTGTGTGTGTATTTGAACAATGTAAATATAAAGGAGATAAGGAAGAAAGATCACACAAAAAAGTTATCCTGGTTCCCCTAACGTGGGTTAGTCCAGTCCCCATGATACTTGTGAGGTTTTCCACTAGGTAGTTGAGTTATGACTTAATCTCAACTCCTTCTTTCTTTTAGATCTTTATGATCTTTACAACAACCTTTTTCAACCTTCACTTGGTCAAGCCGCTTGCCGCTACAAGCAAGAATTTTTACAACCTTTGTGCTTTCTGCACAACTTCAATTTCTTTTTATAATAGTAAGTGATTTGAAAAGTATTAATCTTCTTGAAAGATTTAATACATAAAAGAGCAGCTTGCTCAAAACAAAGTTACATTTGCTTGATTGATTTGTAAACAAAGAGGTTCTTGATGAATGTATGCTTTTGTTCTTTTTCTCATAGGTTATCTTTTCCTCTTGCTGTAGACTTCTATTTATAGGAGAGGAGCTCTTGATAACTTCTTTCTTTCTTGCAGCGCAAGACTTAAGTGAGTATTTGAGATGAAACTGATTTCTGAAAGTTGGGATCGATCTCTAAAACTGCTGAAGCTTTCCTTTGTACTCTGTTGCTTGCTACGTGAGACATGAGCTTTGTACAACTCATTTCTTTTTCATTCTTGTTGTAGCTTTCAATCTTGGGCCCAAAGACAAAGCTTTTGTCGTACAAGGTGGCCTTCCTTGTCATGTTGTGAGGTGACCATAAAGAGAATTTATCCAAAGGATCGTAGTTGTAATTGTCTTACTCTCTTGATATGTTGTCGAAAATACAGTGGTCCTTCTCATGCCAACCTTTTTGCACATGATATTAAATATGTTATTTTTGTTCACATGCTTAAATGTAGTAAACTCTTATGATAGAATATCCCTTGCCAAGACATATCTTATGCTTCACAAAATTATTGCTTCCTTAAATGTGACATTCTTAATACTTCTATATTCCCCGTACGTGCTTGACTTGTATTGATATTAAGTCCACATTTGAGACCAATGCTCGAGATCAATCTTTTAATCATAACTTGGTGCTTTCCTTGAGTTTACATAATGATTTTATACCTTTAGCTTAAAAAGAAACACTCAAGAACACAAGTTATATCTCAATTAAAATCAGAATTAATAAAGTTTAATTTAATTAGTTTGTTATCTTTAAAACAAAAGATATAGATTTAGATTTTATATTAACAAGATTAACTATCTCAATGTCGATGACGACAGTTGAATCATTTTGCCAATACTCTTTACATGCTCTAGGTGCATACGCCAACCACAATATTGACCATGAGAAAATATTGACAATTAGAATTAATTATTCCGGTGGTAAAAATCATGCTGCTCCAAGGTGTACCAATTTTTTTGTCGAATCAGAGATTTAACCGTGGTATCCACTAATTCAATTGTGAATTCCTTAAACACTAAAGTAGGGCGTTAAGTACGATGTTCTTGGGTTTTAACTACCGAACTAAGAAATGCATGCAAATTAAAGAAAGATAGAGACAAAGAGCTAAAGAAATAAATTTACCTAAATAAGTTGAATTTTATTGTCCACGTCCTTTTCGAAGACCCTAAAAAAATGAGTATTTATATGAAAACTGTTCATACCAACCAAACAAAATGATCTACAATATCCATAGTTGCTCAACCATTTGGGCGTTAATATCAAAGGAACACGAATGCAACTACGATCCTTAATACATACTCGTTCGTCTCAGTTTAATTGATGCGCTTTTGTTGTGTTTGGTTTTGAAGGAAATCATTATTCGAGTTTATTTTAACGGTAAAATTAACATTATCTTTGGTCATTATTATAAAAAAAAATATTTTTTAGATTCATTAGATAATTGATGTATTTGATCTATATTGATAAAATACATCAGTTATTCAATAAATCTAAAAAAATGAGTTTTTCTTAAAACAGGGATGAGATGTAATGAAATTCAATAAATTAAAATATATTAATGACAAAAACAGTAAATATTACATTAATATAAATGACAATTATCTCAAGAAAAAGAAGAAAAAAAAATGCAAAAGCGACACCCGCTTCGTCAACGACAATTGTGACATTTTTGCAAAGAAAATTTGTTCCAAAGTAATTAACTGACATTTTCAATGTTTAAGTACAACACCACTCTTTTATTTTCTTTCTTCCAACTGTACCACATAATTAATATAACTTTTTACCACTTTCAATTCAACATCTTTCACTTTTCATTTATGATGATGATAAATAAATTAATATAAAATAAAAAAACTAATATATAATAAGGGTATATAAGTAAAAATACTATCTTTGCTTTCATTTATACAATTTTCTTAAAGTGTGTTAGATTTGGGAAAAAACAAAGGATACATGAGACAAGTTCAGCTATAGTTTGATTGTAAAACTCTTGTTCAAAGTGGACAAACTGAATGATAAATGACATAACAAAAATAAAATTATCGTTCTTTATTAAACCATAACACAAATTTTTGTTACGATATAAGTTGTCTAAAATAACAAAATAGTTTTTTGTTGCTCAAACACGGTATATGATTAAAAAAATTCAATACTATAAAAATTTGTACCGTGCTATTTTGATTTATACTGTATTGTTGTTTCATCTTGTGATGCTTTATCCGATATTTACTTTTTAACAACGAACAAATGCATTTATATAGACAAAATGTCTAAATATACAGTGAGATAATATTTACACGACCATTTTACAACAATTTTTGGATAATTCTCTATTTTCAAGTCACATTATATTATTATTATTTTTGATTAATAAAAAAAAGAAGAAAAAGCATTTAGAAAAGTTGGTCAAATGGATGTTGAGCTACTTTTCCAAAGAAGCCAATGGGTTTTTGGGTGCACAATAGAGACAAACACAGTGAATGAATGAGATGAGAGTGTGGTAGCAGAAAACAGCACATTTCCCAAGGAAAACGAAAAGGTGTACCCGCGTGGCAGGTGATAATTTATCAATCGTGCCAACAAGTACAACACTGGTTTAGATATATATATATATATATATATATATATATATATCAACAATCACCTCGCACGGATCGGATCTGATCTCATCTTGAATGCTTCCGATGACAACGCTTTGAAATTGAAATATCAAAATTCTACTTCCATTTCCATTTCTAGGGTTCTTCTTTTTCTTTCCCGCTTCTTTCCATGGAGTTACGCGGCAGAATCTTCTTCTTCGTCTTTCTTCTCCCTCATTGAATTCTCCGTTTACTACTCAAGTTATTATGGCAGCTTCTCCTGTCAATTTCCTCTTCGGATTCTTGCTACTTTCCGTTACTTTATGGCTCCTTTTCATGTAAGTCCCTCCCAATTCAACTCTATCTCTCTTTTCTCACTTTCTTCTTCTTCAGCATATGTAAATTTCTTGATGAATTTAAGTACTTGTTGCATTTCTAGTTTTGAATGTGTACTGATTATATAGTTGTTTGAGTAAGGGTAGAGCAATCAGTTAGGTATATGATCATAATGGGGACGGGTATTCTACTACGCTCGTTAGTTTTACGGATTTATCACTACAACCATTAATGTCATAAGAGATAGAAAATGCATTCTTTAGTAAAGGATCTTATAATTAGGGACTGAGGGAGTAGTTTTCTTCTGACGCTAAACTTTGGAGAAATGTAGAGGCCATATTATTGAGTGCTGCATCTGAAACTGTTGAACAGTGTACCATCCAATCACAATATGGTCATCGACATTAAATTAGTTAGAATGCGTCCATCTTTATTAGGTACATTAAAGAGACAAGTTGCCCCTTGATAAATTATCGACATGCTATGATCCGTCTCTTGTTACCCTTTTTCCTCATCAAAAGCTTTCAACTATGAGCGGCTCAAGTTTTATCACTCTACTCCTCTCACTAACTACCCTGGGTTTATGACTTACTTCATCAACCACACTCTTGTAGTTTAGTCTGAACAAATAGTGAGACGAGAGTCAAGGGATACCTTAGAATGGACTATGATCTCGCACTTTGTTATCAATATCTTTTCGGCTCAATGAGTGGCATTATTTTCTAACCTTTTTCTTTGTTTTTTGAGAGTTAGGATATTTGGGAAGTAAAGTAATGCAAATTATGTTCCATAATAAGTTTATCTTAAGAGTGGCTCTTAGGTTTTAGGCCTAACTCAACCCCATTAAACCGACTTATGAGGGGAAGTTTGTATAGGCTTTATAAGCCCTATCTAGGTCGTCTCGCTAGGCAAAGTGAAACATGGATTTTTCTTAATACACCCTCTCACATCTAGGGCTATTAGGCCTGGTGCGTGGATAATACAAGTGACCCATTAATGGATATGCTCTAATACCATCTTAGTTTTTGGGTCTATCCTTTTATTCTGGACAATCAAAGTCCCCTCCAAGGTCAAAGTTGTGTTTAAACTTGTAACTTCGAAGAAATTTAATACTAAGTTTGAAATTACTTAAGCAGTTGGCCAGTAATAACTTTTCTATCTTGTCATAACTTTTTAGCAAGTTTGGAGAACTTGACTAAAGAAGGGCTTCCTGTTGCAGAGGGCTTCCACCATTGTAGGGTTTGAAGAGAACTATATGTGTGACACCCGGGGATGACAAGCGTATCGTTGGTGCATGTGCATGAGGTACAATCAAAAAGCGATCCTTGGAAGATTATTTAGCAAATGGAGACCTAATAAATTGTATATACACCAGAGTGACGGAATATTATTTAGCAAATGGAGACCTAATAAATTGTATATACACCAGAGTGAGAGTAATCTAGAGACTGCGTATGTGTGAGACTGCCTAGTTGCATATGACTTGAAGGAATTGATTAGCACTACCTACAACAACTCATATCAGTAAGATGCATATCCTTTTTGGGAGTTCGGAATATAAGAACTTCATAGTTAAGTGTGCAGGACTTGTGGGATGAGTGACCTTATGGGAAGTTTTCTAGGCCACATGTGAGTGAGGACAAATCACACTGAAAAGGTCTGTGTTGGTTTTTGGGCACATAATTGATCCTGGAAGCAGTTATGAGATGTTATAATATGCATGTAGCTCACTCCCATAAATAGATACGTTGTTTGTGCAACTAGAAGTTCCAACTAGTAGGTTGCTAGGAACCAACCTTACCATTACACCAAGGCTCATTCTCTTTTGAAGAGCCTTATGTAAACACAACTATTTTGTGTGGTAAAATTCCCGGGTTTACAATAACTGTTCTAATTCTTTAGATATTTTATTGTTTGTGGCCACTCTATGGTGCTTAGTCCATGGTTACTTTAAAGGTGTGTCCCTAACAGCTATGCAAAGGGTTCTGCGTTATATTTTTCTTATTGAGAATGTGCATCTACTTTGTCATAATTTGTCATGTAGCTGTCTCTTGCTTATCTTTCCTCTTCCTAATATTTAATAAATCATCTTCGCATGCATAAAAGGTAAATAGAAAAAAAAGGCTAATGCATAACTTTTATCACACCCCCATTTATCTTAGCAGTTTATGTATTAAAACACATCTCATCCTTACAGCGTTATACAAAAACAGATAATTTGAGTTTAAAATTGTGCATTATTTTTAAAGGGAGTATCTTACTAATGTTGTTCAATTACTTTTTATTTAAATTATCCTTTTTTTTTATCTCGCTAATAGTTTAAAGAAATTGTTTAAAAGTTAATTGAATAGAAGTGGCATTAAAAACTCCCATTCTTCTATGATCCAAGAAATCCAAATTGACAAAACGTGTTTTTTTTTTTGGTTCGGTGTGTGTGTGTGTGCGTGTTACAAGTTCTTCTATCAAGAGAATATAACTCAATGCAGGGGATGTCTTTGTAGGATGTTTGGGATGAAAAAACCCCAAATCCTGGTGCTCAAATTATATCACATTGATAATATTTTGCAGAGTTCCCATTTTTTCCTTTTTTCAAAGTGCAACACTTTATGATTATTCTTTGTTTTTTCCCCCTATAAACAGGTTGTTTACAGACTTTTGACCATCTTGTCCTTGATTTTGATTATGCTTTTTTTACAGATTTGCTTCTACATTATTGGCTTGGATTTTGAGTAAGATTCTGGGAGCATCTGTTGGATTTCGTGTTGGTGGATGGAAATGTTTAAGAGATGTGGTAGTGAAGTTTGAAAAGGTTTTTCTCTGCTTTCAATCACTAAGCTCATTTCATTGTTTGAATTTTGAAGGCACCGGAGAGTTGTACAATATTCATTTTACTAGGCCAAAGTTTGAGAGTATAAAATGCGCGTTATGGGGGGGTGGTAGTGGTGGTGATAAATACTGTAAAATTGAATGAAGAATTGTTTCATCGCTCACAATTTGTGCTAGTTTCCTCTTAAACATTCTTTTCATATTAATTTTTCTCCCAGCCTTTGAAAATGTGGACAACTTGCTTCAGCTGACTGCTGTTTCCTTTATACAGCCACACTCTTGATCCTAGTTAAAATCCTTTATTTATATTCTACTGAGGTGTCATGTTTACTCCTGTTATCATATATTAGACTAGGGGCTCATGGCAATATTTCTGTTGATTTATAACTTACAGGGTGCTGTTGAATCTGTATCTGTTGGTGAAATTAAGCTCAGCTTACGCCAGTCGCTAGTCAAACTTGGTGTGGGTTTTATATCTCGGGATCCAAAGCTCCAAGTGTTAATTTGTGACTTAGAAGTTGTGATGAGGCCTTCAAATAAAAGCCCAGGGAAGAAGAAAACTCGAAAATCCCGGGCTTCAGGAAGAGGGAAGTGGATGATTATAGGCAATATTGCAAGATATTTGTCAGTTTTTGTGACTGATCTGGTTCTGAAGGTGCACATCTCCATAAAACTTCATTGTTCTGCTTCTATGGTCAAATACAGGCTGATCTGGTTCGGAATTTGCTGAAAAACAATTTTACATCATCAAATTTAATGGTTTTATTAATGAATAAAATTGAGTTTAACACACTGTTTACTTTTAGGTTTAAGCTAAATCGTATTATATTATTTTTTTCTTGTTATTTCCATTTGGATCTTATTATAATATTTTGTTCATTGAGAATCTCTTCCAAACATTGCAGACACCAAAATATACTGTTGAAATCAAGGAATTGAATGTGGATATATCTAAAGATGGTGGATCTAAGTCAAGTTTGTTAGTTAGACTACAAATACTGCCTATTCTTGTTCACATTGGTGAGCCACGGGATAGTTGTGACCAGTTATCTAATTTAGGTGGTGGAGGATGCAGTTCTTCGTGCCAGGCATCCTTTGCTGCCATAGAAAGGTCTTCTGCCCCTTTTATCTGTGAAAAGTTCTCGATCTCCTGTGAATTTGGCCATGATAGGTATATTTCTTCTTTCCGTTCATTTTTTTCTTTTCAATATTAACATGCACTCCAGAATGCTGGTTGTAGTAGAGAGAGATTGTGTAGTCGATGATCTAGGGTCTACTTCGAAGGGTTCAAACATAAGTTTTAGTAAGTTCAAAATGAAATCCCAACACACTAGGCTATCCAGGGTTTAGCTATTATATCTGGAAAAAATGGTATTTTCTAGGAGAAACTAAAACCATAAATGAAATTCTAAATGGTTTAGTTTTATATTGCCTAATGCCTACCTCAACATGGCAACCACCACCGCGTGACCAATGTGCATACACGGGTGTATTACTAGTTTAATATGAGAATATAATTCAACACTTAGTTTTGCACTAAATTGATAGAAGCAGAACTTAGTTTGACAAATATTGCACGATGTAATGAATAATTTACAATGCCAAATCAACTATCGGTTTCTATTGGTTTGGTTCAAAGTTCTGGTAGTGTACCATATGTCCTGAAGAAATTTCCAACTTTATAATCTGCCAAATGAATCTTCCTTTTTAATCTACACCGATTATTGGTCATATATTATTTTTCTGTTTTTGTATTTTGCACAGTTGTATTTGGTTTGCCTGACTTCAGCTTGTATAGTATTAGTCTCACTATTTTGCATTGTTGCTAGGTTAATTCTGACTTTCGTCTTTTTGGGAACAGGGAAGTGGGTATAGTTATCAAGAGTGTGGACATATCCAGTGGAGAGATCACTTTAAATTTAAACGAGGAGTTGCTTTTGAAAAGCAAGAGTTCATCGAAATCTTCTTCTAACTCCGTCAGTGTTATTAGGTCACAAGCTGATTCAAGCACTAAAAAACCATCAAAGAAGCAGCAAACACTTGCAACCTTCTCCAAGTACAGTTCTATGTTTCCCGAAAAGGTTGTAAATTAACTCATACACTCTGTTTTTAATCATCACACACACATACATGTTTAATTACTAAGAGAGAGAGAGAAAAAACAAGCAAAGAGGATAGGAAATCTTCTCAAACAATAAAATTGTTAAACCAGATAA
Organism: Medicago arabica; assembly: GCA_946800305.1. Lineage (NCBI taxonomy): Eukaryota > Viridiplantae > Streptophyta > Magnoliopsida > Fabales > Fabaceae > Medicago > Medicago arabica. The sequence goes on from OX326967.1 coordinate 54,972,917, forward strand.
GAAACACAACAAGCACATCAACAAAATAGCTGTAGTTTATTTTACTTCAGTAATATCATCTATTGGGCGTGTTTGTTCCCAGTTTACTAGATTTATTCCTAGGAATAACTTTCCTGGGAATATAAGAATGGGAGTTTTATTATTTTAGAAAAGATGTCTGGACTTGATTAATATTATAATATTCCCGGGAACCTTTATAATAGGTAGGTTAATGTAGACCAAGGTTTCAATATATTTCTATGATCTTAATCTTAATAATGTACAAGTGCTAGTCTCAATATATAAGCTATTTCTTAGTTTAGCGGGCCCAAAATGTAAATTAGTACTAAAATTGCATCATTTACAACAATTATTAAGTAGTTACACTTGAAATTATTCCAATCTTCATGGAACTTTATTCCCACCCTTTTCTTTGTGAATGTTCTTCTATTCCCAGGAACATTTTATATCATGGAATAAAATTTAATAAACTTGTAACAAACATAAGAATGCATATTTCTATCATTTTATTCCCTGCAATATACAACGATAACTTGAAACAAACGCACCCTTGAATTTGAAACTAGCTGAAACGAGTCGGGATCCGTTGACACCAGGTGTCAACGGATTCGTTGACACCAAATCAAATCCCTTGATTTCATTTGATCCAATGGCTCTTGTTAATTCACTTAACCATGCACCTAACGTGTGGCCCACTGAACCTCACCTTCTTCGTCTTTCTCTCATTCATAATTCACATATCTGTTGCCTCTAATTTTCGTTCATCTCTTCTCTACATGAGTGCACCTTCACAAATGCTTTACCTATATAATGTTCTGCTCATATTGAAATTAAAACCCATTATTCAATTAGTGGTGGATATGAATTGAAAAACATATTAAGGTTAAAAATTGTTTAATCTAATGTCTTTTGCAATTACAAATCAACAATTCTCCTCTGAATCCATCTACCCTAATTTGAAAATTATTGTTTTCTTTCTCCCTAAACATAATTATATCGTTTTCAATCCAAATAAACAAAGCTCTAGAATAAATGGAAATTGAAACTCGAAATTTCAATCATACAATTGTTTTTCTCAAGAATCTCATGAACCTGGGGATAAAAGATGAGAACTATAAAATCTTCATCGACGTTTGTTTTGTTTGAGAGACTTGATCATCATTCATCAACGCAAGAGAAATAACAAAAATAGTCACACAGAAAAAAGAAAAAAAAAACCATGATATCTAGTGCAGACGAGATGTCATGTGGGATTGAGTGAATTATTAATAGCCTTTGGATCAAATCAAATCAAGGGACATGATTTGGTGTCAGTGAAACCATTAACACCTGGTGTCAACGAAACCATTAACACCTGGTGTCAATGGATCCTATCTCAACTGAAACTATTTCTCCCTTAAGATTAGTGCTATCTAATATTATTATTGCTACGACAAACAGTACTTATATTTTGCTTGAATCTATAAGTGTGCACAACAGTACTGTAACTGCAATAGCCTAGCTAATCTCAAGCTGTTAGTACAGCCGGCATTAGTTATCATCTAGCTGCATTATGTTATTTGTTGTTAGATAAGTTATGCAAATGACCAAGTGTGATATTTGTAACAAACCTATGATGACTATCATCACACACTATAAATACAACTTGTACACTCGGGTTTCAGCAGATCAATAATATAAAACACACTGAAACCTTTTCTCTAATGTTTTTAGTTTTGTTTCTCAATAGAATCTATTTTTTGTGTTTCTTCTTTCCTTCTTGTTGGCTTGATTGGATATGAATTGTTTGATTGAAGTTTAGTCTTTTGGTCGCTCTTGATGTTTCTTTGGAACAAGATGTCTCGCTTGACATTTTTTTGTTACATTGTTATGGAAGATATTAGAAGCGAACACTTTCTTTCTATTGGAAAACAAGGTGGAAGAAGGTTTCACAGCGAGAAATGTAATTTGGAAAATATGGAAAGTCAGTCTTTCTAAAAAATCAAGGTTTATTTTATAGGTGGAGGCTACAATGTAGCCACATTATGGATGGTTCACCGTGGACCATATATTTGACCATTATATATATTCTTATTTTCAGAATGATTGAAATTACTTTTTTTTTAATTACAGATAGACCCTTAGGCTCCTCGTATAAATAGTGTTATAGAATCTTTTCACGCTCCTCTTCCTCCTACCACTGCTCTAGAGTCTAAACCATTGTAATACCACCCTGAGAAATACATTATCTTCTCCACCCGGTGTCTTCAGAACAACTTACCGCATCTTCCCACTTTTTGATCTCTGTAAACACACCACAAGGCCGCAAACCCAAAACCCTTTCCCCAATATCATCCATTAACCACCTCCTTGAAAATCATTAGCATAGGCACCCTTCTCTCTCAACTATTATATCCTTCACTTTTCTCACCGTACCCAGAAACCCTTGACAACTCCAAAATGGCGCGCTTCCATAGTTCTCATTTACATCGTTGTTTGCAACAAAATCCCTTCGTTAAAGAGTACCACATGAACAAAAGATCGCCCGAACATGTGTTTATAAGTTGGGGGCAATCCTCACCTCACAAGCTGGTTTTGTGAGGTTGTGTTAGGCCCTACCACAATTTCTAAAATGTTATCAAAGCCTCTCCAAGATCCATTGCGCCACCTACTACCAGGTTTCCGCTATTAGGCCACCCACCATTTATGTCCACCCCAATACTGCTGGTCGTGAGGGGGTGTGTTAAAAGAGTCCCACATCGGACAAAAGATGGCCTGAACACGTGTTTATAAGTGGGGGCAATCCCCACCTCACAAGCAGATTTTGTGGGGTTGTGTTAGGCCCAACCATGATTTCTAAGTCCCTTCATCTTCTATCAGGTACTGTAGCGAGTAGCGGCAGAATATTCCAGTCACACAAAGCATTGAGAATGCGCAGGCTTTTGTTGGTCTTCTTGTGCCGCAAAGCACTGAGCACACGGAGTTCTCAGCTATTCAGTAAAATGCATTATAGAATCAGGTTATCTTTCTGGTGGATTATGTGGTGCGATGGCGTGTCTTTGTGCAGCTTTTCCCCAACTTTATGCTCTTTATGTGGTGCTTCGGTTATGGGTTTCCTTGTTGTGGATAGGTCTAGTTTTTCAAGCCACTTTCATTTTCTTTTTCAGAAATTTGAAGGGTAGAGAAACTGCATAAGTAATGATCTTGTTGCTTCAAAGTCTTGATTCTGTTACTTTTTATGACTCGCTGGACACTAGAATTTGGCTTTTGGGCAAAATGTGATTCCTTCACTTGTAAGTCTCTCAGAGTATGTGTTTGTGTACTTGGTGACTTTTGGTTTCCTTTGAGTAAGTTTAATTTTGAAATCTAGGGCCTATTGAAATTCAAAGTCTTTATCCACTTTATGTTGCTTAATTTGATTACAATTTGGTTATATTTGTTGGTTTTATTTAATCAAAAGTAGCAATCAACATGGGTTTTTAAAATTCGTTTAATGTCAACTGTGAAGCATTTTGTTATTGATAGGTCAACTTCAATCTACCAAAGTTGGATGTGAATTTTGTGCATCGTGAACATGGTCTTTCTATTGAAAACAACATCACAGGTATCCAATTGAAAAGCACCAAATCTCGATCTACTGAGGATGTTGGGGAGAGTACACGCCTTGATTTTCAACTGGAGTTTAGTGAAATTCATGTACGAGCTTGACTGTTAATTTTGGTGAAGTTCTTGTGATATGATTTCTATTTGTACTTTGTTTTGTTTCTACCTGACAAATTTTCATTTGCCTTATTGATATCACAGCTTCTTAGAGGAGCCGGTTCTTCCATCCTGGAGATATTAAAGTTGGATTTGGTTTCTTTTGTGTACATCCCTGTACAGGTAAATTATGGACAATCATATAAAGTAGCCTTTGCATGTCAATATTCAGAAGGAAAGGGATAGAAAACTGGAAACTGTAAAATGGATTTTGAATAAGACTTTTCATTATTTGAACAATTGTTAGGGTACACCTATTTATACAAAGAGTTTATATGACTGTTCAACAGAAACTAATACAGCAGAGTCCATTATTGTCACCAGTCAGTTACCACTTATTACATAATTAGAGGTGATACAGTGTTCAACAGAAACCAGTACAACAGAATCAGTTACTGATAGCTGCCGGTGACTGCCTTTAACAAAAAAGGCAATACAGTACTGCACACTTTGAGGCCTTATCATATACACTAACATTGCATCACTGTAAACTGGTATTCTTATGTCTTTACTTTGAGTAGCTAAATTTACCGAAAGTTGTGATAAAATTGAAAACATAATTTTTTTTAAATTGAAAATAACATCAATTGTAAAGCTAACTTGGTGGTGAAGTGTTTTATCATCTATAATTGCCACAGATAATTTTTGGTGGCTACACTATAGATGGTTTTATGCTTGAAGTTATTATGCAAAGCCACATAATTTGGCGAAAGCATTTCTGCTGAAAGTTGTTGTTCAGAATCCCACAGTGAATAGTGATATGCATTACTAGTGGTTAAAATTTAAATGGGGAGCAACCCTCACCCCATATGAGCTAGCTTTTGATGTTGGTGTTAGGCCAAAACCTGAATTCTAATATTTATCTATTAATTGCAAATTGAAAATGCTCGGATAATAAGAAGCTGAAATTGTTGCGCCTTTGATGGTTTTATTCTGTTTTATTAATATAATTTTCTCTAATTATAATTGAGTATATAGTTGGAGTTTGGAAGTTTGCCCATGTACTTTACAGAAAACTGTTGCTTCTTTTTATTTAAAAAAAACATGGATAGAGTTGAATATATAATTGAAGGATGGCATATGCGATACCCTAATGTAATGCTTCTATTGTACTAGACCCACAACTGGTCCAGACATTCTAACAGAAAGATTGGAAAAATATAAATACAAGGAGGTCTAGAAAAAGGAGCATAATTGCCACATTAAAAACAGAATTTTTAAGAAAGTTGGAATTTATTTCTTTTGGGCAAACAGAAAACAGGGATTTTAAATTCTCATATTTCTTTTGCACGCGCTGCTTAATTTTTTGGGGTTATATTTGTATGTGTGTGTATTTTCATAATGAGCTTAAAAATTCCTTTTTGTATTTGTTGTGGAAACTTATTATTTATTGTTTTTGGGATTCTTCCTCTGCATCAGCCAATTTCATCCGTTAGAGCAGAAACTGAAATCAAGCTAGGAGGCACTCAGTGCAACATCATAATGAACCGGCTAAAGCCTTGGCTTCTCCTTCATCTGTCGAAGACGAAAAAAATTGTACTTAGAGAAGAAGCTTCTGTTGTTGTAAAGCCACAATCAACTGATAGCAGGATCATCATGTGGACATGCAATGTCTCGGCTCCTGAGATGACAATAGTGCTTTTCGATATGGTTGGTTCACCTGTATATCATGTAAGTATTGTACTTATTTGTGTCTCTGTTATTGTAACAAGTTGCTAATAAGTGTTAGAAAGCTGAAACATTTCTTCGGAAAATGTTGAGTGGATGGTAAAACACATTCTAGTTTAACGTCTATTGTGATTTTTTCGGGGACTAGAGAACGCGTGGTGATAGGCGACACTCTAACCATAGAAAGAAGATCCATCTTAAACGGTGGTGGAGGATGGATTTCAGAGGAAGACATGGTTGATGATAAAGAAGCTTTAATACATCTTGAATTTCAGAGTGAAAGCCTAAAAAACTGAATGAAACTGAAATTGATTGAAATAATTAGAACCTAGTTTTGCATCACTGGAAATATATAGGAAGAGTCTAGATGCAGCTGTCATTGACAGTTGTACAAGAGTTAGTAAAACTAAGTGCAACCATACTAACGGCATTTAACTGGGCTTACAACATAACTAGTTACAGAGTTATATTCTTACACACATTATTGGGGCTTGTTTTGTACGTTTGAAATTGAAATTCCTTTCATTTAATTTATTATTATACATTGAATATCGATAACAATTGAGTTCTATTGTTTTAGAGGTAGTTATCCTTGTTTTACATATTTTGTTTTCCTTTAAATTAGTTGTGCAAAAAAATGACATCAGTTTTATTGCTTTCTAATTCTAGGGATGCTCACAATCATCACATCTGTTTGCAAACAACATTTCGAATACGGGGACTACAGTACATGTTGAACTTGGAGAGTTAAATCTCCACTTGGCTGATGAATATCAAGAGTTCTTAAAAGAAAGTGTTTTTGGTGTGGAATCAAATTGTGGCTCCATTATGCACATTGCAAAGGTTTGTTTGGATTGGGGGAAAAAGGACATGGAATCATCTGAAGAGGATGGTCCTAGGCTAGGTTTATTAGTTGATGTGACTGGAATGGGAATTTATCTAACTTTCAAGAGAATAGCGTCACTTATATCAACAGCCATATCATTTCAAGCTCTATTAAAAACTATATCTGGTTCAAAGAAAAAATTAACTCAGAGCCAAGGGCGTTTAACAAAATCTTCAGGGAAGGGAACTCAAATGTTGAAATTCAATCTTGAGAGGTGTTCTGTATATGTTTGGGGCGAGGTAGGGTTGGATAATGCAATTGTTCCAGACCCCAAGCGTGTTAATTATGGCTCACAAGGTGGTAGAGTTATAATAGATGTCTCAGTAGATGGTACCCCACGCAATGCCCACATAATGCCTACTACTTCCAACGAATACCAGAAGCTCAAGTACTCTGTCTCTCTTGAAATTTTTCAATTCAATTTGTGCATGAACAGAGAGAAACAGTCCACTCAAATTGAACTTGAAAGAGCCAGATCTGTCTATCAGGAATATATGGAGGAAAATCGGCCAGTAACAAAGGTGGCATTGTTTGATTTGCAAAATGCTAAACTTGTACGGCGATCAGGTGGCCTAAAACAGATTGCTGTCTGTTCTCTGTTCAGTGCTACTGACATCACCCTTAGGTGGGAGCCTGATGTACATCTATCACTAATTGAACTTGTCCTGCAGCTGAAGTTATTGGTACATAACAGCAAGCTTGAACACATGGGAGATGCGTCTCATAGTCGAGATGCTAATTGGAAACAAGAAGCTACCACTGAATCAGGGCATCTCGGAAAGCAGAAGCAGAAAGAATCAATTTTTGCCGTTGATGTAGAAATGTTAAGTATTTCGGCTGGGCTAGGAGATGGAGTTGATGGTATGGTTCAGGTGCAGTCAATTTTCTCTGAAAATGCTCGTATAGGAGTACTCCTTGAAGGACTTATTCTTAGCTTCAACGGGGCTAGGATCCTCAAGAGTAGTCGAATGCAAATTTCACGAATTCCCAGTGTCTCTGCTAGTCCATCTGATGCAAAAGAGCATGTGGTCACAACATGGGATTGGGTAATCCAAGGTCTCGAAGTTCACATTTGCATGCCATACAGATTGCAATTGCGTGCCATTGATGATGTCATTGAGGATATGTTACGAGGTCTGAAGCTCATAATTGCTACCAAGACAAATTTGATTTTTCCTGTGAAGAAAGACAGCTCTAAAGTGAAGAAACCCAGTTCTGTACAATTTGGATGCCTAAAATTTTGCATACGCAAGTTAACTGCTGATATCGAAGAGGAACCGATGCAGGGATGGCTTGATGAGCACTATCAGTTACTGAAGAAGGAGGCTGGTGAGTTAGCCATCCGGTTGAACTTTCTAGATGAATTAATATCGAAGGCGAAACACGTTCCCAAATCTACCGAGACCATTAGTTCTTCTCATGAAGGAAAATTTTGTTATAACAATATTGAGGTTGATGTAAAAGATTCTTCTACTCTCGAGTCCATAAGAGAAGAGATTTATAAAAAATCATTCCGATCATATTACCAGGCATGCCAGAATCTAGTGTTATCTGAAGGGTCAGGTGCTTGTAAAGAAGATTTCCAGGCTGGTTTCAAACCCAGTACTTCGAGGACTTCTCTTCTTTCTATAGCTGCATTAGATTTAGATGTAAGCTTGAGAAAAATTGATGGTGGAGATGCTGGGATGATTGAGGTTCTGAAAAAGCTTGATCCTGTTTGCCTTGAAAATAATATACCATTCTCCCGACTGTATGGGACAAACATCCTCTTACACACGAGCTCTCTTGTGGTCCAGCTTCGGAATTACACATTTCCTCTTTTCTCTGGAAGTTCTGGTAAATGTGAAGGTCGTCTTGTGTTGGCTCAGCAGGTAATATTAAAAGAACCTCATTGTCTCCCTTCTATAGGCACTGTTTTAACTTGATATTGATTGCATATTCCTGTTACGAGAAAGAAAAGTAAATTCAAAGATAAAAATACCTACCTTTGAGAAATGCCTGAGTGTCATACTTGGTCCCCTTTGTGATAAAGTTACAATAGATAAGAGGTTGGGAAGTCTATGAGAAAAGGAAAAGATAACTTGCTTACAAAATCCACAATATTAAATTAAGAAACTCGCATCATGGAACATAGTTTTTTCCTGTCATTCTGTATATTCTTCAGCACCATAAAGAAGCTAACAACAAAAGACATATCATTGAAAATTCTCACATTTCTCTATAAGTTGGCATGCTGACATACAAGAAATTGATTCACTCAGGACAAGTCCACAAATTTCTTATTGGCATGAACTTTGAATGGGTATCTCATTACATTCACTTCATCTTTAAAATCTAAATTTTTGTTTTTAGAGTTGAATATGATTTTAGTTCGTATAAAATTTCAAAATTTCGTTTTTGTCCTATAAAAATTTTCTTCAACTTTTAGCCCTCATAATATTTCCTGTCAGCAGTTTTAGTCCCTACTGTTAATCATGTGTAGCCTTCGAATTTTTGAACGATTGTTTTAAAGGAAGTCTTAGTCCCTACTGTTAAGTCAACTCATGTGTAGCCTTCAAATTTTTGAATGACTTTTTTGAGGGCATATTTATAACATTATAAACATGTTCCCCTACCAAAATTTAGAAGTTTTTAGCAATGGGTGAATTAAATAGGAAATTTAAATGCCAAAACCTCAAGGAAAATAATGGACCTAAAAATCAAATTTTGAGCTCATTTATTGCAGAGACTTCTATCATAGCACATGGAGTGTATCTGCAAAGTTTGATAACATTTTGATCAGGCCTCTATTTATTTTGATTTTAAAATGTTGTCAGAAAATATTGTGCGGACTGAAAGTCGAAGAAATTTCTTGTAGGGACTGAAAACGAAAATTTGAAATTTCATGGGGACTAGAAACATATTTAACCATTGTTCTTATTATTTGGATCACGTAAAATAAATATGATTTTTATTCTGATATCTTATAGAATGACTGAAAGAGAAGTATGAGTTTTATTAGCATCTAATCCTGCCTTTAATTTATATCACGGATTAATCACATTTGAGTTACTGTATGGAATAAACTTGAAGTGTTTCAATTGAAATTTACTTGTCGTTGCACTTCCGTTGAATTTTTGCGTGTTTTCAAATGTAAATAATGGTTCCTCGTTTTACCTGCAATGAAGTACAACAGAAATATTTTGAAAAAAATCTGTTACATTTGTCTTCAAATAGTCTTCTAAATTATAGAAGCCTAGAATCTATCTCTCGCGGTCTCCGCCCATTTTAAGCATGAAGAGTAATTGTGACGTGGGTTCTAGTCTAGGAGAGGATTTATGGCTCACAGCTCTTGTTTGTTTAGTTTTTTTTTGTTTTGATGGCATGTTGTTGGTTTAGTTTAGTTTTGATGAAAGTTATCTTTCTTTCTGTTTTCTGTTACATCAGTTAGTGCAACTACTTCAGTAAGTTTGAGGTTGATCTTTACTATATGTAGGGTCGGATGTAGCTGATCCACTGCATTACCAATTGCACACTTTCAATTCTAAAAAATATATATTCTATTAATTTTCATTCTCTTTTTTTATTGGAAATTTAATTTTGTTTTGAAAAGAATAATTTTAAAATTTTCAAGAAATTGAATACACAATTTCCAGCGTAATGTTTCTTTATTTAGTTCATTAACAAGTGCTCGAAGGGCATGTTAGCATTTGCCATAAATTAGATGTAATTTTGCCGTGAAGGTAATTTTGTCGTTTTAGTATAATTTGTCATATTATTACTTGGTCAATCTCAAATATATAATGTTATCTAGTTTGTTAGTAGGCGTACATAAAAAACAAGGTATGATTAGACCTTATCCAAGTCTCCTCATCCTATTCGTCCCTGTCCTATCCTGACCATTGAACGAGACATAAAGTTCTAGATGTAGTTCAATAGATTATTCGCTATTCAATGCTTTGGTTGTGATTTTTTCTATGACTAAGTTGGGAAAGAACACAGTTTTATAAACGAGTAGGTTCCTACGTTGTTCAGTAGTACGACAGATTTAGGGGAGTTACTGTAGGTAAAAATATAATTGTAGGTACCATTTGAACTATAAAAGATGACAAGATAACCATTTTATTAAATAGGTGGAAAAGCAACAAGTTACCAGTGAAAATTCTGGGAATGATTTCAGATAGTTCTGTTGTTTAAGACGTGTCATATATCTAATTACTACTTTATACATGCTGACATGATTGTATATTTTCTCTGCTACTCACTGTTTTTTCTACCTTTTTTTGGGATTTAGCAACATTTTATGCAGTGTTTCCGTTTCTCTGTCTTATTTATTGTTCATTGATTTACTTCAACTAGGCAACTAGCTTTCAACCTCAAATATTTCAAGATGTCTATGTTGGGAGATGGAGAAAGGTTCGCATGCTACGTTCGGCTAGTGGTACTACTCCACCTATAAAGACATATTCAGATTTGCCAATACATTTCCAGAAAGGTGAGGTATCATTTGGGGTGGGTTATGAACCAGCTTTTGCTGATGTTAGTTACGCTTTCACCGTAGCACTTCGGAGGGCTAATCTAAGTGTTAGGAATCCTGGTCCACTTATTCATCCACCAAAGAAGGAGCGGAGTTTACCATGGTGGGATGACATGAGAAATTACATCCACGGAAAAGTTTCCTTACTGTTCTCTGAATCAAGATGGAATATCTTGGCAACTACAGATCCATATGAAAAGGTTGACAAACTTCAAATTGTAAGCAGCTGTATGGAAATTCACCAGTCTGACGGTCGTGTTTTTGTTTTTGCCAAAGATTTTAAGTTTTTGTTAAGTAGTTTGGAAAGTTTGGCAAACAGATGTGGTTTCAAAATTCCAACAGGAGTCTCTGGGGCATTTTTGGAAGCCCCTATCTTTACTCTCGAAGTTACAATGGACTGGGAATGTGGATCTGGAGATCCCATGGATCATTATTTATTTGCACTACCAGTTGAGGGAAAACCTCGCGACAAAGTATTTGATCCCTTCAGATCGACTTCTCTTTCTCTACGATGGAACTTCTCTCTTAGACCTCTTCCTTTTTCCTTAAAAAAACATTCCTCACTGTCCATTGCTAGGGATAATACTGAACAAGGATCTACTGTATTTGATCCTCCTCATGTATCTCAAAAAATTTCACGCGTGTCCCCTACATTTAACTTTGGAGCGCATGATCTAGCGTGGATATTAAGATTCTGGAGCTTGAACTACAATCCTCCACATAAGCTGCGGAGCTTCTCCCGTTGGCCGCGTTTTGGAGTTTCGAGAGCTGCCAGGTCAGGGAATCTTTCACTAGATAAAGTGATGACTGAATTCATGCTTCGTCTAGATGCCACCCCAGCCTGTATAAAGAACATGCCTTTAGATGATGATGATCCAGCCAAAGGACTGACTTTCACAATGAGAAAACTAAAGTATGAACTGTGTTATAGTAGGGGCAAGCAAAAATATACTTTTGAAAGCAAGCGTGATATTCTTGATCTTGTTTACCAGGGACTTGACCTTCATATGCTCAAAGCTTTCCTTAATAAGGAAGCCTGTGCCAGTGTTGCTAAAGTAGTTAACATGATACTGAAAAGTTCACAATCTGTATCCACAGACAAAATCTCAACCGACAAAGGTTACATGACAGAGAAAAACCGTGATGATGGATTTTTATTGTCCTCCGATTACTTCACTATCAGAAGACAATCCTCAAAGGCTGATCCTGATAGGTTACTAGCGTGGCAAGAAGCAGGAAGAAGAAAAAAAGTTGAGATGACATATGTACGGTCTGAGTTTGACAATAGGAGTGAAACTGATGAACATACGGGGTCTGACCCAAGTGATGATGATGGTTACAATGTGGTAATAGCTGACGGTTGTCAACGTGTGTTTGTCTATGGTCTTAAGCTTTTGTGGACCATTGAAAACAGAGATGCTGTTTGGGCCTGGGTTGGAGGCCTATCCAAAGCCTTTGAGCCTCCCAAGCCTTCTCCATCTCGGCAGTATGCACAGAGGAAATTACCTGATGAAAACAAAAAGCATGATGAAGCTGATTTAGGTCAAGGCGATGTTTCAAAATGTCCAACTGGTAAAAGCTCTAAGTCTCCCTCTTCTCAGCAAGCAGGTACTTCTGGTTCAGTTTCATCTCCATCAAATTCGGTTAAAGCGGACACCTCCCTATCTGGTATGTATTATATGTTTCATGATCTTTTTTTTTTTTTTTTTTGAACAGCATTAATACAAGCCATAACAGCACCTCTCAAGAAGAGAAGGCTGAGGCGCCAAGAATCAAAACACAGGCCCTGTCCCTGTTACACTGCAGGGAGAAAACAGAAACATGTTCTAGCAGAAAACTGGCAGCACAAACCGCTGCCAGATGCCCACCAGAACACCAAACTGCAGAAAAAAACAGGCCAGCCGCAGCACACAAGCTGCTGGCAGCAGCCTACCCAGTCACCCAGGTAACACACCCTTACAAAACAGCCACCAAATTAACTTCCTATGCAAAAGCAAGGGTTCCAACACCACTCATAAAACAAACACGTCGGAATTTTCAACCTACTCATGCTCCATTGCCATGCTAGCACCTTGATTTTATCCACCATCTCTTCCACCTCAATGATCTTATTATTAAAAAATACAATCATTTCTCGTAAGCCAAACAACCCAAATGACCGCTTCATGATCTTCTGTTACCTGCTATGAATTTGAATATGCAAATTAGATTGCAAACCAGTAATAACAATAAAGTGATAGTTAAATATACCATCTGTTGCTACAAGTAGTATTATTGCTTGCAAGATCATTGATTTTTTTTTTTACCAAGAATCAAATATTTTCAGAGTTTTATTCCCACTCTGTTTCCTCTTTTTGGTGCATTGCCAGATAAGATGGAGAACAAAGATGATTCAGATTCAGGGACCCGGCACTTCATGGTGAATGTCATTGAGCCACAATTTAACCTTCACTCAGAGGATGCAAATGTAAGTTTGTCAAATGTTCGGTTTTTATTTTGCCTTCAATTTTGTTTTTGATTAAATCCCTTCTTATGACACCTTTTCATTTTACTATCCAGTATTGTCAATCAATTTACTTAGTGCCTTGCTTGCCTTGAACATATAAATATGCTCTGCTCCTAGTGTTGGCAAAGTCTGCCGAGCTTTGTCAACTGGCCCTCTTGACTAAGTCCTCAGTGGGGGTCAGCTTGATTTAAGTTAACACCCCCCCCACCCCCCCACACCCCACCCCATACTTTTGATAGTAAAATTCATGTGTATGCATATGTTCATCATTTTCACTACTCTCTATCATGGCTGCCACTCCTTTTTTAACCATGCTCGATTGCACTTTGGTTCATCAATCAAACAATAACGTATCTTTAAAAAAATAAAAAATATGAAAAGTAAAATAGAGATATAGTACCTGTTGAGCATAGTAGAAAGGCACCAAGGAGTGACTGAGGGATTTTGGATGGTCTGGAGGAGATGTTGAAAGGAGGTGGTTTGGATGTGAATGGTGGTTGGTAAACATCGTAAAATGTGTTGTGAGTGTTGTGATTTATTGGTAAGTGAGCACGTCAAGTCTTTTATTTCAGTTCTATTTTTGTCTTTTACAAAACAATATCATTTGTCTCCTCACTTTTCTATCCAATCAAATGAAGGGAGAGAGAAGATATATTCTCTTTTCTTTCTTTTCTCATCTCATTCCAAAATATACAAAAATTTCCTCACATCTTCCTTCCCCACTTTCTTCTATCCATTTAAACAAAGTGTGCCTCTTCATGATGGGCAATGTCATGTGAACTCAAGAAATTTTATTAGTAATGGAATAAAAAGAAATGACAGGACAAAAAGATGGAAGATAAGTAGTACTCAAACTAGATAAAGAAAATGAAAACAAAGACAGAGAAGCAAAGGGCCTAGCCTATTTGGTTTGAGAAAAAACGTTTCTATTTCCATTTCCTGGATTAGCTTTCAATTACAAAACTGTCACCTTGTTTTCATTGTTTCCGGTACAAATATTTTATTGGCAAATATAAAAACCTAAGATGGTATCAGAGCCTACCCTGGGAGTGAGTGTTATGAGTCACACATTAGATGAAATATGACCTGAAAATGTGTTTATAAGTGGGGGCAATCCTCACCTTATAAGCCGGTTTTTAAAGGTTGAGTTAGGCCCAACCTGAATTCGAAGAATTTGAAAGCAGGAAATAATGTGAAAAGGTGGTAGTTTGGTAATTAAAAAGTACATAGTATACATCTTCTCTGATAACAAATATATTTATTTTCCTTTGGATTTGCAAAAATTAAGAGCCATAATTTTCGATGATTGTTACTTCTTTGACCTCCTGTTGAAATTTGGGGCCTAACTCATCCTTACAAAACCGGCTTGTAAGGTGAGGATTGCCTCCTCTTTATATACTCTTCTCAAGAGTCTTATCTATTTGATGTGGGACTTGGGTTTTTCCCAATACACCCCCCTCACGCCCAACACTCTTTGGGCTTGGTGCGTGAATAGGTTTAGGCGGCCCTTGAATTTGACAAGCTCTGATACCATGTTGAAATTTGGGGCCTAACTCATCCTTACAAAACTGGCTTGTAAGATGAGGATTGCCTCCTCTTTATATACTCTTCTCAAGAGTCTTATCTATCTGATGTGGGCGCGGTGCTTTGTTTCTTTGTTTGATATTTTTATTCATTTATCGTTACTGTAGATATCGTGCATGGTTTTAAAATAATCTCACCTTTTCAACAAACAGGGTAGATTTCTGCTTGCTGCTGTAAGTGGCCGTGTTTTAGCTCGGTCATTTCATTCAGTCCTTCATGTTGGTCTTGACATGATTGAGAAAGCTTTTGGTGCTACTGATGTACATATTAGTGAATACCAGCCTGAAATGACATGGAAAAGAATGGAGTTCTCTGTTATGTTGGAGCATGTTCAGGCTCATGTTGCACCAACAGATGTTGATCCTGGAGCTGGATTGCAGTGGCTTCCGAAAATTCTCCGAAGCTCTCCTAAAGTAATGCGTACAGGTGCTCTTCTCGAGAGAGTTTTTATGCCCTGTGATATGTATTTTAGGTACACACGGCACAAAGGCGGCACTCCAGAACTGAAAGTAAGCTATTTTATACCTATGTTGCCAAGTATATAAATGCGTCTTTTTTCGTAAGTGCATATATTCCAAGACACGCAAATCTTAGAAAAGTTTGTTTCTCTAGTTAGTAAATGTCATTTCTCATGGCTATCAATACTCTATTTCAAATGTTTTACTTTAGTTTTAAAAAGAGTTCTACCGCAGGTGAAGCCATTGAAGGAGCTTGCATTCAATTCTCGTAATATAACAGCAACAATGACGTCTCGCCAGTTTCAGGTCATGCTGGATGTGTTGACCAATCTTCTCTTTGCACGCCTTCCAAAGTAATGGCCAGCCCACTTATCTCCTAGCGCTCTATCTAAATTACTTTTATCTTTTTAACATTTACCTATTTCTATCACACGTTTGCTGCATCTCACTCCTAATCACAATGCTATCCATCTTTACTGTGTTTTATATCTATGAACGTAGCAATTCATTTTTATGTTTACAACATTAATTATTCTTTCAAACTTGATGAGTTAATATAGGCCTGATTGTTATTTTAATTATTCTTTCAAACTTGATGAGTTAATATAGGCCTGATTGTTATTAAAAAAGTGTATTACAACATAAATGACTAGTTGACTACATAATCTAAGATCACTATTGGCTTCTTTGAAGAGGTTCAGATCCCAGAGATTTCATTTGTGACAGATTTTTCAGCTGTTACTTTATTTTGATAGAACAATACGCTGCTGTGTAGGTATAGTTATTTGGCATGATGAAGCCTCACATCAGCATATACCTCTGTTTATTATCGACTCTTGGCCTTCTTATTGCAGATACTGACACGAAATAGTGGTTAAATATTTATCAATGCTTGACTAGTTTTCTTTTTAGATTTACTTTTTTATTAATTGTGTGAAAATAATTATATCAATATGTTTTTTTTTTTTTAGATTTTTATTCACAGATTGACTTTGATCATCTAGTTGGTTAATTTCATATGATCTCTTTTTTCCTTTCAAGTAACTTAAACAAATCCAATATACTCTGTGATATATGATGAGTTCTTGAAATAAAATATGCATTTGACTCCACTCAGGCCACGGAAAAGTAGCCTGTCCTTTCCTGCTGAAGACGATGATGATGTTGAAGAAGAAGCAGATGAGGTGGTTCCTGATGGTGTTGAAGAGGTGGAACTTGCAAAAATCAACCTTGAAAAAAGAGAGAGGGAACAAAAGTTGCTTCTTGATGATATTCGAAAATTGTCTCTTTGGTGTGACCCTTCTGGAGATGTACATCCTGAAAAGGAAAGTGACTTGTGGATGATAACTGGTGGAAGATCTATGCTGGTAAGAAATGAACTTGGTCAACAATCTTCTAATTGACTTGAAATTAACTGTTAAATTATAGTTGCTTATTCTCAAGTCTTCTAGCTCTTCTGTATACTAAAAAAGAAATCAGATACATACCGTGCTTGGTGATATTTTTATGTGTATGGTACTTGAAATACAAGTATCTTTTGAGAGAAAAAAAAAGAGGATACAAGAGACATATGCATAGACCGTGTGTTTCAACTACATCAAAGAGGTTCTATTATATAGGCTTAGAAACAAATAACTATATTGTGGAAAATATCATGGATAAATTTCAAGTTATGAATCAAGTACAAGCACTAATACATTTAAAAAGGCTATTCTAAGCCCTAATGGGCCGAACACAATTATTACTAACAATTACACTATTTACAACACTCCCCCTCAAGATGGTGAATGAATACCTATCACTCCCAGCTTGGAAACAATCCTTTCAAAGTGGCCCGTCTGGACCATCAAAAGGAATATCGTTCCACACCCTCACCATATCTGTAATCTATCATCAAATGTACATTTTAATTTTATGCTTATAAAGTACTTCGCATAAGTTTTAGCCTCGTGCTTGGGGGGCTGTGGACCATCATATGATATATAGCTCTATACCCCCGTCCTAAATAAGGGAATAGATTAATATTCGGCCAGGGATACAGCCCTAGGCAAGTTACATCGACCCGTCAGTTGATTTAACATGGATCGCCCTTACACGCCAAGTTGCCCATTATGCTCTGACCCGCCCAAACATCTCTAATGCTCGGTAACTTCACTAAACTCCCAAGAACATTTCTATAAAAGGGAAAGAAGGCTTTGAGAAAAAGAGAGACTTTCACAAAGAGAAAAACATCACCACCCTGACTGACACCATACCAGCGGGGGTGGGAACGATCGTACTTCTCGCACGTACACCGTCCATTCCATTTTGTGGACTATGATCCTTGCATTCTCAATGATGTTGCTCAATGGGGCCTGTATCCCATTAAAATTATTGCTCTTCTCATCTGATGTGGCACTATCTTTGCTTGGTTTCTTTACCCTTTTTGAAGTAATGGGGAAAGATACTGCACTATTCTTTTTTGTTGATGCAAAATATATTGCATTATTCATTAGCATAATACTAGCTCCTAAGTTTTCACATGTATATTCATCCTATGGTTTGTCTCATATTATTTGTCATTTTAAAATACCAATGAAGCATTAATTACCTCTTTTCCAACCCTTATTTTTTTTATTTCTAACCACCTAACTGCTCTACCAACTACTATATTAATAAGGATATTTTAGTCATGAAGCACATTTAATCATGAAAATTGGCACACTCAATGGTTTTCTTAAGAAGTGTGCATAACCTTAAACCACACCTCTTAATAGAGGCAGAGGGAGTAACTTTTGAGATGTATTTTTATTTGTACGCGTATTTCATTTTCAATATATGACAAATATGCATGCCTAATCAGATAGTAATCCCACACTGGCAGGTCCAAGGACTGAAGAGAGAGCTTCTAAGTGCACAAAAATCTAGAAAGGCAGCAGCCGTAGCATTAAGGTTGGCTCTTCAAAAAGCTGCACAGCTACGGCTGGCAGAGAAGGAGATGAACAAAAGTCCTTCCTATGCTATGAAGATATCTCTGGAAATTAACAAAGTTGTTTGGAGCATGCTTGTTGATGGTAAATCCTTTGCGGAAGCCGAGATTAATGACATGGTAAGATTTATTTAGGAAACTTCTCTCTCACTTTTCTCTACGTTTACTTTCAAAACTGACGGAGTGCACTTTAAAATTGCTTCACATGAAGTATAAAATGGCGTCCCTATCAAATCTTCTCTTGAAATTTATGTCCTAAAAGTTTCTTACATCATAGTACTTTTTTTTACATGGTCTGCATGTATTCGAAACCGAACGCTATTGGGACCAAGGGAAAAGTCACATCAGTCTTATTTTGTAACTTTCCCAATTTATCTTTTTGGTCTCAATTTGTACGAGTGTGCTAATTCGGTTTGATTTTTGTGAACTCGTAGAAATATGACTTTGACCGGGATTTCAAGGACGTAGGCGTTGCTCATTTTACAACAAAATATTTTGTTGTCAGAAACTGCCTGCCTAATGCCAAGTCTGATATGCTTTTGTCAGCATGGAATCCTCCATCCGAATGGGGAATGTATGTAACTTGTCCCGGACTTTTTCTTAATTTATTGGTGCTTATAGATTGATGTTTTGATATCTGTTGTTTTGCTGTTCCAACTTCGTGTTGTTTTCTAAAATGTTACTCAAGTACACGAAGCTCTGTTTAACTATCTATAGAGCTCAGACTGACTACTACCACAACTGCACACAACTGTCACTATAGCTGGCACACACTTGCTAAGTAAGATTCTATGACAACAGAAGCTTGTAGAGCAAGCTTCTAAAAACTAAACTAATTCAACTAAAGCTAACTCTAGTACGACAGACTGAGCATCGACCTCACGGCTTCAAAGCGCATAGGAGAAAGAGCTTTGGTGAGAATTTCAGCATACTAATCAATTGCATGGACATGAACCAGTTGCAGTTTCTTGCTAAGCACTTTTTCTAGGACAAAATATAAATTGAGCTCGATATGCTTGGAATTAGTAGCATGAAGGACGAGATTATGAGTGAGAGAAGTAGTGCAATGCTCATGTTGTCACAATAGATGACGGGAGAGGTATGTTGCACACCCAGCTCAGTTAACAGACTGGATCCAATAAACCTCGGTTGTGGCAAGAGCCAAACTCCTGTACTCTGCCTCTGTGCTGGACCAAGCCAGTATTGGATGATAAGTGGTACAAGATCATACATTTGAACATATATCACAATTTATTTTGTAAAGGGCATTTTTTCAACCAAGCAAATGGCCTCAGACTTCCTAAGTCACAGCTATTCCATTGAATGGAAATATGCATACAATTATCTGTATTATTCAGTGTTCTGTTACCATTAGATTTCCTTCTACTCACACCGCTTATACAGTGCAACAATATGTTTTGCATACTCTTCATAATCTTAAATTGAGCAGATTCTGCTCCTATATGATTGCCTTATGTCTTTGAAGTAGTTAATTTGGAGGGTATCTCCTTTATTTTATTTTTATTTACGGAGGGTGTCTCTTTGAAGATATTTATAAATTTAACATTTATACTCTAAAAATGGTAACTTGGTTCTTTAAAGCTCCCCTATGGTGAGGTCTAGGGAAGGGACATATCCATCATGAATTTAGTGTATTAATCGTTTGCTTACATTATCAAAGAGACTAATTCCACATTTCACACCCCTGACCTCCGAGTCAAGCAACTATTCCCGATATTGCGCCAAGACTCCCTTCATTCATATCTGCATTTCTATTTTGAAAAATTTCTATACATTTTGTAAGGGGTGAGCAGCTGCATATTGAGTCCTGCTGTATTTGTGTTCCTTATCGCAATTTGCAAGTATCGCATGCTTGACTGCTTTCCTTTTTATGAATATTTTTCCAGAAAAGAGATGCTTCGAGTAGACGCAAAACAGGGAGCTCCAAGAGATGGAAACTCTTCCCTTGAACTTTTCCAGGTAATAATTTCTTTTGGTTACTTTGGAGTCTAATGCTTAGGGAAGTTAAATAAAAGAAAATTAGAACACATTCCTTTCCTAATTGTGATTTTTTTTTCTCTTGCTTATCATCTGGGTGGTATTTGGTTAAAGATGGGACCATTTGGTCATACTGTACTAGAGTTATCTTATGTATACATTCTCCAAAAATAAACAATAATGTCTAGTTAGTATCAAGATGATTATGCGCTCCGATTCTCTTCCTAGACTTGCAAGTTTAAAAATAATTTCCTGTCGGGGGGCATCAGTATAAGGAGGAACTTATTTGGCATTCAAATTTTAGAGCAGGAAAGTTATCAATATGTCATTGCCGTGTGCTTCCAATTTGGTAGGATGTAAGTAGGCGTGGGATTAATGTTTGTTGATGTCAAGGGCCTATTATCAACAATGATATTATTATAAACATGCCTAAATTACACCTTTCTTTGAAAAAACATTACAATGTGAATATTACATTCATACCACACATTCAATTGCAACGAAAATATAAAGTGTGATTATTGAGGTGCTAGAAAATGTTATATGTGCATTCTGTGGACTTTTCTTCAAAACATAGAATTTATGCTGTCTTATTCGAAGAAGTTTAGAAGATATACGAGAGATATGTCTTCTAGGTAGGCATGGTACCCAGGACAGATCTCGTGGATACCCGTGCGAACCCCCCAAATTTGAAGGGGAAAACATGCTTTGACTAGGGGCGGGGACAGGTTGAGTTTTTCCCATGTTTCAAAGTTGAGGTGTACATGTTGATACTCTCCCCGCTAATAAAAATTATATATTTGTTTTTTATTTCATATTTATACACTCTTATTTTATTTCGTGTATATTTTAAATTTTAATATCTTCTCAATAAAAAATATTTTGATTTTATGATTAATGATTATCAAAACTTCAGCAAATAGTTATGGCTACTTTAGCACATAGTGAAGTCAACCCTTATGTTTTTTGTGGAAATTTGGCGCATTAATTTGTTTTAATTTAGGATTATTTGATTCCTTAAATAAGAGGGATTTGGTAGTTATGTTACCATATCTTCATGTTGATTAGTTTATGGTTGGATTCTGTTTTAATTTTTCTTTTTTAATTCCTAGAGTTTAGAGTGGCCTCGAGGCTGCCTCTGTTTAAGTCCTTGTAAACCTATTTTCCAAAGTAAGAGAATACACTATCTCTACTCTGTCATTCTAAAATTTTCTAGGCTTAAATGTGTTTTATAGTCCCTACGATGTGTCATTTCGGTTTTTATCCTTGTAATTGTTTTCCATTTGACTTGAGTACAAATACATTCGATAAATACATTCAAGAGTACCCTGTTGTAGTCCATGTCATGAATCTCTGTGTGATATATGCTGACATGTAAATTTTTCTCTTCCACTCTCGTTAGTTCGACCTAATCATGCACCTCGTCTCACAGTTTCCTCCAACGAAGTCTCCAGCATGCTTGATATTGGCATAACAGTTCATGAACACTCTCATAGAATTGATATTTCGCATTCTTCAAAAAAAAGAATTGATATTTCCAAAACAGATTCGCGGTGCTGCACATCGTCCCATTTATAATTTTCGTGTTGCCTTATTGCCATCCTTTCTTTCACATATCAACCCTGTCTGTCATCTCTGTTATTTTTCTAAGTCACTCAACCCCTCTCGAATCCGGAAAGTCAGACCATGATTAGGTCCAAAACAAAAACTTCACTGAACTCCCGCTCAAAGTACACAGATGCACAAATCTGGTAGACGAACTTCAACTTCCCTACCAGCCAAAGCTCTCCTCCGTGAAAACAATTCTTAGCCTTACACCAAAAAGAAATACTAAATGAACACCATAGAAATTCTCGCAAATCTTCTCTACAGTCACACCACATAGGCACATAAAATTAAGTAACTGCTACATAACTGTACAACTTTACAAGTACTCAATTGCACAATTAACTAACTACTAGAAATTTGTTTTATCATACAATTCACATATTACAAATTATATCCTGTTATTATCTTATTTCTCCAAAGGACGCTAGCTATATTTTAAGCTTGTCTTCTGCATCATCCAGAACTTGGCCTACATTTTGACTTTGGGCTCTAACTAATGTCAAACTACTTACCACTATAGGTAGAGATTTACCCCCTTAAGATCCATTTAACTGAGACGATGTACAGAATGATGTGGGAGTATTTCTTCCCAGAAGAAGAACAAGATTCCCAACGGAGGCAGGTTAGTTTAGGGTTACAAATTCTTATTACCTCGTCTGTAAAAACCAAGGTTAAATTTGCAGATATATTTTAGCAAAAGTTAATTGGGGTTATTTTATTATACAGGAAGTTTGGAAGGTTTCTACCACTGCTGGTGCAAGGCGTGTAAAAAAAGGTTCATCGGTCCTTGAAGCTTCTGCTTCAAGCAGTCAATCAGCAAAAGAGTCCGAGACCTCATCCAAATCCGGCATATCTGCAATGCTATTTCCTGCAACAAGTCAGCCTCCTGTCCATGCTGATTCAGCTCAAGTAAGCATTTGATTGTTTGTCGAGTACATGACTCTAATATTAGATTACTAATAATATAGAGATTACTAATAAGATAGAGAATACTATGGTAGGTGCATTGGTGGGAGAGGTAGAGCAGAATACAGCTTTGTTCTTATGTTCTCCAAATTTATATTAATTTTAGATGCTAGCTAGATTTCCATAAGGATTTTTTGTAACCTGCCTGCAGATATCCAAAGTGCAAAGTGTCAAAGAAAACACTGGTACTAGTATAACCCCTGAGTTGAGAAGGACGTCATCTTTTGACCGATCTTGGGAAGAGACTGTTGCAGAATCTGTAGCTAATGAACTTGTATTGCAAAGTTTTTCTTCCTCAAAAAATGGTCCATTTAGTTCTACTGAGCATCAAGATGAAGCCAAGAATAAATCAAAAGATTCCAAAGTTGTTAAAGGTGGTCGCTCATCTCATGAAGAAAAAAAGGTGGCTAAGTCGCATGAAGAGAAGAGATCAAGGCCACGAAAAATGATGGAGTTTCACAACATCAAAATTAGCCAGGTTGCTTGTTTTGGGCTTTTGGTAAAGCTGTTGTCTATCTTCGCTTCTGATTCTACAATTCAAATTTTTGCTAAACACCATTCATTATTTTTTGCAGGTGGAATTATTGGTTACATATGAAGGGCAAAGGATTGTTGTAAATGATCTTAAGTTACTGATGGATCAATTTCACCGGGCTGAGTTTACTGGGACTTGGCGAAAACTCTTTTCGCGAGTTAAGAAACACATTATATGGGGGGTCCTGAAGTCTGTGACTGGAATGCAGGTGATGAATGACTTACAGTTTCCTTCTCTTTTAAAACAGAGTGATGTTTATGTAACTAACTAGATAGAATAGAAAATCAAGTGCAATTGATATTTTTCGTAATCACTTTTAAAATAGCTCATACCAATCAAGAAAAGCATATGCTATATTGTATACCTACATCTAACTGATGTCAACTTTATCTGCTTTTCTACCGAATTCCTTTAAAGGTTTGCCTATTCTTTGGATCATGTAGGGTCGAAAGTTTAAAGATAAAGGTCAGAGTCAGCCTCCGGAACCTGGTCTTCCTGAAATTGACACCATTTTAAGTCAACATGAAGGCCAAGGAGGAAAGTCTGATCAATATCCGCCGTCTTGGCTCAAGCGTCCAAGTGATGGTGCAGGTGATGGATTTGTGACATCCATTAGAGGACTATTTAGTGCTCAGAGTCGCAAGGCAAAGAAATTTGTGCTCTATACTATGAGGGGTGACACAGAGAATGATTTTCAAGGTGATTCGAGTGATAATGATACAGAGTTCTCTCCTTTTGCCAGGCAGCTCACCATTACTACTAAAAAACTTATTAGGAGGCACACTAAGAAGTTCCGCTCCAGAGGGCAAAAAGGTTTTGCTAAATTGCCACTTTTGTGCTATTGCTTTAGCATTTATGACTGCTTAATATTCATTTAATCTGTGGAACTTTTTTGTTTTGAATTTTGGTCTAAAGAAGAATATATTACTTGAAAGCCAAAGTGGCAAATAAAGTGGGAAAAATTGTCTTCTAAATCTGTTTATATATCAGTAATGTCTCTTGACAATTGATAAAAGCAAAGCTTCGAAGAGAATCCAAGGACACAAGCTTATCCTAGAAAGACATGTCAAAACACCTACATTCTTCTTCAAGTAAATACACCAGAAAATTGTTAAAACAGCTACTTCCATAATTCACATCCTCTTTACTTTTGTCAAAACCATTTTTAACTTATCCTTGGTTCTAAGAAGCCAAGCACAAATCAGAATACAAGGCCCAACTTCAAAAACCAGCATACTAAATCCAAGGGATGTCAAGGTGAAAGGATACCTCTAGTATTCCCTGAGAAGTACAACCACCCAAAAAGAAGGCTTGAAATTGAAATGACTATGAAATTATACAACATATTGTGTTTTGATATTTGACTTCTTATCTTATTTATTCATCTCTTTTAGCTAAATCCTATCATGTTTACTTGATTATTTGAGGATGAAGTTTCAATCTTGCAGGTTCATCTTCCCAACAAAGAGAATCATTACCGTCATCTCCAAGAGAGACAACCCCATTTGACAGTGATTCTTCAAGCGGATCCTCATCATATGAAGATGTTCACGAGTAGAAATGTTCATAGTTATCAAAGGATTTCTTACTTTTCGATCATGACACATCTGATCCAGTTCTTATATGCTCTAAAGGATACACTAATGCATCAGATGATCTATCCCTGTTAAGAGCCTCAGTTGAAAACTGCAATATGTACATTTTAAGCAGAGGGGCGTCTGGAATGTAAACAGAAACTGGGGATCCATTTTAGACAAATGCATGATTGATGTCGATTGCTATCAAGTGTGTATTTTCGTGGCGACCCTAGTCATTGGTGATAGAGAGCCTTCCTGTCATCTGACACTTTCCATTCCATATCAAACTACACATCTAACATTTTATACCTTAACAACTTCAGTCACCAGTGATCAAGAGCTTGCAGGCATCTCTTTCCTAAAGTGACATTCGGGTTGTATATAAATATTCCTGTAGCTTCTGGTCAGTTTGCAATTTTGGCTTCTTAATTTATTAGATAATAGGAGCCTAAAGGTTGACAAGATTATGCGTTGAAAAGATTATGTATAGACATTTGATCATGTTTTGATAAAATAGAATAAAAGCTGGTATATTTTTCTTTCTCAGATAGAGATAGACATCCTTATTTAACTTGTGCATTTGAATGGTACTTTCAATATGAGTAGATTTGAAACTCATCACCGGATTGTATATTAGGAATTTTTTATAGATAAAGCTACCCAAGTATAGATGGTTTTGTTTTCAAATGAAAAATATTTATTTGTATTTTCTTTTACATTCAACGTAAAAACTTTCCTTTATTTAAAAAAAAACATAAAAGCTTTCTAAAAAAGGATGAGATGGTATTCCATGTATTTCTGGGAGGGCACTATTATAAGTTGCACATTAAGTACTTGGCCTTAGCCTTAAAATTTGACATGTTGCAGTTGCTCTTCCGTTAGTTTCCTCTTTTTAAACATTGTTGTGCGAGTTTACAAATAAGCCAGATACAATAATCAGCTTGTGGGTTTACTCAAAAAAATAATAATTCAGTTTGTGGGTCTAATTCAAAAAATGCATCGAGTAGAAAAATTGATTAGTTTAATTTACATGCACGATCAGTGTAAAGAATTAATGTTGTGCTGCTACCTCAATTAACAAGGTATTATAAATTATGTGTTTTTAATTCATTAAGTAACGTGACAACATATATTTAGATGCATGCGTATAACTTATTTAGACCGATAGTGTAGACACGTGACTGGCTCTCTCTAAAATTCACTCCCTTTGACCTCTCTTCAACCACCTAATCCAACCACCACCTTCACCAAGCATCCTCCACGAGCAGAGGTGCGACAAGATCTATCCTCCGCACTTCTCAACCCCGTCGATGGCCCCATTCCTTCTACAACGGTTGGATTTCCTTGTTGTTCTTGGTCGTCGCCGTTTTTTTTTGTTGTGGTGGTGGTGGTCGGTTTTGGCTTCTGGCCCTCACAATACGCTTCTTTCTACTCATGGAGGACTGCCTTTTTGATTCATTAACGATGTATTTATACAACAATTGTTGTTGGGCTCTTCTGATCTGTAATCCGTTCGGGTCATTCAGTTTGTTTTTATGTATTTGTGTTTATGTTATGTTTAGTGATTAGGTGGTAATAGAAGTGTACTATTTTGCGGTGGTAATAGAAGTGTACTATTTTGCGGTGGTTGGATTCATAAACCCGAAACGACTATTTGGTTCATAACGTGTTAGACTCATCCCTTGATCTTGGTTCAAACATGTTTGGTTTTGTTAACTCGAAATGATATGGTTACTAACGTATTAGACTCATTCTTTGATCTGAATTTTTGGAAAGAAATAAGAAACACGCCTGCCATTTATGCTATCAGGTTGCTAACCCACCAAAAACTAAGGATAAAAATAATAAAGGTTGGCTAGGATAAGATTTAAAATAGGTTTAATTTATCATTTCCTGTTGTTGCAACAAACGATTGATTTAATTAGGATAAGACAATTTTACAATATTCTGTCTAAAGGAATGTATACATTTAACATGTTGCAAAAAAAAAAACATGCCAAATAAATTTCGGGTGATTTGTTAATGTAAAATCTCCGCATAAAGGCATGTGACCTAAAATGATAAATGCTTCCAATTTTTAATATTAGTTCAATGTCACACAGATAAGATAGTTCTAACTCTTGGACATTATATGAAATGACATAATTCACAATCTTTTTGAGTAGGCGAGGCTCAATGCAACCACTCTTTGGAACATTCTAGAGTGTGGAGTGTGATAGAGGAAGGACGAAGAGATAAAACCCTAGATACAAAGTTGGAGAATATCTTGAAAGTTCAAAAGTCATAGTACCGAAATGTAAGATTTGGAAGTCGTTTCCAGAGACAAAAAGCAAGTTCCAACGACGTCTTTAGCGTTAAAAAATGATAGTATGTGGAGGATATATAGTCATGTAAGTCACTGAGTCTATCTTCGTTTTCACTCTCGTTGCTCTTCGGTGGTGGTGGGTTCATGATCTCATAAGTTGAATTAGACATCCATATTATAATACCTAATAATCATAAAAGGTTAAGATAGTACGGAACAATTTTCTGCAATACAAGTAATTATGCAATTGTATAATGAGCATTCAAAATTAAGGAAAGTTGTATTCGAATAATTGCAATGTAGATACAATTCAGAAACCTAGAAAGTGGAATTGAGAATCATGATTTAGGAAAATTGAAAAGAAAAGTTCAAACGAGAGATAAAAGTGTCTTCGGAGTATAAACCATAAACATCGTGATAGTTGTAGGACTACAAAGATAAAAAAGTAAATGGATTGCAAAACCCTTTTAAATAATAAAACAATATTTGTCCTTTGAAAAAAACAAGTATTTAGAATTAACATCTTCTCCTAGATCAAATATATATGTAATTATTTTCTTACCCTCTCAGTTATTCTTTTTTTTTTATACTCAAACTCATCTATTTTTGGAATCCAAGATAGGTGTTTATTGTCCACATCTTCTCGATTAAATCTATCATACTCTTAAATATATCAAACCGGTGTTTTAAAACCCGGACTGACTCGGTTGGTCGGATCGGTTGAACCAGAACCTGGAGGGTGCAACGGTTCGGACAGACTATTGGACCGAATATGCAATTAGCCCGTTGAAACCCGTTGTGATCCGACCGGGCCAGTGGGCGGACCGCTGAACCAGTTTAGCCTACCCGACCCGTTTTTCCATTTTTTATTTTTTATATATATATAAAAGGCAATGCATATATCAAGACTATGACAATTTGACTCCATGGGCATAAATAGTTTATTGATTAGTAAATTGTTATAACTTATTTGAGTTTATGTTTTTCGTTGACTATGTTTAGAACTTATTTGGGTTTGTCAGTCTATTATTTTTTGTTGATTATGTTCAGAAATTACTTGGGTTTGTAAATCTGTTATATTTTGATTTCCAACAATGTTTAGAACATACTATGTTATGAAGATAGAATATGAATTAGAACTTATTTGTGAGGTTTTTTTTATGTTTTTTTTTATGCAGTACTATTGTTTAATGTATGAGCTAATTTGAATTTGGATTGGAATTAGCATGAATTGTGCTGCAGTTAAGAAATTAACTTGCAAACTTGCAGCTGTGAATATGATTTTTTAACGTACGAACTTTAAATAGAAAAAATGACAAGATTTATTTTATCAAAATTTCATTCATAATGTAAGTTTTGGTCATAAATATTTTTATATAGACCGGATCAATAGTCATGCGGTCGAACTAGTGGGTCACTGGTTCGACTAGTGACCCAGTAACCCGGTGCCTTGACCGGGTCGATCACCGATCTGGGTTTTAAAACATTGTATCAAACCACTGTAAATCTATTTTTCTTAAGTAATATTCATTATATATTAAAAAAGTATTTTTTTCATCAAGTTAAAAAACTATTTCAACATAACCTTTAATTTAAATCATATAAAATAATTTAATATTTTATTAAATCTTAGTCCTTTAACTGCATATGATCTTTCAAAACATCCTTTAAGTTATTTTAACGGCATATGATCTTTCAAAACTATTTCGACATAACCTTTATTTAAGTTATTTTAATCACACATAAGTCCTTTAAGTTTGATGTTTGTAATAGATTGTCCTTTGCGTTATTTTGTTCACACATGAGTCCTTTAAATTTGTAAATTTTTTCGATTTAGTCCTTTTGCCACTTCATTTTTTGGTTAACATAAGGACCAAATTGAAAACGTTTACAAATTTAAAGGACTTATATGTGACTAAAATAACTTATAGGACCGATCTGTTACAAACCTCAAACTTAAAGAACTTATGTGTGATCAGAATAACTATTATGATCAATCTATTACAAACCTCAAACTTAAAGGACTCACAGGGTAATTTAGCCTATATATATATATATATATATATATATATATATATATATAATATGAAAATAGTAAATCACACTCTTCATTTGCACTAAAACCCATAAATAAATAAATTATTTGATTTTTAAACACAGCCCAATGAATTTGCGAATTCACAAAAAAGGGTAAATAAAAAAGCAATTTTATTTTAGGAAAACTTGTTTACTATAAATGTACATAAACTCCAATGATTGAGGTTCAAACACCCGAACATCTCACTTATTCATTTTAAGATGTGAATTTTTAGCCATTAGATTTTTGACTAAAAGAAAAAAGTTAATTGTTTAAATTGACCTTGTAAAATATGCGATGTCTAAAAAATGACCCTGTAAAAAAAATACACATTCTAACCCTATAATTTAAGATTCTTCTTATTTTTTACCCTATAACATACACATGGTCCAAAAATTGATCTAGATATTTAATTTTTTCATGATTTTTCAGGCATATTTAGGATGTTAAAACATGGCTTTACACAAAAAAAAAAAATAGATTTTTCCGACTAAGGACAAATTTATTATGAATTTGTATTCCCCGCAATCATGAATATATTAAACATGCATAATTAATTCGTATCTTGTTGAAAAACGCCAAAATGTCACGATGAAGGTTCTTATAATGTTCTAAAAATGCCTACAAAATTAGAGAAAGGAGTTTGACCCATGGTTTTATGCTTACTCGGAACGAAATTGCAATTTCACATGTTCTGGTTGAAAAATGAAAATAAATTGAAACATATTTGAAATGCTATGAAACTTTGCATATCTTTTTTATGTATTTTTGTAGACGTGTCTGCAAACGATCGATTCAAAGTCGATTTTTAGGTTGGGGTTTTTGTTGTTTTGTTTTTTGAGTTTTTGACTCTTTAGAAATTCATGATTAATTCGTAGTTATTTGTCATTCCGTCTATAAAAAAAAGTTTATCCACTTGTGTGTGTGAGTTTCATAGTTATTTATGATTTCGTCTATCTTAAAAAAACTACCAACAGTTTATTTCAGTTTTTTCTTTTCTTTCCATTAATATATGTATTAATCCACTCAATCTCAATTTTTTACTAATTACAATGTATATCATTTCTCATATATTAATTTTATCTTGAAATTTCATTTGCTTTTACCATTTTTTACATCACAAATCTCTTCATTTTTGTTTCCTACTATTCGAATATATTTTATTTAGTTTTTATTTTACTTTGTTACTATTGACATTATTTGTCTCTCTTTTTTATCTCAGTATTCTCCACCAGGAAAATTTCACCATCGACAATTAAAATAAAATATGATTAAAAAATTTTCTTTAAAAATTACAGTGCAAATATTTAGTCAGATATTTTGTTTAGTAATTTATTTTATAACTTATTTAAAATTTTGAGGGTCAACATATTTCACGCATGACGCGAGTTCATACACTAGCTTTATTTTAATTTTAATATTAGTTTCCTACATTTCTTTCCCCAATGGTTGCTTGTATTTTTTTCGTTACATGAGAAAAAAATTGTTTAAAAAAATTATTCAATTTTTAAATACAGCTCAATGAATTTAGGAATTCATTAAAGAAACGATTATATTTTAAGAAAATATATTTACTACAAATATACAAAAACTCCAATGATTATGGACGTTAGCTCCTATAAATAAATCAACCCTCACACTTTCACAACACCAACATCACTTTTCTCACCCTATCTTTCAAGGTTACTTTCTCTTACACTGAAAAATGGCAAAAACCCTAGCATTGTTGCTACTTTTACTCCAACTAATTTCTTGCACTGCACTTGCTGAAGAGCTTAAAACTGATTTTGATAAACCTGATCGTTTTAGGCTTCCGAGTTTTAGAAATCCTGTCCCTGTTGAGATCTTTAATCCAGTTATAAATGATCCTATTATAACCGATCCTATTGTTAACCCTCTTGATCCAAATACGCCTCCTGCCATTCCAATTTTTAAGCCTCGTTCTCCTGTTAGGCATGCTCCTTTTAGGTTTGATCATGTTAACCCTCTTGATCTAAGTACGCCTCCTCCCCCGGTTTAGGTCTTGGTTTTCACTTTCGTGTTAAAATAAGGTGTTCAATACTTGAACTATCACTCTTGACCGCTCTTATAAGAATTCAATATTAAAATAAAATGATATTTACTGCTTTTGTTGATTAATTTGTTGAATTCAGTATTCTTTGTTGTCTGAATAATGTGTGTGGCTTCAAAAATCTCACGGCCTTCAATCTTGCAAAGCTAAAATACCTATAAGCTGAAAAGTTTAACTTATTTTGCATGTTGGGAACTAACTTTAATCGCGACTGTGAACATCCTAATATAAGTGAAATATTAACCAACATATGAATTCTTGCAATAGAGCACACCCACATAAGATTACTTAAGTTGAATCTGGACACAATCATGTAAGTTTATTTGAACAATTTGTTTCTCTACCATTGATGACTAGTTACATCACAAGAGAGACATCATGAAATTGAAATAGAAGGAAACAAAAACCAAACCAATTATAACAATCTCTCTTAAGAAGTTGAAAACTCAGCAATCTACCATGTAAACTTCTACAGATGGCGAATTTTGAAGCAAGAAGTTAATTATTCCATCGGGTATGGGTGCAAATGGTTCCAATCCTGCTTTAAATGATTTTCTTAACTTTGCAGCTTCTTTCCGCGACTTAATTTCCTGTAACTTGGCCTCCATCAGCATCTTGCGATAGCTATATGCAAGTGGTTTCTTTTTCACTTTCAATGACTTCAAGTTACCTAAGGATGGGAGCTTGGTCTTCAATAAATCCGAATTTAAGGAGAGAATCTAAGAAACAAGGGATGATGGTGGATTAATCTTATGCATGTCAATTGATTATGGAATTTAGATATAAGAGAAAACATCTTAAAAAGAAAGTAACAATCGAAACCTGAAGAGTACTTGAGGTGATTGTCAATGATTTTGTATTAGTGAGCTTAAACAACCAGTTTAGTAGAAACAGAGGAGGCTCCATTTCCATTGACAGAAATTCGGCATCAATATCTACATGCTTAACATAAGAAAGAGTGCTCCCAGATAATCTCTGATATGGTTTACCAATGAAAGCAAATGTACCAAGACTTGGAGTGCATAGCTCGATTTTGTAAAAATCATAGGAGTAACTACGCACCGTAAAATTGACAAGTGTGGCACTTGATATGCAAAGGGTTATTGCATCCTTCAAAGCACAATCGTAAAGGACCAAACTATTCAATCGTTTAAAGGTTGAAAATGGCTCGACCTGTTCATTATTATTACTGGCACAAAAGGCGAAATTCCCTAGATGCAAGATAGTTAATGCTGGCAAATTGAGAGCTTTTGGAAACAATGTTTTTTCCTTAATATCTTTTCTAGGGTAAGCAGATAGCTTAAGACAAGTTAAAATCTCGCATGAAAAGATGATATTAGAAATTAGTTCAATGTCACACATATAAGATAGTTTTAACTCTTGGACATTGTGTGAAATAGCATAATTCACAACCTTTTTGAGCAGGCGAGAGTCAATGCAACCACTCTTGGAACATTCCATAGCGTGGAGTGCGATAGAGGAATCACGAAGAGATAAAACATTAGATACAAAGTTGGTGAATATCTTGTAAGTTCGAAAGTCATAGGTAAGAGTTGGAAGTTGTTTCCAGAGATCCTTGTATCTCGGGGACAAAATGCAAGTTCCGACTGCGTCTTTAGCATTCAAAAATGACAGTATGTGGAGGATAACATAGTCATGTAAGTCACTTCGGCGGCAGTGGGTTCATGATCTCATAAGTTGAATTAGACATTCATATTATAATACCTAATAATCATTAAAGGTTAAAACTCTACCGAATAATTTTATGCAATACAAGTAATTATGCAATTGTATAACGAGCGTTTGAAATTAAGGAAAGTTGTATTTGAATAATTGCAATGCAGATACAATCGAGAAACCTAGAAAGTGGAATTGGGAATGAAGATTTAGGAAAATTGAAAAGGAAAGTTCAAACGAGAAATATGTAAAATATTCCCACCTCCCTAATCCCCCATAACAATGCAGATCCTCACGATATGTGCTCCGAGAAAGCAAATTGTTTTCGGAGTATGAACCATAAACACCATGAGACTTGTAGGATTACAAAGATAAAAAAGTAAATTGATTGTGAAAGCCCTATTAAATAATAAAAAAATATTTGTCCTCGAAAAAAAAAGTATTTTGGAATTAGCATCTTCTTATATGTAATTACTTTTTTTGGTTACTTTTTTTTTAGGTTTAATTGCACTTTTGATCTTCATTTTGACCAACTCACGAAAATGGTCATACCTCTTTTAATTCGAACAAAACTGTCCATAACTATCATGTTTTTTGCAGTTTTGATCCTTACCACCTTTTTAGCTCCAAAAACGCTGATGTGTCACATTTTTTGATGAGATGGCATGAAAAGTAAAGATGTGACAAAACACATGTGAACAAATCGATGTCCACATTAACAAATAAATAAATAACTATTTTAAATTTCAATTTAACTAAATTAATTGCTTACACTACAATACTTTTCATCATCACCATCCTCAAAACCATCTTTCTTCTTCATCATCCCTATCTTCAACCTCATAAACCTCAACAATATCATTTTCACCCCATCTTTATCAAGCTTATTATTTGTTTTATTTAAATTATATCTAATGACAATAATAAAAATTCTGGATTTAAGCAAAATATTATTATAAAGAACATCATCATCATATCAATGTAACAAGAAAATAAAGCAATTCCGATTTAACCAAAAAAATTTAGATCTGAAATAGAGAGAAAGATAGAGACAAAATGAAAACTTCAATATTGCCACATTCTCTCTCTCTCCCTCCCTCCCTCCCTCCCTCCCTCCCTCCCTCCCAAGCTGATTTCTTCGCCCACCTTGCTCTTCTCGTCTCAAGCATATTTTGGGTTCATATGCGGTTTTGATTTGAGCCAATCTAGAGATATGGCTTTCGGATTTGGGTTGATGCTACCCATTACCCCCACAAATTAAAAACACTGATTTTCGATTTTGTTTTGGGTTGCCAACCATGATGCTGCCTATAAAAGGAGAAGATGAACAAATACAACAACAACAAAAGAGAGTTTAATTTAAATCATTCTTTTAGATCAAAAACAAACTAATATACGTTTTTTTAATTTAATCTCAATTTTTTTTTTAAAATGAATTATTTAAGTTAAATGGTAATTCTTGTTCAAAAAAAGAAGTTAAATGGTAATTTTATATTATAATTGATTCATTTGCTGACGTGGACACAATTTTTCCACATGTGATTTGCCACATAAGTGTTTTTTTGGACACCTCAACAAAAACTGTGACACATCAGCGTTTTTGGGAGCTAAAATGGTGGTAAAGATCAAAACTGCAAAAAACATGATAATTTAGGGATGATTTTGTTCGATTTGAAAGAGGCATAATCATTTTCGTGAACTGATTAAAATGCGAGGACCAAAATTGCAATTAAACTTTGTTTTTACTCAAACTCTCCTCTAAATCAAAGATAGATGTTCACATCTTCGTCTCGATTGAATCTATCGTACTCTTAAATTTATCAAACAAATGTAAATCTCTTTTTCTTTAGTAATATCCGTTAAGTATTAGTAAAATAGTATATTTTTTTTGAAGTTAAAAAGTATTTTGATACAACCTTTAATTTCAATCTTATAAAATGATATGTTATTTTATTTAAATCTCAATCCTTTAACGGCATATGATCTTCAAAAACTATTTCAGCGCATATAAGTAAATTACAATCTCTTTTTTGGGAGACGGTTAAATTACACTTCTCTCTTCTCTTATATCAAAATATACATTTTTTTTCTCTGCTTATGCAAAACATATTAGAGAAAATTACAGTTTTCTCCCTTCAATTTTTTATTTAATTTAATAGTATAGCAATGAAAATCTAACACACATAAGACATGAAAAAGGGTGCAGATCCATTCATATGCAAATGAACCAAAAAGACAAAAATGAAATTAAAAAAAGTTAATATATCAAAATGTTATCTGAAATTAAGATAAGGGACTAAAAGTGTAATTTTGCCAAAATTAGTTTTATATACAGTTTATTATTTTTACAATTTATATGATCTTCACTATCTTCAACACAATTTTTTTTTAATATATTCTCACATAATATATCCTTTCCAGTGCTGTGGATGGCAAAGCATATCATCAATACACAGTTTTATTTCTAGAATTCAGTTAGTATATGACTTAGATGAAAAAATCTAAGTCAGGTTCATTGATAAAGTTCAACTGGGGTTACGTGAATATATCAGAGTTGCACAGGTAACATTGAAAGTCCTCCTCTTCAAGGAACTGTATACTTAGGCTTCTTAAGAGTTATGTCTAATCCCTTGAACATCACCCATTGATTATCTTCTTCTGAAGTGACTGTTAATCCTAAAAAAGAATAACTAACCCAGAGTTTTAGAATAGAGCACAAAGAAGGTTTTTGTTTCTTGATATATACCTAGAATTTTTAGTGGTTGTAACCTACCCTTAGATTAGATGATCAGATTTATTTTTATATATCAAGGATTAATTACACATGAATCGAAATCAAGCGGGCAACAAGCTGCGCTGCTAGGTCTTTTTGGATAGCAAAACCAATTCTCATAAACACAACATTCACATACCAAACATGACATTGTTGTGCATGACTCTTTGTACTTCATGTAGTAGGTCTACAACATTTGTAGTCTATTAGATGATCAATATTGACATT
Organism: Medicago arabica; assembly: GCA_946800305.1. NCBI lineage: Eukaryota > Viridiplantae > Streptophyta > Magnoliopsida > Fabales > Fabaceae > Medicago > Medicago arabica. The sequence goes on from OX326967.1 coordinate 55,009,056, forward strand.
TTACTACATAAATAATCCAATCAGATAGCAAAGCATATCAAGGAATAACTACACATGAGTAGAAGACAAGAAGGCAACAAGCTGTCCCGTTAGTCTTTTTGGATGACAACAAAAGTAATCCTCGGAAACAAATTACTTGTGCACTTCTTAAAGAGATACTGAAACATGATATCAAGTCTTAGAATAATCCAAGTAAGCTTCATATACAGCAAAAAATTATTTGTGATCAATATGTGCATGAGTACGCACAAACACACAGATTCTAGTTTCTACATTTCTTCAATAGATAAGAATAATTTCTTCATTCATTACATCTAGAATTAGTTCTTTCTACTATTTTGTCAAAAACCTTCATTGATCTCAAAATAAAGACTTGTTTCAACCTGACATATACTTTCTTTCATTTAATTATAAGCAAACCAAACCTAGCTATAGATCATCCACTTGAGACTTCATACAAAAATGTTGGTGTTCAAGTGCAGTTTGTTATAACAAAACCAATTATATCTGCTTCTTTGAGAAGTTGACTGAGCTTTTCATTTTGAGCAATCAATGGTTTCAACTTCAGCCAACGGCGAATTCTGAATCAAGAATTCCACCATTCCATCAGGTATGGGTGAAAATGTTTCCAACTCCGCTTCTTTTTGTGACTTACCTTTCTCTAACATGGCCTTCAACATTGACATGCGAAATCCATTCTCAACTGGTTTCGTTTTAACTTTCAATGACTTCAACTTACTCAAGGAACGAAAACCGAACTTGAATAAATCAGGAAATAATGAGAGAACCTATATGATGAATGTTCAGAGTGAATCAGTCCAATACAAGTCAATAGAATATTTGGCAAAATTTAGAAATAAAAAGTCATCTTAAGACAAAAGTAAACAACAGTAAAGCCTCAAAATCAGCAACATTAATATACCTGAAGAGTAGTCGAAGACACTATCAATGATTTCATATTATAAAACTGTACCAGCCATCTGAGTAGACATGTAGGAGAATATTGTGAAAAAAAGGCTGCATCAATATCTACGTGTTTAACAGAAGAAAGATTGCTCCTAACGAAATACTGAAGCGCAGTACCGGTGAAAGTAAAGGTATGGAGACTTGGAGTATATAACTCCATCAAGTAAAAGTGTTTGGACTGATTATGCAAAGTTAAATGGACAAGCGTGGCACTTGATACACGGAGGGTTGTGTTACCCCTCACACGCCGCACAGTACAATTGTGAAGGACCAATGTACTCAACCTGTCAAGGGCCAAAAATGGTTCCGCATATTCGTTATCACTAGCATGAAAGACGAAATTCTCTAGATGCAGAGTGGTTAATGCTGGAAAATTAAGAGATTTTGGAAAAAGTGTTTTTTTACTTAAACCTTTATTACGGTAAATAGAAAGCTTAAGATATGTTAAAGACTGACACGAAAAAATGCTAGGTGGAATTTGTGTAATGTAACAATGGGTAGAGAGTCCAAATCGCTGGACATTGTGTGAAACAGCATAATTCACTATCCTTTTCAGTAGGTGAGGTTCAATGCAAAGATTTCGGTCCAAATCAAGAGAGTGCAGAGCGATTGAGGAATCGCGAAGAGATAAAAACTTAGACACATATTTGGTGAATATGTTAATAGTTCGAAAGTCATCAGAATGCAGTATAAGAGCAGGTAGACGTTTCCAGATATCCTTCCATCTCGACGATAAAATGCAAGTTTGAACTGCGAGTTTGGTGTTCAAAAAAGAGAGTATGTGAAGTATAACACAGTCGGATAGATCGCTGATCCTGTCTGAATTTTCACACTCGCTGAGCTTAACTCTCTTTGCTGACTGAATCATCATCTCATCTGAATTAGACATTCAGATTATAATACCTGAAAATAAAATGCAATTATTTTCAGTAATAATATTAGTTAAGGAATTCTAAGGCTTTTTTTTAGAAACTGATCAGAGTGTTACACCACAAAAAGCTGACAATACCTCGTAATGCTGCGAAACAAAAAAATTCATTTGTAACAGAGAAACACGAAACAAAAAAAGAGAAATAAGAAATACCGATAGAGTTTTGGAAAGGGAACACGAGAAAGAGAGGAGTGGAGAATATTAGGTACTGGAAATTTTGCGGTACTGCGTGGGAAAAATGTAGGGTTTGTTACATAGCTATTTTCTGACCCTTAGATTATTTTGTAGGAGCAAGTTAGGGCTTGGAAATTCTCTTCCCATTCAAATTGGTCGCTTTGAGAATGATGAAATGAATGATTGAAAGCATTTAAGCGTGAAAATGAAGAAACATGAGAATAGTAAATAGTAACTACTTAGGGAAATACTAATTTGAACATTTAAAGGACATGATAATGATACTCAAAATAGAAATTATGCAGTGAAAATTGTGTCATTTATTTTTCAAGAAGTTAGAAATTAATTTTTCATAATAAATATTTGCTATTAATGGAATCCTTAACATGTGTCTAAGAGTCCAGGTTGGTATGACCCAACTCGAATTGTTTTGTAGATGCATTTGGATATTATATAAAAAGTTCAATGTATTTTGGCATGAAGTTTGTTGTTTTTATTTAGATTATTGCATAACGTAATAAAAACTTTCAAACAATTTTTATTTTAATATTTCAAACAAATTATTTTCACACTTTAAACATTGTAGGTTGGTTTTTAGGCTACCAAAATATAAGAAATGAGCCTGGCAACATTGTGCACTGTTGAAGAGTTTTATTTTAAGAGTACTGTGATGATTTTTTTTGAAAGATTGTGAAGATTGATATACATCTTACAAACACCATTATACAAATTGGGATTTCATCAATGTCATCACAAAAGTACGAGGCTTTTTGATAGGGAGTGACCAAACAATACTAGGATACTGAGCAAACAATTTTTTTTAAGCAACTTAACTTTTTTGCAAAATCCATCCAATGATTCCTGTCAAATAAACATGTCCAATGAAAAATTTAAGATCCGCCGCCATACCAATTGAATCCTATGCAAAATATTTATATTCTCAGGGACCAATTAAAAATGCCATTCTCAGGGACCAATTAAAAATGCCCAACAAACTATTTTAACTTTGTATTGGATTCCAATTTCAAGTAGGATGGCAAATAATAGGTTTGGGTGAGATTATATATTTACCTGTACCGACATTTTTTGAAATTTTCTAGTATTCGTGTAGGTAACGATCATGATATTTGTAATTTTCATGAGTTGATCTGGTGTTGTGTTGTATACTTAGAGCTCTAAGGGATTTTAAAAGACTCTTTTTTATTATGAAAATGTCTTGTGATACTATTAAGACTATTTCCAATATAAAAAAAGTCTTGAGGCATTTAATCAAGATTCTTTGTTATTTAAAAAAAATGTGATATTCAATAAAGACTCATAATCAATTAAAAAAAGTTTAGTGATATTCAAAATCATTCATATTTCGATGGATTATTAAATAAATCAGATTTTGATGGATTTTGTGGGATTTTCTAGTGAAATTTTAGCATGAAAAAGTCTTTCATGAAAACATGAGATTTCTTAGGATTGTTTTTTCTTTTAAGATTTGACTATCTGTCCATCTCTCATCCCTCTCTCTTTTACTCTGTCTCTCTTCCTCTCTCTAGCTCTCCCGTAAAAAATAAAGTAAAATAAATAATATCTCTCTTTTGCTCTCTCCCTCTCTCTCTTTCTCTCTCTAGCTCTCCTGTAAAAAATAAAACAAATAAAAGAGTTTTTATTGAGATTTTGTGAAAGAGAGTGTGTTATGATCATTTTTTTCAATTATTTCTTAAAATTCATAAAACCTGTTGAAATCTCTTGAAATCCATAAAATCATTTCAAATCCTTTAAAATCTTATGAATTAAATCCATTGAAATCCTTAATAGTCTTTTAAAATCATCAAAGTCATCAAAATCCTGCAAAGTCTTTTAAAATCTTCAAGATTTTTTTAAACAAAAATTGTCCTTTAAAATCCTAATCCAATACACCCTCCTAATCCTTGAGATCTAGTACTTAGTTCTTCTCTGGACCTTAAATTTGCATCCTCTGGCTAACAATTTTTGCAGCTTAGTTCTTGTAGAGCTTTGCTCTAGCTTCAATTGGGACATGCTAGTGGATAATGAAATTAGTCATCGAGCTAGATTAGTCGGTTTTTAGATTAGATGTCAAGTTTCTAAAATCAATGATCTTAATACATGTATATGTAACATTTGGATAACTAAGAACTCATACATATCTTGGTCTTAACCCTACAATTTTTAAAGAAAAACGAGCCTTCATCTTTTGGTCTAATCAAAAGATTGTTTCTTCCAAAATTTAGACTTGAGTTCTCCTGATCTATATATCCTTAACTAGATTCCATTAACCACATGAATGTAACAACTTAGGGTGTGTTTAGACGGAGGGTTTAGGAGGGAAAGACAGTGGAGGGTTTAGTTTTCATTTTTAAATTACGAACACTATGAAATGTTTTTTAAAAAGTTAACATCTTAATATAATAAACGATCATATAATACCTCAATCACACTTGAATTATCTTAGAAAAACATGTTATGTAGTCCGTAAATTAAACAAGAAAAGTAAACCCTCCCCTCCCTTCCCATTCTAAACCCTCAATCCAAACACACCCTTAGTGTTTTGCCCACATCTACAACAAATGATATATTAAAGTTTTTTCTTTTTGTGACAAGAATATATTAAAGTTAATGACCACTAAAATTCATTTATTAATCTCGATTAAACTATGTTTTGCTCTAACTCATTGATCTCTCAATCCTTCTTGATAGTTTTTTTAATAGTTTTTTTAGGTCTTCCCCTACCTCTAGTGGTTTGACTCTCTTCAATATGTTCTATTGTCTTTAGTTAAGCATCCACATGTTTCTCTCTAAATGCCCAAACTACCTAAGTCTAATTTCTATCTTATTTTTTTACTACTTTTAATATCTACATACAAATATATGAAATATGACTTAACATCTATGAATACTTTTCTTGATCCTTGTAATTAAAGTTTTCCTCCAAAACTATGTACCCATACAGAAACCTACAAATCAAATTGATAATAAAATGATCAAAACTTTTAATGAAATTGTAGTTGGTCCTAATTCAACCTTACAAATCCGGCTTATGAGGTGAGAACAACCTCTACTTATAAACTCATGTCCATGCCTTATAACAACTAATGTTGAACTCTTTAACACATTCCCTCATGTCTAGGACTGAACATCGCTAGTATGACTCCAGTGACCTAATAGCGGTGATTTGATAGCAGGTGGTCTCACGGAGGCTCCAATACTATATTATAGTAAAACCAATAAAATATCTACAGATCACAACCAAGAAAGTATTCTCCCATTTTTATATATATATATAAACAATAACAAAAATGTTGTGAAAGTGACTCAAAATTGGAGAAATTGAATTCTGCAGAAGCTGTCAAAACCGGAGCACGATTTTGCGCAGATGCATAAAAATAAAACGTATTTTTGGGTCTGATTTTGTTCCAATTTATGAGGGATTCTTTTACTATAAATATAGACTTTGTATCAGAGTAAACCTTGAGATTGAGGGGGCTGAAATAAGGGTAAACAACAACAAAACTAAAGTTTGTATAGAGTTTGTCTCTTGGGAACAAACACTAGGGTTTGATGGTTGATTCACCTTGGGAAACACTATTAGGATTGAGTCTCTTGGTTACGGGAAGAGATTGAGACTTTATGTAGAATTAGGCGGGAGACTTATTCTTGTAACCTATTGATATCTCTTTTGTAAAGTAAAGTTACTCATCATTATAGTGGAACGGAGAGCTGCTCTCTCCCTCAGATTAAGTCAATTTGGACTGAACTGGGTAAACAAATTCTCTCCCCCAGATTAAGTCAATTTGGACTGAACTGGGTAAACAAATTCTTTTGTCTTCTCTCTTCTTTTCTCTCGCTGTTTTCTACTTTTGCTTGTGATTATAACTGTTACCCACTTGTATTGGCTGTTTGATTATTCCTTGCTCCATACATCAAGTATTTATTGGTGTGATTTTTCATCGAATTCACGACAAAAAATAAAAGTAACAAATATGAGAGGTCAAACTACACAATGAGAACAACAGCGTCATGTCATGCATGGGGAGTGAGGGAGGAAACACTAATCTACAAGCTCATGTTAAATGCAGACTAAGGAAAAAGTTCAATACCATAAATATAGATATAGACGTGTGTCTGATAGGGGGATATTTCTTCCATAAAATTCCCAGATATGAAAAATTAAATTCAGTGTGAAAAAGGATGGGAATACCAAATACACAATTGCCTCATAGTCATGAATCACCTAAATATTTAAAAATTGGGGGTATACTAAAATGTACGAACACAAGCTTATTCACATGCAACATAATACACCTCAAGTCCCCCATGTGAGTGTACTGTATATCTTTGTACTAGAGAACCCGAAGCTGCGCAAGGAAGGCAGAACAAAGATCCATGAAAAGAAGCTGGGCACCGTCAACCCTTTGAAGGTCAAGCAGATATTTCTCCTGAGTTTTGTACAACTGTAAAAGATGTTAACACAAGTTTGAGAATGTTGTTGAAACAAATACAGAAGAATTAGTCATGAACAAGAGAATATCAATACGAGCATCAATGAATGTCGATGAAAAAGTTACTAATAAGTAGGTAATTAAACAATTCATTTAAATCTAAATGCAACATAGATTAGGATTATCGGGATAACTACCTGCACTTCGAACTGGACCACATAATTGTTAACCATTCCTCCATAATGACCAGGGATGCCAACAACCCGTCTGCACTTCATCTTATAGGGTCCAATTTTTTCCTAAGAAACATGCAATTCTTTCAGAGCTTTAAGGACCTCGGTCATTATCTCATGAGGTTGGGCACATTGTACACTTGGAGAAATCAAGAATTGCAACTCCGTCATGTTACCTCTTTCCCCTTTTCGCCATTTTGTTTATACATTGTACACTTACTTGATAGTTATGTCACTTTCTTTGTTATTTTGCTTCAGATTGGTGAGGATATTCTGAGGCACCGTCAAACTCTTTGTCATGTCGATAACTTTTTTCTTCTCCTCCGCACTAAGCCTTCCCACAATAAGATGCCCCTTTAACTTCTCATCCAAGTCATGGTTGTGCATTCCGCAAAGCATTGCAAGCCACCAATCATTTGTCTCTTTATCAAAGAAACCTTTCAACCTAAACGGACAATTAAATTTCCTTGAGCCGATGCCTTCAATGTTCGGTTTCTTCCTCGTCTTAGGTGGCTTGAATATCCCACTCCTTTCACATTGCATCGTCAAGTACGACCTTTTTAAAACGGATTTATCTATACAACCACTAAATCCGGCCCTTACCCCTTGTCGGTGAACCCAAGCAAGTAACTCTTCTCGCTCACTCCATCTTGCATTTGTTGTGAAAAAGAAGTGGTGTCGCGACCTTCGCAAAGAACACCAATAGGTACCGGTTTAGGTTCTTCAATTTGACCAATGCGAGCTTGAAATGAAATGTTGACTTTAAACGGTTTGACATTAACGGTCGGTTTGACATCGTCAAAACCTTTGCCGGAAGCATCGCCGTAAGCTTCATTTTTGGCCGATTTTGGTTCAATGTCATCACCCGCGACATTGTCAACCATCTCCCTATATATCTATTGAATAAAATAATTTACAAAGTGAGAATAAATAAATTACTTGTGTAACAAGCTAACCAAGAACAAAAATGAAGCAAAAAAATTAAAAAATATGGACTGTGTACAGTGCGTGACTTAAGTCACGCATGCACATTAACACATGCGCCACTTAACTAGCGCATCACATAGGCCCTACGCAAGTTAACTTGCGCACCATGCCTACTGCCTACGAAAAACAGACTAACCAAGCTCAAAAACCAGCAAAATGAGATGAGTTTTTATGATACATTACTTGATATTTGGTGCTTGATGAGCGTAGAAACTTGCTTCCTGACGATTTGCAATGATTTGGGATGAGGATTTTGACCCAAAAAATCGCACTTTTTGGATTTTTGAAGGTGGAGGGAAAGAAAATGGTGTTTGGAGTTTGGACTGATGAGTCTTGAACAAAAACAGTAACCTTGCGCAACTTAACTCGCGCTGCGTGAGTTAAGTTGCGCAGCGTTACTTAACATGCACAACGCATGTTAACTTACGCAGGAGTAAATTTGGAAAACTTGCAGGACAGAAGTGTATTTTCCGAGGGGAGAGCAGCATTCTTATTTGTTTTTTCTAATAGAGTCCATTTACGGCTTATATTTTAAGCGATCATTGCATTATTTGGATCGCCAAATGATAAACTCTATACTTTTTTCTAGTTACACCTATATAACATCCGGTTACACCCCATATTTTTCAATATTTTTATTTTAATACCAATATTTCTCTTGATCTTGTATTAATTTTACGAATCCTATATTTTTCATCTCTCAATCTTACCCTTCATCTATTACCTTAGCATTAGCACCAATAATCAAAAAGTTTTTAAAAAAAATATTTAACATGGTCAACAAACTTGTGATTCTATCAGCACCACATTTAGACAACACATTTCTCTTTGAAATTGTTAATGTATCACAAATCCGAAAGTGGGAGAATATGAAAATCAGAGAATAGATATACATCTATGTCTCTGAATGAACTAAACAGGGATTATGGTGAAACAATATTTAACGTTCATACATCATGAGCGTGGGATTGACGAAGATTACCAACACTTTAGTAAGGAAGCTTGGAAATTTCATACATCATCACTAGAACTGAACCTAGTACCGGTTTATCATTCACGTATTAACTTTTTTGATTTTCAAATATTATTTCCTTTTATAATTTGAGGCCAGATTTGGTCATCTTTGCATTGTAAAGAGGATGTGGTTAACATGGTAGATAAAAAGGAAGAGGAGACACAGTAGAACAAGAAAGAGAGAAAATAATTTATAACCCACTGATTGTGCATCATAAAATCACTCATCCAACGGCTTACATAGCTCATCCACCGAGGGAGACTTGCTTCGCTCATCCAACCTAGCTAGACTGAGCCTTTAGGAATAACCAATTCAAAATCTCTAAAGTTTTGGGACATTCAACTGAAATTACATTAAAGAGATCACAGGTTAAGGTTGGTGTGAATTTTGAGTTTAGAACAATTATAGGTATCATGAGTTGATATTTACTCAACTTTGTTTTGCATTAATTTGTGGCTGCCAAATGAACTTAAATGCACACGAGTAAATTATTTCTTCTGCTGTTTTATTCTTTTCATTCCGTGTATGTTTTTTTTTTAAGTATAAGTGTGAGATATTGCAAGATTAGTTAATACAATGATTGAATATTTATAGTTAGAGACTATTGAGTTTGCGGATTCTGTAATTTTAATTACTACGATTCCTATCCAAATGAACAAGACTCAGATAGTAATATTGATTAAAATTTCAATCTAACACTTGAAGAATAGATTAAAACATCAAAGTCTGCAGTAAACAACCTATTTTGAAAAAATCTCAATCAACTTGCATCCAGAAAGCAGTGCCATCCAACACTTCTGTCTTGACATCATATCTTATAAATTATTCAAGACTTGACCAATCCTTGTTGATCACTTGCCAACAATTTAAACCGCAAATCGACCAACAAAGTCTCATATGCGATTAACCTCCAAATATCCAAAATTTAAACCACATTCACATAAATCTAGAATAAAATAATACCAAATCCAAAATTCAATTCAGCTATAGTACATGAGATATAACCATTACGAGATTCCATGCAATTATAAAATAAATATAAGGAAGAACACTAACTAGTTTTTAGTTACAAAATAACTAAGTAATTAAAAATATCATTTTCATTATAATACAACACATCATATTCATCAATCCAACCCTAAATTGATTTACCAACAAAAATTGGGGTAAATCAGATTTTATCATAAGAATATATACTATATATATCAACATATTGTTAAGATACATACAAGTTTTTAATCACAAAATAACTTATTCATCAACATCATCATAATCTAAAACATCAAAGAATGGATCCTTTAGCAATTCCTCAGCAGAAGGTCTGGCCCTTGGTTGAGCAAGACACCTTTCAATGAAAGCCTTCACTTCTGCGTCTTTTATCTTGTTCAAGGATTGTGGTCTCACTCCTGAAGACACCTTCTTGTATATCTTTGCAACACTATCACACTCACGGTAAGGAATCTCTAGTGTCACCATTTCCAGTACTAACATTCCAAATGAGTATATGTCCACCAATTCAGTGTAATTCTCTTCATATAATTCAGGTGCCATAAATTCTGGTGTCCCTAAAATTGAATGTGCTGAATGATTCTTTCCCACAATTGCTGCCAAACCTAAGTCACCAATCTTAACCTAATATACATAAAATATTAAATAATATTAATAATGACATCTTGTGATAAATAACATAGATAATGAAAACAAAAAGACTAAGAAACACACAAAAAAGGGGTCTAAGTTGACTAACTAGCTTTGGAAAAAAGTACATAAATTAAACCATTATGAATAAATTAACTAGCACATTCATAACAAAAAGGAGGGGAAAGTAACATGAAAAATACAAAAGGAGGCGGAAATTTACCTGGCCAGTATTTCCATTGATAAACACATTGCTGCAATTGAGATCTCTATGAATGATACATGGATCATGAAGATGCAAATAATTCAACCCTTCCAAAATTTGCTTTGACCACTTCTTCAAAGCCCTAATAGAAACATGCTTATGCTTCTTCCTATACTCTCTCAAGTTCCCACTTGTACAAACTTCAGTGATGAAATTAAGTATGTTATGATCTTCATCCTTCCAAACATAGTAAAGGGCGATGATGTTTTTGTTTGTCATGCTTCTTAGCAATCTCACTTCAGAGTAGAGTCTGTTAATCATTGCAGGGTCTTTACTGAAATTTCTGAGTTTGACTTGATTCCAAGCAACTTCTATTCCTTCTTCTTGATCAAATGCTTTGTACACGTTTTTGCAAGCACCTGATCCAAGTAACTCATTGTATCTACCATATCTTCCAGTTGGGTCAGTTTCAACAAATGGTTCTGAGTCTTTGTCTGATGGATTTCGTTTAACACTTGGCATCTAGAACAAATATAAAATCTTGGTGAGAAGAAAGTATAACGAAATGTACAAAATAAAAAGCAAAGTAAAGTAGAAATCAAAAGGAAAAGAAAAGAATAGAAACAGTACCTTGCAAGTCGAGCGATTGAGTTATGAGTTGCGAGGTTAGTGGTAGTGATATGATATAGGCTTAATTACTCTTTTGGTCCCTTAACTTGTTTTTTTGGTTTCGTTTTGGTCCCTTAACTTACTTTTTGGTTTTGTTTTGGTCCCTTAACTATTAAAAGTTTCGTTTTGGTCCCTTAACTTATTTTTTGGTTTCGTTTTGGTCCCTTAACTCTTCCTCCGTCAACCACATTGGTCCTTTATGTTAGGATGAATGTATTAGAGTTAAGGAACCAAAACGAAACCAAAAACTAAGTTAAGGGACCAAAACGAAACCAAAAAATAAGTTAAGGGACCAAAACGAAACTTTTAATAGTTAAGGGACCAAAACAAAACCAAAAAGTAAGTTAAGGGACCAAAACGAAACTTTTAATAGTTAAGGGACCAAAACGTAACCAAAAAATAAGTTAAGGGACCAAAAGTGTAATTAAGCCTATGATATAATGGGAGAGTACCTAGGAGAATTTGTTATATATATATGGGTTTAGTTGAGGGGCGATGCAATTTTAAATTCAACAAAAGATTAAGGCGTACTTAACTCAATTTGTTTGATAACTTCCATAATTTTCTCCCCATAAACTTCAACTTCCTATATTTTCTCATCTACTAACTTCCCATATTTTTCTCCAACTAATTTCATTCTCCTACTACTTAGATTAATTTTGTTAATATAGTGAAGGAAAGTTATTAAAAAAAGATAAGTATTTGAATTATTTGTTATATTTTTTGTGTCATTGAAACATATAAGTATAGTTTGTTACGATATAAAAATGCAAAATATATATACCAATCTTTTAATCAAATTCAAAATTAAATTGATAATAATTAATAATATTCAAAATAAAAATTTAATAAAAATTAATGTTTATAATTTATATGCTTTTGCCAGTTTCCTGAGAGGTCATTTGGTTGAAAGATTAATACTTCAACCTCGTGAAACTCAGTTCGAGACTCGACATTATGATTTCGAAGCAGATAATTTATATGCTTTAAAGCAATAAAAAAAGAGTGACATGCAAGGTTGGCAACTATGTTACTACTTTCTTTTGGACGGATAGGTGGGTTGGTGCGGTGCCTTTACGGGACATGTGTAGGAGACTGTTTGATTTGTTTATGAATAAGGATATTATGGTGGCGGAGATGTCTTCCTTAGTGTGGGGAGAAGGAGGGGAGGGTGGTTGTGGAGACGCATATTGTTGGAGTGAGAGGAAGAGTTAGCTAAGGAGTGTAGGTCTGTGCTCGCTGATGATTTTTTTTGCAGGAAAATGTTACAAATACGTGGGTGTGGTGGCCTAGTGTGGGAGATGGGTATACGGTTCGTGGTGTATATCAAATGCAAAGTTATGATGTAGGGTATGCGGATATTTGGCATTAAAGTGTTCTTTCGAAGGTCTCTATATGTGTGCGGCGTCTTCTTCGTAACAGGTGACATACAAAGGATAACTTGGCTTGTCGCGACATTATCTCAAACGACTCTCAGTTGTGTGTGGCTGGTTGTGGTCATAATTAATCAGCAGACCATCTCCTTCTTCATTGCCCTATTTTTGGTACTCTTTGGCAGCTTGTTAAAAAATGAATTGGTGTTTCCTTCGTCGAACCACAACATATTTCCGATCATTTTACTCAGTTTGCTCACGCTACAAGTGGCTATCGTAAATCCTTATTGCAACTAATCTCATAAATCCTTATTGCAGATAATCTGGCTTTGCAGTGTTTGGTTGTTGTGAACTGAACGAAATAATAGGCTGTTTAACATTAAGGCAAAATCGATCCCGCAGTTGATGAATAAAGTGAAAGTCTCAACCGTGTCTGAAAGCTAAAAATGCTAGTTTTTCTTTTGGTCATTATATGTGGTAGAAACAACCTTTTGCTTGTTTGAGTCTAGGTTGACTATTATGCTTTTTTTTTTTTCCGCTGCTTTTGTTGTAATACTGTTTCGCTCGACGTTGCACACCTTGTGTTAGAGAGCATACTATTTTTCTTGTGGTAATATAAACCATTTTGACTTGTTCAAAAAAATAAACTATTTCTCAATGTTAAAATAATAATTACAAATTAACATAAAAATCACACATATGATACATATTTATTATTTAATAATTTATATAAAAAATACAAATATTTATCAATGGTATATACAAAAAATACTAGACATCTCCTCACTTTCTAATATTTAATAACAACTATTACAATGTTTTTATCATTAAATTCATTTTATCATTCTAATTTCTTAATGCAACTAACATCGCAAAGGGTTTTAACAAACAACTACACACATTTCGACGCTTAACCCGTTTGAACACGGACCCATGCTTAGCTTTGTTTTGCAGAAAAAGATAATACCCATCTCAGTTGCAAAGTTGATGTTAAGCTAGATATTAATTCAAACCACCGGTCCCGACGATTCAAGATGCACAAAAGCTTATTTTCATGTTGGGAACTAAATCAAATCTCGGTTGTGAACAAAACACCTAATTTTGAAAGAAGAAAACACCCTGATATAAGGTAGAATTAATTCTTATTTGTCCAAAATTAATTTTTGCGGTAGAGCACCCACTTAAGATTATTTGAACAATTTCCATGTAAGTTTATTTGAACAATTTGTTTCTTTATCCATTGATGATTAGTCATAACTAGACGGACAATTATAACAATCTCTCTTAAGAAGTTGAATACTCAGTAATCTACTATGTAAACTTCTGCTAATGGCGAATCTTGAAGCAAAAAGTTAATTATTCCATCAGGTATGGGTGCAGATGGTTCCAATCCTGCTTTAAAGGATTTTCTTAACTTCCGCAGCTTATTTCCGTGACTTAATTTCCTGTAACTTGGCTTCCGTCAGTATCTTGCGAAAACTATATGCAAGTGGTTCCGTTTTCACTTTCAATGACTTCAAGTTACCTAAGGATGGGAGCTTGATCTTCAATAAATTAGAATTTAAGGAGAGAACCTGGGTAACAAGGGATGTCGTTGTAACAAAAAAAAAGCTACCACATGTCATAAATTAAGGAATTGGCTTTTACAATGGGTCGTGAAGGATTCAGGAAGCTTGTTTTCGCTATATCAAGCATTTCCCTAATAAAATTATGGATCATATCTTAATTATGGAGCATTTCTCTAATGGATGTATTTAGTTCAAATTTTGAACCAAATACATCTTTTGTTGACTCAATTTTGCTTATATTTAAAACCAGATGGAGTGTAGATGTTTTTGATCATCCCAAACAAATTTCACATTTACCATGCAACTTTTAATAGAAGAATTTATTCTCGTTTTGTTCCTTGAAATAAAATACAAAACATCCACGTAACGTGCGGGTCAAAATCTTTTTTAACATTTATAGATTGGTGTTCGATTAAGGACTGCAGGCAAAGCTCATATAAATTTTTCTGTTGACTTTAACGATTTTTTAAGTCATAGTTTTATTTTATTTACACTCTTTGCTTGCAACTGCACAATGGCAATCAAAGGCAGTACTGAGTATAACAATGTAGCAGCAGCATTCAAAATAATAGGTCACCAATACAGCAACAACTATTCTTCTTTGTTGTTGACTAAAAAGCACCTAAATATTATTGATTATTAACCACAAGAGAAACTAATCACTGATCTGCATGTATCTATATAAAGTCATGGATCAAATGATGTTAATGAGCTAAAACAACATGATATTTATCTACATATAGGAGCTAACAAAATCAAATTTCATCTACTACAAAATCAGCAAAACAAAGTAAATATTGATCATAAACCAAAGTGTGCATCAAGCAAGAGGCACCAGAATGAGAATGCTATATATCATATTTTTGTAAACAAAGCCAATCATTAACAACAACAGTAGAAACCAAGTGTAATCCTACAGGTTAAGTAAGGTTTACTATTATATCCTGATTTATTGAAAAACATTTCTTGCCAATCCAATCTAGTGTGAGTTGCTAAGAGGATTGAGCATCTGTCCAACAAAGAGGATTGTTCTGATCAAATCTTCTCTGATTAGAAATAAAAAAGGGTGGTCGGCTACAAAGTCCAGTCGAGGAGTTAAACCCTCGGTTCTCATTACAGCACTGGTTGCAGCAGCAGCTTCAGTGCCTTCTTCATTCACTTCGATGCCTTCTTCATTCACTTCGATGAAAGACTTGTGAAACATGTGGGAAACATAAAGGTCTTGATTTGGAGAGTCCACCATTTTTGTCAAACTTCCACGAGAGAAAGGTAAAACCACTCCTAACTCCTTCGGCATATTAGAAGTTTCAAGCCCAAATGAAACATTGAATTTTGGAATTCTGAAGTCACCTACTTTGACTTTAGAATGACAAAGCTTGTGGTACTGTAGTAATGAAGATTCGGAAGCCACCTTCTCAATCAAAGCTGACAGTCCATCTTTTGCATTTGGAAGAAAAAAGTACATAGAGAATTGACGCTTATCTCGACCTTTCTCATAAGGGAGACAAAGCACTTTGAAACCATCAAAAGCTCTAATAAATTGATCTTTCTTGCTGGTCATGAAGAGGACCTTGACTGAACTACCACTATGAATGTGAAAATCGTAGTATTTTGTTTCTGAAGGATCAAACGGTTGATTCCATGCTCCCTTAAAGTACAATGCATTTGCAAATATGAGTCTGGTTAAGTTGTTAACTGACCCCGGATAAATAATTTCTTTAATAAGACCATTTGTCTCCTTTTCAGCCCATAAATTCACATCATTGGTCACTTCAGCAGCCTACAACATCATATCAAATTTAAAAATAAATTATGCAAATAGATAAGTTGAATTCTTTCGGCAAAGTATTGCAATAGAAGAGTTTCTCTTTTTGTAAGTCTAATTTTCACTCATTGCGAAAGTTGTTTTTCTTTCGGCAATGTATTGCAATAGAAGAGTTTCTCTTTTCGGCAAAGTATTGCAATAGATAAGTTGTTTTTCATCAATTGTTCTCATAGAATTGATGAAAAAGAACTTTGAAGGTGGATCCATTAATTAACAGAAAACAACTTCAAGGTTATGAAAATAAAGCTGCTGTTACAAAATAAAATAAAAAATAACAGGGCATGGATACACAATGATCAAAGTTTTAGAATTTAGCTATGGATCACTAGACACAAGTTATAGCATATCATCGACAATAAAGAATGAATAAAGAAATTGTGTACCTTTTGAATTATGTTGATGAAGGATAACAGCCGACAAGACTGACAACTATGAGAGGGATAATTAACCGTATGATATGATGACGTTTAAATAGCTAAACGGCTGAAGACAGAGACCTCTCATTGGGTTTAGCTAAATGGTCCAACCCATCACGGTCCATTTAGAAAGAATAGCCCAATGACACATATTCATCTAGAAAGAATAGCCCAATGACACATATTCATCAACTAATTAGTACTTAACACAATAGACCATAATTTATAATATAATATTAACTTATAATAATTGATTATTGTCAATCTATAATTGATTAATTAAAATATTAATCCAGCACACAATGCATACCTTGTTCTGAAAATCAACAGAAGACAAAGTGGCCTTGTAATATGTGGTCACGACTTTTTTGAATGAAGGTTGAAGAGAAAGAGTTTTTTCTACCCACGCACCATCTACGAAAGCGAGGTGAGGACCACCAGAAGGAGCAGCATCAGTGAGGACGACGGAAAGAAGATGAGAGACGAAAGAGTTGAGATGATCAGTGGATTAAGAGCGGAGGAAGTTGAGAAGTTGTTGATGTGTGGGACCCTCAGTTCCAGCAGCGATGAGGCTGAGCACAACTTGGAGCGATAACTGAGAAAATACTATGTTGTCATTGGATTGTTTTGAGAAAAGATGTTTGGTGATGCATAGGGAAACACTTGTTTGGTTGGTAACAGATTCTTGGCGGCAGAACTCCCTCGGAGTTGCATTCTTCTTCTCCAAGTAATCGAGTTGATTTCTTCTTCGCCACGGAGTTGCTTTCTTCTCCACGAAAGGGAACTGCATTCTTCTTCTTCAAGTAATTAACGGCACACAACACAAAGGGAAGCCAAATATCTAAGGAAAAAAGCTAGAGGGAATCAAATGCAATACTCTTTTGTTTTGATAAAATCAAATGCAATTCTTTTATTTATAATCGATTCTATAACAATATATAAGGCCCATTTGTTATAGCTTTTTATAAAATAGATTCTTGTAGTGTAACTTATTTTTGTTTAAAATAATTTAACAAAGAAATTTTTAAGAAAAACTTTTCAAATAAAAAATCGGTTTGAATAGCTTATCTTAAAACGTCATTCTAGATATTTCATCATTTTGTTATAATTTTTTTGGATACTAAAATTTTGAAAAAATCTATAAAAAAAAAGAAGCTATTTCAAATAGCTTTTCATAAAAATCATTTTTGAAATATATCATTTTAAAAAAATATGCGATTTTCACCATGTAAAATCTCGAACAATGAATATTTAGGTTAGTGAATGTCAAAATATCTTTCTTCCTATTATACCTCTAAACAAATTTACTTTAACAAAAATTGTTATCGAAAAAATATAAGAATATTTGTTATTATTATTTTTTGAAAAATAATTGTTATTATATTTTTTATATTATTTGTAAAAGATAAACATAGTTTGTTACTATTTTTGTCCCAAAAAACATAGTGTGTTATTATTTAAAAGTCACAAACATATATCTATACTACCTATAAAGAGGATAGATGATTTTGGGCTGATATTTTTGTTGTTTTAATTATACCCTTAAACAATTATTTTTATATAAATGTCAGTATTGTTGGTGTTAATAAAAAGGACAATAAACGTGATTTTTTTAGTTTGTTACGTTTTAAAAATTTCAAATTGACCCACTTTCTATATTTGTTGATTTTTTTTGTCGTTTTCCTCATTCTCACCATTTGAAACTGCGGAAATGATCCCCCTCCCTGACAGGCAATGCATGTTTGACTTTTTTTTTTTTTTTTTCATTACCGCCATTTGAATTGGCGAGATTGAATATTTGATTTTTTTTGTTTTTTTTGGGAAGCATGTGTTTATTTAAAACATAAATAATAATAAATAAATAAATATTAATGATAATGATAATAAATATTAGTCACTAACTTAATCGACTAAGAGATGAATTTTTAGTCACTAGCCTATTTGACAAAAACAACATTGATACGAATTTCAAATGCAAAATAAATGAACAATTCTAAAGGAAAAATTAAAAGACATTGTGAATGTTCAAAAAGGAGGAAGAGTGGAAGAGTCCTTAGAAAGTAGATAGAGTGTGTTAAAAAAAATTGTTTTTTTTTTTGGAGAATGAGAGTAAGGGACCGTTTGTTATAGATTTTCCTTTGTATTTTTTAAAATAGATTTTTTGGAAATTTACTCGAAAATAGTATAAGTTGTTTCAAACTCATTTGTTATAAGTTAAAAAAGATATTTTGACATTCACTAACCTAAATATTAATTGTTCGAGATTTTACATAGTGAAAATCGCATATTTTTTCAAAATGATATATTTCAAAAATGATTTTTATGAAAAGCTATTTGAAATAGTTTTTTTTTTTAGATTTTTTCAAAATTTTAGTATCCAAAAAAATTATAACAAAATGATGAAATATCTAGAATGACATTTTAAGATAAGCTATTCAAATCGATTTTTTATTTGAAGCTTTCCTTAAACATTTCTTTGTTAATTTTTTTTTAACAAAAATATATTACACTACAAGAATCTATTTTATAAAAAGCTATAACAAAGGGCCCTAAGAGTCCGTTTGTTACGGATTAAAATAAAAGTGATTTTGACATAAAATAGTTTAGAGATTATGTGCCCATTTGTTACGGATTAAAATAAAAATGATTTTGACATGAAATAATTTAGAGATTATATTTTAGAGATTTTATGATTAAAATAAAAATCATTTTTTTAAACAAATAATT
This sequence comes from Medicago arabica, assembly GCA_946800305.1. Classification (NCBI taxonomy): domain Eukaryota; kingdom Viridiplantae; phylum Streptophyta; class Magnoliopsida; order Fabales; family Fabaceae; genus Medicago; species Medicago arabica. The sequence continues at coordinate 55,028,234 of OX326967.1, forward strand.
TAGTTTGTTTGGATACAACTATATAAAAGAGATTTTTTGTTACAAAATTAGTTCAATTTTTTAAAAAAGATTTTCTCTCTCCTCTAAAAAAAATTCTATTTTTTGAGAAGCTGCTCTTAACAGCTTCTCATTTGAAGCTGTTTTTAGATTTTTTTTTCGATTATGATTTTTTTAAAAAGTTGTATCAAACGGATGCATAACTCTTAAAAGTGATTATTTTGTTAAAATAAGTGATTTTTTTTCTTAAAAAAGCTATAACAAAAGGGTTCTATGTTTTAGAGATTTTACAAAAAATCAGAATGTATTTTGCATTTGTTTATCATAATAAAAATCATAATGATTAAACAAATAATTTAGTTTTTTTGGATACAACTATATAAAATGTATTTTTTTGTTACAAAATTAGTTCAATATTTTAAATCACATTTTCTCTCTCTTCTGATTTTTTTTTTTTTTTTTAAGATTGAAGCTGTTTTTAGATTTTTTTTTTTGTTAGATTCTGGTTTTTTTTAAAAAGTTGTAACAAACAGATACAAAACTCTTAAGATTTGATTATTGTATTCAAAAAAATGATTTTTTTTTTCTTAAAAAAGTTACAACAAACAGGCTCTAAGTAAAAATTTCTAGTTATGGGAGAAATTTAGGTTTCAATTATTGTTTCAACTTTACCAAAAAAAAAAAAGCAAATTTTTTAGCAATGCTACAATTTTATTTTCGATAATAATGTTAGATTCCTTTATTTTGTTTACAAGATAATGTTAGATTCCTATTTATAGAATTTCTACTACAGGATTCATCTTTATATGTAACAAAAGTTTGTTTAAAAAAAAAATTTATTTTAAAAAATAAAACTATAATGTTTCATATCTTTTCTTCCATAAGTAACCGACAAAATATTTCATTCCTCAGTAACAAACAAAAGTTTGTTTAAAAGAATAAAAAAAACAAACTTTGGCATATGCTTGCAATTATATAAAGGAACCCATTGTCCCAACAACATCATAACCTCTTTCCTCTAAAAAATACATCCTTATAGTCTCGTCGATATTGATTTGTTTTCTTCATTCCCCTCAGAGTCTATTAAAATGGCATTCTTCAGAGCTTTGGTTTTATGCTTTTTAGCGATCAATATGGCACTGCCAAGTCTTGCAACTATCCACACCGTCGGAGACACTTTAGGTTGGACGATTGGTTTTGATTATAGCACATGGGCTAGTGACAAAACCTTTGCGGTTGGTGACAGTCTCGGTAAGTATTATTCATTCTTTCTTTATTAAACACAATTTATTTGTTTGTTTAGTTTTAAATTGCAACCACAATTTACAAAACTAATGTATATAATTTACCTTGCAGTTTTCAACTATGGAGTTGGACACACGGTGGATGAAGTGACAGAAAGCGACTATAAATCATGCACAACAAGAAATTCAATTAGTACGGACAATAGTGGTGCCACAATGATTCCTCTAAAAAAAGCAGGAACTCATTACTTCATATGTGTTGTTCCTGCACATTGCACAAGTGGCATGAAACTCTCTGTTAAAGTTAATGCTTCTTCTTCTGCTTCAGCTTCAGCTGCTCCTTCTGCAACACCATCACCATCAGGAAAAGGTTCAGCTTCTAATGGCACTCCCGCCGCAACAACCACCGTCACACCCTCCACCACCACCACCTCTACTACTGCCATGCAAACTGCATCTTCTTCAGCTACTTCTATCTCACCGATTGTTGCTTTCTTTTCTTTTGTTTCATGGATCTTGATCAATGAAATATTAGTGTGAGATAATTTTCTGAGATATATATAGTCAGGACAGAGGCAATGCTTCCATGGTTTATTTTTCTGTTCCATATCATTATGAATGTAGTATTAATCAGTAATCTATAAATCTTGCATTGTTTTTCTGTTTTTATTATTGTGCTTAAATATTGAATGATTATTGGTTACATAGTTTTTTTCTTTTTTACTTCTTTGGTTCAATCTATGTGGGATCTTCTTATTTTGATATCAGGGTAAAGTCCTAACATTTAACCCGATAGACTTGGCAAATTGTAAAGGAATTGAAGAATTTACGGTGGCAAAATGAAAGTAACTAAATACTTCTTGATGTATAACGAAAATTTAAAATACCTCAATTCACTTTATAAATTCTTCATGCATATACAATGCATTAATTTATAAATAGATTTCCATAAAAAATAAATTCACAAAGATTTTTTTTTGACAAATTTTTTTACAAAGATTGTATTGCTGATGAAATAAAAGAAATAATGAAAAGTTAATTATAATTTTCTTTTAGCGTAAAAACTTTGTCACACGTAGGGATGGCAATACGGCCCAGCCCGTCTCGTTTAGGTCCAGCCCGCTATTAGCCCGCCAAAAACGGGGCGGAGCGGGGCTGGTCAACTTAAGGGGGTGGACTCAAACTCACACCCCGCCCCGCCTAAAGGCGGACTAGCAGGTTGGTGGGTTGCCCCGTCTATTTTTTAAAATATTTTTTTGTTGATTGTTTTTAACAAATACGCTGCTATTATATAAACAATAAATTTAATATAAAGACTCTAACATTAAACAAATCTAAAAATAAATCCATCATACATCCAACATAAAACCAATACCAAAATAAATCCAACAACATGAAATAAGTCTCAATATAATGCAGTGGTGAATCAGTTTTTTTCAAGAGGTAGTAGACTAGTGGTGAATCAGTTATCACTTATCACTATCGGAAAGAGTGGGACAATTTGAAGTTAGGTAGGTATCATTTGGCCCAATTGTTTATGGGGTGTGGAAATTAAAAATTTGGCAACTACTAGTAAAAAAAGAAAGTTTAATAAGCCCGTGGGCCAACCCGCCCCACCCCCGCTATGACCCGCTTTTTCAGCGGGCTTAACAAGGGCGGGCCAACTAGAGAGATAGGCTCAAAATCTCACCTCAGCCCACCTAAAATAGCGGATTAAATAGGCTGGCCCGACGGGTCGGACCCGTTTTGCTACCCTAGTCACACGTAGTTAAATATGCAAGTTAAGGGAACTGAAGAGTTCATAGTTACCAGTAGTCTTTGTTTTGGTTACATAGTTACCAGTAGTCTAGTCTAGTACCATAGTTCTTGGATTAAAACTCATTTATTCCCATTTTTTTTACTACTTAAGCATGAAGGAAATATTGTAACGGGAATTTGACCAACACAGCATAGAGCCACCTCTTTAAAAAAAATAGAGCGACGTTATTTTTACGTTTATTTATGTGTCTTCTTGAAAACATACAAAGTAAATCTCCACCATTCTTTATTTTGGAAAGAAAGACGTGTTAATCATAACTAAGTCCACGTGTATTTTGGTCGAACGGTGGACGAATGTTTTGTTAGGACTTAAGTTTATGAGGATAGACGAATCCAAAAGTTTAAGTCATTAGATGAGAGAATCTTATAGTTAAAGTATCACATCAAACATTTTTTTTATCTATTCGACGTAGGACTCCTAACATTTATCATGAGTTTAAAGTTCTTTGGCCATGAATGTCACAACCAACAAAGATTAACAATTTTTTTTTTGGATAACTATACATACAAATAGTCAAAATACAATAACAAAATACAACAAATAAAAATCGTAGAATTAGCACGAAAAAATTAATATGCAATCTTACCAATTAGTAAACATTAATAAAAGAAAAATTTTTAATAAACTATCTCATCTATGAAAATCATATCGATCCAATCAATCTGGTCTCGATCTTAATAGTTTGACATTCTTCACATCCTAATTAATAATCATAATCTTAAATTTCCACATAACCACGCCGCCGCCTCCAGGATAAAACAAGTCCAACCGCCTCCAGGATAAAACAAGCCCAACTACAACTGGTATCAACCACGCCACCTCCAGGATAAAACAAGCCCAGCTACAACTGGTGCAAAACAGACTATCGCCGCCGCCTCCAGGATAAAACAAGCCCAGCTACAACCAAGCCTCCAGGATAAAACAAGCCCAGCTACAACCAAGCCTCCAGGATAAAACAAGCCCAGCTACAACCAAGCCTCCAGGATAAAACAAGCCCAGCTACAACCAAAACAGACTATCAACCACGCCGCCTCCAGGATAAAACAAGCCCAACTACAACTTGCACAACGCCGCCTCCAGGATAAAACAAGCCCAGCTACAACTGGTGCAAAACAGACTATCAACCACGCCGCCTCCAAGATAAAACACCTCCAAGATAAAACAAGCTCAGCTACAACTTGTGCACAACCACGCCGCCTCCAGGATAAAACAACCAGGATAAAACAAGCCCAGCTACAATTGTTCGATTAACTACAACACTGTAGAAAACCGTTCGAGAATTACACCTTCAATACCGTACGAATACCACTCTTTTAATACTGAAACCAATATGGTATTCTAACCACTCTATTATAAAACAAGCCCAGCTACAACTGGTGCAAAACAGACTATCAACCACGCCGCCTCCAAGATAAAACAAGCTCAGCTACAACTTGCGCCGCCTCCAGGATAAAACAAGCCCAGCTACAATTGTTCGATTAACTACAGCACTGTAGAAAACCGTTCGAGAATTACACCTTTAATACCGTACGAATACCACTCTTTTAATACTGAAACCAATATGGTATTCTAACCACTCTATTATAAAACAAGCCCAGCTACAACTGGTGCAAAACAGACTATCAACCACGCCGCCTCCAAGATAAAACACCTCCAAGATAAAACAAGCCCAGCTACAATTGTTCGATTAACTACAGCACTGTAGAAAACCGTTCGAGAATTACACCTTTAATATGGTACGAATACCACTCTTTTAATACTGAAACCAATATGGTATTCTAACCACTCTATTATGGTGTTGAGACCACTCAAATATGGTGTTACCACCATTCTAATATTTAACTTCTCCAAATATCAATATGGTATTTCAACCACTCAAATATGGCACTACGACCATTCTAACTAACATCTGACTTCTCCATGAATTGAAGAAGAATATATATGTATAAGATCATTCTTATTATACCGAAAATGGACTATGATCTTAAAATATTTATTCTAAAGAGACATAAATAATTGAAGGGACTATGCTCTTAAGACCATTCTTGATTCCAAAGGGACAAAGGGACTATGATCTTAAAATATTATTTATTCTAAAGAGACATAAATAATTGAAGGGACTATGCTCTTAAGACCATTCTTGATTCCAAAGAGACAACATACCAAAAATGGACTATATGGTCTTAAGAACACTCTTGATTTCGAAGGGACAGAAATGAGTAGAAAAAGGAGAAGGACTTGTCAACACAAGTCGAAGGAGGGAGAAGAGAGGAAAAGCACAGGAAACATCAACTATGAATTTCGGTGTGTAGAATGTTGTGTGAGCTCTCTATTTATGGAGAAAATTCACAACTAATAAGTGAGAAACTTTGGGAACAATAATACATTACTTTGTGATTAAGTAATTCACATATTAGATGTAGTACAAAAATATCTTCAATTGAGTACTAAAATATATTATATTGAGTACAAAAATATATTATTTAGTACATAAATATATTATTGTGTATCAAAATATATTTCAGATCATGTACTAAAATATATTAGATTGCCTACCAAAATATTTCAGATTGTGTTCCAAAATATTAATTCTAGATTGCATTCCAAAATATTTTAGTAAAACTTGGGGATTAAGAAAACACTTTCCAATAATGATTAAATTAATTATTTAATTTATCATTTCCAAATAATAAAATATATATCAATATATATTTTTCTCTAGTGCTTACTTCGTTCACATAATTATTTATGTACCCTTATTAAATGTACACCCCCACTATATAGTACCTTATGTACTTCGTTCACATAATTATGTACCCTTATGTACTTCAATTCACACAACACTAGTTCTACCCAACATAGGAATTTGTGTTTAGTCTTGTAACTCAATTTCCACACATGTTCCAACATCATCGATTATGATGACATCAATGAAGTCATATTTTGTAGCCATAAGTTCCAAAGGCTTTCGTCCAACAAGGTACCAAATGACAACATATAATTAAGTGAAATATCAATGCATTCTCCTCATTTACCATATTCATGTTCCTGTCTTTTGGGTGCCTCTCAAAGATATTGAGCATGCATTACTGAAAATTGACAGAACTAACTTGACTTGGATCAATCACAACCCCGTGGACTGACCCTGACCGGCGTTGTCTTGCAGTAGGAGACGATGGTAGTTGGATCTTTTGAGAAATAGGAGCTTTCTGCGAGTGGCCAGCGATGCAAAGGGCGCCGGTGTCATCTTGCTCCCAGTATACTTGTACCATAAACCCTGTGGGATATTCAGCAGACTATGATCCTGGAATTCCCACAATCATAGCTCCTACTGGAATCTGCACAATTATTTTATTCATCAGCAAAAACTAGCTTGATGTTACAGCTACAGCCTTTGTTCAATTGAAAACGAAAATGGTTTTGTATTTTTTCACCATGTGATGGATGTACTCTATGTAGCACCAACATCTCAGATTAGTTTATAAAACATTTTACTTTTTGCTAGAGAAACTAACTACAACATATTATAACTCAATCTCTTGAGAATTGAGACCCATTTACCTAAGAAAATTCGGTTACACTTACCTGCACAGACTCTCCAGATTTCAAAATCAAAGTCACTAAGTTTTCTTCAGCTGCAGCACATTCTAGCTCTGCTTGTTTTGCAATATTCAAGAAAACTTCTTCAAAAGTTGTTAGACAAAGCTGGGTGTCAGATATGCCAAATTCTTCTTCTCTATCTTGGAGCTCTGAAAAAAATTCCTGGTATAGAAGCAACATCAGTATAAAAGAATATTAACCGATCGAAGTAAGCACAGTTTTGTGCAAGCATCGCATCAGTATAAAATACATGTATCATTCACAAATTTAAATTTAGGAGCTATTCTTCATTATGGACTGCGACATTCAGCAATAGACAGGATTAATTTGAATAGGCTTTCATGCAGAAAGGAGATATTGAATAGAGATTGAATAATTGAATGCCATACCAAGGGAAAACCTAGCCTACTTCTAGCCTCATTCCCTAATGACCTAAAACCTGCAAAAATACTAAAGAAATCTCGAGGAAACAACACCAACCAACCTAACCACCTAAAAATTGTATACCTCACCCAAGAAGAGAAATCACAGGTGACAAACACATTGCTAGATGTATCCTTAGAATAGTAACTGTTTATTTCAAAACAAAATAAGATCTTGGCATCCTAACGGTTAGAATATACTTGGAGGTATGAATTGCTTTGCATTCTGATTGTACAAATTCATGACTTTGGTCATTATTAATGTTAAACTGATTAAAACAATTCCATGTATTTGACCAACCATTATGTCATTCAAATGCATCAGCCTAGATTTCTTAGCCTTTCATTCTTATGTAGCATCAATAAGAAAGAGTATAGCAAAGTTCTGCCTGCTGCTATGGTTGTTCAAAAAGATTGAATTGAAATCAGCTAACGGATGGGGGCTAGATATATGTACAACCATTTGGTGACAACTTTTATGACAACCTGAGAGAGAGGGTAAGAAAATAACGTGAATATGAGAAAGAAAGTTGTTCAAAATTTTTCATAAAATGGTTGTATATAAAAGTAGAACTAATAGTATGAATTTTTTTTTGTTATTGGCCAAGTGACAACCACATACTCAAATATACACACAGACAAAGAGAGAAATTTGTGAAATACCACTGAATAGTATTTCAACTGATCCATTTGCTTAACTGATTTTATATTTGATATGGTTTTATAAAGGTTGCTGGAGTAATTAAAAAATTGAACTTATGGGCTGAAAAAGAGACAAATGGCCTTATTAAAGAACTTCTTTCTCACGGGTCGGTCAACAAATTAACCAGACACATCTTTGTTAACGCATTGTATTTTAAAGGAGCATGGAAAAATAAGTTTCTTGCTTCACAAAAAACTATCATTTTCACCTTCTAAATGGTAGCTCAGTCAAGGTTCCCTTCATGACCGGTGAGAAGAGGCAGTTTATTCGCGCTTTCGATGGTTTCAAAGTACTTCGTCTTCCTTATGAGCAAGGAGAAGATAAGCGTCAATTCTCTATGTATATTTTTCTTCCAAAAGCAAAAGATGGTTTGCAAACTTTAGTTGAGAAGGTAGCTTCTGAATCTGAGTTACTACACCACAAGCTTCAAATTCCAAAAGTTGAAGTCGGTGATTTCAGAATTCCAATATTCAAATTTTCAATTGGGTTTGAAGCTTCTCATATGTTGGAAGAGCTAGAAGTGATTTTACCTTTCCGTCATGGGGGTTTGACAAATATTGTGGACTCTCAATATGAAAGTCAAAACCTTTACGTTTCCAACATATTTCACAAGTCTCTCGTTGAAGTAAATGAGGAAGGTACTGAAGCTGCTGCAGTTACAACCTCTATGCAACTAGAAGCCATGTGTAAGAAACCAATTCGACCTCTATGCAACTAGAAGCCATGTGTAAGAAACCAATTCGAATTACACGAAAAAACTTTGTAGCAGACTACCCTTTCTTGTTTCTAATTAGAGAAGATAAATATTACTTCTAATATTTATAAAAATAAAAAAAATTAGAGAAGATTTGACTGGAACAATCCTCTTTGTTGGACAAGTACTCAATCCTCTTAATGAGAGATGTTAACTTCTCATATCGGAATCATTCGTATCACTCCTAGATAATAATGGAAACTTTTTAATAAAGAAGGGTTATTTGTGAAGATTGTTTACTATTTTTTGAAATGATATGTGAGCGGATCGACTAGCTGAAGATTGGCTTGGTGGTTGTTATTTTTTTGAGACTAATTTAAGTTTGGTGGTGCCTTCAGGGCATTGGTTAAAAAACTAAAAGTAGAAATAAAAAACAAGATTTACATTGAAAAAAATCAGTTTTTCAATTTTCAAAAAGTATAATACACAATTTTTCGAATTAATATTTTCTTTTATAATTCTTTAACGAGTGTCAAGACAATTGTTAACGTTTCCCCTTAACTTTTTATAGGATTTTAATTGACGTTATTTATTATTATTATTATTTAGATCAGTAATTACTAATAAACAAAATGGTTTACTGTTATGTGGGTTGCAATGCATTGTGTGGATTTTGTCTTATAACTATAAATCAATGTTTTGAAAATTAAACTAAAGAACAAACCGGTAAGATCTTTGGTTCATAGTTCAACCAGTTCAATCGGTTGAACCGTTATAGAATCGAACAATTAATTAATTAATATATTATTTTATTGTAAATAATAAATATATGGGGTAATAGATCATGAAGAAATGAAAGTATTGGTGGTGGTTTCATGGCCATGAAAGATCATATGAACTTAGGACGGTGTAGAAGTTAGTAGGTGGTATGTTCAGAGGAAGAACAAAGCATAAAACGATTATTGAATATTGATTTGTTATTATTATTTTAATTGTAAAATATCATAATTAAAATATTTGATAAAAATGTAAAATTGAATTAAAAAATCATTAATGATGTGTATAATAATAGATAGGTCCATTTAGGCATCCCCACATCATCAATGACAAAGTCATGTCATCAGAATTGACTAAAAAAGAGGTGAGGGACCATAACTCAAAAAAAATTAAAACAGAAAAACCAAAAAGTTGAGTTTTTTTATTTTATTTTAAGGAAAGTAACATATATCATTTTATTACTTAAAATGTGTTCAATACAATCTCGTATTTTTACCAAAATCTGAAAATTAGCTGAAAATGTGGTCTCCTTAGCTAATTTATGGGTTGCCTCATTTGCTTGTCTCCTTACAAACTCTCAACACTACAGTTGACATAATATTGTTTAAATATAGTTTTACAATTATGGATAATCATCCTAAATTCTGTAACATCACGGCGTGCAGATGAAAAACTATCCACCACTTTTTTGGCATCAAGCTCAAAACACTACTATAGAATGGATTTTTTACATTAGTTGGAATTGAGTTTTCACATCAGGTGGCAACCGATGTAAGGTGACATGATGTGGTATGTCCACATCCTTTCACATCAGGTAGCAACCGATGTGATATCCGACTTTCTTCATCGGGCCTCTGTCCCACTGATGTAGTAGGCTCACTTTAAAATTTAACACAAGGGTTTTCACATCAATTTTAAGATAGACACCGTAGTATATATTTCACATCTGTACTCTAAAACACTGTAGTGAAATCTATTTTATTTTTACAAAAAATAAAATTATGCATTTATATGAACAAATGCTTGACACCGTGTTCTTTTCTTTTATATGAAAACAAATATGAATAATTATTTTGCCAATAAGGAATTTATATTAGTAAATCTAATGAGATATCACATAATCAATCCTCAAAACATTCCACATCAATATTTCATATGTATATGAATACAATATAGCTAGAAAGTTATATTGGAGCAATATCTACATTTAGCCATAAATATCTTTAGGCAGAATCCTAAAAAAAATAAAAAAATCTAACAGCATTATTATCATTCTATATACCGCCATAAAGCATAGCAACATCAAGCAATATCCACAATAGAATCATTTTATTGCTGCAAAAAAAAAAATTAAGATGAAAAAGTTATCTCAACTGTAGAATTTGGTTTAGAAACTAAATTAAACATAATCACCAACAATTTTAATAATGAGTTCGTTCTTAACTAAACAAAATATCTCAGATTATCTTTAAAGAGTACTCTAGTTTTCACACAAAAAAAAAAAGATAAACAAAAGTACATATAAATCCTGAGCTTTAAATGACACACTTTACACACCTAAACCACCACGCATTAAGGAGGGTGTATTGGATTATGATTATAAGGGATTTTAAAAGACTTTTTTATCATGAAAAAGTCTTGTGGTATTCAATCAAGACTCTTTCCAATTTAAAAAAAGTCTTGTGGTATTCAATCAAGACTCTTTGCAATTTAAAAAAAGTCTTGTGGTATTCAATCAAGACTCTTCATCATTTAAAAAAAGTCTTGTGGTATTCAAAATCATTCAAATTTCGAAGGATTGTTTAATAAATCAGATTTTGATGGATTTTGAGAGATTTTCTAGTGAAATTTTAGCATAAAAAAGTCTTTCATGAAAACATGAGATTTCTTAGGATTGTTTTTTCTTTTATTTTATATCTCTCTCCCCTCTCTCGCATCCCTTCTTTCTCACTCTCTTCTTCTCTCCCTCTCTCTTCCCTCCCCCTCTCTCTTGTCTCTCACTCTCTTGTTTCCCCCTCTCTCTCTCTCTCGCAAGCTCTCCCGTAAAAAAAAAAAAGTAAAATAAATAAAAGAGTCTGCATGGAGATTTTGTGAAAGAGAGTGTGTTCGATTTTTTGATTTTGTGAAAGAGATATTGAAATCCATTAAAATCATTTCAAATCCTTTAAAATCTTATGAATTAAATCCTGCAAAGTCTTTTAAAATCATCAAAGTCATCAAAATCCTGCAAAGTTTTTTAAAATCCTCAAGACTTTTTTAAACAAAAATTGTCCTTTAAAATCCTAATTCAATACATCCCCCTAAGAAAACTACAAGTCCGTACAAAATTCTAATCTCTCTACAAATGTCAAATTTTTAGATTGGCTTCGAAACATTAATTAGGCTAGTACCCCGAGCTCAACATTTAAAAAAAGGAAAGAAATTAAACAAATTAAACAAGTTCATAAACTTAGAATCCTACACATATAGCTAGATTTAATTGAGGTACAAAAATGAAAAAAAGGATATTGTCTTTTATGTGTTCAATGTTACCTAAAATAACACAAAGCCTTCTTGAATTGATTCATTTAGTGCAATTTTTCCAGATTATGCAATACATGCAAAAATGCACAGAATTTTGGCCAATGCAATCTACTCATGGTTCAAAAATATTCATTCCTTCCAAGTCAAACTAACATCACATATCATTCAAGAACATATCATATCACTTCAACTAGAGTTTATCCTAGTGTTGTATCTTTTAAAACACATTCAAGGTACCAAAATTAATGACTTACTTCACCCAAACACTATCATTTCAACTATAATGAATGCCACCACGTGTTTTTCCCCTCATTTCAATTATCCACTGATGTAAATGTTATATACTATTAGGAAGAGCAATGCTATATATCAAGAAAGATTTTATCAAGAAAGATTCAAGAATGACATGGGAGAATAATCACCCTTAGATTTTATCAAGAGATTGTCCCGAAATTAATGTTAACCAATAAAAGCCGGAAATCATGGGGTGGTGGGTGTTATGTATTTTTTATTTTATGAAAGGTTAATAAATAAGACTGAAATCTAAGGGTGATTATTCTGTCATGTCATTCTTGAATCTTTCTTGATAAAATCATTCTTGATATCTAGCATTTTCCCTATTAGGAATTCCCCTCACATGTTTATGTCAACTGCTGTAAAAACTCATAGTGTGTATCTTTCCCTTGAGATATTTTTTGTGCTGATGTAAAAACTAAAACCCCTATGATGTTAAATGTATATTTTGTAGTAGTGAAATCGATAGGTCCCAAGTGTAATTGATGAACTCATTCCAAAGCTAATAACAATCTATGAACTTCACCAACATGTACTTCACATACTAGAGCAAACCATTCAGTTTTTACCAAAACAAAAGTGCATGTATCATCCCTTATACAGACTCCTATTCCCACTCTGTTAGAAAGTTGTGAGAAAGAAGCATCAATATTGCACTTAAATCTTCCTTCAGCTGGTTTGATCCATTTTACATTTCCTTCTTGTCGCGGTTGTGCACAAGATGTATTACGAAACCTACGTGCATCTTGCCAATCATGAAGCATAGCTTTTGCTCTCTCCACAACATAAACATGAGTATCAATTACCTCATTCCACACTTTGTTGTTTGTTTGTTTCCATATACTCCACAACACACAACAAAATAAAGTCACATCTTCATTAGATAAATCCTGTAATGCTTTGAAAAAATATTCTTTCTATCCATATCTTGTTGTAGCAAAATAAAAATAGAAGAAAAGAAAGGAAGCATACTTCAAACATTTAAGCTACTTGGACATTGAAAAAATAAATGAAGTGTATCTTCACTGCCCACCGTACACAGTGTACAATCCATAGGACATGTGACTCCTTTATCTTTTAGACGTACACGAGTTGGTAAGCAATTCCTACAGATTCGCCACATACAAATTTTTACCTTTGGGTGAATCTTGAGCTTCCAAATTAGATTCTAAGAGCCTTATACCTTGAAATGAGATGTATCAAGTATTTCTTGCACACAAAAATGGTATGCACTATGAATTGAGTTATAAAACAAGGGAATCAAAACTTAAAAAAAAAATTTTTAACAAAAGTACAATTAAAGTAAGTACATCATATGAGCCACTTTATGCTTTCAATTGCCACATTTTCTATTTTCTATGTTGTAAAAGTGGATAAAAAAATTAATTTCTTTTAATGGGTCACGTTTTGCTTTTAAGGCAAGTCTTGCGTAAGATTGGCTCTTAACTCTGCTTATGCTAATAGTTCAATGTGCGAGTCTTGGAAATGCCTTACATTTGATTTTCGTTCATTTAATATTGTGTGTTTTTAGTCAATGAAGGTTAATTTAGTTAGCAAAAGAGTGTACCGACCCGTAAGATCGTGAGTTCAATATTCGCTATCGATGTAAGAATATTTTTTGAGTGATATGTAAGTACCTATATAAGGGTCTCTAAACGTTGAGCTATGTCGTAATCCTGATAAGCATGGGAGCCAAACTCATGAACTTTATTTTATCAACAAAAATAAAGTATTGGGGTTCTTGAAAACGGCTGACATAATCTCTAAGTATCCCAAAATAAATTAAAAAAAAGGAAAGAAAAAAAAAACTATATCGTTTATAAATACTGAGAAGAAAGGGTGAAAACGAAAAAAACAAAAATGAGCCTTTAAATGAAATTTTGTTGTGATGTCTTTAAAGAAGAACAATTTGATATGATGACTTTGATAAGATGGAAACCGTGCGCGGATTTAGTTTTCAATTTCCTCTAACCTTTGATAGCAGAAGGACAAACATGAGTATTTAAGCTAATTATGTATATGCATAACAAATTATGAATAGTTGACATACAAGGTTTAAAAATCAATGTTTGGATATAAGCAAGAGTGTATTTTCATTTTTTCTAAATGTTGAGGTACAGCCGTACAGGGTTTATGAATTAATGGTTAAACCGTTGTATTGTGGTGATTCAATGATTTAATACAGACATTACCATTGAATCTTTATTTAACTAAAATTATTAATTAATAAATAATTAGCAACGCTTGTCCAAATGAGTATATGTTCACCAATTCAGTGCAATTCTCTTCATATAATTCAGGTGCCATAAATTCTGGTGTCCCTAAAATTGAATGTGCTGAATGATTCTTTCCCACAATTGCTGCCAAACCTAAGTCACCAATCTTAACCTAATATACATAAAATATTAAACAACATTAATAATGACATCTTGTGATAAACAACATAGATAATGAAAACAAAAAGACTAAGAAACACACAAAAAAGGGGTCTAAGTTGACTAACTAGCTTTGGAAAAAAGTACATAAATTAAACCATTATGAATAAATTAACTAGCACATTCATAACAAAAAGGAGGGGAAAGTAACATGAAAAATACAAAAGGAGGCGGAAATTTACCTGGTCAGTATTTCCATTGATAAACACATTGCTGCAATTGAGATCTCTATGAATGATACATGGATCATGAAGATGTAAATAATTCAACCCTTCCAAAATTTGCTTTGACCACTTCTTCAAAGCCCTAATAGAAACATGCTTATGCTTCTTCCTATACTCTCTCAAGTTCCCACTTGTACAAACTTCAGTGATGAAATTAAGTATGTTATGATCTTCATCCTTCCAAACATAGTAAAGGGCGATGATGTTTTTGTTTGTCATGCTTCTTAGCAATCTCACTTCAGAGTAGAGTCTGTTAATCATTGCAGGGTCTTTGCTGAAATTTCTGAGTTTGGCTTGATTCCACTCAACTTCTATTCCTTCTTCTTGATCAAATGCTTTGTACACATTTTTGCAAGCACCTGATCCAAGTAACTCATTGTATCTACCATATCTTCCAGTTGGGTCAGTTTCAACAAATGGTTCTGAGTCTTTGTCTGATGGATTTGGTTTAACAGTTGGCATCTAAAACAAATATAAAATCTTGGTGAGAAGAAAGTAAAACGACATGTACAAAATAAAAAGCAAAGTATAAATCAAAGAAAGAACAGAAAGAAAAGAGAAAGTACCTTGCAAGTCGAGTGATTGAGTTGCGACGTTCGTGGGAGTGATGATGATATTGAATGCGACGGTACTGAGGAGTGAATGTGTTATATATAGGGTTTATTTGAGGCGGCTATACAATTTTAATTTCAACAGAAGATTATTAACTCACAGCTGACGTTTCAATTAAGGATTCATACTTCATTCAAATTGATAACTTCCCATATTTTCTCCAACTCATTTCATTATCTTAGTGCTTAAATTAAATTTCTTTCAAAATGATAAGAATTTATTTTATTTGTTATAGTTTTTGTAGCATTCAAAATAAGCATAGTTTGTTACAATATAAGAGTGAAAAATATTTATACATATCTTTGATTCAAAATCAAATATTTTTAATCAAAATCTAAATTTTATAAAAATTAATTTACATAATTTATACACTTTAAAGCAATAAAAAGAGCGACTTGCAAGGTACTATTTCTCAATGACCAAATAGTAGTTACAAATTAACATAAAAATTACGCTAGTAATAATAAGGTGAGACCTAGGTTGCCTTTAAAAATTGGTGGGCAAAATACCCAAACTAAAAAAAAACTGCCATGTGTACTCCGTTATAAAAATAACATTTATTAATTAGATTTCCCTTCCAATCCAATCACTCTCCAACTTTAAAGAATGAATTTGCAAAAATCATTATAAAAAAAGAAAACACACTAAGTATCGAACCAAGGCACACCCACAATTGTTCATTTAACTTCACCACTTGACCAATACATCATTTATCATAAGGATTGGAAAGCAAGATATATGTTATTAGTGAGCTATTTTTTTAGGGATTATATGTGTTTATATATATATATATATATATATATATATATATATATATAATAAATAATAAATAATTCTGAAATAAATCAGTATGAATTCATTCATTTGATTTTTTTATATTTTAAATATTATTCTCTTATATAAATGGATATTATTTATCTAGATTTAATGAACTACAACAATATTTCATTTGTGTTCCTTAAAAAAAAACCAATATTTCATTTGTAATCAACCAAATTGTGATTTATTTTAGGTCCGATATTTTTTTGAATTAGATGAACTATTTAAAGGTATTAAATGAAAATTGTCAAGATAAATGTAATGTTTCAATTAAATATTTTTGTTATTATATGTAAAAATTCGGTTAAATATTTGCATTGCGCTCGATGAGGATTTTATTTCTTTGTATCTATCGATGTAAATTTTTATGTATTCATATGAGAAAGTTAATATGACAAAATTTTGAAAACTAATGACTATTTTTAAAATATCAATGTTAATGTAGTGTTTTTATTAAATATTTGTTTATTTTATCTGCAAAACATTGTTAAATAATTGGACTACACTCGTCGCAAAATTTATGTGCTTATTCTGCGGAAGCTTTTTATGTACCAGTATGAGAAAGTCAATTTCATAAAATTTTCAAAACTCGTGATTATTTTCTCGTTGAGATACGGGGGTATTTAAAAACAAGTAAACTTGAATTCTACGAAATCATATCTTCTACCAAGACATTCATTGGGGAAGCAGGAGCCCTTTTGAAGAAAGTTGTTCAGGAGCAGATGAAACTTTTTTTACTTCCGGAACTAGTAGCAAAAAATTGATTAATAGTTTCATATCTTTATTATTTTCACTAGCAGCTGTTCGCTCTTTTTGGGTCATTGAAAATTAAAAGTAATTTTGAAAGAAGAAAAAGTTAGATCAAAAGAGCCAAAAAGAGGCAATATTTTGGTCCATACTATTTGGACCCAAATAGTATGGACCGGAGATTATATATATAATGTTCTGGACCGGTCAAAGACCTGAGCTTAACTGCTTAGGCCCATTAACACACCAAGCCCAAATGTTGCATTTGACAATTTACTCACAACACACCCCTTCTCCACAAGGAGGTGCTCAAAGCGACTGAGACTTGTTCAAACGAACAATAACGTCTTTTTGCCACGTTCCCGCGAATATCTCACCGGCGGTAACACTTCTACTAATTTTGTAATTGCCGATCACACGTGTGCCTTACAACGGCTCTGCATTCACCCATCTCTATAAATAGGAGGCTCATCGCAGCCTCCAAGGTAGAATCTCTCTTACTCTCAAACCCCCATTCTGAACTCTACTGACTTGAGCGTCAGAGTGTCTGCAGGAACACACCCCTCATTCGGTCCAACGCTCACCGGAAGTACACTCTACCACCGTGAACCACCACATTCAACCAAGCATCGGCAGCCACCTTCTGATCAGGTACGATCATATATATATATATATATATATATATATATATATATAGTGAAATAAACTTATTAAAACAAATATGAATGATTACATAATAATTCTAAAATAAAATAAATTTTGTTTTTTGAGATTTTATGATTACTGTGATCGAGAGAATATAATTCAGTGAAAAGATAAACAAAAATTTGGTTTGGCAACTTGATTCCATAATCAATGATCCAAGAATAAATATTTTATCTCACATATGATAAAAGTCACAAATTTACTTTCTAATTTGCACATTTGAAAATATTTTATCTCAGTGTATCGATGATAATTTTTCTTTTATTATTCCTTACGGTCTCATGTTCGATTCTTCTTGATACCAATTTGGGTGGCGTATAGTTTAGATTCTACAAAAAAAAATGGGTCATGCCAATTGGTGCCCCCGAACACCAGTTAAGGATGCCAAAAAAGGATGTTATTACTAAAAAATGATTTTTTTACTTTTTAAGGATTAATTACATAATTTTCAATGCAATAACTATTGTATAATTTAATTTTTTTTTAATATTTTTAACCTTTGTAGGGGACACCGGTTAACATTTCCCAAAAAATTTCCCTTTTATTATTGATTACTAGTGTATACATCCGACGTTGCCAGGGTTAAACAATATAATTAAGGATGACAAAAATTAAGTATGCGTAGTATATGAAAATAAAGTTCACCATGGACTGGTACGAAATGAATATCTTAATGGGTACACATGAATAAAATAAAATAAACCACTTATTAAGTACCTGCAAATTAATAGATGCACATGCGGATAAAATTTAGTGCACTTAATACAAAGAAATAATCTCAAAGAATAACACCAATCTCAGGATAATTAGGTTTCTACTTGGATAGTTTGTCAGATCGACTTACAATGAAGATTCCAATTTCTGAAATTATTTTTCTTACTTCGTTCTTATTCTGATAAGGTCATAGTCAACGGTCTGATTGATTATATTTGATACCGTTAGTCAGTTGGGTCCGTTTCAATCATCGGAGTAATGTCCTTCTACGTTGACTAGGTTTCTAATGAGATAGTTTTTCAGATCGACTTATACCGAAGATTCTGATATTCGAAGTTCTAGTTCTTACTTTGTTCTTATTCCAATAAGGTCATATTCAACGGTCTGATTTATTATATTTGATAGTGTTAGTCGGTTGGATCCATTTTTATCGTCAGTGTAATGTTCTTCCATGTTGACTAGGTTTTTAATGGGATAGTTTGTCAGATCGACTTCACTAAATATTCCGATTTTTTAAATTCTTGTTCCTGCTTCGTTCTTATTCAAATAAGGTCATATTCAACGATGCGATTGATTATATTTGATACCGTTAGTCGGCTAAGTCCGTTTTGATCGTCGAAGTAATGTCCTTCCATGTTGACTAGGTTTCTAATAGGATAGTTTGTCATATCGACTTACACCGAAGATTTTGATTTTCTAAGTTCCCGTTCCTGCTTTTTTCTTATTCCAATAAGATCAAATTCCATGGTTTGATTGATTATATTTGACACCGTTAGTCAATTGGGTCCCTTTTGATCGTCAGAGTAATGTCATTCTATGTTGACTAGGTTTCCAATGAGATAGTTTGTTAGATCCACTTACACCGTAAATTCCAATTTTTTGAATTTCTAGTTTCTGCTTCGTTCTTATTTCAATAAGGTAATATTCAATGGTTGGATTGATTATATTTGATATTATTAGTCGGTTGAGTCCATTTTGATCGTCAGAGTAATGTCCTTCCATGTTGATTAGGTTTGTAATGAGACAAATTGTGAGATTGACTTGTATTAAAGATTGTTAAGATAAATGTAATGTTTAATACCTTTAAACAGTTCATCTGATACAAAAGAAATGTCGAACCTAAAATAAATCACATTTCGGTTGATCACAATTGAAACATTGTTGTAGTTCATCGAATTTAAATAAATATTATGAATTTATATAAAAGAATAATATTTAAAAATTAATTGACGTGGCAATTCAGAATGTTTTGATTGGTTGTGTGTGCAAAACTGTCTTGGACCATCAACCCACCACAATTACAAATTAACATAAAAATCACGCACATGATATATAAAAAATACAAATATTTGTCAATGATATATAAAAAAAAATATCAGACATCTTCTCACTTTGTAATATTTAATAACAACTATTCTAATATTTTTATCATTCTTATTTGTCAATGCAACTAACAACGCAAAGCGTTTTAAATAACATACATTTCGACGGTCAACTCATGCGCACAGACCCTGCTTAACTTGTTTTGTTGGAAAAGATAATACTCATCTCACTTGCAAAATTCATGTTAACCTAGATATTAATTCAAACCACCGGTCTGGCGATTCAAGATGCACAAAAGCTTATTTTGCATGTTTTATTTTTATTTTTTAGGGAAGCTTATTTTGCATGTTGGGAACTAAATCTAATCTCGGTTGTGAACAAAACATCCAAATATAAGCTAGAAGTTAATTCTTTTTTTTTTTTTGGTCAAGAGCTAGAATTTAATTCTTATTGGTCCAACATGCGATTAATTTTTTTTTTGAGGGAAAAAAAATAAGAAGCCACACATATAATTGTGGAATATCAACCAACAAACTAATTTTTGCTGAAGAGCACCCACTTAAGATTACTTAAGTTGACACTACTAGAAACTATTGATATACCTGCGGATTTTCCTGCTGTTTTTGTTTCACTGGGGACATTTCCTGCGGATACTTTCACCGCAAGATTTTCCGCAGGTAACTTTAACTTTTGCTGAGGCTTTCCCTGCGGTATGTTTTGGTCACTTTTCCTTCGGATTGTCCTGCGGATTTGTTTAATTTTTCATTTTTTAATTTCTTCATGAAATTTTAAAAAATGAAAGATTTTGAGTATCTTATTTTTTTCTCTTACATAGTGAACATGAACTTTATAATTTTATGTTTAAGTTCAAATGAAATATCAAATTGTTTTTGTCGATTGTGATATATTTTTTTATACATATTTCATGTTAAAATATTTTAAAAAATAATATTTTTTGATGCAATTGTGATAAATAATATTAGAATACAAATTTCTAATTAAAAATGTGTGTGCCTAACAATATTTATAGAATTTAAAGAAAAACAAAGACAAATCCAAAATGAACCATAAAGTAAAACTATCCACAATATAAAAAAAAATGAGTCTTTCTTCACTCATATATTTTACTAGACATATTTGTTTCCTCTTATAGGTTCACTGGACTGAAGCTGATGTGTATGCTTTAACCTACGATGTCACGGGTATAATTGGCAAGAGAGCAGAAGTAGGGGCAACTACAAGGCTGTAAGACTAAGAGTAGAAGACAGGGCAAAATTACGTTGTAGTTTCTTCCATAACATGAATCATATTCCCTAATATAACTGGAGTAATTTGTCATATTTCAGTGTTTGTTGAAATGTTTGTTATGCATATATTGCACCTTCATATTGATGGAGACTTGATGTACTTTAAAAAAAAAGAGCATACGCTATATCCCAAATTTTATTCATGATAGCTTCTAAATAAACTTATTTATCAAAAAAATAATTTCAAAATGATTTTTAATTTGGCTTTTGGCAATCATTAATAAAAAATAAATGGAATTTCATTTTGGTTTACCAGTAACATTCCTGCGGATTAGTTCAGTTTCCTGAGGACCTGCAGAAATTGCTTTGCCACGGAATAACCTGTAGAGTTTGCTGCGGAATTAGTTGTGGCGTGTTTGCAGGAATCATTCACGGGCAGGGGAACTTCTGACACTCTGACCGAAAGGAAAGTTTCCTGCGGAGTTTTAACCATATTCCGCAGGAAAATCTAGAATTTCTATTAGTGTGAATCTCGACGCAATCATGTAAGTTTATTTTAACAATTAATTGGTTTCTCTATCCATTGATGATTAGATACCTAGACAGATAACAACAGGAAAGTGGAACAGAAATAAACAAAAACCAAACCAATTATAACAATCTCTCTTAAGAAGTTGAATACTCAGCAATCTACTATGTAAACTTCTGCCGATGGCGAATTTTGAAGCCAGAAGTTAATTATTCCATCAGCTATGGGTGCAGATGGTTTCAATCCTGCTTTAAATGATTTTCTTAACTTTGCAGCTTCTTTCCGCCACTTAATTTCCTGTAACTTGGCCTCCATCAACATTTTGCGAAAACTATATGCAAGTGGTTCCCTTTTCACTTTCAATGACTTTAAGTCACATAAGGATGTGAGCTTGATCTTCAATAAGTTAGAATTTAAGGAGAGAACCTAAGTGACAAGGGATGAGGGTGAATCAATTTTATGAAGGTCAATTGAATTTTTCAATTTAGATATCAGCAAAACAACGTCTTAAAAGAAAGTAACAATCAAAACCTATCAATTTATGGGACCTGAAGAGTACTTGCAGTGACCGTCAATGATTTTGTATTAGCGATCTCAGACAACCAGTTGAGTAGAAACTAATGAGGCTCTATTTCCATTGACATTATTTCGGCATCAATATCTACATGCTTAACATAAGAAAACTGCTCCCAGATAATCTCAGACACGGTTTACCAATAAAAGAAAATGGACCAATACTTGGAGTGCATAGATCAATTTCGTAAATATCATAGGAGTAATTATGCACTGTGAAATTGACAAGTGTGGCACTTGATATGCAAAAGGTTGGTGCATCCATCAAAGCACAACTACAAGGACCAAACTATTTAACCGGTTAAAGGTTGAAAATAACTCGACACTTGCATTATTACTGCTGGCACAAAAGCTTAAGATATGTTAAAGTCTCACATGAAAAGATTCTATGGGGAATAAGTTCTATGTTCGACAAATAATGGAGTCCTAACTAGTGGACATTGTGTGAAATAGCATAATTCACAACCTTTTTGAGTAGGCAAGGCTCAATGCAACCACACTTGCAACAATCTAGAGTGTGAAATGTGATAGAGGAATCATGGAGAGAAAAAACCTCCAGACATAAATTTGGGGAATATCTTAAATGTTCGAAAGTCATTGGAACAAAATGTAAGATTTGGAAGTTGTTTCCAAAAATATTTGTACCTTGGGGGAAAAATGCAAGTTCCAACGGCATCTTTGGCGTTCCAAAATGACAGTATGTGAAGGATAATATAGTCATGTAATCACTGAGTCTATCTTCGTTTTCACTCTCGTTGAGCATTAATCTCTTCGTCGGTGGTGGGATCATGGCCTCATCATATGGATTAGACATTCTGATTATAATCCCTAATAATCATAAAAGCTTAAAACAACACGGAATAATTTTCTTCAATAAAGCAATTATGCAATTCTATATTGAGCTTTGAAATTGAGAAAATCTTATTCGAATAATTGAAATGTAGATACAATCGAGAAAACCTAGAAAGTAGAATTGGGAATAAATTGAAAAAGAAAGTTCAAACGAGAGAAAAAATAAATACCTTGGTCGGAGCTTGTTTACAATATAAAATACTCACACCTCTCAAATCTCCATAACCAAATAGACCCTTACGATATAAGCTCTAAGAAAGAAAATATTGTGTTCGAAGTATGAACCCTGAACACCATGAGACTTTTAAGCTTACAAAAATAAAAAAGTAAATTGATTTTAAAAGCCTTCTCATCTCATAAATTAAAATATTTCCCCTCCGCTCTGCTCTTTTTCTTTGCTCGACCTCCCCTCTATTTTTGGAATCAAAGATACATGTAATTAAATTAAATTTTCTCCCCTCCTCGATTGAATCAAATGTAATCTTAAATTTATCAAACCATGGTAAATCTTATCTTTTTCAAAGAAATATTCATCAAATAATCAAATGGAATCAAAAAAGGAAATAATTATGAAATTTTATGTAGAAAAATTTACTTTTTACTATTTCAATAAGTTGAATGCATAATTTCCAAGATAAAGTTACTATTTTAAGTTTCTTATCAAGTGCCCTTAGGGCAATGGTTAGTATTTCCCATGATAAAAAAGTATCTCTATACAACCTTTAATATAAATCTTATAAAATAATTTGAAATTTATTGGCTTAATAGGGCATTTGGTCCTCTAATTAATTTCCAATTTTCATTTTGGTCCCATAACTAATAAAATTCACGTTTCGGTCTATCAATTATTCGTCCGTTAGTCAAATTGGTCCCCTCCGTTAGTTTTTAATGTTTAATATTTTTGATGTAATTTTAACCATTTGATTGCATGTTCATTGTACTTAATAATGAACCATCTGCACCTAATTTTTTTTCACTTTTCATCATCTTCCATCTTCTTCTTCCTCGTATCTTCATCATCTCTCATCATGTTCAAAAGGTTCAAACTTTTTCAGAATTTTTTTTCAATATTTTTAGTTAACAAAAATGAATTGTCTACAGAATTCAACATTTTCCAGAACGAAGCACATATAGATCACAAAGGAAAAGGTATAGAATTCAATACTTTCATGTTACTTAATATTTTCCAGAATTCGAGTAACATGAGTAAAAATTCAACCTTTCAACTAACAAAAAAAAAATTCAAGTAAAGATTCAACCTTTTCTAGAAGAAGAAAAAAATTCATCACCAACAATAAAAACCCTTAGATGGAATTTGGAATTAGAGTGAAAATTCAACTTTTTCCAGCAAAACAAAAAATCCAGAAACTTAAATCTTTTTTTTTAATCCTAAGATTCGTTCAAAATCCTCATATTTGTTCCAAATCCCTGATCTCTAAGATTCAAAAATGGTGTTTTAGCAGAAGGAAAAAGAAGCAGAGAAAGAAGAAGTAGCAAAAGGAAGAAGAAGATTAACAACACATCCAAACCCTTAGATTCATCAAATTGAACTCGTATGAAAGGGTTTTGAATGAGGGAAAATGAATCTTGTTGTGTGTTGTTTTTCTAAGCTTGGATAGAGAGAAAGAGAAGAGTAGTGTGAGCCGAGAGAAGATAGAGAGATTCATGAGTAGTTTTTTTTTTCGCTTCTTAAGTAATAATAATAAGTTTGTGTTGTTTGATGATGGGATGATGAAAATTACGTAATGAATTTTTAGGTGATTATGAATTTCAGTTTTTTTTGGGGTATGATGATGAAGATGTATGAAGAACATGATGAATTTGATGAAGAGGAAGTAAGAAGATGAAGAAAGGGGAAAATAATTAGTTTTTGATGGTTCACCGTATGATACAATAGTCATCTGTGATCCAACGGTTCCTATTTTCAAAAATATATCAAATGGTTAAAATTAAAAAAATTAATAAGGTCTATGGTAGACCACCTATAATGTTGGTCCATCTTAAACATTTGAGGTTAAAATTAACGGAACAAAACCAATTTAACTGACGGACGTATAATTGAGGATCAAAATGTGAGTTTTATTAGTTATGAGATCAAAATGAAAATTGGAAATTAATTAGGGGACCAAATGACCTATTAAGTCAAATTTATTAAATTGTTATATTATCCTTTTTATGGCATATGATCTTTCAAAACTATTTCACATCTCTAGGTCAATATAAACATGTCAAAATGAAAAGATTGTAGTAACAAAATAACAATCTCCCAATTTTAAAACAAGATTTGTGATTAGGAAAGCATATAGTCGAAACACAAAAATGACAAAAAATTAACTCAACCACTCAAATAGTTGGCACATGTGTGTGCCTAATGTTACTTTCACTTGATTCCTCACTTGAGGAATATTCGGAAATGTATACAGGGCTCCATATATGATTCAATCTAAATTATATCTTCATTATTGCATATATTTTTCAGAATTTTCTTTCACTTTAGTCAACACATGATCGAAGAACTTTGAAATCTCCAAACTTAATAATAAAATGGGAGGTGCTATACCTCGCGAATTGGTTTTTAAAATGAGTAGTGAAGGATTCATGAAGCTTGTTTTCTTCGCTATAACAAGCATTTCCCTGATAAAATTATGGATCATATCTTAGTTATTTTTAAGCACAACGATCTCTTCAAAAGTACATGTACTTCTTCCGGTCTCAACTTTGCTTATATATAAAACCAGATGGAGTATGGATGTTTTTGATATCACAAACAAATTTCACATTTACCAAACAACTTTTAATTGAAGAATATATTTTCATTATTTTCCTTAAAATAAAATGCAAAACATCGCGTAATGTGCAGGTCAAAATCTTGTTTAACATTTATAGATATTCTCGGAAATATTGACCTTGATGTTCGATCAAGGACTGCAGGCAAAGCTCATATAAATTTTTCTGTTGACTTTAATGATTTTTTAAGTCATAGTTTTATTTCATTTACACTCTTTGCTTGAAACTGCACAATGGCAATCAAAGGCAGTGAGTATAACAATGTAGCAGCAGCATTCAAAACAATAGGTCACCAATACAGCAACGACTAGTCTTGTTTGTTGACTAAGAAGCACCTAAATATTATTGATTAATAATCCATAAAAGAAACTAATCACTGATCAGCATGTATCTAAATATTTTTTTTTTTTTAAGTTTGCTTATAAAGTCATGGATCAAGCATGTTAATGAGCTAAAACAATAGACCTTTCTTAAATCTCCATATAGTAGCTAACAAAATCAAATTTCATCTACTACAAAATCAGCAAGAGGCACTAGAATGAGAATGTTATATATGATATTTCTCTAACCAAAGCCAATCCAAGTGTAATTTCCTACAGGTTAATTAAGGTTTACTGTTATGTCCTTAATTCTTGAAAAACATTTCTTGCCAATCCAATCTAGTGTGAGTTGCTAAGATCACCCAAGAAGAGGATTGAGGATCTGCCCAACAAAGAGGATTGTTCCGGTCAAATCTTCTCTGATTAGAAATAAGAAAGGGTGGTCGGCTACAAAGTCTAGTCAAGGAGTTATACCCTCGGTTCTCATTACAGCACAGGTCACAGCAGCAACTTCAGTGCCTTCTTCATTCACTTCAATGAAAGACTTGTGAAACATGTGGGAAACATAAAGGTCTTGATTTGGAGAGTCCACCATTTTTGCCAAACTTCCACGAGAGAAAGGTAAAACCACTCCTAACTCCTTCAGCATATTAGAAGTTTCAAGCCCAAGTGAAACATTGAATTTTGGAATTCTGAAGTCACCTACTTTGACTTTAGAATGACAAAGCTTGTGGTGTAGTAATGAAGATTCGGAAGCCACCTTCTCAACCAAAGCTGACAGTCCATCTTTTGCATTTGGAAGAAAAAAGTACATAGAGAATTGACGCTTATCTCGACCTTTCTCATAAGGGAGACAAAGCACTTTGAAACCATCAAAAGCTTTAATAAATTGATCTTTCTTGCTGGTCATGAAGGGGACCTTGACTGAACTACCACTATGAATGTGAAAATCGTAGTATTTTGTTTCTGAAGGATCAAACGGTTGATTCCATGCTCCCTTAAAGTACAATGCATTTCAAATATGAGTCTGGTTAAGTTGTTAACTGACCCTGGAGAAATAATTTCTTTAATAAGACCATTTGTCTCCTTTTCAGCCCATAAATTCACATCATTGGTCACTTCAGCAGCCTACAACATCATATCAAATTTAAAAATAAATTAAGCATTATCAAATTTAAAAATAAATTATGCAAATAGATAAGTTGAATTCTTTCGGCAAAGTATTGCAATAGAAGAATTTCTCTTTTTGTTAATCTAATTTTCACTCTTTGCGAAAGTTGTTTTTCATCAATTGTTCTCGTAGAAGTTGAATCTTATTGCTCTAGAATCATTGTAGTTTAATATTCGTATGCTATATGATCAGGATCTTGAAGTTGTTTTCTCTTTAACTAGAAAATTTGAAGAGGCTTTCTATTGAATCTTTGGAGAACTTAGTTGAGGTATTGTTTACACACACTTAGCATTATTCAATTAAATTTGGTAATGGCGTGAGGTTGTATCATAATACAAAACAATAATTATTAATGAAGAACCAAACAAGTTGTTTTCTCTGTAAGTTCTCTTTATCTTTCACTCATCGAGGAGACGTGGTTCTATGTCATTTTTGATCTAGAATCACTTCTTGCATCCTTTTTTCCCTTTCTATCATTCTAAATAAGTGATTCCCATGTATATAAGTTTTTCTTTTGTCCTTCAAAAAAAAGTTTTTCTTTTCTGTTTTCTTTTTTTTGTGATTCCGTTGTCTGAGTGTCGTGTTGTGATGTTTGTCGTCTTATGCGGTGTTGTTTCATTTCGTGTCTTGTTGCGGTGTTTGTTTGATTCATATTGAGAGATCAGTTTTAGTTAATCACAGATTCAATCAATGATTTAAGCGTCAACGTTGCAGATCTCAAAGCATGGGTATTCTGGTGATTTAGATTTTATTATATTATGCATTTTGTTGTTATATGCTATTAATTGTGAGTTTGTTCGCAGATCCATCTTTTACGATTTTGGCGATGTTGATCATGTTATTGTATGTGATGTAATTTATCAATTTGAATGAATGAATATCGTTTTGGTTTTGTCAAAAAATATCAATAATTAACGATGGTAAGTTGGTGCATTCATTCACAAAATAATTATAAAAAAAATTAGTGATCAATATGGCACTGTCAAGTCTTGCAACTATACATACCGTTGGAGACACTTTAGGTTGGACAATTGGTTTTGATTATAGCACATGGGCTAGTGACAAAACCTTTGCGGTTGGTGACAGTCTCGGTAAGTATTATTATTCATTAATCTTTCTTAATGAAACAATTTATTTGTTTGTAAAACTAATGTATATAACTTTACCACATACGGTGGATGAAGTGAAAGAAAGCGACTATAAATCATGCACAGCAAGAAATTTAATTAGTACGGACAATAGTGGTGCCACAATCATTCCCCTCAAAAAAGCAGGAACTCATTACTTCATATGTGTTGTTCCTGTACATTGCACAAGTGGCATGAAACTCTCTGTTAAAGTTAATGCTTCTTCTTCTGCTTCAGCTTCAGCTGCTCCTTCTGCAACACCGTCACCATCAGGAAAAAGTTCACCTTCTGATAGCACCCCCGCCGCAACAACCACCATTACACCCTCCACCACCACTACCACTACTAACATGCAAAGTGCATCTTTTGAGATATATATAGTTAGGACAGAGGCAGTGCTTCAATGGTTTATTTTTATTTTCCTGTTCAATATCATTATGAATATAGTATTAATTAATAATATATAAATCTTGCATTGTTTTTCTGTTTTTATTATTGTGCTTGAATATTGAATGATTATTGGTTACATAGATTTTTTTTTTTTCTTTTTTACTTCTTTGGTTCAATCTATATGGGGTCTTCTTATTTTGAGATAGGGTAAAGTCCTAACATTTAACCTGATAGACTTGGCAAATTGTGAAGGAATTGAAGAATTTACGATGGCAAAATCAAAGTAACTAAATACTTCTTGATATATAACGAAAACTTAAAATACCTCAATTCACTTTGTAAATTCTTCATGCATATACAACGCATTAATTTATAAATAAGATTTCCATAAAAATAAATTTACAAAGATTGTACAGCTGATGAAATTAAATAAATAATGAAAAATTATTTATAATTTTCTTTTAGCGTAAATTTTTTGTCACACGTAGTTTAATCCGCAAGTTAAGGGAACTGAAGAGTTATAACCAGGTTCATAGTTACTAGTAGTCTAGTCTAGTACCATAGTTAAAACTCATTTATTCCCTTTTTTTTTACTACTTTAGCATGAAGGAAATATTGTAACTGGAATTTGACCAACAAAAAGCATAGAGCCACCTCTTTAAAAAAAATAGAGCCACGTTATTTTTAGGCTTGTTTATGTGTCTCCTTGAAAACATATAAGGTAAAATCTCCGCCATTTTTTATTTTCGAAAGAAAGACGTGTTAATCATAACTAAGTCCGCGTGTATTTTGGTCGAAAGGTGGATGAATGTTTGTTAGGACTTAAGTCTATGAGGAGAGTCAAATCCAAAATATTAAGTCATTAGATGAGAGAATCTTATAGTTTAAGTACCACATCAAACATTTTTTATCTATTCGATGTAGGACGCCTAACACTGTTATCATGAGTTTAAAGTTCTTTGGCCATGATTTTTACAATATTTAATGTGTAGCTTGTGGATCCATTGTGGATTTTATAATACTAGTACTATATTGTTAATCAATTCATTTTTATAACCTTGCAAACGTGGGTCTGTTTGGTTGGGCGATACAATGCATTGGATTTTCCCCTTGAATATCACAACCAACAAAAATAAACAAATTTTTTTTGGATAACTATACATACAAATAGTCAAAATACAATAACAAAATACAACAAATAAAAATCGTAGTAATAAGCACAAGAAAAAAGTAATGTGCAATCTTACCAATTAGTAAACATTAATAAAAGAAAAAAAATTATATAAACTATCTCATCTATGAAAATCATATCGATCCAATTAATCTGGTCCCGATCTTAAAAGTTTGACATTCTTCACATCCTAATTAATAATCCTAATCTTAAATCTCCTATTTATCATTGATGGTTATGATGACATCAATGAAGTCATATTTTGTAGCTATAATTTCCAAATTGTCCAGCAAGGTACTAAATGACAAGTACAAATGAAATCTTGTAACAAAAAAGAATATTTAAGTGAAATATCAATGCATTCTCCTCATTTACCATATTCATCATGTTCCTGTCCTGAGGGTGCCTCTCAAAGACATTGAGCATGCATTACTGAAAATTGACTGAACTAACTTGACTTGGATCAATCACAACCCCGTGGACTGACCCTGACCGGCGTTGTCTTGCAGTAGGAGACGATGGTAGTTGGATCTTTTGAGGAATAGGAGCTTTCTGCGAGTGGCCAGCGATACAAAGGGCGCCAGTGTCATCTTGATCCCAGTATACTTCTACCATAAACCCTGTGGGATATTCAGCAGACTCTGATCCCGGAATTCCCACAATCATAGCTCCTACAGGAATCTGCACATTTATTTTATTCATCAGCAAAAACTAGCTTGATGTTACAGCTACAGCCTTTGTTCAATTGAAAACGAAAATAGTTTTGTACTTTTTTCCCCATGTGATGGATGTACTCTATGTAGCACCGACATTTCAGATTAGTTTATAAAATATACCATTCCTGTTTACTTTTTGCTAAAGAAACTAACTACAACATATTATAACTCAATCTCTTGAGAATTGAGACGCATTTACCGAAGAAAACGCGGTTACACTTACCTGCACAGACTCTCCAGATTTCAAAATCAAAGTCACTAAGTTCCCTCTTCAGCTGCAGCACTTTCTAGCTCTGCTTGTTTTGCAATATTCAAGAAAACTTCTTCAAGAGTTGTTAGACCAAGCTAGATGTCAGTTATGCCAAATTCTTCTTCTCTATCTTGGAGCTCTGAAAAAAATTCCTGGTATGGAAGCAACATCAGTATAAAAGAATATTAACCAATCGAAGTAAGCACAGTTTTGTGCGAGCATCGCATCAGTATAAAATACATGTATCATTCACAAATTTAAATTTAGGAGCTATTCTTCATTACGAGCTGTGACATTGAGCAATAGACAGGATTAATTTGAATAGGTTTTCATGCAGAAAGGAGATATTGAACTCGCCTAAAGTCAGATCGTTGTTTTCCCAGTTGAATTATTTATAATAAGTGTTATCAGGTTATAAATATGAACATAACTATTTTGAAGATTATTAAGCACAAAGTTTGAAACTGAGTAATGATTCAAACGTCATTAAGCAACATAATCATAGCAACTAGAAATTTTCAATATAAATCTGGTTAATTGTGAATCAGCTATCTAGAAACAATTAACATTCAAACCATGGTATTAAGCAGATCCAAAAGAAATGGAAACAAAGCCAAGAAAAGAAAGCTTACTGTAAGGAGTGCCTCTCTTTCATGAGGAATCACATAAGTTAAAAATTTATAGCTCTCCGCTTTTGGTACTATATCTAAACGCTGCAAAAATATTTCAGAGGTAAAAAACCAATATTTGTTTACTTGTCATGAAAAGATTTTAAAACATCACAAATGTTCATCTTACATTCTTAAAGAATTGCTTCACAGCCTCATGATGTCTTGTAGGTTTTGCATCACCATTTGCAGGAGTGTGTTCATTATTGTTTCCATAGAAGCTAATATCAGCAATAAAACCAGTACCAAAGCGTGACTTCAATCTGATTAAGGTACCAATGCAGCGGAGCCTTCCCTTTTCCATGATTCCTATGCGGTCACTTAGAATGTCAGCTTCTTCCATGAATGTGTTGTGAGAACAATGGCACGCCCTCTTTTTGCATTTTGAATTATGTCCCACATATGCCTCCTTGTTATTGGATCCATACCGGTAGTCTAAAAAATAGGAATGAAAAATTAAATCTTGTAATCCTGTTGAGAAAATATATGGTTTAAAGAATATGTCTTTTTTTTTTTGCATACCGGTTCATCCAAAATAACTAATTTAGGGTCACCGATAGGGGCAATTGCAACACTGAGACGGCGTTTCATTCCTTCACTGTAACTTCCAGATCTTACTTTGGCTGCATCCATGAGTCTCACGTCTGCCAATGATGTCTGAGTAATCTACATTTTTCAAAAAAGAATTAGAACTCCTAATAGTTAATAATAAAAATAAATGTGGATGACCGTGTGCATATCGTATAACTCAATGAACAGAACAATTTCAAGCCTGGAGCAGACATACTGATTTTATAGATGCTGGGGACAGGCCTTTAATACTAGCAAAGAGTTCGAGGTGTTCTTCACCAGAGAGTGCATCCCATAGGATATCAAACTGCAGATTATGAGATTTAGTGAAACAGAAAAATTCCAATTCATATGCATCTAGCAGATAAAGACCCTGGCAGATATAATGACGTATGATTTGTAAACTTAATTCTACAGTGTAAATTGTGTGTCATACAAGAATAATATATAGAATGAGAAAGAGAGATACCTGGGGACACACTCCTATAAGCTTTCGAATGTTTGACATGCCAGTGGAGCTTCGGATAGAATGCCCATAAATCAATGCTGTTTAGGAAATTTAAAAGTTATATACTCTTTCTTGATACCAACACGTTGATTACTTAATAGTCAATATAGCAGATTAAGGGAGAGATATAGAGGGAGGGATATATATATATATATATATATAGAGAGAGAGAGAGAGAGAGAGTATCACCATCTCCATCTGTTACTGGAGTTATCCCTGTCAAACAATTAATAATGGTAGCCTTTCCAGCTCCATTCGGTCCTAAAAGACAAAATAACTGATCCTTTGTAAAGTTCAACCACAAGCCCTGAAAATAATTTGAGATTAACACATTGCTCATCATCCAAGCATACCTCACTCCAATCAGGAGGAAATTACAATCATTCACAAATTTTCATATTAAAGCATGCAATTTACTGCAGCAATTAATGTTATATGTATCGGAATAAGATCCATCTTGTGATAGGAAATGCTTTACCTTAAGAGCATGGTAAGGAGCACTTCTTTTACATTTACAGCAACCAATGTTATATGTACCGGGATAAGTCTTTACGATGCCATGTAACTGAACAGCAACGTTTGCATCAACCACGCCTTGTGTTAGTCGCTGTTTCACAACATTTTCTTCTTCAAGGACATCTTCATCTTCTGGCATACTATTCTCTTCATGTCTATATGCAACTACAAACCCCACCCTCTATGAAAGGAAGGTGAAAAAAACGGGTTAGAAGATTTTTCTTAAGAAGGGTTAGAAGAATTAATCCAGCATAAAAGCAATGTTCCGCAAATCAAGTGTTAACACTCCGAGTTTACCGAGTTTACGTTTTTAGGTATCAAAATCGTGTTAACTCGGAGGTAAACTCGGTTTATGGTAAAATCAGAAGGTTTGACGAGTTTGACCGAGTTACACTCGTGTAAACTTGACCGAGTTTTACGAGTTTACATCTAAAAAAGAAAGAAATTGGCGTTTTTTTCGGGTCCATTTTTTGCAAAGCCCAATTCCTTTCTACACGCCGAAAGACTGGAACGTTTACCGAATAATTACCTTTATAGCAACACGTTGTTCCTGAAATGAAACTTTTCTTTTTCTTTCTTCTCTGAGTTCTCAAACCATGAATTCTTCTCTGAGTTCTCAAACCATGAACAGGGTAGCACATACCAGTTAGGGTTTCGACGCCGGTTAGGGTTGCGGTGGTGGTGTTTGTTGACATTTTGAAAAAATTAACTAGTTTATTTTCTAGATAATAACAATTTTAGGAACTTGTGAAACTTGCTTTTTTGGATGGCTTAAACTTAGAGACTTATGATTTTGTGCGTTAATTTTTGTATTTTGATGTTAAGTTGAGCATAACGTTTTATTATGGTAGTTTGGTATAATTTGTCTTTGTAATTAAGTCATGTTTTGCACTATTGACCTATTTACAATATTATATTAGGTTATATATGTCATGCATGTAATAAATTTAATATGATTTTTTAATTTTAAGTAAACTCATACGAGTTCTCGAGTCGAGATAAGTTGTAAAACCTTCCATAAAAAAACTAATAACAAACACAACTTAAAAAATATTCATCACCTTTCACTTTTTATTCTCCGTTTCCCGTCCAATAACGAGGATTTAGAAAGTATAACACAGATTTTCTCACACCCATTGCATTTGGGATTATATTGTCAAAGTAGATGGCTAGAACGAACCACGGAAAGGATGTGACCAGAAGCCATTTATAAATATCATTCTGTCAACGAAAGAAGATATACGTAAGTATTGCATCGGCGCATCGAAAACTGAAGGGCGTGGAGGATTAAAAGGAATTAATATAGAACAATGGAACATAATAATCATCTAAAAGGGAATAGAAAGTCAAAGTATTCTTAAATTGAAACAAGTTTTGGTGTTGGGATACAAAAATCAAACTCAAATCACTGAATACGTACAATTGTCATCACACAGCCATTGTCGTTAGTGGTGCATGATCCACGTTTACTCCAGCTAACACCATTATCTTCAGAGGTAGAAACAGCGTGTGAAAGCACACGCAGGCCTTGAGCAAAAGGATTAGGCGGAAACAATGACCATAAATTTCGGACAGTAACAGAGAACATATAATTGTAAGGAAACCCTGCTTGCACCACGAGCTGCAAGTCGATAAAATAACAGACATAAAAGAACATGAGCATCCATTGTTTTCAATGTACTCAATAAACCTTGTTCTGAAAGAATGAGAAGTGTTGGTTCATGCCTGAGTCACGTAGCCGACTATAAATATGGAGAATCCAACTGTTGTTGCCGAAGATGGTTTGCTAATAAAAGCCGATAACATGAAGGCCAAACCAGTCTAAAACAAAAGGAGAAAATACTAGGAATC
Organism: Medicago arabica; assembly: GCA_946800305.1. Taxonomy (NCBI): domain Eukaryota; kingdom Viridiplantae; phylum Streptophyta; class Magnoliopsida; order Fabales; family Fabaceae; genus Medicago; species Medicago arabica. The sequence continues at coordinate 55,063,132 of OX326967.1, forward strand.
AGAAGGAAAAAAACCTTCAAATTCATAGAATACAGAATAGACCCAAATGAAAAAAACAGAAAGTATAATAAATGGCAAAGTTATAAGATTCTCACCATGTTAAGTTCAAATAGGAAGAACAAAAAGAACAGAACAGCGAAACTGTTTTTCAAAAAGAAACGAAGCTGAAACATCATGCCACAGAGAACTACCAGAATAGATGATAGGAGTGTAACAACTGTTTCCCAGGTTAGCCATGATAATCAGTATGCAGAATCGTAAAGCCCCATCATAGTCATTGCCTGTCCAAAACAAAAATGCCATGAAAACAACAAGCAGGATTACAGCGAAAAAATAAACAAACAAACTCATTCCTGTCAAATTTTACAGTAGGAGAAAATTAATGCAAAAAACCCCCCACTTTAATTCCTATTGATCTTAGTATTTTCTCATGAACTAATGTCTACTAATTCTAAGGACTTATACATATGACCAAAATTTGAAGATGAAATTTCTGTGTTCTCCACATACACAGGATATCAATGTTTAATACTTCACCATATATGACTACACCATACCTGGCGAAGTTTGAGCTCTTTCTCAGCGACCAAAGAACTCATCTGAAGAACAAAATTAAACATAGCAATTGCAAGAAAAAATGCTGGACCTATTGATCCAACAGCAGAGGGAGGACTCATGGCTGGGTGCGCAAATTCCTTCAAAAACACATTCCACTTGAAGCTTGGGTCTAAAAAGTATGTAACAAGTCAGCAATTATAATTTAGAACATGTATTTGATCACTAACAAAATTTTAATCAAATAAATACAATTTTAGTAAGGTTTCAAGTAATTATAATTTCATCTAAGTCGCTATGACATCAGTGTTTTTTATATCTCTACAACTGCAATATATGCTATATCATTCTTTCCAATATAAATAGTGATTTTGATTATACCTCCAATAAGAAATCTGGCGATTTCACGTTCAGCAGCTAACTGAAGAGGAAGTTGAAATGAAAAATTAGGATCTTCATATTTCCCTTGCTTCTGAACACTAGTGGAATTAGTCTGAATCCCATAACTAATAACACCATCATACTTTTCCCGAAAATGAATCGCACCAGGACATTGCATAGGATTATTAAGAAACCACTGATCAACTAGTACTTTATTGCGAAATGACTTAACCTTAGAGATAGGTACAGGTCTACCAGGGTTATTATTCATGATACGTTCTACGATGGTGTGAAACTTCGGGTTAGTATCACCGCTCCAGATAAAATCATAACAAGGTTCTTTAACGAAGAATTTGTGTTCGCAGGATGGGATTGGTGGTGAAGGTTTTGGCGAAGGGTGTGTTGTTGACTTATATTGCGTAGTTGTTGAGGTTTGTACTTCGATCGCTTTGTCTATGGTGAATATTAGGAAAATGAATATGACTGGGGAGAGTATCTGGAGAAGGATAGATGTCTTGCTTCGACACGAGAGTAATATGTTTTTCTTTAGCAGTGCTTTGTATTGTTGTGTTTTGTCACTCTCTGTAGTGTATGTGAGAGTATAAAAAAAAGAGATATATATTATAGAGAGTGGCAATGGAAATTTGGAAATAACTGATTCATGGTTATTATGGTTATTTATTATGCCAAGTAAATCATTATTTTTCTAAAAGTGGAAAGATATTCGTATGGTTTTAAAGGAAAAAAAATATGGAAAATATGTTAATTAGTTACAAATACCTTAACAGCGTTAACTAAGCGAATAAGGAGAAATTAGTTGAAAATATGTTAATGCCGTGTTTGGTAACACAAATAAGCTAGCTTATAGCTTGTTGGATTAGCTTATAAGCTCGTTGGATGAAAACGTGACGTGTTTGGTAACAAGCTTTTCTCATGAGCTTATAGCTTTTTGTGAAAAGCTATTTCAAGTAGCTTTTTAGCTTATAGCTGGTAGCTTTTTATATTTTCTTCCATTTTTAACCTCATTATTTTAATTTTATTATATTTTTAATAAAAAAAACAACCCACAATCATATATAACTACCTGAGGAAAAAAAAACATAACTACCCACTTTTTATATTTAGGTGCAACCAGCATGTTGCACGTTATTATTATCTTGCTCTATTTTCCTTATTACCTCATGTTCTAGTTTTTTATATTTTTCTTATTACCTTGCTCTTAATTCATGCAATATAATTATAATTTAAAATAAAATATACAATAAATAGTGAAGCAAAAGTTTAGTAAAAATAATGTTAATTGAATTCATAAAACACATTTATCATTTTCGGGATGAAAGTAATTTGAAATACATTTAAATATTTAAAAAGAAATAAATTAAGTAATTTTTTTATGTATATATTTTATAAAAAATAATAATGTCCTTTTATGTCATTTTATATCAGCCACTTCAACAACTAATTTTACCAAACACATTATTTTTAATAAGCGAGTTTTTCAACAATAAGCTACCAGCTATCAGTCATCAGTTATAAATTAGTTTTTCAGCTATCAGCTAGTTTTTCAGCTATCAACTAGCTTATAGCTTCTTTTTACCAAACAGAGCTTAATACTAAATATGTTAATTAGTTACAAATACCATAACCCCGTTTGTTTGTCTTTTTTTAATTTGAAAGGACAACCCCATGTTAATTTATTTGACAGAAAATTTTGTTAATTTTTTTTTATGATTTAAAAAAAAAAAGTATATGTAATTTATACCTATATATAAATGGACATATGATCCTTCAAAAAAAAAAAATAAATGGATACATGATTTTGGTCTGCCTATTAATTAAAAAAATATTTTCATATGTCTTTTATCTTTCAATTATATCCTTCATTTAAACTATTCTCATTTTTAATTTAAATAGTCGGTTAATAGAAACGGTTCCACTAAAATAAGAACAATACAAGTTAAACTTTATTTAATTATGATATATTTTAAAACCGACTTGAGTTGTCTGATAGTGTTGACTTGGGACCTTAAACTCAGTCTGTTCAATTCTCCTGTGCCGATTTGTGGAGTCTAATTTGGATTCCAAAAAATTATAAGCAAATATAATAAAATAACTACAAAAACGAACACTGATATGTTTATTTTAACGGTGTTGAAGATGAACTTGTTTTATCTGCTATCGTTTTTTTTTTAGGAGATTGAAAGTTGTCGATTTCATGAAAAATTTCTAAGAGAAATTAACTAAATTTAAATAGAGTTTGAATTGACCGTACACAAGTTTGAAACAAGTATATTTTTATGGTAAAATCTTAATGTTCTCACCAGTTGGCACAAGCTAACCTAAAATGTGTCATCAAGAAAACCAAGAAACTGATAGTCAAACAAAAGGTCCCTCCTTTGCATGGCACAACATATCAGTCACCAAAGTTTCATTCTTGTAACCTTTTGGTACTACAAATGATTAAAGAATCAATGCACACACACATTTTTACAGAGGGATCATCCACTTAAGTCGAGACTAGACACAATCATGCACAATTTATTTCTTTACCCAGGAGACTTGTAATCTATCCACAAATAATTAGTTATAACCAAAGAGACCTTCAGAAACTGAAACTGAGAAGGACACAAAAACAAAAAGACAAGGATCGTGCTAATAAGTGTCCTTATGGCACTTGATAAGGATTCAAGAAAAGAAGAAACAATTGTTAAGTTTTATGTAGAAAAAATCATTATCTTAATATTTCAAAATGTTTAAATACACAATTCGCAGCATAAAATTTCTACTGACCAATTATAAGTTTCTCGCTCTACAAGGTAGCGTCAGCTTCTGCTGAGGGCGCATTTTGAAGCAAAAAGTCCACTATTCCATCAGGTATGGGTGAAGATGGTTTCAATCCTTTTTCATATTCTGTTCTTACCTTAGCAGCTTCTACCTTTGACTTGACCTTCTGTAACTTATATTCACACAGTGTCATCCGAAATTCATATGAAATTGGTTCCAGAATCACTTTCAGTGACTTCAAGTTACCTAGGAAACTGTGATTACCCTTCATTGGATCCGGAATTAAGGAGAGAACCTGAACGATCATAAATGCAAGCCAATTGATTTTTTATAAAATTAAGAATTAAATAATTTGGCATCTTACGAAGAAAGTAAAAATAACCTCAAAACATGCTAAGTTACGGTACCTGAAGAGTAGTTGTAGAGACAGTCAATTATTTTATATTAGAAAACATTTGGAGCCAGCAAAATAGAATCAAAGGAGGCTTGTTACGATATGAAAATACTTCTGCATCAAAATATAGTGAATATTTGATTAGTTGGAAAGTCTGAAGAATGCAATATAAGAGAAGGAAGATGTTTCCAACTGGAAGACAGAATGCTGGTTTGAACCGCGTGTTTGGTATTCAAAAGTGATGGTATGTGAATGATAACACGGTCAGGTAAGTTGTTTAATCTGTCTGCATTCTCGCTTTCGCTGTCGTCGTTGAGTTTAACTTTCTTTGTAGTTGGCTGAATCATTATCTTATCCACTGCATTAGACATTCGGATTTGAGCCTAATAATAATAGAATGGCATGTTTTTTCTCTATTTTTTATATTAAGACATGTTTTTTCTTTTATTAAATTTCTTCTATACTTTTGATTTTAAAAATGCATTTATGTTGCCACTACATCTCAACTGTGGTTCGACTTTAGTCATGTTCGTTTTTGCTAGTTGTTTCTCTGTTTTTATCTTGTTTCTAACTCTATTAACAACCTACCGAACCTACTTACAACTGGGTTATGCTTGGATAAGCGGTCAGGGCCGGCCCAACAGATTAAGATTAAGAGGCATAAAACAAAAAAATTAATGTAACCTTTAAAAATATATTTTTTAACAAAATAGTTATAAAAAAAAATCAATTTTGAGGAGATCAAAATTTGAATTCATGACCAAGAGTAATTGAGGTATTTTTGGTAACCAATTAAACTATGTAAACGTCTATAATTTATCTGTTGTATAATATATTTATAACCAAATTAATTTTTTTAGAGACCTTTTTTTTCGCCAAAAATTTTGAGGCCTAAAACTCTTATTTGGGTTGTTTGGCCTTTAGGTCGGCCTGAGGGTAAAGGAAGGGGAAGAAGGAATGTCATGTCACCCTTTATGGGTATACAAGTTAGGGCTGGACAGATTTGAAAAAACCGACCCAAACTGGCAGAACCGGATGGGCCGAAGCATGCCGGTTCTGGTCGAGCTGTTAAAACGGGTTGATCAGTCCATATTAAACGGTTTGGTGTGATTAATCATGGTCGGTTACGGGTTGTAATATCCAACCCATGGAAAACCGATTCCGACCGAGTCCAGCCCACATCACTAATGTTCAGCCCAAAGTCCAGTTCAGCTCACATATATAAACTTAATGTTCAACTGAAACCCTAGTTTTGTTCATTCCTGTTTGTCTGTTCCTCTGTTGCGGCTGCTATTCTTTTCCATACACCAGAAATCGTTCCTTTTCTTCAATCAAACTAGCAACAAACCCATGCTAAGCACAGGCCTGTGCTCTGCACGGGTTAATTTGAAGTGGGAGTTTAGCATCAAAGCGCATTGCAATGTTATATAAATTGAGAAATAAGAAAATTAATGATAAAGTCGACGCTAATGATAAAAGGGCAAATTACATTGACTTCCCTTGAGATTTTCTTAAATAATACAAGCATCACTTCTAATTTTCAAATACACCAATCTCCCTTCATTTTTACCCATTTCAATAACTTTGTAAATATATAATTTAATTTAAGTCATTTTAGTTTGTTTGTATCTGTTTTCTCTTCTCACAATTAAGTTAAATGAGGTTTTTTTCTCGCGATGAAGAAACAATAACAATATTTGTTTTTACCACCAAATAGAATCAACCATCAGTAATTACAGAAGAGGTCAAAAGAGAATATAGAAATGAAAAAAAATTGGTGGATGAACATTATGGTTGATCAATGAAAAGAAAATAATCATTGATATATATGTTTTATTACATTAGAGTTTAAATATTAAACCACCTGGCTGAGAAACAATAAGATCGGAAAAATCACGTAAGTGATAAATGAAAAGAAAAAATGGTCGAAAATTAAGTGAGTTCATACTTGTATGAAGAAGTTAATTGCTAAAAATTATGAATTAATAAAGTTTAAATCATGATATTATAAGAAAAATGTTTGTCAATTTGATAAAAAAAAAAATGGGAGATTAGTGTTTAGTTAAAAATAAAGCGGATGTTTGTGTTATTTAAGAAGATCTTAAAAGAGATTACAGTGATTTACGCATGATTTTTTTAAAGAGTAATTTACCCATGATAAAATGATTGAAATAGTTGTTATTTAATATTATGAAGTGATAAACTAAAAATATGTAAAAATGTTAAAAATAATAAAGATTTCATTATTGATAAAGATGTCTCTATGAGTCCCGTGTATGAATTGTACAACTATATTAATTATTTAATGACTCTTTTATAATTTTTTCAAATAACTAATAATCTACAACAATAAAAAAATATTATTTTATAATATGACATGGTCTTCCTACTTTGATTCTTTTGAGATCTGCTTGATTTCCTGCACTCTGGTTCTACTCTGAGTTGCGATCATGATTAGTAAAAAAAAAAATTAGGATAGAATGGGATTGATCCACATTGCCTGATTTATTATGTTGTATCCATGTTTTGAGTTCTACCTGAGTCAGGTCTAATGTCCTCAACTTCTTTATCTATTTCTTTTATTTAATATAATTTTTCGTTTAGATTTTTTGATTGATGAACCTGGTTTTTTTAAAAATTATAACAAACAAATACAATGCATTTTAAAGTATTTTTTAGTCTTATAGCAAACATGCAGTGCTTTGTTTTTTTTAAATTTTGAAATATGCAGCGCTTTGTTGATATATAAATAAATAGTATATAATTATATTTACGTTGTAAATATATTTTAACTTAGAGAATAAGTTACTTAGGATATAATATTATATTGAATATTCATTCTGTAAATATATTATAGTTTAGTCCCTAAGCTACTTTACGCCTAAATTATAAAATTATAAATCTTGTGTTATGCACGGTATTTCAACATATGTCTCTCTTTTTTCTCTTATTCAACAAACTTGTTTGTTAGGAATTAAAATAAAAATAATATTGAAATTCAATAATTTAGTGATTTTTTGAAATTTTTATAAAATAAAAAAAAATCATAATCTATTTGTGTTCATTTAGATACATCAATATAAAATATATATTTTTGTTAAAAAATCACACCAATCTTTTGAAAATTTATTTCCTCTCTTATAGTTAAATAGGATCTTTTGTTACAAAAGACACAAAAATGTAAATATATGTTGAGGTGTCAAAATATTAAGATAGGTCAAAATTGTGTTTTTTCTATCATTAACTTTTATAATTAGAGAAAGATAATAATAAATTGTTTTCAACTCTTTAGATATTTAGAAGTTGTATTATAGGAAAATTTGTTTTGATTGGGATTAAGATTATGTTTATTTGTATTGGGATTAAGATTAAGTTTGTTTGTTCTTTAAAAATGATTAAGTTAGTGTGTTTTATCGAGTGAGTTTGTTTTAATTTGTTTTGAAGAGAGAAAAAAATAGGGGAAGGTTGAAGCAAAAGACACAAAACGATATAATTTTGATGACATGTCGAAAAATTAAGAAGGGGTGAGATTTTATTTTTGGTAGACATTAAGTTTCATAATTAGAGAATAAAGAATAGATGACACAAAAAGGTAAATATATGTGAAGGTGTCAAAATATTAAGATATGACAAAACTGTGTTTTTTCTAATAATTAACTTTCATAATTAGATAAAGATAATAATAGATTGTAAATTGTTTTTAATTTTTTAGATATTTAGAAGTTGAATTATAGGAAAATTTGTTTTGATTGAGATTAAGATTAAGTTTGTTTGTTTTTAAAAAAGATTAAGTTATCAGGTGAGTTGTTTAAATTTGTTTTTAAGAGAGAAAAATTAGGGAGGACTTGAAGCAAAAGACACAAAAGGATATAATTTTGATGATGTGTCGAAAAATTAAGAAGGGGTAAGATTGTATTTTTGGTAGACATTAAGTTTCATATTTAGAATATAGACATCATCCAAAAACCCATAAATCACAAACCAAAAACCCATAAATCACAAACCAAAAACCCATTGTTCCTCAATCCACTTTCTAAGGTTTGTTATACTCACAATTCGTCAATACAACTCAACTAACTCAACTGTCTATTGTAGGATACAACCTCAAGCATTGGCTTGGATATGCTTAAGACATACATCTAGAAATGGCTTTCATTGAAGAATCTATGAATAATTTGGCACTGTATATTAATGTCAATCAGTTATATATGCTTGGTTGCACTTTCACACTTTGTACTTTCTAAGATCTCAGATACAAAACAGAGAGGTTTGTATGCTCTATACAAAACTGAATTAACCGAACTAAACCACACATTCGACCGGTTTAACCGTCTACACCGAACCAACTAAACCGATGCCTAAGTTGGTCGGAAATGGTTTAGGGATATGCAATCGTTGGTTTAAATGGTTTCAAGCTTTGGGACCGATTTCGAACCTAACCGACCGACTGTCCATCCCTAATACAAGTGCAGGGAAGATTGAACTTCTAAAATATCATTAAAACACAATACTTGCCAGTTGCCACCCCTTATTTTCACTGGTTAAACAAAGACACTATTGCAAGAGATTGGGATTTTTATACTTTAAGCATATCTAACCTTTATAGTTTTCAATAATAACAGGTTTGATGCTATCGCTCACCACATACTCAATAATTATTAAATATCAAGGTCCACTCATTCAAAAGCATCAAATTAAAATGATCCAAAATGTAGGTATTTCCCAAGAACACAAGAAAAAAGTCAAACATTGCTGCACAAAACTGGAATCTAAAATTAAGTGAATCAAATGAGGTTCATGATATAAATCTAATCCAACAACAACAAAAAAAAAAAACTTCATATTAGCGTCTTCTAGGCACGGGATGGAGGAGCTCCGGGTGCAGCAGGGCGTGGGGCTTGACCGGGCTGGCCGGGCCTGGGTGCATCATCCTTGAAAAGAATTAAGTAAATCAATTAGACACCACCAAATGAAATATATAGCATAATTAAGAAATATAGAAGAAACTCAACTACTGATCAAGCACTTCCAACAATTTCATAGATAAAGTCTTGTCTTGGTATAATATTATAGCACATCCTCCAAAAGTAAAACATGCATCATATATCATACATATACACTAACACTACTACCCACTCAAGCAACAAGATATATCTTCAACCAAAAGAGAGAATAATCAAAATATGAAATCAAAATTGGGATATTTTGAAGAAAAAAAATAGTTGGCGTTTGGCAGAGGATAAAAGTCATCCTATATGATAACTGGAATTCACAATCACATTATCAAACGACTATAACCTTCAAACAGCATGAAAAGAAAATGGCATTAGCAGTCTATAAAAGAAATGTACTATTGACGTATCACTTGAGAAAGGATAGGAAAACATTGTTCCAAATGTCTAAATCAAGTTATCAATTTTTTAGTGTTAATGATGTAGCACATGGCAATGCAATTTGCACCACCATCCTTGATTCACTACTTCATTCTACTGGTTATATAAACCAAGAGCCTATTTGGATAAACAACTTATTTGCAGCTTATTTGTACCTTTTTCTTCAATGTACTTGTATCTCATTACTAATCAGGATGGTCTGGTGTACTGTATCATTGAAAATTAATAGAAACATGACTATTGAATATATTCTTAAGACAAAAAAATCAAGTTAAAAAGTTAAATTTAATAGAAACAATCGTATGATCAACATTAAGAACAGAATAGAAAACTATAGGTTAGTTTGTGTAATTGTTTCAACAATCACTTATTGAAAAAAATAAAATTGGGATAATAACTGACTGAAATTTGTAAAAAACATTAAGCACAAATTAAAATGAATTTATGCATCTTAAATATTTCACAAGTTCCCTCCTTTAACTTCTCCATGAATATCAATAAATTTATAAGGACTTCTTTGTTTGTTAGAAAAACTAATACTTATCTTAGTTGCAAAGTTCCTGGAAGCTAGATACTAATTCAAAATGGTCCTATATGTGATTTAAGATGCACTCTTACAATTTATGTTGACATATGTGTGCAATTTATTTGTTTACCCAAGAGACTTATAATTTATCTACTAGTATTAAGTTATGACTCTGAGAGGTTGCCTTGAGCAATCTATGAAGTCAACTACTGCTGAGGGCGAATTTTGAAGCAAGAAGTCTACTATTCCATCAGGTATGAGTGAAGACGGCTCCAATCCTTCTTTGAAAGCTTTTCGTATTTTTTTTCTTTCATTCTTTGATTTGGCCTCAGGTAACTTGGCATCCATCAGTGTCATGCGAAATTCATGTGAAAGTTCTTCCTTTTTCACTCTCAACGACTTCAAGTTATGCAAGGAAGGTAGGCTAATCTTCAACAGATTAGGAATTAAGAACAAAAACTGAGCAACAAAGGATGCAAGTGGCTTAGTCAAAAGCAAGTAAATTAATTTTTGATAAAATTAAGAAATAAATATTAAGGAATCATTAAAAAAAAAACCTCAAAACATGTTAAGTTAATGTACCTGAAGAGTAGTTGCAGAGACAGTCAATGATTTTATATTAGCAAACTCTACCAGCCAGCTAAATAGAAACAAAGGAGACTTCTCATTATAATGAATTACTTCTACATCGATAACTACGTGTTTAAGAGAAGAAACATTGCTGCCATAGAGTCTCTGGAAAGGTGTACCAGTAAAAACAAACGCACAAAGACTTGGAGTACATAGCTCAATTTCGTAAAAGTTGAATCTATCAATATACATAGTTAAATTGACAAGTGTATCATTTGATATGCAAAGAGTTTGTTCACTCCACACTACACAATTTGAAATGAGCAAACTATTCAACCTATTAAAGGTCGAAAATGGCTCGGCGCAGCCATTATCACCAACATAAAATAAAAAATTCTCTAGTTGCAAGTTGGTTAATGCAGGCAAATAGAGATTGTCACCAACAACAACATACTGATTGTCACCAACAACAACAGCAGCACCACTACGGGCAGCAGTGGTTCTGGTGGAGGTGGCCCTGGTGGTGGTGGTTGCCCTGGCGGTGGAGGTTCTGGTGGAGGTGGCCCTGGCGGTGGCAGTTCTGACAGCGGCGGCCCTTATGGCAACAATGATGGCTATTCTAATACTCTCAAGTTTGAAGTTCAGCGCCTTGATGGGAAAAATTACATGGAGTGGTCCCAAATCGTAAGACTAATACTAGTCGGTAAGGGAAAACTTGGCTTCATCACAGGGGAAATCCAAATGCCTTCAACAATAGATCCGAATTACAGATTTTGGAAGTCTGAGAATTCAAAAATTATTGCTTGGCTGTTGAGCACTATGGAGCCAACAATTAAGAAGCCCTATATGTTCTTGCCAACCGCAAAGAATGTTTGGGATGCTGTTAAAGCCACATATTCTGATATTCAGAATTCTTCTCGAATTTTTGATCTCAAATCACGATTGTGGTAGGCCAAACAGAGTGACAGGGATGTGACCGCTAATTATAATGAGTTAATGGCGTTATGGCAGGAATTAGATTTATGCTATGATGATAATTGGAGGTGCACTGAAGACAGTGTTTTGTTTCTCAAGAGACAAGAGAATGACCGAGTATTTGTGTTATTGGCTGGTCTTAATAATTGTCTTGATGAAGTCCGAGGCAGAATACTTGGAAGAATCCCATTACCAACGCTTCAGGAAACTTTCTCAGAAGTTAGAAGAGAAGAAGCTCGACAAAGTGTTATGATGGGTAAGTCGGCTTCTATTACGGAAAGCTATGCTTTGGTTACCAAGGGTAATGAAGAAGGAAAAAGAGATGGAAAGAAACCATTATGCGACCATTGTAACCGTCAATGGCAGACCTGTGATACATGCTGGAAGCTTCATGGTAAACCTCCAAACTGGAAGTAAAAAGGAGGAAAGGAAGGTCGTTCTCTCCAGGCTACGACTTCTGATCAGGAGCATCAATCTTCTTCAAGTTCATTTCCTTTCACCAAGGAACAATTAGACCAACTGTACAAGATGTTTGGGTCTCAAACTTCTTCTTTCTCTATAGCTCAGAAAGGTAATTTCCCCATTACTGCTCTTGTTAGTGTCAAACCCAGTCCTACTTGGATGATTGATTCGGGTGCTACGGATCATATGACTGGGGAGTCGAGTCTGTTTTCGTCTTATAGTCCATGTGCAGGTAACCACAAAATTAAAATTGCAGATGGCTCTCTTTCAGCCATTGCAGGAAAAGGTTCTGTCATTCTGTCACCTTTGTTAACCTTGAAAAATGTCTTACATGTTCCTAAATTGTCATATAATCTAATATCTATTACCAAGTTAACAGAGGATACAAAATGTCAAGCTAACTTTTTTCGTTCTCATTGTATATTTAAGGATTTGAACTCGGGGAAGATGATTGGCAATGCTAAAGAGAGTGAAGGACTCTACTACCTTGACAATGGACCCAACTTCAAGGATCAACCTCAACAAATAAGTACCTGTTTTGAATCTAGCTTTGTTTTTTCTAATAGTGGTGACATTATGTTATGGCATTTAAGGCTAGGACATCCTAGTTTTTTCGTATTTGAAACACTTGTTCCCTAAATTATTTTCTAAGAAGGATCCTACTTTATTTCACTGTGAAACTTGTGAATTTGCTAAACATCATCGTTCATCTTTTTCTACACAACCATATAAGCATTCAAAGCCTTTTGCAGTTATTCACAGTGATGTTTGGGGTCCTAATAAAATAAGCACTTTTTCAAATAAAAAATGGTTTATAACTTTTATCGATGATCATACCAGAATTAGTTTGGTTTATTTGTTAAAAGAAAAATCAGAAGTTGGACAAACTGTTAAAAACTTCTATAAAACGGTGCAAACCCAATATCAAACAAATGTTCAAGTCTTCAGAAGTGACAATGGTACATAATATTTTAATATGGTTTTGTCCGATTTTTTCCATGAAAATGGGGTTATTCATCAAAGTTCTTGTGTTAATACACCCCAACAAAATGGAATTGCAGAGAGAGAAAATAGGCACCTTCTAGAGGTTGCAAGAACTTTACGCTTTGCTAACAAGGTTCCAAAATATTTGTGGGGTGATGTTGTTTTGACTGCTGCATATTTAATTAATCGTATGCCGTCTAAAGTTTTAGATTTCAAAACCCCTCTTGATATTTTCAAAAAATATTTTCCTCTGAGTCGCATGTTTGCCGAATTACCACTAAAAGTTTTTGGTTGCACTGCTTTTGTTCAAGAACATAAACATATCGGCAAACTCGAGCCACGAGCCATCAAATGTGTTTTTATTGGTTACTTTAAGTGATGTAGTGTTGTCACAAAATTCTGAGACTAACATTGGTGCACCAAAAGAAAATGCCCAAGAATCGATAATGGAACTCAATCCGCCTATGAATGAGGTACCTACGAATTATGGGGCAACATTTTCAAATCAAAACCATAACGAACAAATTCTTGATATCGATAGTAATGAGGAAGAGCCTGAAATGCCACAACAAAATGACTCAAATAAAGAAACACAAAACAGGTTCAATAGCGGTGATCCTATTTGGAAGGGAAATATCTATGAAAGAAGGGACCATAAAAGGGGAGATGAAGGACCCATTCTCCAGCCATGCCAAGAATCTGAACCAAGAAATGATCCTAATCATCATCCAAATCCTGGTAAGTCTTCTATTTCTAAGTGTCGTGGTAAGTCTTCTATTCCTAAGTGTCGTGGTAAGTCTTCTTCTATTACTACAAGTACTGATCCTGATTTACATATACCTATAGCAATTAGGAAACCGGTTAGATCGTGTACCAAACATCCGATGTCTAAATTTGCATCATACTCAAATTTGTCTTCTTCATTTGCTGCGTTTACCTCTCAGTTGTCTGCCGTAGAAATTCCCAAAAATGTACATGACGCTCTAAAAATTCCAAAGTGGAAGGAAGTTGTTCTAGAGGAAATGAGAGCTCTTGAAAAGAATAAAACTTGGAAAATCATGACTTTACCTGCAGGAAAAAATACCGTCGGTTGTAAGTGGGTCTTTACGGTAAAGTATAACTCTGACAACACAGTTGAAAGATACAATGCACGCTTGGTTGCTAAAAGATTTATTCAGGCATATGGCATCAACTACTCAGAGACTTTTGCTCCTGTTGCCAAATTAAACACTATCAGAGTTCTCTTGTCCTTGGCAGTGAATTTAGATTGGCCTCTTAACCAACTTGATGTAAAAAATGCTTTTCTCAATGGTGATTTGCAGGAAGAAGTTTACATGGATAGTCCTTCAGGCTTTGAGGACAAGTTTGGTTTAAATGTGTGTAAATTGCAAAAGTCTTTATATGGTCTCAAGCAATCTCCAAGGGTTTGGTTCGAAAAAAATCACTTGGTCTGTCAAAAAACAAGGATATATGCAGGCTCAATCAGATCATACCTTATTCATGCGATTTTCCAATGATGGTAAGATTGTCATTCTAATTGTATATGTGGATGATATCATTCTCACAGGAGATGACATAGTTGAGATGGATAGATTGAAGAAAATTTTGGCAAAAGAGTTTGAGATAAAGGATTTAGGTGCACTTAAATACTTTCTCGGTATGGAGGTTTCGCGTTCAAGAAAGGGAATTGTAGTTTCTCAGAGAAAATACATCCTAGACCTCTTGGAGAAAACTGGGATGAGTGGATGTAAACCAGCAGATACCCCTATGAAACTAAATGCAAAACTCTGGGAGAAAGGTAATGTTCCTGTTGACATTGTACGATACCAGAGGTTAGTTGGTAAGCTTATTTATTTAGCTCACACGAGACCTGATATCGCTTTCTCCGTGAGTGTTGTAAGTCAATTCATGCATTCTCCCTATGAAGAACATTTGGAGGCAGTTTACTGAATCTTAAGGTACCTAAAATCCAACCTCGGAGAAGGCTTGTACTTCAAGAGAACTAATGACAGAGATGTCTTTATATTTACAGATGCAGATTGGGCAGGATCAGTTATTGACAGAAAATCCACTACTGGATATTGCGCCTATGTTTGGGGAAATCTAGTTACTTGGAGAAGTAAGAAACAAGGTGTTGTTGCTCGGAGTAGTGTGGAAGCTGAATTTAGAGCCATGGCTCAAGGAATCTGCGAGCTATTATGGATTCAGAAACTTTTGGAAGAACTAAAGTTGAAAGTTGACTTACCCTTAAAATTATTTTGCGACAACAAAGCAGCAATAAGTATAGCTCACAACCCGGTGCAACATGATAGAACCAGACACATTGAGATTGACCGCCACTTCATAAAAGAGAAAATTGTTTCTGGAACTATTTGCCTACCGTATGTGACTTCAAATGAGAAAACGGTTGATATCTTGACAAAGAGCCTACCGTATGTGACTTCAAATGAGCAAACGGTTGATATCTTGACAAAGAGCGAGCGACTTATAGTCAAGTTGGGCATGACAAATATCTATTCACCAACTTGAGGGGGGTGTAGAAAAGTCAAATGATATTATTGGTCATTATTAGAATATATTATGTCATTATTAGTCATGATAAGACATTATTTATCATTATGTTTATTGTAATTTCTTTTCCTATATAAACGGTCTTTGACTGTAGAAATAAATTAAGAAAGAATCATTCCTCTAACCTCTCATATGATTTCTTATATGTTTTTCTATAATGCAGTATAAGAGAAGGAATACGTGTCCAGAGATCCTCGTATCTCGAAGATAAAACACAAGTTTGAACAGCTTATTTGGCGTTTAAAAAAGAGAGTATGTGAAGAATAACACAGTCAGATAAGTCACTAAGTCTGTCTTCGTTTTCAGTACTGCAGAGTTTTACTCTCTTCGTCGGAATCATTATCTCAGAAGATGAATTTGACATCATTATAAGTACCTAATCAGGGAACAAAAACAAAACCGAATTATTTTTTGCAATAGAAGCAACGGAAAAACAATGGTGAAAACCTAGAAAGGAAAATGCATCCTAGAGAAAAGAAATACCTTGCGAGTTGTTGTGATTGCTGAATGAATTTGAAAGGAATAGGGACGATGGATTGCAACAAGTGTTCGTAGGGTTTATGTTTAGGTTTTGAGCGGAGGATATAAAAGTTTTACGAGCAAGAAAGGAAGTAAATGTTGTGCAAATTATTTGTACCTAATGGATATAATTATTTAAAAAAAATATATCATTTTCGTCCTTGGATGTGAAATTGAGTATTTATAATAGTATTTCAATGTATCAAATTTTCAATAAAGTTTATAATTGTGCACTTTATTAATCAAAATAATTTTTAAAGTTAATTTGTGTATATTGTTGTATCACTCCCTTAAGCTTTGTTTGCGAGTTTGGAGGTGAATGGAGTTGAGTGTTTGGAAGAAGGAAAAAAAAAAGGAAGGAGTAAGTGGAAGGAGGGGCTCTGGAGATTTATCTTTCTTCAAGATATAAAACCATCATTTGGGGAACTAACAAATTGTATTGGAGGAGGGTTTTGAGGGGTTTGGGAGGGTTCATATGAATTCTTCAAATTTAATATATGTTGTTATAATATTTTTAAAATTAAAAATATATTAATCATAAACATTAATTTATCACTCTCTAAACAAACACTTTTTCAAAAAATGTAGAAGATTTCCCAATTTTCCCCTATATTTCCCTCCCCCAAAGCCCTTCCTTCCCCTTCTCTCCAAACTCCCAAACAAAGTCTTAGGCTTTGTTAGCGAGTTTGGAGAGGAATAGAGGGGATGGGTTTAGAGAAAATGAAGGAGCAAGTGGAAGAAATAGATGACATTGAGAGATTAGTTTATCATTCTCTAAAAAAAAAATATATCAAAAAATATGAAAGATTTTACCAGTTTCTCCTAGATTTCCAACTCTCCAAAGTCTTCCCTTCCCCTCCCCTCCAAAATCGCAAACAAAGCATTAATATACTTACTATCATATCAATCCCTACATGTAGAAGTGTTCGCAATGAGGTTTGGTTCGGTTTTGAGGAAAAAAGTCATCTGAACCGCAAGATAAAAAAGCATGCGATTTGGTTTGATTAATTTGACTTTTAAAATTAAATCCAAACCAAACCAATACAGATTGGGTTGGTGCGGTTTTTTCAAGACAATACAATTTTTTTGTTTTCAACATTAAATTCAAGTTTTTTTAAGAGAACATTAAAATCGAGTTAAAAGGCTAAAACATAACATATTTCCAGCAATATTTCCAATGTTTTAAATATTATCAAACATTACAATTTCGTTTTCATCCAACAATTTTTCCAACATAGACCAAATTAAAAAAGTAGAGAAAAAATAATCATATTCTATAAGAAATGCAAAAGACTGAGATTTTATCATTTTCTAAAAGTGTAAGTAGCACATACACACACACACACACACACACACATATATATATATATATATATATAGGGTTTTGCTAGAAGCCTCCCGTGAAGGTGTCTTTTAGCAACTCACACCTCAAGGTGTGATTTCTACTTTTTAGATGATTTTGTTAAAAGACACCTTAATAAAAATTAGTTGGTGTCTAATAACTTGTTAGAAGACATCTTCATAAAAGGTGTCTTCTAGCAAAACTCATATATATATATATATATATATATATATATATATATGAGACAGGATCCGTTGACACCATGTGTCAACGAATTCGTTAACATCAAATCATATCCGTTGATTTTAATTGATCCAAAGACTGATATTTGTTTACTTAAACTACCATGTACCATATCTTATTGTGATTTTCATTTCCTAATTTGTTCTACCGTTTCTCTCTCTAATTACTCATGATTTCAAATCCATTAAATAATTTTGTTTTGGATATGCAGCAAACATTTCTTCTACTTCGTTTCTTCTTTTCATGAAAATAATTTTGCTGCACTTTCATCTAATGACTTGTGATTTCAAATCCATCTCGTTCAAACATTTCACCATAGATTAATTGAATCAAAGATTAAAATATAAAAATATTTAACCTAATATCATATTTCAATTACAAATCAATTATTTGTCTACAATCACACACGTTATTTTGACCCATGTTTTGTATATCATATCTTCTCATTATCGATAAAACTTAAATTAAGTCATTCAATCGAAATGGTAGAATTTCGCGCCACATAATAATACAATTCATAATTTTATCTGCAATGGATTGTTGAATTGATTATGTCTACCATATCACCAATTGAAAATAGTAATTGTTCGATGCACTTTTTTGGAATTTTCATAAAAGAAGAAACGAAGTAGAAGAATTTTTTTTTGAGAGAACAAACTAGAAGAAATTTTTGCTGCACATTCAAAACAAATTATTTAATGGAGTTGAATTTACCGGTAATTAGAGAGAGAAACCGGTAGAACAAATTAGGAAATGAAAATCACAACAAGATATGGTATCTTTTAACTTAACTACTCCAATAATATATATTTAGCTACCGCAAAAGAATTTATTTATGAAAAATCAGTAGAAATAGGAAAGCCAAGATACATTCACTTGTTTAATAGATATATTTTGTATTATTTTGACACTTTTGATCTCTTAAACAACTACAATCAGAGCTTAACTAACAACAAAAATTGTCAAAATATATTTTATTTCATTTATTTATATTTGGGTTAATTAAGTTTTTGGTCCCTATAAATATCTGCAGTTTTGTTTTTAGTCTTTATAAACATAAATCACATTTTTTAGTCCATACAAAATTTTCCGTTAGTGTTTTTAGTCCCTGTTAAATTAAAATTTGTTTAATTATGCTTAAACTTCTAAATTTTTTGAAAGATTTTTTTACAGATATGTTCATAACATCGTAAGACACTCTTTTATAAAATCTTTTAGTTTTTTAACATGTAATGTAATGAATTAAATATGAATTTTTCTAAAAGCCAAATTTTCAAGATTATATTAATGAAAATTTGGACCTAATAATAAAATTTTGAGTTACATTTTTGCGGAGGAACTTTGTATAATGTTCCAAATAAGTATGTAAAAAATATGTTGAAAATTTAAAAGTTTAAGCACAATTAAGCAACTATTTTTAATCATACTTAAACTAAAAAAGATGTTGGTCCCTATTAAATTAAAATTTGTTTAATCATACTTAAACTTTATATTTTAAAATGATTTTTAACAGGCATGTTGAGAACATTATAATAATCTCTTTTATAAAAAATTAGAATTTTTTAACATGTAATGAATTAAATATAATTACTTTAAACGCCAAAATTCAAGATAAAACTAATGAAAATTTGGACCTAAAAATAAAATTTTGAGCTAACTTATTGCGGCGGAACGTTTTATAATGTTTTAAACAAGTATGTAAAAAATCATTAAAAAATTTAAAATTTTAAGCATAATTATACAAATTTTAATTTAACAGGGACTAAAAATACTAACAGAAAATTTTGTAAGGACTAAAAAGTGTGATTTATTTTTATAGGGACTAAAAACAAAACTGCAGATATTTATAGGGACCAAAAACTTAATTAACTCTTTATATTTATATTTGATCCCTCGTGAAAACATAGCTTCGTCAATGTATATAACACACTTTGGATGGTTTGGGTTGGTGTATTGGTTCCACATGTCTATTTTATTACAACCTTCATGCCTTCGATCTCTTCAAGACAGTTATAATTACCTGCCCTACATGTATCATTGAGCAGGTCATGATTACACATATACTATCATCTATGCTTCCAAGCCAATAATCAGCTTATCCAAATAATTATTCTATTATATTTCACACAATGCTCTCATCATCTCTTAAGCAGAAATCATGAAATAAGGCAAAGTTGGAATAATACTATAATTTATATTCAGAGAAGGTCCAAGACCAAGACTGAGTGCAGATAAGCAGTGCATTTAGAATATATACAATAGTCATGTTTCTATTAATTTTCAATGATAAAGTACACCGGACCATCCTGATTAGTAATGACATTTAAGTACATAGAAGAAAATGGAACATACGAGGAGAATTGGGTTTTGGGGAGAAAGTAAAAGGAAGAAAACATAATTGAATCAAGGGATCAAGTCAGAACCAGTTAGCACAAGCCTAAAATGACATGAACTGGGCTCACCATACCCAAGTTAACTCAAATAACAGATATTTATATTTAAACAAGAGGTTCCTCCTTTAACCTCTAAAATTCACTTAAGTTTAATCTCCAAAATTCAAGCAGCGTGGCTTTGATCTAAATGAATTTAACAAAGTCAGACAATCAGAACAAGGCCAAAAACTTAACAAAGATGGAGCACCATTACAATGGTGATTGGTGGCGTTGTGAATACCAGAGTCATATACGTAACATTATAAGCAAATCGTATGATCAACAATAAGAATAGAATAGAAAACTATAGGTTGGTTTGTATAATTGTTTCAACAAACACTTGTAGAAAAATTGGGATAATCATATAGCTAACTGTGAAATTTGTAAAGGTTCTTGTTAACGAGTGCTCCGGAACATTCTTTTAAAAAGTCAACTATTACAATTTCCAATGCACTTAATACACAAGTTTTTATTAAAAACTTACCATTTAAAGTGTTTAAAGAGTGCGAGACACTCGTTAACATGAATTTATGCACCTTAAATATTTCATAATATCCGTCCTTTAAATATCTACAAATATATAAGGACTTCTTTGTTCGTTAGAAAAACTAATACTTATCTTAGTTGTAAAGTTCCAGGAAGCTAGATACTAATTCAAAATGGTCCTATATGTGATTCAAGATGCAAACCTACAAGTTATGACCAGAATTCTCGGAAGCTGAAACAGAGAAGGAAATGAAAAACAAACCGATTATAAATCTCTTTCTCTAAGAGTTTGCGTTGAACAATCTACGAAATCAACTTCTACTGATGGCGAATTTCGAAGCAAGAAGTCCAATATTCCACCGGGTATGAGTGAAGATGGTTCCAATCCTTCTACAAAATCTTTTCGTAACTTAGCAGCTTTTGTCTTTGACTTAACTTTACTTTATGTAACTTGACTTCACACAGTGCCATGCGAATTTCATACAGTAGCGGTTCCATTACCACTTTCAATGACTTCAAGTTACCCAAGGAAAGGAGATTATACTTCAACAGAGTAGGAGACAAGGAAAGAACCTAGGCAATGAAGGGTGCAAATTGATTAGTCTAATGCTAGTCAATTAATTTTCAATAAAAATGCATCATAAAAAGAAAATAAAATGTTAGCCAGTACAGGAGGGAGGGGGGAGAGGGAGGGAGAGGGAGAGAGAGACTTGTATTCTGATATTATTGAATCAATCTCAGAGATACAAGTATATATAGCTTGAATATAAGCAGCTAGAGATGTGTGTGACAGATGTCACTTTCTTATAGGCTAAAGCTTAAGACTAATACTTAAACTAATGAAGCTTTGTTGCTTAACTATATACAAGCTTACATCTATATACTCTAACATTCCCCCCTCAAACTAATGGGGTCAGAGACCCTTAGTTTGTCTCTGAGTTCCAAGAACCTTGAAGCAGAAAGAGACTTTGTGAGAATATTTGTCCACTGATATTGTGCAGGTATGTGGGGGACAATCAGATCCTTGCTGATGACCTTTTCTCTGACAAAGAAAATGTCCAGCTCCATATGCTTAGTTCTTGAAAGTAGAACAGGGTTATGAGCCAGTGACACAGTGATGAGGTTGTCACAGAAAATCTAAGGAACCTTTGTTGGAACTCTTAGCACTTTAAGTAGAGACTGCACCCATAAAACTTCAGCAGAAGTTTGAGCCAAACTCATGTATTCTGCTTCAGCATTGGACCTTGCAACTAGTGTTTCTTTCTTTGCCCACCAAGAAATGAGATTGGGCCTCAGAAAAATGCTTGCACATGATGTGCTTCTCCTGTCATCTGGGTCAGAAGCCCAGTCAGCATCACAATATGTTGTGAGAGAGAGAGAGAGAGAGACTCATGTGTAGGTGCAGGGTTGAGAAGAAGGCCATGATGAATGGTACCCTGTAAGTACCTCGGGATCCTTTTTACAGCTTTCCAGTGATCCTCTAGAGGTGCAGAGAGAAATTGGCAAACTTTGTTAACTGAGTAGGAGATTTCAGGCCTGGTGACAGTTGCATATTGCAGTCCCCCAACTATTGATCTGGGAAAAGTGGGATCAGCCACATGATTGGAGCCATATTTTGATAGTTTTGTGCTAGAGGCTATAGGAGAAGCAATTCCATTAGCATTTGCCATGTGAGCTTTAACTAACAGATCATGTATATACTTTGTCTGAGCTAAGAGAAGAGACCCAGTTTTTGTGTGATGTACTTCAATGCCTAAGAAGTAATCAAGCTTGCCTAGATCCTTTAGAGAAAATTCTGAATTTAGCTTCTTGACCAGTTGTTGAATTAGAGGTGTAGAGCTGCTAGTGATGATTATATCATCAACATAGACCAAAATAAATGTACTATGTTTGTTGGCATGTAGGGTAAACAATGATGGATCACATTTACTAGGATAGAACCCAAAATTGAGTAGAGTGGCCTTCAATCTTTCAAACCAGGCCCTTGGGGCTTGTTTAAGCCCATACAATGCCTTATGCAGCTTACAAACAAAGGAAGAATCATTGGTCTTAAAACCAAGTGGTTGTGTCATATACACCTCTTCTTCTAAGTAGCCATTTAGAAAGGCATTGTTCACATCCAGTTGTTGAATGCACCATTTATTTGTGACTGCAAGTGTTAGCACTGTTCTGACAGTAACAGGCTTTACAACTGGTGAGAATGTTTCTTTATAGTCAAATCCAGTCATTTGGCGAAACCCTTTGGCAACTAATCTTGCCTTGTATTTATTTATGCTTCCATCAGGGTTTTGTTTAACCCTAAAGACCCATTTGCAGCCCACGGCTTGTCTGTTGGCAGGAAGTGGAACAAGAGTCCAGGTATTGTTTTGCATTAATGCTTCATGTTCAAGCTGCATAGCTTGCAGCCATTGAGGTTGTTTCATAGCCTGTTTGTACCCAGCAGGCTCAATGTGGGTAAGAAGTAAAGTAGGTTGTTTCCTCTTCTGTATAATTCCAAGTTTTCCTCTTGTTGCCATAGAGTGTGTATTGTTAGGATGAATACGGTGTGGCTCAGCGTGAGGTGAAGACTGAGCAGTAGCAGGTTCAGCAGAAGTGTTCTGACTGACACTATGAGACTGTGTAGATGAAGATGGACTATTTGATGGTGAAGGAGAAAGGACATATATAGGTATGGGATTGAGAATGGTCCAGGGGGTATGGTAGAATGATTAGGAGATGAATGGAGATTGTGTTGATGTGGGGACTGATTTGAGTGAGGTTGATAATTAGGTGTCTCATTAGATAAAGAGGGAGAACCAGTAGTATGTGAGGGAGTAGTAGTGGTTGAGGGTGATGGTGGTGTAGCATGATGACTGTTATTAGAAGAAAAGGTAAAGGATGGAAAGGAAGTAAAAGTGTCATTGTTATGTTGTATAGTGGAGGGGTGACCAGAGGAGAACAACTCATGATAGGGGAACATGTATTCATTGAAGATTACATCTTTAGAGATAAAAATTCTGCATGTAGGATCCAAGCATTTGTATCCTTTATGAGATGGTGAATACCCAAGAAAAACACACTCCTTGGAGCGAAATTCAAGTTTATGACTGTTGTAGGGTCTAGTAAAGGGAAAACAAGAACAACAAAGCTTCTTAAGAACTTGTAATTAGGAAATTGGAGATGAAGCATAAAAAATGGTGACTTGTTTTCAAGAGTGGATGAAGGTAGTCTGTTGATAAGATAGGTAGCAGTTAAGAATACATGGTCCCAATAACAGAGAGGAAGTTGAGCATTAGCAAGAAGAGTGAGCCATGTTTCCACTATATGCATATGCTTCCTTTCCACGGAGCCATTTTGATGATGGGTGTGGGGACAGGTAAGCCTATGTGTGATGCCTAAATTGGTTAAAAACTGAGTGAAAGGGCGAAATTCTCCACCACCATCAGTTTGAACTGATTTTACGGGAAGGTTATATTGGAGTTCAACCATAGTTTTAAAGTTTTGAAATGTGGTGAGTGTGTGAGATTTTAGTTTGAGTGGAAATATCCAAGTATATCTGGAATATGCATCAACACAAGTCAAAAAATAAGAGTAACCCCCTTGTGATTCAACAGATGCAAGTCCCCATAAATCACAGAAAACAAGTTCCAAAGGCTTATTGTAGGTTGTGGAAGATGAAACAGAAGGCAACCTATGTGACTTTCCCAAACAGCAAGCTGAGCAAAAATCTGTAACACTTTTATTAGGTCATTGTTGATTACATAGTTTCATAACACTTCTAAGCACCTCATGATGAAGGTGACCAAGTCTGTTATGACAGACTTTGTACAATGAGAGTAAATCAGAACTAGTGTTGTTACTGCTGCTATTACTACAGATTGGAATGCTAGCATTTCCAACATTATTACACTGAATTCTAGATAAAGGAGAACTAGAAGAGAAGAAACAGTTATTAGCATGAGGAGCAGAATTTGAAACAGAACTTGAAGGAGCAGTTCTTGACACATAAGGCACATGTGACTGATCAAATTGATAGAGACCATCATCTCCAAGGTGGCCTCTTAGAAGAATCTTAGAAGAACCCTGAGATTTAACATAACAAGTGTTAGAATGAAATTCAAAGAACACTCTATTGTCCTTACAAAACTGACTAACACTGACAATGTTCTTAGTTATTGAAGGAACATGAAGTAAATTGTTGAGAGTAAGAGTAGTATTAGGGGAAAAGGGAGAAGAAAAGCTCATTGAGCCAATGGAATTAATAGCCAGACCTTGACCATTACCAATGTACATTTGGTCAGAACTTGAGAATGATATAGCATCCATGAGGTTATTGGCATCAGGTGTGACATGATGGGTGGAACCTGAGTCAGGGTACCAACCATTGTTGAAAGAGTTGGAGTTGGTGGATTTATTGCCAGTTAAGTAAGCTTGAGGAGCAGAAGGTCTAGGGTTACCAAATTGAGGTGGAGGAGAAGGTCTGGGTGCAGCATAGGGCATATTCTTTTGACCAGCACCTTGCATCCAGACATTTGGAGGAGTGCCATAGCCAGATGCAGAGACATATCCACTTCCAAAGTTACCTCCAAAAGCTCCACCATAGTTACCATATCCTTCATACTGAGGAGGCACACAGAGCCTATGATAACAAATGCTAGCATTATGTCTAGTTTTGTAGCATATTTGACACTGAATATTTCCTCTTCCAACGCTACGTCCTCCTCTTCCTCTAAAACGTCCACCACGAAAGCCTCTGCCTCTAGAGCCATTTCTGCCAAAATTAGGATTGAAATACTGAGATGTGTTGTTTCCATTTGGATTACCAGAAAAATTGAGATGTTGATCAGAATAAGAACCAGCTGGAGTTTGATTTTGACCATTCTTTTCACTAGTATTCTCAGAATGTGTCAGATTAACAGAAGCAGCATCTCCAATTAACGCTTTCTTGAATTTTTCGTTGCGAGCTTCCTGAGTGAGTAATTGAGATTCTAATTCATCCAAAGAAATAACTTCTGCTTGATTGTTAACAGTTGCAACAATAGGATTGAATTCCTCAGGTAACGCTTCAAGAACAGTTTCAATGAGATCACGGTGAGGTACAGGATCACCAATAGACATGAGTGACTCAAAGATTAAGCGAATACGAGCAACAAATTTAGTGATTGAGCGCGAGCAATCGTTCGAAGTTCAGAACGAAGTTGTCTGGAACGTGTTCGCATCTGAGTGTAACAGTAAGTATGAACTTTATCCCAGACTTGATGCGAAAAACGAAGGCGAACAAAGCGCGACAACAGTGTAGAGGAGATAGTGGAAAGAATCCACGTGCAGAGCAAGGAATCCTGCTCTTCCCATTCAGTATACGCCGGATTCTCAGTTCCGGCCTCACGCGCGGCATCGTTGAGGAAGACCGGCGGAATCTGCGGCGAAACGACGTGACGCACCATTTTTGTCCCTCGCATCACTCCTTCCACTTGTTGCTTCCATTGAAGGTAGTTTGTTTCATCAAGCTTGACGGAGATGACTTGTTTGAAGTTTTTCGAAGCCGCCGCGGTTACGCGTTGGCCGTCAGAGGTGTTCGTTTGGGTAGGAGAAGTGGAAGTCATGGTTGGATCTTAAAAGAAGCTCAAGATACCATGTTAGAATCTGAAACCGCCATTGATGAACTTTGGAGAAGTTAGTTACAGAAGTTTGTTACGAGAGAGAGAGAGAGTTGTATTATGTTATATATTGAATCAATCTCAGAGATACAAGTATATATAGCATGAATGTAAGCAGTTAGAGATGTGTGACATATGTCACTTTCTTATAGGCTAAAGCTTAAGACTAATACTTAAACTAATGAAGCTTTGTTGCTTAACTATATACAAGCTTACATCCATATACTCTAACATAAAAATACCCTCAAAATATGCTAAGATACCTGTAGAGTATTAGTAGAGACTTTCTAGGATTTCATATTAGCAAGCTCTTGCAGCCAATTGAATAGAAACCTAGAAGGATCCTCCGAAAATGAAATTATTTCTGCATGAATCTCTACATGTTTAAGAGAAGAAACATTGCTCGCAGAGAGTTTTTGATAAGGAGTACCGGAAAAAACAAACGTACAAAGACTTGGAGTACATAGATGAAATTTGTAGTAGCTGTAGAAGTGATTATATACAGTTAAATTGACAAGTGTGGCACTTGATATGCAAAGAGTTTTTCCACGCAACACTTTGCAATTGGAAATGAGCAGACTATTCAACCCGTTAAAGATCGAAAATGGCTCGGCACTGTCATTATCGCCAACACAAAACACAAAATTCTCTAGTTGCAAGTTGGTTAATGACGGTAAATTAAGAGATTTTGGAAACTGTGTTTCATAACCTTGACAGAGGTAAATAGAAAGCTTAAGATGTGTTAAAGTCTGACATGAAAACACGCTAAGAGGAATGTGGCCAATGTCACCATTGACCTCAAGTCCTAACCGTTGAACATTATGTGAAAGAGCATAATTCACAATTCTGTTGAGTATGTGAGGCTTTAAGCAACCGTTTTTAGGCTTAAAATCAAGAGCGTGCAGTGATATAGATGAGAAACGAATTTGATGAATATGTTGTAAGTTCGAATTCTAAAGTCATGAGAATGAAATATAAGAACAGGAAGATGTTTCCAGAGATCCTTATATCTTGAGGATAAAATACAAATTTGAACTGCAAGTTTGGTGTTCAAAAAAGAGAGTATGTGAAGGATAACGCAATCAGGTAAGTCGCTGAATCTGTCTTCGTTTTCACGTACTCTCTTTGTCGTCGGAATCATTATCTCAAAAGCAGAATCGGACATTTTGGACAAGTACCTAATCAGAAGACTGCAATTGAAGTAATTGAGCAATTTTACAGTGAGTTATGGAAATGAGTAAAACGATGATCGATAAAAATAAAATGGAATGGAAAAACCTAAGAAGGAGAATCCATCCGAGAAATTAATCAGAAATACAGTACCTGGCTTGAAGTAAGTGTGTGGAATCAATGAATTTGGAACGGAGGGGAGAGAAAAAAAAAAAGTCGTCTTATGGGAAGAAAATGCCATAAACAGGAACTAGCATGAGTGTGGGAATGTTGTTAACCATTTTAGTATTATACGGTATTATTTTTTTAGCAATATTTTTTTCTCGTTACTTATTCAATCAGGTTTAATTGCAACTTTTGCAAAGTTAGGGGACTTGTAGACAAGACAAAGGTTGAAGTTAAACCATACAAAGTTTTGCATAAAGTAAGTAAGAAAATAAAGGAAAAGAGAAATGACTTTGTATGTTAGTCTAGTCCTTCTTTAACATAGAGATTTTGCCTTCATCAACCTAAAGGACTTAATCCATTATAATCCTCAATTATATGGAATGAGGTATCTACCGTCCCACGACTATACCCCAAATTTCTACCACAAACAATCCTAACTTAACTAAGTTATCTGCTACTTAGAGATTTTGAGTTCAAGAAATCTTTGAGTATTCTATAAAGCTCTTGATAAGTGTTTTTGTTTTCTCAATGCTTTTGACCCAACTAGTCTTTTCAGGAATCACTTTACCAAAGTGAAAAATGAGTTTACATTATTAGAACTAGGTTTGTATCGGGCGTGACACAAAGTCTTGGCTTATGGTCATCTCTCATAGAGGATATTATGATACAATCTTATATCAATTCAAGTGTACTATGACATTTTGATTGATTTACATCATGATCAAAAGACTCTCAACCGAGAGGATTTACAATGAAGCTTGAGATTCATGTTCATGGTTTTTTTTTATTCACTTATTTCAATAATTCAATGAACTTATCCTCTCTCTTCTCTCATTCATGGATGTTCCATAGAGCAATCTTGCCATATAATATTTAGTTGGTCTTTGTTGTTTTTATGGACTTAGACTCCCAAGTCCTTTTCAGTCGGCCTTTTCTTCCAGGGATACCTTCTTCGGTTTGAATAGTTTATCTTATATACCATGGAAGAAACTATCCGTTGAGAAAAGAGGCATTGAAGCTATAGACAAAAAAGATGATCGTATATAGAGCCATTGAGACCCTGTACAACTTTGTAGAATGACGTGTTTATAGTCTTTTAATTACGCTGCTTGCAATCTTGCCTTTATGTTCAAAGACAATTGTCTTACACAAGATCGTTCTTTTGGTGCCTGATAACTCATGTTGATTTAAAGGCTGGATGATCCACTACTTGAGTTTATTCACCAGATGATTTAGCTGTTAAACTTTGACCATATGCTTTAGTTGTTGACCATATATAAATTAAGTTGGTCCTTGCATAAATGACTAGATCATTAGACGAACTAAACCATTAGACAGATTGTTGTACAAATGCTTCAACCAGATGAATTTATTTTGGTAGAAGATAGGATCCAAATGAAATGGTTTTGAGGGTACTCCAGCGGAACTACTTTGAATAATAATCCAGATGATATGTTGAATAGTAATGCAGATGTTAGACTTTGCTTCAAGATGATGTGAATTGTTTTGCTACCCTTCGCTTTTTGAAAGCTCATTGCTTTGGTGGTCCGGAAGATTGACTATGATTTGATGGACTTTGACCAAAATATTCGTAATGAATTCCTATGTCCTCGTGAGGCTTTTGCTGGAATAAATGTCATGTTTTCCTATGATATGCCAAAAGGGAAGTAAATATTAAAAAAATTGATCATGTGTGTAAAAAAAGAAAGTTTTTTTTTAGGGGAGTATCTAACATTGTATTTAGCCTATCTCACATGTTCATCTTGTCTAAATGAAATCCATTTTGACTCAACAAAATTTGTTTCCACATTGAGAGTGTTTCATATCTCCCACTGTGAGCTAGTTAGTTTATGCTAGACATGCTTGTACAATATTCCTATTCAATTATTATTTTTACAAAACTTTTTCGTCTTCCACCATTCTAAGGTGCATGTGATTTTCAGTTTATGATTGCCCAAACAATTTTTATATGGGGTTGTGACCAACTAGGCATGTGAAAGTGACAGTGAGAACACAAATCTTTTTGGGTCAACGGAGTGGCAAAGATAGCTTGTATGTAAAAAAAAAAAAAAAACTGGTGTTTATTTATATGAACATGTACATTTACATGTATCTGAAACAAGTCTATTTGTAAGAAGTATCCAAATGCCCCCGCTAAGAGTCCAGCAGCACAAGCCTAAACTTCAGCACACCACTAATCTGAAACAAACTAGATGTCCATCCTTTGGATGGCATAGCACATCACCAAAGTTTTATCTCTAAATTTCAGGTTGAAAGATCGCAAAGAAATTACCAAAGTCAAGCAATTATACAACATTGTATTAACACGATCCCAAACACTCAAGGAAGATTATCAAATAATATATACACAGACAATAGTTGACACTTCCTCCAGCATCAATATTGCAGAATAACGTCAGGCTTGAAGAGCAGAGCTTCTCCGCCCTTGATAGGATTACCACTTCATTTCGCTGTTACATACAGTCATAACCTACTTTCCCAACGGTCTAATATCATTGCTTCTAGAGCTGCATCCCATATCTACATGAAGAATATCCAACAAATGGACTGTTGTCTAAAACACCCACATAATGAATTACTTAGTGCCTTCTAATCAAAGTTTCCAGGAATGTCAATATCTGTGTCTGAAGGATTAGACATTCCTGCATCTGAAGGATTAGAAAGCTCGACCACGGGCTCCTGTAGGTCAAATAAGTCACATGTAAGAAGAAACTCAAATGCATCTTATACAAAATTATGTTAGTTTAACAACAAAACTCTTCCGTTTAATAGTGTTCTGGCTCCATTTCAAGTTTCATTGGCAAAGTTCAACTGGGGCTACTTGAAATCGGATGGAGCACCAGTATAGTTGTGTGAACTGTGAATACGACTCATTTAGATAAACATTATAAAACAAAATACATAATAGGAATACCTGCCCATAATCATTTTCCGAAGAATGATCAATTACCAACGGCGGTGTTTTTGTTAGGTGTTCTGCAGATTCAGACAATTCCTGAACAAATATCCATTTGTCAATACCAGAGAAAAGATGTTTGAACCCTTAAATTGAGTTAAAAGAAAAAGAAAAACAAATTTACTACAACTACCTCATCACCAGGGTTTAATGCATGATCATTCAAACCTTCAGCACCAATAGTCTTGGAAGGTTCTTCAGAAATACCCTGAACACACCATAAAAGTTTTATGCAAATGGAACTACAATTGCAAATCTAAGAATGAATCTTCAATATTTGGAAGAGTTTTACTTGTTCATTTTCAATGACAGAGAATTCCCCTTCAAGAACAGTTGGCTTGACATCAACAGGAGGGTCCTGCAAATTTAATTAAGTTGATAGGGTGTTTTAGGACTGGTGTAATTAAACTGATCAAAGAATTTGAGTCACAAAGGTAAGGCTGTTAAAAAATAAACTGGTTTGTTTTGAAATGTTTTTTGAAAATAAAATTGTTTTAATATTAAGGTTAGAAATAACCCAAGTTTTCTAATAAACTTCACTACAATGTTTTAATAATAAATCTTCCACAAAGAACTGCGCGAAATTTACTTTCATGTCAATGTAAAGTGTTTCCATCTCTTCGTGACAATCAGAACCATAAACAGATAATTAGTTCATTTGTTCCATTTTCAAAAAAGTTTAATTGAAAATGTTGATAAAAAGCATTTAATCTAGCTAAAAATATATTATTTGAAAATATTTGTTATACAAATTGTAAATACATATCAGAAATCAGAATAGTAACCTTCACTGTGATACCTTATTTCATGGGATTTTGACATGTGATCTACGACTTCATTAATAAAAGGAAGTGATTGAATTGTGATTAGTTAGCATGTCAATAACTTGACTTGTGACCGAAGAATCTAATCCAACTTGTATTATTCTCTCTTATCTCTGATAATTTTGATTTTTTTTTTACGGATTAAATTTTATTTCTATTCTCTAATCCATTGATAAGATATTATATTTCCTTTCCTATCTAAACGCAACTAAGATACTGTTGACCCAATAGTTTGTAATGAATATATCACCATAACCATTTGATTTCAAACTGGTTATTAAAATTGGAGGTATGCATATCTGGTCCCACTTAGCATTTCTAATTGGCTTAATAAAGGAATACAACTTGAGAAAACATTAAAAGATTGATTTTACATACCGGACGACTTTGCTCAACAGAAAGATTTCTTCCACCCTTGCTGAGATCTCTGAGTGTCCCCTATCAGAGTTAAGAAGCAGACTTAGTAAAGATGAATATATTTGCAAGATATGCGCAATAAAAGATATTGAGAATGCAACAAACAAGTACAGGAATCAGAAATACAAAGTAATAAGGAAACATAAATGATGAGACCAACATGTCATATAGTCAGAATACAACATATAATTCACCACTGGGCGTAAGGGCGTTAACTATAAAGCCCCAGGCAGCTCCTATGCCAGGGACCATTGTCTCAGCTGTAAACAATAAAAATGGCACCATGAAAGATAATGAATGACTAATATTTGGTAGAGTTTGACAGAATAGTAGCAGAGGTTAAAGAAAGAAATCCAAAAGTTGTTTATAATCTATAGCAAATGATTTACTTCAAATCTAGATGACAAATCCAAAAGACTGGTTGTTTTTTTGGGAATAACACAAAAATATCATTAGATTTGTGCAGCCAACTCCAGCAACTGGAAATGACTTGTGTTGTTGTACTTCAAATGAAGTACAAAAGTTGAACCAAGCATTTCATCAAAACCATACTTGTTAGCAAAATGACTAACCTTGTTGGCCCACATGAGGCCGCATGCATTACATAGAGTTCTTGGTCCAGCTGGTCCGCGGCGCATTGCAGGAGTATTATTTTCATTGACTCCACAATGTTGACATCTACGTCTGGAATACAAAAAAAATGAAGATTTCAATAAAAATTATATTTTCACAAATCTCTCTCACACACGCCCACACAAGAACCACTATGTTTGAAACTCACAGAGATTCAGGATTAGGACTGCCATCTTGACCAGCACCCTGTGCTGAATTCCAACTAGAGGAACCAGGGCTTTGCTTCAAGGGTGCAAACTGCCCCTTTTCCCGATGCATCCTAGCAAGAAATAAGAGAGAATAAAAACATAACCAAATTCATAAGTAGAAATGAACACATAAACTACAAAACAACTTGAAATCAGACAAAACCTTTAAAGGAGCCAATAATATTATACAACAAAATGCAATCAGTTACCATCAACAACAATGAATTACTATGTCCCTCACTCTTTACTTAAGTTGCTAAGAAATATGCTCACTGGTTAGCCTCTACTCAATATTAAATAGTGTCTAAAATTTTATAGTGTCATAATTCAATATAAAACAAATCTATTCAGACCCAACATGAAACCTCTTTTACATTCTCAATTATCCATACGACAATCAAGTCCTGATGCAACTTACATTATAATACATTATAATCTCAACTATACTACTTCATGAAAAAGTTTAGGGTTTAAATTTTCAACAATAATAAAATACTATCCTTTTTGTCAGACTGCTTGGACAAGTGAGAAGAAAATTGAGTTTACAGTAAAGTTGGTTATTGATAAAGACTAATCGGTTCGATTAATCTATATAGCCAATCTCACCTGTGTTAAGACTCAATTGGGTAAATAAATACTACGCCATTTCAAAAGAAAAGAAGTCTAAGACTTTAAATCAGTGTTTTAAAAACCAGCTTGGTGATAGACTTGGTAAGGGCATTTGGTCATTGGTTGAACCACTTGACCACTGGTTTAACCGCATAATTGAACTTGATGACTCGGTTGCATCACCCGGTCTCAATAAAATATTTTTCTTTGTATGAGCCAGATTAAGCCAGCTGACTTGGTCACTAAAAATTTAAAACACTTATAAAACGACAATAAAAATGATTTTACAGGCTTTAATTTAATAATGAATGTATTTATAAAAGGCATGTATATTTATAAATAAAAGAAGGCAAGTATTAATTACATTTTGATGTTCAAAAATCATATCGTTGAAGCCAAAAGAAAATCATGTCTATATACGTCTATATCAATTAAAAGCAGCATGATAACATCAACAAGCAGCTGGCTCAGTGGCAGAAAATTAAATTGTGGTGCTTACTGCCATATATTCGATTCTAGTGCAGGACACTTTCAGCATATTATCATTTAAAAATAAAAGCACTAGCTAGTTTTCATGACCACACCAGTCCCCGCCGGGTTATGCGAGTTTGACGGGTTTAACCAAATTTTTGACAGGTTGAATTCACAAGCAGCCTAATATAGTGACTGGACCGGCCATGTGTCCGGTTCCCGGCTTTACCGGTCCGATTTTTAAAACTATACTTGAAACGGATAAAACTCTGTAGAATATTTCAATACAAAATATTTCTGTAATTGTAAACAGTGGAGTTTCAAAACTAACAAACACAAACTTTTACTATGACAAGACAAGGCAATTGTTTAACAACATTTTCTCCATTGGCGAGAAAAATAGGTCTATCCAGTTAGTCTCAAAAACCCATTTATTAGTAGGTTCATTGGTGTTAAAGCTTAACCACTAGTCACTAGAGCATAGTTCTAGATATTTTATTGAACAAGGACTCATTTTCTTGATCTCCTTATGGGATAAAGCAAATTGCCTGTCCAAGGCCGGCACAATCAAATTGGAGGCCCTGTACAAATATTAAAAATGGACCTCTAATAAAAAAACTTAGTTTTTAAAGAAAGACCTCCTCTATTTAAACTGTAAATAACATATGAAGTAGTAGTAATCCTTTTAACTAGCATAAAAGAGAGTCATATTCTAATCAATAACATCAAAATACAACTTCAAGCGAATATCATAGTATTATTTTTAAAAGCGTATATACGATTAATAATTATAATACAATATATATATGTGTGTGTGGGGGGGGGGGGGGGGGGGGGACCAAAAGTAGTATGTTTGCATTGGATTCAACAACATTTTGACTTTTAAAAGTTAAATTCATCATTTTTCACCATTTTCCAATACAATATTTCTATTTTTATCCTCTTATCCAATGCCCCAGGGGAACTCTTTAGCATATACATACACATACATATACATATATATATATATATATATTTATATATATATTGGTTATTATATAGTATATTTAAGTGCTGTGAATTACAAATAATATCCAGCACTACAGCTGAGTGGTAAATGCTTAAGGCTACTGAATGCCATGACCCAGGTTCGATACCCACTTTCCTTCTTTTTACGATCTGTATTATTAATAATTTTAAAAAGTTTTATTAAAAAAAAAGTATCCCGGGGGAATCGAACACGGGAGCATATGCATGCTAACAAAGTACATTCGTTCACTTTACCATAGCGACGGATTTGAAAATTTAGAGCATTAACAATATATAAATCAGAACTCTATTTGTAATCACAATCTTATCTGCTATAGTATTTCGACACAACTACCCAATAGTAATGGAGTTGATATCATGGCAAAGATAAAAATCATATAAATAACTTATTTATAAAAAACAGAGAAACGTCTTATAAAAGCTTAGATAATTTCTCCTGTACAAATTGTAGATCTAGAAGTAAATCACTTTTTGGGATAATAGGGTAAAATACGAAATTTCATTTACCTTTCTGCCACCTCTTTTCTCACGGTGTATCTAATTTTCTTGTCAAAACATCTTTCCTTGCGTTTTTCACGGTACCTGACCAAGGAGGCTATTCGTCGTGAAAGATTTGGAAGCTTTCCAATACCGCCCATGCCCTAGAGATTGCAGGAACCAATTCACAAATGCAAGCATAAAAATACAATACAAGTTATTATAGAATTGTTTTTCTAAAGTCAATATATGTTTTACCCTGTTACTCTGATCAAATGGCAGTTCAGCTGTAGGCATGCCTGGTTGCGCACCACTTCCTCCCAAAAACAGCAAAACAGCTTGCACCTGCAATGTAAAATCTTATCAGCAAGCATTCCCCGATAGCAAACCTTCAATCATTGTCCTTTTGCCGGGTCAAGAAGTAAATTACAAATTTAAATACAGGACTTGAGTGTAATTTTGTTCCACATGCTACAAATATTTCTTCCGTTCAATTAATCTGTGATTAGTAATCCGAAATTTGAAACAGTTTACAAACGAAAACTGTGATTAGTTGGACCCACGCATTTTAGATATATTGTAAGCAACCTTACCTAGCAATTGCAAGAGGTCTGATTCCATGACTTCAATCTGTGACTTCCAAGTCATACAACAACTTTGACCATTGTGTCAAGGTTCCCAAGATTTTCTAATAACTTACAAAATGTCACTTAATTTTCAATATCAGAGGTTTGCTAACTATTTTGATTTTGATCATGGGCTCTAAATAAGCTTAAAATTATTCCCAAGATTTTCTAATAACTTACAAAATGTCACTTAATTTTCAATATCAGAGGTTTGCTAACTATTTTGATTTTGATCATGGGCTCTAAATAAGCTTAAAATTATATTAGTTCTGTAAAAGTAAGTTATTTTAAATCCTTAAAGAATATGTGATGGAAACTTAATATACATAATAGTACTCCTATGTTTTTGTAAATTACAGTTTATGAACTATGCAGAGAAATTAGGGTAGTTACGATGTTCTTGTTTGACGGACGCAATCAAGTATAAGTGTGATGCGAAAGATGTAAAGCTTGAGCTATTCACCTATTCCTATCGTTCGTAAGCCTTACCAAACATCAATATTTCTTTTTTCCAAAATCCAAATCTATAATGTGTAAAGCTTCCACCAAAATCCATAGAGCTTTTATGTCAACTTCTTCAAGTAGTTATCATCCAAACAGCCATTGATGACAATGAGATCCATAATCCCTATACTACCAAGCAAGACAATTAAAGTAGAAATCTACGAAGCAAATACATAGATAGACACAAACACCAGATATGATATGGACATGGACACGCAGACTGAAGTAATAATGTCTAAAATACAAGAAACCAGGACACTTCGTACATGTGTGTGTGTGTTTAGCGTTTGCACGTGTGTCTGTCTATAGAAGTGATATTTTCAATGCAGAGAGATGGAAACCTTTTTCAACATTTTTCAGGCTATAACCTTTTTTACATTTTAAGTTTGACTATTATGTAATCTATTTAAAAAGAAAATGAATATTTTATGAGTCGTGCTGTTATTGTCAGGCCATATTTGAGTGTCAACTAAGCGTCCAAGGAGTGTCTGACACATGCAATAAGAGAACTGCTGTTGGAAACATGTATTACATTCTGACATCTCAAGAAGAAGTGTACATGCTTCATAATGTTAGTAGCCAACATCCTTACCCATAAAGTATTTAAAAGAACCGAGTCTAATTATCGTCTAATTTTCATCAGTTGGTTCTATATTAAGCAGGAAGATTGATAGATCCATGAAAAATAAATCAAGCATTTTTACATATCTAAAAAAAAAACATAAATACCTAATTCTGGATCCTGAGGCAAATAGTTTTTCTGAGAAACCAGGAACTCTGAGCCATAAGCTCTTGGGTAGTTAACTTGGTGTTACATACATAATGCTAAGATGATTTTCACAGTGAAGATTTATTATCAAAAGTAAAAAATAGATACAAAATTACATATATTACTTATTCTAAAAACAGTTTGGTGTGAATGGAAGATTTAATAATGAGTTTAACTTGCATGCACTCTCAATGTAAAAACAGCACATCAAAACCAATCATGTGTGTGACTTTAAAAGTGGTTATGCTAAAAGTCAGACATTGCTAATGATATAACAGTTATGATTGATTGACAGAGTAAAACCTCTTTAGACCGACGTTGAATATGAATTAAATCCTTAAATAATTGTTGGGTTTTTTACTCTCTATACCACAAAGTATGATGTGTCTTGTTGGAACTGTTGCATATACTGTCAAAGAATTCAAGCAGCTGGTTCTTCAAAACATAGATTAACAGTAAATAAACACATCGTAGATAACACAACCCTACAACTCTTTTCTGGTTCATAGTTGCTACTTGTGTCTTACCTATCTTTCCTTTTGAGTTTAAGAATAATCAGTTTAAGAATAGACGAGCAACTCACGTGTCAAGCAGATGATTACTGTATTTGATATTACAACCTTTTCACCACAACAGTCCCATTATTACACCGTCTATGTTTATGAATAAAATAGATAATGACAGTGCTTATAAGCATTTTATTTTATTGTGTTATAAAGTCCAAACCAAGGTAGTTAAAATCGAGATTTTACGCTAATCAAAATATTATACAAAACTCATAAATTCAATTATATACATACAAATTCATAAACATGCATATCAATCAAATTGCACAAGACAAAGAAAACTTTAAATCACACTTGAAATGATTATGTAAATTTAAATTCATTAACATGAGAGTTTGAAGTCATTTGGAAATGAAACAAAAGAAGGACGAGGGAGGAGAAGAATTTTTTTGAAATGGACACAAGCATAATCGCTAGGACGCAAAAAGAGTTACGTGTGTACTATTAATCGCTAAGGGCAAGCATAATCACAAAATCATGAGATTTTACTTTTCAAATTGGGATTCCACCCGATTCTTCACAAATAAGATTACATGTGTACTCTTAATCACGCTGAGGGCAAGTATAGTCGCAAAATCACAAGATTTTATGATTCAAATCGGAATTTTAACTATCATGATCCCAACAACAATCTAATAAATAACAACACATATGTCAAGATTTGAAACACGTGGACTCCAAATCCAAAATCCATGTCATACGCGTACTCGGTACAGTACCCATACTCGTACCCGATACCCATTGGTTACTCGCGGGTACTTTCTTGAATTTGAATATATTCTTTTCGTAATTTTCAGTCTATAAACAACATTTATTAGACCCTAATTTCCTTGATTAATATGTATACTTGTCTACTAACTGAAATTTGATTTGTTATTATATCCATACATGCAACATAGGTGTTGAGTTCAACTAAACTATAGTAATGAATTATTATATGAACGAAACGAAAACTGAAAAAAAGAACTAAAATTGACATAATAATAATAGTTGAAAGTGATGAAAGAGTAATTACCTTCTGATGTGTGACATCAGGGAAGACATAAACCTCGCCTTCAAAAGAAAGAGTGAGTTCACCAATACGCGTTGCAGTTGCAGGTGCGGGAACTGAAGTACCTTCAACGTTCACTGAATTTCCATTTGTTTCTTCCTCCAATTCATCCATAGTATCATCACCATCATCAGTATAGTCCTCGTCGTCGTCGTCATCAATAGCTGGAATTGTTGCAGGATCCTCAGATGGAAGAGGTTGTTCCGCCATAGGAGAGAGTTGAAATGAAACCCTAGTTTCGAAGATTGCTATCAATTTTCGAAGGAACTCAAAACGAAACTGAAATTTTTATTGACGGCGTGAGTGACTCGTGAATTTTGTTTGTGTCTCTTCTTCGCTTCTTTTTTTCTTTTTTTTACTTTTTTTTTTTATAATACTAGTCCCCTGTTTCTTCTTGTTCATGCACGATAAAGACGTTTTCTTTCTTCCTTTTTGGTTCCCTTTGCAACTGGTATTTTAAAAACTATTTTTGTAAAATTGTAATTTTTTTTTTTTTTAAGAAATCAAAATGATATATATAAAACGTCAAACAGTAGTTCTCAAGCACAAGGAGTGCCTAAGAGACCACTAAGAGTACAGTAACAGTTACAAATACAACAGTTTTATCTTTTATGTTCAGATCATGTTTTCATTTTCTTCTCTATTATTTTGATTTTTGTGTCAAAATTTATTGTATATATTTTGGTTGTGTCACAAGTTGTCCCATAAAATGGTTGTTTAAATAACATTTTTCATTGAAAAATTACAATATTTTTGTCGACTGAGCTAAACTTATGAAAACTAATTTTCTATTTTTTAACCGTGTAATTTTAGTCCTCATTTTTCATTTATCGACGAACCCTTTATTTTCACTATCCGATTTGGTTAGTTGGTGATAAATTACATCAGTTGACATGAAAATGAAGTCTTAAAAATTGGAATGTTAAAAAGAGTCGTAACTCACAAGAATAATGGATTGAGAGTCAACGGTTTTTTATCACGTCATCAAATTGAATGTGATACTTTGTTGTAAA
The DNA here is from genome assembly GCA_946800305.1 of Medicago arabica. NCBI lineage: Eukaryota > Viridiplantae > Streptophyta > Magnoliopsida > Fabales > Fabaceae > Medicago > Medicago arabica. Next base: position 55,102,877 of record OX326967.1, read on the forward strand.
ATAATTTTACACAAAAAAATCATACTAATTAAACTGATGTGAATCACCACAAAATTTTGACTGCTAATTCGATTGCCGATTATGACATGTCTTGGAAGAAAGTCAACTACGATGTTGTTTTATTTTCTCCCACCATAAATTTACATTTGAAAAATAAATAAACCTCTTTTTCATTTTTTTTTAATAGGAAAATGTTAATTAGTGCCCTTCAGCACTAGTTAAGAAAATAAGTTTAGTTAAAAAAAAAAAAAAATCGGAATTTGTTTAGTCAAGTGCAACAAGTAGAAAATACTATTTTCAACGCAACTTCCACCATTTTCTTAACTAATGTCCCGGTACACTATTTAACGTGACCTTCTTAATTTTTAAGTAAACGATGTTTCTTTCTACTTATTGTATTGCATAGTAACTTAATTTCTATTATGACTATGTCTGCATAAGAGGTATTAAAAAAAAAAATCATCGTTTAAGAGGAGCATGGAAAGTGGAAAATTAGAGATGGATTTGGTAACGAAACTCGGTCTTATATCTAAACTAAACACAATTCTTCAGCATGAATAGAAACTATTGGCGGATCATTATTAATTAATGGGTGAGGTGTAGATTTGGTTTTAAATAAACAAAAGGTACTATATCAGTAGAATTATTAATACTATTAAATATTTAGCAACATTTGAAAGAAAAAAAATGTTTGACTAGACAATTGGCATTAAAAAAGCAACTTTCCCATGGTGGGAAAATTTGTCTCAGGCTAAATGCCACCCACAATTTCACAATAATTAAAGTATCAAACTAAAACTAGTGTCCACCTAATTAAAACTAAATTAAGTCATCATTCAAATTCCACTTTATACATTCCGAGATAAACAGCTAATTCAACTAATCCAAGAGCATATTTTAAATAGATCGCATGTGTTGACGAAAGCCTCTCTAGAGCTGTACATTCTATCAGTCGAATCGATTGGAATTACAATAAATTTGTGAGTGCCAAAGCCAATGACTGGAAAACTCATTGATCAGATGCTACGGCTGTTTTATCATCAACAGAATCGTTATGGGCAGGAGCAGTCCCACAGTTCAAGTCCTCATTACCCTCGCCAGCCTGGTCATCAAATGTAAATATTGGTAAATGGATGCATTTACTACCACTCTGAGTAAACAATAACCAAATAAAGTTAATAAAAGCATACCTGCTCAGGCTGTGGAAGAGGGTGCGGTTGGTGGTTTCTCTTAGAATTAGATAGATCCCTCATACCCTGCAAAATTTCTTAAGTCAGAATTTGCAACTAATGTACTGGCAACTACACAATTGAACAATAACCCAATCTAGTGAATGACAGCATACCTGCTCAGGTGACGCAAGAGTATGTTGTTCGTGATTTCTCCTAGCAGTAGATAGATCCCTCAAAGTACCCTACAAAATTTCAATGTCAGAATGTGCGACTGCTGGCAGATCCACAATTAGAATCATTAGCATCACAGTTGGATAAATTTGAATTTAATGCTTACAAGAATATAGATGCACCTCCCTTGACATGCTTTGAAAGGGTTAGGATTGGGTGACTTTGTGGAGGGAAAGTCGCCATGACTTTCTCACTATCTATCTCTCTCATCTTAACTACCCTTTCACTTTCACAAAACACCCTAAAGTACACTTAAGTCACCATAACTTTCCCTCCATAGAGTCACTCAATTTCAATCCGCATTAAAATGGGAGGTAAAGGAGTTTAGATAAATATTTGCCACTCATGAAGAAAATAGTTAAAATAGCGCATTGAAAATGATATCAATAAACAGAGCATTCCTAGGTTTTGATGATCACACAGACAAAGCAGATATCACACAATAATTTTAGGGAGAAAGAGTTCACAATGCTGATATTTTGAAGGAATGAAAATGCAAGTCTTCTCAAAATGAAACCAACTATCAGCCAACAATTAAAAATTCCGTTTTGCATTTCCAATAAAATGAAAGAACAGGTGACTTGATGCAGAGTCCGCCCCTAGGTCCTAACAGCAAGGCTGGGGGAGCCTTCTGCTTACAATGAGAGTTCTGTGTCTCACATCTGGTTGATATGAGACTCACACTTCTACATCAACGCCATCTGGTGGGAAGAAAAGTCGGTCCACACGGCAGGTGGACAATCGATCCATTACTAACGAAGTGAAGTGCGATCCAAGACCCACCATTTGACCCATAGCACTAAAGAGACATAGGAAAAAATTTATCTTTTTTTTTTCTTTTCAATTTCAACTGCTTTAGATAGATGAAATGAACAAGAGGTTTCTACCCAAAACAAAACATATGGATGATGAATACTTACCCTATTTGCCCAGAAAAGCCCACAAGCATTGCATAGTGTCCTAGGGCCAGACGGCCCCCTTCGCATCATAGGGGTGGATTTTGAACTGATTCCACAGTGTGTGCATCTGTACAACCATATAAATCAAGGAGATAGTAAAACATCTAATGGCAAATCTAAAACAGCACCACGAGAAACCCATATTCAGTCAAAAACTTACGACGTTTCTGATTGAACCACATCTTGCCCTGACTCTGGATCAGAACCCCAACTGTTACCTCCATCTTGTTTCTTAGCTGATGTAAATTGACCCTTACTACGTTGCATCCTGCATTTTAAAAATAGAAAATAAATAGGTAAGGTGTAAAGAAAGTTGAACAGCTACATTGATGTGCGATAGTAAAAATTGCAGGACATTAAATTATTATGAAGTAACAATACCAAGGCACCAGGCCATCTGTTAATACAATCCAAATAACTAGAACATCCCAATAAAGAGGAACACTAGCACAGTCTTTTGGAGCTACACTTTAGCATTGGTATATTTTTTAAGCCAATAAACTTTTGAAAAAGTGATAAATATATGAGTGTTTCAAAAAGAGTGTGTTGAATGAAGACACCAAAGAACCAAATCACAAAGTACGACATATAATCTTTCATTCAAGCAGACGAGCAATATAATCGTCGGATGTATCAAGCATCCAACATACTGATGGAGGATGCTATTACAGTATGAATTATACTTGAAGTCACTTTGCACTTAATTAAAGATTAAAGATGTGCAGATGTCAACAAGAACCAAAAACATGTAAGCGCTAATGTTTGTTGTCTTAACCTTATTATGGCCAATATTTGTCTCCTAAATCAGAAACATGGAAATACAAAAAATAATGTGCATAGACAAAACACGGATTGAAGTGTCTACCCCCAAAAATGCTATATGTGAAATAGTAAATGGAAGAATGACATTGGATGCTACAGAAAAGACAGCAGCAGAAATGAAACAACTTGGAAAACTGTAACACACCTAATTAATATACTAATGACTTTAAACCTTTGTACTTCAAAACAAATCATCAGTAAAAGAAGTTTCAATAAACAATTGAAAACAAGAGCTGTTTGATCAGGAGTCTGTTTGGAAGATAGGCAGCGGGAAAAAAACAACAAATGGTGAGAGGGCAATGTATGATGAAAACAGGCAGAATGGTGCAAATCAGAGGAAGGAGTGTCACGCTTTTCAGTCAGCAAGAGCTGTTTGCAGGACTTATCCATAACAGTGAAATGCTCTACCACCAGCAATTGGGAGCAATGAGGGTTCACTATACGGTGGTGCATCAGTGTTTAGTGTTTTTACATGTATAAATATCTGTTCTATTTAATTTATATCACGTCTACACCTTAACTTTTGCCAATCATATCATATTAGATTCACATACATGTGTACATAAAAAAGGTAGAAACCAAAAAAATTCTATCATCCGAGTTTGAAAATAGCTTCAAGTAAATCACTCATTTAAAGAAATACAAGGGAAGATCTTTCAGAGCCTATTCACTGAGGGTACATTTATTTCAGCCTAGAAAAAAATACTGCTTCAAGGAGTGAATTACAAGACATACAAACAAATGAAATGAGAATGAATAATGGACATCCATTCATTACACCCACAAGATTCAACAATATTCTTCTGAAATTAAAAGCTTGTAAGATATCAGTTTCCATAATATGTCAAAATTAATCATCAAATTACGATCAATTCCTTCAACAATTTTGGGACATTTGTTGTGTGCAAATGTGATCCTTCTATTGGAACGTAAGGAGCAAAGTTTTGAATTTAATCCACAGCAGAATTGCCCCTTTAATCATGTCATAGAATAGTCCAAGTTATTCACATTGCATCGTCACGTGGTAGCAAAAAGATAGATTTTTTATCAATTTTCAGACAAGAGAAATGCTCAGGCCAAACTCTGTAACACACTTCAATTAATTAATGCAACACCACCCACTTTTTTAATTTTTACCTTTTAACCGGTTCTTCAAGTTGGAGAGTGGTTGTTTAGACATTTTATTTATTTTATATTATTATTTGGGTTGAATTTTTCATCTTCCACACTCCCCCACTCCTCCAAAACTGTATCAGGTATCTATCAAAAAACAAAGAGAAAACTATACGAGGTCATCATCTCTGTAGCTTCCGTCGTTCATACTACACTGGAAAAAAGTTCCAACATTAAATCCCTCTTTGCAGATGTATCAAGTAGGTGTATGGTATGTTTCCTTTTGAATCCCGCCATTCCTTTGCTTTCTTCTCTTCTACAATCAGTATTGTACCCTTGTACTAATTACGAAACTTTAAATTCACAAATTGATTCATCTGTGGTGTTTTAATTGTAGAAGATGATAACTTGATACAATTTTGGTCTTTTGGAGGAGAGAGTGAATGTGGAAGACGTGAAGTTTGACCCAAATAATAATAGATCATTGCTATTCATTTGAGAGAATTCATTCCGAACCGATCACGAAATGCGTTTGACCAATAAAATTTCTTCCTTGCTGGAAAACTGGGAGGTCATGGGTATAGTTTAGGAAATATATCAAGTAAACAAGCGCTTCCGAACCGATCACGAAAAGCGTTTGACCAATAAAATTTCTTCCTTGCTGTCGCGATAACTAGGGATTTCCATAATAATATCAAATAAATAAAAAATCTCTCTCCAACTTGACGAACCGGTTGGAAGGTAAAAAATTTAAAAATGGGTGATGTGTCATTAATTGATTGGAGTGTGTCTAATAAAATATGTTTGAGTGTGACTATAACATTTCTCTTCCGACAAAACTTCAATTAACATCATGCATACTAGCTCACAGAAAAAGAAAAAAAAAAAATATATATATATATATATATATATATATATTTCACAGTGAGAACACACTGTAAAGCGCATATTGTTGGATCTCTACCATACCAATCAATATTCAATAATATATCTATTACTTACAATTAGCCGACCCCATTGGTGGGATAATGCTTGCTTGATGTGGTATGCATATTACTTACAATTAAAATGGTTTAAAAAGCAAAGAAACAAATCCATTCCAACCATCATGTTCAAGAAAGATAACTAAGAAGCGTCAGTTTTTAAATATAACAGTGCACGATAAATTTTAACTAGAAAACAAGTACGCTTACAGTAAGATTCAGACCTTAGTGCAACTTCTTGACGCACTTCATATCTAACTTTCTTATCAAAGTTTCGCTCTTTCCTCTTCTGACGAAACCTAATCAACGACGCTGCTCGTTGTGGCTGACTACATCTTGTAGGAAATTCAGCACCACTCTACACAAATACCCAAATAATTTAAAAATAAATAAAAATTTGTCAATAACTTCATCCTGGGATTCAAATTTTACAACAATAATGTATAATTATATATCAATATTTATATTTATACCCTCTGATTTAAAGGCGATGTGTCCAAACATTGTGAACCCGGATTTAATTCACAACCACCTAACAATAACAACACTGATTGAACCTGTAAGCAAAAAAAAAAAATCAATCTTTCACAGTTCACAACGAAAACACTAATTAAAATTGAAAAGGGGAAAAATTGAACCTTTTCAGGGGTAACAGAGTCAAAAACATAGACTTGGCCACGAAACGAAAGTGTCAGCTGGCTGGAATCATCGAATCGTTGAACTGACATATCAGGGTGGATTCCATCGCCGGAAACATAAACATCTTCGAGTGAAACATCATTGATCTGACCTTCACCTTCGCCGGAAGCATCTTCGAGGGTTGGTGAATCGAAATGGATGTGATTGTTGTTGTCAGGATCTTCTTTGTCCTTGATCTGGTCGGACATGTTCATAGAGTTGTACATTGTTGGTGATAGTGTAGAATTTGGGTATTTTGATGCATTCGAAGGTGAAACCCTAACCCTAATACAAACCCTCTAACCTTACCTTATTGATAGAGGGGAAGGAAATGTGTCGGAGAGAGAGGATGTGTTGTGTTGTGAAAGTGTGTGAAAGCTAAACTATGTCGGAATGATGAAGAGGGGTATTGTTGGGACGAAAATAACCCAAATGTGTCCAATATTTACGAGGTTGTTTAGTGCTTTTTGATCTTACGATGAGACTAAAAATGTGATGTAACATGTTGGAACAGAATCGATGAAACCAAAAATCAAACCAAGTTAAGAAATTGATATTTTTGAAGTTTGGTTGAAAAACCGAATTGAAATTAAGGGGGGTGTATTGAATTGAGAATTCAAGTGATTTTAAAAGACTTTTTTATAATTAAAAAGTCTAGTGGTATTCAATCAAGACATTTATAAAATGTAAACAAATATTGTGGTATTCAATCAAAACAATCATGACTTCTTTTTTAAGGCAACAAAATCCGTTGGTATTCAATTGAGATTTCTCATGACTTATGAATTGTCTATTGGTATTCAAAAGTCTATAGATTTTGATGGATTCTTAGATGAAATGGATTTTGTGAGACTTTTTAGTTAAAAATATAAATACTACTCCCATCCAACAATCTCACACAAACCCTTGAGATTTTGTCATTGTCTTGCAAACCCTTGAGATTTTGTCATTGTCTTGCAAACCCTTGTCTGCCGTCATCTTCCATGCCAGGTTTTTCTTTTCTCTATCAAATTCTTCAACTTTCGTTTTTTTTGTCTGATTCTATTGTTTTCTTTTTCGATTACTTTTGTCTTTTCTTTTTCTGTTCAATTACTTATTTTGGGATTGATACTTTTTTTGTCTGATTCTAATGTTTGGGATTGATACTTTTTTTGTCTGATTCTAATGTTTGGGATTGATACTGTTCAATTACTTCTTCTTCTTTTTTTTTTTTTTTTTTTTTTTTTCAATTTATCCTCTAATGTACAATTTATAGATAGAGTGAACAAAAATAACAAAAACAACGGCAATCTATTTTTGTATCCTAGGATTGTTCAATTCCCTTCATTATATGGATGAACCTAGTTCTCATGTTATTATGAATTGAAGACAATAATGATGAACTCAATGTTCAAACACAAGAGCAAGAACGAGAAGATGTTAATCTATGGAGGACTAATATAGGTTCAGATATGTGGAGAGATGCTACTTAGGAGAACATGAAGTTATAATATTACAATGTAGAAAATAATCAATCTCTCTGTTTTTTTTTTTTTTTTTTACATAAAAACATTAAACACTTTGCTAGTAAAAGAATTTTCTATTGGTTTTATTTTTCTTTATTCAAACGCAATTTATTTGTTTACTATTTCTATCATTCACGGTTGTAAGTTTGTTCATTTTTCCCTAAAATTCATTGAATCCTTTGAAATATTAAAATCCCATAAAATCTCATAAAATCCTTTTAAATCCTTAGAAGTCATTGTGATAAATCCATTAAAATCTTGAATGTATAAAGTCTTTTGCATAAAAAGTCTTTTAAAATCTCACAGAATCAGTACAATCTCACAAAGTCTTTTAAAATCTTGAAGACTTTTTTTATTAAAATAGTCTTTTAAAATCATAATCCAATACACCTCCCTAAGAATCTCATATTTGGTTGGGTTGGTTCTCGATTTTCAATTATAAAATCTAATAAACATGAATGTCCTCGACTTGATTTAGGGTTTACGATCATAGAGCAGGGCTCGTGTTATATTGTTTAGCAGAGATAAAGGAATGGCGATCTTTCTAAAGAAAACAGTTAGGAACACCGAGTAATAATTTCCAAAGCTGACTTTTCAACCCAAAATATTGGATGAGAGGTTCTATTCAAGACAGGCTAACGTGCCTAGAGCGAAGAATTTGCTCCAATAATCGGTTTTGATAATTTGATCATAAGATTCTTTAACTGCATCGGAAACTCTCAAGAATACGTATATTAACACAAACATTTTAAAAGCAAGGTTGCACTATGAACATACATTGTTTGTTGACATCTGCTATCATGTTAGTTCCCAAAACATTTTTTAGAATATATATATATATATATACGAGAGAGAAGGGATCTATTGACTTCAAGAGTAAGTCTAAAGACTTACTTCAAATTTAGACCTTTGATTTTAATAGTAGTTAATGGATGTGATCTATTGCATTAATTCTTAGCGTGAACCTTTTATACTCCCTTCTCCTAAAAATCACATGAGATGAGAGTACATGGCCGAAATAGAGATCTCAAACCAACAGTGTAAGCCACCATGTTTATAATTATGTCAACAAGAATTTAATTGATTGAATACTTAATTTTTATTCTAACAGACAACGGATTGTGATGTTAATTGAATCTGTATTTTTTATTCATAAAGATGATATAAACCTTGTTTTTGACAGCCATAGATCATATAAACATAAGAATTGATGGTCACAATAATTAAAGTATCAAACTAAAACTAGTGTCCACCCAATTAAAACTAAATTAAGTCATCATTCAAATTCCACTTTATACATTCCGAGATAAACAGCTAATTCAACTAATCCAAGAGCATATTTTAAATAGATCGCATGTGTTGACGAAAGCCTCTCTAGAGCTGTACATTCTATCAGTCGAATCGATTGGAATTACAATAAATTTGTGAGTGCCAAAGCCAATGACTGGAAAACTCATTGATCAGATGCTACGGCTGTTTTATCATCAACAGAATCGTTATGGGCAGGAGCAGTCCCACAGTTCAAGTCCTCATTACCCTCGCCAGCCTGGTCATCAAATGTAAATATTGGTAAATGGATGCATTTACTACCACTCTGAGTAAACAATAACCAAATGAAGTTAATAAAAGCATACCTCCTCGGGTTGTGGAAGAGGGTGCGGTTGGTGGTTTCTCTTAGAATTAGATAGATCCCTCATACCCTGCAAAATTTCTAAGTCAGAATTTGCAACTAATGTACTGGCAACTACACAATTAAACAATAACCCAATCTAGTGAATGACAGCATACCTGCTCAGGTGACGCAAGAGTATGTTGTTCGTGATTTCTCCTAGCAGTAGATAGATCCCTCAAAGTACCCTACAAAATTTCAATGTCAGAATGTGCGACTGCTGGCAGATCCACAATTAGAATCATTAGCATCACAGTTGGATAAATTTGAATTTAATGCTTACAAGAATATAGATGCACCTCCCTTGACATGCTTTGAAAGGGTTAGGATTGGGTGACTTTGTGGAGGGAAAGTCGCCATGACTTTCTCACTATCTATCTCTCTCATCTTAACTACCCTTTCACTTTCACAAAACACCCTAAAGTACACTTAAGTCACCATAACTTTCCCTCCATAGAGTCACTCAATTTCAATCCGCATTAAAATGGGAGGTAAAGGAGTTTAGATAAATATTTGCCACTCATGAAGAAAATAGTTAAAATAGCGCATTGAAAATGATATCAATAAACAGAGCATTCCTAGGTTTTGATGATCACACAGACAAAGCAGATATCACACAATAATTTTAGGGAGAAAGAGTTCACAATGCTGATATTTTGAAGGAATGAAAATGCAAGTCTTCTCAAAATGAAACCAACTATCAGCCAACAATTAAAAATTCCGTTTTGCATTTCCAATAAAATGAAAGAACAGGTGACTTGATGCAGAGTCCGCCCCTAGGTCCTAACAGCAAGGCTGGGGGAGCCTTCTGCTTACAATGAGAGTTCTGTGTCTCACATCTGGTTGATATGAGACTCACACTTCTACATCAACGCCATCTGGTGGGAAGAAAAGTCGGTCCACACGGCAGGTGGACAATCGATCCTTTACTAACGAAGTGAAGTGCGATCCAAGACCCACCATTTGACCCATAGCACTAAAGAGACATAGGAAAAAATTTATCTTTTTTTTTTTCTTTTCAATTTCAACTGCTTTAGATAGATGAAATGAACAAGAGGTTTCTACCCAAAACAAAACATATGGATGATGAATACTTACCCTATTTGCCCAGAAAAGCCCACAAGCATTGCATAGTGTCCTAGGGCCAGACGGCCCCCTTCGCATCATAGGGGTGGATTTTGAACTGATTCCACAGTGTGTGCATCTGTACAACCATATAAATCAAGGAGATAGTAAAACATCTAATGGCAAATCTAAAACAGCACCACGAGAAACCCATATTCAGTCAAAAACTTACGACGTTTCTGATTGAACCACATCTTGCCCTGACTCTGGATCAGAACCCCAACTGTTACCTCCATCTTGTTTCTTAGCTGATGTAAATTGACCCTTACTACGTTGCATCCTGCATTTTAAAAATAGAAAATAAATAGGTAAGGTGTAAAGAAAGTTGAACAGCTACATTGATGTGCGATAGTAAAAATTGCAGGACATTAAATTATTATGAAGTAACAAATACCAAGGCACCAGGCCATCTGTTAATACAATCCAAATAACTAGAACATCCCAATAAAGAGGAACACTAGCACAGTCTTTTGGAGCTACACTTTAGCATTGGTATATTTTTTAAGCCAATAAACTTTTGAAAAAGTGATAAATATATGAGTGTTTCAAAAAGAGTGTGTTGAATGAAGACACCAAAGAACCAAATCACAAAGTACGACATATAATCTTTCATTCAAGCAGGCGAGCAATATAATCGTCGGATGTATCAAGCATCCAACATACTGATGGAGGATGCTATTACAGTATGAATTATACTTGAAGTCACTTTGCACTTAATTAAAGATTAAAGATGTGCAGATGTCAACAAGAACCAAAAACATGTAAGCGCTAATGTTTGTTGTCTTAACCTTATTATGGCCAATATTTGTCTCCTAAATCAGAAACATGGAAATACAAAAAATAATGTGCATAGACAAAACACGGATTGAAGTGTCTACCCCCAAAAATGCTATATGTGAAATAGTAAATGGAAGAATGACATTGGATGCTACAGAAAAGACAGCAGCAGAAATGAAACAACTTGGAAAACTGTAACACACCTAATTAATATACTAATGACTTTAAACCTTTGTACTTCAAAACAAATCATCAGTAAAAGAAGTTTCAATAAACAATTGAAAACAAGAGCTGTTTGATCAGGAGTCTGTTTGGAAGATAGGCAGCAGGAAAAAAACAACAAATGGTGAGAGGGCAATGTATGATGAAAACAGGTAGAATGGTGCAAATCAGAGGAAGGAGTGTCACGCTTTTCAGTCAGCAAGAGCTGTTTGCAGGACTTATCCATAACAGTGAAATGCTCTACCACCAGCAATTGGGAGCAATGAGGGTTCACTATACGGTGGTGCATCAGTGTTTAGTGTTTTTACATGTATAAATATCTGTTCTATTTAATTTATATCACGTCTACACCTTAACTTTTGCCAATCATATCATATTAGATTCACATACATGTGTACATAAAAAAGGTAGAAACCAAAAAAATTCTATCATCCGATTTTGAAAATAGCTTCAAGTAAATCACTCATTTAAAGAAATACAAGGGAAGATCTTTCAGAGCCTATTCACTGAGGGTACATTTATTTCAGCCTAGAAAAAAATACTGCTTCAAGGAGTGAATTACAAGACATACAAACAAATGAAATGAGAATGAATAATGGACATCCATTCATTACACCCACAAGATTCAACAATATTCTTCTGAAATTAAAAGCTTGTAAGATATCAGTTTCCATAATATGTCAAAATTAATCATCAAATTACGATCAATTCCTTCAACAATTTTGGGACATTTGTTGTGTGCAAATGTGATCCTTGTATTGGAACGGAAGGGGCAAAGTTTTGAATTTAATCCACAGCAGAATTGCCCCTTTAATCATGTCATAGAATAGTCCTAGTTATTCACATTGCATCGTCACGTGGTAGCAAAAAGATAGATTTTTTATCAAATTTCAGACAAGAGAAATGCTCAGGTCAAACTCTCTAACACACTTCAATTAATTAATGCAACACCACCCACTTTTTTAATTTTTACCTTTTAACCGGTTCTTCAAGTTGGAGAGTGGTTGTTTAGACATTTTATTTATTTTATATTATTATTTGGGTTGAATTTTTCATCTTCCACACTCCCCCACTCCTCCAAAACTGTATCAGGTATCTATCAAAAAACAAAGAGAAAACTATATGAGGTCATCATCTCTGTAGCTTCCGTCGATCATACTACACTGGAAAAAAGTTCCAACATTAAATCCCTCTTTGCAGATGTATCAAGTAGGTGTATGGTATGTTTCCTTTTGAATCCCGCCATTCCTTTGCTTTCTTCTCTTCTACAATCAGTATTGTACCCTTGTACTAATTACGAAACTTTAAATTCACAAATTGATTCATCTGTGGTGTTTTAATTGTAGAAGATGATAACTTGATACAACTTTGGTCTTTTGGAGGAGAGAAAGAATGTGGAAGACGTGAAGTTCGACCCAAATAATAATAGAGCATTGCTATTCATTTGAGAGAATTCATTCCGAACCGATCACGAAAAGCGTTTGACCAATAAAATTTCTTCCTTACTGTCGCGATAACTAGCGATTTCCATAATAATATCAAATAAATGAAAAATCTCTCTCCAACTTGACGAACCGGTTGGAAGGTAAAAATTTTAGAAATGGGTGATGTGTCATTAATTGATTGGAGTGTGTCTAATAAAATATGTTTGAGTGTGACTATAACATTTCTCTTCCGACAAAACTTCAATTAACATCATGCATACTAGCTCACAGAAAAAGAAAAAGAAAAGAAAAAAAATATATATATATACATATATATATTTCACATTACTTCACAGTGAGAACACGCTGTAAAGCGCATATTGTTGGATCTCTACCATACCAATCAATATTCAATAATATATCTATTACTTACAATTAGCCGACCCCATTAGTGGGATAATGCTTGCTTGATGTGGTATGCATATTACTTACAATTAAAATGGTTTAAAAAGCAAAGAAACAAATCCATTCCAACCATCATGTTCAAGAAAGATCATAACTAAGAAGCGTCAGTTATTAAATATAACAGTGCACGATAAATTTTAACTAGAAAACAAGTACGCTTACAGTAAGATCAGACCTTAGTGCAACTTCTTGACGCACTTCATATCTAACTTTCTTATCAAAGTTTCGCTCTTTCCTCTTCTGACGGAACCTAATCAACGACGCTGCTCGTTGTGGCTGACTACATCTTGTAGGAAATTCAGCACCACTCTACACAAATATCCAAATAATTTAAAAAAATATAAAAATTTGTCATTAACTTCATCCTGGGATTCAAATTTTACAACAATAATGTATAATTATATATCAATATTTATATTTATACCCTCTGATTTAAAGGCGATGTGTCCAAACATTGTGAACCCGGATTTAATTCACATCCACCTAACAATAACAACACTGATTGAACCTGTAAGCAAAAAAAAAAAAATCTTTCACAGTTCACAACGAAAAAACTAATTAAAATTGAAAAGGGGAAAAATTGAACCTTTTCAGGGGTAACAGAATCAAAAACATAGACTTGGCCACGAAACGAAAGTGTCAGCTGGCTGGAATCATCGAATCGTTGAACTGACATATCAGGGTGGATTCCATCGCCGGAAACATAAACATCTTCGAGTGAAACATCATTGATCTGACCTTCACCTTCGCCGGAAGCATCTTCGAGGGTTGGTGAATCGAAATGGATGTGATTGTTGTTGTCAGGAAATTCTTTGTCCTTGATCTGGTCGGACATGTTCATAGAGTTGTACATTGTTGGTGATAGTGTAGAATTTGGGTATTTTGATGCATTCGAAGGTGAAACCCTAACCCTAATACAAACCCTCTAACCTTACCTTATTGATAGAGGGGAAGGAAATGTGTCGGAGAGAGAGGATGTGTTGTGTTGTGAAAGTGTGTGAAAGCTAAACTATGTCGGAATGATGAAGAGGGGTATTGTTGGGACGAAAATAACCCAAATGTGTCCAATATTTACGAGGTTGTTTAGTGCTTTTTGATCTTATGATGAGAATAAAAATGTGATGCAAGAGGTTCGAAAAAAATCGATGAAACCAAAAATCAAACCAAGTTAAGAAATTGATATTTTTGAAGTTTGGTTGAAAAACCGAATTGAAATTAAGAATCTCATATTTGATTGGGTTGGTTCTCGATTTTCAATTATAAAATCTAATAAACATGAATGTCCTCGACTTGATTTAGGGTTTACGACCATAGAGCAGGTCTCGTGTTATATTGTTTAGCAGAGATAAAGGAATGGCGATCATTCTAAAGAAAACAGTTAGGAACACCGAATGATAATTTCCAAAGCTGACTTTTCAACCCAAAATATTGGATGAGAGGTTCTATTCAAGATAGGCTAACGTGCCTAGAGCGCAGAATTTGCTCCAATAATCGGTTTTGATAATTTGATCATAAGATTCTTTAACTGCATCGGTAACTCTCAAGGATATGTATGTTAACACAAACATTTTAAGAGCAAGGTTGCACTATGAACATACATTGTTTGTTGACCTCTGTTATCATGTTAGTTCCTAAAACATTTTTTAATATATATATGAGAGAGAAGGGATCTACTGACTTCAAGAGTAAGTCTAAAGACTTACTTCAAATTTAGACCTTTGATTTTAATAGTAGTTAATGGTTGTGATCTATTACATTAATTCTTAGCGTGAACCTTTTATACTCCCTTCTCCTAAAGATCGCATGAGATGAGAATACACGGCCGAAATAGAGATCTCAAACCAACGGTGTAAGCCACCATGATTATAATTATGTCAACAAGAATTTAATTGATTGAATTTGATTGAATACTTAATTTTTATTCTAACCGACAGCGGATTGTGATGTTAATTGAATCTGTATTTTTTATTCATAAAGATGATATAAACCTTGTTTTTGACAGCCATAGATCATATAAACATAAGAATTGAATAAATACATCGGATGCTGGTTAAAGGTATATAGTAGATGTTCATATGCTCACTGGCACTGGATTGTTCGAGAAGAAGGAATATTTTATCGTATCTCTATCTCTATCTCTATATTATTATACATGTATTCTAAGCTACATTTTGCCTATGTTTTACCTTGCCAATGCCCCATCTTTCTAACTAACTTATGTCATGTGGCTCTTTTTTGTTCTTGATTCTTTACTAACCATTCATTACTATCTAATCTTTCATTTCCCATCAGTTGCAAAGACTATCCATTTATTACTTCACTCCATGCAAGTTACACAATGAATGTATTATAATCCATTTTATTAATAGTGAGGAGTTACATTTTAAAATTATTCATATTCTTAATCAATTCTCTTACACACACAAGTTTACTATAAAGCTCCTCATTTTTTTTTTTAAGTTTATATATGTTGTTTATGTTATCCTTTTCATTTCATTTTTTTGATAGTTTTGATTTTCTCTTCAAGCTTCGTGAGTGTGTGTTTCTATCTATAATTTTCCGTATTCTCTAATGGATATTTTTTCTTTCATTTCACATACAGAGGTTTTGGAAAAAGGAAGAGTTCTGTTGTAAGGACACTTCATTTATAAAATGGTCGTTGTATTTTTTCATTGAAATTAAAGTATTTTTTCATTATTATTTTTTGTTTTAACATTATTATGAGATCAAGAGTTCACTAACATATTAAAAAAGCATAAACAATGAGTAATTTTTTATTCATTTTTATTCCAAGCCAACATGTGGTTGTTGTTATAACTATTAGATATTTTTTCCTTCTCCACTAATTGCCATAAGATGGAGCCAAAGCCCACGTATGAAGCTCTTTGATTGGTTAATCCAATTTCACTTCCACCACCGGAGCCACCCTCATCGCATGTTTTTTGCATTTTTTTTAGATAATCACAATCAAAGACAAAGTACGATAATGTTTTTTTTTTGTTTGAATGAGAGAACTATATGATATAGCGTACAAAGCACAAAGGTTTGTGTCATGAACTAAGGTTTGGTTTTGAAGCTACCACCCTATGCTACAACAACAATAGCTAGGAGGAGGAAAGAAGAGGAGCGACACACTTTTTTTTCCGAACAAATGTCTTTTATTAATATATTTTTAGAAATCTGCAAGAATAATAGGTAAGAGGAGAGATGTATCGTCATAGATGATTAGATATGAAATTGTTGCGAAAGGTGCTCATAAAATTATCTCTATCTCTATCCCTATATACATGTATTCTAAGCTACATTTTGTCTATGTGTCACCTTACCAATGCCCCATCTTTCTAACTAATATCTCATACTTATGTCATGTGGCTCTCTTTTGTTTTTGATTCTTTACTAACCATTCCTTACTATCTAATGTTTCATTTCCCATCAGTTGCAAAGACTGTCCATTTATTACTTTACTTCATGCAAGTTACACAATGAATGTATCATAATCCATTTTATTAATCGTGAGGAGTTACATTTTAAAATTATTCATATTCTTAATCAATTCTCTTGCACACACAAGTTTACTATAAAGCCCCTCGTTTTTTTTCCTAAGCTTATATATGTTGTTTATATTATCCTTTTCATTTCATTTTTTTGATAGTTTTGATTTTCTCTTCAAGTTTCGTGAGTGTGCATTTCTATCTATAATTTTTCGTATTCTCTAATGGATTTATTTTTTTTCATTTCACATACACAGGTTATGTGAAAAGGAAGAGTTTTATTGAAAGGACACTTCATATATAAAATGGTGGTTGTATTTTTTTCATTGAAATTAAAGTATTTTTTCATTATTATTTTTATTTAACATTGTTATGAGATCAAGAGTTCACTAAACATGTGAAAGGAAACATGTTAAAAAAACATAAACAATGAATAATTTTTTATTCATTTTTATTCCAAGCCAACATGTGGTTGTTGCTATAACTATTAGATATTTTTCTTTCTCAACTAATTGCCATAAGATGGAGGAGGATTTGGATGGAGCTTACAAGAAACTCAAAACTTTCAACATAAAAAATCCTAAAGGGTCGAACAAGAGAAACTAAGAATCTTTATCCATAGGTGTTGATTTAATTTGATCAAGTATTCATGTCTTTGTAATAAGAGAAAAATACTCTTGTTATGTTTTTAATTGAATAGTTTCTTATAAGATCAAGTATCTTAGGTAACTAATTATAGAAGCACACATCTATTCAACATTTGGTTTTGAATCAAATAGCAATTTCCCGTCCTTTTTAATTATATATACATTTACATATATTTAATTTAAAGCATCAATATTTTGTTGTAGAAGTTTTATAATTTGACATTAAATTGGTTTAAAAATAGTTAGAGAAATCTTTTGAGAATGTCACCTTAGTACAATATTTCCATGAGAACAATGCTAGCTTAGATTATGTGAAGTGAAAAGGTGTTCTAAATCATAAAAAGTGGCATGTAATGAGTGTCCAATTGCTCCCTCACTCTTCACTTCTCTTTGACTCATGTGGTAATCCCAAAATTAGTGGTTTTTGACACAATCCTTAACTATTGTTTATTCTCACCCTTTATTATATTTCTATTCATTCAACTATGAAATTCTACGGGTCATTGGTAAGATAGAGAGTTGAGAGATATAGAGAATAATGTCCCTATATTTCTAAGGCTTAAATATGCTTTTCATCCCTGCAATTAGGGGTCGTTTGAAATTTCATTCATCAATTTACTAATCCTTTCATTTTGCCCCTGCAAATATTAATCATTTGAAAATCCGTCCATTAACCCACTTAATGACTGTCATGTCATCAAATGAGCAAAATGGCATGGGAAAAGACAAAAATACCCTTTTTAATTAAAAATCTAATTTTTTATTAAAAAATCATAAAAAAAATATGAAAAAAAAATCCAATTTTTTTTAAAGATGAAGAAAAAAGTGAAAATTAGTTTTTCAAAAAAAAAAGTAATATATAATTTACAAATTAATAAAAAAAAAAAATTTGAAAATTTAATTTTCACTTTTTTTTTCAATTTTTTTAATTGTAATAGTTTTTTTCATATTTTTTAATTAAAAAGGGTATTTTTATCTTTTCCCATGACATTTTGCTAATTTGATGACGTGGCAGTCATTAAGTGGGTCAATGGATGAATTTTCAAATGATTAATATTTGCAGGGGCAAAATGAGAGGATTAGTAAGTTCATGGATGAATTTTCAAACGACCCCTAATTGCAGGGATGAAATGCATATTTTAGCCTATTTCTAAATATACCCTTTCTACGGGTCATTTGTTACAAGTCAAGTTTAAGACAATTCATTAAGAAAAACGATTCAACCAAAATAAATTAAAACCATTAATTACAATCTCTATATTTCTAAATATACCTTTCTAAAAAAATTGGTATCTAACTATCTATCTGCTATATATAAAGTAAACTTAAGTCATTTGTAGGCTTTAACTATACCGATGTGTAAGCTATTTTTGTTTTTTAATAAATAATTGTGTAAGCTATTTGTTTTTAAGATTGAGGAATTATTGAAATTAAAGATGGATAGATTGGCCCTTCATTATTGAGGAATTTCATTCGAATAATCAATCTATGATGGAAAACAAATTGGCCCTTCTTCCTATCAGTATCACATAACATGTTATATATGAGGATTCATCAATCTTTGTGAAGGAAATTCCTTGAGAGTATTTAAGGAATAAGAAGTCTAAACTTAAATTCATTAGTAGGTCTCTTTGGAGAAATCCAATCAATGTTCTATTGAGGTAGTGTTGTTCAAAACCAGTATGGTGAGACAATTTACGAGCACGAAATCAATTTCGGGATATTTCAAGATTGTTTTTTTCAACATTTTATTGCCTTTTCCTATCATCCATTGGAGGTATCTAATGGTTGGTTCATTAGATTGAGAAGAGATGACAGAGGGAGAGGACCCGCTCACTTTTTTTCCTCACTCTATCTCTTCAATAAAATTGATGGGTCTTATGTCTTCCATTCTTTCTTATGTTTTGAACACTCATGAAGTCTTTTGTTTTTTTTTTATCAGATTTGTTCTACTATTTTGTGCTTTAAATTTTTAACAATGTTAGTGATCTTATTTATAGAATTTGAACACTTTGTGGAATTATTATTGTAGGCAACAAAATTTTATTTCCAAAAAGGTTAGATATTAAGTACTAATCCTTCAAATCCTCTAATTGATCGGTGATATATATTTCATTCACACGTTACACGTGAATTCATTCATGTATGAATTTCTCTACTTCGTAGCCAAACCCTCTTCTTACTTATGTGGCATCTTTACAAAACTATACTACTTTTCTTTTATAGAGATAAAATTCTACTACTTATATGTCAACTCTATAAAACTCTTTGTTTTTGTTATAAATTATAAGCTTTTATATTTACTTTATAATAATCAAACATCAAACGACGCATTAAAAAATAGAGAGAGTAATATTTTTACTAAAAACTATGCAATGATACATATGAAAACATTTGATTTTTTATAAATTGAGTTATTTCATTCAAATTTTTAAATAAAATCATTTATTCGACTCAGGTTAGAATAAAAATTTGATAATATCAAATTATAATTCAATATCGACAATTTTTTTTCTTCTAAAATCTAAAATATGTTCAAATAAAGGAGAAAAGGAAGTTATAAACTAAACAGAGAAAAAGATATAATAATTCAAGTGATTTCCAACACAAATGGGTGACCCATTATCTATATTCGATATTCACTTTATGTGTGAAAAAGTTTAAAAATATTTTGACAGTCGTTTATTATAAATAAAAATAGTTCAATAGACCAATGGTTTTTTATTTTTTTTAGGAAGACCAATAAAATTTGTTATTTCCAATATATTAAAGAAAATATTATAATCAAACTCGTTCAACGCACGGGTTATATACATAGTTTTCTTGAAAGAGAGAAGAAGGAGTATAACAACCAAACACTATGGATTAATAGTAATTAATCACGACCATTAATTGATATCAAGATTAATGGTTATGATTAGGAGTAAGGTCCGGTTTGGTTTGAGCTTATTTTGAGCTTATGAAAAATAGCATAGGTAAATAAACAAGTTTTTATTTTAATTTATAAGTTCTCACTAACGAAAATTGTATCTTCATAACCCTTCTTTTCATAAACTACCTTAAAAACTTATAAATAATACATAAAAACGTATTTATTCGCATAAGCTGTTTTATATAAGCTCTAAAATAAGCTGATCCAAACGAGCCCTAAATCTTTAGACTTACTCTTAGTGTAACGCCCCCCTTTTTATTTAATTATTTTTAGTTAATATTTGAATACTTTTACATGATTTTATATTTGATAAGTGATAATATGTTTGTTATTTTGTTTAGAAATATATTTGTTATAAATATGTTTGTTATTTTGTTTAGAAATATATTTGTTATAAATATGTTTGTTATTTGTTGTAGATATATTTGTTATTTTATGTGAAAATATATATTATCTAGTATAGAAATATATTGGTTATTTTGTGTGGAAATATATATGTTATCTAGTATAGAAATATATTTGTTATTTTGTGTAGAGATATATTTGTTATTTTATGTGGAAATATATATTATCTAGTATAGAAATATATTGGTTATTTTGTGTGGAAATATATATGTTATCTAGTATAGAAATATATTTGTTATTTTGTGTAGAGATATATTCGTTATTTTGTGTGGGAATAAATGTTATCTAGTATAAAAATATATTTTGTGTAGAGATATATTTGTTATTTGGTGTATTATTATTATTAAGTGGGGGAGAGATATATTTAATTTAGAAATAAATAAGATTACGATGAAAAAAGTAGTTTTGGGGTGTAAGAGAAATTATAGTTATTATAAAAAGGAGAGTTAGAGTTAGAAAATGATATGACGTGCAAACTGTTTTGGAAAAAGAGGAGAAACCTAGAGTAAGAGAAGAGTTAGAGAAGAGAAGTTTGTAGAATCTTTGCAATCAATCAATCTAAGGTAAGGGTGGGACTAACCTTCTTTAATCATAAGCATATAATTCTAAAAAAGGTTTAATCTTATTGTTGTTGAATTTTTGTTGTGGTTGTAGAAGTTAGGTTTTGAATTGAATTAGGTTGTTAAGAGTATAGATAATCTCATAAATTTATATGAAAAGTTGTTTATATGATATTCATATGGAAAGTTGTTTATATGATATTTATATGAAAAGTTGTTTATATGATATTTATATGAAGATTGTATATATAATATTTATATGAAAGTTGTTTATATGTTTATTAAGTGAATTTATATGAATGATGTTTAATTGGTATTGCGACGATGATTTTGTGCTGTAAATATGTGTAAATGTGTTAAGCTGCTGCCATGTATTGATATAATTGCATGTGTCAGTCAAAGAGTCGTAAATGATGTTTAAGATGTTGTATTAACTTGTTTAAGTATAAAGAGTCGAGTTCATGCATTTGCATAATTTGAGACGGTGGAGCTTATGCTCAAAGCGACGGTGGAGCTTATGCTCAAAGCGACGGTGGAGCTTATGCTCAAAGCGACGGTGGAGCATTTGCTCAAAGCGACGGTGAAACTTATTTAAGCTTAAAATGGTACCACATGCATGATGTTTAAGATGTTAGAGTTGCATAGTCAAGTTAAAGTTGCATTGTCGAGTCAAGTGGTTAAGTAAATTTTGAAGTTATGAAGTTGATTAAGATGATGATGATGTTACCTGATACTTGAAATTAATTGATGATTTATATCTGAAATTAATTGATGATTTATATCTGTAATTATATGAAGTACTTGTTGATGTTGATTTGTTGTTGTTTTATGCTGATTGATTCTCTTATATGATTTGTTGCTTATTTATGTCGATTGATTCTCTTATATGATTTGTTGCTTATTTATGTCGATTGATTCTCTTATATGATTTGTTGTTGTTTTATGTCGATTGATTCTTTTACATGAATTGTTGCTTATTATTATAGAATGTGAAATCTCACCCCTTCTGTTGGAATTGCCGCCTCGTGGGCAAGTGCAGGTGACCAAGTATAGGTTCGACGTGTGAGGATTTTCCTGTGTGATGTCATAGGAGCTCTGATACGTAACGGGATGGGGATTTATTATTTGTTTCTATTCCTTTATGTATCGTTTTGAATTAATTATGACATTTATGCTAAGAATTAATTATTTTAAGGATTTTGAAAATATGATTCCGCTGCTACGTTTTGAATAAAGATGAGGAATAAATTATTATTCATTTTGTTTAAAGATTTTATGAAATGTGACATCCTGAATATTGCGATATACTCTGATTATATAAATGAATTTTTAAGTTGGGATTTTCGGGGTGTTACACTTAGAGTCAATGAATCTCTTCTCTCTCTCTATATATATAGAGAGAGAGTTTAATTGTGGTGGGTCGACAGTCCAAAACTGTTTTGCCACGTTTGGCCTACATAAAATAAAAACCTTAATTGATGTGACAATTTTAAATGTTTTGATTGGTTGTGTGTGCAAAACAGTTTTGAATTGTCGACCCACCACAATTAAACTCATATATATAGGGTTTTGCTAGAAGACACCTTTTATGAAGGTGTCTTTTTGTGCATTTGTTAAAAGACACCAACTAATTTTTACGAAGTTGTCTTTTAGCAAAATTATAACTAAAAAGTGGAAATCACACCTTAAAGTGTGGGTTGCTAAAAGACACCTTCATGGATGGCTTCTAGCATAACTCATATATATATATATATATGTATGTATGTATAAAAGGTTATCATGTTGACCCTCAATCTATTTTTACACATATGTTTATCATGTGTTATCATGTTTTATATATATATATATATATATATATATATATATAATATCAAATGAGAGGAGTGTTTATAACGACAGATGAGAGGAACAAATATTAACCCTTAGATTAAAATGAATGGCTCATATTAAATGGTGCACTCTAAATGACACTTATAATTGCCTAACTATACCCACGCGCGTGTACCAACTAACAGAAAACAAAAGGAGAAATATGTTGAGATGAATTGCTATTCCTCCACCATAGTCGTCTTCCACAAAGCATCCACACTCAAAAGAAGACATGAAATTGATAGAAATTAGTCATGTGAGAAAACGATTTGCACATACAACTCCAATTTTGTATGTCAATTGTGCCTGTAGAGTATTCTTTATATTTTCATGTACACTCCATCTTCTCCTTTCACTTTAATACATGTGACACACTTAACATAATTATTTAACGCTAGGGACTAAAGTGATAACGGAAGTCAGAGACTTATTTGTATTTAATCTTGAGTCAATGACCTAGTCAGAGACTTATTTGTATTTAATCTTGAGTCAATGACCTATGCGACAGCGAGGTGCAGAGTCAGGACTAAAGTGACCATTTGTTCTAAAAAAATATATTTACAAAGTGTAAAACCGGAAATGACCTATATTTCAGGGGGTAAAACATCATTAACCCTTTATTTTATTACAAATAGTTTGAGGGTTACTTTAGTAATTTTCCATTAAAACATATTTGTTAACTTACATCAATTTGCTAACTTCGACCCACTTTTATTTTATAACAAATAGCTTGAGGTATATTTATTAAACTATCTCTTACTTTAAATTTGTTCACACTAGTGGATATTGGTTTTTTTGTCCAAATAAAAATGTGCACTTTTGCTAACTTGAACCTTCATATTTTTTGTTGTATGAATTAACAAACCATATATATTGTGATTAGATGTGTGAATAAATAAATTCTAAATTACGCTGCATGCACAAATTAAATCTATAACACAAATAACTTGTAGAAAAACAAACAACATAGTAAATAGTGAAAGTTAGCATATTAAAAATAAATTATTTGAAGATACAAAATGCGGTTAGATCTGATACATCACACTGAGGAAGTGTGTCATATTCGAGAGATAAGGATACAAGACTTATTAATGAATTTTTTGAAGAATATGAGCTAGAAGATGTACATAGTAGAGAATGGATGGTTGAGCTATGAGTAAACTTGATTGATTCTTATTAGCATGATCGAGTTATGAATATAGTTTTTATTTTATTTTTAGGAAGCTATGAATATAGTTGTTTGGTGAAGATACAAAGTACGGTTAGATTTGATATATAACCCTGAGGAATTGTGCCATATTCGAGAGATGAGGATACAAGACTTATCTATGAGTTATTTATCGAGTAATCTAGAGGGTTTACTCCTAGATCGGAGAAGATATACATGGACCATGGTCAGGAATGGATGGTCAAGCTATGAGTAAACTTGATATATTCTTATTAACATTGTCTTTATTCACTGTGTAGGATAATTATTCTCAATGGACGCTAAATTGTGGGCTTTCAGATCATACACTTATCTATGAGAAGAATTAATTATATTCTAGAAGTCTTAGTTCAACTGGCAAATGCCGAAACTGCAAGGCCGGACGCCATGACTCGGGTTCGAACCCGAGACCTCGCAGTTGTGTGTGAGTTTAATTTCAGTGGATTACCACTTCATCTAAGAAAAAAAAAAGAATTAATTATATTCTTTCCATCATGGTTAATGTGGAGAAAATTAAAGGGTGCTTGAGGTTATAAAGGAAAATTACGGCCATTTTCATAACCAATTTAAATTTAAATCTTTTTCTAGACCATCACTAAAGAATTTGCCTTTTAAAAATTATTTTGAGGGTGTGGCGACTTCTCTAATACTGCCTTTCTCATCTAAGGAGATAAAGAGCGTTGTTTGGAATTATGATATCTTCAAGTGTCTGAGTTTGAATGATGTTAATTTCGAATTCTTGAAAGAATTTTAAGGTTATTGAGGATGACTTTTTCTACAATGATTTTTCTATGATAGGGAATTAGTTTGATTTGAGGGTTGAACTATACATTCATAGTGTTGATTCCAAAGAACGATAATCCACAATCATTGTCCGACTTTAAAAGCATTTCTTTGGTAGGTTGCTTTTACAAAGTTTTATTAAAGGTACAATCTAATAGATTGAAAAACATTATTGGATTGGTGATTTTTGACTCGCGGTCAACGCTCTCATTAAGGGTAGACATATCCTTGATGAAATCATGATTGGTAATTAGATGGTGGATCAAGAAGGAGGGAAAAAGGAAAGGTGTCTAGTTGTGTTCAAAGTTTATCTTGAGAAAATGTTTGATTCGGTAGAAATGAAGTGTCTTGATATGATTATTTTGAAAATTAATTTTGTGCTTCATTAGAGAGTAAACCTCTAAACAATCACATCATCAATCTTAGTGAATGGCAGTGCAACAAATGAGTTTTTCTTGGGGTGTAGTCTTTCGAAATGATTGTCTCCTTTTTTGTTTCTAACAATAGTTGAAGGATTGAATTTTACGATGAATGTGTTCAATGCGAAGAATTTGTTTTGTGGGTTCAAGGTTGGATGGGATGAGGAGTTTAGAAATTATCGCAAATTCGTCGACGATACCTTGATAGCAATAGAGATTTGTAAAATCTTCTAATCAATAAATACGAATTTTCATAAAAGTATGTTGGTTTGAATAAATTTCAACTACTCTTGCTTGAACGAAACAACACCCTTTTTGATTTGTAAAGTGGGAACAATTCCATTTTAATATTTGGGATTACCGACTGGTGACAATTCTAGAATATTAAGATTTATGGAATGCGATTATTCACAAAATTAGACATTGTCTATCTAAATGGAAGAGTCGTACTCAATTTTTGGTAGTCTATCATATTCTCTTAAAAGTTATTTTGTCTACTTTACCAATTTACTTCATTTCTTTACTAGTTTACTTCATTTCTTTCTTCAAAACTCCTCGAGATACAATATCTAAAATTGATCTTTATTTAAATATTTTTCATAGAACAATAGTTAGGGCTCGTAAAATTCAAATGGTTAAGTCGGATATTGTTTATTCACCTAAAGATTTTTTTATAAATTTTTTTTCCCTTTCTATTTTGCGTATATTTATAAGTAACTTCTAATCTAGAGAAATAATATGCTTAAGATATTCATCTAGATCTGTAAATAAAACTATTAATTTTGTTATGATTTGTTCACGTTCAATTTTATTCTTTTTAATCTATTATTTAAATTATTATTAAAAAAATGCTATATTTCATTAAAATTGAAATGACACCACTACAATACGAATTTAAATTATTAATAAAAAATTATGTCCCATTAAAATAGGAACAAACTACATAAATAATATTTGAGACTATCGAAAGAGCTTATTTTAATCATATTCGTTAAAAATATATTTGATCATAATACATGTTAATGCTATATTTTTCTTTACACGTCTAAGCACATTAGGAAAGTGAATAGATGGGTGCATTGGTGTTTGTCTTTCCGCTCATACAAAATAATAAAAGTAAAATGAATTGGTTTTTTATATAATAAAATGTGTTTTGTTGACGCTCATATGTGTAGCTTAGTTGATAGCTACTTGTGACATTAGTTGCAGGGGTCGGTGCTCGAACTTCGAATCCCACACTTCTTCATATTTAATGTGTGTGAATCCGATCACTATGTTACTTGACAAAAAAAATGTTTTGTTGACATGGTTGAATATTGTTTTTGTCCAATAATTTAATACGTATATTGTTAAGTTGAACATATATTAATATGTAAGACTAGCTCAACCGACAAAGTTGATATTGTTAAACTGAATATCTTCATCCGATTTTGAACTCAAAACTTACTTCATTGTAGTAATTATTTCATGTATGTGAGTTTTAGATGATGTTTGTTACTTAATCTACAAAGAAAAAAGAAGAACATATTATGAGTTATATGGACCCCTTTTAAATGAAAATAGACCTTTTTATTTTAGATTTTCTACAAATCACTTTTGATGTAATAGTAAATTACAGATTATTTTTAAAGACTATTTCTATAACCAACAGGCACATTGACTATTTCAACATATTTTAGTAATACTAGGGATTTGCCTCATACTTGCATTGAGAACATTATTTAGATGTGTCGGGTTAGTTTGATTTTTTGTAAAATGCCACACAAACACAATAGACACCCAACTCAGCATTAAGGAATTTTCTTTGGTGGTGTGTCTTGTTTAGCCAAGCCGTATTAAACTGTAAATTTTGCAGAATACAGTGCACAATTTGGACTCAAACAACAAGAGTACATTATACAATTCGTACCAAAAAATCAAGAGTAACGTATCAAACCTTATATGATAAATTATTGATTTTTTTGCTTTGCAAGAGTTACTGATTACAAAATTTCCGAAAAAATAAGTCACCGATATTTCTCTCTCAAATGTTAAATTCTTTCATCTCCTGGGTCGATTTTACTTATAGAAACTGCAGACCCATTACAAAAGCTTGATGCGGAAAGCAAAAGCAACTGAGTAGATGAATCTCACTGCTGAATAGTATACTTAACTTCTTATAATAATAGTCCTCAGAATCTATATTGGTCCTTTTACAGTAGAGTACATCACGATATATTTTGTTCTAAGATAAAGGCATTCAAGCCCGTCTGTACAAATATACTTCTGTTATGCTAAGAAAAAAACAATAAAAATAGTAGTACCTCAAAACTACAATTTTAGTGCACATGAATCCCCAAAATCACATTGAAGAGTTAACATAATGTACATTTATAAACAAATCCCCCAGTCTGTAGCTCCCGGTAATCTAAAACACAAACCGATTTGGGGAATTAATGTCTCACGATGCTCAGGAAGTAGAAGATAAGCAACTTGGTTCCTATAATCCAGTATGAAAGATGTCAAACTATGTTTTCTATATTCAGAAAAAGCTGGTGCTCTCACATCTCATTTATGTATGCCAACCGGCCGAGCACTTTGTAGGATAACTTCCAGAACTCAATAAAATGGCAAGATCAATAAACCCAACACGTCGTAGTCAGTGGGTGTACCTGTAATAGATAACGGAAGAATATTCATTAATTAGAAATTAGGATGCAATCGATTAATTACGAATATCGTATACTACTACAGTAGGATTATATACATAATACAAAGATTAACAAATACAAATCACAGGACATTATGGGGAAGAGAAATTTGGTACTACATTTACAAATGGAGTGGGACCAGAAGAAAAATACTCTCAACTAATTTAATTTAATTTAATGTCATTAATAAAATATTCTTCAATTAATATGCTTTTATTTTTCAAACCCTTTTATTCTCATTGAACAAATGGGAATAATAATTTCAGAAATACTACAAAAAATAACTTAACTAAAATTCTCATTTATTGTGAGTTTAAGTATTTTGTTTAAAATCGAGACCAACGTGAGTACCATGGAAAATAATTTGACAGATTGACGGGCTTTCCTAAAAAATGTCTTCACCCAATATTCTCACTTTGTAAGCATTTAAATTTAAACAAAATAATGTCTGTATCATAGACAAAATTAAACTAAGGTAGGCATCTTTGTAAAATACCAAAGTAACTGGTACTTTCTATTTTTTGAAGTAACAGTGGTACTTTAAGTGGCAGCTTGTTACCTTTAAAGTTTTCCTAAACTATTATGCTTTCTGGGTATTTTAAAAAAGTGATCCTCATGTATCATTAGAACAATCATAGTGAGTACTATATTTCCCTTCAGACATCTTGATCACAAACAAAATGAACAGCAACAAACTTCGCAACCACAGTAAGGAACAATAGGATAATGACATTGTTAACCCCGACATATGAATAAGAAATAGCATTTAGGGATTCTTGTATATCTGTTTTTACAAAAAATCTTCTGCAAGTGACATGTGGTGGAATTTCACACCTCAGATTCCCACAATACCCCCCTCATATCCGTGCAATTTTGCCCAAGATCTTTACTAATTAGTATAGATAGAGACGCACAATCAACCACAAATCCTGATATTGGAGAAGAAAGAAGGAATCAAGTATTCATAAATGAATGATTACCTGGGACAGTTATCACGGGACAGCTCTAACTGTTAAGATTCCACATGCTTCTTCCGCATGCACTGTTGTTCTATTCTATTAAGTTTTTGATTTCGTACTTTTGCTGTGGCTCGTTTTCCGTAGCTGAGGATTTTCTATCGAATACACAAGGAGGCTTCCATCTTTTGTGCCTGCTAAGAAGCATTCTTCTGGGGTTACTGTCAAAGATGTTAAAACCTTTCCAACCCCCTGATATTTCTTAACAACTTCTAGCGTGTTTATAGAGCGAACAACAATCTGGCCCTGGTCACCTGCACCTACCAAAAACTCACCACATCTGCTCAACTGAATAGTATTGAGACGTCCATTGGATTCGGAGGTAGCAAGGTGTTTTCCATTTATTGAATACAGGTGCAAACTAAGATCATCATCAGCATAAATCACAATCTGACCATGCTGAGAGACAACTAGCTTTGATATAGGACTGCCTGATGGATGCCGAATGGATCTGACATATCTACCTTCTCGCAAGGTATGGAATACACATGTACCATCTTTTGATCCACTAATTATGATATCAAGCTCATGACTAACATGTAAGCAAGTTATTATATCATCGTGCCCACAGAGGATATGACATGGAGTTTCAATTATGACATAGTTCTTACGAGGTAACTCAGACTGACTGTTCCGAATTCTCTTTTCTGTTTTACCACGAAAAACTTCCCAAACCATTACTGTGGTATCATAACTTCCAGTCGCAAGGATACTCCCATCAGATGTAACTGCATCACAATTAACATTCTTTAGCCAGACACAAGAAACTAGAAGGTTGAAAATCACCAATTCAAATAAGATCAACAAAAATCTCACAACAAGCTGTTAAATGAAAGTTTTATCTGTGAAAAGTATTAGGAGCAATCTTAAGATATTAAAACATCCCAATTCAATTCATTCAACAAACAGGAATAAAACATATCAGGAAAAAAAATCATCATAATGACTGCAAACTTGTGACTTAAGGAGCTATTTCTCTTTATTGAACAGGCAAGATCAGATAAGAAACAAGAGTTAAGGGACACATGCCCCTATTCAACAATCAAGAGTGACAGTGCACTAAAGTACATCAAATGGTATGGTATATTCATGGTTATCATACCAGGACTCAATCTAACCAGGAAGAGTACCTGCAATACAGCTCACCACATCCTTATGCTGTCGAATACTTTGCACCATTCTGCCATCGCTTAATGATATGACCTGGAAACTATTTTCCCAATTGCCACATGATATTAAGAAATTCTCTGAGGGCGCCTGCATTGTTGCAAAGCATTGTTCTCCAAGTTCAACATGTTCAGGCACAGGAATACCAATTTTACGTGGTGAAAGCATTTCGGAACCAACTCCAAAGAAATGGTCCTGAAAAAGTTGGAGGTTGTTTCAACATTCATGATACAAAACAATTCTAATCAAAAAGTAAAACACGCTACACAGTAAATCCAAATGCATTAATGTCTGATCAAACCAAAGCCTGACCTGTGAACCAGAAAATGTAAAGTTTCCACCAGATTGCAGTTGAGTTGATACCCACGTCTTAACAGACAAGTTGAGACCCTCATTCACAAGGATAACATTCGAGTCCATTAGACCAACATATAGTATAGCTGATGAAGATTGACTTGTATTAGAAACAATGGAAGTCAAACTAATTGAATCAGGAGCAAAGTACAGAGGACGTGCAATTGGAATAGGTGGCCCTCTTCTTGGGTGTTTCTTGCGAAACATCTGAATTGGGGTCTGACCAAAGTTGGCTATTTGGTCTTCTATAGCAGCTCTTTGCAAATCATCTTCCGTTGTTTCCAGATCAACAGCTCCTTCGTAAGTTAAGTAGTAGAATATGTTCGCTGCCTACAATTAAATTTTAACAACTTAACTAACCTTAACACTTAACAGTATAGCCAATTCTGATTTGCATGAATTACTGAAAAACAAAATGCGGATCTTGATGTATACCTCTACAGCAGGTTTACCACGTTGCTTGTATCCAAATACCAAATCTATCCAGTGATGAAGATTTGAACTGACATATTCACTTTCAAGGGCCTCCCGGTTTCTCCTTATGAATTCTTCAGGGGAACCCTGTGCAAATTATGATTTGAAACTAAGTACTGTCTGTTCGCTAAATTAGAATGTTATTGAAAGGAATTTCTGTTTGACTTTCTCTACCTCATGTAAATATTTCAAAATTGAAATATATAATGAGATACACGCACTAACCGAGTTAACATTTGCCGTATCTTGTAGTGTATGTGAGAAGAGAATAAAATAAAAACATAGAGACCTCAAGAATCAATCAACTTTTATAAACTGATATACAATTTAGTCCACAAAAGATGTTGTTTGTGTTTGCTTTGATCAAAGTTTCTTTTACACACATTGGTCCCCGAACTTAGACAAAATTGTGGAAAAATATCATATAATATAATTGCCAGCATTATTTATGTATGCTGCTCTATTTGCACGTTTGCATAGTTGATTTTAGGGTATTCACATACCTTCGACCATGGAGGGAGGAAAACATCCCCAATAGGTTCACCATCCTGTCTAACTCCTAGATGATAAGAGTTTGAATTCAAGAGAAACTCAGGCATGTAAAAGAACTCGGGTATTAACTCCTTCACATCACTGGTATTTGTAAGGCAGTTTTTGAATGTGCCCTCGATGCTTTGAAACAGTCTGTCAGCGTGATCAAATTTACCCCCCTGACAAAAAAAGCATTACAAAAATGAATCATAAATTGATGCAATGAGAGGAAGGAAGAAAACTAGGCTAAAAAAAGAGAAAACACACAGAAACAAATAGGTAATGTCTTTGGCTTGTCATTATCTTGGATCCCAAAACAAGATTTGATTTAAAGGGAAAAAAAAGGTTTGATTTAACATGGATCAAACCATGATTTGTAAACTAAAACCAGAAAAAACTACTATTCACAAAGGCTGTAATATCATTTAAACGACCAATTCCCCTAAAAGCTTAAGCTGACGGATCACCCGAAGATGGTTTATTAATCCAGAAATAACAATTCTTTATAAAGTCACTGGTTGGTGGAGTACATACAAACAAGGACCACACATCATTAAAAAAAGCACAGTAAAACACCAGTTGCCTGTTATCAGCCCAGTCAAGGCGCGATAAAAATGGCCTATCAGATCTAAAATAGTCTCTGATAGACTGATGCCACCTTAGAATTTGGTTTGAGCCTAAATCAATCCACAAAACATGCCTGTAAAGCGAGAATTGTCCCCTCATTTTATATATCACTACTATCCAGGCCATACCACTCTCCATTGTGGAACTCTCAAATCTCAATAGTAAACTTTAGCTTGAAGAGACTGTTACAATA
Source organism: Medicago arabica (assembly GCA_946800305.1). NCBI lineage: Eukaryota > Viridiplantae > Streptophyta > Magnoliopsida > Fabales > Fabaceae > Medicago > Medicago arabica. The sequence goes on from OX326967.1 coordinate 55,135,387, forward strand.
TCTACAAAATTACTTAAGGAAATGAATGATGCATAATAACATGTTATGGTATTTTTAAAAGGCAAAATAAATATATTATTAAACAAATGACGAGGCAAGGCACAAGAAATGCCAAAGCCAACATAAAGATATAGTATGATAACAAGTTATGTTGTCTAGGGATAACCATGTTTCTTATTTTTAGGGATACCAACTTTAAGAACCTTATCTTAAACTAAGTGATTTTATTTTATCTCTAGAAAGTCATTTACTCAACATTATCCCTAGTGTTTATTTGGCGAAACAGTTAGAAATTACAGGTAGTTTAGAATTCTAGATGCTTCAATTGAATTCCCTTCGTTTGTAAATTTTTTGTTTCGATAGAGTAACTAATATGTGCAAGTGGGTTAAAAAATAAAAATGGGGGTAAAATTTATAAAAGTTGAGAAACCAATCTGCAAATTTGTATAAATATGTAGGCACCAACCTACGAGTTTACGAAAACATGTAGATAGGGGCTAATCTATAAAATTTGAATACACACACAACATACAGGGACCAATGAGCATAATTAAAAAAATTATATGGACCAATTTGTGATTCGCAATTTATAGGGCAAGGAAAGAATTTCAAACTTAGTTTTTAGGTGATATTAATTTTTTTTTTTTATATATCAATTATAATTTTTTTAGGTTATATTTGAAATTCCCTTATTGGGTTTTTAGACTGGGTCTAACTCATCCTTACAAAACCAGTTTGTAAGGTGAGTGATGCATCTCTTGATAAACTCTTATCAGGCCTATTGGACTCTTGGACTCAGTGTGTCAATATATATGGTGGGTGATAGGGTCTGATACCATGTTAGGTTTTTATATTGGTCATAACTCATCCTTACAAAACCAGCTTGAAAGGTGAGAGATGCATTTCTTTATAAACTCTTATCAAATCTTATATCTTCTCTATGTGGGTTATGGGTTTTTCCCGATAGCCCAAACTTGGCTTTAAACAAAATTTGTCATAAAATCCCTTCATTTTGAAATTTCTCTGAATTTATTATCCAAACAAATTTACATTGAAGTATTTGAATTATCCTCTCTCCCTCTCCCTCTCCCTCTCTCTCTCTCTCCTTATTCCTTCCTAACCTAAACTTAACAATTTCAACAATGAATAGTTTCATAAAAATTATTTACTAATGTTAAGAGTCCCACGTCGGATAGGTGATGGCCTGACAAAGTGTTTATAAGTGGGGGCAATCCTCACCTCACAAGCCGGTTTTGTGAGGTTGTGTTAGGCTCAACCACCATTTCTAAGATGGTACAGAGCCTCCTCCAAGATCCGTTGGGCCACCTGCTATCAGGTTTCCGCTATCCGGCCACCCACTATTTATGTCCACGCTTCAGATGTCCAGTCGTGAGCGTGTGTTAAGAGTCCCACGTCGGATAGGTGATGGCCTGACAAAGTGTTTATAAGTGGGGGGCAATCCTCACCTCACAAGCCGGTTTTGTGGGGTTGTGTTAGGCCCAACCACGATTTCTAAGTTGGTATCAGAGTCTCTCCAAGATCTATTGGGCCACCTGCTATCAGGTTTCCGCTATCGGGCCACCCACCATTTATGTCCACGAACCAAGCCCAATAATGCTGGTCGTGAAGGGGTGTGTTAAGAGTCCCACATCGGATAGGTGATGACCTGACAATGTGTTTATATGTGGGGGCAATCGTCACCTCACAAGCCGGTTTTGTGGGGTTGTGTTAGGCCCAACCACGATTTCTAAGAACTAAAAACAGAGGGAAGGGATGATGACAGTTTCTATTCCTTGCTTCTAAATAATGAATTCTAACGTTTCATGCTAGTGCAATTTTGTCATGCAAATTGAAGTTGAACGTGAGAAAAATTAGTTAATGCTTAAAATATGTCACGTGACGAGATACCTGCAGATTACGGTGAAGAGAGGTAAAGGGCTCCAATCTAAGAAGGTAATAAAGCACAATGCCCATGCTTGAGTAATGAGATCCATAGTAGAAGCTGCATCAGTAAACAAGCACCAGCACATAAGAGAGAGTTCTGCGTGTAGAGTTAGAAGAAAAAGGACTTTGACCATTTGTATGTTGCATTGCAGGTCCAGATTTGTTCCTCTCATAAGGACATGCTCTCACCCAATATGCCGTGTGTGTATTAGAAGATAACAAGTGATTGCGTGATAGGAGCTAATCATAACTATTCGAGCCTCAATGGACAGCAAGATTAAACTTAAACATAGCTGCCGTACCAGTAATGACTAATTATATGGTTGTATGATCAACATTAACTCCTCAATCTCACATAACATGTATGTGTGGGAGAGAGAGAGAGCTAAATAAATAAATAAATAAAGGATTATAGTAAATCATAAAACCAAGCCTGATAATTACCTGGGTATATCAGGGTCACAGAAGTTACGGTATCTATCTTCAAACACCTAAATGTAAGAAGCATACACTAAGAATAGATACCAGTAAAAAAATCGAGATAATTCCAATCAATATTTGAAGCAACTAAATCAGACTAACCTCAAATCTTTTGGTATCAAGCGCTCCAACAGGCTTTGACAGATCTCGAAATGTAGATGACCTGTTATAATCAAGAACCTCTGACGTGTAATCAGCCAAGACCCAGGGAAATACAGGATATTGGGTCAAATCATTAAATGATCTCCCAGCAAGTGTGTTGAGAATCATCAAATATTCAAAGTTTGTTATATCCCTTCTCCTCCAGCTTTCTCTGGCAGTTTCTGCCATTTCCTGTGCCACTCGTCGATCAACAAAATTTATAGGTCCATTCTTGTCTCTTCCACTTCCTTTGGGAAATAAATATTCATTTCTGGTAGCAACTATCAAGTTTCCTATATCCTTTGCATCTTTCTGTGAGGCGAAGTTCAGAAATACTGGGGAAATTGAATCACTGAAGAAAATCTCTATTGCAGTATATCTGAGCAAATATCGGGTCCAATGAACAGCTTTTATCTAAAACAGTAATCAGTCAAAGAATCAACTCCCCCAAAACAAAACAAAAAAAGGTATCAATTAGTAAAACTACAAAATTTGAGAAGATAATGAAACCAAAAAACCAACCTTAGCCAAGCTCCACCTTCGATGGCGTTTAACACACCTCATAAGTTTAACAGGCCCATTTCCATTTATTACCTCTACATTACCGACTGCAATTCCCTTCTGAAGATCCATATCAGAAGCAGGCCACTTCATTGATCTTTGCTTCTGAACGGACTTGGGCAGATCAGAATTATTCAAGGCATCAAAGTTTCTAAAAACAGATGATCCACCGGTACCTTCTACTAAGAATTGGGCAAAGAAATGCAAAACATTTTTCATGACTGCCAAATGACCAGCTAATTTTCTCTTTGGAGTCACGAGAACACATGGAATTGACACAAGCACCTGCAATGGAAATTAGACGTGACAGTCACAATTGTAATACAGTTTCAGATTCCCTTTAAATACCAAAGGAGCATATTCCTTGATACCACATACCTTGCTGGCTTCTGTCTCAGGTGAAGAGGGAGTGTCTCTTCGTTCATGCACAATATCCTTTCTGTCACTGTTATCCTTTAGTAAGTCAGAAGAATGGGAATCTGAATGGTCAGGGGGAATTGATGTATTAGGTCCACTTATTTCAGTATTGGTTTCATTGGAGTCAAAGGTTCCCTCATCAGTTATTTTTCTTATCCCTTTCAGCAAGAGCTGCTTCATTTGTTCAGGTATATTACCCACAAATCCGGGATTACTTTCATTAACAGGACTAGCAATTCCACTAGCAGTGGCCGAAGGAGGATTACAGAGATTTTCATCAAAATGATAATTTTGCCTTAGTTTTGGCCTCCTACGCCATGTGTCTTCTGTCTTGTCAAGTTTCCAGTGTGTTACAATACAATTTGGAAAAGGTTTAGTAGACCATGGACCTCTCTCATCAATTAATGATCGAAACATGTGTATCCATTTTTCCTGTAAAAGAAAACCTAATTGTTTATACGTATATTAAAATTAAATCAAACACCTTTTATGAAAAGAAAGCAGGGCCAAAGGAAATTTTTTAACAGTGAAACAAGGATGTTTTGCATACAGCAACGTTTTGCTGCTCCTCCTCATAGGTAAGCTGGAATTCAGCTCTTCTGCTATCATCTGAAGAAAGAATGGAGTTCAAGCTATTCTGGATCTCATCTTCAAGAGCTTGCTTACTAGAAGATTCTGCCAAGGTGTTTTCATCTATTCTAATATGAAGTTCCTGTACCTGCTGGGAGCGGTCAATTTTTGATATCTGTGTATAATTAGCTTCATCGCTGATCTGAAAAGTGATAGAAGTTAGTAAAAAACATGAAATAGCACTGGTAGATAGAAAAACCAGGATCGAAAAGGATGCATGGCAAAAACAATGCCATGCACAGAAATGAATTAACCATAGTCAATTAGGTAATAAATAATAATTTCATATTTCCTATTGATACTAGATCACATTATAACTCGAATTCTAGGTATGGTAAGCATGGACTGCTATTTACATGAACTCATCAGATAAATTTCTTGCAAAACCATAGTTGGAGATTTCATATTAACCCAAAATAAATTTTAATACGTTATTTGAAGATGTCTTGAAATTTATCGTATATGATATTTTTCAAATTAAAAATATCAACAATTTGATCATAAACTTATTCTTTATTAAATTTTCTTAAAATAGCATTACATCCCTTCCCTGCCCCCACAAAAGCGTGTGTAACACATATCGACAGGAATATATCTTGTTCAGGAAAGCATTTTAAGACATACTGCTGCCAGAACTCGATCCTTTTGAATTAAATTTTGAATGGATCCTGCATCTTTCAAATTGTAATTAGGATCCAAGGTGTCATCACGGCTCACAAGGCTAGTAGCAAGCATTGATTTTCCAATATTGACAGTCTCACGGATCAAATGTGATAAAAGATGAAAACGAGCTCCATCATCCAACATTCCATACTGTGACCTAACAAAAAGCAGTACCCTACCAAGTGCAAACATAAAGTTAGCTTGTGATAGGTCAATCTTAGAAATTGAGAACTGACTCTCAAAAAAAGAAAAAAAAAAATATAATCCATGATAAGTAAACTTGTAAAATCGTACACTTGCTTTATGTACTTGCTAGCAATATTACCAGATGATAAGTTGCAGCCTAATCTTGCTTTGCTCATCATCAGCAGTTAAAAGACAAGGTAAAAGTGAGGTGAACTGTTGGACACATCGCGATGCCTTTTCTAGAGAAGATTTACACAGATAAAGAATTACAAGGTGATAAATAATTCTAGGGCATCTCTCTCCTCGTAAAACCATTGCTTTATCAACATTTTTATTAGGTTTTGGGGTCAAAGCATTGCCTATCATCCCTCCTGATACAACAACTGCAGCCACTTCGGCAGCAGGAATGTTTAATGACTCAACTAAACCACGAGCCCTTTGACCAAGAGATGGTCCTGCAAATGACGATGATTTGGGTAACACGCTGCTGGGTCCTTTGCCATTCATCTTGCTAATAACAACCCACAAATTGTCATAGAGATTCCACCATTTCTTTTCAATTGTATCGTCACATGGTACTGACTGCTTCAAATTTTGTGATTTTCTGAAAGAGTTCAGGATCAAATTGTAAACAATGATGTCTCAAGCATCAAATAACTATTTTTTCTAGTGGATGTAGTGTCATGAGGGGTAGAGCAGGGTTCAGTGTTTTAATACCTAGACGTTTGCTCGTCAACTTCTCCTATCAACACATCTTTTAAGGCAGAACTGTACTCCTTATGACATTCCATTTCCAAATCAAGGTGAAAATTAGATTCACTTCCAAGGAGCTGCAAGGGAAAAATATTAGCATATCTTAAATAAAATACTATCAATTTTGAATATTGTAATAGATTCTAAACATAACTATACAAAGAAATCAAAACATGATATAAGACCTAAATATTTCATAAATGCTGTCATTGACATGACATTATCCTATTGCAGGCTTAGGGGGCTCGTATTATCGTATATAAGAATGAAGTTTGGAGAAAGTTTATTTCTACGCTGTTTCACAGTTTGGAACATTCAGAGTAAGACACGTTGGAAATCAACCTCAACTGTGATGGGTGTGAGAGGGTGTGTTTAGTCCCACATCACCTAGTGAAATTGTCTAATTAGTGTTTATAAAGCTTGGCCATTTCTCACCAAACAAACAAATTTTGTAGGTTTGAGTTAGGACCTAAGCCCAATTTATAAGCTTTGTTTTTGGTTTTGGAACAAAAGTATTAAGAATATAATAGAGCAGTTCGATGTTGCAGAGGTGCACTTGTGGCTCTGTTGTTGTATGGTTTAGTAGAGTTCCAAAACATAAAGCAGAAGTTGTCCTGGCCCACCTAACTATGTGATTCAGTTGCCATGGTGGCGACTATACAATGCTGAGACCATGACTGTTTCAATAAAATTTGAGTATTCTGTTGCAGTAATGTCCACCTTTGATTTTTTGGATGTTTTTTATGAAGTATATCTCATCCTCCACACATTTAATTTACTCTTATCGAGAGCAAAAACTGAATAGTTCATGCACTAAAATTGTAGGTTAGCCAAGTACCGGGAGTTCTTTATCAATTTCGGAGATCAGCATCTCATCTATTAATTTCAAAAGGTACAGTGTATTGTCTCGACAGGGTTGTGAAATGAAAATATTATCCGAAGCTGATAAATCGACCAAATTCTGAATCACATCTTCATATATATCACGGAGAAAGAACCGATATGAATTGCCGCCCTACAAAGAGTTTCAAACAAAACCATCACTTGAATAAAGAAGTATATGAGCAGACCATAATAATGAAACTAGAACAGCATTCTAAAAACATTATAGCATCATTAAAGGATAAAATGCCAACAAGTGGCTTGATTCCAATCATACCTCCTCAGAGTGCATGATCAGGAAATTGACTGTTTCTTCCAACTGCTGCCAGCCACCTTTTACAGAATGCAGATAATGACACAGAACTAGAGAAAACAAATTTCTCACCACAAGCAGCTCATCCATTGTATTGTTACCATGATTAGCCAACTTGACATTTTTGTCCGTTAATACACCAAGCTTTAGAGAAGATGTTAGCCAGGCATTCCACCCATATTCCTATTAACATTATCATGAATCAAAAAATAATTCACCAAGTCATCAACTGTTAGCGAAAAAAGAACTTACAATGGCCATACCATAAAAGCTTCAATGTTTGAAGCATTTGAATCAAGAAGGTCAAGTATATCTCTGATTATTTTTATTCTTGCATCTGTATCCTCACAACCCGACAAATATCTAAATATCAGAGGCAACATCTGAGGAAGTAAAAAATGAGAGCTACTTCCCTTGCTTTTCACCCTCTCAAGGTGGCTGTGTCTTTGTAAAACCTGTAAACCACAATTTATTTAAGCGATTGTTAGCAAGTGACACCAAATAAAGTAGCGCAGAGATAATAACTAATTCACTCAGTCTTGTCAAACACATCAATGTTGTTTGAGAACTCTCGTAAGAATGAATATTGAACTAACAGGGGGAAAACACGAGATCTCAGGGAGAGAGGTCCATATGACACATTACCTGTTTGGGGCTAGCACCTCCAAGAAGAACATCAAATAAAGTAGCACAGAGATTTTCTGTCTGCGGAAAGCTGAAAAGTCTATCAGATATAGCTAAGAAAATTGGTTGCATTCTGATTTTCCTATAGTTTTCTGAAATAGATTTGGATCTTCCCATTGGGAGATTGAAGAATCTTGACCCCTTCTTTTCAGACGGTAGGCCAACCAAAAGCCTTCCAAGGAACTGTAAACTCAGCAATCGGATAGACTCATACTCCCTTACAAGACAGAAGAATGCAAGAAGGCATAAGAACCAAATAGATATATGAACTAACTTTATAGAACTATTTATGAACTAACTTTAAAGTTATACACATATTAGAACACTTTAAGTAACACAAAAAGATAACAAATGTCAAGTGCAATTTATGGAAGAGTATTTGAGCTATCACTTTCCAAAGATGCAATGCACCTGCTCTACTTGTGCACCTGCTCTACTTGTCCTACAAAGAATCCAGCCTACTTGGAAATTGGAACACTAATGTGATTCAATTTCCATCTAGCTGAATGTACAGCAGAAACCAACAACGAAAGTCAGTTACAGTTGGTGTAGGTTAACGTCAACTACTCTAGGTTGAAGTCAGCTACATAAAGCTGATCACTGAAACAAGTTCATTTAGTTGATTCTAATCTCCATTTTCAAGAGATACAATTTTCTCTGGAATTCTCTTTCCCTCAATATATTGGATCTTTCTTGCCTCGCATATTACCAAACTTCAAATTGCACATTGCTGGACCTCATCCTACAAACTTGACCGCACCATCAGGTCAAGCTCCATCGGAACTTTCTCATCTGGTGGAAATTATATACAAAGGATTTTTTATTTGCGGTTTTTAATCTTTAACAAGTTTTGTTTAGAATTATTTATCGTCATTTGTTGGTTATTCAGAGATTTTATTATTTTGGCCAGCTTAGAATAGGAAGAGCTTATTAGGATGTTTGGCTTTATTAGGTCTAAAAATGAACTTTCAGTGTCAATTAAGTTTTAATTCGTAGAGTGTTCAATATTTAAGTTGGAAAAGAACTGTCCTATAGGAGTGCTTTAAATTTATATGGGGAATACCAAGAGAAGTACTCTTGGATTTTCCTGTATCACTACCGGTGCACTAAAGCTCCCGCATACGCAGGGTCCGGGAAGGGGTCCCACCAATTGGTGTATTGTACGCAGCCTTACCCTGTTTTTTACACAAGAGGTTGTTTCCAGGAATTGAACCCGTGACCTTTCTTCAGTCAGGTGAAAACAACTTCACCGTTGCACCAAGGCTCTCTCCCAGCAAAAATTTCATGAATGCACATGCTTTATCAGAAAAACAATGAAGATGGTGGACTAAAACAGCATATATTGTTGATGAGGAAAAAGAGAATTCAAAATAGAGTTGCCCATAAATAAGTGAACATCAAAAAGTTCAAAGTTGATTTATCAATAATCATTCATTATTCCTATCTGTTATTAAAATGCATAAAAAAGAATGTTAGGCGTGATATACCTCTGGAGAAGGTTGACAAAAACCTGACTACCATTGATGATATTAACTTGTTCAAGGAAAGAAGCAAGTAGAGATTTCTGACAAACAGCGCGAATAATCATGTGCAAGACATCTTCAATACAGGTCATATCCTGACTTGTCTCAAAAAATGCTATGAGAGCTTTTATGTCTCCAGCAGCAATATTCTGCCTATATATCCCCAAAATTTGGTTGAATAAAAAATGTGTAGGGTTGAAAAAATACACTGCGGTGAATGTTCACTGAAGAAGAGACGAGAATGTAAACACAGTTCATATCGAGCAGAATAAACCTTACCTGAGACTCATTTCACCAAGACTCAACAAAAGAAGACGGATCTTGTGCATTTCTTCTTTACTAGGCCTTTCCCCGATAACTTTTTTGCTCACAGGATGTTGAACAAGGTTATTTCCAATAAATAATCGAGACTTTACATTATCACAATAGAATTGGTGAATTATATCAAGAACACGTGGAAGCCGGCATAAACTTTTCAGTAATCTAGGATCATTGTCAAATTGCTGGATCAGAAACATGTATAGTTCACGTTGCACCTTGTAAACAGTACAGACCCAGATAAGAGGATTAAGAAATATGCTAGATATAGCCTCCTCCACAAGCAACTCTGCCAACCCTGAGGAGCATTGCAATAGAAATATAAAGACAAAATAGTGGCAAAAGAAAATATCATTAGATGAAAACTATCTGTGCAAGGAACGGGAACAAACTGTATACCAGAATTAGAGACGACGTTAAAAAGATGCTTCAGAGCAGAAAGAGTTTCTAGATTAAGTTGTTGTGGAGGAACTGATTGTAACAAGAATCCCAGGACTGAAAACCCAGACACAATGTGCATCTGCTGTTGATTTGCTACATTTTCATCTAATAGAGAGGCAATAAGCTCAATAACTTCACCCATCACGCACTCCCTCGTTGACTGCATTAGTGGTGTCTTTTCAGATTCCCCAACTTCATTTTCAAAATTGCACCACTGGGTGATAAGAGGAAAAAGCACAGATACACCACCAACGCAATACATTATTTGCTGCAGCATGCGTCTAGAGCATAATTGAGTCCCACCAATTACAGTAGCTTCAAAAGAATTCTTATCTACTGCATGACTCATTATCGGTGAAACATTAAACAACATTCTGCCAACACTTGCCTGAAGAAAAAATAATAAACAAACATGCTTGAGTATAGATATAGATGAAATATGTATCAAAAGTAACTCTTCTATTGAAAAAGAAACAAATTATAAATGAATATGCAAGCGTAGGCATGTATAAAGGGAAAAGAAATGGGTACGGGACCTGAGCATTGAGTCCAAAGATAATTCTTGATGCAAGACCATCTTTGGCATCAAGAATCCCACTAGGCATTTTATCACCAGAAACTGGTAAAGCTTCGTTATCAAGGAAAGAGTACATGTAACTTGGACCTAAAGAGTAGATACTCTGTACTTGTTCAGAAGAAATGGCATCATTGAATAAATAAACAGGACCAATTTGGCCAAAAAATGGGCATGAGTCACGGATGGATTCAAACGTGAGTGTACTGTCTTCATAGTTAGGCATCTTAAGTTTAGCACCAACCATACAACTAGTTAACGGTTCACTGATTTTTGCATACCTGAATAAATAAAGCATGTAAATCTAGTCAGAATGCCACAAGAAACAATTTGCAACAGCCCAAAAAAACAAAAACAAAAAACTCAATTGAAAATATATCGGGGTTTGAACCTGCATCTTTCTGATGAGACAAGACCACCATCCAAGTAACATCTTAACAGGCTACCCCCAGAAAATGCTCTTCCAATGCTATGAGTTATGCAAAGAAAATGCCATCTCCTCCTGACTAAATTAACGTGCAGGTCTGAACGCTGTCTCTTCAGGTTGATTGACTAACAAACAAGAAAGGCAGAATCAAGTCAACAACAACAGGCGCAACAAAGGGTGACATAAATGAACAAATTGCACTTGTATAATCTGAATGTTGTGAAATTATTTTACAATGAAATTAGCAACTGATAGTTTTTTCTTCGTAATTTTCATTCTTAAAAAAAATCATATTTAATCGATTGTTTTTGTTTTTGGGCACAAACCCATAATTGTTAAATGTGATCAGATTATTCATACAATAAGATAATAATTGTTAAATGGCTTAGTAAAAAAAACATGGAAGGGTTATTGGGGTTAGAGTAACAGCGAAGGTGAGAAGTAGAATTGGAATCTGAACGGACTCAAGGCCATTGAAGAGGAGAGGTTGGGTTATGGAAGAAAGTAATTTAGATGCGTTTATGAGAAGCAATAGGATAGGGAAAGTCACATACGTTCTTTAAATTGGACTTTTTAATCTCAACCATTTCATGAATGTGGATGATGGTTATATGAAGAAGATGAAGAAAGTGATATAAATTAGGTGTTGGTGATACACTCTTAGATCTGATGGACCTCCTTTATCCAACGGTCTTCTTTTTAAAGGGTTTAAAATTAATAAAATAGGACCAAATTGATGACTAAAACAAAGATAAAGGACCATTTTGAAACGTTTAATAGTTAGGGGACCAAAGTGAAAACCAAAAATAAGTTAAGGGATCAAATGATGTATTAAGCCTTTATTTTTTATCTAAGTGTTGATAAATATTCCTGCCATTCTCACATATAAAAGGCATTATATTCTCACTATATATATATATATATATATATATGTGTGTGTGTGTGTATGTATGTATGTATGTATGTATGTATATATATATATATAGACACACATACAACAAACAAGCCTTATCCCATATATATAATGGAAACATAATTGGAACCTCTCAAGATTAGAAGCAAAAAAAAAAAAGACAAACTATCAAAAGAAAAAATACATCAAATAGTAAAGAATAAATGATTATTGAAATTACAGTCAAAGTGAACAAAATTTTCAGAAGATTTAATTCTAACCTCATATGTGAGCTTCTCCTTTGAGATCACAGCCAAGGACCCCCTTCCATTTTCTGTAAGAAAACCGAAAAGACCCATTGTTCCATTTCTAGGAAAGTTCTCAATCCTGAGCCAACAGGAAAACGAAAAGCCCTTATTGAGAGGCCACTGCAAAGGTGTTTTCAGAATAATACCCTACAAGGATTTGAAAGAAATGAGATGATAAATCACTTACAAGTAAGAATGAAGCAAACAGACAAGAAAAGGAAGAAAAAAAATGTAATTTTACAAACACAACATACATCATATACCAACAATTAACAAAAACGATGTATCCTACATCCAAGAGTATTTGATATTTAACTTAAAGCAAATTAAAAACCTTCCAATTATTTTTCAAAATGCATGACTAAATGCAGATCCATAGTCCACAATTAAGTCAAAATATAAAGAGAAGTAGATTCTGTCGAGACATGCGCATAATTTGCAGATAGTTGGAGTCTCAAGGGTAAAACGTAATGCCAGATCAGTGTTTGAGGCATCGATATGACTAAATCTCCATTGAAAAATGGGAGAAGGGTGGATTAGATTTCCAATTTCCCGTATCATCAAAACAAAGGGACTGGATAGCTCTACTGAGGTAACCATTCAATCGTTTATCAAATTGAAGCTGTTATAGGGTATTACATCCTCTTTAAATCTTCTCTTTTAATAACATCATGAATAGAAAGGTGTTCATTATTCAAACACGGATTTTGTTTCAAAGATGTCAGCAAATGACACCATATAGAATTATAAGATGCACCTTTTATTTGCATCTACCCAGGATGGAAGAAAAAGTACCGTAGATACCAAATACTTCGAAATAGTATATAGAAGAATCAGGACTTATAGACGAGTTTACAATGGCTTCAGGACTTACAGAATCAATCCCATTGAGATCAAAAAAGGCAGTTGGTCCTTTCTCATGTAGCATTGACAAGAGACTTGTTAACAGAACAGAGCCGTAGTGCCTCCTCATCCCAACTTTCTCACTTCGGAGTAAAGCAAAAATTTTACGGATGTCCTTCCCTGATATACTATGCCCACCAATGGCTTGAATTAACTGGGCAATCTGAAATATCACACTATCATTATCTTCTTGGCAAAACCAATTCAGAAGAAAATCAAGCATCCCTGCTCTGACACAGGAAGCTCTATTAGAAATTGAATCTCTTAGTAGTTGCTGAAACACTTCCAGCCCATTATGCTTCAACGACTCACTGCTCTGCCCAATCGCAAAATAACAAGCAATAAAACACATGTTACTATTTTCTCAAAGTTTGGCAACTACTAAATTACCATGATGATAAAATAATAATAATAAATGAAAAAGGAAATTAATTGCAAACCTTTTGCAACACAATCAGATATAATATGATCACATCTTCATTCTGAAATCACAAACAGAAAAATAAGATAACACTAAACTAAGATTTATAAAGGAAGATTTAACAGAACTATATAAGATGCAAAAATTATGTTTTGACGCACAATTAAGGACACCATATTCCTAACACAGTATACTGCTGTTCACTCTATGTTTGGTGATCAATGATGTGCAAATACTTGAATAATTCAGTTTAGTACGTCCTATTAAAAAAAAAATAGTCTATCATGCGATTGATCGATTAACTATTTTTGTTTTCATAATTAATCAATTTTTCACAACCCACTAAGACATACATGGTTAACGAATTTACAAATATTCGGTTAACTAAGTTCATTATGCGGTTGATGGGTTATCAATTTGTTTTTGACATAATTTAATTTTCCACAACAACTAAAACGCACATGGTTAATGACTATTCGACTAACTCAGTTAATTATGTGGTTAATGGGTTATCAATTTATTTGACATAATTAATTTCATTTTTCAGAACCACTAAAACGTACATGGTTAATGACGTACAAATATTTGGTCAAATCAATCCTTTATGTGGTTATTGTTAGCCACTAATAACCACTTTCAACATTGTATTAACAGCCAATATCAACCCAATAAACTAAGTGTGGTTCACGATCTTTTATAACTATTTCACAAGTGGTTAATGTAGAATCAAAGTAACCCATTAACTATAAAATGAACTGAATTAACCAAGTCTTTACAAGTCATTAACCAGACACTTTTTAGTGAGTTGTAGAAAATGTAGTATCAAAATAACCCACTAACCATGTAATCAACTAAATCAACCAAGAATTTGCAAGTCATTAACCATTACTCTTTAGTAGTCATAAAAAATAGAAATTAATTATGATGAAAAATTGATTAACTCATTAACCACAATGAACTGAATTAGTCAACTATTTGCATGTCATTAACCATGTAATTTTTAGTGGTAGTCAAAAAATAAAATATTTTTGTCAAAAAAATGACAACCCATAAACCACTTTAATATACTGAATTGGCCAAGTATTGCCACACATTAACCACATTTGATGATTTGAATAGCATACAGTGTCATCATATTATGTCACTGGATTTTTGTCAAGATATCATCACTGAAATAAGATATAGCATTTGGATGCAACAAATGCAACTTTTTTCAGTTTCTTGCTATAGAACATGAAACCATGCAAGTGGATTAAAAAATGTACTAGCATATCACCTTAATTATAGGACTGATCTTGATATCAAATTTACCATCAACAAGCATATCAAGCAAAGCATCTAAAAGATTTTCACTTGAATGCCACTGGCAAAAATCCAACAGAAGGCTCTGCAGCGTCTGGTACCCCTTTCCAGCTAGAGCTCTAAACGCGGCCTGGCAGAGATAGTGATACAGTAAGTGGACAGTTGAATTGAAGGCCATTGATACAAAACAACCAAGTACAAGAACACAATAACTATATAATAAATATAAAACCATGTGTAATAATGCAAAACAGACTACAGTCTTCAAATAAATCGAAGAAAAGAAAATGCTATCAGTAGGCAATTAGTCAAAACTCAGATTTGTATGCTAATAAGCAACTGTGACTTATAATGTTCAACTAGAATCTTTTACAGTATAGGATAAGGTTTACTGCATAATACAAACACCCCAAGCTGTGAAACAAATATGACAATAAAGGACTCTTGCTGGATTAAAGCAAGGATGTCCCGAATCCCGAGGCACCTTTGTAAGGGGAGGTTCATTAACAATAACTAGGAAGATGTCATTCATAAAAACATACATTAAAGCACCAGTTCTTGGATCAAGGGGAAATTGGATGGTCATTTAGACATGGTTCACTTAAGCCTATATATCTTTGTTGCTATAGAGGTCACATGCCTCTGAAGCATCCAGGGCTCTAACCTAACTTTTCATGCATTGCCCATGAGAGATAGAACGTTCAACTCTTTAAAATCTAGGATAGAAGATAACCAAAATATGTTGAGAATGGACAACCATAGGTTCTACAGTACAGGTGTGTCTGGATTAGTTTATTTAGTGTTAAAAGAAGCTTTTAAAGAACTTCAGAGAGATTTAAAAAGAAACAGTTATTTCCCAAGAATTAACCATATTACCAAACAAGCATTGGAACCATCACTTTCAGGTTAACAACACAGACAATCAAATCCATGAAAGAGCATCGACCAAGTGCATAATTTAACCTTTTTTTAATTACACAGTAAAATCAATTTATCAAAAGAGCAAAGAAGATTGAATCACAAAAGAGAACAGTGAATCATCCTATGTAACAAAGTCATTTGTTTGCCTATGCCTTTCAGGGGAATTAATTCTTATGGTGGTATGATAGGTCCTTGACCAAGTAGTCAGAAGTTCTATTCTTCTAAATAAAAAATAATTTAAGCTCATACGATTAAAACAGAGCTGCTGCATGGGGGGCATTATAGAGATGTAATGACATATGTGTCTTTACCAGCGCAACAGTAAAAAACAGCCAAAGGATAACTTCAGAAAGAACTTTCCGACCAGACATAACAGTACAATCCATTAACATATGCACTTCATCAAAACGAAATGGAAAAAAAAGAATAGTAATGTGGTGCCTACAACTATTAAACACAAGGGAAGAAAAAAAAGGAGAAACATAAGACAGCAATGAAGAAAGTACCTTTGAGGTATCATTATTTGCAAGCAGATGAGTAAGTGTTTGGAGTACATTTAAAACTAATCTCTCCCCATTTCCCTCATCTAGATCACTGTTAAGCAATGATACAACATGCAAAAAGCATTCCCCATCACGAAATAGAGCCTGGTAGTACTGAAACATTAGAACATAAAAAAAAACCACTCAGTAAAATTGTCAAATGCATATTCATTTAAGCTAATAAAATTGAGAGATAAATCAACATCAGATGCATACTGCTTGATTAGCCAGAAGCATTTCTCTCATTCCGGCCAACATGTCAACAGAAAGATCAACAAAAAATTTCTCCCGTTCTTTTATTTGCGTAAACATTTCCAAATACTTAGAGCATAACTGTAACTTTGCTTTTTTATCTTCCTCCGAAATTGGTATAATCTGAAAATTAACAATAATAAATATAGCAACATATATATTATACTTGCAAGATAATTATAACTTAGATTATGAATTCCAAAGTTATGTTATAGCTCAGCCAAAATCAAGTAAAACTAAATTTTCACCTTCATGAGATCAAGTATGTGCCTAAGTACATCATCTCTCAAACCTTCTATCCAAAATAAATCAAACAAGCAATCAATGCTTGCAAAACTATGCAATATAAAACTCTTCGTATCTTCAGCTGATGCAAAAAATTTGGTAAAGAACTCCATGCACATTTTCATGCAACCAAACCAATTTTGCACGGTCTCAGGTGAATTGCATTGTAGTTGATCAGGCACTGATTCCAAAACTTCCAAGCCACTATTTACACTGGAGGGGTCCATACTTCCAGATCTTTTGTACTCTTGTGCTTGA
The DNA here is from genome assembly GCA_946800305.1 of Medicago arabica. Classification (NCBI taxonomy): domain Eukaryota; kingdom Viridiplantae; phylum Streptophyta; class Magnoliopsida; order Fabales; family Fabaceae; genus Medicago; species Medicago arabica. The sequence goes on from OX326967.1 coordinate 55,152,408, forward strand.
ACACAAGCAACTTGTAGAACCCGAGAGACTGCATTCAAGGTTTTACAGGAAGTAATAGTTTTCTCGGGGGAGAGCTGCAAAATACGAACCAAACTCCTCACAAGAAGACCAGCAATTTCAGGATTACAAGCAGAATGTTCAAGTGCATCCAGCAAAGCGGACAATTCAGTCTATAATCAAAATAAGAAATATATATTAGATACAAATGAGTAACACACGCATGCAAAATGATATGCACACGGTAAATATTACTTTAGCAAAATAATAAGGCATAAAGCCAATTAACAAGACAGGTAGTACACAATTTAAAACAAATATCCAACGCGTGCAGCTTAGGAAAAACTTTTGACAAGTCACAGCACTTCTGTTCTGTAAAATTATTTTGTAATCTATTATTATATATTAAGAACAAAATTCTACATACTTAAAAAATATTTTTTGCAAATCACTGCTCTCCGCTGCATAGCTTCACGTACATTTTTCACCATATACCTGTATTTTATCTCTCTTACAACAGATATGAAATCTGTGTTTAAGTCTCAATTTCACAAAATAAAAGAAATTTTAGAAAGATGCATCCTAGAGGGGGGGAACCCACCATGTTGTGTGTATTTCCATTAGAAGTTGCAGCAAATTCCACAAATGACATTATTTCCATCTGCAGACTTCTAACCCCATTGACTTCTGGTGTGTCAACTGTGCTACTTGAAGCAGACAATAATTCAGACTTCTCATTGTATGCAAATATCTGTCGAGCAGTTTCTTCTAAACCTGATTCGAAGTAAAAGAAATTTTCTGAAAAGATAAGATCCCATATTCCCTCTTCCCGAAAAATTTCAAGTGACATGGGAGAAGTAGAAAGAAGATTTCTAAATGCATTGAGAACTGTGTTCTGTAAAATAGTAACAAAGACCCTGCAGAAAATGGGAAGAAAAACAACAAAAATTAGTTCAGTATATGATGTTTTTACTTCATAACCATAGTAAGAGAGTAATTTGCAATAACTGTTTTTTTATAGTTAATTAAGATTTTTAAGCAAACAGCACAAGTAAAGACAATGGAAACCATTTATAAAATTCACCTTACATAGCTTGGCAAATCATTCTGATTTGAGCAAGCTTTGATGCAGGGAAACAATGTAAAAAGAACCCTTGTGACCCATTTGATTGACAATTCACAATATGATGAGGAAACAGGCAATGCAAGTCGACCAGAAGATAATTGGATATTAAGAGATTTTGAAGCTCCAGGAACTATAAGAAATGAACAGAGACTTCTGCTCAGCATGAGGACATAATCATTCCAAAAATGAGAAAAAGAAGCGTCAGGTGGAAGGCCAGCAGAAGCCATCGCTGGATCAACTTTCATATTATTTTTATTTTCATGAATATCAAGACCAGGCACACTGACAGCTTGCTGTCCAGCAAAATCCTCCCCCTGTCTCAAATCTTGAAGAACAAAAGCCGGCGAACAAAAACTATTTGCAAATTTATGTATCCTACCATTTTCACAAAGAAATTGCAAGTTGTTCATGTTCCCAAAGCTGTATCAATGTCAAGGTCTCAAGCATCAATAATGTAATGTTAAATTTTATTGAGATTCAAGAAGAAACAAGTTTCCAAAAAGTAAAAGGCAAAACAAATGCAAAATGGATGATGTTAGCATATATTCCATGGGAATGAAATTCAGAGAGGAATAATCAAGAATGACAAACATATATAACTTGTATGCTATGAAGCACCGATACGCCTAAAAGGCTACTGAATCGTATCCAATACGCACCAATACGCCGATATACCGTCGATATGTATCAAAGGAGTATCGGAATTTTTTTAATTAAAGAAATATAAAAAAATCCGATACGTCACCGACACGTTGCGATACGGCTCAGATACATCTCATGACTGTTCAGTTTTCAGCTTTCCCACCTTAATTACTATTCTCTAACTTTAATTATCTCCTCTCTCAACTTTAATTGATGCATGTAAATTTTGATGCACCCATTTAATTTATTAGCATTTTTCAAGATTTGTTTATTTTTCAAGATGGTGCTCTGACTTATGAGTTTGGTTTATGTAAGACAATGATTTGCAATTTCCATTTTATTTTAATTAGCCAAAGTTTTCTCTTGAGTTTGGTTTGAAATTCACCACTTCTCTCGAGTTTGTGTTCAGATTTTAGTTTAAATATTTTAACTAATGTTTACAACTTAATTCTAATTTTTATTTATGTAACTTAAAACATATTGTATCCAATATTTTTCAATGACAGACGTATCGCCATATCGGATACGATATGTATGGATACAGACTTTAAATGTTTCAGAATTTTAGTATGCAATGGTGCTGATGCAAGGTTTTAAATTCATCAAAATGATGGTAAATGAAAAGTGAAAGTCATCCAAAATTAGCAAAGAACGAAGGATACACAGCTTCCCTTAAAACTTCCAGAGCAAGAATATGAAGCTGAAATATTTTTTGCAACGGTTGATCATCCCTGCGAAAAACCAAGCAAATCAATTTCTCAAAGACTATACAACAGGTTGTATGATATAATAATGCATATATAATACCAACATATTGTGCTCAAAGAGTAACAGAAGTAGCAAAGATAACATGTGAGTGTAATAGTATTTATAGAACAGACAAAAACTCAGAATGTGATGCATAATCTCAGACACTTCACCAGCATCAAGCTAGTCATTCACTTATCAAACTCAAACTTTAAAAGTTGCAGTGATCCCTTTAGAATAATGCATGTACAATTTGCTTAAGAGAACCACACCATCTCCTACCACTAAACCAACCAAAGAATAATTGGCTTGAAATACATGTAACAATACCTGAATCCATTAGTCAAAACAAATTTACGGTAAGTTGTTGCATAATTTGATGGAAAGCCAAGACCATCCAACAGCACTTCCAGCCCTCCAATACTTTTAAAATGATTCTGACCCCGGGGATTTGCAGATAAGGCCAAAGAAAGGATTTTCAAGCTCAAGTACTGAAGTGAATCATCCATCAACAGTTCTTTCAAGCTGAATCTTCTACAAAGGCGCAATAGTTCTGTGGCAAATTTAAGTTCGGTGAATACAAAACAAGTCCAACATGTCCTTATCTCTAGCATGTCACCACAAACAAATACATTATGGTGATAAAGGGTCTACAGAAACCTACACCCATGCCAAGAAACACTTTGGCCTAAAAGCGTAAGTTATTTGAAACTTGAAAGAGCTTCGATAATGTGCTTTATCTTTTAATTCTAGTTGGTAAGAAAAAAGGTCTTTGTCCCTTCTTTATTTTTAAGTTAAAAAGAGTCAATATATATGTAGTTATCTTGTACACACACACTTCAATGTGATAAGGAGAACTATGAGCAATACATGCCCTGGCCCCAATCTCACAAACATAAATGGATTTATCGCACAAACAGTGAATGCATTAACATTTAAGGTTAAACTACTTTTGAAGTCCCTATAGTCTAAATAAATTTCAAAAGCTCCCCAATAGTTTAAATTTTTTTAAAAAGAAACTGATAAAAATATCAAAAGCTCCCCTTTAGAGTCCGTTTGGTTCGAGAATTAGAAGGGGAGGGGCGGGGAGGATATTTAACAGAGGGGAGGGAAGGGGAGATATTTTAATTAAAAATGTGTTTGGTTCGCAAGGGGAGGGGAGGGATTTTAAAATTAGTTTACTGTTTAACCCTTAAACTTTTTTAAACAAGGATAATAAAGTAACGAAATACTAACGATGTAAACGATAACAACACGATGTAGACAATCGAATAATGGATTAGTAATAGGGATGTTAAAAGTAACGAAATACTAACGATGTAAACGATAACAACACGATGTAGACAATCGAATAATGGATTAGTAATAGGGTTGTTAAAAGTAATAATAAAAGTTGTTACAAGGAAAAGTTGTTAATAACATGGAATAAAAAAGTTGTTACGAAGATAATATAACTTATAACCTAATAATAGTAATAGTAATAGTAGTAGTAATAATAATAATAATAATAATAATAATAATAATATTTGTTTCAAGAATAATATAACCTAATAGTACTAAATTATGTTACAAGGATAATATTGAGATTTTAAATTAATCTAAGGATAATTTTGGCGGTGCAATAAAATTTGCTTCCCTCCTCTCCTCTCCCCTCCCCTTCTAAAAACTGAACCAAATACTTCAAATTAAAAATCTCCCCTCCAAAACTCTCGAACCAAACGGACCCTTAGTTTAAACGTATTTAACAAGAACCTTATTTAAAAAAATATTGAATAGACATCAATGATTTTACTGTTCTAAAATTTCAACTAGGTCCTAACAAACCATGAACATTTATAATTAAGTCCTCGGGACCTGTAACAGTAACCTAGAACCTACTGATAACCGTAATCATATATTATGGCTGTCGGCCAATCTACCTATTTTAATATATATATATATATATATATATATGGACCCCATCAGAAACAACAAAAGAATAGGGACCTACTCAAAAGTTTAGCAGGAACTACAGCAACCTATAGGTTAGTTTAACCAACATTTAATAATGCATTAGTCGAATTAATTGTACCTTTCATGTATATATATTTACCTAGTGCAGAACTGAATATAATTTCCCAAGTTGGAAAGTCAACCAGTGAAACAACAAATGCCTAATAACCTCAAATATCTACATATAACAGATGCCTACCTTACCTACTAACCAATTTAGACCACCAGCTTCCATCACAGAAACAATTGCTTTCTGACGCCAATGTAACCTTGCTTCAGTAGACAAAACCTTTGAACTATTTGAAGAGCTGATTGCAGCATCAACACGTGAAATAAAGCCTACGAGACTGCAGAACAGCTCATCCTTTTTGTCTATATTTGAACCCAAGTCAATGAAAACATAAAATATTGACACGACATATATCAGAATTTGTTGGAGCAGCTTAATTTTCTCAAGAACAAAGTCGGACAAACTTTCGTCAGCAGAAAGGGCACCACTTATGGTTTTAAGTTGGACCACAGCCCCTGCAACCAATTGAACCCAGAGTAAGAATAGACTTCACTCTTTTTGCCTTATAATAGAAAGATATTTGAATCAATAAATCATAGCACCATAGTCAATTTTGAAAGTATAGGCTTAGTATAATGAATGGAAGAGTGGAAAGTAGTATTTGGGAATTTATACTTGTCAAATATCAGAAAATTATTTTATTTGTATGCAAAATTGAACAAAATGTATAAGAGCGCAACATCCATTAAGGAGAGAGAATGTTAAAAGAGAATTAAATTGAGGAAAGTAAACTTCATATTGCATAAAATGGTTGAATGTTTGTTACAATGAATAGATTCAACTGAATCTAAGACTTCAAACAAGGCCTAATCCTACACCCAAGGGCGGTTTATCCTACACTTAGCTGTAACTAACACAAAGTTAGTTAGGCTCATGTGGCAGTTTGTATTTAGCCATGTGTCAAATTATTATTAACACGTGCTCAATTGTTTGCATAAAGGATAAAAGAAAATTACTAGAACCCTCTTGAAACTTTTTACCTCACACAGAAAACAAATAAAAGACCAAGAAGCACCTGTTAAATTATAACAATGGAACACATAGATCTAAGCCTTAACATTAACAGCCTAAAAAATGCTAAAGGGTTACAGAAAAGAAATAGGCGAAGATGAAACTTACACCAATTTTCAGAAGGAAAAAAATATCTACACTTGTAACTCAAAGATGCACACAAAGTAATCAAAATTAGGAGCCCAAAAAAATCATTATACCTTTCATCAGTGCTGTAAGTTTCTGAATTCCACCATAGTATCCAAATACTCTACAATTGTATAATGAACGAGCAATAATTTTCAATGCATCCAAAATTAAAAACCCTTCAGATGTAATATAAGACTTGGTTGCAGCCCCAGACAATTCTGTCGATTGCAAAATGCTGGTGCTCACTGAAAAAACAAGAGTAGACAAAAATTGCATCAAATTACATGTCAGCAGTAACAGTACCACAACCAGTAACCAAAATTACCCTCTCTAAACATTTAGGTCAAAAACACTTTGTCATGACCCTAGCATATTGGGTTGCCCTTTATAGATGGTATTAGGCCCAACCTCTAATTTGTATTGCATGTACAAAACCAGTTGGACTTACTTATAGTGAATGTTAATTAAGAAAGAGGAAGGTGAAGATAATACGAGGATGGCAATATGCATCTTACACTCAGTGACTAGTGAGCTTAACTGTGTGACCTCATCAACTAATACCCGAATGACTTCAACAGGATGTCCAGCTGAGCAGCCAACGACGACATCATCAGCAGATGAAAATTTCTCAACAGAAGCAGACTCTAATAATATTCCTGAATTTATAGGTTCCCAATCCTTGTAGACAACTACAAATTGCTTGATGAAAACATGAAGCAACCTTTTTTTCTCCACCTAAAACATTGAAGACTTTTTGTTAGGAAAAATTACTAAATAAATGACTAGTGTCGTGAGGAGAAGAAAGCATGAATTTAGCATCGTTCTCAACTGCAGCAATCCAAAAAATATTGAACACAAATAATATATACTCCCTCCGTTTCAAAATGAGTGTCGTTTTAGCCAATTGCACACAAATTAAGGAATGGAATGAAATAATCATTAGACATAACATTTTTACTAAAATGCCCAAGAAAAAGACAAACTTAAAGTTGCATTGAAAATTGTGCGAGCGAAAAGCTGGAGTATTTATTGAGGGTAAAGTTGGGAGAAAACAATTAAAGTTGTATTGGAAATGTAAAGTGACGTTCATTTTGAAACAAATTTTTTTGGCTAAAGTGACACTCATTTTGATACGGAGGGAGTAGATAGATAGAAAATAGAGCCAACAGATTGCATATCTTACAAGACTTGAATTTAAATGAAGTTTGTCAAGCTTTGGAATTATATATTTGACAAATAAAAATCTAGGAAGCATAAATCCAATACCTTATCATCATTTTTCTGATATCGCTCCCAAAGAGTATTTACTATTGCCTCATCCCCAGCATCACTGGAAGAAGTCAATTCAAATGAAATCAAATACGATTAAATGTATTTTAGCAATATAATCACAAATTATTTTTTAAGTTATTTCTTTGGTCAATCTCTCTCAGTTTAACCAAATTCCCCACACACACGCACGCACGCACACAAAAAGTCATTGTTCAAAATCTATTTCATATCTAAAGCTCCATCCAAGCTGAGCGTTTTATATGGATAGCAGTTATTAACAGCATTAACAAAAATTGTTTTTAGCATGCAAGGCAACCACCTCTGGAACAATCATTGTGTCCTTTCACAAAAGATCTGTTTTTTCTGGTTCATTAAAAAAGAATTGGCAAGAGTAAAATGCCAAAATTATGTATCGAAATGCTATTTGGCTATTATTTTTGTGTCGAAAACCCATTGGCTTTCAACCCCAAGTAAATGTCATAACATTTAGGTGGTGTTTGGAATTGGAAGAGTTTAATTGGTTTTATTTGATGACATGAACATGTATGTAAGTGTTTGGGAGAGTTTATAAAAAAAGCTTATAATGTGCCCGTGAATTATTTTCAACTTATTTTAATCAACCTTTTAAAAACTGGACCGAATTGGACAGGTTGGATCGGGAACTAGCCAGTTCATCGGTTGGTTTGATCCCAGTTGTACAGCAGCCTAGTTGAACCAAGATTGAATCGGTTTGAACTGCGGTTCAACCGGTTTTGTTTTTAGCGTTTATTTATTTATATTTTTTTATTTTGTCATTCAATTCAACTGTGGTTCAACCAATTAAACCACGGCCTGGAGGTGTCACCTGTTCGATCTCCGGTCCGGTTTTTAAAATATTGATTTTGATAAACTTCGTAAGATAGTTAAGGAAACAGTTAATGTGAAGCCTATACCCCCGTCCCATTGTTGATTTCCATCCACCTCAAATTCTATTTTTATAGTGTAAACAAATGATAATGCAAATAGTTTTTTATGTGCATATCAAACACAAATAGCTCATTGAATTAAAGTGAACAGCTCTTATATGATAAGAGCTCAATTAAGTACCCAAGCTTCCCCTTGATAATTGAGAATAGTATTAATCCAAGCCGATAATCATTCTAAAATTTAGGGTAGAACTAACTCAATTCCACAATACGTCAAAACCCACTTGTAACGCGGGTGTTGCCTCCCACTTGTGAACACTCTTTCACGCCATAACACTTCCAACATAGGACTCTGAACAACCACTACGCGAGTTTCCTTCTTTAGTAAACACTTAACTAGATTTTTCATTTATTCTCAAAATGCACTAATGAAGAATCCCTGTTAAACAGCAATTCACTCCCGATCTCACGAGGGATGACACTTGCAAGCCCAACACTATTGGTTACAATCCCTGTTAGATATTAACTATGAAGAATACGCAAGTGATCGACCAACGCAATTTATTCCCATTTCATTGGAACCCTCAATGAAACATTGCACAAACGATATAACTCTCTTTCCTAAAACACTACTCGATCGTAAAAGAAGCCAGCCTTGATAATCACCTAAACACTCTTCAGTCTTCATACGTCAAGAGACATAAATATCTAACAAACTAACTTATTCTTCTATCATGTCCCAGTGAAACAGCAAGCATTACGCATTAAATAATTTCAAGAAACTTATAATTCAATTCTGTGATATTAACGCGAGCATGGAGCTTTTTATTTAATACTTTACCTGAAACGAATCTTAGGCCCAGGAGGAGATAACTTCTGAGAGTGAAAACCTGAGGATTCACCACTATGCCCGGAGGAAGTTCTTCGTATAAGGTCGGCAACACCCTTAACGATATTCATCCTTCCTCACTGCGATCTATTTGTGAGACTTCATTCCAAAAACAACAGTTCCAGCTATCACTTCACGCATGAAACTAATTTCAAAATGTGATGTAACACAATCTAGTTCAGTGCTGCACAGTGTTCCAAATTCACAACAAACACTGTTCAAACCTAATGACAAAAAATGAAAGCGAATTTAGTTGAAAAAAATATCAGAAAATCACTATCAATTTCTCAGTTCTTACTCTAACTTCAACCGTTGAATTTCTTAGCTCAATCAAGCTCAAATAAAGATATAATTGAATAATTTCGAAAATTTCCAAAAAAAAAAATTAACGAATTCAATTGCACTAGATTAACGGAAAAAGAAGATTGAATGATCGAAAATGAGCATATACCTGATTAGAAGATGGAATAACCGATGAATGTTAGGGTTTGAGGATTGAGAATTTGAGATCGAAGACGGTGATTCTGCAGTAATAGCGATGCGAATTGATAAAGGAATGGAATTAGGAGAAATCTTTTATTACCGTAAGAATTGAAGAATGCGTGCGTAAGAGAAAGAAAGGAAAGTGTTGAAAACCAAAACTAGTGTAATTTCGGTTTTACCCTCGCTTCGCTTTTGTGTTAATTATTTTCCTTTTCATTTCGCTCTAACATGTTGCGGAAATGGTGAAACTGTGTTCGGTGGCTGTAAAATGAACTACATTACCAAAAAAAAAAATTGTATATTGAATATCAAATATAATATATTTAGAAATTATTCACTTTTTATTCTATCAAAAAAGAGAAATTTATCATTTTTTATAGATGAATATTTGTATTACTTTAATAATTATAGATGATTTTTTGTAGTACTATGATAATTACATCATATTATATTACTTTTTCTACTCGATGCTACATTACTTAAGATATTATATTATATATGCTTTTTACATTAATTATTATTTATATTACTTGCTTTTTCTACTTATATTATATTACTTTTACTCATATCATATTTAGGGATGGTAAAGCGACATGCCTGTCTTGCATAAGCTTACTTAAAACGGGGCTAGACGCGCAAGTTAAATTAGGGGATCGAGTCTAAAATTTCATCTTGCCCCGTTTAATGGTGGACACACGAGTTGGCGGGTTCGTCCGTCAAACAAAAAACTTTTTTTTAGAAAAAAAACAACAACTTTTTTTAAAGTATTTTTTTACAATTTAATTGTAACAAAAAACTAAGTTGCATTTATCATGAAAAAATATAAAAGAATAGACATCAAGTATATGATAAAAACAAGATAATTAACTAATTGTCGAATTCCACGTCATACTGAACTGCAAGATAAGGAAAAGTTGCCAACATAAAACTAATTCGCAACGTAAAACAAATCCTAAAATAAATTCAACAACCAAAATAATTCTAAAAAAAGAAAGAAAAACAAGTTAAGCGGACCGCCCCACCCCGTGTCGCCCCATTTTTTCAACGAGTTAAACAGGTCGAGCCAGTTATATAAAGCAAGTCCAAAACTTCGACTTATCCCGCCAAAAATAGCAGGATAAACGGGTCGACCCTGTTGCCACCCTAATCATATTACATTATCTTTACTTGCTCATTGGTGCTTTCAGCCGTCAAAACACACTCAGTTTTGGAAGTATCCACATCAGCATCCATAAATTATAAGAGATGGATGATATTGAGCTTATATTAAAGATGAATTTTATTAATGATAATTTTTTCACGAGTTAAATATGCTTTTCGTCCATACGAAATTACCAACTTTCATTATTTCTTTCAGTAAAATGTTAATTCGTCATACCTGCAAAGTCTTCTTGCACGTAGTCTTGATCCCTGCTAAAATCAAATTTGTTTGAGTATCTTTAAACTTTTAAATTTTTTAATAATTTTTCACATGCATGTTTAGAATATTATAACTAGTTCCTTTACAAAAATTTTTTTTTTTTTAACATGGAATAAATTACATATAAACTTTTTAAATGTGAAAAGATTAAGATAAAAGTAATAAAAATATGAATCGAGAATGGTATTACCCTCTTCTTGTAAGAACTTTTTATAGTGTTCCAAATATGTTTGCAAAAATATCATTAGAAAGTACATGTTGATTTAATATTATGGGCATAAAAAATTATGCAGGAATTTTTTATAGAAACGACAACGTGCCACTTTTTTTTACAAGGATGAAAAACAAAAGTTTTGTAATTTTGTAGATACAAACATAAATAATTATCCTTCATTTGATAGATTTTGATAAATAATTTTTTTTTAGAAGTTAAACTAACGCACCTAAATTGACACCGGAGATAATGAAACATGAAACTTTGAAAAGAAACGTGCTTCAATAAATAAATAAATTAAAAAAAACTATATTATGATGTAGAGTTATTGATAAATAAATAAATTAAAAAAACTATATTATGATGTAAAGTACATAAAAAAACTCTCACATCCAAAAATTGAGGCAAGAGACATCCCTAACCCTAGAAGGGAATGAAAAATATATGGAAGAGCGGGAACTATCATATACAACGAACAAGGCCGGACCTTGAGATGTGCAAGAAACCCAATAGAACTGAACCTCATTAAGGTATGGGTCTTAAAAAAAAATAGGCCTATTAGAATTGAATATTGTTCTTCACCCTGTACAAAACGCTCGCACCCAGCTGAACTGACGAAAATGCCCTTGTGTGACATAAATCAGGCAGCGTAAGTCACATACCACTGGCATGTGCACGAGTTAACTCACGCACGTTGGCTGGTGGTCAAAACTGAAGAACAAACGTTTTTTGGTCTATCCACACGTTTTTTATCAAGTTTTACACGTTTTTTGACCACATTAATGGTGTTTACAACCTATACCACCATTCCCGCCTATAAATACCCTCCATACTTCCCTATTTCTTCACATCATCTCACTTTTTCTCCCTCCTCACTCTCTCCCTCTATTTCTCTTTTTTTTCCTTTTCTTTCAATAGTCTATTTGGGGGCAAAAGTGATCAGTCTTCTAGGGATAAAATAGTGAGTAGCCGACTTGGGAAAGTGATCGACCCTAGAGATAAAATTAAATTTGCTTCTTTTTACCGTGGGTAAAAAAAAATTCGGGCATAAAAAGAACTATATTTAGATTTATCTCAAGGGTTGATGATGTATTTTTCCCAAGAAGGCTGCTCACTATTTTACTCCATGAAGACTGGTTACTTTTTACCCCAAAAGAAAATAAGTATATTATTTAGTGAATTCGAATATATGTATCCATGTAACAATGTATCAATTATTGCATGAAGTTGATTAATAAAATGAGATGTTGTTATATATATTTGCTTTTATTTTTATATTTGTTTTTATTTTCTAATTTTATATTTAATAAATTTTGTTATATGTATCAATTATTTAATGAATAATTCGAAGTGCATAAAGACTAGATAAATTTAGCGTGAATTCGAATAAAGACTAATTAAACTTAGCGTGAATTCGAATAAAGAATTGTAATAAATAAATTCGAATAAAGTTGCGTATTGAATAAATTCGAATAAAAGCTACATTACATTACATAAAGTTCCTAAATATAGCTTATCATTACATGACATTACATTCGGAATTGCACTTTTCAACTACAACAATTGTGTTGCCTCTTAATGGTGCAAATTCAAAGTTGCTAAGCAGTAGGACTCCAACATACGTCCAGAAATGCTTTTGTTTCAGTCAAAATGTTAAATTCTCGCTGGTCTTGGTTTTAAATGATAGTTTCAAGTGCCAACGGAATGAGATCCATACCTTGACACTTCAATACCATCATTTAAACGAAGCCAACAAGAATTTAACATTTTGAATGGAACAAAAGCACTTTCGGGAGAATGTTGGAGTCCTGTCGTTTAACAAGTTTGAATTGCCTCATCCAGAGTAACACAATTGATGTGGTTGGAAGGTGCAATTCTCTACCTAATCACGATCGCCACCTAATCACGATCTTTTGGCGAAATCAGACTTTTGAAGATATCTTCAGTTGATTTCACCAACGTTGCTCGCATATCGATCCACTGGAAAATGCTGTGCTCCCAAAACATGGTCGTCACGTTTTCGTCGTTCGTCAATTCCACCCAAGTGAATGATACTCTTCCATCGTCGAGCGTTTGACGTTTATACCAAACGTATTCCACCTTCCTTGTCTCTCGGGGGTTGACTCATTTGTTGAATTCATCCAGCTGATCCTTGAGACCTCTTAACGTTATACCAAGACACCGAACCTTCAACCTCTGAGGTTCTCCGTCGTAGAATTGTGCACGAACGTTGATCCACCCAGCCATTGTTTCAAATCTACACAATAAGAAATTAAAAATAATTAATGAAAAACTCATTCAAATATTTCATCAAACACTTAGAGTGCAAATTATACATAAATCCTAAAACTCATAACTACAACATCAGCATGCAAACATATAACCATAATTAAGCAACATAAGTCATTTACATGTAACATGCAATCATTTCTTGCAAACAAAACCAAAATTTAACGAACCCTAAATCTAAAAAAATTCTCTAAAACTCAAAACCTACAACATAAACATGCAAACAACTAAACATTTAAACACAAGTCATTTTCATGTAAAGATTTCTTGCCAAAAAAACCAAAATTTAAACAAACCATAAATCTAAAAAATTTATAATTTAAGAGAAAAAATCTAACATATAAACATAAAAGGTTAATGGTGTTTGATTATGAAAACTTACTTGTTATTGGAGTGTTGTTTGATTTGAACTTGAAGGAATTTTGGATTTAGTGATTTTAGAGAGATTTTGGAGAATTTATAAGATTTTAGATGAGAAATGAGGAAATGAGGTGTTCTGCCTTGTTTAAGATAGGACGTAGCGTGAGTTAACTCACGCTGCGCTTGTTAACTTGCGCAGGGGTAAAATTGGCATGGCTGCAGGGTGGGAGTATTTTGTGCAGGGGGAGAGCAGTAATCATTAGAATTATGTCCTCTTGCTTTTGGTGTTGGGTGGGTGTTTTTTTGGGACGATGGTTTGAAGATCCTCATGTATACGGTAGTGGTTTTCACCTTTGGATGTACTGTATATATACAACACTTTGTATTTACTTTTTTTAAAAATTTAAATAGAACATTGTTCTTTTAAAATAAATACATTTTTATTTTATTACGGACCTCATCTCACTTACAGAACCGAGTCTCCAAATTCGTAGGAACGGTCCTGACAATGAAACGTCACGTCAACAAAGAGGAATAGATCAGTTGAACGTAGGGACATCGAGATATCAAAGACAACTTTAAAAATGTTTGAAAAATCAAAATTATGTTAAAATTATTATAATTTTAATGAAGATAATGGCTCATAGGATCTTATACCTTACAGGTATGAGAAAAAGACACGATGTATTTGCATGCAGGTAAAGTTGTTTTTTATTCAGAATAGGATGATGTGATATTTGTATACCACAATGATCCACCTTTGTTTGTTTATACATGTATACATTTAATTTTTTTTTTTATAACATCACATTTTTTTGTTGGTGTAATGTTCTTCTTGAGCAAAATTGCATTTGCGGTTTTCTAAGATAAGTTTTGTATTAGATAGGTTGTCTAACCTTTTTTTTTAAAGACGATAGATCATTTAACTTTCTTTTGTCCCACATAGTTTGTTCAAATTTCAAAATATTTGCATAGTCGATATTTAAGTTTTTTAAATTTTTGTTGAAAAAACTTGAGACTTATTATGAGAGTTGAAAACAAGCAAAATACATTTTCTAAATATATTGATATTCATTCGTTTTAGAGTCAATTATTGTGTTATGTGTGATAGATGTTGGTATTTTGTTGTGTTTCAGGTACTTAGGGTGTTAAAAGCAAAAGTGAAGAAAAAGGAGGAAAAGAAATAAATCATGACGGGCGTCACGAACCCAACAAACTTTGGCAATTTTTCAGCTCAAGAATTAAAGTATAAACACACATCGAGACACCCATTGTGAAAAATCATGACCAACCTACAATGAGAAATAATATTTGGACAACTATTTTGTGATAACTTTTGGACAACTTTTCTCCCATACTCACATGATGTTCCTTTCCTCTCTCTTCATTTTTCTCTCTCCATTGTTTTTGACCAATAAGAAGATAGAAAAACAAGGTTGTCATCAAAGTTGCCATGAAATGGATGTACATATATCACTACTCACGTACAATATTCTGAGCTTGTAATTTTTCGTTCCGCCGGATAAACTCAATTTGCTTTCAATTACTGTCTTCAAAACGTTTCAATTACGTTAATTTCAAAAGCCAAGATTACTTTGATCGATTTATTATTTGGGAAATGTTATCGAGTGCTCCCGTGATACTCTTTAAGATCTTTAAATAGTAATTTTTTTTTATAGAATTATTGTATTTAATGCTTTTAAAATTGAAACAATTGACTTTTTAATGAATAATTTATTGAATTAGAATGCTTAAAGGTGTTTTTATTCTAACTCAACAAAGAGGATATTTATTCCTACATATTTGTGAGTGGTTTAGGGAATCAGAGCTACGCAATTCTCTCTCGTATTAGTGAAGTGGGAATGAAATAATTGCGGAGGTATGTAACCTCTTATTAGTAAAGTTAATCATAGGAGTAGTGATGAGTTGAGGATTTTGTGGAGAGGGTTGGTTGGAGGAGTTGGTGGAGAACGAACAATGAATGAGTTGAAGGATTACGGGGTCTCTCACCACTCCACCTCTCTAGACGAGTTAAAGGCACACGTTGTTGCATATACATGCGTTTTTTCTCCTCGTCCTTAGTGTATGACTTCATGAGTTAATACAATGAAGCGCGTATATATATTTTCTTGTGAGCGGAGGTTCTGTCCTTTTATAACTAGTAAGCAAAGCATTTATAGGAGAAATGCGTGACTTTTACTAATGATGAAAAGTAAAGTTTCCATTATGCACGATGAGTATTACATGCAGGGGCGGAGCTACATAGTAGCTAGGGGGTTCAAGTGAACCCCCTGGACTTAATAAAATTGCACATATACCCCCATATTATTTGTACTTTGAACCCCCTGAAATTAAGTTTTTGCACCTTGACCCAAGACACTCTAACACTCACACTTCAGACTCATTTTGTTAAAATTTCCTCTCTCCAACCTTCTCTCTAAACTCTCTCCTCTCCTTCCTTCATTCCATGAGATCTCAATCCCGCCGCCGGCAGACCACCACGCACCACCAACAGACGGCCGCACACCACCAACAGACCTAGCATCATCAATCTTTCCTCTTTGTCTGTCTCTCTCTCTCTCTCTCACTATTTTTCGCATAACTTCTCAACTACGACCACAGCCAGTCGGCCACCGCGCACCACAGCCAGGCCATGCCTTCTTCCACCACGTCACCGCCTTTCTCCGACCTCCAATAACATATACACAGCAACACAACAGGTAATGATTCATAAAATTTGTGATTTGGGAATTTTGAAATTTTAGGGTTTCTTAATTTGGGGGTTTTTTGTTATATTCTCAACTGCTTGCGTGATTACTGCTAAATTGTGTAATTTGTGTATAGCTAAATTGTGATTACTGCTAGAATGTGTAAATTGTGTTCACTGCTAAATTGTGATTACTTCTAAATTGTGTAAATTGTGTAGACTACTAAATTGTGGTTACTGCTAAAATGTGTAAATTCTGTACACTGCTAAATTGTGATTACTGCTAAATTGTGTAAATTGTGTAGACTCCTGAATTGTGTAAATTGTGTATACTGCTAATTTGTTTTCTTTATCTTTAGTTTTCCAACCATAAACAAAATACAAACAATTATCTAGTAAAAAATGAAAATAAATAAGGCCTAAAGCAAGCATCACAGTGATGCATTTTATATTGTAATAGCTTGATTTAAAATTTGAATGGATTACATTGTTGTTCCATAAGAGGAGTTTTGAATGGACTATTGTTGTTTTGAATGTTGTAGGAGTTTATGGAGAATTTTTTTAAGAGGAGTTTACCATCAATTGAGCAAGGATCTAGTTCTCAACGACAATGACAACATGTTCCATGTAATTTGGAAGAGTTGCCATCCAATCCTGGAAAACGGCCTAAAATGTCATCATATCATCCTAATGATCAAGAGATAATACGCAGAACATATTTACAAAGAGGACCATAGCAACCTACTCAACACAATTTTCCTCAAAGAAGCATCGAAAATTTAATGAGAAGATTTTGTTCCTCTTGGTTCAATGAATTTGGAAATTGGTTAGAGTATAGTATAGAAAAAGATGCCGCATTTTGTTTGCGTTGTTATCTTTTTAGACCCGATCTTGGCAAACAATCTGGTGGTGATACATTTGTAACAGACAGATTCACTAGTTGGAATAAAAAATCCAAACTCTCGTTACATGTTGGAGGAGGCCCTAATTGTGCTCATAACATAGCTTGGAAGCAATGTGAAGATTTAATGAAACAAGATCAACATATTGAAGTTGTGTTGTCTAAGCAGTCTGAAACAACTCGTGATTTGTATCGAAGGAGGTTAACGGCTTCCCTTGATTGCCTTCACTTTCTATTGAAGCAAGGATTGCCTTTTCGTGGTCATGATGAAAAATAGAATCTTCTAATCAAGGGAACTTCCTTGAAATGCTTAGATGGTATGCTGACAGAAAAAAGAAACTAAAGTGAGTTGTATTGGAAAATGCTCCTGAAAATGATAAAATGAGTTCACCATCCATTCAAAAGGAAATTGTTAATGCCGCCTCTCTGGAAACCACCAAAGCTATTATTGATGACCTTGGAGATGAATTGTTTGCTATTCTTGTTGATGAATCAAGAGACATATCTGATATTGAACAAATGGCTGTTGTTTTGCATTATGTTAACAAGCATGGAAGTATTGTTGAACGATTTTTGGGTATTGTTCATGTTAAACTTACAACAACCATATCATTAAAAATGGCCATAGATGAACTATTTTGCAAACATGGACTTACAACTTCAAGAATTCGTGGACAAGGTTACGATGGTGCTAGCAACATGCAAGGGCAATTTTCTGGTCTCAAAACTTTGATCTTAAAGGAAAGTCCATGTGCATTTTATGTACATTGTTTTGCTCATCAATTACAACTTGCATTGATTGCTATTTCCAAAGATCACCTTCTAGTTAATTCTCTTTTTAGCATAATATCCACTTTAACAAATGTTGTTCGAGGATCTTGCAAACGGACTGACATGCTTCACGAAAGACAAAGAATCAACGTTAAGAAAGCATTGGAAGATGGAGAAATTGTTAGTGAAAAAGGTTTGAATCAAGCAAGAAATATGAAACGTGCTGCTGATACTCGTTGGAGTTCTCACTTTGAAACTTTGGTGAATTTGATATTGATGTATGGTTCTATAATTGATGTTCTTAAAATGTTGAAAGATGATGTTTCAGTCAAAGATGGAAGAGGTGAAGCAAATGGTCTTATACTTTTAATGAATAATTTTGATTTTGCAATCACGTTGCATTTGATGAAAAAAGTCTTGGGTATTTCAAATGATTTGTCACAAGCATTGCAGAGAAAAGATCAAGACATCGTCAATGCTATGAACTTGGTTAACATTACAAAAGAGTTGTTACAAACACTAAGAGATGATGGATGGGAACCTTTATTGGAGGAGATAACTTTATTTTGCAATAATCATGGCATTAGCATTCCAAACATGGATGATATATACTTCCGTGGACAATCAAAACGTAGAGGTAATGTTGAATCTATCACAATAGAGAATCATTATCGCGTTGAATTATTTTATACTGTTGTGGACATGCAGCTTCAAGAACTTAATAATCGTTTTAATGAGACAAACAGTCGATTGCTTATTTGCATGGAGTGTTTGAGCCCAACCAACTTGTTCTCTAATTTTGACAAAAGCAAAGTTGATTGAATTTGCCAAGTTTTATCCAAGTGAATTTTCTCCAACCTCATTGGTATTCCTTGATAATCAACTTGAGACTTACATCTCTGATATGCGTAAGAGTGTAGAATTTTCATCTTTGAAAGGAATAAGTGATCTATCAAAAAAATTGGTTGCAACTAAAAGGCATATTACTTATTCGTTAGTCTACCGGCTTTTGAAGTTAGCAATGATTTTGCCTGTTGCCACAACAACCGTTGAACGAGCCTTTTCTGCTATGAAGATTGTGAAGAACAGACTTCGTAATCAAATGGGGGATGAATTTATGAACGATTGTCTTGTGACTTACATTGAGAGAGATGTGTTCAAAAAGGTTGATAATGAGTTGATTATTCAACGATTTCAGAACATGGCACCTCGTAGGGAGCAATTGTAGAGTATGCATATGAAGTATTTTGAGCACAATGTACATTGAATGCAATGTAATTTTTGAATATATATTATTATATTTATTAGTAATTAAAGTTCACAAATATGAACCCCCTGATCCAGGTTCCTGACAACGCCACTGATTACATGGTCAAAGACACTGAAATAAAGCACGCGATGACTCATCGATATTTTAGATGACATGTTCATAGCATTTGGGTCGCCTTTTGAGTCAACCCGACTTACATAAGATGGTACGTATTGCCCAATAATATTATCTCAGTACACCATTAAACACTTATGTTTAAAGACTCTTCTAAATTGATTGTCAATACTTAAGGTAAGGATCTCACTACATCATACCCAATACTGTGCACCTCATGTCGTCAACCTTCGCACTATGGTTTTGTCTTGCAAACTTTGATCACAAATTTGACATGTCGCCTCACCAAAAATGGAGTGCACATGATACCAAATTGCATTACACTATAAATTTTAGTCGATAAGAAAGTACCATGTGTTTCCTTTCCCACCACCGCCATTGACTATTTTACAACTCTTCAACACCAACTTACAAGTTAAAAAGTGGTGATACATGTACGTTCTGATGTGGTAATACACTCTTTACCTCTACATAAAATTTCAGACCCCACACAAAATGAAGAAAAAATGTGCATGTGAGATGAATTTACCAAATATCCCTAATGCATGGGGTGTACAATAGGGTGTGCGACTAAAAGCCGGTTCATGTAATATTATTTCCCCAAGTGAAATCAACAATGCACAACGTCACAAGTTCACAACCAACCACATTACATCACCATCACATTCACGCTTTCTCTGTGTTTCTTCGTTACAAATACCTCCATTATTATCAGCATTAGCATATCATTACTAGTACCTCCGTTATTATTACCATTAGCATAATATTTCCTCCATTATTATTACTATACTTATCGGTTTGTCTTCAAAATTTCTTTAAGAGTAGAATGCAATTCAGCCTCCAACTATATATATATATATTATACATACATATAATTAGTTGAAGTGGCGTTTCTTGATTCTGGCAACAAGAGATTTGCATGCGTTGAGGAAAAAGACAATAGCGAAGAGGACGGTATCGGTAACGGCCAAGTTGACGGAAAACAGTTTCCCCTTTGTTTCTTTGCACGTGAGTACTGGCGCAAGAGGCTCGTGACTCGTGAGTGAAAATGCCACATAGAGCAACTTACTTTTTCCCGCGTCAATTTCCGGAGCGAGGATTGGATGAATCATCCAAAAAGCTATTAGATCATGATAAGGACAAAATCGTCAACTCCGTCACAGAGTCACTTTCATCGTCTACTCCTCCAACACTAAAAAACGACGCCGTTTTCTCCTCCGGCAAACACTCCGCCGCCGGTGATAAACTCCGATTCAAACAAAAGCAAATATCTGCTTTTTGCGACTGGTTTATCTACAAAAAACGATACTCCGGTCATCATACTCACCACCTCCACCGCCGCTTGTCAATCTCCGACGACGATCATGATCACGACTTTTTTCATTCTCAGCCAGGGACAGCCGTCAATGACACCGCAATCGACCGGAGTTTTGACCGTCAAGTTTCGCTTCCGAGGCTATCCAGCGACAGTAGCTATGCAGGGAGTTTGTTTTCCAGTGACATTAAGGAGGAAACGCCGTCGTCTCAAGTTTCCACCATTACCGCTACCACGGTGAGGAGGCAGAAGGAGGAGGAAGAAAACAAAGACGCGTTGGTGAAGAAGTGTGAAGAAAGCTATATCTTGCAGCTTACGTTATCGAAGAGGCTTGCTTCTTTGGCAAGTCTTGTGTCGGAACCTGTTCTCATTCCCGGCACCGAAAATTGGGATGCTGAGTCTGTTTCTTATCGTCTTTGGGTACAAAACTAAACAAGATTGCACAATCATTTCATTTTTTAACCATGCCTCACCATTGTACCAATGGTTTTAAATCGCAGTTGTTACTCTTACGCTGTTGAAACTGCAGTTGCTATGCAGAGACTTCAAAATCTGCAACGACATGGTGATTGTGGTATTGACTGCATTATTTTGCCGCAGTTTAAAACTATTGAACTTTACGTTGTGGCAAAACATCGCTGATGCAATCAAAATTATAAATGCCATGTGGTTGCAGAGATTTCAAAATCTTTTTATATCGCAGTTGAAGCAGCTACAGACAACAACTTAAAACCATACGGCAACTAGAGTTCAATAATATTTGTTTGATTAAATATGCTGTTTTTGGTTATCAGGTGAGTGGGTGCTTGTCGTATACGGATAAGATAAGTGATGGATTTTACAACATACTGGGGATGAATCCGTATCTGTGGGTGATGTGCAATGACGAGGAAGAAGGTAAGAAGACACCCACTTTGATGGCACTTAAAGCCGTTGAACCAAGCGAGGCATCTATGGAGGTGGTGCTTGTTGATAGGCAAGAAGATTCTCGCTTGAAGCTGCTTCATGATAAAGCTCAAGAGTTGTATCGTTCTTCGGAGAATACCCTGGTGTTTGTTGAACAACTGGGAAAACTTGTTGCCATAAATATGGGGTATATATAGTAGTATTCTTCAATATAATCTTCACATTTTTCCTTATTGTGTTGTTGCTATTCTGAGTGTAAATATTATTGAAGGGGTATATTTCCGGTGGAGCAAGGAGATCTCCACAAACGGTGGAAGTTTGTTAGTAAGAGGTTGAGGAATTTTCACAAGTGTGTTGTACTTCCCATTGGTGGTCTATCTTCTGGTCTTTGTAGGCATCGAGCAATTCTCTTCAAGGTTAAGTATTGTACTGTATTGATGTGTTAATTTACCGAGTTATTGCTTTGTGGTGTGTGTAGATAATTGATATGCTAGTAGCATATCAATTATCAAACCAAACTTTACTATTTTATTAGTCGCACAATGATGTTATTAACTATGCACAGGATTTGCCTGAGTTCATTTGGCACTGCGTTTTGATGACGCATTAATGTTTGTTGAAAAACTTGTTATAGATTATTTATTCACTGCTTAATTAGTTGGTTTTTGAATGCAGAGATTGGCTGATTACATAGGTTTGCCTTGTCGCATTGCTCGTGGTTGCAAGTATTGTGTTGCAGATCACAGATCCTCTTGCTTAGTCAAGATTAAAGATGACAAACAGCTCTCAAGGTTAGTAAAATTTTGTTATAGATGCGACTGATAACATTTTGTGCATAAGTTTGTTATTCACCTCATATTTTCTATTGTTTGGGTTATGGTTTGTTATTTAACAGGGAATATGTAGTCGACCTTGTCGGGGAACCAGGAATTGTCCATGGCCCAGATTCCTCCATTAATGGAGCATATGTTTCTTCTATTCCTTCGCCGTTTCAAATTTCTCATTTTAAGGAATTACAATCACCTTATATGGATGATGAAGCAAGTTCTCAGCCACCTATTTGTTTCGACCAAAGTTCTTTTGATCCTGAAACTCATCCTTATTCAGGTACTTACATTTATACCATGAATGTTGATCTTCCAATTTTCACATGTATTTCAGTTTCAAGTGCAAAGAAAGAATATGTGATGCCATAGTCATATTCTTGGATACAACCTTTAGGATACATCATAGTATCGTACTTAAACTTATTCACTACGTCGATTAATTGCTGGAATGATGTTTGTAGACACAACCGCTGCATGTCCTTAGCCAGGTGTTTTGTCTTTTTTTTTCCGTCACTGCAGAAGTGAGCTTCCTTCCTTTTCACCTAGCTCTAGTCTCAGTGAATAGATTTGAAGTTGACTGTAGTTTTTTGATTCCTTATCAAATTTGTGGAGCATATTTGAATTTAAATTTTGATTTTAACCATTTGGGAACATGGTGACCTGTTCTCTGTTAGTTCTGTTCAGTAAATCTTATAGCTAGAAGAGCGGAATTCTAGTTTGAAGCTGATCTTGGTCATTATTCAAATATCTGCAGGTTGTGGACAGATTGATCAACAAGTTACAGAAACTGATTTGTTGAAAGGTCAGGGTTCCTTCTGTGCTTCAATTGATCAAACTTGTGAAGGAGCCAAACCACTTCTAACTGCTCTTGGTTTAAAAGAGAACGATGAGGAATGTGCAGTTCTATGTTCAATTTTGCCTACCATTCATGAGGATGTTTCTAAAGTTTTTCCTGTATCCGAAGCTTCATTACATGAATATCCAAGGCTTAGTGAAGATGCAGCTGTGTTACAAGAAACTTCCAGCAATGAGGTCATCGTAACTGGAGGTTCTGTGTTAAAGAGTACTTTCAAGCAATGTATACTCAGTTCCTCCTGCCAATCAGAACTAAAGCAAGTAGACAACAGAATTGAAAACCAGGACTATTTACCAGCTGGCAATATTCCAAGATATGTGAATCTTGAACCATCACTTTCAATGGATTGGCTTGAGATATCATGGAATGATTTACGGATCAAAGAGCGTGTTGGTGCTGGTACTTTTTCTGCTTCTTGAATTCACATAGATTTCGTATAACAAACCCGTTTCCTCATTTGGTGACTCTAAATGCTCCCGTCCTTTTAACTATGTAGGATCATTCGGAACCGTGCACCATGCTGAGTGGCATGGATCAGTAAGTCATAATTTATTCGTACAGTAAGCACATTCGAGTATATAAACACAGTTTCTGATGTCTTCATACTACTCACTTTCTTAGT
This sequence comes from Medicago arabica, assembly GCA_946800305.1. NCBI lineage: Eukaryota > Viridiplantae > Streptophyta > Magnoliopsida > Fabales > Fabaceae > Medicago > Medicago arabica. Next base: position 55,176,243 of record OX326967.1, read on the forward strand.
CTGTTTGATTGAAATTGGATGAATGACATTTAGCCTCCAATACAAGTTGATTATATTATATTTAACTATAGATATGTCTTATGTTGTATCTGAAATACATTATTTGGCCAATGGCCACAATTTGTATGTATAAAGATCTACCCACTCCAGGAGTAACTCGTCATAGATACTCCTCTTAACAGCTCTTTGTACATGTTGAATTTTATTGGTTCAGTCGTTGAATATTATCATGGAACATTGTATCTTCCTCACCCTATATGTTTGCTTGTGTCTCCATGTGTGTGTATATTTGTTTTGAATAGTTTGTCTATTTTATAAATTGCAGGATGTTGCAGTCAAGGTTTTAACAGTTCAGGATTTCCATGATGATCAGTTGAAGGAATTTCTGAGAGAGGTATGTATTGATTGTATTCGTGATATAAATGTATTGAGTTTCCTCATTACTGTATTTGTCTGTGATATGGATTGTATTAACCAAGAGGCTCTAGCAAGAGGATACCAGCAGGTTCACCAAAAAATACTTTTATGCTATTATTTGGTAACAGTCACAACATTGCATAGTTTATGAAGCACACTGAAATTATTGGTTATGTGTTTTACTGCCATGCTTGAAACTTGTATGATCATTTTCTCCAATACTAGTTTGAACATAACGAGTTAAAATTTTAAACTTGTTCTTAAAAAACCCGATTATTTTCCCCACTCTATTAAATTGTAAAAAGAAGTTAGTTATATTCAAGTTGGTATTTGCATTGATTTAGGTTGCAATAATGAAACGTGTTCGCCATCCAAATGTCGTGCTCTTCATGGGTGCAGTTACAACATGCCCCAATCTATCAATAGTGACAGAGTATTTGCCTAGGTAAAACAATCAACTTCTTATATCATTGATCATATTATTGTACATTCTTGCATGAAGATGTGAAATTCTTACGGTTCCTGGTACATTTTTGACAGAGGTAGTTTATACCGCCTAATACATAGGCCAGCAGCTGGTGAAATTTTGGATAGTAGGAGAAGATTACGGATGGCTTTGGATGTGGTTTGCGTCAGATATTGTTAATTTATTACAGTAAATAATTATCATGTACATGATATATTGTATATCTGATTGCAGGCTAAAGGAGTTAATTATCTCCATTGTCTTAAACCTCCAATCGTGCACTGGGATCTCAAATCCCCAAACTTGTTAGTGGACAAAAATTGGACTGTGAAGGTGGAATGAAACTGATTTAGCAGTTTATTATGAGAATTCATAAAATTTTGTACAAGTCGGTGATTTCCTTTTTCATTTCATCCACAGGTTTGTGATTTTGGATTGTCCAGATTTAAGGCAAACACTTTCATACCCTCAAAATCTGTTGCCGGAACAGTTAAGTCTCTGACTCTGTATTCATCAGCGTAATGATATAAGCTTCATGAAGTTATAGCTTTCCATCAATTTAACTTGTGAATTGTCCACTTCTTTTCTTTCTTTAATTCCTTCTGTGTTTGAGTGCACTCTCAAGTTTGAATTCATGCAGAAAAAATAATTGTTACTTCTTATACCAATACTGTCCTAAGACCATTGATACTATTGTGTTTTTTATATTGACTAATTGTAGTATTGTGGATGTTAATCATTTGATGTTGGTAAGTCTTTTTTATGAGAATAATATGCATTTTTAGGCGTGCATGAGAGTAACATTGAACTCAGTATCCTGTATTTGGAGTTGGTAGATTTTGCATGTTAGCATACATATAGAGGCAAATTCCTTTTAATAGTGAAATTGGTAATTTTTCTCAATATTTCATCCTTTGAGTTTTTACTTCATGTACCTCACTTTCAATAAATTTGTAACAGTTTATTTTATTTTTAGCCTGAGTGGATGGCCCCGGAATTTCTTCGTGGAGAACCTTCGAATGAGAAAGCTGACGTATACAGTTTTGGAGTTATCCTGTGGGAACTTATGACCATGCAACAGCCATGGAGTGGACTTAACCCTCCCCAGGTAAACTTAATAGGTGTTATGGTCTAAATTGTAAATATTTGTAGCCAAATATTTATTTAATGTGTTTATTAATAGTAAAGTTCATTTGCAAAAAAAATAAAACAAATAGAAGGGCGTGTAGTGGAGAGATATACATGTGAACTTTCATAAGAAACTTCCAGTTTTACCAATGGATTTTGAAAAATAATAACCATCATGTGAACTCTCAGGTGGTTGGAGCTGTTGCTTTCCAGAATAGGAAGCTTGCTATCCCTTCAAACATCTCCCCGGTATTGGCCTCCCTCATGGAATCTTGTTGGGCTGAGTAAGTTATAGTAATGCCAATTTTTATTAAAAACGTTGTCAACATGTTTGACCTATTATTTGATTCAATTTTATACAAACACAACATTTATTTGGTTTTGTTCTATGAGCAAACATATTTATTACAAATAACTGTGACTTTAGACCAAGAAAGTTATAGAGAGGGAATTGAAAATTTTGGAATACTTATTGTTCAGTCCTGACTCGCAACAATACTATTGCGAAGAGTTTTCGCAGTCAACATGAATTTCAAACTTCCATAGAGTAGAATAAGTGATGCTTTGTTATGAGTGTCGGCTTGACGGGTTAAGAATGATTTTAACGAACTGTTTTTAATTGGAGAATAGAGATTCCTTACACAGATCAGAATAGTTCGTGTTATTATGTTTGGTTAACTACTGTTTTTTTTTTATGGTTCGGTAAGCATTGTTTTGTTTACTTGGCAGCGACCCTGCTCAGCGCCCATCTTTCGGAGGCATAATTGAGTCACTAAGGAAGCTCCTGAAGTCTCCAACAGAGATGATAAAAATGGGTGATACTCACAACCCATAATTGGTTTTCTCGTTGCTGAAATTTGTTGAACTAATAAGGAAACATTGGTGGTCATATATTATCTGAATGACAGAACCTTGGCTGTTTGCAATTGTATATTGTAATTTAAAGGCTCAAATAGGTGCTGTCTTGGATCCTCTACAGTTTACTGCTGCGGTTGTAGAGACCATTAGATTTAAAGAGAGAAATCCCTAGAGTTATTTCTTTCTCTAAATTTAACAGTTCCTACTGTTGTAACACCATACGGCTATGGAGGATCCATGTCCGTATCTTATGGGGTTCCCAAGTGTCTGCATATATATTAATAAGCTCCAGGCTCCTTTGTGGATAACTTGAAGTCTGAAATATTGAAGGATCTATGTTTTGTAACATGGTTTTCATAAAAAAATGTTATTTAACATTGCAATGTGATCATTTGGGAAGTGCTACACAAGAAATTTGTTTTTGAGGAAGTGCTACACAAGAAAGTTGTTTTTGAAAATGATATTCTAAAAGCATAATAAATCAACATTTGGAATGTAGTAGTATTTTAATTTTTTTTGTTCCACCCTCAAAAGTCAGAATTAATTTGTTAAATTAAAAATAAAAATGTTAATTTATCTTTTAATCAATTGTACTCGTTATTGTTTTTGAGAGGAGTGCTCATGTGAACACCAGTGTTAGTATAAAATAAATAAGTCACTTAGAGCCTTCGTAACGGAGAAATATATATTTTTTTAATTAAATGAGTCTCACGTAAATATATTGTTTATTTATAATTTTTTAATTTTTTTTAATAGTGATTTATAACTTTTTAATAAAAATGTCTAATAAGCACACAATTTTTCCAATCCAACATTTCACATAAATTTCTTAAGTGGGATCCACTGATCATTTATCAACAACTCTAACGTTACATCTAATTTATTTTATTTTAATATTAAAGAGATGTGTGACTAGGACTGACAATGAACCGAACCAACTCGATTATAGTTTGAAATTCGACTCGACAACTAATCTGTTGAACTTGGTTCATGAACCTAACGAGCTGAACTTGAGTTGAAAATTAAGTTCGTTAATTAAATGAGCCGAACTTGAGCTGCATGTAGTTCGGCTCATTTAATTAACGAACTTTTTTATTTATCAAATTCATTAAATATTAAAAAAAAGGAAACGTTTGGGTTCCGTCAGAATCATTAACATAACATATGAAATACAAACTTTTAACTTTTTCTTTGAAAAAGAAAGTTAACTTTTAGTATATCCTTTAATCCTTCACTTTCCAACCCAATTGTCTACCACACTACCAAAAACTAAATGTTTCATTTTCTCTATATCCAGTAACGAGGCAACTGAATAGAGCAAGTAGCAAAGACTTCATCAAAGAAGAAAATTGTTCATCTCCATCTCTCTTAAAGGTATGATTCTGACATTCTTAGTATTTAAGATTCCACTCTAACAAGCATGTAAGCCTAGACCGTAGAACTTATTCATCTCCATTTATCGTGTGGCTTGAGCAAGTTTCTTGTCCAGCTCACTCTTTGTATTTTTATGATTTTATCAATTAATATAATGTCTCTTTTTGCCAAAAAAAAAAAAAAAACTCCAGGAAAGTGATAAGCTATAAAAATACAAATAAATAACAAACTTTTGTGTAGTCTATGTAACATACTCCTAGATTTTAGTTTTAATTCTACTAGACTGTTGTAATTCTACTAGATTTTAGTTTTAATTCTACTAGGTTGTTGTAATTCTACTAGGCGGTTCCTTTGTCTCTTTCTATAATTGAGTTATCCTTTCACTTTACTTGGCTCAATTTCACAGTTGTGTTGTCTTGTGTCTGTGTTGTTAGTATGTATATAACACTTATTCTCTCAATTTTTTTTGGGTTAACTTGTTATGTATTTTATACCACAAATAAATTTCTATTTTATAACACTATAAAGTTTTTCATTTTGTAGAGATGTAAGCTAGTGCGTCGATTGAATCCTTCGGAGGTTCACCACAAAATGATGGAGAAGAGTGTTTAAGTTTGTTGAATCCTGTCATTAATTTAGATGTGAATACAAACGAAGAACCACTAACAAATGAACCAACACCAGCAAAGGAAGTTGGGAATAAAGAGAATATAGAGAACAATGACGTTGTTATTCAAAAGGCCAAGAGAAATAAAACTTCTCATGTTTGGGATCACTTCAAAGAAGTGACATTAAAGGATGGAACCAAAAAATGACAATGTTTACATTGTAAAAGAAACCCCTATTGCGTGTATCAGATATTTTAATTCGCAATTTTTAATTTTTAATTTGCTTTGAACTTTGTATAATTCGTGTCTATCCTTTTTATGCATGCGGTAACTTTTATTTTAATTCACAATTATTAATTTTAAAAATATATATAAAAAGTCAAAGATCGATAAAATTTGATTTTTTTTTTGGACAAAAAATTTGGATTTTATGTGAGTTGAGAAAACGAACTGAACCTAACGAGTCGAACCGAACTGTTCGTGAACTTTAAACAAGCCGAACTCGAGCTGAAAAAAGAGTTCATGTCGAACTCAAGCCGAGTTTCGAGCTGAATCAATTTTTATCGAGTCGAGCTGAACTCAGACGAGTTCGACTCGACTCGACTCATTTCCAAGCCAATATATGACCAAGTGAGTGCTTATTGAGACTCTTATCATTAAGTACTCAAACTTTTCCCATCCAATCCAATGGTGGTACCTAAGCTTATGGAGATAAAAACAACCATCGTGGATGGTCTTATTTGACCATTCTTCAAACACATGAAAAGAAACAAAAGTGAGGGTCCCATGATTTTTAACTCTCTTTGATTGTTCTTCGCATACTAATCAAAGGATGGTGTTGTCTCTCGACAATTTCGAATCTTAATCAATAGTATCATCCCCCTCTCTCTTCCATTGTATGTGTGCATATTTTCTAAAAGCATCCACGATCATAATAAATGAAAAAGATTTTTAAACGACTCTCACATATACATATATATATATATATATATACATCATTTATTTATAAAATTTTAATAAAAATATTTATCAATGACTCGATCATTCTAATAATAGTAAACTAAAAAGAGTCTACTAAAATGTACTTTAACATGTATAGTTAAAAAATAAATAAAACGAAATTGAAAAAAGAAGAAGCAAGAATCACATGAATGACATGAGTTAAGATCATCTTCATTTCTTTCATTTTCAGAGATAAGTACACAGTATTTTTTAAGTATAAAATAATTATTGATGGTGGGACACACTTAATGGTAAGACCCACTTTTTTTTTTGTCTATCTCTATCCAAATTGCAAACTCTATTTATTTTGACAAATGGAGAGAATCATTTCTCATTTGAAATCATGTGACCAACTTTTATCTACTTTTTTTTTATTTGAATCGTGGGACCGATTGGTTGTTGAAGGGAAAGAGAGTCCTTATAATATAGTTAGGTTATTTGTTACCCTCTCTCCTCGTCAGCACAATGGAAAATCATCCTTCAAACACCTAGATCCTCATTGCCGATGCATGTTGCCGTCTCAAGGAATAATCTATCTAAACCCACTCACAATTTCAACCATTTTGAAGTATATTTCATTGTCGAATGAAACTCTGTTCAATTTCGATTACGGTGTCTTTGCTTACTCAAAGAATCGACCGATATCATTTCTCTTGCTTGGGAAATGATGATTTCCAATTTATAAGCAAGACATATGAATAGAAAACCATATTGTTATTCCATCAAACAAATGAGTTATGATTGAGATCATATTATTTTTCATTTAGCAAATTATTTCAATCCTTTGAAATGGTGATTATATCATTGAAATTGTTGTTAGGTTTGAGTAGTTAGGCTACAAAGAGTATGAGGTCAAGGTTTACATAAATACCTTCTCATTAACCTCACAATCCCCTGATACCCTAACCACCCTAAACTTGATGACAATTCCAACCATTATCAATGATCGTATTTCATTGTTGAATGAAAAATCATCTAATATTGATCATGTTTTTTTTGCTTGATAGGAGACATTTTACCTTTTAACTTCATTTGTCTTACTTATGAATAAATGACACACAATTCATAAATAAGACAAATAAATTAAACAATATTGTTCGTCCTTCCTAAGAAGCAACAAATGCATGATCATATCAAATGGTTTATCATTCACAATGAATTTTCATCCTTTTAAATGTAGATTATATCGGTGGAATTGTCTTTGAGTTTGGGCTAATTAGGGTATGGGGGAGTGTGAAGGCGAGGGAAGTTTGATCATGTTCCTAGCGATAGCGGCGTGTGCACTAGATGTGGATCAACTTTAGAAACAAATATAGGTACATACCTCTCATTGTCGTCACACTCCCTTGTTACCTTAACTACCCAAAAACCGACGACAATTAGAATCATTTTGAAGGTTCTCATTGGAAGTGGTTTTCATTACTCTTGCAACGATGAGGCTTATTGGGAAAAACCCATGTCCCACATCAGATAGACAAGACTCTTGATAAGAGTTTATATAGAAGAGACAATCCTCACCTTATGAACCGGTTTTTAAGGATGAGTTAGGCCCCGAATTTCATTATGGTATCAGAGCTTGTCGAATTCAAGGGCCGCCTACCGATTCACGCACCAAAGCCCAAAGAGTGCTGCATGTCCCACATTTGATAAGAGTTTATATAGAAGAGACAATTCTCACCTTATGAACCGGTTTTTAAGGAGGAGTTAGGCCCCCAATTTTATTATGGTATCAGAGCCTGTATGTCCCACATCGGATAGATAAGAGCACTAAAGCAGTGCAACAACTGCACCCCACAACGGCACTCACACCTTGATTATTGACCGGCACTCACACCTTGACTAGTTGACACTTACACAAGGACGTCAAGGTGTAGATTGCTTAATTTTTGAAAAGATAGCATATGCTACAAACAATGGCTGAAGAAGCATGAGATGTATTAAATTGTCATGCAAACGAGTGAAGAATAAAATAAAATAAAACAAAATCCAAATATAGAATATAAAAAATATGAGAGCTCCAATTTAGATAAGTAGAAAGAAAACTAGATAGCAGAATTTAAGCAAGTTATAATATACTTCGATATCAAGCTATACATGGTGCCACCACCTAAACAATTGTACTACCACCGTTTGGTTTTTGGCTAAAGAATGAACTTATGTACTTCTTGCTCGGTACTTCTTACGCCGGTCTGTGTTAATAATATTAGTTGTTTCAAAACAAAACCAAAAAAATGAACCTATGTACTTTCTTAATAACCAAGTGTTTAAACCTTAAAAAGGGTATGCATCACCCCCTCTTATTTGCATCAATTGAGTTGAAATAAATAGGTGTTGGTGTTTTTCTTTAAACTTAGACTAGCTTCGAAGAATTGTGGATAATTTTATCCACCAAACAATCAGAGTTAGACACACAAATACATTCACATGTGATACTTACAAACTAAATTTCACTTCACCTGTAAATTTATCTTTGTGGCTAATTTTAATTGATTGATGGGTTAAATATCCACAATTCATTAAAAATAACATAGAAAAACAAACCTAATTTCTCTCCAGATTAGTAAATGCCACACCATAGGTAAGTCCAACCATATGTATCTGAGTGTTACTGATTTTTCAGGCCAAGAGAGAAAAAGTTTGACCGACCCATAAAATAGATACTCTTGTGATGACAGATTTTTCCTAAAACAATCTTGTGAAGATAGAGTTAAAAGAAGAAAGAGTGGACCCCAAAAGTAGCACATCATTCTTGACTTTCTGTGATTAAGATAGCTGAACTCGGGTCCAAGGTCCACTTATTTATTATTTATAAATTAATTAATATATTATATTTTAATATTCTTTTCTGTTATTCTATGCGCATACCCAACAATAATATCTTTTTATTTTTTTTATTTTTTTATAGAAATCATCTGTTTTTACTTCATCGAATTACTACATTACATAACTCTTCCTATTATTCGAGAAAACAAAGTTTTATAAATACGTGAGTCTGTGTCATATTGAAATTGGACACAAAGCTGATTTACCTCTTTTATTAATAATTCTATTGATTAAATTGATCAACATAAAAAAAAAACAAATTCATGGTTAAGTTACTAGTATCTACAGATAGATTAGACAAAAATGATTAATAAAATGCATTTAATGATTATAATCTAACAATTTAACGAGTTCAATCCAACTTAAAGAATTAGTATTTTTTTAGAGGAATTAGTCTAAAAATTGAATGCAAAAGAAATCTGATTTGCATTAAAAAAACATTAAACTGGTCGTTTATCCTAGAAAAAATATAATTATATTTTTCTTTTGCGATAAAAGATAAGTTTTTTTTTTAAAAAACAAAAAGAAAAGCGTGGCGGCTGCCGTCTAAGGTCAAGTTGAACTTAAACTATTGAATGTATAAACTTTTGAATTCCGATTCTCAAAACATACACACTCTCACACTTATTCTTCTTCTCACCCCCCCCTAGAAAAACATAACACCCTCGCCGGAGAAAAATTCTCATCGGAAAAATGGAGATTACAGAGAAACAAGCGATGTACCGCGATATCGGTTTACAAGTCGTCATGATCCTCGCAATGGCTTTAATCTTCCTCAGCATGCACGGAATTCCTCAAAAATTCCTCGCAAAACTCCGATTCCAGAACCGAAAAGCAATCAAAGCAAAGCGTCACTTCGTACGTGGCGCTCAGCTTCTCACACAAGCTAGATCTTCAAAAAACAAATCCAGATCCGCCATCAACAACCTCGCAAACGAAGCCTTAGGCGAAGCCGAAAAAGCGATCGAACTCGATCCAAAAGACGCTGCTTCGTATCTTCTCAAAGCTATGATTCTCGATCTTCAAGGTTTTCGTACTTCCGCTCTTGAATCACTCGACGCCGCGTTGTCACCTCTCGCCGCCGGTTCGCTTGAGCAAGGTGAACGTGGTGATGCGTTGTTTAAGAGAGCTGAGTTGAAACTTGCAACGAGTGAACGCGGACGAGTTGACTCGGCGTTAGCGGATTTGACTGAGTCGGTGATTCTGAGTCCGAAGAACGCGAAAGCTTGGTGTGCGTTGGGAGAGTGTTATGAAGGGAAGAAGATGGATGAGGAAGCTAAGAAAGCTTATAAGGAAGCTCATGAATTGGCGCCACAGTATTCTGTGCCTGTAGAAGCACTTAACAGGTTGGGTTTATAATCGATTTTTGTATAAGCTTCTTTCAGATTATTATATGAGTATATCGTAGTAACTAAAATCGTTGTTGTTAAATGTTCAATAAAAAAAACTGAAGAGTTAAGTGAGCATTAATAAATTATTCTGGCGCGTATTAGTTAATCTGTTCAAGTGTGAAAAGTTAGGTTCATATAATCGATTAACTAATGAAGTTGTATTATAATTAATTAATGTGTTGTTGAAAGTAGTTTGTGGTAATCGCTTCTCTGATTTCTGGATTCTAATTGAAATTTTAATCTAATTCCTTCGTAATAAAGCACCTCTCGCAACAACTTGCCAAAACAAGAAATAGAGTGAATATACTTTCTATTTAAAGATTTATAAAGATATCTTTTTTGATTTTCCACGCCCACAGTTTGGAATTGGACCACGAATTATTCGAAAGGCGAGTTATTGGGTTGGTTCGTAAATAGTATTCGGTTTGGTTTCATTGTATAATTTTATGTTGAACTGAGCTAAGAGTTAGTAGAGGTTTTAAATTCGAACGATGAAGAAGAACAAACCACTAACATTTAACATTTCTTATTAAAAAATAAAATTTCATGCACGGTGTTGCTTTTGGATCGTTTAAAAATGTTGGAACGAGTAACTTGGAGGTCAATATTGAAAACTTGGTACTGAGTTTGAATTTGTCAATTTTAAGAAAAGTCTTCCACTACATGCCTAGATTTTGGAGTACTGTTTTTCCATATCTGTCCAATTTAGCTAGCACTCAGTCGTTGCTACTTGCTAGTAATATTCTCTTCCAAAAACACGAAGCCACATTTTAAGTTGTATATTTTCCGTGCAACTTTTGCTCTGTCGTGAGAAAATGTTTTTTTAAACCTTTCACTTGCAATTTCATGACGTGATTGTGAATTCATGGAAGCGTGCCATTTAAACTTCAAACAATTGACTGTTGATTATTTTTTTATTGAAAACTTGTTTAAGCATTGTATCTTCAAAGAACGTAGTAATTAAGTAGTCTTATTTTTTTTACAAGGATTAAAAGGGTTTTTCTTTTTCATGAACTTTGGATCTCACATTTTTAGCCATAATTAAAACAAGTCTTCACTCGTGGGTTTATATTAGTGGGATGTAATTGAACTTATTACCGCTTTATAACTTCAACCTCATGTCTTTTTTCACTTGTTTATTCCTTTTCGCACCTCTTGTTTATTCTTTTTCATACCCTTTGATTCTATTCACATTCATTGCACTATAAATTCAATTGAGTTGATTCAAAGTGTTTTTTTGTTTGTTTGTTTGTTTTTTTTATTTAGGTTATACGCCTGAAGTTGATTCCTATAAATCATTCAAATATTTGAATTAAAACGTCGTTTCATTACATAATTCTAAGTTTCTGGCTCTTTGTCAATTAGCGTTGTACATCTCCGATTACTATTATAAGCAAAAACCTACTTTTTAAATTCATCAATAAATAATGTATATAATTTATTGGATGAACTTAAAAAATAAATTTTTACTTTTAATAGTAATCGGATGGTGTATGTATTTGCTATCGTGATGCTGCAATAGTAGTACTCTAAATTAGAGATGTTAGTTCTTCATAGCCCATATTGATGAATGATGACTACTTTTCATCTATTTTCATTATTTTTTATTTGTGCCTCCTTTACTACACTAGAGTAAAAAAAAAAAATCTTATATTATTTTTTATTTTTTTTAACAAGGCACTAGAGTATATAGATGTTCACTTGAAAATAGAAGTATAATTGCAACGAAAAAAAATAGAAGTGTAAAATAATCTCAAGAGTTTTGACTATGACTATTGACGGACATTTCATGGCATCACGGTATGGTTTCATTAGAAAGTACTACATTTTAATGTAGAGTCATTTAATTATTTTCATCAACAACAATAGGACTCATACCACCGATTGTCTCTAATACTTACTTTAACTATTGAGTTTGATTCAGCAATGAAACAAAAGATAAGGATCTATCTTGAACTTCTGTCGGGGAAGAATGTATGTTGGAGAGGTGCTTCATTAGCTCTGGCACCATATCATTACAGTATTTAGTGGCTTTGGCAAGATGTAAGAAGCAAATGAGGCGGTGCTTAGTCAAGGCTCAAGCAGTATATCAGCAACATCGAAGCCGTTCTGAAACTAAATAAATAAATTTGTGTACCCCTAGTGTTGGTTTCTACTCGGTTATCTTCATTGTATACATCTTTAAGACATGTGAAATTGAGTACTTTGTTGAATGAAAATGTTCCCTTTTAACTTGAGACATATCATTCGTTAAAAAAAACAATGCATCTTAAAGATCGTATATTCTCAGGGATCATACAAATTGTACCTTCATTGCTAAAGGTAAAGGAGTGAGGTTTGAACAAAGGAATATCACTCATCAGATACGAAATTTGGTGTTTATGGTGTATAAAATAAGTTATCCAGAGCCATCATACTATCAATATCCACACATGTGATGTCAACAATGACCAAAAGTTAAAAAGTTAAAGAAATGTCCTTTATATTACACCAGTTAGTCATCTTCATAAAATATATCTTCTTATAACAGAAACAAACCAAGGTCATTCTTCATCATTTAGGCACTTCAGAGTAGGCAAAACTTTGACAATAAATGACGTGAAGTTCTCATCAGCAACTGGATTTCCTGTTATGTTCAAATCGGTCAAGTTCAAGCTTTCAAATATCAAGAAAGCTTCCCAAAACTTTGTGGCACTATAACTGCCACAAAGGATTTCAAAACGGTCCCAGGCAAATACTTCAGTATGTGCTAAAGGCGAAGAGCATAGGTATCGTCTCGTGTCAATTGAGTGAGAGCCTAGCTCATTGCAAGATATATTCAACACTTTAAGTGACTCTAGCGATCTGAGAGGCCCCAAAGCAGTAAAACTACCAAGTTTATTATGACTCAGATTTAAACAAGATAGAAGTTGCATGGCCTCCAACCCTGTAAAAAAATTCAGTGTCAGACCCTCTTCCAACTTCTTAGGCGCAATGATAGCAGCTAATATTGCCAAAAGTGATAGCCAAAGTGGATATTGCAAGAAACAAATGAAGGTAAATTTATTAATTTTCATTCAACCATTAATATCAATATTCTCATTAAAGCTTGGGTTAGCAAAAAGTGGATAACTTGAGTAACAGCAGGATCAAGCACAATGGCGTATTAGAGTATATGTTGATGACCACACCCAGTAATAATAAAGCTAAATTATAGTGGTGTTTGAGTGGAGGGAAAAGGTAAGATATAAAAAATATATAAATTATGGAATTTCTACCTTCAATTGATCGAAGTTCATTGTGGCTAAGGTCTAGCATTTGCACCCATAGTAAATTCTCAAAGGACCCCATCCGTGACAACGATAGATTTTGTAACCGTAGACACACATAACTAGTATTTGTTTCTGATGCGTCTTTATAGCAGTGGCAATATGGTAGTAAAGACTCTCTGGATGAAGTAATCTGCATAATCCTCAAAACATGAACAAATAAAATTACAAGTGTTGCTTCATAAAAGCTGCTAGATTTAAGTGCATTTTCATAGAAAAAAACGGTTGACAAAAAAAAGCAAGTAGAAAATTACATTCAATCTGAGAATTCAAGCTCGGAGTTTGTTCTAAAGTATTTTCTTTTCCACTTTGTTTCTCATACAGAAAGAGAGTAAATTATCAGTTGTGCATATACGAGGCAGAGATGCTCCCATCAGAAATTCAGACAACCAATTCTACAATTGTGCGCGGAGCATAAATTATAGGCCCTGTCACAGCCCATTAACTCAAAAATATTCTCTCTTTTCCTATTTCAGCATAAACTTTTCTTTTGACTGCTGAGCAATCTCATGAACATTCTACGGTTTGAATTGTTCCATTTTTTTAATTCCTCATCTTATTCTTTGACTTGGACTAACACTCTAAATCGTTAACACATTTTTTCAACCACGGAGTTGGCTATAGGGCCCGTTTGGTGCACAGGATAGGAAGACAGGATATGATAAGACTATCATATCCTGATTCAATCCGTTGTTTGGTGGACCAATAGGAAAGGATAATTTAAACCCATTTTTAATCATATCCTACTATCCCTTTGTTATTTTTATCCTTAGTTTTTTATTTCAATTCAATATCAATTTTTAACGACATGCTGTTGGTTTTTTTTTTTATTATTATTTCAATTCTTTCATGATGCAGTTGAGTCGGGGATTCAATATCAATTCCAATCAATTCAATTCAATTCTCACAATAATTTAACCACATCAAACATAATTTTAATTAAAGAATATGAATTTTTTGTTCCCAATCAATTCCAATTGGCTGCTGCACATGAATTGGGGATTTGATTGTTGCATCGTGAACTATTTTTACGCCGGCAACACTAGACACTTTTACGCCGGCAACACTAGACATTTTTACGCCGGCAGTTGTGGCTTCGCAGTTGGTGGGTCAAGAGTTTAGGGTGAGGTGCTTTGTCGACCGGAGATGGAGGCTCGGCAACGATGCTTAAAGACAATGAATATGGTATGATGGAATGACAGAGGGGGCATGTCAATAACAAGTGTGCACTAAACGCATCATAGGATAAAATAATGCTATCAATTTTCTTATCATGTGTGCACCAAACGCATGAGAGGATAAGTGTCTATCCTGTCACTATCATATCCTATCTTTATCAATTTTTTAATCCTATCAAGTCTCTATCATATCATACGCACCAAAAAAGTATTTTTGTTTACACATTTTTTCTCATATCCAGATTAGAATCACAGAAAATCTTTAGTTCTTTTTTCTTCCAGAAAATTCATTAAAAATAAATACACTAATAGATGATCAAATACTTAGAGAGAGTAAATTACCTGCTGAAGTAATACCAGACTGTGCTCATCCTTGTAGTATAGAGAATGTGTTGGATCCAACTTCATCAGCTCGGTGTAAAGCTTGAGAACTTCTTCGGTATGATTTTTTCTTTTATCATGTTGGGGTGATAACAAATCAAGAGCAGTCAAAAGTCTTGCAAGGGTAAGTTTTTTAATTTTACTGCAAAAATCAAACAGAGCAAAACTTCAAATTGAAATATAACTGGAAAATATGAGAAAAGAACTTACTAGGTGGCATCTCAAACCATAAAGCAATACATTTATCGAATCCACCATACCAGTCTGACAAATCTTGAACAATAGTTATTTCCTTATCAATTGCCTCCATGCACCAATTGGAAGTTGTTGGAATATGGTTATCAGCAGATACAGCAGAATTTGATTCTTCAAAATGATCAATTTTTCGGAAATCAATGTCCTTCCATGAAGTCAACTTTCCACGTTGCCCATCAACAGATTCTGTATGAGCAGTCTGTACACACACTTCAAAAGTA
This sequence comes from Medicago arabica, assembly GCA_946800305.1. NCBI lineage: Eukaryota > Viridiplantae > Streptophyta > Magnoliopsida > Fabales > Fabaceae > Medicago > Medicago arabica. The sequence continues at coordinate 55,191,653 of OX326967.1, forward strand.
ATTTGAGAAGGACCCCCATAATGATATCCATTTGAAGATAAAATACCCGTAGAATGTCCAACGGTGATCTCTATAGAGTAGGTTTTCGATAGTTTGAGCTCCATATTTCGAATGTTTAGGTACACGGCCCAAACTTGAGCAGTACTCGAGTTATTTGTAGAAAGTGGTTTCCAAACAAGATCTTCCTTCAAGAGTTCAGATTTAACAGCCACTGTAGACGAGTTGACACCTTCAACAGCTTGATTAAAATATAGAATTACTGGAAGTGTTTTAGTGTCTGATAATGTACTATTCAACAGAGACAAACCAGAACCATGTTGGTAGTTGTTTCCATTCAGGGTTATAATAGCTCCATGAGATGGCCAAGATGAAACGAGTAGAGGAGAATCATTTTTCACAGTTTGATCAATAAGCCAAAGATGATAAAACCAACCACTCTGATCATCTGGTTCAGTAAAAATAGCATTGTCGACATGCTCATACTCCTCTTGCAAAACCTTTTCTTTATGGGAAAATCCTTCGGCCTTTCTTTTAAATAAATTAGATAAAAGCACGCTGAAAAATTATCAATGGAATGGAACATGTATCAATATAATTGGTTAATCAAGAGCCACATTAAACAAAATCTTAAAGAATGTAATTTGTTGACTACAAAAAAAAATAAAAATACTGAATGCAAAACGAAAAGAAGATTTTGCTATTATAAAAGCATAGTACATATGGCCTGTATGTAGTACACACAGACCATAAACTTCCTTGCACTGTTGAAACATCTCTCATATTCAAATGATAAAATGCATTGCATCATGTATGATCATCATTCAAGATCTTGGAAGCACTAGAAGGGTTAAACTTATAAATACAAGCAACGATATACAATGAGATTGTTTATGAGAATCTTCTAGAGTGCTCCAAAGGTAGCAGCCAATTGATTATTCACCATACTAAAAAAATATATTTTTTCAAATACCTAGATGGGTGTAGGCATGCAATCAAACCACTGTTGTCGGCCACAACTTATCACACATAAATACGAGTACATATCCTAGATAGATGTCAATGTTTGTTTCCAGAACATAAGTGGAGAAATCAATCTTGTGTATGCCAATATGTAAACAAGATATGTGGTAAAACTATGCATCATACAACATCGTTCTTAACATTGAAATTTAATGCTTTTTCAGAGACAAGCAAAACAGTTTTATGACAAATATATTAGATGAGCGCAATTGCATCGAAGAAACACATACAACAGTTTCAACCATCACCGTAATGATCTGTTGAAAGCGTAAGTTTATAGCGTACCTCCTATTATGCCACGCAGAGTAATTACTAAAATTAACCCCTATCACTTTCTCTGTGTATTTCAACTCATCCTCGTCTGATCTTTCCATTAGTGCAGTAACAAATCTGAAAGTAATATCAAAACAAAAAGTGTCATCATCAGCCTCTCAAATTGAAAATTCCTTTTCTTTTTATCAAAAGGGATAAATATTTAACCTTCGGTAATTCCAAGCGTGAAAATTCCGTGCATCAGCCTTCTGAAAACCATCCAGAAGGTGCAATTCATTATCTATGGATGAATGCCCCTTGCTAAGCACCCATTTTCTATGATGCCATGCACCATAGGACTTGAAATTCTTCTTCAACGCATTCTCTACCTAAACAATACAAAATAACCAATCACATAACCACATTATGCAATCACATAGAACATTGTTCGAATTTTACATTAAATCTACATACATCCATATATACATACTATTCAATTTAATTCAATTTAACTTGAAAAGGTAAGTAAAATAAAAATCTCACCACTTTGAGCTCCTGATCAAAGAGAGATGCAACAGAATCGGAATCGGATTGAGAGAGATTGTGTTGAGCGGCGAGTTTTCTGTAATTCCAAGCTGTGTAACATTCAGGATTAATTTCTAGAAGCTTCGCGCTCAAATCTAATGCTTCTTTGCTATAACTGCAACAGATTTATTCAAATAAAATCAAAACGAAAATAAAATAAAATAAAATAAAATAAGCGAAAGAGGAAGAGAAGAATGAAGAAATTAACGTACATGCGATTTTGGTGATTGGCGAGGAATTGAGATTGAAGTGAAAGAAGCTTTTCAGCTTTGGCTGATAAAACTGATTCATCTTCTTCCTTCAACGGTTTCCGAGGTCGACCGTGCATTTTGTTCGAGTGAGGGTTTTTGAGTGGTTTAGTTAGAAGTTGGAGCGAAGTAGCTGAGGGAAAAGGCGGTGCAGAGAACCTACGGTGGCGGCGATGGCGGAGTAGATAGAGGTGGTTGGCGGATCGGAAGGAGCAGAGGTAGGGTGGCTGACAACGGAAATCAGTGGGTTTGTTTGAGAGGAGGGTAAGAGATCCTATGTTGGTACGACTAGACTCTCGACGATCCGTCGCACGGTGCTATCTGCTTTAATAAATATCAATAAATTATATTATATATTTTTATTGATGTTAAATACGTTATAGGAAAAAATTTATACTACCATTGAAAATAGTAAACAATCACTAATAATTTTTGAAAATGAACTGCAGATAACATAAGTTATCATAAATTATGAAAATTTTCTCTAAGGTATATTTAAAATTTATATGAAAAATTCTTAATATTCACTTTAAAAGCATTTGGATTTTACCAAAACTTTGCTTTGTCACGTGATAACCTATAAAAACGACAATAGTTAAAAACGTTATTCTTGGCATATACTCCTTAACAATTTTAAAGAAAGTGCTATAGAACGAAGAATGAGAGAGGTAGTTTATAAAAATAACATAATCTCAATTATATGTCCATGAAAACTGTATTTAATCAATCATTTCAAAGATAAAATCATAGCAAAGAAAATGTTTCTCCAATGCTCAGCACAATTATATTTTTGCAATAATAATATCCAAAATATATAATGATATTCAAATAAAAAAGGCCTCATCAACTACTATCGCAACACAGACATGATGCATCAATATATGATCTATGGCTATGAGACTATTTTCTTGCCATCGAATTATCAATCTTCTCTAGCTTGCAGCGTAATAAAGTAGCTTATGTATTGTCATTATCCATTCATGGCTAAATCAGGTACCTATAAAACTTTTTTTTAAAGAACCTATAAAAAACCTATTGAAAATGCGTTAAAATTGAGTCAAGAAAAAACTAAACATCCTATATTAGTAATAGTAATCAATTATTTTTGTTCAAATTAATGTCCAAAATATAGAAACAAATATTACGCGTAAAGAGACAGAAAATTGAATAAAGAAGCTGAATAACATAGTATCCTTCAAAATCAAATAAGATTTATACCAAATTTGATGACACAACTTCATATATATATTCTTATATCAGGGAACTCTTCACCCTCAAGAAGCAAAATATGACTTATAGCATGTCATCTGAAAAATTCCAACAAATTAAAAATTCAAAAAAGAATAATGTTGTGTCAAATAATGTTGTGGCACTACAAGCATATTGATGAGCCAATTCCTTCTCTTAAGTACTGGTTCAGAACTTGGTCCAAATATTCCTTTATAATAGATAGATCTCTTTGTGCCTTTGATAAATAGTTGTGTCCTTTTCAGCAAGCATCATCAATTCTCTTGTAATTGCTTCATCTTCAGGGGAATGTTTACGTTGATAATGTCCTCATCCTCACCAGGTATCTGCAAGTTCCACCATTAGGAAAAAAAATGTCAGTTACGTCCCTGCAAGTTCGGTAAAGGGTGGAGTCGGTTTGGTCTCTGCTAGTTTTGTAGGGTTTGTAGAGGGCAGAGTCAGTTTGATCCCTGCCAGTTTAGTTTTTTGGATGTCTGGTACAGTTTTGGGTTAGTGTCGTTTTTTTGGGTGGTTCGGTCCGTTTGGTCTGGTTTGTATTGCATAACGGATGCTGAGGAGTAGCTGTTTTGGGCTGTTATAGCAGCAGTGTCTGAATTTTGCTGCTGCAATATATTATGTGTGCGGTGTGGGTTTCTTTCGGGGCTCCCACCTATATATAGTGCCTCGCTTGAGTTTTTAGTTTTTGTCGCTATCCTAATACAACTTGTTCGGGTTTAAATTTCACCGGTTAAGAAAAAAGATAGGAAATTTTGTCAGTTTTGTTGTTGATAGTTTAAATACTTACGTTTGGCCTAAATAACTATCTGGATATCATAAAAGTTAATCTAGTGTCGCAATTACACTATAAACTGGAAGCCGAAATCAATTGATAAAATAGGCAAGCGTACAAAGTGATAATTATAATTACTTTGGAAATAAACGAAGAAGGGTACAAAATGATAACTATAAAATCCTTCCTACTAACTCTCAAACCTGAAATCCAGACCAGACCAAAAATAACAAAGTTTCAAAAACATAAGCAGATATTGTCATCAATAAGTGAGAACAATGATTGAAATCAACGCAAAGAACCGCACCAGCCCAATATGAAGGGAAAAGCCTGCGCATCCCAAACAACGTCAACAGAAAGATAACAGAGACTATACCGGTGGCTAATGTGTAGAATATGACAGCAAAAACAACCTGTCAAAACATAATCTTGTGTTTTTGAAACCAATCTAACATTGAATCAAACATGACAATTTTTATTTCTTTTGGTGAAGCTCTTATTTGAGATTGGAATTATTCGAAAAAGAAATCATTAAACAGGTTTGACAACTTATCTACTGACCTCAAACCCCATGCTGCTCAAACTAAATGAAAATTCCTCTTGCATTCCATTTAGTTGTTCAAATTGTTGCTAGTATGTCCCACTTTCAATTCCCTATTCGTATGATTTTGCAGCAGAAAAAATTTCATGAACAACCTTCTATAGGGACTAACCAGATTATTTAATTGCATTGATGTCCCCAGGGCAACAAAATTAAAAAGGATACTATATGCATCTAAGGAGGGTGTATTGAATGAGATTTCATAGGATTTTAAAATACTTTTTAAAAATAAAAAAAGTCTTGTGGTATTATTCAATCAAGACTTTTATAGAATATAAATTATTCAATCAAGACAATCAAGACTTTTTATACAGGGCAACAAAATCCGGTGGTATTCAAACGAGATTTCGGCTAACTTATAAAATATCTGTTGGTATTCAAAAATATACAGATTTTAATGGATTCTTGTATGGAATGGATTTTGTGAAACTTTTTATCTAAGAATACACATAAGATGTTCATTCAACAATCTCACAAATATCCTTGAGATTTTTCGAGACTTCCATAATTCTTGTTTTGTTCTTGTCTCAAACTAACATCTTGTACGTGTTGCATACTTTTCTCTCACTGTTAAATATTTCAGATTTTTTTTCCCCACTGTTGTTTTTTTATCCTTATTTTTTTTTTAGCAGATTTGTTTTGTTGTTGTTGTTAGCAAATTTGTTTATTTTTTTTTAAGGAATTAATATTTTGTTGTTGTTAAATAGTACACTACTGTGCAACGTTTTGTTATGATTATTAGTATTATTTAAATATTATATTATATTATATTTTTATTATTTTTATTTTGAGTAACTGGTTATTATTATAATTATTATTAGTTAGTTCCATATTGTAAAAGTTCATAATTTTTTTCATTCACTCTTATTATTTTGAATTTTTCTTAAGAATCCATGTGATTCTTTCAAATCTTAAAATCTCATAAAGTCTATTGAAATCTTAGCAAATTTGTGTTATAAATCCATTAAAATCTTGTGTTAAAATCCTGATTGTAAAATGTCATTTAAAAAAAAGTCTTTTAAAATCCTATAGAATCAATATAATCTCACAAAGTCTTTTAAAATATGCAGGATTTTGTTTGTCAACACAATCTTTTAAAATCTCAATCCAATACACCCCGTAAGTTTTGAAAACTTACGGTGAACAACTGAAAAATAATAACTTCAATCAAATCAAAGCCTATGTCATAACTGTCATGAGTTTCTGCAAAATGATTATAACCTCAATTAGACCAAAGCACTTCATAGTCTATGTCATAGCTGTCAATGGGTTTCTGCAAAATAATAACCTCAATCAGACCAAAATACTTCATCTGCAATAATGTCAATGTTGTCTTGAAACCAACGACTGCATCTTCAATCCCTACTTAGAAAACAAATCTAAAATGTTGTGCTACATCTAGATTCAAAGGCCATGGATAAAAGCATAAGAAGTCAGAACATAAAAAATGAGGCAGGACCTTGTTACCTTGGCCATGCTACAAATGAAAAAGATGATATCATCTGGGTTGTGTGAAGACACACGACTCATCAGACCTAGAAGGAAAATTATTCAAACATTTAACTTGATTTTCTTGATCACTATCTAGAACCACACAATCATCATCGTCAAACTGGAAAAAAAAGATGAAACAACCTGGAGGTATACACGCATCGCGGATGGCTTCTCGAAGTCATATCGACAGATTTTGTAACATTAAACCGTCAATTATTTCCATCACTTCGAAGCTTCCGTTCGTCGACGAATAGCCGGCACCACAGATGTTCTCGCCTTCACCGTCGAGTTAATCAGTGTTAGAAGAAGCAAATATTTGAAGGAAGGTCATTTGGTGAGGTTAGATTCATCGGAAATAATATGAAGATTTGAGAGATATAAAACTGACAGAGAAGGCAAACAATGGAGATTAAAGATGAAGAATTGAGCATTGCATGTTGCCTTTATTGGAAATGAAACAAAACCAAACACGGCCTTGCAAAATTGATTTCTATGTATTCCTGATGTAGTGAAGCTTCCAATGACAATCAGAATTCAAATTTCAAATGAAACCCATTAGAGGGAGAATAGCAAAAGCACAAGAGCTGGTTGGTTGATGGAGTTATATGAAACGTCATGTATGCAACTGTTGAGATTAACTTGGGTGGTTGGAATATGGGATTACGAGGAATAAGGACATGTAATCTCTATTTATAGAGAAGTATAATGATATTACTTAATAGTTAAGTACTTAAGGAATAAGGACAAATATGTATGACTTAGAAGAGTAAGTAATATGATGTCATTTAAAAGATAAATACAAGAGTTTTGCACATCCACTTGTGATATTCATAACAGTATAAACATTTTTTGAGTTTTTCCCTTCTCGTAGACAAAATTGCAAATATCACTAAAGCTCGTATACCGCTTTAGATTTGAATTCGCTAAAAGTATTTAATCTAACAATTTCAATTTCAGCATTGTTGGTTGAGATAAATTCTATAGACTAACATTGTTGGTTGAGATAATCTTTATAGCCTAATATAATATATTTTTGCAAACTTAATATTTCACCTAAGAGTATTTAGATTAGATGGTAAAAATTCTCTTTCAGATTAATTAGAGATTTTAAGTTCGAATTTAGTCTGCAAAGGATACTCGGTTTGGTAACAAAAAGTACTTAAATATTTGAACTTGATAAATAAATAAAAAACTGGATTTTAATGTCTACATAAAACTATTTTTACACTATCATTTTATACAAATTAAATTTATTACTCTATTGTCTGCCTAATAGATTAATTTTCCAACCATCATTTTCTTTCTTGCAAAAGATCTTATTGTTTTACTCAAATGAAAGTTTCAAACATGAGAAAAAACTCAAATTTAATACTTTAGCAATTGATTTTTTTTTTTAAGGAACTTTAGCAATTGACTTGACATAGTCTTCCGATCATGTATTTTTAATAACTCTATCTCTATCACTCTCTAACCAATCAATCTTTGTTATCTAAATAATTTTATTTTAAAGGTAGAAAATCCATTTTCACATTGACTAGCATCTATTTGTATTGAATTCTTAGAGCAAATCTAGAAATGGATTGAGGTTAAGCATAACTATTATAGAGAAATGTCACTAGTAAAGATCATGAATCAGTTGGAAACACATGTGATCAATGAATGTTTTTTGTACAAACAACCAGCCTTAGCTATGGTAGCAACCGTAAATCACTCGACCAAGTGTAACTTAATTGGATTAGGGTCATTTCTAGTTACTTGATGGTTTAAGTAGGTCCTCATCAAAGCATCCACGCCTAACTTAATCAGACTCCCACTAAGATGTTTTTACAAAAGGATTTTATTTTACGGATATACATACAAAAACTATATAATTACACTGTTTATTTCACTAAAAAGTTAGCCTATGTTATGCATACAAACCTCTAAACTTTTTGGGCAACATTATTAGAATATTATAATGTACTCATCGTTTGCCTTTGCCTTATACAAGTATAATTTATGGAAAGGGAGGCATACATAAGATGCTTCATCCTGGGAAGCAATCTATTACTATAAGAAATTCATTGATATACTTTGGGATTCATGAGTCTTGTGCCATATATGAAAGGAAGAACAAGTATGGAGGTTGGGTTGTAGGAGGTGTATGGTGGCTTGTTTCTTCCTTCATGTATGAAACATTTACTCATTGTAATTCCATATGTATTTTCAATACCAGCTATGATGAGTACAAGTCATTATGGGCAGTTTTAAGCATATTGAATCCTGTCAGTTGTACTTTCACAAAGGCATTACAGAATATCCCATGTTGTATGAGTCCTTCACATACCAGACTTGGTGCAATTCTGTATCTGTACTACCATGAAATCAAAGGCGCAAAAGGAGGGGACGTGTTAGCAGCATTCATGACAAGTAAAGGCAATTTAATGCTGTCTAATGGAACAGAAATACTGCTTCTGGTGAGTCAACCTTCAGCTTTATGGCATATGTGTATTATGTCAAGGAATATAGAGCAAGGGAGGAGGAAGAGAAGGCGTTACAGAAGGCTCTACTTTCCTGTACATGATTCACAACTAAATGTCATTGAGACAGAAGATACTCAAGAAGTTAATGCAATCTCTGGATGGCAGACTGAAAAGGAAATATGATTAGTCAACAAGTATCAACCTCATCTTTTGCAAGGTATTTGTGCTGACAGACTTAACCACATTTCCTATCTCAACATTGCACTCTTAATAGAAATTAAAAATAAAAACGGGGTTGACATTTCACTGATCAATTCTCAGTTATTATTTTTAATTTATATTAAATTATGGATGAATATGGAATTAGCTTTTATGACTCATTCAAAAAATCAGCAAATCAAGCTCTTCCCTACATGTTTAAATAGCGACACTCAGAAGAGGATCAATCACTATCATATGTCTTACAACTATAGACCTTTAATTATCCTTTTTACCTTGATCACAAGTTCTGTCACCACAACCATGTCAACAAATCCCTCCCAAAATGAATCCAATGCTCACTCTCAGCCTGATCAAAGCCAAGCCAACACTGATTTACATGTCTGCTGTCTGGTTGGGAGATGGCTCAGTAACAAACTCATCCGATTCCATGCTATCCGAAACAGACTTGCACATCTCTGGCAGCCTGACAAACAAATGGATGCAACCTTAACTGAGAATAACAGATTCCTTTTTCAGTTCTTCGATCAGGGAGAAATGGAAAGAGTTTTACACACGGGACCCTGGCCTTTTGACAGTTACCCTATGCTGCTACGCAAGCTCCAATTTGCTGAAAATCCACTCACTACGCCTATTGACACAATGGACATATGGATTCAAGCTCATAACCTTCCTTTTGGTTTTATGGCTGAATCAATGGGCCATCTCTTGGGAAACCATGTTGGAAAACTGTTGAAATATGATTTTAACAACAATTATGGTACATGGTGTAAATACATGCGCCTTAGAGTTACCATGAATGTTAAGGAACCGTTGAAGCAGTGTTTGGAATTTGAAAGGGAGGGTGCTGATCCAGTGACCGTGCTATATTTGTGGATTGCTAGGCCACACCGATGCTTTTTGCCCTAAGAGGTTTGAAGCAGGATTTACTGAAGGACCAAAGAAGTGGGGACCAAGTCTGAAAGCTGAATTTCAAGGTCCTCAAGAAGGAGGAGTGTTCACAAACCCTTGGCTGCGAAGGCAAGAGACAGGTGCACAGAGGCAGAATGGTGGGGAGCGTCCAGCCTGCAGTAAAATTCTTAGTCGAGTCGGAAAAGTCAAGATTGGTAGAAACCCAGTCACAAAGGAGCTGATATTTGCAAAATACATTGGGGCACAAAACAACAGCAATGAATGGATTACTTTTGACCCTTTCAGTGCAGATTTCAATGCTTGGCCAGTCGTGGAAGTCGCAGTTGCTGCACCAGGCCCAAACATAATTCAACTAGCAGGAACAGGAGAGCCTTCTGAAGTGCGTGCTGAACAGGAAAGGGATGAGGCCAGAATAGCAAGGTTGGTGCAGGAAGCAAGATTGAAGAACCCAATACAAACTATGTTGATTCCTGTTTCTTATGCTACAACAAAATACTCAGCTTGCTGCCAGCTTAATTAACCCTCAACCTATTGGGCTGTTAAGGATGACTGATGCGCTGCCACTCAAAATAAGCACAAAAAGTGATGGTTTAAAACAGCTGAAGCGAAGCTGGGTTGATGATTCGGTTGCTGAAATGGAAGTCTCTGATGTTGATGTTGTTCAGACAAACATAGGTTCTCTAGCAATAGATAGTCAGGAAATTGTAATGAGGGATAATTGTTTGTTTGAAAGCGATAATGTAATGGCGGAGCCTGGTCACCAGGCCCGCCAAGGAAAATGAGTTTTATTGTATGGAACTGTCGGGGCCTGGGCAGCCCGAGCACAGTTCCCACTCTTAAGTACCTTGTCGGAACATACAAACCGGAAGGAATATTTCTGTCTGAAACAATGGCAGCTTTAAATAAAATTGAAGAATTAAAGTATATTTTGTCTTTCGACTCTTGTATTACGGTTGATAGAATTGGTAGGGGAGGAGGTTTGGCTTTTCTTTGGAATTTTTTTGCTAACTGTACTATTACAAATTTCTCTCAAAATCACATTGATGTTGAAGTGGATGATTTGTTGATTGGGAAATGGCGATTGACTGGTTTTTATGGAATGCCTGAAAATGGAAGAAGAAAAGAATCGTGGGCTTTCTTAAAAAATCTAGCAGGAACTTCTTCTTTACCATGGTGTGTTATCGGAGATTTCAACGACATATTGTCATCTGAAGAGAAGAAAGGTAGGTCAGAGAGAGCGCCTTGGCTGATCCGTGGTTTCAGGCAAGCAGTGTTGGACGCGGGTCTGTTTGACTTACACATGACTGGTTATGCTTTCACTTGGTTCAAAAGCATCGGTACCGCCAGAGCTGTTGAAGAGAAGCTAGACAGAGCACTTGTAAATTCTGATTGGTGTAACATGTTCCCAAACGCAGGTGTTGAATGCCTTTCGACGACATCTTCTGATCATTACCCACTGTGGCTCACTTGCAAACTGGTTACTGCTGTCAACAGAAATCCACGGCGCTTTAAGTTTGAAAATGTGTGGCTCGCTGAACCTGACTTTAAACAACAAGTGCAGCAACGCTGGAAGTTCTATCCTGAAGAAGGTATCACGCAAAAATTGAGTTATTGCGCCGAAGACCTGACTGATTGGAGTCGTAATAACAACAATTTCCGTCGTGACATCAGTAAAGTACAAAAGAAAATAGAAAAGCTTCGAACTCATGTGACTGCAGCAAATGTCAATTATTTTAACTCTCTCAAAAATAGGCTGGACAAGTTACTTGTACAGGATGATCTTTTTCGGAAGCAAATGGCAAAAACATTTTGGTACAGAGAAGGGGATTTAAATACCAAATTCAAATGGCACTGTTTGTCGAAAAGAGGAAGAACTACAAATAATTGCCCGCAATTACTTCTCGAATCTGTTCACTAAACTCCCAAGCACCCGTGCAGATGTAATTTCCAAAGTAGCTACTTCCATCTCTGATGATGAAAAGTGTTCCTTAATTGCAGCGTTTGCATTGGAAGAATTCAAAATTGCGGCGTTCTCTATGCAAGCGGACAAATGCCCAGGACCGGATGGTTTTAATCCCGGCTTCTATCAAAAAATTTGGAATACGTGTGGCAGCGAAATTCATAAGGCAGGATGTGAATGGCTCGAAAATGGCGTGTTCCCTCCACATTTGAACTCTACAAACATTGCTTTAATCCCAAAGGGTGATGCTCAGACAACCATGAAAGATTGGCGACCCATTGCTTTATGCAATGTAGTCTACAATATGGTGGCTAAAGTCATTGCTAACAGACTCAAAAATGTCCTTGACAAATGCATATCTACATACCAGTCCGCTTTTGTTCCAGGAAGATCAATCCTTGATAATGCACTTGTGGCTATTGAATTAATTCATTACTTGAAGGCAAAAACAAAAGGGACCCAAGGTGATGTTGCTCTCAAGTTAGACATTAGAAAAGCTTATGACAGATTAGATTGGGAGTATCTCCGTGATATAATGTTTCAGATGGGATTTTCAGAGAAGTGGATTCGATGGATTATGCTTTGTGTTGAGACTGTTGATTACACAGTTTTGATCAATGGTGTATAGGTTGGACCTCTCATTCTGGGTCGTGGTATTCGACAAGGTGACCCGCTATCACCTTATCTTTTCATTCTTTGTGCTGAAGGACTATCTGCTCTCATTAGTGATGCTAAGAGATGAGGTGTCATTACGGGTACTCGTATTTGCACAAACGCTCCAGCAATTTCACACCTTCTTTTTGCAGATGACTGCTTCCTCTTTTTCAGAGCTTCTGAACAAGAAGCATCAGTAATGAAGAATATTCTAACTACATATGAAGTTGTTTCCGGTCAAGCAATCAATTTGCAAAAATCGGAAATGTATTGCAATAGAAACACTCCCACAGATTGCCAGCATCGTATAGCAACAACTCTCGGGGTAAAGCAAGTTTTGGGAACAGGCAAGTATCTCGGTCTTCCATCAATGATAGGGAGGAGCAAAAAAACGACTTTCAAATTTGTTAAAGATCGGTTGATCACAAAAGGAGTTCAGTGCCCCCTAACTTGCGCCATATGCGACAATCATGAGGAAGATGGGAAACATCTGTTTTTTGCGTGTAGTAAGAGTATTGTGTGTTGGCAGCAGCTGGGTTTTTGGCCTTCAATTCAGCAGATTTGGTTTCATACTGCCTCTTGTGCTGATATAATTTTTTCTTTACTCCAACAGTTAGACATCGCTTAGCAGCAGATTTTTGTGGTTACACTTTGGAGCTTATGGAAACACAGGAACAACAAAGTGTGGAATAATATTGTAGAAACAGCCGAGCAGATTGGTGACCGAGCAGTGGCTTTTCTAAATAGCTGGAAGACTGCGCAAGAGACAATGATTCGCAGCTCGCCAGCAAACCCGCATTTTGACATAAGTAACTGGTCAAAACCAAGTGTTGGGAGACTTAAGTGCAATGTTGATGCTGCCTTTTCTGCTTCTCTCAATAAAGTAGGCGTTGGAGCTTGTATTCGAGATGCAAATGGAAATCATGTTATAAGCCGTACTGATTGTTTCACACCATTACTTGATGTGGAAATGGGAGAAGCTATAGGAGTTCTACATGCTATGCGATGGGCGAAAAACCTAAATTTGGTAAATATGGATTTCGAAACGGACTCAAAAGTGGTGGCAGAAAGTATCTATAAGGGAGACGGTGTCTCGGATTTCATGGCCATAATACACGATTGTAGACATCTATTAATGACTGATTTAACAAACTCTGATGTAAAGTTATTAGGAGACAAGCCAATAGTGTTGCTCATAATCTAGCTAGGGAAGCACTAAATCATGCTAGTTTCCATTATCATCTTAATATTCCACATTGTATTCATACTTTGATTAATAATGAAAAGCTATAAGCTTCTTTCCCTCAAAAAAAAAAAATCAACACATCCACGCATTCATTCTGTAATTTTTTTTTTAAGCAAAAAAAAAACAAGTACAAAAGTTGGAGAAAATAAACCTGACCCAGTAACCACGAAATCAACCCTAAAAATGTATTAAAACAAATGATACAAAAGTGGTAAAATAGACCGGACAAAAATTCAGTTTATGAAACCATATGCACAGGGACAATTCACACCAAACACAAACTAGCGAATCGAACACGGGGAACGAAACCAGATTGAAAAAAAAAAAAGATGTGTAAAAATCCTAAAATATTATATAGCAAATGTAACAAGAAAAAAAAACATTATAGCAAATCATAGACAAGCACATACTCATCTCTTGAGGAACGGTGTCTGAAATTGACCGTCAACACTATCTGAAATTGACTGTCAACACGGTAACGATTTCCCCTATCCACAACTTACGGCAGGTATGGTCATTTCTAGCCAAATCATATTAAATTCATTCATAGAGAATTGAATCAGATATAACCATGTCAAACTCAATGCAGAAGAAGCAAATCCAAAAATCAAGAAATCAAAGACAGGACATCAATCCACCGCAATTCAATGATATGATGTCAGATCTGAAACACAAAACCGGAACTGAACACTCCGGCGTTGATGGAGCCTATCCGAAAGGGTTCGAGAGAGCCGCAACGAACAAAATGAACATTGTTTGGGCCGTCGACGGCGACCATAGATCAGCATGAAACCATCCGCCGCCTTGGAACCATCAAAAACTGAACCAACGGAGATGACGGTGGTGAAAAGAAACCAAACCAGAACAAAGCTTCTAAACAACACCAGAAGCGTCATGATAGCGGCTGCAATACAATAGCCAGCGGCCCTTGATTGCGACTGCAATACAATAACCAGCGGCCCTTTGGAAGAACTGGTAAGGGTGGTGCAGGTAGCTATCCCGACTGTCGCACCGCCACGAACCTATATCTACATGGTGGAATTCCAATTTGGATCAGAAGGGAAGAGAAGAGATTAGAAGCTGGAAGGCGGTGGATTGCTAGAGAGAAGGCAGAGGATGTTTTAGAGAAAGGTTTTTTTTGCATTCATTCTGTATTAAACACAAGATAGATTCAATATAACAGTGCATTACCATAAGTAAATAAATGGTTTAAAACACCATAATCAATTTATAAATTATCAACTTGCTTTGGTTCATATATCATAGCCTATACTCTATTTTCCTGAGTGACGCACCAACAAAGAAAAAATGTTGAAAATCCTCAAGCTTTCCTAATCCTCTAATGAATGTCTGCTTCTAGTTGGATCTTTCTTCCATTGTAATCATTCAATTAATAATTAATATTAATACTTTAAGTCTCAAAACCCACCTCTCAGTACAATCATTCACCAGAGACCATGTCTCCATTGCAATTCTGTTTGTTCATCTCCACACTCATCGCCAGTATGTATCCCTCGGGAGCAAATGACACTTCTGTGACAACATTCCCAATATTGATCTCTTTGGATTGCAATTCTGTTAACTTCCCACTTTCAAAATTCTCTTGATTATTCAAAACAAACGACTGGTACATCTCTTTCTCATGAAGATTAGTTGATATATCGCTCCCAGAATTCTTCATGACTTCTGAAAGGAATGCTGCTTCAGATTTGATTTCCTGGATGCCAGCTAATGTCTCTTTCTCGTGATTAGTTGAGACTCCGTTCTCAGAATTCGTCATTGCTTCTGAAGGGAATGCTGCTTCAGATTTGATTTCCTGGATGGCAGCTAATATCTCTTTCTCATGATGATTAGTTGAGACTCCGTTCTCAGAATTCATCATGGCTTCATCTGAAGGGAATGCTGCTTCAGATTTGATTTCCTGGATGGCAGCTAATGTCTCTTTCTCATGATGATTAGTTGACACTTCGTTCTCAGAATTCTGCATGGCTTCATCTGAAGGGAATGCTGCTTCAGATTTGATTTCCTGGATGGCAGCTAATGTCTCTTTCTCATGATGATTAGTTGACACTCCGTTCTCAGAATTCTGCATGGCTTCATGTGAAGGGAATGCTGCTTCAGATTTTACTTCCTGGATGGCAGCTAATGTCTCTTTCTCATGATGATTAGTTGACACTTCGTTCTCAGAATTCGCCATGGCTTCATCTGAAGGGAGTGCTGCTTCAGATTTGATTTCCTGGATGGCAGCTAATGTCTTTTTCTCATGATGATTAGTTGACACTCCGTTCTCAGAATTCTGCATGGCTTCATCTGAAGGGAATGCTGCTTCAGATTTGATTTCCTGGATGGCAGCTAATGTCTCTTTCTCATGATGATTAGTTGACACTCCGTTCTCAGAATTCTGCATGGCTTCATCTGAAGGGAATGCTGCTTCAGATTTGACTTCCTGGAGGCCAGCTAATGTCTCTTTCTCATGACGATTAGTTGATACTCCATTCTCATAATACTGCATGGCTTCCAAAGGGAATGCTGCTTCAAATTTGATTTCCTGGAGGCCAGATTCATCATTAGCACTCGCCAGTGATTCTGCCCCATTATTGATCTTTGCTCCATCACCAGCATTGTCAGTGTTAATACGGCGCTTCTTATTTCTATGCGGTTTCTTCTTGGAATATTTCCCTTTAAAGCGTGATTTCTTAGATTTCGGAGCTTTCGAAGCCTCGTCAGCAATAGATTCCGTTGCCCTTTTTCTGGATGGAATAACGGTCAAATGGCCAAACTGGTTTTCAGAAGCCTGAGATGCATTTGTCTGGATAGCTAATAAAGCAGTTCTCGCGGCTTTTATCTCGGCTTCCCTCTTTGTTTTTGCTGTTCCTCCAATATAGAGCATCCCTCCAATGTCAACCGTACACGAATATAATGGTGCTCTACCTGGTGGTGTGTCATCCTTTTTGCTCTGATACAATGGCATTGCATAGTTCATCTTCTGTGCATATTCCTGAAGTAAATTCTTGCATAATCCAGTTTCATGCTGGAAGAAAACACCATTAAAATGATCAGAACCAGCAAATATACAATAACTCGCAAAGCTGGAATACATAAGAATACAGAACTTAGTAGGCACTTATGTCTAGAGAAAATCCAATAGGGAACCTCGGATATAATATGCAACAGTTATATGTCATCTCATTATGAACTATCGAGTTTTTTTTTTCTTTCTGACAATATAAACAAGTAAACAGAAATATTTATCAAATGAAAATTTAAGAGTATCTTTATTTACAGAAGAATAATATCAGTGACGAGCTGACAGGTAAGAAGGCAGAAAGAAGATACGGCACAATCTCAAGTCTTAATGAAAAGAAAAAAGAAGCAGATATCAATCACATCAACAAAACAATGTACACCAATCTGTAGCATACTATGAAAACTAGAGAAGCAACCATTAGCTAATCAACATAAAGATGGCAAGAAGATAACCACTCTTGAAAGTTGAAAGTAGAAAAGGCAGGAATTTGTCCCACAAAATAAAAACTTCAAATATCCCAATGAGCTGAAGAAATGTGAAAAATAATCTGCAACAGTCGCTACACTCATAACTTTCAATTACTACCAACAAAAAAATTATAATTTGTAAAGACTACTTACAACAGGTTGAGTAATAGACTGATTAACTTCACCAGTTTTGGCCAACTCCATCAAAGCAACCTCTGCAGCTGACTGCTCTGCTGCTTTACGATTAAAAAAACCAGTCAAAGAATCATACCGAACATCATTCATAATCACTGTTGACCTGAAAGAAGGTTCATGGGAAGGCCCTTCCTTGGTAGTTTCATACACAGGTGTGGTGAGTCCCGCTTTCTGTGCATACTCTTGCAATTGGCTCTTGAACACATAACAATTTGAAACACCTACCACTTAAAAAAGAAAGGAAATATGAGTTGAGTAACAATTAAATCGGATGTTGAATGGAGGAATCAAATTGCTGCCTGCCCTATGAAAGTTTAATTTTTGTTGTTAAACAATCATCTGACATCTTAGAGAAAACCTAAATCGGCCACTTGTTGCTTCTCAAATCTTACATCTTGGTCCTAGAATGCATCTATGAATGTCAAAAACCACTGAGCCTTCTTTCAGAAAGTTGGGTCGGATACATAATCAATAAAGCCGCAAAACCCTGTCCAAGGATAAACTATCTATCTCTTGTTAATTTAATATAATTCCTCTTGGTCTCTCTAAATGTCTAACTATTGGACTCTCTAAATGTCTAACTATTGGACTCTCATTCGTTAATCATCAATCCTACTTACTAGAGTCAATTTTCAAATCAGTTACTTGCCTTTATAATACTTTCAAAAGAATAATAATATTATTACTCCTAACTAATTTCATTCCACCCCTTCAAACCAAGTGATTGAACTTGAGTAGTTAACGGGCTCAGTTAAGAAAGAATCGTTCACGAGACCAGAGTATGAATCATAATTGAAACAATTACTAACCAAAAAGAAATTCTACCCCTCCCACAAAAAGTGAGGGAATCCCTCATCTTTTCCTCCCTCCACTCCCTTTATCTTCCATCACTCTGTGAGATGAATCAAGGGTTTGTGTCCTAGGGTTCCTAAATCGTTACAGCAAGTTAAGTTATCTAATTTTCATTTATAAATTAGTACTTTTTGTATCTATCTCTTAAAGTTACAATCTTTTTCATCTACTCACCCATCCAAAACAATCGAAGATCAAATTTTAACAATCAAGAAAGTATTATCAAAATATAAAATAGAAGCATTGGTGGTGAAAATAAGCAGAGAAAGTATGCTTTTTTTTTTCACAATTGCGTTACAAAAACAAACCCTGAAAAAGTAAAAGAAAGAGGAAGAGAATAATAGTTACTACTACCTTGTAAATCTTCGTTAGTGGTGGACATAGTGAGAGAGGTTTGAGAAGATGAAATTGAAGAGTGGTTGGGAGTGATAATTTGTATGCAGTTTTTGGTATAAATAAAAAGGGAGAACAAAGTTGTGTGTACGGTGATGCCAGTGTCGGAATCTGCGCCGTTGTGATTCTATGAAAAGTGTCTCACACGCGTTTTTCTTTTCTTCACACCTTTGTGAGTGAGGGAACGTATCGAATATATCTTTATTTTTTTATAAAAACATATCGATCTAAATCTAATCTAATCTAAATTAAGAATATTTAGTGAGATTACTGTCCAGCATAAGTGAAGATTTGTATGATGAACTTAAGAGAACCGTTAAGACGTTTATTAAGTAGACAAAAATAAAAATAATTAATGAGTTTTTTATAACGTCAAAATAGAATATGATGTTAAAAGGAAGTGAAACACCGCATACACGATGTGCAACGAATGAAACACCCTAAAAAGTTACAAAGTTACCGGTGCAAAATCAAGGGAGCACCGCCCAAAATCAAGGGAGCACCGCCCTATGAGCATGAGAAGATTACACAAAACACTCATGCATGACAGAAGGTTTCGCCATCGGTCATGATAATCAAAAGCAAAGGTGAACAAATGTGTCTTTAACCACAAAAAAGAAGTAAGCTTGATCCTATCAATAATGATGAGAGTGGCATCCACTTTATTGTTGAAAACCCGACTATTTCTCTCTTTCTAGATGACCAAGACACAAGTCATCCAAATAACTGTGAAGAACGAATGAGATGATCGCGGCATCGCCACCATAATATGAGAAAATTGATAGAGAAATATCCTGAATTGATGAGTTTAATGAAAGAAAAATTAATTTTTAAAGTTTTAATGTAATAAGTGCACAATTATTTTATCAAATGCTTTTAAAAGAATAAAATATCATGGTTTGGTTAGAAAATAAATGTTATCATCTAGATTTAATGTGAGCAGACTATTAGCAATTAATTAAAATGCTATCAAAATATATTTTTTTGATAGGAAAAAATGCTAAGAAACATGATTTGACCTAATCAGGAGAACAATGTCTGGTACAGTAAGCTTCATGTTAGCTTGAATTCTAGAATGGAAGGAGTGGTGTACCGGCAGACGCTCTGACGTTCAAGTTACTTATTGGACCAAAAACTAAGGTTAAAACTTGGATAAATCGTACCTTGAAGGATGTTGATGATCTTCTTATATAGTGGAAGTGCAGGTTGCTAGTAATGATGGTTTGTGCAAGCGTTAGTCGACTGTTAGGAATGACGGGATTTGTAACCGACGAGCCTTACAAATTCATTGTGATTGGTTCAAAGGTATTTATGCTTAGTTAGTGGGCTATGGACTATGACTAAAGCTTTTGAGCGGTTCAAAACAAAACATATTAGATTATTAATTTTCTCACCTTATGAGGTTCTCACGCGTCCATGTGATTTTCGGATTTTAGAATCTGAACTGAGTTTTTCCTTTTTATGGGGTGAAAAGTGAGTTTTTCACCAATTTAGATTTTATAATCTGAAAACCCCCAAAAACACTCATTGCTTTTTCTTCTTCTTCAGATTATGAAATTCGTACACCCCATAAACACCCTTGTTCAAGAGAAAAACAATTCATATTATATAATTTGAATTGTATCAGCATAAATTCTGAATATGCTTGTAAGGTGAATAGTCATTTTAAGGACTATATTAATCTTCCTAACTCTCATATAATTATGTTTTAGGTCGTTGTTAGTTGTTCCAAGTAAAAAAACGATATCCAGGCTATTTAATCGGATTGCTCCGAAACTTGGCCATAAAATCATAAAACCAAGGATCAAGACTCCCTTAAAAGGGACTTCTTTAGGACATCCCCCCTCAAAATCTAAAATCCTATCGTTTAAACCCATTTTTCATATTTTTTTTAATTTTTTCGTATTCTCATAAAAATCCAAAAGGAATTGCATTAGTTTTATTTGATTTTTAGAAATTTTTTGATTTTATTTGACATGTATTATCATTTTTTTCTTTGTTTTTATTTGTTGTTTTTAAAAGTAAAGTTTAAAACTGCTAAAATGGGAGAGATGATGATTGCTGCTTATTTATAACCATATTTCGGATTATATAATTCAAGTTCATCCAATCTGTATTCGGATTATATAATCCGAATTAAAGGTATTTTTGAATATAAATAGGGTGCGTGATAACGTCATTTAGTGGAAAAAGTAATAATCAACACATTATATCTTGACCATTGCATTTGTTTATTTATTAAATGGACAACTATTTTAGCTTCATAGCGATAGTTCAGTCTTTTAAATTCACGATGATCGTCACCATAAAAGATTATATAAGCTGTGTAATTTTAATTGGTTAGGAAAATAAAATGGTAAAAGAAATTTTGAATGAAGAGTAAAACTAGAAGAAAATGTTACGCCGATATTTATTATATTTTATATAAAAATATAAATATATATAAATTAGCTTTTTAATTAAATTATAAATATGAGTAGTTTAACTGAAGTACAAAATTAAAAGAAAATATCACATCAGAAATATTATTCCCTTTATAAAGTTGGGAAATGATAATCAATAACCCTCTATAATGTTTATGTATACGGGAGAAAAGACGACTCACCTACCCGTCTTTAAGTCTTTTTTGCTAAGTTAACGTTTGAAAATTATGAACTGTATTTTTTTATGAACTTTTAATGTTGATTAAAAGTAAAAATATAAATGTTTTTTGCTTTTAAATTATAACAAATCAAACTAACCATAATTATCTATTTCAATGACACCAACAACAATCTTTATTATATAAAAAGTTGTTGTTTAAGTTATATTTATGATAATGAAAAAGTAAGTATATACATTCATCTAGTTTATAGCACTTTTTAAACAATAAAGAAAAAAATTGTTAAAACGGTTAAAATTACTCTGTATTTTTTAATTGAATATATTATATATGATATTATTTTGGAATCATAATTTTATTCTAAAATAAAATAACATATCAAATCGAATCGAATCATCATAGGTGCACACAGCTGAAACATGGTGCTAAGTTACCAATACACAGAAATCAAACTTAGCTCCTAATTAAAAGTAGGCTTAAACGTGTCTTTGGTCCATGTAGATTCTTCATTTTTGGTATTAATCCTTGCATTTTTTTTGTTTGGTTTAAGCACTTTGTAAAAATATTGTTACTAGTCCCTTTCTATTAAGTAGATGTTAAAAAAATGTTAAAACTAACGGAGTGTCACGTGACCCAGTCATTTTATGTCACGTGGCACGCTAAAAGACAATTTTGAAAATCAAATAAAACAGATGATTTTTAATTAGTTTTATTGTTTCTACTATTAAATTAGAAATAAAAAAGAAGGATACATCATAAACAAAAACGAGATTGAACTTTGAGGGAGGTACATATTTTAGGTTTCAAATTGAACCTCATATTTTTTCAAAAACCTAAATTGTTGTTTGAGATCATAATTTGTCATCGCTTCGACATCCATCATCAATTTGATTTTGCGAATCTAGTTTTCAGTGGTGTTGATATTGTTCGTTTTGAGTTGTGTTTTCTTTGAATTGTATTATTGATATACTTTTATGTAAAATGAGGCTTTTAGGGAAGCATATTTTTCAAGGATTGCGCTTTTAGGTGTTGCGATTCTGTCATCGGTCTTCTGAGATTGTTTTGCTGAAGTTTTTTCAAGAATTGGGTGTTGTAATGTGTTTGGAAGAAATGGTAGTAGTACGAATTGAGGAAGAAGATGAATTGGACTTTGGATCCGTTCATGTATGTGACCCTCAACCCTCGTTAAAAGGAATTTTAATTTGTTTTTATTATTATCATTATTATTCAGTTTTGAAGAAGATTATCATTACTATTATAAATAATATTTGTTAATAAAATAATTTTAAAAAAATTATTAACAATTTTGTCTTTTAATGTGTCACATGACGTAAAATGATTGAACCACGTGGCACTCCGTTAGTTTTGCCTTTTCTTAAACGTCTACTTAAGAGAGGGACCAATAGCTATATTTTTACAAAGTGCAAGGACTTAAACCAAACAAAAAAAAAGTGTACGAATCAAAACCAAAAAATGATTAAAGTGCATGGATCAAAGAGACATTTAATCCTAAAAAGTATTATCATTATTACATCCCAAAATTAAAAGTAAGGCTGATTTTATGACCAAAATATTAGTATGATGTGGACCGATCTTATCATACCCTTCCTTTGAAGCCAATAAAGTTAAAAATTTGTTGCTCCAATTATGGCTTTAGCTTCCTAGCCTTTCCTCTAGTCAATGACCCTTGTTTCTCCAATTGTTCCTTTAACTTCATAGCCTTCTCTCTAGTCAATGGCCTTTCCCCTCCTAGCTCTTGAAGCTCCTTAACCTTAATGTAGGGTTGGTCCTCATCAGGTATGCATCCCTCAGGCGCAGACGACACAACTGTAGCAACAATCCCAAGATCTCTTAAGATTGCAATTTTGTTGACTTCCCATTTTCAAATATCTCTTGATTATTCAAAGCAAAAGAAGCAGCAGCAAAAATCTCTTGCATAATTCATCATATGTGCATATTCCTGAAGTAAAACCTTGCATGATCCAATTTCATGCTAGAAGAAAATACCATTAAAATTATCAAAATCATTAACCAGCAAATATACAACAACTCACAAAGCTGAAATATATAAGAATTAAGAATACAAGACATAGTAGGCATGTATGTCTAGTCTAGAGAAAATATTGAACCTAAGATAAAATATGGACCAATTATATTTCTTCTCATCATCAAAATGTACAACACTTCAACAAAAAAAATCAAAAATCAAAATGGACAATGGTAAAGTGGTAGTGTGTGCAAAAAAGTATGGAAAACAAACTTAGGTTAAGCAAATACAGGAACCAATTGATGTAGTTGTGTTTGAAAATGGTTTTTTTTTTTTTTTTTAAATCTACACACTATAGGAAGTATTTTTTTTTCTGACGAAATAAACAAGTAAACAGAATTTCATCAAATGGAAATTCAAAAGTAATCTTTATGAATAGAAGAAATTACATTGGTGACGTAAGATAAGGCACAATCTTAAGTCTTAAATAAAAGAAAAAAAAGTACATACAAATCACACCAACAAAGAAATGTTCACCAATCCTGTTTACATTATGCATACTAATAAAACTAGAAATAAACCATTAGCAAATCAAACATAAAGATGAACAGATCCCTCAAAAAAATAAAGATGAACAAAATATAATCCAAAGTATAATACAAGCTATTATACAAGAACCACCATAGATGTCATACACCCATTGACACTCGGATACAATTATGACATGTGGCAAAAACATCGAAAGAAGAGACGGGAGGGGTAATTATATGATGTGAAATTACTAAAATACCCCTGTCATATTGGGGTGACATGAGAGGTGTATAAAAAAGGGTGTCTACCTATCTTTTTCCATATAATATTAAAGACCTAGTCCCACAAAAATAAAAACATCAAATATCCCACACAAGAAATGCTAATAAGAATGTATTGTATATCGAGCTGGTTCATCAATCAAACAAGTTGAATTCAAGTTCAACTCATTTGTTTGACGAACTAAATTTTCAACTCTTGTTTGACTCATTTGGTTTATAAATCAAATTCTATCGAATCTTAAACTATTTTTTAGTTAGTTCGGCTCATTGTCAACCCTACCAAAAACCCCTCCCTTCCAAACTCACAAACAAAGACACTGTGATTTCGTTCTCTTTCATCACCTTGTGTTGCCTTGGTATGTAACATAACATATAAAATCTCGTTGTAAGTGCTATGTCATCCTAACTAGGGCAACTCATTTTGATTCAACAACATAAAGCCACTCCTCTCACTCTCGCATAAAACAAACTTATTCATTTGATACATTCTTTATATAAAGCCTTAACCAGTAATCTTCAACTGCAGCCATAAATAACTCCAAAATGTGCATGTACATGTACAAGTTTTTTAACAAAAATTACTTTGCTAATTACAATTATATCGGTTTCTCTTTCGCCTAGAAACATTCCGTTTTTCTTATGAACAACTTTAGCGATCAAAACTACAATTAGTCGTTAAGTTGTCTCTTGGTGTAGATGGAGTGTTTTAATTTAATATATTTTTTTTGGAATTTTTTATTAAATAAATGTTGAGCATGATGTGGCTCAGCACATCTCTTTCGGTTTCATATAGTAGTTAGCTGTTACTATTATAATAATAACAATAACAATCAGTTAACAGTTTCGTTGACAACCGTAATAATAACATATATAAGGGCGGGCAAATCTAACACGATAAGAAACTGGTATCGGATGAGGTTCGCGATTGTTCTGGGAAAAGTGAGAAGCTGGGACAAATTGTGGTTATGATACATTTATCGTGTGATGAATTTTGTTCTATGCTAATTTATGAATTGATTGGCTTTTGATCAAATGATTAAAGTATGCATTAATTTCCAAATATTATACTATATTTGGAAACAGCTATATAGATATAAATTATTGTCGATATTAATGCACTTGATTTTAAATGATCGGGTTGGGATGCAGTGTGTGGATTAAGAATGATTCTAATTTCAATGCAATTCTTTTGATTTTTCTCAACTATTATATTTACATAATTAAACATGAGATATAATGTATAAATATGAGCTTCATATTTAATTTATGTTTTGTTAATTATAAGTATATATTTAAAAAAATAGATTTTTTTTAACAAAAATATGAATTAAATATGATTTTTTATATTTTTTATGGTTAAAAATTCATATTTAATTTATGTTTTGTTAAAAAAATCTATTTTTTTTGAGAGATTTTTACATTATTCGAGAGATTTCTGCACAATTTCATTAAAAAAATATAAAAATGAACTTAAAAATATAGATCAAAAGTAGTGATTAAAAATTTTATAGGACTAAAAGTTGAAGAACATATTTAAAAGATTAAAAAAAATTGATATATTCATAAAGATCAAAAATATATTTAACTTTTTTTTTAAAATGTTTGTTGGACGCCCAAAAACATCTCAATAAAACAATGAGAAAGAAATAAATCAACACAATGATGTGAAAGATTTATTATTAATAAGAGATATGTTACATGAGTGTATGAAATTTAAATATATTTAACAAATATAAAATTGTTGTTTCCTATTAAATAAGTTAGTGGTTAGTCTCCGTAAACTTAACTCAGTTGATAAGAACAATGCAATACATAATACTCCTCTCGATCCTATTTACACGAAACAATTGATTTTGTAGGTTCATTGAATGATTTATGTATTCGGTCTAAAATGTAGACTAAATTATTGAATAAATCTAAAATGTCAATTGTTTCTTGTAAATAAGACCGAAAGTAGTATATGGAAGATTCCTAGTTCGAATTCTGAATACCACCAAAAAAAAGTTAGTGGTTAGGCTCATTCATGTTGAATGCTAACAATTAAAAATTTGAGTTTAACTTCAAACCTCCGCATATCAACGTTGTTGCAACTACCAACTAAACTACATTAATGGAACTAACACACGTTTTTCTTATCCAATATAATATAACTATGAATCATACAACAACGAATCAATGATAGGTACTCATCTTTAATTTCTTTCACCATCAAATTATTATATGTTATATTTATTTTTTGAAAAATAAAATTTTCTTTTATCAAATGATTATATGCTACATTATTTTTTTTATTATACATTTTTTAAGAGACTAAAATGGAATATAATACAAAAACAAAATGCTCTTCCTAGCAGTATGCCAAATAAGCACATAAAAGCACGTACAATATTTACAAACCAGAAAAACAGAAGGAAAAAAGAAAGAGAAGCAAAATTAACAGCTATCCGTAGCCCAACCTAACGAGGGGACTAAGCCACCACCCATGGTAACTAAAGGAGAATTAAACAAGTTTCTCCTTCAACCACAAAAAGGAGAACAACTTTATTTTGTCCACTATTCGCCACATCGAGCTAGCTTTACTGTTGAAAATTCTGCTATTTCTTTCTTTCCATATTTCCCACACAGTAGCAAACCAAATGACATTCAACGTAGTCTGCCCCACCCGAGTTCCACCATTGCCGAAACTGGATTGAGTGAAGTGATCCGAGGCTTCAAAAGGGGTAACCATCGAAAGGTCAGCCCGACCAAGAATGAAATTCCAAACAACCCCATAGAACGAACAGTGTAAAAATGAATGATTAGCATTAGGGGTGGGAATAGGTCAGGCCGCTCGTCAGGAGCCTATGACCCGACCTACTTAAAGCCCGACTCGGCCTAACTCTTTTAATAAATAGGCAAGGCTCAAGCTTTTTAAAAAGTACATTAATTTAAATAGGCTAGGGTAAGGCTTTTAGAAAAACCTACTAGGGCTATTAAGCCGGTCCATATATGTGTAATTATATACACTACATTATATAATACACGCGTACTAGCCTCTATAAAATATATTTTATAATACACACGTATTAGCCTCTACAAAATGGATGTGTCAGCTATACAAAATTTTATTGGATATACATGCAATATATATATATATATATATATATATATATATATATATATACGCGCTAATAAAGTGGGGGGAAAATGGATGTACATGCTTTACAAAATTTTATTGACATATTAGCCTTTTTTAAATTGTTAGTACAAATTAGGCTTTTAGACAGGCTAATAGGCATGGTCGGGCTTTTAAAAAGGCCATGTCAGCCTTAAAATAAAGTCTTTGACAGGCTAACAGGTCATGCTTAGGCTTTAGTTTTTTCAACTAGGCTCGGCCCATTTAAGCAAAGCCCGGCTCATTCCCACCCCTAATTAGCATATTCCGAAGTACTGCAACCAGAAACACACAGACAAGAATCATTATTTAAAACTCCCCACCGAAGTAAATTATCTTTAGTTTGCAGTTTTCCTAAGCAGTCGCCAAGCAAAAACCACAACCTTCAGAGGTATATTTTTTTGCCAAAGCAACTTTGCATCCACCGGAGCAACAACATGAGGTCGAGCCTTCTGAATATTGTAAGCATTACGAACAGAGAAAGTATTTGATTTTTCCAGACTCCGTACATCCTTATCAACCAGCACAGTTACATATTGAAGTAATAAACAAAGTTCCCCCATTTGTTCCTCCTCCCACGCGAACAACCCCCGCCTCCACTTCTACGCCTCACCGTTCTCTCCCCACCCTGGCTGACACAAATCAAACACTGACACCCACCTGTCCACCACCAACTCAAACAACCTGCTAAATCTATCCTTCAATGCCACCACACCGACCCACACATCCGACCAAAAATAAGTTTGTTTCCCATTCCCCACCGACCTATCAACATGATTCCCAAACCACTCCTCCTTTCTCAAGTTTGTAATGGTAAGCCACCACACGGAAGCTCTCCTGCCACCGTCCCCCGCCCTACCACCCTGCTCTCCGTACTTAGCTGACAACACCTTTATTATACGTTGCTAACGTCAAGACGAGCACATATATGCCTACATTTTATTTTTTATTGAAAATGAACAATAAAAAATAATGAACGATGTTACACCAAAACACGATATTTTTTAGGCTAGAGGGCACTTTTCCACCCGTAACTTTCAAAAACTTGCAACTTTGGCCCCCTAAGTACAAAAATTACAATTTTAGCCCCTTAAGATTTAGCTCCTTTGCAACTTTGATTATTTTGGTCAATTTTGACATAGTCAACGCATGCGTGACAGACCACGTGTGTAATTACTAATTTTAAAAATAAAATAAAATGCCACATAATCATTTCCCAAATTAAATAAATGAAATAAAAATTTTAAAAAATAAATTAAAAACAATAAAAGGATAAACATGAATCGCAGATGGATGATTCTTTGAAAACCATCTTGGATTCTAAAACCCTTTATCCTCTTTGTATCATTTTCTTTCACCTCAAAATGATCTCACTGATAAAGCCATGTTCCTCTCTCATCTCACCTCCTTTTACCCTCAACACCTCTATGAATTCCCTGACAAACTCGCTGACTTCGCAGATGAAGCAGTACTTGCAATTACATTTGTAGGAAAACCCACATTTTGTTGTTGATACTACTATTGCTGGTGTTGTTGTCGTAGGGCTTGAGGGTGAGAAAGAGAGTTTAAAAATTGTGGTTGTTGTGAAATTAAATGGGTTTGAGGCTGTTTCAGGCTTTAACGACACCGTTTTTGAGTTTAAGTTTGAGTTTGGGTGATGGTGTCTTGTTACTGGTGAAATGATAGGGAATTGAGTTTTAGTTTTAGGGTTGAAGTAGAGGATTTGAGGGTGTGGTGGAAAATGCAGGGACAGTGGAGAAGAGAAAGGGAAGCCTTTTTTTGGGTTTTTTTTTATGAGAATTGTTGTTATGGTACTGGAACTGGAAAAAGGGTGTGGCTGCAATAGAATTGGGTTGCTACAATTTGAGAGTGAAAGTGTGAAATTGAGAAGATAAAATTTGATGGTGTGTGGATGATGATATACAAACCCATAAAAATAATAAAACCCATAAATGTTGCAGATTTTTTATTTTTTATCATTTATTTAATTTGGAAAATGATTACGTGGCATTTTAATTTTTAAAAATTTTAGTAATTACACACGTGGCCTGCCACGCATGCGTTGACTAGGTCAAAATTGATCAAAAGGATCAAAGTTGCAAATGGGCTAAATCTTAGGGAGCCAAAATTGTAGGTTTTGTACTTAGGGGGACAAAATTGCAAGTTTTTTAAAGTTAGGGGTGGAAAAGTGCACTTTAACCTTCTTTTTTTTAATATAAGTTCAAAATAATGATTTTTTCATTGTGTACAATATTTATTCGTTGGGGGATATATTGTTTCATTCTCTTCCACTAGATTTGATCTCATTGGTTATGATGATAGTTTATATAAGTTAAACTCATAGTCATTTATTGCAATTTTGTTATAAAAAATTGGACAATTTTGTTTAAAAATCAATACTTGTTGATTTGACCAATATATGGCTAATTGATATGATGAACCACGGTTATTGGTCAAATCGTAATGAATTAACTATTTAATCTGAATACTCTTCAAAATCTTTTTGTTCACTTTTCGTATATAGCAAGCATGCCACGATCTTCACACATTTTCTTAAGGTTATTTGGTTTTTCTATGTCTAGGTTCTCTAGAAGGAAAAGAATGATCGCATCTATAAAAATATGATTTATGACCACTCAACTCTCATTGAGAAAGTCAAGTTTAATATCTTCTTGTGGATGAAATCAAAACATGTATAGTTTATTTATTGTTTTCAAGATTGGTGGAAACATCCACTTTTGTGTGTGCGTGTCCACTTGTAATTATCTTTATTTGCATTTTGATGGTGTCGTTGCTTTGTCGACATCAGTGACAATGTAACTTTTTTGGTGCTGTCATCTTTGCACACCTTGTGCGTGATGATCAACCTTGTTATTAATGCATCTCATTTTGGCTTGTTAAAAAAAACTATTTGATCCGAATATTTTTTACTCTTTTTCTTTGACATTTATTTTGAAATATCGGTATGGTCCATTTTTGAGCTTACAATAGATATGTCATAGTTTTTTTTATTTTAAAAAATAAATAGTTTATAGCTGTGTAGTTTTGAAATAGATTTTTCTGGACAAAAAAATTTCCTGCGAACTTATAGTTTTTGTTTTTTTTTGTTAATCCACCGATTCTCAGGAGAAAAGGGACTTCAGTCATTCAGAGTTCGACCAAAAGACATGTACGTCATTTAAGGTTGTTCTATACGAGAACCGAGATCAGGTATCTTGAATAACTTATTTTTTGTAGAGTTCGTTAACCACTTAAACTCAATTGTTTAGTTATTTTTTTACCAATGAGAATATAAAATAGTTAAATATTTTGTATTGAGACGTATAACCAAAATTGGGATATCTAGTAAAGAGTGAATACCATAAAGCACCGGGAGGCGCACACAAATCAAAATCAATAAAAATATATTAAAAAACAACAATTAAGTTGTCACATGTACAAATTGATTGTTCACATATTATTTGAATTCAATTGGAGTATGTGAAAACCACAAAATAAATTTCTTTATAAAAGAAGGGATGGTCTAATTCTGTATCTTCCATTCACAAAAATAAATAAGGGCAATAGTTATTTTGGTTTTGAATGTATAACGAGAAACTGCAATATTTCTTCAATGTATTGAAATTTTAAAATAGTCTTTGATTATGTACTTTGTTAGTCAAAATAGTCTCTGATATTAAAATACTTTGTTAATATTGTCATATTAATCCTTCAACATACTTACTTATTGTCATGTTAGTCCTTATTAGAAACAAGTTTGGAAGCCCAAAACCAATTCCCAATGCACAATGTGATTTGGCTTAAGTTGGAAAACATAGCTTCTACCTAAACGTGATTTTCCACCGTGATTTTACAAGTTCCAACGCCATATCAAACACACTATAAATACTTACTTATTATTATCAATTTAATTCTTATATAATTTTTTTTTTGCAAGTGTTGAAATATTATTTTGACGTCAGAGACTATAAAATGTATAATCAAATACTATTTTAAAATTTTGATAATTACCGTCACTACTTCTTACACAAGATCAAAATGACTATTTCTCCGATAAATAAATTATGTAACCCTTCTTTATTAATTCCGCAAGGTAGCAGCAACCCCTCGTGAAGGGATGGTCTAATGCAAGGAGGTGGTAGATTATGCCATCAAATCATTGAATGCAATATTTCCCTATAAATAATTAAATCAAGGAGAAACATATCCCATTCAAAAACCAAACTACTATACCTTAATATTGCAAAAACAACCTTCTGTTGTGTCTTTCTCTCTTTCTGGAAATGGGTTCACTACCTAATTTGGAAACTCCTTCCCAAACTTCAAGAATTTCAACAGTAGTTCCAGCAACCCCTCGTGGTGAAGAAAACAGTGCATATAACCTCAACTACATGGATTTGCTAATGAAACTCCACTATATCCGATCCATATACTTATTCAATTCTAAAGCGGTTCAAAACCTCTCAATATCTGACTTAAAAGCACCAATGTTTCCATTACTTGATTCATACTCACATGTTTCAGGTAGGGTTAGGATATCAGAATCAGGAAGACCGTTTATCAAGTGCAACGATGCGGGGGTGCGAATAGCAGAGTCACACTCTGAGAAAACACTGCGTGAATGGTTGGATGAAAAGGAGTACTCTGTTGATGAACTTGTACATGATAATGTGCTTGGTCCTGATCTTGCCTTTTCTCCTTTGGTTTTTGTCAAGGTACGTATAATACTACTACTAAACTAAACTCATCATGGTATTAACCAACATATCATATCTTATTATGCCTTTTATTTTTCTCTTCATGTTTATATTAGACATAATCATATCATTGAGAAATTATGATGTTAATCAATGAATCATATGTGCTTACTATTAAACATGTGTCATTATTTAAAGCCATGTGCTTAGTTTGGTTTAGCGTCAAAAAGTCATGTTTATACCAATAATGTCAATATACAACTTTATTTTAAGGGAAATGCTAAATTGTGTAAACAGGGCATAAGTTAAAAAACTAAAATGTAAAATATTTTCTTTTTGGAAATTGTACATTCAATACATCTTAAAAGTTTTAAAAGTTATATTTTTAATATATAATTTATTTTTTATTTTCATTTTATGCTCCTTAACTTGTGTCATAAAATCACATGTTAACATGACCTTTTATTTAAGAGAAAAGTTAATAACACTCTATTTTGAACATTATATCTAATACTCACTCTTTTATTAGTTTAAAACATATTTTGAAAATAGAACCCACACAAAATAATGGAGCATACATCGATTTCATCCGATAAAAAAGTAAATGTTAGAGAATGTTAAAAAAATTAGTGTTGCCAACGTCTCTTATTTAATACTATCCAATCTCTTAGCTAAAAAAATGAGCCGCATTAATTGTGATGCCCTATGCAATTTTCACAACCTCATCACTTGCCATGATTGTAATATTTTACTATGATTTTATACAATGATCGATAACCAATACTATTGAATAAGAATAATATAATAAAATTGTAATTTTTCATGTATAATTTTTCTTAATTTGTGTGAGAAAACGGAACAAATTTTGAAATGAATGGAGTAATAAATATAAGAGTTTATTTTCCCTCACAAAATATATATATATATATATATATATATATATATATATATATAAGAGTTTGTTTGATCACGAAAAAAATATATGAGTAATAAATATGACAGTTCCAATAAAAAAAATTATAGTCATTCGTTGATTCAAAACAACTAAATTGTGTAAGCTTTTTTTATAGTTCACATTCTTCAAATGTGGAGGACTCTCAGTGGGACTGAGCTGGGCTCACATTCTTGGCGATGCATTTTCAGCTTTTAACTTCATCACCAAGTGGAGTCACACACTAGCTGGTCAAACTCCACCAAAATCTCTTCACATGCCAAATCTCACTAAACCTAAATTCTTATCAAATTATGTTTCTGATAATCCCATTTCCATTAAAAGGGCAACAACTGTTGAAGAATATTGGCTCGCTGCCAATGATAGTTATGTAGCTACTCAAACTTTTCACATCACTTCCAAACAACTTCACCATTTGGTAGCTTCATCTATATCAACCAATACTAATATCAATACCAAAACAAAGTATTTTGAAATTATTTCAGCTATGATTTGGAGATGTATAGGACAGATAAGAGGAGATTTTGGACCTAGGGTCGTGACAATATGTACTGCAAATATATCTAATCGTGCTGAAAGTGAATTCCCAACAAATGGCTCGGTGTTGAGCAAAATCGAAACAAGTTTAGCACCTGGGGAATCTAATATATCAGAATTAGTAAAGCTAATTGTTGAGAAAAAAATGAACGAGAATCACACATTGGAAAAATTGGTGGAGGAAGGTGAAGGAAAAGATGATTTTATTGTTTATGGAGCAAAGTTAACATTTGTAGATTTGGAAGAAGCTAATTTTTATGGAGTAAAGATTAATGGGCATAAACCAGTTTTGGCAAATTGTGATTTTCGTGGTGTGGGTGATCAAGGAGTTGTTTTGGTTCTTCCAGGACCAGATGATGACAATGGTAATAATGGAAGGATGGTAACAATTTCTTTACCTGGTAAAGAACTTGACCAACTAAAATGTAAACTAGCACAAGAATGGGGTATACAATATTGTTCGAGTCTTGGACTTTGTTAAGGGGTCTAATTAACTGTGTTGCATTAAGTTTTTTTTATCCTTTTGCTTGTTGGTTTTTGTTTGGTATATCTCCATATGGTGCTATTGTATAAGGGTTTAGTTGTTAATATTGATTGTGTTATAAGGAATGTAAGACAGACTTGGAGTCGTTTTGTGATGTTAGATAAGAATTTAGTTATTATATTGATTGTGTTATAAGGAATGTAAAATGGATTTGGAGTCGTTTAATTAGAAAATTATTGTATGATATGCATGTTTTTTTTTGTTTTGAATAGTTTAGGCAAAACTCTACATGTGCTCATAAGTTTGGAATTGCATGTTTGAATTGGCGTTCCAACAAGTCAAATATCATTTCGGTCTTTACAATATTGAGATATTCTTGTGTACGAGGTTGTAAGTGTTATTTTTTCTAAGCTAGTGTATTGAACGTTGTAAGTAACATAATAAATTTAAATGACTAGAATATATGTAATTTTAAATACTTTGGAATAATGCTAAAATGCATGACTCACCTTGTCGTGCAAAATGATAATTGGTATAGTGAAATTTGTGGTCTCTCAAATTATTTTGCTCTATCACATCCATTAAACCTCAGCTGTTCTCTTGCAACCATGTAACTTCCTTTGTGAGAGTGAACGGAGAGGTGACACAACAATGGTGACGACAACCAGAACAACAACCATAACGGTCTCGGTGACAACGACGACCATGACGACGAAGAAGACACTACAACAACAACGACGTGCTACGGTGAAGACAATTAAAGCAACGTCAACGTCGATAATGATGAATACACTGAGTCGATGTTAACAATAGATTGGTTTTGAGATGTTGGTAGCAACATCACCGCGCTATGCAGTGCGCAAGAAAAAAAAATTGTCTTCGACAAAACGGTGCGCAAAGACTTGACATGAGGTTTTAGAACTAGTGCTTCGTGTTTTTGACTCATTGCCGAAAAAAATGAACTTTCCTGAGGACAGCAACGACAATAACAACATCTAAACTAAATTGTCTTCGTAAGGTGTTGATGGCGGTAGCTATCCACGATACACTAGGTGAAAGCATGATTATGGATAGCTGCTACCCAAGAAACATCTCCATAATCATGTTTTCACACAGTGTATTGTGGATAGCTAGCCGCCATCAACGCTTCATCAAGACAATTTAGTTTAGATATTACCACTGTCATTCTTGTTGTTGCTGCTATCAAGAAAGTTCAGTTTTCCAGCAACAAGTCAAAAGCAAGAAATGTCAGTTCTAAAACCTCCTGCCAAGTCTCGGCACACTCCTTTGTCACAAAAAAAAGAAGTCTTTGTGCACCGCATATCATGGTACTGCTACAAACATCTCAAAACTAAGCTACTGCAATTGATGAAAATTTTCGGTTGATGGGACGATGTAAGAGAGGTTTGAAACCTTCGCAGATTAGAAGGTTTGTAAACCTCCGCTAATCAACCGAGTATAATCATGACAAAAATCATTTAAGCCACTTTTGGAACCAACAAAAACTAAAACCGTTGAAAATTTGTTAAAATTTCGCAGCATAGAAATGAATATGTCAGGGTCCGTTGAAATATTACAATTTTTTTGTCCATGTCAAAGACCTTCCAACATCTTAATGTCTCTACTTAGATTACAAACTTGCGTTAAAAAGCTCGACCGATGAAATACTGTGATTCTCCCTCTTCATATTGTTGCTTTTTGTGTCACCACTTGTTTTTTTGTTTTCCTCGCAAAATTTCCCGTAACGATACCAAAGTTTCTCAACCCTCGATAAAATTGTGTGTAGCCTTTGGATTGGTAGGTTGGATCAGTTTGATAAAAATTTGTAGTGCATATCTATAGCTAGTTTGTTTGTTTGAATGAGTTTAATCAGAATACTGTTCTCCCCTGCACAAAATACTCCCACCCTACAGTCATGTCAATTTTACCCCTGCGCTAGTTAACTAACGCGAGTGTAAAACTATGCGTTAGTTAACTCACGCTACGTCCTGTCTTAAACAAGGTAGAACGCCTCATTTCTTCATTTCTCACCTAAAATCTCAAAAATTCTCCTAAATCTCTCTAAGATCACCAAATCCAAAATTCATTTAAGTTCAAATCAAACAACACTCCAATAACAAATAAATTTTCATAATCAAACACTATTAACCTTTTATGTTTATATGTTAGATTTTTCCTCTTAAATTAGAAACTTTTTAGATTTATGGTTTGTTTAAATTTTGGTTTTTTTGGCAAGAAATCATACAATGTTTACATGAAAATGACTTGTGTTGCTTAAATGTTTAGTTGTTTGCATGTTTATGATGTAGGTTTTGAGTTTTAGAGAATTTTTTTAGATTTAGGGTTTGTTTAAATTTTGGTTTTGCTTGCAAGAAATGATACAATGTTACATGTAAATGACTTGTGTTGCTTAATTATGGTTAGATGTTTGCATGTTGATGTTGCAGTTATGAGTTTTAGAGTTTATGTATAATTTGCACTCCAAGTGTTTGATGAAATGTTTGAATGAGTTTTTCATTGATTGTTTTTAGGCTTAAATGCATTTTTCACCCCCTATGTTTCAAAAAGTTGCGATTTTGGCCCCCTTTAAAATAAAATGGATATTTTGACCCCCTAACTTTTGGCCCTCTTTTGATTAGCTGATTTTATGCGAATTTCTCAGTCTCTGATGGTGTAAACTGGCATGGGGATAGAAGGATGCTGATAAGTGGAGTCCAAACTTGCACGGTGTCCAAACTGACATGATAAGTGGAGTCCAAACTGATAAGTAGATCCTTCTTTAGGAGGGTCAAAAGTTACACCATGCCAGTTTGGACTCCATTTATCAGCATCTTTCTATCCCCATGTCATTTTACACCATTAGAGACTGTGAAATTGTCATAATCTCCATCAAAATCAGCAAATCAAAAGAGGGCCAAAAGTTAGGGGTCAAAATATCCATTTATTTTAAAGGGGGCCAAAATCGCAACTTTTTGAAACATAGGGGGTGAAAAATGCATTTAAGCCTTGTTTTTAATTTCTTATTGTGTAGATTTGAAGCAATGGCCGGATGGATCGACATTCGTGCATAATTCAACGGCGGAGAGCCTCAGAGGTTGAAGGTTTGATGTCTTCGTATAACGTTAAGAGGTCTCAAGGATTAGTTGGATGAATTCAACAAAGGAGTCAACCCCCGAGACACAAGGAAGGTGGAATACGTTTGGTATAAACGTCAAACGTTCGACGATGGAAGAGTATCATTCACTTGGGTGGAATTGACGAACGACGAAAATGTGACGACCATGTTTTAGGAGCACAGCATGTTCCAGTGGATCGATATGCGAGCAATGTTGGTGAGATCAACTGAAGATATCATCAAATGTCTGATTCCGTCAGAAGATCGTTATTAGGTGCCGATCGTGATTAAGTAGGGAATGCACCTTCAAATTACAATAATCATCTTACCCTGAAATGGAAATTCAAACTTGCTAAACGCCAGGACTCCGGCATTCGCCCGACATTACCATTGTTCCTTTCAAAAGATTAAATTCTTCTTATGCTTGTTTAGATGAAGGTATTGAAGTGTCAAGGAATGGACCTCATTTTTTTTACACTTGGATACCGTCATTTAAACCAAGCTTAAGAAAAATTTAATCTTTTGAATGGAACAATGGAATTGTCGGATGAATGTTGGAGTCCTGGAGTTTAGCCACTTTGAATTTGTCATTTCAGAG
Organism: Medicago arabica; assembly: GCA_946800305.1. NCBI lineage: Eukaryota > Viridiplantae > Streptophyta > Magnoliopsida > Fabales > Fabaceae > Medicago > Medicago arabica. Next base: position 55,229,196 of record OX326967.1, read on the forward strand.
ATAGGATGATTATTGTAGTTTGAAGGTGCAACCCGAATGTATTATATAAGTCTGATTCTGCCAGAATATCGTTATTAGGTAGGGAATTGCACCTTCCAACTACAACAATTGTGTTACTTTGGATGAGGTAATTCAAACTTGTTAAACGGCAGGACTCCAACATTCGACCGGAAGTGCTTTTGTTCCATTCGAAATGTTAAATTCTTGCTGGCTTCGTTTAAATGATGGTATTGAAGTGTCAAGGTCTGGACCTCATTCTGTTGGCACTTGCATACTATCATTTAAAACCAAGACCAACGAGAATTTAACATTTTGAATGGAACAAAAGCACTTTTGGACGAATGTTGGAGTCCTGCTGCTTAGCAAGTTTGAATTTGCACCATTCAGAGGTAACACAATTGTTGTAGTTGAAAGGTGCAATTCCGAATGTAATGTCATGTAGTGATAGGCCATATTTAAGAACTTTATGTAACGTAATGTAACTTTTACATTATGATATCGAGTTCCTTCATATAAGATTAGTGTCACGGAATGAGCCTCATTCTTTATGTGATGACTTGTCTTATATGAGGGAATTCGATGTGATAACATATATAGTTGATTCTTTATGTAATTTAATGTACCTTTTATTCGAATTTATTTAATACGCAACTTTATTCAAATTTATTTATTACAATTCTTTATTCGAATTCACGCTAATTCTAATTAGACTTTATTCGAATTTATTTATTCAATATGCAAATAAATACAAAATTAGAAAATAGATTTGATACCATTAAATACAATATTTATTTATTCAATACATAATCATAAACATAAAATAAATGCAAAAATAAATACAAATAAAAAACAAAATTAATAAATATAAATATTAATATCATTCAAACATTACAATAATTAATACATATATTTTACCCTCTTGGGGTAAAAAGTTATTTTCATTCTCTTCGGTATGGGGTAAAAAGTTATTTTCACCCACTTCGGTATATACCAATAGCTCTTGGGAAAATAGTGATCCATCCTCTTGGGAAAAAAAATCAAGATCCCTTGAGGTAAATTTAAATTTGGTTCCTTTTATACCTCCATGATGATTCTTTTTACCCACGGTAAAAAGATTTTGGGAGTAAAAGGAAGCAAACCTAATTTTACAACAAGAGATGATGCCCTTTTCCTCAACCCGACGGGCCACTATGTCCCCAAAAACTACCGGTATATACCTAAAGGGGTGTAAAGAGCCTAGATACTATAGAAGCAAAAAAGAAGAAGAGAAAGAGAGAGAGAGAGAGAGAGAGAGAGAGAGAGAGAGAGAGAGAGAGAGAGAGAGAGAGAGAGAGAGAGAGAGAGAGTGAGGAGGGAGAGAAAGTGATATGGTGTGAGGAATTAGGGAAGTATGAAGGGGTATTTATAGGTGAGAATGGTAGTATAGGTTATAAATATTGTTAATGTGGTCAAAAAACCTGTAAAACTTGGTAAAGAAACGTGTGGAATAAATGTTGAAAAACCGACCAAATACCAAAAAACGTCTATTCTTCAGTTCTAACCACCGGCCAACGTGCGTGAGTTAACCCGCGCACATGTCAGTGGTGCGTGGCTTAAGTCACGCAGAGTTTATAACATGCGTCAGGTAAGATGCGTTGCGTGACTTAACTCACGCAGGGGTATAATTGTCTTTTCAGTTGAGTGCAAGCGTTTTGTGCAGGGAAATGAGCATTCTTCGTTTAATAATAGCTATAACTAGTTTGTTTGAATCAGTTTGATAAATGGTCTTTACAATCCAGTGCCTATTAGAATATGAAGGATGATTGTCAAAATGATTATGCTGGTGAGGGGACTACTAAAGTTAATGACCGTCTTTTTTTTTACACAACAATGACAACCCTTCATGAATCGAACCATAAATAGTTCTTCTAACAAAGGGGAAATGATGCTCAAAGTTGGAAGCTGAAGTGCACGACTAGTTGTACGTCAATATCAACATAAAGAAATAAGGTGGATGATCTTGACCTTTGAAAGATAATAAAAGAAGAAATGAAATGAATGGACTGATCAATGCTTAGTCACGGCACTTTTGTTCATTTGGTTGGAACAAATGACAGTTGAATAAAATAAATAATGAAATGTCATTTATTTTATAATTTTATTTTACAGCTCTTTTGAAAAGATTTTTTTTATAAATATACTGTAAGATTTTTTTTATTTTAATATATATATATATATATATATATATAATTTTTTATTAAATGTTTCACATCTCAGATCAAAGACTGAAATATCTAACTTTTACGTATATACTATAAAACCCCACTTTTTTAAATGAAGAGTGGAGACTAATTTATTTTTTAACATCTTGAGAAAAAAATAATAGAAATGGTATAAATATGATATATTGGCGATGTAATTGAAAGAAAAAAACACATAAATAAAAAAACTTAATGAATGTGTAAAAATAATAGGTGTTCGAATATAATTGTTATTCTAAAACTACCTTGATTTCTTCTACAATTTTTTATAGTAATTCGTTCGAATATCATCCTTAATGTTGAGTGATTGAGCAAATTGAGATGCTACATACAAAACCATAGCTTCAGTAGTGGTCGTTGAAACGATCTAAAACTCAATTAACAACAACAACAATGTATCACTCTCATCAAACACCACAGTGCTTGTACCCCACTTACCATAATTTGGAAAGTGAACTTCCTACATGTGAGTGAAGATCTGTTTTGATTCCAAAGAAATTGAAGAGACCCATTTTTTATTAAAAGAAAGAGACACAATCTAATCACTCAAGAAATAAAAGTCTTTTTTAGCTCCGTAGAAAAATTTGGATCCTCAAATATACGAATGAGAAGGTACACAACCTGACTCCACTTCAAGAATCAAACATGTTTTTTTTTTTTTACAAAAACAAAATCAACTCATTTTATTAATATTAATTGTCTCAATACTAGATGATGTATGATCATGAATTTGAGAACTAACATAAGATAATGATGTTCTAGCTAACAAATGAGCAACATTATTTGTTTGTCGTCAAATGAAGCTTTGCAAATGTCTAGAATAATGTCGAACAATGAGTTGGTGTTGAGTCTCCAGCGATGTCGTCAACCACATGCGCAATCAAGTTCGATAGACACGTTGGACAAACCTAAGCTATCTACCCACTTTATCGCTTCCTTTAATCCTAATGTTTTTGCGTCGTGAGGTTGTGGTAATCCTTGAAACCAAGTTGTCCTAACTTTGATATAATCACCATGCATTCCTCTAAGACACATGTCAATGTCGTAATTACATTCCTCCTTGAAAATTGCCACATCGATATTGCACTTTACCTCCCCCTCCTTCAGTTTCCTCCATATACGTTGTTCATGGCAGAAAGACCTGAGGTTGTTCAACTCTTCTTATTCACTATAACCCTTTTTTGTATGAGTATGCTGCCACTGCAATAAGGTTTCGTGTGCCATATAGACAAACATACAGGGGACTTATATTAATATCATTTCAGAGCCTGTTGCTTCTTCGCTTCCATATACACCATAAAGTCATGAAAAAGGTGAAAAGCCACGATATTAATTATCCTAACACCATATTGATTGATAGAATGATTTTATTTTTAAATATTATATTTACAACTATAGATGATCTTCTATTCGGATTAAATTATAATTAATCATTTAAATTTTGTTAATAATGAATGTAAGTGTAGTTTGTATTCTAGTAATTTGAGTAATTATCAGTAGAGTCTAATGCAAATGGTCTTGTATATGTGAATGTTGTAAACTCTGAGATATATATATATATATATATTCAATTTTAAATAATCAATTTTTTTAATGGGGCTAAGTATGGACACTTCATTTTTAATTGAGTTTTTCTATTTCAGATTACAAAACTTTTTTTTGCTTGTTTTTTAGGTTTATAAAGGAAACAACACAAGAGAAGACTTATACTCTCACAACTATACCCAATAACGCTTAGATGAGATGGAGCAACGTTAAAACTCTTAAGAAGAGCTTGTCATCCATTTGCTTCTCACAATACTGGAGGGATTAGTCTTTGTAGTTGTGCGCTGAGGATACCCGATATACAAAAAAATAATAATACTCTCACAACTATGAAATCGTAAAACTATTCAATTAACTATATAAACAATGTGGGTTGAATTAATTCTTACTATGGACATGGTTATTCATTTATTTTTTCTACAAAGTTATCTCTATCATAAACATTTGCTTTAAAAAAAATTAAAGTACACATGGCATCTTCAAATTTCTCATTTCATTTAATGTTTTTCTATCAACCAATCAAAATGGATCTTGACTTATTCATTTTCTATTAGCCAATCAAAATGGATCATCACTCATTTATTTTTCATCAACCAATCAAAATTGATCATGACATGATTTTTGCACTATATATACGTATAGACAATTTAGTTTTTTTATTATTTTCATCTACCTCTTCCTCCCATAAAAAATCATTGCTTTCAACCTCATTTTCTTTTCTTTTATTTGTTTATTTTTTATTGTTTTATTCTTTATTTAACATTTCTTATTGTTATGTTTCATTTTATTGTGATTTTTTAGGTTGATGTTTCTTATTCATATTTTCTTTTCAATTTTCCTTTGGTGTTTATATGTTCTTTGTTTTTGTTCGGATCTTTATTTTGGACATGGAAGCCAATCAAGAGAAAAGAAGAAATACATCATATATAGATTAGAATATATACGAAGGATTTTTATTACCACGTTCAAATACAATCACTTTCATCCCCTTTTGTTCTATTTTAATCCCTCAATACTTACAACTTTTTCTATCTATCTATTCTTTTTTATTAATTTTTCGTATGTTATTATTTTACTTTTAATATCTTGCTCTTTTGTATTTTATTTTGGTGATTTTTTTTCTCGCTACTTTATGCTTGAGATGGAAACCAGTTGATAGACAAGAAGAAATGCATCCCATTTTCGCAAAATTGGTTGAATCGATAACTTTGGACATAATAGAAAATCGATTTTATGGCACCTTTGATTTTTGTTTTTTGAGTCAAAAAAATTATAACAAAAAAAAAGAGTTTTTTGTGTCAAAAAGTTCCGTTTTCTTTAACTAAAAGGGAGCGAGGTGCTACCCTAAAATTGTATGTGCATTAAAAAAAACAATAAACCTAACAATCATTTATATTTTATTTCCTTCATCCTAATAAAATATTTAAATAAGTTTATACTATTATTAAAATTAATATCCTAATTAAAGATTATTAAATTATGATGTTTTTAAGTGAAAAAATATTCATGTTTTATTCACATCATGTTTTTGTATCCATCATTCATTCTATTATTAAAACTAATAATATGTTTTAAAACTGCATTGAGTTGTAAAAGTCTTATAATGACAAAACTAAATGAATTCTCGATTACTTTTTTTTTTTGGTAACAATTCTCGATTACTTATTAATCATGTTTCAATGGCCCTTTGCCCCATCGAAAAAAAAAATTATTTCGATGACAACCATCAAATTATCATCAATGTTTGATTTCTCAACCAATCAAATGGATTCATGTACCATTTGTCTTAATTTCTGACCAATTAGATTTAACTAAATCATCAAAAGTTTCAAGTAAGATAAATATAATTTTTTTTTGATCAGCAAATATAACTTCCTATAACTCGAAATGAATAAGAAAAAAAAATAATTTTGTTTCGGGAAACAAAAAAAATTAATCTAACAACTAATTACTAACATTTTCTTTCAAAAAAAAAGAAACTAAATACTAACATTTGACATTAAAAAAGCCTTTGTTTTGTATGATACCCTTTTTCGTCATTAAATACATGACTTTTAAACTATGATAATCAATTAAATCTTATGTCTTTCATTTTAAATAGTATTCAAGACATTTTGCAAATTAAAAATTAAAAATAATTGATATTTTAAGGATCTACTAGAAAAAATTAGGGACATAAATCGAATCCAAGAAAAGAGCCAACACGGTCTTTTCTATTCATTTCAGTGATAGTTTTTGTCCCAATTGCTGTTTTTATCATCTTGAATTTCATTTGAAAATATCATGGCATTTAATCAAAAGAACTATACGATCAAATATGCAAAAATTAATTTGTGATCAAATATTTCTAAGTATACAACAACGCCTTAAACTTTTGTAAAAAACATGCCTTAATTTATTTACTAAAGCTTTAAATATGGCAAATTTTATGGTACCCCCAAAAATTTAAATGTATTGGTACACCAAATCAATAAATTAATAGTTAAATGTGTTATTTTTTTAAGAGAAAAATTGATTTCTATCACCTATAATTAAATCTTATTTACCAAAAAAGTCAACGAAATAAAATTTAATTTTTCTGAATTTTTAGTACTCATAATAGAGAATTTTGATTATTTTTTACAATAAAATGTAAAAAAAAAATTAGTATGATTTTTATAAACAATGAAATGATGTTTTTTCTTATGAAATGATATTTTCTAAAATATAAATATCAACAAATAGCTCTTTATTCCATAAAAATAATAATTAATTTAAAAAATTTTGAAGTAGAAATACCGGTACACCTTAATTTGCGGGTGTACCGTAGAAGCTCCATTTAAATATTATATTATATACATTGATTTTTTTTCAACTTATTATAGAAGTTTCTTATTCATAGCACCATCATCACTAATTATAATTTACAAATTCTTTGTCTTGGATCAAGAGAATTGGTACAAAATAAAAATCAAGCAAATTTGTTGCTAATTTTTAAAAAGTTACTTTAATACCGATATTCAATGGAAATTAAATTTAAATTATAAATATCTGTGAAGTAATTAATTTTGTACCTCTCAAAATAGGTATTTTTTTCTTTGTAAAAAAAAGTATAATAATTTAACTTGACACAGATCTAAATTCCTTAAACTCCAAAAAGTATAATAATTTATACTACCAATAAAATTAATGAAAAAAAGGTAGTATTATGAAAAGAGAAATGTTTTTTTTTTTGAAGCACTGCAAAGAAAAATGTTAGTAACACACATTTTAACCCACACTTTTCAACATTTTTTTTATTGGTTAAAATTTACGGATCTCACCAAATTATGTGGGACCCATATAAATTTGGTGGAACTCAAAAGAGTGTATTGAAATTTAGGTGTTAAAATATGTGTTGCTAACATTTCTCATTATACAAAAGGAATGAAATTATTTTTCATGAAAACTGGTAAATGTTATTGTCCCCTTTTTCTTATTTGATTTCTTCAATTTAATTGCAATCAACATTTGATCTCACAGTTTTTTCCTAATCATAGACATGGAAAGGAATTGATTAGCAAAAATCTTGCATTGATTTATATCATGAGAATAAAAGTTGGAAATTAATATATCTTAATGTTTTCTTAACAATAAAAAATAGCTAAAAAAAACGCGCACCAGATAAGTATGTTCCTTTTTTTTACTCATATAAACATACTCTCTTTTCCCAAAAAAAAACATATTCATTTTTTTAAATAATTTTATTTTGGTGAGTTGGGTCCAAAGAGAAAGCCCCGCGGCTCATAAAGATATTACAAAGGTATTTACGTATTATCCATCGAGGATGTTCTAACGTTGGTATCGAGAGTTGTGCTCACATTTTTATAGGGGTATGAGTCAATTTATTATCAACTAAATCAACATATATGACAATATAAGCACATTCTCAATCACACTACACATATTTTTCTTTATCTTCATCTTTAACTTTATACTCCCTCCGTCCCTTAATGTAACCTCCTTTTACATTTTTCACATTTCTTAAGAAAAGTTGTCAGTGTAATTAATGTGTCTGTTTTGTGTGTTAATATTACCAAATTATCCTTTGTTTGTATGTGTATTAAATTTGACTTTTCAAATTTCAAGATAAGTTAGTAGTATTAATTAAGGGTATGTTTAGGAAAAAAATAATAAATACATCTAGTAATTTGAAAAGAAGTTTACATTTAGGGACAAAAATAAAATCAAATAGGTGGTTACATATAGGGACGGAGGGAGTAATAAACATTTGTCCTACTTTACATATAAAGTACATGTGGCGGTCTCTCATTTCCTACCTCATTCAATGTTATGATATTTCATTTTTATAAATCAAAACATTCAAATAAATATTTAAAATTGTCTATGATGATTATGGTACCATCTAAATTAAATGTTTTTTATAGCAACATTTACACGAAAAATCAATTGTACCCATATTTATTTTTTGGGGTCAAGTTATGCCCATATATGTTAATTGTGGATGTTTACTAATTTGTTTAATAAATGCCTTTCAAGTGGTACTAACATGTTTTCCTAATTCAACTTTTAATTTTCTCCCATTCAGTATCAAAAACAAATATTCTTGCTCAATTAAGGTTTGGTTCAATTGGCATGAGTTTGGCTTTTACTGCTAACGTGAAAACTTCCTGATGGAGTCTGACTCACTAAACTTTCAATTATAAAAAAATGAATAAATTTAAAAGAACAAGTTTATTTTGTGAGAAAATCGTCCACCAACAAGAATATTTTGTGAGAAAAAATTAATAAATCTTGCATTGATGGAGTCTTTTATTTTTTTTCAAATGTATTTTGTAATTTTGAATATTTCCACCAACAATAATATTTTTCTTTTGGTGAATTTTAATGGAATGCTTGTCAACAAGTATACATTCATCATCGTTCATAAAAAAAAAAATACACATCCTAAATTTAATGTAAGTATGATTTATTTTCAATTTAAATGACCGAATAAATATGCCACTTCTTTTTACAATCACATCCTAAATTAAGGGAATATTTAATATGACATTTCTTTTACCATTTTTTTAGATAATTAAAAAAATATCACATCATTTAAGATATTAAATAAACATGTAATCAACTCAAGTAACACATCAATATTTTTCTATGGTTAATTTTCAGCAAATACCAAAAGTCTTCTTATGGATAATCTTTAAAGTAAGAGCAACCACAAAGGTGAAATTGACACCACATCTTCGTCATAATCTTTAATGCATTAGGTATATGAGTCATCTCATTTATATGTTTCTCACCATATACTCTTGCATTCAATATGGAGTTTTAACTCATATATGACATATTAACATATCTCATTAGAGAATGCATGTCATGCTATAAAAGTGGGTGGTTGATGATTTAATGGTAGAAGGTTTTTGCTCTTTTCTTTCATAAGAAGAGAGAAAATAAATTAGGAAAAGAAAGAAGACAAAAAAGCAATTCAAACATAGAGAGATGATAAGAGAGAAAAAAAAGGAATGTTTGTGCTTTGTCTATGAGAGTATATAGAATAGAATGAATTCTTGGTGATTTATGGGTTCGTTGAAGGAGTTCGAAATTTTTTAGTATATATTTTACCCAAAATTTAAACTAAGTAAAAAAAATGTCACATTGTTTTATTAAATATAACAAACCTTTATTTTGTCATATTAGCAAAACACATGCAACTTTCCATTGTTAAATTCAACTAAAGACCAAAAGTGAATGAATTTAAAATAATAGAGGTTGAATAAAAGATATAGCATGAAAGTGAATAACAACCAATAACTAAAATTTAAGATAAAAATTTAAACAAATGTCATCCAATACCTAACAAAACAGTATATCATAATGTTGGGATAATATTCGGACTTTTAGATGAGCCAACATTGAATTGGATCATCATATTAGGTCAAAAGCAACCACATAAGTGAGACTGCCACACTACATCTTCACAAAAAATCTTAATGCATTAAGTATATGTGTCATCTCACTTATATGTTGTTCAAAATCTAATATTACATCCAATGTAGAACTTCAACTCACACTTGACACGTTAACATCTGTTAATCAAGTGTGTGACTACCCACATCCATAAATACGTGACATAGTCAGATAAAGTCAATCGGAGACACGTCATGTTCAAAAAGGTGGGTTGGTATTGATTTCATGAAGGCGAGTTTATGTTTATTTATTTCATGATAGTAGAGAAAAGAAATTAAAAAGAAAAAACTAGAATACGATAAAGGAATTTGAACATGATAAAAATTATAAGGAAAAAATACATGTAGCGTGCTTTATCCGTAAAATTATTGGGAATAGACTGAGTTGCTGGTAATTATATGGGTTTGTTGAAGGGGTTGAAGAATTTTGGGTAATTACTTTACCAAAAAATTAGACTTAATTAAAAAAAACGTCACTTCATTTTCAAATGTTTAATAAGCATGTACGTTGTCAACTAACATAACATATCTGTATTTTTCCTTTGTAACGTCCCACCAAAGACCAAATGTAAAGTAATTTTAAACGATAAAAGTTGAATAAAAAATGACATGAAAGCGAATGAAATTCAAAAACTATATTTAAGTTAAAAAAAACAAATGACTTCTAAACACCAACAAAATAGTTCATCTTAATGTTGGGATGACACAGGGAGCCTATGGTGTGTATCATCATCATATTATGCAAAGAACAATCACATAATGGAGATTGACACCACATATCGACTTAAAATATTTAATGAGCAAGTATTTTTTCAACTTAGCATGACACCTCTACATTTTTCAATTCTTAGATACCACCAAAGGCTAGAAGTAAAATGACTTGAAATAATAGATGTTGAATAAAAAACAACATGAACGCAAATGACATCCCTAAATTAAATTTTAAGATAAAAAATTTAAATAAATGATATCCAAAACTAACTAAATAGTTCATCATAATTTTGTGTATTTCGAGGGAGCCTAAACAATGTTATATAACTAATTTAGGCTAAGATCAACCACAAAGGTAAGATTCACACCATATTTTCATCTAAAATCTTAAAACATTATGTACATAAGTTATCTTACTTATATTTTTCTCACCAATTACCATTGAATTCAATGTAAGACTTTAACTTACATGTGACACGTTAACATCTGTCTTAAATGTGGGACTTTTTGCATGTGTAATATGGTGACATATCCAAATTATAAGGACAAACTTAGACCTGACATGAAAAGGGAATTTTTGACATGAGATAGAAGGAAAACAAATAAAGGGTGTGTGCTTTAACCTTGATAGTATTCAGAATGTATTGAATTGCTTGCAATTTTGCAGGTTTGTTAAATGATCAAAAGATTTTTTTGACATGAGATAGATGATAAGAAAAACAGACAAGAGTTGTGTGCTTTAGCCTTGAAAGTATAGGAAATGGATTGAGTTGCTTGCAATTTTGCAGGTATGTTGAAGGATCGGGAGATTTTGAGGTAATTATTGTACCAAAAAATAGACTCAGTTAAAAAATGTCACATCATTTTAAAATTTCTAATAAGTGTATATTTTTGTAAACTCAAAATAGTATATTTATCCTTTTCCATTGTCAGAATTCACAAAAGACTAAAGTCGGGGAATTTGAAATAATGAATGTTGAATAAAAAAACCATGAACGTGAATGACATCCAATAAATAAAATTTAGGATTAAAAAATTAAACAAATGACAGCTAAAAACTAACAAAACAGTTCATCATGATTTTAGGACTTCTAAGGGATTCTACACGGAATTTGATCACCATCTTAGATTAAGAGAAACCTCAAAAGTGAAATTAATATCATATATTCGTCCAAAACCTCTAGGCATCATGAGTCATCTCACTAATATGATGATCATAATCTATTAATCCATCCAATATAGAACTTTAATACACACATAATAAATTATCATCTCTTAGTCAAGTGTGCAACTATCCGCGTCCGTAATTACATGACATATTTAAATATGGTCAAATGAAGGCACAAAATATTCAAAAAATTTGGTTGGTGGTGGTTTTACGGAGAGCGATTTATTTTTCTTTCTTCCATGAGAAGAAATAAAGAAAACTAAAAGCAAAAAAATAAAAAAGAATTAAAAAAAGGAATTGAAACACGAGGGAAGATAGGCGAAAGAAAATAAGTATCGTGCATTTTTTTGGTGAGAGTGTAGAGAATAGCGTGAGTTGCCGGCTATTTTATAGGCTTGTTAAAGGAGTCTGAGATTTTTGGGTAATTATTTTACCAAAAAAAAAATAGATTCAATAAAACAAATCTCACATAATATTTTTTTTACATGATTTTAAATTGTCTAATAAACATATAACACATCGACAATTTACCATTTTCATTTGCCACCAAAGTCCAAAAATGAATAAATTTGAAATAATAGACGTTGAATGAAAAAAAATCATACGAAAGAGAATGACATCTAAAAACTAAACTTTAAGATAAAATTAAACAAATGACAAAAAAAAAAACGGTTGATTACAATATTGTGATTTTCGCATAATTCTACATTGAGTTTGATCATTTCAACAAACAAAGAGAATCCAAAGAAGTGAGTTTGATACCACATCTTTACCTGAACCTTAAGAAACTAAGTATATAGTTCATATCACTTATATGTTGCTCAACATCTACTTTTGCATCCAAGGTAGAACTTTAGCTCACACTCGACACATCAACAAATCTCACTTAGGTATAAGACTCCCCGCATCCGACATCTGCCATTGGGATTCACCCATGCTTCATTCGTAAAGTCAAATCAAGTTATGATACCATCGTTGAACCTTATAGAGAGAGCCAACACTGGTGTTAATCTACTCATTGGACACAGAGCAACCACATAAATAAGAATAATGCATCTTCATCCAATGTTTTAATTATGACAAAATTCTAGCCTGTGTTTGACACGAGTTTCCATACTGATTCATATTTAAAATCAAAGGTAGTCCTAAGACGAGTCCTAAGATGAACTCTTTAATATCAACCATGGATTATTAGCAAAAAAGTAATATATATATTTTTGTGAGAAGTAAAAAAATAATTAATTAACAAAGTTGTCTACTTTTCGTAAAAGAAAAAGAGAGTTTTTTGGTAGATAGACGAAATGATAAAGTCATTATAGATTCACACACATAAGTGGAGGTATCAGAGTTCGAATCCCGGTCATGATATCCAACCTAACAATTTCGACATTTTACTAGTTGAGCTAAGACTTTTGGATAACGATATATTTTTTTACTCAAAGGTGAGATAAAGATAACGCAAAGCATTGAAATTTTTGTCCAAAAAAGAGCAGAGAACTTTTATTTTGTTTGACTGTATCATTGAAAAGTTATAAGAAAACTCCCATTTTGATATCAGTAAAAAATGAAATAAATAAAACTCGCTTTTCGTGTGGTAGTTGTCAACGCCGCGAGAGTTCGTCTGGTGCGATTTGTCGAAATTTGCATACACGACATTCAATTGACACCAATCACAAATCTCTCTCAATTCTCTCTCTCTCTCTCTCTCCACCTCCTTCTTCTTCCTCCAGGTTCAGAGAGAGAGAACAAATCTTGAACTGATTTTGACTCAATTGTTGACTCCATCAATGACTTCTTCCAATTCCGATTTAGTCCGTACAATCGAATCCGTACTCGGAGTTTCCCTTGGGGACTCCGTTTCCGATTCGGTTGTTCTCATCATCACCACCTCCGCCGCTGTTATAATTGGACTTCTCGTTTTTCTATGGAAGAAATCTTCGGATCGCAGCAAAGAGTTGAAACCGGTTATAGTTCCTAAGTCCTTGGTTAAAGAAGAAGATGATGATGATGTTCATATTGCTGATGGAAAAACCAAAGTCACCGTTTTCTTTGGTACTCAAACTGGTACTGCTGAAGGATTCGCTAAGGTATAAGATCCAATCCAATGTGTTAGATCTTTTTTTTGTTGTTGAATTGAATCTATTATTCTAGAATAAGCTTACATAGCTCAATTTATTGTTTTTGTCTTTATTTTGTTTCTTGCGGAAAAAATTATAATTCGTGCTATGAAATTGAATTAGCTTATGGAATAAGAGGTGTGAATTGATTATGAAAGTGTGGTTGCTCTCGAGTATAATTGATTTTGTTCTGACCTAGAAATTGGAGCTGTTGATTCTAGAATTGATTCTTTCACTCAAATCTATTTTTCAACTCATCTTTTCATGAATTTATCCAAACATAAGTCACTTTACTATCAACTCACCTTTAGCCAGAGTCAATTCACTCAAAATCAATTTTTTGTCACTGCTGAACCAAACACAGTTGCATACTTAACATGCCTTTCACTGCCTTTAGCTTCAATTAGTGCATGTTTGGAATCGTGGTGAATTTGGTGGAATCACAGGGTGCCACCGTGCTTTTGTCACACTCACCGTGATTCTGAACATGTACTAAATTATTTTCAAATTGCAACCGACAACACCAACTCAAAAGCAGAGAATATGTCATATGAAAACAAAATTGATTTCGTAAATATCATATAAATATTGTGAATGTCGTTATTTTTTTTTTTCCTTCAAAATCAAAATTGTCATATCCAAACTCTCTTTTGAAATCCTCTGCTGTTTTCTTCAAAGATCATTTCATACTTGAGCCATGTCTTTCTTATTGCTAAATGTTGTACTAGATGGTAAAATAGTCAAAATCTTGAAGAGTGTCTGTTATTTGGTTACATAGTAGTTAGTAGTTTAGGGTTTGATAATTGAAAGTTCTGGTTTTCATTTTTTGCAGTGAATGTAATGTTTGAGTAGTTAATCAATGCTGGAAGCTAGTTAAAAATAGTCATATACTAGTGATCGATATTTTCTCTCTGATTTGAATGCTTTTTGAATGAAACAAAAAACACATGTTTTGTGCCTATTGATTGGCCATAAAACATGACTTTGTACTTGGCTAATTGCGAACATCATATTTTAGTTAGAAATGATTTCAACCCAGGGTACCAACCACACTCTCCCCACAGGGCAATACAGTTCATCTTCAAATTTATGGGCTGTATAATTACTTTTTTATTTTTAATACAGGCACTGGCAGAGGAGATCAAGGCAAGATATGAAAAAGCATTTGTCAAAGTTGTTGATATGGTAAGATATATTAAAATAACGAAATTTCCCCAATCCTTCCCTTGTGCCTGTAAATTAGTGAGCCCCATTTTTTTTAATGTTCAATTTCTCACCAGGGGAGTTCTAGATGGCATGTGATATTATTTTACAGGATCTTCAATTTTTAAATTATTTCTTTGGCTGAAGTACTGATGTATGTATTTTCAATCTGAACTAGGATGACTATGCAGCGGATGATGATCAATATGAAGAGAAGCTGAAGAAAGAAACTCTTGCATTTTTCATGCTGGCAACGTAAGATTTCTGTACATTAAAAGACTAAAATGCATTTATTAATCATTTGAAATGTATAATAATATGGTGCATTTGAACTTGACACGGCAGTTATGGAGATGGAGAGCCAACTGACAATGCCGCAAGATTCTATAAATGGTTTACTGAGGTTTGTTGTTACATTACACCACTTTGAAGTAAAATGTATGTTTAAGGATTGTATATGGCTTAAAGTGATTCTAAGTCTTCGAGGGCCTCAATTGTAGGGTAAAGACGAGAGGGGAACCTGGCTTCAACAGCTCACATATGGTGTTTTTGGCCTAGGCAACAGGCAATATGAACATTTTAATAAGGTAAAATACAGTGTTTTCATATTATAAAAGGAACAGAGTTTCATCATCTGATTCTGATGTTGTTGTTTTGAAACAGATAGGTAAAGTTGTTGATGACGATCTCAGTGAACAAGGTATTTTATATCATAATCTATTAAATTGGATTGGTAAAAAAAAAAGTATTAAATTGGATTTCTTCCCCATTTTTATTGATTAAAACTGGAACATGATACATCTTGTCATGTCTTCCATTTATACTTAAGATTCCTATTTAAGTTCACACGCCTCTTCCCAAAAATCTTCACATACATGTGTTAATATTGTTGTAAGTGAAGGAAGGAGGCATTGTTGACATTTGTAGTAGAACTGTTTTACAAGAAGGGAACACTACCCTTGGCAGCGCTATATACCCTGATTATTTGATTCTTCCTCCGCAATTCTTTCTTTTTCTTACTCTCAACTCCGGAGCATAACAAAACACCCTAGTGCTTTGAAGTTAGATGCATAGCTAGTAAAAGCAGCACGTATCTAATATAAATAGTAAAACATATATAAAAGACTAAAGAGCGGCGTTAAAGTAAGTAGTCACTGGCTTTGCATAAGTATCTTCTTACATGTATTGTTGTTTTCCTGCAGGGGCAAAGCGTCTTGTTCCACTTGGAATGGGCGATGATGATCAATCCATTGAGGATGATTTTAATGCCTGGTAAGTATAGTTTTCTTGCTCCTGCTATCCATCTCCCTATGTTATATTGTTCTTAGAAGTGTAGTATGCAATTGCTGTTCATAACAATTACACCAAAAGTATTGCTGTATTTATGCATTTTAAATGTTATGAATTGGCTTTTGCTATGCAGGAAAGAATCTCTGTGGCCTGAGTTGGATCAGTTGCTCCGAGATGAGGATGATGTAAATACTGTGTCTACTCCTTATACAGCTGTTATTTCTGAATATCGAGTAGTGTTTCACGACCCCACTGTCACGCCGTCCTACGAGAATCACTTTAACGTGGTAAATGGGGGTGCTGTATTTGATATTCATCATCCTTGCAGGTACGTGGAGTTATGCATGCCGATTTTATAACCATTCTCTCACTAAACAAGGCTAAAAAAACCTGTTGTTTCTTTTCTTGAAGGGCGAATGTCGCTGTTCGAAGGGAGCTTCATAAACCTCAGTCTGACCGTTCTTGTATACATTTGGAGTTTGATGTATCAGGGACCGGCGTAACGTAAGTTGGATTGTGTTTGTTGACAAATAACCATATCATCTTTTTGTGGTAAATAAGAAAATAATAACAATTCCAATGGTCAATTATTATTATTTTCTTTTACTTTAAATACATTTGTTAATTTTTTTTACTGGATATCGTACAATTATTAAATCGATAAATAAGTCCTGGTAGGATACATTGTAGAATGGAATTTTTCTATAAGGATTTTTATTCGCCCTTCTAAAAGAATAATTATTGTTAGTTTCATAGATAAAAAAGAAACGAAAATGTTCACCAGTTTTCCAATTTCCCCTCTCCCCCATTTTACAATTTTCAAGAACTGACTGGAAAAGCTGTTGATGGCTTTTGTCTTATCTTTCCCAGATACGAAACTGGAGATCATGTGGGTGTTTATGCTGATAACTGTGATGAAACTGTTAAAGAAGCTGGGAAGTTGTTGGGTCAGGATTTAGATTTGCTGTTTTCTCTTCGCACTGATAATGAGGATGGCACTTCCCTAGGTGGTTCTCTTCTACCTCCTTTCCCTGGTCCTTGCACAGTTCGCACTGCATTAGCACGTTATGCAGATCTCTTGAACCCCCCACGAAAGGTTTTACATGATCTTCATTTTACGTGTTTGCCATTTGTTTTCTTTTCTTATTAAATAATTGGTTTTTTTGATTATATTCGTATATCCCAATAGAATTTGTCCTTGTTTTATATTTAAAATATGAAGATTTAGTTTAGATATTCTTGTTTTCAGGCTGCTTTAATTGCATTAGCTGCTCATGCTTCTGAGCCTAGTGAAGCAGAAAGATTGAAGTTTCTCTCATCTCCTCAGGGAAAGGTAAAAGAAATTGCTATAGTACTACTGTTTGTATCTCTTGTTTTCATGTTTGGAATTTTCTTTCCCCAGCTTTTAATGATATTTTCAAATTTTGTCTTCCAGGATGAATACTCCAAATGGGTTGTTGGAAGCCATAGAAGTCTTCTTGAGGTGATGGCTGATTTTCCATCAGCAAAACCACCCCTCGGTGTGTTTTTTGCTGCCATAGCCCCTCGTTTACAGCCTCGTTATTATTCTATTTCATCATCTCCTAGGTGGTTATCTTATCCTATCAAATTATGTTACTGAAGCTTTATAAGATAACTGAATGAGAAATAATGCATTTTTTTATTGTCCAGGTTTGCCCCACAAAGGGTACACGTAACTTGTGCCCTGGTAGAAGGTCCAACTCCAACTGGCAGAATTCACAAAGGAGTATGTTCAACCTGGATGAAGGTAACCCCATTTGCGATTGGTACACTTCCATGCAATCATATGCTCTCTGTTTCTGCTCGACCCTTTGTTGTCATGTTTAAGATCCCTTCCTTCCCCTTGGGTGCAGTACCCAAACATGCTATTCTGTATCTGACTTAAATCGCTCTCATGACTGATCAGAATGCTATTCCCTCAGAGGAAAGCCGTGACTGTAGCTGGGCTCCCATTTTTATCAGGCCGTCAAATTTCAAGCTACCTGCCAATCCTTCAATTCCTATTATTATGGTTGGACCTGGTACTGGTTTAGCACCTTTTAGGGGATTTTTACAGGTATGTGAGTATTTTAGGGATATATGTAATTTTGATAAAACCAGACTCTTAGATGGTGACAATATGCAGCAGGGATGCGGGTTGAATTGAAAATGAGTGATGGGAAACCATATTAGAATCAAAACTGTGAACCAAAATGAAGAGTACCTAATTTTGATTCTATCATGATTAAGAAACTCTATATCACTATACCTTATAGTCTGTTTGCACTTTGCTGTATTGTTAAATGAACAGAAGCTACATATAAATGTAATAAAAGAACTTATTTTAATCTTTGAATATACATGGATAAAAGTCGCTTAAGCCGAAAATCTGTTGTTAATGAGTAGCAATAAATCGGTGCTTCTCCAATGAAGCAAAATTGGATGCAGACCTTTTTTCATCCATATTGTCCAGTTTTAACTATTCTTTTAGGCTTTGTTTGGATGACAATTGGCATTGTAGTTTACAATTTTAATTGCAAGTATTTTAAAATATAATAAAGTAATAATTATTATCATACAACAAATAAAAACATAAATGTTAATCAAATCATTCTTCTGAACAATTCCGGTGAATCCAAATTGTTACAAAAATCTACTTGTTCTTAATTCTTGTTTGATATTTGATTTACCTAGGAGAGATTTGCTCTCAAAGAGGACGGTGTTCAACTTGGTCCTGCATTACTATTCTTCGGTTGCAGGAACCGTCAAATGGTAAATTAATTATGCAACGCACTTCCAGTTCAAATGGGTTTCCTGAGCAATGTGTGATTTTTCAATTTTTCTATTTGTATAGGATTTTATATATGAGGATGAGCTGAATAATTTTGTGGAACAAGGTTCTCTGTCAGAGTTGATAGTTGCATTCTCTAGAGAGGGGCCTGAAAAGGAGTATGTTCAACACAAAATGATGGATAAGGTAAGTGAGGGCAGTGGGCTATTGAGGAACAAATTTCACTGAATTAATTATTTACTGCCTCAAATTTCTTATGTGCAGGCAGCATACTTCTGGAGTCTCGTTTCTCAGGGAGGTTATCTTTATGTATGTGGTGATGCCAAGGGCATGGCCAGAGATGTTCATCGAACTCTTCACACCATTGTCCAGCAGCAGGTGCTGATTATCTTTCATCATCCCTCCCTATTGGAGGCTCAACTTCTATTGTTCCTTAACATACACATAAAGAGTTTTGATTTTCAAAGACCATAACCAACTAGTAATAGAAAATGGTTATGGAAGTGATGAGTATAATATTGCTAAGTAATGACTAAAATATTACATTTACATGGTTATGGAAGTGTGACAATGGTTTATAAGTTAGTTTTTGGAACACAAATACAGAAGTTGCTCTTTATGCGGTGAAAATTTCAGTAGTAAATTGTTTATTTGGATCAACCCAACTTGTATTTTTTATTGTAACGAGATATGCACTCCGTACCTAACTAGATGAAACTACATCTGATTGAATTTCAGGAAAATGCGGACTCTTCAAAGGCCGAGGCTATGGTGAAAAAACTCCAGATGGATGGACGCTACCTTAGGGATGTCTGGTGATTTTCCTGGTTGTTCATCTTTCTGGATTATGACAACCTTGCTATTAGATATGTTATTTACAAGATGGCTTAAAGATGTTTTTTGTGAGATTAAGTACTGCTTCTAGGGAATTTTGGGACACAGAAGGGGGAGGCAGAACAGGTTTCCCCGTGAAGAAACTATTTTATGGGCATTTGCCTTTTTCTTTTCTATTATCTTATTATTATGATAGGTTAGTTACTTTGGACTAGGATTATTTTTAGGGGATTGTATGATGGACAGTCTCTAGGTCGATCAACAGTACATGCAGATTACAGTGGTTGTAATGTATAATAATAGTGTAGGAATTGGTTACCAACTTACCAATAATCTTTTCATCAATGAAACTCGGGTATTTTTTAAAATAATATGGGTCATGGATGTTCAACACTAATCTTCCTGTGTTGGATACTCCCGGGTTTCAGTAAAATAGTCCGGGTGTAGTGCATCAATGTTGATATTACAGTTATGCATGATGTCGAAGTTGAATATTATGTTGAAATGTTATCATATAGGACTCACATTGCTGTCTTGATCTTGAGATATTATTAAGCAAGACGTCTTAATTTTTAAAGGAATTGAGAATTGAAAACTAAATTTTTTTTCAATTGCTTTAGACAATGCTTGTTCTACAACTACAGTGAAAATGCAATAAAATTTGGATTGGCCGTACGAACTTCATTGGCTCTGTAAAAATAAAACTTCGCACAAAAAAAAAGCAATTTTTACACCTTTAAAAGTTTTATTACATAATTACTAAGATATTTTGACTATGTGTTTTCTAGCTCTAAAACACGTTAACATTTTAAAAAAAATAAGGAGAATGCTAACCGGTGCTCTAAGGGCATTGGTTGAGGTGCTCTAAGGGCATTGGTTGAGCATCCAAAACAAATAAGTTTTTATGAAAAAGTCGTGTAATAATTACTTAACATCTTATGTTTTCAAGATAAAATTTCTATTTGTATATTTCTTAACTATTACCTTAAGAGTACTGGTTAGCAAAACCATTGTGATGAGCTGTATAAACAGAACTTTATTTGTCGCAAACTCTCTTACTTTTATGTTAAAATATGCTACTAAAAGGTGCAAGAATATATCGTGGTTATTCTTTTGTTTGTATGTATCTGGCTCTTGTGGTACATTGAGGATAGTTTTTCACATGTGATATTGTGATGCATGACCTCTAATTTTTTTGGAGGGAAAAAAATAATTTTAATTTACATTGTGATTTAATGTTCATTGATTAGCCTAGGGTGTAACGGTTCGGTTTAGATTGGTTTTCAGTCAAAAAAACGTTCGAATCGATGAAACTTTCATCTGTTTGGATTGGTTCGGTTTTCAATGTTTTTCAAAAAAGAAACTGAACCAAACTAATCGGATCGGTTCAGTTCGGTTGATCGGTTTATTTAATAATACAATTAAAAAGAATCATATCATCACAAAATATTTCATAGAACTTTGTATAATTGTATTTCATATTTTGTTTTTTCATGTGTCTCTATTCGCAAAATTTTACGCAAATCGCAAATGCTTTATTTTTTGAATGGCTTTTTCTAATCTTCACTAACAATGACATATAACGTAACATGTATAAATCAATGACATGGAAAAGAAACATGGAAAACAATGAAACATAATAAGTATAAATCAATGACATAAACATGATAAAACTAACTAAGAGATGAACGATCTCAGCGGTGACCGATAGCGATGAACAATGAGTTTGGTGTGGTTGACGGCTAGGGTTTCTTTTTTAGTAGAAATGAAAGAGTGTAACTAATGAGATGAGATGAAGATAAGAGAAAGTAAATGGATTAAAAAGTATCTTATGTTTAATTTTGGACCTAACCATAAGTCTGTGTGAGGTATGATAGTATTAGTAAAATAAGGAGTGTTGTTAATTGGTTATCATCGGATTGGTTCATCGGTTTTACGGATCTCGAAATGAAAAACCATAAATCAAACCAAACTATACCGGTTTCGATTGGTTCGGATCAGTTTCAAATCGAACCAAACAAGGTCGGTTATTTTTTCAGTTTGGTTCGGTTTGGACTTTCGGTTTCGTTGGTTTTATCCGAGCCACTTGCACCCCTAGATTAGCCTATGCCTAAATATAATATTTATGTTCTCAAAAAACTGAATAATTAATTGTGAGTAATTTTGGAATTTTTTTTTTGAGGAAGAGTAGTTTTGGAATGTTAATATTTTTTTTTTGAGGAAAGAAATGTTAGTATTATTTTGGTGCATTCCGTTAATAAAAAAAATCCAAACGTACATATGTCACCAAAAACGAATGCATAGAATATTTAATTTTATTCTTTAAAAAAAGAATATTTAATTTCTTTGTGAAAAAGGTATATTTAATTCTTTTTGACTTTATTTAATTTTTATTTATATGTTAGTCAAACAAATTATTGATTGTTACTACTTATTAGAGTGTAAAGAAATAAATTATTATTTTTTGTTGTAAAGAGAATAAATTATTAATTAATATTCAAAACTAAGAATAATGCTAACTCTTTTTTTGACACATTCATTCTAATATTTGTTTTCAAGTTTTACGTTAATTTGTAAAAATATTAAAATTGTTATGTGAGATTTTAATCCGTTTTAAGTGTGTAAATTTTAATAATTATCTAGTTTTATCTGTTGATAAAAGAAAAAAATTATTTCTAATATAAATATGAGAGACTCGTGAGTCATGTTCAGACTGAAAAACAACGTGATTTTCAATCGGTAAAAGAGTGAAGGTTAAAAAAAGGTACATTTAGTATAGGAAAGTAATAGAGTTTTCCACCATAAAAAAATAAATTTTATCTATTAGATCAGGTAAACAACATTGTTTTACAGTAAACTCTTCACTTTATCTTCCACCACCACTCTCTCTTCCATCACCACTAACAC
Source organism: Medicago arabica (assembly GCA_946800305.1). Taxonomy (NCBI): domain Eukaryota; kingdom Viridiplantae; phylum Streptophyta; class Magnoliopsida; order Fabales; family Fabaceae; genus Medicago; species Medicago arabica. Next base: position 55,251,944 of record OX326967.1, read on the forward strand.
ATCACTAGATTCACCACCAACAGTGTCAAAATTTGCTTAAAAATAAAACACGATCTCCACCCACCAACCACTAGAGCTGTCAAAACGGGCGGCCCGGCCCTAACGGGCTTCGGGCTTTATCGGGCCGGCCTTAACAGGCTTGAAAATATACTACCCGAGCCCGGCCCTCCACGGGCTGCGGGCTAACGGGCCGACCCGTATTAAAAATTATATTTTTTTTATAAAAAAAAATACTATAAAACACTCCTATAATTTTTTATAAATAATATTTTTAATATGTTTAAATAATGTCTAGCACAAAAATAAATTTGAAACATTTTTGTACACATGTCGTAAACTAAAACGGCAAGGAAAACAATTTTAAATAAATTATATACGTTATGATTATAAATATTTATATATATTCGATCTTTAAAATTATAAATAACGAAACGAGTAAATATAATTTTATATTACATTTATATTTGTGTTAATTCATTGAATTTTCACTTTTATTTTTTACTTTGATAATCAACTAAGTAAATAATTATTTGAAAAAAATATATAATTTATAGGATTTTTTTTGTTATGCGGGCTAACGGGCTACCCGCGGCCCGTTCGGGCTAGCCCTAACGGGTACCGGGCTTTTTGGGGCCTGGCTAAAAAGCCCTAATAAAATCCGGGCTCAATATTTAAGGCCCAAGCCCTATAATTAATCGGGCTAAACGGGCCGGCCCGTACGGCCCGGCCCATTTTGACAGCTCTACCCACCACCATCACTAATTATTAACCATCACTAATTATTAAACTTCAATCATCTTCTTAATCAATTGAGAGATGAAATACCAAATACCAAATTCATAAATCATCTTCTTTATCTTCACTCACTCACTTGTAACAAAACCCCAATTTCTTATTTGATTTTATTCTTCTCACTTGAATCTCACATTAAAAAAATTAATTTGACTTGTTATGAGAAATTTTGGAGTGATGGATTTGAAAGAATTTATAGGAATACGTTTTATGTGAAGATGAATATTGTTGTTGTTTCCAGATTAAAACCCTTCGGTATCATTAGATGGTCTATTTTCATTTTTCAAAATTACGTTTCCATTTCTAGACTTATTTCTCACTCTTGTTGTGCGATGATGGTGGTTTTGGATAACAGTTCAAAAACGACCAAATTTACTATCAACTATTTTTTTTTTATTTCTAACAAAATACCTAATAAATTTGTGCTTTCAAGAAATTTCAGATCTGAGTTTTTTAAATTAACAGAGAATAAAGAGGAAATGCTCAAGAATCACCAGTAGCTAAGTCTGGGAATAGAAAAGCTAGATTATTATTGAGTTGAAATAGGTGAAGTTACAAGCATAAGGAATTTTCGATACCCATCTCAATGGGTCTTGAATCTTACAAGCATAAGTTACAAAACAAACATAAACAATGGATTTAGGTTCCTTTGATTGAAGCTATGAAGATTGATTTTTAATTTATTTTAGATTTGAACTCATGAAGATTGTTTTTTATTAATTAGTTCCATAAAAATCTTGTTTCTTAACTGCAACACGTGAAGAATTCTTTTAGAATGTTTAATTTTAATTTTCTGGTGAGTGGAAATATGGAGGAGAGAGAGTGAGGAGGTTGGAGACAGATTGAGAAAAAAATATAATGTGGGTAGACCATAGTAAGACTGGTGTTCCTATTTGATCTAATGATCAAAATTAACTTTTCCATGCTAAATGCCACCTAAAAAAAAAGTATTAAAACAACTAAAATAAAGATTTCATTCATCATCTTCCCGAACGGTAAAAAAATAATCACATCGAAGGGGGTGATCATCTTCAACAGTCTCACTGTCACCATCACCAACTTTGGTCCGATCTCATTCAATCATAACAGTAATTACCCCACACGATACAATTAAACGTCTCTGTTTCTTTTCATTATTTATTATTACAATTATCTTTTCTCCTTCCCCTTTTTCACTCTTCGTTTTCATCACAGGGTTTAGGGTTTTGCAACAAATTTCAATTTTCAATCAATTTGGGATTTCATCAACAATCATCAATGCCAGAAAAGAAGTCTAAGAAAGTTACCTTCTCTGAAAACGCAATCGCCACAATCACACAACGGTATCCTCTCTCAATCTCTCTCTCTCTCTCTCTCTCTCTCTCTCTCTCTCTCTGTGTTTGGTTTGATTTGATTTATTGATTTGATTATGCTGAATCAATTTTTGTGTTTTTCAGGTATGATGTAGCAACTGTGTTGACAGTGTTTCAGGAATTATCACATTACGCTGGAGACGAGAATTTTAATTGGAATGAATTGGTGAAGAAAACCACCACCGGTATTTCTACTGCCAGAGAATATCAGATGCTATGGCGTCACTTGGCGTATGGTTATTCCTTTCCTGAAGATCTCGAACAAGAAGCTCAGCCTATGGTGTGTATCACACTACTTTTTCTTTTTGTAATAATGTTTATTAGAGATCTTCCATGATCTAATATCCTTGTTTAGTTCAGTTAGCTTTCGATGTCTGTGTCTGTTATTGTTGGATCAATAAGAAGGGATGTTGCCATCATATTTCTGAATATTACAATCATTTACAGAGATACCAAACTTTATCCACTTAAGGCCCTGTTTGGATAAATAGTTGATTTGCAGCTTACAGCTTACAGCTTACATGCTTATCATGATAAACATTTATGTATAACTTATTTCGATAGAAAAAGTTAAAATTGTTTTTCATATAAGCTATAAGCTGTTTTCATAAGCTGTGTTGGAGAACTTATGAAAATAAGCTGAAAACAGCTTATATATATTAAGCTGTTTTCATAAGTTCTTTGAAACAGTCTCATAAAACTTATGACAATAGATAAACTCAAACAAGCCAATACAAACAGGCCTATAGTTACAATTGACGGTGCTTATGTGGCACTTAACAAGCTGTCAGGATCAGCTATGACTAAGCTAAAACTACTATTGCTATCTGACATCTGTGATCATTCAGTTGAACATGCTTATGAATTACTTGAATGTGTTTGAAACCGCCTTATTTGTTGTCTGCCCCTATTGCTATCTAACATCTGTGATCAGAGATCATTCAGTTGAACATGCTTTTGAATTACTTGAGTGTGTTAGAAAGCGCCTTATTTGTTGTCTGCCCCTGGCGCTTTAGTCGTCGTAACTTAGCTGCCTTTATTTGAGCATTCAACTTCGTCAGTGTGCTGATTTTGAAGGATGTGTTTAGTCCCACATTGCTTATAGATATGGCGTAAGTAGTACCTGCAAGGCCGCAGTCCTCACTCCTCACCTTACAAGCTGGTTTTGAAGTGAAGAATTAGACTTTAAGTCCATATTCTATTACTAATCAGTTATAGTTATTATCACAATACATTAATTTAAGTCCATACTGGATGTATTTTTATGCATAAGTTACTTTCGGTTTATTCTCTGTCAAAATTTATGTGATTAATAGTTGAATTTTTGTTAGCAATATAAAGTTTCTCCGCATGCAGAAGACAAGAACATTGCCATTATTCTGTATATTGTTTTAGTCACAATCATCGTCATACTTGTACTGTCTTTATTACTTTTCCAATTGCCGTTACCATTTTCAATTAGGTTTGCACAATCAGCTTCCCTCTTATTTTTTATTGAATTTTTGTTTCGTAGATTCTTGAATAGGGATTGTACTTTCTTGTATTATTCATGCTTTTTTGGATTCGTATTTCCAGGATGATGATAGTGACCTAGATTGCGAGCTGGAATCATTACCTTCTGGATGCGTGGAATCTACATCAGAGACTTCAGCATGTGCGAAGGTGAACATACTAATATACCAATGATGACATTCCATTTCAATATTTTAAATCTGTGCTCACTACTTAGCTAGTTACTCTTTTACTTATTAGATTATCATATTATTAGACTTCTATTAAATGAAACAGTATTCGTGGCACATTTCTCAAATTGTCTTATTGGAATCACACATTTAAATTTTATAAATCTCTTTCTGATTGTGGGAAGCTTTATAATTATATTCTTGTAAAAGAGCGGATTCTATCAGATTAATATCTGACAGTGATAGGACTAGTAATGTTTTATGCTTATGAAGAATCAGCAAAAACAAAAAAAATGTCTAGCAGAAATGAGAATGTAGAAAAGGATGAGTAAATATACTAGAAAATGATGACATTGTGGATGAATATATGATACGAAAATTGATGTAGAACCTATGAAGGAGCAGATAACATATACTTTCCTATGGTGGTTTGGTCACATTAGAAGAGTAGTAGAGGTTTCATTGGAGAAATTGAATCAAGATATAGATTCTCTGATTAAAATGGGTAGAAGTCCTAAAAAAGCATAGAAGACTCCAACGAAAAAGAATTTTCTAATGGTTTTTCTGAAAATACGGTTTTTGATAGAGCCTATTTTTGTTGGTTGATCCAAGTAGATATTTCCATTTAATATGGAATAAATAAGTTCTTATGGTTTCAATGTTTAAACACCGTGATTGTGCTATTTGTTGTTCTTTAAATCCGACTAGCCTGATTCTCCGGGTTGTTTAATCATCAGGTGATAATTGCTTCCCGCACACTAAGTGAATCTACCCCCAGTAGCTCAACAATTGAGGCTCCAATGACTGTAAATTTTCCCGTTTGCCATTCTTCTAGAACTTCAAAGATTTCACAGCCCTCTATCTTGATGGATCAGTCAAGAATTATGTTTCCAGTTACTGTCCCGAGACAGACACTGCCAACTGTATCATCAACCGATGCTTTAGAAACCAAGGTAACAATTGGTGGCACCGCAGCTTCCAAAAGGAAAAGAAAAGCATGGTCAGAGGAAGAGGACAATTTGCTACGGGATGCTGTTCAGAAATGGGGTGAAGGGAATTGGGCAACCATGGCAAAAGGAGACAGCTTTCCTATTAAAAGAAGTGCAACACAATTGTCTCAGGTGTTTTTTCAATCCTAAAAGTTTGTGAATTACGTGGCATTCTCCACTGTCATTATATCATTTATTTATCAGCAATTCAGCATGTACACGTATTATGTATATTTCATGTAAGTGTTTGGTTGCTTAGTGGTCATTGCCCTATAACAGTACCCTTTCGCAATTAGAATGAACTATAGAAATTCTTACATCCTGCGTTATATAACCATATGTAGTTTATTTAATCTTTGGCCTAGAATGTCGCCAAGATTTATTATATGTACACTATATACTATCCATTACATTTGCCTACCAGCCTGATTTTCCCTTAAATTCAAGACAGATAAGTTAAATCACTTAATGCTCATTCTCTTTGTGGTTGATACTTTTAAAATAGTCAATTTGCTAACCATGTATATTTATCAAAATTCATTCTGGTTTATGTCATCATGCTGATTAATAAGTTAGACAATGGTGGCAGACATTATTTAAAGTTAATTACTGACAGGAGGTCACGATCCATGTTTTCCTATAGATTGATTGCTATGTTGACTTGGATGCTAATAAGTTGTCGTATTATGTGATTTTTCTCTTCTAACATGGCAGCCTTGGCAGATCTATACCAGTCAGATCTATTATTGGGGGAATTTACTTTAGCTTGTGTGCAGCTATTGTAGTTGTGCCGGTTGAGGCTGACCATATTTAGTGTACATCTGTACACTGTGTTATGTTATCTCTTCCTTGATTCTAAAAGGATGAAAGAAAAATCATCAGTTGAAAAACAAGTATGTGTTAATGCGTGCACAGTGCTTGTGATTCTGTAAATATTATATTTTACTGGAATCTGATGACTGATGGTCCTAAATTTATTTTAAACCGTTGTCATCTAGTCAGGTCAGGATGCCTGGGTATCACCCAGTTCTCCCGGATTCAAATCCCGGCAACGGAGTTTTACATGTACAAAATGTGTAATCTGTGATGGTTTAGGTCATAGTAAAATGAGTATATGTTTTGCGTTTAGTTTCGCAAGTACAATTTTTTGTACCCGTTGTTTTTGTTTCCATTTTACCTTTACTTTTAATTGACTATTAATACTACACGTTGTCATGGTCTATCCAAATACTCAGAGGTGGAGCGCTTTACGAAAGAAAGATGGCAGTGCCAATCCAGGATCCTCCGCGACCACTTTGACCACCAACACACAATATACTGCTGAACAGTTGGCAACTCGTCACTCCTTAAATTTAGCCCTTGACATGCCATTCAAAAAGTTAACTGCTCCTGGAGTGACTGATCCTGGTAATTGTCATTTTACTCTCCTTATTTTAATTTATTTTCATATTAATTCAATTCCAGAATTTGCTAGCTGTATTTATTTATCGTTTCTTTCTTTTCTTTTTCACATGAAGTCTCTGTCTAACTACCGACCGAGTCTCAGGTTAACTTTATGTTATATTGGCTCTATTTGATGATTTTCTTCTCTAGACTTGGGAATAGGCTGTTAGTAGTTAGTAATTAAAGGTACAATCAGTACAAAAATATTATATCCCTAACCATTGAAAGAGATTTGAGGGAAAAGGCTAAGTTGTTGTTGCCATGGATTGTATCTAAGGATTTTGTTATCGGTAATATGAAAGCCCAATTATAAGAAAACATCGAATGAGCACATTGCTGTCACCATCCTGGAGATCTTTTCTTGCAGTTCATTGCAGGGGTTTTAATGCCTTGGTGAATTTCCCATTCTCTGAATTCCATCAAATAGTAATACTTTTTAACTGTAGTCTGTGCTCTTTGCTACAGATTATTATTGTTTTGATGGCTTTGAAGTTTTTCTCTAAACTTAAGTATTCAATTTAGTTAACAGCTACTAAAGGAATTTTATACCTAATTAGGCAAGTAAAGTTAAATGTTGGCTCATAAATCTTCTGGAAATGTGTTGTTTATAAGTCATTTATCTATTACTTTAGTGGAAATCTGAATAACTTGTATGGTTGCAGGTAGGACATCCACGTCAAATAAAAATCAAGTGCAGCCTCGTAATACGGCGCAAGTCTCCACAATTCATAGTTCTGTACCACCTCAACGTCCGTCCCAACAAGCTTGTGGTTCCCCTACGAAACCCAAACTGGCCTCTGAAAATTCAGTCTCAAAGTGTAATGCAATGTCAGCTCGTGAGTCAAAACCTGCCATTGTTCATTCTGGAGTACAAACACAAACTGCTTCGCGAACAAATGCTGCGCCACAATTGATGGTTTCTCAAGCGAAAAATGTGGCACATACTGTTCCTTCTGGCAGCACTTTGACAAAGACACCCATTTCTGCTGGTTTGCATCAAAAGATTCGTTCAAATGTGCCTGCTGGTAGTTCTTTGACAAAGACACCCATTTGTACTGGTTTGGCTCCTGTTCAGCCAAATGTAAATGTACCTGACGGTAGGTCTTTCTCAAGGACACCCATTTCTGCTGGTTTGCCTTCTAACCAAAAGGTTCATTCAAATGTGCATGTTGGTAGTTCTTTGACGAAGACACCCGTTTCTGCTGGTTTGCCTTCTAACCAAAAGGTTTATTCAAACGTGCCTGCCGCTAGTTCTTTGACGAAGACACCCAATTCTGCCGGTTTGCCTTCTGACCCAAAGGTTCATTCAAATGTAGCTGTCGGTAGTTCTTTGACAAAGACACCCATTTCGGCTGGTTTGCCTTCTAGCCAAAAGGTTCATTCAAATGTACTTGCTGGTAGTTCTTTGACAAAGCCACCCATATCTGTTGGTTTGCCTTCTGACCCAAAGGTTCATTCAAATGTGTCTACTGGTAGTTCTTTGACAAAGACACCCATTTCTGCTGGTTTGCCTTCTAACCAAAAGGTTCATTCAAATGTGCCCACCATTAATTCTTTGACAAAGACACCCATTTCTTCTGGTTTGCTTTCCAACCAAAAGGTTCATTTAAATGTGTCTGCCGGTAATTCTTTGACGAATACACCCGTTTCTGCTGGTTTGCCTTCTAATCAAAAGGCTCATTCAAACGTGCCTGCCGGAAGTTCTTTGACGAAGACGCCCATTTCTGTTGGTTTGCCTTCTAACCAAAAGGCTCATTCAAACGTGCCTGCCGGAAGTTCTTTGACGAAGACGCCCATTTCTGTTGGTTTGCCTTCTGACAAAAAGGTTCATGTAAATGTGCATGTTGCTAGTTCTCTGACAAAGACACCCATTTCTGCTAGTTTGCCTTCTAACCAAAAGGTCCATTCAAATGTACCTGTCAGTAATTCTTTGACTAAGACATCCATTTCTTCTGGCTTGTCTTCTGACAAAAAGGTTCATTCAAATGCACCTGTTGCTAGTTCTCTGACAAAGACACCCATTTATGCTGGTTTGCCTTCGGACCCAAAGGTTCATTCAAACGTGCCTGCTGGTAATTCTTTGACAAAGACACCCATTTCGGCTGGTTTGCCTTCTGACCCAAAGATTCATTCAAATGTGCCTGCTGGTAATTCTGTGACAAAGACACCCATTTCCGCTGGTTTGCCTTCCGACTCAAAAGTTCATTCAAATGTGCCTGCTGGTAATTCTGTGACAAAGACACCCATTTCGGCTGGTTTGCCTTCCGACCCAAAGGTTCATCCAAATGTGCCTGCTGGTAATACTTTGACAAAGACACCCATTTCTGCTGGTTTTCCTTCGGACCCAAAGGTTCATTCAAATGTGCCTGCTGGTAATTCTTTGACAAAGACACCCATTTCCGCTGGTTTGCCTTCGGACCCAAAAGTTCATTCAAATGTGCCTGTTGGTAATTCTTTGACTAAGACACCCATTTCTGCTTGTTTGCCTTCTGACCCAAAGGTTCATTCAAATGTGGCTGCTGGCAATTCTTTGACAAAGACACCCATTTCCGCGGGTTTGCCTTCTGACCAAAAGGTTTATTCCAACGTGCCTTATTAATTTGTTACATCATGCAGTTAGTATGTCAAATATTTGTCTCCCTAATAAGTGGAGAGTTTTTTGCTTATTGTTTGTGTGTATTGTCTCAACAGGATAAACATGTTACCTCTGTGAAAGAAGAGGAAAAAAGACTCGCTGAGCCTGGCTCCACACCAAAAGAGAATGTGAAAGAAGAGGAAGCTTCTACATCTACTACTGAGGGCCAGGTAAATAGCAAACTGGATAAGGCGAGGCTAGATTTAGATCAAGCTAAAAGCATGCCCAGTGTGAAAGTTTTGGAACACAAAGCAGTGCCTCAAAATCCTGTAGGGTGTGAAGAGCGAGGAAGTGTTAAGAATTCAAATTTTACCCCCAACAAAGCCACTGAGAATGGAAATGACAATTTGAATAAGGAAAGTCAAAATCTAAATCAAGACAAAACAAGTTCTGTTAATGAAAACTCTCAGCATCAGAACTTGAAAGAGAAACTCGTAAATTTGCCAAAAAAAGATGAATGCCGTCAAGGGTTGGAAGTGCCGTGATAGTAGAAATTGAACACAGGTAGTGGTATATGGTATCTAGTGGATTTTGGGCAAATGCATACTGCCGACATTATTACTTTGCAATTGCTTTCCTTCTTTCTAAATTATGGATTGGTTTCTTGCAATTTTTACAGCATGAGTGGTAAAAAGATTTTTGTAGAAAATGTCTCCTTCACAGTTATCTAAGGGTAAACAGTAAAGGGTACTCCAATACTCGCTACTCCCTCTGCCTCTTTTTAAAAGACTTTTACAAAAATCACCGGTATTATGAAAGTCTTATATCTAAGGACAATTTTTTTGAAAATGGTATTATAATTAGGGATGGAGGGAGTAGATTTCTTTTTAGTTTTTTTTTCCTTCTTTAAACAGTTTTCTCGTGAAACTCAAATATCACTAATCAGTGATATAATATGGCGTCTATTAGGCTACTAATAAGATAAAAAAATAAATGACTTATTGTACTTTTTGAATAATTAACAACAATATTGTTAGATAATGTATGTTATTTTTGACTTCATATAAAATAAATTTATATATCCAATTGAAAATGTATTTGATCATATCAAGTCGAATTATTTAAGGAAAGCAATTCAAACTGAATCAAATTGTAGGTTGTTTCATATTTCGTTTTGATGACTTTTTTGTCGTTAAATTGATTTAAACAAGGCTTTAATATGTGTTTTGTCCCTGCAATTAGGGGGCATTTAAAAATCGGTCTCTGTAATCGTTAATCCTAGCAAATTACCTTGCAAAGTTTAATCATTTAAAATTTCGTCCCTTAACCGAAGGTAAAATATTTTTAATTTAATTGTATTTTGTCTCCATGGTTGCACAAATATGAGATTTTAGTATATGTTTCTTTTTGTTAGGTACATGAAGTTTTAATTTCACCAATAAAGTCTTCATATAGTCGAAAACTAATTAAATACTAGTATTAGGAAAATCCACTATCGGAAGCATACTTCTGGTAAAAAGTTGCGTTAACATAAAAATGCGGTGATGTAATTCTTTGCTACCAATGTAGAAAATGAGATTAAAACACAATTTTTCAAATGACATAAAATCGAAATATTTCTAGAAAAGGTAAATATCACCTTACAAACTGTGGAATCAATGTAATGTGACCTTTGAAGTATATGTATGCAAATGTTTGCATGAATATTAAATATCTCCATTGAAATCAAGATACAATCATTTCTATACTCTCTAAACAACTACATAGACACATGCAATGCAAATGCTGACATGCTAAAAGTTTGTATATCAAAACATTCTCACTATTCAAAGCATAACTAATCTCAAAAGAAGAATAAAAAAATCAAATTCAGAATCTATCATTAATTAAAGCGACATTAATGACTACTTTACTACTGTTCCCTTGGAGGTTTGAATATCTCTTGAGGATACAAGATCAAATTCTTACCATTAAACTGACACCTCATTGATAGACTACATATACAGAAAGATCTATATAGGGGCATCATTAGCTTCTGCTAGATCACTGTATTGTCTCTGTAGTGCTGGATTTACACATGCAAACATTGATTGCCTTTGTTTCTTCAACTTGATTCCGAATAAGAAAGACCTCAAAGGCATTCTAGCGCGGCTCGTGGAATTTTTCATGTGATCGTGATTGCTATCTCCCATTGCTTGATTCAATTCTTCAAGTACTTTTTCAACTTCATTTTTAAGTCCTTTTACATAACTCAAACCTTGTTGTAGTTCACTAGAAACCTTGTTGATTTCTTGTTTCATGTTGAGAACTTCGCCTTGAAACTTTGCAGCTTGATGCTCACTAAGTTCTGCTCTTTTTGACGATGAATCTGGATTCGCAGCACTTGCTATTTCATCTTGTAAGCTACAGAATGACGGATGTCTAGCTTGTAAATCATCCTGCAACACTTCATTGTGTTCTAACCATAATGATAACTCAGTTCTTATTTCTCTCAAATGTCTAAATATTGGCTTTATTTCTGATTGTATAGCTTTTGATAAGTTCTTGTTATCTGACAAATTGTTATTCTGCTTTATTTTTCTTAGTTCTGCTTTTAAGTCCTGTAATGATTGTTGGAACTTCTGAATTTGATGAACTGAAGTGCTAAACCTCAACCAGAATTCTAAATTCTCCTCAAGCAAACCATCGATTTCGAAGCGAAATTTCTTTTCTATCAGTGAAAGGGAATGGTGTTTGTCAATTTGTTTTTCTCTCACCACAATAAATCTTGTCTTTCCAATTGATGGCATATCGATATTTTCGGTGTTTTCAACGTGTTGGTGTTGATCTTCAAAAGAAGTACTAGCTATATCTGAAGGTGGAATTTCAGTACCCTCCCTGTTATCTCCTTGAACCGCGTTTTCAAGAGGCGCTTCTTCGGTTAGAGTGGCGTGAGGACTTTCATCCGGATTTGTTTCTGAACAGGTAAGCTTATTTTGTAAAATGTTTATCTCTTCATCCTTAGTGGCAACTACATTCTTCAGTTCCCTTACCTGCAGATATGCATAATGCATATCTAATTAGTTTTATGGTGACTCGAAACCTACTTAGTCGACTTTAGCAAGATTATCATATAAACTTTCACTAGATTTGTTATGAAGTTGCATTGTAAATAACATGATACGTATTTAAGTAATTATAAGTAATCAATCAAAAAATTATACCTACATGTCAAATTTGTTAAACTTATGGATCTTTTAGTTTGACTTTACATGTTAAGAATGAATTTAATCATAAAGCAACATATTTACCTTAAGTGCCAATTCAAAAATGCTGTTTCGATTTTTATTCTCCACATCGTTGAGCTTGCCCGTTACATCGTTATAGTTTTTTAAAACTGATGTGTACTCCTCCAACATAATCTTTTCTCTGTCATCTGATCCATTTACAAACATTTGATTCAATTTAGTTTGATCTTTTTCCTCCTTAGTTTCCAGATCAAGTGATTCAACTTTAGCATTACTCGTCGTCTCAGAGATATCATCCTTATCCTGTTGTGTTAGCTCTTGCACACCTGCAGTCCTAAAATCAATATTTTCCTTCAATCTAGACTTAACATCTTCATTTACGACTTCACCGATATTTTCAGCATGATCTTTCTTGACATCATTCATGATTGCTAAATTATTAGTAGACAATTCATCTACATGTTTTTCAAAATCCTTACTTAGTTTTCCATTAGAAAAACTAGTACTCTTGTTAAGTACCAAATTCTCCGCTTCCTCATCTAGTTTCACATTTTTCAATCTTCCTGAAAGATGCTCAAGATTAAAATTAGCCTCATGAAAGTGTGTTTTGAGGCTGTTATCTTGCTTTTCGACACTTTTGTTGAGAGTTTTAACTCTCTTCAACTCCTCTTCCAATTCTTTCATCCTCTTGTTACTATTTTCTGAATCTTCAATCAACATTTCCTTATCCTCTTCTAAGCTTTGTATATTTGTTTGAAGTTCATCTGCTTCTGATTTTAGTCTCTTCACCAATCCATTCTGAGAAGTAACTGCCGTTTCCAAAGTAACAACCTTACTTACAAGCTCATCGATCATCTCAACAATTTCTGTCATAGTAAGCGAGTTTCCCGAATCTTCCTCAAGCTTTTCCTCAATCCTCTCTTGCAACACCCCAATATCATGTTCAAGCATATCTTTTTCAAAGCTAGCTATCTCTTCTTCATCTTTACTTTTTGTTTCTGTTTTTTCATCTCCCTGATTTGTTTGCTTGGAAATTAAGTTACCTCTAAGGTTTTCAAATTTGTGATGAACTTCCTTAAACTTTTGGTATGCTTCTCTAGCTTCCTCAGACGATTGTGATTGTAACTCTTTCAACTTATTTAGGGTTTCTTTACATGAATTTAACGCCGTGGCTGCCATTAAAGCTCGTGCGTCATTGTCTTCAATTACTGTACTAATACTAAACTCATCTTGCAAACTGCAAACTCTTTTTTGCATTCCTGTAACTTTGTCTTCAATTTCCCAATATTTTTCATAGGAATGTTCATACAAACTCCTTACAAACTCTTTCTCAGTTTGCAATGCCAAAATTTCTTTCTGAAGCTTGTCTATTTCAGCCAATGCTTCAACCTTACTCAAACCTGAACATTGAATTGTTGGACTTGAAACGGATTTTTCCGCGCTGACACTTCTTCTATGTGCTCCTTTTCTTGATAGCAACATAGACGGACTTCGAAAATCCTTCTTTGGGATACTTGGAGGTTTAGGGATGTTGCGTTGTTTTTCTGTTTGGTTATTAGGGTTAGGAGGTAATGAATTAGTTTCAGGGACACTTTCTTCATCTTCATCTTCGTCTATTCTATAATGGACTTGTTCAGGAAAAACGGTGGCAATTGTGCGGTTCGCACTTTGTAGCTCCTTTGATAGATGATCATATTTCTCTGCTAATCCTCTATATGCTCTAAAGGCTTCTTCCACAAAATTTATCAGTTCTGGTCTTTTCCTATAGTACATTTCCGCCCTTTGAGCAAATGAGTCCCCGTTATCATCAATGATTTTAAGAGCCTCAGCCACTATCTCCTCCATATCTGCTAAATATTTGTTTGACATTAAATATTTGTTATTCTTCATGCTATTGCTATATAACATGATTTTCAGATTATTTTGACACATTTATCTGTTTCCGTACATTATGAATCAATTTGTTTTATTTCTTTAGAATCCAATTATATATCTAAACACTGTATTCTGTTATATAGATGTATATCATGTACTACTAAAAAAATGGTAAACAACTAATAAAAAATGAAAGTATTGTCCTGTAAATACAACTCAAATGGTAAAAGCTGGAACATTTGATATGATGAGACACATGTTCAAACCCGCAATAAAAATAAAAATAAAAATAATGACAAAAAAATACTACATTTGTTTAATTGATTCGATGGAATTAATGATAATGGATTACAACCTTAGCAGACATAAAAATGATATTCAAACCATGATGAAATGTTATGCAGCAAAAAACATACATACCTTGGAGACTTTGTTCCAGCCATTTTGATTGTTTTGTCCTAATGTGGCTAACCCACCACCATGAATATGCATTGGTTGCTGCTCTTCGCAACATATTTATCCTATGTTTTTACAATCATACACATTGAGGTAAAATCTTGATTAGCAATTATGAAGATAAATAAAACCAACAAGGTAACACAGAGATAACAAACACATGTAATTTTAATGATATGGTGGTTAAAAAATCTTGTTCAAAAGTAAAACGAATTTTTATGACAATGCCTTCTTGTGGGGTAGATATGAAGAGGAGGATACTTCGCCACAATCATAGGTGTGTGTTGCATTAGATTTTTTTAGAACCAAAAAATTTGGAGGGCTTTTTGTCATAATTTTTTTTTTCCATTAGAGGCATTATATACAACGGTTCGAAATTTATAATTTGCTTGTTTGGATTTAATTAATATTTTTTACGTAAATCTTTTTATTTAATTATAAAAAAATGTAAACATGAATATTAAATCCTACAATAACCAGTCACAATGTGAAAATTTTGTTTGTTTGTCGTCATTTGGAAAGATGGTTAAACAATCTCCTCAACATTTTAGTCTAGAATTGCCCAATTGTTAGATTTTTATATGTAAATTCTATTTTATTCCAAAAAATAATAATCCATTGTAAATCTCATCAAAGTTGGCAATTCCCCCTAAACCTACAAAGTTGTCCTACCTTAACTAACAAGTTTGGTTATTTTAAACACTTTTTGAAAATAATTTCAATAAAAAATTGAGAAAAAATTAAAAATGTCATTCTTGTGGAACAATGCACTACAAGATCAAATCACGTCCAAATAAATGAATCCTAATTCAACATAAAAGTGAATTAATGTTTGATTTTTTAAAAATAAAAACCAAAAATATATTTTCTACGGTAAAATTACGTCTTAAAAAAAACAATTATTTAACAAGGACGATTTCATTTTATTACTTATAAGTTATAATGATCTAGCAACAAAGTTGCAATCTTGATGTAATCACTATTCATTGAAACGACTGAATCCAAATCTCTGGCAAGTGGTTTAGCAGAATCCTTAAACCACCTTCGTGATTTGATTGCTTAAGGATCAATGAAAATGGTCTAAACCTAAACATAATAACAATAGAGAAGAGAAGTATGCATTTCTATACATGCTACAGACAAAAAAATGCAATGTTTTCCCCAACTACCATCAGGTTATACGCATTTTTTATATAATTTGTTTAATTATATACAAATCTAAGTACATGATTGATATAATATATTATGAAAAATTTCATATGTACAAATATATTTACAATAAAGAATATCTAGCTCATTCCATTGAACATGTATTCATCTTAATCCATATCTTTCCTTCACTTTTTGCAATGTTGAGATCTCAGAACAGAAGTGGTGCATCATTCTCAGACAGAACTATAGCAAAAATACTTCTTTACTAATGACCACATAAGCTCCTTATAGGATTTGGATTAGGCTAAACCCATAGTTAAGCAATCTTATAATCCGTTCAGAGGCTCCGCCACAATGCAGAGACCTAAATAGAAATATATTTACATCATGTATTATGAAGTGAAGATATCCAACTTTCCACATATTTCTTGCTCTCTGCAGACAAACAAAGGAACCATACACATTAACATTTTTGCCACAAGAAAAAAATAAAACAAAACAGAAAGCACCAAATTTATTTCTAACAAAAACATTAACACTTTATTTAGCAATCCAATTTATTTCTATATCAATCTTAGTGGTTTAGTTTAGCCTATAGTTTTATTTGGTCTTCCTCTACCTCTCAGGATCTAAATATAAGATTATCCTCCATTTGGTTTACTCCTCTTACATGTGCTTCTAATGTCTCCTTCATGCATGTCCAAACCACCTAAGATGAGATTTTATCACCTTCTCTACGAAATTAGTATCGCATAAGCAAATTCCACCATCAATTAAAAGCGTGCGACATTTGAATACTATTACATATTTAACCTAATGTTAACTCTGAACTAGTGTATACCATAATTTAATTTCAATGGTCTTTTAAATAGAAAATAATGTCTAAGTATCCGGTTGTTAACAGAGCAAAGCAAACTTCGCGAAAAAAGTGCTCTTACCATCTGAGAAGTTCCCAACATTGCTTAGTAAGTTGCTTTTAGGACCCTCCTCCAACAACATGGCACCGTAATTGTATCCATAGCAAGGAACAAGCACAGCAAAACTGTTATCTGTTTCATGACTTTCGTCATTATCATTAGAGAATCCGGTTCCATGAGGCTCCAACCAGCCAATAGACCAATCAGAATCAACAGATTCAGCGTCAGAATCATCGAATCCACCATCAGACGGAACGATAACAAAATCACATTCCTTATCAATTTTCGCCTCTTCCCTACTATGTCGTTGGTCCTTCACCTTTCTTGAAGTGGAAGTCACAATTTCCGCATTAACAAATGGAAATCTCAAAACATTTGATTCCCTCGTAACAGAATCAGCTGAAGAATTTATTGAACACCCATTTGAGGTTTTTGGCTTTTGATGTGTTCTACTCGACAACCACCACGGAAGATAGGAAAATGCCGCATCCATTTACTTGTGTGGTATCGATTTTTCAGAAGGGAGAATGTTTGCATAGATTCTTCTCAAACCAGCAATAATCTCTAGTAAGTTGCGAACCTATCAAAGCAAATTACTCATCAAATACAACTCAACAAAGGAAAGAAACAAGCCAACTAAAATTGCAATAAATTAAAAGTGATGACGTTGCTGACAACTAAAAATTAGCAATCAAATTCAGAAAAAAGTAATATTAGTGTTGGATTTCAAGCATAAGAGCAAATACAGTTCATTGTTACAAGGCATAAACTTGTTCTTTTAGGGTATTTTCTATTTTCTACCACCAAAATAGATAGATATAACAGGTCATAGTCAACAAAAAAATCTTAAAATAAACATTTCTCCTAAAAATTATATATATACACCGAATAAACACAATAATTTTCATAAAAACCAGTATCAAATGCAACATGAATTATTGACTTTAAAACTATTGCAAACCTTGAAATAGCTAATAATATCGTTTTTTTAAATACGGCTAATATCTAATACTTATAAAATATGCATACGATAATATGGATTATATCCTTCCAAAAAAAAATGAATTATATGACAATATTAGTGATAAAACAATCATTGATTGAATATGCTTAGTTTGATTATCCAATTTAACAAACAAAAAATGAATGTAACTATGTTTTGTCGGCAGAAACAACGAACAATTTGAAACAAAAGAAATTGAAAGCTGAAAGAACAATTAGAATTTAAGAAGAAAATTCAGAGCTGATATTTAAGAAAAAATGTAGATTGTTATTAAATAGCTTATAAAAATGGAATAAGTTAGTGTGTCTTTGAAGGTTTCTATTAGAAGAATGAAAAGGAAAGCCTAGCTAGCTACCTTGTATCACACGGAACGATGTAATATGGCTTTATGGGCAAGGTATGAAAGGGAGTGCACGAATTTGCAATCACCTTTCAGATACCGTTGGATTATTCCTAATAATCACACGTGCCACTTGGGGAACCTTTTATTGGTCGAGCCATTCTACTTGATGTGTTTAGACAAAGCAAGTCTTAATTAACGAGAATTGCTTTAGGCAGCTTGGATAGTAACTTTCAATTGACTTTTTTTAATGAGATGGTAACTTTCAATAAGTTTATTTGAGAGGTTAGAAGAACAATCCAATGGTCACATAGAGCATAATAGATCTAAGAAAGTTCATGTATTTTGTCTGAATTTTGAATTAAATATATCAATTTTCTTTGACACATTTTTAGAGCACCTTCAGCGGCTTCTTTTTCATGTTGGTATGTCAGGTGTAACATCAAATATGAGTTTTTTTATGTCAAAAATCATGCAAGGAGTTCGACAGTTGTAGAATCGTTACTTCAAATAGTAACGTTACTTTGAATCAAAAATAATAACAATTGTACGGTTCCTAACAATGGACAGACATGAGTATAAATTTTTAATATTACTTTTTGTTACTATCAATATAATAATAATATGTGATGTAAATTTGTGGGACCTAATATGTGTTTTCTTAGATACACCATTGAAGTCAAAAAATAAATGAGTTACTTTAAGATGATATGTCACAATGGGACCCACAAAATCACCATTTATAGAGTTCATCATTGAAGGTGCTCTTACTTATTAATAGGATTGGAGGGAGGATGTGGCATCTCCCACATACACCACACTATTGCAATGACATGATTTGTTTATAACTGAAAAATTATATAAACTTAATTTGACTGATTTTCAATTTTTCAATTTTTTTACATCATTAAGAATGGAACATGGGAATGTTGAGAATATTAAGGAAATATCCCTTTTGTGTTCAGTTGACATTGGGTTGTGCCATGCATTGATATGAGTGTCTGATTGATGGATAATATCGACTTTGTGTTTGACTCGAAGAAAGTGATAATATCCAAATTGCACGAGAGCATTTTGTACATATCTTAAGGTTGGCCAAAGAAACTTGGTTGAAAGAAAGATAATATTGAAAGATCACATTAAAATAAACTAAAAATAATTCAAGTTTAACTTACATTTGCCGTTAATTTAATAATCTGTCCTTATACATTTAGGATTTGATTTGTATATCAATCAAATTATGTCATGAAGATATTTGTGAAGATATTTTATAATCAAATTATATAGTTGACTGGATATATCAGTTGAACTCTAATTTTATTAGATAAATCACAAATTACATTTATAAACTATTTCAAAGACTCATATAAGTATTTATTTATGATATAAATAGACATAGATGAGTTATTTTTAAATGATATTTTCTTGGAGGAATTTTTAAATGATATTTTAATCTGTAAGAAATTATCAACATATTTTTTAAGACATTAATTAATATAAACTCAATTTAAACACGTAAAAGAAATTAAATCAACAAGTTGATCACAAAAATCTACGAAATGATTGAACTTTTAATATAATATTATTATGAGTGAGATTTAACTATTTGTTGAAGGATAGTGAGATTTAACTATTAACTATGATTGCTTGAGCAGCAATAATGGATTAATGATTATCATTAGAGACAAATGACTTTAAATAAGTTTACACCATCAGTATCTCATGGGTTTTATTTTTTGGTTTGAATACACTTTTAGTTTCTCTATTTTGTCTGAAACAAAATTTTAATTTTTTGATTTCAAAATTTAGTGTTTTTTTTTTTAGATATACGAAATGACAAAGCTATTGTAAACTCACACATACAAGTGGAAGTACCGGGGTTCGAACCCTGATTATGACGTCCAACCTAACGATTTCAGTATTTTATCAGTTAAGTTAGGACTCGTGGACCAAAATTTGGGTTTTTAATACCCGATTTCACATATTGTAGCGATTTCATTTTTAATTTGGATATTTTAATGCAGAAATTTGTGATTTTTTATCTCAAGTGATAATTGTTTGCATGTTTATAGATATAAATCAAAGCCAAAAATCATGTTTTGGATCAAAATTGTGACAATGTATGAAACCAAAGGACAAAAGCTGAAATTATAAATAGACGACTGCAATCTTCTTTCAATTAAAATAGAGGTTCAAAAGTGAAGACAACTACAATCATGTTTCTATTTATCAAAAGTAAGGTCGCAAAACAAATATCATAATAAAACTTATCTAAAAGTTTAGACATACAATAAATTGCCAAATTCGAGGTGATTGATAGAGTTATACCAATGTCATTTACCACCGGCTTGCAATCCAGCTCAATTGAGAATTTTTTATAATCCCAACTCAGCAAGCCAAATGATGTCTTCCTTCAAACCAATTACTTCTGCATCCATCGGAGGAGGCGTACTGCCTTCAAACCAACAAATGGGCGTATGACCTCGTACAATATTTCTCTTCAACTATATACTCCTAGAATTTCAATCAATTTTAACTCTTATTGAACAAGGTCTAGCATAAACTAATTTGTGTATCTACCAACAAAAAAAAAAAACTAATTTGTCCAAATTTGTTTCTTTCAAAACCTCGATTTGAATCAATTTTAATTTGGCAAATAACTCTTATTCTTTTAACTTTTCTACTGCTATCTCTCCAGTCTAATTCATTCATTCCATTCGTGGCTGTTTATAAAGAGTTGGATTAATCCAACGACACCAGAAAATCCCTTTCCCCATTTAAAAGAACACAACACACTCACTCTTACTGAGAACGCACTTATTTCGGCAAAAACCCTGAAAGAAAATTTGTCATCCATGGTTTTCTCTTCAGCTCTCTCTTCTTCTTTTACACTACCTTCTCCACTCCGCACCCACTCCCTTTCCAGTTCCACCACCTTAACATCTCGATCCTCCACTTTCCCTAACCGCAAATTCATCCAAACCCGAATGCAAGCCCAAACCACCAACAATGCTGCTAAACCCAAAGAAGCTAAACTTTGGGGTGGAAGATTCGAAGAAGGCGTCACCGACGCCGTCGAACGATTCACTGAATCCGTCTCTTATGATAAACAGTTATTCAAACATGACATTAGAGGAAGTATTGCTCATGCATCCATGCTCGCTAAACAGGTACTCTTTTTATTTATTTTACTCTTTAATTATTCAATGCATGTTTTTTTCTAATTCAGTTTGTGTGTTTTTTAGGGTTTGATCAGTACTAGTGATAGGGATTCTATTATTAAAGGTTTGGGAGAGATTCAGAAGAGAATTGAGAGTGGTGAATTTAATTGGAGAGCTGATAGAGAGGATGTTCATATGAATATTGAAGCTGCGCTTACTGATTTGATTGGTGAACCTGCTAAGAAGTTACATACTTCGAGAAGTAGAAACGATCAAGTTGTTACTGATTTACGACTTTGGTGTCGTGATGCTATTGATAAGATCTTAGCAAGTATAAAACAACTTCAAGTTTCGCTTCTTCAGCTGGCTTTGAACAATCAGGGTCTTATTGTTCCTGGTTATACTCATTTGCAGCGTGCGCAACCTGTTTTGCTACAGCACCTTCTGCTTGCTTACGTTGAAGAGGTTTGCTCTATAATTTAATTGAATGTTAATGGAAAAGTATGGATTTGATGTCTCTAAAATGAGCTGTTCCATTTTCGGTTAAATATTCTGAAGCTTTGATGTTCTAACACCTCATAGATTTGTTATTCATGTGCATGTTTATTTTACCTAATAGAGTTAATTGTCTACTTTAGAGGAGTTGAATCTTAACATCATTTTTGTTGACTTGTTGTGAAAGAAGTACATACTTTCCAGTTTATTCATTCACTTGTGGAGTACGCCGTTTTGGTTTGAGATCATTTAGTTTTATCGACCCTTCTTGCAGATTGAGCGTGATGCTGGGCGCTTGATTGATTGTAGAGCTAGGATGAATTTTTGTCCTTTAGGGGCTTGTGCGTTGGCTGGTACAGGGCTTCCTATTGACCGATTCATGACATCTGATGCATTGGGATTTACAGCTCCAATGAGGAATAGGTATCTTACTTTTTACTGGTTTGAAATTGATCCATTTAGTTGGACCCGGCATGGGATTAATGTTAAGAATGTTCACGTTTTTTTCTTGGATAACTGATTACATGTTGTCATATTGAATAGTATCGATGCAGTTTCTGACCGAGATTTCCTACTGGAGTTTCTCTCTGTTAATGCCATCACAGCAGTGCACCTTTCTCGACTTGGTGAAGAATGGGTACTGTGGGCTTCAGAGGAATTTGGATTTATCACCCCAAGTGATTCTGTTTCAACAGGAAGCAGTATAATGCCTCAGAAAAAGAATCCTGATCCAATGGAACTTGTTCGTGGTAAGTCTGCCAGAGTCATAGGGGGTTTGGTCACTCTTCTCACATTGTGCAAAGGACTTCCACATGCTTACAATCGTGATTTGCAGGTAGTTAGATATTCAAAGCATACTGTTTAACTTTTCTTGCCTTGCGTGTTTTCTCTGCAGTTCTTGTATTCATTTTTGTTGTTGTTTAAGCATTATTTATTTGAGATTCATTAAAAATGGTTGCTTTTGGTTGTAAGTAGGAAGACAAAGAACCAGTGTTCGACAGTGTTAGAACTATTTTGGGAATGCTTGAGGTCTCATCAGAGTTTGCAATGAACATTACTTTCAATCGGGAAAGAATACAAAAGGCATTACCAGCTGGTTATCTTGACGCAACGACACTCGCTGATTATCTTGTTAAGAAGGTAATTCATATTGATTTAGCCTTCTCTGAGTAAGCATTCAGTTTGTAATAAAATTTATGATATGAAGTGAAAGCATGGTAATATCATTATGCACGCCACTGTCCAAGTTCAGATATGAACCAATCTCAAATCCCTGTCAATATAACCCAGTGCCGGCTGCCCTTGTAAATCTAAACTTTCAGTATTCAAGAAAACAAAATCGAACATCTTCTCCCTCTCATTCCCAAGAACCATTTGAATGAAGGAGATAGATGTATACTAAGTTTGATTATGGTCATTATTAGTCATCAGTTGTCAGATTACATGAGCCTATTATTACAATCTGTCCACTTTTAGAGGTTGTAGTCACTCGAAGACACAACATTGTATATGACAATATTTTATGGACTTTATTTATTGTTGTTAGTTTATTGTATCATTACATTTCAGGAATTGTTAGTTTATTATATGACAATTTTCTTACTTTTTTTCTTTCACATTCAGGGAGTGCCATTTAGAACATCTCATGATATAGCAGGAAAATCTGTTGCCTTGTGCACATCGAAGAATTGCCAACTGTTGGATTTGAGTCTTGATGAGCTGAGAAGTATAAATCCAGTCTTTGACAAGGATGTTTATGAATTTCTTGGAGTAGAAAATGCGATCCAGAAATTTATTTCTTATGGTTCCACCGGGTCTGCTTGTGTTGCCGACCAACTCGATTATTGGATGAAAAAGCTTGAAATTAAGTGAAGAGTATCCTAGCTGTCACTGGGGAAGCTGTTCTTTATGACCTGAAATAATAAACTTGTGTTTAGCATAGATCGTGCTGCATATTTGAATAGGTCAGGGTTACTGAATATTTGTCATTGTATGAATTTTAAATTTAGCCAGGGTTACTGAATGGGTAGTTTCAGAATCTCAAGAAGCATGCATGCCTTGAAGTCATGAGCTTCTTGCATCATGAGCTGTTGTACAGTAATTTCATCATCCAGCTAAACTTATGTAGCTTTTTATGAAGTAAAGTATTTGGATGGCTGTGTTGAGCAAAAAACAAACTTAAATAAAATCTTAAATTATATTTATATACTTAGCATTAATTAATTTAGTTACTACAATGGAGTCAAGCCTAATGGAATGAGTTAGTCTTTCACAATGCTGCGAATCAATCTAAATCCCAATTGGGAGAACTGTCTACATTTAGTGTTCAACGTTTCGAATACCTCAAGTGGAGGAAACTTCTTGAAAACCAAGAGTTAAATTGGCCTTCAAGTTCAACTGCAACAAGATAAGGAAGTTACTTGGCACCTGATATCCTTTCCAATCCCCAAGAGTGCAGTAATGTCTTCAATTTTTTTGCTATAAGAATTAAATTAGAGTCTCTTTATACTAAGTCATTAGCTTATGGATTGTGTTTGAAGCAACAACTCAATTCATTTATGACAGTGGAATCAATCAATTGTGGAGCACCTAACATATTTTAATAGAAAAAAATTGATGACTTGAAGAAAATTTGTGTGAGGAAAATAAAACTTTGCTCGACTCAAACTCTCTATGTAATGTCCTTTGAGCATTTTAAGGATGATCTTCAATGCAGAAAAGTACAAATTACTTTAGATGAAAAAGTTTAAAATTACGAGTACAAAAAACAGTTCAACACCATTATTAATTAGATGAAAAATATACTAACCATCAAAATTACAAGAGTTCAAAAAGTAGAGTTACACAGCATAATTAATTAGATGAAAAAAATCCCGATGAAAAACTCTTTAGGCCTTCCTCATTTTACAACATCTCATATTTAAGGATTTATTTCATCGCTTGTTTGAATCCAATGTGAGGGGATTATGTTCATCATCTCACCGTAAAAACTCATTAAGTTCTACGATTTAAGAACCAGGAAATCAACAACTTACAGAAAATCAACAAATTGACAGTTTTTTCGAGACAATGTACTAGTTATTGTATCCCAAATTTAAGCTCTCTAAGCTTAAATTTAAGCTCTCTATGATCACAACATAAATTAACATGTTTATGAGAAACATAATTTACTATGAATTATGTCGAATTTATAAAATTCTATTTTATGACAATCTGATTTTGAAACCACTCTCAAGATACTAAACAAGAGATCCAGAAAACACAAGAGATCCAAATTAACAATGTAAATCACACTCAACAATTCAGCATCAATATGAGTTTTCAAAAACCAGTAATAACAAATTAAATGATTCCTGTTATTTGTTTTATCCCCAGAAAAGAAGACTGGGTGTGAAAACGAGAAGTTAATCAAACAGTTATCTTCCTGTTGATCTTCTTAAATGACGAAAATCAGCTGCTTTTCTAATGGCAGTCGCCAAAAGCACTCTTTCCTAGCTGGTTTCATCACCTAGTTCAATCTCATTGATTTATTTCTCCGAGTTCCAATAATGTATGTTTCAATACTTCAGTTATTTTTCTGGAGTTGAGGACATCGGATCCTTGGTAACTAGCTGAATTACCGGCTTCCTGGTATTCTTTTTCCGGCCTTGCTTTTGAGCATCTAAATTACCCTGTAATCAAATTGTCACGTGGATTAGTGAGCAAGTTGGGAAAACTGCAGCATATTAAGCCAGATACCTTGATTTTACAGTATAGTAAATCTCAGCCAAGTTATTAAAAGAGGTGCTAAATGCAAGAAAGGATTTTTCTGGTGACTAAGATCAGAGTTATGGAATGAAGAATACCAGTGAGTTCTGGATGTCACATAATGGCTTCTTCTTTTTGGGCCCCTGGTTGTCTCTGCGACTGGCAGGTTTTTCAACAAGTGCAATCTGTAGTAGTTTGGCACATTCAGAAGCAATCACGCCTCCATCTTTATTCGTAGAGCATTCTGAATTCTTTGATTTAGGTAATTCGTTTTCTGCCACTGATTTCAGTGGTTCCCTATTTGTGCACTTAGAACCTGTGCAGCCACATGATGGTCCGCAGCTCCCACCAGTGGATCGGCATTGGCACTTTGTAGTTTTGCACAAGGACTTCTTACTGCAAGAACAGCAAAGCCCTTCACATGCTCTTTCTCTCTTAACACTCTTTTCAGTTGAACCGCTCATTCCAGGGATATCCAGTTTATTCTTGCCGTTACTTTCTTCAGAAAGAAGACGATCCAGGTCCTGCTGATTAGAATATGCCACGGTTTAATAAACAAGCAACCTATTTTACTTGTACTTCTTTAATAAATATATTTCTCCATAATAAATTACTCGTTTTAACTATGAATCGTATCTATTATACTAATACGCTTTTAATTTGATGTCAATGGTCCAAACCTGCTTCATTTCTCTGGAATCATGCTTCTCCTTCCGCAATTGCAATTCTTTAAGTAGACCACTAAGGTTGTTTACTTGTTCCTTTAAATCTTGAATATCATCAAAATCCTTCTCGGGGCTGTTAAGGTCTTCTTCCTGTGACTGAGACCTTGAAGTAACAAAAAAGGGAGATGAAACACAACATCAAATTAGAGTGATCTACTATGGTACTGCCAGCTCGTAGAAGTCAAGCAATACTGCAAAATATAAACGAGTAAAGTATCTACCTTGATTTTTCCTCCCTGTGCATCTCAACTTCTTCTTTCAGCTGTGCAATCTCTTCAGTCATCCTGACCATACAAGCGGTTAGAATAAAAGACTCTTAAATTTATATACAATTTATGCTGACGACGATACTCTTCTAAACAAGTTTGTGACATACAAAATTATACTGTCTATGCATACTGGTAAATATTAGCAATGTCATAAAACGAGAAATGGAAAAAATGTTTTTTCGAATTATATACTTAGAATACTTAAACTACTGATGTATTATGGAACCGGTGTTGAAGCTTTTGATCTATGGTATGATATTTGTTTATTTATGTTGAATTCAAGGTTTTGCTGGTAATTATTGGGCCACCAATAAGTGCCTCTTGAATAAATTTCTTCCCCACACCAATCAAATTCAGTTGCCTAAAAAACCAACCGTGCTAGCTAATAATACCTCAAACATTTGAGTAATGTAGAGCCAACTTGTTAAATTGAAGATAAATAAAGTGGCACCTCTAATCGAAGTCTCTAACAGAGTTTCCAAGAATATATAATATTCAACGTTAACAGTTTAAACCGAAATATACACAAACTTCAGCGTAATAAAATCATCCCAAAATCTAACACAGTTATGCTAACCTTTGTTAGTTCAAACAATAAAATAACCATTTCCACTGGTCAGCTTTTAAAAACCTGTGATGCTACTAATAGTTCTTGAAGTCTTGCAAAGTACATATTCCCACCCCAACATAAAGTTGCGTAAAAGATACATTTCAACATTGTAAAAAATGAAACTTACAGGTACACACAATTACCATCAGAAAAACAGCATTTAGCCATGCAAAATATACAGTTTACAGGTGAAGAAAGTGAATAAGAAATACTGATACCAAACCCACCAGAGATATGCATTACAATTAACAACAATTAAAAATATCAGCTCAGCAACAGAGTCTGTTGAAGACCTATGAAGGCTGGAAATAAGTATTAGGCAAGGAAGGGAATATCGGAGTGACATGAGACTTACTTTTCGATATTGGATTCATATTGAGAACATAACTTGTGCAACTGAGTGGTGACTTCAAGTTCGTGCTCAGCATCCTGCACCAGTCATTGTTTATACATTTTGATGTTAGGCCTACATGTAAATCAGGCTACTGCAATAAAACAGCAATCAAAACCATGCAATATACATTTCCAACAGAAACAGCCTTTGTCTTACTAATTAAGTCTTCAAAAAGGATAGAAAATAACATTTACATCATAGCTTAAACAGTAGAAACTTTCCATATAATATCAGTAGCATAATCATGATTGGACACATTCTCAAATACGGGCCACAAACCTTAACATGCCCTAGTAAAAGATACTATGACCAATGTTCGGCCAAAGTGGAAGAGAAACAAGGTATAAAAAAGACTCTTGAGCCAGTGACAGGAAAAATAACATCAACGTGTATGTTGTTTGATCTACATGCAGTCAACAATTACAATAGATTGAGAATTACCTGAATTACTTGACCATTTTTATTTTTGGAACCTACATGAGAAACGGCAAAGAAAGAAAGGAAATGAATGAATTTAACAGGCCAAACACGAGTTAAATAAATGAAAATTCAAACCAAACATGTATCAGATCTTCTTACCAGATGAACGATTTAATATAGCTTTTCGTGCTGCTATCATATCTCTTAGACGTTTAATTGCAGCAGAAGCTTCCTCGGTCTTTCGTTGCAATACCTGATTTAAGAGAAACAATGAGAGAAAAGTAATATGAATAAAAAAGGTAACAAGTGAATAAAAAAGGTCATAAAAAGCCTTGAATAAGATTCAACAAACGAACCATTTTAAGCGTCTGATTAGAAGTCCGCAAACTGTGAGCCTTTATTTCATTTCTTCTTCCCTCCTTTTTAAGCTGATTATTTAGAAACATATTTCCATAAGATAAATATACTGATAGCAGCACGAATTATACTAAAGGGATATATACTAGATACAAGTACAACAACTAGACTCAAATTATATCAATAAGATACTTGAGCACTGTTACACCATTAGTAAGATTTTTCTCAATCCAAGTTTCAATCATTGAATATCAGAAGTAAGAGAATGTTGAAAACATACCTGAAGAACTTCCTTTTCCAGTAAAGCCTTGCATAATCTGAATCGCACAGACTCTAACTTGATCTTACATTGCAGTTGAACCTATACGTAGACACATGTTGATAAAGAAGAATTGGCAAGAAATAAAGCTGTCCTAATACAAACAAAAAAGTATATTCATGTAAGCAATTTCACCTTCTGAGCTTTCAAACTCTGAATCTCATACTGCAACTGCTTTGTTGATTCATCAGTTTTTTTCCTATGAGTTGAAAATTGGGATTGAGATCCCAGTTTCTTCTTCAATTCAGATACCTGCAACAGCACGAGAGAAAAACACACATCACGGTCTTACTATAACATTTACCTTCACTCTACCAATGCGAACTAATGTTTACCTGATCTTCAAGTAAGTTCAGCTTCTGAAGATAATCTTTCTTAAGCTTCTCAACTCCATCATTAGAAGCTGAAGAATCATTCCCCTTTTGTTTCTTCAATTCCTCTATCTCAGTCTGCCAAATTACATAGCACCAATAAATAATCCCTCTTCTACGATTAATACTTAATTCTTACTATAAATTATTCGTTCATAGTAAATTAATTTTACAAAATCTTGAAATTAGCAATCTCAATCTCAGTATAGAAATCCCTAAATTAAGTCATTCCCTATGGAAAATTCAAAATGCTTCAATAAAAAACCTATAATGAAACTTTACACAAATACTGATGTTAATTAATCTCATATACTTGTAAGAAATGAAAATTAATCATTTATATAATAAATAAATAAATTAACACATACTTAAGCTAACAGCATTTTGAAATTACAAATCTCGGTATCGGAATCCCTAGATTAAATTATTCGATTTCAAAAATTCAAAACACTTCCGATTCAAAATCTAAGAAACTTTTCACAAAACTGCATGTTAATCTCATTAAAATTGTTAGAAATGAAACTCAAAGAACATGATCCAGATCTGAACCAAACAATGCGTGATGAAATTGTAAACACTGACCTGATAAGCATTATTCTCTCGTTCGAGTTCGCGAATCCTCTCTTCGTAATGCTGCTTTTCGTTTGTGTCCGAAGGTGAAGCATCGATTGGACTCGATTGTTTAGATCTGCGAGTTGTCTTCTTCATGATCCTCAACAAGTGAAAAGAGAGAGAAGAGTTTTTTTTGAAATGAAACTGGTTTTCAACGGCTACCAAAATGTGTAGGATCGAATCAACCATTGCTTTGAAGCGGATATATAACGTTCATGTTTATTCGCCCGAGTTATAACCAATCATTAAGTGCCACGTCACTAACGTTGTTGAAAACCTGTGGAGGGAACCCTGCTCATTCAAATTTTCATTTTATCTATTTCCTTTTTTTACGCATTTTTTTCTTTTATCTATTTACTCAATATATATTGTTCCTGCGGTAATCTTTCTAATTTTGAGAATTTCTGTAAAACAAATATCTTATTTTAGTATAATTTTAATATTAAAATTAATAACTTATGTAAAGACGAATATCTTGTTTTTAGTATAAATATAGTAATTCACGATTGAATAAAATATAAAAATATAACTTTAAAATATACGCTAGTAATTTAATAGATAGAATTTATGGTTAAATAAGATTTTTGTTTCTATCCATCGAAAAATGTTTTTAGTCTATAAAATCAAGAGTTTTCAAGTTTAGTCCGTACTTGATAATATTATAGTTAGTAAGAATAGTCCATATTTTAAAAGCTATTTATAGAAAATGGATATTTTTAGTCTTCAAAATAGTCTTGTAAAATGTAAATAGAGACTAAAAATGAATACATCTTTTTAGGGACTAAACTTGAAATTTTATAATTACGTAAGGAACAAAAGTATATTTAAGCATATAATTGATCTTTAACTCCCTTCGGACATAAACAGAAAACAAGAGAAGAGAGAATTATCAAGAGAAAAAAAGAGTTTGCGTTCTAACCATATTTTTCTGTGTTAACCATTTATCATTTGTGTGTAACTATAAAGAGTAATAATCCTTCAAGCTGAGTAGAACTACAATGAATTACTAAGTTCTT
The DNA here is from genome assembly GCA_946800305.1 of Medicago arabica. Lineage (NCBI taxonomy): Eukaryota > Viridiplantae > Streptophyta > Magnoliopsida > Fabales > Fabaceae > Medicago > Medicago arabica. Next base: position 55,282,243 of record OX326967.1, read on the forward strand.
TCTAATAGATTTAACATTGTTTTATTCCATAATATTATAGAAAATAAAATAAAACAAAAAAAATAGATACTATATATTTTATTCTAGACTAGATAAATGAGAAGAGTAAAGTAAATTTCAAAATAAACACGAAAGTAAATTGATAAATAGAATTCTAAAAAAAAATGTTTATTTGAAACTCGAGTAGAGAAAAAGTTAATCATGTCAAACATTGTTTTGTGCTTCTTATTCATCTTATGTGACGAGTCAAAATGAAAACAATACATGTTTAAATATACTTTTAGTCTTTATAAAATTATAAGTTTTTAAGTTTCGTAGCTACTAAATTTTAATTTCAATTTTAGTCCCTATAATATTGTAGTTTATAAAAATGGTCATTGTTTTGAAATCTTAAAATTAAAATATGATACTTTTAATTTTCAAAATAGTCCCTATAAAAATTAAACATGGACTAGAATTGAAGGGGGGAAATTGAATGACTAAACTTAAACACTTATAATTTTATTGAAATTAAATCTATATTTAACCCAACAATACATTCACTTCGTTCATCTCTATCCAGTTGTCTTCTCTTAAAAGCAAAGTCAGAGAGACCAAATCACCCAAACATAAAAGCACATTTCTCAAAATTGTGAACCAAATCAACAACTACAAAATTTATGTTGAAGTAGATAATCCACACCAAAAAAAGAAATCGACAAATATAAAGTAATGAGAAACATACTCATTATAATTGTCTACGATAAAACCATCCTTGAGAACCTCAAGGTAGAATTCATTGGCAACGAGCGGAACTCCAAGAAGGCATCTTGAATAAAGATTGATTTTAGGTCTAATTACACTTTTTTGTCTAAAATTTATTTTAGTCTTTTTTATTTTGAAAAATTCATTTTAGTCATTTACCTTATGTAACATTTTACAAATTCATCCTTCCTTTAATTGTATGTTATGTTGATGTGGCTGTTAGACTTCTTATGTGACTTCCTATAAACGGATGAGTTGATCATCATCTTCCCCAAAATCTCTAATTTGAATTAGGATTGATCTTCTTCCCTGGAATACTCTATTAATTTCTGAAAATTATTAACTGATACTTAAATTCCCACTTATTACATCTCATTCATTCATACTTCAACCTCCAAATTTCATTCTCTCCTTTTCCATCCTTACAAAACAATCTTTACCATAAATTAATGGATTCAATGATTTTTTCCCCATTTCCAAATAAGGAGTCTGACAAGCTTTCCCCATTTCCAAATAAGGGGTCTGACAAGCTTTCCCGTACTAGCTTGTAAAGAAGACGTTGATTCCACGTCCCCATCTTCACAAGTTGAACAACCAACACACAGTCTGAAACCACCAAAATTTCCTTTTATTACCTTTCTCAATAACAAGATTGAAACATTGATGGATATCATACCAGTCTACCTCAATGACAGAGGCAAGAACCAAGATTGCCTGCAAAGCCAAGAAGAAAGAGAACATCCAGCTTCTCAAAACACCCCCTACCGCAACATTAGACCCCAAGTTGCACACCGTCCCATCACGGTCGAGCATCACAAAACCAGAACCAAGATTTGTCAACACTGCACCAAAAATTTCAACCACCAGCAATTTGAGACACTTCCAAATTCTTACAGCAGCCATACATATACATAAATCTCGCAGCAATAGCACTACGGTCATCCACTCTCCCATGAAACACCGCCTCATTGAGTGTCACAATTATATTTGATGCCCTTACAGGATCAAAGCTATGCATATCATATGCAAATAGTAAGTCCGGCTAAAATCATGAGAATTTGATTGAGATAATGTGTCTTGTACAAATTAACCAACGATCGTAAGCTAAAATTTGACTTATAGAAAAACACCAACATAAGTATCCACAAATGCGCACAGTGGATACCCTGAGAGGTTTGAAGAAACTATCCATAGCAGTATAAAATCAGGTAGCACATCTATCTTTATTGCACCTATTTGATTGATAGATAGATAAAAAAAATGGGAACTTCAAATTTAAATTTAATTAAATTATATGCAAATATTGAATGATTTTCCTGCTGATAAAGAAAAATGGCAGAAGACATCTACGAAATAAAGGAATCTATACAAATTTTTCATCTTTATTTACAGTGAAAAATATGGCAGCTTAACACAAAATATTTCAGCTGATTCGAACACGGTTTAAAATACCTAAAGTTACATCTTCTTCATTTCATCTGACACCTTGAGCACAAAATGGTTAACCAAACAAGTTATAAGAACCCAAAAAAATTAATGCAATTCATCTATGTCCCTGTTTATCTGCTGCAGCAAAGGAAGATCAATTTTCTAAACATTACACTAGCTCCTTGTGGCCTTTTTGGTATATATACAAATGTCACCGAAAAGGGTAACAAACGGATATTAATCAGCGTCTGTTGTTCTCTTTTTCCTCCTGTGTTCTTTTCTGCCGTGGCCTTCTTCTATCTTCACACACTTCAGGCTCCTTACTGACAGATTCATCAGACTTACCAGCAGCGTTCCTGTCCCAAAATGGCACGCCACCATTCGATGATGATGCCTTTCGTATAGTCCTTGGTATTTTCACAGGTGAGTCTGGGTCCACAAAGTTACACTCTGCCTTGGGAGCAGAGGCAGCATATTCTGGTTTAGATCTAGGTAGTTTTTGTGGTATCTTGAAAGCGACGTTTGGTTCATTGGTGTTGTTATTGTAGTTGTTAAATTGTTTTTTGGGTTTGGGGACATTGGAATTCTCTGATTGCAAGGAAGATGACGGTAGATTTGGAACAAGAATTATAGTAGCTTTCTGCAATTTCTTTTTCTTATTACCATGGGCATTATTAGATTTGACCTACAATCAAAGACAGACATAGTATACATACAGTCACAAATTAGTCCGTTGAAACTGCTCTCTTTATTATTTTTATTCTCTTATTTAGGAGAAATACTTACATGATCACAAACATAAACAAAAAATGTTTAGGCACACACATAAATGGAAAAGATTAAGAGAGAAAATAATTGAATCACATGACTAATATCTTTCTCATTTATATTTCTCTATTTATGTTTTTTATTTTTTGAAACATTCTCTATTTATGTTAGTGTGCCCAAACATTTTTTATTTATATTTATGCCCAAGTAAAACTTTCTCCTTTAGGGAGCCAATCCTTAAATACAGAATTAGTGATATGCTGCTGACTAATTATTAAAGGGCACAAGTTTGTATTTTCTATTTCTAAATATGAAGTTTTTCTTGTGACCAATATTGAAAGCAAAGGTGGTCATGATATTTTGGAATTTTCGAATTCGAACTATTTATTTACAGATTGTTGTTTCTTAAAAAAAATGAAAAAAATTCAAATATACATTCGACCAGACACCCACTAGTTTGACTAGTTACCCATTAACTAAGTATTTTAATGTAGTTGATTATAAGAAGTAGATGTTGATTTCAAGTACTTCAATTATAATAACGAGAATGAAATGAAAAGGTGAGATGTTAAATCCCAAAGCAATGAATTTAAAAAAAAAAAACAGATGCTAACAAGTGTTGTAAGAGTTTGGTTCTCTAATCAAAATTCAAAAAACAAATTATTGAAAATTATAGTTTTTGAAATAACTGCTAATTCATTGAAATAAAAAGTTTCTAACGTTGATCTCTTGGTAAATTCCTTATGGTCGCTAGTATCAAAACCTTGTTTTAACATACTAATACATGAAGTAAATCCATTTTATAAGAATAAAAATGTTTAATTATACTTTAATCATTTTCAAATTAATACATTATAAATATAATTTGATAAAAAAATATTCAGATGCATTTAAATGTTAATTAATACTAGTAATTATTAAGCTTTTAAAGTTTAAATAAGAAAAAAGTTTTGACTTTTTAGAGGATGATGAGTAATGAGTAACATGCACCTGTGTATTTCCTATGTCAGAGAGAGGTTTTCTGGGGCCTTGATCACTGTTTGCCTCGGCAGGCCTATCAGCTAGTGCTGCCTGAAGTAATTCTGCGCCTTGAGTAGCCAGATGTAATTCAGATTGTATTGGCTCCAGCAACTCATTTAAGGTTGATGTTCTGTTAGCACACTTGGTTGCTAGGCAACTGCAAGAACTCCCACAACTATTCCCCATAGCTTTGCACTCGCATTTTGTTGTCTTGCACGTTGAGCTTTTGCTACAAGAACAACAATTACCTCCAAATCTATTACTCAATTTGTCATTGAAATCTTCTGAACGTCTGCTTTTAGATTCCCTTTTCCCAACCCTTAATTTTCCTGATTCTTTCCACTCATCATCTGTTTCCTCCGCATCATAATCATCTGATTCCGTCTCATCAGATATATCCATATCCTCCTGTAGAAGGGTAGACCGGCAGAGTTCCTAAAGTTAAAGTAAGTAGCAGTAGTGACTTAAACGATAACCGTATACTCATTACTGCAGAAATAATTGTAGGCATGTAGCTATAGGCGAGCTACTCAATACCAATATGCGAGATTTACCTGTTTGTGCAAATCATAATTGTGACCTCCAGCATTCAAGTCAGAATATTCTGAATTCCCTGGATGTTCTGAGTATCTTTTCAAAGCTGCACTCTGCCACAAAGTTCAAATGATATGTGAAAAAGTCTTAAGAATAAAATGCTAAATAATTGAGGAATCAAAGTGCTAAATTAGGTAGGAATCAGGATAGTGCTTGATTCTCCAAAGTATGGCTAAACTTGTAGAGAATGAATATTTACAGGCAATTTGCATAAAGTTTCATCTGAATAATGCTATATAGGTAAATAAACACACAAACCTGCAATTTCAGATTGTGATTAAGTTCGGCATTTATCATTTCCAACTGTCGAAGTGAGTAGCTTAGCCTTACTAATTTTTCCTTTAGATCTCTTATTTCCATGTCCTTCTCTCTGCAAATCACTTCTTTATCTCTCAATGAACATCTGAGATTAAAAAAAGAAAAGGCCAGAGGGTAATGTTAGTCATATCATCACAAAGGGAACTTTGATTGCTTCTGATTCAATGCATTCTGCATTTAAACTCTAATTTAAATTAGACAAAACACTACACACAGATAAGTTAATACCTGGAGGAAGATGCTATATCGAATAAATAATTCATCAAATTCTTGGCATCAGCAAGGGACCGAACTTGGGTCCAACGTCCTTTTCCACTGAAAACCCGTTCCGACTCTTCTGCCTCTGACAACTGGGATGCCATAGACACTAGAGTTGCGGAAGAAGTTGAAAGCATGTTTTCAAGGGCGAAAATTCTAGAATTTCTTGCACCAGAAGACATTGATATGAGGCAATCACTACATTAGCAACCAATCAGAGAACTTGTCAAACATAGATTGCTAATGAGAAACCCTAAGATTACATTATACAAATATAATTGAAGAAAAAAAGGTGATTCAAAGGCAATCACCTGGTATTATTTTGCCTCATCAATTCTGCTTCTTCCTTTAACTTGGTCATCTCCTCGGCCATTTTAGCCCTCCTAAAAGGAAAAACAATGACTACATGAACTAGTGACATGAGCCTAAATAAAAAACAATATAAAAGTCTGCATAAAACATACAGGAATAGTGATTCTCAACAGAGAAATTTTAAGCCTCGCTATAAAACTGTCACACCGGCTAGCCTATAATTACTGGGTATCCGATACTCAACTCAATTATGTTATAGATTTCATTGCCAAAAATTAACCATAATTTCACATGTAGAATAAAGTTGAATAAACTTCACCACGTGTACTTGTAAAGAAATATTAAAAGAATCTTGCAGTATCTACGGATTTGAAACAATAACTTCTGGTATGTTGAAAATCACATTTAGCTTCTCTATGAACACTAAACTTACAACATATTTTTTGCAAGTGAAAACTATAAACATATTGATTGAAAATTCCTATAGACTGCATGCTAATCCAAACTAGAGCTTGCAGTGCTGACTATATCAATCAATAGAAATTGGTATACAAAGGGAATTGAATTCAAGCATTTAAATTGTCTAGAATTTCTATTTACCTCCTCCAAACACACAATTATTTACTTGTAAGCCAAAAGAATTAATTAACAATAAGTCTAGGTTTTCTCATAACAACCAAATTTGGCATACAAAATACATACAAGGTCGAACAAATCAATATGTCAGACTGGCAAATACATGTTTGATGCCTACTTAAAAAAATGAATATAACAATATAACCTGGATTTTTAGGTTCTTAATGATATAAAAGGTATAGGAGCATCATAGCCTTCAAATTTCAAACTTCCGCTCATAAATTTAATAAAACACCCACTTGCTAACTTTAGAAAATCTTAAAAAGTGCAAAGGGCACTTACTCTTGGATCTGACGTTCATATTCTGAACGTACTTCATTCACTCGGACAGTGACTTCAAGCTCATGCTCAATTGCCTTGATCAAAGCCTTTCACAGAGAAAAATGTGTGAGATGTAGCAGATACCAAAACAAAGACATCCACTCATTCTAGCATGCCCAAAACTATGATCCATAGTCTAATCAACATGCCAAGAAGTGAGACGAATAATGTAAACCAATGTTTAATAAACAATTTAAACCCCCTGTACAATTTAAAAAATCATCATAAAGTTTCTAGTACCTGAACTCCAGGACCACTCCCACCTCCTGTGTATAAAACAATAAATTGCCAGTTATTAGTAAGCTCATGAAATACGAAAAAGAACTACATGACCCAATAGATCTTCTAACCCATAGTTTCACGAGAGGAAGCCCTTCGAGATTCCAGAAGTTCTTTCAGCCTTTTAGTGGCCAATGAAGCTTCTTCTGTCTTCCTTTGCAATACCTGCAATAAACATATAATAAAGTGAGATGAACAACATAAAATAGACCACAGAGCAAGTGATTTAAATCAACTCACCATCTTTTGTCTCTGATTCAAGGCAAGCAACTTATGCATCTCGTATTCATTCCTTCTTCCTTCTTTCTTAAGCTGGTTATGAATCAAAATATGCATCAGAAGACTGGTTACCATCATTCATAATTAAATTATTTGTTGAAACAACATTAGTTAACGATGTCATCATGCTTCCATAAAGACTATAAAGAGTTATTCACTTGTCCCTCCACTAATAAAAGTCAAACTATAGATGAGACCAACATGTAACGGGAAATAGAACTCCATAAGTTAAAAAAAAAATTACCCTCTATATATCCATAGAATGGAATAACAAGGTGACATTGAGATTGTTATTAAACAGGTTACGGGAAATCTTTCCTTGTGCATTTACCTGGAGAACTTCTTTTTCACGGGTAACTTTCCATAACCGAAATTGTTCAGACTCCTGCTTAATCTTCTGCTGAAGTTGAACCTAAAGAAAACAAAACATCAACCATTAGTAAAAACCCAAAATGATTAAGGAAATAACTGGTACCGTAGTGTCACCGCACGGCAGAGAGAAGTTGTGTATTTGAGCTCCGTAAAATCACGGCAAATTAGCATTGAGAGTTGAGACTCGAGAATGACCAATACGAATCATATCCAAACATGCTATAAAAAAGTTAATCTCTGAAAATACAAAGTGCCACAAGATAATTGCACCTTTTGAGCCTTAATTCTTTGGATCTCATCATGAAGTTGTTTTGTAGCCTCATCACTCTTCTGTTTTTGTTTCAAGAGTTGAGCCTGAGCTTCTTGTTTTCTCTTCAGTTCAGATACCTGAAAAGGAAATGATCAGTTTATCACATTGAGTGGCCATTTAGCGCTAACACATTCCAAATAACCGATCACCTGTGCTTCAAGAGAATTCAACTTTTGAAGGTAGTCTTGCTTTAACTTTTGAGCACCGTCGCCAGATGTGGATGAAATATTTAAGAGATTAAACTTAAGACCCTCAATTTCTTTCTACCAACAATATACAGAAGACGTTATTACACTATCTTTAAAAATGTTGAGAACCTTGACATCATATCACAGACCTATTTATTACCTGCAAAACTTTCTTTTCTTGTTCCATCTCAAGGAGTTTCTTTTCATAATGATGCCTGATAACTGAAGTATCAGAATTACTGTACAACTTCATTTCAGCCTTCAACCAAAGAAAAAAAAGGGAGAAATATGTCAGAAAGAAAATCATATGCCCACAAAACATGTAATACAGTACAACTAGATAACAACAACTATTACCTCTTTTTGTTCAAGTTTCTCATCCAATTCTTTGAGCTCTTTATCCAACTTTTCTTGAAGAGATGAGTGTTCTAGCTCCTTTTCATCATCTTCTGTATCATCTGTAAATAAATTATAGATATTCATGAAGGGAAAAAAAAAAGATCCATGGTTATTTAGGATAAAATGCCAATTTACAACCTCGGAAATCATAAATTTTAAAAAAAAATTATTAAGAATGTCCAAATGTTTGAACTTTTGAAGAGAAGCCTTGATGTAACAGTTGGAATGGTTAGCATGTGACTAGGAGATCACATATTCCAACGATGAGATTAGTCTCTTGAAAATGCAAGAGATAAGAATGCCTACAGTAGGCCACAATGAGTTAGACACTTCCCTAAACCCAACATAGTATCAGTTTTCTGACACCAAGTTACCGTTTTATAAGAGTTTCAATTGTTGCAGCAGTATCTTTAAGAACCCATGAAGTCATATTAAGTATTTAATAGCTGGACCTTTTTCAGCCAAACATTTAGGTAAAGAGAAATATCTTTATCATCAGCCACAGGCTGATATAATACTCAATGACAAGTTATGACTATCTCAAAATCACCTTTTCTCATATCAATTTTATACCTTCTTTCCTTTTTGTCTCTCTTCCTTTGGCATCACATTTCCAACTTTTTCTATATTCCCTTTTTATCTTGTTTTTCCCAATATTGTTCTCAGACTATTTTTTTACTTGATAAAAGATCACAATGCCGCACTACTTCAATAAATCAAATTTTCCAATGTATTACCTGATAAGTCCACAGCTTTCGCATGACAATCAGACGAAAACTCATTTAACCCATATCCATCGTCATCATAATCAGCACAATCAACAAAATGGCTAGAACTCATGGATTTCGGAGTTTTCAAACGTAGCAATTCCCTTTCCAGAACTTGGATCTTTGACACATAAGATTTCACTAGATCATAATCCTAAAAATCAGTTCAGACCACGTTTCAGTTATGCATCCATTTCTGAAAACTGTTACCACGCATTAGCAAGGACTTAATGCAGTCAAACCTGATTTGAATTTGAGTCAACCTCATCCCATGATTTACCGTTTCGAACTGATTCTATTTTTAGAATAAGTTTGTCTCTTTCAACCTAAAAATATTTCCAATACCTTAAGTGAGAGCCAAGCACTTCAAATAAAAAACACAAGGAACTCGGTATTTATTATAGCTGAGGAGGAAATACATAAAGAATAAAAAAAAAAAAAAAGACCTGGGCATCGAGAGCATGTTGTACTAAACTCTCGGAAGTTACTTGCTGCCTTTTAAGCTCCTGTTTTAGTTCTGCATTACTTGCTTCGAGTAAGGATATTTTGTGTTTAAGAATCTGAAAAATTGAAGAAAAATCGAAAAGCATTAGAAACATATGAGCACTTCTGAAGCTTTCTAAAATAAAGATGTACCTGAATCTCCTCAAATGGTCCACTTGCATCGCCTCTGTAAAATAAAAGCTCAGCTTGCAACTGTTCAATTTGATTTCGCATTGTCTGCACTTCAGCGGCGACTGGATCACGATTAATCTGAAACGTGAAAACTCCAAATTGTAAAATAATAATAATAATAATAATAATACAAGCGGCCCTGCACAGAAGAGTGAGATTACAAAGTGAATACAAACACTTACAGTCGCCTTGTTCTGAATGTTGCGAGCACGGTTTGAGTATTTTAAAGTGTTCAGTGTCTCTTCAGCATTTGAGTCAGCAGGACTAACACATGCTGTAACATACCCAACATGTAAGAAAAGACATTTAATTATAGAAAGTACCAAAATGTCACAACTTTCTCCTTATACCTATCATCACTGTTTTGCTGTTTCCGCCAAGAGAATCCTACATATACATCATCCAAGTACATGTCATGATAAGAAATCAACTCATGTGGTCGATATTTTACACTGAATACTATATAATTAAAGCTTTTCAGTAACATGTGGCAATAACACTTCTACCCATATCGGATTTGTTTTAATGGTGTCTATATGTCAAACTGAATGATGAGGGCACACTCCAACAATGCATGAAAGCACGAGTGAACTTTAACATGTAAAATGTGCTTCTATTTTCCATTATATCTTATATTATTTTACATTGTTGAAAGAATTATCCATATAGTGGCTAATACAAGCTATTGAGTATAAGCATACAACTTCTGCTATTTAAACAAAATATTCACATACCTGCAAAAGTCGTGTTAATTTGCTATCCCGGTATGGCACATGACCTCCTTCTTTTCGCTTTTTATCATCTCCCAAAGCACTAATTACATTTCCAAGAGCCAATAAACCCTTGTTGATATGAATTCCTAATCCATGAATAATTGATTATTAAATAACAGAGAACTTATCACCTAAAAAGAACATAGCTAGCAGTCTAGCACCAAAAAGGGAATTATTATTCGACTAAACTTTCAAAGTTTATATTTTAACAATTCTATTCTTAACCTTATAATTATGTTGTATCGTTAATAAAGAGAAATACCTTCTTTTAAACGCATGCCATCTGCACCAGTTCGTTTTGCACGTTCAGAACCAGCTAGGTCCACTAAATGAAATTTGGCACATAAGATATCATCGCCCTTCTTTTGCTCCATAGTGATTGTGAATATAGCATGTGAGCGGCTAGTCAAAACATGTAAACCAAACAGATAACATACTATAAATTACTATTCTGTCAGTGTCTTTCGGTAAGTCAGTATAAAAAAAATAGCAACAAATTCAGAAATTCAGGATTTATTTGTATAACATTTTACCTTGATTGACTATTCATGTTAGTACTCCCTGTGGCACGTGAGAATGAACCAGTTGAGAGATATGATGCCATTTCTTCTTTTGTCTTAACTTCGGGCTCGGCCACACCAGCAAGCGTTATTCCTCCATTTGTTGTTTCTCTGATTTGTATAGGAACTCTGTTGGGCAGAGTGATCTTTGCAGTAGATGCCGCGTCTCCTCTAGAATAATTGGGATCAAGCAAATCATAAACCTCTTCCTTGAATATCTGTCATTTTTTTAGCAGCTCAAGTCTTATAATTTCGATCTTAACTACTGATTACCGAAAAATTCATTAAACAATGACAATGCTGCTCACCTCAATAAATGAAACTCGAATCAAAAACTCTGTAGAGTTTTCCATACTCTTAACTCTTTTGAATATGGTCTCCATGACCTTCGGTATAATTCCACCACTACTTCCCGCTCCATTATAATCGGTGCCCATAGTATATGTTTTGCCAGAACCAGTCTTACAAAACGAGGGGAAAATACTCAATTACAATTATGTCTAATAAATATATAGCATAAGTTTCTCAAATAAATTTTTCGCAGTCATAAGGCTTACAAAACAAAAAATTAACAAATGAAAACTATACCTGACCATACGCTAGAACCGTGGCATTATATCCATTGAAGAGTGCATCGACAAGCGGTGCTACACAATCATCGTAAATCGTAGATGAAGGTTGTCCGGTGCTACCATACACATAATCATACGTAAACGAATGAGATCCAATTTGCACCTATCAAAAACAATAATGCACCAATTCAATCATTATCAATCTTAAAATTCAAAATCAATAAATAAAGTTGAAATAATGTAGCACCTGAGGTTCACCGGGAACACCAGAAATGCAATCTGTGCAACCGAGGAGAAGTTCGGACGTGATCAAAGGCCGAATGTTGACGGCAACTCGCACGCTTTGTGTGGAATCTGTGTTCTCCATCTCAAGCTAACATGGAAAACCTAAATCCCGAATTGAATGCAAAAATCAATGCAGCATTGGATTGATGATAGATTTTGGAGCTGGTGAAATTCTGGATTGCATAAAAACAGGTCGAAATTGTTGAAGATGATGAACGTTGAAGATGGAAGAGAATGGAAAATTTGCGTTGGAGAATGAAGTGAAAGGGGTTTACGTTTTTGGAGTAACGGATATTTGAAATGAGAACGTGTGAGGTTTGTATTCAACTGCATGGGAGAAAAAGGCGCTTCGGTGTAATTCAAATACGGTATATCATCATCATCACGCGCGTCGCACGTGTTATTCGGAATATGCCCCTTTTGTCCAATTCCTCTCCTCATACCTAGCCTTGTGTCTCTTGAGGAAGGTGAAAGAAAGTTGTTGAGGTTGAGAAATGGGAAATTGTGAAGAGGTTAAAAGCAGTTGAGGTTTGATTTTTTAATGGGTCTAAGAAATGTCCTCCATCTGTCACTTTTTTATCAAACTATTTTCAATTTTCACATATATTAACAAATTTCAAATATTGAGCTTAATTCATCCACTCAAATCAATATAGCTACTAAAAAGTTCAGCTTTCTATTTAGCCTTCTAAACAAGTTTCTTCCCGAGTACTTGTTTAGAAGTCTAAATAAAGAACTTTTTATTGAAACTTGTGTTTTCACTATATTGAAAATTATTAATGAAATTTTTTCTATATGAAATTTATAAATTATTTTCTCTTTTAAATCCTTAACTATTGTCCTTATGGCACAAATTAGTAAGACCCTTGAATTAATCCAATGACATGTTGAAAAGCATGTTAAAAAGGATGTGGATTAGTTGTGGTTGAATATTTTCAACCGTTGAATAAAGAGAAAGTGGGGGAGGGTGTCGAGTCCAATTAATACACTTGACAAAATCATATTGATTGTTGTGATTTTTATATTTTTATCTCATTCTAATTATTTGAGGTCAGTTATTTCATAGTAAATTATTATTTTTTCCACCAAAATTCATCATTTCTTTTCTCTATAGACTTGGTTCATTTGATCAAAGAGTTGTACCCTCTTTCCAAAAAGTTCTGTAACTTTGTTTTTCTTGTTTTGAGGTTTTTTTAACTCTTTATGTTATTTTTTTGGTTACATCAACAATGCTAGCATAAGGTCGCGAAACATAGAAAAGGGAACTCAAAGTCAACTTCGGCACTCTAATCACAAATCTAACAGTCATTCAAATAACGCATCGTGAAAATACAAGTCATTTAACCCTTTAGAGCATCCACAATGAAGACCCTCAATCTTGAGGTCCTAAACAGATCCTACATAAACACATTATTTTTTAAATAATTTTTTAATAATAGTATATAGCAGGTATTCAACCACTCCAATAGAGACATCCTAACAAAACGTTTAAATGGATCTCGCCTATAACTCTTTATCATTTACATTTCAACAAAAGCAACATTATTTTATTAAAAAGTGATGTGGGGTCCACTTAAGAATGAGAATCTTTAATGAGACCCTGGGTCTTAAGAGACCCCAACTTTTTTATCCACAACGGGGGTACTTATTAAGTACCAGATCTTAAATGGTGAAGACCTTACCATTGTGGATGGTCAAAAATTCGCAAGTCTCTAAAGGTTCATATAAATTTATAAATCTTCATAACATACGTAACATATATAAAAAAATAAAAAATTTAAAGCCACACTTAGTAAAATCATCATTGTTAGTTTATTTATTGTAGAAAAGTTTCATGCAATTCTATTATTGTGTGGGAACGGCCTCAGCGTCGGTTCTTGTCAATGGATGTCCTACAGATGAGTTGGAGATTGCGAGGGGCCTTCGTCAAGGAGACCCTCTATCGCCGTTTTTATTTTTACTGGATGCCGAAGGTTTTAACATATTGATGAATACCATGGTGGAGGCGCAAATGTTCAGAGGATACAATGTGGGCATTGACGGGGAGGAGTGGCTGACTCACCTTCGGTTCGCGGACGACACTCTCATTATAGGCGAAAAGAGTTGGATGAATGTGCGTTCTATGCGCGCGGTGTTACTTTTGTTTGAGGAAATTTCGGGCTTGAAGGTAAATTTTCACAAGAGTATGTTCAACGGAGTTAATGTATCTAATTCGTGGTTGTTGAAGGCGTCGACGATTATGAATTGTCGAAGAGGGTCAATCCCGTTTGTATATTTGGGACTTCGTATTGGCGAGGATTCTAGAAAATTGAATTTTCGGAAACTTGTTCTTGATTGTATAATAGCTCGCTTGTCTTCATGGAACATCAAATTTTTGTCTTTTGGTGGTCGTCTGGTAGTGTTGAAATATGTCCTGTCATCGCTTCCGGTTTACTTTCTTTCCTTTTTCAAGGTTCCCGCAGGTATAATCTCTTTTATTGAATCTGTTTCAAAAAGATTTTTTTGGGGAGGGAGTGAGAACAGTAGGAAAATAACATGGATAAAATGAGACTCTATCTGTGTTCCAAAGGAGGATAAAGGGTTGGGGGTCAGGAGACTAGGCGAGTTTAACTTATCGTTGTTAGGTAAATGATGCTGGCGTAAGTTGTTGACAAGGAGGGGTTGTGGTATCACGTGTTAAAAGAGCGTTATGGTGAAGAGGGGGGTCGGTTGAAGGAGGGTGGTAGACAAGGTTCGCCTTGGTGGCGGATGTTATGTAATGTTCGTGGTGGGTTAGGAGAGGGTGTGGGGAACTGGTTTGAAGGTAACATTTGACGGGTTGTGGAAGATGGAGCAAACACCTTATTTTGGTTTAATCATTGGGTCGGGGAGTCACCTTTGCGAACAAAATTTTCTAGACTCTTTGATTTGGCTGTAAATAAGGAGTGTTCGGTGGCGGAGATGGAAAGGGAGGGATGGGAGGACGGTGGAAGGGGGTGGTTGTGGAGACGGCGATTGTTAGCATAAGAGGAGGATAATATGAGGGAGTGCTCTGTATTATTACATAACATTATTTTGCAGATAAATGTTTCTGACAAATGGCAATGGTCACTTGATAGTATTCATGGTTATTCTATGCGGGAGGCCTACCGCTTTCTCACCAGTTATGGAGATTAAGTGGATAGGAGTCGTGTTGTTAACATTTGGTATAAGCATATCCCGACAAAGATGTCTCTGTTTGTATGGCGCATGCTCCGTAATCGCCGGCCGACTCGTGATAACCTTTTGCGCAGGAATATACTACATTCGACAGCTTCTTCATGCGTGGCTGGTTGTGAAGCTACGGAAACAACAAAACATCTGGTTTTATCATGCGGTATATCTCTTGTTTTACTTTATGGTCCTCTGTTTGGTCTTGGTTAGGAGTTCATTCATTGCTTCCTAATGAGGTTAGTGATCACCACCTTCGTTTTTGTTATATGGCGGGACTGCCACGATGCACCCATTCTTTCTTGCAAGGCATGTGGTACGCAAGTGTGTGTGTATTATGGAGGAATCAGAACAATTGTATTTTTAGAAATGAGCAACTCCGGTTTGTGCCCTTCTTGAGAAAATCAAGCGTATTTCTTTTTTATGGATGAAAGCCAAGTATACATCTTTTAATTATAGTTATTATGAGTGGTGGACACACCTGTTGCTTTGTATAAGTGTTTACCATTGACGTTTCGTGACTGTTTTTAGGATGGTGTTTGTGTTTTGGCACCTTGTACCTGTAAATATTTACTGGTGATTCACTTTTTGCACGTTTTGTGCCGGGTGTTTTACCAGGGTTGTTAATATAATTCATTTTAGCTTGTGCAAAAAAAAAAATCAAGAACAGGATGTCACTATATATAGCTGCTTATTTTATTCTGTCAATCTCCTCTTTTTTTTTTTTTTTATCTATTTATCCTTCAATCACATGATTCATATTCATCCCTTTACCAATGTTAAAAGTATCGTTAAACATATTTATTAATATTTAAAGTCAATTATCCGTCAGTTTGATGTTAATATTAAAAAAAATTTGAATAATAAAAAATTGAATATATTAACACTGATATTTAAAACGATTACCACATTTAAAATACGGGAAATACTAACTCAAGAGCACAAATTAAAAAAAACCAAAACTAAAAATATATTTTCGAAAAATTGTTTATTCGTTATTTTGAAACTTTAAAATTTTCTTTTTAATATAAAAATTAGTTTTTAATTTCATTTTTAACTAGTGCCCGAAGACAAGTTGGCATGCATGCCCATTGAAATATTGCGACAAACAATAACATATATTGGCCTATAAGTGTATTCCAAACTATTCTTATGTTAACTCCGGACTCAGCACGACTTTGTGAAACTTCTTATGATTCAAATGCACAACGTATATATAAAGGAACACTACAATATTATACACTCACTATGAATTATGAATGTCAATTTTAACAAGTCACACCTTTTTATTTAGACAGTAAAATAGTGAATTTAGTAGTAATTTCTACTTTATCTTTATTTTTTGAAAGGAAGATTGTTCAAATTCAAATCCGAGAGGTTAAATACCATATTGATTAAAAATAAAGAAGATATTAGATATATAAGAGAAACAATATCTTAAAATTAATAACAAGGTGGTATCTTAACGATCTTACTACCGCTTCGGCGCTTCAACCCTCTTTAGACTCCGCCAACAAAATCTCTCATCGATCAAACAGACGCTTAAGTTGTTGAGTTGTGGTGCTGTATGTTTTTAGATCTTCTATCAGCCACCATGGCACTAGCAAGTTTTATTCTTGACCATACATTTTCTACCATGTAGTAGAAGCAGTCTACTACATTAGTCATAATAAAGAGACGTCCTTGCAAAGTAAACTTGTAAGACGAAGACGGCATTTATTCATGTGGATGTTTATTGGAGAGTAAGCACGTGATTTGTGTGCTTGATATTGGAGGTGAAAATTTAATAAAATATCTGGTAGGGGGGCCACTTTCTCTCATTAGACCACACACAAATATATGTCATGAGAGATTGTTACCTCTAATTAAGTATCATTTTAACTAAGCATCCCCTAATAAAATAAATACTAAGCATATAGGCAGGGATGTAATTAAGAATCAAATTGATTCTAAGACAAACTTGAAAACTGTAATCCAAACTAATTGATTTGATTTTTTTTCTCTCCATGTTGGAATCCAAATTCAACCAAATCAAGTAAATTAGACCTCTATCAATTTAGCTACTGTGTTTGATTAAAAGTTAAGTTTTTTTTTTTTACCAAGAAAAGTTAAGTTTTTTTTAGATTTTTCCAGAAAAATTTCTTAAATTTATAAAAATGTCAAATCAACGGAATCAAATTAAACTAACTTATTTTTAATAGATTTGGTTTGGTTCAGATTTCACGAAAAAAGATTATAAAAATGTATCTTTGTCTTTCGTAAAAAAAGTAAACACTACATCTTAACCTAAAATATACATTCAATTTATCACTTCACGAATATTTTGCCCAACTTTCATTTTTTAAACCAAATATGCAATTTTGAACTTACACTTGCCGCAAAATAATACTTTTACACAATTTCACATGACAAAATATGTAAATAGTTTTACACCATTTAAGCTCGTACTATAATTTATTTATTTTTTTAAAAACGGTAATGATATGCTAAATTGTTATTAAACATTAAGACACTATTTAGGAAGACATTTAATTTAGTTTAGAGTGAAGACCTCTTTTACTCTCTTAAAATATTCTGACGATCAAATTTAGTAACCGACAAAAATAAAATTAAAAATTAGTTAAATATTGTCCCCATTTTTATACTAGAGGTTAACTAGCTTTTCAACATGATTATTTTGTCTTGAGACTAATTTAAGTTTTTTTTATCAATTAATAATTAAACTGGATTTGTACGTCGTCTACTCTTTATTACACATGGGATGGGATGGCATTGGATTAGGAATTATGGGAGCCACCTTTCCAGGCGCCACATAAATGAATGAATCTAACTAACGATAAATATCTAATCTAAGTTCCAACCCAATATTTTAATTTTAATTATGAACAGTGTGTTTTTGACAAGACGACGACAACAACAACAACGTACAAGTAACAAATTAACCCCCTCCCTTAACTTGGAATTGGATGACGAAGAATGAAAGAAAAACTTAGCCAAATCAAATCAAACCTTCTTTGCCTTTTCTTTCTTCACAAAATAATTCCCTTTTCTCTCTTCCTCCAAGGGTAAAATCGTAATGTTAGTTTTCATCAACAACCTCACCGAAAATCATCTTCTCTTCCAGAAACATTGAAATAATTTCATTAATACACTACAATTCAGGTACCTTACTTGGATCTCATTTTTCTGTTAATTATTTCGTTTTCTTTTCCCTCTTTTTTTAGGACAACTTACTTCGCCAAAACTTTTAGGGTTTTGTTTAATTTTCCTTTTTTTCTTTTCTTTTCTGGTACAGGTTATAATTTTTGTAATCCCGTTAAGAAACCGTGGCATTTAGTTGAAAAGGTGAAGTGATTGAAATTGCATGAACTTGTGCTTCAAGTCTTCAATTTCAACGATGGTGTACCCAGGTTCTATGCAATTTTCTCCTGACGTTAGCCTCAAAACTAGTAATAATGGACCCCGTAGTTTTCAGCATCATGTATGTCTTTATTTTAATTTCAATTTTTGGCTACTTTTCTGTTTTGTATAGTTTTAATTTTTTAAATTCAGAACGTTGAATTTCATTTCCATTTCATTTGACAGAATCCGGTGCGGGTCGGAAGATTACATTTGGTCACCACAAATCTTTTACCGCGTAATTTGGTATGTTATTTTGTGTATATTTATAAATTTATGCATTTTTGGTGCCAATTAGGTTTGAAAGTGTTTAGGTTATTGCCTGGAGTTGGGTCTTGAGAACACTATGTACCTAACTGTTACTTTACTCTCTGGGAAAACTGACTCATTGAAAAACATTATTTTGGAACTAACAGAAGCAAGATTCTTTGTCACACAATCTTTTGCGCGGAGTACACGCCCCAATAAGGCACGCGCCTTCCAGGTGCAATGTTTTTGTTTGTCGGTCTGCCATGCTACTGGGTGGTGGAGGGAGTGGGACTGCACTCATGAAATCTGCTAGTGTTCTTTTAACAAGGTCGGCCTCTCACTTTTTCCTGTTAATTCGGAAAAGTTTCCACAATTTAGCGTGTATGTTTATATATATGGTTTTGTAATTCTTGTGTTTTATTATCTTTTCACTATGAAATTGTGTTTGCTAGGACGTGCGCCTATGATTTTTTTGTAACAAAATGTTAGTTTGTCGTCTTTCTCATAATATTATATTTATATACTAATGCTTATGCCATTAATAATATTTTCTATATGTCTTCTGAATTCATGCTAATGGTTTACTATAATCAGCCTGTACTTATTGTCTGGAAGTATATAGATGTTTATTGTAGCATGGTAGACCAGTGAGATTTTCTTTGGTATATTTCTCAATTCAGTTCGACTCATCTTTAAACCACCAGAGGTCGTCTAGTGTCAAACTAACTACAGTAGCATGATTGTTTCCCCCTCCTACCCCCATCTGATTTTTGGCATACGTTTATTAGCTTGTTGACATATATTCTGGAGTAACTTAGATCTGCTTCATCATATGTTTCTTTGACTTTTATGATGTGCACCTTTAATCTTTATATGTGACATAATTTAAGTTTGCAATCATTTTCATAATGGAACTTATGTACTATACTGCTTATGCCATTAAAAGTTTTTGTATGCCTTCTGAATTCGTGATAATGGTTTTACTATAATCAGCTTGTAGTTGTGGTTGGAAGTATTGAAATATTCATTATAGTGTTGGCGAGCAATGAGAGAAGCGAGCTAATTATTAGGACCCTTAAGAGACCAGGACATCACATCTCCACCCAAGAGACCTCGACGCCACATATCAATGTGGGATATTGATATTTGAGGGAGGAGGTTGTTGCAATTTAAGTATGAGCTGTTCCTACATATTAATGTGGGATATTGATATTTGAGGGAGGAGATTGTTTTAATTTAAGTGTGAGTTGTTGGTTCCACATCGGATAATAATTGGCTAAATGATATATACACACAGACACATACACTAAGTGCCTTAAGGTTTTAGGTGAAGATATGGTTTCAAAGTCTCTTAATGGTCCTCGACATTACCCATCAGCTCGTTGTTGCTCTTGTGCTACCCAAGACTCCCCACGTATGGTATTTCAATGATATTTTCTTTGGTATGGTATCTTTCTCGATTTAAATTTACCTGTCTTTAAACCACCTGCTACTAGTCATTTGTGTAGTGTCAAACTAAGTTGTATGGTTACTCTCAGCATACCCCCATCCAACTTTTGGTATCTATTTATTAGCAGGTTGACATATATTCTGGAGCAACTTAAATTCGTGCATTTGTTACCTTTTTCTATGAGGAGTGAATATAGATTGGCATTGACTAGAGCCACTGAGATTATGTTAAACAGCATATGAACTTGTAAAAGTAGTCTGCAAGATGATATTATGATACATTTAATTTGTATCTGTGTTATTTCTGAAGGAGGAAGACTGATATCAATTGTTGTTAAGTTTGTATTGTTTCTTGTAGCATCTCTTCCTTTGTAACCTATTATTCAATGCATAATCTACGAAAAACTTATTTTTAGATATTTATGTAGGTCATATGATTCTTTATTGGGAAGCCCTATTTTGCTTCGATTGATTCCAGCCCTTGGTATTATTGCCTTTGCTGTTTATGGGATTGAGCCACTACTTCGTCTAAGCAGGATTCTATTTTTTCAAGTAATTACCAACTTCCCAACCTTTTTATTTATTTGTTTCTTCGAAACCTTTTTATTTTTTCATTTCGTCCAAACAATTAGCACCTTTTCTGATTTGTGATACTTTTTCAGAGGACTGACAGCAGTTGGAAGAAAAGTAGTTCGCGATATGTCATGACATCTTATTTTCAGCCATTATTATTGTGGACTGGGGCAATGCTCATATGCAGGTTTGTTTTTCAGACTTGTAAGTATACCCCTAAGTGCCTGATAGTGTTGACTGATCGTAGCATTATTTGTTTCAGGGCATTAGATCCAATAATCCTGCCATCTCAGACTAGTCAAGTCGTTAAGCAACGACTGCTTAATTTTGTGAGATCTTTGTCAACAGTAATTTCATTTGCTTACTGTTTATCAAGGTATTTATTTCTAGATAAATCGTGACTAGCAGCATAGGATTTTTATTTTATTTTTTATCTTATAAATGGTTTTCTGTATCAATTTCATTTACTTCTATCTTAAACAACGAATCTACGATATAGATATGCTCCCCTCAATGCAATGCTATAATCAGTTTGCATTTCTATTTGTTACTCCCTCTGTCTCTAGTCTTTGGTCTCTTATAGTTTGAGCACACATATCATGAAATAGTTAATCTAGACAAGTATAGACCTATTTACCCTTAATTTATTTTGGTAAAAGTAAGATTTCATTTAATGCTTGCTTTTGGTTTTCGAAAGGGTACAAATGGAAAAAATCATGTTTAGGTTTGTATATCGTTTGTTTCTGAATACACTGTAAGTTTTGGAACAAAAGTAACAAGCTTAAAAGACCACGGATTAGGGACGACGGGAATAGTAGTTACTACCAGTTACGGTTTTCTGCCTTGTATCAATCATGAAGAGATACTGCTTTATTCTTTTAAAAAAAAATTGCTGCTCTTTTTTAGTATTAAATGTGTGTATCGGGTCCTGACTACGTTTAAATATTAATGTTATATGGTTTATTTCTTATTTTCAGCTTAATTCAACAAGCTCAAAAATTCTTTCTGGAGGCAAATGAATCCAGTGATGCAAGAAATGTATGTTTATGTTACATTTTCATTTACTCCTTTGTCAGTTCTTGTCATTTTCCAATTGACGTGTCCATAATGTTTCTCTGCCAAAGTACTGCTGGAATAGTTATTTTTGTTGTCCGAATGCTTTTGACGTTCATATGAATACTTGAAATTATATTCTCTGTTTTTTTTTTAACATCACTAGAAATTACGATTAGGATTATACTAGACATTTAGGAATAAGAATTTGATTGTTGATATATTCACTTGTTTTTTCATGTATGAATTGAATGTTTATATCAAATCTCAGTTTTCTGTTTGAATCTTTCTATTAGGGACCCCAATATCGTTAACCTATTTATGGCATCTCATTTAAGAAAAAATGATTGACAGATGGGCCTTGATTTTGCTGGGAAAGCAATATACACTGCTGTTTGGGTTGCTGCTGTGTCATTATTCATGGAGTTGCTAGGTTTCTCCACGCAGAAGTGGTTAACTGCTGGTGGTTTGGGCACAGTATTGCTCACTCTTGCCGGTCGAGAGGTACACCATTGTTTATTTTCTACTGTCTACAGTGTAGTAGTATAGTTTGTTTCCCTCATATTCATTGTGTTTTGTGGATAATAACCATAAATTTTGTAAGAGTAAGTCTTCTAGGTGTACAACCAGTAGCCATTATCAATTAAATGAACTTTGTCAGAAAACTAAATAAATTATTCAATACTTTTGTTATTGTCATTCTGAGTTCATTCTTGCGATTAACGCAGATATTTACGAACTTCCTTTCAAGTATAATGATCCATACAACTCGGCCATTTATATTGAATGAGTGGATTCAGACAAAGATTGAGGGATATGAGGTTTCTGGCACAGTCGAGGTTTGTATCTACCTTTAAATGAACTTTTACATATAAGGATTATTATGTTTGATCGTAGTTATTTTTTATTTTTTAAATGGGTGGTCTCCACAATCATTTGACATATAGAAGATCTATTACCATTGATGCATTTCCTTCTTTGCATTAATTCTGCAATGTTGTTTTAAAATTTCATCTTTTTCTAGCATGTGGGCTGGTGGTCACCAACCATTATTAGAGGCGATGATCGTGAGGCAGTTCATATTCCTAATCACAAGTTCACTGTCAATGTTGTGAGAAATCTGACTCAGAAATCTCATTGGCGTATCAAGAGTTACATTTCTATCAGTCACTTGGATGTTAACAAAATTAATGTGAGCATTCTCATTTCTCATGCTTTAATAACCTGTTCAAACAATTTCTGATGCTCGTATTTTAATGTGAAAACTGGTGTAATCTCCATTCCATTTTCTTCATGTAGAATATTGTAGCTGATATGCGCAAGGTTTTGGCTAAAAATCCTCAAGTGGAGCAACAGAAATTGCACAGAAGGGTCTTTTTGGAAGACGTTAATCCTGAAAACCAAGCTCTAAAGGTAAGACTCTGATCTGTTCATTTTTTGTGTGTATGTTTTACATACATGACATGGTCTTTGGTTGGGTCTATTACACGTAATGATAGGAATATAGTATATGTAGATCGTAAAATTCAAGCAGGTTTAGTCAAATGAGAGAATGCTTTGGGTTGTTATCTATGATAGGTTAGTGCGACTAAGGCATAAGGGGAAACCTTACCGCAGTTCACATAGTAATAAAACCTATGGTGCATGAGTGTTGATGGTAAAGAACCTTTAAAAAAAATAAGTTTAATGTTTTAATGGGCGGCTGCACAGCATGAGATAGGATTAGAAATGGATGCATTATTAGAAAAAAAAGTTAGGGTGGCACTTTTTGGGAAAAAGATGGCGTAATCTATCTTGATGTGATTTGGTCATGTGTGGATAAGACTTGTAAAAGTGCAATGAGGAGAGTATATCGAATAGAGGGTAGTCTAATAGGGAGACCTAGAAAACTAGAGGCCAAACCATTGAGAAGACTAGATTGGTTTGTCTCTTGACATAATTTATGAGAAGACATTGTTATTTGGTCCATGGAGTCTACTTAGCTCAGTCTAGTAGGAAATTGCTTTGTTGTTGTTGTTTATCAATTTACCATATCTTACCAGCGGTCCTTTGGATTGCAGATATTGATATCATGCTTTGTGAAAACTTCACATTTTGAGGAGTACCTTTGTGTTAAGGTAAAGTAATACATACCCTAGGCAATTGCACTTTCTAATGGTGTAATACAATTATATTTTATGTTGACAAATTTTGTGATAATCACTTAGATCCGGATTTTTTTGTAGATGCCAGCAAATTACTAATTTATAAGTGAATCATTTTGTTCTTATTTGCCACTGATATCTATCACTGATTTTGTAATTTGCTGTACTTAAACTTCAGTTTGTGGGATTTCGTGAAATTGGTTGTTTTTACATGATGCTTATTTTGTGGATATTTTTGAATATTCGGCCCTGTGAATATCGAGTTACTTATGATTTCATTGCTTGAATCAAAATGCATATGATGTTGGTTTAAATAGTACAGGTCCTAATTTAAGAAAGAAACAAATGCGAATCACTATAATAGGAGGGATTGTCTATACAAGATGCTATGATTTTAGTGATGACATAATCTGCAGCTGTCCTACATGATATAATAATAGAGTAGTTATGATACAACCAGTCAATAAATGACTGATTCTCAGCCACAACCACAATTTGGTATCTTTGCCTTTTACAAATGTTAAACAAATTCTTAGTCTCATGCGCCCTTGTGGGCGTGAAAAAAGAGTGTTACTTAACTATGAAGTCATAAATTCAGCGTTATAGGGTTTCTTCATTTAAAATTATTATTATTTTAATATAAGTCGTATGATTCTGTTTTTCCTACTAAATATAAGTGGTCTAATTAAGGTTATTCTCGTTTAATGAAACAGGAGGCAATCCTTTTGGATCTTCTCAGAGTTGTCAGTCATCATCGAGCCCGGTTAGCCACTCCCATCCGGACAGTTCAGAAGGTATACAGTGAGCCTGCGTCGGAAAATATACCCTTTGGGGATTCCATTTTCACTCGATCCAGAGCAGCAGTGAATCGCCCATTCCTCCTAATAGAACCACCATACAAAGTTAATGGTGAAGATAAAGCTAAGCCGTCAACTCGTTCAACTCGTGGCAATGAGGAAAAAGATGCCAAGGTTGATGAACCTGTGGCATCAGACTCCAAAAGCGATGAGAATTTTGCAGGAACGTCAACTTCTCCATCTAGTGTAAACTCCAAGGATAAGTCCAAGTCAAAGTCTGATGCCCAAATCCAGAACACGGGTTCTGATAGTTCAGTGGAGAAGACCTCCAAAACAATGCAACCTAAAAAAGAAACTGCAGGAGATGTAGGAAAAGGAAGCACAATTCCTGTACCTAAAACCCCTGCACATAGTGTTGTATCTGAAACTTTGCCTGTTATTACTAACCATGAGTCTAGCAGGGCAGACACTGCTTCTGCTACTTCACAGTCAAAGCAAGATGAAGAGAAATCTTTGGTGCCATCATCATCAGTTAGACCTCCCTTAGAAGAAAACATTCTTCTTGGGGTTGCACTTGAAGGCTCAAAAAGAACTCTTCCAATTGAGGAAGAAATGAATCAATCTCCTAACTCGGCCGAGTCACAAGAGTTTGCTGTCCAACGGAATGGGAATGGACCTCCTGCTAACAATGATAAGAAGGATGGTCCAATCTCTTCATTTCCAAATGCCAAGCAAAATGACTAGATTGGTAGCAAATAAACGGAGTAAAAGTTGACATTTTAGTTTATGCCTTAGGTTGAAGTTCTGCAGAAAATGATCCAGCTGTCTTTTTTAAGTTGGAATTATAAAGTGTATCTCTCTTAATGGTTGCGCATATATGTACATAATTATCAATTCATGATTTGTTGTATTATTGTATCTCATTGAGAACCTGTTTCCTACTCTGAGAATTTGCCATAAGTGTTGTTTTAAATTATAGTAATAAAGAGAAGAGATTACAGTATTGTAATCTGTAATGTTGGCGTCTCATTTAAATTATCGCGGGCAAATGAATTGGCGCAGGGCATTTGAATATTGTAACCAGCATGTGATTTTGTTTAATGCTCCGATAGGTAAAGAGGGGAAGGGAAAAGGATTGATTATTCTAGTTTTGTTTGTGAACTTTCGAGTTAATTAGGTCTCGTTTTAAAAACCCGGTAAATATAGCCTTAATCAACTGCATTCTATCTTAATTTATATTATCTTTTATCAAGATATTTGGGGTTTATATTTGAGATATGAAATATTATTTTAAGTTTAAAAGTTGAACAAAGTAAAATTTTGTTCAAATTTACAAGATTAAGGCCAGTGATAAAGGTTTGGTGTGCACAAAATGTAGGCTTTTTATTTATTCATTTATCTAGAACGAAACTTGATTTTTTTCGTGAGTGTCAAGTATAATAAGAGTACTTTGAATAATTTAATAGATTCAATTTGTAATAATTGTAAAGGTGAGAGACTAAATTTGCTAATAAAGTTGTTATAGGACCAAAATCACACATCAAGTATAGTAGATAGACTAAAGTGACATCTACATTTTAAGGATAATAAGTAAATACAACATAAGTAAATCTCCCGTTGCTCCAGCAGATTAATTTCTCAAAAAGTCGATAATACATCCTGGTTTATCAATTGCAAGTAAAACTTAGTTAACTATAGTAGCCTACAATCAGACCTGTGAAGTCTCCTCAAATCATCTGCCAAAATGACTGTATGTATCACAAGCTGGTTCACATGAGCCGGTGATGGAAAAATTGTTTATATTGCAGTATACGTTAACAACAATCAAGGGAACTTTATTAATTTTTCTAAAATTCAACTTTATCCCCTCATACCATTTGCAACAAACCTTTCAGTTTTCAAATTGACACAACTATGATTGATATGGTCCGAGTATTGAGCCATGTCATGGTTTCATTCCATGTCAACTTTGTTAGACCATGTTTGTTTCACCATTCAGACCCACCCAAACGCCATTCAACAACATGCAACTTTTCCGCTTTCCCGTTCATCTATTGGAATGTGAGATGAGTTCAGAAGAATTCAGATAAATGCACCCTTAATTGCATGAATTGAAAAACCAATAGAATACCCCTGCAAGTAGAATTTGGAGGAGAAAAATTGAACTCCATTGTGAGCAGAACAACTCAAATATTCAATACTATAGGATAGCTAATATAGTATGACAATTTTAGTTACATCAGGTTGTATTTGGAACTTTTGTTATTTATTTTTGAAAACTTGGTATCCCGCCCAAGGACCGAGGATGTATTTAAAACTTGATTTGTTTATACAGCGAACATTCTGTCAAAGAGGAGCACTCTTTCAGTCTTTGGCTATCTTACATCACGGCACGAAAGTATAGAAGCCATAAGTGCAATTAAGCTAAAGATCAACTTACATCTGCAAAAACTTGTTTCAATTAAGCTCTACACATGCAATCCGGAGCAGGATACGTATAAATTGATTGCTTCTCCTTTCTTAATCTTATCTGCCCTTGTCTGTTCTTATGTCCATCAATAACTGCGCGCTGAAATTCTGACCAGCCTATGCTCTTATTCTGAAATAGCTGGCCCAAAAGTGCCATGTTTGGTCTAATAGTCTTCAGATTCTTATAAGCACGACCTGCTACCTGAAGATGCAAAAGATGTTTGTTTTAAATGGTAATTTTTGGGGATTTCCTACATTTCTTGCACCGATACATAACATAAATAAGTAGTTATGCGATGTAACTCTTCACAGTTGTTAAGTTTCAAATATATTTATTAACTCTTACCAGAGCATTGTGCATATTGCCCGGAGAAGCAGAAATGAAGATGTCACTGTGCATGCTCACATAATAATCAACAGCAGCTAATAGTGATGCCTTTCCATTAACCTTGGCCAGTGTCTCTGCAGAGACTAGACTTTTCTTATCTTCCATAAAAGGAAATAATGTGCTTAAAGTTTCCAACCTAGCTTTTCCACCATAAACCTAAAAGCATAGAATCAATCCAAACTAAGTTCAAAAGTAAACCATAAAATGACAATGCACAAAGATTTAAAAAATGTACTAGATTATTTATCATTAAATATTGCAATTAATCTTTGCTGTTACATAATCACAATATATCCTGTCATGAGCTGGGTAATAAACCTTGTGGGAAGCAAGATAAAGTCGTGTTCTGTTGTTGAACCCCAAAGCAGCTAGGAGCAATCCAATCTCTTCAGGAGTCAGCGGGCAACGCCCCTGATTTCTCAACTCTTCATCATTGAATTGGGAATTCAATACTCTTCCCTGCCAAATCACCTGCCGGTATTTAGCTAAAGCAAGTTTCTCAGCTTTACCCCCACCAAAATCACAAGCTGAATGGGCTGCCATATCCTGCACATGTCAGTGACCATTAATTAACTAACAGGAGCCTTAATTTTCTGAAAAGAACATAACTTGTCATTTATATAATTGGATCACAGGGAGAATTCAAGATGAAATGTGCAGTTCCTTAAATTGCAGTTAATGCAAAAAGTCTTCACAACTGAATCAGATTTTTTGTTCTGCAGAAGCGTGTATAACCAATACTCTACAATAGGAGGATAAATCATTGTTCAAATTTCAAACACATGCAAGCATGCTAATACATTCACGCACACACACACAGGCAATACAAATATGTAGTTCCTTCAAGATGTAGTTACACCTAAAAAGTATTTAAAACAGATTCAACAGGCCTTTTTATGTAGAAGCATCACTGGTAGCAACTAGCTGCTTCACAACAGAAGCATAAATCATCAACTTATCATTCAAGCACACATGCAAACACAATTACAGAAGCAAAAATTGAAAAAACATTGGTGCTAAATATATTTGAATTTTGAACTGAATACTCTACTTAAAACATATGAAGCAGTTAGTCTACCAAAATGCAAGTTGTCGCATAACAAACTATGTTCCGCTTATAATACTGTAATCACAATGCATAATAAGACTTTCCAAGTGAAATTAGAATGACAAGTGACCCATAATTTTTTGAATCCTGGCAAAATGCAAATAGAGACTTTACTTTATCAAAACGCAGATGCAACACAGCAAACTTCCCGCTTTGCTGTTTTCCAAGCTTATCGGCTTCCTCTGGCAAATAGTCGTTTGATTCTGCTTGGTTGATACTAGCATTGTAGCGAAGGCGTTGAACAAGGATATCTCCTAATTCCTTGATGTGTGGAACAAAGTTCAGTGCTTCAAAGTTAACCTTACAACGGAGACGCTGGATGTCTGATGGTAAGCCGTTGAATGTCAAGCGATGAGAGAACGGTGCAATGGCAGCAACACCATAACTGTATCAACGAGAAAATCTACAACATTTGAAAACAGGTATTTACGTAAATAATGCATATCTAAAAGAAGACACTGATTGGCTTATGGCACTCCGTAAGCATATTTAGTATTTTATATACATCAAAGAATAAATTACAATGTGATATTTAGAAGAATGAAGGTGAACCTTGACATGATGAATGGAGTTGCTACTGTGTGATTAGGAGGCCATATTTCGAGTTATTAAAACAGTCTTTTACAGATGCGAGGTAAGATGGCTATAATAGATTCACAGTGAGTCCAACCTTCCCTAAATTCTGCCATGGAAGGCACTTTACAGCACTATATTCGAACTAGGAGGAAAGCAGTTCCTAAAAGAAAAAATTGCACATAACTCAAACTATGTAAATTCCAGCATTTGGACTATAAGAAAACTTCCCACATAATCCTTGGAAGAACCAAATATTTTTTTCTTCTTAGATCCTAGGTATATCCTTTGAGTCAAAAAACTATGGCAAGTGATAACAAACAAAGAAAATAGGCATTTGACAACAAAAAATGTCTGCCTGCTTGGAAGTTCACCGAGAGCACTGAGTTGTTGTTAGATTGAAAAATATGGATGGATTGGTGACAGACTGACAGGTGGCAAGTGGCAACAAAGGCATAATACTGTGCTGGAAATAGTATTATTTATATAACTTGTCTGTAAATCGTTTATACTTTGAGTAGATTAAGTCTCTAGTCTCTTTATACTACATAAAGTTAAATATTTTCTGTTATTTTCTATAGATAAATGAAGCCTTAAACTGTAATTTTTGTCCCAAAAAAACAACACTGGCTTGATTGGTACAAGAAATCATCAATAAGCCTAGTGCATCCTCTTGATAGATTTCATAAATCCACCCAGAATTTTTTCTTAAACTGTCTCCTGTTTTTTTTCTTCCAATGGATTATGAGACAATAATTGATGGGAAATTGAGATTAATTGTCCGTGCTCGGTATTGAAGCTTATACATACAGAGCATCAAAACCTACAAATTATATCATGGAAATCTATTCTAAGGGCTAGTTGCAACTTGCAAAAGCTTCTAAGTCAACGCATTTTCTATATAATGGCAAAAACCTAACATTTCGGGGAAAAATGAGGGAACATGTCAGAATTTGAGGTTAAGTTATTCACATACCTCTGAAGTACCGGCAGTACATTTTCTATATACCAATCAGCGGTAGCATGAACTGGTGCTGTTTTAATTCTAGTAGCTCTAATGCCTGTGGCATAGTACTCTCTTGTGCTCCAAGAGTACTCACCAGGAAGCTCTTTCACTATAGATACTTCATCACGGAGAACATCAATGAAGTGATCAACGTCAAATATATCTGCAAATGAACTGCAGAAACATAACAACTCCATATCAATGGCTGGTATAAAAAATTGAAGACATAAAGGTTGCAAAAATAGCCCACACTGGATATACCTTGAATCTTGCCAGACAGGATTCACTTCAAAATGCGGGATCACCAACGTTACATTCAAAATTTTAGCAACAGCAACAGCATCACATATCTTTCAAATAGAAAATGTGGGAAACTTATATTAGAATGGTGATTAGAATATGTCTTTTAAGGTTGTGCACACTTCTTAAGAAAATCATTGAGTGTACTAATTACTATGATAGAATGAGTTTCATTTGCTAAAGTAATTTTATTAATATAGTAGTTAGTACGTAGTAGAGTAGTTAAATGTGTTTAGAAACAATGCAGTATAAGGATATATCACTGGAAAAAAGTAATTAATACTTCATTGGAAATTTAAAATTACGAGACAAGTAAAAATTCCAAACATGACACTTATTATGAGACGGGGCATAGCAGTTTTTTTTTACTCTTCATTTCTGCAATGAAATTATACCCTTTCAAAACAATCTCATTTACTTACCCCCATCTTCTGCTGGTTCAATCCTCCATCAAGGAAAACTTGGATATAACCCTGAGACTTTTCAGGCAACGCTGCAATAATCAAAAGGGAATAAACAAAAAATCAAAAACCACTAAACAACACGGTCCTGAATATGAATAGAAAAATAAATAATCCAATTATATTTGCACTCACAAGGTGATTTTGGAGGCACAGTACACGGTTTCCATCCTTGGTAAGCCAAGGGAGACCACAGATTGGTTTGTACTTCAATAGACTGAAAACAAGAACAAAAAAGTAACAACATTGTGTAGAAAACTTTTACACTGTAAATTGTAACTTGGAAGCATTAAATCATCAAAATGACACATATGATCGGTAGTGATTTGTTGACAGTGTGAAACATTTTACACTTAAAAAACAAGAAAAAGTGAATGTACTCACAATTTGGCGTTGTAGAGCACCCTGTAGCAATGTGACGTGTCTAGGTTTAGGAGCAATCCATTCCTGCAATCAAAATCGAATTTGATACCAACAATTAGTTAGGTGATTCATAAATCAAATTCAATTTTCCAAGATGAATTGAGGAAATGGAAAATGGGGACTAACGGAGAAGATTGAAGGTGAAGCACGACCCAAAGGTTGGAAGAGACTGGGAATGAAAAAGGGAAAGAGAATGACGAAAACGGCAACAAAAGCTGATTTTTGAGAGTGGTTGAGTTGGTTCAATTGATGATGAAACTTCATTGTGACAATTCTGAAGCGGATCGATGATCAACACAGAGGATGATGATGTTGCATTTGCTTCAATGGATTCATTGCAACAGAGTAGTTCATGTTATCTCAATCTAGGACTTTCAAACTTAACACATTTTTAATGGAGTAAACCACACAATTGATTCATTATCATGTTTTAATGTTTTAAATTAGAAAAATGCTATTCTCTTTAAATTAATCATTGGATTTGTTAAAGGTTTTTGTAATTAGATCTTGTCTTAATGTTTGTGTCACGTGATGAAAGACTTAATTAAGAATTTTTCAACAAATAAGAACTAGTTTGAAATATAATATTAACAAAGTTGAAGACTAATTTGAAAGAGATTTACAAAGACATGAACTAATTTGATGATTTACTTTTTTTTGTTTTTTTTGAGAGAATGATCTGCTCAATTTTAATATCTTAAATTATTGGATTCCATTTGGTTTTTAATATCTTAAATTATTGGATACTATTTAGTAATTTTTGTTGTTGTTGTTATGCTACAAATAAAATATTGATGGTTATTTTCTCTTTACCTTTTACGATTAAGGTCAAATATTTTGTAGGTCGTTGAAGTTTTGAAAAAATTAACGTAATATATTTATTTTAAGGTTTTAAATTTTAAATTAAACACTTATTTCTTTAATAGTTTGCAGTTAAGGAGTGATGTTGCCTTTACGCGTTGACGTGGTGAGTCCAACTCAACAAATTATCAAATTTTTATAAGAGATAACTTTGTAAAATTGGTTAAAATTTATTTTTCCCTTTCAACAATTACATTTTCCAGTTTATGTAAAATAATTCAAACGACTTGTAATTTAATACGAATAGATTAGGGAGTAATATATTTTGGGTGTTTTTAGTATAAAATTTCTCAAGTATTTTTTAATTAATATTATATTTCTATTACAAGAGTGTTGTTATTACTTTAATTTTAGTGGGATTTTAAGTTTTTTAATAAATAATTTAAATAATACTATAAAAATTATCAATTATTTATATGAAGGGTCAATTTGAAGTACATACAAGTTATTGAAAAAGTGAACCATCTCAAAGTTTCTTTTTTTAAAATCTACTGTATCCACTCATATATAAGACTATAACAGTATATAAAACGATCTACCTCTTTGACTAAATTTTTTTTAATTATATTTTTTATAATATTATTTAATAACAATATATAAAAGGGATATGCCTTTTTGGCTGAATTTTTTTCTTTGATTATTACTCTTTATTTAAATTATTTTTTTGAAGAGCCTATTTAAATTATTTTATGTATTAATTTATTCTTCTCATAATATTATTTAAAATACTAATTAAAAAATAGTTAAATCTCATTATAATACAAAGAACCAACATTACAACAAGAACAATATTTTTTTAACCAAAGCAAACTTGATATCATTAATTAAAAAAATTTAATATAAGAAGGACAAATCTCAAAAACATGGCGACTAGGCTAAGAACATGACGCCCTAGCAACGTATGAGCATCCATGTTCGCTTAACGCCTCACAAATTTCTCCTCAAAGTTGAAAAATAAAGCTAGCATAAACTTAATAAAAGAGACTACAACATTTAACTATGATATACCACTATTCCGGTATGAAATTCAATCCACAAGAGTACGATCATCCATCTCAAATACGACCATATCCCAGCCTTTACCAATTGTGACTTGAATTGCTTCCTGCAATACCATAACTTTACCTTCAAGGACGGATATATGACTAGATTTGTGCGTCGACCGCACCAACAACAAGTACAATCTTATTTATCAAAAATACTTGATTATAATATATATGACAAAATTGATGTATATTTGGACAAATGGGTCATTATAATATATATGACAAAATTGATGTATATTTGGACAAATGTGTAAGACCCAATCTCTAAATAATCAAACATATTTGGACAAAAAAAATCAATAATGAAACATACGTGCTAAGGAGATCACATGTACCCCTTTCCTTAACTTTCACCGTTGTCTATCTTCTATATTAAATCAACGGTTAAAACTGGATCTCACCCAGTTAGAAAGATTTAATCAGTTTTTTATATTTCTTCATAAAAATATAACACCACTGGTAGTAAAACGAAAGGTTTAGAGGAAGGAGATTTTCGCTAGGGTTTTGCGTTTGGCGCTGTTTTGTTAAAACGAAAGGTTGAATCAAACCGAATCGAATCTCAGGTACAAGCTTTTCACCACACAAATTGTTGCATAATCAATCTACTTTTGACATTCGAATCATACACTGATTGAATTTTGTTTTTGAATCTTTCTATTAGGAATCCGATGGAGTGGTATAAAATGTTCAATGCTTCATGTTTTATTGCTGTGTTTTGGTGCATGCACTCGCTAGGTTACTCTATGCTCTCTATTTGTGCAGCATTGATCGCTCTTCTTGCTATTGAGGTACACCATTCTTTGTCTGAAAAACTATATAAATTATTCAATACGTTTGTTTACTCCCATTCTGAGTTTATAACTGTGATCAACCCATATATGTATTCCTAATCACAAGCTTGACGATGCTTTTAGAAATCCGATTCAGAAATGTCATTATATCAGGTGGTTCATTCCCGTCGATGCATACAAAATTAATGTGAGCATTCTCTGTTTCATGCTTTTAAAACCTATCCAAACAGTCTCCGATGCTCATTTTTTAACGTGAAAACTGGTGTTATCTCCATTATGTTTTCTTTTGCAGAGTATTGTAGCTGATTTTCGCAAGGTTTTGGCTGAAAATCCTCAAGTAAAGCAGGAAAGGGTCTTATTGGAAGACTTCCATCCTGAAGATGAAGATGTGAAGGTAAATGTCGCTGATATGTAGACCATGAAATGCAAGCAGAGTGAGTTAAGTGCTTTGACCATAAAGTGCTGCCAACACAAGATAGGATAGGATTAGGAATGGATGCATTAGACCAAAACACGGGGTGGCACCTTTTGTAAAAAAGATGCCGGAATCTCTCTTTATGTGATTTGGTCCTCTGTGGAGAAGACTTGTAAAAAGTGCAATAAGAAAAGTACATCAAATAGACGGTAGTCCAATAGTTAGGTATAGGGAGACATAGAAAAATAGAGGCCAAACCATCGAGAAGACTGTAGATTGGTTTGTCTCTAGACAAGTGCTGTCAAATAGCGGTTATAGGCTATAGCGGCGCTATAGTGTAGTTGAATTTGATCAAACAGCTATTGTTTTGGGATACACTATCTAGTACAAAGTGTTGTCATATCAGAGTTTGAACAAACAACTATTTTCTGAGATCCACGACTGACAACATTGCTCTAGACAAAATTTACGAGAAGACATTTTTGTTTGATACGTGGAGTCGACTCAGCTCAGCCTAGTCAGAAAATGCTCTATTGTTGTTGTTTCACTTGCCGTTTATCAACTTAACATATCTTACTAATGGTCTTTTTGATTGCAGATATTGATATCCTGCTTTGTGGAAACTTCACATTTTGAGGAGTACCTTGCTGTTAAGGTAAAATAATACACACCAAAGGCAATTGCAATTTCTTATGGCATAATACAATATGATTTATGTTGGAATTTTTTTTGGTAATCAATTAGAACCTGATTTTGTTGTAGATGCCAGCAAATCATTAAACTATAATAATAGAAACACCCGTTCTTATTTTCCATTGATATCCATCACTAATTTTTTTAATTTGCTGTACCTGGACTTCATTTTGTGGGATTTCGTGAAATTGATTGTTTTACATGATGCTTTTTGTGTGGATATTTGTGAAGATTCGGACTTGTGAAATATTGAGGTACTTTTGATTTCAATGCTTGAATCAAAATACATACGGTGCTGGTTTAAGAAAGGCAACAATTGAGAATCACTATAATAGGAGGGATTGGCTACAGGAGATGCTATGATTTTAGTGATGAGTGATGACATATCTACAACTGTTCTACATAATTAAATATCAATCAATCAATAAATGACTGATTCTCAGCCACACGCCAACGTCCATAATTTGGTATCTTTGCCTCTGCATATGTAAATAGACAAATTGTTAGCATAATATCTATCATTTTAATTATTTGTCATCTTGGTTTCTTGGAACTTTCATGTGCCCTTGTGTGGTGAAAAAAGAGTTTTACCTAATTATTATGTCATAAATTCAGTGTTATGGTGTGTTTTTACATTTAAGATCATTATTATTTTAGTATACGTTCATATGATTCTATTTTTCCTAATAAATATAAGTGGCCTAATTAAGGTGATTAACATGTAATATGACAGGAGGCAATTCTTTTCGGTCTTCTTGAAGTTATGAATCATCATCAACCTCCCAAAAAAAATCATCGTCAACCGGTTAACCACTCCCAATCAAACTGTTTATGAACCTGTGGCATGACTCCAAAAATGATGAAAATTTTGCAGGAACTTCAACCTCTCCACCTGGTAGAAACTCTTAAGGATAAGTCCCAGTCAAATTCTGATTCCCAAAGTGTTGTATATGAAACTTCGCCTATTACTTCCCATGAGTTTGGCAGGGGAGAGACTGCTGCTACTTCACAGTCAAAGCAAGAAGAAGAGAAATCCTTGGTGTTCTGATATACTGTCACCTGCTTTTAAAATTGTGTGATCTTCTGGAACCTCTTTGCCTTCAAAGATATTTTGGTTTGTGGCCATCCATATACCATAAGATATGGACGCTAAGTAGATAATATTGTTTTCCTTCTGTGTGTTGATCATGTATATTAGGCAGTCCTTGAGTTGGTTGTTATTAGAATCAAATCTTTAGCCTAACTTTGATTAAAACCATATCTTCCTGGTTGAGGCGCATTCTGTCATATTACAATTAATAGTTTCAATGCATTTATTACATTTAGGACATAATATAGGTCGGTTAATGCCCATGTTGTTTAGTTCACTCGTATCTGGAAAGGAATCGTTGATTATGCGCCATTAGAATTCTTGGTGTCTTGTGTAGTGTTAAGGATTTATGCTTTTTTCCAAATGATGTTGGGTCCATTGGAATTGGACAGTCTCTGATCAGTTGTCTTTTGCCGTAAAGGATTGCATTATATAGCTTGATATCATAGTATATTCTCCATTTATAGTATACATCCACATATGATGGTCTTCTGTGATTTATTTGATTAAAGGAAATTGTAGAATCTAGTCTTCATCTATTTGTTAGGAAGGTATTCCCAATTAAGGGTTGGTCCAATCAATTGAAGCCCCTGCCTGAAGTTCCCTAACCAATAAAATATCGGGGTTGCCAACATTTTGGGTTAGGAGAATTGTTATGGACACTCCCTAACACTCACTCTCTTGTTGGATGAAATCTATGTAGGTACCACACTTTGGAAATTGACCTCATACAAAGTGGTGAGACCCACATGAATTTCACACAATAGGAGAGTGAATGTTAAAAAGAGAATGTTTTTAGCATTTATCTTGGATTGGAATTTTAAACTCACATTGGAATGGTGTCCAATTGTCTTCCCAAATCTTAATTTTTTGACCATTAGAGAGTAAAAAATAGTCAACTATTTTTCAATTAATAAATCATATTTCTGTTATAAGGGCGTTGTTATTACTTTAGTGGGATGTTAAGTTTTTTATGTAATAATTTAAATAATATTATAAAAACTATAATAATTTAAATAAAGGGTAAATTTGAAATACATATCAGTCATTAACAATTTTGTCCAACAAGTATCTCAAAGGTTTTTTTTTTAATTCTGCTATCTCCACTGATTTTTAACAGTATATTATATTAAGGTGATGCATCTCTTTAATTGAATTTTTTCTTCTGATGTCAATTTTGGTTGTGTGGTTTAGTTTCTTAAAAAAAAAAACTGAAATTTTCTTCCATTTTTTCATCATTTAAATTATTTGATTTATCATTTTACTTTTTTATAATATTAATTAAACAATATATAAAAGATGTCATTTTTATCTGATTTTTTTCTTCCATATTTACTTTTCATTATATTATTTTATTTATGGATATCTACCAATGCGGTACCGTCTGCAAACAAGAGATGCTCAATATAACGTCTGATGTGTGAGAGGTCGTACGAAAATGATTGACATGTTTTCTTTAGTTGTGATAAATTGGAAGTGGTATAGGAAGCAGAAAATCTTCGGCACGTCATCCGAGACGGATGGAATTCATGGTTAGGTGTGGCAATAGCCACGCCGAAATTCTCCCCAATTTTTTTACACATAAAAAAATGTCCATAAAAGTGAAGTGTTAGAAGAAATTGACGGTTTATTTTGTCCCAGTTAGCAATTGTTAGGGTTATAAATAGACATGGACTAATAAAATTTGCCCAAATAAAATTATTAATTTAAATGAAATAGTATAGTCTTTAATTTCATTGAGCAATTTGTTTTTGACATTATTATTAGCCACACCAAGAAATTAATCCCGGATCTGCCGCTGTACTTCATCAAGGAAAATTTGAAAATCGCGGATGGTTTTGTATCCCTATTTTTCCAGCTTCTCGGGCAACTACCTCAACAACAACTTATCACTTTTATCATGACTTTATGGTGCATATGGAAGCGAAGAAACGACAAGCTCCAGAACGATATTGATACTACCCCTCGTATGTATGTCCATATGGCGCGCAAACCATATTCCAATGGCTTCATGCTCGCCCAAAGAAAGGTCATAGCAAAGAAGAAGAGCTGAACAACAACGAGTCTTTTCGCCATGAACAAAATAGATGGATAAAACCAGAATTTGTGGAGCTAAAGTACAATATCATTGTGGCAATTTTCAAGGAGGAATGTTGTTATGACATTGGTATGTGTCTTAGAGGAAAGCGTGGCGAATATATAAAAGCTAACATAACTTGGTTTCCAAGATTACCACAATCTCGCAAGGCGGAAGCAAGGGGGTTAAAAGAAGCGATAAATTGTTGCTTGGTAGTTTGAGTTTGTCTATTGAACTTGATTGCAAGCAAGTGGTTGACGACATCACTACCCAGGAGACTCAACACCAATTATATGTTCAACGCTGTTATAGAGATTTGCAAAGTTTCATTGAGAATTTACCAAAACTTTAAGATATGTTTCATTAGCGAGAAGTAAATAATGTTGCTCATTTGTTGGCTAGAGCGTAGTTATCTTATGTTAGTTCCAAAATTCATGATCATATGCCAACTTGTATTAAGACCATTATTATTAATGAAATGAGTTGAGTTTATTTTTGTTGATTTTTTTTATCCTTTTTATAATATTATTTAAATTACTAGTTATAAAATAATTAAATCTCATTATAACATGTCACAAATTATGGTTTGATACATTTCTCATTGTTATTCCTTGCATATAGAGGTTACAAGGCTATACAGGTAATTATAGTAAATAATTAACCTAATAAGAACAAAATTAATTTCTGATGTGTCATTATTTCTAGAAACAAACTAATAAATATAATATGGAGCACAAGTCAACTCCTTATCTGCACCCCTTTTCAAATTGATGTGGTTGGTCAACGTGGACGCGGAACAACCTTGGTAAGAATGTATGCAATTTGCAACTGAGTACTAACATGAGGAAGGGATATTAGTCGGTCATCATAGGCGTCACGAATTGAATGACAATCAACTTCGATATGCTAGCTTGATGCGTTCATGAAAAACGAGATATGCAACAATTTAGATGACACTTGTATTGTCAGCATAAAGTGAGGTTGGCTCTATTCGAGGAAATCCAAGTTCAACACCAAGCCAAATTATTTATGAACAAACAATATACATTAGCACAATACTCGACGATCTATCACTTGTTGCTGCATGTGTTCCTGACTCTTGAAGAACTCACACTACAATTTGAACAATCTTAAAAAGGGGCGTGAATTCTCTCCTGTGAAGTTTTCACTGGAGCAGGTCCAGTGCACATCCACACCGTTGATTTATTTTTAATTATTAAAACTACATTGATTACAAGAAAAACATGGAATTGAGATTTCACAGGACAAAAACTGCACTGGAGAGGATCATCTCCCCTTAAAAAGTTTATTTCAATCTTATTTATTAAAAATATTTAATTATGATACATATCATAGTTTCATAATTGACATAAATTATGATATGTTTCTAATATTGACATATATTTCAAAATTGACATATGTAGCCTACGATAAAATAATTTTAAAAAATATTTAATCAAAAGTATAAGACCCAATTCTAAATAATCAAACTATACATGTACCCTTCCTTCGAGAAAAAAAATGTACTCCTACCCTTTCTTAATTTCCGCCGTTCAATACTATCTATATATTAAACAACCACTGCATAACTGTCAACTGACCCAGGTAGAAAGATTTGGAAAACACCACTAGTAGAGATTTTCGCTAGGGTTTTGCGTTTGGCGCTGTTCTGTTAAAACGAAAGGTCTCTTTGTTTTAACCTATTTATTTTTCAGTGCATAATAATCAATCTATCAATACTTGGATTGAATTTTGTTTTTGAATCTTTATTATTAGGACCCGTCCCGATGGAAGAAGTCAATATTCAATATTTTATGTCTTTTTGCCATGGGCATGTTCTTGGAATCCATAGGTTACCTCGACCTCGCATTTGAGGTACACCATTCCAATTTATCTGAAAAACTAAATAAATTATTCAATACGAACGTCATTCTGAGTTGTTTATAACTGTGATCAACCTAGATATGTAGGATATTCACGTACATCCGTCCAACGAAGAGGACGATGTTGAATATTTTATGTCTTATTGTTGTGGACTTGTGCATGCACTTCCTAGGTTACTCCATGCCCTATCGTATATGTGCGGCACTCGTCGTTCTTGAGGTACGTACACCATTCTAAATGAATTACTCAATATGTTTGTTTACTGCCATTCTGAGTTTATAACTGTGACTGTCATCAACCCAGATACCTACCAAGATATCTACATACATATATACATACTTCCGTCCAACTATGACTATAATCCTCCTTGGAGCGCTCTTAGTAGTTCTGCGATGTTTGCCGGTGATATTTTTGCGACGAGAAACATTGGATGGCACGGATGGAATATTGGATGAACCATATGATATTTTTGCTTGTGCGTCTGTTTGGTAAGGCCCTCAAACGAGCTTATAGCTTATAGTGGATAGCTTATAACTTCGTTTGACAAAAAAGCTCTGTTTAGTAATGTTTTATCACCAGGAGCTTATAGCTTATTTCACGAGCTTATAAGCTATTTTTCAGACGCTACTCCAAGTAGCGTTTGAGCTTATAGCTTATTATATTTTGTTCCTTTTTTACCCTTATTATTTTAACTAAAATCCATATTTACCCTTTATATTAATTTATTATACTTTAAAACTAAAAGAACACTACTGTACAACGTATTTTTTACTCTCAAGTATGCATGCCTCTCTTTAGCACTCGTTGAATATATTGCACTGCAACAACGCCATTTTTTTTATTTCCTGACTTATGAAAAAAGTTCCATTTTTATGGGTATATAGTATATACTGACTACTTATTTTTGTTATTCTTTTAACATTTTTTTTTTAATCTGATCGATGATTAGTTTTTACTTTGTTTACGTAAAGAAACCAAATTTATACTTTAATCATTCATAAATTATAAAAATTGAACGAAATAAACTTAAAACAATTTTTAGAGAAATTATATATTGGTTATATTAATAAATTTAAATGACTAAAATCTTAAATATTAATTGGTATAGATTGTATTATAAACTCTTAAAAAAAACATTATGAATAAAAAATGTTCTTTTATGTAAATTTATCATTATTAGCTAGTTAAACCGTTAATTTTACCAAACACTTTAGTTAGCTTATCAGCTATCAGTCAACACAACTATAAGCTATCAGTCATTCATCAGCTATCCCCTATTTTTTATCAAGCAATCTACTTAAAATTAACTTTTACATATATAATTAAGGAGAGTATAGTGTTATATGTTCAGTAATTATTTTGCCATTGAATATTGATGACCTCGAACTTCTTTGCATTACTTTTCTCATGTTGTATTCATATTTCATCTTTTCTCCAGGAATATTATGGTTGGGGGAAAATTACCATTATTAGAGACCCAAATTATATCCCTAATCACAAGTTCGCTGACCATGAGGCAGTTCATATTCCTAATCACAAGTTCGCCGACAATGTTGTGAGTAATCGGACTAAGATTTGGAATTAGCGACGTTACTTTCCAATCCGTAGCTTTAAGACCTGTTCATGCAGTTTATGTTTTTGGTGCTCATTATCTCCATTCCATTTTGTTTATGTAGAGTCTTGTAGCTGATATGCGTGAGGTTTTTGCTAAATATCCTCAAGTGGAGCAGCAGACGGTTGTTTTGAAAGTCATAGATCTTGGAAAACGAACTCGCAAAGTAAATGTCGACCGTGAAATGCAAGCAGAGTTAGTCAAATGATAGAGTGCTTTGACCATAAAGGAAACTTTACCACAGCCCTATGGCTATAGCTCTAAAACCTATGGTGTATGGGGCTGAATGTTGATGGTAAAAAGCCTTTTAAAAACTAAGTTTAATGTTTTAATGAGTAGCCACACAACATAAGATAGGATTAGGAATGGATTCATTAGACAAAAAGATGGCGGAATATCTATTTATTTGATTTAGTCCTGTGTGCTAGAGGTCAAACCATTGAGAAGACTATAGATTGGTTTGTCTCTGGACAAGTGTTTTCAAATAGCGGTTATAGCGGCGCTAGAATTTGAACAAACTGTTATTTACTATGATTGCTCTAGACACAGTTTACTTGGAAGACATTTTTGTTTGATCCATGGAGTTGACTCAGCCCTGTCTAGTAGGAAAATGATTTATTGTTGTTGTTTCGCTTGCCGTTTATCAACTTACCATATCTTACCAAGGGTCTCTCCGATTGAAGATATTAATATCATGTAATCTGAAAGCTTCACATGATGAGGAGTACGACAGTGTTACGGTAAACTGATACACACCCAAGGCAATTGCAGTTTCTGGCGTAATACAATATGATTTATGTTGGATTTTTTTTCTTTCTGATTACTTAGATTAAATTATAATAATAGAAACACTCTGTTCTTATTTGCCACTGGTATCTATCACTATAATTTCGTAATTTGCTGTGCTTGGACTTCAGTTTGTTGGATTTCGTGAAATTGATTGTTTTACATGATGCATAATTGCTTATGGTGTGGATAATTCGGTGTTATGATGTGTTTCTACATTTAAGATCTTTATTATTTTGATATACGTTCATATGATTATGTTTTTCCTAATAAATAAAGTGGCCTAATTAAGGTGTAATAAAACAGGAGGCAATCCTTTTGGATCTTCGCAGTGTTATTAGACATCATCTAGCCCGGTTAGCCACTCCCATCCGGACAGTTGATGAACCTGTAGCATCTGACTCCAAAAATGATGAAAATTTTGCTGGAACATCAACCTCTCCACCTGGTGTAAACTCTAAGGATGAGTCCAAGCCAGATTCTGATTCCCAAAGTGCTGTATCTGAAACTTTGCCTCTTACTTCCCATGAGTTTGCCAGGGGAGAGACTGCTGCTACTTCACAGTCGAAGCAAGAAGAGAAATCCTTGGTGTTCTAATATACTGTCACCTGCTTTTAAAATTGTGTGATCTTTTGGAACCTCTTTGCCTTCAAAGATTTTTTGGTTTCTGGCCATCCATATACCATAAGCTATGGACACTAAGTAGATAATATCATTTTCCTTATGTGTGTTGATCATGTATATTAGGCAGCCCTTGAGTTGGTTGTTATTAGAATAAAATCTTTAGCCTAACTTTGATTAAAACATAACTTATACAATATCATTGCGGCAATTTTCAAGGAGGAAGGTTGTTACAACATTGGTATGTGTCTTAGAGGAAGACGTGGCGAATATGTAAAAGCTAACATAATTTGGTTTCAAAGATTACCACAATCTCATGAGGCGAAAGCAAGGGGGTTAAAGGAAGCGATAAAGTTGCTTGGTAGTTTGAATTTTCCTAACGTGTCTATTGAACTTGATCGCAAACAAGTGGTTGACGGCCTCGTTAGGAGACTCAACATCAATTATATGTTCAACGTTATTTTAGAGATTTGCAAAGTTTCATTGAGAATTTACCAAAACTTTAAGACATGTTTCATTAAGTGACAAACAAATAATGTTTCTCATTGAGCTAAATAACTATATTCATGCAATGTACAAACAATTCTCATATTCGCGCCCTAGAGAAAAGAAATTCTTCACTACTATAATTCTTACGAGTCTTACTCAAATTTTCAAACAACAATTTCAGTACAGTATATTTAAGTTTTGATACTAAATCATGAGTGTCACTCAACTGCTTGAACCTCTACAATATATATTTTGAAAGTCATTTTCACTTGT
Source organism: Medicago arabica (assembly GCA_946800305.1). Classification (NCBI taxonomy): domain Eukaryota; kingdom Viridiplantae; phylum Streptophyta; class Magnoliopsida; order Fabales; family Fabaceae; genus Medicago; species Medicago arabica. The sequence goes on from OX326967.1 coordinate 55,326,320, forward strand.
ATTTTGAGCTAAATTTTTGTACTCTCCCCCTTTTTTTTAAACAGCAAATTTTATTTAACAACCTGATCACTGCTCAAGATGAACAGAGATCGGTGAATTAGAGAATACAAACTAAAGGTGTCGTATATAGGCGGAACACCCAAAAATAAACGCCAAAAAGACACCCCTACACACCACACCTAGCCACCATTGACGCCCAACCAGAAAACCTCACCACCTAAAACAGATTCCTTCACGAAACGACCACTGAAAAAAGGATATCCATAACCATCCATCGCCACTACTCACCCCAAAATAAACACCTCTAAATGAAACACATCGTCATCATCTCCTAACTTGAGACATTATTTTAAAGATCAATCAGTTTCCACCACCTCTCAACCTCCGGTCCACTGCAAGAACACTAAAACAACCCAAAATTTAACTTGAACCAAAGAACTGACTCCTGATCTCGAATCAAAAGCGATCGCCCCACCAGACTTCATGACCAAACCAGATGGGCACCCCTTATCCCCCGGTCCACCAGAGAAACACCGTAGCCAGTCAAACCAGAATGCAGCTAGACACCAGCTCCCGATCTCGAAGCAAAAGTAATCGGCACACCAGAATTCAACACACAAAAAGTAAGACTGACGACGTGATTTGCGGCGGTGCAATCATCAATCAAAAAGGAAAAAAATGCTCAGCTCAAAGGACACGCACCCTCCAAACACCATAAACACCTCAACAACCTCAGCAACCCAAAACTCAAAGAGGTAGCAACGAACGAATATGGATCCGAATAACAGAGGTGGCCTCCAGAAAGAATCACCCACAACAACCTCCATAATAAATATAAAAAAAACCACCTCACACACCACCACCACCACCAAGCATCACCAACACCACCCTGGATCATCATCACCACCGCTACCACTGCATCACCATCAAACAGATTAAACGACGCCAAACCACCAAAAAAGAGATCAAGTTTGATGCCACCCCAAAACTGAAACAACAACGAAAACACCAAAACAAACAGTACAAAACAATAACAATACGAAACAAAAACTAGAACGGACAAAGGACCAGGAAGCATAAGATCAAAATAGTTAGGCTGAAAGTCTCTAAGGAAAGCAGCAAAATCGCCACAACATTCCGAAGAAGCCGCCACGGAGAAAATACCCACAAACCAGCAATAGAGACAGAGACTACGCCGCCAAACTACCTCACCAAGAAACAAGCAGCAACACAATCACAGGTCAAGAAGAAGACGAAACCCAACAACAAAACACGGGCAGCGACGCTGGTCTGAAGCGGAAACACAACCCAAATTAAAAAAGTGTCCGCGGAGACAAGGAGAAGGCGTCGTTCGTTGGAATAAACAACAACCAAACCAAAAAGCGACAAGAACCCACTGGCACGACCCAAAAAGTTCTGAAGGTACACGAATGACAACTACCGCCAACACAGAGCGTCTATGTACCAAACCCTTTCGAGCAACATTAAAACAAAAGTCCACTAACGACAAACAAAGAAACACGCATAACCACCATGAACAACAAAACACCACGGCAAAAAAATAAAACAGAGTATACCACTGCCAAAATAAAAACTAAATAAAAATAAAAAAATAAAAAAGAAAGAAACAACCTCCACACAATAGAAACAACGAGTTCATTTTAAATGGTGACCGGAACCGTAACAATAACAGCACCTACGACACGACGGAAGCAAAACTGAAGCTTGATAAAAACCTGCAAAGAAAAGAAACCTACAGCAGTCAAAACATCATATCCGCAACAAACCAACCAGATTCGGCTGAAACCACCACCACCCACCACGACCCAAACAAACGGTGAAGAACTTGGAGGAGCAACGACGAAGAAGGGATGATCGAGATGGTCCAGAGGCTACCGTCGGAAGGAAGTTTGGAAGCTGTAACGAACGCCGAAAAGCCACCATGAGAGGACATAACCGCCAAAAAGCTACAGTGAGAGGACAAAACTACCGGAAAGAAACCAACCCGGCGGACAAAGGACGTGGTGCGGAAGACATAACCACTCATCGCACCACCCACAACCACCACTACATTTTGAGGCAAAAGGTTTAGATCTTGAAAGGGAGAGGAGAGGTGACAGCAAGATTTGTTTCTAGACAGATGTCAGAATGTTTAAGTTTTAGAGAGATGTTTTTGTACTCTCCCTTTGAGAGTTGATCAACTATATTTTCACAAATCTCTTACAAACTTGTAACTTGCCTAGTAGTAGCACGATTCCTTAGAAGTATATTCATGTTGATAGAAGCATACTCCAATGGTTTTTTTTGTCAATGTGACAGTTAGTGAAAACCCTTATGGTTGAAGGGATTGGACTAACTATTAAATTTACAATGAATCACGATAATTCTCTTGTGTTGATTTTTCCTTTCTCTTGTCTCAAACTTGCAGTTATTTATTTTTTTTTGACACGTGACTTGAAACAATTATATTTTTTAGTTAAACTATGTTTACCCCTATCATTTGAGCAAGTTTTGGTTTAGCCCCTATAAAAAGAAGGTTTGGATTCCAACCTTGATATTTGAGAGTAGATAGAATTTTTGTAATTTCAAAAAGGAATTTTATAAATCAAGCTTATCAAAGAATTATTTTAAAAACCCATTTCAAACCCTCATTTATTGTGTTTATCACCTTGTTTATTTGATACTATAGTGCATGCATTCTTTTAAAAAAAGAGAGAGAGAGTGAGAGGACGGAAAAGATGTGAGAAAATAAGGAGGTGATCAGGAGACATAATATTTACGAGAGAGAGATAGAGGAATTTTAATTTGTAATTTGAATTAGGGATTTGACTTAAATGAGAAAGAAGATTGGTGATTTGTTTTGTTGTTTGTTGTGATTGGGTGTTTTTTACTAACTGAGGTATGCTTACGAGGACAAAGTGATTTGATTTTGGACAAGTAAAAGGAAAAAAGAAAATGAAGAACATATTTGAATAAATGAATGTATTGAGATAATATAATTTTAGAGGGTAATTCATATTCTTAAATTATACTATTGTTTGGAACTTGTCTAAAAGAATTATACTGTTTGGAAACAAATTTAAACAATTTTCAAAACGAAAAGATTTTGTAAAGTGTTATTGTCAAAGTTTAATTTAAAAAAATTTAAACACCATTTCAAATTTCATTACTTAATATATTGTGAATCTCGACTTGATCCATTATATTTTTTAAAATTTTGCAAATCGGTCCATTTAAATTTTTAAATTTTAAAACCAATCCCTATAAAATTTCACATACTTGCAAATCGTTCTTCATAAATTCTTAAAACTTGATATTGATCCCTATGATTTTTCATAATTCCTAATCATATATATTTTTTTATACTTCCAAATTTATAAACTGCATCAACTATGTTTTTTTTTTAGCAAAGGTAACGTTAATTCATTTCATTAAAAATTAACGAATACAAAGTAGGTGTTACATGACGAAAGGTATGGGGGTTAGGGTGAGACAGTGATGCTCTAGTAATACTATGAGCAACTCTATTTGCTTGCCTCCTAACATATGACACTACAAAGTCGGGTATATTAAAAAGTAAACTTCTACAATGAGTTACAAGATCACCGAACTCGTTGATGGGAGTAGTGGTGCTGGCAATAGCATCAGATAAGATTTTTGAATTGGTCTCAAACATGCTGTCACACATTCCATGTGAGATAGCCAATTTGATAGCATCTAGAAGGCCGAAAGACTCAGCCTCTAAAACAGTGGCTGATGAGTCGCATCTACATTACATTTGATCATGCCAACCGGTGGTTTGATCCAAGCGTGCTCTGAATTTGTGTTGTGGATCGGTGCCTTTGCTCGTTGCATACAACTCCATTTATTTAGTGTGTTCTTTGCGCAAGTGACTATATATGAGGGAGAGGTATCCGTAGACTCCCAAAGCATGACATTACGACTTTTCCACAAGCTCCAAAAGGTCATTGCAAGAAAAGCTTGCTACTGTATGGATAACCTGTCAATTAAATCAAATAACATAGATGCAAAGTTGTTAGCATTAAGTAGCAGATCTTGGATGATGTGACAGACACCAATTAACTCCCAACAGTAGATCGCTTTCGGACAAACAAAGAAAACGTGCATCTGAGTTTCTGTCAATTAATCACAGGATACACATGAGTGATCACAAGGAATTCCACGGAAAATGAGGTTTGCTCGAGTAGGCAAGCAGTGTTGTGCTGAACCCCATAAAAAGGCACGAACACGCGGTGGAATTTGCATTTTCCAAATAGAGTTCCAGCGGTTTTCACTTCTAGTAGGAAAAGATGTAGTGATGAGGTCCGAACATATGCGATAAGTTGATTTAACGGTGTATGTACCATCAACAGTAGCCTTCCATATACGTCTGTCAGTATAATCTCGAGTAAAGAGAGGTATGGAAAGGATTGATGCAGCATCCAAAGGGTTGAACATCGACTGTACCAGATGAATGTTCCAAGAATTCAAACCCAGATTCAACAAGTAATTAACTGTAATATCCTCATGGTGCACCAACGGTGGAGTAGTCGGTTTGAGAGTAGGAAGGTTGCGAATCCAAGGCATGCGCCACAAATTAATTTGAGAACCTTCACCTATCTTCCATCTATGACCCAAGGTAAGTAAAGATTGTGTACTACATTGACTCCTCCTCCATGTATAACTGCCTCAAATCTCAAAATTTATAAAAATAAACCAACAAAATTTAAGAACCATGATTTTCAATTCTATATTCTAAAAAAAATTAAATTAAAATCTTCTGCCTATACAGTTTTAATGACCAATTTGGCAATTTACTATTTTTTTGTTGGAAGATCAATTTACTTTATTTTATTCTGCATATATTATTTAATTTACAAGCTACAATAAAAATCAATTATAATTCCGTGTGCTGACAGGACTCCCCTATTATTGTAGGTCACTTGCAATAACAACAAATTTCAGTTGCAAAATTTGGTTTTGCGCTGTTTATAAATTGGCGATTATTTCGCTCGAATATTATTTTATTCTCTTCGCATTTTATTTCTCCCATATACTCGGAAGAAGAATCAAACATCACTGTTCTCTCTCCAACAGTATCTAAGGCATGTTTAAGCTCCTCTTCAATTTCGATGATATTATCCATTTTGGACAACTATATATATTTGCAATTAAACCCTTCTGTTTTAATTTTATTCGTTTCTAATGTTATTGCTGTCTCTGATTCAGGTTTAATTCGAAGTTGCGTGATCTTATACTTCAGTTCAATTCAACAATGACATATTCAGGATCAATTCGATTTTCTCATGCCTTTAGGCAATACATTAGTAATGATGGAAGCTGTAGTTTTTGTCATGTATGTTGTGGTTGGTTATTTTATATGATTTATTTTCATACATTATTTGTCTAGAATGATGATTTTCAACTTGTTTTTCTGTTGACAGAAACCTAATTCCGGTAATCGATTATGTTTTGTCACCTTCAATCATCCACGGCGTGGATCGGTATGTCTCTCAAGTATTAAAATTTCATATTTGTTGTGCAGTTATTGTATTGTATTCATCATTCATGTGTTTCTTCTTAATTTACTTCTGAATATTTTATGGAGAAATTTCTTTGTGAATTGACAGAGGGTTGATTCTTCAGCACTTGTATTTTCCAGAATACATGTCCAACTTAAGCCCGTACCTTCCAGATGTAATGTTTTGTTGTGCCGGTCTGCCCTGGTACCGGCTGGAGGGTGTGAGGCTCCGCTGTTGAAATTGGCTACTGTTTCTTTGTCAAGGTCTGTCGATTTATCTCCTTTTGTACTTGACAAAAGTTTCGTCATTCATTGGCATGCATGTTGTTATGTAAATAGGACAATTATGGACCGGACTCATGTAATTATTATGGTAATTAGGATAACTATAAATTTTGCATTTCTGACTCGTTTAAATGAATGTTCGTGTTTATCTTTTATTTATTTTTTAAAATATTTCTGATAGTTTCCTTTTCCATTATGCAGTAAAATTTGTTTGTTTGGTTATACAATTTTTACTTCTGCTAGATTTCCTATGCACTGATAACTCTGTCATGCAACTAATGCCTACATGTATAAACAACAATGCTTGTTCCTATTTTTTTGAAAATTATTCTACTTGCAATGGTTATGATTGAAAGGCTTTCTTTGACATGCTGGGTGGCAAATTTGACTGCTCTCCCTACCACTGTACATGGTTAGCTAAATCGCACAAGAGCTTCAGACCGCATGGTTATTTCCCATCATCCTTTCTTATGGTAACTCTCATATTTTGTTGAGATTTGTGTCAGGCGTGTGGACTTTGAGGTGCCAAACTTTGGTTTTCCTTTTGGGGGAGGCGGCGGTGGTGGAGAAGTGAGTAGATATTGGGAATCAACTGAACCACACCGAAACTCTAAATTAAATTATGATATTTATATTTATTGTTAGCATTAAGTTTTATCACCATAAATCATATCATTTGATGCTAAATTTAGTTGTTGCATCTCATCTCATCTTCCTTTTTCAGCTACCAATTCCTAAACACAATATCTATGAAGGTATTTATATTTTGAAATTGATGTAGGTCATGTAATGCTATATCAGGAAGACCAATTATGCTTCAATTAATCCCCGCTCTTGGTATAATTGGCTTTGCTATCTTTGGTCTTGAACCTCTCCTACGCCGTTGCAGGGCTCTATTTCTCCAAGAAGTTAGTATCTAATATTATTCCATGTGTTGTCTAAAGCAATTGAATAGTATTATTAGTTGACATTCTGTTTGATAACATATGTTTTCAGTGGAACGATAAAAGTTGGAAGAAAAGTATTTCACGTTATATAATGACATCTTATTTTCAACCTTTACTGCTGTGGACTGGGGTAATGCTGCTCTGCAGGTATCTTTCTGGATCCAAAAGTCTTTTCCGTTGAAAGTTTGTCAAGTCCCATTGGTATACACCTTGACGTAAACTGTTTCAGGGGCTTAGATCCACTAGTCATGCAATCAAAAACCAGTCCGATTTTAAAGCAACGGCTGCTGAATTTTGTCAGATCTTTTTCAACCGTGCTTACATTTGCCTACTGCTCTTCAAGGTAGATTTGACTTTGTGCAGAATTATGTCCACAATTGTCGGCGTTCTAACCATACTATTAATATCTTGCACCTAATTGTAAGATAAGCTTATTTTTTCTTATTGTTAGAACTAGATGTAGAGCACACACAAAAATAAATGACAAAGGGAGGGATAAAAAAGTATAGACACGGTGAAGCGTCTTCTTATATAAGATAATTCTATTGTATTCAATTTTAATTACTATTATTATTTTTTATTTGGCAGTGTATGTTGATCTATTTAGCTGTGCAGATTTAGTAACGAGTCATGTTTATTTCATTTCTTTTTGTAAATAATAATTATTTCAGCTGCCCATCCATTACTATTATGTGTTTGGAGTCCTTTGTTTTGTTTAAATTACAATGTATTGTTGTACTTCTTGTTTTCAGCTTTGTTCGACAAGCACAAAATTTCTGTATGGAGACAAATGCCGACAACAATGAAAGAAAAGTATGTTCCTTTTAGATATCCTTGTCATGTTTCTATTCATGTGTCTGTGTAACATTTTTCTAAAATAACTGGTTATTTTTGTTTTGAGTCCACTTAAAGCTTTAGATGAGTTATGTTCTTCCAAATAAAGATTAGAAAAGTAGTCAACCTGTAAAAAATATAGGATTATTTTCCATAATGTTAATTATGAGGGTGCTCCTGGAATGTAAATGCAATGCTCATTCAATGTATAATTGTATTGTGCATGACAGATGAGCATTGATCTTATCGGGAAAGCTGTATATACTGCGGTATGGGTTGCTGCCGTAACATTGTTCATGGAGTTGTTGGGTCTCTCTGCACAGAAGTGGTTGGCTGCTGGTGGTATGGGTACAGTATTGCTTTCACTTGCAGGTCGTGAGGTACAATAAGGCTCTTTGATACTTTCTGCGAGAACAATTAAATCATTTTTGTCATTTACTTTTTTATGAATACTCGTTTGCATTCGATTTCATTAAATTCCTTAAGAGCAACTCTTCACGGCATAGTCTTGCATTCTCACTTTAATTTTCTGATGCATGCAGATATTCACGAACTTCCTTTCAAGTGTGATGATTCATGCAACTCGGCCATTTGTTGTGAATGAACGGATTAAAACAAAGATTAAAGGATACGAGGTTTCTGGTAGAGTTGAGGTTAGTATTAATTATCTAACTTACTGAAAAGGTAGTTTAAGCGAACTGATCCAACATGAGTGGTTTCCATTTTAAGTGCATTAAAATAGTTTTCTGGCATTGAAATTTCATATTTTCTGTAGCATGTAGGCTGGTGGTCACCAACAGTAGTTAGAGGTGCTGATTGTGAAGCAGTTCACATTCCTAATCACAAGTTGAGCGTAAATGTTGTGAGGAATCTTAGTAAGAAAACTCACTGGCGCATCAAAACTCACCTTGCTATCAGTCATTTGGATGTCAACAAGATTGATGTGAGTACTCTTGGTTTAATGGTATTTAAAAAATTTACTGGGATTTTCTGATGGCTATCTCATCTTAAAACTGAGGCACTATCTTTCTTTATTTCTTCATGCAGACCATCATAGCTGATATGCGCAAGGTTTTGGCAAAAAATCCTCTAGTAGAACAAAAAAAATTGCACAGAAGGATTTTTCTGGAGGATGTCAATCCAGAAAATCAAGCTCTTATGGTTGGTACCTTTTTCTGTTAATTGGTTTATATACTTTTTTATGAAATTGTGAATTCCAGTATCTTATTTTCTTCCCTTTATCTTCAGTCTTGGTTCTGAAAGGAAGTTATAAGGCTAACCTTGAGATGCATCTCATAGTATAGCCAGGGCAAAGTACCAATTAGGCTTGTAGGCTGTAGCTATTAATTTAAAACACTGATTTCCTCTGCTTGTTTACATTTCTAGAATTTACCTCCATAGAATTTTTTACTAGGCCATTTAACCCTATGGTTTTGCTGCTATTCACTTATTGCCACAGTAGTTGAATCAGGTTTCTAATAACTCTGACTAAAGTCAAAGGCTTTCTCTTAAATACCTGCTTCACAAATACAATCATCCATGTTCCAGAATGCTTACAAAAGCTTTGTTTTCATTTATCATCTGTTTCATTCCAAAATAGTTGTCAAATTATACTATGATTCCTGTGTCATTTATGTATTGCCCAGTAATTTATCAATCATTGGAATCTGATTGGCTATCTTCACCCATTATCTTCACCCATGGCGGCAATGAAGCATTTATTTCATTAACATTTTGGAATATGTCAAATCTGCTTTTGGTCCCTATTATCTTTCTGCTCTACTATTCATTGCTATGAGTTATCACTTGTCTTCTTTTCATTTCTCAAATGCCATTGTCTTATAAATCCCTTTTTCTATTGCAGATATTAGTATCTTGCTTTGTCAAAACTTCACATTCTGAAGAGTACCTCCGTGTTAAGGTGAGACTAGATTGACAATAGCAACTTGGTAATTGCAATTGTATTAAGTGTCATAGTGTAGTATAATATATTTTTTTTACTTAAATATTAATGCTTCTTTGTGAGCATATGTTTGCTAATGCATTTCTTTCAGCAACTCAATTGTATTACCAGGAAACTCAATTTCTCACCAATTTTTATGTTTACAAAAAAAATAAATTAAGATTCATTTACCTATTTTCATTTCCAAGATTAACTTTTTACTTTTTTTTCTTCAAATTACTCTCGGCATTCACTCTGTTTAGTTAGAATTTGCTTAATAAGTGTTTCACGTAATGGCTTATTATATAGGCTGATATTGGAGACTATCCAGTATCCAGGCTTGTTGCTTTTGTACATTTTGGCCTCGTTACTATTGTTTCCAGAAATATTGTGTGGCCTAAATTTGTTATGCATTTGTTTCATTGATGTTTTCACAGCTTATGCGAATCTTCAACATTTGAACAAAATCTTGACCCTACTCTTCAATTTATCAATCTGTTGTTATTGTTTCATCATAAAATATGGTTATTATGATTTAATTTACATTAAAGTCATTTTGTCGGTTAACTGATAAGGGCTCACTTCAGCTTGAGTGACGATAATTTCCATGTGATAAAACAGGAGGCCATTCTCTTGGATCTTCTTAGAGTCATCAGTCATCATGGAGCTCAGCTAGCCACACCCATCCGCACAATTCAGAAGATGTACAGTGATTCTGATTTAGAAATTGATCCATTTGATGACGCCCTTTTCACTCGTTCGAGAGCAAAGGGAAACCACCCTTTTCCATTCACAAATTCGCCTTATAAAGCTAAGCCTTCAACTCAATCAACTATTGTAAACGATGAGAAAGATGCCAAGATTCGTGAAACCTTGATAACTGGTTTCAAAGACGAAAGTGAAAAAATTGCCGCAACATGGACCCCCTCATCCAGTGTAAAGTCTCAGGATAAGTTAAAGTCAACATCTAAAGCTAAGACCCGGAATGTGGCTTCTGAATCTTCTGATAATCCAGTTCAGAAGGCCTCTAAATCAGAAAAATCACCCCAAATTTTGTTATCATCTAATGAGTCATCACCATCAAAGCAAGATGAAGAAAAATGACCCAGCTGTCTCTTTTAGCTGGGCATTATGCATTGTATAATTTGTATTTGTATTATCCCTAGGTGTTTAGCCATTAAGGGCGGTCTAGTATTATCACGTTTATATCAAGCTGGGTCTATGGAATGGTTCGGTTGGTTGCAGATATGCAACCTTGCGTATATAAAGGTTGATTTTAGCACTAGAATTAGAACTCAAACTGGTAGCCCTAACTGATACCCACATTATGCACATAAATTGTGGAATTTGTACAATAAATCAAATTATTTGTATAACATAACAAGTTATCACCTGTTTATGACACGCATAAAACGTGACACCTTGGAATTTATTTGTTTATCGGTGCATATTAGAAGTTGATGTTGTCTCTATTCCATTCGAGGATGACTATGAACTAGGCTGCAGTATTCTAGCTCATCATAGAGCAATGTCACACCACCTACTATAAGTTTGTGTTTATTTGGAGGCAAGAAAATAAGATTTGTCTAGTCTTGCCAGAGCATCTGCATTCAAATTTAGTCCCCAGTAGCATTATGCTTCTGCTTTAGTTTATTTATGATGAAATGAAATAATCATTCATTTGGTTAACAAGTACTATAACAGTTTCAAAAGAACACTCCAAAGCGTGTAAGAATTGCCATTTCCGGTTGATTCAATGATCGATTCAATTAATTTTATTTTTATTTTTTATTGATAAACAAAACGACAATAGCTTAACATACAGTTTCAGTTGAGTTAAGTCTTACGAGATCATTTCCCTTTATAATGTAAATAACTAATAACTATCACATCCTTCAATTAAAAGACAGTTTCCACATTTATCCATTGCCATAACAGTACAGTAAACAGCATCATGTCATAGCACATTCTTGGTAATTTTTTTGGGTACATGGTATTATTTTGACTCAGAAAAATAAAAAAGACAACAGAGATTAAGACAACAAACATTAAACAACACATAACTGAAAAAACCACCTATCTCTTCTTCTTAGCAGAATCACCAGCACTACCATTTTCTAAACTCTCAAAAACAAAACCCATCGGAAACATTCCCCAAGAAACATAATAAGCTTCTTGTCCCGGAACAATCGGCGGAAGAGAAGGAACCGAAACACCGTGAAACGATTTATCACAATTCTGACACATCAAACAACAACCCTCATAAACCCTAGAATATTCATACATATGATAACAATAAGGACATGCAGTCCAGAAATTCACATTTCCATTTCCCAATTCCTCAAATTCAAAACCCTTATCATACTGTGCTTTCTGAACAGGATCATTCAAAACAGCCCAAGCATCAGTAACGAGTTTGAAAGCGAGTTCGGCGTAAGAGAACGGATTCTTATCAGGATGAAGGAGAAGAGCGAGAGTACGATACTGTTTCTTAATGCGATTGAGATCTTGTGAATTACGATCAATTTGAAGAACGGCGTACCAATCGAGGTGGTGGTTGTTGAGATTGAGAGGCTTTTCCGCAGCTTCGAGAACATCAACAATAGCGAGGATCTGATCGGAACCTTCAAGAAGAGGTTCGGTTTCTTGAACAAGATTTGCAATTTCTCTAGAACCTTTGAGATCTCGCTTTTGTAAGAGTTCTTCTCCGATTTCCAGTAACCGTTCTGCTTCGGCTTTGCTTGTGTTCATTTTGGGTTATTTTTCGGAAGTGTAAGAAGGGTGGTTTGGTTTGTTGGAGGGCTTAGAGTTAGAGACAAGGGTGAAGTTCCAACGTGTCTCACGGTAAATAAATATACTTCATGCATGCTGCTTTTTGTTTTTTTTGGAAGCGTTTATTTTCTCATTTACTTTTTGACCAGAATTTACTTCTTCTCATTTTCTTTTTGACCAAATATTTTTCTGATTTTATTTAAATAAAATGCTTCTTTTCTGATTTTTTTTATATTTAAACAGTTAGTACGATAAGCAATTTTTTATATCATTTCTCTACATTTAATGTTATGTTGTTGCATCAATTAAAAAATATGACACGCGTGAACTTTTTCATATTTATTAATTGATGTGACAACACATCATTAGATATATGTATAAAATCAAATAGATGTATACTCGTAAAGTATATTAATTAAATTCAAATATTATTATGAATTTAATTTATGTGCATGAATAGTGTAAAAAAAAATTATTGTCGATAAATATTGATTGTTGGATTATGATAAATATTTGATTAAAATCGTACATTTTTTAAATATTATACTCACTCTTCTGGAATATCACTTCGGTCTAACTTTGACCTTTTATTACTTTTCAAAATAAATTAGTAGTCCCCTCAATAAAATAAAATAAATTAGTCATGTTTATAAATAATCCTCACTCCGTCCATCTATCTAAGCATTCATTTGATTTTATTTTTGTCCTTAAATGTAAACCCTTTTTCAAATTACTATATGTATTTATTTATTTTTTTCCTAAACATGCCCCTAAAAAACACTATTACTAACTTATCTTGAAATATGAAAGTCAAATTTAATACACATACAAACAAATGACAATTTGGTAATATTAACACATAAAATAGACAAATTAATTGCACTAACAACTTTTTTTAAGAAATGTGAAAAATGAAAAAGGGGTTTAAATATAGGGACGGAGGGAGTATTTCTAGAAAAATAATTAAGTCATCCAGTGACCACTTATATTTAGGAACAAAATCATATTTTCAAATCACGCTTATAATTAGAAACATATAGAGTATAAAAGATAGTTTATGATTGGTTGATAGATTAATCAAAATTAATATTTATTGTTGTTGTTATTATTTGCTTGTATACTCGATGATTTCTTAGTATAAGTTTTTCTTATTGTCATACGTTCTACATTTTGGTTATGACGCATGAATATGTTGTGAGACGCATGCTAAATACTCTTTTTGAGCAAGGTGAGGAATACGGGCAAAAGTGCTTTACAGCATGTACAAGCACAAGTCAATTTTATTCAAACAGAAACGGAGAAATTCTTGTATAGACTCACGCAACTCATCTTCACACACAACCCATGGTTTTTTTACAACACATTGAAATAATAAAAATATGTTAAAATCTATAATATGAAAACCTTGGCTTTTCACATGGCGCTAGGGGAATGCCAGATCCCCGCGCTCATATGACCCAAGAGGTAAGAGGTAAGATGGTGAGAGTGTTGGACGGGTCGGTGTACATAATTTAAGGTGATGGTTGTATCTCACTACTTTTCCCATTTTACTAACAAGGGGTCTCGTTGTTCAATTTTAAGGTGACTCTGATGGTTGGCTACCTGTGTTGAAGTAGTTACAAAGTTGAAAGGACTTGTGTTCTCATTTGATGAAAAATAAAAAATACCTATTTCGAAGGGTTTTTATGATTTTAAAACCATATATGTATTGTTGTTGATCTTACTATTATGAAAAAATATGATAAATGATAGATGAAGAAAAATGTGAATCACGAAAATGATATACTTAAAAAAATTTAAAAGTTTTCTAACTGGCCGATTGCAAAACTGATGTGTGTTAGGTGAGTGTGAGGCTAGGCCATAGCCCTTGAATTTAAGATCATCAAATTATAAGAATGTTAACAAATTTGTTTGTATACAATTGAGACTCATTAATATTGTCTGCGCCATAAAATGCGTGTATAAAGTGTTATAGATATCGTCTCATGAACTAAACATAGTTGGTGGGAACATTGATAATATATATAAGAGCGTATTTTAGATTGAAGATTTATGGGGAAGGGAGGGGAAAAATTACTTTTTGTTTTTAAACTACGGATTATATAACATGTTTTTCTAAAATAAATTAAGTGTAATTGAAGTATTATATGATCTTTTATCATGTTATCATGTTAACTTTTTGTAAAACATTTCATAATGTCCGTAATTTAAAAATGAAAAGTAAACATTTCGAGCTTGAGTCCAATTGTTATCCCTACAGGTAAGAGTACTGTGTAAATATGAAATGAGTCAAAAGAAATGGGAGTTTAGAGAGTTCTTCGATGAATTTTTTACATAAGTATGTCAAACTCAAGAGTTTTTTTTTATTTCCTCAACTTTTTTTGACGTTTTTAATGGCTAAAAACTTATATCTTTAACCGATCAAATCAGATGACCAAGAAAACTTATTTCTTCCAACCTAAAATCACACCATCACATATTAACAAACTCTAATCCTTCGACATTTGCAACACAACGAGCGCACTAAGTTGAAAGCAATCTAAATTAGTAAATAAATCGGCACACTTGTCGCTCTATACATGTGCTTAAAAATAGTGCAAGCATAATAACATATCTTTTGTCACACACCTTTGAACACACTCTGTTTGACTTTCTATGATTTTTTTTATAAGTACAATTTACTATTTAGATGTATACATCAGTGATTTAATAAATCTTAAAATTAAATTGTTTTCTATTAAGAGTCTCGTCCAATTTATATGAGATCCATTGTTCAAAAGTGTGTGAGAGAAACTAATTATTTTTGTTAGCGTAATCTTTTAAGTCTCGTGTGACTTAAATAGACACTAAACTCTCCTAAGAGTTTTAACGTTAATGAGTCTAACACTGAATTGAAACGATAACCTTAGTTATAGGTTTAAATAAATTGGTGAGACAAAAAGTGTGTGACAAAGTGTCCATAACATTTCTTGTGTGACCAGAATCAAGACTCGCCAAAAAGAAAAACAAACAAAACCTTTTGGATTCTATTCAAAATACATACTCCCACCGGAAAAAGACTTGAATCGCCGTTTCATTCCAAACCAAAACCCCTTCGTTCTCTTGAGTCTCTGCAACCCACACATCTTTCATCACTGATTTCCATAGATGCTTCAAACCTCTCTGATCTCACAGGTACAGTTACATTCAGCGCTTTCTGATTTTTCTGTTATCTTTCATCATGAAATGGAATTATTATTGCTTTTAGTTCAAACCCTAGAGGAATGGCGTTCATAACTTCTTGCTTTTGAAATATTGTATGGTTTATTCTATTAGGTTAGGATTAGGATTAGGATTAGGAATAGGAAAATATCTTGATTGTTATTGAATGACAAAAAGAGGATCCAAACCCATTCTTATCTTTTAAAAGCGTAGCAGAGATGATGATGTTGCGTTGAATGTATGGTAAAACTGGACGGTATATGATTAGAGAGTTGGGTAAATACGTATAGTAGAAAAGACGGTGGAAACTAGACTTGGGTGGTTTGGAACATACAGAGAGAAGACGTGTAGATTCTGTAGTATAGATAGAAGATCAGATGGATGATAGTCAGATCGCTAGGGGAATAGGAAGACCTAGAAAAACTATACGAGAAACTATTAAGAAAGATGTAGAGATTAATGAGTTTGATAGAAATGTAGTTTATGATAGAACACTATGGAGTTGTTTGATCCATGTAGCCGACCCCACTTTGTCAGATAAGGCTTGGTTGTTGTTGTACAGTATGTATATTCCACTAATACATATTCCAACTGAATATCAATGGCTCAATGCAGGCTTTACAAACATTGAAAATGTTTGGTGGTGGTGGACACCCCCATATGGGTGTATAAACCTTGAGAAAAAACGACGTAGTGAATGAGTGTTGGGGAATATGGGGTATCCAAATATTATTATTGAACATATCTTCATAGTAAATTTAGGGAACTTGATCAGACAATAAACAATGATAATTTCATTTCCATACTTTTCATCATCGCAAAAGTAAGTAAGCCTTACTTCTTCATAGCACCAAATTCAGTTATTACTATCCATACCAGCTTACTAGTGAAGATATTTTGTAGAAATTCACTTTCCATTTATGCAACATTATCTATGGAGTTCGGATTTCATTTGCTTCTGTGAAAATTAACATTCATTTATGATTTTTCGTTTATGGAAAAGCATATAGTTGATTGAGAATCTTTTGTCATGATTTAGTTTGTCTTTTGACTTTACAAACAGAGCAAATTATTGTTGTGATTTTTATAATTTGTGTTCAAACTTTTCAGATTCATTGCATCTTAGCCGGTATGGTAAGAGCATAACCTAAGTTGATTCTTCAGTTATACACTCATACAATACACTCTGAGGTTTTAGTCTGTTTCATGATAGCTTCTATCCTGTGACTTTTAACTTTACAAATTTGCAGGAATTAAAAATTTGAGTCTTATATTTTGTTTAATGGCAAATATATCGGCTTCTAGCTATTTATGATTGCAAATCTATTTGCCCTCTTGCACTACATTCTTATTACTTTCTTTATTTTTGTTTGTTATTTTCAAATCAGATGGCCATTATAGTGTGTTGACTGGATGAGATTGACAACCATGCTTCCAAAGATTCAATAATCTTGAATCTGATGTATGACAATGCCACCATTATTTGAACTCTTTATCTTTGGGGCTCTGTAGCAATATACAACATTCTCTTTTTGAGTTTAATTCAGGTGATTATGTTAATACAAAGTTCTCTTCTTAGTTCAGTTGAATCTGGTCTATGTTATGTATACGATGATGGGAAAGATTTTCAACGTGACCGGATGCCTAGTGGTGAAACTTGTCAGGTTTGTCTGAAATGCAGCAAGTACCCCGCTGACTGGTGTAGAAAAGCTGAACCAATGGAAGAGGATAATAGGAATGCTGATGATCCTTTCAACTCAAACTGTCTAAGAAGCTGTGGTCGACCATCAACTGCAAGTATAATGACTGAAAACACTGCACCTAATCTGGTATACAGGAGAAGAAAGCTAATGACTGAAAACACTGCACCTAATTTGGTATACAGGAGAAGAAAGCTACGCAAGGGACCAATTTCTTCTCTTTTCAAGCTAGGGCCGACCGATGTGCAGACAAGTGCCAATTTTACTTCATTCATAAGTTCCTCTTTGCACTTGTCATCTGCTGAGGACCAAACAGCTGTTTTTCCAGTTAAGCATCAAATTGAAATTGTCAAAGATCCTACTCTGCCTTCTGTCTTTCTTGATGGAGTAGCCAAAGATACCACACAGAAAAAAATAGGTATTGACAGTGTAAATGATAGTTGTTCCTCTTCAAAGTCAAATATGGTACTTGTTTCAGATTCCTTAGCAACTGAGATGAATGACAATGGTGAATGCTCCTCCTCCAGTTTAATAGTAATGGACTCCACAAGGGAAGAATTAACAGAAAAGGATTTCTGCATTAATATTTTAAGAAGCCATGGACTTCTTAGAGGAGATACTCTTACAGATAATGTGGTTTCCATTGAAGATGCCGTTACCACCGTTAATAACTGTTGTTCCAGGTCATGCAAAATATGTGGTCATTTGGATAGTTCATTGAATATGCTTTTGTGTGATAATTGTGAAAACTCATACCATCCATGTTGCTACAATACACGTTTGAAAAGAGTACCAATTGATGAGTGGTTTTGTCATTCATGTCTTAATAAAAGGCAAAAATTTCTTAAGGAGACAATTATCAAATCACCACGTATCAACAGTGGAATAGGGAAATCTAGAACCGTCGCAGTTAAGGATGAAATGAATCCCATACTGTTGATGTTGAGAGATACTGAGCCATATACAACTGGTGTGCGAGTTGGTAAAGGTTTTCAAGCAGCAGTCCTTGACTGGTCAGGCCCTGTAAAAAGGTAACTTCCGTTTTAATCATAATTGTTTCGAACCAAAATCTGTATGACACCCATCAATTGTACTAGATTTTTCTTACTTTTTTTCTTTCTTTCCCTCTTACATTGCTTTAAATATAGTTTTTATTACTAAGTATATTTTATGTGAACAAATTGTTCATTGAGGAGTCAAATATTGCCAGATGCTATTAGTTGTAGAGAAAGTAACATACAAAAACTGATATTTATGATCAATGCTCAATTTCTGTTTTGTTCTCCTTTTTAAAAACAGTCCACTTGGCTTCAAGAATGCATAATATTATGCTTTTTAATACCATATTATCATGTCATCATATTTTCTAATAATTGTTATTCACTTGCTCTACACACTGCTTTAATTTCTTCCGTAGACAAAGTAGATAAATGGGGCGACAAAAGTAACATATGAGGATGGTTTAATGCTAACGTGGATAGATGATGTATTTACTTTGTATGACCTTGGTCAACAAATTCATGGATGTATTATCGCAAGCTCCTTAACTTTTAAGAATATTACTATGTAGTTTGCTAATAATTCTAAGACACGCATAGGTTAGATATTCATGTACAAGATATTCATATACAAGGTCAGCCTTGATAGGAAAGGAAATAAAAGAATTCTAAAACCCATGATTATCGTTTTGTTTTTTCTGTCAGTGATGAAGACTACTTTCCAGAACCATTGCAAATTAATCCTTCTGAAATTTATAGACCGCAGGTAAAGTATGTGGTTATTTTCTTTATGATTTGTGACGCATTTCAATTTTATCCTCAAGAGTGATGGAAAAAAGGCTTTTTGTTCTGCAGGAAGAGAGTATGAGAAATCCAACTAGACTTAGTTCCATTGGCAACTGGCTTCAATGCCGGGAGGTTATAGACAAAACTAGGGAAATTATATGTGGAAAATGGCGCAGGTATGTCACATGACATTGTTCTTGGTCTTGATTGATTTTGTAACTTTTTTTGTAGAATGATCTTCCTATTAAACACTTCTTTGTTAATTAAACAAAAACAGAAGAAAAAAACATTGTAGAATGGTGTGATTCAAAATTCACTCAAGTTTATTTCTCAGGGGTTCAATAAGGGCGGAAGGCTAAATAGCTTTTGCTAAGTAGGAGACCAAAAAACCATTTAGAATGCAGTTAAGATAAATCATCTGAGTCAGATGGTTCTCCTATTGCTGAATGCCGGTTATTAGGGATTTTATTGTTAAGACTTCAGGTTAAGAGCAGGATTTGGGTTATCTCTTGTTATTCTAAGAACAAAATGGATGTGTATTGAAAAAGAGATTTCTGTACAGAAAAACCCAACATTATGACATAAATTGGTATCTTTGTTATTAAATATTAGAAATTGGGTTGAGCTTAACTCATCCCTACAAAATTGATTTGTAAGGTCGGAGATGTCTTTCACATATGAACACTTTTTTAGGCTATACTGCATCCAATTATATCTTAGAAATGGAACGTGCTCTGATACCACTTCTGGTATTTTATTAGAAAGAATATGAGAGTTCCCTGGTCTGCCTGCACCTCTTAATGCCAAAAAGCCCAACTTCCATCACAAATGATCAGATGCCCTTTTGTATTTCTCCGAACTAACTTTCTTAAGGTTGACCTATCAATCACTAACTCTAAATATTGTGAAGAATCCAAAGGAGAGCAGATAGTTGAGTGCAAACTTGATTGTTTGCGCCGAATATTTTGTATTCTATATCATTGTGCTACAATTGACAATTTACAATAGTATTCAGGGAAGTATCATAGTCAAACGTTGTCATATAAAGTAGCACTTTTTTATTTTTAACATCAGGGAAAGGGAAATTATTAATAATTGTAGAAATTATTAACAATTGTTGCCCCTCTTAATCGTCACTTTTCACTATAATATCATCCACATACACCAATAACACGGTTACTCCCTCTGACTCCGAGTATTTGATAAATAGAGCATGGCCTCTTTGGCTTTGTTTGAAGAGTAAATATTCCAAACCACATCCACAGTGATTGCTTTAGCCTGTGTAACACTTTTTTTAGCTTACGAAAGGTTTTGGCAGCACTTTGTTCACCATATCCAGGGGCAGTTCCATGTAAATATTTCCTTCAAGTTCTCCGTGTATTATGGCATTTTTGCAACTGGAGCAAATGTTTTCAAGTAATCCACTCCATAGATTTGAGTTAATCCTACGGCTACCTACCTTACCATGTACTCTCAATAGATCCATAAGCGTTGTATTTTACTGTATATATACCCACCTGCATCCTACTAGTTTCTTTCCATTTGGTAGAGATACCAACCCCCAAGTACTATTCTTTTTCCAGTGCTTCAATTTCCAAATCCATGGTTTGTTTCTATTTCCTGTCAGACAATGCTTCAGAAAGAGAAGTAGGTATGTAGTGTTTAGGTTTGTGATGAAGGCCGTGTAGGTGAGAAATGTTCAAATCAAAGTAATTGGATAGAGGGTAGTGGCTTGTTGGTACATTTTCTAGCATCTTTCCTAAGAGCAATTGGAAGATGTAGGCCCTCATAAAGTGGTGGTGGTGGTGGTGAGCTCGGTTTAAAAGGCGAAGCATTTTTAACTTAAGGTTAAAGTTGGAGATTATGTCATACCACAAGTTATACGGTTTAAATATTTTGAGTCCATAGTACAAAACGTAGAAATAGAAAGAGATGTAAACCATCGAATTCAAGTTAGATAGTTGAAATGGAGCAAGGCCACCGGTGGTTTATATGATTCAAAAGTATTGCTCAAACTGAAGGGAAAGTTTTATAGTACATCTGTAAGATTGGCGATGTTGTATGGGACGAAGTGTTGGGCGTTAAAGAACCAACACGAGAATAAAATAAGCGTAGATAGAAGACTTAGAGAGAGAGTTGGGGTAGCACCGCCTATCTTCGAAAAGATGGTGGAAACTCGACATAGATGGTTTGGGCATGTAGATAGAAGACTTATAGATTATGTTGTAAGGCTAGTAGATAAGATGAAGGATAGTCAAATCACTAGAGGTAGAGGAAGATCTAGAAAAACTATAAGAGAAACTATTAAGAATGATTTAGAGATCAAAAGACACACCAAAGTATCCTGGGAACAAGGTTACTAGAGGTGGCCACATTACGATAAAAGGATGCCAGAACCTCCAACGGACTTTTTGAGGCAAGTAAACTAGACGATAATCTATTAATTAGATAAGATGCACTCAGAAAGCCTTTTGTTGGTGAGTTTTGACACAGAAAGACTCACAAGCAAAATACCGTATTTTGACAAAAAAAATCTGTCCATGATTAAAGTAATATTTGACACTATCGGATCTGACCTCTTAATAATTACTCCAAACTGAGTTGTTGTTGCTGAGTAGATTTGGTGGCTGATTCTGGTTATCCAAGTAATAAAGACCTTTCCATTCTCTAGCATTTCCAATTGTTTTCCTCAAATTCTTGTCCTGAAAAACACAAGCATTGTCAAAAAACGACATTACATGATAGGTCTTTAGCAGGTTTTTGTAAGAAAATTAGGCTGGTGAACAATTTGGAAACATGAAGGACATTTCGTAGGGGTATGGATGAACTTATTTTTGACCTCTCCTTGATAAGGATGCCATCTGTTGTGGATATTTTCTTGTTGCCAGGACAAGGTGTGTAAGTGGAGAAGTCTGTGGTTATGGGTGTCATGCAGTCATTGGCTCCAGGATCCAGTATTTAATATTGATTACAGGGCGTATCTGATGCATCGAGTCCAAAAGAAAATTGAAACTTACCAAGAGAAGGTGGAAATGTCAACGTGGCTGAATATGCTAGAGAACAAGTACTTGTCAAATTAATCACTTCAGTTTTACTAATAATTACAAATATACACTATTTAAAACAATAATTAAAGTGACAATAATGAACTTTTTAAAACTGTTGTTTGTCTCGAGTAGCACAAAATAATATGTAGATTATCTTTTGTTTCCCATAATCTTTATTGAAATGTTTTTGTTGCCCCTTTACTTATCATCTCAAAACTTTTTTATTATCCTTTTTTATGACTTTGATGCTTTCTTCTTAATGAAGGCAATTCATGTATAAAAGTGAAAGGTGAGTGAAGTGTAAGAATGAATCTCTCGTTGATTGTGCTCAAAACACTGAAATTTTTCTTTTTTGTTTGCCAGGGCTCCACTATTTGAAGTTCAAACCGATGACTGGGAGTGCTTCTGTGCTTTTCATTGGGATCCATCTCATGCTGATTGTGCTGTACCTCAGGTGAAATATATTGAACCCGGGCTTTCTGATATATTTAGAGTGAAGAGTTGAAGGAAATTATATTAAAAACTGATGAAGCAGAGCCTAGGCTCATTACACTAGTGGACTAGAGCATTCACTCCCAAGAGAAAAAGATGTTCCTCTTTTTATGATTCTCAAAATGCATGACCGGCCACCATCATCGTGCTTATATCATGTCCAAGACACCTTCCAATTAAATTTGAGCTTGTGTGGGATATTAGAGTCAACACCCCCTGTTAGTTACATCAATTGTAGCTGACAACTGTCAGTTAGTCAAAATTACTCTTTTGGATAGCCTATAAATAGCTGCTCCTGAACTGTATGTGCAACAAAAATTCATTCATCAATACAATTTAGTTTTAGTCTATTGGACAATAGTCGCTTCTCTATTTCTCAATCCCATCGGCAAGATTTGGTTTCTACAATTCAAGCACATTTGTCCTTTTCTGTTCCTGTGTAATTTGATGTAGCTTTGAACAATATCTTGATTCGTCCTGCATTATGATCATTCTAAATTCCAATCTTCCTTTATTTATTTGCTGCAGGAGGTGGAAACAGATGAGGTTCTGAAGCAACTGAAGTATATAGAAATGGTATGTTTAAACTGCATATTTCTTACTAGTCAATAATCCTGTGGTGAGCGATTCTTGGTTTGTACTTTGCTTTTGTATACTGTGAAAGATTAAAACATAATTTGCAACAATCAAATAATGTTTATGATAGAACATTGTGGCATTATGGCGTTACATGCTTAATTGCTGACCTCTATGGTGATATATTTTTAAAAATTTCCTCTTTCTTACTTTTGTGTTTACCTACTTTCCATACAGTTGAGGCCACGACTTGCTGCGAAACAGAGAAAATCAGATTGCACAAATAATGGCAATTGAAGAATCCATAGTGGTGAGAATTCTGGATTTTGTTTGTATATTGAAAAATCTTGTCAGAGAAAGCCATATTCTATGTGTTCCATGCCATCCAGTGGCATTTTGTTTCTACGGCGTGACAGAATATGGAACAATATTTTGTGATATGGCTTAGTAGATTTCATCCCCATTTCTTAGGTTATAGCTTTTTATTTTGGTAGAAATGAATGATAGCTTGGGGGTCATTTTGCCTATCATGAGGGAAACCATCGCCTTCAACATTGCCCAATTGATTTCAAATTTTTTGAGAAATTAAAAGACTAATGGTGAAAGATTTTGACTTCATACACTGTGTGCCCATTTCTTTGCAATAATCTTGTACTGTTAATTTCTCCAAGATTCCTGCAAACTTGCCTTATGCCAGTCGTATATTCAGAATCGGATTTGAATTGGAGGCTACAACTAATTAGTATGTTAAACTGCTCAGTTGATGACATTTAACCAAGCTTTCAATTGCATGTTATCATATTGCTTGAAATGAAGCAGCTGTAACATTTAACAGTTCATCTGGGAACATGGTTTGTTTACAATATCATGTCATCGACCACCGGCACTGTTTAGCAACCATTTAAAGTATAATCCCCGATGGAAATATCATGTCATGTTTACGTTCTGGTAACGTTCTAAATTGCTAACAAGAAGATGGAAGTGGAATAATTGTAATAGAGAATATGGAAGACAACTTGAAATAACATACTCCTATATTATTTTTTGAAGGATTGAAATAATATATTTTCAGAATCAATGTTTTGACATTTTCATAAATTTCTTGAAATACTAGATTTGTTTCCAAAAATTATAAAGAAAATAGTGAAATAAATTTATTTTGGATTTATATTATTATCTTATGTATATAAGAAGTGAAATTAAAAATAGGACACGTATTGAAATTCGAAAGTAAACGGTCCTCAATTTTCTTTTGAAAACAAATTTAATTCATTTGAAGAATAGTTTTTTTAAATTAACCTTTGTTTTCGACAAAGATATGTGTGTGTGTGTGTGTGTTTGAGTTAATATGAAAATCTATTACATGAAGGCTAAGTTAATCGGTGAGGATTGAAATGACAAAAGTACAGTAGTTATTCCCCTAAAAAAGTTCGGCAACTATTCAATGACACCAATAATATAGCAATATGATATAAACTCTGTTTTCTTTCTTCCGTGAATTGCATAATATAAATTCTTATCTTTTCCTTTAATAACATAAGTAACATACACTCTACTCGCTTTATAGTGTAAAGTGGACAATAGCAACCGTTAATTAACAAATTAAAGTTAGATATTGTAGATACATTATAATAAATCATGAGTTTGTTACAATTTTCTCACTTTACACTTTACTCACTTTAGAGGATTCAATTGCCCCGATGTAACATTGTTATACAAAAATTTGTTTAATGTTATAATTGAAATAATCAAAAAGACAAGCGAAAAGCATCTACTTTCTTTGTAAAATCAATGGTGATGTCAATTTCACCATCGACCACTTTGTTGCTCTATGCATCCTTCGATTACTCTTCAACAAAATTGATAGTCCAAACAATGGTTTGGTGAACACATTCAAGGAGGACGATGTTGTCCACCTTGGGAGCCATTGTATCAATGAAGTTCTCTTTATAAGAGCAACTAATTTTGCGATATGCGAGGGCACCAATATGATTATGATGAACTCCTTATTAGCATAAACAACCCAATAATTATATGATGATTTATTAGTGCCTAAGTTGGTGGAGTATATCGGTTCTTGCTTTGTTCCTGATGTGGAAACAAGGTGGTCCTTGAGATGATGCATGGGGTATAGTCTAGCGTTGCAAGTCGGGTCTGAGACATGATACTTCATGAGATGGTGTAGGAGGAACGATCTTGTGTTGTATTATGGTCCGTGACTTAAATAACATCGCTATAAATAATATGTAAATTATTTCATGCGTCGTTTCTCTCATATTCTCTTGATCACCTGCACATGAAGAGAATGAAGGTCATTTTTAATCAGATGAACATGAATATCTGTCTGATTCCACGGAAGTCAGATTCCTCTAATGAATCTACTAGCTTAAGCCACCAAATAGTTTTTTAAGCCAAATGCTTTAATAATTTTGTGTGGTGTTTCCGCTGCATTGAGGTTCTTGTATAGCCACCAAATCAACTCTATTTTTCCTTGCAAAAAATTATCAAGTGTTATTCGAAATTTAACCATTGTGTACCTCTACAATCTTATAAACAAGACTCATTACAACAAAAGATGATGTGAAAAAGAACTAAAAAAAGGATACAAACCCATTATTTCAATATCACTTTCCCTCTATCGTTAGTAGTCTCGATTATTTCCTCCATGCAATTTGATCTATGTTCAATAGTTGACTGGTTTTTGTTTTACGTATATAGGTGAAAGGAGATGGGGCAATGTTGTTGTCTCCCCTTTTATAGAATTTGGGTCACTTTTAACCACCTCATTTTCCTTTTTTATTACTTTCCACATTGGCCTAGTTTGATGCACTCCTCTTAGTAACAATATACTCTCTTGCAATAATTCTAATAGGTTAACTAAACTCCACGTGGTTGGACTTTGACTTTGAATCTAGAAGGCTTCGTTGTGTCTTTCCTGCGGTTTTTTTTCCGCACAGGATTTAGGACCTGCTTGAATGAGTTTCAGTTTTTAATCTTTAAAATCTATTTCTTAAATCAATTTTAACAAACTATTTTTAACGAGAGAAAAAAAAAACACTTATTTAGTAGTCTCATTTCTAAAAACGGTTTTGAGCATTGCACTCACGTGTTTTACGGTGGAAATTAGAGTTGTAAAATATTACGGTAATGTCGTTAATGAATAATTCAACTTTTCTGTGTTTTTTATTAAGACTTTGATAGAAAACACAAAACTAAAAAGGAAAACACATTTCGTTTGTTTTGCTCTTGAAAACGGTAAATCTAAAAATAGTTTTTAAAAACAAATTTTTAAAAACATCCAAACAAGTTTTCACCTTTTAAAATTTTTAAAAATATAAATTCTGTTTTTAAGAACTGAATCAAATATGCCTTTATTTTTTCGTGGATTTGTTTCTACTGCCCTATATTTTTGTAAGTTCAGTGTGTCACCAATATAAGAATATCATATTTGGTTGTTGAATTTTGAGATTGCACCCCATTAAACATACCATAAAATCTGCACGAAATTAGTATATTATTCTTTTTTCGCATATCCATTTATTTCACTCTCCATGTAAACCTCCATCGTTTATTTGGTAATTTTTTTTTTCTCAAATCCAACAAGAGTTGCTCCATCAATCTCGTTACGCGTTTCAACCATCCTTCTAGGTGTAGTTTCTCCTTCACAATTCCTTGTAACAATGGTAGTCTTGGATTGCTCGATAACATTAATGGTTTATTGAGTACAATCATTTAAGACGTGATTGTAACTTCCACAATCGGTGAAGATAATATGTAATAATTCATACCGTACTTGGTATGGGTAACCATTGATATCCATGTTGAAGACAAAATCCTTATTTTATGTTTTAAAGATCACACACATTTTTATATTGTTTTTTTTACTTGTTATCTACTAATATGTTTTGTGAGATATGTTTCATAAGAAGGTTCTAAGCTTACAAGAGAAAGTTAAAAACATCCTTATTCAAGCAAATAAGCAAAAAGGACATAAATGGACTTTGTGGTGCAAAACATTCACTATGTCTCACCACATGGCATAAATAGAAGGAATCTCACTTGATTACATAAGGCTTTACATTTAAAGAAATATGAAGAAGCACGCGCCTTCAAAGGAAGAAGAAAAAATTCGATTTGCACTTAGAAGAATGTTCTTGAGAACATTCTTGGTATGACTAGTAAAGGATAAGAATGATGACATCATCTTATCCCCTCAAAAGTTGCCACCAGATTACAGCTAGCAACAACCACGTGGTATTGTCTAACTAAATGAAGCATGGAACTACAAGAATGTTCTTGAGAACATTCTCCATTTGACAGATTTTGCAACTTGGGCATTCTTGCGCACCAAGGAATAAAAATACAATACATGCCTTAATTGAAATCGCATAACACGGCTGTATTTAAGAGTGGGCTTCAAGACTTCAGCTTCTATAAATACAAGCATCTTTTAATGATATTTGCAAGAGCTTTCATACAAAGAACTAGTATCTCTCTTTGAGTGAACATTATTCACAACATTCAAAAGCTCTTCAACAACAACATCAAAGCAAACTCCATAATCTTTCACTAGATTTCTTTTTAATCTCTTTTGTTTGAGATATCTTTTTGAAGTTTCTATTTGAAATATCTCTTTTGTTTGAGATATTATTTGAAATATCTTTTGTTTGAGATACCACTTTTCTACCAACATCAACCACCATACAAAGTGTTACTTAGTTTCTCAAGTCTATTAGGATAAATAGTTTGAGATAAAAATACTCCAACCTTTCTTGTGTGATCAAAAATTGTAGAAGCACGCTGAGGTTGACAATACAGAGTGTAATCGGACTGATCTGGTGTGATCAACAACTTATAGTGTTGTTCAGAAGTTTCTGATAGCTGAATACTATATTGGATAATCTCACGCGAAGTGTGGGGACTGAAAGTAGCCGGTTTTGGTGAACCAGGATAAAACTCTCGTGTGATCTTTCTTCTCTCATCTCTTTATTTTTTAACACATCACACACAATATCACGTATAATTAATTATATTAATTTTCCAGAGTGCTCTGGCCCTTTAACTAAAATAAATAATTAACCTAATACTAAATAATTATCCAGAACTTTCTGGTCCTATTTATCTATTTTACTTTTAATATTTCCAGAGTTCTCTGGTCCTTTATTGCTTTATTTATTTCAGTTTTATATCCAAAGTACTCTGGTCCTTTTATCGCTTTATTTATTTCAGCTATATATATATATATATATATCCAGAGTTCTCTGGTCCTTTAGTGCTTTATTTATTTCAGTCATATTATCCAGAGTTCTCTGGTCCTAATATTTACTACTTAATTATTTAACTATTTTAATATCACTTGTCTAACACTTACCAAGAATTTTTCTTGAGTAACTATTTTCTTTTAGAATTAAAAATTAAAAAGGGTCACAATTCAAACCCCTCTTTCTTGTGACATTTATTGCTAATTCAATCCACACACCTAACTACTAGATAGAAAAAAACCTCTTTCGTTGAGCTCTCAGAGTGTGAAAATCCACCTTAACTGGGTTTTCAACCGTCAAAAGTAAAGCTTGTACGATGCTCTCATCGCATTACACCAAATTCTAGCTCGATATTATTAATTTCTAATCCACGTCAGTTTTGGCAATCATTGTGGCGGCTGCAACGAACTTTGATGACCACTGGCACATGGCTAAATAAAGGTCATAGATCTTCTGAGGGCCTCTATTGATAACTTTAGTTTGTCTTCCTCTCATAAAATTTGACCATTAAAATATTTTTTCATAGAACACTTAGTTCCATAGCTTTAAAACTCGGCTCGGTCATCGATTCGGCGGGAGTACTGGGTCATTAGGTCAATGGTCGAACCATTGAGTCATTGGTCGAACCGCATGACTGAACCGGATCAACTCGGATGACTCGGTCTTAAAATTATATTTATGTAATTATTTAACCGGATTAAATCGGATTGAATCAGTGACTTGGTCACTTAAAAACTAAAAAAAAAAAACTTACATGTAATATGTATATTAATATTTGTACAACTATATTTTGTTGACAAAAAATAGATTTTGTTTTGCATATATATCAATATTAATATAATATGTAGATTTTCTAAAAAAAATGATGTGTATATTATTATTATTATGTAAATATTATATTTAACAATAATGTGCTCTTTTTAAAAGAAAAAAATGATGTGTTCTTTCCTCTTATAAAATTAAAATGTAATATATTTACCTATATAATATATTTCAATTTGAAATAAAGATTAAAACTTGTTGTAGTGGTTAACTTCCAACTATTCATTGTACCAAAAAAAAAAAACTTCCAACTATTCATTTTAATGTCCAAGGTTCGATTCCTATTGTCTCCAACTTTTTCAAATTTCGGATTTTTCTAATTTATAAGAATAAATATTTAAAAAAAAAATTAAACCGGATTGACTCGAAACCGGCCGAGTCACCGGTTTTCAGCGAATCTTGTCGGTTTTCATCGGGTTAATTGCATAACTGATCCAATAAATAGCTCGACCCAGTGTATTGACCGGTTCGACCGGCCGGTTTTTAAAACTATGCTTAATTCTCCAACGACGATAAGCATAGGCATAAGTTGATTTCCTCACACAAGTTTGATCCATGCCATGTTGTTGGCGAGCAAATAAACCCTGTCTCTTGATGAAACAATTTTTTTTCTTCTAACCGCTCTTCTTGTTTTCATGATCATCGTCTTCATCATCACATGGTTTAAGTGGTACTTGCAATTCATATAACACAATTTATACCATCTTAATCGTGAAATCCATGAAAAAAAGATAAATACGTAGAAGCCGTAACAACAACATATTATATTTTTTTTCTTTCTGGTTTGCTAATAAATATTTTTAGGGAAATGTCAACGAGTGCCCCAGGTACTTTTTAAGATTTATAAATAGTAAATATTTTTAAAAATGCATGTAATCATTGGCTTAGAAATCGAACTAGTTAACCTTTTCTAAAGAATAAATGTTAATTTTAGAATGTTTAAAAAGTGTCCAAGAACACGTTAACCCATATTTTTATCACTAATTCTAAAGATTTATCATCATATTCTTATTTTATTTTTCACATATAAATTAACTAAAAAATACGATCTCTATCTCTATATAGATGTATTCTTTTTTTTGAAGAAGCTAAACCAGCCCACCTAAATTGGCACCAGAGGGAATCGAATCTGAAACCTCGAGGAGGAGCACACTCCCATGTCCCAAGCTAATACCACCAGGCCAACCCAAGTGGGTTCTCTATATACATGTATTCTAAACTACATTTTATCTATGTGTCACCTTACCAATGCCCCTCCTTTCTAACTAATCTTTCGTGCTTTCTAAACTACATTTTGCTTGCATGTCATCTCACAAATGCTTAATTTCTAACTAATTTTCTATAAGCATTCACCATGTGCCTCTCTATTTTCTTTGTTCCTATTTTCTATCTATTCATTAGTACTAAATATTTACACATGCTCATTCTTATAATAATTCTTAAATGTGTAACTTATAATTGAGTGAGCTTTGTAACTTCTTCCTAAACATAAAAGCATAGCCATAAAAAAATAAACTATCCAAGTCTCATTGGAAAGAAACGTCTATGAATCTTATATTATGAAAACACTCAATGATTGACTAATTACACTCCATGCATCGTATTAGTGCATAACTTTTTACATTCACCCTCGCCCTTTATAGCCACCACTTACCAAGATATTCATTTTCTACCAATTCCCACATATTTGACAATTACATTCATTCCTTGAGTGTTTCCACTATGGTGCTATTGATATTATATTCATATGTACAAAAGTTGTTTGTATATTATTTATCTGTACTAAAGTCATTGTATATATATTCGTTATTTGTTCAGGTTGAGAGAAATAAATTTCACCATAGATATGCTGCTAATATATGAGAAGGTATTTCTAATTCCTCTTATAACCACTATTCAGTCAAACCTGATCTGTCACTTTTTTCGACATGTATTGAATTCATATGTACAAAAGTTATTTGTATATTATTCATTTGTACTAAGGTCATTGTATATTTATTCTTTTTTGAGGTTGAGAGAAATAAATTTCGCCATAGATATGATGCTAATATACGAAAAGGTATTCATAATTCCTCTTATAATTATTCAGTAAAAACTGATCTTTCATTTTTTTTGGACAGGTACTGAATTTTGACTTAAGTTGTAAATATTTCTTACAATTTTTTATTCTCTATTATCGAATGGTACTAAAAACAATCTCACATATATTAACAGTACGCTTTATTGATAATTGAAAAATAAAAAAATTATAGAGCTAGATATGTTAAATTTAGAAATCAAGCATGAACGTGGAAGTTCAATGGAGAATGAAAAAATATAGTGATTTTTTTTTTAAGTTTAAATATTGGCTATTATTTACACTTTAATATTAGCAAAACTTATTCAAACATAGGTTTATTAAACTTCATATTCATGTTTGTATTCCAAATCTAAATTTTAATATTTATTATTCTTTTATGAAATTATCGTTTCTTTGTTATCACATCTAATGATGGAGCTTATATCATATAAATATCTCTTACTTAAAAAAGTATTCAAGAACTAATACGAAGCATAAATGAAGAATCTAATAGGATACTCATTAGAAAATTCAATAGAAAAAATATTATGTCAAATAACAATATAACACATCTCCTACATAAAAAGGTGTTTATTTGAAAACTAAGCTCATTAGCGGGACAATAACCGTTAGAATGAGTCTCCAAGTTATCTACCAAAAAAAGAATTTTGACAATCTATCTATCTATGTGTCTTTGTAGTTGAACCTTGAGTTGTTCTTAGACCTCCAATGTGCTGATGTGGCACATATAGAATAGCTCCCACACCTCTCTTTAAAAAAAAAAAACTTCTTATTCATTCTTATATTTAATTGGTGTCTTTTTATATTATTTAGTTGAGTGAAATGTTGTTCAATTACATTGACATGAGATTTTAATTCATATATTGTGGACACTCATCTGCTTCCTTCACATTGTACCTTCCAATTAACTACTTTAGAATATGTATCATTGTCGTGTAAAAACAGTGAGTGTCACTCTCTAATAAAATTGTACTAATGAAAGGTGGAGCAGTTCACCCTTTTAATGTTATATTCATCATACTTCTTATTAGCCTTTCAATTCAACGATAAATCAAAACGGCCGAGTGAATTAATTATATATACGTTATGTACAAGACCTCTGCATATGAGCATGTAAAACTTCAACCGAGAGGGTTATGCATATTGCAAAAGAAAATTGTTGTTTGTGATCTCAGTATGTGCCTTCTTTCTTTGAGATTCAACGGGTGAAATTTTATCTTATACTTTTAATTTAAATTAGAACCTAACTATTCGTTTATTTATGATATAAATACTGTCTTCCCTTCAAGAATTTTGTCCTTACGTGGTGTAATTAGGTATATTGTATATTTTCTATGTTGATTAAGCTGCAGTTTTCAAGGGAGTGCAAATGGAGTGGTAGATCACATCATATCAAGTGCACGAGAGAATCATATATTGTTTTTGAATAAAATTAAAATGTTAGGAATGAAGGCAAGATCATAGAGATTTTATATGTACGAGTTTTGGGTGGTATCGGTATTTATGATGTAACTTTCTTAGTATGTAAAGTGGCACCGACACCTCTGGTGTGCAAAGCATTATAGTGTTCATGAAAATTCTCTCAAAAAAAATCAACATTGATAAGAAGATAGTAAAACAAGCTTTCATTTTTTCTTTTGTTGCATAGTTGATGCTAGATAAGCATATGAAAAATAAAGATAACACTTAAATAATATCTTTTATAGGCCCTAATTTTTTTATCTGGAACTTATTTATGTATATTAATGAAGTTGCCAAATCAATAAAAATATTTCAGTGACTGTTATAGAAAAAAGCTACGACAATCATTTGTTTGTTTCACTAATTTTAAACCACCATTTTCTTTCTTCATATTCCATAACTATTTACCACTCTCTCGCTCAATACAATTAATAAATTGACGAGTAACAAGTTTTCTGATTGCTTATTATCCTATTCACTTAAACAAACCAAAATAGAAAAATTAAGTTAATAAAAAAACGGTACACTAAGCAATAGACTAAATAAATGGGACAACAAAAGTCGGTATAAAATTTCACCAAGTAAAAGTTTGAGAAAAAAATCCAAAAGAAATCGTTATATCAGCACATGAATTGCATTTTCAATAAATATGAGAAAAAGAGACAGAACAACGAAATATGAATCAAATTCTAACATTTTATTTGAATATATTTTATGGGCAATATTGACCGAGAAACATGAATGCCTATAACTCAAATAGAAAAGAATAAGTGATATCAAGATAAAAAGCAAAACATCTTGTAACTACACAATTAGGATCCATGAAAAGAAAAGTTTTTATATAATTAAACTATTAAAATAAAATATGAATTGCCATATACCTCTTAAAACTTATAAAATATTAATAAGACCCACTAAGAATTGTATTAATTATCTTTAAAATATATTTAAACAGGTATGAATTCATACAGTTTCTAAACAACCCTGTTTATTTAATATAAATTTATATTAAAAATAAAAATATCAAATATTTTAAAATACTATCAATCATTTAATCATGTGATTATGTTTATCACAATTATATTGTCATTTGTAAAAATATTAATATGTATTCTAATCAAACCGTGCAACGACACGGGTTAAATACTTAGTGAAAACAGTAATGTGATGATTACCTTACCAAACAGTAACCCAGCTGAAAGTTCTTCTCAAATCCCAACTTAAACTCACATAATCCAAAGTTTCCAACTGTGTTAAAACACACGCGTCCTCTTCTAATTGGCTGAACCGTCTTATATTTAGCACACACGCATTCTTCAACGCATCTCAAGTCGCAACACAACAAAGCCAAACTGCGTCTCTTACA
The DNA here is from genome assembly GCA_946800305.1 of Medicago arabica. Lineage (NCBI taxonomy): Eukaryota > Viridiplantae > Streptophyta > Magnoliopsida > Fabales > Fabaceae > Medicago > Medicago arabica. Next base: position 55,360,411 of record OX326967.1, read on the forward strand.
GCGTCCATTTCGCGCTCTAACAAAGTCTCACCGAGTCCGAACGAGTACGGAATTTCAAAACCCTATTTCATCGGGGACGAAGATGAACGAGTCTCCACGTAGAGATCTCGAAGTCTTCGATTTCAAAGATGATGATGGGAATAACCCCGATAAAAACCTCAACAGATTCAAGAAAATCCCTAATCTCGATCCCTTCACTCACGGTAAGATCATTTCGTAGAAAAACCCTAATTCTACCATTTAAGCAAGTTTCTTAGCTCGAATTGTTCGTGTATAGTACTTATTTTGTTTATATTTAGTAATTTTTGATCATTTTTCAGTGTTCGAAATTTAGGTTTAGCCATTTCGTAATTAGGTTAGATTTAGTAACTTCAAATTTCAAGGACTGAATGAAACCTGCAGAATGCATTAGGAGCTTAAAAATCGTTAATGTTTACTTTTTATTTAAGAACGGTGTTAGACTTTATGAAGAATTTCAAAAAATATAGTTTTAGACTCTGTGTTATATTTTTTTTGTCATTTGAAAGTGTCTATTTCACTTCTCATATATAAAGTTAGGAATATTAATAATATCAACGAGATACAAAATGCTGAGTTGATTAGGTTATATGAAATTATAAAAGGAAAGGCTCTTTAAAATTTGTTTACCCCAAGGGCTTGGAACTGGGACGGGAACTTGTGATAACGCAATCTTTGATTTTTAAGTAAACTGTAAACATTAATATAGATAGTCTCATTATAGTTGAATGAACTAGCACTGCTTCAGAGTTTGAATTGTAAGTAGATGGATGGTGAAGGATGTGTAGCGTGAAATGAAAAAGAATTAAATATAACAAAAGAGTAATATTTGTATGTACAAAACAGCCGAAAATCAGGCATGTAGTTGCATTATGTTTTAAGATTAGCTGACCACTATTCTACAAAATGAAAGATCTTATCATGACCTAAATAACTGTCTTTTCCATGTTCATATATTGTTGTACACTTATGTCAAAATCCGTTTTGTTATTACTATAACACACACACACACGTGACATGTCCATATCTGACATGTGTATGATACGTCCGTTATTACTTATTATCGTATTTTGGGCATAATTTTGTTTGATATGGTTTAATGCAGTGTATCAGTCACGTAGAAACAAAAAGGACACTGTTTTGGCAACTCACCAGCTTCAGGTGGAAGTGAAACAAGAAAATGTATTAAAAGGTTTGGATCCCTTCTTTTATTGTTGAAAGTGTGCAGCATGCTTTGGTTTTGTCGGATAATCCTTAGTTTAGTAGTTTTGCTTTCAAGTTGAAATAGCCGTCGTTAGTGGCGGAGATTTACAATTTCTTTTGAGGGGCCTCTTAAATAAATAAGCATTAAATACTGCTAGTTCACCAAGTTATCATAATGTACTCGTTGGTTTGGTGGCTACACGGACATTTTTTGCAAGCTCAATACTGGGTTCGAATCTTTGTAGGACCATTTCTGCGCAAAAAATATACAAAAAAACAGCATATAGCAAGCCTTTTGGAGGCTGAACGTTTTGCCACTGGGACCCGAGAAACAGGATGCAAAAAACGTAACAGAATACACACAGGGTGTGACTTCGGTGAGAAAACTTTGCTATTGTGGGAAATGAGACAAACAACTATGGCCATTGGATCCGAATAATTAAAATCAGCGGATTGGATTGATTGCTCCTTTCCTAGTCTTCTCTCACCGTACAAACTAATAACAATGGTGTTTCTCAAGTTTCATCAAAATAACTGACCTAATTTCTCCCGTGGATTATGATCGCCCTGTGACAAAATAATGAAATGTCGGTTCCTCCATCATTGCCATATAGGATCGTGACCATGATCCCAATCACAACATATAGACCAGCACCAAAATCTTAATCTCATCGTTTTAATTGGCTTTTGCATTTGATACAAAAATGAAGGATGAGATTTTTCATATGTCTAATTATTAACGGTGGAGACGGTTTAGGATGAGATTTAGGATGCTTTTCCATTTAAAGCCATTCAAAATAAATAACTCCATTGCTTTTAGTTTGTACGGTGAGAGAAGGCCAGGGAACAAGCAATTAATCTAAACCACTGATTTTCATTAATTAGGATTTGACGCCGTAGTTATTTGTTCTCATTTCTCTCATTAGCAAACTGTTCTCACTGCAGTCACTCCCTTTATAAGAAGAAAGGAAATTTTGGGGGTGCCACGACAGCTTGCTGAGCCCCATCACAGCAAAGATCCGCCACTGGTTGTCGTCACATGTATCTGATTTCCTGTTTTCATTTCTTTCTTTCTTCCAAAGATTCTAAAACCGTTTCAATTCTATATGGGTTCTTTGACATAAATGTTCTTGTTTTGTTTTCATCCATCTTTAAGCTAGTTTTTTTTTATTGATTTGAATGTACATAGCTCACATAATATATTTCCAGATGCCCAGATCAACTCGGTTGGTGTCAAGGATGTCCCCAGTATTCCCTGTGTTGACGTTGATGTGGTTGGCAGTATTTTAGATTTGGAAGTAGGTTGTTCAAACCCCTCTTTCGAAACAATGGAAGATACTTTTGACAGCAAAGTGAAGAATTCCGAGTTAGGAGCTGACAGTCAATCAAATTCCATCAGTCAGGAGAATCACTGTCATTTTAATATAAATGTTGATTACTACAACCAACCAGAGAATAGGGATACAACTAGTGGTGCATCTACACCTGAGACGAGCCAGATTGGTCCTTCAGGGTCTCCATCCAGTGTAGTGTAACTTTTCTTTGCAAGATTACTGCTTAAGGAAACGGTTTGATTGTGAGATTTATATTTCCAATTTTTTTTTTTTGTAGAGAGAATCTGTAGACGTTAGTTCTGACGCTGATGATTGCATGAACTACGAGAGTGCTCCAATAAGGGCTGCTTCTGATATTGCAGAGAACGGTGTATTTCATCGTAATCCTAGTAGATCCCTGATACTTATCAAATCTACCATTTTTTATTTGGAAATATTATATTGCAGCTTACTCATGACTTAGTTTTCATAATTTCAGTTTCACTGAATGGTTGTGGATTGGATGGTGCCCTCATTTCTGACGCCTCTGATGCGGTATTTTATTTTTAAATTACAGAACCTATTTGTGCCAGAGTAATTTATATTACATGCAGTATTTTATGCCTTGAGGCTATTCAAATTTGCAAAATTGCTTTGTTTATGTACCATTATTTATGACTATTTTATTTTTTTCATTACAGTTGTCTATTACTCCATGCTCTCTTAAGTTTAAGACTCTTTTCTTATATTTGTTTGTCCTTTTTTATAAGTTTCCTTTGAATTAGTCCATTACATTAAATATTTCTTTATAAGAGGAGTGCTAGGAACACCCTCTTTTCAACGTTCTCTCTAATACTCACTTATTCAATGGTGGAATTCATATGGGTCTCACCACCTGATGGGACCCATTTCCTATGTGTAGGCCCCACAATGATTTCACCCAATAAAAGAGTGAGTGTTGAACATAAGAGTCTTCCTAACACTCATCTTTATGAAAGTACTCCCATTTATTTTACACATGAGAAATAGAAATTCTCTCCCTCCCCCCCCCCCCTCTCTCTCTCTCATGAGGATTGGTTAAAATAGTACAAAAAGTAAGATAGTGGAATTATGAGGCCAAATTTATCACTATCAACCATATTAACAAACCTTCCTTAATACATGTGAATTGGGTAAATGTCTAAATGAATTTTACATTAAGGAAGAGGAGAGTAATTTTTTGGATTGGTCCCTCTCCCCTGACCACTTTATCTAACAATATTATAATATATGTCATGCAAAACTATTGAGGCTTCAAACTTCATATTTTTGTATAAAATGCTTTCTATCATGCTCGATTTGCTATTTTTTGTAGTATATCGCGTTGAGTCATTTTGTTTTTGTACTTACTATTATCTCCTTTCATGCAATCTTCAGGATGACACGAATACAGAAGTTGTCCTTCGTCCTGATTATATGATTTACCAAGATAATTATTATACGGGGCCAATGTTAACCTTCTCACATAGTTGCATCAAGATCAATGTTTCAACTGCATGTATGGAGCACGAGGCCTTTGATCTTGAATGGGGAATTGATGATCTCATTGATATTAACTGTCAGTTGATTCAAAGTGTGAGTTTTATAGCTTTGTTGCTTGCATAATTTACTTTGTGTATGAATTCTATAATTCTTGATGTGTACTTTCTTCAGAGTGGAACGGTCATCATAAAGATTAATGTGATATCAAGGAATGCAAATCAGGTAGATCATGCAAGCGAAATTTCAGGTGAGTGTAGTTAATGTAGTTGATCGACATGCAGTGGTTTACAATTTGGCGCTTTGACATTGTTATTTAAATACACTTTGGTCGACCTCACTTAGTGCGTGTGATAAGGCTTGGCAGCTGTTGTTGTTGATTTTATATTGTATTGCGAATAGTAAGCCTATCTGTTACTGGTTGTAATTGTATTGTATGCATATACTTATTTTAGGCATCGAGGAATTGAAGATTGCAGTTGTTGATCCCAATTGGTCCCTGATACATAAACGGATCACATCTCTGAATGTGAAATACCTGGCTATTTCAAATATCATGCTTAAGTAAGTCGTAAATTTTTATATGTTTATTACTTTTTTCCTTGGTGAGTGAATTATCAACTTTTCTATAAAATGTTGCAAAGATTTCAGGTATACAACTACAGGCTTTTGGTTTTTTATCAACTATAGTTGTTTGGTAGAGTTTGCAGATCACGAGTCTTAACAAGACTTGGTTGATTGTAATATTTGTGTTTTGTATATAAACTTCTAATCTGTTTCCACTTCTCACAGTTAAAGTTTATTTTTGGGTTAAAGTTGATTTGAAGTGGTTGATATGTTTGGTGCTCTAAATGTTTTTGTATAATTTTATCCAACATAATATATTTGCATTTAAACCTTTCTCTTGTAGTATGGATGTGGAAGATAACGAAACTAAATCGGGTGGATCTTCAAGATGCTACTTTCCTAAGTGAGTGAGAATTGTTAATTTTCCCATATAAAAAAGTTAACTTAGAAAATTGAGACCATTGTCTTGTTTTAAAATGCTGTATTCTTTAGTGTTTATCGGTAACCTATTTCTTTTGCTTTGACATTGTATATGCTGTATTTTTTCTCTCTTTCCGTTTCATGTTTCTTGGTCTATTCAATGTTTTGATGTGTGCTTCTGAGATATCTGGCTTAGGATGTTGCAGAGATCCTTGATTGCTTTGTTTGTTGGAAATGTGAAGTTGGTTTTCTTTGTATATTATATTTCATGATTCGCATATCTTTAGGTTGAAACTTGCACTACTTCTGTTATATTTATGACAAAATGAATAATTTCTCTAATCCTTGGTCCTTTTTAATGTTTCTTTTAAATTGTACATAAAGGATCATGTTATCTTGTTGATTTTCCTTACAACCTATTTCTTTCTACCTGTCTTCTTATTCTCATTCTGTGTGGTTTGGGGGTTCTCTAAATACATTATGCTGGCTAATTTTGAGAATTGATGATTTAAAACAGTTTTGAGGAGCCTTTTGATGAAGTCATCTATCCTAAAGGGGATGCAGATGCTGTTTCTTTAAGCAAGAGAGACTTTGATCTATTACGACCAGACACATTTGTTAATGACACAATAATTGACTTTTACATCCAGTAAGTTAGTTTGTGCATGTGAATGTGTTTTACTTGATTTCCGTGACACATATTTTTTAGTTGAAAATAGATAATCATGTATATAGGCTCTTATGGACAGAGAACAGGAAAGTATGTCATGTGCATGTTGAGAGAACAATAAAATGATTGACAGTTGCAGGATAAAGTTAAAACGTAGAAAGAAAAGAAAATTGTAGGTCTCTTGATCTACACTGTGACTCTTGAAGACGATTTTTAACAGTTCTGAAAATCTCTAATGGCAGGTATCTGAAGAATCAGATACAAGAGGAGGAAAAACCTAGATTTCATTTTTTTAATAGTTTTTTCTTTCGAAAGCTGGCTGATTTGGACAAAAATCCATCTAGCATTTCGGATGCAAAAGCAGCATTTCAACGTGTTCGTAAATGGACAAGAAAAGTAAATTTATTTGAAAAGGATTACATCTTCATCCCTGTGAACTTCAAGTACGATTCTATCACTGTTTTGCTTCTCTTATTGTCTCATTGTATTGAAGTTCTGATCAGCGTTAAATTATGGCAGTCTTCATTGGAGTTTAATAGTCATATGTCATCCTGGTGAAGTGGTTAATTTTAATGGTGAGGTCTCGGTTTGTGATATTTTTTTTATGGAATTGTATCTTCAAAGATTTATGTTATGATGCATATGCATATTTCAGATAAAGAGTTGGACAACGCGCTTAAGGTGCCCTGCATATTGCATATGGATTCTATAAAAGGAAATCATAGTGGTCTGAAAAACCTGCTCCAAAGGTATATTAGAACTTCTCATTTACTTGATTTTATTTTTCGCTCAACCCCCGACCCCCGAAAACTGTATTGCTTTTTATGTTCTTTTCCAGAATTTATTTAAGTAGTGTCCACATTCGCTTTAGAGGAGGGCTATTTTGACTCCAAGAGTAAGTTTGGTTACTTACTCCAAATCTTAGCCTTTAATTCTATTATCAATTGTTGGCTTGGATTGAATAATAATAAATGATATGGTAGACTTTAATTTTCTTCTCTATTAGAGTTAACACTCATCACTTCAAAATGGTAAAACAATTAATGAGTTTTAATTGGTTGTTTTTTTTATTCTTCTCTCTTTGTTTTTTTTTTTCATACACATAAGAAAAAATTGGTAAAGGCTTATCATCAACAAACAGGACAAGGGGTACCGTGAACAGAAAAGATAACTATTTTTTTTAAAACAAGGCATGTAGAAAGTAATCATCGTAATTTTTCCATTATCAATTTAGATTTAACTTTGAAATAATTAAGTATTCAAATTCTTACACTTGTTATGGTTTGAGAATTTTGTTTATCTTCGTCGTATTCCTGTGCACTAAATGTTTTTTTTTTTATGTAAGATGTAAGTGAGAGTATTAGACAGTATATTAAACTTGATTCTACACAAAATCAACTAAATGCAATAGAGTATAATAAGCATGCACAATCCCCAACTTTTCTGGTTCAGGATCTTTACAAATTTTTTTCCCTTATGCGTATAAAAAAGCAAAGGGAGGAGAATAGAAAAAACAATCAAGTAAAAGTAATTAATTGTTTTGCCATTTTGAGGGGATGAGGGTTAACTCTAATAGATAAGAAAATTAAAGTCTACCATATCACTTATTATTATTCAATCCAAGCCATCAATTGATAATAGAATTAAAGGCTAAGATTTGGAGTAAGTAACCAAACTTACTCTTGGAGTCAAAATATCCCTCCTCTTCGCTTTATAGGCCAAAGAAAACACACAGTTAAGATATTTATGATTTTTTGTATTTGTTATTTCTTTTCTACATAATCAAGCTATGTTGTGCGATTTAGTCAGTCATTTGGGGTTTCATTAAATGTCTGTTTTATCTTTTCTCGACTTGGCATCAAAGCATATCTACTTAGGTTTTTGAGAGGGAATGTTGATTTAGAAAATATAATTAAACATTTACAAAATTTTAAAATTAACTGTCTTTCTGTTTTCTTTAGTAGTATCTATCCCTTTTTTTTTGTATTTACCACTATCAGTATAGCCACTTTTGTCGTGCACGCACACAATGACATCGAGGTCCATTTGATTAACTTAAAATTTTTTAAATTGCTCTCAGTCAACCACCCTCAATTTGAAGCAGAATAGCGTATACAGTTAATATTAAATTACTCTCTCCGTCTCACAACGAGTGTCTCATTTGCAAAAATAATTTCCCCAAAATTGATGTAATTTTTTTTTAAATGACCATTGTTAGTACTGTTAATATTATGTTGGGAGTGGGGATCGAACCCTTGACCTCCTTATCACTCTGCTCCTTAACTCCCCCACCCTAGCCACCAAGCTATCATTATATCTCCTAATGAGTGTCATTTTTAGTTTTCATTGGAACATTAATTACTTTTTGTCCAATTGTACCATTTAATTAGGGGTTAGGCTAACAAGTGCCCTTGTTAGCATATCCAAAAGTAGTATGTTTGCATTAGATTCAAAAATAGTTTAACTTTTTAAAAGTTACATTCATCACTTTTCACTGCTTCTCAATGAAATATTTCTATTTTTATCCTCTTAACCAATGTCCTAAGGGCACTCTTTAGCATTTCCCTTTAATTAATATTATTATACTACTATGTATATCGCTCTCATGTCATTATAATTTATAATCCCCCCGTTTTAAAGTGATTGTCAACGTCACTTACACTTTTCAATGTAGAATTATTATTTTACTTCCAATTGTACCTTCCAAAACATTACACCAATAGTAAATACGGTTAGTTTAGTAAAATTGTCATGTTTTTTGACACCATCGTTACATTTCTTAATTTGTGTGTAAAAACCTTAAAGGACATTCATCTTGAAACGGAGGGAGCATTATACTTTGCACGTATTATATGTGTGAAATTAGCAAATGTGACATTAATTGTTGTACGGAGGGGGAGTAGTATTGTTAGATAATAAAAGATTTAGTTAGATTAGCTTGTTATTTCTTCTGTCTTTTTACTAGTAACTTTTATAATTTTTTTCTTATTTACTTGTCGTCACCATTTTCAAAGTTCAATACATAGAGAGAAAAATAGGTTGAACGAGATAAAACATAGTTAAGGGTTATACAGAGAAAAAATAATTCCATCAAAAGTAACAATTTATTAGTTTGCTTGATATGTGTAAATAACCCTAAAGCGATAACTAAAAAGGAAGGGATAGAGTAGTTCATAACAGAATCAGTTTTCCGTTATTAGATTCTGTTACATAGTGTAATTAGCTTATCTGAATCAATTAACTCATGGTTGCTGCTTAGTCCATTAATTGGCATGTTCCATTTCATTAGCATCTTTCTGTCTTTGTCATCTGTTACCTTTAAGTCCCAAATGAATGTATATATTATGCATTTTTATTTCTAAAGCTACTTCTCAGCTTATTCCTTGTGTTTTTTTTTTTTAGTATTCTCATTTTACAAGTATAAATCAGAGTCTTATACATTAACCCCTTCTCATCTGATATTGACAGCTACTTGTGGGAAGAATGGAAAGAAAGACATAAAGAGGCATTGGAAGAAGACTTTTCAGCATTATTTTCAAATTTGCGTTTTCTCCCCCTTGCGGTATTGTCTGCTAATATATTGATGACTTTCAAACAAGGAGCACAACGATAGTTATTCTTTCTTTAAGTTCATACTAGTTAATTGTATTGAACGGAAGAAGTTTTAGTTATATTGCACATACATAGATTCTACATTGTTCAGGGAACTACCAGAAAAAGCGGTATCTCCACATAAAAATCTTATTGATGAACATGAAAATATTTGTGTTCACTGTTGAATTGGGTTGTATGGTTCTGATGAACTATAGGTATTTGACTCAATCAATCATATGCTAGGAACTTTTGTGCAAACCATTTGTGTATGTACACTTGAAAAAGAAAATCCTATCACTTGATAATTTTGATTTCCACCCTTCACATGCTGTTGAAAAAACAAAGGCTGGGATATGCCGTACTTTATTGTGGGTTACTGAGAATATTGATTACCTTTTTGTTTTCTCTTATGTTTGTGTTTACTAATGTTTTGTAACCAAGTGCTTACTCCATGACAGTTGCCACAGCAAGAAAACTCATATGATTGTGGCCTCTTTCTACTGCACTACCTAGAGCTCTTCCTTGCTGAAGCTCCTCTTACTTTCAATCCTTTCAAAGTAACCAAGTTTTCCAATTTTGTAAGTCGTTTTCTTAACTCAGTATTGGCTTAAGTCAATATTTTTATGGAGAATCATTAAAAAAGGTCATTGGCAAGAAAGTTGCCACTCTAAATCAATTAACCACTTGATAGATTATCAATATTCAATGATTGGCTAATGATTGACCCCTGATGCCTGATTGACTTAATCAACCATTTGGTGGGTTTGTTGTTTTCAAAGTTAGAAGTATTTTTATACATGATTTTTTTTTTTTGGTTTATTTTTGCCTGAGCTGTTGATCATGCTTACATTAACATCTCCCAATTTTTGGAGTTCCTTGTGTAGTTGTCTTTATGTTATCTGTTAATATTACAAGGGTAATGGCCAACTTGATTATTGATTCATATGGTTCCTTATTGCCATTTTCTCAACTTGGTTTATCTTATCTGAGCTATGATCATGCCTATCGAATATTACATCTCTCAATATTTGTAGTTCATTGCCTAGTTATATTTATCTGTTTTAACATTCTAATAATGAACACCGGCAAAGTTAATATTGATATTTATCTGTTAACATTCTAATAATGAACACCGGCAATTTTAATATTGATTTTTACGGTTTCTTATATGGATTTGACCTAAAATAACTAGTATTTTTCCAGCTCAATGTGGACTGGTTTCTGCCTGCTGAAGCTTATCTCAAGCGAACACTGATCCAGAGGCTGATATCTGAACTTGTGGAAAACCATGGTTCACGTGAAATCTCGTCCTCTGATGGTAGTGATGATCACCAGTACATCGACAATATTGAGAATGGAACTGGTATTGAGCATCTTGAGTTCAACAGGGCATCAAAACCTTCCCATGCTGGGGAGGGAATAGAAATGACTCTATTGTCCGGATCATCGTTTTTGGATCCTCAATCTTTTAACAACCCGGGCATGGTTCTCAAGGATCTTTTTGAGCCAGGTACTACAGCAGGAACAACGTCGGCACAGTGCCAATCTTTTGACCAACGATCATCTGATTATCGCTTCGATAATTCAATATTTTCGATGGAGGTATGTGCTTATATTTTTCTGCATGTGCATTTGTTTTTTGGATATCATTTGAATATTCTTTTCCAGCATGTCATTTGAGTACGATCAAATTTCTCATCTCAATCTTGAGCCCTTGTGCCAAATGAGAGGCTTCTGTAGTAATTTTTAACTGGGTGCATTGCATTTTATCCGATGGCATTAACTTGGGGCCTGCCACCTCCAAGTTATGAAACTCATACCATCACCTTTTTTAGGTCCCGTCACTTTTTTTTACAAATTATGAAACTCATATTTCACTTTTTTTGTTCAATTTAATAGGAAGACACAGATCTTGGTGAACAATTTATGTATTTGGCCACAGATACCAACTTCCAGCAAGTGGCTGGAGTTACACCTCAAGCATGTTCTTTGCCTTACCTTCCAAGGGATTGTGGAAATGGGACTAATCACATACCAGAAATCTCTTTGCAAGAGGCAATGTCATCTCCAAATAGTGCCTCAGGTGATACAGAAGACATAGGGGTCACTGAATACTGCCATGAAGAATGGAATGAGCCCATAGCATCTTATGAGGCAGAACAAGGTGAAAAAATCTGTTCACCCATAGAAAATACCGAGCATTTTATAGATATTTCTGGTTCTGCTGGCAACAATTTTCCAACACCCTCGGTTGTGGGAATTTCTCACAACTCCATTATGAATTGTGATGGTTACAAGAATGGTGATATTCACTCTCCCTGTCAGGAAACTCCCACATTAACATGGCATCAAGTTTCTGATGCAGTAGTAGATGATGAGACCGCTCGCGATGATGGTCAGATAGATATTTCTGGTTCTGCTGGCAACAATTTGCCAACATCCTCAGTCGTGGGAATTTCTCAAGAATTTAATTGTGACGGTTACCAGAATGGAGATATTCACTCTTCCTGTCTGGAAACCCCCACAGTAACATTGCATCAAGTTTCTGATGCAGTAGACAAGGAGGCAGCATGCGATGATGGTAAGATGATTGATGGCACGGAACCTGATATTTCTGAGGAACCAGCTGCGAAGCGGAGGCGAGTTATGCCTCTAGAAGGCAGAAGTGAAGAAATTGTGACAGAATCCAATTTGTAGATATATGGATAATTTATGGCGTCTTTTAACGTTCGTGTTTTATACTCTTCTAATATGTGCATATCATTGATGCTTGTTAGGTTGGGAAAATATCTGGAACTTTAGATAGTACAATTTGGTATTTCAATAGTATTTAATTTTTCTATATGAAAACTGTTCAAGTTCATTCTCCTTTCTCCGTCTCTTGCATCCTATTCTCCATGTTGTAAGTTTTTATAATATTTGCTTCTGATTTTGCTTGTGAAATTTTTAGCACTCAGTGAAGGAATGCTAGCAACACTTATTTTTCAACACTCTTTTAACACTTACTCTTTTATTGGATTAAATCAATGTATGTCTCACTACTTTGTGTAAGTTCAATTTTCAAAGTATAGACTTACAATAATTTAAACCAATAAAATAATGGATATTAGAGAGAGTATTCAAAAGAGAGTGTTGCTAGCATAACTCTTACTATATTGTTAGATTGTTAGTGGTGGATCCATTCCAAAGTGTTTCTAATACCATTAAGGGTCCAAGTTCTCCATTCCTTCTCCTTTTATCTTCTAAGCTCTCCCTCTCTTTATTCTAAATTATCAAACACAGCCGAAGTTGAAAATGTACACATAGGTACAATAATAAGAGACATCAAACCGAAGATCCACACCACAGACAGAAAAAGTTGCAATATCAAGTCAGGCACGCGTGGCAACACTCTTTAAACAAAATTTTATACTCCCTCCGTCTTATAATAATAGTCTTTTTTTCTTATTCTCAAAATAATTGTCACTTTTAGAATACCAATGCAACATTTATTATTATTTTTCATTATTATACCCTTATTTATTGAATTTCATCCAACTTAACTACTCTACTTACTATAATTAATAAGGGTATTTTAGTAAATGATATTAATTTTATCATTGAAATCAACACATTTAATCATTTCTTTAATAACCGTGCAGAAACCTTAAACGACTATAATTTAGAGACGGAGGGATTACCCTCTCTAGTCTTTATCATGTTTCTTGTGTAAGTTTATGTACCCGTATTAAGTTTTAATTTGCTTTTCTCTTTTTTTGATTAATGCTTTTCTCTATCGTAATAATATTAATTGTTGACATTATGATATAATTATTTGCTTTTATTGTGAATTTACAGCTTTTAAATGAGAATGCCCTAAAGTATTGCCTTTTACTAAAACAACAGATCAAATGTGATTTTAGTTCCACTAAAGTTGGATGAATATTTGATTTTTAATCCTCATCGAGTCTTTTACTAAAAACAAATTGCATATTATATTATTTTTTAAACAACTAAATATCTACTAAAAATGAAAATTTTGTAATTGTTGGATCCTTTTCTTATTGCCCTCTAATCCAAGGCAAGACCGGTGTTAATCCATACGCAAATTCATTTGAGCTCTGCAATAAAATCCTGAGAAATGCTAAAAATTCTCTTTTCAACATCTACTAAAGCTTTTTTCTTTGAAAATAGATCACAAATAAGTATGAATTTCATCTGTTAAAAAGAGTATTTTCAACATTTTTCAGAAAACCCCAACCCTACAATCCTAACTCTTTAACTTTAGCCTTTAACATATCGTACGTTTGTACCTATGCTGTGTTGATGATGAATTGAGGGAGAGAATGAGATATGAAAGATGAGAAATAATTGATTACTGCGAAAGACAGGACAAAAGGATCTCCCGATAACATCACGTGCTTTTCACTTTAATGACTTTCATTTCCAATCCACGCGCCAAACACCCCCCCTACTCTATGCTTTGGTATCCGCAGTTATGTCTCTCTTCCTTACCCCACCCATCTATCCCTTCCATGTTTCTGCTTCTATTCCACCCAAATAAATCCAACAACGTCTCCATTTTCAAAACCATACAATACAAAACTATAAAATACTTTCTGAAAATAATAATATATAATAAAGAAAGGTACAGTACTTTTATACTACTATTCTGTTGTGTTAGATTCTCAATAAGAAATGATATGCTAAGTTTGTACTAACCGCTAAGCTACGGTAAGATACAAATGCATCAACAAACAATGTGGCAGGTCCAGTTCAGTGAGCGGCCGGGTATAGTACATTGTTAAGTCAGAACATACAAAAGTTTCTCCTTTTTAAATTAGATGCCGACTATTTGGTATCACGATGGTTTTGTCGGAATCACATTAAACTAAGCTCATCGTGATTCCGACAAATGTATCGTGATATCAATATCAATTATGCACTATAAATAACAAATGGTGGTCCTGTCTGTATATGAAACTGCAAAATCAAATCCAAGGCATTGTTATTAATTATTATTGCTTGCTGGTTTGGAACCTGGTGAATCCCGTGATTTCAGACACGCTTCTCTCATTAATTACACCTCTGCCATTCCAACAACTATCATTATTCATATGCTTCACTCTCCGTGACTCACTCATTATCATCATCTCTGAAGTTAGATACAACAAATCACACGCTTCTACATCACTCCACCGTTGATTCTTGTGGAGCCCACTTCTTATATTCGTAATCGAAGGTGAAACAATAATCCTATGCTCCAACCTTCTCCGTTCCACGCTACTCCTTCTCCTCCTCTCCGTTTCCGTTTCTTCTTTCGTTAACAACATCCCGTCTTTTCTTGGCCCAGGCCCAACAAAACATCCAAGCCCAAGCCCAAGCCCAAGCCCAACAGAATTCTCATTCTTCTTTCTAGAACTATCCAAAGACCATCTAAAGGACGCCGTTTTCTTTCTTTCTCTTTCTCGTTCTGATTCCGTTTCCCCTACCGATGAATGCCTCTTTCGATAATACTCTGCAATCTCGTTTCTCATCATTTTACCTTTTTCAATTTCAATCTCCACAACACATTCATCATTTTCTTCTTTTTGATTCTGAAGCTGTTGCGACGATGATGAATCTTCCATCACGAGAAGAATGTCTTCAGGATCAACTCTGTAACGGCAAAGAGGACAAGTTGAATGTGCATCCAACCACGTATCAACACATTCAACGTGAAATGCGTGCTTGCATTTCGGCAATAACCGTAAAACTTCTGAAGATTCAAATTTCGAAAGACAAACCGCACAATCTAGACCTTCCTTTTGGCCTGTAAGTGATCCGAATCTGAAAATCGGCAACGATTCAACTACCGATCGGTCTATACCGGAGTTTTTCCTTCCACCGGCGAAAGATGAGACTACGCCTCCGCCGCTGCCGACAAAACTACTACTGTCGATGTGAATTATCTCGCCGGTGTTGTTACTGTTGTTGATGTGTTTGATGTAGAGAAGAAGGAGAAATGTGAGAGAAAAGAGGATAGTGAAAACGCCAATAACAATAGCTACGCTTGGTTTGAATGGTGTAACGGTGTGTTGAGGTTGAGATTGAGCAATGGTGGTTGCGTCTTCGGGAATGGGAGTTGGGGGTGGACTAGTTTCTGTAAATGCAACTACAATGATTAGGGAGTGTTGCAATAGTAATAAGAATAAGAATAAGAATAGAGTGAGAAATGAAGAAGGGGAAGGAGCCATGTGATAGCGGTGGTTGTATGTCAGCATTTAGAGAGACAGAGAGAGTGGTTGGTGTAGATAGATAGATGATGATGAAGCAGGTGAATGGGAACGGAGTATATTAATTTTCAATCATGTGATGTGGGTGGGGGTGCACTGAACTGAACAGAAGGGAGGATAGTGAGTGAGCGTTCAGAATCGGTGGCTTATTTTGGGACAGATTCTACTCTGTGAGTCTATGGTAAGGAAAAATGTCACACACTCACATATAAGCATAGCATATATAGACAACCTTTTTTATTCTGTAAAGTTAACAAATTGTTTAAAGAATTTATTATATAAAAATTGGTGTTACTACCCAATGCCTTCGACCAACGGTTAACAACAATAATTTGTAAACTTTTTATAAGTTGACTTTATCATTTTTTAACACAAATGCTTTAAGAGCACTTTTTAGTATTTTTCTATAAAAATTTATGTTAAACAAAAGTGATAATTATATAATTTTTTATGTTACTTAAACAATGTTGCTTTGACTTTTTTTATTGTGTAATTAATGTATATTGTCTAAAATATAAACCAAATACATCATTTATGCAATTAATCAAAAAAGTCAAATGTTTCTTATAAATAAAACGGAGGGAGTATTAAATAGTTTCTCGATCATTGTTACAGACAAAACAAAAAAATTATTTTCTAACTTCATTGTAAAATTGATGTATCTGATCTATATTATAAATCATATATATCAGTTATTCAATAAATATAAAAAGTATTTTTTGTTTATAATATTGATCAAGGTAAGTATGATATTGGGAAATATTAAGATGATTTTTTATTTTATTTTTATCAAAGCACATATAACTATTACTCCCTTCGTCCCTTATTAGAAAACATGTTTGACAATTTGCACTTTTGACTTGACATACTTTGATTATATTTTTGGGTGCTACTAACCAGTGCCCTCGGGGCAGTGGATAAAGAACAATTAATATGTATCAAATAAATGAATCTCACTTAATTCATCTCAATTAAATGTAAAATATGTCAACTAATTAAAATAAGAAATAGTTGTATTTAATACTACAAATTTTCTTTCCTTTACACAACTAAATACCACACGAGCGCGTGCTTCTCATTCTTTTTCTTTATGATTTCAATTTCGGAAATTACTCCCATTATATTCAGCCTTTATTTCTTAATAATTTTTTCCCTGCAAATTTTACTTAAGAGATTTTATTTTACGTGATGTAAAAACAATAACATATAAAAACAAGAAAAAAAAAGTTTGAATAATACCTGCAGAATTGAATATAGTATTGATGATGGCAGAGAGATAATAGATAGCAGTCATATGGTTGTGTAAACTGATGGAATGGAAAAGACGCGTCTGTATAATAACTTTTATTATTTTTGAGAATTAAAAGAGTATTGAATATAACTTTTATCATTTTTAATTAGTTGACATATATTACACTTTAATTGAGATGAATTAAGCGGAGATTCATTTATTGATTGGCTATCACTGGTTAGCACTGCCCTATATTTTTTTTTACTAATATAGAAAGATAAATAATATCATATAAGATGTTGTTGGATTCGTCTCGATTAATATTTTCAAAATATTAAATTTTCATAATTGTTTCAAATAGATAATTAAAGATATTAAAGATAAAAAATATGCATTGATATGTATGTCTGAGTCAACTAGGTCGTCTAATATGGGACGGAGGGAGTATCATTAATCAACCAATGTTCAATACGAGAATGATAAGAATAAAAAAATAAGGTGACTAGTCCAAGAACAAGTCACCCTAGTTAAAGTATGGGCAACCATGTTCGCTTGTCTCCTAACAATCTTCACTTTGAAGTTGGAATGTAAAGATAACTGATAAATAATACTAGAAACAATATCATAGAATTCCGAATCACCATGGCCCAGAGACAATAGAGCTTGCACTAGAGTAGATGAGTCGGACTCGAAGACAACCCGGTCCCATCTGTTCGCATCAGCAAAGTGAAGGGGCTCGAGTAAGGCTATTGCTTCCCCTCCAAAATTGTCATATTTGCCCGCTGCCTTTTCGTTTGAGCCCGAATAAATTATTTGCGGAAGTCTCTGACACAACACACAAAAGATGTAATATGATTACGGTCATGGAGCGTGGCATCTACGTTACAAGTAGTGTATTTAGTTTTTTTAGGTTGTTTCCCATGAACCGCACAACACGGGATATGACATCACTTCCTTTTCTAAATTAAATTTTTATTGCAATAAATTATAAAATTTTGAACCGTGTCTACTGCAATACAAGGTCGTGACTCGTGCGTATCCCAGGACATCTTAGGTCGTGCGTATCCCACGACAACTTAAGTCGTGCCCCTAAGCTTTTTTTGGTATTTGAATTCCTCAACATACGTACAACAAAACTTGTATTTGATCCCAATGAGATTTTGGATTTAGTGGAAAATGTTACTAATTTCTTACAATGATTATTAAAATATATGTGTACATGTAACACTATCGACGATCAATTATCATTTAATTTAACTTAGGAAAATATTCTCTCAAATCTCATTTATACAAGTATATGTTATTTTTTCATGTTAATTGACGGATGTTATTTGGTCTATAATATATCATATGCATCAATTGTTCAATCAACATGAACATGAAAAAAAAATCTTTGTTTATATATGAGAATTGAAAGAAAAAAAATCTTTGTTTAAATATGAGAGCGGGAGAGTAACAAAAGAAAAGAAAATGTTATGTTATAGTCGTTGGTAAGTGTAATTCACATAGAATCCATCGCATTAATATATGTTTTTGTAAATTAAAATAGCACAAAAACATCAACATAACAATTTCAAAATTACACAATATAAATGATTTTGATTTGTACACATCCAGAATACACGAGCGGAGCAGGGTGCTACAGCTGCTACAGTGCAACTCCGATGATTGATTGTGGTTGTTGATTATCCTCTATCATAGGGGTGGATCCATGAATGAATTATTAACGAGGCTAAAAATTTGTTCACACAAACATGGTAGTCGGCATTTGCTTTCTTATTTTGTTTAGCAAATGCAAACTCCAATACACTTTGTTTTGGGTTCATGAGATTATAAACCGTTTACACACAATCAATATAAGAACTACGAGAATCAGTGACATACAATAACAATCTTTAATGGTTTTTTCAATCATTAAAACCATACCTATAAAGCAATTTTCTTATATTTGAATATATTTTAAATAAAATACATGGCAGACAATATCCATTGCCAGTTGATTTATTACACTCATGTCAATCATATAAACCAAACAAGTTCTTACCAAAGAGCCACCTTTGTTTACAATAAGTTGTCTAAAGAAAATCAAAATTAACAGGTAGACTTAGACTTTTTTTAGATAAGATTTTCTAACATCGTTTTGGATGTTAGTACTTAGAATGGTATTTAGAAATCGAAGGTTTACGGGAATGATCCATTTCCAATATTTTATTGTCAATGACCTTGTTATTCCACACTACTACTAGGAGAGGTGAGAGAGGTATAACACAGGTGGAAATGAGAGGTGAAGACTTGGAATAGGAGAGGTGTAGCATGTCGTATATCATTCGATCACTATTATAAATAAAAATTAATATTTTATGTTTATTAAATTAATGATGTATATGATCTTTATTATATGTCTCATACATAATTTAATGAATGAATAAAAATGTTAATTTTTCTTTATAACAATGACCAAATAATGTATTTTAGATATTAACTTAAGTGCATGTTTGCAAATCCACCGACAAATTCTTGCAGAACTTAGCTTCCACTCCATTCGCATTTGGTCATCCCTTCCTTCTACTCTAGATCACATATGTGAAGTCTCATCAAACGTATATATCAATTAGACATTTCTGGTTTTCTGAAGTTAATTGCAGAGTGCACTGCATACATAATGAAGTCACCGGACCACTAGGTTCTTATTTATAAGCTAGTTACCTCTAAAGTCTAAACCATGTGCTTGTTGCAAGCCAATTGAATGTTATCTGTACCAACTATTTTGTACTTTTGTACCTTAATTGCATTTGAGCAGGTTATTATTTCCCATCTACTACACATCTAGTGGTAAGATTTGATTGAGAGTTTTTAAGAGAGATGATGGAAAGACTTTGAAGAAGGAAAATATATAAGAAAATAAAGAAATCTTTCATATTTCTTTCATATTTTTTGAAAGAGTATTTTTTTTAGAGAATGATAAATTAATTTTAAAGTTTAATATTTTTTTATTTTTAAGAATATTATAACAACATAAATTAAATTTAAAAAATTTATATAAACTCTCCTCCAATAAAATTTTTGAATTCCCAATATTTAAAGGATTTTATATTATGAAAAAAAAAAACTCTCAAAACCTTTCTCTCACAATATTCTCTATTTCTCATATTTTTTTTCTTCTCAAATCCCTCCCATATGTTCTGATTGTTGCTAGAAACAAAGTTTTGTTAAGATCTAGTAGTAAAGGCCCATTTGTTTAATATTTTTAAAAACCATTGTTGATATACGTTTCTTTGTAAGTTTTTTTCTTACCAAAATCATTTTATAAAGGCTTAAATAAGTAAAAGGTTCATGTAAGTTTGCGTATTTTTTTGTTCTAGTCCCTGTGATTTTTTTTTTTTGCGAAACTACCTTTGTAATTGCTTAACTTTTTGAAAATCATCCATGCCGTCCGTTGTTAAAAAAAGGCATTGTTGGCTTATGGAAGCTAATGTAGCACTTGATGAGATGACAACTGGTGTTAGTATAGGGACTAAAACCAAAAAAGCATTTTTACATAGGGATTAAATTAAAAAGCGTAATCATCTATTTTTGAATTTTAAAAACCAATCTTTCCTTCTTCTTCCTCTCTCTGTTCTTTTCTTCTTCTTCCTCTATTTGCTCTTTCTTTAATTGCTTGCGCCCTAAAACTCAAGACTCATTTCCTTCAACAATGTTTTCTCATTCCATTTCTCAATCATCATCAAATGAGTTGTCTATATGTGGTTGCAACAAAATTATGAGGATGAAATGGAATTAAAAAAATGCATCAATTTTTACAATCAATTGCGTTGCACGGGTGCGGGTACGGGATACGACATTTTTCAAAAAACAAAGGTACGGGTACGTTAGGATATATATTTTTTAATTTAAAATAACATTGCATGAGAAAATTATATTGCTCAAATGACGACAAAAATTCAACCAAAAAACAATTACGACGCTAAAACATCCAAATTGAAAAACTAAAGTACGAGATAAAACTTAATATCTATGCATGAATAGGAAAAATCACACTCCAACTGTGTCGATATCACTATTTCCTTCCTCATCTTCAGTAAAAAGACTAGCTTCCATGCTAGGTTCATCAAGAGAAAGACTAGCAACTTCAAGAATACCAGCCCCATCAGATAGATTCCATTCATCTCCACCAATATCCCACATTCTTGTTTCTTCTTCATTATAACTCTTACAATTTCTCGAGAGAAGAAGAAGATTTGTATGAACAAAAACTAAATCTTCTACTCTTTTAGGATTGAGTCTATTTCTTTTCAACGAGTGGATAAAAGAATAAGTGCTCCAATTTCTCTCAGCACAAGAAGAAGAACTTGGTTGTGCAAGAAGTTTCAATCCAATTTTAGTTTGAGTTTTATAAAAAAAATAAAAAAAACTATAATTGCTTCATTTTCTCCAAAAAAAAAAAAAGGATATATGTACCCAATAAGTACCTCTGCAGTACCGCGGCCGTACCCAAACATTAAAAAAAAAAAACCTGGTGCATCGTGGATACGTACCGTACGAGTACCAGTACCCCATGCTACAACATTGTGATGGGAATTCTTATTTTTGTTGCTTCTGTATATATTTTAATCGTGTGGGAGATTGCGATGCGCGTAAGGAGGAGAGAGGCCAAGGAAGTCAAGATGCTTAATAGATTGCAAGCATGCCATGCTGCTACAACATGGAAAATTGATAAAGAGAAAGAGCCATTAAGCATCAATGTTGCAACATTTCAGAGGCAATTGAGAAAGCTTAAATTCTCACAGTTGATTGAAAACCAATGGCTTCTCAGCAGAAAGCCTCATTTGTTGTGGTGGTTTTGGTGAAGTGTTCAAGACCACACTCAAAGACAGACCATGTATCGCGATAAAGAAGCTCATTCGATTGAGTTGCCAAGGCGATAGAGAATTCATGGCTGAGATGGAAACCTTAGGAAAAATCAAACATAAAAACCTTGTCCCTTTATTGGGATACTGCAAAGTAGGAGAAAAGAGGCTACTTGTTTATGAATACATGGAATATGGAAGCCTAGAAGAGATGCTCCACGGAAGAATAAAGACATGTGATCGACAAATTTTAACATGGGAAGAAAGGAAGAAGATTGCAAGAGGTGCTGCTAAAGGACTTTGTTTTTTGCATCATAATTGTATCTCTCACATCATACAGAGACATGAAGTCAAGCAATGTATTACTTGACAATGAAATGGAGTCAAGAGTCTCGGATTTCGGAATGGCAAGACTGATAAGTGCACTTGATACAAATCTCAGCGTAAGCACACCAGGAGGAACACCTGGATATGTTCCACCAGAGTATTACCAAAGTTTCAGGTGCACTGAAAAGGGTGATGTTTATTCATTTGGTGTTGTAATGTTTGAACTTAGTGGGAAAAGGCCTACTGATAAGGAGGATTTTGGTGACACAAACTTGGTTGGATGGGCTAAGAATAAGGTGCGTGAATGGAAACAAATGGAAGTAATTGACACCGATTTGCTTTTGGAGACTCATTCAAGGAGGAACAAATGAAGCAGAAATGTGTTGCGAATTCGATGAAAAATCACACCCATAAATATTTGATGTGTGGAGCAAGAAATAATCAAACAACCAATACAAGTGGGTAACAGTTATAATCACAAGAAAAAGTAGAAAACAACGAGAGAGAAAAGAAGAGAGAACACAAAAGAATTTGTTTACCCAGTTCAGTCCAATTGACCTAATCTGGGGGAGAGAGCAGCCTTCCGTTTCACTATAATGATAAGTAACTTTACAAAAGAGATATCAATGAGTTACAAGAATAAGTCTCCCGCCTAATTCTACCCAAAGTCTCAATCTCTTCCCGTAACCAAGAGACTCAATCCTAATAGTGTTTTCCAAGGTGAATCAACCATCAAACCCTAGTGTTTGTTCCAAAGAGACAAACTCTATACAAACCCTAGTTTTGTTGTTGCCTTTCTAAACCCTTGTTTCAGCCTCCTCTATCTCTCAAGGTTTGCTCTGATACAAAGCCTATGTTTATAGTAAAAGTAACTCCCATATTGTAACAAATATGACTCATACAATACGTAACAAATTTATATTGTTACGACACATCGGACCCCGAATTTGCTCTTCCAGAAATCTAATTTCTCCAATTTTGAGTCACTTTCACAATAAAATGCTAAGATATTTGGAGGTTACTTTGTGGTGTGTCGATGATATGCCTTCTAGAAGGCCAAGCATGTTGCAGGTAATGCCTTTTTTTAATAGAAACAGACGGCAGGGGCGATTTTCAAAAAGTTAAGTAATTATAAGGGCTATTTCGTAAGAAGAAAAAAATACACAGATTAAAACCAAAAACGCGTGAACTTATAGAGACCTTTCATAAAATATCATTTTATGTTGCAGCAAACATCACAATTTCACAAGACTTGTAGGTGAAACTCTCTCTAACATGCTTAAAGAGAACACGACAACTATCTAACCACCAAAATTCTCCTCGAATTCAATGAAAATAAAATCCATCATCCCTATATTATTAACTTTGCTAAACTCAATTTTCTTCATGTTGGACTTATGCAATTGGTGTATTAAATCCTAGAGTGGGTTATTAGATATCCACCTACTCAACATGGCTAAGCATTCTTCACGTTTGTACTCTGGAGCCGTATGTCCTGCTCCCTGTATGTTTATATACATTACGTGAAAATTAGTTATATATACATAAACTGACAATTGTTGTGATTAAATTCTATGATACTAAAGTTGTTACCTTCACAGTTGCAAATGTCATCCGATTTGAGTAAGTCCTCGTGTATCTATCAATAATGTTGAATAAAATTGAGATAATCAATGTAACATTTTATAGAGATATAATATTCTACTGCATGAATTAATTAATTTATATACCCTGCTACTTGAGAATTAGAATACCACTGCCTCCAATCATCAACAATGGAATAGTTTAAAGATCTTATCCATGCTTGAGTTGCCAAAAATGGAACGATCATGTCATGATCCCCGCTGTTAACAAAAATTGTCTTTAATAATGAAAATTGCACACCTAATTATTTGGCCAAATTATGTTAAAATCTATGAAGCACAGACACCTCAAATATTAACCGTGTTCCGTTATCCAACATATATTGGTGTCCGATACTTGAAGACACTAGTATGATACATGTAAAAAAAAAACTTGTTTTCTTCGCTTTGATACATTTTACATTTCTTTAACACTTCTCGGACATTTTTATAAAGCTTAAAAATGTGTCTAAGGTAGTGACGGTTAAAATACAGTATTGAAAACAAGGAATCAGATACACATAGCAATATACATATATATAATTAAAAGTATTGATTGACCTGTATATTAATGATCGATAGCCTTTTCTGCTAAGATTTACATGATATTGAAAGCTGCTAACAATTTCGTGCTTGAAAGGTAAGTCCAAGTTACAACGCTTCCATTTTCCTATGCTTCCCTGAATTGCAAATATATAGTAGTAATACATTATAACTAACCAGCACAAAAATTACGGTGCACTTCCCATGCTGCTAAATCGTATATATACCTTTCGAATGTGCAGTGCATTGCGAACATTAGCGTCGTTGGCCCAATAGGCACAGAGGAAATATGCATGATGCTACCATGGAAGAAAAAAAAAAAAAATCGGATATTTTCAGGTGATTGGAATTAAAAAAAACCCTATATAATGGTCAGTTAAAAAACCTATAATATATTTGCATGAAAAAAAGAAAAATATAACGTAAGAGCTTTTACCAATTTTTACAATTGAGTTGCTAAAGCTTATATGCCCATTCAAAATCATATATGATTTTAATTTCTAATTTAATATTTAATTATTATTTGATCCATTTTTTTTTATTGTTTTACTTTTATGATGAGTACAATTTTTCGGAAGTTACAAAGGACAACCTTTCACTTGGAAAATAAATAGATAAAAAAAGTTATTTAAGTCAAAATTTCGGGACATATAAAAGATTTTGCATGAGAGAATCAACTATAGCGTATGTAGAAAACCAATTTTGATAATTTAATTAATGCATACTTTTATTATGATGAACAATGTTCGGACACATTTACTCATTGTTTTAAAACTCGGATCGGTGATCGACCCAGTCAAGGCACTGGATCACTGATCGAACCAGTGGGTCATTGGTCGGATCACATGACTATTGACCCGGTCTATATAAAAATATTTATGATCAAACATTACATTATGAATGAAATTTTGATAAAAAAAAATCCTGTCATTTTTTTCTATTTAAAGTTTGTAATTAAAAAGAATTATATTCACAGCTGCAAGTTTGCAAGTTAATTTCTTAATTCCAATTCAAATTCAAATTAGCTCATACATTAAACAATATTACTGCATAAAAAACCTCACAAATAATAAGTTCTAATTCAGTTTCCATCTTTAAAACATAGTATGTTCTAAACATTGTTGGAAATCAAAATATAACAGACTTACAAACCCAAGTAAGTTGCATAGTCAACAAAAAACGAAAACTCAAATAAGTTATAACAATTCACTAATCAATCAACTATTTATGCCCACGGAGTCAAATTGTCATAGTCTTGATATCCATATTCATCATCTTCTTCGGTGAGATGAGAGAGGAGAACGACGGTTGAAAATGGCATTTGGGCTGGGAGTATGTGTTACTGCATTTTTATTAAAAAAAAAATGGAAAAACGGGTCGGATGGGCTAAACTGATTCAGTGGTTGGCCCACTGACCCGGTCGGGTCACACCCGGGTTTCAGCGGGTTAATTGCATATCCGATCATGTACTCTTTTTTAAGGTCGGTTTGGGTTTTAAAACACTGCATATACTCTTTTTTATTGAGCTAATGCGTATAAATTATGTAAAGTGTGGCATGACTTTGACATCTATCTAGCGATTCAATGTTTCGATCGTCATCAAGTTCACACTATTGTGTAGTGTTTATGAGCCGCTTTAGATCTTGTATGAGCCCCACGATTTTGTCCGTTGTAAAAAAATGTTTGTTAGACTGAGGAGTGTGAATTTTATATATAAACTCCTATTGACTCATTTTCAAGCAATCTAAAACTTTTTTGGTGTCCTGAAACAATAATTTAGTTGTAATTTTTGAGAAATTAGTGATAGGCTTAAATCAACTTCAATAATTCAAGAATAGCAAATTCACCTTTTTCCTCAAGGACTAGTGTCATTGATTTGTAGAATGTGCGGCATTACTTACGTTAATTAAAAAAATTCATTTGTTGCCTCATTCTTGTAACTATATCTTAAAATTGATTGTATGATATGAAGAAAAAAAAAAAGTTCAGATTGAATGTCAATAATAATATAATTTCCTACGACCATTAAACTCTAATAATAAATTAGTTTCGAGAGGTTACCCGGCAGTTTAAAGGTGGCAGTGTAAGAGAAGAAGTGAAAATAGTGTTGACATTGTGAATAAGAAGTCTCTTATCATTGTCTTCCATTGGATTAGGCAAACCAAACTCGCAATTCGGTTCCAAAATTTGAGCTGTAAAAATTCCTGATATAATCTGAAGACACAACAATAGCATTACTGATTTTTATTTACACAACTGAAAAAAGTATCTTAAACTATAATCAAAATGAGCCAAAGTATCTTAGACATAAATAGAGATTAGAGATAGCATGGTAATTTAAAAGGCTTACCTCTAGATAGGACCGAATGTCTTCTAGACAAAATACATTTTGGGGGTCTATATTTTTATACTCGCCTCTACAATTCTTTTGCAGTGACTGTTATTATCGTTAAATATCAATGTTTGTAACCACCATTTGGAATTCACAAAATAATTATGATAAAATTACCTCGTAGAGTTCATCAGAAATAAGTCCCATGCCATGATTAAACGGTATTTTATAATTATCGTCGTGAGCTGGCGATGTTACCGGATTTCCTAGTATGTATCCCTGAATAAAATGGGTTTTAATCAATCTACATAATCAACAAAATAAAAGAAATATCTACTATCTCGGAATCATAAGCAAAAATATTAGTTGAAAAATCAACGTATGTGGTTAAAATTTTAATCGACATACACCAATTTTTCAACATGCATGTTATCAAAGGGCAACAATAAGAATAGTACACAAGGCACCGTTTCTGAGATTTGTCTTTTTAGAATAATAACATTAAATATGGATAAATTAGTTGACATTTCTTTCATTATATTATTTGAAGCCAATACATAGATACATTTTAAATTTCGTTTGCTTGTGATTGAGGACAGATGGATTTTTTTTAACGATGTACATGTTGTTCATTCATCCCTCTCATGCTTCATCCAACTATTTAGAGATTATAAAAAATAGAAAATTAAAAAGAAGCAATTTTGAAAAGAGAGAAAAATGTTGGATAAACGATTGAAGGAAACAAAACTCAGAAGTTGCAAGAGACAACTCATCTTTGTTTCCAAAGAAGTATGTATAACTTGTTTGTTGTTTTGTCTCAACCAAGACTACATACTACATACTTTTTTTCTCAAGTGTGCTTAGAATTGCTTGTTGATGTGGTTTAATTGATACCATTTTTCTTTTTATTATGAGCAAAGTAATGTATAAAATAAAACAAGGCATGATGTTATTGTTATTGTGAATTAGAAGATGAATTTTTTTCCTTCCAATTTTTCCTTCCAAATGAAACAGAGCAAATGACTGACGCCGTTGCACATAAGGAAGGTCATTGTCTATTAGTAAATTTAAGGTAGACATGGCAACATAAACGCACCCGTCGGGTCCCATCCACCCTCGTCCCGATAGTAATGGGAAAACCCGGATTTATTGGGTCCGGGTGCGGGGAAAACCCGTAGGTTTAATGCGGGTCTGGGGCCGGGGCCGGGGGATATATGCACCCGCCTCGCACCCACCCCCGCCCCGCACCCGTATATGTGAATTTACTTTATTACCTTTATTTTACTTAAGTTAGCAAGGGCATATAAAGAAGCTTTTGTTGGTTTTGAATATGGATTGATTATGAATTGTAATATTTAGACAAATTTGCAAAGCTTCTAAGCTTGTTAGAGGCTTTTGTTTTAATTATCTTGCCACTGAAAAACAAGCTTACTGTAAAAAAAAAAAATTAAACTTTTTGCGGGTGGGGTGGGTGCGGGGCCGGGGAAACCCGTCCCCGTTGGGGGCAGGTCTGGGGGTGAACTTTCTTTCTATCCCCGACAGGTCTGGGGGCGGGGCTGGGTACCATTAAACGGGGCCGGGGCCGGGTGTGTTAAAACCCGCCTCCGCCCCGCCCCGTTGCCATGTCTAATTAAAGGGGGGGGAGGCAAGTGTAATTTTCCCTTATTTTAATTTAACTGTTTGGTAAAAAAAATAAATCATTGTTTTAAACGTGCGAACCTGAAGGTTTATCCACGGGTGAAGGCCACCTTCATTTCCTGCAAGAAAGGAAATTAATGGAAGAAGCATTTATTTATTTATTTTATAATAGTATAAGTGAATCATATTTTTGGTTACAGAAGCAAAGAAAAAACAAAAACAAAGAAAAACAAACAGACAACTAAGATCTCAAGAACCAAGTTCCCGAAGCATCATTCTTCAACAGAGGGAGCAGGTCATCAGGGGGGAAATGGTGACGAGACAAACCAACATCTGACAGAACTCCTCGCTTCGTTAGAAAATCAGTGCAATGATTGTCTTCACGAATCATATTTTGAGAAAACGTTTCCTGCTTTTATTTTCTCCGGTATAATTACTTTTCATTATCAAAACTATTTATTTTAATTTGTTTATAGTCCAATTTTTTATTTTTTTTTAAAAAGGGGGTAAATAGATGAAAAATAATATGCAAGTTTTGTAATCAAAAGTAAAAATAGAAAATAAAAAATTTCGTAAATACATCCTAATACATTTTTGTTGATCAGTCATTGTGAGCATGGTACCATATGAAATTTCTTGAACGATAATTGGGACAGGAAGGCCTGAGTACGAGTCACCAGCAATGTACACTTTATTTGAGATAAATTTTGAATGATCGATGAGCCACTGTATACGTTTAAAGACAAATATTACAACTTTTTTAATTCCAAACTCAAATGGCAAAATCGAAATGATATTGTACATGGATGAAAAATTAATCAATCAAATAAAAATTACCTTCCTAAGAAATTGATGAGCATTGTGAACTAGCTTCCAAGTGCTTTGCTGATCAGCACTTTCTCTTTTGGGATAAGAGAATCCAGTGCCCACAGGCAAATCCAAAAATATAATATTACTTACCTATCCACCATAAATTTAATAATTAAGGTTAGATTTGCATAAAAAAATCATACTATAAGAGCAAAGAAATGTCTTACCGGAACAAATGATAACATTTTATCAAAAGTAGGTGTCTTCTGTTGGAGATTGTTGTAAGGGAGACTTTCTAAAAGAGTGAACCTTTGGTAAAGTAACGTCATTAAGAGATGTGCATCAACAGTTTTGTGGAAATGGAAACCACATAACCTTGTGTTTTTCACTTGTGCTAAAGTTAAGGAAATTTGGAAGGATATTTATCATGGCTCAATTGGTATCCAACATGTTGGGGGAGTGAGGAAGTGGAAAAGTTCTTAAGGTATGCTCTTCCAATGTGTCTCACTTAATATGGCTACCTCTTGCTTGGAATATTCGGTTGGAGAGAAACAATATTCTTTAGTGGAAAAGTGGCGAACATGAAGGAGGTGATTAACAGCATGAAAATAATATTATGGTTTTGGTTCAAAACTAAAATATAAAAATGTTGGCTTTTGGATTGGTCCATTGCAATGTCGTCAAATGTATGATTTTATCTCATTTTAATGGATTTTGAGTACACTTATACTCTCATCAATAAGCTTCATTTACCAAACAAAAAAAACAACATAAAGTATAGATTCAACTATTCATATGTTATGATATATGAACGTAAACCCAACCTTTGTCCATGAATGTGGCCTCAAGATCAAATTTGGCAAGCTCCCGTTGTATTCCTCATTTTTAAATGTTATTGGACCTGCAACACCGTCACCAATCATCTCATTATTTAATTTTATTTTATTTTTATACTAAAAAAAAAAAAAAGTTTAATAGCAGTTTTGACCTCTAAATATCACAAAATTGTGATTTTTGACCCCTTAAAAAAACAATTACAATCTAGTATCACATGAATTGTGAATTTAGATTAGGACAAGTTTCATAGAAATGGATCTGAAGCGAATCAAAAACAGAATGTTGTGGAAAGACATCATCGTGGATTCTTCTAGCTAAACCTTCAGCAAAATAAATAGGTAGCAAGCACCTTCTTGTGGGACCGTTAGATTATTCTGTTCAACAACTTTAACACAAGCCATTAAATTATGAACAAGACGAATCCCTTTCTCTAGTGTTTCCACCACCATTACAAGACGAGTTGTTGACTCAGCAATAACAATTTCATTTTCTTCCAGGAAACAATTCAAAAGGTAGATGGCTTTACCAGGAATGGCGTTAAGGTCGTTATTAGGTTGAGGAAGAAGGAACTTCTGTCAAGTCTTTAAAAAATTAAAACTAATTCACTCCCTTCAACCTACTTAAACACTTTGTTTGATAAAATTAGCAGGGTAATTATCCTAAAACTAATTCTAACAAATCTCAAACTATTTTTTGTTAATATCATTACCTATTTCAAAGGCAAGGCCAGAGAAAGCAGAGCAACCAGGACCACCAGTTAACCAAAGCAAGAGAGGATCTTCTTTAGGATTATTCTCAGACTCTATAAAATAGTAGAACAAATCCGCAGCATTTTCATCTGTTTCAGTTTCACCCACTCCCACGTACCCAGTTTCTAGTACAAAGGGTAAAGGTCCTTGAAAACCAGGAAGGAACTTCACAATATTAGATTGAGATGTTGCATAAACAAGGTTGGTCGATGAATTTTGTAACAACAGGAATGCTAGAACAAATATTATAATCATCTTAATGAAGCTTATAGTAACAATAATGCCATTGTGATGTGACTATAACAATTTTAGAGTTTCTTTGTTTTCTTTTGCCATATCACTTCTCTTTCATTTCTTATCTGAAAACTACTACTTATAACAATTTTGAGTGGTTGTAGTATTATTCTTCAAAAGGCAAATACTGTCCCACGTATGAGAAGCAGCATAATTGCGATTGGTTTCATAGTGTTCACGTTGATTTTTTATGTTTATATTCGTTTATGAGGGTAAAAAAACCAAATGCGTGGTTTGGTTTAGACGACTCGTATAAATAAAATCTTTTTTAATTTAATTAAGATAGTTTAATTTAGATTTATTTTTTGAATATCCAAGATAAAATTGTTAAAGACAACTACCATTGTTCATCTCAAATTGAAAACAATAATCCGCACTTTTAACTTGTCAAGGGTTGTAAGATATAATTAGAAATTTATCACAAATTTGTTAAAATAACATTCATAATTTTTTCACTTCACACTTTAGTCATTTTAGAAAATCTTGGTTTGTCCCACATAATAATGAGTCTTTAAACCTTGCCCTAAAAAAAATGAGTCTTTAAAACTAGAGAGTACATAATGAGTCCCAATAATAAATCTTGATGTAGGCCTAATGAATTTCAAGAGAGTAGATAATGAGTCTTTAGAACAAGTTCTCTGACTCTAGCTAACTTGGAAGTCATTAACAAATCATTCATAATATTGTAAAACTATAATACTGAATTGTATTCACAAATTTTTGTTCATTTGCATAGCCTTAGGATGTTACATGATGAGAAGAAAGCACAAATTTACTCACCGAGTGCCAAATTGCCAAATGAACTTGCTCCTATACCATTAATTATGATGATAAAATAAAATTATATATATAATTCTTAGAGTGGCTTATAAGATATCCACCTATTGAACATAGCGAAGCATTCTTCGGATTTGAATTCCGGAGCTGTATGTCCATCCCCCTGTAATTTTTTATATAAATAAATAGGGGGGAATTCGTTATATACATACACATATATGTGATTAAATTGAATGGATGTTAAAGGTTACCTATTGATGAATGATTAATCTAACCTGTCATGTCATATAAATATAAAGTACAGTACATATGAATTTCTATAGTTTGTGGGCACATGCATACCCTGCTACTTGGGCAATAGAATACCACTGCCTCCAATCATTAGCAATGGAGTAGTTTAAAGATCTTCTTATTCACGCTTGAGTCGCTAAGAATGGAACTAACATGTCATGATCTCCACTGTTAACAAAAATTGTCTGTGATTATGAAAATAACACATCTTATTTGTCCAGTTTATGTTAAAATACAATATTGAAAATAAATAAAAAGATTATACACACATGTATTTAATTGAAAAAATTGACTTGTATATTAATAAAAGATAGTCTTTTCTGCTAAGATTTACATGATACTCAAAACTGTTAAGAGTTTCGTGCTTGAAAGATAAGTCAAAGTCACAACGTATCTATTTTCCAGTAGTTCCCTTGCGAAATGTGCAGTGCACTGCGAACATTATCATCATTGGCCCAATATGCACCGAGGAAATATACATGACTCTAATGATGGAAAAAGAAGAAACAAGAAGGTTTAGGTTACTATGAGATAAATATGTGTGG
Organism: Medicago arabica; assembly: GCA_946800305.1. Taxonomy (NCBI): domain Eukaryota; kingdom Viridiplantae; phylum Streptophyta; class Magnoliopsida; order Fabales; family Fabaceae; genus Medicago; species Medicago arabica. The sequence continues at coordinate 55,392,811 of OX326967.1, forward strand.
ATTTGAATTGCTAAAGCTTATGTGCCCCGTTCAAAGAAGTCATATAATTTTATATTCAAATATTAAAATATATATATAATAATAGAAAACAAACAGAAATTAGCTTTTCTAAAAAATCTCTAGCAAAAATATCTTGATTTTTTTAACATTGCACATGTTAAAACCCTTTTTTAAAAAACAATCTTTTTTTATGAAGCTGAAACAAATACACTTCTAAATGTATTTTTGAACAAGAATCTTCTTCTTAATATATTAATTATATAAAAAAAAAATAGAGTTCATAATTCATCAAATAAAAGAGTTCTTTTTTTAAAAGAAAAATAGAGAGTTGATAACGAACTTTAAGTGTAAAAATAAATTATATGTATGGCCATTAAAGTCTAAAATTAAATTTAGAAAGTTACCCGACAGTTCATATGTGACAATGTGAGAGAAGAATTGAAAATAGTGTTGGCCTTATGATGATTAATAAGTCTCCTCCCATGTACTTCCATTGTATTATCATGCAATTGCAAGCCAATCTCGCACTTCCGTTCTAAAATATGAGGCGAACTAATTCCTGAAATAGTCTGAGGAATCACGGCAAAACACAAGTTTGGATCAACTTGTTTTTTTTTAGAAGACCTTACGATGATTAAATAAGTCTCCTCTTGTAAAATGACTACTTTTTTTAGTAAACCCCTGATTTATCCATCACATCCCGAAAAGATAAAAATACCCTAATTTTATTTTTATTTCCCCCCCTCAAGCCTTCTTCATTCCTTTTATACTGTTTCCTCTTTCTTCATCTTCATATTCTCTTTCCTTAACTCCATCATCTCTAGGGTGGGCATAAAAACTAAAAACTAAGCTGAACTGAACTACTGAACCAAACTGCTATTGAACCGAACTGTTATGTAAATGTTATGAACTTAACCACTATGTAAAAGTTATGAGCTAAACTGCTATTGAACCGAACCTTTTGAAAAAACTAAAACTGAACTTGAACCTAAATTGGACCAAAAACTCATTGCTAAAGAATGTAAAAGTTGTTATCATACAAAATCTTTTCACTCAAAAACTCATTTGATTAAATTCAATCTTGAATCGGTGAATTCAATTGACGAATTTCTTCTTGAATACGTTTATGCAAATTAGGGTTTTCAAATTGTTGGATCGATTTTGCCAGAAAGAATGGAAACGAGTAGAAGAATGGTGAAATTGTACTGGACATCACGGTTAATTGATTCAGCTACATCATGTGAATATAAAGTCACACTCATTTACAAATTGAAAGAAATTTGCGAGCTTTTGCGTTCTTCACATGTTTCTAATGTTAAGGAAGTTTCTGATTTTGCTTTGAAACGTTTGGATCATAAGAGTCCCATGGTAAAACAGAAGGTATAATAAAAATTCCGTTGTTATTTTTGTTTTTTGGTTTAATTCAACACCATCTTCAAATTGATTTTTTTTCTCCTTTAATTCAGAGAAAATTGGATAGAAGCAATCAAAGAAGAAGTAAAAATTTTGCATTAAATTCTTTTGGTTTTTTCTCCCTTGCGTAATGCTAAGACAAAGGAAGTGCGTAAATCCTGTGGGTTTTTTTTTTACAGAATATAGTTCACCATTTTGAAGATCAACTCGATTTGGTTAGAATTGTTCCATTATGGTTTAGTTCAGCTCAAACGAACGGAAAAACAGTTCGGTTCGGACACAGTTTTGGGTTAGAACCTATTTTTGCCCATCTCTAATCATCTCTTCCTTCGTTCGATTAAACATTTTCTAAAAACACATAAACACATTCAAACATTAAGTTAAAGGGTTAATTAAGTAAATGTTTTCTATAAATATCATCAGTTTTATTTTTAATCCCTATAAAAAAATCACACATTTTAGTGCCTAAAAAAAATTGTCAACACTTTTAGTCCCTATCGTTAAATCGGACGAACAGAGAGGGTGGCATGACAGTGCCACGTGTGCATTTTTTTGACATGTGTCAATGATGTGCCAAGATTTTGGTTGCTACCTTGTACAATATTTTTAGCCACAGATACAGCAGGATTGGTCAAAGCCAAACAATGGCTAATTTTCATAACTCTAAAAAGAACAAATCTCCCGTGTACTCGACCAATTCCCGTATAACCATAATTGTTCCTCGTCATACCATTGCATCTACATCTCGTTGGAGAATCCAACATCATTCACTAAACCATTCAATCGCGTTTATTGTCTCAAATCTAGTAACAGTTTAGATTCTCGATATTCCAAAGGTTTTGAATCCTATTTACATTAAAATTGGCAACAATTTAAATTCTCAAATCTTGTGCTTGTTTCGTTAAAATAGGTAAATGTTCAAACACGTTTTGAATCATGTCTTTTTGAATCGCGTAAAGGTTTTGAATCGTGTTTTGAGTAACAATTAATTTCTCCATGTTGCAGAGAATAATAGTCCAGTTGTGAAATTGATCTAGATGATGAATATAATTGTAATTGACAGAAACGTTAAAAAAAACTATGATTATAACTGATTTTTTTTCTATTAGTTTGACACATTGTCTTTTCGAGAAATCTTTGGAAGTTGATTTGAGAGATATAGAAAGGAAAAATTGGGAAGAATAGGGAGAAGGGGGAAAACGGTGGTTGAGGAAGTTTTGTGGTTGTGACCGTGACAGTGGAAGGTGAAGACAATGAAGATGGAGAGGATGACAAGGGAGAGGACGAGGGCGATGGTTATGAGTTTGAGTGTGGTATTGACTGTTGAAGATGAATAAGAGAAGAAATCTAGAATGGAAGGCTTTGTCTCACACTCTCGCTGGTGAAGAAGAGAAGAGATATAATTGGGTTTTTTAATTGAAACATTAAGGGTATTTTCAGAATTTATCTTTAATTATTTTTTTAAAAACTACTTCCTCCGTCCTATAATACATGACCTATTTGAAAATATGCATTTTTGACCTAATATACTTTGACTATATTTTTTGTTTAGTTGCACTTTTCCCCCGTATCTTTTGCTAATTGTGCGATTTTGCATCCCCTCTTTTTTTTTTAGTTGTATCCCATTTTTTGCTAGTTGTGTTTTGTTCAAAGTCAGCATAAAAAGAGAGGAAATGGGGCAAAGTCGCTCAAAAAGAAAGAAGAGGGGGTGCAAAATCACACAATTGGCAAAAAGATAGGGGGCAAAAGTGCAATTAAACACAAAAAGGTCCAAAGAGGGCAAAAAGATGGGGTGCAAAATCACTAAAAAAAAAAGGGTGCAAAATCGCACAATTAGCAAAAGATAAGGGGAAAAGTGCAATTAAGCCCTATACTTTTCTACTAATATAAAAAAAAAAAAAATATCATATAAGAAGTTGTTAGATTCGTCTCAATAAATATTTTCAAAATATCAAATTTTTATAATATTTTCTAATAAATTAGTAAAGTTATTTAAGATCAAAATTGTACATTTATATGTATAATAAGGTCAACTGTGTCACTTAATATGAGATGGAAGGAGTATTAAACATAAAATTTGACGTGTTTTTATTAAAAAATAATAAGGACATGTCAACACATGTTAGTCGCACTTAACAACAAGGACTAGAATCTCTAACCGATTTTTTTTAAGGACTACAAAGCGTGGTTTGTTTTTTATAGGGACTAAAAACTTAATCAACCCTAAATTAAACGAGAAAAATCTTAATTCATAGATTGCACTTGTGCGACATTAATTTTTGGTGACATTGTCCATATCTCTATCGTAATAAATCATTTCTCTCATCTAAATAATTTATTTCAATCATTCATTTATCATTATCTCTACTTTGATGCCCCTTTTATTTAACTCGGTTTCCAATTTATAAATACATTTTAACTATGAATTTGTTAGTAGCATAAAAGTGATCTTAAAATGTAGTAATAACAATCATTCTGGTTCCTGAATATGTAACGAATTGTCACAATAGTCTCTTAATGTATTGAAATTTCAAAATATTTCATGATTATACCCTATATTAATCAAAATAAAATTTCATTAATATTGTCGTATTGGTCTTTATAAGTATTTTACTCACACTATCATATCAGTTTCTATATGAAAATGGTTAATGTTAGTATTAAAGGACAATTATCACGTCATGGACTATTTTAACTTACGAAGTGTACAATCATAAACTATTTTAAAATTTCGATGAATTAATGTGCTATTATGGTTGCTCGTTATATGTTTAGGGACCAAAATGATTATCATCCCTGCAAGATAATTAAACTCAAGGTGTTCTCGTGAGCTTAATTTAATTGGTAGGAACAATGTATAATACATGTAAAATTTGGAGTTCAAACCCCGACCTCACATAAAACCTAAGGTTAGTATATTTACTAATCTATTAAAGAAACAATATACAATATGTTTACATGGCTTACCTCATAGGATTGGAAGACTTCCAAACATATTGCATTTTGGGGGTCTATATATCTATACTCGCCTTTACAATTCTTTTGCAGTGACTGTTATTTTTATCAAAATATTATTGTTAGTATTAATCACCATTTGGAAATAAAGAATAAAACAGAACAATTATGATCATTGATTTCATAAAAATAAAATTACCTCATAGAGTTCATCAGAAATTAGTGCCATGCCATGATGGTATTCTGTAATTTACCTATTTCAAAGGCAAGGCCTGAGAAAGCGGAGCAACCAGGACCACCGGTTAACCAAAGGAAGAGAGCATCTTCTTTGGGGTTGTTCTCAGACTCAAAAATAGTAGAACAGTTCTGCGTTCTCATCTGATTTGCTTTCACCAACTTCCACGTAACCAGTTTCGAGAAGAAAAGGAAGGGGTCCTTGAAAACAAGGAAGATATATACTCCCTCCGTCCCGACATCTAATCCCCTTTGTTTGTTTTTTTTTACATTCCGAAAAGTTGTCAGTATAATTAATGTGTCTGTTTGTGTGTTAATATTACCAAATTATCATTTGTTTGTATGTGTATTAAATTTAATTTTTTAAATTTCAAGACAAGTTAGTAGTATTAATTAATTGTATGTTTAGAAAAAGAAATGTTTTTAGTAATTTGAAAAGAGGTTTACAATTAAGAACAAAAATAAAATTAAATGGGTGCTTAAATATAGGGACAGTTCTCGATAGTATTGGATAGAGATGTTGCAAAAACAAGGTGTAATAGTAGGGCAAACACAGATATAGTAATAATAGTATTGTTATTGGCACTGTAATACGAACTAGTTAGCCTTGCCATTTTAGCCTTGAAAGCAAGTTCCAGAAGCAGATGGAGTTGGATGGGTTGTAGGTTCTGGGAAGATCTCACTAGAGAGCTGCTACACGTGAGTGTTGGCGGCGGCGATCGGCGGCGGAGGAAGAGCTGCAGTTCAATGGTTGACCAAATAGATCAGAGCAAACGGAAGGGTCCTGTCTCAGGCTTTCCTCGTAGGATCTCTATCAAAAGTCAAAACTATTTTGTTTTATTTGAAAGATTAAACTTTGATAATTGTTTTTTTTTTTTCTTTGAGTAATTTTGTGACAAGAAATTAACCCTTAAGTAGAGATTTCTAAATTCAAACCTGGATATTTATATACTGCAATGTTCTACTAAGGAAAAGGAAAATAGTACAGTACACGACAACCATTTATTGTCAAATACACACGAGCGTGTATTCCACCAACCGCTAATTTAGTTTTTAAAAGTTATCTTAACTAAATTTTAATTTGAACAAATAGGATGGTGCCACATAACTAATCGTGTGTGGATTGTGTAGTGTACAATAGAACAGCTCGTTCTACTCATTAAGTTAAGTTTACGAAAATATTATTTTGTAATTGTTTGATAAAATGGTTTATTATTGGTTTAAATTCAACTATATGCCCGATTAAAATTATCTACACCACGCATAATAAATTCAAAAGATTTGAACAAATGGAAAATGAATTATAAATGAGTAAATGATTAATCACCTCTTGCAATTATCCTCCGTGAAACATGAAAAAACCTCATGGTTTTGTTAAACGTGTGTCAAATACATCCATTTGTCTCTTTTTGTTCGGGGGGGGGGGGGGGGGGGGGGGGGGGGCGATTGACCAAGAGCGTCCGTAGTAAATTAAAAGAGTCCATAGATTGGTCTCACGTGTGCATGTTATTTATTTATAATTTTTAAATAAAAATATTTATTAATGACTCAAATGGTACTAAAAAAAATCATTAAATAGGTTCACTAATATGCACTTTAACATGTGGATTTAGAAAGAAAAAAAATATTGAAATGAGAAAGAATCACGTGAATTTGAGATGATGATACCAATTTTTATCTACTTTATTTTCTATTTTAATCGTGAGACCCGTTAGTTGCGGGGAGAGAGAGAGAGAGTTGTATTCTGTTATTATTGAATCAATATCAGAGATACAAGTGTATATAGCTTGAATATAAGCAGCTAGAGATGTGTGACAGATGTCACTTTCTTATAGCAGCTAGAGAGAGAGAGACTTTATATAGTTGTTGGTAACTAATACGTACCCACTTTCTTTCTCTAATGGAGATCCTTAGTAGGTTAAGGTCTTGTTAAGTAAATGACTCCATATTGGAGATGCTCTAGCATTTAATTTACATATTTTTTAAATTATAAATTAAATTGTCCTCAGCGTGACCTCGTCCTCTACCTTAACATTGTTGGCTCCTCTCATTTCTTTGACCTTCTTCGTTCTCTTTTAGTTGCATCTTGAATAGTTTCACATTGATCTCTTTCTTCTTCTTCTTGTGCTTCTCCTCACAAGCTTGCAAAGATTCTTGAAGTTGCTCTATTATCATAGTCTCTAAATCTTTGGGCTTCCTCAACTATCACAAAAATATGCTCAAATTTAGGATTTAACGATCGGAGTATCTTCTCCATAATTCTCACGTCTTCTAACTTTTCACTGTTTCTTTTTAATTGATACGAGATAGCAAAAGCTTTAGAAAAATATTCTAAAATAGACTCTGACTCTCTCATAAAGAGTCATTTTCTCTTAATTTTCAAAAAAGAAATTAAGAGAGCTCAACCAAAGAACCAATCATTTAAGAAAACCGAGTTCGATTACTGAATTAAACAATTATCTAACACACCATCTTCAAATTACCAGAGTCTGGTTCCCTTGGGAGTCGGTGGGAGAGGGTTAATATAAAAAAATACTAACGAGTGCATGAGTACACTCTTTAAAGATTTTTAATAATAGTTTTAAAAAAAAATCTTTTTATTCATAACATTGAACTAAGTAATATTTGATCTTTTGAATAAATATGTTTAAATTTGATATCCTTGAAGAATGAAGAATGTCCCAAGTATTTGTCGAAAAGACAAAAAAAATTGTGTTTGCAACATTTAATAATACATTAGGAAAATATTAACGAATATCTCCAAAACACTCTTTAAAAGTCATAAATAGTATGTATTTATGAAAATGCATATAATTAATGGGCTGTAAATCAAAATATTTGATTTATTTTTGAAAAATAATTAACTGTTTTGACCATAATAATTTTTTTGAAGGAATTTTGACCATAATAATAATAGTGTCTAATTGGGATTTTTGTCTCTTACAGTCAAAGCTGAAGTTAAATTGCGCTTTTTCTCTCTCTAGTTTTTGGCTCCAATTCAATTCTCCGTCTCTCTTTCTCTCTCCTCCTCCTTCGTGCGTTCTGTAAGTGTTTTCTGTGCCTCTCTTACACTTCGTTTCTTTGATATTGTTACCATGCTTTAGATAATTATTATTCAATTTGTTTCTGCATTTCTGTGTTAAATGAAAAAACATGAAACGTTTCTTCTATTTTCTTTCTTCACAATAAATTATTCAACATTTTCTTGTCTTTGTTCATCATTTTGGTTTCTTACAAGAGAATGTTTAGGGTTTCATAGAGGTAGTAGTTAAAGAAAATGACATAGAATCGAACATATTAATGTGATTCATGCTATTAGTTAGTTAGGGACTACGAAACACATATGCTCCCCGGATTAGGTGTGTCCTGGTGTCAGATACATATCGTGTCCGACAATGACGCGACACCGATTACATTTAATCTATGAAGCACGGACACTAGTCGGATTATGCGTGTCCCGGCGTCGGACACGTGTCCGACACCGACACAACACTGGCACTTGTAATTATACTATTATGCAATTTTCTCAAGTTATTAGTGGTGTCGGTGTGTTAGTGTCCGTGTTGTGTCAGATGTCCGTGTTCGTGCTTCATAGCATTTATATATTTCATTTTTCTCAAATTATTATTGGTGTCAACGTGTCCGCGTCGTGTACAATGTCTGAGTTTGTGCTTCATAAGTTAGGGATGAAATGAAACTAACAATTTGGGATCTTTGGATTTTCTTCGACAGTGAAAGAGAAGAATTAATGGAGAGTGGCAAGAATCAAATCCCTGAAGCTGGTTCACTTGGACATGGGGATATGATACATGTTAAGCTTCCCAGTGGCTCATGGTGGCCTGCACAGGTTTGTGAGTTACATGATTCGCCTTAAACGATGAAACGCTTGATACACTCTTTGATGTTGATTTGTTGAGGATTTAATGCTGTAGGTTGTTAATGATGAGGCAATCCTTCAGAGCTTTCAACCTAGAAAGTGTCGCACAGGGGAAGTCCTTGTCCGGATCTATGGAAGCCAAGAATTGTCTGTATTTTATTCCATATATGTTTCTTTACAATTTGCACATTAATTTGTACTAACGTGCCCTTTTTGTTTTGCAGCTTGAATGTGAATCCCGTTAGATCCTGTTCTGAGTTTGAGTTGGTAAGTTGATATTTGCTGACCATTTCAAGTAAACCTAATTTGTGTTGTTTTGTAAATCTAATGGATTTTGCAAGATTTTCTTTGTACTTATTTTTATGTTATGATCTTTCAGATTCTCAAGAACAATAATGCGGATCTCAGAAAAATACTCGAGGAAGGTCTTCAAAAGGTAACAGTGGCTTCTTTAATTTAGTTGTTGATAATGAGGCTATAAGTGTTATCCATAGATTTATTCTTTTAGGCAGTGAGATGTCTTCAAAATATTGAATTAATTCTGTCTGCTGTTGTAATTTTTTAATGGGTGAAGGACCTTCCTAGCTCAAAGAAGAAGTCAGCATCGAAGGCCAGAGGTTAGCGCATTTTCCTGTTATTCTTCTAATGGTTTTGCATGCTCTACGAAGTTCAAATAGCATATCTGTTTTTTTTCTCTTCCCAAGGAATAGAAATAATGAGAGTGTAGTGTGAACAGTTTAAGGGCTTGCATAACTTTTCCACTTGTTGTTATTGTTGAATACAGCCTTATAGTGTGTCTGATCAAATCACGATTTGTTCTTCCAGAATTTCTTTCTCTACTTCGTTATTTTCTCCGTATAGCCTTTACACTGTTGTTTTTCGTTCCCAGCTGTATATGTAGGCTGTAGCTACCAAGCTTATTAATGCCACTTGATGGTTCTATGTGCTCTTATTAGTCCATTGGAGTCCAATATATGCTTGAGCCATTGGAAGATATAATGTCTTTGATAAGTATGTTCTGTTACTGTATGTTAAGAGGCTTAGTTAGTTTGGTTGATTGGTCTGTTACTGTCTTACCATTTGGGAATAGGTGATGGCCTTTTAGGAATTGGGAGAGTCTAGAGTCTCTTGAATACCCCAGGAATAGTTTGTAATCTATGTTCTTTCCCTCAATTCAGTAATAATGACAGTTGGTTTCTATCACTAGTATCATAGCAATTCTGATTCAGGGGGATCGATGAGCTGTGTAGGAATTTTGTGTTGTAAAGGTGGCTGCCGAAGAGATGAAAGGGGAGGCCTATTGGTGGCTGATCCAAGCAAAACTATATTTTTGGGGAAAGAAGAATAAGTGAAGAGACGAAACTATGGTGGGTTGTTTTATACTTTTATTTGCATTGAGAGGGCAAGATGTAATTGGTGGGTTTCTTGGAAGGAGAGTAATCCAAGGTTTGGAGAGTCTATGACAGGAAGAAGAAAGAAAAAGTAGGAGAATAGGAGTGCCACCACCTAGGCAATTAGTTAGGATATTCCAATAAGGAGTAGCGGAGGCTGGGTGTTGGCTCTTTGACTCACTCATGTAATCATTATTATGTGTCAGGAACCGTACGATAGGCAGATTGAAAGAGCGAGTGTTCTCTTCTCTCTGAGGAGCTACAACTCTGGGCTTTGTAAGAAAGTTTTGCTCTCAGTTTTCAGTATTCCAATGGAATTCACATTCTCTTTTCCATTCATTTTACTCTGCGCTGTCAATTGGTCTGACCTGCCCTTGTTCAATCCACCTAAAAGGGCTGGCAGAGCGACTGCTGTGGAAGTCTGTTTGGAACGGTTGGAGACCAATGTTGAGGCAATGAAGGAAGCTCTCCTGGCGGAGATAACCTGCTCTGTTGCTGTATGTTAAGTGTCTTAGTTAGTTCTTACGGAATTAGTTAATTGGTCAGTTAAATGGCGTGTTGCCTATAAATAGAGAGGAGTGATTAGAGAGAGGATAATCATGTCATTTGGAAATATTTCGGGGGCCTTTTAGGCATTTGGAATAGTTTGTAATCTTTGCTCTTTCCCTCAATTTGGTAATAATAATACCAGTTGGTTTCTATCAGTCTCACTATCACACCAGGGCGTCTTTCCAGCCAATCTTGACAGAGATAGTTGTCAGTCCTTTTCCAGCCTTGCCCACTCTTTCTTCACTAGTTCTATTCCACATCTCCTAGCAGCTGTTCATCCATCATGGTTTATCTTCTATTTCAATCTGCTTCTGTTTTGACATTTGCCGTGTGTTCACTATGCTGTGGTACTGTTTCTGTATTATGTCTACGAGGTCTTGCATATACATGATTACTTTTGGCCTCAAATACCACTGGGTGACTGGTTTTATTTGTCTCTAGGGTAGTAGCTTCAGCTTCAGTGGTAGTTAGAATATTAGCTTTTATGTTGTGTCGAACATACATCAGAATGCTCAGTTACTGATTATAATGCTGGATATTAGTTATTTTTAGTGCAGATCGCTGATTGATTATAAATCAATGTGTAAATTTCAGCACTTCTAATTAGCCTAACATACAATTCCTCTCATCATATTCTTTTTCAACAGGAACGCCAAGTAATAAAACTGATAGCAAGGCAAAATCCAACAAGAAAGTTGAGGAGCAGACTCCAGCCAAGCGCCAAAAACAAAATAAGGAGTCGAACGATGGTGATCTTGCTAGCCCAAGCTGTGTAAGTATATGAATTTGAACCTTTTTAATTCACTTGTTGGTTGGATCCAGTGACTTACTATATTGTACTCAGGAAACAACAGCATCTGGAAAGCTCCAAGAGCTGAGTTCTCGGAGGATAAGAGTGATGCAAAGCCTGGGTCTCGTTGCTCCACCTGGATCACCATTCCCCAATGTTAGGCGTAATTGCAACAAAATCCCATGATTATGGGGATGGAAATTTGTTTGCATGTGAAGAACTTGCGTAAATGCATTCTCTTTTAATAGAACATGCACATGCTCATTTAGTCAAATACCTTGTTAAGAAGTGTTTAATCTGCAGTTTCGAAGTTTCTTTCAAGCACATGGAAGTAATTGTCCATTGGGACAAAAATGCTCAGCAACATTTATGAGTTTAGTTAGGTGGTCTACCATTGACTTTTGCATGCTAGTTTTGATTTATTAAGTTGAAAGTTTATGGGATACATGACTCATGTGATTTGCGACAACTTTTTACTGCTCTTTTACACCTTCTAGTGCTTGTTTTGGGGATATATGACTCGATTTGCTAAAACTTTTTACTGCACGATTACACCTGCTAGTGCTTGTTTTGGGGAAAAATAGCAAATGGCAACTGCGCTGCTTTTTTTTAGTACAGTAAAAAGCCTAATGCATGGTAAGCATTATTTTTTGCTTAAATGTCTTCCAGTAAATATCAGTTTTTGAATCCTGTAAAATAAATTGTTTCAGTCTTTGAAACCGAAAATTTTGTTTTGGTTTTAGTTTGTGTAATATTTTTAGGGACTAAAACCAACACAAGGGTGAAAACACTTTTTTCTTTTTTAATGTTTTAAGGACTAAAACTATTTTTTTTTACATAAATTAAAAAGTGAAAACTGCTATATTGGCAAGTTTGAAAAATATTTGTTTTTGGATTAGCGTTGGATGGATTTGATTTGTGTATTGCGTGTACTTTCATAAGCACATTATAGGTTGATCATTATTGTTAACGCGAAAGGTATACCCACTATGAGCGAATTATACAATTCAAATGGGTGTTTAGTCCAGTGAAATTAGTTACTAGTATTTAATCTGTGGTGAGCCAGTAATTATGGTTTGTATATTTGGTTGGGGTATGTGCTTAGTGTCTTACCGTGTCTCCAACAAGATAGTCTTATTAGGAAATGTACGTGGAAAGCCCAAAAAAGACATACAATCAACACATGTTTAATGTTGTCTAGATCTCATGTTAAATCTTTTTGCAAATGCGGCGGTTCTATGGTGATAGTGAAACGATGAGAGTAAACCATATGTAAGAATTGGGATATTCTCCGATTACTGAACTGTGTCTTTCTCTTTCTTGCTAGAACTTGTAAAGGTTCCAAACCGAAATAGAATAGACAGGCATATTGTAACTAGGAAAAAACATTATGCTTGTTTAGAATATTAAATTGAGGGTACCCTTTTCTGAATTTTGGAATATAAATTTGTGTCTACTTTGAGTGTATGTTTGAATGTATGGCGAGTTTGGAAGAAACTTTTTTTTGATGTCACGGTCATTTTATTGAGACTCCAAAGTGTAACTTTTGTTAAAAACAATGTTTTAGCGTTTCAATGTGAATGGTGTCATTCTATGTACCAAATGTGTCTCAAAGTTTGGAGTTCTTCAGCTGTTCTGTTTATGTGTGGAATTAAGGAAGGAAACATGAGAAGAATGGTTAGGTATTTTACGATCTTTTCAAATCACATGTTCATACTGCTTTTAAAATGAGGTGAATTTGCCCTATTTGTTGGTTTGTTTTCAAACTGATTCTTCTTTTATTTGATGTAAAAAGGAAAAGCGGTTATTCTTTTGCCCCTTGAGGAAAAAGCGCAGAATATTGTACTCTGCTGTATTTCCCGTTCCTTTTCCTTTTTTCCCCTTTCTTTCTATTAGAGGAAGTTGAGCTGAGCAGCTCGAATCCAACACTCTATCTCTGTGCTTACTTAATGTTCCAAATTTAAAGAACATCACTTCACTTTCTTTGCTTTTAAGGTGAATGAGTAGGAAGATGGTTAATTTGAGTGTATAATAACTAAGATTAAACATATATGCAAATCTACTGTGTAATAAAACCTAGGGAATTATCAAGTGCACATCACATATTATGTAGAATAAGATCTTTTGAAGCTCATATTTTATCCTACTCTTACCAACTATCTTTTTCATATCATGTCGATCAAGGAAGCTATAACTGTTGTATGAAAGAATTTAGACAATTATATAAATCTGACAGTAAAAAACTATCCCACTTGAAAGAAAAAAAAAATCTATATAGATATTTTTTTTTTGTCAAAAAGACAAATTCTTTATTGAATTTAATGACGATTTTTTTAAAAATACACAAGTTTATAACGTTCAATATACAAGTTTATATTTCACCAAAATTTCATATTTTCCATGGTAGTCCTTAAATTAAAAAGAGATGATAAACGTCATTAAGACATTAATATGCTTTGGTAAAAAAAAGCAACAAATGATGAACAAGCCTAAACCGTGTGAAGTTGTAACAAAAAAAAAAAAAGGTGTGAAGTTCTTGGAGTTAAAGATTTACACATTTGTCCTCGTGAGTTTTACATAAAATACATAAAATATGTAAGATTTAGGGTTCGAACCCAGACTCCAAAAAAAAAAATTACACATTTAAAACAAACATCTGATCTAAATATTGATTTTTTTTCAAATCTTGGTGTCACTCGTGTGGCTTATTCAAAGCTTTTATTTATAGAGAATGTTAACCAATGTCTAAGAGAAGTGAGCGTTTAAGAAGTACACCCTCCAATCACAATTAAGCAAAATTTTGCATATTAGATTTATTAATTAAATGATGTATGTGGTTTATAATAAACACTGTATATGTCATTAATTGAATGAATCTAAAATGCAAAGTTTTGCTTATAATAGTGACCAGATGATGTAAAAAAAATGTGACTTTTTATATAAATAAATTATGTAATTATTATTTTGTCAAAAGCTTGACTTGAATTACTAAGGAAATTTTTATCATGGATTTCTTAGACAATATATGAGAGTATGTATGGATTTTGGATGAGAGAATGTAACGAGGTAATATAAATTGTTGTGGGAATTTAAATTCTTTTAGATAAATTTTATTGTTTATATGATTAATTTGGAGAATTTTCAAATGATTGAAATTTATGATATATTTTGTCCAAGTTAAATCTAGGAAATTTCAAATGACACATGTAAGCTAGAAAATTAAAAAAAAAATCTTTATATGATTCTTATAATATTTTTTTTCAAATTTTGCAACTTTGTCTAATATTTTTTCAAAATTTTCAAATTGGAGCAGATAAAAAAAACCACAAATTGACACCTAATTTTTTTTTAAATTTTCCCCTGAAGTTTTCAAAAATTGTGAATTGGTCCTCGTTTTTCAAATTCCAAATTTGAACCAAAACTTTTATATTTATAAAAATAGCTAAAAAATGTGAACAATAAATTTTCGTATTCTTTATTCAAACAAAAATATTTAGAAATAGAAAAATAATTGAATTGAATGATTTGAAATTGTTTAAATTTTAAATTCTTCTATTCAAACACACCTGTAGGCGCTTTTTTGTTTTTGTTTTTGAAAGAACACTCCTAGACACTTTGTTAACATGGCATTTTATTTATTGCTTGACATAATCACAATACAAATGCCATTGAAAAGCAAGAATATTAAAATGAATGGTCATCTAACAACGCTAAGTATGTGTTTGGCACTCAAAATGTGGGTTACTTTTACCAAACACTATTTTGCTCTTTTCTATGTTGTTTGGATGAATGAAAAGCAAGTTTGTGAAACGCGGTTTCTTCTCCAAAATGTAGTTTTTCTGAACTACGGCAGATGAAATTCACGTTTCAGCCTTTAATTTCTCAAGTGGCAGGTACTTACCTAACTGCCCTAAATTCAAGCCTTCAATTTCTCTTTCTCATCGTTTTCTTCCTTCTGCTTTTATTACTGCATACACTAGAAATGTTGAGCGTCTTCTCCTTCTTTTTACAGATTTGCAGATGAAGCAGAGAAAAGAGGATAAACATAATAATATAACTTTAAAAAAATGAATTGAAAGACTAAGAATCAAAACACTGCATGTCTGTTCTTAATCTGTGTGTACGCTTCTCATTTACTGATACTGTGGGTGGAAATGGTGTTTCTTATGTGGATATGGATAAGGATGATGCCCAATCTTCTTAAAAAAATAACTAAGTCTTTTTCTTTTTCTTTTTTAAGAAGGAAATAACTAAGGTATTTTATTTCAAAATGATTTTTTTAAGCAATAAAACTCATTTATGATAAGTTGAAATAAAAGGATAGTTTGGTCTTTACACATTCAAAATCAATTTTGATTCAAACTATCCAAACAACATAAATTCATATGAATCACTTTTAAACAATTATATCCAAACATAAATCAATTCATATCAAACTCACTTCTAACCAAAATCAATTCTCTCAAACTCAATTATATCAAAATCAATTCTCACCGCCACTATACCAAACACCAGTCTAATTTCAACTTTGATAAATCAAACCCAAACACAAAGTTGACATATTTGTAGTCCAACTTTATGATGGTAGAAAAACCAAATTTCCATTAGATAAACACAATGATAAAACTCATGACCATTTGACATAAACGAAATGATAATGGTTTGAATTTCCAATGGCAAGACAGAGAATGTCAGCTGTTGTAGGAAGCAATGAGGAAGATCAAAATGTCAAAACAAAAGAAAAAGAAAACAAACAACCCAACCAAATTCAAATTCATTAGTAGAAGGGTACAAAATAACTACTATGTATCCATCCATCCATCCCCCATAGTCCAAATCTATGACCCATTAAAAGCATCCTTATCAATTTAACGACCAAAATTCTATCTCTCAACGCCAAGAAGAAGGAAAAAAGAAAAGAAAAGGCGGTGGTAGATTTATCCAACGAATTTGCAAGAACCTTGAACCCATATATATCCATCTTTTTCTGTCTCATATGTAACCATGTGGACCCACTTTGTTACCAGCGGCGCCATTAGTCTTCTTTACTTAATTTCCAATACACCCACCAACTTCTCTCTTTTCTTTTTTTAATAAAATAAAATAAATAAATAAATAAAGGCAGGCAAATCTCACATTCTATAAACCAAATCCAAAAACACCTCTTCACACTCTTTACCTTACCTCACCTCACCAATACACACTAGTATTTTCTTTCTCTCTATTCTTCTCAAACCCTCTTCAATATTTTATTATTATTATTATCCTTTTAAAATCCAATCCAATCCAATCCAAACCCTTGGGATCAATAAACAAAGAAAATTGATTTTGTAATGAAAGGGGAACACGTAGAGCAACATTCTTCAAATCCCAACAAAGGAAATGAAACACCTCCGCCTTCATTACTATTCTCAAAGCTTCAGTCACAATCACAAAACCCATTTCACCCTTTTCAACTTTCTCATCATGAATGTCAACCAATTGGTGAAGATGACAACAGCGCCGGCGTCGCCACCGCACATAAACCTAACTCCTCCGGTGATGGTGCAACTATCGAGGTTTCTAGACGGCCTAGAGGACGTCCACCTGGCTCAAAAAACAAACCAAAACCACCTATTATCATCACAAGGGATCCAGAAACTGTGATGAGTCCTTTTATACTAGAAGTTTCTGGTGGAAATGATGTTGTTGAAGCTATTTCAGAGTTTAGTCGTCGTAAGAATATTGGTTTATGTGTTTTAACTGGTTCAGGAACTGTTGCTAATGTTACTCTTCGTCAACCTTCAACTACACCAGGAACTACTGTTACTTTTCATGGTCGTTTTGATATTCTTTCTATAACCGCTACTTTTCTTCCTCAACAACACGGTGTTTCTCCGGCGATTCCGAGTAACTTCTCGATCTCGCTTGCTGGACCTCAAGGACAGATTGTTGGAGGAATTGTTGCTGGAAACTTGATAGCTGCTGGGACGGTGTTTGTTATAGCTTCTTCGTTTAATAATCCGTCGTATCATAGGTTGCCGTTGGAAGAAGATGAAGGTGGAAACTCGGTGTCTGGTGGCGGTGGTGAAGGAAACTCGCAGAATGTTTCCGGTGCGGTGGATAGTGGACAAGGTCAGGGTGGAGGTGAGTCGTGTGGGATGTCGATGTACAGCTGTCATTTGCCGTCGTCGGATGTGATTTGGGCTCCGTCTGCTAGACCACCACCACCACCTTACTGATATCATCATTCACATTTTCATTGTTAAATCTTTTTCTGTTATCCTGCTTCTTTTCTTTTTATTATTATTGTTATCTCTTGTTTAATTATTAATATTATTATTATTATTATTATTATAATTAGCTTTGTGAACAGAAATTAACAAGACTAGCTTAGTATGGTAGTTAGCTATAGCTAGCTAGGTTGGTTTATTTTCATCTATATATCATTGGTTGCGTGGTTCATCATGTATTAGTATTAATCTGTTTAATTTATTAACTACTTCTAGAGTTCTAGTTTGCGTGGGAAGCATGTTTTCAAAGAAAAGGAAACTAAGAAATGGGTTAATGTTGGTTAGGCTTTCCCTATCAACATTTAGAATAGGCCTTTATTTGTGTAGTAGTATATGTTTTTATGAAGAATGAACATCATAATGTATATGCTGGTTTTATCTGGTGGACATTTTGTGTCTGAAACTGCAGCAGCCAGCTCATTTATTTCTATTGAATGTGGTCAAATTAAATTGCTGAGATTGTGTTGACCGATCATTAGTGATGATTTTCACTAAATTCTCTCTGCTTAACTTCTTAATTCTTATGGTTGAGAATGTGTTTGGCATATTTTGGAGGTTTGGTTATTGTGGTGACACAGCATTTTACAAGAGAAATGATTGTTGACATAAAAAATTAATCACTCACCTTATAAGTATATATAAGATCATTGATTACTTCCTCTGCCTTTGATTAAAAGATCCACTTTGGTAATCTTTAAATATAAGTTGGTCTTGTACCAAAAAAAAAAAAAAAAGGTTAAATATGTTTTTTGTCACTATAAATATACTAACTTTTCGTTTTAATCCCTCTAAATTTTTCTTTCAATTTTTAGTCCCTATAAAATTTTCAATCACTACTTTTGGTTCTTAATTCTAAGTTAATTTTTGTATTTTTTAATGAAATTATGCAGAAATGTGATGAATATTGTAAAAAAATATCCCCTAAAGAATTAGAATTTTTTAACAAAACATAAATTAAATATGAATTTTTAACGTAAAAAATATAAACATTCATATTAAATTCATGTTTAGTTAAAAATTTCTAAATTTTTTTGGAAGAGATTTTTATAATATTATGAAGTTTTCTGTAAAATTTTATTCAAAAATATGAATTTTACATAAGAGCTTACTTTAAAATAGGGACAAAAAATGAAGATGAATAATTTTTTAAGGACTAAAAGTTTAAGGAAAATTTTAGAATGACTAAAACGAAAAATTGGTATAGTTATAGGAATAAAAAACATATCTAACCCAAAAAAATATTTGTTCGTTTCAAGTGTATCAATGACTTCTTTTAAAGATCTATGTTAAAATTCATAAATTTGTTTGTTTCTTTCAATTATATCATCAAGTATTAATTGAGGACGCATTTACCTAAAAGTAACACAAACATTCTACAAATGATTTGTTAGAACAATTTTTAATATCCATGAAATTTGCATGGTATTTTATAATAAAAACAGAGAAAAGACATCATTTATCCTTAATTGCAATTGAGACTATGCCCGACTTGAAGCAAGTTTTTGAAGAAAAAAAAAGTAAAACAAAAAAATGTGTCTGTTAATTCAAAGTAAATATACTTTGTTTATCTTGTTTTTATTGAATCACAACATGGGAAGACCTTTAGTTCAAGGTAACATTAATTTTGAGTAATAATATTTGAGAAGTGCTATTTAGCATGACTCAATGACCCACGACAACACACGAGATCCAAATCGACGAATGGCATACAATACATGAGAGGAGAGAGAATCAAAGCAGTGCTGCACATTATTCATCTAAAGGTTATGCGTGTGTCGTACGTTCTCGTACATGTAATTGTGTCGTGCGAAGAAGCAATTTCCATAATATTTAAGCATCCATACTGATTTTTTAAAAACTTTTACAAAATCACAATGCTATCACCATGATTCTTACGTAACATAAGCATTTTAAATTACAATTAAGACTTGATCAACCTAACAATTTTGTGTACAAATTGAAGTGTTGGGTATAGGATTTGGATGGTGGTGTTGCTTTGAAGACCGAGAATATGCGTAGAGTGTGCAGTAGTACTAGCTATACATGTGAATGTGATATAGGCCTGCTTGCAATGTTGAGAAAGGTCATTGGATAACGATAACAAAGCTGCTATATCTAGCTGATACTGGCTATGAGATATAGTCTGTGGCTATGATCTGAGATTTCTATTTTCAAAGTACGTATGGTTTCTTGAATTAGATAAAGTACTTAAGAACGTGACTAGCTAGGGTTGTGATGGTGGTGCCTGCAGTATCTTTTCAGCGATGAAGAGATCTATCATCAAGAACAAATTCCACTTCTTCATCACTTTATTTCTAGCTAGTCTTTCATTACTTTACTTTATACTATCTGATCACCTGATTTCTATATGTACTTTGTTTTTGTCTCTTTATCATACATCGACCCCTCCCCTCTCATTTGTAATTAAAGATCATAGAGAAACTCCAAAAAGGCTAATCACCTAAATATTTTAAAACACTTTCTCTTCTACGACCATGCTGCATCAAGAACTTTATTAACGGTACAAATTGACATCGGTT
Organism: Medicago arabica; assembly: GCA_946800305.1. Taxonomy (NCBI): domain Eukaryota; kingdom Viridiplantae; phylum Streptophyta; class Magnoliopsida; order Fabales; family Fabaceae; genus Medicago; species Medicago arabica. Next base: position 55,412,832 of record OX326967.1, read on the forward strand.
GTTGTATACATCATCAATAACGAAAACAAAAACAAAAAATTGACATCGGTTGGTAGATTTGGAATGATCCCATGATATATTGGTAGGTTGTTGCAATTTTTTTTAAGTTAGTTTATTAAATTGGAGACTGAATTTGGAAACCTATAAAGGCATGATTTATATGGTTGTTTTTACTTTGTTTAGTTAATAACGTAGTTGATTTATGTATATGATTAATGTTTGATTCAGAATCTTAGTAAGGTAAGATCCCTCCAAACGGAAGGTTTGGTTGGTTGATAGAATACACGATGGACAACCTCATCTTTAGCTATTTAAGTGGGTCTCGAATACACACCAGTGATTTTTTTTTTTTATAAGCATACACCTCATTGGGTTATCTTATAAGGAAAATGTTTAACTGTTTTTTATGAAAACTCAATATTAAGCCTAATGACCAACTAACTGAAGCCGTTTAGTTCTACCACGTATGGTGTCACATTTATAGTGTATTTGTTTTAGAAGAGAAGTTATGAAGAGAAAAGTTGATAAAAGTTTGGAAAGAGAGAAGGAGACTAGAAATATAATAGATTGAATGAATTGTTTAATATATATAATCAGAGAAAAGAAATAGAGAAAACATAAGTTTTCATTGTATCGAAAGCTAAAAAATATACACGAGATATAAGTCTCATATCAAAGAGAAGTTATGGGTCCTACATAATAAAACTATTTGATAAAAGGGTATTGACGAAAATAAAAGTGTCATATTTCTATTTACTTCACACTTGAACAAAAAAGCCAAAAAATTATGCGAGTCTCAGCTAATTTATTCTTTCTTCGCTATTTTTTATTTGTTTGCGAAACAACCTATTTATGCTCTCTTTCCTCACTTCACCGTCTCTTTTTCCCTAAACCACTCGTTCCAACCACAGGCATAAAGCCAAGCATAGCTCGTATGGACTTAATCCATCAAAAGTTATCAGAGAAATTGAACTTAAAACTTTAATAAGAATATACTTCAATAACGCAAGTCAACACCACTAAACAAAAACAATCAGCTAAGAAAAATGTTAGGATATTGTATATATAGAACACATTAAAATACCAAGTTCATGTAATAATTTTGTCTAAAAAGTTATGCATTTATATATTGAAAAGTATAAATTAATTCTTTTCGATACAAATTATTTAGTTTAGTTCTTTAACATATACCAATAAAAGTTAATAAAACCCGATTTTAAGTAATTTTATTTAGTGAACACTCTATCCCTCCAAATAACACCCGAAAAAAATATTAAATGTATTTTATTAACTAAAATGTTAATGAGTGTTTTCAGCATACTCATCAAAAAATTTAAATGATATTTTTTTTATATAAAAATTTGTTTAATCAATGTATTGAAAAACAAAATATTGATTTTCTTAAAAAATATTTTTTCTTTAGAATCCATAAAGAGCATCCAAAAACACTCAGACATTTTAATAAATCTATTAATAATTATATATCATCACATGTCAACACATATTTTAATATTAAAAATAGTGTAGAAACCGTAAAAGTAGATGATGTTTTAATAAAATTTACCTTTTGTTTTCTTATTAAATGTTTGGATTAGCTTTTGTAGTATAAATATCACGTCCCGAGATAAGACGTGGAAATTCTAAAACTACAAATTGCTTTTGTGAAAATGTGAAAAATCACTTTGATTCTCTAAAAACCACCGCTAAACTAAACGAGCATTTAGTATCAATGCAGTGCCGATTTTGTACAACGGCTTGTGGAGTCTCTCTCATGGTCTTATTGGTTTGGAGTTTCTATTTTGATGTCATATGTAGATTTCACATCACATCACATACTCTATTCTTTTTCAACTGCCATTTTAAAATTATTTATGCATTTGAACATGTTGGTATATCAACTGTAAATAAAAATTTCATTAATTGGTCATGTTGGTATATATTAATGTTAAGAATTAAAATGTTGATAGAAAGTTTTACAAGTAAAATTTCATTAATTGGTCATGTTGGTATATATTAATGTTAAGAATTAAAATGTTGATAGAAAGTTTTACAAGTACTAAAATATTGATAATTTCTTTCAGTAAGTTTTTCCTTTTTGAATCATCTCCTACCATTTCTTTTATGTTGTTGATACTACACTAATCTCAACCATTGAATTCACCTGATTTTTTTTTTCTTCTTTCTCTCCTTTGTTTTGTTTTATTCTTTGTGAGTCAATCAACCATTGGATTAAAGAATGAGGGATGACTGGACAAAAATGGTAGAAGAGGATCCAATTTTTAAGAAAGGTGAGTATTTTTAACTATATATAATTTTTTTTATATTTAAAGAGACTATGTATTTAACTAACCATAAAAAATAATACCCAAAATAAATTTAAAAAAAAAATGCAGAAAAATTTGTTGAGAAAAAAAAAACACTGAATTTAGATATGGAGGTCTTAATCATATTTCAATTAGAAGAAAGTACCAAAAGTACATTTTATCATCAAATATTAAATTGGGTATTGAAATCCTTCAATTTGTCGGGATATCTTAGAATCTCCTGCAAATCAAACAAAGGACAGCCCTCGTTCAAACCATAACTCCATCCATGCTCAAAACAATATACTAGAGTGTGTGGGATCCTCCAAGATCGTTGCAACCACGTTTCCAAATCAAATATTTTCAACCCTTTTTGCGGAATGACACTGCTAAACCTAATGATTCATACTCCACTTTTTTGTTGATTGTGCTGCTTCTCTGTCGGCTTGTGATTTGCGAAGAATTGTTACACAAGTTTTCTCCACTTTTGTGTTTGCAGCACTATGCTTTTTTTGCATACACACACATAATATTGTGATGCTAAGATTCAAAGATTGCCATAAGTATAAAGTATAAACCACCATACTTTAATTAGCCGCAAAACAATATAATTCAATAAAATAGACCATGTTATTGTCTTAATTAATTAAATTTTGAACATTGGAGTTCATTGTTTATATAAAATCGTGAAGTGGACATGGGTTGTTTTCATGATTCTATATTTTTGAGCTAGTATAAGGTAAGTCATGATACTGCACTTTACTAGTTGCGGCACTTGTATACTTTTTACTAGACAAAGAATAGAAAAGGGACAAAAAAGATAACTGAAAGAAGAATGAAATTCTTTTCTTATGAATTGTGGATGATAGGGATATGTATCCAATATGAAATTTTTGTTCTGCTAGGCGATATATATGTATATATATAGATAGATATAGATAGGTGTGGCCAGCAATGTGTGTCCACATTGTCCCATAATTGCTGCACATATGCATCTTTTTATATATCCATTGATCGATAGCCTCCATCTTTGGCTTTGGCCAACCTTTATTTGTGTGTTGTCGTTTTATCTTTTCTTACTAATAATAATAACTATCCCAAAGTTTGTCGCCCATGCATGCATATGTACCTGAAGTTGCTTTGACAATATGTCACTGTTTTTATATAACTACCGTGATTTAAGTTTTTCACATATATTACAAAATATAATAGTAAATGAATAAATCGGCCCACCAATTTTAAAATATTCTTATTAGCCATAATGGAGGTTTAAAGTAGTAGTTAGTTAACCATTATTGTTACTTCCTTTGCTCTAAAATAAGTGTTTTTTTTAAGTAATCCAGAAAAAGTATTTTCTTAGTAGTAAAAAAATTGTGTCAAAATAAGCGTGTTTTTGTTTTTCCATGTAACATTGATTAATTCTAAGTTTATTTTTAACTAGTGTCATAGGTTACAAGTTAAAGAACTAAAATGGGGAATAAAAAATAAATTTTATATTAAAAATATAACTGTTAAATTTTGTAACATTAAATACGTAATTTATAAAAAAATACTTCTAATTTTATTAACTTCTTAATTTGTATCCTAAAAATACAAGTTAGCATTTCTCATAAATTAATGATGCATGTGTGCATCACTTTTGGTAATTATATTTCACTGTTTATTTATGACAATTGTTAATGTTTAATGATATGGTAGATTTGTAAAATTGTTACTTTCACCACTTGTTTTTCTTAATGTGTGAGAAACAATTATTTTGACACAAAGAGAATATTTTATATATTATATTCAATTTTAAAGACATATCTGTTTTTATAATGAGGAGTATATTGATAATAATAAATACCCTAAAAAAAGTACTCCTAGTTTTTTCTTTTGAGGGGACAAATAAATAGTTAATACAGTTAAATACTTAAATGAAATCATATTAACAAAGAAGAAGAGAAAAAGGTTATAGGGATTTCCCCTAAAAAAAAGTTATAGAGATTTATTTGTTTAGTTTGAATGTTTCACAAGAACAGTGCCGATAGTTAAAACCTAAGCAGTTAAGTTCATTGAATCCGAATTGATTGACTTGTGGCATAAATAAAGTGGGGACATTGCGGTGTGGAGACCTTATCTCTGCATGACAGGATAATGCGTGGATTAGTTATGAAGGATACACATACACTTTTTCTTTTAAGTAAATTCTTAGTTTTTCATTTACCGAAAGCAAATTCTTAGTCGAGACTTTTTCTTTATATATATAAGATTATTGTTGTTTTTTTATATATTAAGGATTAATTACACGTAAATTTTTGAACAATCATATATGTATTTATATTTGTAGACAATCATGATAAACCAATATTTAACAGAAGTTGTATAAGTTGAATTGAAAATTATTTTAATTCAGATTTAAACTTAGATGTTCCTAAATAATTTGATCTTGATTAAAAAGTTGCTAACTACTTAGTTCAATAACTTCCAAACATTAGTTTTTTTATCCTTTTTAAATGTATCTAAATTTTATCCTTTTTAATTCTAGTAATTTTAAAAGTGTAGGCTCATAGATATAAACCTTTTTTTAGTTGATGGTGAGTCTATATCTCACTGTCAATGTAGATTTAGTTTTTTTGTATAGATGAATAATTCTTAAAAGTCATTGTTTGGCAGTGCTCACTCAAAATAAAAATGTAAAATGCAATTTAAAACAAAAAGTAATCAAAACTTTAGGGAACGACTTTTCCTATTTTCCACAATTTTATTTTATTTTAACAAAACTTTCAAAAAAAAAATTATAAAACCACATCTTTTTGAAAACGTGTTTCCAAACATATTACTATTATTTTTTTTGGACAAAAAACATATTATTATGTTTAAAAGTGTACTTTCAGACAGCACCAAAATTCACGTTTTTTTAGAGGAATTCGCATTCTCTTATGTGAACGTACTAGTACGTCTGAAAATGATTTAAAGAGTGCGGAAAACTCCTCCTAATATTTATATGATGAAACCCACATACGTGCAAGTCATAGAATGGTTGTATAAGTACTTGGTTCAAATTCAAAATAACGAAAAGAGAAAAATGACATAATTAAATACTCCATGTGTCTCTTAAAAATAGTCGTTTAAGGTTTGTGTACGGTTATTAAGAAAATGATTGATTGTGTTGATTTTAATGGTAAAATTAATATCATTTACTAAAATACCCTTATTAATTGTAGTTAGTGAAGTAGTTAATATGAATGAAATTCAATAAATAAGGGTATAATAATGGAGAAAAAATAATAAATGCTGCATTGGTATTTTAAAGTGACAATTATTTTGAGAAAAAGAAATAATTATAAAAAGATTATTATTGTGAGGCGGAGGGAGTAGTGTATTTAATAAAAAAATTCGTATAAGAATTCAACCCTCATCAAGTTTTCAATATCAATATCTTGGACATGAATCGACATACAATTGACATGAATCGACATACGAAAATTGAGAAAAAAAATCATCAACTCGTGTAACCATTCAAAAAAGTTGATTTTATCATCAAAGAATATAGTTGCGGTGATCTACAATGTATATCTACATGGCTACATCTAATCTAATGACGTTATTAGCAAAATGGTGTAGCTCATTTGTTGTTAAAACAATGCCACCTCCATGGGTACAATTATTATGTTTAGCATAGCATCCCTTATTATTTACTGCACCTGAGCTCCCTATTCATAAAATTCTCATTCCGTTCTTTTCCTTCATTTTCTACACGATACAACAGAGTTCTTATCATTTGAATGGTTAGATCCTAGTTTCAGAAATGAGTCAGCGTCCTTACTACTACTATTGCTGCTAATGCTACTACTATCCAACTTTCTATGCTGTAAAATTGTGTCAGAATGCAAATGAGAAATAACATCATCCCTATCTGTCTTCGCACTTGAACCGGTGGGAATTCGAAAATTAGTTGCCTCTGGAGAAACTGAATCATACTTGTCCATATCAGATAGGGGCGACTGTCTACAATTCAAGGGAGATGAGGAGGAAGATGTGTCAGAATCAGAATTCCTCCACGTGCTACTCCATCCACGCCCTGAATCACCAAAAATATAATCGGAGAAGTCGTCCATGCTAGTTGAATCACGGGTACTATCAGTACTGCAAGAACCTTCATAGGAATTACTGCTGAAAAGGGATGAACTATCACTTGACGAGTCTTCCTCTAAAATCTTTTTCAGGTGGTGAAACTTTGAATAAAAAGACTCCAAGGTGGGTGAGCCATCAGGAGATACTGAACTACTGATGGGTTCAGCCGCACCAGAATTTGATGACGTAGATCTTGCTTTTGTAGACTTTCCATTGACCTTACTTTTTGAATCTTGGGATAGTATCCTGTTTCTAATCAATTTTGGGGCCCTTGGAGAGCACCTACAAAATGATTCAGTTGGTCAGGAACACAAAAAAGCAGCCACTTTACCTAGCATAAAAAAGCATATATGCTCCTTTTGTCAAGACTCTCTAATTCAACTGCTGTTACCTGCAAGACATACATACAGGAAATAAACCAAGGACAACAACATTAGTATCACTAAGACAGACCAGACTAGACTAATCACTGTGAATGACCCACACCTAAAGGAATTTTCAAAGGTGCAACTAACAGGAAAGACCCACACCTAATAAATTTTTATTCATATTTGTAATGCAGTTACAATAAATTTTGGTTATGCATTTAGTTAAAGAACTTGCAAATGGACTGCTAAGTTAATAAAACATAAACCAAGAAGTACATTTGGGAACCAAAAGAATTCTACTCTCAAGATTGCAAACAGATAGAAACAAAGGGACTTACCACACTGTCGTCAACCTTGAACCATTTATTTTGAATATTCTTCAAGTAGCACACATAGTGACCCGAAAAAGAAGCATTCATAACATCCAAATGAACAACCACTCCGTACAATCTGTAAATGGGTGTCTTATCACTGGTCCCACTCATGAAAGGAGCCAGGTCAAGTATTTCCGGAAATTGAACAGGCTTGTTGAGCTTCCCGAATTTTCCAGACTGCGATACAAATATAACAAATGAGGTAAACTCTGCATATACAGACTACAAGAAATGTAGATAGAAATATCTTAACTTGTAATTTAATGTGTGAAATACCTGAAATCTCTTCAATGCAACTGTAAGAATATTGGGTGCCTCTGAAACTGTCAGCTTCTTCTTGGCCTTCTGATAGGATTTACATCTTAAAAAAGAAATACTCCCTCCGTCCTTATATGTAACCCCCCTTTACTTTTTTCACATTTCTTAAGAAAAGTTATCAGTGTAATTAATGTGTCTGTTTTGTGTGTTAATATTACCAAATTGTCCTTTGTTTGTATGTATATTAAATTTGACTTTTCAAATTTCAAGATAAGTTAGTAATATTAATTAAGGGTATGTTTAGGAAAAAAGTAATAAATGATTCTAGTAATTTGAAAAGGGGTTTACAATTAGGGACAAAAATAAAATCAAATGGGTGCTTAGATATAGGGACGGAGGGAGTAGTTGATTAATAATATGGAACGTAATTTGAGTACAAGTAATCTAAATAATATTCAACATCTTAGAGCTACAAAATCAAGATAACAAGCAACTACCCAGAGCCCTATAATTACACACACCAGAGAGAGAGAGAGAAGAGATATATAGAGAGAAGAAATGATAACATCTATTTCTTTCACATAATTGATTTTACAGATTGTTAAGCAGCTCAATCATCAATGACAGCAAGGCTTAGTTCTACTTTTTGTAGGTGTAGATTTGTGAAACTAGCATCATTTGATGCTTCTGTGAAATAAGAACGACCAAGATAAAATAATATAAAGAGAATAATGCATGAATCGGTGGCTTGGAAAGAGAAAAACGTTATTCAACATCATAGCCATTAATTTTCAACAACCAATTTAACTAAACATCACTAAAAATTGTTCCCTCATGATGAAGCATGTCTTAAGAAAAACGATCCATACAGGCTCAACAAAGGGCGGGTGGGGGACTCTTCTGCATAACAGGAGATTGCTAGACCTGCAATGTAATCAAATCTCTAGGGTGTACATTTAGGAACCCTAGTCATGAACATTTCCTCAGATTCAATCCAATCTCATGCCAGCAAAATCCACTTATCCTCTACACCAACAATTCAATGTGATCAAACATAAAGACCTGCTATTAGAATTTACTAGTTCATTCTCTGGCATCCCTGATTACCTTTTTTTTTTACTTAGTCTACCCTAAAAAACCAATCAGTCACCCAACTCTTCCTATGGAGATATCGTTCATTCACAGCCATGAAATGAAAGCACTAACGTGTTTTTGGAAGTAGTAACCGCATATTTATAAGGATGAAATCCTATAGTAAGACACTGACAGACCTTTATTCTAGGTAAATTCTAGACGGAATGGTGGGCTGCAATTGTGTGGAAGAAGGAAAAGGGAGAGACAAGGGGAACATTACCTATAGCTCAGAAATGGATAAAAGAAGAAAAACTTGGATGAGAATGTGTGACCTACAGCTCAGAAATGGATAAAAGAAGAAAAAGTTGGATGAGAATGTGTGAATAGGTTGGAATACTCTGAGCGGGGTACTTTTTTTTCAATTTATGGTCTTGGTTTGTTTATGTTTTTGACATATCACGTAAATCTACCTTGGAACTAACTAGTCACCATATTTAATTTAAGAAATCTGAGTTCCAATCATATGTTAAGATTGAAAACATTAAAGAGGCCTCCCAAACATCAACCAACCAGACACAGTGGTACTTGTTTTCTCCATCCAAAGTCTCGGTGCTTGTAAACCTTCGAAGGGCCTCCGCAAGTATTGATATCTCCCCTTCTATCTCAACAGTTAGATCCATCATCCTTTCCTGACGCTCAGACTTCCCACCACATTTCATGCATTTTATCTGCCAAATGAGTTAAAACATTTTATCCATCATCCTCTCCTTGTTATTTCTAATCAACATATGTTTTAATGTATTAACTAAAATGATACTTGAATTATCTATTTCAAAAACAAGCCAAAATTGTATTGCACTGTGACTGGGGAATAAATAAAATCATAGCAGATAGTTGTTTATTAATATACCAGATAGAAATATAAAATTACCTTCGATCGAAGGTACCCTCCAAACGTTTGACCCATTAAAGTAGTGTCCTCTTCCAATGAACCCGATGCATTAATCCCAGCTTCCATAAGGCATACAGATTGCATTGTGTCAATAGCATGCCTGCCAGCCACGTATGTCATTTGATTAGTTTAAAATGAGTTATGAAACAATAGTTTGATGTATTACGCGGCTAAAAATTGTATAAAAGAATACCTTAGAAATTCATGAGCATCTTCTTCTTTGCCATTTCCAAGCTGACTCCCAATACTCTGTAGTTGAGAAAGTATGCCTGTTGGAGATAGTGGAGATTTTGTATCCTTCGACTTTAAAATCAATCTTTCAAATTCACAGATGAAACACCATGTTTTATTTGTACCTGAAATTTACAGAAGAGATATTTACCAAAGGGAAACAGTTACAAGTTACAGCAGATAGTATTCAAGAAACATGGCATATGTGATTCCATGAGAGAAGAAACACCCATTACACATACATGATTTAGAGTGTAGTCCTTGAACCAAATAAGCAGATAAGGGTGGTGTAAAAGCTAGGCACTAAAGTACGGCATTAGCATAACAACTGCAAAAAAAAATTGACAACTTAGAAAAGCTCAAAAATAAACACGAAACAGTAAAAGAGCAATTGATTCCAGAAGAAATAAAAAACTTAACCATTTCCATTTATCATTTAATATATCAGGGTAAAAAATAACTTACATATACTGGTAAACAAAGATTGTTTTACACAATTCATTATAGAGTAAACCTATAAATACACAAACAAGTATGCTCCAATTATCCCCCAACATGTTTAGTATTAATTTCAAATTACCTGTTTCCAATATTTATAAGACCGAATGGGCGCAGCTCCACCTTGTTGGAGTTATAAAGCTTGACAAATGTTTTATATGGAAAAAAACCCTGCAGCAGTTATAAGTATAAGGTAACAGTCCCTGATGGCAAAATATAGCACAAAGAACTGTTCTAGAAGAACCTTGTCATTGTATTTTCCAGCGATATCACTCCCAGCTGCCGAAGGAACGTGCTTTGACAAATTTGATCCTCTAAACTGATTAACAACTTTTAAAACAGATGTTTTCAAGCCACTCTTAGAATTTCCAGAATAGCTAGCAACATGAGAAGAAGTGACAGTCCCATATTCATTCTTCCTATGTTTTGTACCGGGATGTGAATTTACTTCAGTTGTAGAAGCTAATTTAGAATCAGCAAGCTCGCGTGTCTGGCATCTAATATCGGTAGACTTCAAGGTGCAGCCATGGTTGTCCACAACATGATTTGATGCCACAGAGCTAAATGATTGCAAGTTATGTATGCTCATAGCATCTGCAGAACCTGGATCTTTGCCAATACTAGAGGATTGGGAGGAAAAAGAATATAGAGGCGGCTAAGACCTGTCTTTAGATTCCAATTGATCATATCCAGAACCACCGGGAGTATTGCTCATAATATTGGCATCTTTGCCGTTGATGAATGAGAGGTTCCTTGCCTTTGAAGAATGAATTACATTCTCAGATGATGCTGGTCCTGGATGTGGCATATTCTTCCCAACAGAGTTTGGAAGAGCATCATAATTTGAAGATTCTTTAGCCTTGGTGTCTTGTATATGCAAAGGAGGTGGGGTACTGAATTGAAAGCGAAACGACAATCCAGAATCAGTCCTTTCACCAGCTGATTCATCAGAATGGGATGGATAAGTGTCATCTTTAATCCCTCTCGAATAAAGAGCTTTATCCCAAAATCCAGAAGGCTCAATTTTTGCACCCTTCCCTATACTCGAGCCTAAGGCACCATTTGATGCAAGCTTCCTCTCTTCATTACTAGAACCATGAGCAACATGATTTAATTTATGAACTGTAGAAGAATCACCAACTGAATCAAGCAAACTAGCACACTTTGGTGAAGAAGACATTGTTGCATCCACCTTGCTAACGATTGGGGTTTTATCAGTAAGGTCAAGGGTATGAACAACAGAAACATGTCCCTCTGATCTGTCATGCTCATTTGAGATGATACTCTCACAGACAGACAAATCATCAGATGAATCACCAGAATTTGTGGAAGCCGAAAATCCAGAAAATGAGTTAGTGGAAAATTCAGAATTAAAATCTGCTAAATTTTCCTCTGCAAGGAACCCAGCACGAATATTATCGTCCTTTCCAAATGAAACCTCAGGAGAAAAGCTGGAATCTTCAGAGGGTATTTTACACTCTGCACCTCTGCTTTCAGATTTCTCCTCATGGTTACTAGAGTAATCATGCTCCAATTCCCTCTTTCCAATATCACTTATAACACCATCGCTCCGATGAGTTTTGCTAGGAGGACGACAATCAAATTTATGACCCTGACGCCAATGAACCGTTTGGCAATCAGTGGAGCTGAAAAAACATGAAACTGATCAAACAAGTGGCATGCATATTATTTCTACAAAAGTGCTCAATCAGAAATATGTTAAGAAAAAACAATTTATTCACAACCCAGCCCATTAATATAGAACATCAAGATCCTCTCAATCATTCAACATAGTCTGTAAAAGGGATCACAAAACTCGTCTCCAAAACTTCAGACGCCAAACTATCCGAAACATTTTTCCCTCTCCTAATCATAAACATCTTTAATCAACCACAAAATCATCAAAACTAATATTCCTAACAATAAATAAGAAAATTATTGCACAAAATCATCATAATGGAACCCAAAAAAAAAACAGAATCCATGCCACGCCAAAATAATAGGTCGAAATGTTCAGCACAATTTAACAAATTCAATCGATTAGAACAACGAACCAGTATCGAACATATTTGCACTTAGCGCAGTGGCAGGAAAATAGCAGAGAGCACATTGATAATTGTTAGTGGCGGAAACCACCACACCGGAAGTAAACAACGTCTCTCTCTCAACCCTGGCAGTTTCCTCAGCAGCCAAAATCAAAAGCCTCTTGATCTCTTCATTTCTAGTCACCGCAATTTGCCATTTCCGACGAATTACAAATCCGATGACCGGAACCACCACACAAACCACCACAAGGACCAGGCTCGTAAACCCTGGATCCCCGGTGACACGCATTTATCTTACACCTTTACACATCCAGCTAAATAACCTAAATCGCTACATCACGGTAGCAATCGTCCTAGTCGGAGCCTCACCGGCGAAGCAGCCTGGAAAATCATAAACGTAATAATCCTTTGCTTTATTCGACGGTTACGATTACGCGGAATCACGTTACGGTTAGATTAAGAAGAAAAATCGATTCTGTTAAGCTAGAATTATAGTTTGTTGTTGTTTGAGCTTGCAAGTTAACTGAAGATGCCACTGAAATCGAAAGAGAGAAAAAAATTATGCAGAACGCGATTTTCGTTGTGGTTAGATTCTGTGTTGAGAGAGAGAGAGAGAGAATAGCGCGGTAAATGTAAATAAAAAAGGGTACGATTAATTAGTGTAATTAATTACTCAGAGATTGATTATTATCGAGGGAAAGGAATTTGGTGGTTGGAAAGAGTGAAATGTTAATTCCTTGTAAGAAAGATTCGGTTCGGTTTGGTTCGCACGAATATCAAACCGGTTGGGTTCGATTCCGGTTGAGTGAAAAAGCTGAGAGAAGGCACCTGAAAGTGGGGCCTCGTTTAGAGCGTCGCCAATACGGAAATATTCGGATGGTTTCTAATTAGGGAATCAGACGGTGGAGGTGGGGCCTGCTGCTTACTGATCGTACAGTGTCTTCACTCTCTTTTCTCTGTTTTGGTGTAAATTGTCTAATGTGTGTGGATTGAGAGATTCTATAGAATGGAATTAATGACCTAACCATTTTACAAGTTTAGTTGTAAATTGTCTGCTTAGGTGTGGTTTGGTACGGTACTGCTCCCTCCGTCCTTTAACGTAGGTTTCCATTGTCTTTTTCACATTTTAAAAAAAAAATTGTCAATGTAATCAATGTATCTGTTTAATGTGTTAATATTACGAAATTGTCTTTGTTTGTATATGTATTAAATTTGACTTTTCATATTTCAAGGCAAGATGGTCGTATTAATTAGGAGTATAGGGAAAAAATAATAAATACATCTAGTAATTTGAAAATGAATATACATTTAAGGACAAAAATAAAATCAAATAAATGCTTAGATATAGAGACGGATGGAGTAGATCATAACCAAACACGGCTTTTGATTATGAGGAAAGGATACTTGACTTTATTCATAAGAAATTTTCTATTGTAGCATCATGATGACTTAACTTTTTATAGCTTTTTCAATTGAAATATAATCATATGATCATATCATCGTAGAGTTGCGACATTGTTGGTATATTTTATAGGGTCTTGTTAACTGGTGCCTCCGAAGCACTGGTCAAGGAATCTATAAATAAAATATATGTCTTAGAAATATAAGCTGTCACTTTTTATCAAGTAATAATTACATTACTTTTTAATAAAAACTTACTTCATTTGATGCTTAACCAATGTTCCGGGGGCACTGACTAACATTATGCTATTTTATATTAAGTGTGATTATAAGTTTCTCATTTTAATGTAGAAGTGAATCTTTAATAAAATATAAATGAGAAATTGAGATATGATGTCTAATTACGTGGTTGTTAGTTAAGATGATCATCTAGCTCCCCTTAAGATCCAACAATAGAATTAGAATTGATGTTTTCAATTTAGAGATCGAGTCATAAATTTAGTTTATGAAAGACCGAATTGAAAGTAACGTTTAGTGAAGAAAAAACTCTACTTTATAACGAGGAACCATAAACTTGAATTTCAGTTAAGGATTACAATTATTCTATAAATTGTATAAAAAAAAACTCTACTTTATTTTTACATCTTAAAGATTTTAATTAACGATCGGTATGTGTGCTCGTGATTTTCGGGTATCAAAATCATTGATTAGATTCGAACCTTGAATCATTGAACTCTCAACTTTTATTCGCGGGAAGGGAAAAAGTGAGTAAAAACCCTTATGAGACCTTGGATTCGGAGGTTGGTTTCGATTGGGGAAGGTGTTAGGCACCCGAACCGACTATGGTATCCCATAGGAACCTTCTACCTATTCTCTAATCTTGCGCTAAATTGATTTTACTTATATTAAAAAGTTAAGAGTTAAAGTGAAAGAAGGGAGAAAGAAGAAGCATGTTTTTGGTTATTTTTATTGATTTGGAAGGGTCGAAACCCTTTGCCTACTTACCCAAATAAATCGGGATCAAAATCAAGTAGTTCGGCTAAAGAACTTATTTGATGAGTTGAATTGATTTTAACATTTTTTGAAAAAAAGATTTTAAGAAGAGATGAGAGGCCTCAAGGCATGAGAAGAAAATACGATGAAGTTGGTTAATTTTAATTGCACGAAATCCATGTCTAATGTGGATATTAAATTAATTAACATTTGATTAAGGAAAATAAAAGGAAAAAACACTTGGATTACAAACCAAGGTTTACTTAAAAGAAATTTGAATTTGATTTTTTTGATTTTTTTGATGAAAATATTTTTCTATACTAACGGTGGATTCGCGTAACGACGGAAGATAAAAGCGTAAAGCGATAAATAAAGTGGTGTGTCGGTGCACGTGTCAGTGCGTCCGGTTACATATTACATACCCTAAATACATTCTATGGTCTCAAAAGAAAAAAATGCGTAAAAATAAATTACATCACTTCCCTAATTACAAACTAAACCAAAAAAATAGAACAAAACAAATGACGAAAAATTTAAATACCTATAATATTTCTAAACAAACTTAAACTAAAATAAACATGAAAGGAAATGAGCGACGAATCACAATTAATAATAAACGAAAAAAATACCAAGAAAGTAGTGAAAATAAATGAATAAAATTTTAAGAATAAAAAGAAACATTTGAAGTATATATATAAGAAAGGTGTAGAATATAATAAAAATAGTGAAGAAATAAGTAAAATAAAATTGGCTCAGCTGGAATAAATTTGGACCACTTGATGCATCAAGGGGTCCAAATTTAAACACTACACAGGCTCATCACAGCCACTAAATCTAAATCAACAGGTTTAAAAAACGAGAGTGCATGGTAAAGGGTGGAGTAGCTAGCACATGATAAACAGGAAGGGATATACAAGGTTGACGTTGCTGTTCTCTTTCATTTGGAAATGAAAACCTCTCTCTACAAGTTAAAAAGTTTGTATCTCTCTCACAAAGAAAAGCAACAGCGCCCCTCCCTTTCTCTTTTTCCGGCGAGGCTTAAGTTTTCCGGCACGGTGGCCGGTGGTGCACCACCGTGCCGGAGTTTCAAAACAACCCCAAATCTAAAAAAAATTTCACATTCAAATATCCTTTTCCTTCTACTACTCAAATCCAAGCTTAGAATTTTCAGAAAATCAACACAAACTACTAGATCTAAAGAACAAATTCGAAAAAAAACTTAACCTCCTTGCCTTGATTTCGGTTTGAGCTTCTTTCTTCTTCTTTGTGTTTTTTTTCGTTCCTTTGTGTTGCTGCGTTTTCGGTTCCTTCTTTGTTTTTCGGCGCAGCTGCGTTTTTGCTCTTCCTATTCCTTTCTTTTCCTTTTTGGTTCGGTTGAGGTTGTTACATGGTTCGGTTCAGTCACTGCCTTAGATTTGGTTCATGTTTCATTTTGGTTTACAATGAAAAGTTATGATGATTGTTGGTGTATAATAAGAATCTGGTTTTGTGTTATGTGTTGTTTGGATGAAGATGGAATCCGAAAATATTGACTGGAATGGCTTATGTACTGTGTTAATTTTAATTTTTTGAAAAAAAAATGGATGAAGCTCATGATGAACATTCATGAGTGTTCATATTTTTTTTTGTTGATTTTTGGTATTCTGATTCAAAAAGATGGAAAGAAAAGAAATGGAAATGTGTTTTTTTTGGAAATCTGTGCTTGCCTAATTAATTCTGACAAAAACCCTTAAGTAACTGATACATGGAATGGACGAAAATACCCTTAGCTGAGTCTTGGAGAGAAAGTTGGACCAGAACCAATGATAAGTTGACAAGTGGACAATGATTTAAAAAAATAATAAAATTGATAAATGAATAAAAAAAACAGATTAAATAAATGGACAAATAAATAATTAAATAAATAATTAAAAAAATAAAACGAAAATTAAATAATAAATTAAAAAAAAAATGTCCCGTCGGAACCCAAAAAATGAGGTATTTTAAAATACCTCTCTGCCGAAATTTCGTCTGATACGACTGAGATACTCGGCTAAATTACGCTAAATAAACGATAAATCAACGACGTGAATAAAATAAATTTTACGAACGCAAATGTTACGCTACATTAAAATACGCACGAAACGCGAGTAAAAATTACGAAATTAATACGCGAGCGACATTAAAAAAATAAGCGATGAACGAAAAATAAATGCGACCACAAGTACGAATAAAAATAGATATTACGGGAATTAGCGCGCTAACGGACGATTAAAAAACAAACAACGTACGGATAAAAATAAAAATAAATTGGTCAAAAATTAGGGTACGACAGATGCCCCTATTTAAGTTTCTCCGTCACGAGGATTTAAAAAGACGAGGATTTTTGAAATGACGTGTCGGAGAGACTTAAATATGAAGTACACCAATTTTTGACCAATCTCAGAAATCGAGAAAGTTCTATGGATGTGATGATATGAGTTGTCTGTTATGCAAGTACGAATGCAATGACGACGAAAATACTAACTCGAGAACCAAATAAAGTGTTACTGGGGAGAAAAAGATGTCAATTACCTTTACTGAGGTAATGACGAACATACGAAATGAAATACAGTCTATTACCTTTACTGGGGTAAAGACAAACATACGAAGGGTAGAACTGTCAATTACCTTTACTGGGGTAACGACGAACATACGAAAGGGTAAAACTGTCAATTACCTTTACTGGGGTAATGACGAACATACGAAAGGGTAAAACTGTCAATTACCTTTACTGAGGTAATGACGAACATACGAAATGAAATACAGTCTATTACCTTTACTGGGGTAATGACGAACATACGAAAGGGTAAAACTGTCAATTACCTTTACTGAGGTAATGACGAACATACGAAATGAAATACAGTCTATTACCTTTACTGGGGTAAAGACAAACATACGAAGGGTAGAACTGTCAATTACCTTTACTGGGGTAACGACGAACATACGAAAGGGTAAAACTGTCAATTACCTTTACTGGGGTAATGACGAACATACGAAAGGGTAAAACTGTCAATTACCTTTACTGAGGTAATGACGAACATACGAAAGGGTAAAACTGTCAATTACCTTTACTGGGGTAACGACGAACATTCAAGCATTTAACAAAGGACACTTTTGGAATAGTCATTCGGGAAGATTGAAAAGACATTGGTAAAATGGTTGTTTGACACACAAGTAATTGCGAGCTATTATCCTGATTCAGAGCATTTGCAGGGTATTAACCTGATTCAAAAGCATTAGGCAGGATATCAAACCCGACTTCAAAGGTATTGCAAGCTATTCGCTTGACACATGTAACAAAAGTGGTCTGCAAGCTATTCGCTTGACACACACGGAACTAAAAGAGGTTTACAAGCTATTCGCTTGACACACGCATAGCAAAAGAGATTTGCAAGCTATTCGCTTGACACACACGTACCAAAAGAGGTTTGCAAGCTATTCGCTTGACGCACGCATAACAAAAGAGATTTGCAAGCTATTCGCTTGACACACACGTACCAAAAGAGATTTGCAAGCTATTCGCTTGACACACACGTACCAAAAGAGGTTTGCAAGCTATTCGCTTGACACACGCATAGCAAAAGAGATTTGCAAGCTATTCGCTTGACACACACGTACCAAAAGAGGTTTGCAAGCTATTCGCTTGACGCACGCATAACAAAAGAGATTTGCAAGCTATTCGCTTGACACACACGTACCAAAAGAGATTTGCAAGCTATTCGCTTGACACACACGTACCAAAAGAGGTTTGCAAGCTATTCGCTTGACGCACATGGAACAAAAGGTGTTTGCAAGCTATTCGCTTGGCACACAGGTAGCAAAGGAGGTTTGCAAACTATTCGCTTGACACACAAGGATGAAAATAGGACCAAACTGAAGGATACGACCCATCAAGACTAGGGGTGACATCACTGATCAGACACATTGGGGATGACACTTTTATGCGATGCACTTGAAATAAGACACAAGATGGTCAATGCAATAATGTATAAATGATATTGTGCATGTTACGTGCATGAATGTTTATATGCATGAATATGTATATGAATGAATGTATGAATATATGCAGGAAATTTGTACGACCATATGATTGTATATAACTTGATGAAACAAGACTGGACAAGTAAGATAAGAGGTGGACCGACATCGCAGTACAAACACTCGGCAATCTTCAATGGGGATATCATTACTGGGGATGAATCAAAACATTATCGGGGTACAGCCCGCTAACCGAACCACTGATGGGGTAAAGCTCCATAATCAAATCATTGAAAGGGGAAGACCCAATAATCAAACCACTAAAAGGTAACAACCCGTTAATCAAACCACTGAAGGGTGACAACCCATTAACCAATCATTCTGGCAGAAATCGTCATTCACTAGGAACAAAATCCATCAATCAAACAAATCGGCAGAAGTCGCCATTCACTGGGAACAAAGTCCATCAAACAAACAAATCGGCAGAAGTCGCCATTTGCTAGGAACCAAGTCCATCAAACAACAAATCGACAGAAGTCGCCATTTGTAAACCAGCATGAAGTGCATTCTTCCATTTGGCCCACTTGAATTGTGATGCCTCTGTCTTTGTTTTTTTTTTGTCATCATTTTTTTTGTATTGTTTTTTCTTTTGAATCCCTAACTTTTGCCTGGACCGCCCTTTCGGGTTTTCAATCCACCGGGAATATATTCTTTTTTTTGCATGTCCCTAAATTTTGCCTGGATCGCCCTTTCGGGTTTTCAATCCACCGGGACGCTCATTCTTGGCTTAAGCCGCCCTTTCGGGTTTTCGACTTAGCGAGCTTTTTCTTTTTTCACTTTTTCTCTTTTTGTTGACAGAGGTCATCTCATAGCCTTTGGTCACACTTAACTTGCAGAGTTTAACTGTTCTTGAGACGGATGTTGATGTATGCTTCAACTACTCATAAGTTCAAAGAAGATGTACCTGTTGTTTATGCATTTCAAAAGACATGGAAAAAACTATATTTTTTTTGAATTTTTTTGCTTTAAATATTAACATCAAAAATGGAAGAAAATTTCGCAAATAAAGAATAAATGAGAATTTCAAATAAATTGGCACAGGCTCAAATTAATATAAATGGAGTGGTGGCCCGCCAAAAACGTGGCTCCACAGATTTTGAAAATTTTGGAAAATGGTAATTATATGGGAAATGTACATTGAACACAATAACCACGGTTCTCCCTAACAACTTTGAATTCCACTGTTCCAAGTTTTGATTTGTGGACGTTCCATATCGAAGGTCTTCCGACAGTTAGGATGCCCCAAGTGAACTATATCTGATTTGATGCAGTTGCTTTGCCACAAGGCGAAGGTCTTTTGATGGCTGAAATTCCCCAAGTGATTCACGTCCAAACAGATGCAGTTACTTTGTCACAATCCTTAACTTTTGCATAGATCGCCCTTGCGGGTTTCAACCTATCAGGATATACATTTTTCATTTTTTCATCATTCTCTTTTTTTACATGTCTCTAACTTTTGCGTGGACCGCCCTTTCGGGTTTTCAGTCCACCGAGACGCTCTTTTTTGCCTAAGCCGCCTTTTCAGGTTTGCGACTTATCGAGCTTTTTCACTTTAACAAAGTATTTCTTGACTGCATCGGTATTCACAGGACGTACAAGTTCATCACCTTTCTTTACAATTAGGCATTCTTTTGCCCCTGGAGTCTGGTAAAAATCAGATAACATATGTTTGAGCACAAGGCCACTTTTTGACATTTATGGCGACGAGCCTTCTTTGTCGAAACTTGCTTCATCCTTTTGATATAACCGTCCATGACATAAGACCACAATGTATTTAAGTGCGACAAGCTTAACCTTCATCAGAACTTCCATTGACGGGACTCTGAACTTTACGTTGTATAGTGAGGGATGGTGGGATGGATTGCCCCTGTTGAAGTGTGTACAATTCTTATACAAGGCAAATGCTAACATCTCATTGCCAATTTTTGCAATTGAATGCCAACTTCTGGACAATCTTTTTTTGATATTTCTTTGTAGCTTCAATGGCTGAGATGCCCCAGTAGGCAAGAGTTCTTATTAGGAATTTGTCCTCCTTTTCTTCCATTTCGGACACAGGGAACTCAAAGTTGAGAGAGAGTACAGGGTTGAAGTGTTCAACGGGTTTATTAATGCATGCTTTGATTATTGATTTTGACAGATAAGTGAAAGTTATGATTATGCGAATATGATTAAAGAAAAAAGAAATTTTTGGTTTTTTTGTATTACCATTTTTTCCAGAAAAAGCACAAAATGAAACAAAGTCGGGATCAAAGCGACTTTTTTAATTAATAATGAAAATACATAAAGCAAAAAGCCCTAAACCAGTTCACTTTCGCCTCGGGTGGGACAAAAGGATTTTTTTTGAAAAACAGCAAACAAACATATTAATTGAACAAATGAGTAGTAGAAAGAAACATCAGCAACGACCCAAGTGCAACTAAACATTCCACGTATCAACGAATATCATGATCCAGTTAACTTCCATGTCAGAGTTCAAACTTTAGAATGACCAGAGGTTCTTTTGGACCAACTTCTGAACTATCTTCTTCAAAGCAAAGCAGTCTTCAATATCGTGATCCGGTGCCCCTTGATGGAAGGCACAAAAACGATCGGGTCTGTACCGGGCTGGCAATTTTGCTGGCAACGGAAGAGGTGCCTTGGTGTAGACCAAATTCCTTTCAAGCAATATTGGAAACAAATCTGCATATTTCATAGGAATAAGATCAATCTGTGTTCTTGGAGCCTGTTGTCGAGGCTGTTGTTGAAACTGGGGTTGACACACTGGATTGGAAACAGCGTTTGTGATTGGCATAATAGAGGCTACAGGGTGATAAGCCAAATACTGTTGTTGAGGACAACCTTCCACCATACTCGCTTCCTGGTATTCATCTTCTGATCCATCAGTGGGAAAACTTCCTTTGACCAAACGTCCTTTTCGGACCAATTCTTCAATGCGTATACCCACGGTTATCATCTTTGCAAAGCTGCCGGATGCACTTGTCAACATACGCTCATAATAGAACTGATCCAGAGTATCAAGGAAAATCTCGGGCAACTCTTTCTCTTCCAGAGATGGACGGACTTGCGCGGCGAAATCTCTCCAGCGTTGGGCATAAGCTTTGAAGGACTCATTATCATCTTGGGTCATGGCCTGCAATTCGCCTCTTCTTGGGGCCAGGTTCAAGTTGTAGTTGTATCGCTGAACGAAAGCCTCGCACAAATTATTGAAAGTTTTGATATCAACCTTGTTCAGACCCATGTACCATATCAGTGCGGCACCAGTCAAACTCTCTTGGAAACAATGGATAAGGAGTTCATCATCCTTGATATGAGCAGACATCTTTCTCACATACATCACCAGATGATCCTTAGGGCAAATGTTCCCTTTGTACTTCTCAAAATCGGGGACCTTAAATTTGGGTGGTATCACGACATTGGGAACCAAGCAAAGGTCATAAACATCTTGGACAAATAGTTCTGTCCCACGGAGAGCTTTCAATTCCAGCCGTATTTTATCAAACTTTTCTTCCAGTTCATCTATCCGGTTACATGCAACCACACCTTCTGAGTGATGAATGGGTTCGTGGTTTTGCTTAACAGTGTTGACCAAAGGAGATGAGTAGGTCATAGCAGCTTGAGGGAACAAAGGGCCCGATTGAGGGATAGGCGTTGTCATTTGCACAAAAGGAGCTTGAACCTCAGAGACAACAGGACGGAATACTTCATCAGAACTTAAAGGTGTGCTCCAGAGATAACCTTCCAGCATAGCATTTTGAGGAGTACTAGCGAACACCGTTGAAATCGGGGTAGTGGAAGCAACCGGCTGAGCTTGAGTGCTGACAATAGGAAGAGTTAATGGCTGACTTTGTGCAACCGTCATCAAAGATACTGAGTTCCTCAAAATCTCATTTTCGGCCCGGAGGGTTGTCACCTCTTCATGAAGCTTGTGGTTCTCTTGTTCAAGATGATCCATTCTGATTTGCCCGAGTGTTGTAGATGCGAGTAGACTGATGGATTGACCTATTATTGAGAAGACACCGTGTGAGACACGGACCAGAAACTATGAATGTCAAATGATGCATGATATGCTTATGCAAAAATATACAATCTTTGTTATCGAAGGATTTGTCAAAGTGAATTGTAAACATCGCAGAGGAACATGGTTTCAGTTGAAAACTCGTAAAGATATTACAATCAGTTCCTTTTCAAAAGGTAAGAGTGTAACCAAGGGAGAAGTTCTTAATAAAAGCAAAAGCTTAGTTAAGATTTTTGAAGTTGTATTTCTTGGTGTTCATTCTTACAAGGTCCAATACCTTTGTGATGTTTACAAAAACTCGTTTAAGTCCTTCGATTTTTTTTTGATGAGAAAAAGGTTTATGAATGAATGCATGTATGCATGATTATGCTAAAGAACATAGAAAACATGGTGAGGTTAAGTCCACAAAGTTGGAGCTGAGGGTAAAACACGCCATTTGGTAAGGACTAAGGTTTCAGATACACTTGTAACCAGGGTTCTACCAAGTTCCCAAATTACAACCCCCTTTTGAATACATTGAGGCCTAGGAATACTCCTAGTCCCATAACATTCACAAGGAAGTCTAGTTTGAGTGTAGTATCGCGTAACGACTAAACCAAGACTGACTCATGATTTTAGCCACCGCACTACATCCTAAAAGGCTGAGATGAGTTAAATGTAACTCTAGGTTCTCAACTTCGACGGTCACTTGAAAATAACATGCCAAACACGAATACTCATGTCAACAAATTATACTTCCAAGATTCCTTAGTTGAGTGGGGTTATCACTTGTACCACAACCAAAAATCACTCTTGGTAAGGTACTACGATTATACCACCATCCTATCCTAATTTCCTCTCAAGTCCGGGTAGGGGGACTTATCTCGCTACTCACGTAGGAAAGTAAACAAATAAACAAGTATTTACAAAGTGTAAGCAAATAAAGCGCAAAAATAAAGAAAGATAAAATAGGCTTAACCCTCAAAAACGTTCCCAGTGAAGTCGCCATTTCTGTGCTCGTGATTTTCGGGTATCAAAATCATTGATTAGATTCGAACCTTGAATCATTGAACTCTCAACTTTTATTCGCGGGAAGGGAAAAAGTGAGTAAAAACCCTTATGAGACCTTGGATTCGGAGGTTGGTTTCGATTGGGGAAGGTGTTAGGCACCCGAACCGACTATGGTATCCCATAGGAACCTTCTACCTATTCTCTAATCTTGCGCTAAATTGATTTTACTTATATTAAAAAGTTAAGAGTTAAAGTGAAAGAAGGGAGAAAGAAGAAGCATGTTTTTGGTTATTTTTATTGATTTGGAAGGGTCGAAACCCTTTGCCTACTTACCCAAATAAATCGGGATCAAAATCAAGTAGTTCGGCTAAAGAACTTATTTGATGAGTTGAATTGATTTTAACATTTTTTGAAAAAAAGATTTTAAGAAGAGATGAGAGGCCTCAAGGCATGAGAAGAAAATACGATGAAGTTGGTTAATTTTAATTGCACGAAATCCATGTCTAATGTGGATATTAAATTAATTAACATTTGATTAAGGAAAATAAAAGGAAAAAACACTTGGATTACAAACCAAGGTTTACTTAAAAGAAATTTGAATTTGATTTTTTTGATTTTTTTGATGAAAATATTTTTCTATACTAACGGTGGATTCGCGTAACGACGGAAGATAAAAGCGTAAAGCGATAAATAAAGTGGTGTGTCGGTGCACGTGTCAGTGCGTCCGGTTACATATTACATACCCTAAATACATTCTATGGTCTCAAAAGAAAAAAATGCGTAAAAATAAATTACATCACTTCCCTAATTACAAACTAAACCAAAAAAATAGAACAAAACAAATGACGAAAAATTTAAATACCTATAATATTTCTAAACAAACTTAAACTAAAATAAACATGAAAGGAAATGAGCGACGAATCACAATTAATAATAAACGAAAAAAATACCAAGAAAGTAGTGAAAATAAATGAATAAAATTTTAAGAATAAAAAGAAACATTTGAAGTATATATATAAGAAAGGTGTAGAATATAATAAAAATAGTGAAGAAATAAGTAAAATAAAATTGGCTCAGCTGGAATAAATTTGGACCACTTGATGCATCAAGGGGTCCAAATTTAAACACTACACAGGCTCATCACAGCCACTAAATCTAAATCAACAGGTTTAAAAAACGAGAGTGCATGGTAAAGGGTGGAGTAGCTAGCACATGATAAACAGGAAGGGATATACAAGGTTGACGTTGCTGTTCTCTTTCATTTGGAAATGAAAACCTCTCTCTACAAGTTAAAAAGTTTGTATCTCTCTCACAAAGAAAAGCAACAGCGCCCCTCCCTTTCTCTTTTTCCGGCGAGGCTTAAGTTTTCCGGCACGGTGGCCGGTGGTGCACCACCGTGCCGGAGTTTCAAAACAACCCCAAATCTAAAAAAAATTTCACATTCAAATATCCTTTTCCTTCTACTACTCAAATCCAAGCTTAGAATTTTCAGAAAATCAACACAAACTACTAGATCTAAAGAACAAATTCGAAAAAAAACTTAACCTCCTTGCCTTGATTTCGGTTTGAGCTTCTTTCTTCTTCTTTGTGTTTTTTTTCGTTCCTTTGTGTTGCTGCGTTTTCGGTTCCTTCTTTGTTTTT
Source organism: Medicago arabica (assembly GCA_946800305.1). Taxonomy (NCBI): domain Eukaryota; kingdom Viridiplantae; phylum Streptophyta; class Magnoliopsida; order Fabales; family Fabaceae; genus Medicago; species Medicago arabica. The sequence goes on from OX326967.1 coordinate 55,438,150, forward strand.
CGGCGCAGCTGCGTTTTTGCTCTTCCTATTCCTTTCTTTTCCTTTTTGGTTCGGTTGAGGTTGTTACATGGTTCGGTTCAGTCACTGCCTTAGATTTGGTTCATGTTTCATTTTGGTTTACAATGAAAAGTTATGATGATTGTTGGTGTATAATAAGAATCTGGTTTTGTGTTATGTGTTGTTTGGATGAAGATGGAATCCGAAAATATTGACTGGAATGGCTTATGTACTGTGTTAATTTTAATTTTTTGGAAAAAAAATGGATGAAGCTCATGATGAACATTCATGAGTGTTCATATTTTTTTTTGTTGATTTTTGGTATTCTGATTCAAAAAGATGGAAAGAAAAGAAATGGAAATGTGTTTTTTTTGGAAATATGTGCTTGCCTAATTAATTCTGACAAAAACCCTTAAGTAACTGATACATGGAATGGACGAAAATACCCTTAGCTGAGTCTTGGAGAGAAAGTTGGACCAGAACCAATGATAAGTTGACAAGTGGACAATGATTTAAAAAAATAATAAAATTGATAAATGAATAAAAAAAACAGATTAAATAAATGGACAAATAAATAATTAAATAAATAATTAAAAAAATAAAACGAAAATTAAATAATAAATAAAAAAAAAATGTCCCGTCGGAACCAAAAAAATGAGGTATTTTAAAATACCTCTCTGCCGAAATTTCGTCTGATACGACTGAGATACTCGGCTAAATTACGCTAAATAAACGATAAATCAACGACGTGAATAAAATAAATTTTACGAACGCAAATGTTACGCTACATTAAAATACGCACGAAACGCGAGTAAAAATTACGAAATTAATACGCGAGCGACATTAAAAAAATAAGCGATGAACGAAAAATAAATGCGACCACAAGTACGAATAAAAATAGATATTACGGGAATTAGCGCGCTAACGGACGACTAAAAAACAAACAACGTACGGATAAAAATAAAAAAATAAAAATAAATTGGTCAAAAATTAGGGTACGACAGTATGTAAGAACCAATATATTGAGTAAAAAATAAATATAAAATGTCATATAAAGTTCACAAAAAATAAATATTGAGACCGAAAAATATTATAGCATATTAGTATAGTTTTTCTTTTTTAAAGAAAGGTTTAGAGATCGTGGCCTCTATTGATCCTCATTCTAGCTATATCCTTTGTTCAATTGATTCATTGTGTTAAAAGTCTTCGCAACAAAAATAGTCAGGTGACATGTTCTCTTAATAATGAATGTCAACGGTGGTGCAAGTAAAAATGTTTTCTTTTGAGTGAACCATACTAAAGTGAATGAATTGATGCACACTTGAAAGATAGTTGGTCAGCATATCAAGTTTAAAGTAATAATCTTAAATTTAATGAAAAAATTAATGTTGAACGAAAATAAGGAATGATCATTTACAACTACCTTAAAATTTTGGAGTAATGTATGTTATCAAATCCACTTATATGATCATTCTAAGTCTACTATCTTTGAACTCCCATCAAAACTCAAGTCTACTCTTTAAAATTACTAAATATTTTAGGTGAGAGGGAGAAAAGACACACGCAAATATATATAATTTCACAAAAATAGAAAACAAAAAAAAATAGTTATTTATATGTTCACCTCTAAAACAAATGTAAAGTCCATATTAGTGATGCGTTTGAGCGTGTATTTGGATAGACGATGGGTTGGTAAAATTACACTATATCGGCGTGTGATTTTGAAGAATATACTATATTCAAATTTCAATAAAATAGTCGTAGCTTAGTAAATTCAAATATGCATGTTGTATGTTTTTTCTCGTATTGGACTTTGATGATGAGCAGTCTTTTACAAATTTGAATATGACTTGAAATATCACAATCGCAAAAAAAGAAAAATAAATGAGTAAATCAAATCAAAAGTTTCTTGACCGCAAAATCAAAGACTTGTCTACGTGAAATAATAAAATTCTAATGTTGGACCAAACAACAACCACGGTGACCATTTGTCAAAAAAATAAAATAACACGATGACCTACATGCATACGATAAAATCAGACAAGCAAAGGTCACGAAGAGAATTTTATACTATATAGTTTTTTTTACACAGTAAGTTTAGATGACGGGCAGAAATACGGGAACTACCAGATCCGTCTCTCTATTTTTTTGGGTCATTAAAAGTTAAAAGTAATTTTGAAGAAAAAAAAAGTCAGTTCAAATGAACCAAAATAGGCAATATTTTAGTCCATATTATTTGAAACAGAAAAAATGGACAAATCTCAATGACCCAAATAGTATGAACCAAATATTATATATATATATATATATATATATATATATATATGAGTTTTGCTATAACTTTGCTAAAAGACACCTTCATAAAATGTGTCTTCTAGCAAAACTCATATATATATATATATATATATATATATTGTACTTATTTGGGTCCGTTTTGATCGTCAGAGTAATGTCATTCCATGTTAACTAGATTTCTACTTGGATAGTTTGTCATATTGACTTACACTAAAGATTCTAATTTCTGAATTTTTTTTTCATGCTCTGTTCTTATTCCGATAAGGTCATATTCAATAGTCCGATTGATTCTATTTGATACCGTTAGTCGGTTGTGTTCGTTTTGATCGTCGGAGAAATGTCCTTCCATGTTGACGTGGTTTCTAATGAGATAGTTTGTCAGATCGACTTACACAGAAGATTCTTATTTTCGAAGTTTCAGTTTTTGCTTCGTTCCTATTCAAATAAGGTCATATCCAACAATGCGATTGATTATATTTGATACCGTTAATCAGCCGAGTCTGTTTTGATCGTCGAAGTAATGTTCTTCCGTGTTGACTAGGTTTCTAATGGGATAGTTTGTCAGATCGACTTACACCGAAGATTCTGATTTTCTAAATTCTTGTTCTTGCTTCTTTTTTATTCCAATAAGGTCGTATTTTACAGTCTGATTGATTATATTTGATACCGGTTGTCAGTTGGGTCCGTTTTGATCGTCGAAGTAATGTCATTCTATGTTGACTATGTTTCCAATGAGATAATTTGTCATATTGACTTATACCAAAGATTCTGATTTCCTAAATTCGTGTCCCTGCTTCTTTCCTATTCCAATAAGATCATATTCAATGGTCTGATTGAATATATTTGACATCGTTAGTCGATTGGGTTTGTTTTGATCGTCAGAGTAATGTCCTTCCATGTTGATTAGGTTTCTAATGAGAAAAATTGTGAGATTGACTTGTACCGAAGATTGTTAAGATAAAGGCTTAAATGCACTTTTGTCCCCTCAAGTTTGCAAAACTTGCAATTTTGGCCCCTCTATTTTGAAAATACCACATTTGACCCCCCAAATTTCACCCCTTTGCAAAACCATGGCCCCCTTGATTTTGAATCGATCAACGCTGATGTGAATATTTTTATATATATAATAATGCCAACAGTACGCACGAAATTAATTAAAATTAAAAATTTAAAAAAAATAGAAAACTGAAATTAAAACTAAAAAATAAATAATCAACATTGATAAAATCTTCTCATTCATCTCCACCTTCATCTTCAACCCAATTTTTATGCTCAACAATCAAAATCACTCAAACAAATCAAATCAAACCCAATATTCATAACCTCCTTTCTAAACTCAAATCAATTCAAAAAAAGGCAAATGAAGTAGAGAAGATTATGATCATGGGTTACAATATGAGTGTGAAGGAAGATGTAGTAGGGATGGAGAGAGAAGCTGAGTCCAGGAGAAACATTAAGATCCACCGATGTCAATATTTTTTTGCTTGTTCTTAATTTTTTTTAGATTTCGGATTGATTTTAGGGACTTGGGTTTGCAGTATTGGATTTGAAGTTAGCTATTCTAAATGTTTTTAGGTTTGAATTTTAGTGTTTTCATTTTATTTATTTTTTATTTTAATATAATTGTTGTAATTTTTTAAAATAATATGAATTGTTATAAATTCAAGTGTATTAAAATAAACATAGGTGGCATTTAATATTAAAAACTAAGTGTCTATGTCAGCTTCGACCATGTCAAAATCAGGAAGAGTCATCGTTTTGCAAAGGGCGTGAAAACTTGGGGGCTATTTCTAAAATAAGGGGCCAAAATTGAAAGTTTTGCAAACTTGAGGGGGCAGAAAGTGTATTTAAGCCTAAGATAAATGTAATGTTTAATAATACCTTTAAATAGTTCATCTGATACAAAAGAAATGTTGAACTTAAAATAAATCACAATTTGGTTGATCATAAATGATACATTGTTGTAGTTCATTGAATCTAGATAAATAGTATGAATTTATATAAGAGAATAATATTCAAAATATAAAAAAAATCAAATGAATGAATGTATATTGTTTTATTTTTGAAATATTTAGTATTTCATATTTATATATAGACATACTCCCTCAAAAAAAAAAATATTGCTCATTGATAACATATATTTTGCATTCCAATTCAATTCATGAAAGATGTATTGATCAAGTGGTTAAGTTATATGATGAAGAGTCTTTGTTCCCTGGTTTGATTCCCAGTGGTGGTATTTTTTATGAACCCAAATCTGAAAGAAAGAAGGAAAAAAAGTTGGAGATATGCAAATAATTTAAATTGATGGATTGAAGGGGAAATCTAATTAATTTGATGGTTTAAATTGTAAAATGTCATTAATTTAAAATGGGGTGAATATGCAAATAATAAAATACATGTAAAATAAAATAATAAATGTTATTTTTATAATGGACTACACATGGATGTTTTTTATTGGTTCGGGTAAATTGTCCACCAATTTTCAAAGGCAATTTAAAAAAAACTTTTTTTTTTGTCTTAACCACCCGGGTTTTAGGGAAAGAGGTCATATTAACCTGAAATTCGACTGAAAGATAAATAAAATCTAGTCAGTAATTATTAACCCAAAAATCGAACTCATGTTCTTCTAATGATTGTCTTTTGCTAAAGTTCATTAATCACTTATATAAGGAGTACAATATTCAATATAGAAGTAAATATGGTTTAAAGTTTAGTCCACATACGTAACATTTCTAACTTTCCTTTTTGCCTGTATTTCATTTCAGAAGTAGTACGATATTTAACATGTAAGTGTTCATGTTCAAGCTGAGTATTGTTAAGAAAAATAATCAATTTAAGATAACTCTTTCATCTAGCAGAGAGAGGAATTGCTACTTGATCTAGAAAGCATACTACTTATATAATAGTAATTCATGTACACATCTCGTAGGCAAGGAAAGAGATTATTAGAAATCAAGTGCAGAGAGATAAACTATACATGAACAAGATAAACTTGTTGCCAGAGGAGTATATTATACGTTATATGTAGAGGTTATTTGGTTTATAATGTGTTATTTGGTTATTTGACATAATATATTTAAGTATATAGGTTGAATTGGCAAAAACGAATAAGTTGATCCAATTCAAACTGCACTTACTTGGATCAATCTAAATTGTAGCTAACCATGTGTTAATTTCATTTTCTGATAATATTTCGGTTTAGAGGAAAAGGGGTTTTGTTATTTGAAATTCGGTTGAGACTTAAGAGGTAAGTATAATTTCCATAAGAACTGTTCCATTTAATAATTAAACTCAGTTTCTTTTAAACAATTTGTAGTAATGAACATGAACATGAACACGAAGATGCAAAAACACGATGATGAAGCATGCACGTGGAAATTCAGAATTACGCAGAAACACGAAGACAAAGAAGCAATGTGAAGACAAAATGAGATGAAGCAAAATTGGTTAAACCCAAAGAAGAAGTGATGATGAAGAAGAAAAAAAAAATGAGAAATAAGAGGAATTTGTCGAACCTGACGAAGAAACGATAATCACTTTGGATTTTATTTTTTATTCAAGGTTTTATTTTTGTTTATTCAATTTCAATAAAGTTAGTTTAGTTTAGTTAAATTTAAATGAAAGGTGGAATTAAAATATATAGTATAAATAATGACATAGGGACAACATGTGGAGAATCAAATATTATTTTTTTGAAAAGAGGAGAATCAAATATTACATGACGACATCTACATTTTTTATTTTATGAGGACCAAAATCAGATTCATTCAATCATACGAGGACTAAAATAAAGATTAATCTTTCAAATTTAAGCAATAATTTAATAAGTGTTTTTATCCTCATAGTTACTAGCGGAAAGACGGGCACTATCGTACCCATCTGTCTGCTCTTTCTACTACTCATGTGATTATTTTATTATGTTTGTTTGTATAATTTTGTTTAAAATTTTAAAATATTAATAGAAATTATTGATATATTGATTTATAAATATTGTCAAGGCATATAACAAAATTATTTTTGAATCTTTTTTTTTCTGACAAACTGAATCATAATCACTTTATAAACCAGCAAAGTCAATATAATCCATAAAATTAATCAACTTTGATTAGTTGTAACATGAAAGAAAAAGAAAAAACTTACAGGTTAATTCTGAATTCTGACGCAGAGCGAGGTTGAGAAAAACTAAACAATGCGGGAGCTAACTATGAACCGTAAGAACCTACTTATTAATATTTAATATAATGTTAACAAATCTTTTCTAAAATATTTTGAGTCATAATATTTTTTTAGAGAATTTAAAGTCCAATCTTTAGCAATAATTTTAGCTCACGTTTATTACTAAACTTTTTTTTTAGAGGATTTAAAGTTCAGTTCAATCTTTAAGATTATATTTTGCTCACGTTTGTTACTAATCTTTTTTTCATAAGATTTAAAGTTCAATCTTTAACATTATTTTTTGTTCACGATTGTTACTAATCTTTTTTTAGAGTATTTAAAGCAATGTTTTAAAAACCGGACCGGACCGGTCGGTTCAACCGGTCTAACCGGGAACCGGAACCTTTACCGGTCCGGACAGGCGTATAAAACCGGAAGTGCTAAGAACTGGTAGAAAACCAGTGAAAACCGGACTGAACCGGTGAAAAATGAAAGAAACAAAGAACCGTTGGACCGGGACAGGTTTTGGAAAACCGCTCGGTTTGATTTTTTCTTCTCAAAAAGCTTTTTTTATTATTTCAGAAAAACCATTTTCTCCCATATTCCTTTGTCGATCTGCATTACAGATCTGATTGATTTACTAAGTTTGAACTTTGAAGGCACTATTGTTAAAGAAGCTTTTTGGTCTGATTTATTTAAATTGTGTGGTTGAAGAGGCTTTTATTTGGTGTGGATTAAGAAGCTTTTATTTGATTTGTTCCCTTGTTGAGTTAAAATGTTTCCATTGATAAAGTAGAAGAAATAAGAAGAAGAAGAAGAAATAAGTAGAACAAGATTAGGCACACAGAGAAGAAAAGGAACGGCGGCTCCATATACAAATCGTAATTGGTTTCCATGTTAATTGAGGAGGGATTAGGGTTTGTTATTATATCATGGGTTAAAATTGTTGTGCTTTAGAACAACATTGCTAAATAGAGAAATTGGGCCCATAAAATGTTAGTAAGAAAAGCATTTGGACTATAATAAATACATTAAAAAATATTTATTTATTAATTAATTGTTCGGTTTTATAACGGTTAAACCGGTTGAACCGGTTAAACCGTGAACCAGAGGTCATACCGGTTTGATCTCAGGTTCGGTTTTCAAAACATTGATTTAAAGTCCAATCTTTATTTAACTAAAAAAAAATTCAATCTTTAACATTATTAGTTTTTGCTCACGTTTGTTACTAATATTTTTTTAGAGGATTTAAAGTCCAATCTTTAACGTTAATTTTTGCTCACGTTTGTTACTAATATTTTTTTAGAGGATTTAAAGTCCAATTTATAACAATATTTTTTGCTCAGGTTTGTTACTAATCTTTTTTTAGAGGATTTAAAATCCAATCTTGAACATTATTTTTTGCTCGTATTTGTTACTAATCTTTTTTTAGAAGATTTAAAGTCTAATATTTACCATTATTTTTTGCTCATGTTTTTTAGAATTTATCAAAGGCTAAAGAAGAGTAACTTATATTAATAAAATAAAATAAAATGAAAATACTGTTTTTTGTGGAAGTTAAAATAAAATAATATGGAAATACTATTTTTTGTGGAAGGGATACGAGAATACTTGGCAATCTTTGTCGGTTGTATTCAGGGGAACAACACAGAAGTACAACATAAAATTTGCTGATAAAGAAGTAACATGAGTTTTTGTTTTGTGTTAGTTTTTTTGAGTTTGGTATGTGGTTAACGGAAGTAAAAGAGAGTTAATGATGACGATTAGTGATATGGATTAGTAATACACGTGTTATTTTATAATTAGCTAATAGTAAGAACAATTCATAAGGAATTGTGTGTGAGTTTTTCCTTTAAATTAAATTTATTCTTATTTATTTATTACATGTGTTATTTGTATTTAAAATAAAATTAAAATTAAAAATTAAGGGCATTTTTGGAAAGAAAATTTCAACCCAAAAGTATGCTGAAAGGGGTAGTTTTCTTTATATATTATAGATAAATATCTTAAATTTTGTTTTTAGTTTCTCTAATTTTTTTTAACAAGCTTTAGTCTCTTAAATATTTTCCGTCACAACTTATGATCTCCACTTTTATGCATATTTAATTGTACCTTAAAAAAATTTGAATTATTTTTTAGACTCGTATTTAGTATATTATAGAAATACCTTCTGCAACAGTTTAAATTCTTAAACAAAAAAAGAATTAAACATGATTTTTATTATCGCTTTAAAATTTATATTTAATTTATATTTTGTTAAAAAAATTTAAATTTTTATGATGAAATTGTTATAATATTTTAGACATCATTCTACAAATAAAGTAAAATATAGGAGCGCGACATGCCTGCACATAACATGGAGTACCCCAAACACACGTCCCAACACTAGTGAACTTGTATCCAATCAAAAAATAGATGATAGTAGTGTAATTATTTCAAAAGAGTCGTACGTTTGTGTGTGTGTTATATATTTTTTGCTAGGGTGGTATAGTGAAAAAAAGAAGCTGTCTTTTAAAATGTTTTTCAGATAGAGTGTCCACTGAGCATACTCATAAAAAGAAAAAGCTCTTTTAAGAGGGTTCCATTTTAATGGCATAAGAGAGGAGTCAATTTCGATGAATTGATTTGACTTAAAAACAACAATTAAACCGTATTTCAATGAGGTCGACTACATTTATCAAATTACTTTATAATGTTCTATCATTAGGGGTGGTCTTGAGGGTGGGCGGGAGGGGCGGTAGCCTAGAGCACCACTTTTACAGAGGCACCAAATTATTATTTTTACTTAGTAATTAGTACTATGTAGATATATTTCTTTTACTTTGATTAACTTTATTGAAAATATATTTTTAAAGAACTTTGATTATAAATGCATCTTGTGCAACAAAAAATGAAAGAAGAAAAATATTGAAATAATTAAAAGGACACAATTTTATTGTTTCGTCTAGGGCAAAAAAAATCTTAGGATCAGCCCTGACTATCGTATATAAACCATATTTATATTCAACTCATTAACCTATATTTTCCAAGAGTTTCTCTTATAGTTTTTTAGGTATTAATCTACATCTTTTTATCTCACTATTGAGTTACTCTTCGTACTACAATATTTACAAGTCTTCTATCTTTATATGTCCAAACCACCTAAGCTTATTTTCTACAATCTTTTTTACCATAGCTCTTACTTCAACTCTCCTTTAATAATGTCATTCTTAATCATATTCCGTAGTACTACGACTCATTCAACACAACATCCTCGTCTCCACAATGTTTGCTTGAGTCTTGTGTTAGTTTTTAACATCTTAATACTCCCTACCTTATAACATCAATTGCTAGTCCGACTTAAAAAACAAGGCTCAAAAGTTCGAGGCTTAATACATACGACATCGTGAAATGTGTGCTGGCACTGATGTTTTTATTGGGTATGCATGACTCTCTCTTTTGTTCACTGGGAATTAAACAGCTTTAATCCCTCCCTTGGATTCCCAATTCGTACATTAGTTTAGTCTCTATCTTAGTTTGTACTAGCATAACTCCGTATGCCTTTTTAGTTGAACACGGGTTCATGAATGAAAACTGCAATGAACACGGATCGCATCCATAGTGTGTACGCAAAGACGAAATAGAGCTAACTGTATTAAGCAACTTGGATATGAATGATTAATTATTTGAGTCAGTGGGGTTAGAAAAGTATCACTTTACAAGAATAAGAATATATAATGGTTTGATGATTTGAATGTTGATTTATAGCAAGACATGCATAACTGGAAATAAGGGAGGGGGACCATTAATTATCATGAGAATTTAGCCAAAAAAGTCTTATTAGTAGAATGCCCGTGACCGACCGTATATCGTGCAAACCCTCATGTACAGACAAATTATCCACCGCAAATATCTCCATACAAAACTATAATTGATCACGAGCAAGAAAACTTTTCATTTCTAAACTCTAACAAGTAACAACTACAATTCTTGTCCATCCAATCACTGCAATTCCCAATCCAAATTAATTACTCAATGCTAGTAAATGTCCAAAAATTTCAACAGCTCGAGTACTCTTCACAAACAACCACATTTTGTAAGCATCAAACTGCAGTGAAAATTCCATATTATATTTGTCATTTTTCATCACACCAATGATTTCAAACTCCCTTTTTACTAATTTGTGTCCTATATGTTTTGTCTTTTAAACATATACGCATTGCACACTCTTCCATACGTCTTCATCCGCATTTTATTACTGCAATGTCTATTTTGTTTCTTGGCTTTCCTTCCATTCCCACGCAGAAGCCAGCTCACTATCCATTATCATTATTTATGACAGATCCAAGATTTTTGAACAGTGGAGGCACCATTTATGAAAATTTGTAGCATTGTCCTCTACAAATTTTCATGTTATGAAAATTTTGAATGATTTTATCATTTTTAATATCAATAAAAATATCATTCATTATATAACCGGTTTCATCGGTCATTTAACCCGTTAAATATCTTTCACTATAAAAATATCTTTCACTAAACAACTAAACAATCATTTAATCAGTCATCTCTCATTCAATTTTGCATGCGATTCATGATAATATTCATATCATCAAGAATTATTTTGAGATATATGATGATAGGTGTGGGCTAAGAGAGAAATTATTTATGATAAGTGTGAGACATGTGGTCAAAATATGAACTGTTGGTACATTATAGTACTAACAAAAAGTTTCTAAAATTTTTGTGTGGGTACAAGCCCACACATAGAACCACATGCGTCTGTCCTTGGATAAATACTTCCTCACTGTTTTGTCGTTAAATATAAGACTATCAATAAAAAAATTATGCATTATTATTCTTTTTCCAAACATACTCTTCATTAATATTATCAATACATCTTGAAATATAAAAAGTTAACATTAAATATATCTCTACACAAATGACAATTTGGTAAAACATACATACATTTATATTTATATATAAAAAAATATTTCAACTTTTTTTAATATCCGAGTTTTTTTAAATTGGTCGTATAAAAAGGGCCAGAGGAGTAGATAATATTAATCACAATACATACTTATATCAATTGAATATAAATTTAAAGTCGTAAACAGTTCCAAGTTGTAATTTAACAACGGTTCCAAGTTGTAATTTAATGTTGTAAACGGTTCCAAGTTGTAATTTATATGAGGATGTTTTTGTAATTTGCAACCACCTATCACTCTTGGTCTCGCATTACATATAAGGGTCTTAGTCCCTCACATGCATGCAAGCTATCCATACCTTTAAGCTTCATTCTATCTAATCCCTTATCCAAAAAAAATCACTCGAAATTAGATCAACCATGAAAATTAAATTGGCTACGGCCTTAATACTTTGCTCTGCAATTTTCATGAGCATGAGCAATGCCACTGATCCATGTGCTTCTCAACCAGATGACTCCGATCTCAACGTAATTCCCATGTATGGCAAATGCTCGCCATTCAACCCACAAAAAACAGACTCATGGGACAATAGAGTCCTAAACATGGCCTCCAAAGACCCAGCCAGAATGAGCTATCTATCCTCTTTAGTAGCCCAAAAGACCGTCTCTTCGGCCCCAATTGCCTCGGGCCAGGCCTTCAACATTGGCAACTACATAGTCCGTGTCAAAATCGGAACACCCGGTCAACTCCTCTTCATGGTCCTTGACACAAGTACCGACGGGGCTTTTGTCCCTGGCTCTGGCTGCATTGGTTGCTCTGCAACCACTTTCGCACCCAATGCCTCCACCAGTTATGTCCCATTGGATTGTTCCATTCCACAATGTGGTCAGGTCCGTGGACTCTCGTGTCCAGCCACGGGCTCTGGCGCATGTTCCTTCAACCAATCTTATGCGGGTTCAACTTACTCTGCCACACTTGTTCAAGATTCACTTAGATTAGCTACGGATGTTATCCCTAGCTTCTCTTTTGGATCCATCAATGCTATCTCTGGATCTTCAGTTCCAGCCCAAGGACTTTTGGGCTTGGGCCGTGGCCCATTATCTTTATTATCCCAAACCGGGTCACTTTACTCGGGTGTATTCTCCTACTGCCTTCCAAGTTTCAAATCTTACTATTTTTCCGGGTCACTTAAACTCGGACCAGTGGGTCAACCCAAAAGCATCAGAACCACACCACTTCTTCGCAATCCTCGTCGTCCATCTCTCTATTTTGTCAATTTAACCGGAATTACCGTGGGTAAAGTAAATGTACCTTTCCCCAAAGAACTTTTAGCATTCGACGTGAATACCGGATCCGGAACCATAATTGATTCGGGTACAGTTATTACCCGTTTTGTGGAACCCGTTTACAACGCAATTAGGGATGAGTTTAGGAAACAAGTAACCGGACCTTTTTCAAGCTTAGGAGCATTCGACACATGTTTTGTGAAGAACTATGAAACATTGGCACCAGCTATTACATTCCATTTCACAGATTTGGATCTAAAATTACCACTGGAGAATAGTTTGATCCATAGCAGTTCAGGATCGTTGGCTTGTCTTGCAATGGCGTCTGCACCAAGGAATGTGAACTACACTGTGTTGAATGTGATTGCTAATTTTCAACAACAGAATTTGAGGGTTTTGTTTGATACCGTGAATAATAAGGTTGGTATTGCCCGTGAGCTTTGTAACTAGCTAGCTACATTTTAATTTGTAATTTAGCTAAGTTATGCTTTTGTTTTAGTTTGGATGTTTTGTGGTAGTGGCCTAGGTGAGAAGGGTACCATGTGGCTAAAGAAGAAGAAATTCAATTAATAATGCATGTAAAATGTGTCTTTATTAGTGTGATTGTGATCGTTAGCACAAAGGGGTAACGATCATTTTGATTATCCAATTTAATTTGACATTATATGAAGAATTACGAGTGTCCCAGTGAATGGAATTTTGTTTGTTTATGAACGGAAATAAGGCATATCCGTGAATGGAATTGGAATCCAGCGTGTTGTTTTTGTCTTTCGGACAACGTGATTGCACTGGTGATGCCAAGTAATCAATCTTGTATTTATGGTGATAAACTTTTCCGACAAAAGAACTAAATTATTACTATTATCAAATAACTATACGAACTTTTTTTTTTTTTTTTTTTGTGAAAAAATAACTATACCAACTTAACACTATAAATCATCTGTTATAACCTACCGATTTGACATTTTCAAACGGAAAACTAAATTGATTTACCGTAATGAGAATCTCTTTTCGTAACCATCTCAAAAGTTCAACTATTTGCATAGAGGTTAATATTTTTTGGGTTACGATGTCTTTACCCCTGTAATTTGGGAGAGTTTTGATTTACCCCTGTAAAAAAATAGATTTCAACCTTGTAATTTAAAGATTCTTTTGAAATAAACCTTGTAATTTGAATATTCTTTCGTTTTAAACTTTGATATCATCTAACTGTGTAAATTAAAATGAAATTGATTTTTTTTTTTTAGATTATATAATTCTAAAATTAAGATTTTTCAAAATTTTATTTTCATATTTTAATTTGAATTATAAAAAATAAAAAAAATCAAGAATTTTTATGTTTGGTAGAAAAAATTTTAAAAAACTTTTTTTTTTTTAAGAAATGCAAACAAATTTGTTTTTTTAAAAAAAAAAAAATTCCAGACTTTTTTTTAAAATATATTGTTTTTTACGATTTTTTTATTTTCGAAAATTAATTTTCAAATTTTAAAGTTATTTTTTATTTTTAAATTAATATAATTTCATTTATATTATTTTTAATTTTTAAAAATTAGGCAAAATGCCATGTGTGTCTTGAAAAAAAATAAAAAACAAAACAATCAACGTGTCACATAATTAGATTTGTACAATCGGCGCGCCACTCAGCATGCCTCGTCAACATTTTGTCAAGTCAGATGGCCTCAGGGTCTAAAACAAAAGAATCTTAAATTACATGATTGAAATCACTACAAGAAAATTAGCATTTTGCGACACTTCATTTGCGAGCCTTACTTTATAATTGCTTGAATGTGCACACTTGCAACAGTTGTTGCGACACTTAGGGTCAACAGCCGCATGTTTTTTTATTAAATTAGAAGGCGTATTGTTAATTGTCCATTCCCGCTTGGCCAAAATTTTCATTCACTCCGATACTCAGTTTCATCTCCCGCTCCATCCCACTTTCCCAAAAATTTCTCTAAACCCTAAGACCCAAAAATTTCATCTCACTCTCAAATCTCAAAAAAATTCTTCATCCCCAAAATCTTTGTTCCCTGAATCTTCTCACTCTCAATCGTTCACCCCCAAAACCTAACCTCTCAATCGGTGCGTAACTCATTCACTCAATCGGTGTTATGTCCAAATCTGTCTGAATCGGTGCTCAATCGGTGGTGAATCAATCAATCGGTGCTCAACTCACTCACTCAATCGGTGTTATGTTTGAATCGGTGCTCAACTCTCTCTTTCTCTAGTAACCCTCAAAACCTTATTTATCTTTTCTTCTTGTTTTACGCTGTTGTTGTGAATATTTTTTTAAAAGCAATGTTATCCATTGTTTCATTAGTTAAAATATGTAATCTTGTTTTGAAATTTTGAGTGAAATGTTGAAATGTGATTTTTATAGTGGTGAAATTTGATGTTCTTGAAGTAATGATTGTATCTTCTTTTTTTTGTCAATAATTGTATCTTTCATCTATACTGATTGTGAAGTTTAGGATTTGGAAGTGTTTGTAATTTGGAAGTTTAGGATTTAGTTTCCTATGTATAATTTTGTAGTAGTTTTAAAAATCTTACTAGTAAGCATTTGAATTTTGATGAGTTCCAATAATGTTTAAGGAGTAGCCTCTGAAATAGGAAGATTTGTGTGTATAATTATAAGATGGTTTTATTTGAGATTTGTTGGAGGAAGAAAAACATGTGAAAGTAAGGGAAAATCATGGAAGTTGATGTTCATAAGTTGTTAAGAGGGAGGTGATTAAGTTTATGATTTTCTATGGATTGGTGATGCACAAAGTGTTGTGATTCTCCTTTGCTATCACAATTCAATCCTCTATTGAGGAAATAGTGTTATTGGCGGAGTTGTTGTGTTGGTTTTGGAGGAATAGCATCATTTTTCCTCCAACAGAGGAGCAATTTCTTCACCTGTTTTGGCTTTAGCTCTTGCTTGAGCAGTTGCTAGTAGGTCCAGGCAGAAGGGTGGAGCGTGTTTTTGTCATTAGATGCAGCAGGTGAAGTTTTGGTTTGGGGGATAAATAGCTGCGTTTTTTGGTGCATGGTTTTAAGTTTTGTGGCCCTTAGTTAATTTTGAGGCAGGGGTATGCATAAAATGGTCTTAAGGACCAGCTGTTGTTGATTTTTAATTATCTCAGGTGGCCTTTCCTTTATGTATATCCAAGAATCAATTTTAGTAGGATAGGTGATGTTCTCTTAGGCCAGCTGCTGTTTAGTGCTTCTCTGGTGTGGGTGCTGTTTAGGTGGTCCGGTTTTATACGGAGTCACATTTGTATTTTTCTTGTTGTTTTCATCCGTGAGTTTTGTGTGTCTTACACAAACTTGACAAGAATAAATTTTGTTGATTCGAAAAAAATAAATTCAATCCTCTATTGTTTTATCGATTGGCTACTTTAGTCTCTAATGCTAGGTACAAAAGTTGATTGTTCAAGTCAATTAATCATTTAATATAATATAAAGTTGTGAACCTTATTAATCCAATACTGATGTAATTTTTCATTTCAGGTAGCAAAAAGAACAAAGTGTTGAAGCTGGTTATAGGTACAAATTTCTCTCAAATATATTAGTATTCCTTATGATGTGACAAACAAATTTTTATTGAGATAGGATATATTTTTGGTTTATTTCTGTTTGGTGCTTTTTGTGATGGATTTATAAACTTGTTCTAAGATATAATGACACCTAGTTGTGATCTTCCAAACTACATACCGTAAGCACACTGCCTCTAAAGTTTTTGGGAGTTTTATCTATTGTATGGTATAGTCCGGTTGTTGATTCTATGATTAGTGGTAAAACGTAAAACTATGATATATTTTGAGTTTTAATTGATTGGTTGAAACATGAAAGAAATCCAAGTTTTGCATCCGACTAAAGAACTTGTTCATGGAAACAATTCTGTATGAGAATAAGATGTTAAGTCTAATTCATAGGCTTGTCTATGTAGGCATGTGGAATTTGTTGTATGCCTCACTTTATTTCAGTTTTGGATTGTAGAGGCTTTCTTGAATCAATTTAATTGGATGCTATGTGTTATAATAATTTTCAAAGCTTTTTGGATGGTTTATTAAGCCTTTTACTGCTAAAAGCCTTATGTTAAGTGGGTAATTGAGTTCTTTCTAGCATCATGCATCGTGTTCACACTATTATTTTTTTAGTTGCTACAGAGTTGTTTGAGCTTGGTCTTGAATTGATATCTGATATGTTATTATTATTTGATTTAGCAATTGGCCGTATTTTATACTCTTTTTGATATTATTATTTCTTTTATTTTTATTTTTTTAAATTTCTTTTTGTTACATGGAGAGGTTAATCATGGCAACTGCAACAATGGCTACTGCAACAGCTCAAGTGTACTACACATTGAGCAAGAAATTGAAGTCCCAAAGTACAATTGATGATGCCTGTGAAGAAAGTGGTAGTGGTGCACCAACTGATGTGTGGTTCTGCATTGGGGATTTACATTTGGCATTAGCTTTCTTCTCAAGAGGCAGGTAATGACATAAGGATTTTGGTTATTTATTGGTTCCCTGGTTTTAAGAAACTTAAACGACATGACTAACATTAGAGTTTTGTGTTTGCAACTACTAACCTTGATAACTTTTGAAGTATAGGATATATAAAACTTAAATACAATTGGAGGATTCAATTGTAGGATAAGTATGTTGGAACACTTGATGAATAAATGACAATAAACTTGTTGAATCATGGTGTGAAACATCACAACAGTTTAAGAAGTATAACTCTGTCTCCGAAGAGCAACAATACATTATTCATGTTTAGATTAATCTAAACATTTTTTTTACAGGAGGTAAACCGAAACTCGTCCAAATTACAGGGGGTAAAGAAGGAAGATGATGGTTTGCTTTTCTTTTTTAAATTACGGACTATACAATAAGTTTTTTTTAAAAATAAATTAAGTGTGATTGAACTATTATATGATTATTTATCATGTAATGTTAACTTTTTAAAAACATCTCATAGTATCCGTAATTTAAAAATGAAAAGTAAACTCTCCCCTCCTAAATCCTCCATCCAAATACACCCTTAAGATTTCCAATTTGTGAATGATCTCACAAAAAATGTGTCATTCCAGAAGTTCATAATTTGTCACGTGTTTTATGTTTTTAGAGAAAATGAGTCTTGCAACCATTTTTTTTCTTGTAATCTTGTAATTTTGCTACGGATGCTTCACTAAAAAATTATTAAATTGGACAACTTGTAAATAGCATGATGAGTGTGAGAAAGAAATGTCTAAATACTCACCATGAGCAGTGTCACATTATGAAAGACGTGGAAGATAAGGACCAACAAAGCCTTTGCATGTGGAAGAGGAAGAATGAAGGAACAAAGAAGAATCTTGCAAAGATGACAAAGATGTTATAGCCATGTAGGTTCATAGAACAAATATCTATATGTATGTTTATCTAGCTTGTTTTGATTTGGTTGTTTGTATGTGATTGTTACTTCTGAGTCCTTGTCTAACACTTCTTATGCGACCATGGGGCTCTTTTGACTAATTTAATCCATTTAAATTGAGCAATTTGTTTTATTACGAATAAAAAATTAAAACAAAATATGCTAGCCTTCCTCGTTCATTCATCCATCTACAATCAAAAAGTTAAAAATATTATAGTCGTCTTTAACCCCAAATTGATCCTTATCATTGAAAATTGAAGAAGTAAAAAACGTTCATATGCTAAAACTTATGAATGTCTAATTAAAATACAATTGTATTACTTTTAAAAGTTTGTTGTTATGATTTTAAAACTAGAACACATGTCAACTTTTAATGTAGTTGTTTAGGAGGTATGTTCGAAGAGTATAGGTGTTGAAGGAAATAAAAAGTTTATTTTAGGACACTCATTTGAAGTGTTTGACACATATAATGAGTGTCGGACAAGACACGTCCAACACATGGACATGTATAACATTAAAAGTATTGACCTCAAGAAATCGGTAATACAAAATTTTTAAGGCTTTGTTTGTGAGTTTGGAAGGGAATGAGAGTTAGAATCCTTTTTATTTAGTGTCATCTTCATTTCTTCAATTTGGAGAGATAAAGACACGACAAAGTTTAAAAATAAATAAATAATTAATAGTGTGAGATCAACTATCTACTTTTTTGTATCTATCTCCCATCAAATGACGTTATTTATTTAGTTTAAACAAATGGAGATGATCTTTACCCAGGGAATGGAGGAGAGGTTTTTGGGAAAAAGAAATGAGCAAGTGGAATAAATAAAGTATATTGAAAGGAAAGAGATTTTTCATCATAATAACAAATCCTCCTCATTTTGAAGAATTAAAAAATTGTATTGGAAAAGGATTTTGGAAGGTAGTTCTTCAAATTATGTTGTTGCAATATTATTATAACTAAAAATATATTAATTGTAAGCACTAGTTTACCATTCTTTAAAAAAATACTTTCTAAAAAATGTGAAAGAATTCTCAAATTTTCTCTATATTATTTTCAACCCCAAAACCCTCTCTTCCCATCCCTTCCAAACTCCTAAACAAATATGTGTCTTCCCACACACGGGACGGACATGTGCCTAGTTCCCACACTTTATTTGAAATTTCCAAATAATCTATCACTTTTCCTTGTTTTTGTTTTGCCGGATATTTGATCATTTTATCATTTGGTTCAAACCTGCTTCCTTCCTTCTTCGTCTTTCTAACTACCAAAACAGATTACAATTAAAAAAAAGTAGTAAGTTTATCACAAAGATCTAATAGTAGAGTTTAAGCTAATAGTTGAGTCATACATAATAAAGGAGAATAGAATTTTAGCTTGCCATGTGTGTAATGAGAAGAACCGAAGAAGTTTAAGCTTGCAAATCTAAATTGAGACCCTACACCATATATTTTTTATAAGTTTGTCAGATTAATGCTTTATTTGAACTATTTTTATAAGTTAGTCAGATTAATGCTTATTTGAACTATTTTTATAAGTTTGTCAGATTAATGCTTATTTGGACTAATAGTAGAACGTTATAAATCCTACGATTTGAGTGTCTAACCTTTGTAAAAAAAGAAGAAGGATTAGAGTGTCGAACAAACTAAAATTAGTCTCAAAACTCAAACAACAACCAATAAGACAATCTTAAACGTACTCTACCCACACTTAGGTCATATCAAAAATAGAAACTATCTTCATAAAAAAGTATTTCTACTTAGAAAAAAAAATAGTTTATCCAATTATATATGTATGATCCAACTGATTCGTGTATGAAAAGTTAAGATCATCCAACAACAGGATTGAGCACCTGCCCAACAAAGAGGATTTTTCCGGTCGAAACTTCTCTAATTAGAAATGGGAAAGGGTGATCAGCTACAAAGTCTTCTCGATGTGGACAACACTTTCTGTGTACTTTGCTTTTTTTTATAAGTAGTGAATGCAGCAGCTTCAATGCCTTCTTCATTTACTTTAATGAAAGATTTGTGAAATATGTTGGAAACATATAGGTTTTCACCCACAAAAGAAGAATCCACCATTTTTGTAAAACCTCCCGAAGAGAAAGGTAAAATCACCCCTAACTCCTTCATCGTATCAGTAGTTTCAATCCCAAACGAAATATTGAATCTTAGAATCTTGAACTTACAGGGGGCGGATCTGGACTTTCAATATTAGTGGGGCAAAATTTTTTTGTCAAATAATTAAATAATACTAAATTTAATAAAAAGTTATATTAAAAATAGTTGTGGCAACCAAAATCACAAATAAAATAATATATTTTCCATTTGTTAAAAATGGACTAAAATTATCATTACTAATTGTTCTAAGAACATCTCTTTATATACAGGTTACAAGAGATGTCAACTGCTCTAGCAGGATACCGTGCATACGGACGGGTGAGCATGTTGCGCTTTTTTTTTTGGAAGCAAGTCGCAATTGTATAGAAATTATAAAAAAAAATCTTTGTATTGATATATGAATATAAATATAGACATGTGTATAAATTAAAAAAATGATCCCCGTATTAATATATAAGTTAAAATATAAACACATGTATAAATTAAAAAAAAAAAAAGGTTCTCTTATATGAGTAAAAATATAGACACGTGTTTAAATTATCAAAAAATATACCCTCATATTAATATATGAGCAAAAATATAAACGTATGTATAAACATAAAAGAAATAGATGTTTGTATTAATATACAAGTAAAAATATACAATATAAATCAATCAAAAAAAATTAAAAAATAATTGGACATGAACCGGTGTGGCAATTACCACACTGTGCCTTGAACTTACCTACTTCCACTTTTTTAATAAGAGGAAGATTGTGTTCTAGTAACTCAAATTCAGAAGCCAGCTTCTCAACCAAGGTTGACGGTCCATCCTTTGCATTTGGAAGAAATACATAGGGAATTGACGCTTATCTTCGCCTTGATTATAAGGAAGACAAATAACTTTAACATCATCAAAATCTCCAATAAACCGTTTCCCACGATAGGTGGTCATGAAGGGAACTTTGACGGAACTACCATTTAAAAGGTAAAAATCACAGTCTTCCGTTACCGAATATCAAACTTCTCAGTCCATGTTCCTTTAAAGTACATTGCATTTGCAAATATGAGTTTGGTTAGGTTGTCGACTGAATTTGGAGTAATAATTTCTTTAATAAGGCCATTTGCCTCTTCTTCAGCCCATAAATTCACTTCTTTAATCACTTTAGTGGCCTTTAAAATCATATCAAATTTAAAATCAGTTATGTAAATAGGTAAGTTGAATTATTTTCACAAAAAGTTGAATTATTTTCACTAGTATTTGAATAGAAAAAATTAACCTTTTGTTAACATAATTTTCACATAATACAATGCTAAATTAGTTGGATCTAGAAAACAGAAAGGATAGGAAAAGTTGTATTTCTCAATTGTTTCCATAGAAGTGATACTTGTTGCTCTAAAATTATTTTAGATGAGACGTATGCTAAAGCAGCAGGAAAGTTTGTCTTTTGTACTATAAAATTTGAAGAGGCGTTTCAATAACAAAGGTTTGTCACATATATGGAATTGCTTTGATCAATTTAGAATTGGTAATTATCAAAGTCATATGTAGTTGTACTATCAGAACATGAAGCAAATTCATACCTCCAAATACACACTATTTCAAAATGATGGGAAAAAAATTATACATACTAGTGTCCACCCATCTGTCCATTTTTTTTATTGCACACTAATGCATATAATATACAAATATTAGTTTTTATGAAAATTTTATTTTGATTAAAATTATACGTATAAATATTTTGCACTTTCATATAGTAACAAATTTGTCTTTTTTAATACACTAATATGCAAATTTGTTTAAGAGTATAACTTGAATTGAAAAAGTCAATATAAAACCATGCCCTTATAACAATGGTTAAGAGGACAAATTTAGAAATATTGTATTAAAAAATGATGAAAAGGGATAAATTTGACTTTTAAAAAATTTAAAAATTGTTGAATTCAATGCTATTTTTGGTTTCTTTGACTAATGCTCTAAGAACACCGGTTAACATAACCCTATATATATACACACACTAATGAACCTAAAACATGAAGGTCGTGTCGATGTTATCAAGTATGCATCATTTCATTTGGACATAAAAATCCCTCGTATGATACGAGTGCATGTAGGTACAACGATGATTTAACATGTTCATGAATCACACACTTCATCCTTACCAACACTCTACACCGAGACGGAAGCATTCTCAAATAAGTTCCAAGAGCTTAGTACTTATTACTAACCAACACGGATATTATATGTGCTTCATATGTAAAATAACGTTAGATCTCAATTAGGTTATGAAATAAAATAATAATATAAAAAAAACTATTTGTTTGTTTGTGAAGGTAGAACTTCTAATTAATTAATTAACATGAGGGCATGAATATATGGAGTGGAAAGAGGAAGATATGAAAACATACCTTGTTCTGGAAATCAACTGAAGCCAAAGTGGCTTTATAATCATTAGCCACAATTTCTTTGAAGGAAGGTTGAAGAGAAGTGGTTTGATCAACCCACACACCTTGGATAAAAGAGAGGCGAGGCCTGCCGGTAGAAGCAACATCAGATAGGATGACGGAAACAAGATGAGAGGCGAAGGAGTTGAGATGGTCAGTGGATTTGGATCGGAGGAAGGTGAGAAGCTGTTGTTGTGTGGCCCTCAAAGGCAGCAGCCATGAGGCTGAGCGTAACTTGGAGTGACAGCGGCGAAAATACAACGTTCTTGTCTGATTCTTTTGAGAAGAGATGTTTGACCAGAAACTTTGGTTTGGTTGGTGGTTGATTAATTCATGGTGAAGGACGGTTCTTTTCCGCTTGTTGATTGATTCACGGGTAGCCATTGTTCCTCTTCTTTTTTAACGGAGGATTACAACACTGCGGTTACCAAAATTAAACCTAATGCATAAGTGAAAATGAACGATGTAGGATTTTGATTTGTGAAGTAACTTAAAACATGATTAAACCAACAAACAAACAACATAATAAGAAACCAGTAGAGAGAAAACAAACAAGATATTTAAGAAAATCAGTGAAGTAAATAAAACGAAATCAGATAATAAAGAGGTAAATTGACTTACAAAAGTGAAGCCGAGAATGGAAGTGGCAGCAACGTGAATAGAAAATGGTGGAGGCAGAAATAGAATCAAAGTCTCTCTCTTTTAGGGCTTTGGTTTTGCGTTTGCCCTCACCCTTTAAATAGTAATTTTTGATCCGAGACCGACACAAATCTTTCATATCTGACCCACACGTCAGGCCCAGGATAGAAAACGCTTTGTCGGTTTCTTTTTAGCTTAAATGTGTGATTAGTCCGTATACTATAATAAAATGTGATTAGGCATGACAATGGGGCGGGGTGGGGACGGATTTTACCTTCCCCGTCCTCATACACTACTCTCATGTACTTACCGTTACCGTACCCCATATTCAACGGGGATGAGAAATTAAATCTCATCCCCGTCTCCGTCGGGTTCAAGTATCCCCGCCCCATCCCCGCAGTGGATAAACTTTTTCTAATAAAAATAAAAGTATTTTATAGCCTCAAGCGCAATGTTGTAATGCATTATCCCGCAAAAAGATGATGATGATCGATGGCTATGGTGATTGGGAAGAGAGAGACCGAGATTGTGTGATATAAAAGAAGAAAAGAAAGAACTATGATAAATAATTGTCCACTGAAAGACTGAGACTCTAACTGTGTAAGTGAAATGATTGAGGGTTTGAGTTTCTATTTATATAAAAGGGGTAATAAATTGATATTCAACATTCGGGACGGGTTTGAGTATAGGTTCGGGGTTTGAAATCGGGAAAAAACTAAACCTATACCAAAACCCAGTCAAAACGGAAAAAAAAAACCCGTCAAATTGGATTTGATTCGGACGGATAAAAATAGTAAAATTTGACGATTTTACATTTTAAAACATGATTTTAACAGTTTTTTTATCTATAATTGCTTCTAACTCCCTAAAAAAAATAATGTCTACTATGAGTGAGGGATCCAAGAATTTTGGAAAGTGGGGCACCACATATATATAAATTTAAAACATTAAATAAACATATACATATATATATATATATATATATATTATATTCCATTCTTAAAAGCATAAATATACATCATAATTTTTTTACAAGAAATATACATCATAATTGTTCTCTACGATCCTTCATATTTTGAAAACATTGAATGATTTTCTTATTTTCAATACCAACAAAAGTATATGTCTCTACACAAGTAACTAAACAATAAACAATTGTTTAACCATTCATCTCTATATATAAATATTTCTAAATAAATATCCCTCTAAACTAATATTTCTTTTTATTTTATATTTAGAAAAGGTTGCGATGTTGTGTCAAGGTGTGTGTTTATGTGTGGGTCAAGAGAAAAGTGTTGTGTAATTTGTGTAGGCCATTTAATCAATATTTCAACTATAACTGTATATTACTATATTACTACCACCTAAAAAAAATCTCAAAATTTAGTGCAGGCACAAGTCTTGTAGATATGCATCCGTCCCTGTCTACTATATGTTTTAACAAAAAGTGACGATGATATAAAAGAAAGTATCAACCCTATTTTTGTTTTTAACATTTACTCATTTGTCGAATATCACATCTACTTAAATACGGACAATGATAAATTGAACCTCTTTATTTTTTTTTACACCATTATATTTTTTTTCTCTATCTCCCAATCACATCACTAAACTATTACATCATTTTCCTTTTCTCTTTCTTTATTTTAAGGTGTATATACCTGAAAGGTGCATACAAAACAATTTCATTTGAATACATCCCTCCATTGCAACATTGTGATAATCGTTTAACTCATTCTTTTTCATAAGAGAAAAGATTGATTGACACCATACCCATCCAATACACACCTTTTCTCTCTCTTGATTTCTCACATCTCTCTCTTTGTTGTGTTTTGGAGAGTGAGAATGTGAGACCCATCCGAGATGTAGATGGAGTGGATGAGGTGTTTATATAGCATCACTTTTATACTCTTATAGTAATCTCCCTTCACAAACAACCACACATTATAAACACACAAACAAACTGATATAATATGATTAAACAAATGCAGAATTAGATAGAAAAAACAAAACAAAATGAAAATTAAAAAAAATTGTTCTTTTTTATGTTTGGACCAATACACTCTCGGTCCTCTTTGTCTCTGAAATCCCAATCTCTTTTCAAATCTTTCTCTTAATTAAACCTACATATGAACATACCACATAATCTACGTCTCTTAACACTTAACATCATTCTTTATTCTTCAATTCGTTGTTTCTTTTCACATGTTCTAGAGCTAATCCTATTGGAGACATTAACCCCACCATTGGTGCACTGCAACACCTTCATCCCTTAACTTGCCATACAGAGCCAAACACTCCCAATAAGCTCTCCTATATATTTTTATTCTTGGTTTTAAAACCATGTCATGGCTTGCACTCCAAGAAAAGTTCATCAACCAAACCAATACTGTTACTTCTCATCATTTCTTCAACAACTTCAGCTTCAGCTTTCATCACAACATACTCTTCCTCTTTAACATTCTTATTTAACCAATCCGACATTCCAATTTTCGACGACACTTCTTTCCTTGAAGACTCCTCCTCTGTCATCACCCGATCGTCTCTATCTTATACATCTCGAAATTCTTGTTCCTAGTTGGATAATTCTTATAAAACCAATCTGTTCCACTTCCTCCTTCTTTCTCCGGTAACCCTACGTTGATGAAAATATGACGAGTGTAACTTTCGAGTGAATCTCCCATCAAATCAGGTAAATACCTTGTTTGCTTCAAATACTTTCGTGATTTTCCCGATGCAGCTTTTGGTGGCTCTAACAAAACGTCTTCCAGATTCTGCAATGCAATTTTCTTTGCCTCTGATGCATAACCGAAGAGCTTTTCTCGGTGCAACATGGTTCGACTTGACTTTAATAGCGGTGGCAGTTTTCTTCATTGCCACCACTACAGATTCAAACTGTCTCACATAAACAATTTTGTAATTTTTGGGTAATTTATAAACTGACGTTGTTGGATTGTTGTCATTTATAAGAATCGTTACAATACCTTCAGTTTTTAGAACCCTCTCAATGAATCTAGAAGCTTCAGGAAAGTTCGTTGTGATGATAAAATCAACTGTGTTATCAACGACAGAGTTTTGTTTCTTAATGTCGTTTAATGGAACATATTCTATTTCATTGTTGTAATCAGTTACAACCTTAGAAGACTCTTAGTTTGCGACAAAAACCATTTTCTGTTGTGTTTTCTTCAAGAGACCTTCGTTTTTTAAGTCATTGAATAGAATGGACAATGTTTGTTCTGTGTCAATTGTGAAGTCATCGTTAGAATATGAAGAAGTGATTCTTTCTGCATTGATTATGAGTTGAAAGGAAGCTAAAGTTAAAATTACAAGCAATAAGCGATGACATATAGGAAGTGGCTTATTGCATTTTTTATTGCAATAGCATTTTTCTAAGATAGCATCAATAAAGTCTATAACCATATTGATTAGGGTATTTATTTAATTTTTAAAAAAGGAATAATTAATGGTGATATTATGTAGAGAAGAAAAAAAGAGGGAATTGTGGGAGAGGCTGAGAGAGTGAAGGCAAAGAGGGAATTTTAGCGAGTGCAAAATCTAGAGGCAGTGTGGTTTCCACCCACAAGAGCAACACGATTAATTTGCAAAGAAGACCAAAGTGTCATTAATTCCTTCATACGTTGAAACTCCATTTTTTTGAAAGTGGGACCCAGTTCAATGATGTTTTTTGGAAATTATTTCATGTTAGGGTTGTAGTAATGTGCATTTTGTTATGAAATTGTTATGATATGATATGATATGATATGATTATCCCTCTGTGTTAGTGACACGGTTGGGACAAAGTGCTGGATCTCACACAATGTCACCTTTTCATCAATCACCAATGTAGGGAGGGTTTGGGATATATTTTGAGGGTTTTTTTTTTTGTTTTTTGTTTTTAGCTTTGATGTTTTGGTAGGAATTGATATGAATTTTGGTGGAATGAAAAGGTTGTGTGGGAATGTGAAGGGTTATATGGGAGTGGATTAGAATAGATGATGAATTTGTTTTTTTGAGGGAAAAAAGGTTGGCATCACGAAATTTGAGTTATACCATTCACTATTTGGCTAAAGATTTTTCTCTCTAAATGAAATTGTACCTTTTTTTTGGATTTCCATTGTATGAGGTGGAGATTGGTCCTATCAAAAATTCGGACATGTAAATTTGGGTTGGCATTTGATAATTGCATTGATTTGCTTGTTATAACTAAGAATTACAATAAGGTATACTATAAATGGATCAATGGACAGTGACGATGGAAATGAATAGATTTTACAGATCAGACATGTCTATCACCTAATAATATACTTGCTTTATTCACTCTTGCTAAATATACATTGTTGTTAGTTTTGAGTTTAATAGATTGTAATTTGTATGTCCAAATCTTTATCTTCTTCGAAAATAAAATTATGTTGAGCTGAATTAGTTGATTAAAAAATTCATAACAGTAAGAAAAATCTTACATGTTCGTAATCAATCCATAACATAACTCAGATAGAAATCTTATTTTTGTAAGATGTAACATGAATCTATAAGTGGAATCATTCTTCTCCTATAAGAATTTTTTTAAAGGGGTTGATTTAGGTTGACTGAAATTCTAAGAAGCTGCACACCATGATAATTGACACATATCACACAACACAAGTTATGCAATGCAGTATATTTAATTGATATAACTAATTGCACCCCCTTATTACTCATAGATACACCAATTATAGAAAGAAAGAAAAAACTTCCTTTCCAAAGTCCACAAAAGAACCATTATAACCATTAAAAATGTGATAACTTGCTTTGTAAGTATCAAGCTTTTATATTTTTAAGAGATAATATATCAAATTGTGAAATAAAATTTCTTGATGCACCTGATTAGTTCACAAAGAAAAAGAAAAAGTTGTTGGACAGATGACGAGTGGATTACAAAGAGAATCATTGATGAACACATTGATCTTGGCTTGAAAACTACATCTCAAAATACTCCATGCATAACTTGGATTGTGCCTAGACTGAAATCCCAAAAAATTCCTTTGGGAAAGTATTTAGCTTTGAGGATCCTTGAGAACAGAGAGGATGAGTCGGATAAATGTTTCCAACCTTGCTTACCTAGCATAGAAAGGTTGAATGCTTCGAGATTCCGAAAGCCTAGACCTCCATGAATTTTGTGTCGAACAAGCTTTTCCCATCGCAACCAGTTGATACCACGGTGGTCGTTCTTTTTAGAACCCAATAGAATGAGTTTAGCATTCTTTCAATCTCCTCACAAGGAATGAGGAAGGCTCATATACAATAAGATGGAATGGCCTGGGCCACTAACTTGGTCAAAATTTCTTTCCCTGCTCTTGAGAGTGACGGTGAGCTCTATAAAATATTTTCTTTTTTAATATAAAATTATCAACTTTTGTCATTTGCCCCCATAAAAAGTGACACTTTATCGTTCTTATTAAATTTTCTTGCACATAGTTTTAATCTTTACTATTAAGTCTGTTAACAATGAGGAACATATAAAAATAAAGATGAAGAAGAAGATAACACCATTTAGCTTAGAGTATCAATCATATAATGACCATAACTTAAAGAGTAAATGTTACAATAGAACATAAATATCATTTACTGGAAAATACTAAACTATGGACATTCATATAGTCATAATAAAACTATAATATTATTATCTAATATCATCCCTCAAATTCATGATGCATTAATAAAGAACAACAATAGTTTGTTGATCAAGTAAGAATATCAACTCATATAATTATGGTAGCACTTCGGTGCCTTTGGCTTTGATACCTTTAGTTCATTTTAGATGTGAGATAATGTTGGATAGATGATTAAAATAAATTATTTAGATGAGAGAGAATGAATGGTTAAGAGAGAGATAGAAACAAAGACACCCAAAGGCACCAAAGTGCTACCCATATAATTAACATTAAAATCTTTAAAATGACTCTAAAGGTGACTTCAAGACTTTAATCAACGCGTGGCTTGTGAAACAACGTCCGTAAAAAACGTCAAACACATAAAACAAATGATGAATGATCTAATCATGTTAACATGCTACACTTGGTCCAACAATCAAAATGATAAGAGACTTATCAAAGCCCGACTAGACATAATCCCTTTGCCTCCTATATGGACAAATCATTTTTCAAGTTTTAATTGTATTTTTTTTTTTGAAGGAAAGTTTTTATTGTGTTAAAATGAAAAGATATTTTATGATTGATATTTTTTTTAAGTAGAAACCAGGGTAATGGGAGGAGTGTGCATATATTGTAGCTCATGCGGGTAGGACACATTTTTTCTTCTTTTTCAAACTGTGAATATAGAACATGTACTATACAATACCATACCTAAACCTATCCATTGTAGTCTCCATTTGACCACTGAAGTCAATCAGTTAGATAATTTATTACTCTTCCATTTTTTTTTAAGTGTCTATTTTGAATAAATTTGTTGTTTATATCTAACTGTTATTTTTAAAATTCAATCTAACATAAATGTTGATTTATCAATATTACCCTTAATTATTTACCGTGGAGAGAAAAATATATGAAATAAGATATTAAATGAATAAGGTTATTATAGTAAAAGTATAAATTATTGTATTAAAAATAGTAATATTTCTTGATTGTCTTGGTTTGTGTAAAATGTCAAAATTAAAAAACCAAGGTAATATTGATTATGTTAAAGAAAATATTTTGTCTGTTGTTTTTTAAAATATTGTATTATCTTTTATTTATTTATTGAATTAATATTATTTTTTCTCCTTTCAAAAATAAAATGATTTTTTATAGTTTGCAGAGGAAATCACTGAAACTTACACAAATTTATCAATGTACTATTTAAAAAAAAAAAATCAATGTCTTTTATTTGAATGAAATTATTTGTCCAAAGTTGATCCCAAAAAATAAATATTTGTCCGAAAAATACAAAAAAAAGGTTTCTTTGGGTCCCACCCAACCACCCACCCACCCCTACAGTAGGCTATATATACTTTCCCTACACCCCTTCCCATTTCCTGAAAACTTGGAAAACACCGTCGCGGCGCGTTTTCTTCTCCAATCCCTCGCCGGAACAAAATCACTTCTACAGTCACTCGCATCAACTATAATGGGTGTCAAAGCATTTCTTGAAGGTGGCATTGCTTCCATCGTCGCCGGAACCACCACTCACCCACTCGACCTAATCAAAGTCCGAATGCAGCTTCAAGGCGAAAACAATCTCCCACTTCGCCCCGCTTTCGCTTTTCATCACTCTTCACATTCTCCACCAATCTTTCAACCTAAACCCTCTGTTTCAGGACCTATCTCTGTCGGAATCCGCATTGTTCGATCAGAAGGTATCACCGCTCTTTTCTCCGGCGTATCCGCCACTGTCCTCCGTCAAACACTCTACTCCGCCACTCGTATGGGTCTCTACGATGTTCTCAAACAAAATTGGACCGATCCAGAAATCGGAACAATGCCGGTAACAAAAAAGATTACAGCAGGTTTAATCGCCGGCGGAATTGGCGCCGCCGTGGGAAACCCTGCTGATGTGGCGATGGTTCGTATGCAGGCTGACGGCAGACTTCCGGTGAATCAGCGACGAGATTACAAAGGCGTGTTTGATGCGATTCGGAGAATGGCGAATCAAGAAGGGATTAGTTCTCTGTGGCGAGGTTCAGCGCTTACGGTGAACCGCGCGATGATCGTAACAGCTTCGCAATTAGCTTCGTATGATACATTCAAGGAGATGATTCTGGAGAAAGGGTGGATGAAAGATGGATTTGTGACCCACGTTGTAGCGAGTTTTGCGGCGGGTTTTGTGGCGGCGGTAGCGTCGAATCCTATTGATGTGATAAAGACTAGGGTTATGAGTATGAAGGTGGGATCTGGTGGGGAGGGTGCACCGTATAAAGGTGCACTTGATTGTGCTGTTAAAACTGTTCGTGCTGAAGGGGTTATGGCTCTTTATAAGGGTTTTATTCCTACAATTTCAAGACAGGGTCCTTTTACTGTTGTTCTTTTTGTCACGCTTGAACAACTTAGGAAGCTGCTTAAGGATTTTTGATGAATTTTTTATTCATCATTAGTTTTCTAAGATGATTAACTGATGAATAAGTTCTATTTTATGTAGGGATTAGTATAAGTTAGGAGATTTTGATGTTCACAATATTTTACACGGATTATAATTTATACTATGCTCAAACTTTTGAAACTGAAAGGCCATTTTTTTCATTTTACATTTTCATTTGTTTATTTCATCTGTATGTTTGTTTTAGCTAACATCTTTAGACTAGAATTCATGTAAATTTCAAGAGACAACTTCACAGGACTTGTCCAATGTAGGTTGGTTTTGATCCCACAAGTTCGAATCCTACTCAAGATATGAAGACTTTGTTGATGGATTTCGGATATAGAATTGTTATTTGGACACAAATTGACACCGTATAAAATACATTCGGAGCTAGTGTCTTTTTCTCATCATCATCCGATGAGAGAAAAAATACTTATAAAAAACTAAAATTGGACACAAAAATTGGCACCCTATAAAATACACTCAGAGCTAGAGTCTTTTTCTCATCATCGTCCGAGGAGAGAAGAAGTACTAATAAAAAACTAAAATTGTATGTTTATATGGTGTTTGAGGTCAAACATTGTGCCCAAAATCATCCAAAATCATTTCTATTTTGGATACAAGAGAAATGTTATTTTAACAACAGAAAATGTCGGACACAGAAATAAATACATTCGAGTTAGCCTTATGTGTATCAATATACTCTGAAGATGGAAAATAAAAATAAAGAAATCATAACCCTATTACACTGTAAAACCGTATCAAATATCAGGTATCTGGTATCAATTGTTGTGTCAAAGTAACTTTTCTCATTGGATAATATATAAGTAGCTCTTCAATTGCTTTGAGTTTTGAGGATTTTCTGACTATGGTGGATCAAGCTATAATTTGCGCCAGTGACATTGTTAACAGGTATTGTACACTACTTCTTTTCTTCTTTTTTAGTTAATCAATTAATAGTTAGAGCGGTCATTTCTTATGCTAGTTGCCAAGGTTTTGATTTTGTTCCTCCGAAATGAATTAAGTTGGTTTGATTAAAAAAAAAAATCAATTAGTACTAGTAGTACTGTATAAAAGATTTCTATCTTCACGTCACTTGTAGTGGTAGGTTCTTCTAAGTGGTTTCTTTAATACAAGTTCATATTATCATATCTTGCCAACTGGCAAGTACCAATTAGCAGTATTCACCAAATTGGATTAGTTATAAATTTCTTTTATATTCTCTGCCTGTTAGCTTCATGGCCATTTTTGTATCTGTGTGAGTCATAGAGCTTTAAAAATAAGAACTGATTATATGAAGACATAATGAGAATTACTTGCTAAAAAATATGTCAGAACAAAGAAACTTGGATGAGTTATCTGCCTAATAATGCTTTGCCAGCTTATGTCAAACTAATGAATGTTGCCACAGTTACAAATACGATAATGTAATTGCAAAATCATCATGCTGTTTACTGAGTCGGTAAAAACCAGCATGTTAGGCTTCAAACAGTTCAGTTTATGTAATCTTTGCACATCCTTTTTTTTTTTGGGTAGTAAATGAACTTCAGTGCTGCTCTCATTTGAATAGAGGCTCTTGTGCCAACCTTAACAAAGAAGGGTTCTTCTCGCAAAACATTGTTGAAGACGTGAACAATGCCACTAAGTGGAAAAGAAAAAACAGTGACGATTTCAATAGCCCAGTACCATCTCAAATTCATGTGTAACAAAAACCTGGCGTAGTAATCATCGACCTTTATCCACATTATAAGATTGATGATGTCCTTCTGATCTTCCTCTTTCCAAGTATGCCGGGTGCTGATCCCATCCTTCTGAGTGGTAGCCTGGCTGACTGTCTGACTTTTTTAATTTCTCTGAATTTTGATGTGATTTACTTTTGCTCGATCTTTTTTCCGAGAGTGACTGGGAATTGTCCATAACTCTACCCTTTTCTGGGTTTGTCACATCAGATCCTTGACGATCAGATCCTTTTCCTTTATCCTGGTTGCGTGAATTGTTACTCGACTCTCGGCCTCTATCTGTGTTATGTAGTTCATTTACAGCTTGACTTCGGCCCACCTTCAAAAAGTTCAGCCTGGATGTCAGTTTTGTGAATGCAGAAGGATTTGCTCCCTGTTGTGAAAGCATTTAAATAAATAAGTCTATCTACTCCACTAGTCCTATCATGTTTTATCATGACTTATGTGGTTTTTCTTACTGGAACACAGAAATTAGTTAACTATGTTAAAAAACAAACAGCAAATTTCACTGTGCATGGAGTGATTTGATTTCTTCACCCTATTACTAAGCAGTATTATGTAAGTGAAAGTGATGCAACAAGGATAAAAACAACATGGATAAAGAAACTAAGACATTTTTTTTTATGAAATGTTAGAATAGCTAGAATCAATTTGAAAGAAAAAATCATGAAAAAACTTGGCATCGTTATTGACTTTTGGATAGATCAGTGGTATCTGGTAACCGTTCTTTTTTTGTTTTTATATATATAAAACTTGAAGAAGGTACTTAATTTTATGTAAACTCATAGTAGGTTTTTTGACACCTACCTCACCCTTTGAACTAGATCTCTTGTTGGAACTAGTTGGTGGCTGTTTGTTTGGTAAAGGTGTTGACTCTGGCTTTCTCTCAGTATCACTTTCTGCTCCACTAAGATAGGCGTCCTGTCGCGACATTGCCAATCATCCATGGTTTAAGAAATGAGATTGAAAATTATTATCAACCTTTGTTTTATTATTTTTTTGACATATCAACCTTTGGTTTTTATCCACACAAAGCTTGAGAAACTATGATATTTGTTTTCTTGCAGCAAGTATAAACCATAGAAAATAATTTACGGGTAAGTGAGGGATAGTATAAACTAAATATAACTTATATTATAATCAACAGCACTCTGGAATAACATTCTGCAGAGTTGGTTACAAGAAGAAGAAGAAGAAGCAATACAATAATCCAACCTCTAGAAATTAGAGAGCCTAGTCTCTTACAACCAACCAAACATAAAACAACCGAATGCCCTCCCTTTTCCCTTTCAGCCTATGTTTATTATTCTAACTCTCTACCGCAGTTCCCGGCTTCCTACAGAAGTTACATAGCAGTTAGTGCACACACAACATCGAATAATAATAAAATAAACCGCCTACTAATAATACATAACTTCTACCACAACACTAATTTGATTTCTCTGCTTCTTTCTAACACAGACCAGGGCAGTTACTAAATAAATTTTACAGGATTTTTATTACAAGAAGAGAACGCTTCTTTGTTCAAACTTAAAATATCCTAATGCATAGCCTCTTGCGCATACGAGAGCCGTGTTTTATTCATGATTATTACTATTATTATATGGTGAGGCCAACATTACCCCTTGATGAATTGGCAGTAATTTACCCCTATTATTATACTGTTTTAAATCTTTACTCAACTTTTTTTATCTCCCTGCTAACATATGGACGGATAAAAGTAGACTTGTTATAAATGTAGAAAGTGGGATGCAACATTGCAACAGATGTAAAACTTTAGCTTATAGTAGTAAGGTCTTATGATATAAAGCGATAATGGGTAAGTTGTCAAGTTAAGTGCAGTTCTGAGTCTTCATTCATCAACTTAGAGTTTCAAATTAGATGTGATATGGCCTATAGAAGTGGAAGGCATCACTCTCAAATCTAGTTTTAGATTTGTTGGGCCACTCACTATCGGGCCATTTGAGATACTTCCAATCCTAGATATCAGGGCGTATCTTGAGTATCACACTGTATGTGATATTGCCTAAGAAATGTTTATAAGTGAGAAGTATCCCATTCGCCTTACAGGCTGATTTTGAGAGGTTGAGTTAGGCCCAATCCAAATTCTAAAAATATCATTATAAAATTTATTGGAGGGAGAGATTATAAGGGAGTGATTGCACAAAGGAACAAAGCCTTATTAGATTTACCTTTGATCTTTCAGATTGTGATGCAGCAGCAACCTCGGTATCTCCCTTATATTTCCTGTCAAAAAGATTCCCCGTGAAGAGTAAAATTTAATTACCATTGAAAGAATCAATCGACCAAAAAGAAACACCGAAGAAGGTAATATTCACAGTCAAGGGGCCAAAAGGGCTAGTACAAAGATACAGGATAAAAGAAGAAAAGAATGCAGTAACAAGCTCATCGGTAGCGATATGAAAAACATACAGTTTTCTTTCTTTATTTGATAACTGCCGCGATGTATTACTGATATCTGAAGTAGATCCATAATTATGCTCAAGTTTGACATTAAGCCGCTTCCCAAGCTCCTCAACCATCCGCTCTAAGTTGGAAAGGTCCACTTCTACTAGAGCTAATTCCTCAAGTTCTGCCCTGGTCTGTGTAAAATGTGGAGATTATGAATTAGTTAAATGATCAAAACACATTATTAACCACCTTTGAGTGAATTTGACAGCACTCTTTATCAATACCAACATTAGTTAAATCAGAAACTAAAGTCCTACCTCAAGAGTTGCCCGAGAACTCTTCTCCTTGTGCAATTGTTCCTGTAGTTTAGCCACCTGTGAAAAGAAATTTTTTGAGAAAGAATCTTAGATTTATTTTTACGAGAAAGAGGGAAATCCATTTCGCAATGAACATACATCTTGCTCAAGGGCAAATCGCCGCTCTTGCAAGTCTTTCTTTCGTTCAGCTATCTTAGATTGCAGCTTTTCATTTGCTTTCACCTATAACAGCAAGTAAAACTGGCTATTGACTTCGAAGAAAATAATTCAAACACATAAACGAGGTTAATCATAGAGGAAGTTAACAGATACCTCATCTGCAATTTGGTTTTGTAGTTGTGTCTTGGTAGCTTCGAGCTTTTCAATTTCATCACTATAGTTAAACATAAAATTAGTGGACAGAGAAACATGAAGAAACTAATAGCAACATTGTACACCTTCCATATCAAATCACTGCTAGGTCTTGTCAACATTTAGAACCATTAAGGCAGGGTAAGGACAACGGAAATTGCATCCTCTACAGCTGCAGTATGGTGCTGCAGCTGTAGGGACCGTTAGAATTAGAGAGAAATTTTACTTCTTTCAGTTTATCTCTAGTATTGTTTGGTCAATAAAAAACATTTTACAACTAATCCATGTTCACCTTGGGTAATAGTATCAAGAAACAACTTAAATTGGCAGCAAATGAGATAAAGTATGAACTACAAAATTATAACTAGAGGCTTAGAGAATGACACACAGTTGATAGATGTCAATTACTTACTCCTCTTCAATAGGAAAATCAATGGATTCCATGGAGAGGTTCTTCCTTGCCTAGATAAAAAATGAAACACATAAAAGCACCAACTTTTTAGTACATAGTCAATTTAACTCTCAAAGAATGTAGGAAAGAAACATTAATGGCATATGCTTTAGCCAATTTAGGGCAAGCGACAAATACAGAACTGACAATGTGAAGAATTGCACCGTTAATTTTGAAAAGATTTACTCACAGAGGTTCGCCCCAACGTGGTTCGGTGCCGAGGTGCCGGGCCATTGGACATGGTTGCAGATTTTTTCATATGTGAAGGACTACGAGAAGATGAATCACGCTTACTAGCTAGAACAGTGGAAACTTCTCCAACCATACCAGCAGCCTTATTGGACTGATCTACATAAGCAGTCTTCTTTGGACTCATGAGACTTTCACTGCTTTCGGTATTTTTATGTTGAGTCGGTGAGCCTTCGCGTGACTTCAATGACATTTGATTGACATTGTTTTCTTCACCCGCTTCTGAAGATTTTGTACTTGAATTAGAATGATCATGATCCTGTCCATTACAAAAAAACTGCATTAGACAGGTTAAGGGGATAGCTTGTACAATACACGAAGGGTAAAATAAAAACTAAGATCAGTTGAACAAGGGAAGTGAATTCTGAAAGATGAAAAATTATTTACCTTGTCATTGTAATCATCAGCTTCAGACTCTCCAGTTTCAGTGTAGGATTCACTGACAAGATCATCTTCTTCATCCTCATCAGACTCGTGTATTGATTCATCATCATAATCCTCATCATAGGATAGATCATCATCAGTACCTTCCTCACTCTCAGACCCACTCTCTTCTGTGTCGGTGTATATATCAGGAGACATGGAGCCTTCCTGCTACAACAGTAAAAAGTTAGGATTCTGAAGAGATGCTTATAAATTAGCAATAACAATTAGAAAAAATAATCCCATTCAGACGCATGCAAGAGTCTAACAGATGCATGCATCATGGTTTCATTTTATGAATGGACGCCATGCAAAAAGTAAAATCAAGAGATGTAATTACCCCAAATATGCTGTTATATTCTTCTAATAAAGTTATAACAATTGCTTGGGCATGGTTAGCAGCTGCAGCTGCTTGTAAAAGTTGAATAGAACCATCTCCTCCTACATCAAAATCATTATCGATCTCACACTCTCCAGCTAGAAGGGGACGGAGAAGTAATGGTGCCATGCAAGCTGCCACAGCTGAAGAACTCATTCTGTTTACAGCTTTGTGTGAAGCCACAGTTTGCATCATCAACAGTATTCTGTACAAAAGAGTGAAATCATTAATATAGACTGCCAAAAAACATAATTTGAGTAATGTGAAGGCATCATATCGTGCAAAAGAGCCCGTGCATTTAGGTAAACAGCTTAATCAAGCGCTTATTAATAGTGTTTATCGTACAAGAGCTGATGTATAAGATATTTCTACAATCAAAGAGGTGGTTAAACAGGTTTCGCATAAGCTGTTAGTGGTTTTAAATACTATCCTCATGGGGGAGGCATACTGAAATATGCTGAAAATAGCTTATGGGCATGAAAAAGATAGATATCAATAAGTTATCCAAAAGGAAAGAAATGGTAAAGAGAAAATTATTGCTCAAATACCTTTGCAATAAGCGGCGATTTGGTTCAGGGAAAGTGTCATTTATTGCTGCGCGCATAGAAGCAACCCTAACACTGCGATCAGTTCCTAATATTGTGCCAATTTTCAACAATGGAGAGTTAAATTTCATGGAAAATGAATTTTGATTAAAAGATAAATATTGGGTTGCCTGGTCCTAGATTTCTTTTAAATTAGATAAATATGAAAATTTAGAATGAAACTTACGGCAAGCTTCTAACAGTGCCTTACAGCAAGATGCAGGGACTGGAGAAGATAGCAATCCCCGAAGAACATGCTGCAAATTTATAGAAATATGAAGTTATAATAATGTATGAGCTACCTGAAGGAAACGTCACATTCGTTTATCATCAACTATGCACACGGACATTGACACAACACAACCACGGAAAAGTATCGGTGCTATATTGATCATGAAGATACCTTAATACAATCACCAATGACATGTGCATCTTCATCTGGAGCAAAAACAACTTTTCCTGCAACCATGTGAAATATTCAAGAACATAAAACTCTCCGAAACATGCCAAGTAACATTGACCCAAAAAAAGGCAAATAAAAAATATGTACACTTTGAAAACTACAAAATTTCATAATCTTCACCCATGTCATTATGTTGGAAAAAATGTCTTTTGCATATCAAATGCATTCAAAGATATAAGGAAATTCCACTAATTCAAAATAAAGATCTATAAGTTGGTCTATGTGATAAGGAATTATCTTTGATAAATAACACCATATATTTATCAGAGTATTTCCGTGGCAAAGCATGAAATATTGTTACATGTTTTCATGGCTAGACATGTAAAAATTATTTTAGCATGCAATATAAAATGGAGGCAAAGGCAAGCCAAAAAGTTAAAGAGCAGAAGCACAAACCTTGTTCATATTCCCGAACTCGACGCTCAACGTCATCAACATCAGCTGCTTGTCGCAAGATCCCTTCTACTCTGGCTCCTATTTTGTAATATTTATTAAATTAGATTAGATTTTTATTCCACGTGAAACACATTAATCATTTTTGCTATATAAGGAGCCATTCAGGCTCAGTATTGCTTCTAAGTAACTAATGCACGTCCTTCCCAATACCCACACATGTATGTGAAAGAAAACTCACCATGCTCTTCTATGAATGTCAATGCTTTCTCCAAAAATGTTGGACTTCCATCAACATCCTCCAAAGCAAGTAAAATTGGTAGGCCAATTACATTAGATTTGGCTGGTTCTTTATCATTCACTGAAGAAATCATATCAAAGGAAAGGAAATTCATTGGCTTTTATAGCATTATATTAAATACAAGTATAATCACATCAAAGTTCACAACAAATATATTTTGCAAATGTCATAACTCTAAATTAGGGGGGAAAAAAGAAGAACAAAAACCAGGTTTAACACATTTATACAAAAAGAGACGTCATATCAGATGGTACAAATTTGTAACCATTACCACTCTCAAGTAACGCTCGTGCAAAGATCAAATCAGAAAAGCTACAGTTTTAACAATTGTTATTTCAAAAATTATTTCGTTTTGACATTTAAGTTGATACGAGAAACATTATAAATCGATCATGAACAACATTTTATAGTGTATGCACCACTAGGTTCAAATTGTGAGGTAAAGTGACATGTGTAAAACACAATTACAACAAGAGCATACACTGGTCCAAAGAAATATCAATTGAATCAGTTTGATTGTTCCTAAAGATACCATTTTGCTCCGTCCCGTTGGCAGCACTTGGTGCTTTTTCCAAAGCTTTCTCCAGCGCAATCTTCCACTCGTATAAGTCCTCTGTAGTTTCAGCCTACAACATAAACAGATTAAATTATGTGTTAGCTGTTGGATTACAATTATCATGTTCTCTATTTTGTAACAATATTTATATGTAAATATGTTGAACCAATGAAAATTTATATCATGCAGATAGAGAATTCAGGTCTTGGGAAAGAAGAAGATAAAGAAACTAGAGTTAGAGGATTGAATAAACAATATGGGCTGAAATACAAGTTAACATAATATCAATTCTAACATCTTTATGAAAAAGGCATCTCTTGAAAGATAGGATATGTAAAAGAAGATTTAAGTACCTTAAGTGTGAAAGCCCGTCCCTCATGACCATCGGGAAACTGTACCGTCAAAAGTTTCTTATCTGCTTTAACAATAACACTACAAAATTTAAACAACACAAGTTACAAGAGGTAATGAAAGTGAAACGTCCCAATCCCGTGAATGATAATAATTTGTAGTTGAGGGAAAACAAGCCAACCTGCCTGAATTGTTGAGGTCGATGCCGCCAAGGGTCAAATTCACTTCATTTCCCTTCAGAGAGATGGCATTCTGAAAAGCATTAAATGGTAATAGAAGAATTTATGATAACAACTTTGTAGATCCACAGTATATGAAACATGTAGACCTATTAGCATCACAGGTGTTTCTGTGTGTATGTGCAAGTGTTGCTAAGGTTTCTTTTATCTGACATTGTGTAAGTGAAGCCGATATGATGAAAGTAGCAAGTAAAGAATCTATTTGAGCAATGTATCTATGTTCATAATCTCTCTTTAGATGACAATTTCGTATTGAAAATCAGAATTGTTTTCCCAACATCTAAGGGGATATAGCGAGGAAGCTGCAAATTCATGCCTTGCACATGATTAGTTTATATTATGTTTATTATTTTCAGTTCCTAACATTCTCTTGTCTCAGAATCAGCACCAACCTCAACCTCCTTTTTTTTTTTAAAAGCTCCAACCTCAAACTCGAGCCGAGAATATGTTAAATCTAGACTCAAGGATGGTTGAAGGATACCATAAAATGACAATGATCTCTCATTCATCTAAATAAGTATGCCGACTCATTATGTTAAAAATTCTGGCTATGTGGCATTTTCTTTTGTAAATAGTTGAACATGATTTTGGTCCCTAAATGATAATGATGAGTTCATTATTAGATATAGTCACAA
This sequence comes from Medicago arabica, assembly GCA_946800305.1. NCBI lineage: Eukaryota > Viridiplantae > Streptophyta > Magnoliopsida > Fabales > Fabaceae > Medicago > Medicago arabica. The sequence goes on from OX326967.1 coordinate 55,479,265, forward strand.
TTATTCATAGAGTCGTAAAAACAAATCTAGTACTAACTCCAGACAAATATACGAATATTTCTACTTTCTTTCAAATACCAAAAAAAAAAAATTACTTACCGGATCACTTCTGAAGAAAACAAGAGAAGTTTGTGTTAAAATAAACCACCTTTTCTTCCAAGATGTCCATCCAATTCCTACACATCAAGTAATAAAAACTATGCAATAATGATAACTTCACAAAATGCTAGAAGGACTAAAGAAGAATCAACATAGATAATATTTCAATTTGACACCGTCGATATGCCTCGATGGCAAAAAAATCAAATATTGACGTTTAACTTAATTATTTCCTTAAGTCCACTTGTCAAATATTGGTTCAGATCAAAGATTTCTCTTCTAATAACTTCAGAATATATTTTAAGGATCAGACATTACAAATTTATCTTCAAGTCCTCGTATAAAGTTTTATTTTTCTTTAGTAAATTATTCTCTCTTCTATTGTTAGCTTACATTGACTATACAATGTCTCCAAAATGTTGCCATTTCTAGCAAAATTGTCAGTTGAGTCATTAACTCGTGAATGTTTTATGATTAAATGGCTTTCTTGGTCATACTCAAATTCTATTTTAGACAATTTGTAGAATGCATTCAATCCAAATGGTCGGATAGCAAATTGAACATTTAAATTAAGTTACATCAAAGGTATGGACAAAAGTATGAATGAAATTCACCACAAAATATTCATGAGATAATGGCTTGCTTTGATAAATCAAATGGTAGGAATGGAGTATGGATTTCATTATAGTACATTATATAAACTTGTAGATGTTTGCGATATGGAGGAGAAAACTATTAGTCTAACACATTCACACCCAGTGCATTACATATATTAAGTAATGCATTGTTTCACTAGTTAAAAAGATAGAAAGACACAATATCTACACTTACTCATCACGTTACAAATTAAGTAAAATGTATACAGTTTCTTTGAAGAAAATGTGCAAGGTGGTGGAGTGAAACACACCTTTGGAAGACAAAAAAAGTGGTCCACTCTTGAAAATCTGCAAGATGTAGAATTACATGGATTCAAGATGAGGTATAAAAGAGATATGGAAAATGTATTGAGTTTAAGTTATCTAAATTTAACAGTGAAGATTTTTCTTTACAATTTGCGCGTTTTTATCACGTGATTTAAGCAGAGTGATGAGGTATTATAAAAAAAAAAAATAGTGATAAAAGAAAAAAATTGAGAACAATTGCCAAAATGGAATTGGTCATGATAATGCCACATTGATCCAAATTTACAGAAATTTTCATTTTTGGAATCCAAAGGAAAAGAATTACCGCATTGTTGTTGGAACCTCGAGAATTCTGATGCTCTGGTGGTCCAGATTGGGAATTAGGAGGGGGGAGAGAAGCACCACCGTTATTTCCCTGCAAAATAGACACATAACATATGAACACTTACACATACACGGACATCAAACAGGTAATTGACACATTGTTACCGATAATAAATGCTATAAAATAGAATGATTGAACGTGATCACATGTCTGCCGACACTAACATCTGTCGACACTAACATCTGTCAGACACCGGATACGTCTTCAATTCGAGATGTCGGTGTTACGTAGCATATATAATAACCACATAACTCTCATCCTCATTAATAATACTGCACACAGAAGCACCATCCTCTTTTTTCAATTATCAAATAAAAACTCATGTATGTACCATTTTACCATTTTATAACCAATAGATTATGTGCATGAAAAGTAAGTGATCAGAGTGAATAATAAATAAAAGGGTGTTATAATATTAACCTGAGACAATTCGGCATTTGTGTTGGTCATATCTGTGATCCAAAAATCACAGAACTATCTGAAATGATTCACCAGCGGAAATCAAAACCGCAATCAATACCTGCATCAACACGTTCATCAAAACGACAATGCATGATTGACATCAATAAACATATAAGTAAATGGGAAAAACATTCTTATATGAATAGTGGTATATACCTGGTGAGGAAAATGAATGAAAGAAATGTATTAAGAGAGAGAAGAAGAAAAACAAAAAAGAAAGGAAGAGAGAATGAGGAACGTGAAAGTGGAAGAGAAAAGAGTGTGTTGGATAATGTGGTTTCTCTCTCTTCTCAAAATGGAATGTAATGTGAGAAATGTTTGGATCCAAAATCATCTCTTCAATTTAGAGCGGGTCTTGTTCTTCCTTCCAACATATGTGTCAACCTTAAAAAACAAACCACCGTGATGGAGGGAAAATAAACACAACACTAGGTCCAACGAATGAACAAGTGTCTTCTTTAGTCTTTTCATTTAATAATAACATGACATTGTCTAACAAACTAAAGTCCATGTTAAGATGGAACAAGTGTTTTCTTTGCTTATTACAACCTTTGTTCTCATGTTCACTCTACGTTTGCCAAATGGCACAATCCCACTGCATGCAACACATGCGACCAAACTTTTTAAATTTACTAATTGCAATATATATGAAATATAAATATAAATTAAATTCTTAAATAATATTATTTTTTTTAATAATAATAACAACAACAACAATAACCAGCGGTCGAAGGGCGTAAGGGAAAGGATAGGAAGCTAATTAAGACACAATTGAAGCACCAAGTTGCTAACTTTCTTAGCAATAATCTCTTGGTCAGAGAATTAACTTGAGACTTCCTTTTAATTTTGGGATGCGATAATCCTACTTTTAATTAGAAATCAAGTTTAGTTTGTGAGTGTAACTAAACACTAGGTAACTTAGACGTTGTGTCTTTAGTTATGTGTAGCTTAGGCACCATTTCACATTGTGTTAGACAATATATACATTTCCTTTTTATGACATTTGATAATTGAGATTAGAGAATGCTCTGTAGGGTGATTCTACTGTGATCTTAAAATTCCCCTGTGGGGTGTGGTCATTTCTATCATTTCTTTCTCACTCCATTTTTTCTACAACATTTCTCTGAAGGTTAACAGGTTTAGATTTTGGGTCTGATTGCTTCAAGTATGTAGGAGGTGTTACTATCCTGATCTGCAACAATGTTGAAATTCTGGTTGTGAGTGGATATTTGATGGGAGTTCATTTGTATTCAGTATCTGGTTTTGTTTGCTTGAAGGAGAATTGTGATCAGGATCGATTCTTGATTTCTTAGCTATCTTTCATACCTTGTAATTTTTTTAGATTTGAGTAGTTGGATTGTAATTTGATATGTGTCAGGTTCTTTGTGATGAGGATATTTTTTATTTAAGATTTTTGGTGATAGGATATTGTAGTCTGATATGATGTTGTTTTGCAACCTTTTCATACCTTGTCATTGGGTTTGCTTTTAACAAAATTCCTTTGAATTTTCAAACAAACAACAAAATACACTATTTATTTTAAAACATTTTTATACGCTAATGTAGTTGAGGTGTATGCATTAGAGTCCATACCATGCCTTGCGTACTGCCTGACATTGTCATTATAGTTTGTCTTAGCAGAGGTTAGTCATGCCTCATGCTGCAAATTGGAAAATAAGACAGTTTTAGCACGAGATAAACATTAAACTACTAAGGACGTGTTGTTAGGGGTGGGTTTGGTCAATCCAGAAAATCCGGTCAAACCCACCTAAAAAACTCAAAAAAATAGGTTGGGCTGGGTAATTGGATGGGTATGGTTTCTAAAAATGAAAAACTCATAAAAATAAATGGGTTTCGGATAAAAGCAGACTCAAACCCAAATAACCCACTTACCCAATAATGTTAATATTTTTTATATTTATTTTCATAGGGTAGAAGAAAGTTATATTTCCAAAACATACACATTATACCATATATATTGAAAATCAAAACATACTAGAGTTACAAATTAATATGTTGCACTTTTTGGTTATTTTGATACTAATGCAATTTTATGTCATGCAACTTTAGTTTGTTATTTTACCTCACCCAAACCGGAGTACCCTAAACAATATATATCTTTTTAGAAGGATTCCTAGTAATTTGTTTTCGGAATCCTTCACTTGAGGCAAAAGATGATACCATCAAGGTTTTAGCGCAAATGGTTGGTGCACTGTGTAGTGCGAACCATGACCATTAGACACTTTTTGCTAACAGTATATGTAGCAAATCTAAATGAATGATCTGTAAAAGAAGGGGACTCGTTTTGGAGCTGAGAGAACTGCAGAAAAGAGGGTAAAGTGAGAATTGTAAAAATGTAATCAATCAATAATCATCTATGCTTCAGTTAGCTTTGTTTTGACATATGTGGTTATTTTGGAATGCTTTGTTTAGAACCCCTACAGAATAACCTGTGCGACCTCTCAAAAAAGGTCGCAATAGTCCTCTCAAAAAAGGTCGCAATAATCATCCACGCATCAAGGTCGCAATAGTTTAGAAAATACAATTATCTTTTTAATTACATCAAAAGATTCAAATGAAATGAAATTAAAAAAATTATAAATAAAATAAATAAATAAAAAGTAAAAAAAAGTTAAGTAAGGGGTGCAAGTGCAAAGGCATCACATTTGATGATTTTCAGCACCCTTACCAGTCATTACAAGATTCAGGGACTTAATGGAAGAAGTTTTGGGGGATGACTGGTTAACAGAAAGGTTTTGAAGATAACTCCTGCATTTAAGAAGATGTAGCAGTAGTGAAATTACCAGTCATGAAGACACTTGAAATGACCATATTCAATGTAGGTTGCCAAGGGGTGCTCTTATTTTCAAATATGAGATTGTTGCAGCAATGCCATGCAACATACACTATATTGATAATAGCTGCCAAAGTTGCGGCCTTACGTTGAGGAGACCAATTTTTATTGCATGCCTCTAGGATAGACACGATGGAGTTGGTATTTATAGAATAAGATACTATTGAGCTAAGCTAACTCCACAATTTCATGGTAAAGGGACACTCACATAAAATATGAGGACTAGATTCAACTTCGCGGTTGCAAAGATTTCATTGAGAGACAAGAGTGTAGCCACAGGTAGATAAATTCTCATCTAAAGGCTGTTTGTTATACATCAATCTCCAGGAAGGTAAAGACTTTGATGGAGGGATGAATTAATTCCAAATTTGTTTGGCCCAAAGAATGACTTTACCAGCATGTTTATTATAAAGATATGCATCTTCAAAATTCAACTCGCCAGCAATTAATTTTTTCCAAATCAAATTATCTTCACCTTTAAAAGTGGCAGTGAAGGCATGCTGCAATTCATCGATCAGGGCAGAATATAATTGAATAAGAGCACCAGGGCAGCAGCTACATTTACATATCGCGAGAATATAATGCCTAGACCTCCTTCATCAATAGGTCAACACACTTCGTCTCAAGCCACCGTGACAAGCTTGCAATGATTAACATCTCTAACCCAAATTAGTGTGTATTTAGCTATTTTTACTTATATTTGAGCGATGAAATACATCACAAACATTGCTCCCAGGAGTTTTGATACAACATTGCAAAAACTCCATAATGCTTTAGTTGCAGCTCCAAGGATAACATGGTTTTGATAAATCCTGCAAAGAAAGTCAGCTGTAACTGATAAATAAAACTATTAGCTAACTAAAACAAGCGTGAAAAGGATTCAGAATAACTTTCTCTTGTTATTCCAAATGTTAGACGAAACAAAATATATGAGAGATAACTCTAGGTATTTCTGTTACATGAAAGTGAAACTATTCAATGCATGTTATCATGCTGCAATGGGATTTTATTGCACATGTAACATGTTCAGCTATTGTCAGCATTGGATTAATCAAACAAATGAGAGATCAAAGCCCAATCACTAGTAAAGTCTCCTTTTGAACTTTTTTAAATTGTCAGAGAAAAAACTACTCTTGCCTAGAAAAAAAATGCTGTAGATACATGTGAACATAATTGATTCTAATTTTCATCCATGTATGATTATGCAAGATTTTATATTTAGTATGAAGTTTAGTCTATGTCATGTGCAGGATTTATTTCTAGAACTGAGGAAAGTTGAAAAACTTGAAGAAAATGTGTTTGAAGTGAATTGGTGGACAGTCTGAGAGAGGCAATGCAATAACAGAAACAGAAGAGCATGTGAGCTTACAAACTGATGAGGCCAGACAGGTTTGTGAATTCCCTCCCTTCTGTTTATTCTTTAATTCTTTTTACCTTCATTATGGGACGTTAAAAGCAACATTGAAGCTAATTTGCACAATGTGTGACCAAATTTATGTAGCTAAATACTTTGGAACCAATATTCATGATTTTTACACGTCTAGAGTGATTCTCAATTTCTCATCCATTATTTTTATGATTTGAGCAGTTTATTTTAGATGTGCATTTCCTATTGGAAGTTGAAATGTACAGAGGATACTTCTCCGGTGATCTTTTAATCCTTCTCACTATCATGAAATCAACTTTAACTCAGCTAGACTTGACATTTCAATTATTGCATGCTATGCTATTGCTTTGAAAATTCTTTATTATTCTTAATTCTGTTAACAGTTTGATCACAATCTCAAAGATCCTTTAGATGACTAATTTCAAAGATGCAGATAGTGATGATTGGGTTATAGATATTGCTACTAAAACAATTCAAAAGCTGTTAGAGATTGAAAAAACAAAATTACATCCAAAGAAGTCTGTAGTTACCACATTATGTGTGATTCTTTAATTCCATTGCAATTTATCTGAATGCACCTTTGTATCATCCTTGGCCTAGGTGAAGGATTCCAAGCAGAGATTGCTTGAGAAACCCAATACATCATTTTGCAATTCAAATATCAAGAATTTGTTGTCACTAATTCATCAAGTAGCTCAAAAACATACAATAATTTTCTGTCTCTGCAGATTAAGTCAATTAAAAGTTCCCAAGAATCAAGTTGTGGCTGGAACCCCATATCCACCAAGTCAAATAGAGCCGTAGCAGCATCAATGGCCATCCCTTCTTTACAAAGACGAACCAATAATTCATTGGAGGTAGCATAATGGGGTACAAACCCTCTACTTAGCATTAGATCTAATAACTTCTTTGCCTTCCTCAACTCACAGTTTTGAGTTAAGGAATTTAGTACAATCCTGTAACTACCTTTGTTCAAATACACACCTTGTTGTGGGAGTTTCTCAACCATATCCAAAGCCTCATCAAATCTACCTTCTCTGCACAAGCCTCCAAGTATCACATTGAATGTAACAGTATCAGCCTGACATTCATTTCCCTTCATTTCTTTAAGCAAATCTATAGCCTCGTCAATTTGTCCATTCCTAGAGAAGAAATTGATCAAAGAAGTGTAGGTAATTGCATCAGGTTTCAAACCAGAACTCTTCATCTCAGCCAAAACCCCTTTTGCATCTTGCGGTTTCCCCGCTTTACATAAGCCATCCACCAGGGCTGAGTAATTGAATACATTAGGACAGCAACCATTATTTTTCATAAATTCAATAACATTTCTAGCGCGATCAGCTTTCCCTTCACGGCAAAATCCATTGATCAAAACATTGTAAGTGAGCGGATCAGGCACAATCTGATCCTTCGAGACCATTTCCTCAAAAAGTTCAAAAGCTTCTTTGAGTTTTCCGTTTCGACACAGTCCATCCATCAACGTTGAGTAGGTAATTACATTAGGATATGAATACTTAGAGTTCCTCATTTCTTTGACAACTTCAAAAGCAGAATCAATATCCCCCTTTTTGCAATGGTACTTCACCAAGATATTGAAAATGCATACATTTGGCTTATAACTTAGACTCCTCTTGGAATGTAAGAGCAACTTCCGCGCCAAATCAACCTGATTCGAGTCAACCAATAGATTTAGACAAGAGCTGATAGCTTTAGGAGACGGCTTTTCACGAACAATTGTCTGAATAGATAAAAACGCACCGAACACTTTCTCATGAAAACCACATTTCGAGTAATGCTTCATGAGGTTAATAAATACACCCTCATGAAACTTACACGCTTCATACGTCATCTGATGCAAAACTCGATCAATGGCTTGAAACTTCTTAAACTGAGCAAGCTTTTGTAAAATTGTTGCATAAGTAGCATTGTTGTGATTAAAACCCTTTTGTTCAGACACCATGTTAAATATTTTCAACGCATGTTGCGGATCTTTCTCTCGTTTGATCAAATTAATAGCAACATCATGAGTAATGTATTTGCTCTTCTTCCTCGTTTCCGCGACAACGATTTCAGGAGGCGAGTCTAGTTTAGGTTCTAAAGGTTTTGTAAAGTTAAGAGGTGATATCCATGGCAGTGAAGAAGCTGAAGGCACACAGTAAGGTTGCCTGTGCCTGCAGCAGTGAATTGCCGAGAATTTCATGAAGTTCAATTCAATGATTGATTATACACAGAATCCTGTCATTTCAATGCAAAGTATCCTCTTAATATAAGAAAAAAACATGTTGTGGAAACCAAATAATGCCCTTAACCCTTTCAGTGCAAATGACCCAGATTTAGGGGTAAAAGTTGTCTATTAAATTACATTTCTAACTAAATCACATAACTAAAATCACATGATGTCATCTAACTGAATCAAATAGGCTGGTTTACTTTATTTACATGTGTTTCCAACGACACCCATACCATTGGAACTAAACTGAACTCATTTCTTTTTGGTGAGAAGTTAGAAAGTACACTTTTGAGAGGGCTGAGTACGTTTGAGAGGGAAAGAAGACAGTTTGCTTTTACTTGAAAAAATTGTTACTACCAATGACAGCTGACTTGTGTCAGTCATGACTCAAATTCAATATATTTTATGTGTACTCTACACAATTACCAACCAAATTTGGGGGAAAGTACTCAAATTCAAATTTCAAATTCAATCAAATTAAGTTTGAATATATACAAGGGAATACTCATATATTGTCTCTCTCACCAGTCTCTTATTTTCATCTTCTCTCATTCAACACAGATGAAAAAAAGGTAGCAACATATTTGTTTCAAATACAGACAACTTCAGTACATATCATACCAACACAAAATTTACCACCTTTCTACAACTATTATCTTCAACATTTTTAACAAATTTTTAGTCTTTTCCACTACAAAATTTTTAATCTTTTCCACTGCAAAAGATATATTTGCCAACTATGAACTTTGTCACAATACATCAAGCTAAAAGATAAACAATACTTTGCAGCAACACACTTTTATAAAGATTCGACACACTTTTATAGAAGATTCAATACTCCATTTCACTCATTGGTCTTCCTAACAAAAACTTCTTTTTTCTTTGCTAAAAAAGTATTTTCATTTTTTCTTCATACCATCATGTAAAACTATACACTTTTTTTTTTCCAGCTGATTCAACGTGACATGTTCTACATCCAAGGTATACAAATCATCATTCATAGTTTTGTATTTCTTTTCTATCACTTTTACCTTCTTTTTTTTGAAAAAAAGAAAGAAAGAAAAAGAAAATACACAGCAACAACTAGCAGTATAAAAAAAAAGTTTTAAAGATTTAAACCAATTGATAAGGTTTGGTTCTATGCAGAAATAAACTACCTTGATATATTATTAAACAAAGTGTATTTAACAAAAGGTCCAAAAATATATATTATTGCTCTCTAAATTAAATTAAGAAAATGTCTCTGATGAATTGTTATTCGATGAATTATCGCTCTCTATATAGGTATATTATTGATTTCTTATACATGTATATCTTTCTAACTAGCAAAAGAAGAAGAAAAAAAAGGTAATTACAGTTACAGATGTGAAGGACAGATGCAGACAAAGAAAGGAAATAAAGAAGCAACTGGAAGAAGCAAACAACTTAAGCTGTTGAGCTTTATCATCATCCACCACACAGAAAATCTACACTAAGTATACCAAATATTGCAACCAATTAACTCTATCAATTAAGTAGCTAGCAGACTATATACTTTTAAAAAAACATTCTTCTAATTCGGTAAATAGAACTTGTGTAATGAATGCAACTCCATGGATGGACGTGAAGGTGACCATAAATAGACTACATTGCACCTAAGCTCCAACATCATTTTCATCAAACAGACCTCATTCTCATTTTTTTCAACAGGATAAAAATACTTATCTTCACATTAAAATCTACTCTCAAAAATCTTTCTGACAGTGTAGAGATTGAACATTTTTGGATATAGTTATTTTTTTGTGTATTTGAATTCCTGTATTTTTTTTTTCCTTTACAAGATATTCTCTCTTCAAACACAATTTTAGATCAAAAAAGATAAATGAATTATCATAGAAAACCATAATAACTGCTCAGCTATAAATACAAATATTAAAGAGAAATTCGAATTTGCTTCTCTAAATAAAATTAAACTTCTGATAAGGATTAAAATAAATAGACAGAATGATGAAGGGAAAGTAAAAGAGGTGGATAGAAACAGATGATGTGAAGAATTTGACCTTGATTAATATTTTTGACCATACCACGGTGGTGGCTGCAATTTCCGGCGCGGTGGTCGCCGATGAAGGTATTTTGATTATCTAGCCGAGAAGGTGGTGATTGAGATGTTAATAAATCTATCCGATCTAAAAATAAACTTAATAGGATGATAGATGAGAAGAAATGGATCAAGATTGTGAGGATTACTCGACTGTGAACAGTGTTGCGGCGGCGGCTAGGGTTTGGCTGAGGATGAGAGCTTCTGAAAATGAGTGTCTGTAAAAATTATAAGAGTGAGAGAGATAAAATTAAAAAGTAAAAAACGGAGGTTATTCAAAAGAAGAACATTAGAGTAATGTAAGTCTATAACAATTAAATTAAATTAAATTAGAGACATTTGTAAAAAAGTAAAAAATTAAATTAGAGTACACTGGATCGATGGTACCATTGTAACAAAAACGGGGTTCATATTATGTTCCTATATTCTCATGTCACTATAAAAAAAAAAATCATCAAAAATCTATTTTAGTTATAAAAAAATAATGTTATATAATGCTATACGGTTTTGGCCAGATTTATTTTTGTTTCTTTTTACATTTATATAATTTAAATGTACGGGATAAGTTATCGTTGACTAAACTAACTTTTATAAAAAAATGTCCTTGTTAAAATGTTTGTATTGTTTAGAATATCTCATCACCTTAATTCTACAATAATATTGAACTATCATCAACTAAAATCCATGGGTTAAGTGGGCATTGAATGAAATTTCGTAAATAACACAAATACATGAGAGAAGTTGACATTTAGTAAAATTTCATAATTAACTCAAATGTATGAGATAAGTTTTTAGTGACTAAACTAACTTGGATCCAAGATACAAGTTGTTATTTATAAAAAATATTGTTCTTGCTAAAACGTTTCTACAATTTAAAATATCGCATCAGTTCAACAATAATATTGAGCTCTCATCAACTAGAATGCACGGGATAAGTGTGCATTGATTAGTTAATGATAGACATGAGATAAGTATGATTGACTAAATATTTAACAATTAAATCAAATGATCAAGATAACTTGTCTCTTAGTAAACCAATTTTGAATGACGAAACAAGTTGTCATTTATAAAAAAAAAATTGTTCCTTCTAAAGCATTTATATTATTTATATAAGTATTATTGTTATAAATTTAAACAAGTTGTCATTTATAATAATAATTGTTCCTGCTAAAACCTTTTTATAGTATTTAAAATATCGTCCCACTTCAATTCTATAATGATATTGAACCTTTATCAACTAAAATGAGTATGATAAGTGGGTATATACTAAAATTTTAGAAAATACTAAAATGCATGAAAGAAGTTTACATCAATTAAATAGAACTATCATGCATGAGACAAACTGTCAATAATAAAATACACAAAAACATTGACATTGATTAAACTAAATTTTCACGCACTTAAAAAGTTTTCAGAGATCCTATTTCAAAATTAATTTAAATGCACGGGTTAAGTTGTCGCTAACTAAACTAATATTGGTGATATATATATATATATATATATATTACATATTCGATTTCTTCTAATTAATATATTCATAAAAAATTAGATGATTAATCTTTTCACTGTACCTGTACCTGTACGTCAGCACGGGTATTTTTACTAGTGATTATGAATTTTAATTACATAATTTAATTGGAACAATGAATTAATAGTATTAGGAAGTTAAAATATGAAGACCCTAGCATAGTAAAAAGGTAAGAGAACTAACCTCGCGAAACAAGCACGGTGGTGCGGCGGCGGTGCTCGTGGCATCGCGGGCGGTGGGCGGCGGTCGTCCTCAAGTTTCACGCTACTGATAAGTATAATTTTATAAAATTGTAAGATTTATCTATGTTTTTTTGATAATTTTAATAATGAAGATATTGAAAAGAAATTAAGAAATGATACGACTATTTGTATGAATTTTGATTAAAAAAATTGGTTTAATTAAAATTATTGGTATAGATAATAAATATTTGTATTTTTATATTGCAACAAAGTGTTCTTTTTTTGTCTAGGATTTCAACATTTAACCTTGCATCTATTATGTATCATCTTTACCAACTGAATTAAACTCACGATACATATTGTAATAAAGCAGAATTATAGTTTTCAACGATACCAACAATATAATAAATATAATATAAATTTATATCTTTTTGAATGACATTAACAAAATAACATTTTTATAGTTAAATTTGTTAAGGGTGTAATTAAAAGCGAAAAAATCAACTCAAAATCATGCATTCTATTTGTATATGGTATAAATTACTACATTCAAAGTGTTACACTTTGATCTGCCAAAATAATGCAAGATAAACTTTCATGATATTGTACAATTTTTTGGTGGAAAAAAAATGTTGTTTTGGCATTCTTATACAACGTATATTTAGAACAAAAAGTTATATTATAATTTAGTGTGATAAACATTTTAATTTTTCTCATGTCCCAGATCCTGAGTTTATTTTGTTTATGTAATAGTTTTATGATCAAACATACTACGAGTGAAATTATAAAAGGAAAAAAAAAAAAAGTGAAAGAGACAAGGGATAAATATGAGATAAATAAAGACAAAAGAGGGGGAAATGGTTATTAAATTGTAGAAACTTTATTCCATTTTTGTAACATACTTATACAATACAATGCAAAAGTCTTGAACTAATTATAGTTACTTGATTGGCAAGTAAATTATAGGTTAGATATCATTTTGGTCCTTAAGTTTGACATAATTTACAAGTTAGTCCTTTAAGTTTCGAAAGTTTTAATTAGGTCCTTTTAGTTTGACATAATTATCAAGTTAGTCTTTTAAGTTTCAAAAGTTTCGAATAGATTATTTTAGTTGATAAACTATCTTATCGTTACTCCTATTGTCAATATCCATTTAAATGATGCTGATGTAGCCGCTAAGTTGTTGACTTGGATCAAAATGATGCCTTTTAAAAACTTCAGGGTATCAAAATGTTACGTTTAATGGTCGTAAATGATCACTTATAGTGCTAGAAAGACATCTATTTACAACAACAAATATCTTTCTAGCATTATTAAACGACATTTATAATGCTAAAATGATATTTGTGATTATTAAACATAATATTTTGACACCTTGGAGCTTTTAAAACGCAGCGTTTTGATCAAAGTCAACAATTTAACGACTACATCAGCATCAATTAATTATTAACTGACAACATGGGTAACGGTGAAATAGTTTATCAACTAAAAGGACTTATTTGAACTTTTGAAACTTAAAGGACTAACTTGTGAATTCTGTCAAACTAAAAGGATCTATTTAAAACTTTTTGAAACTTAAATGACTAACTTGAAAATTCTGTCAAACTAAAAGGACCAAACGTGGTATTTGGTCTAAATTATATGATCAGGCTAGTCTCTAATCGACTCAACCTTCAGTATCCAAATCTAAATCAATAGAATAGGAGTGAGATCACAATAGTTTATAGACATGTATTGTTACTCGTATTTATTTTGTTCATTTAGTGTATAATGCAACGGGAGAGAAGCGAATAACGACCAATGAGCAAGGTAGAAGAGAGGGGAGGAACTCTCAAACTTCCTGTAAACAGTATCTTAAAATCACAATCACTGTTTAGGTTGCATGTTTAAAAAACTTGCACTCGTTTACTATTTTTATTTTTTAAAATTTCATATTTTGTATTTCATATACTATTATGCGGTAAAGTACAAAAGTATGGACGAATAAAGATTGAGTTGGGCGGAAGGGATATACTCACACAACATGTCAAATTAATGTTTGAAATCCAGTTTGAAGATGTCTTGCATCTAATATTTGACATGTCTTCAATAGGGTTACCTTTGATGGTGAGAATTTACGAAAAATCAACAAAATAATAAAATGTAAAAAAGTAAGGCCTTTTCCGTAGAGAAAAAAGAAAGAGTATAACCCTGGGTTTGAACGAAGTGTGGTTGTGCCATTTGACAATTGTATAATAAGAATCATAGTGAATAAGAGAACAAAGTTTGTGTTAAGCAAAGAAAATACTTGTTCTCATGCAAACCACATATGCTTGTTTTATAGACATTGATATGAAATGATGAAATAAAACGACCAAAAGACATTGTTTTAAAAGGTTGAAGCATATATTAGGAACAAACAAGACTCGTTCAACGTTGATTTTGGGTTTCCTTGAGCACCATCCAAATATTTTTCACATTACATTCTTTTTTAGAAAAGAGGGAAACCACGTCACATTACCCAACACACTCTTTTCTCTTCCACTTGTTTCCTCATTCTCTCTTCCATTCCTTTAGTTTTTCTCGTTCTCTCTCCTCGTACTTTTTTTTCATTCATCATTTTTTTCACCAAGTATTCCACCATCTATATTCAAAATAAAGTTATCATTATTTTAAAATAAAATTACTTTGTATGTCGATCATGCATTGATTTGCATTGTCATTTTGATGAATGATCAATGTGGTTTTAATTTTTTTTGATGAATTATCCACATACTTACTTGATTTTAGGATCATAGATATGAGAAACACAAGTGACGAATCATCTCAAGTTGATTATAACCTTTTTTTTATTTATTTTCACTTTCGTCATTTATTTTTGAATGCGCAAAATTCATTTGAATTCATGTACCTCCATAAAACTTCTATGTCATTATTGTATGCCACATTTTTTGTTCACGTAACTTCACATCTTGCAGGTTTTTAAGACTGGACCACTTTTTATATCTTACAAAGGTGTGTTCCAATCCACCCGTTTACATGTTTTTATCCCAGGAAAACTAATGCAATAGGGAGCAAGTCTAGATATAACATCTTTCTGCTTGTTAAATAAATGAAATTAGTCCGTAAGTGTAGCTCAGTTGATAGCTACCAGAGATAATTTGTGCAGGGGCCGGGGTTCGAACCCCGGATTCCCCACTTATCCACACATATTGTGTGTGAATCTAGCTACTAGGCTACTTGACCAAAAAAATAAAACTATACATTTAATTAATATCTAATGTAATGTGTGTGAATTTGATGAACAATTAGTTCTTTCATGTTAATAGAATGATTTTTCATGTATTTTTGGCTTTTGCATTTATTAAAACCTCTCATTCTCTATAATTGAAACATCTTAAAATCCCTTTCAATATATGTACATAATACATTATAACTTAATGCATAATCTATTCGTATCAAAGAAAACCATGACTCTTTTCATGGGTGAGAATAACCATATTTATACACTCATATTTTCATTATTATTGTAAAATTAGTCATGATAGTAAACCTCAAGATTGTGGTTGGCACCGATTACGAGACAAGAGCATGATAGGAATTGAAGCAATAAATATAATGTAAACTAATCATGTATAAGGCAAGAATTAGAAGTTTTCTTGTTATATTTTTTTCTTCGTAATACAATTTTGTTGTTTCTATAAAAGATGTTGTCCCTCAAAGAGATATTAGAAACATTGATATTTTGTTCAAATAGATTATTTATCGGTTGTTTTCATCATATTGATTTTATTCACAAAATGTCAAATAAAAGAAACCATATAAACACTAACGTATTCACACATCAACACATATAACTCTAATTATGTACACATATTTCATCTATTATAAAAATAATTTGTTATTCGTATTTTTATCATTTTGTTTAATGCTCTTCAGAATGTGGAAAATGATGTGAATTGAATTCTTGGTGGCATTGACATAGATAATTCATGGAGGTAGACTTGCTTTTCCATAACTACTACACATTATTATTATTATTATTATTATTATTATTATTATTATTATTAGATGTTTCATTACTTCTGGTAACTTGAATTGTTAAATTTTGTAGTGTTACTGTTAAAGAAGATAAGAAACTTTTGACGGTAAAATATTCAAATGCTTACGATGAACGTGCTTTCACATTAAAGGTGTTTAAATCTTCTCATTTTGCATAATTTATCTTTACGATGTCATGTCTTTTTCGTTAAGATGTTATAATTGATATTATGCTAAATTGTATTCCCACACAAATTGTTTATACAACCTATTATCATGGTTTATTTGTCAATTTTTCCCTCAAGACTACGGTTCTCTATCAACATAATATATATTTCATTGGTTCAACACATGTGTATATATATATATATATATCACATAATAGAAAACATTAACTTTTTATCGCTAAAAATATTATTTCATGTGTTGTTGTAGGCTGAAACCATAGAGGATTTATACGAGTGGAAAACGGCTCTTGAAAAAGCTTTTGCACAAGCACCAAGTGTTGCCAACGCAAAAGAGAAAAATGGTATCTTTACAAAAATAAAATAACGATTCAATTGATATTCATTTTGACCGGTATGTTTACATATGACATTTGACTTCAAAGTTTGGACCTAATTGTGCATACACTACAAATGTTTGTTCATCGTTGATATACATTACTTTTCTAATTTTGTTTTCATAGACATTACTTTTCCATTTGTATAATGCCACTAGAGAGTGGTAAATATGTTTCATATGATTGATTGTCTCTTCCATACATGAGATAACCCTATTTTTTTATTTGCTAATTTAGAGTCACGACATGTGCAGAATACATTTGTTTTAAACTTTGATGATAATATGTTATTATACTTGTATTTAATGCTTTAAAAGTTAATAACTCTACTTTTCATTTATAATGATTTCTTCAGTGAAGGATAATGAACCAGCCAAATCAACTGTAATTGCTTCGCCAATTTTACTTGATTCAGAGAATGATGATGAAACTCCATCATTTATGAAAGACTTTGGTTAGCTTTCTTACATATCCATCGATATAAATTACAATTTTTTTTTGCTACACGAGAAAAAGAGAAAAGAAAGGAAAAAAAAGAAGAAGAAAACTAAGTCTTTAAAAAAGAAGAAGGAAAAAAAGATTAAATATTTAAATTATTAAAATAATGATATTTTAAGGTCTTATCAAATTCTAATTACTCGATTTTAATCCTCAAAGTTTACCCTCTTTTTGTATATGATAGTCCCCCATAAAGAATTTGTCTAAAAATTATTGTTATGGCATTTAAAAATAAAATG
This sequence comes from Medicago arabica, assembly GCA_946800305.1. Classification (NCBI taxonomy): domain Eukaryota; kingdom Viridiplantae; phylum Streptophyta; class Magnoliopsida; order Fabales; family Fabaceae; genus Medicago; species Medicago arabica. The sequence goes on from OX326967.1 coordinate 55,496,690, forward strand.
TTATTTAAAATCGAAGGTGTTGATGTTGTGAGTAAGAGAGAATCTCCTCTGTCTCTTCACTATAGGTTGTTTGCAGGGACACGTGTTCCAGACATTGTCGTGACATCTGGACAGGGAGATGGTAGCTCTACCTCTAAGGAATGAATACTTGCTGAGCTTAAGGAAATGTCCAAGACTTTGGAGGAAACCATTAAGTCAGCACTGAAAGAAAGATTAGTGTGGATAATTTGATCCACGCCTTGTCAGCATAAAAAGAAGATGAAGACATGGGTGAAGGCAATGAGGATGCTGATGGTAATGATGCTGCAGGGAATTCCAATGCATATGGTAGAAATGATGAGGAAACAAATGGCAGTAAAGACATTTGATATGCCCTGTTTTTCGTATTTTTTCTTTTGCTTCTGTATTTTTTCCCTTTTGTGGGTCATGCCCTGGATTTGTGCGCACCTTAAGTGCATATGTTATGTTACCTTATACTCCTATGTTCTACTACTTTTGTTCTTTTTCTGCTTCTGAATGTATGATAGTTTTTGTCAAAAATTTTGGCTAAAAAGGGGGAGTATATATTGATATGATTTTGGCAGTTTCTATTTTATGTCTTATGCCTATTAAGGGGGAGTTGTTTCCATGTTTGATCTGTTGCTGATAGAGAGTATTATTTTTTTACTAGACTGATGATGCCTTGTTAGTAAAATGGTAGTTTATGTGCTTGATGTATGGATGCATGTGGGTGTGTTGTGTTTCTGGTGTGCGGATGTCATACCAGATGTCTTGATATCATTTTGTGAGAATTTATTTTTATCTGATGTGTTTCTTTGTTGGTGTTTATCTTGTGAGAGTTTATTTCTCTCTGATTGTGGGAGTTTATATCTCCCTGGGTTGCTATTGTGAGAGTTTATTTCTCTCAGATGTTGTTTGTATATGTGAGGTATGTTTATTTCTCCCAACATGTCCATTGTGCGTTAGTTTTGAAGATGTTTCTTTTGAAATTAATGTTGAAGTTTTCTTTTATTACTTTCTTTCAAGATGAGTTATTGTGTTAAAACAAAAGAAGGTATGATTGTATCCCTCCTGTTCTTTTTATCTGTGCAAATTTTTTGGTTATTCAAGATGTGCTTTCCAAATGTTGTTTTAGCCAAAACTTGCCAAAGGGGAGATTGCTAGGTTTGTAGACTATTGTTGGCCGCATTTTGTTAAAACAAGTGTTCTAGCAAGATGTTGAACAAGATGTCTTGACATGTTGGTACGACATCGTAACATACCTTGTTTCTCTTTCTTGAAGATTTATTTTAAACGTGAGATCTCAGAAGATTCTATGAATATTTGATTCACGTGGAGTGTTGACCAAGAAGTATGTGTTTTCTAAAAGCAGTGATAGGTGGTTTAACTTTGTCGTGTTTCTTAATTGTGATGTTATAACATTTAAGGAAACAATATATATGCTTCCAGAATACTGTGCTGAAGGCCGTATTGGATCAGCTGTGTGTTTAACCCGAGTTGGTCATCAAGTCCATGCTATATTCAGGCTATATATTGGAAGACTCAAAACCTAAAGAACTACTGAAGCCGTCATTTGCAAAAGAGTCATTTAAGATTTTAGTATGTCCATTGTTGTTTGTGAGCCACTCCCGTGTCACTTTGATGCCTGATTTGGACATGTTGTTGAGTTGTAAGTTGTAAATCACTTGAAAGCTTTTAAGCAAGAGTGAATTCTATTTCTCAAAGTGTGTCTCCATTTTCATTGTATTTGTCCTTATCACGGGTAGAGTGATTGCGAGGAAGTGAGAGGAAAGTCTCTTATCCAGGAGTGTCTTAGATAGAAATTGCACGGGTAGTGATTAGCCGCGGAGCTAGTAGACTGAAGATAGTTTATGCAGGCTTCAAACTAATATTATTATAGTGGATTTCCTTTCAGCCTTGGCATCCTCCATACGTAGGTGACGTTGCACGGAACTGGGTTAACAAATAACCTGTGCCTTTTACTTTCAGCTTTTATCTACTGTTAGTTATTTGTTATTTGTGTTGTCACGATGTCTTGACATCGTGCTTAACTTCTTTTACTGCGTGCCAAAATTTCAACAATAATTAAGGTTTGCTTGTTGAATGTTAAGTACATATTGCATCTTCACCTATCTTCTTTCACCTTGTTATAACTCCATATGTGGACCCTCTAATGATTGTGCAGAGTTTTGATATGTGTTGTGTGTGACCTTTGTTTGTGAAATCATCAAACCAGATGTTGTCCAACAGAGGAAGAAGTTAATTTTATCAACCAATATGGTCAGAGGCAAAGGAAGAATCAATATGACACTGCAACTACTATCAAAGGGATATTAACTCAAATTTTCAAAAAACCTCGGTACCCTTACCAACAGTATCAACTAAACCCTAAAGATGTCCGACTAATAAAACTAGAAGACATGATCAATTAGTTTATGCAAGCCTCCACAAATAACCAAAAGAACACAGATATGTCCATCGTGAACATGGAGGTACAATTAGGACAACTTCCAAAAAGGTACATTAACAACAAATACATAAAAAAATCGAAAGAGCAGTGTAACGTTGTAGCAGATGAGAATGGTAAATAGAAAGTGATGAGGATTAATACAATAATGAGTTGGAGACTTGTGTAATTTCATGTTCGATGACGACTTCGAGGATGAAGATCTTGTTAATAATATTGAAGAAAGTTCTCATATGCTGATTGTAAGAAAATGTGAAGTGGGTAAGAAGGAAATCGATGAAAAGAATAAATTGAGCAGTGTGATGCATCCCACGACGAATGAGTTGTCCTAGCTACAAGCTCAACAAATTTTCAAATAAAGGAAACAATTGGAAGCAAAAAAAGGAATAAATGAGGAAGATAGCAAGAGGAAAAAAGAAGAAAAGAAGGATATTGTGGTCATGCTATCATAATGTCTGAAGTAAAGCAAAATTTAAGCATTGAATCGAGAAAAACAACATCGCCCAACACTGTGGGTTACATAAAGTTACCCAAAAAAATTGACAAACCTTGGGTCAAGTGTTAATGTATTTTCCCTGCAGGCAATCAAGATTGATTCGTTGTTGTAGTTAGATCCAAGCAAGACCGAGGTGCAGTTCACCGACGGATCCTATGAAAAAATCATGACAAACTGTAGAATATTCATATCCAAGTAGGTAAATAAAACTTATTGGTTATGGACATGAATGGTGGAAACTCGTTTCATCAAAACAATCATAATCTCAAAGAGTAAGCCAACCTGACACTGAGTTAATGACACCAAACAAATGCCGGTTGGCAGGCAACCCAAACTTTTTTATTTTTATTATTTATCTAAGTTATTCAAGTTTTATTTAAAATTTTATGCAAGCTTGGAGTGTAACAAGGCAATTTTGATTGAAATTTGCAAAGTTGAAATGAAGACACATTTTTTTACACATTTATGGATTCTTCAATATGTCTCAATCACTTGCTCTCTAGTCAAATTAACTAATAAAGTAAGGGGTCATGCTCCTTGACTTCATTTAGTCTGAAAAAGCACTGTATATTCACCGAACAAATTGTTAACCCCTTAAGTTGATTTTGAAACAAATGTACTCTATTACATTTTCTGTAGTTCGTGGCCAGTCTATTTTTCACCCGGAGGATAAGGGTATGGAATGCAAATATAAAATGAAGGCATCAACAACGAAAGCTCGCCAAATTATACGAGTTTACCTTATACCTTCATTTTTTTTACCTTTGCTTTCCCATTAATTAAATTACATATACAATCTATGAAGTGGGCTCGTGCTATATCAAATACATACAAGCATGATTAGGTCTAAATTTTTCAAAATGCTTCATTTGAAATTGAATTTTGCGAGTACCATTGAGTGATAGCACAAAATACTTTTTTTTTCTTTATACTACATAAGTCTACACTGTACACTATTCATTTGCATGAACCTTGACATATTGAATGTGTATGAAAGCCTTGAAAAAGATCAAGGTTGTGTTTCTCTCTTGAACGAATACATGACCCTACTGCATGTAATTAATTATACTTTAATACTTTAATTGATCTTTATCTTAATGTTTTTGATTTTATATTTCTAATTATAATATGTTATAATTGTTTTTTTTCCTCTCTTCAGGTCTGGGCTATGAATCATTTCATAGGCATATCTCCATATAAGATGCATTTAGACCATACCCCAAACATGCCACACGTTTCTCGATTCGTTCTTGAGAGGGGCCATGCAACATACAAATTGATCCTTGATCGCATGGATGTGGTCGACGTAAAATCCAACCCTTATGACGATCATTGGGGGACCATGCCATTCGAGAAGATATGACGGTACTAGAGTTAGATTATGTGCGATTAAGGGGAGGGGTACCGCCACTTGCAAGATTGGTGAAGAGGCAATATGAACATGTGCATGACATTCCCAGACATCTATAACATGTGCCTGCTCTTGGTGTGGCCCAGGTAGCTCGGATTTTCCTAGTTTTTTTACTGCACGTCATACATGAGATTGGTAAGGGTCCATATGTGAGGGATACATGACATTATGCACCAGGATACATGGGCATGGTTCTATCAGGTATCTCACTTGAAGGTACTACCACCTATCGAGGGAGAGTCCCATAAGATGGCTAATGAAGAAGTAATCATTGACCATGAAAATGCTAGATATAGTCCTAATTCATTGTTGATCATCTGAAGTTGCATAAACATGGTGGATGAGGGTTTGCATGATGGTCAAACATACGAATACATGCATAACGTTCTATTGGATATTATGGTTGAGATGTTCCTAGCCACTACATATATGATTTACAGAAGAAGGAGGCAGTTGAGGCAGTCCAGAGCACTGAGCACCGTGACTGAGACCATTGTTTTTATCTGGTTTAGTTGTAAATGATGAATTTGTTTTTTATTTGGTTGCATTTGAATTTGGTTTAATGTCACTGATACCTAAACAATTTTTGAATGAATGTATTTGTTTTTCGATAGATTGTGTTTGATTCTATGAATGAATGATTGAATGAAGCAATGGCAAAAATAAAAAAATCAAGTTTTTGTCAAACAATATAGTTTAGCCTCTGTAATTGATAGGAGCGGCAGTTAACTGTTGTTGCAGGGATTTTTTGTGTGGTTCAAGTTTCACCGACAATTTCTGTTATCCAGGAAGCACGAAAACTTATATAAATTGACGATGTTTGATTCATTTGTTGTAAAACACAACAAAGAACAATGTAAGTTTGTCTATTAGATGAGTGAAAATCAAGTTAGCTGGAATTTATTACAACATGAGAAAAATTGAACATGTTCTAGGTTCAAGTTAATGTCACACTATCTGGCTTGAAGGATCAACTAAATCAAACTCATTGTCGACTCAATCATTGAGACACAATGACGGTGGGCAATGCTGAGTTGTCCATGGGCCGACTCAGATGGCAACCTTCAGCTAACCCGGACGAAACTTAGAAACAACGACGACATGAGAACCATGTTCTTAATATTTAGTCAGCACAATACCAAATGACCGATCGAGTTTGATGCGTCCTTGGTCAAATCTTTCGAACATGTTCAGAAAAGTTTAATTCGCCAATTTAAGGTCTCTAAAAACAAATAAAAAAACTTACAAAACTTAATAAACATGGACAGCAGGGTAGATTATAAAGAGTAAGGCACAAGACAGCTCAATCCCACACATGATTGTTTTTTTCTTTTTGGCTGTACACCACAACACACATGATTGTTGTCGTATACTCCCTCCGTCCCTTAATGTAAACTCCCTTTACATTTTTCACATTTCTTAAGAAAAGTTGTCAGTGTAATTAATGTGTCTGTTTTGTGTGTTAATATTACCAAATTATCCTTTGTTTGTATGTGTATTAAATTTGATTTTTCAAATTTCAAGATAAGTTAGTAGTATTAATTAAGGGTATGTTTAGGAAAAAAATAATAAATACATCTAGTAATTTGAAAAGGAGTTTACATTTAAGGACAAAAATAAAATCAAATAGGTGGTTACATATAAGGACGGAGGGAGTAATTGTTTTTTCCTTCTAATAAATACTATTTATCTAACACGAAAATTATTGGATCCTGTTCATTCAGTCGAGTATAAATATCAGCATCGTGACTCACACATTGACACAAACACTGAAAAAAACATAGACAAAAAAGAGAAAAGAGAGAAGAGAGAATCATGGGTGGTGCGATTCCAGAAAACCTAAACAGAGAACAGTATGTGTACCTAGCAAAACTCGCAGAACAAGCTGAACGCTACGAGGAGATGGTCTCCTTCATGCAGAAGCTTGTAGTGGGGTCCACACCATCATCAGAGCTCAGCGTCGAAGAGAGGAACCTCATATCCGTCGCTTACAAGAACGTGATTGGATCGCTACGTGCTGCGTGGAGAATTGTTTCATCGATTGAACAGAAGGAAGAAGGTAGAAAGAATGAAGATCATGTTGTGCTTGTGAAGGATTACAGATCCAAAGTTGAATCAGAGTTGACGAATGTTTGTGGTAGTATTCTGGAGTTGCTAGATTCGAATCTTATACCTTCTGCTTCTTCGAGTGAAAGTAAGGTTTTTTATTATAAGATGAAAGGTGATTATCATAGGTATTTGGCTGAGTTTAAGATTGGTGATGAGAAAAAATCTGCTGCTGAGGATACTATGTTGTCTTACAAAGCTGCACAGGTTTTTTTTTTTTTTTTTTGCATAATTTTGTTTTATTTTGTGTTTGAACTTTGAATGATTGATTAATTGTTGTGTTTTGTGTTTAAGGATATTGCTGCTGCGGATCTTCCATCAACTCATCCTATCAGATTGGGTCTGGCTCTCAATTTCTCTGTTTTCTATTATGAAATTCTCAATCAATCTGACAAAGCTTGTGACATGGCCAAACAGGTTTGTGTTAATCTGATATTGGTTTTTGTTTGTTTGGTTTAAAATAATTTGTTATGTCTATGTGTTATGCAGTTGAGCTATGAATGTTATACTGTTATCTGTAATGTTATAGTTTTTCGGATTTATGAAATTATACTGATACCTATATGCTTCCTTTAATTTGTGATTTATTTAATACATTGAAAATTTTAGGTCAACTTGATTTGAAGTTTTCTGACTTTGTTTGGTCAAGCAATTTTAAGCCACAAAGATTCTGTTGTGTTAAAAAATTCAACACTTTTTTTAACATCATTGTGGTTATTATAATCTAATTGGTTGCATTCTCACCACTAACAACGTGCAATACATGTTTGGACTAGATTTGACTGGTTAGAAATTTGTTTGACTTTGGTGTTTGTGTCTATGTATCTTATGAAAGTATGCGTGAAATTTTTGTGTTTATCTCTCTGCTGTAGTAGTCTGTTTTCCCTAGATATGGTGTGAAGTTCCTGACAACTCATGTTTACTTCCCTTCTTGTCAAAATCTTTCATAGTTATTGGAGTCGGTCTGTCATAGCAATTGAATGAAGATCTGACAATTCCAATTCTGAGTTTTTTCTAAAAACTTATTTACCGAGCTTACAATATAAATCATATGATGTTTATCCAATGATTTTGATTTACACGGTGTGTTGGTGTTGAATGCATAATTCTAACTGCAGAAAATTTGGATCCGTAAAATAGATATAGGTTCTTTCTTTTACATGGCTGTTGTAACAGACCTGGATGAACAATGAACCCATAATAGTCTAACTGCCAATATATGGATATTGGTAGTTTCATGGTTAAGTTATAATTTTTTCAAAAAAAGGTCTGTGTTTGGTGAGAGTTATGCTGCATTGAATAAATCTATATTGGTTTTAAAAGTTTGCTCATGAAGCTGTGGTATTGTTTTACTTGAATGAGTGAATTTAACTCAATGGGGAAATTGCACATGGAAGGAACATAACAAACATACTTTCTCAAGAATTCTCTCTTTTTTTCTTTGGTGAGGAAATATTGTTATTCATTTGCAAGGAACTTAACAAACACACTTTCTCAAGAATTCTCTCTCTTTCTCGAACTTAACAAACATGCTTTCTCAAGAATTCTCTCTCTTTTCTCTTTGGAAATGAAATATTATTATTATAGACAATTTCTCTTTGGAAATGAACTTAACAAATTGTTTACCATACTGGTTGTGTTATTAAGTTTAACCCAATATTGATTTGTCTTCCCCCAAAAATTGTCTATTAGCTACATAGTTATTCCTTCTGCGTTTCTCTTTTTTTTCTTTCTAATATACTGAACTGAAACAATTTTCTTTCCCTTTTGGATAGGCTTTTGAGGAAGCAATTGCTGAACTGGACACATTGGGAGAAGAATCTTACAAAGACAGCACACTTATAATGCAACTTTTGAGAGACAACCTCACCCTTTGGACTTCTGATGTCCAGGTAAAATGTTTTTAACATAGAAGCCACCCTTTCCAGAACATTTTTCTGTCAAAGCATTTTGATTAAGAATCATTGGTCTCTCTTCCTAACATTGATCCAAATTGATCATAATCTGAGTTAAGCTATATTTGGCCTCTGCAGGACCAGCTAGACGAGCCTTGATATCCCTTATAGGTTGATGGGTTGTATTCTTCCTCTGAAGGAGGTGGGCTATGAATGTCATTTGTGCTTCGATTAAGAATCACACCCTAATTTATAAATTGATTGGCAATCTGTGATATAGTGTCGTATGGACCAGACTTTTTTATGTTTGTTTTTTATGTCTCATGATTTGGATATATTGTCTGAATGGGAGATCCAATTAAATTATATCTGGTGGTGCAATCTTCTTTTTTCTATCGGTTTTCTTGCAATTTTAGAGAGTACAACATCAAAGGTTAATCCTCATACTTGGTAAAATATAATTTCTTGAAAAATATGTTGTCGTCGGAAAACATGAGTCAACTTTGAGGGAGGTACATCTACTATCGTGGGTGGCCTATGCGGCGGTGAGACTGATTTGGGGGAAGGTGTCTTCAAATGATACATCAAGGCTAAAATCAGTCTCAATATACTCGTCGAGGTAGCTCTGTCATGTTTCCACTATAAAATGTGCATTCCACCCAACGGCCATAGCGGGCTTTGCCCATCAGACTCGTGTAAGAGTTGACAGGCTTGAACTGTGTCAATGTATGCGTTAGTTGATATATTTGGGGACTTTAGGACCAAACTAGTTTCATTTCTTTTTGTAATTGATGTTGATCTGTCGGTTGGACTGTGGAGTGGGGATTGGGTATTTGCCTTCTGGTGTTTGTTATTTTCATTTAATATAACAGGTAATAGGGAATGAGGGTACCTTTGATTAGGGTAGATGCCTTTTATATTGTTAAATAGAATCTATAGTGACCATTATGTTTTAGTCCTTGCATAAGGTAGCCTCCACCTCGCACAATTAAACCATTACGCTACAAATAGAACATAGAATGTGTTTCCAGAAATGTCACTTCTCAATTTCTCAATCAGACTACATATAGGGTCACAACTAGAAAGTAGCCACAACTAGAATACAAAACAAGTGGTCCTGTTTTAAAGGATTGATCAGTCGCCATTCAAGGAGGTGGTCCTCTAAGGAGTGTGGTTATTATTCTCATAGAGGAATTATTATTCATAATAACTATGATGGCCAATATATCATTTGTCGTACATGATGATGTTGATGGATGTTTTGTTTGCAAACATAAAATATCAACTATGTGCTAATAGTAAACAAACATTATTTTGAAAAATTCCAAATAAGTACGCTTGATGTTGTGACCGTTTGTAGCGATGTTCAATGTCTTCTCCACCAATCATATTTTGTTTCTACTGATTGAAGAAGATAGTTGATTTTTTTTTTTCTGACCCTCTCACCAAAAAAAATGATATGTCCGCCTCTAGTTTAAAATTATTGATACAAATGTCCTTGTTCATCATTTGATTTGGCGAACATAATCTTTTTTTTTTCAACTTTTTCTGCATTTGCCTTAACTATTTATGGGTTTTTAGTAAATATGCTAAAATACTTGGGAAATTTTTAAACCTTGGCTGAAATAGAGGATGCCACTAAAAAAATTTGCAACAAAAGTCTGCAATTGGTGCTTATTGTTTTAATTTTTTCGTGTTACTGTATTTATTGAGGGGCTTTTATTTGCAAAGCTGTCCCTCTGATTGCAATATGTTCCTGCTTGCAAAGACTTATTAAGAAAACGATGAAACATATAAAAAAGTTTTAAGAATTATTTCCTGGACACTTAGTTATGAAAACTATTTGTAAAGAAAAGCTAATTAGGAACGCGAATACATATTTATTCCAAAATTTGGATTTCACGACAATGGAGAATTGTATTCGGAAAATTTAATTGCAAAAACTTTAAATTTTAGATATAGTAGATACCTAACAAAAGATAAAATGAGCTTGAAAACTACAACCGCAAACAAAGGGCAAATAAACGGAAGAAGATTAACGGGTAAAAGAACTTGGTATCTAACGGTGAAAATTGCTTTTATGAGATCAAGAATGTTTTAATAACACATGGAAAAATTCTAAAATTGCTTTTTTGTTTACAATACACTTGTTTTAGCCACCAATTAGCATTTTTTAATTAATTAATAATGTTCTCTCTATTTTCTCTCATGAGCTCCCAACAACCTCTTCTTTTGTAGTTGGTGCAGCATCCCTTTTGTTAAAATCAACCTGAACATTAGAGAGGCCCTCACCTTCATAAGGAGTAAGAAGCCATGGCAAAAGGGGGAACCCTGTATCGCCAACTATATATTCCCTCAACACTGTTTCGTCCGGAAGTATTTTCTTACCTCCGTTTAACTTCTTCCCTTCTTCAGTAAGATTGAAAAACAACAAAGCTAAAATGTTAATTAGATAACAAAGTCATTTTACTTATTTTCTTTGATCAGTTCAAAACAACAAGCTCTTCACCTTCCAAAATTACAATCATCAAAAGGTAACAAACTCAATTCACACTAAACTGCTTTAATGGAAGCATGACAAGAACATGCCAAAAGGATCACCATCCAATTCAAACATTTCATCAAGATCAAGACCCATCATCATCTACATCAACATGTCCAGAGCACTTTAGATGCATTCATGAAGATTTGGAACCATGGAAGAGTACAGGAATCACAAGGGAAATGGTGGAAAATGGAAAAAATATTTCACAGCTTAGAATTGTGATTAAAAAAGGAAAAGCTTATGTTGAAACTTATGAAGATTCATTTCCAACAAGGGATTTGTTCACTGTATGGAGAATAGTACAACTTTTAAACTGAAAAATGTGTCCAGCGGTAGTTAACTGTTGTCGGGTCCTGATTGGGGGGTGGGGGGGGGGGGGGGGGGTTATATGGGAATAACTATAAGAATAAAAGTGGAGTGCTAAAAGCAAACCCCGGGGATGGATTGTTCAGGAAACACAAAAACCAGTTGTAGAAGTTGGTCTGCTGTTAAGTGTTAATACAACTAGAGAAAAAACCTCTCAAATTGGTCATGTCATGGGGTTGGGAGAGAACCCCAAGCCTCCACGCAACTTACAAGGAGTCCCATGCATCAATAGCAATAACTGGAGCAAGGCGTCCTCATATGTAACACCGGTTCTTCTTCTTTCAACGACATACTGGTTGTCGGTGCTGGGTATTGGGTTCGAGACTATCAACGAGTTTATTTTTTTTGCCACAAGATCATTCCTGGGCTTCAAACTGGATGCACACAAATGAAGGTGTGAAGCTGTATCTCTCTTACAAGATATTCATTGGATGCTTCCCTAGAGGTGAAGAGAAAGTTTGTGTCTGAGGCTAGAGTGTTAACAAGTTGTTCATGCAATTCATAGCAACACTGAACTTTACTATAGGTTAATTATTGATTCTTGTAAGAAGTTTTTTGAAAAATAATCTTAGTCAATTTGTGGTTTACGTTTGGAGACAAGAGAACAAGGTCGCTTACACTCTTGCAACAATGTCTATCTCTTTCGCTAGGGCCTAGTCCCCATATGTTTAAACAAATGACTATAATGTTGGATCAGCTACTTAATAAAATGAATTGATTTTGTTTTGATTCAAAAAAATAACGCACAAATACACAAACTAGCCTACAAAAAAAAAGGCCATTGTGCATAAAATCACAGTGAAAATGTCCGACTCACATCAAATCATATTCATCCCATTGCAACCATTAACAGCAATACAACATTGATACTCATCTTCTTCATACTATTTAGACACCATTGAGTAGTTATATTACATTCTAGGTTTATTTGACACACAAAGGCAGAAGAACTCGAGTCTTGAACCCCCCACCATCAGGCTATAAACTTGACAGTCACTCCCTTGTGCTCTCTTTTAACCATTCTAAATACTGGAGATTGCCCCCAGTGATGGGTAAAGAGATCACCTCTGGCACACTGAAAAGGATAAAAGGAAGTGGTAAGAACCATGTGAATGTCCTAATGTCCATAATTACACCTCAATTCATTTCAATATGGATTCAGTGCCTAAGTTCTTGAGTCTTAGCAGATATATAGTTTAAACTAAGTTTTCCATTATTCAAGCTTTTCATCAGGATCAAATGAAAAATGCAACTCAGACAACATTACGCATGCAAGATTATTTTCTAGATGTATATCAGCCTTACTCATATTCATGATTTGCTTTGACATGGTCTGTCAGTGCTTCCAAAAGGGATTGCCTGGTCTTGATTATAAGAAGTTCCTCAGAATCGGTTTGGATCTGTCAATTTGCAACACAAAGCTGGCAAAGTCAAGCTACAACAATACTTTCAATTTTAAAACAACTCCAAAAGAACATTAATTCGCACTAGAAAGTAACAACTTTTATTGTTAGGACAGTGGCGTTTTTAAACAGAAGTTTTAATTCATATCAGTAACTTAGGTCCAAATAGCATTCTTCACCAACAGGAATATTGTACGCCATACCTTTCCCTCCCACTGATACACTGATTCTATACCTGCACAATACAAAATACACATGACTTTTAAAAGTCAGACATGGGATGCAAGAACTATATAATTAACTTGGTTAGAAAACAAATTAAATGAAGATCATATCAAACTCAATCCATTTCACCCTACCAGAACAATGGCCATTTGCATAGGCGCTTGAGATGGTGACGCAATAAGTTAAAAAGAAACTCAAAAGTGAAGATAGATGTCAATGAGTGGAGTTCTAATAGGGACTTGGGTATTATGGGGAGTCCAAGCCCGACATCGAGTAGTATGGGATGCTCAGTGAGGGTTCCGCAAGGGCATGAATACTTACCAATTGGTATAAGATATGGTTGTTGGTGGCTCAGAAAGGGCTGCCTATGGAGGGTGATGGGAAAGGCCGAATAAAGCGTTGTAGATTGTCAACCGCCAGGATATCGGATCTTAGGGGGGTAGTGCTATAATAGGGTCTTGGATATCATGGGGTGTCCAACTCCCACATTGAGTAGTGGGATGCTCGATAGTCGATGGAGTATTTAAATGGCTTGGTTCCCCCCCCCCCCCCCAAGCACTTGAATACTTACTTATAAAGTCATTCAAGATTAAGTTAATAACATGCTCGTGTGTGGCCAAAGCCACGGCAAAGGATGCAAAAAATCAGTTCTGACAATGCCTCGAGGGAAATCTGTTTTAGCTTACGATTTAGCAATTATATGCTAAGAAATGGTAAAGGGGGCCCAGTGCACAAGACGCATCAAGAAATGGTAAATTTGTCTTGAGAGTAAACGCCCAGGCAAGTAGGATGGTTGTTTTCAAGATTCTTTTGAGCCCATGACTTCCAAGTCACACGGCAGCAATCTTACCATTCTCCCAAAACTCTCCCTCATATGCTCAGAAATGGTAATTTAAGAAGGAAAAAAACAACATGTTCAATTTGAGCAGCCAATTTAAATTAATAGAATCATATTCAACTCTAGTGAATCAAGTAAACAAAGTTCAACAAAAATTCAAAAAAGAAAGGTCAAAATTTGCCAACATGTTCATAATACAGATAGATCATAGATGCAAGAAAGGTAACCCCCACCCTGTCTTACAAAGCAAAAATAACCCCCTTCCTAACCCAAGATAGATGTTCACATTGATACATTCAATGACAATGCAAATATAATCTTAATTGTAGTTCATCCTCCTTTTGGTAATCATGAGGAATGGAAAAGAACAAACAAAGAAACAAATTCTCCGGAAACTAAACACGCCAAAGTAAGCATGGTAGAGGCTGGCTAACAAAGAGAAAGATAAATTTGAGATAAAGATTGATTATTTGGAATTAATGGAATGAGAAACGTTGATTACAACTAGTGTATAATACACTTTACATAGTGATCATAACTAAGCTTAATTAATTTGCAACTAATCCTAACCAACTTGCAACTACATGTGATATAACAAACATCATTGAAATTCGAGTAAATAGGGTGAATAAAACAAAGGGAGTAAGAAATTGTTACTTACCTGGTACCCTATTGACACAAGCTGCAAGTTTCTCTGTGACAATGCTTTCAGCCAATTTCTTACCTACAAAACCAATAACATGCATCAAATCAAACAAAAAATCACAACATTAAAATTAATTAAATACATAAACTAAGAAGATATTAAAACAATCACGCGACCTGCTTCTTTGTTGGGAACAGTTACATATACAACAATGCTTGGAACAGTGGTGTTATTGGTATTCCCTTCCATTCTAATGCTCTGTGTTGAAAACCTGGTACCCAATTTGGATCTGAAACAAAACAACAGATGCAATTCAACAAAACATATAGAAAGAAAGAAATCAATAGAATTTGAGATTGAACGCACGCACTCACCCTGTTTTGAGGGCAGAGGAATACAAGGGTGTGTAGAAATTGGTGAGTCCTAAAGTGAGCATGCAAAACGCGCCTACAATGGGTAAACGACGTCGTAGTGGGGAGAGCGAGGAGAAGATTCTGGAAGTGGAGGAGTAGAGTGTTGAAGTGGAAGAAGCCATTTTGGTTGAGAACAACTTTTTTATTATAAGCTGTTACGCCTCTCTATTAACTCTCATTCTGCTCCTTTGCTTGATTCGTTTCTTTTGATCTTGCGAGTGGATCCTGTGCTCCAGCTCCACATAGGACACTCCCTGCACCTCTACAGCCTTTGCTTGCGTTGTGACACCCGAATAGGATGACAAAGTGGACCGACTCAATTTAAATTTAAACCTACATCACTTTTAATCCGTCAAAAATTCAATAGGACAGAACAATTTAGCTTGTTAAGTTTAAAATGTCATCTCACATGTTACAAGCCAATCCGTCAACAAGTTTTTTTTTTTTTATTTACATTAATCATAAAAGTTCATACTTTGTTCATTATATTATCCAAATAATATATTTAATTATTCATTCAAAAACTAACTAGGACATGACAATTTAGGTTGTCGAATTTAAAATGTAATCATACATCTTGGCATATTAGCGAGCTAACTCGTCAAACAATTTTATATTAGTTTTTTATTCACATTAGTGCAAGCCATGTGGTTTTTCTGAGTGAGGGGAGAAATTGAAAGAGAAAAAAAAGACGAGGATGAGATAGAGGAAAATGACGAGAGAGAGAGATAGAAACATAAAAGACAGCATGGAAGGCAACAAATGATAACTGCAATAGAGGATTTAGATCTGGACGAGACTTGTAGTAAGAATAAATGTCACATTTGGAGTTACTTCATTTTGTTCGTCTCATCCATTTTCTGCGATAGATATAGATGACAACTCCTTTTTTTTTTAAAAAACTTGTTCTTTTTCATTGCACTTGGTATCACTTAGCATCCTATTCATTTTGGAAATAAAAGAAGATAGACGTCCAGAAAACGAATAAAAGCACTAGAGTTACACGAATGTTTCCAGGCATGCTAGCCCCAAAAATATCGTCAAAAATGAGACTAGAGACCTCACTAGATCTAGAAGGTGACTCTATAACATGAATGTTCAAAGATTCTAGGAAAAAGGTAAGATTAGCTAGCTAATCAACACTCTCATTTCCTTCTTACCATGTATGATTGAAATACACCTGTCAATTCAACTTTAAGAGCTTTTGAATACGACGCACCGTGGTGGGCGGATTGCCATTGATCTTGACTTTCCCTATGATCATGTCAACCAGAGTTTTTGATTCGTTTTCCACTTAAGATGGTGGAAAATTTGTCTCCAGAAACATTGCATTCTCAAGTACACTCCACACATTTAAGCACAAAGTGCGTCGCATTTTTCAATTTTGCTAGAGTACTCTTTAAGCCATTTACCATATGAGCTTCGAAATAGACCACCACAACCAACTAGACCCAAATAGTCATTGTACTACCATATGATTGAAGTGCATCCTCTACTTTGCATATATTAATTGTGGTTGAACAAATTGCTTGTTTTGTATTTATTTTTGTACTCCCTTTGAATTGTAGCCTTACATGTATAATATTGTTTTTCCTTTACGTTGCTTCAGAACAAAATATGTTCAACAACAACCATTGTTGTCCGTGTTCCTTTTACAATGATTTCTCCCAGCCACACCATTTTTGTAATTGTTGCTGGTGTTGAAAAGAGAGTGTCCTTAACATTTCTCATATTGAGTTATATAATTGTTATGGGAACGTACTTGCTTTTTGATGCAAGCAAGGGCTGAATTGTGACATCCCATACGACTTTAAGTATTGCCGACTGACCCTGAAAACCAACATGAGTCTTTTCAGCATGTTTTGTCCTCACTGACACGCTTACCGGAAAACTTCCCGGTAGGTCACCCATCCAAGTCAAGCACGCTTAACTGTGGAGTTCTTATAGAATGAGCTATCAAAAAGACGATGGATCTTGTTGATATAGGTAGTACCAAACAATTCTTATAAGTCCTCATTCAACCATGTAGATCCATACCTACACGGCCTCATGATCCCTCTCATTCTAATGTGATTCGGCTTGTCTAGAAGCTG
Organism: Medicago arabica; assembly: GCA_946800305.1. NCBI lineage: Eukaryota > Viridiplantae > Streptophyta > Magnoliopsida > Fabales > Fabaceae > Medicago > Medicago arabica. The sequence goes on from OX326967.1 coordinate 55,513,594, forward strand.
TGGTGAGCCGCTCATTGTCATGCCTTGTGCATCGGCGACTGCACCCCGCCCTCATCAGCCGTGGGTGTTACATGAATGGTCTTCATCCCTTCAAATTTCAAATTTATGAGGGATGTACATTAGAAATAGATTGTGGCGGACCCAAACTTGTTCTTGACCATTTTTAGCGTTACCTTAGAGGTTTTGCCTTGCTAGTTGGGAAAAGGTGTTTTTCTTGCAGTGCACCCCGAACCCGCCAACAAAATTCAATTGTTGTCGAGGGCAAATATGGGTATCTAAATTCCAAATCCAACAAAAAATGTGGACGGATGTTGGTTTTCATGTGGTGTCGGGTGTGCAACCCTCCCTCACCCGGTTGCCATACCTAAAGTTGTTAATACTGCAAATAAATTGTTCGACATGCATAAATTAACAACACTTTTTTAAGAAGCTAATATGGCCCTCAAATTTGCATAAGATAGAAAATTAGCAACACACATGATCGAGAAATTCAAGCCCAACCATTATTAGAGTTCATTTGTCTCTTGGTTTGACTTAATGCAATTAAGTTTAATGATCGTTTTGAATTGATACGAAAACTCATGAGTAGAATTTGAGTATCTAGGTGGCTCATATGATTTTATCTTCACAATCTTATATATAAGCTGCATTGTTTTAAATCTTGCATTCACGTCGGTTTTTGAAGTTGGCATGTTTCCACACAGCGAATCATTTTACTTTATAGAGTGAATCATTTCACTCCTTCAAGTGAACCATTTCACCTGTTTTAAAAATGTATTTTTTTAAAGTGAATCAATTCACTCAGCAAATTGAATCTTTTCACTCTTAACAGTGAATCAATTCACTCAATTTTTTGTCTGCATATTTCTTACCTTTATTTTCTCAGCTGTTTCAAAAACCTATATAGGTGAAACATCTCATCATCTTCTAGAAACATGATTTTTTTTCTTCATAATCTCTTCTCTCAAACCCGTTTTCTTTTACCTTATACTCTTTGAAAACTCTTAGATATTGACTGCGAAATTGAGAAATTATGAGTGATTTGGATAGAAATTCATTGAGTCGTGACATTATGGGTTTTGCAATTGGGGGCAAGTGAAACCTAACGGAAATATTGCGATTCTCCACCTCCTATGGCAAATTGGGTTTTTTTCTTCATCTAAAATCACAAGATAAATTAACAATTTGTTAACAATCAAACGAAAATCAAATGTTGAGTGCTCTGGATCGAAGTATACCCAAAGAGATTTAGGGAGCAACTCATGTGAAGATCGAGGAGACTTTAAGATTGATTAACTTGTCGAATTGATTGCACAAGAGTGATTATCAAGGAGATTTAGATGTTTGAATTTTGGGTGTCAAGGTTCAAGGGGTGCACCAAGAATTGCTGAAAGATTGGGTTCGTGGAAGATATCTCAAGTCTTAAGGAACAATATTGGTTTAAACAATTTCACAAATTAAATAATTGGTATTCAAAATTCAACAAAACTACATTGAATCACATCTTTGGAAGAGGATTAGCCCACTAGTGAGGACGGTGTGAGCGAATCTTTATAAATTTTCTCATTGTTTTTCACCATGTCCTTTAGCTTTTTCAATTTTTGTTTTTATACTGATTCAATTGTGGTTTTTAAGGTGTTGGAGGTCCAAGGTTCAAGTTTTAGTAAAGAGAAAAAACTAACATACCAATTAACACACTAACATTTGTTACTAAAAAAAATTGTGAGTTTTGAAAAATTAAACTTAATTTTGATTGATTTGAAAGAAACTCACCTGAATGTTGATCAATAGCAATGAGAAGGGGTTTAGAGTTCATCATCTTAGTTACCCTATCGAATGTCAAAGTGCTTTTTCAAATAAGTGATTATCTGTTTTTAATTTATCATCAATATCTTTAAATTAAGTGATTCTCTCTATCATTTAATTTGATTGATTCCATTGATTTTCGCTTATTCAATATCTTGTGTTTTCTGTTGATCTTCATTAATAGTCAACTTTTCATTTGTGTTCGATTAAGCATAATATAAAAATAATCACTACGTTTCATTGCACCTACTTTGAAAAGTTCAAAAATATTTTTGGGTATCTATTAAACCCCAGGTACATTACGAAGTTCACTATTCAAATATAGGGCCATCAACACAAATTTAATAAGCCATCATTTTAGATCATAAAAATCAGGGTTAAATATGTTTTTAGTTCCTATAAATATACCAACTTTTCATTTTAGTCCTTCTAAAATTTTCCTTCAACTTTTAGTCCTTATAAATTTTTCAATCAATACTTTTGGTCTCTATTTTTAAGTTTATTTTAGCATTTTTTAATGAAATTGTGCAGATATACGTAGAATATTGTAAAAATCATTCCAAAAAAAAATTAGAATTTTTTAACAAAACATAAATTAAATATGAATTTTTAACCATAAAAAATATAAAAATTCATATTAAATTCATGTTTTGTTAAAAAATTCTAATTTTTTTGGGAGTGATTCTTGTAATATTATGGATTTTTCTGCAAAGTTTTATTCAAAAATATGAATTCTAGATATGAGTTTACTTTAAATGAGGGACCAAAAGTGAAGATGAAATAGGAAAATTTTAGAGGGACTAAAACGAAAAATTAGTATATTTATTGGGACCAAAAACATATTTAACCCTAAAAATTATTGTCTTTTCAATTTAGTCCCTGTACTATAAGGACTAAATTAAAGTATTATAAAATTCTTCAATTTAGTCCTTTCTATTAAGATAGTAATGACTAAATCAACATGTTTCAATGTACTTTAAGAACTAAATTGACATCTTTCGTATACAATACTTTGTGAACTATTTATTATTTTAATAAAATTTACGAATTAAATCAAAGAAATAGTGACAATTTAGAGATTATGTTAATGGTTTATTCCCGACAAATCTGTTTGCAAATGCATATCAATTATTTGTCAAAGCTCAATATATTTTTTTTGAAAGATTGTCAAAGCTTAATATTGTCACCTTATTATTAAAAAAAGGTTAATTAAGTTTTTGGTCTCTATAAATATCTGCAGTTTCGTTTTTAGTCCCTATAAAATAAAATTGCACTTTTTAGTCCCTATGACATTTTCCTTTAGCATTTTAGGGACAAAAAATGCCGACTTAAAATTTTTACAGGGACTAAAAATGTTGATGAAATTTTTTATAGGGACTAAAAATGCTGACGAAAAATTTTACAAGGACTAAAAAGTGTGATTTTATTTTATAAGGACTAAAAACGAAACTGCAGATATTTATAGGGATAAAAATTTAATTAACCTTTAAAAAAAAACTCAACATTGTCTTTTATTTCAACTCAACATTGTCACCTTATTTTTTTTCCTGATCATTACTCCCTCATTTTATCTTTATTTATCTCTTTTTTATCACATCATCAATTTATCGTTATTTAACCATTTAGTAGGATTCTCTCAATTCATCAAAATAAATGAAAAATGCAATTTAGACAAATAGACACACAAAAATAGATAATGAATCCTAACTTAAAACTAACTCGTTCAATTCATTTATTAAAGAGTTAAACAAAAATATTCTAAGGTATAACTCCTTGGATTCACTTAACTCAAATAGCTACAACTCCTTGTTAAAATTACTAAACTAATTAATGATGTTAGGTCTGTTATGAACATTGAGTTTTATTATGATTGAAGAATAAAGTAAGTAAATATGTACATGTATTAAAGATAAAATTTCACCCAAAAAATCAAAAAGGAAAAATGCACCTTAAAAGATAAAATTTCCCTAGTTATTTCATATTGAGCTTTTACAAATTAACTATAATGGACAAGGAACCTGATCCTCAATACTGCAACTGAAAAGATAATTAAGTGCACACGTGCATGCTAAAATGCAGTTAGCTAGAGCAAACTAATTCAGTGCTCATGAACTGATGAACACAGAACACTGGAAAATATAATAAAGTCTCTATAATATAAAACTGAATGCATTCATTATTTGTTGATGAGTTTGTGTTTCAGAATAGAATTATACGTTAATGAGAAAAGGAAAGAACATGGAGTAATAACAAAAAGACAAGGAAAGGTGGATAGATAGCAGAATTAACGTGGTTCAGTCTTCATCAAAATCAGAAAAAGTCTGCATGTCTGTTCTGCAACACTGTGCAGCTACAGTATAATTAAACAGTGTACGAGTATGCCGCGTGAAATAACCACTCATACTTGCCCTTAATTATTACTGTTTTCTGATTATATCACCCTATTACTTTATCACTTTTCATTTCACACCTAACTAATTACCAGACATATACAGGAACAACCGGATTAATCATTGAAACGTTAAATAATGAATGAAGATATTTTCTTTCATTTTTTGGAGATTGAAAAAAGCATTTATACGAAGATATTAACTGAGTGTCTTAAGAACGAGGTACATACTAATCTTCACAGATAATGGAAATAAACAACTTGAACACAGCATCAAAAGAGACATAAAATAATGGAATTAATTAAAATTGAAATGACTATGTGATGCATGACTCAATTATGAGACCAAAAGAAAACGGTGTAGCTAGCTTTCCTTTTTGGACTATACTACATGAATTTCTTTGATTCATCATTAATGAGTAGTTATTGAATTTTATAGCGTACGCTCAAGTGTGACTAGAATCAAGATCATGGTTTGAGAGAAAGAGTTCCAATGGAGACATTAATAGCGGTGATGAGGAGAAAAAACAGGAAAAGATGACAAATGTGAATGATCACAAACAATATGTAACTTGAAATTAAAACATCTTTGTCTTTGCATGCCATGTACGTTGTTCAGTTCGAATTACTACTTTTGACTTTGTTGTCCGTGCTCATCTGCACACTTTTCTGCACATTATCGATGGATCGATGAATGAAAAATACTATCAATTTTCTTTGGTTTTCCTTTTCAAAAGAAAATAAAAATGTGAAGCACTTCGTATATCTTAATGACTAAATCTCATTTCCTTGATTATACTAGTAGTAGTTAAATTTCATCACATACGAAAATCAAATGAAGAAATTAAAATCAATTAAGAAAAGAGGAATGAAGTAAAGAGTAAGAACCCTAGCTAGCTAGATCTCCATTATAAATAAATAAATTTTACATTGCAAATCAAATTGTTCTTTTCTTCGATTAAATCATAAACTCATGTCCCACACTAGTCCTATTGACACTGAAATCCAGTAATTAATTAATGTTCTTAAAATTACTGAAAGAAAGAGAAAGAACAAAGTTAGGGTTTCTTACCAAGAGTGTGCTTGTTATTGTGCATCCAAACCTTAAGCACATGTCTCTTGATAAAATTCTCGGCACAGAATTGTTCAATTGCACCTTCATCTTCCTTCTGAATTCTCCACCCAATTTTCTCCGCAAATGCAAGCATCTTATCCTTTTGTTCCTGCGTGAATTTTGTTCTAAACCTTTTCTTAGTTCTACTTCCTCCTCCACTGCCACCACCACCACCACCGCTGCTGCTTGGATTTGACACGTTATCTTCTTCTCTACTGAATCCCCTACTCGATGCAGCAGGTGGAAGAGCTAACGGACGATGTTGCGATATCGGTGGAGTTACGGAGTGGTGGTGGAAACCAGGCGGAGGAGGTAACGCTGCACGGTGATAGTAAGGTGATAATTGATGGTGGTGGTGTTGAGGGTGATGAGACCGCTGAGGAGTGAATTCACCGTCGATTTCTTTGCGGTGGAAGTTCCGGTGACAGTTACAAGCAGCGCAAATTACAGCTTCAAGTGTTCCTTCTTCTCCGGCAGCTAAAAACTCGCAACATCCATCCACGGCGTGACCACCGATGCTGACGGCGTGATTTTTTTGACATTCTTTGTATCTGACTGTTCCTGAGGGCCCACTTTTTCCACCACCGCTTAAAGCGGTGGTTGCTCCTCCGTCTGCCGAACCGATTCCACCACCATTTTTGGACCTAACTCCTGAGTTTCCAAGCGAGTCGTAACATGCTACCGGCGTAACAGGGAACCCCATTTCTTCTTCTTCTTCTTCCTCCTCCTCCTCCTCTAGGTCTTCGTGTTCATCAAATTCCATTTTGCTTTCCACCTTTTAAACAAGAAATAATTAAATTAAATTAATAAAAATATATATATAAATAAATAAATTTCCTGTTTTATTTGGATTTGGTTTTTGGGTTACGTTAAACTAGTTTGCTTGCTTGAGAGATGAGGTAGGACTTTGAGAGAAGATCTACCATCAATGTCTCTGAGGGGTGAGGTGAGTCAATTGTTGAAATATAAAGTCATAATAAAGCATGATAAATTTGACCGATAGGAGGATAATAACAAGGTAAGATTGTGTCATAATAATTAGTAATATTACTATTTAATTTTGAAGAGATAATAATAGTATTAACATAATTTATTATTACAATTAATTAATTTGTTTGAACATGGCTTTGAAGTTTGAAGATAAGAGAAGGGAAGAGGATGTGGTCATCAATAACCTATCTTCTGCAAAAAAGAAAGAGATGTCAGTTTCACTCTGGAAAGCCTCTCAATGACTTGCCATTTACAATAACATTTCATATCTCATATTAACTTTTTACTTTAACTACCCCATCCTTGTACTTTATTTCCTTTTTTATCTTTTAACTTTAATGTGGTGATATTCGAATACAAGTTTATAACGCATAAACAACTCAATAATGCAATAATTGCATGGAACTTGTTCAACAAATTTACCTACCTCCTCTCTTGCATTTGTTACCGATGTGTATGTTTATGTTACTAAAAAAATAAACTTGTGAGGGAATTGGAGAACAAAGAAAATGGAATGGAATGGTGCTTAATTCAAGAAATATTAGCTGCAGAAATAGAAGAGGGAGGAACCATAAATTTCTAACACCGACTTGCTATTATTATCGGGAAAATTAATTTGTCGGCACTTATGGGAGCTGCTACGTGCCCTCTTATTCCGACATGATACGATGTCACACTCGTAACCATTTTTCTATTGGCAAAATGCTAATAATTAGGGGTGGCCAAACAGGTCAGTCTGCCCCCGTTAAGACCCACCCCGTTTAAAAGCCCAATCCGACTAAGCCCGTTTAAAATAAAATAGGATCAACCGATTTTAAATCTCATTATGTTTTGTTTAATGACGGAGATACGAGTTATCACGTCGGTCTGTCAAACAAAAAAACATTTCACTTTTAGAGAAAAAAAATTAATGCATTTTTTACAACTTAATTATCTTTAAAGAAGTTAAATTATTCCAACCAAATTGACACCGAGCAAAATTGAATCTCAAATTTTTAGGAGTAGCGCACTCCAAAGTCTCAAATCAATGCTACTAGACCAACCCAAATAGGTTACAACTTAATTGATACAAAAATACTATGTTGCTTTTATCTTAAAAAATATAAAAGAATGGACAACAAATAAATTTGTGGTAGTAACAAGATAGTAGTCAACAAATTATCAAAATCAACATCATATTTAATAGCAAAAAAAAAAAAAATCCGTCAACATAAAACAAATCCTAAAATAATCCAATAACCAACATAAATCTAAAAGGATAAAACAAGTCTGAAAAAAAGAGTTAAGCGGCCCGCCCTGTGGCCATCCTGTTTTTTTCAACGAGTTAAGTAAGATGATGAGCCAACTATAGGAAGCGAGTTTAAAGCTTTGACTCAACCCGCAAAAAATAGCGAGTTAAATGAGCCAATCTGTTTTGCCACACCTACCAACAATGTCATCTGACCCTAGTCAAGGAAAATAAATATAGTAAAAATATCTAATAAACACATGTAGTCAAACACTTAAATATGAAAATGCGCTTTCTAGGTCGGACTCGCAACGGTGACTTTAATTGATAGAGTAGATTACATAAAAAAACAAAAAACAAATTAACATATGTATTTAGGTTTTTTCTACATTACTCTTTGATGAATTGTGATTAATTTACTCATATCAAAGAAAAATCCATTTTTCATTTTTTTTCTTACAATCAAATATCATTTTCATCTTTACAACATCAAACTTCTTCATCTTCTTTATTCAACATGTGATCTCCATTTCTTCGTTCCATAATCGAATCCTACTTGTCATTAGGGTAAATTACTCTCAATTCATCAATGGATAATGTAGGCATCGCCATTTTTGTTTTTTCTTTTTACAATCAATTACCATTTTCATTTCAAGAACACCAAATTTCTTCATCTCCTTCATTAAACATGTGATATGAGTAATGTATGCCTCACAATGTCTTACTCGTAATAAATTATCAATGATTTTGTTACCCTCACTTAGGATCGGCCCAATCAAGTTGGAGACCATTTTCAAATATTTAAAATGGACCCCAAATGAAAAAACACTAATCTTTTCAAAAAGAGTCACCCTCTATTTAAATTGTAAATAATATAAAAAAATTGTCATTCTTGTAATTAACATTAAATACAACTTCAAACTGATATCATAATCAACATTCTATCTATTTATAAAGAGTCATCAATATCATATTGCTCCTTACATTCTCTGATCACTATTATAAGTAAAATATCTACATTTTAGATTCATTCAATTAATGAAGTCTGACCTAAACCTCACATAAGTCAGCCCCTTCTAATTAACATTACTCTTCTCTGTTTTGTTTATTAAATTCATCACCAATTAATATTTTATTACCTAGTAATTAGCCTTACTTCTACCATCTCCCGGTGTCATTTGATATGTAATGCTATGGAATTCAGCTCTTCTAAAGTACCAACTAATTTTATATTGTAAAATGGACAATATCAACGGTTAATTAACGAAAATCCTTAAAAAAAAACAGTTAATATAGATATATTATAACAAATTACGTGTGTTACATTAACAACTATGGATTTTATCTTGTTAAAAAAAACAACTATGGATTTTTTTTCACTTTGTGCATGCTTATGGGTGGTTTGTTTTAGCTTAAAAAAACAAATTTTGTGTCAAAACAATTTCTCTTGAAAGACTTTTAAAAAGTTTTGAAGCTATTTATGTTTGTTATTCTAAAATAAATCATTTTTAATTTGTTTTAACTAGTTCATGTGTTAACTCTTTGTTTTTGATTTGTTTTTTTTAGAAAAGCTAATATGCCTTTTATTTTAGAGTCAACAAATTATTTTTCTACATACTTTATATGGCTCCATGTTTCACAAAGAACCACGTTTAGGCTTTCTAAAATTCTTGCAATCACACATTCCCAGGAATATATAATAGGGTGTGACATCCAAAAAAACAAGGTACACAATCTCATTGTAAGAAATCTCCTCAAAACTCGTTGAAACTCACCGACTTGGATGTTGAAGTGTCTTTATGGTTACCGCACACGTCGGTGAAGAACACTTGTATTTACTTCAACTCACTTACCATTCAATGATATGAAAACAAATTAAGCCCTCTACTACTCTTTGAATTCCGTTAATATCAATATGGTATCATAAGCAATTTTTTTGCTTCCTTTGTTTGCAACACTGAAACCCTTTTCTTCCATTCTCTCGTGTTTTCCCTCATAAATTCCATTTCTTTCTACTTTTAGCTCTAGTTAGTTCACACCTTGCTTTGTAAAACAATTATGTTCTACTTCCATACACTTTTTAGCTCTTTCAGGTAGAGAAACTATCTTTCTATCTCTCTTTTTTTGTTTGTTATAAAGTGTTATTTACATTCCTTCTTTTAGTGTTAACTTGATTTCAGTTAGTTCACTTCACTCTTAAAAAATTCAGATTATTCTTTGTCCTATACTGATGACGCTTTTTTTCTTCAAAACAAGCATTAAGTGAAGGTGATTGGCAGGGGTAATATAAATCAGGGACTCTGTCTATACCAATAGGAATTAATCTGCTTTGTGTAATGTTTCCTTACCATATTCTAGTTGCATTGGTTCAAATGAAGAGTGTAGTTTAGTTGCATTATAGACTTGGTGCAAAATTTCAATCTCATTCCTGTCAAATTTGAACTATTCCAAAATTTTAAAAGTTACCTTTTATCTCATAAAAATCACATCAATTTCCTTTTGATTTGATGATTCACTGCGTGACATTAATTGGGCTCCTTTCTTTGCGGCTAATCATGATGCAAATAATTTTTTACTTACCATTGTGGATGATCCCTCAAGGTACCCATAGGTACATTTGATGCAAAATAAGTCTGAGGCACCATTGGTCTTACAAACCAAGTTTGTAAAGACTCGATTTAGTGAGTAAATCAAAATAATTAGGACAGATAATGCTGAAGAACTTGCAATATGAAGGAACAACCCATCAGTTTTCATGTCCCTACAAGCCTCAACAAAATTCAGTAGTAAAATGGAAATACCAACATCTCAATGTCGTTACAGGGTCCTTATTACAATGGTACAAGGAAAACTGATGATACTGAAGGGCTTCATTTCCATGGATTCAAATCTTCACCTCAATACCACTGAAGAGTAGACTCCTCTCTCCAATGTCACCATATGTATCGAAGATATGAAGGCTCATGTACCATTTCAAGACTAGATATCACATTTGTTGTGAACAAACTAAGTCAGTTCATCGCCTGTCAGTTGCAGCTTGCTGCAATGTCTTCAAGGTTCTCCAAGATAAGGGTTATTTTTCCCTGTCAACTCCTCTTTCAAGTTGAATGTTTTTGTTGATGCAAATCGGGGTTCTTGCCAAAATAATCTGAACACCCCCTACGTTAAAGTTAAATTTCACATTTTCATATATGAAGGATCCGAAGCATGTGGGTTTTTGGATTATAAAATCCGAAAGCAAAAAAAATAACCACTTTGAATTTTAGAATATGAACGCCTGTGCATACTTCGAACTTTTTTTTTGTGCTAAATAATCATGAGAAAAAATGTGAAATTTAATTTTGACATAAAGGATGGTCGGATTAATATAAAATCCGATGTACTTTGAAAAAACAATTAGCCATAGTTGAACCATGGCTAAAACGATATTTTCCACTTTGAAATTAAGAGGAAAACCTCATTTCACATTTAAAAAATCCGAAGGTAATTTTGAAATTTTGAAGGGCGCATGAGAAACATGGAGGGTGGGAAAAAAATTCTTAATTAGAAACTATTCAATTATGGTATTGAGCAAATCTTCTTAGATGAATTTTCTTGTCAAATAACTTTATGGCTAGATTCACATTTTAAAGTAAATAAATAAGGTGTTCGGAGTTCAAACTCAGACTCATACATATAACATGTAATATATTTATCAACCGAGTTAAACTCAATTATTATTGTTTGCTTTTTTTTACTTGTGTGTTAAAGGTGGAGTTTGTCTCTCGCACTCCACCCCAATTCACCACATAAAATTAGACAGACACTGCCCATGTTTTTTGCCCATATTGTAAATCTGGGCCTCCATCCTTGCTACCTCTCATACATATAAAATGATAAAGGTTTAAATGCATTTTTTGTCCTCCTATTTTTAAAAAATTGACGTTTTGGTCCTTCTTAATTTTGTGATTCACTTAAGATCTTAACTTCGATTGTCTCTGATGTCAATTTAATGGGTTAATTTAGCTTTGAAAAAATAACGTGTAATAAACGCTGCCATATCATATATGAACAGTCTACATCATAAAAATTGAGTAAAAATGAGACGAAGGACCAAACTTAAAAAAAAATAAAATAAAATTAGGTGGGACAAAAAAATTAGCTTTTAAAATGGAGGAACTAAAACTTTATTATTTTATTTTATTTTTGAAATAAGGGACTCAAATTACTTTAAGCCAAATAATAAAATTATTATTTTTTTCATTATAACTTTATGACATAAGAATTGTTAAAATATAATTGAATTATATTATATTACAATTACATTTTAGAGAATTTTAACTTTAATATATACCTAGATATTAAATAAACTAAATAACTATTAAAATTTTAAAACATATACTTTTTTTACTAACAGGGGAGGGTTCGAGTGTGGGTGTGTTGCAGGTATCAACACTTTATCCCCACCCAAATTTGAATACTAGAGAAAGCTCATAACCGAACGCGATTAAATCGGTGTTTTTCTGTCAGATTTGAAAGAGTTTGGACGGTAACCCTGAGTTATATGTACATGCCTAATATTGATAAAATATTCTAAATGTTAATAAATTTAATATGATATTAAAGTATATATCCGGGTCACCCATCAATTTACCCACAGATCAAGCCAAGAGTGTTGACTGTGGGTGTGAGGTGTATTAGCAAAAATCTAAACCCTACATTCAAAAGAGGTAAAGTATGGAAAATTGTTTATAAATAGTGATATCCTCACCTTCCACACCAAATTTATAGGATTAAGCTAGCCTTGTGAGTGTAATAGATCGGTATTTGGTTCGACTTTTGTGAGAAAATAAATCTAAACCAATTGAAAATAGTTAGTTTGATTTTGGTTAGTTTTTGCAAAACAGGGGGTGTGGGAAGGGTATCAACATCTCATCCACACCCAACTTTGAATATTAGAGAAAGCTTACAACTACACCAGGTCAAAATGATATTTCCTCAAAGTCGGTAGGGTTTTTACAGTATTAGTGAGTTTGTACTATATATATTAGCCTAATATGGATGAGTTATACTCGATAATAATAAGAGAAGTGTTATTAACAACCTCTTTTTAACTATCTCTCTAATATTCACTCTTCTATGAAATGAAATCGATGTGAATTCTACACTTTGAAAATATATATCACATACAGTGGTGGGATCCACATGGATTTTACCCTATTCAATAGTAAATGTTAAAAAAAAAGAGTGTTTCTAGCACTACACATGCAAACAAATCTAATGTGACATTAGTGTTTATCCATATAGGTTATAGACAAAATTATTCAAGCATCTAGTTCAATAACATTGGATGTGAGGGAGTGTATCAACAAAAATCTAAACCATGTACTAAATAGAGATAAAAGTAAAACAATTATAAAGTGTTAAACTAATCACATTCCTCTTCATATTCAATAAACACAACCCACCCCACACCAACATCAATCCACAATCTCATTTCTCTTTCATGACAATGAACCCCTTCAATATATTTTAAATCAACCTCACAAATATCAATCCCTTGAATCTTCTCTTAATCAAATCGCTCCTTTGAGATTTGAGGTTGATATGTTGACGTGTTAGTTTAATGAAAGTCTTTTTGTTTCAGCGGTTGAGTGATTTGGTCAAATCTTGTAATGATTTGCTTAGATGTAATAAACATGCTTCATATATTTATCTATTTTCCCAAATAAACAACCTTTTAATTATGACCTTTTTCCCTTCGTCCCTTTTAAAAATTTGGTTTCATTTTTGTTGTCAAGTAGCCTAATGGTTAGAGCACCACAATTTAATTATGGAGAAGTGGAGTGTCCGAAGTTCGAACCCGGCTCCTGCATATAATATGCAATATCTCTACTAACTGAGCTAAGCTCACGGAGATAATTTGATTCCCTTTTATTTTGCACATTTTCAACAAATGTGGAGGTTTGGTGGGTTGTGGTTGTGTGACAACAAGAATTTAATGGGTTTTGTGATGAAGATCAGAGTTTTAGGGATGCTATGCGTTTTTTCAATGAAAATATGTATTTTTTTAATCATTATTTTTACGTAAAAAGATAACAATGTTGGCATCTTATAACATAAAAGATCAAATTAAAAAAAAAAACTAAAAGGTGGAAGTGTTATTTGAAATTAAATTAAAGGATCAAACATGTAATTTTTTATATCAATTTATCCAAAATTTGTTTTGATACTTATCGACTATTGTCACTCGAAACTTGGATCATGCTACAAATTCCTTGCATAATACAGATGATTAAATTGTGACATGTATTTATGGACAAAGAGTGTTCTTTGTAATTCTCACTAATAATTCCTCGCATTCTTTTGACCACTTTTTCACAAGAGTGAAGAACTAGTGATGTCTATTTGTCAAAAAAGAAAGAAAAAAAAAAAAACTAGTGATATCTATTATGAAAAAAATAAAGATATTTTTTTAGGGAAAATATATTATTGCATAGAAATAGTTAATACAATAAATACTTTAAAATGGATTTTATATCTAAAACTAAAACGGAAGGAGTATAAGGTTAGATTGTTAGAATGGACGAGAAAGTGAATAATGTCCATATGCAAAATTCTGGCCTAGTTCCTTTCGGCTTCTTCTAAGAAGACAAGTATAGTTGAGTTTTCAAGCCACGACAAACTCTATGTAAAGACATGTACTAATAATAACTACTATAACGATCTCATAATGTATCTTTGTCGCTTTTCATAAGATTCATTCAAATTTCGTAAAATACATTTTATTAATAAACAACAAAAAATGCTTCTTCCATTTTTAGGAGATTGTGATTGACAGTGTAAAGAATGATACAGAAAAACAAAACCCCCCAAAAATCTAGCTCTCTATTTTGCAGGGGTTGACTGTTTAACACAGAAATCATCCAATGGTTATTCTGATTCCCAACCATGCTTATTAACAAAAGGTTTCTCTAACATCTTCTTTTCCAGTTTCTTATTATCTCTAATCACCAACTTCCACATTGCTATCATTGTCTCACCCTCACCCATATTAGGACTTTGCAATACTCCCATTGACTTTGACTTTTTCAACTTCATCACACCTGTTTTCTCTGTAACCATTTGAATCCCACTCATTCTACTGCAACTACTCACAAACCCAGAAGAAGATCCAACGGTTTTAGATCTCGTTACTTTCTTCGACGGTTTAGATCTCGCACCTTTCTTCAAAGGTTTATTTTCATACTCTACACTCGCCACGCTTGATACTTTACTCTTCCTTCTACTACTCCCACTCTTAGCAATCTTCACAACATTCTCACTCTTATTATCATCTTCATCATCATCATCCCAATCATAGTAATTATAATTACGATAATCATAATCATAATCATTATCATAATCTTCACATCTCATCAACGGTTGCGCGTTCTCTACACGCGTCACGCGCCGTCTCAAACTACACCAAATCGGCGACGAATGAAACCTCTTCCTCGCCAATTTTAAACACTCAACAACCTCCACCATCCCTGGCCGTTTCTCCGCCGTTGATCTAACACATCTCGCTGCAATCACCGCAATCTGCCGCAACATAACCAAATCCGACGGCGCGCCAATTCTCCGATCACAGATCCCGACGAAATCACCTCTTCTAATCAACGGCACCGCCCAATCAACCACCGATGGAGGACTATAATTAACATCAATCGCATTTCTTCCACTGATTATCTCCAACAACAAGATCCCAAAACTGAACACATCACTTTTCGCGCTAAGATCCTCCGGTGCAAGATAGCATGGATCAAGATACCCTAACGTACCCGCCGGTGGTGTACACTTTACACGAACGTCTTCCACGTGTCCTCTTAGCGCTAAACCGAAATCACCGAGTCTCGCTTTGAAATCTTGATCGATCAAAACATTGGAAGATTTAATATCACGGTGAATAACCGGAGGATTTGAACCGTGCAAGGTTCGAACCGCTTTTGCAACTTGTAATGCGAATCGGAAACGTCTGGTCCAACCGGGCGGTTTAGATGAAGAGTGTAATAAATCATGAAGTGAACCGTTTGGCATGTATTCAACGACAATTAATTGATTGCCGTTTGGGTCGGTGCAGTATCCTATGAGATTTACGAGACGAGGATTTGGAACTTGTGAAAGAATCTCGATCTCGTTTTCTGCTGGACTTGTACAATTACCACAACCAGTGCAGTTGACGTTGTTGCTGCTGCCATTGATGTGACTATGTTTGATTTTTGTAGTTAGCTTTGTAGTTTTAACTGCGACAATGATATTATTGTTGTCGCCGTTTAACTTTGCTTTGTAAACTCTGCCGTGACTACCTTTGCCGAGGTAGCTCTCGGCAGAGAAACTATTTGTGGCGGTGACGAGGTCGGTGTAAAGAAACTCGTGTGTACGGTTTGTTGTTAGTGTTTTGTTTCTTTTTTTGAGATCCCAATAGTGTGGATCGCAGGTTGCAATTGCAGATTCTGCATTGCAAAAAAGATAACCCATGAGAATATAAGGTGGTGGTTATTGAGTTTGGTTTTGTAATTGTAAGAGAAAGAGATCAGTAGATAGTTGAATTGAAATTGAAATTGAAATGAAAAGAGTGGGAGTAGAGAAAGAAAAGAAGAAGAAGGAATATGGGGTGAGAAAACCCATAACTATAAAGAAAGAAAAGTGAGTTGAATTTCAACTTTAAAGAACATAAAGTCGTAAATGATTCGCAGCTTTGTAGGAAGATAAATTGTGTGAATGCATTCCAAGCTTGTACGCACAATCTTTTTTATTCTTTTCTTTTTCTTTTATCCTTCATGATGTGCTTGCTTTCAAATTTAATTTAATTAATGTTTCCTGCATGCAAAGTCGTGCACCACACTCACAGTTGCCAAAACAATTGGCGTACGTACCATTGCAGTTGGCAATTTTTCAAAATTTAATATTTTATTTGCAGTACATGTTTCTTGCACCAAACTTTTGCAAGAAATTGAAAATTGAAAATAATCTGGTTCATGAATAAGTGGACATGGCTAACATGCGGTCCATAGTGAACTGTAGTATGCATTTGATTAATTAATTTATCAGTTTTCTGAACAAAATTCTTTTTATAAGTCTATCTTCGATTTGTTCTAAAAAATATCATTGTTTAGTCAACAAATCATACAAATATCATAGTCTCTACAATATACTCAATCTATCAAGATAGTTACAATGGAAGTCTGAGGTAAATAGTTGATCCATGAAGTTGGTTATTACTTTTTTTAAGTGAATAACTAAGGAGTTCGAGGGTTTAAGCATCATACCTTACATATACAATGCAATGTTCATATTAACTGAATTATGTTTACGGAAACATTTAGTTGGTTCTTTAGTTACTTTAAAAATAAGATATAGAATGATATATAATTTAGAAATTAATTTGATGAGTTAAAGAACCAAGATAATTAAGGGATTAGATTATAGGTTTACTCTTAATTTATTATTGTTGTTAAACCTTTAAACACTTCAAACTTGTATTTAGAATGTGTTATTTTTTGCTTCTATTTTTTTTTCTTTCTAATTGAATTCCTTTTCATTTCGTCAAAGAACCCTAAGATCGCTAACTCCATCGAAGAATCTCTAAACAAATCTGACGAGGTGACGCTGTGAATTGTGAAAACACAACTTGAACTCCTAAGTCCTTCGATTTTGTTATTCAAATGTGTTAGGATTCCGGTATTGTGTTACAAATTACTTGATCATCCAAAGAAAAGTTAGGTAGAGATAAAGAGGATGGAGATAATGTGTAAAATATGTTGAATGACGCAATCTAGATCTAATGGTACAATTTCATATCAATTTAATGGGTGCATACACCGCTGGAGAAAAAGATTAGGGAGGGAAAGATTTAGATTATAGGTCCACTCTTACTGCCTATTAAATTTATGCAAAAAGATGGAAAACTTTTAGATAACTAGAACTCGAAGAATTTTTTTAGAGGAACTAAAATAAAAAGTTGTATATTTATAGAGACAAAAATTATATTTAACTTTTTTTAAATACAATATTTCTGTATACTACAAGTCTACAACCGGCATAAAAGCACATGTTAGCCTTTCTTTAAAATATGGATAAATAGATCTCAAATTTTTTGAAGAAAGATCACAACTTAAATGGCCGTAATCCTTCTAATATTTGAAAATTTATTTGTGGCCAATGACTGAAGAGCCCTGATGGGTGGGATACATTCTCTATCATCTTAATATTTTTTTGGACGGAGTACTTGTTAATATAAGTATATAACGATAATTTAACATCTTTGTTTCACTTTCACAATTTTTTTACCCAGTGCATTGCAGAATAATAATAATTGAATCATTATTGGCTTGGAGACAACTCCACTTACAGTACTTTGTATCCTTCAGTATACGAATTTTATATCTCATGTTTTTGAGATGATAAAATATTTTGATAATTAACTTTTTTTTTTTAATAAATACTTACTATTTGTAGAAACTTTATCATGTATCCATCGATGTGACACATGTTAGCATGACCATTTTTTAGGAGGCGATAGTAAAATATAATATAGTTGTTCTAGATTCGCAGAGGCTCAAAATTCATGATTACTGCTCTCTCTCCTTAAACAAAACACTCCCGCCCTGCATGATTTCTAAAAATACCCCTGCGTGAGTTAAGTCACGCAGCGTGACTTAACTCACGCACGTTATATTTCTGCGTGACTTAAGTCACGTTGATTTTTCACTACAATTTTTTTCTCTTCTTCTTTCTTTACGATAGAACATGAATTATTAGCAAAGAAGGTTTAGAAGGTAATCGAAGGTAAGGAACATGAATGAATTAGTCAACAATCATTCATCAATACTAGCAAAGAAGGTTTGGAAGGTAATCGAAGGTGTGGAAGGTAATGAATTATTTAGTTTCGTTACTGTCAAATAATAAAATTCTTAAAATTATTTAGTTTCATTACCAATCATTCATCAATACTAGCAAAGAAGCTGTGGAAAGTAATCGAAGGTGTGGAAGAAGAAGAATTTAATTGCGTATTGCCTCTGCCGCCGAATCGTAAAGAAAGAGGAAGAAGAGAAGGGAAAATGGCAGAAATATAAGGCGCGTGAGCTAACTCTCGCTGCGTGACTTAACTCACGCTCCGTGACTTAAGTTGCACAAATTTTAACACTTGCGTTACTTAACTAACGCAGAGGTATTTTCAGCATGACGGCAGAATGAGAATGTTTTGTGTAGGGGAGAGCAATATTCAAAATTCATTGCCTACTAGGCCCAAATATGAAAGGTCCAAACACATTTGTTGGTTGTATATCTTTCAACCAACGAACCCTCCAACAACTAACTTGGGATTCTGCATTCTATACGACGCGTAACAAATGAGTGAAGCTCAACATTGATGAAGCGCCGTCTGCAATGGCCTCCCATCAAGTCTCCAACGACTTCATGACCACATCTATAAAAGACATCATTCATCACAAATGCATGGTAAAAAAACTTTCATTAATTATTTCAACACCTCTCACTTTTTTGTTTACATACTAACTTGAACGTCATAATATTTGTAAATACGCACACTTCACATCTTGACGAATTGTTGCTCTAGAGGGATTACTTTTATGATCACCTTATATCACTAACATACATTTTCTAGACACCTTATTTTTTTTTCAAACATTAATGTTAGCATTTGATGGAAGGAAATTTGAGTGAAAGAATAATACCATGCCATCATTCAACACCGTACGAACTCAACAAACATAATCATTGTAGTACGGACAGAGAGCTAAGTCAGAGTGACAGACCATACTACAAACTACAAAGCATGGTTATGGAGAGTAAAGAATCTATAGCAACAAATTAAGTAAATCATTAAAGAACATCTGCCATATCTTTTTATCAGCATTAAAACTATGTATGGACATGTGGTTATGGAGAAAACTATACAACTGTAAGCAGAAGTAATGGATAATTTTATGTAAAGAAAAGTAACAGATACCGTTTGTTAACAGAAACAGAAGAATTACTATAATTAAAATAAAAATAAAGTTGGTTTGACAGTTGAAAGCCTGAAGGACATCATGGTCCAAATAATTCTTTTTTAGTGACAGTACCTGAACTGCCACAAAATGAGTATTTACAAATGTCAAGCATAACATCTCTTCGCTTAATCTAAATGGTCTTGCTAACCGGTGCGACAAGGCATTAGTTAACAAATTCATAAATATAACTTTTGTCTTTGAAAATATAAGGTTTTATTTTTTGATAAAATAATGATTACACCAATTGTTTGTGAAAAATTTCTTACTTTGGATGCTTAACTGATGTCCCTAAAGCACTATTTAACATTCCCCTAATCTAAACACTCTAAAACACGGGACTACTATATGTTGGATTATTTTTTGACGCGTTATATGTTGGAAATGGAACTTTCCTACTCTATTAGCTTAATTTGACGATCAAGTCTTTGTTTGGTGTATATTTTGAGGGGTTGAAATTTGAAAATTACTTTTGAAAATCAATTTTGGTGGTAAATGGCCATATATTCTACACAATGTTTGAAAGGTTTAAATAAGTAATTCATCTATCTAACTTCGTGTGCTTTTTATTTTTGTTTTTGTATGTTTTTTCTTTCTTTCTTTGTAAAACACACCCTATAAGTTATAAGTATTTTGGTTTTGGTCCATGCCGTCATCATTTGTTACAAAAACGTGTAAGTGGCAAATAGAGGGTGACGTGGTGGTGTGCGACGTGGCACACGACATTGATATGTCGTTCCAGATGCTAAGTCGCACAGTTAAAGGGACTACAACCAAAAAACAAAATTTTTTATGTTCCTTTCTCCCCAATTTTAGCTGATTTTCTCCATGCTCTTATGATATTGAATTTTAAGGAATAAAGATGTTTCTATCTCTTGTTTAGATCATTAATTCATCCATGTTATTGATGTATTTGGTACAAATTTTGAACTAAATACATTAGATTTTGTTGACTAATTTTTGCTTATATTTTAGGATGGATGAAAAATTTGTTTTCTTAACTATTTCTCACACTAGTTAGCATTTTACTTATTTTAACGATGATATCTTTCTCTTACTACCCTATTAAATTAACACTTGTTTTTTAATGTAATTCTTTTACAGTGTCCATATACGATCGGATTTATGCCAAAATGGTAGTGCTCCTGGAAAATAATGGGTGAATAAAGTTGGATGTTGGCACTCACATCCCGTTCAATGTGGCAATATATATGGTTGATGTATGAAAAAATTTTGCTTATATTTTAGGATGGATGAAAAATTTGTTTTCTTGACTATTTTTCACACTAGTTAGCATTTTACTTATTTTAACGATGATATCTTTCTCTTACTACCCTATTAAATTAACACTTGTTTTTTAATGTAATTCTTTTACAGTGTCCATATACGATCGGATTTATGCCAAAATGGTAGTGCTCCTGGAAAATAATGGGTGAATAAAGTTGGATGTTGGCACTCACATCCCGTTCAATGTGGCAATATATATGGTTGATGTATGAAATTTTTTTGCTTATATTTTAGGATGGATGAAAAATTTGTTTTCTTGACTATTTTTCACACTAGTTAGCATTTTACTTATTTTAACGATGATATCTTTCTCTTACTACCCTATTAAATTAACACTTATTTTTTAATGTAATTCTTTTACAGTGTCCATATACGATCGGATTTATGCCAAAATGGTAGTGCTCCTGGAAAATAATGGGTGAATAAAGTTGGACGTTAGCACTCACATCCCGTTCAATGTGGCAATATATATGGTTGATGTATGAAAATCAGCAAATATATTCAAGGAGGTTAGGTGAAAAGTATTTGCATAGTGGCAGGCAGTGGGAATAGATTTTCATTGTGACCCGTGGGACCATTACTTACAGGAAGATGGGAGAAAATAGATACTGTATCCAAATTTCAAACCAATTCGATTGACAATTGTTGTCGTGTTCAAAATCAATATGCAAAACTTCCAAAATACCATAGTTATATACTTATATTAAGAATATGTACTAATTCCTTTTGACTTTGGTCCTTTTAAGCACACCACAATAGAAACATGAGAATACTGGGAAGGATGATCACATAATTTCAAACTAATGATAAGATGATAATAACCTATAAGTTGAAACTTTTGACATAGAACAGTCAATTTACTGTAAAGTCAATTCACTAAACATTTATATATTTAAATAATACAATGATAGAGTATAGTAAATGATCCAGTCTAGTTATTAGAAATATGCTCAAAATTGATGCATCTATATTTGAGCAAAAAGAAATGCTGTATCTATACTAGACATGGATCCCATCTTTAATTTCAATCTATTATCATGAATCTCAATTTACTCAAATAAATCATGATCTCACGTCAACTTTGTATTTTTTTTAATAAAAAAAATAGAAAAATGATATTCATTCAAATTTGAATATTTATAGATCGTACATAATTCAACATCATTACAAACATCTAATATAAAAGATAAATATGCGAACAAACTCACAACATCCAATATACCATACAACAACAAAATGCTTACAAATAATATAAAAACGAGAAATGTTAACGAATGCTCCTGATGCACTCTTTAAAGATCATAAGTAGTAAATATTTATAAAAAAAACGTATAATCAATGCATTGGAAACCGAATCATTTTTCTTTGAAAAAATTAAAGTGACTAAAATACTCATGTCTCCATATCTACAACATTGATGCTCAAATCATTGATTAAATTGTCAATTTTCAATATGAACCAAATGAACACTACAACAAGACGGAAAATCGAACAACGATGCACAAGACAATGAACAACATAATACCACACTGACACGACGAATTCACGTAGAAGAGAAAAAACTTCAATCAATGTAAAAATCACTTAATAAGATTGAAATATAGAGAAAGTGACGTAGAAAGATGATTTCTGGGGAAAATTAACCCAATGGCAGAAATTGACCCAAAACCATGATGAGAGAGATAGAGAGAGAGACTTAATTTAATTTATTGGTCAAATATCATCTATGGTCTTTTAAGATATATGATTATAATAATTTAGTCATTTATAACTTTTTTTTAGAAATTGGTTCTTTAAGTCATAAATATCTCTACCATTCCCCTATTTTCATCAAATTCGGTTAAAAAATGTTTATGTGAATGTTTAATGTTAAGTTGGTATGTCTAAATTCACCACCAAAACTAGAGTTCATGTGTATTATTCAATCTTGATTTGAAACAAAATTGATCGTTTGCTGAATTTAAAATAAGGTTGATAAATATTTATATGTAAAATTAGACTTAAATTCAAAAACAAGAATAGAAAATGTGTTAGCATTCATGTTTAATGTCATAAACACATTTGAACCTACCACCTCAATGTTAAATGGTTCATAGACACTTTTAATGAAGTTGGTTGTAAAAAAGGGCAATAATGTAAATATTCTAAGACTTAAAGGACCAATTTGTACCAAAGAAAAACTTAAAGAACCAATCTGTAGTGAAAATCTTTTACAACAAATTAGGCTTACTTATTTTGAAAGGAGCAATGATATATGTATGGTCATTTTGTGATAACTTTTAAAACACTTCATTTTCTCTCTTATTATTGGTAAAAAACAATAGAGATAGATAGAAAGAAGAATTATGAGAAAAAACATAATGTGAGTATGAAAGAGAGAAAATTGTCAAAATTTGTTACAGAATGGTTATAGAAATATCATTGCTTTGTAAGTAAATAAAAGATAGCGAGTAAGACCTATGAAGATTTTTTTTCGCTTTTGAAAGATAAGCAAGCAAGACCCGTGAGTAATTTTTTTTAAGTTGCTAGATTAGTTTTTTTCCTTGTCTGAGTTTCAACCCATGACTTAATTCTTTATTCCTAAACTCAACCCAATTGACCTACCCAAACCCACAAAGACACCGTGAATAGAATCATCGAAAGAAACAAAAAAAAAACGAGCCTGCAAATCTCAAAATGCAAAGTTCTGTCTTCCAAACAATAAGGGATTATAGTAAGAAACCTTAAGTGCAAGCATATTAGCGTGTGTTTGGTTAAGCGGCGGCGAGAATTGATTTTGATTAAAAGTGAGTTTAACGTAAAGTGATTTATGTTTGGATACATCAAAGCTGATTTGTATGTAAGATGATGTTTGGATATTGTGTGTCAAAATTGATTTCAAAGGTGGAAATTACCAAAATGAGTTTTAACATGTAGATCAATTTTCTCATTTATTATGTTTATTTTTTCACATTCATTTATTTTGGTAATTTTTTTCTCAAAGCAAAATTGATTATTTTTTATGTTAATTGATTAAATAAAGGGTTAATTAAGTTTTTAATCCCTATAAATATCTGCAGTTTCGTCTTTAGTCCTTATAAAATAAAATCACATTTTTTTAGTCTGTAAAATTTTTCGTCAGCATTTTTAGTCCCTATAAAATTTTCCATTAACATTTTTAGTCCCTGTAAAAATTTTGCGTCAGCATTTTTGCTCCCTAAAATACTAAAGGAAAATGTCACAGGGACTAAAAAGTGTGATTTTGTTTTATAGGGACTAAAAACGAAACTGTAGATATTTATAAAGACCAAAAACTTAATTAACCCTTAAATAAAATACTGCCCAAGACGTTGATTGGGTAGTAAGTAAAAATAAAAAATACTACGTTGATTAAGTAAAAGTTAATAATAGAAAGAAAGGAAAAAAATCTGAGGGCAATCAACATAATAATGGGTCTTCATAGCCATTTATTTTTCATTACTACCCCAAAACAGTCCATTATTTTCCTCGTCCCTAACCTCTAGACATAACAGATTGAAATCAGCGCAACATGAAAAGGGTACGGCTGTAAAATATCATGAGACTTCCATAAAATTGATTGTAGCCAGACGCAAAAGCTACATATGGTAGCTTCAACTGAAATCAATTTTGAAAGGAAGAATCACGTTTCTAACTGGTTGCCAAACATCCTTAAAATGCTATGAAATCCCGTTTGCAGTGAAAAACGCACGATTAAGGCATCTGAACGAGAACCAAACAGGGGCTTAAGTTGCTATAATATTCACGTTTAAACTACAAAACGCTGTATATACATAGATTAAATCTAATTAAATTAACTATTTTTAATTCAGGGGCCACCAAAATCCTATACACAGAATATCAGAAAACATGGCAATCGGTAAATTTGTACACCTTTTTATAAAATCAACACTATTGTTGGAGATAAGTTCAGGAAAATACTTGTTTCCTATAACAAGAAATTTCAGATAATACCCATAATTTACTTTCCATGTTCCAACTTATTCTCTTTAAAATGTCTCCCATGCTTGGCTCCTCATCTGAATCATCTGAATCCAGATTCACAAGTACCGCCGAACATAGCACCTGCAGTGGCACAGAAGGAAATATTTACCTTTATAATAATTCAATAATTACAAACAGAAAAGCGCCCTAAAACACATGAACTTCCTGGAAAGGGTATCCTGTTTTCGACAACAGCGTAGTAAGTTCAATTTGTCAAGCTTATGCATGTTCATTCATGAATAAGCAAGCCGGTTCTTAGATCCTATGTGTTTTTTTGAAAGGATTTTCTGTTAAGTAGCGGAGGCAGGGTATAAAATACAGGTTCAATTAGATGTGGGCGACAAACGTTTTGTAAACAATATTAAGAAATGTATAATGCAGCTTTTTTCTTAAGATCAATTTTCTTGTCACCACCAAACCAAACCGACCCACTATTGGATATTTATGGTTTCTAATAACTTCCTGGTTATACAAGTAATGTCAATATTAAGACTGATGCGAGAGAGAAGAAAAGAAATGAACTTACCAGCAGGTGAAAATCAGTGAATCTTTAGGTTTGGGCACATTCAAAAGGTCGCAAGCGTAGTGATCCTTCAGGAAACTCATGCATTCTAAATGGTTCCAAGAGCTCAAAGGGCCTGCAGAAAAAACAATCAGCTAACCACAGTATGCCCTAAATGGCTGATTTGTTTCCGAAAGCATTAAAGGAGAAGACAAATTATTTGGACATGTCTATTTAGCACAGAAATAAAGAAGAACAAATCAAAATATCATGCTCAATTGACCAACACAGTTAAGTGAGAAAGACATTAAATCCAACCCTTTGTATCATCTGGATACTGTCAAAACTCAAAACTACAATTACAACCTACTTTATCAGATTAAGTCAAGGAATAATGATCGGATAAGCAACTTTATCAGCACAAGTCACAGAACAATGATCAGGTAAGAAATTTCTGCAGCTGGAGACGATACATCTAACATTAACAGCAGTAGCTCAATTAATATAGAAGCTTGTCATTTTTATGACTCCAGATATTAACAAAATGATGGGCTGAAAAGTATGTCCTGCTTATTTTCACCATCAAATTTACTTGAAAGACATCATGTACCATGTGTATGTGCAAAATAATGCAAAACCTAGCTGCGTCACTTCTCAATCCTATATAGGGAGATTTTGAGATTCTTACAGCATTGAATCCCTATTACGGGATAACTTTTGTTGATTGTTCTTCATAGCAACCAACACATCACCAGTTTCTGGTCCTGCAGAACCACCAGCTACAGAAGATGCAACAGGAGCACTTGGAGTCCATATCTAGGAAAATCCATCACCAGAAAGCTTCAGAGATTGAAATATTTATATAACCCCAATACATCATAGAATAATGATTCTCACCTTTATCGTGTTATCAATCCCACTTGTTGCCACAACAAAATCAAATGGATGACATTGTACGCAATTTACAACTGTAGGACAAAGAAATAGCTTCAGATAACAGTACAAGAGGTGACTCCAAAATCCCAAAATCATAGGAAAACAATGTTACCAGATTCGTCGCCACTCAGCACTTTCATGAGTCTTCCAGTCCGCTTTTCCCAAATAAAACATCTGCCATCATCACTTCCACTGGCAACATATTCACCTATAAATATACAAGTGAGAAGTTCTAAATAAAAATTGCAAATATGGACCAAATGTTAACACACACACTTGCTGCTTATTATCTAGAGATGAACAAATCAGAACGAGGAGATTCATTATGGTATCATAATTGAACAGTCGCATGCCGGAAATATACAATAAAACCGCCCTGTGCCTATGCACGTATCACCTAAACCAGTGCTTTTAATTTCTAAAGATAATATTGTCATTCAAAGTAAAAGAGACAACTCAAGAGGGTGTAATTTTATCTATTTCAAGGGCGACAGCTTGTTACTCACCATGTAAATGTAACCCTGGTATTTTGAAGCAAATTGTTTTTGGACATAACATACATTTTCTCCATGACAATCTCCAACAACGCAAGAATACCATATGAAAATAAACAGTAACTGAGAGAGAGTTGTTTTTATAATGTTGTCAAGATTGAGATCTTAACTAAGATCGGGAGGGTGTAGCAAAATCGCAGCTGGGGTCGAAAGATCCTACCTAATTAATCACGGTAGGATTGGGGGAGTGTTGCAAAATCACAAAACATAAGATCATATCCAAGATCGTAAGTTCCTACCAAAACAGAAATAATATTCTGTATATATTGGAGAGAAAAGAGATGAAGAAGGGACAGGGAGGCAGAGAGATGCAAGGGTCGGAAGAAACAGGGCAATCACAACAGGGGAATAGCATGACTAAGAAGGTAAAGTTGCTATTTTAGGGTTTAATCATGTTTTAGCGGTTTTGTTCAGCTGGGTTGCGCAGAACATGACCCGGCCCAGAATGTGAGGCACTATTCCAGCAATCCAAACTGCAGTACAGTCGCAAAACTGTGTGGTTTCACGATCCCAAACGCGACTTCACTCATGATCTAACCAAAACACAATTTCACTCACGATCCATATTGCAGGCCAGTCATAGAATCGCAAAATCATACAATCTTACAATTAAGACCACGATTTGGATAACTTCAGTTTTTTGCGCACTTTGTAAAATTATGATAAAATTCATAGCTGATTATAAAACTCACAGAAAGCTTATAAATAGAACACCTTTTTGACCAAGAAAATTGGCCTGTTTTATATCAGTCCCCACATTGCAGTGCCCAATAAACCTCTGCTTCATATCAATAGCTGCTTCAGGCTGCATGATAAACAATTAACTGTACAATTAACCAAAATGTATGAGCAACTTATTAGTTTATTAACAGAATGGTCAATAATATATGGATACAGCTAGCTGTGATTGACTAGTGAGAGGGTCAAATATGACAGCATGAATGAGACAGTATGAGAGAGGAGCCCCCCAAACTTATGATGTTTCTGAATTGGAAAGATAAAAAAAATACCCCAATAGAAAGTCCTAATGTTTAGATTCTGAGGTTTTTTAATTTATTTTTATCTCATTAAGAGGTGCGGCACTGTTCTTTTAAAAAATTATCTCATTATGATCTGTCACAGTCACAGCCGCTATTTTGGATGCTGTAGTGACCACTACTCTGAACAGCTCCGCTATTGCATGTCCTGCGGAGGTAAGGGCTGCTCCTCTGTAGCGTACTATCGACAAAGTAGGAGAAACTGTATCTCCCCTTTCTCTCTCCTCTATGCCTATTCAACTGTAATCACTGATGATGAAATAAGATAAAAAGAATAAACAGAACTCTTCGTCCAACTTTCAGTAGAAGATAACAAAACAGACCTGGTATGAAGCTCTACCATTCTGTGATGATGATGATGATGAGGGTGATTCGTCCGAGCCACTTGCTTCAACATTTTCTCTCGAGTCACCTCTTTGATGAATTCTAAGATTCAAACTCCGGTGAAGAATATTTGAATCAGAATCATGCTCCTCGTCACCAGATATTGATGTTTCAAAATCCAACTCCATTTCTTCATCATAATCAGAATCATCCCTGTCAGATCTCTGACCATCTTGTGAAGTATCACTATTAGCCTCTGACCGGTAGAGAATGTCACTTAATGATAACATTCTTCCACCTCTTCCATTATTTGTCTTGCTATTTTTCTCAGTTTCAGCTGTTAAAAAAACCAGTTACATCCACGTAATATCATTAAAAATTGGCATGTAATTTTCCAGACATAAAAAAGCAATATTTAGAAGTCAGATTGATTTTTGTATACCAAGTTTTAGCAGTTATGGCATACAGTAATTATTAAATACTTCAATTTTGACTGCCTTTATAAGAAACGGCGTATTTAAGTGAGCTTCATGAGGTACAAACTTCTTTAGGGCCATTCACATAAAACTTCATTAACAAGAAAAGTGGAAGAATAACTATAAAAGTTATTACAGTCAAATCATGACCATCTTGTCCATACCTAAAACTATATCCTTCTTCACATTCTCCACTCTTTCAGAAACTTCAGATTTGGATGGGGCCAGTGATTGGGAAGCAACAGCAAAATCCAAAGCTTCTTTGTGTTTTCCCAACTGCAAGGAAATAATATTCAGTAATGCATTCTGTTCCCAAACAAAATATTCAGTTGTGAGTTTTAAAACTTTAAAAACAGGTTCTGCAATCAGAAAGCCTTTCTGCACACAAATGGTGTGATAATAGACATAAATTCATACATACTGTTAACTGATTTATCAGAAAATAAACTCCTTAAATCTCAAATCCTATAGAAGCATTTGCTGTCGCCCTCAATCTTATCAAGCTGGGCTTAGTGTCTCAATTTTGTTTCTCGTCAATTAGAATTTTCATATATAAACAAGTTTCGACCTTCAGACTTCTATGATCTTCTGGCTCAACAATTAAGTTTGTAATCCTAATCTACAATTTTTCTAATGAGTGCATCTAATTATCTTGCTTGTCACACCTCCAATCCTAGCAGGGTAGCAGGTCCAGAAATTATATAGATCAAGATGATTCAAAATACGTATAGCCCTTTTTTACTATTCAAGTTTTAAAATATTTTCCCATCTGCAAACCCCTCAAAAAACAGCACACACAAACTAATGATCAGTATGTGCTTCTGCTTCAATTCTCTTTCCCACCTTACTACTGCAGCATCTATGAAATCCAAGTTTACACACAAAAGCATGCACTGCAAGAGAAGGAGGGGGGAACAAAACATTAAATCAAATACACAAGCTTAAACAAAACTTCCCCTATTGACTTCATCCATCAATATGAGTACACTTACCATATTTCTAATAAAAACAAACCCTCCGAAACTTTAATTTCTATAAAAAAAAAAACTGTGACTCTGCTAACTTGTCATGTTTCGAATGCGAGTCTTAAATGCACCAAGATAATCATGAAAACCACCGTTACACATTATTTTTAATAAAGATTCAAAGTAAATACATTCTAAAAATGTAGTTCATACAACCAAGAGTACCTGAGACAATGCTTCTGACATGTAGTAAAGTGGTTTATATGCAGATTTATCAAATTTCCTAGCAGCGTGGCAGTCTCTTATAGCCATATGAGCATCGTTTTTCCACTTCCTCTGGATGTCAAGGTAATTTCAAAAGATGTTCCATTCAGTAAAATTGAAAAAGAAAACTGAACTGAAATTATAAAAAAAAAAAAAAAAACTAAGCCGCAGTTTAGTAATATTAAGAACCTTCAGCAATAGTGCAGCACGAGTACACAAGCATTCCTGTTTCAGTGCAGGTCCAATAATATGATTGTAGCCATTCAAAACTTCATTGCATGCCTCAATTCCATAATAGGGTTCCCCCTCCTCCAATGACTTAGCATATTTTATTAGTTTCCTACACTTGTCAAGCTGTAAAAATCAAGTTAGTTAACAAAACACTATGCAAGATTAAAGAAATGTTCTTCAAACAAAAGATTAAAGAAATGTTTATTACATCACAGATCTGCATCATGCAAAATCAACTATAGATATATTTCCAAATTAATCATATGATACACCGCATACCTTGGCAGCAATGTTCTTTCTAGTGTGAAAACCATTTGTGAAGACATTGGAAAGAAAAGGCTGTAATTCTACCCCATTAACGCTTGGAGAGTAAGTCATCAGCTTTGAAACATCTCCTGAAGTATATTGCACCTCATTCACACCAGCTGCATATTGCAAGAATAAGCATAATCTCAACAACTTTGACAGTTCTGACAAACATAACAGGTAACTTACAGCTAAAGAGTATGGGCTAGTTTAGATAAACTTTGCAATAAGCACTTACACAAAGAAATATTTGCCGAATCTCGCAAAATATACGAGTCTTTTAAACAAAATACAAAAACTTTGTATATAAGTTGAAATTAGCTTCAAAATCTTAATTTTTTTGGAAGAATACTCATTTAACTTCTCCATAAACACCTACAAGCTTATAATAAAGGCTATTTAATAAGTGAACTATAAAACTTATTAATTGAGAAGTTCTCATAAGCTAGAAATTAATCAAAATTAGGCCTAGACCTTTGAGAACATCTGAAACCACACCATACCAAAAACCTAATGATAAATTAGCCGTGAATCAAACAAAACTTGTCAATAAAATGAATGATACAGATCGAAAGTGCTGTTTTAGGAAGTGAAGGGTCCCCATTTAGGATACAATATACATCAAAATAATATGATAAGAAATAGAGAGAAGTTGCAAAAAGATGCACGGAGAAGTACCGTAAAAGCTAAAGGAAGAGATCTAGCATACGCAAGAGTATCAAGTGGCCTCTTCAAACCCCAAGAACAAAGAAAAAATTATTATCGAACCTTAATTGTTTTGTTAGAGTTTCAATATTTGACCTACCTTAGGAATACTACACAACTCACAGCACTCTCTCCTTTTTATGTGAGTTAATGGTTGTTTGCATGATATCAAGCATAGCATAAATAAGTAACATGATAGTGTTCAAAAGAATTTGCACAGATAAACTGCTGCATAATTAGACTGCTTTTAATTTAATACCAAAAAGAATTTGAACAGCTGCACATTATTTCATACTAAAAGTGACACATAATAAGAAATAAACAAGAAACAAGGTATAGTGTAAATAGTTTTACCATGATTTACATTCATCAAGTAAACATGCTCTCCGCTATAGCTCAGGAGAACCTCAGATCCATCAGGACTAAATGTAACATGGGTTAAGTGCAAACTTGGATGTCCCTGGAAGAAAAAAGACATAATATAAATGCAACAGTATTTGTTTGAAGTAGAAGGGAAGACTTAAACCTGCACAACATCTCAGAGAGGAAAATGGATGAGAGGCTGTGGTAAATACTAAATTCTAGAACCCAAAGTATAGGCGGCATTACTTCAGTATAATGATAGGGAATGATAAGGGGTGTCTTCTTCAAGGTATATAATCATATTTTCAAATATATTTGGCAACTACACAAAATTCCTAGAAACTATTTCTGTTCAGAAATTTAAAAAAAATAAAAAAATAAAAAATACGATAATGGCCAATACTTCAGACAAGTATATATTACAATTTACAATCATATAATGTGTGAAAATATTTGAAACGAATATAATTGTTTCCCTTTATCATCCAAGAGTGCGTACAAAAGTTAAAATTCCTGCTCCGGGCCTTGGTTAGTAAGTTGACATGAAGATGTGAGTTTTGTATCACCAAAAAGAAAAGATTTTTATTATATATGAGAAAGAAAGAATTGCAAGAGAAAGTGTCAATACCCCCCACCACCCACCCCACCCAAAGAAAAAAAGAGACCAAGTAGTACCGAAACCCAAAGAAATGACAAAAGCGCATAAAAAAGCAGAGTTGCCAACATATCCATTTTTCCTTTGATGGCATAGTCTATGTTTTAGAAGGCTTTGTACTGCACTCCTTTCCCCTAGTAAAGAAGATTTACTTTTTACCAAAAAAGGGAACTTGTTATCTCCCCAGTACTTAAGATTTAAGTGAATACTACCATACTTTTTCAAAAGCAGACAATAGTAGAGTATTAAAGCAAAGGACTAACACGATCAGAAAGGTGCATTGGACAAAAATAATTAACACAAGGAGGTGGAGGCATTCTTTTTCCACAGGAGCTTAGAGGTGGCAGCATCCTTCTATCATACAGACGTGCAAAGGCATCACTGCAAGAATAGGAAAACATAAACTCAGTTTGAAATTAAAATATTTAATTAAATAACAGATAGCATCACTGAAGATGCTCACCTCCCACCAACAAGGAGCAAATGAGGTCTAGTTGAACTAATATCAAAAGATTTTAAAGCAAGAACTTGTTTAGGAGGATCGCCAAGGGATCTTTTAGCTCCATTCCGTAAGTCAAGCTGGCATTGGCCATTAAATGTGAAAGTCAATAAATGAAAAACTCCAAGGAGTTCGACTACAGAAAACAATAATCATAATACACCATCTTCTTTACCGTCTTTCGGTGGAAAAGACAGAGAATTACATTATTAAAGCATAACTGTTGAGATCCTATCTAATTCCAGAGGATTAACAAAAGGCGATAGTGAAAGCATCACAAGACCTAAGATGCGGCCATAATATCAATACAGCTCATTTGATTTTCCTTGAGATGCCTTAGTCATACAGGTTTCCCATTTGCACTTTTAATTTTAATATGTAAATAAGCAACAATAATTAGTGACGCACAATAGTTTCGAGAACCAGAATAAAGTTTGATGGACCCATGATACCAAAAGTTTATCAGAGGGAATAAAAAGGGGGCAAGGGAGTGATTTTTCCATACCGGCCCAAACCGAGGAACAGAATGGGCCGGAAAGAGTGGGCCTACAAGTATATGCAAGGAGGAATGATGGTATAACAACATG
Source organism: Medicago arabica (assembly GCA_946800305.1). Classification (NCBI taxonomy): domain Eukaryota; kingdom Viridiplantae; phylum Streptophyta; class Magnoliopsida; order Fabales; family Fabaceae; genus Medicago; species Medicago arabica. The sequence goes on from OX326967.1 coordinate 55,546,846, forward strand.
GGAGGAAGAGGATTGATTACAGGCAACGTAACAGAAATGACAGTTAGCATTGGAGAGTGATGGGAGATATAGAGAATCATTTCTGTATAGTGGCGAAGTAGGGGTCGATGGGAGGGAAGGAAAATAATTGGATAGTAGTGGTCAGACGTTGCCTTGGTGAGGGTTGTTTTCTTCATAAAGAGAGCAGTCTAGTTATCTTACATTCATCAATAGTCAGCTCTATTTTCCTGTGACGAGCTTTGCTCCATTGTAAGCAAATTCAATACAAACTAAAATCTTCAATCCATCATTAGTTCGGCTAATTTGTTTCTGTTTGAGCATTTTAATCTGAGTTTCTTAGTATCTTTCCAATCAAAAATATCAACAGAACCAAAAAATATTGAATTCTTACAACTGCTACATCAAGAATGAAAAGAAAAGTTTGCTTATTTCCCCTCCCTCCACACGAAAGCAACTTCCCACTTAATGTGTGGAGAAAAATATAAATAAATATTAAAAAAATTATTTAAAGAATGCATAAAGAATATTTTACGCATCCAATAAAATCTTAAACCAGGTCCCGATAATTTTCCTAGAACCTTATATGTTATACTATGAAAAATGGATTTTGATTGACACGTGACAAGCAACCAAAACTGAGGTAAGCTTGTTTGGACAATGACTTCTAACCATGAAGATAAAGGGAATTTTCAAGATTCAACCCAACTTTGTCTTTTCACATGCCATACAATGTTCAGTAGAATTCAAAACTGATAATTGGGAATCACTACAAACGAATTAAACCACTTACAAGAACATTGTGACACTCTTGGCGTGGAGATCCTGCAGGAGGACAAGAGGTGCCTTCCCGAAAATCATGTTGTCTTAAGGTTCCATCTTCACTGGCACTCCATACCACATTGGGGTTTCCATTTTCAACCTGCAGAAAAAGAACATATAAGACATAGAAATGCATTTAATTTCCTTTGACCCCCCAATTGATGCAATGTTATTGAAACTGTCAACTCAGGATTTTCTTAGACCACATAACTTACAGCCAATTTCTTGACCCTACGAGTGTGGCATTGGTAAAGTGCTGATGGAGTAATGGGATTGTCATTAAGTCCATTCCCACTTACGCGAGACCTATTGAATAACCGAACCTGCCAAAAGAAAAAACATATGAAGTTGGGATGATTAAAATTGCATTAGCGGCTAAAAATATCAAATGGATCATTACTTCAGCATCTCCAGCTCCAGAGGCTACAAGCTCATCAGATGTTTCTGGTATGAACTTAGTACAGAATATATTTGCAGTATGTCCGGTGTCAATTGAATGCACTAGTTTCTGACCAGCATAGCTCCAAACATTGATCTGCAAAATTTCATGCAAACAATTCAATGGGATATATTTTGCAAAATAGAAGTCCCATACTGCAAGCAGCTAATTTCAAATCTTTTTCTTACATTTTAACTTCCATCTACTCTACAAAAAGAAATGCATCATACCCTCGTATCATCTGATCCGGATACCAATAATGAACCTTTTGAATTCCAAGCAATAGTATTGACACAACCAAGATGTCCCTATTCAAATCATAAGCAAAAGGATACTCATCAAAAGGAAACAAACAAAACGAGTGTACATAAAATTGCAACGAGGGTAAAATCCTCAGCAAATGAAGCAAGATTTAAGAAACACCGGAGGAGAATGTATATTGCGCTCTATGGAAAATGATAACTATGCTTGTAGGACGAACACTCAGATCAAATGCGTGTCTGATGTCGAACACCAACACATGTTTGTAGGATAGACACTCAGATGAAACGTGTGTATAGTGTTTGTGTGTTTTGTCCAACACCGACTTGACACAAATGTGGTTACATTCGATAATTCTATTTTCTGAAATTATTATTATCATTACCAGTGTTAGTGTCGTCACTGTCGTGTCTCGTAACAGTGTCAGATAGCTGTGCTACATAGCTTACCTCTTTGAAGAAATATAAGTGTAATAAAAATGCATAAATAAATATAATAAAATATAGTAGTGAAACATGTTAGGATAATGTTTCAGACATGATGTTAGAAAGCTACCTCTAACTCTTTTACTTGAGAAAGTCTTCGAATCAAGGAGGAGTGTGTCTGCAAACTCTGATTAACATCCTAAGCAAAACAAACACAGCATTTTATTGATCAAGATAATAAGAAACAGTAAAAAAAAATAAAAAAAAATAAAGCGAGAATATGATCAAAATTATTATGACTATTATCATCGTCGAATTGAAAATCGGAATGAGCAGAGTAATCGTGAAGCAAAGAGAGTAAAGGAAGGAGGGAAACATACAGGGCGAGAGTGAAGGTATCTCGAATCGAGAATTTTGTGTATGTTTCCGTCGAGAAAAGGAGTAGAATCCATTGTAGAAGAATTGATGTTGTGTCTGCGCTTCAGAGAGAGAATCGATTGATCAGCGTGATCTTTTCATCAATCAGGCGGTTATTTTTGGAATACAATCCCCTCCAACCCCAGACACTTCTTCTTCTTTCCTTCCCTTTCTCCTAATTGTTTAATTACAATAAACCCACTCTAATCTATTTGTTTTTTTTCTTCTTAATTTAATCTTTCTTTTTCTTTTCACAAAAAAAAGTAATCTTAATTTCATCATTTTGATTCTTAAAATATGTTCAAATTCATTGATTTTATCAATCTCAATATCAACGACTTAATTAATGGATTATTTCATATAATTTAGTATATTTATATAATTTAGAGATTAAATTAATAATAGATTAATCGTTCACGAACTAAATCGTATAAAAAATTTATCATCGTGAAATTTATCACGTTCTTCTATAAATATCGTAAATCTTTTTGAATATGAATTATGAATATAATTAATATTTTTGTTATAAAAAAAGTAATTGACTTACCCTGTCAATTTTATATTTAAAACTTATAATAAAAAATTAAGAGAGTGTTCTTTTGTGTTATCCCTTTGGTTTTTCAGAAAAATATCTTTAATAATCTAGAGAAATAAGTAAAATTGGAAAATAGTTATTCTCATGAACTTAGGATTTTTGAAAACAATTTGTCTTCAAAAGCCCAATCACTTGACTAAATAATTAATAATTAATATTTTGAAAAATAAAATAAATAAAGGGGAAATGTTAACCGGTGTCTCCGGATATTGGTTAAGGATACTAAAAAAGGAAATTATTTAATAGTTATTAAATTAAAGATTGTATAATTAATACTAAAAGAAGTCAAAAATGTTTTTTTTTATGATAATAATTTTCTTTTTTGGCAGTGTTCCGACATCAGTTAACGTGACCAATAAATAAAAGGCAAGGGATGATGAGCTTTGTTTTGGTAATTGAAGGAGTGTAGTGTAGTATGCTATGTTGCGTGATAGGTAAGCTCCCTTCGCTAGTGTACGGCTGGTGTGATGGCTGGCTTCAAAATTGGATATGTTTAGACATGGGTTTTGTCCCACCACACCGCAAATCCGTCTAAAGTGGGACAAATCAGCTTAAGTATGTGCACAATTGTTTAATTAATTTTTTTTAGGAAAATGTTAGAGTTGTTAATTATTATGTTATTTTTTTTTCTTTAACATGACTTAAACTTTAATTTTGATTTTTGGGAGAAGAACTAAAGTGAGAAAAATGAGATGTTAATTTGCATGTCACGTATATTGTAGTTAACGTCGTTAGCCTATGATGAATGAAAATGACTAATGTAGTACCAATTAAAAAAGTTAAAGAACCTATGTACACATTTTTTTAAATAAGGGACTAATATGAACCTCAACATAAAGATAAGGAAAACAAATGTTTAAACCATCGTTTTATCATTATTCATCTGCAATAATTCATATTACCTTCTATAATAGAACCTTATTCACATTTGCATCACCACCATAATACTTCACAACTGTGTTCCATGCAACCTTTGAGCTATATGCATCAACAATTTGTTGACCACCTTGTTCTCTACACATTGATGAATTTAGGATAAGGCCTTGTAATCTCCATTCTTTGCATCTTTGTGCGAATTTCTCTAAGCTTATGTTGGGTTTCTAGGAAGCGTTTCAACTCCATTGTTCACAATTTCAAGAACCTCTTGCAAGCTGAAGATCACCTTCAATTGTTTGATCTATTTATCTTAATTCTTTCCATCAGGACCTGGTAGGTTTGCAGAGAAGTTACTCTTACCAACCATGGTAAATTGTTCTTCAATTGTTGGGATCGTGTAACCCAACTTTGATACCAATTTATTGGGGGATAAATATGATTGATTGAGAGATAAAAGACTGATTGAGATAAGAAGATTAGATGTGAAAGAGTTGTATTGAATTGCACTTTATATGATACATTTATACCACTCATAATACAGTAACTTGTGCAACAAGTAATAAGTTTCTCCAACCAAGTAATAACAAAATAAAAAATTTAGTTACAGACACAACTAAACTAACTAACAAACTAATTCTACTTGCACTAAACAAACTTAATTTTAATTACCAATCTCAACAAATTACTGGAAGGTTGAAAGCGTAGCTTCATTTTGAATGTGTCCGGGATATGAAAATAAGGTGCTGCACCACATATCCAGAAAAGTTATATGTCGCCTCTGTTCAAAGCTATTAGAGTCGTGACATTTGCAAAGGATTTTGTGACTCTTATTCACACATTTTATTACACACAATTCAAATGCTTTTTGTTTTTCAAGAGTCTTTCGTAACACATCTCCCTATTAGATTTACTATTTTGCAAGTCAATAAAAATCGTGTGTAGCATTTTTGTCTGCCATACACACAATAGAGAGAACACATTTATGGCTATATAAGATAAGACACAACTATTTCAAATGAATTTAAAACTAAAAATGCAAGACATTATTTGAAAAAATATACCTAAAAGATTACTCAATTTTTTTGTTTTAAATCAAATTAGTTACTCATTACCGAAAAAATAATTATAATTTGAGTATTCTTTATTAAAAACTTTATAAAATTCATCACTGGACTAGATCTAGATGAGTCATCAATTGTAATTGATATAGAAGTTATGATTCATTGTTGGTCCACTTATCTTATAGTACACTTCTTTGTGGGCTAACTGTTAGTGCATTCGTAATAGAGCTAACCAATGATCTTATAGTACATATCAACAATAAAGGCTTATGCCTAAAAAAAACAATAAAGGCTTATAAAAAAAATCAACAATAAAACAATGATCTAACCTCCAAAAAAATAAAGATCTAACAGTCAAAGCTCACGGGGAATTTGATAAAATATAGCTTTTCTTTTTTATTTTTGTGGCAAAGTAAAACACGTTTGTCGACAAAGTAACAATATTTAAAAAAATAAAAAAAGATTTTTCACTAACCTAAACATATTAAATAACAAATGGAATAAAGTTAATAACGCAAATAGAATATTTCCCGCAAGTATATCATATAATATATGATGATAATAGTTCTCTCTTTTGTAGGTCATTAAATATAGAACAATTGAACCAAAGAAAATCTCAGACTCTACTTACATAAATAATAATCTGTGACTTATTCCCCTCCTCCAATTTTCTTTAACTGTTAAAAAAAGATGCAAAATATTTAACAGCTGGTGAATTTACTCACTTCATGCCAAGAGCATGCAATACCAAGGACTGTTCATTTTATCACCCACCTTCCACTCATGACCCACCTTATAGTTTTGGTACTCTTTGCATTAGATTCTTAAATATATATTTTTATATTTTTTAATTATTTCTAGCTATATCTCTTCCTTTTTTTGGTATTGAACTGAGGGGACACCTTCCATAAAACACACATAATGTCCTTTTTTGGGGAAAGTAACCTTATGGAATATGGTAAAATTCCCATGCCACATGACTACAAAAGCTCTGATCCACAGGTTTTGTTTAGCTTCCTCCTTTTAGCATCTGGGCTATTACTATGTGAAGAAGAACATGAACCACCACCAGCATTGGTGTCATCACTTTTGTAGCTGAAGCACAATGTATCCAACACACCCATTGGGCTTTGAGGCACACTAGGGACAGAAGATGCACTTGAATCCTTGGCAGTGAACACACTGTTCAATGACATCTCTTGGACCTTTCCAACACACTTCAATAATCTCTCCTGTAATAACCACAATTAACACATTGTTAAAATCAACTAAACAACCATTATCATAATTTAACTGCACATTTGATCAAATTATTACAAGTAATCAAGTGATCAATAAAAAATATCAGAGCATAAGTCTTACATTGTCAACAAATTACAATCAATCCTTGTTTAAGTTGTTATATATGTGCTTAAGAAGTAGTGATGATTAAACTCAAATGTTTAAATGACATGAGGATCATGATCAATTGACATTGTCAGAAAAATTTACCTTGAGTATGTATGAACAAAAAATACATTAATTTATAGTTCATTGTTTTCTTGTCATTTGGAAAGGACCGCCATTTTACCTTTTCTATGTATTGAATCAGAGTGGAGATTGATTTGCTACTATCAATTGCTTGGGTTTCCCTAACAACACATGTTGCCACAGCAGCTGCAATCTCTGATGGTTTGAATTCCAAGAAGTCAAGACCTGCATTGAATTCACACCATCAAAATTAATCAACTTAAATTTATGATTGTTTTCACTGCAAGGGGTTTTGGTTATTCTAGCAGTTCAACAATTCACTTGTGCAATGAAGTTAGGGAGGGAAACATTTAGGTACCTTTGATGGTGCTTGATATAAGTTGAGTAGATTGCGAAATTGAAGAACTTAATGAACTCTTATCATCATTATTAATCTTAGAAAGGAAGTATTCAATGAAGGAGAATGGAGTAATTGCTTGCATTCTCCACTTCAATGTGCTGAGTACTAGAAGCTCCATTCTCTGAATGGTTTTAGCTTCAAACACAAACTTGGATTCACCAATCTGCATGCAAAAATTGACATAAATCAGCAAATGCAAAATGAGTAGAAATAGATTGACTTAACAAAGACCAAGCATTGAAATTGACAAGTTCCTAGTTCCTAATCCCACCTGCAAATCAAGAGGCTGAGGAACAGCAGTTTCCTCTACTTTAGCTGCCAAAGATAAGCAAGCTACAGCCAACAATTGCATTGTCCAAGCTCTTCCCTTCTGAAATTGGAAACATAACATAATATCAAAACCAATGCAGAATAAAAAGCCTATTTTTTTCTGTTGAATTTTTCTTTATTCATTAACTTACAGGGAATTCATATACAGAAAGGAACCGATCCAAGTAATTAATGGATAGATAAGCACAAAGAGGACCAAAACCGAAATGTGCTCGAACCTATAAATCACAAAGAAAATTGTAATTAGATAAACATAATCTGAACTCATCTCACTCTAATCTAATCTAATCCAATCCAATCCAATCCAATCCGAATCCATTCATCAATCAAATGAGTTAACAGAAATTTCCATTCAAGTCATCAATTCATCAAATACAAGGAGAGTCCAATAGTTATCAAGCAATGGATCATCATCAAATACACAGATTGTGATATGTATCCATAAAGAGATAGTTCATTAAATCCAATCCAAATCCAAATCCAATTAAAAAGCCGCCGTTTTGATTCATTTCATACCAATCAAAAGGATTTCATAAAAAAAAAAACTATTTTCTTATTCAGTTTTCACAATCAAAATGAAACAAATCAAAAAAAGAATCTACCTTTTGAATCCAATCGATGACTTCATTTCTAGCCTCAAAATCCAAATCTCCAAACTTCAACCTATTCAAATAATCAGCACCAGGCCATTGCTGACACTCTTTTTCCAACATCAGAACCAAACACTCTTCACTCTGCAATGGCAACTCATCAGGAACACCATCATAACGTTGCTGAGTCATCTGATGATCATTCCTAGGATGCCACGAATCCTCGTACACCTCCACCGAACCACCAGCACCATATTCACCATCATCAAACACACTGCTATCTTCCTCGGTACAAAGAAGGCTAGAAACACAATCAAAACTTGGTGCCATTCCAAAATAACAGAAAATCCAATAACCCTTTTAGTTCAATTTAACAAAACAATCTTAAAAATGAAACCTTTATTTAGATTATAGATTTGGGTCTGAGTTGAATTAATAAGAACAAAACAAGTAAAAAGAGATGTTTTTTTTTTTTTTCCTTGTATGATGTTTGTGTGTGTGGCCACTCACTCTCTCACTGAGTGACTATGGTTTGGTTCGAAGTTTCGGTCTGAAACAAGAGAGAAAGAGAGAGAGGGGTCTTATGAAGGAACCGAACGCCTCTTTTTAGGGTAAAGAGGTGAGTGGGGTTGAGGACAGAGAGATGGGTCTGTACAATGTGGATCGTTGCGTATGTTAAATTCGTATCAAACAAATTTGGATACTTACTTAATCACTAATTACCTCTTTTTGTGTACTCGAGTACACTGATACAGAGGAATCACAACAAACAAAAATACACTTCATTAATGCTCATTGAAATTGAATTAGAAATTACTTTTTCTCACTAAAAATATTGTAATCAAAATTATCTCATAAAATAATCATTGAAAACATAAAATGATTTTAACTTCAATTAGAGTTCATATCCTTAATACTAACGAAGGTAAAAATTAAAACGTAGAAATTGTTAAGTCATATATTATGGTTAAGGTTCGAAGTCTGACTACTCAACTTATATCATTGAAGTTATTTTTCAATAACTCTTGTCATTTTGTCTATTAAAAAAGAAGAAAATCAAAAATCCACCAAAAAAATGAAATCATTCAATTTTCCGGTACATATGTACGCCTGTGCAAGAATTTAATGATGTTCTTAAAATTCTCAACCTGTTAGTTCCATATTTTGACTTACTCCACTTTACCGTGTAGATACATTCTTCACACTAATTTTCGCTTGTACTCCCTCCGTTTTAAAATATAAACAAAATTTACTTTTTATGTTCATCACATACATCATTAAATGAATAATCCTAAATAGTAATTTTTGTTTATATTTTAGAACGGATGAAGTAGTAATTGAGTAACTAAACACAAGCGTAAATTATGTACTTTTACCTTTTCTATATGTACCAAGTATAATTTCAGCATAATGTTATTTCTAAATTTACCGAACGTTGCGACTGCTAGTCAATTATACATTTAATAGACTACAAACTTTCCTATAAAATGTTAATTTTAAATTGTAGTATTAAATTTTATTACCGTAGTTAAAAGGTAAAAAAACAAAAAGTTATGCTAACATGTGCTCTAAGGTACGTGTTAACAAATAACAAATTTTGAAAAACCTGGATATACAAAACATATAATTGTGTTAACAAATGTTCTAAGAACAGTCTTGGTGAGCTTAACTCATTTGGTAGAGACAATGCATAATTTATACAAGGTCTGATATTCAAACCCCGACCATCACAAAAAAATGTCCTGAAGACATTATTTAATGAAGTAAATGTTAACGTGTGTACTTAAGGCACATGTTAAGAATTCAATTAATAGAAATTATGTATTGGAAATTGCGTTAATTTATTGTTCAAAATGTCTCAGAAACATTCATTAGCATTTACTTAAAAGATAGGAGAATGTTAAACAATGTACTCAGGGCATTGGTTAATCAAATAAAACAAATAACTTTTTATAAAAAATGATGTAATTATTACTTGGTTTTTTCTATCATGTGCAAATTTGCACATGATAAAAAGTTATTATTTTTAGTTGCAATATTGCACATGTTAGACAAACCTTTATCACTTGATCAAAAGTCAAAACTTATATTTTTAAGACAAATTTTTTATTTATAATTTCCTTAATCATTGTACCGAGGGTATTGATTAGTTAGACTCTAAATCATACTATTGTATAGATGAAAATGGGCAAGAGGTGGTTACCGTTACTTTTTTTATTTTTACGAGGGGTAGTTACTGTTCCTATGGTCAATAGCAAATGAAATGTGGTGTATTAATAAAGAAGGAGATAAAAGGGGTTAAAGTAAAATTAAAAAGGTAAGAATGGGACCGAACCAATGGTACCTGGTGCAGAGTGTGTTGTATTCTCCCGTGTCGACGCGTGTGCTACGCTGACATTGGAAGCGTCGTTTCGTCCTTACGTCACTTTTCTTATTCTGTATTGTATTACTAGCTGTCATTTCCCTCCACCATTCCCCGCCAAATATCTATTTTTTTTCATTTCAATGCACTCAAATTTTCAAAACAAATATCTAAAACTAGTTTCTATTGAAAGAAAAATTCATTTTAATTTTAATATATATGCAATACAGCTATTTTAGCATGATTGTATCTTATCTCACGCGAATGGTGGCAACGGTTGAGAACTAATTTCTTTTTCCGCATAGAAGAGTTTTATTAATTCAAATCCATGATATTTTTTCTTCTTTCAATAAAATGAAAAATAATTATTCAAACGCATACATGTATGGTTGAGAAGTGGAAGTTTAAACTCAATCACGTTGATTGATCTGTCAATTTTGATATTTTATCTATTAAGTTGGGACATACAGATGAATCGATGGTAGTTTTACTTTTATCTTTTACTCATTTTACTTTCTATCAATTATGATAGTATTTTTCAAATGTTAGTTTAATTATATATTTCACTAGAGTGCTAGTGTATTCAAAGTTAAGTATGCGAGCTAGTCCATTCTAATTAGTCTGCTTCACATACGCACGTATGTTGAAAAGGGTTAGATTAATCCGTCCATAAATTGTTATGCGTTGATCGAGTTTGTCTTGTGCTAGTCTATAATTAAATGGTCTAATTTGCATACTATACAAAAATTGGTTTAATTATAGTTTTGAACTTCCTATTTTATTGTTCTTCTCCTAAAAAATGGAAATTAAAAAAAGATAGTAAATTAGAACCAAACTCAAATAAAAAGAACGAATCATCAAAGAAAAAAACACCATAAAAATATATTAAAACTAAGCTTATCAAAGTTCCTGCATATCGTGAATCAACTCGCTGTACATCTTTCAAAATGACTCGAAAAACTTCAATGATGTATGTCCATCGATTCAAAAAATTGATTCAAACTTTCAAAATGATTTGGAAATATCTCTTAAATGACTGAATCTATTTAGTGATTAGAATCATAATCACATATGTGAATCAATTATAGTTAGATGAGTGTATGCTTTGATACAAGATGGTAGTGGTGTGTAACGTAAACAAAGTATATCTCAAAGGAAGAAGCATCATTTTCTTATCGAAAGTGATTTATTTTTAAGAAATCGTACCAATCTACCTACACTTTAAAGTCTCACGTTAAGACCACAAAACCAATTTAAGTGGGTTTGTAACAAAAAGTTATTAAAGCCATCATGTTACTGTTAACAAACTTTTTTTTTAAGTAAACAAACTTGATACATTAATTGTCTAAGATACATTGAATTACATAGACTTATTAATTTATTTTTCTTATACCGCGTGAGAGAGAGAAATGGCAAAGCTTTATCCCTAGCTATTTTATTTTCTATAAGACATTTTGGTTCTTAGGGTTAAAATCCTTCAATCAAGTAATTATGTAGCCCACACGCCTTACCTAACGTGGTTGTGATGCGAGTGTGACATGGCATTATGCAATCTATCGTTAATGTTAGAACACTATCACATGGATTTTATAGTGACCTATATTGTGGATGACATTAGGGCGAGAACCTGTTGCTAGAATTAGTTTTTGCCGGATTTAAGTTTAGTCACATAAAAATTGAAGTTCAAAGTCTTATCCCAGATTTATTTTTTACGGTTGAATTTGGCCTTTTCAGAATCATATGTTAGTATTTTTAAAAAACATAGTTTATATGAACATCATATCTAAATTTTTGCATATTGAGTCAAAAATGGATTTTGGGCAAAGTTCACAGTCGTGACGCGATTTTGGAGGTAGAAAATCAGTATGTTTCTGGAAGTCGAATTGTGACACGATTTGTGGATAAGATTTTTGTACCTTGGGTCATACGCAAGGAATCGTGACACGATTTTGGCAATAGTGACACGATTTTGACAGTATCAGGTCACTGTATAAGTGTTTCGGTTCATTTTTGAGATAAAGTTTCAAGAGAGAGAAACTTGGGAAATCAAAGGAGATAACTTTCGGGTTTAGGGTCTTTGATTAGGGTTCTCTTAAGAAGTTATATGGGGTTAGGAAACATTTGTAAACACCTTGGATGAGTGAAAATCATTGAGTATTTTGTTCTTCGGTGAGATTGGAAAAAGGTAGAAATCAAGGGTTTGTTCTTTGTGAGCTTTTAAGCTAATTTTACAACCCTTTTGTATCTCTCTTTAAGAACTCATTGACTGTGGGTTGGAGAGATCAATATATCCCCACAGTAGGTTAAGTTTGACAGAACTGGGTAAACATTTTTTTGTGTGTTTGTTTCTTTTTTGCTCTTTACCTTTTGCTTGTGGTTTCGTGCTCTTCCTTTTGATTCCTAGATTAGATTTAAGTGTTGTTATTATTGTTGTTGCTTGTGATTATTTTGATATTGGTTACTATTTTTCTTTGCTCCACACATCATAGTTTTATTCATGTGATTTTAAGCCCGAATTCACAATATAAACAACCAAATGTGATATATGTTTAAATAGAATAATAAACTAATAAACCAATAACATTAAACTCTCTTTTGATATTTAGCATTTTATTTTAGAGAATTTTATTATATATTATATTACAATTCTAGTCCATAATAACATTGATATGTCTGGTGAGAACGGTTGAGTGGCAACGGTGACAGAGAATGCTCCGGTGTGGCAGTAACGACCTTCCGCACGGCGGCGATGAGTCTTCGCGGTGGAACAAAAGGTGCATGCAGGCACGTTAGCACTCTGACGCTCAAGTCAGTAATGGAACTGAGAAAGAGTGTGTAGAAAGTGTTGTGAAAAGTGACGTGTACCTTGCGGCTGAAGCAAGTTCACCCTTATATAGGCGCGCGTTGGCCATAACTGTTTCCAAGTTATGCGGCTTGTGATTAGGGACGGAGGAGAAAATGTGTAATGTGATCCTCGTGCGGTACGACGTATTCAAGCTGGCATGCTCCCTCAGGCGCGGAGCCTGCGGTGTATCTTATGCCACGTGCTGACGTGTGATTGGTCTTATGACCGATCCATAACAGATATATTTACATATACGAAAAATGATTGATAAGATTGAATTACTTAGAAGGTTTAAAAAATTATAATTTAATCCAAATTACAAAATTTAATATAATAATAATAATAATAGTTGAAAAAAATATTATTCATATTAACTTATGTAGGATGACCTGCTAGGCTTAAAAGACATTGTTTATAGGTAGTGGCCTCACTTTTTTTTTTATTAAATAGACTTATAAAATAGCCATAGTCTTCACTATTAAAAATAATATAACATCGGCTTGACGAAGACATCTGTCGGTTGGTTTGACCTGTTTCAATCCTCAGATGACATGTGTTGTTTAAATTGGTTCCCAAATGTTTTTGTTGTTAGATAATTTGCACATTTTTATCAAATTCTCAAAATTAAATCTAAGTCAGGGAATCAATTCAAAGATAGTGGAGAATCACATTCAGATTAATCATCAAACAGGCACCGAGGCCTATAACAAGAAGGTTGATGACTTTCTATATCATATAGGCTCTCTCAAGTGCATATGCGATAGACTTGGGAGAGCTATATCCTCTATTTTCTAGGAATAGAATTCAAAAGAACAAAAGAAGGGATTATGATGCATCAATGCAAGTATGCATGCATCATATTTGTTAAGAAAAATAGCAGGGTCTTTAAGGTAATTGTGTAATACAAGACGTGATTTAGCATTCTTTGTTGGCCTAATTAGCATATAGATGGAGAAGATTAAGATACCTTATTTAATGTCTCCAAAGAGGGTACCGAGGTATGTTTAAGGAACTATGCAATGGGGAATTTTGTTTCCAGTACAAAAGGAAAGTGAAGGGGTATAGATGATTGGCTACTCCGATGTTGATTGGCGCGGGGGACAAAGATGATAGAATAAGCACTGCATGATATTGTTCCTTCTTAGGCAAAGCACCAATCTCTCGATGCTCAAAGAAGAAATACGTGGTTGCCTTATCTTTATGTGAGTCGGAATACATTGCTGGTGCAAGCGCACGTTAAGCTCCTTTGCTCGATACACTAATGCTGACACTAAGGATCAAAGAGGAAGATATAATGTTCTTAATGGTTGATAAAAAGAAAGTCCATTAATTTAGTCAAACATCCTATTGCACATAGTACAAGCAAATACATAGAGATATAATGCTTCATTTTTTAAGGGATCACATAGAGATAATGATTGATTTTGCAGCATTGCAACACTAATGTGCATATTGCAAACTTCATTACCAAGTCATTGAAGATTGAAACTTTTGAAAGATTGAGAAGCATGATGGGCATGGTGTGTGTTCCAACATAAAAAGAGAGTCATTTCTTAACATAATCAAATCATTAAGAGAAACTATTGTTGATATTTCAATAGCCATTTGGCTTAATTCTAATGCACACCAACAAATGCATACTAATTAACTTTTCACGGTAAAGTAAAATACAAAACCTTTTTTGGAAGCAATATAATGATGAAATCTGAAAACTTATCAAAATCAGTCAAATATTACTATTCTCTTTGTCGTGTTTCTTATGTCTGCTCAGTGGCCAATTTATACAAATCACATAAAAGAGACACACCTTTTGTTTTTAGTTATTTTTACCACTTTTAAGTGTGTCTCTTTTTGGTCTCGATCAATATTGGACTGCAAGTACAAAATTGTCTTTAACATTTATAATTGACCATGTTGAGTAGGACCTAATCCTCCTTAATTAGTTAACACTAATTAGCAATGACGATTACTATGTGAATTACTGATTTGACAACATGTAATAATAATTGATCTTGTATGCACAATCAGAAGTAGATTGTAAGTAACCTTTTGAAAATTGGACATAGTGTTTTGGCTTAACCATATTGCTTATTACGATTCACTAGTGGTGAAGTGAAGTTGCCAATTTCAAATTCCATGTTATTTATATGTTATTATAATAACATAAACCTCAAAATTAAAACATATGCTTTCCTACTTAATTATTAAAAGTTGCCCCTTTTATTTTCCTTGTTATTTTTTATGTGTCTTTTATTTTTTGGTTTGATAGAGAAAGAGGTGGAGGCTTGATTAACGTGTTTTTTGGAATTTGCAAAGGAAGGGATTTATATGAAACAGTTTTTTGAAGATAAAGTTGGTCCAATTGAACGTGTTTTTGTTTGGGATCATTCATTCAGATGTGCCTCGACTAGGCAATGTTGTTATAATTTTTCATTTTATTATATGCTCTTTGATTATTGTTTGTAGGCAAAGTAATATTTTTTTCCTTAGTTGCAGGCAAAGCAGTATCTTGCGTTGGTTTTTCTGTGACAAAGTACTAAGGGAAAGATTTGAAGAATGATATTTAAATATGAAGCTAAAATTGAAGTCTATATATATGTTTCATGAATTGTAGTTATCAATTTCTTTTTGAATGACACCAAATCAGAATACTTCAGTGATTTAATGTTAGTTTACTTGTCAGGGTGACAACCGATCCAGCTCATGGAATTAATATAAAACAACAAATTATACCGTTTCTTCAATAAATTGAGCTTCAATTTTTAGAAAAAATTATATATAAAATCAAAATTTGGATTTCAAATATGGTGTTATTTGGTTTTATGTGTTTTTAAGTCATGTAAGTTGTAAAATAATATAAAAAGAAATAGAAATAGAATTAGAGATAAATATATACAAGTGTCTGAATTTTGATGTTAAAAAAAATATGGCTCAAATTTTATATAATAACGTCTAAGACTGACTAGGATGGAGAGGGGTTATTGATGCACAATGTATGACAATGAGCGACTTTTGGTAGACGTCAATTTCTAGGCAAACCATATCCACATAAGAATGAGAGGGATCTTGAGGTCGTACAAGTTTGAGACTACATGGTTGAATAAAAACTTATAAGAATTGTTTGATAATACATGTAGCAACAAGATGTATCTTCTTTTCGGTAGCTCATTCTATAAAAACTCCAAAATTACACGTGCTTAACTTGGAGCAATTTTGGGATGTGCGACTTTCTCATAAGTTTTCCGAAAAGCGTAAAAAGACTCGTGTTGGTTGACATGATTCGATAGCAAAGGGATGAAGCGGGGGCGTTGAAGTGTAACATGCAATAATCTTTTAAGGAGCAAGGGCGATATGGTATAAGGGTGTGTTTGAGGGACGATAAAGGGGACTTCATGGCAAAGACTTTTTGTTTAGAGGGATACCACAACTCTGAGAAGCAAAGACATGAGGCTTAAAAGGGATAATTAGTTGGTTTGGTAGGATGAGTTTAACTCAGGTGTCTATTGAACTTGACAACAAGCAAGTGATTGACAACATTCATAGTGAATTCAGCAGCAACACCAATTTTGGTGTCGTTTTAAATTTTTGTAAATCTTTGCTTAGTTGATACAAAATTTTAAGATAGGTTTTATTAAAAGACAAACAAATAATGTTGTTAATTTATTAACAAAAGCGGCATTATTGTACGCTTGTTTCCAAATTCAAGATTTTATGTCATACTGTATTATGACTGAAGTTATGAATGAAACGAATCATGTCATATTGTATTAGTACTGAAGTTATGAATGAAATGAATTTTGTCCATCAAATAATGAATGAAATGAATTAGTTGTATTTCTATAAAAAAAAATAAAAAAATCAAAGCATGAGACGTGGGGACCAAAATTCTAAATAAAGATAAACAGATGACAAAAAATAATATTTAAAATAAGAACACCAAAACTTCATTATTTTCAAAAATAGAGATACAAGAAATACATTTAAGTCTAACATGATATTCTTAGGATGTGTTCGGATGAAGGGTTTAGGAGGAGATAGCTTACGGATGAGACCTTAAACTTCTCATCCTAACACTAAGATATATATTAGTTTATTACTTGTTTATGAAACGATTTCACAATATACATACAGTAAAACGATATTGAAAAACTGATATAAATTACCCTTTGGATTTATTTTTGTAATGAATACATAAAGGAAACAAAACCTATGGATTTTTTTAAAGCTTAAATAAAAGATTTATTATTGAATTGTAATTAATTTCAAAGAACTTGTAAAGTTAGCAGTGAACTGAACTCAGGTCAAGAAAATATATTCGATTCCTCAGCAAGTTAATCCTAATATTATCCACAGCTAGCTCTTTCCTATTTCCCTTGTCATTTTAAAAAAAATAATAGTAGTAGTAATATCACAATATTACCAATTTAATTAACTGGAATAATTTCATCAACATGCACGACTCTTGCTAATTTCTAGCTAGTCGTGGTGAATGATTATATATGGTCAATTAGGGCACATATGGTGACAATGTGGAAAACTTGGACCAATAGAAACTCTAGATCCATCCTTTATCTTTGAAAAATTTACTTAAGATGCCTTGTTTCTGTTTTATAGCCGTTTGACCATAGATCATCATATTGGATGACCAATAATAAACAAAGATATCAACGGCAAAATTTTAAATAAAGGTACTTAAAATCCTGATCAATGGTAAAAAAAATTGGATTAAATTGGACCACAAAACCCAGGAAGAAGCTTAGTTAATTTTAGTTTTACTTAGGATGCTGGTTTCTTGGATTCAATAACCAAGCATATATAAGACATGCTTGAACGTGTAATTTTTAAAAAGAGACTTTAGGACACAAATTTTTAACCCTTTTTCAATCTAATCTTTGAAACTTCCCTTTATATATATATATATACTATCCGAAATTTAACTTTTTTTTTTGCTTTTGCAGATTCAGTCTCATGGTCGTGTGTGACTAGCAAATTAAACACATTCACTTATTCCTTATATCTGCTTCATATGTCAGTTTTAGTGCAAATTTCAAAGTCTATATTCCCACCCTTTCCTTTTATTTTAAGGAAATACTATTAGAATATGATACCCTCTTTCTTATACTTTTTCTCATAGATAGATATGGTTAAAAAAGAGTCTTCTAATTCACTGATTGAGATTCGAGCTTTTCAGGGGTAACGGGGTACCATTCACACCCACTGATATCGTTATATAGTATAGTTTACACCTTTCATTCTCTTGATTTTTGTTATCTTTGCTACATGCCATGCCCGAGGTCAAGTCAAATGTTTTTGGCATATGAGAGTGGTTTCAGTTCTGATATACTGCATTTGTTAAGTAAATTAACCATTTATTAAAGTACATTATTTATATACACATCAATGTTAAAATATTTGTGCACTACATTTCACATTGTGTTGCAAAACATCATTCAATGGTGTAAAAATATGATTTTATGTTCATATATGTTCCTTGCGCCAGCCTCGTTTAAAAGGATAACATTTTTTTTATTTTTAAAGCTAAGGGATTAACATGTGTAAATTCTTAAAAATCGTAGTTGGACCTAACACAACTCCACAAAACCGATTTGTCAGATGATGATTGACCTCACCTATAAATATATTGTCAGACCATCTTATATCTGATGTTGGACTCTTAGCACACCCCTTCACGCTCAAAATTGGACATCTGAAGCGTAGACATAAATGATGGGTGGTCCGATAACGGAAATTTGATAGCATGTGATCCAACGAATCCTCTAAACCATCTTAGAAATTGTGGTTGAGTCTAACACAATTCCACAAAATTGGCTAGCAAGATGAGGATTACCTCCACTTATAAACATATTTCAGACAATCTCCTATCAAATATGAGACTATTAATATAAATTAAAGACATGGAAAATATTCATGGACAAATGTCATTTCTTTAAACACATAGTATTCATTACATTCTGTCGAAGGGTATCGTTTTACGTCTTTGGCTTTGCTGCATACGTGGTCACGTTTCAAAATCACATGCGTAGCAATAAATCAAATCTAAATTTGGGTTGGTTACACTTGGCTCGGTGTGTACAAATTTTATGTGACATTGGATCCAAGCTAATGTCATAAATTAATGATGAATTTCAACAAAGCAGGGACAGTTTCTAACGTTTCTCACAGCTTCTTTTAACAAGTTATCAATATATTATAGGAAAATATTTTTTTAGACACCCGTATCCATTTTCCACCTTAGAGAGGAATAAACAGAGAGAAAAATGTTATATGCATGATATGATATGTTAGTGAAGTGATGAGAAGATAGATACAGAGAAAATAAAGTATTGAATGAATGTATGAAAATTAAAGATATATAAATATGATTGTTGTATATTATAGAAATACATCCTAATACGCCGAACGGAAGTTAGGTATGATATTATATTCAACAAAACTTAATCATGTGAAAGAAATTTTCTATATTACATTCCTTAGAATAGGAAAACATTTTTTGGTTCAGTCTTATGAGATGAACTTGTCTTGGGAGTAAGAGGCTGACAGCATCACAAAGGACCAGGCCTACAAAGGACTTCTCATCGTGTATTGGCTTTAAAATGTGGATGGGAGGGTCGCAACACATGATCATTTGAATGAAGATTAATTTTGTGAAGAGAAAAATGTAGATATATAGGTGAATATATGAGCATCGTTTATAATACATTTCTTATTGAGTTCACATGCATATACATTCAAAGAAGTTGTTTTTTAAAAGATCTGATGCCAAACAGAATTTAATTTCCCATTTACAAATAATAATTCCTAAATATGGAAATAAACATGTCAACTAGGTGAGACAGATCCATACTATCTCTTTTAAAACAAATTATTTCCTACTATTCAAGCAAGTCTTTGTGATTTAGTACCTCGTTAAACAAGTACTACAACCGGTCCATCCTCTTAATATTCTAATGTGAGATTATAATAATAAACAAGAACTATAGGTTACTTTGTCAAAAAAAAAAAAAAAAGAACTATAGGTTACTTTTCTTGATACGAACCTTTATTTTTAACTACAAACAGTTAGCTCAATTATGCTATTCTCCATATTCTAGTGATTGAATATCAAATAGTTCTCGCTATTTTGAAATTAAACTCCAAAAAATTATGTTAGCCTCGTATAAATCGAGTAAAATTCATTTAAATTTTACTACTTGAATAGGAGTATTGAGATTAAGTTTGTTAGAGAATGATTTTTTTTAAGGGGTTAGAGAATAAATTGTTGTAATTTCACTTATTGCCATATCATATACTATTATGCAATAGTGCAACCAATCCAATGGTGGGAAATGGCATGCCTAATGCCTCATCCTCTGCCACAAGTGTCCAGAACATCTGCCGTGTCTTCTGCGTCAAACATGAGAAACCCAAATCTTACTTGTTGATTATTATTAGTAGTGTTCATTAAAGATTTAAAAGTGCTTCTGTACCAATATATATATATATATATATATATATATATATATATATATATATATTTATTAGTGGTAGTACACGGTTTTATTTTCTAGGACAAGTAGGTGCACATCTCAATATTAAATTATATAAAATATAAGATTTAATGGTCTAATATAAAAGTAAGTTTGTGCATGATACAATACAATCTTTTTTTTGTGTGGTGACAATATAGGTTTATATGTGCTCATTAGATAAAACATATTTTTTTAACTCAATACTAGAAAAATAGGTTCCCACGTGGGATGAGATTGGTCCACGTACGGTATATCGATCTTTATTCTTCCCCCAAACAGCCAATATGTGAGTCTGGCCTAATAAATATAGATTTAAAACGAATTATAAAATAAGGTTATTTTAAACTTGTAAATTTCTTCTTCTCTTTATTTTCTTTTCTTAGATTAAAGAGAATTTCGGGTGATAATATAGCTATTGGAAAAAATTCAAGTTTCGTGGAATAGATACAACTCTTGGTAGGAGACATTCTTTGCTTAAAGTTGATTTTATGAAGTTGTGTTAGATCCGATCACAATTTCTAAGAATACTAATATTATTCCTCTTATTTTGTTCTCTTTTCTTTTGTTAATAAATTTTTGGATGATGTGAATGATAGATGAGACTTTTGAGGTGTTAACATAATTGAGATGTCTTAAATCTCATGTAATGCTTTGTATTCTATTTTTGTCATGGAAAATATAACCAAAGATAGAAATTTATTACTATTAGTTTTAATATATTAAAATATAAAACATTTTTATCAAATAAATTTTTAATATATTTAGAGGATTAATGTGTTAGTCTTGAAACCTTTAACCTTAAGTCACCACTATCATAAATCAAATTTTTTAATTAAAAAAGGAATAATAAAAAAATGTAACCAGATAGCATTTGTTAAGGAATTAAAATGTATCCGAAGAAATCTGTCAAGAAATCAAAAATCAAATTTGTGTTAACATGAAAATGTATCAAGCTTTTAAGAAATTGAATACATCACTAATAATATAATATTTTTTTATTTCATTTTTTAACAAATGTCCTTAAATACATGTTAATACTTGCAACAAAGAAATGATGTAGATTAATGAGGAACTAATCGAGCTGGCAAGTCGTTTGTCTTAACTTAAGCACAGTCTTCATCAAAAAATCCACAAGAAAATGAATACAAAGAAAAGTATTTGGCTGTTGGCAAAAGATCGAGTCCCATAGGCATGAGGAAATGGGGTGAGAAATGTCCCAAGTTTTCTCGAATACTGCTCTCTCCCTGCACAAAACACTTCCGCCCTGCAGCCATGTTTATTTTACCCCTGCGCTACTTAATTAACGTAAGTGTAAAACTGTGTGTTAGTTAACTAACGCTGCGTGACTTGTAGCACCTCGTTTTTCCAACATATAAATAATATAAAATAAATCAGAGTTCACTACAACTGGGTGTCACATTTCGTTCTTCAAAATATCATTTATCATAAATATAGTTAAAATCCACTATTTATTTAAAACAACTGCCTCCAATAATTAAAACAATGTCGCAGCGGAAGATATTCAATGTTTAAACAATACTTGACACTAAGGCCTTAACATCAACAACGTAATAAAATTCCAAATTCAAAAGTGGTCCAACATCAATTTATAAAAAGATACGTAACAAAAGAAAACAAAACACATAAACATCCTCATCCTGTTACGTATCAGAGCATGACTCCTAAGACGACACGAGAATTCAACTCACATCAGCGGTTACTCATGAATATCTGCACGTTACCCACGTAGAGGCAACATTCAAACATAAAGGGTGAGATTTCACATTCAATAATAATAAGCAACAATTCATATAAAAGAATTAATCAACATAAAACAACAACAATTCATCATCAACAATGCTTCATATAATTCCAACTACAGTCATCAATTAATTTTGTTCAACGACTCAACAAATGCAATGTAATTATGCATGTAGTACCAGCAGAGCTACAGCTCCCTTCGCTAATGCTGTAATTCGGCTTGACAGGCTACAACCCCCTTCGCTTAAGAATCAACAGAGCTACAACTCCCTTTGCTAATGTCGTAATTCGACTTGACAGGCTACAGCCCCCTTCGCTTAACAATGCTTATGCAATGACACAACTTAAAATGCAACAACAGTAACATCATATAAACATGTTAAATCATCCACAAAAGATTTTCACGTCAAACCAAGACGACCGGAGAGATAACACAATTATCAACAATTTTCATATTTAAACCAAAGACCAACTCAAAACAGAAACATGTCAAAAAGACACAAGAACGCGAAACAGGGCAGTCTGCCACTGAACAATTCGTGAGGCGAGCACAGCTACTCGCCTGGCGAGCTCACATCTGAATCACTCGTTGTGGCGAGCAAGGTCACTCGCCGTGGCGAGTTAAAACAAGTAGCTCTCGGGAAACTAGACATTTTTCACCCAAAAATCCCTATTTTAACTTCTCAATGCCCAAAATTGATAGGAAACATTACCTACTGTTATTCTACAACCTGAACATCAATTTCTTCAAATTAATTCATGGAATTACCTATACTTTCAACAATCTAATCGAATTCAAAACATAACTTCTATAACATAAAAAATTCAACAACAATAAGATTAAACCCCTTTTCAGAATTATATACTTATGATTAAAGAAGGTTAGTCTCACCCTTACCTTAGATTGGTTGAATTTCTGAATTCTACAAGCTTCCTTTTTTTTTCTCCCAAAAACCGTTTATACAAGTTTTTCTCTGTTTTCTCCCAAAACTGTTTTACGTGTTCTGACTTCTATTCCTAACCTCTCATATTCTTAACCTGAGAAATTCTCTTTATTCCTAAACTGCCTTTATGCCTCATTAACCTAATTTAATTATATTCATTCACTATTAATGCTATAACAAACTACTAATAATTACCAACTAATAATTACCAAAAATTACACATCGTAATTATTCAAATAAAATATACAAAAAGACACTAAACTCGATAAAATAAATAAATAATAAAATAAGGCGTTACATGACTTAAGTCACGCAAGTGTAAAGCACTGTGTGAGTTAACTCACGCATAAATTTAACACATGCGTGAGTTAACTCACCCCCAGTCTGTGCGGAAAACCAGAAGAGGCAGAAACCTTTTTGTTCCCTGTTTTTTTCATTCCTTCTTTCATACATTCATTCATTCATTCAATTGCATGCATTTATCATTGTTCTTCCAAGCAAGCATCAACTCATAAACAAATCACGAAAAATAAAGGACCAAAATAACGGAAATTGTCATAAAAACGCTAAAAAACGCAAATGTATAGGATTGCATCCAAATCCGACAAAAATATCATAAACAAAACTACACAAGTCATAATGTCTAACCCTACTGATGTGGACTCCTACTCCTCCTCCGTGGAACCGGCATCTAGTCCAGCATGCTCCACTCAGACTGTATACCCTACATCATGCGAAGAACCTTTAGATTACCAAACACATCAGGATGCCCCATAGCACTATCCACTTTGGCTCTGATGTTGTCGATGATCTGGTATGGGTCGGGAGGATGTCTGGCTCACTGCTGGTCAACAAGAACCTCCTCGTAAGGAGGGACAGGACGAGGAGGGACCTGAGTTGCGTAGTCAGGAATGGCCGCATGAGGGTTCATAATAGGATGTGATACTCTAATGAACCATCTCATGTACCCCCTACCATGAGCCCACGACTGGTCCTCTGGCACCGGTTCACCCCTCTGTTACTGGCTGAGGACACGTAGAGCAAACTTCGTGAAGGCCTGGGCCACGTCATCTGCTGCAATAAGATCAACATCTGTAGGAGACCTGGGTCGTGTCTGGACATACTCGTACTGCCTAAGAACCCGCTCTGGCAAGTGACGGACCATCCTGTCACTGCCGACCATGATCCATCCAGAGTACCAGCATATATCATGAAATGGCATAACATCTTGTCGGCTCTCGTACGGCGTCCATATGACATGGGAAAGATCCAACGAATCAATGACATCTCTATAGTGTCCAGGATCCGTAAAGCTCCTAGGAGGTTTCCACCGACTCACAAGCGGGACAATTGTCGGGTCGTACACATCATTAAGAACCCTCGAAATGAGGTTCGTGAAGTGCACCAAAGTCCATCCCTGCAACACACAAAGAACCAAATTTATATCAGCACAAGTATTATACAAATAAGGTAAAAAAGAAGAAAAACAAGGTAAACAAGGCACAAATTTACGATCCAATAGGTAAAAAAGAAGAAAAACAAATATTACCACAAGAAAGGTCATGTAACCACCACAGGAGGCCACATATGAGTCGGAGGTCAGAGATAGCTGCTCGTAAAGGAATGCAAGTCTCATCGCACCCCATGACCAGCTGTCCAACTCGTCCATATCTTGCAGCGCAAGCAGCCACAACATTTTGTTGTTCTTGCTGGAAAAAATGGTCCCTCCAAGCAAGAGCAACAGAAATGCCTTAACGCAGGCCAGCCTAACTTGAGCTCGCTTGATTTTCTCCTCCCCTGTGTCAATCTCAACCAACTGATTACACCTATTCAAGAGCTCCTCGTATTGCCTCTTCAGTACACCAAAACTGATATAAGGACCACCATGTCTTGTCACCTCCCTAGTGGCAGCCTCCGCTGTAAAAAGTAGGTCCACCTGCATCATCTTCATCCTTTCGTCACGGGTTAACTCTATAACAGGAAGGAGCCTCCCAGTGATGGGGATGCCTAGGAGACACGCCACCTCATATAGTGTGATGGTCATCTCCCCAACAGGTAGATGAAAGCTGCTGGTCTCCTCATGCCATCTCTCTGACATCGTACAAACGAACCCGTGAGAGATGTTCTCGTACCCACTAGTCATGAGGGGAGTAAGACCGGACATATTCACTACATCCAAAACCAATTGTTTTGTGCTCCCGGCTAAGGCCCATCAAATTTTTAAGGCTCAACTTCTTCCCGTGAGAGATACCTTTCACCCTATGTTTTGTCCGAATTTGTAATACAAAAACGAAAAACAACAAACAACACCATTAAATAAATAATAAGTAAAATAAACATTAAATACATTCTAACATACATTTTAATTCTTTCATTAAATAAGTCAAATAATAATCAGAATAAGTTGTATAAATAGTAAAAGAAGTAAAATAAACGTTAAAATATACTTACATCGGCATCGACCCATATTCTGCATGCCACATGTCCGCCAAAGCAAGAGGTTAGAAGCCCCCCTGCATAGCCGTTCGGTCCGGCCTCGTACACCACCCTCGGCACCCCTGAAAACGACCCCCACCATCATCAATTTGTTGCGGCTGAGTCTGAGGCTGCTCAATATCTTCCTGCTGCTCAGGCTGCTTAACAATAGACTGCTCATGATGATGATGCTGATACGCCTCAAACTGATACCGGTGAGGCTGAGGCTCATCAAAATGATACACCTGAGGCTGTGGATCCTGATAAACTTGATAATTCTGTTGATATTACGTCGGGTCCATCGTCTGGGATGGACCAGTCTGTGACGAAGAGGTCCCAGCAACATCAACATTGGCAAGTCTCGTGGCCCCCACTCTCCCTCGACCTCGGCCAGCTAAAGGAGGGACTACCACTTGCTTCTCCGTCCATGCACTACTAGTAGATGTAGGCCTCCCTAGCCAAAGTTTGTCACTCCTATCTTGAGGCGGCTCAGGCGGTCTCTGAGACGTATTCCTCCGAGACATATCTGCACAACAATTTCAACATTAACAATTCAATCCGTAAACTACCACATTGTCCTTAAACATACTATAACCAACATTAACAAACTATATTCTACCTAATTTCATCATTAGCAATCCAAAAAAACAAATATAACCATTGTGACATTTTACCAAACACATAAAGTGCAATTTTTAAACAACTAAGAAATCTAACATTTTCTAAACCCTAAAATACCACATTGCAGCCTAAACAACATCTAAACAACAATTCCTAAGTTAAATCATCACTAACAATCATAATCTTTAACATGCAAGATAATTTTATAAAAACCTAAAAATGTTAATTTTCTTCAAAAATTCGAAAATTTCAACCAAAATAATGCAAAGAATTAGGATAATAATCACGTACTTGATATTGTGAAGGAAATTTGCTTTGAATGGCGCAAGAATGGTGAAAATCGAATTTGGGGTGAAAATATTCGAAGTTGGGAAGTTTGGGAAATGAAGGGAAATGACTTCTTGTTTGTTGTTAAATGACTTAAGTCACGCTGCGTGACTTAACTCACGCAACGCTACTTAAGTTGCGCACAAATTGCAACGTGCCCTAGTTAAGTCACGCTGCATGACTTAACTAACGCAGGGGCATTATTGTCTCTTCAGCTGGGTGAGAGCGGAATATGCAAGGGAGAGAGCAGTATTCAGTTTTCTCTCTTTGTTCGTTGCTACTACCAATCGTACCACTACCGCACTACCTCCATCTGATCTTTGCTTTGTGGGCTATGAATAAATAAAGACAAGATATATAGGTGGATTTAATTCATGAAAAATGCTAATAAGTGTCCATGAACACTTTTTAAGACTTCAATAGTAAGTTTTTATGAAATTTTGTATAATGCATTGTAAATTGAGATATTTATCTTTTTTAAAGAATAATTATTTAATTTATAATGCTTAAAGGGAGACTTGTTATCAAGAATCTTAATTTATTAATAATTAATCACATACAAACCAATTAATGAATAAATTATTGAAAATACATCAATTTTAGTCTTTGTACTATCATGAAAAACAACCAATTTTATTAGCTGATGGACTAAATAGTTATATGAGAGAATAATTTAAGAACTTTTAAATTGATTTTAATGGTTTTGAGATTAAATTGATGAGAGAATAATAGTTTAAAGACCAAATTAATTGTTTAGCCACCAATATATATATAAACACACACACTAAAATTATAATCATACTTAGTTTAGAAGTTAAATTGACATGTTTTTCTTAAAGTCTCAAATTTCATTTTACCTTATATCAATTTCGATAGGTTAGTTTCACTTATTTAAACAAAAAGTCAAATAAACAAATCAATAAATTTTGCAAGAAATTTCGTTCTTTCAAGAGGTAGGATTAGATTATGTTTTTTTTTTAATGTGATGAACTTTGTTTCGGTTAGAAATGAAATATTATGTTTTGATAAAAAGAAGTAGACAAATGTGACGAACTTTTATTGTTAAAATTAATAAAGTAAAATAAATATGGTGAACTTTTTTTTTATTAAATTTTAGGTAATTACAAAAATTCTTTTTTTAAATGTTAACCATGAATATATATATATATATATATATATATATATATATATATATATATATCGACACCTTAAAATATGTGGAATAACCATATTGACATGAATATCACATTTATTTCGTACCTCAAAATATGTAGAATAGCCGTGCGGATACTCACGTGGATATAGTACAAGCACACATTCCATATATATCAATGAGGTGAGCACGGTGAAATTGCTTTGCCAAATTAGTCACACCTTGGATTTGATACCCATTTTTTTTAAAAGAAAAAACTTATAAATATCACAATAAGGCATGCAATTGTGACGAGGCCAGAATGTTTAGTTAATTATGGATATATTTTTGTGCTAAGTTGTGAAGTACTAGTATTTGGCTTCATTAACATCGAAATGTGGAATCTTTACCTGTACTGTTATAGCATTATCTCCTATCATTATAAAGGAACCGTCGGTTTCAAGTTCAACGGCCATGGGACTTGTAGAAAAGACCATAAAAAAAATTCAAACGGGTATACTCTATTACTCCCTCCGTCTCACAATAATTGTCACTTTAGAATTTTTTTTATCTTAAAATAATAGTCACTTTAGAATACCAATGCATTATTTATTACTTTTTTTCACTACCATACCCTTATTTATTGAATTTCATTTAACTTAATTATTCCACTAACTACAATTAATAAGGGTATATTAGTAAATAATATTGATTTTACCATTGAAATCAACACAATTAATCATTTTCTTAATTACCGCGTACAAAACTTAAACGATTATTATTGTGAGACCGAGGGAGTAATTGATATATTGCAGTGCATGTTATGCAAGATTGAAATGAAGTGAATTAATGTTGTGTCCATGTTAAATGATTGTGTAGAACTTGGACTCAAGTGCATATAATTAATACAACTACAGCCTAAAAGAAACGTTAATATTCCACTCTGGCTTCTACTGTGTATATGCTAGTAAGTTGGATTATATTGAGTTTTTTTCAATCACAACAAATCCAATTTAATTCAACAGATTTGTATAATTGATTATATAATTGATTTATTTTTAAATTCAATTTGGATCTAGTCTCAAATCTCATCTGATCTGGCTAAGTATTTGGGTTATACGGAGCTAGCTTGTTATTCTGATTCTTTTGTTTGCATCGATCTTATTAATGGCCGTATTGAGAAATACCATGTTTAGGTTGTCCTTCTTTAGAACATAAAACAATTGCTTTTTTAAAGAAATATTAAGGTTTCTCATACTCCTAAAGAGGGAAACTCGTGTGCAGATTTCATGATAAAACTTGAAGCTTCATCTGATGATGGTCTTGTTCTTCATGACTCGCCCCATGTTGGCACCTTTTATCTTTGAGAGTAGTTAACTTCGTATTAGCTTTTTCCTTTTCTTTTTCTTTTCTTTTTCTGTTTGTTTTTGTCTTTGTTTTCCCCTTAACTTTGTAACCAAAAAAAAAAACTCATTTGATCTAACCTATGACATTTAAATGAGATAACACGGGTCTTCATCGACTCAAACTAATGCTTGAGTTTAAATTCGAATCATTCAAAGAGAATTTTTCATACGATCATATTTATATCTGCCGGTTAATTACTACACTTGTGCCCGGAATACTAGAAATTGATGACAAAATTTAAATATGCTTGGAAGGGTAAAAAAATAAAGTTGTTTTCAAATTTCTTTTGATAACCCTTTACATTTATTTTAAAAAATCGTCTTAAGAGAGCAACATCTGGGGTATATTTTTAAAGGAGACGAAGAAAATTACTCCCTCAGTTTCATATTAATTAATACAGTTTTTTGTTTTGCTCATATCATTGCATAATCTTAATTGCTAATATCTTTAATTATTCATTTGCAAAAATTATAAAAATTGATATTTTAAAATATTCACTTAAACAAATCCACATACATTTTATATGCTATAATTTGCTTATTATTTAGTACTAAAAAAACATAGTCAAAATAAGTTATGTGGATAGGACATATGAGCAAACTACGTTACTTAATATGGAATGGACGGAGTATTAAATATGTTTATGTTAATTCGTGTAGTCTATTGATTTGAGCTGGGATGTTGAAAGAGTTGTACATAGAAGGTACGGGTTTAGTTTTCGCTACTAACATTTATGTATCATCTATTAAATTAACCAACTAATAACATTTGTCTATACAAAAGTATTTAAATAAAAAATTACTTTGTAAGAAAAATCAATGTGAAACATATGCAAATTGTTGCGGCAAGTGAGTTAAAAGTCTCAAATTGTTTGCAAAAGTGTTGTAGCAAGTGAGTTAAAAGTTTCAAATTGTTTGTAAATGTGAAAGTTGATCAACATATAAGTTAGAGAACGCATAACTTCAATGCCTTCATGTTTTGGGTAAATCCTCTTTATACTCAATATAGACGATCACATGACTCCTCTCATGAACTAACAAATCTTTTTTTGCAACAATATAAAATGGAATATAGATTAACTACAAAACAAGCAACACCACCAGCATAAGGTGTACCAAAGGAATTACTGAATATACACAGAATCAGTCAGGCAAAACAAAAAACCATTAGTCAATGCCCAAACATTGAAAAGGGCTCGAACACCACCTATGTGTGCCAAACCTAAAGGTAGCTTTTTATAACTTTTATCCAGGCTAAAGACATATACTTTACTTTATCCAACAACCTGGGAATAAGAGTTACAACATTATTAAACAGCCTATTATCATGCTCATTCCATAAGACCCAAACACAAAGAAGCCAAATAAGCTGAAGGAAAGACCGCGTTGCCTTGTCACCAACTGTTGAGTAAACAAACTGGAGAAAATGATCGGACAACACATTGGAATCCACATCCATGAAACCGAGCCAATAACGCACAAGAGGCCATAAAGATGAAAAAGTATAGCATGATAAAAAAATGATGCGCCGTTTCTACCAAACTGCAATCTGATACGCACATAGAGGCTTCTGAAGAGATGACCACTCTATTTACCAAGTTGGATTTTGTGGGCAATCTGTCACGTAGCAGCCTCCAAGCAAAAACTGAGGCCTTTAACAAAATATGGTTATGCCAAATCAATGCCGCTGCAGAATCCGCAAGAGGAATATCCTTTGTTGTTAACAATTGATATGCACCTCGAATTGAATAACCCCCTGAAGGGTCCGAAAACCATACCCACCGATCTGAAACATTAGCATGCAAGGAAACATCAAGCAGTAAAGACCTACACTCCTCTATCTCCCAAGCTCACAATCTCCGCCTCCACTTCCACGCCTCCCCCTGCTCCACATCAAGAGAGAACAAATTCGCCACCGTAATGGATTTGTTCTCATATATATCAAACAATCGCCGGAAACGCACATACATAAGAACTAAACCTAACCATCTATCAAACCAAAACAACGTGTCAGTCTCATCCCCAATTTTTTCGACACACTCCCCAAACCATCCTCCTCTAACACCACCGCCCTCATCCCTAATATGCGCCACCTCCATCCACCAAAAAGAACAACTTCGGTCCCCACCCTCCAATCTCCCGCCTACTTCACCATAACAGACGACTAAAACTCTATACCAAAAATCATCCCTATCCACTAGCATCCTCCAACATCACTTCCCTAATAAAGCATAATTAGATTCCCTCAACTGTCTAACCTCCAACCCTCCAAACTCCTTCTAAAGGCACACATTATTCCAACCTATGATCCTCACTCCCTCCCCAAAAAATTTGTTCAATAAAGATTCAACAAATCTTTCCATCGATAATATCCTATTTATATAAAAAAAAACATATTTTACAAAAATTTTTATTTAATAACAAAATAATTAATTTTATTTATTTTATTTGTATGAAAATTTTATTAATATAGTAACCACAAAATGCGTATTAAATTTTTAAAAAGTTTTGAATTATGATTTATTTTAAAATGAAAGAGAACGCACACAATGCCACATTTTTGGATGAGAATAAATTGGATCCAACTGGACTTTGCAAAAATCCAAGTTTCATTTATAAAAAATTATAAAAATATTGACTTAAATGCACTTTCATCCCTTTTATTTTGGTAAAACAACAGTGGTGTCCCCTAATTTTAATTGTGCAATTTCAGTCCCTCTTTTTTTTTTTATCGAATTATGATTTTGACCATTCAATTTGATGACATGACAATATATTCAGGTGATTTGACATGAACATGAAGAGCCCTAATTGTTGAGATTCTTCCAAAATAGTGTTAATTGAATCCAAACACAGATTTTACAAAAGCTAATCGCCATAAAATTGATTTTCTCAGGTTACACTCTAAAATTAACATGCGAAGAGAAAAGTCTCGTCAAATGAGAAGCGCGATTCCCCATCTGCTTAATCACTTATACGATTAACCTGCTAGTCCATTTCACTTATACCCCATCTGCTAGAATTGGATTCTCTTATACAAATTGAATATTATTACTTAAAAAAAAATACTAATTACTAAGTGAATTTTGTTGGTGAGATCTTCCATATAACTATCATGTTTAAATAAGATCAACTTACAACAAATCAATCGACTTCCAGATTTAGAATGTAATAATATGATGTCACACATGTAAAACACATAATGTCAGAAGCAAGAAACAACGAATGAGTTTCCACCACAATACTAAAACAGCTTCACAAACTAGACTAAGGAAGTACAGTATAAAGAACAAATGTTTCATGTTTTTGTGAACTGAGGATAGTTTATCAACACAGACCTCATGTTTGGTATACTACATGATGCTTTTCGGTCAAAGTGTATTAGTGAGGCGAGACTGCAATGCTTCTTGAATATGTTTAACAGCGCTGTCGTAGTACACAAAGCCCATAAACCAAAATTCATGATTGTCAACGGAGATAATCTGTATAAATTTTTCAGTAGGGTTGGCTTTGCTTGTGGATGGGTTCACTGCTCGCAGCTGATGCAATGGAATGACCACCTAATGCATAAGATAAAAAGCATGTTTGTAAATATTTCTAACAATAGAAAAAACATGACTGAAGATAACATCTCTTCGTCATTGATACGTTCAAAAAAAGAGCACCACACACCATATAAGTGTAATCACTAATCACAATCCGAAGATAACATTTATTCTCAATTTTCAATGTAATTATTAAAAATCATATGGTAAAACTCTTTAACTACCAGAATTCAGGATACAATGAGTAAGCATGGTATAAGATACAAGCAAAGAAGTAACCACATGAGTTAGCTTCAGCTCCTTTATACTCTCAACATCAAAAGAATTGTGTGTATGAATATATGACGTTTTTGTGTTTAACTAGCTGATCATCATATTATACACAATCCATTCTGGTAACTTAGGTGATAATTTAGTTTAGTGTTATTATTTTTCATCTTTCTTTCATGCCAGAATATGCAGACTGCCGAGATTTGAAAAGAAAAAAAAAAAAAAAAGGTTGCTGATAATGTTGATGAAGATCCTTCCGGCTTTGTTATTTGTTTGCTTTGAGAAGATTAATTTTGCTGCCAATGTGTAGGAGTCGTAAATTAAAGATAAAAATAACAATATTCACATGTTCATCCCAAAAACTAACAGTATTCAAAATAAAATGTTGAATTTGAGCAATCATTTTGTTAACCAAGATATTATATAAATTTTAAAAAATAAAATGTTTAGGAATCTATTTAAAGAATCCATTCATAGAAAAGTACTAATTTGCTTCAAAACGGTTCTGTTTAAAATGGATCGGTTCAATTCAAACTGTTATTACATTAACGGTTTGGTTCACGAACCGCTATAACAGTTCAGTTAATTTTGGTTCGGCAGTTCGTTTCGGTTCGTGGTTATTTTTGCCCACCCCTAACTACGATGCAGCCAAGTTACATCCACAAAAGGTTATAAAATTTAGGGTCATGCTAACAAGTACCCTAAGGGTTAGGGGCTTATGGCACTTGTTAAGGAAACCAAAATTAGTAGGTTTACGTTGGAATCAACAATTTTTAAACTTTTAAAAAGTTGAATTCACCATGTTCTACCATTTCTCTATTCAATATTTCTATTTTTGTTCTCTTAACCAATGCTCTAAGGGCACTCTTTAGCATTTACCTAAAATTTAATATGTTATTTTACATAAACATAAATTGTTTGTAAATTTTACACATCTCATTAAATTGTATCTATACAGTAGATGTCAATCAATATTTATATAATATACTTGTAATCACAGCAAAAAGGCATAGACACATCTTTCCTAATCTTTCCTAATCCCTATCAATATATATTCTTTCCCCCACACACATTTTGGTAGAGAGAGACTGTACAAGGAGCACTAAGGTAAGTAGATTATGAATTTATGATGTATCCCAATTGTATTGGAGTAGTGTTTAAAATGTGGCGGTCAATAATACCTAGAAAAGAATATTGGAGCATACTCCTGTCCTTAGATACATCTAAAATCTATGAGTATTGTACACGTACCAGTATCGGGATACGGCAAAGAAGCCCACTTAAACATCAAATTTGAAGTACCTGGGTTCATAGGTAACATGCAAGACTACTGTAAAAAGGAATCCTTAATTTCAAGAAAGGCAACATAACTGACCATGGGAACTGACCAAACAATGATATTACTTAATATCCCCAAGGGCAGACATCCAAATCCAAATTAATTTCAGCAAGCACCTTTCTTCAAATTCCAAAATTCTCATGTTAATTCAAAAATCCTCAAATGCTGGTGATATTAGTCGTTAAGAAGGACTGACATGACTGATATTTGAGGTTCCAAGGGACTAGAGTGTGATTTTCGCATTCTCTAAGACTAATGACTCCAACTAAATTTCTGGGACACAAATTGGGGGTTTATAGTATGTGTCAATATTCATAAAATTTTGCTATAGGAACATGCACTTGAAATTAAATTCTATTAAAATAATAATTACCTCTAGTATTAAGCAATAGTCATAGAAAATGATGCAGTAATGCAATATAAATGTCATGGCACCAAATCAGTTATTAAAGAACAAACAGGTAACAAGCAAAGGAGTTCCATTCCGTCGATTCGAGTTTACCTTATAATAGCTCCATTGAGTCTGGTCACCAGTTTGGTAAGAAAGTGGGTTATCGCTACAGAATGCGAGCTTAGCAGTTGACAAATACAAGACTCCCATGACAGGTCCAGCAGAGGTGGAGAGGTAGCATGCATATGTTTTAAGAAGTTGTTCCTCTGGTACGGTCTCAAAAGTTTGTCTAAAGATCTTCTCGTAGCCACCTTCTGCCAGAACTTTTGTTCCCTGAGCAATCCTTCCCACAGCAGCATCAGCAAAACTAGGACCCGTTTTTACTGTTTCATGGAAAGTCAAAATAGCTCAGATGAATGAAATTGTTTAGAACAGTTTACTTTCTGTGTTTTTTGTTTTCGTTTCCAGCTATAAAATTAAAATAAACATTACAAAAGACATTATAGAAGCTTTTGAAAATGTATTTCATGAATACAACAACCAAGCTTTATCCAATTAAGTGGGGTAGGCTACATGGATCAAACAACGTCATAATGTTTTATCATATATCATATCTTTATCCAACTCATTAATCTCTAGATTTTTTGAATAGTTTCCCTTATAATTTAGAGGTCTTCTCTCTACATGTCCAACCTCCAAAGCATGTAAGCCTAGTTTCTAGCATCTTTTCAGCGATATGTGCCACCTCAACTCTCTCTAATTCTGTCATGTTTAGTCTTACCACACATCTAACACAACATCCTCGTCTCAGTTACACATGTTTTATTCTCGTAGTATATTACCGCCCAACATTCCTTCACGTACTACATCACCGGTCTTACAGCTTGAGCAGTATTATGGAAAATGTAAAAATATTGTTTAGAGTATTTCCAGAAATGCAAACACATCCTCTCTAGTTAGCTTCTATCTTCTTTTGATCACAATTAAAAAGGAAAATTCATAACAAAAACTCCAGCCACACGCATGCAAAGCATTGAAAAATTAACATAATGAATAATGAACAGCAGTGCATAAGAAATATTAAATGAAAAATTAGGATTGATGATACATACAGTGTTGCCACATATTGCCAGCAAGATCCTCAGCCTTCTTGGTAGCTTCAGCAGCTTTCTTACTCCATTTACCAAGAACATCTTTCACCGAATCTAAAGTATCTGCAGAGAATTAAAGAAGATAACTAGTTTAATTGAGAAACATACCAAAAAAGACGGCGGTAAAAATAAAAAGAGAGAGAGAGAGAGAGAAATTACTCTTAGCAGATGTTGGTGCGGGAACTGGTGCTGGAGAGACGTATGGATTAGATTCGGCGGGCATGGTGGTGGCAGCATCGGTGGCGCGAGATTCAGTTGCAACGGGGGGTGGTGGTGGTGCGACGTCGTTTGGGTCGAGTTTAGGATAAGGAGCGTAATCAGGGGTGTGAGAGTGAGAATCAGAGTCTTGGGGTTGAACATGAGGTTGATCACCGCTACTACTCATATTGTTTGACTTGAGGAGGATCGGATTTTGAGTTTGTGATTGATATTTTCAATTTCAATTTCAATTCAAACACAAGTTGAGGAACGTGAATACTACTACTACGTGTGGGTAGGTGGGACTTGAATTCAAATATCAAAATGATTCATTGATTGTAATTGTATTCTTCCCAAACCGTCAAATTCTTATTTTCACTTCGTGCTCTGTTCTTCAACGATCTTTCTAGATCTTGCCTTTTCTTTTTCTACTATTTCTTTTCTAAAAATTAGAGGGGAAAATTACTGTGTATATTTTTATCTAGCGGTTCATTTAAGATCATCGGGAATGAGTGATTCATGTTTATCTACATTTAATTTAATAAAAGTTAATTGAATTTTCTCAAAAAAATAATAATTAATTGAATTATAAAATTATATGTTAAAATCAATTCTAAAATAAAAAACCATAAATAGTAGTTTTAAATAATTAGAATTGTTTTTGACATTTGAAAAACACTTCTAAGACATATGAAAGTGAAACCAAACACTCCTATAAAATACGGTTTATTAATATCTCATATTTTGTTAGTTGAACTATTTTTTTTTTCCTTTCATCTTTTCTATTTGTTTATATTATTTAATCAATGATGAATTTAAAACCACTCATTTAGGGATAGTACTTTGCAATATTAATCAATAAAAATAATAAACATCTTCCATATTTTCCTGATACTATAATTTCTTTTCAAGTTTGACAAGGCAAGTTTGTGATCTAAGTAGGTCATTAAAATGTTGAAAGGTTGTTAGATGTGTAAAAAAAAATATATATATATTTGTTGGAAAATGTTAATAAGTATCTTTGAGGCATTGCTTAAACAAAAAATGATAACTTTTGTATATAAATCGTGTAATTATTAAATCGAGTAATTTTTTTTTGACGGTCAAATCGAGTAATTATTAAAATCGTGTGATTATTACTTTTACATTTGTTTGGTTTATGTTTGTGAAGTAATTTTTTTTATAAAAGATGCTTTAGACAATGTCCTTATTTGAATATATTGTAAAATCAACTCTTGATATAAAAATATGGCATGTATTGAATGATTGAAGTATGAATACATATAACGTATGCAATCAAACTGGAAAGGTATAAGAGAGTTAACCAATGAAAAAAAGAAAAGGCAAAAAATCAATATTATTATTAACATAATCTTGAATGATATAGCTGGACAAAATAAGAAGAAAGGGTTGCTTTTCCTTTAAGGCTTTGCTTGCGAGTTTGGAGAAGAAGGGAGGGGATGAGTTGAAAAAAGAAGGAAGAAGCAAGTGAAAAAAATAAAGAACATTGAAAGGGGAGTGTGTTGGGGGTTTATTTTTCTTCATAATACAAAATTCTTATCATTTAAAGGAACTCAAAAATTGTATTGGAGGAGAGTTTGGGAGATTTTGGAGGGTTTACATAAATTTAATCTATGTTGTTATAATATTCTTAAAATAAAAAATATTAATCATAAACATTAATTTATAATTTTTTAACAAAAATACTATTTCAGTTTTTGTGAAAATTTCTTCATTTTCCCCTATATTCCCCACCTCTCAGAGCATTATTTTCCACTAATCTCTAAACTCCCAAACAAAGTCTAAAAGACACTTAAGTGATAAAGTGGTGCCATATACAAACAAGGTCATGAAAGAAAAACAAACACAAAAAAGAAAATAAAATTACAATCTACGAAATAAGTTTCTACAAAGTGTGCTCCTGAGAGTTATGTTAATTTTCTGAAATGTAGTTGTGAATCATGATACCCAAAGACGAAACTACCTTAAACTTTGCTAAGAAGTCAACACAACTATTATATTTTCAGAGGTTATGAGCCATGAATGCACTTGCATTAAGGCTGAGAAAGATCTTTAACGTTGATTAATAACATCAATCAACTTATATTTTATACCATTTTGTAAGATGTTTCCTCACTTTCTTTAAATTCATGGGTTTTTGTCCGAAAGTGTCTATTTCCATTTTTCTTAATTTTTGATGTTTGGAGAAATGAATGTTTAACATGATTTTGGCATTTGGCAAGAATAGGTTTTGCGATCTCTATTCATAACTTGTGTAATGTTATTAGAGAAATGATATTTGTACAATTATTTTACGACAAACCATTTTTTTTTATAATATTTTTCTTACATAGCAGGAAAAAAAAGTAAGAACACATGAAAAATACTAGATAATTGTTCTAAGATTGTGAGATCTATATTACCCCCTTGATAGGGGTGTAATGGGTCTGTTTGGATTGATTTTTAGTCAAAAAAATGTTCGAACCTATGAAATATTCATCGGTTCAGTTTGGTTTGTTTTTTACTGTTTGTAAAAAAAGAAACTGAATCAAACTAGACGGTTTGGTTTGGATCGGTTCGGTTGATCGGTTTGTTTGAAAATACAATTGAAAAAAAAATTCATATTTTCACAAATTTGTATTTCATGCATACAACATACTCAAATATTTCCTAGAATTTTGTTTTACATGTTCTCTGTTTTTCAAACTACTTTGTATAACTATCATGAAAAAACAAATAAGAGATGGACGATCCCAACGTCGATGAGTAACGATGGGTTAGGTGTAACTCATAGCTAGTATTCTTTTTGAGTAGAAACGAAATAGACTGCGACTGCTGAGATGAGGATGAGACAACATGAATGAATTAAGGAGTATTTTATGTTGGAATTTAATTTTGAAATTATTCATGAGTGAGTGTGTGAGGAGGGATAATATTACTAAAATGGAAAGTGATGTTAGCATCGGTTCGGTTCGTTGGATCTCAAAATTAAAAACCAAGAACCAAACCAAACTATATCGGTTTAGGTTGGTTCAATTTGATTTTGAACCAAACCAGACAATGTCAGATACTTTTTCTGTTTGGTTTGGTTTTGATTTTCGGTTTCGTCGGTTTTGTTCGAACCAGTTACATCCTACCCCTCGATGAATTGGGGTAAGAACACATGACAAATACAAATTATAGAACAAATGAGATAAAAATCACATATTGAATAAAAGAAACGAACAAGTTTGATGTTCTTAAAATAAATATGGTAATAAAATCATAAGAATAAAGATAAAAATAGTGAGATTTTTATTTATAAGAGTAAATTACCTCAAATTAATCGAGGTGAATATTAGAAAAAACCTTCTAAAATTGGTATAAATATAATTTGTTTATTGGCAATAAACGGTGAAGTTATATATAGACACAGACAGCACCCACACTCAGCTCAAGTCTGCTGCCAAGCTGCTTACCAACGCCACTCTCACTCACAAACTCAAACATTCCGTTCCATACTTT
Organism: Medicago arabica; assembly: GCA_946800305.1. Taxonomy (NCBI): domain Eukaryota; kingdom Viridiplantae; phylum Streptophyta; class Magnoliopsida; order Fabales; family Fabaceae; genus Medicago; species Medicago arabica. The sequence goes on from OX326967.1 coordinate 55,586,329, forward strand.
TAACGGAGCAAACAGAACAGAACCACATCATCATGAATACAAAAACCCCAAACTACCCCTCGCCGGAACTTCAATCGGAAAACCCAGACCATGTTCTCGAAATCGTCCTCGAAACCGTCCTCCACTTCCTCACCTCCCGCCGCGACCGTAACGCCGCCTCATTAGTCTGCAAATCATGGTACCGCACGGAAGCTCTCACCAGATCCGACCTCTTCATCGGAAACTGCTACTCCATCTCCCCTCACCGCGCCGCTTCCCGGTTCAGTCGCATCCGGTCCGTCACCATCAAAGGCAAACCGCGGTTCGCTGATTTCGATATGATGCCGGTTGATTGGGGGGCCCACTTCTCTCCGTGGGTCACTACCTTCGCTGCTGCGTACCCATGGCTTGAGAAGTTTCATCTTAAACGAATGACTGTTACTGATGATGATCTCTCTCTTCTTGCTGATTCGTTTGCGGGTTTCAAAGAACTTGTTCTTGTTTGTTGCGAAGGTTTTGGAACTTCTGGACTCGCTGCTGTTGCCAGCAAGTGCAGGTAGCGTTCCTTCTCTTTCTTCATTCTTCACGAATCTCTTTGTTTTTACTCATGAGACACTTAGATAAACGGCCATGTTTGGATAAACAACTTATTTGCAGCTTATAGTGCAAGCACTTACCATGCCATAAGCTGTTTTCACAAGTTCTCCCAAACCTTCTCAGAAAACCTATGTCATTAGTTTTCTATAGCAAAAGATAAAACAAAGTTAAGTTGTTTTTTGTATAAGCTATCTTGGAGAACTTATGAACAATGTCATAAGCTGTTTTCATAAGTTCTCTCGAACTGTCGCAGAAAACTTATGTTAGTAGATAAGCTCAATTAAGACAATCCAGAAAAGGTCTTTAACAGCTTATTTGCAGGTTACATCACAAAGAAACGAGGCTTGTTTAGATAAACACTAGATAGCACACACATTGATAAGCGCTTATGTATAAGTTGTCTCTATAGCAAAACATGAAACAAAGATAAATTGCTTTCATATAAGTTATAAACTGTTCTCACAAAATTCATGGAAGTAGATAAGCTCACATGTCAATCCAAACAGGCCCGTGTTATAAGCTGTTTATAGCTATTTTCATAAGGTCACTGTAATAGCTTATGAAAACAGTTTAACTTTACTTTATCTTTCTTTAATAGAAATAGCTTATACACAAGCACTTACTTGATAAACACGCAAGTAAGTTGTTTAGCTAAGCAGGGCAATGAATCATGGCTTTGTAATGTCTGTGGCTTGCTTGAAATCAAATTCTTCATTTTTTTGTGATCAGGTTTCTGAGAGTGCTTGATCTCGAGGAATCAATGGTTGATGTTAATGTTAGCGACTATGACGGAATACTTGATTGGATATCATGTTTTCCAGAGGGTGAAATCCATTTGGAGTCTCTTGGTTTTGATTGCGTTGACTCTCCAATTAATTTTGAGGCGCTGGAGAGGTTGGTTGCTAGGTCTCCTTCACTGAAGAGGTTGAGATTGAATCGACACGTTAAACTATCTCAACTATACCGTTTGATGCATAAAGCACCACATCTAACGCATCTTGGAACGGGTTCTTTTGTTGTACCAGAAGATACTATGGATGTTGTTGGGGATGATGAGCTAATTTATGAGACTCCATTTGCGGCTTCCAAGTCCTTAGTTTGTTTATCTGGATTCAGGGATACTTTGCCTGAGTACCTCCCTGCCATTTATCCTGTTTGTGCTAATCTCACGTCATTGAATTTCAGTTATGCGGATATTGATACAGATCAAATCAAATCAATTGTTTCTCGTTGTCATAAACTACAAACCCTTTGGGTATGTATGTCTTGTTTTTGAGCCATTCTGTATGTTCATTGTTCAGTTCATTGAATTGTTTTGCTTTGCCCTAAACTAAAATTTGCTTTTATTCTATTTTGTTATGCAGGTCCTTGATGCAATATTTGATGAGGGTCTTCAGGTAGTGGCTGAAACTTGCAAAGATTTGCGAGAGCTTCGTGTTTTCCCCCTACATGCAAGGGAGGGAGTAGAAGGTCCGGTTTCTGAGGTAGGATTTGAAGCGATTTCTCAAGGTTGTAGGAAATTACAGTCCATTTTGTTTTTCTGTACAAGAATGACAAATGCAGCTGTGGTAGCTATGTCAAAGAATTGCCCTGATCTTGTGGTGTTTAGATTATGTATAATTGGGCAATATAGGCCAGATGCTTTGACTCAACAACCCATGGATGAGGGTTTTGGCGCTATTGTTATGAACTGTAAGAAGCTCACTCGACTTGCTGTGTCTGGTTTATTGACTGATCTTGCTTTTTATTACATTGGGTTGTATGGGAAGATGATTAGGACACTATCAGTTGCATTTGCTGGGGACACTGACTCAGGGCTCAAGCATGTTCTAGATGGATGTTATAATCTGCAAAAGCTTGAAATCAGGGATAGTCCCTTTGGGGATGTAGCTTTGCGTTCTGGTTTGCATAATTTTTACAACATGAGGTTTCTATGGATGTCTTCCTGTAAATTGACACGCCAAGCTTGCCAAGAAGTTGCACGAACACTGCCCCGTCTCGTATTGGAAGTCATCAATACTGATGAAGACACAATTGATGATTTTGATATACTTTATATGTACCGGTCTCTTGACAAGCCAAGGAGTGATGCTCCAAAAGTTGTCACCATCCTTCATTAGTTTTTGAAAATTCAACAATTTGTTAGCTTTGTCCTGTAACGGCTGCTGAGTTAGATTATTTGTGGGGATTATTTTAAAACAAAATCGCCAGTTGATTTCTTGACCAGAGATGCTATTCTGGAGTCTGCATAATGGAAGAGGGTGTGGTGGGAATTGATAAATGGGGAAGGTCACCCTAGAATCTAGATGATGCAGAAGAATGAAATCCTGCAGACATTGGACCATTCAGTGTTGTTGTATAACCATACTTAAAATGTATGTCCTTTTTCTTTTTATTCATTTCATCATGAAGAAACTATGAGAGTTGAGGATTGTAGAGAATTAGATTGCCCAAGCTGCTCTATATCTGAGGATTAGTTAGTAAGCATTATTGGTCTCGTTGTGGTTGGGCAAATAGATGGTCTATTGAGGATTAGATTCAGAGCTGAAGTGTTGGAGAGCGACGACATTCTTCTACTTCTCAACCATACCAGCAGAAATGCACAACTATTCACTTCTAAATTAAGGAATTGGCCTGTGTATTTTGTGATTCCGATGATACTTAGATTAAGCTGTAGGAGGGTTTGAATCAAATCACAGAAATGATTTATATCAGCATCTCTCAATCTCTTAACAAAAATGTGTTGTTGTAGCGTATCATTTTTTGAATTTATTTTAGCAATTACGGCAGGGTTAATAAATGCCAATTTATGGGGCTGTATCCATGTACCTCTTGTTGTGATTGAAGAATGATCGATTAATTCAGGTTCATTAATTATATGCATGGAAACGGTGCCTTTCTTCCAATGAATTTGAACTTTGAATTGTTTGAGCAGCATGTGAGGTGCTCCTGTTTTTGTTCTATCTAGTAAGTTGCAGAATGGTAAAAAACAAAGCAAACTCGACATCAAAGTTAGGATTTGACCGTGGAAAGGAACAAGCAATAGGGAGCCAAGTACACTTGTAATGTGTTAAGTGATTCATACAATGGATGTATTTTGGATATATTAATAAAAAATATTTTCAAATGCATAATTTTTTTTTGGGTCAAGTAGCTTGGTGGCTGGAATTCACATTATAAGGTGAATAAGTGGGACGTCTGGGGTTCGAATCCCGGCCCTTGCATATAATAATGCATTGTCCTAACAATTGAACTATGCTCACTGGACTCAAATGTATAAATTTTATATTTTACTGATTTGTGAAAGTAAAAGATAGTCGAATTTGTGGCCATAATGTTGACAACGACATTGAATAAGAAGTTTACCAAATATGTATAATTTCTGATAATGTTTGATATGATGCCAATGAAAGTGTAGGCGCGGCGCTGATAGGGAATGATAATGACCTTAGTTAGGGCATGTATGATTCTACTTCACTTCTCTCATTTTATATCCATTAGAATTAGATTAAATGCGTTGAAAAAACTATCGATTGGGCATTATTATCGTGCCTTACCTTGTGGGATAATCCATCTTCCATTAAAAAAGATGGCATCAAATTACATAATGTACTGAATCGATACATTACCTTGTGGTTATCACATACAGTATACTGTTTTGCTATTAGAACGCATACCCAATTATGATATAGCAAATAATCATACTTATACTGAGTTTTTTTTTTGTCAAAATAATTAATTATAATGAGCTGCAATGCTAAAAAAGTATGCGGGCTATATCTATGTTAATAGGTTGAGATACATCATGGCTTTGTGCATCTTAACTATGACAATAACAACACCAATAACAATGATAACAATCACACATAATCAAAAAAATAATAACAATCATGCATTTTTTTAATCAGTAATGATAACGGTGTTGATAAATTACTGTTGGAGAGCCAGATTGATGAAATGTTCACACTATTGAAACGTAAATGGATCTTTTTGACTATTTGTAGGAGCACTTCCTGAAGCGACTATCTCTAACCAACCCATGCTTTGGAGGTTGATTTCATGTCTTTGAAGTTTGGTATACACTTGATTTTATGGTATCCGTAATTTCAAAAAGGAAAATAAATCATCTCCCCCTTCCAAAACCTTCATCTAAATATACTCTTGGAGTGTTCTAATTTAACTGTTCTATAAAAAAAATGACGTGAATTTAATTATAATATTTGAATGTCCTAAACTTCTAATTGTCCCGTCAAACACACTCTTTATTTTTTACAATAATCAAACACATACAAATGAAGAAGTCTGTGATGTGAGTACCATAAGCATAAGTGTTGACTATGTTGTCAATTGAAAAGGATGAGACATGCGCTAATAATACTAAAGGGCTCCTGTCCATAAACAAGTAAATCACTTAGGACACCAATCAAGTTCGGTTGTCGGAATCCTTATAGATAAGTTGTTGATTTTAGGCCTTTGAAAGGCTAATCATAGTAAAGAAAAAGTTTTCAGAAAATAAAGTAGCATCATCCCCTGCTTCAGTGTCCTTGTGCAATGTACAAGACTTCTTTGTTTTTGTTTTAAAGGGTAGTAATGGCCCGTAGTACTTCATATATATGATTTTTATTTCAAAAAACCTAAATCAAAACTCACACGTTTAAATGCAAAGTAAATGCTAACAAATGTCTTAGACCACCTGTTAATGTGCTCATATTAGAAATGATGTGTTCCATTTTTCAAAGAGTTAAAAGTTGTTTTCAAAACATAATTACTATTTGTGGGTTCCTTAACATGTTCACTAAGGTATAAGTTAAGGAGAATGTTAACCGGTGTCCCCGAGGCATTGGTTAAACACCAAATAAAGTAAGTTTTTATTAAAAAGTAATGTAATTATTACTTGATAAAAAATGACAACTTATATTTCCAAGACATAAATTCTATTTATAGATTCCTTAACCAGTACCCCGGAGGTACCGGTTAGCAAGACCCGTAAGTTAACATGACCCTATATGCAAATAAACGGTAAATTGTCAATAGATATTTGTGTAAAAGTTGCAGAATGATAACATATGATTGAATATCTTTGCTTTTTTTGTTTTTGTTTACAATGTTAGTATGTAATTTTTATTTGAAATAATGTTAGTATGTAATTAATTATTAAACTAAATATTAAAAAATACTGACTCGAAATTAAATTTATCAATCACTTTACACTTGTTTAAATAAAACTGAATTCATATTATTATGAAAAAAAATGTGTTTTAGAGAAAAACTCCACTAAATATTGATAAATACTAGTTAATGATTTGAAAGAGGAAATTATTTGTAAATCTCATGTAAAAAAAATGTTTTTTTTTTAATTTCTAATGCATTGAACATACAATTTCTATAAAAAAAGTTTATTATTTCTAAATCTTATGTTACCATTTCCCATATAATCGAAGTGAATGGAGTAGGGGAAGCAGTCCCTATATACATTAGTTTGATAAAAGCAAACACATCATTAACCCCTAAGAATCTTATTAGGGATCTCAAACTTGATGGAGTAGGGGAAGCAGTCCCTACTCCAAAATTGACAAATGGACCATCCTCCATGAATGGTAGCTCTTGGTCTTAAAGTTGATGTTGATGTCATTGTCTTAAATTGCTCTTCTAACAGAACCATGATCTAGTTAATTTCCAACACCAATAACTCATCAGTTTGATCAAACAACTCCCCCACTAACAAAATATCTAGAACATAACTTCATATATCATCAAAACCTTTTCTTTTCAGGTGCCTGATTTGAAATAGCATCTCCTTTAGAACCACTAGAAATTTGGATTAATATATGTTTACTTCCGGAATATTTGCAATTTCCGGTTTATTGCTGTAAAGTTGTTTAGATTTCAACCCTATAATTTGAAGATTCTTTGATTTTAGACCTTCATGACATCAAATTACAAAATTTAAGGTACTTCTGCCCCCTGTAATTTGAGAGAATTTCGATTTACCCCCTGTCATATCATCGATTTTGTAGAGTCAAAATTCATGAAGGTCCAAAACCAAATAATCTTCAAATTACAGGGTTGAAATCTAAACAATTTTTTTTACAAAGGGTAAACCGGAAATCGCTAATATTACAGGGAATAAACATGTATTAACCCTAAAAATAGAAATTTCAACTCTTGAATAAAATTCCGTCCCATGTAACAACAACGTCTTGAATGTACGTTACTCCACTCATTGGAGTTTTTTTTTCTTTTATAAAAGGTGATGTCATCAATGGACCACTTTAGTTTGAATTTTTTGGTTTGAAAATTCAGTATCCGATTTAAGGAACTTTAGTTTGAAATGAATCAAATTAGCATCAACATTAGTCAAAAAGATGAAGCCTGAAAATTTAGGAAATTCATTGGTTGTAAATTCATGGCTGAGCACGATCCATATCCTTAACCAAATCAACATAGACATACAAGCAAAGAGCTACTTTCTACAAGCTTAACATCAGTTTGGACTTTGGATGTATGCATTCAAAACAACAAGCATTGCACTCACACATTCAAAAGGAACTATTTTTGTTGTTCCCTGAATATAAATGATAGATAGGATAGGAGAGAGGCTAAATGCAGCCAGCAAATTTACTGCATATTCACCCTCCATTTTGGGATGTTAAGTCAAAGAACCCTAGCAAATAGCCCATGCCTGATCATCTTAGGATCCATACACATAACAACTGACCATAACAATAACGGTAGAATAATAATATAACATACAATATAGAGGATAAGCAGAAAAAAGGCATAACCCCATCTAATCTAATCCAGAATATCCGGGGATAGCAAGTGGCTAAGAGACGTTAGGTAGATTCCAGTTATGAGGGATCCATGAAGGTGTAACAACTGACCATACCAGTTACCCTAGAGAATAATTACACCATCCATTCATAAATACATGTCGCAATCAACCCTTTACACATGCCAATACACAACTTCGACTATTAACATATTTAATTATCTATGATTAAAAATTATAAAAATTTGATATTTTAAAAATATTCATCGAGACAAATCGAACAAAATCTTACATGCTAACATTTATATTTATATATTAGTTAAATAATATGATCAAAATAATTTATGTGAATAATATACATCGTAAAATTACAACATGTATTTAGGAATAAATGCAATAGTATTGAGCAATATATACAATTGGGTAAAAATTCACGTCATAGTTATCATATACGTTTAACATGACAGTATGACACTATATGTTATACGCCGCATACTCACCATTTCTATACAGAATCAGGTCAACTAATAATTGAAGCATATCATGATCATATGATAATGTCAATTGAATGATTTATTTCAGATTTGTATACATACAATGCGTTGCATTATTCCAATGGAACTGCATATCTCAATCTTCTTTAAGCATTATTGATTTGTCTTTTCATTTAAATAACAAATATACAATTTTAACGTGTTTCCGGCAGGGTAAACTCATGACACTGAATGACATAGTTATCATATACGTTTAACATGACAGTATGACACTATATGTTATACGCCGCATACTCACCATTTCTATACAGAATCAGGTCAACTAATAATTGAAGCATATCATGATCATATGATAATGTCAATTGAATGATTTATTTCAGATTTGTATACATACAATGCGTTGCATTATTCCAATGGAACTGCATATCTCAATCTTCTTTAAGCATTATTGATTTGTCTTTTCATTTAAATAACAAATATACAATTTTAACGTGTTTCCGGCAGGGTAAACTCATGACACTGAATAAGTAAAACTATCAGGGAGCCAACCGCTCAACCTTCCATAGCTTTTTTCCATCTATCTCATGGGGAACGTATTGCAACCTGTCAATAAGACATGCATATAATATCAATCAGAAATTTTCAAGGAAAATTTACCTCACACGGGTAAACAACAAAAGGATACTCCTTTCCTTTAACTAGGATTTCAAATGCTGTAAGGAAGGGAAATCTTAAATACTACATTAGTATGCCCAAAAAAAGTTTTAAATAATCATGAGGTAAGGCGCAACATTAAGAAAGACTAATGAGACAAGAAAGATGTAGCAAAAGTTTGACAGGGAAAATTTTCGGTATAACCCCCTCAAACTTGTTTAATTAACTGAATATGTGTGGAAAATAACAAAAAAACAAGTCTTTTAAAGTAAAAATTGTCATCTTCATATATGTATACTGTTATCATAATCATATATAGATCAACTTTGCTGGCATGACACACAAGTCTTGAACCTAAACAGTGTAGTGAAAAATGAATCTACGTTGACCTGTAAGTTGTCATACATACGCGGTTTGGCTTCATACATGTTAAAACAGAATATTCAAAAAACAAACAAGCTATCATAAATGGGGGAGCAACCACCTGTCATGCAAGCGAGATTTCTGTCCTTGCCAAAATTCAAAAAGATTTGGTATTAGCCTGTATCCTCCCCAGTTTTTAGGTTTAGGGATCACACTTCTGCAAGCAGAAAATATATGGATTATTTCTAGCTTTCCTTGATTTAACAAAAGGTAGAATGAGAAATTTATTGGCCAAATGAAGCAAGAGCTAATCAGATGTCCAAGTCCAGGCCAAGGGGATAGTTACAGAAAAAGAAAATTTTCAATTATCGAGTCAAAATGATTTGATCAAATAACTTACCCATCAGCATATTTTTGTTCCAGCTCTTTGTACTGCTCGTGAAGAACATGCCTACCAGGCACTACAGAACTCTAATGATCAAGAAATTGAAAATATAAGTTTACATTAATTTCTATATATAACATCGAGATTAGTTAGAATGAAGTAGACCTGCTTGCTGACTATTGCTCCAATCTGACTACCTCTAGGACGGCTATGGAAATACTGTTCTGATTCCTCATCAGAAATTTTCTGAACATACCCCTCCACACGTACCTAGAAAAAAAAAGCAATAAAAGTGAATCAACACTAAATTGCTGGATACCCCTCCACACGTATTGTGATTATCAACGAGTAATGAAAAAAGCCTCCGAAAAGCAGAGTAACATGAAGTTTGCAATATTAAGTCGAATGTTTGATGTTACATTAGCCAGCTTTGTGAGGTCACAATAAGAATCAACTAATTTTTTTTGGATAAAAATCAACTAAATATTTTGCACAAAACCTTTTTTGGAAGTAATACTAATGCATTTTGATCTACTTTTTCTAAATACATTTTCAGAGAAGTTGCAAATAATAATAATATGGATGGAAAGAGATATAAATTTGTGTTTTTTATTATTTCATTACCAATAAAACAAGTCAGCAAATGCAAAAGAACAAGAACACATAAAATAATCAATTTCTATAGCAGACATGCACTTGATTTCATCTTGGTTAAGTTCTTTTGCCAGTTGTCCTAAGATATAGATCATGTCTAGCTGAAAACAGTTAAGTAAAAATATCACTTTAAAGAGAAGTGCTAGCAACACACTCTCTAACACACACATCCTAACACACTTTCTTCTATTGGGTATGTAATGTGTGTGTTAGAGAGTGTGTGAATCCTAGCTCTATTCCACTTTAAGAAATTGGAAGTTTTCTGTAGTATGAGTTATCAAATGTGATTAGTAGCAGCTGAAATAAAAGATACTACACAAGGATTAAGGTCAACCGGGTTTATTATTTCGTTGCATAGAAGAGTATTACAAAAATAAGAAGACACCAGTTATACATTTTCACTTAACCCTCACCACAGATTAAATAAAATTGCACAATAATTTCATTACTAATATTTTCAATTGTCTGAACAAGATTTATTTAATATAAAAAACAATTTTATGTATTCGGACTTAAAAAAAATGAAAAGCAAATCAATACATGTTGTTACCAAATCAAGACCTTCAAAACCCCAACCGAATCTTAGGAAAATGCCCAAAAGGCCAATCTTAATATTTTTAATAGAGGTGATAAGGTTCCCCATGGATTAAGGTAAAGGTCATGTAAGTAAGCACCGGAACTTCTTTTTAAAAAAAATCAGTTCCCACAGTACCAGAAATCCAGAATATGTCTTTCCATGTATTAGAACTGGAACCAGAATACAAGAGAAAGAAAAGAATGCAACAGAAAAATGAGAAGAATGGGCTCTATTTCTTTTTGCAATGATGAAACTGATAAAATACCATACACCAAGGTAATTCAAGGAACCAGGAGCCTCCCACCCTAATTCTCAAATTTGACAGCCGCCCTACCTCAATTCTATTCTCCTATTTGCAGCCTCATTTCTAACTAACCACTAACAGAGGCAACAAACTGTAAGAATAAGGAGTTAGAAATGTGGGTATAAACTTGATATTTTAATGGATGCAGCAAGCTTCACATATGAGGTTGATAATAGATATTCCAAATCCCAAGTTATATCATCTGAGAGAATTTTAATCCCCACTATCTTGAACATTCTCTTCAAAAGTTATAACTGTTAAATATTTTTCTCATCCTCGATTTATATCCTAGGAAAGTACATTATGGCATGCTGTGGCCATTAGCTTCCCTGGAGAAGACACAATACTCCTTTGCATGAAAAATTAATGCCAACTGATCTATTTACAAACAAATCAATCTGAAGATATGACAAGCTAGAATGAAAACAATAGTCACCTGTCGGTTTAAACCATCCCAATAAAAAAGAATTGATGCATGTGGATTTTCAGATAACGCATGTCCCTTTTGACTTTCATAGTTTGTGAACCTGTACAAAACAATTGCAGTAGGTGAACACAAATAACAATTTTCCTAATGTATTGCCAAAGAAATCCTAACATTAAATAGAAGACTATTACTGACCACACAAATCCATCCTTGTCAAAGCCTTTTAGCAATACGATCCGTGATGAGCTGCAGCCAATTGAAGTACATTAATTTGGAAATGTTCCAATATTACACATATATGGTGGGATAGAAATTCATTTTATATCGTCTTAAAAAATAAAGAAAATCATTTTATATAAACTCGTATTCAAACACAGAATTAGGACAATATGACAACTGATCATAATTCTCATTACAATAATACACCAGCACACAGAGTTTACCCCTAACTTCAACCTTCAGAGTTCAAACACTGCACAAACCGTAAGAAGAGACACCCCACAATTTCTCTAAATGCATATATTTAACTACACAGGTAGCTTCCATAATCACTCAAATAACTACCGCACCAAATACATGCCCATCATACAACTAATAAAAACAAATAATCAGACCTTGCTAGACTGGGTACAACTAACTTACATAACCAATAGGGCAGACATGAAATTAGGAAAATACGGCTTTTAAAATATTCTGGTACAAATCAGAGTTAAGCTCTTGCTACAATAACAAACCAGGACACAAGGTTCCCCTCTATAAGGAGTTTCCTCGTCCAAAAACTACACAAACTGTAAGAATAAACACCCCCTATAATTTCTTTTTACATGACTATATCTATAAGTTTATACCTACACAGATAACTACCACTGCAAAAACATAACTATCCTGCAACAAATTATAAAATAACTAATCAGGTCTACTAGATTGGGTCTGGCTCTTATTCTCCTAAAATACACCGATAGTGATCTATAACTATACAAGAGCCTAGTGATCTTGAAGACAAAAGGTATTTTAACAAAATAACAGAGGCTGATCTTACGGTTTTCCATCCTTTCCTACAGTTGACAAGGCCATAGCATTTGGTTCCTTCAAACTCGCAGCCAACGCATCATCAAACCATTTACGGAACTGCGGGTAATAAATACAACAGATTTAGATTGACAAGCAGTCATAGTCGTTAAAACCATAGTACTCAAAAATACTTGAAATGAGAAATTGAACTAGATCATACTCAAGTCATTAACTACCAACAGGGAAAAGGAAGGGCAACAACAACTCTGTAACAGTATGTTTTACATAAACATTACCTGATTAATGGGGTCTGCCTCCACCTGGTCTTCAAGAAATTCTGGAGAGATATAGTTCTCTCGTAGAGCTGAAATATCAATTTGAGGAGGCTTTCCAATTCGGACACACATGGATGTTCCAGGATATGGTGGAAGTATAAGCTTATACTTTTCAGCAATAGCAGGTGGGACAAATCTACCTCCTAAAAAGTGGTGAGGGCCGCCAAACTTCTTTGCACAGAATTTTGGTGCGGTCAAAGAGATCTGCAAAAGCTCGGTATATCAGTGGATCTGTCTCTCATTAGAAACACAATTTATAGCTGAACGAAATATCTTAAGATATTATATCTAAATTCCAATGTTTAAATAAACAAATAATGAAACAGATATATGCCCTGGATACATACCAACATATCAGGTTTAATTCCTGTGCCATCAACATCTCCCTCTTCAACATGCCACCCAGAAGGAATATCTACAGAGACTATAACCGGTCTTTTTTGGCCAATTTGATTATGATTATTACGTAAAGAAATAAGTCTTTGGATCAAATCATCAAAGGGAGGCCTTGGAGAACCTGGATATTAGAAAATAACAAATTCAAATAATGTCAAATGAAATTATTTGTTCAAAAATTTACAAAATAGTTCAGAATTCAGAACTTTGTGAAATGAGTCCAAAGTTTTAAAAAGATTTGGAGAGATTGTTTAGAGCTATTGTTCATAATTTTAGCTAGCATTCATATTTATTCATAATTGTAGGAAGCATAAATGAATAAAGCGATAAATAGCACAAACAATTATATGCTTAAATATTAAAGTACCATGAAATGAGAATCCAAACATGGCATCTACTAGAATGTCAAAGTCCTTGGAGAAATCTGATGGTAGATCTTCCACCGACAAGAAAGGGATCGCCAATGCTTCAAGCTACGTATAATATCAATATATCATATAAGATTTCCAGCTACTCATTAAACCAAACGAAAGAAAGAATGGCAAGGTGATATAAGAATGATTCTAAATCTTCTCATAGTACCTGAGTAACTAACCCAGCATATAGAGGCTTGGGGGTACGCTTTGGGTAGCAGACCACGGGCTTATAACCAAAGTGATGCAGGTGACGGGCAGCCACAAGACCATCACCACCATTGTTACCGGGACCACATACAGTAAGAACACGACTATACTCACCTGGTTTGTAAACCTGTAAAAGAATAACAATTCAAGTACACATGCACCAGTCAAGAAACTTTCATGATTGAATTATATTAACGGCCTACTTGGATTGACTCATTTGAATTTATTTAGTGACATAAGCGATTGTGAAACTGTGGAAACAAATATCAATCTATGGAGCCCGATAGTCCAAAACTGCCAAAGTATCGGTGTCTAAGATGTATCCGACGCCAATACATGCGGGAAGCATCTGGCAATTAAATTTTAATTTGTTTTAAAAAAAATGTCGCTGATATGTTTGGGCTACAGCTGAATAGCACAGGATACATGAACACTAAAACTATAAGTGCTTAATTAAGTTGTTTATCCGAACAGGGCCTAAACAACTTTGGTTTGAAGATGCCTACTTGGTATCAAACTTTAGAGAGATGAAACCGAAAAGAAGAAAGAAAGAATACCTCATATATGGAGGCAGCGACGCTCAAACCAGCCAATTCCTGCAATTGCGAATAATGCACAAGGAATTAAAATCGAAAGAGCATATAAAAATGTGATGGAGAGGAATTAACTAACCATGAGTTGGTCGACAGAGAAGCCAAGAGGACCCATGAGAGTTTCATCAATCTCAACGGCGTCTTGTTGTTTGAGGTAAGTTACTGAGTCGGAATCGAAATTGGACATGGTTTTAGAAAATGATCGGATTCTAGGCCTGAGAATACCCTGAAACGAAACTAAACATCAATTGATTTGATTATAAGTAATTAGAGGTAATTAAGTAAGAGAGAAAATAGTTACAGAGAAGAATAGAAGAAAGGGAGGTTTGTGATTAGTAGAGAAATAATTGTGGTTATGAATGAGTGAAAGTGAATTGGTAATGTTGTTGTATGGGGATATGAATGGCAATGTGAATATCATGCTTCTTCTTCTTCTTCTTCTTCTTCTTCCATATAATTGTACCATCAATGAAAGCATCTCTGCTTCTGCATTTCATCACCTTACTAACACCACATTTTCCTTCAATTTTACTACCACAAACAATCGCGTTTTCTAGATTGCCTTGTTGGCTTTTTCTTAACAATTTTAAATAACTAGCTTAATTATTTTCGCTATATTCTTAAATGGGCGTCATGTTAAGTGTTACAAATGTCAGGTTAAGTTGCTAACTAATGTTCATTACCAATTAATTGACACAGATGATTAAAGAAAGTCACTCTCCCCTGCAAAATACACTCCTGCCCTGCAGGCGGGACGATTTTGTCCCTGCGCATGTTAACTAGCGCAGCGCTAGTTAACTCGCGCATCAATCTGTCTTATACAAGGCAGAACGTCTTATTCATCACCTAAACCTCAAAAATTCTCCAAAATCTCTCTAAAATCACCAAATCCAAAATTCCTTAAAGTTCAAATCAAACCACACTTCGATAACAAGTAAGTTTTCATAATCAAACACAATCAACCTTTATGTTAGATTTTTTCTCTTAAATTAGAAATTTTTAAGATTTAAGGTTTGTTTAAATTTTTGTTTTTTTGTCAAGAAATCATACAATGTTTACATGAAAATGATGTGTGTTGCTTAAATGTTTAGATGTTTGCATGTTTATGTTGTAGGTTTTGAGTTTTAGAGATTTTTTTTTAGATTTAGGGTTTGTTTAAATTTTTGTTTTTTTGTCAAGAAATCATACAATGTTTACATGAAAATGATGTGTGTTGCTTAAATGTTTACATGTTTATGTCGTAGGTTTTGAGTTTTAGAGATTTTTTTTTAGATTTAGGGTTTGTTTTAGAGAATTTTCATTGATTATTTTTAATTTCTTATTGTGTAGATTTGAAACAATGGCCGGGTGGATCGACGTTCGTGCACAATTCAATGGCGGAGAACCTCAGAGGCTGAAGGTTCGGTGCCTTGGTGTAACGTTAAGAGGTCTCAAGGATCAGCTGGATGAATTCAACAAAGGAGTCAACTCCCGAGACACAAGGAAGGTGGAATACGTTCGGTATAAACGTCCAATGCTCGACGATGGAAGAGTATCATTCACTTGGGTGGAATTGACGAACGACGAAAACGTGACGACCATGCTTTGGGAGCACAACATGTTCCAGTGGATCGATATGCGAGCAACGTTGGTGAGATCAGCTGAAGATATCATCAAAAATCTGATTCAACCAAAAGATCTTGATTAGGTGGCGGTCGTGATTAGGTAGGGAATGCACCTTCAAACCACAACAATTGTGTTACTATGGATGGGGCAATTCAAACTTGTTAAACGGCAGGACTCCAACATTCGTCCGGAAGTGCTTTTGTTCCATTCGAAATGTTAAATTCTTGTTGGCTTCGTTTAAATGATGGTATTGAAGTGTCAAGGTATGAACATCATTCTGTTGGCACTTGGATAAAGACCAACGAGAATTTAACATTTTGAATGGAACATAAGCACTTTCAGGACGGACGCTGGAGTCCTGCTGCTTAGCAACTTTGAATTTGCACCATTTAGAGGTAACACAATTGTTGTAGTTGAAAGGTGCAATTCTGAATGTAATGTCATGTAACGATAGACCATATTTAGGAACTTTATGTAATGTAATTTAAATGTAACTCTTATTCGAATTTATTCAATACGCAGCTTTATTCGATTTTATTTATTAGAATTCTTTATTCTATTTCATGTTGAGTTTAATTAGACTTTCTATTTGAATTTATTTATTCAATACGCAACATTATTCGATTCCACGTTGAGTTTAATTAGACTTTTTATTCGAATTTATTCAATACGCAACTTTATTCGATTTTATTTATTAGAATTCTTTATTCGATTCCACGCTGAATTTAATTAGACTTTTTATTCGAATTTATTTATTCAATATGATAATAAATACAAAATTAGAAAATAAATCCGATATAAATAAATTCGATACCATTAAATAGAATATTTTTTTATTCAATACATAATCAATGAAAATTAAATTAAAAGCAAATATAAATAAAAAGAAATGAACAAAATAAATACATATAACAACATCTCATTTTATTAATAGGATTGGTACAATAATTGATACATTTATTTGATTTCACTAAATAATCTACTTATTTTCTTTTTACCTTCTTGGGGTAAAAAATTATTTTTACCCACTTGGGGTAAATAGTGATCAGTCTTGGGGAAGATAGTGAGCAGCATTCTTAGGGGAATACATCATCAACCCTTGAGTTAAATCTAAATCTGGTTCTTTTTATACCACAAGAAGATTCTTTTTACCCACAGTAAAAAGATTTTGGGTAAAAAGAAGCACATTTAATTTTATCTCAAGGGTCAATCACTTCCCCAAGTCAGCCACTCACCATTTTCCTCAAAACTGATCACCATTTACCCGAAATGACTATAGACTATTGAAAGGAAAAAAAATAGAGGGAGAGAGTGAGGAGGGAGAGAAAGTGAGATGGTGTGAGGGAATAGGGAAGTATGGAGGGGTATTTATAGGTGGGAATGGTAGTATAAGTTATAAAAAACATAAATGTGGTCAAAAAAACGTGTAAATGGTGTTAAAAACGTGTAGATTGAATGTTGAACAACTAACCACCGTCCAAAAACGTTTGATCATCTGTTATGACCATCGGCTAACGTGCGCAAGTTAATTTGCGCACGTGCCAGAGGACGCGTGAGTTAACTTGCGCAAGTTAAGTCACGCAGCGTGACTTAACTTGCGCAGGGGCATTTTGGGTAGTTTGGCTGGGCGGGAGTGTTTTGTGCTGGGTGAAGAGTGATATTCATGATTAAATAGAGATATATGGGTGAGTTGATGGTAAATGGGGTTGCAAGTGGGACTAGACCCTAGGATTAGTTGGTCATTGAGATTGAATATCAAGTTTTCAATAATTTTTTTCTTCCTTCCAGTGGATGGTTATAAGTATAGTTTAATTGATAAAAACAATACATTACAATGTAAATGTCAAAGTTTAAATCATAAACTTTTTCACTTATTCGCTTCTCCTAACTATTAACTATTAAGTTGTTTGACAAAAAAAATTGATTTGATTGAGGAAGTGATTGAGTTAAGCAATAAAGTAATAAAGAGGTTGAATGTTCGATCTCAACATAGGCCATTCGAAAATTAATAAAAAATATATATAGTTCATGGCTACATGTTGTTTTAAAAAACTATTGCAGTAATTTTTTTTTTAACATAGTAGCTAAATACAACTAAGCTCTTCTTCGTAGACTTATACTTAAAACAAAACATATATTTTTTTAATATTTTTTTTATGGTTCTCGACTAAATTAGCTATGATATCCTTAAATTTATAATTTCCTTAAAGTTTGTTATAACAAAAAAAAAATCTTTAAGTTAAGAATCATATGAAAAACATCTAAGAAAATACACATAAATTTTATAACATACTTAGAATTATTTAAAATAAAAATAACATGGAAGCAAGTAGAATTTCATAGTCTTCTTTATCCTTACCAATGAGACAAAGACCTACGCTTGACGTTGGTTTGACAAAAATAAGAAGAAGAAAATAAAATTACTTTTTACTTGTAATAATGATCAAAGTGTGTTTTCTCTTATTTTTACCTAACTAACATGCTCATATTTACGCGTGCAGTGCAATTACTCTTACTAGGGGTGTTCATAGGTTGGGTCAACCCAGAAAACCCAGTCAAATCCACCCAAAAAAATAAGTTGGATTGGGCAATTGGGTGGGTATGGTTTCTAAAAATGGAAAACCCATAAAAATAAATGGGTTTCGGGTAAAACCAGACTCAAACCCAAAAAACTCACTTACCCAATAATGTTAATATTTTTTATCTTTGTTTTCATAGGGAAGAAGAAAGTTATATTTCCAAAACATACACATTGTACCTTATATGTTGAAAATCAAAACATACTAGAGTTACAAATTAATATGTTGAAGTTTTTGGTCATTTTGATACTAATGCAATTATATGTCATGCAACTTTAGTTTGTTGCAAGTATTTTATGATGAAGTTTATTATTTGATATTCTATGGGGCATAAAATTATAGTAAAATAAGTTAAACATTTTTTTTAAGAAAATTAAAAAGTAGAGTACCATTTTAAAATAAAATTACGAGGATTTGTCATTTAGTCATTTAATATTAAAACAAATAGAAAAATAAGTTGGGTAACCCATTATCCAATCCAACACAATCCAAAAATTAGTTGGTTTGGTTTTGGGTTTGACCAATCCCACCCACAAACACCCATAACTCTTACATTTTAATACTCTGTAACTTACAACATGATGAAATATTTACTAAATATAGTTAAATTTGTCTCGAAACAAATTGATGATACTTTCGTTCCTTTGCTCTAAGGGTTCAAGCAATACTGCTAAATAAGATAAAATATTAATGCACATATAAATTACAGTGACATCATCAAACTCCCGATAATCTTTTTACACAATGACAGCACACAAAGAATAGAAGTTACACAGAATAAATATATCACCCTTTTACAACTTATGCCTAAGTGGTAACAAGAAATTAATTTCTCAGAATAGCACGAATGCAACAAAAAAGTACAAATACCCGCCCATAAATCATATTATTAGCAAGTTACTAAAAAAAAAAAAAAAACTTGCAGAGTTAGTAAGATTTGGCAAAAATAGCCACTTCTTCAGCAGGATCTCCTGTCATCAAACATCTTTTAATCCCTGGTGGCTGTTCAAATGGAAAACACCTGATAGTTGCTCCAGTTTCCTCTTTCACTTTTAACTCATCTTCATCGCTGCGACATTGCAAAGCTTGACATTAGAGTTGTTAATCATGGTCTTTATGGTTACATGTTAGTTATTTGTCACCAGTATAACATATTTATATAGAAATAAAGGATAGAATTAGAAACACAACCTAGCAGACCAAGGGCCCCTTGCCCATTTGCCTTGTGATATTGCTGATTTAAGATCTTCATATGAGCTCACATCTACAATATTACTGCAAAAAAATAACGTGCATCAGTGCATGTCAATTTGCCTGTTTGCTGGGGATGGCATGAACATGGGTGCAATGGGAAGTGCACAACTTGATGACCACAAGGAACTCATTCCAATTGATTTCCTTTCTAATAGAGATTGGAATTATTTTTGTCACCACTAAAGCATTAGAGACAGTTCTCAGTCACATTTAGTGTATTACACTATCTCAAAGAGTGGACTTGGTTTGGTCAGAACAGTGAGTATACAGTCTATGAAATTTTCTCAAAACTATTTAACTAGGCTAAACTCTAGAAGACTAGAATATATCATTCAGGAGTTATATTCACTACTAAAATTAATAAAAAAATTAGGTCCAGAACCAACATTTAGATTAGTGGAAGATCCAAATGTCTATCACAGGGAAAAAGTATCACAAAAGGAACGAACCTATCTCGAAATGCAATTGCCCTCTCCAAAAGAGAAGACTGTATCTCGTCCAACTTGTCTTTAACATACGCCTCCAAAATTGAAGGCTCCATAGAGATTCCAAACACTTTCCCTTGCTTCCCAGGAATATCTCTCCTGGATATCACCACACTTCCACTAGACACGTCACGGGGACCAATTTCAATTCTAAGAGGAACTCCCTGAAATAGGAAGATAAAAATAATGTAAATATAGTCAGATAGTCAAATATGGAAACATCCAGCAGCATAAAGAGAATGATTGTATATGATTTGGTCCCAATCCCAAAAATGAAATCTATCCAAGTTTAATTCCGAACCTTCATTTCCCAGAAATTGAATTTCCATCCAGGGGTTCTTTGATCTGAGTCATCAAGTTTAACTTTAACACCAGAGCTTTGAAGAGCTTCTTTTACAGACAATGCTGCATTAAGAACTTCCATTTTTTCATCACCCTTCTTCCAAATTGGTACAATTACCACCTAAACCAGGCAATGCAAAGCATGATCTTGTAAAAAATGGAAGAATTATTTTTAATAGTAAATTACAATAACATGTATGGAAAACTATCCTGTATTTGGATGTAGAAGTTTGGAGTGGAAAAAAGAGATTTTGTTTCATTTCAAGTAAGCATTCCCTTCAAATGAAAATCTTATAAAATGAGAGGAATGAAATGAAGAGTATCATGTAACCTGCTCAGCATTACTTATATTTTTGTAAAGATTAAAAAGAATTCAAAAAAATGCCTTCATCTTCTCAAACTCCTCCATCCAAATATGCTCTAGCTGAAGTTTGGCAATCCGATGCATGAATGCATCCAGTGAGGTATTACACTAAGAATCAAGTCACATGTATAAATAAATAAATACCTATAAATTAGAAGTTACAGGCAAAATGATTTCATGGAAGAAAATGAACTGAGGACTAAAAACACGACACTTAAATAGACTGTCCAAAAGAGACAGCTTTCACTGTGCAGGTATCAGACAGTATATCACAATATTGAGATCTGATTTTGAATTGAGTCGAGTCTTATAGGATGTTATGTATGAAATTATTCAGCAAAAGTAGCAAAATTTACATTACAACAACAACCAAGCCTTATCCCACTAAGCGGGGTCGGCTACATGGATCAAATGGCGCCTCAATGTTCCATCATATATAATATCTCTATCCAACTCATTAATCTCTAGATCTTTCTTCAAAGTTTTTCTAGGTCTCTGCCTCTAGTGATTTGACTATCCTCCATCTTATCTACTCTCCTTACTACAGAATCTACAAGTCCTCTCTACATGCCCAAACTACCTAAGCTGAGTTTCTACCATCTTTTTTACGAGAGGTGCTACCCCAAGTCTCTCTCTAATGTTGTCATTTCTAATCCTATCTTGTCTAGTCTTACCACACATCCAACGCAACATCCTCATCTCCTCTACGCTTATTTTATTCTCGCATTTGTCGTTTACCGCCCAAAACTCCGTTTCATACACTCCGTCCCATATTCTTGTGTAGCAAAGCGTACATTATTAACTATATCTGTCTGATCAAGGTGCAAAGTATTCCCACCTCTAAAGAGCTACATTTAACCTAACAAAGATGCCTACACATGATTTCAACACCAAAAGCATCCAATCATACCTGTATCGGTGCAATCTTTGGAGGAAGCATTAGGCCAGCATCATCTCCATGTACCATGATGATGCCTCCAACAAAACGAGTACTAACTGCCCATGATGTTTGCCAAATATATTCCCTTTGTCCATTTTCATCTGTGAACTGCACAAGCATACATTTTGAGCAGCTGCATCCTCGTTGGAAGGATTTAATCAATACTTAAAAAAAAAAAAGTAACAGTTGGAAGAAGACCCCATAAAAGAAAATGGATAATATACCACATAAATGAATAAAAACAGAAGTGGGGAAAACAGAATCTGGATGCTGCAGCTACTAAAAGGTTTGCTTTAGTCTTTCAGTAAGCACTCATGCTTTTCATAGCTTGGTATTTAGTAAAAATGTTGAGTTATATGATATGGCACAATCAATATGGCTTGGATATATGATAAGTAGGGCATTTATCAGTAGATTTACTTGATTAAGTATTTTTGTATAAAATCATAATTTTCAATTTAAATTGGAACACATATAATTTTATGACTAATTCGGCTCAAATTAGTGTTTTTTGTACAAGCGATAGTAGGACTAGTTGGATTTCCTATTTTAGGAAGGATTGTTGTGTAACCGGTGAAAAACAGAAAAACAATTTGCAACAATTTTCACTCTCCTAATCCTACCTCCTCTTATTTACAGAAAAACAGCCTCCTTGATCCTACATTAGCTGCAACCGGTGAAAAAAATCTCATATTACTGAAACTTTGAGTTGATGGCGTAAATTTAACAGTAACAAATAACAAATAATAAGTCGTGGTTGCACACCATAACTCACAGAAGAAATAAAATAATGAAGTATTTAAAGAGACCGGGATAGCTGGAAAAATCAAGCTTGCTACTTAAAGTTCAAGGGCCTAAATAAATAACTCAAAAAACATAGCATCTCACTGGCAACTTTATTATATGGAGCCATATATGATTCTAAAAGATAAACTGAAGAAAGAAAAAAATACTCCACAAGAATCAAGTATTTTCTGTTCTGTAACAGCATCAGACCTGTGTTTCAAAGGCACGGGAAAAGTTTTGCCCAAGGTTGTGGCTGGTTCCTGCTTGCAATGCTTTTTTGTCACCCATCATTGCCTCAATCGTGTAGGTCTTACAAGCACCAGCAAATGTTTCCACTTTAGATTTTCGACCCGTAATAACAGGTATGGCAGCTTGTTCAAAAGCAAATCTGGTATAGATGTCAATCATTTGTTTAGCCTGCAATAGAGCAGAATATTTATTTGTAATGAGTTTATGTTGTCATGTAAACTTGTGAATGCACTATAATCTTGACGAAGAGAATATGTGGACCTCATTTTCTGCCTCTTCTGGAGTTGCATGAGCAGTATGACCTTCTTGCCAAAGAAATTCAAGAGTTCTAACAAATGGTTTAGTGCGCATCTCCCATCTTGTGACATTTGCCCACTGAAGCACGTTCATTCAAAAGGAAAAAACAGGTTAGATTGTCAAATCATAGAAGAAAGAAAGTTTTTGCTTACAAACGAAACCAGGACATCGTTTACCTGATTAATCAAGAGAGGAAGATCACGGTAGCTATGGATCCACTGAGTAAACATGTGATTCACAATGGTTTCACTTGTAGGTCGGACCTGCCACAGCCTCAAGAAATGGAAAAATCAAAGACAAAACCTTAGGTCACAGCTTTTCGACGAATACTGTAGATGACTAATTTCTTCAATTTAGCTTATATACTGAAACACCAGACAATATATGAACAAAAATAGTCATAACAAAAGGTTGAAGAGCATGCGTACCACGAGCTTCTCTTCAAGTTCCTTTCCACCTCCAATTGTCACTACTGCTAACTCTGGACTGAAACCCTCGACATGACTTGCTTCTTTCTCTATAAACGAGTAAGGAATAAACTGCAGAACAGATTTGAGAGAAAGCATCAAACAAATGATGGGTAATGAAATTTGATGTTATGGCGATAACCATATACCACATTACCAAGATATCACTTTGCACAACCCTTGTTTTCTTACACTACAAACAGTACAAAATATAGGCATAGGCTAGCTAGAAAGCACAAATACAAAAACATGACAAGCATACAATGCAATGCAATACAATACATCGTACTAACCCAAGTACAAGCAAAATTTAAAATTTAAAGGATTCATTCAACAAAATTATAAAACATCTTATAATATCAGCAGAAACAACACGATCTTAAGTAAAAAGGGATAATTAATACTTAGAGTAAGCATGAATCATTGTAGACATAGTAAAATGCTGTAATTTATTTAAGTCTGAAAAATTAAACTAGGAATATCTGATCTGACACTATGGGCTGGCTTGGATTAACTTATTTGAGCTCATCTACTAGCATAAGCACTTGCAACACTATTTGGGAGAACTTATGAAAACAGCTTAAGTTATGACGTGTTCATAAGCTGTTTTCAGCTTATTTCCCTAAATTCACTAGGATAGCTTATGAGTTACACAAAAAATAGTTGACTTTATTTTATCTTGTGTTATAGAAATGGCTTATAAGTTGCAAAATAAGTTGACTTTGTTATGCCTATAAAAGCTGCAGAATAAGTTGTTTATCCAAACAAGGCCATATAATTGATTTAATAACACTACTATCAAAGTAATTAAAGTAAAACAGGTGCCTCCTATGCAAAGAAATTGCAGATATATATGATTAATTAAGTACGGTAATTAATCTTTACCTGTGGAAAATACATGTTACTATGTCCAGTCTCCTTGAACTTGACATTCAAATAATCCTACACAAACAAAACTAACTAAATAAATAAATAGGAAAATGATAATTGAAACAAAAAATAAAGACGAGTGAAGAGATAAAAAAGAACCTGAATGGCTTCCCAGATGGCGTAACCATAGGGACGAATAACCATTGTACCGCGAACCGGACCGTAATCTGCTAATTCAGCATTGGCTATGATATCGAGATACCACGCATTGAAGTCCTGTGACCTAGGTGTGATGACAAGGTCAGGGACTCGATTCTTCGAGTTGTCGACTCGGTCTTTGGTCTCTGCTGCAGTGGTTTTGGCGGAGAAGGTAGCGGTGAAAGGTTGGTGACGGCGGCGGAGAATGATTTGGGAACGGTGAGAGATTGCGGTTGTTGAGGGAGAGGAGAAGAAGTGAGTGAATGAAGATAGCTTGAGAGACACCATTTGTGTGGTTTTTGGAGAAAAGAGTGAAAGAGGAAGTAGAGAGAGTGAGATGAGGTTTTGTTTTGACTAGCTTCTTATTTTCTGTTATTTTTTTATTTATTTTAAATAAACCAAATTTTTTTTTCCATGTTCAGTTACTAAGATTTTATAAAAAAAACTTTAAATATTCTACATGTTATACAAACTCATTTCAATACTTCTTTTATGATATTAATGAACTAAGAAGGAGATAGGATGATATGTTTAGATTTCTAAAAAAATGCGTGTTTTTACATGAACCAAAATGCGATATTTATACTATTACATGTATGAAATTATTTGTTTTACTATTCTAAGTTGACATGTAGATAGGTAATTGAGGCTTACTATTATAAGTTGACATTATGGATAGATATTTCAATATAAATAGTAAGACATATGATTCTAAGATAATTTAGTTTTTTATAATTTCTAATAACACATTCATTACAACGATATTCTTAGTTATTTTTAATTGAGTATCATCAACATGCAACTGTATAGAATAATCTTTGCATTTTTATAACTTAATTCGATTCTAAGGCATCTGGTTAAGTTGAAAGATTAAAATATCATTTATCATCTCATTCAAGTGTTTTTAGAGGATATATTTCACACAAAAAAGTTAAAAGCATTATAGGATTAATCAATTCATTATAATAAAGGGTAGAATAAAAATATGTACACAAACATAAAGTTTTTGTCCATCTTAAGGTGCAATTCACTTTGGAATGTAAATTGAGTGGTGATATCGTTTCTTTCGCAAAGCAAGTAGTCTTAATTGGCTCCGTCAAAAATGTTTTAATTGATATAACATAAACTATCAAAGATTACCTTAAAAAAAAAATAAACTATCAAAGATTAATTGACTAAGTTGCACATTTTAACATTATAAAAACATAAAATTAAAGGACTATCTTGGTTCAGTCCTTTCACTAAGTGCACCTTTTAAGTAAAATGAGGGACGAACGTACTGTTTTATAGATAAAGTAACGCAGAACGGAAGCGCTAGGTTAGCAAAACGCTAAATCTAATTGAGAAAAACAAGCCGCAAGCACAAACTTGTCAAAAATAGGGTTTCGGAGTCCACCGAAAGTTGAGATAAAACTCGAATATTTTTATTGAATGGAAAAACTGCCTCTCAAAGCTACAATGGTTTGGTTTAAATAGTAAGGGAAATAAAAAAATAGCAAATCTAAAATAAAAATAGCAAATCTAGAATAATAAAAATATAGCAAATCTAGAATAATAAAAATAACAAATCTAAATAAACCCTCCTACATCAGTCTTCTCCACCTCATTAGAACTCGACCCCGAGTTCTCATCTTCATAAAGGACTTGATCTGCATGATACTCATATATATCCGCCACATTGAAAGTGTTGGAAATGTTCATTGATGCTGGAAGGGCCACCACATAAGCATTGTCATTGATCTTGCGAGTCACTTGGAACGGGCCATATTTGCGAGGCTGCAGCTTGCTGTAGGTACCAACTGGAAATCTTTCTTTTCGCAGAAACACCATCACTTCATCTCCCACATTGAACACTTTGACTCTTCGGCGTTTATCGGCCGCAATTTTGTTTTTCAATCCAGTAGCTTCCAATTTGGACTTGACAGAATCTTTCACAGCTATAATCTCTTCAGCCATATTTTCAGCAGCCACACTAAATCCAGGAGCCTTAGGCAACTTAATCAAATCAACCACGTGCCTAGGAACAGAGGTGTAAACAAGCGAGAAAGGTGTTTTTCCAGTAGCAGATTGCACAATGTTGTTATAAGCAAACTCAACTTGAGGCAAAGCCAAATCCCACTGCTTCGGTTTGTCACCACAAACACATCGAATCATATTTCCCAGAGTTTTGTTTGTGACCTCAGTCTGTCCATCAGTTTGGGGATGAGCTGTCGAACTCCTGTTTAGTGATGTATCAAATAACTTCCATAAGGTGATCCAGAAATGACTGAGGGATTTGGTGTCCCTGTCTGAAGTAATGGATTTTGGAACTCCATGAAGACGCACAACCTCCCTGAAAAACAGTTTGGCTATGTTGGATGCATCAGCTGTCTTCTTACAGGCAATAAAATGGGACATCTTGGAGAATCGGTCTACAGTCACAAACACGGAATCCACACCTCGCTGGGTACGAGGTAGACCCAACACAAAATCCATAGATAAATCCTGCCAAATGTCATCAGGAATGGGTAGAGGCATGTAAAGACCAGTATTTTGGGACTGGCCTTTAGAAACTTGGCAAGTATAGCACTTCTTGACTATGGTTCCAACATCTTTTCTTAGGTGTGGCCAATAAAACCTTTCTTCCAGACTAGCAATGGTTTTATCCCTCCCCATATGCCCACTCAGACCACCACCATGTAGATCCCTAATTAATTTCTCCCTCAAGGACGAACATGGAATGCACAGCCGGTTTCCCTTAAAAAGAAACCCTTCACGAACACGAAAATCGTCACAAGGATGCTCACGGCATTTAGCCCATAATTCTTTGAACTCAGCATCATTCTCATACAACTCCTTTAGACATTCAAAACCTACTACCTCCTGTGCTAGAGTGACAAGCAACGAATTCCTCCTACTCAAAGCATCAGCTACTTTGTTAAGGGCTCCAGATTTATGTTGAATAATAAAAGGGAACTTCTGCAGAAAACTAACCCACCGAGCATGCATCTTGTTGATCAGTTTCTGACTATGGAGAAATTTCAAAGCCTGGTGATCAGTGAATAAAATGAATTCTCTATGAATCAAGTAGTGCTCCCACTAGCGAAGAGCTCTAAAAACAGCATAAAATTCTTGATCATAAGTACTCCATTTTCGACGAGCTTCACTCAACTTTTCACTAAAGAAAGCAATTGGTTTCTTCTCTTGAGACAACACAACCCCTATTCCAATTCCGCTAGCATCACACTCAACTTGGAACACTTTATCAAAATTAGGAAGAGCTAAGACAGGGGTGGTACACAACTTTTCTTTAATCAAGGCAAAACTCTGCTCTTGCTCAAAACCTCAATTGTATTTTCCTTTCTTCAAACATTTAGTGATTGGTGCAGTGATAGTGCTGAAATCTCTGATAAATCTTCTGTAGAAAGTAGCCAGCCCATGAAAACTACGTACTTCAGTAACTGATGTAGGTGCAGGCCAGTCTCTGATAGCCCTCACTTTCTCTTCATCCACCTGAATTCCATCTTCACCAACTACAAACCCCAAGAAAAGTAATTTGTTGGTACTGAACGTGCACTTTTTCAGGTTGATGTACAGCTGATTCTCTTGCAACACTTGCAAAACTAGCCTCACATGTTCCAGGTGTTCTTCCTTGATCTTGCTATAAATTAGAATATCATCAAAATAAACCACCACAAAAGAACCAATAAAAGGACGCAGAACCTGATTCATCAACCTCATGAAGGTGCTAGGGGCGTTAGACAACCCAAAAGGCATCACCAACCACTCATAAAGTCCATCCTTACTCTTAAAAGTTGTCTTCCATTCATCTCCAGGTCTAATTCTTATCTGATGGTACCCACTTCGCAAATCTATCTTTGAGAACACCTTGGATCCTGCCAATTCATCAAGCATGTCTTCTAAACGTGGAATTGGAAAACGATACTTGATAGTGATCTTGTTGATGGCCCTGCTATCAACACACATCCTCCACTGATTTCCTTTCTTAGGCACCAAAAGGACTGGGACGGCACAAGGACTCATGCTTTCACGGATAAATCCCTTCCTTAGTAAATCCTCAATTTGCTCCCTTAAGATCTCATTCTCCTTAGGACTCATGCGATAATGAGGAAGGTTTGGTAGGCTTGAACCTGGAATCAAATCAATCTGGTGCTGAATATTCCTCATGGGCGGTAAGTCATTTGGCAGCTCATCTGCAATCAACTCGTTGAAATCCCTTAGAATTTCTAAGATTTCCCCTGGAATTGGAACCTCTTCTTTCACGGTACTCATCACCCCTTTGAAATCAATTGGACAAAAACAATTAGCTTCTCTGACAGCCTTATCAAGTTTCCTTTCATCCTGAGTCATCACTAGGAAACTAGATTTCTTGTCTTTTGGATTCTTATCAAAATGTAAAATAGGAGCCATAGCAATTTTATGAGTGCCCCAAGTAAACATCATCACATTATCCCGTCCCCGGTAAGTAATATCATTATCAAACTGCCAAGGCCTACCGAGTAAAATATGACAAACATCCATATCAATAACATCACAAAGTACCTCTTCTTTATAATGTTTGCCGATGGAGGTGGGAACTCTGCAGGACAGCGTCACTCGTACCTGGGATCCCTTGCTGACCCAGCCAAGGGCATATGGCTTCTCATGAGGCTCTGCGGGCAACTTAAAATAATTCACTAATTTTTGTGACACTAAGTTCTCCGTGCTCCCATTATCTATTATGAGACCGCATACCTTATTCTTGACAGAACAATGAGTCTTGAATAAGTTTTTGCACTGCCCTTCTTCTTTAGTTGCTAGTAACATCCGCTGCAACACAAAATTCACCCTTTCATCAGATTCTTCTTCAGCAAATTCTACCTCTGCATATTCATCCTCATCAGGCTGCTCTGTCTCATCATCATCGTCCCTTTCTCCCACCACAGCTGCAACTCTCCTTGATGGACAAACATTGGATCGGTGACCCTTCCCATTACATCTAAAACAAGTATCAATAGTGGGTTTGGCATATGGATTATTTTGTTTTTGGGCTGGGGCTTTGCCTTGTGGTGCACTGCTAGAACTACCAGTTGCCTTATTACCAGGAGCAGAATCCCTGGCTGCTGCACTTTTCTCTTTGTCACCTGATGATTCAGTATTATTCTGGGGAGAATACTTTCTGAAGGAGGAGAGATTTCTAGGCGATTTCTCCATCAATTCTGCCTTCATAGCTAGGTTGGACGCTTCAGCAACGGTCCAAACGGTTTGCAAACTCATCTTCTCCTGCAAGGATCCTTTCAATCCACTGATATAACGAGTCACTTTCTGATTTTCTGATTCACCCAATTCATTACGTTCAGAAAAACGCAGAAATTCAGTGGTATACTCTGTCACTGATCGCTTGCCTTGAACACATTTAATATACATTTTATACAGAATTTGTTCATAGTCTTCAGGTAAAAATCTCTCAAGCATCAATTGTTTCATCTTCCGCCAAGTTCGAATGGGATTCTTTCTCTGCCTCGTCCTCTGAACAACGAGTCTGTCCCACCAGACAGCGGCGGTACTTTTCAGCCTGATTGCCACCATCTTAACCTGCTTGTGCTCAGGGACGTCCATGACGTCGAAAAATCTGTCAACATCAATCTGCCAATCTAAAAATTCCTCTACTTCCATCGTTCCGTAAAACAATGGAATATCTGCTTTCACGCGGTAATCATGGTGATTGCCACGATCGTTTCTTTCTTCAGTCACGACCTCCTCCTCTTCTGAATTTGAATCATCAATCGTATGATTGTTTCCACGACCTCCTCCCCTGTTCAAATTGATTCTGTTGTTGTTGGATAACATTGTTAGCTGTGTTGTCAGAGTGGTGATGGCCGCGGTTAAAGCCGCTATGGCACCATCAAACTCTGTTTTCGTCACCGGTTGATCTCCCATCTGATCACTTCACGAAAGAACAGGGGAAACCTGCTCTGATGCCAACTGACGCAGAACGGAAGCGCTAGGTTAGCAAAACGCTAAACCTAATTGAGAAAAACAAGCCGCAAGCACAAACTTGTCAAAAATAGGGTTTCGGAGTCCACCGAAAGTTGAGATAAAACTCGAATATTTTTATTGAATGGAAAAACTGCCTCTCAAGGCTACAATGGTTTGGTTTAAATAGTAAGGGAAATAAAAAAAATAGCAAATCTAGAATAAAAATAGCAAATCTAGAATAATAAAAATATAGCAAATCTAGAATAATAAAAATAACAAATCTAAATAAACCCTCCTACATCATAAAGACATACATCATAAAGACAGGCAACTATCTTGAATCAAACATGTCTTGGGCTACCGTGTTCAAATTTAACAGATGGGAAATTAAGAAAATAAATTCAGCAGAACACTAACATGTCATAAAAGGAACCAAGTACTAATTCACCCAAAAAAGCAAGGAACTAAGTACTACAAACACAGTTCTAGATAAATTGGCACACCATAGGAAACACCAGGCCGCAATACCTGAGTAATGCATGAAAATCAATCAACATTTGATAGGGGAAAAAAAGTAAAAAAGGTGGTTTCTGTGAATTTAGCAACAAAGAGCCAGAAGCCACAAGGTACTTCATATTTAACACCAAAACTACTTTTCTATGTTGATTACATTATATAATTTTCAGGCATGGTACAAGCTACAAAGGATCAAAACTTCCAATTGCACAGGCAACGCTCTCTCCAAATTAATGTTTTGGTAGAAAATTGGAGCAGATTTCAGCCAAAGGGACAAGAAAGTAAGAAAAGCGTGCAGACAATCTGTTCGTAGAGGGTTCAAATTTAATTCTCCTGAAACTGATGACCACAGCGGGTGCATGTGTAGAAAGTAGTTTGCCCTTCATCTGCCGATCTCATCTGAATTAAGAAGATTTAGATACATAAATTTTGAATACTAAACTAGCTTCAAATTAAATTGGTAAAGCTTCATTGTGAAGTCTCATAATACCTGTCTGGTATAAAATGCAGCTTCACCATGACCACATTTTTCACATGTCTTGTTGACCTGTAAAGAAACATAACATTAAAACATGCAAACATCTGCTTAAAGATCATGTCATTAAATACATATTGCAGGATGCATTACCTTAGACAATTGCACCTTCTGTTCTTCAATTAGATCGATTCCAAGTTCTCTTCTGATATCCTGCCAACCACAAAGTACACAAGGATCATTTGGCAATAATCAATAATATGTGAATTTGTACGTGCTTGAAATCAAGACATAGATTTTTCTATACTGATATCAAAATCCTAACCTAGGTTGCTATTTCAAAAAGCTAAATTCTTCATTCATTCTTCTAAAACAGTGATCTTTTCACCATATCCCACCAAGACAAAGTCAATCAAGGTATCATTTACTTGGCTGGGAGCTTAGATCATGGAAAAATGCACTATGGTGTAAAGTGATGAAAGGTATATATAACAGAGCTAATATGGAGGAGGATATAGTAATAGCAACGGCAGCTGATTCTGCATTGTGGACGACTATGGTGAGGGTGTGGTCGAATTCCGCTCAATATGAGTATTGTTCTGTTGGTAATGGAGTTAGTACAATGGCTTGGAATCATAGTTGGATTGCCACAATTATAAAATTGCTGCTATAGATATACCACCAAATCTGCAGCAAGTTTCAGTAGCAGCAGGAGGTGGACATAATCAATTTCATCTAAACACACCAGCATTGAACATGGATGATATATGATAAGAGTGGTATTGTGACTCTGTTCAAGAAGGGCTGGTCTCCAGAAAATAGAGAAGAAATCTAGAATTAGAAGAAAGAAGTTTGGAGCAATTTTTCTCTGCTATTTTCATTCATCACTCGTCAATATAGTGATGATCCTTTGCAAAGTGGGCAGTGGTTTCAATATACTCTATCCAAACACCTAGTCACTCAGCCGTAGGAAACTATAAGCCAGTGATAGAACATAATGATATAATCATAGGATAGGAGATTGATATAACATGTTTAAATTGGTCATTAAAAATAACATCCGCAAAAGCATACCTCGGCAGAAATTGTGTAACTTATTTCCTTTCCTTTAATATCTGAAGAAGACAAGGACATTCAGTTAGGACTTATAACGGGATTTCCAAACACAAAGAATATTAGTTCACTTGAGCATAATATGCACAACAAATTGTTTACTGCATATGCAAGGACAGTAACGGTCTAGCAGACACACGCTCTTACATCCAGAAGCACCAAAGAAACCTATTCTAACTGATTAATCATAAAATAGCTTACATATACAGTGTCTTCATTTGTAAAGCCTTACACAGGACATGAAGAAATGACGAACACAAGGGAGAAACACAATACAGTTGTAACCCTACACCTAAAGAGTATGGAATACTAGCAGCAGATAGATAAATATAAATTCACATCTGATGTATATCATTATCATTAACATTAACATAAAAACAACACACATATATCTTGTGAAAGCATAAGCATTAACTAGATGAGACATTCTTTACAACTTAATAAGGGCACACATTTTGTTAAAAAAAGTAAGTATTGCTCTAAAGAGTCACGAAGACTCCTCAATTAATAGATCAAATCAAGACAAATCAAATAAGACTATTTTATCTGTGTGTGTTGCTTCAATACATGGTTTCAAATCAAATAATGTCCACAACAACACCTAATGTTTATTTCCTTCCATATATATGTGTTGTTATTTGTTACCCTCGGCATTGCGCCACTATATGTAATTTTCCATATATATGTTGTCAATAGTTATTACTTGTTACCCTTGGCATTGTGCTTATATATGTAATACTATAAATAAGAGAAATCAATATGTACATTACTGCATAGACACTTTGCACTTTCTGTTTGGTCTTAACCCTCCGATCCCCGAGGAATTGCACTCTGGTAATCCAAAATTTAGTCTGGATGTAAGTAAAGTCTAGTCAAAGATTGTTTCAGCCAATATTCAAACTTGGGTTATTCCGAACAACCGTTCTTGCTCATAATTAACCACTTGAGTCCAATTCACCTTGCTCTTTCAATATCAGAGTACGGAGTATTTTGTTTCATTTTTATTAATTATTTCACCACCTAGAGACCAAATTTTCTTTTGGCATACATTGATGTCACCAATTCTATGTCACCCAAGTGCTATCCATGTAGCACCACCTAGAAATTTTGATTCACTATTCATCAACCATTAAACCATTTAAGCTACAAACTTAATAAGATACATACAAATAATAATCAGAGTAAAACAAGAACACTAATAGATTAGTTTGAAGAGAAAAATAAAAAGTTGTACCCTTTATGTTACACTTGGTTTTGCACAAGGGGCAACATGCGTAATCAGTTGAGGGAACCGTGAGCATTGTTCCACACAAGTGACAGAACAGAAAATCGCGACCGCGTGAATACATTGCCACTGTTTTAGGGTTACCTTGCCGGAGACGTGGTCCGGCACAGAGAGAAGTCTCGCACAGAGATGAAGTGTTGCCGCTGCAGGGGAGAGAGAGAGAGAGAGAGAGAGGGAGGGAGGGAGGGAGGGAGGTTCGCGGCGGTAGAACCGCTGGTCTGGGTGGCTGAGTTTCTTCTTCTCTTTTTCAGTTGTTGAGTTTTTTGGCGAGAAGAAAAGGTAAGGGGAAATGTTACTCGACATCAAGGGGAAAAGATATAACAACTGGGGTGCAGAAAGTAAAATTTTAAAATACACTTCTCTTTCATTTAAATTACATTATCATCTTGAAAAAATTATTGAACACATAAAAGTCCCTTAAAAAATACACATAAACAAAAATTTCATTATTAAACGAGACATCTTTCGTGAGATTCGACCTACTTCTATCCTTAAAAATAAGGTGATTATTTTTTTTGTTAGATCAAATTCGTATTAGATGACTTTAATAACCAAACTTATTTACTCAACAATGACTTGAATAACACTTAGTAGTAAATAACTAAATAAGGTGATTTTTGTTTTGTTAAATAGACGAAACAACAACAGTTGTTTAAAAAATTGGAAGAGTCGATATTTGGTCCCGATCACGTCATCGGGCTTAACAATTGCATCATTTTTCCAAGTTGTATTGTCACTTGTGGACAATGTGATTGTTTAATAATAACAACAATGTCCATTAGTCATAGTTCCGTTGCCCCAATATCACCCTTCACATATATATATTTTTCTTTTTAAGAGCATTGGCAACCACACTAACTAGTAGATCAACTGCTATTTGAAATTTAATGGCAAATTGTGCAGTTTTCTGCATCTTGCAAGCCATCACTTATACGGGTGTTTACTAAGCTTTCTCTCTTGTGTTTTGTCAATGTTAAAGTGAGATAACTTAACTCTTGCATGTTTTTATAGTTGTTGAATGAAATCTTGGTATCTTGGATTCTTCCCAAAATTTACTACTTGCTGCCTATCATTTGAAATTGGAAATTGTGAGTTATTTGCCTAAACAAAGATGAAACTGTGACAAGAATAAAATATCAGCCTTAATTTGACTCATAACTAACTTTAACTTGCCTAAACAAAGATATGTTGTAGTTCATCTGCTGTTTTTCTGTATATGTTGAATAAGAGTATTGGTAAGATAGAAATGTAAAATTAGCATGTTGATGATTTTCTTAGACTTAAATATTGCACTCGTCCATGCAAATATGATCCGTTTAAGTTTTGGTCCTTGTAAAAAAAAAACAAAAATCAGTCCCCGCAAAAAATTCTGTCTTTTAAAAATACCCCTGAACCCATTTAAGCCAAACCATGTCACCAAGATGCCTACGTGGCGTACAGTGACTGTGCAGTTGTGCCCACGTGGCATCTGACGTGGCCTTTAAATTAATTTAAAAATGCGAAAACAATTTAAAATATTTGGTAATTAATTTTTGAAATAAAAAAATTATAAAAAATCGAAAATTAATTAAAAAGTCAGTTTTTTTTAAATAAAATAATATGGATTTTACTTTTCCAAATTAAAAAAAAATAGAAAATATTTTCCAAAAATTATAAAAACAAACTCGAAATTAAAATAAAAGATTTTTTTTATCTTTTTTGGAAATTAATTTTCGTAAATTAAAAAAAACAAAAAGTGACATAACATTTTTTTAAAAATTTAAAAAATTTATCTTCAGATTTTTCTTTCAAAATTAAAAAGAATTCATTAATTTTTTAACAAAATTAAAAATACATTTTAAAAAATCTGGAAAAAAAAGTTCAGAATTAAAAAAATCAATAAGAAAATATATTTTCCAAAAATAAATAATTTTTCATTTGTCTTTTTAAATTAAAAATATTTTTCTAAAAAAATATGGAAAAAATCAAAATTAAATTTTGGATAATTAACATTTAAAATTGTTGGAGATTTTTTATTTCAAAAAGTATTTTTTTATTTTTAAAATTTTGGAAAATTAATTTCCAAATAAGTTGTTGTTTTTAATTTTTAAAACAGAAAAAGGTTTTTCAAAAATTAAAAATAATTTTTTTAATTTTAAAATGTCACGTGGGCACAACTGCATAGTCAGCGTGCGTCACGTAGGCATCTTGGTGACATGGCTTAACTTAAATGGGTCCAAGGGTATTTTTAAAAGACAGATTTTTTTGTGGGGACCAAAACTTAAACAGACCATATTTGCAGGGACTAGTGCAATATTTAAGCCATTTTCTTATTACTTCTACTTTTTAGTTTTGTGCGTCACTGTTTCATCATCGTTAAGAATGATTTTAGTGCAAAGAGATAACTAACCATGATGCATGTAATTTGCATAAACCTGCTTGTCTGCTTCAAAGTTTTTTTTGAGCGAAGACTTATTAGCAATGTAGCAACGACACTTCAAATTAAATGTGTGTCCAAGGATCCAACATGTTTTGGTGTTCGACACAGACATGTGTAGTACATTCGAACACTTTCATTTATCGAATTTTTACCAGTATATATGTCAGGGTGATATCCAATGGTTGTGTCTCGTTTTTAACTTATGTTAGCCACTTAATGTAGGCTACATGGCCTATATAAATGGTAATATAAAACCCTCATAAAAAGTTTTGTAAAAAATAAAATGAAATTGGAAGGAATGATGAGAAACTGAGCAGTAAGAAACAGTAACTTGTACTACTGTTGCAGATAGGAAAAATGATTAGAGAATTAAAATGAAAGGGTATGAAAGACGTCATACTAAGGAAGAAGGAGGCTTCTGCAGCTCGAGAAGAAAGAAGTCTTTTAATGTGATTTCATATAGGAAGCAATGTTAGCAGTATTTGATGCTTATGTTTCGTAGAGTTATGCAATACTCCATATCTTGCTCTCTTTATGTAGAAGTAGAGCTTCGATGACATGTTTAATCTTCTACCTTTGAGATATTGAAGAAATCTAAAATGATTGTAAACATATGAAATTAAAGAGCAAAGATTTAACATGCCAAGTAGGAGAAGATTTATGACAACAAGTTGCTCTTTGTTGAGGGTGGAAAGAAAGGAAAGGGGTCAAGTGAGTGGATGCATATATTCTAACTAATGTCCCACATCGCCTAATGCAAAAGCAAAGCTGAGCTGCTTGCATATTAAAATGATCTGCAATATTATTTCGCCTTTTACTAAAGAATACCGTGTTTATTTTAAATGTAAAGTGGTAATGTTAACATTTAAAATTATTGTGTAGTTTTCTTCAAAAAAAAATTATTGTGTAGTTATGATTTTTGTATATGTTTTTTATTTTAACACAATCTTTTTTTTATTTTTATACTAATTAAATTAAATTTACAATCATTTCTTAATTAATAACAACTAGTTCTTAAGATTTTTTTTAAATATTTCAAAGAGCAATGCTATATCTCTAGAGAAAAAAAAACATCAAGAATTCTTCAAAAATAAAGAGCAACCAATCACAATGCACTATTTACCACAATTCAAGGAGGTGTGACTGAAAAATAGGAAGTAACTAAATAAATCATGCAATTAAAACTTGCCAACTGTTTCTTGAAATAACATTTTTCCTATTTCAAATTGTTTATCATCGATGTCTTTGATCACTCAAAGGTGTAACCATTTTGTACATTTATAATATTAATAGTTTTTTCATAATAATTTAAAAAAAATTATATTTGTACAACCATTTTTTGACAACTCTCTTTCACATGAAAGTTGTCATAAAAGTTATCTTAAATAGTTGTTCAAATACCACTATCTTAATTTTAATATGACTATTTAATTAGAGATACTATCTGGATTTTTTTATAGAAAGAAAGGTTAAATGTAATATCTACATTTTTTATATAAAAAAAAAAGTTAATTTAGATTAGTCACGCTAAAAATTACTCCCTCTATAATGTCATTTTAACATTTATTAAGATAAATTATGTATGACTTTATAAAATTATCCTTTATTAATTACTCGTAAAAGAGAAATTTAAAAAATTGGAAGAATATATTTGTTTCATTTTTTTATTTTTAAATGGTAAATGTTAGTATTATTTTCTCTCATGATTCAAACTTTGAACCAATAACTCCTTGACATTTTAGGTGATACACATTCAACATTTGTTCCTCTCGTGTAGCATATTCGTACTTTTTGGAAGCTAGTGTGATTGTGGATTGGTTTTGATGGTGCGGATTCTTAGGTGATTACAAATCATTTTCAACAGTTTATGTTTTATACATGTGGTCTGAAATCGCGATGGTCCTTTCTTCAGTCGATTTGGTTGTTGTGTGCTTGGATTGCGTGGGATCAACGTAACAACATGTTATTTAAGCAGAAACAAAATACTATGCTCTAGTTATTAGAAAAAGTTAAGTCGTTCTTTATGGTGACTTAAAGTTAGAAAAGTTCATTTTGTATTTGGGATTCGTATGTGGTGGTCGAGCCTCCTTGTTTGTTTGGGCATCGACTAATTTGTATTTGTATTCAGGTGCTGACTTTATAAATACTTTGTGGGGCCTCTTTGATACACCTTATGCTGAAGAGATTGTTTGTCAGTGTTAATAATATGATTTTTGTTTGTTCCAAAAAAAACTCATTGACATTTTTAATCTTTTACCTCAACTAAACAACTAAACAACTTATTTGTTCATCTAATATTTCATTGATATTATAAAATGAGATAATATGTCACAAAGTTTTGTCCATATGGTGACATTAATTAAAACAAGGAGAAAGTAGATTAGTAAAACATCATTTTCTTAATGTAACATTTAAAAAATCTTCTTTGTCACTCCAACATTTTGTTCTTGCAGAGTACAATTATGTGAACTAGGGTCTGCCTCAAATCGGCCTACGCTCACATAATTCTTGTAGTGGCTGTCTTTCCACAATTTACAATAAAGCAAACATATATTGCAAAAGAGATACTACTTTTCTATTGAAAAATATACACTCTTATTAATTATTGTATATATTGAAATCTTTGTACTAAAAAAATATATATTTATAAATCTAAATTTAAGTTTAGAAAAATATTGTCTTGTTGAAATATTTTTTTTACATAAGCATACATCTAACTAAAGTTTATAATTACTTTTAAAATTCCTTTTATATTACGGTATATACATCGATATGCAAAAAATAATAAAGCAAATTGTCACTTTAGTCCCTGACTCTGCACTTCGTTGTCAGAGAGGTCGCTAACTCAAGATTAAATACAAAGAAGTCACTGACTCTGAACTTCCGTTATCACTTTAGTCTCTAACGTTAAATAATTATGAAAAGTGTGTCACATGGACTAAAGTAAAAGTAGAAAATAGTCACTTTAGTCCCTGAACCAAAAATCAATATTCCCAACTTCAATCTCAAATCTTTAAATCCCTAAATATCAACTCCCTAAATATCATCCCTAAAAGAAATATACACTAATGGTTGTGTTTGGTAACACAAAGAAGCTAACTTATAGCTTGTTGGACTAGCTTATAAGCTTGTTTTGATAGAATGTGAACTGTTTGGTAAAAAGCTTTTCTCGCTAGCTTATGGCGTTTTTTAAGAAGCTAATTCAAGTAGCTTTTGAGCTTGTAGCTTATAGCTTTTTATACTTTCTTCCAATTTTAACCTTTTCTTAATTTTATTTTATTTTTTTATAATAAAAAACTACCCATGTTCCAACCCACGTTACCATGTTTGGCTGTTTAAATTTTCTTCTTCACTTTTCTATCTTTTTGACCTTGCTCATAATTTATATAATATTTAATTTTTAAAAAATGTACAATAAATAGTGAAGAAAGTTTAGCTTAGTTAAATTAAATTCATAAAAATAAAATAAAAATTGTTAAATAAAAAAATTCGATTGAATTTATAAATACATTTATCCTTTTGAAGATGAAAATAATTTGAAATATATTTAAATATTTAAAAATAAATGTGTTAAGTAATAAATATTATATATATGATATTAAAAAAATTAAACAAGCATGTCCTTTTATATTTATCAGCCACTTCAACAACTAATTTTACCAAACACTTTTAATTTAGATAAGCTAGTTTTTCAGCTATCAGCTAGCTTATAGCTTGTTTTTACCAAACACACCCTAACATGTGACTTTTTTCTCTTGTAAAAAAAAAAGTGACTTTTTTCTAAACATTGTAGACTTTTTTTCTTCTTCAGATATATTGAATATTGTATGTTTTATAAATTGTATTGAAAGCTTTATGTGTTTTTTTTTATGCTTAACGGTAAAACTTTGTCCAAAGTATTAAACAACCAACTGTGCAACAAAATAAATTAACGTTGATATTATTGATCTCTATTTTTTAATTTTAAATAAAAGAACACAATATTTTAAACAAAAAACCACAGTATTAAACAACCAATTGTGTAACAAAAAAAATAATGCTGATATTTTTAATCTATATTTTTTAATTTTAAATAAAAGAATGCTATATTTTGAACAAAAAAATGTTATATTAATATTGTCAAATAAGATAATAAATTAGGGATTTGAGATTTTCAATTTAAGGGATTTAGGGATGATATTTAGGGATTTAGGAATTTGAAATTCGTCGGTGATATTGATTTTGGTTCAGGGACTAAAGTGATCATTTTTTTACTTTCACTTTAGTCCCTCTGACACACGTAACAAAATTATTTAACGTCAAGGACTAAAGTGATAACGAAAGTGCAGAGTCAGAGACTTCTTTGTATTTAATCCTGAGTCAGGGACCTATGTGACAACGAGGTGCAGAGTCGGGGACTAAAGTGACCATTTGTTCAAAAATAATAATCATAAACATGTAACCATATTTTAACTTAATATTACTTTATATTTAATTTCATAAACTAATTTCTACAAATAATCATATAGCAAAAAATATAAAGTCCTTTTAATACAAAGTTTTTTCTTTTGACATATAGTAGTTTTTTTAAAAATGAATTTAATGATGTAATAAACGAAAGAAAAAAGTTTTAAAATATATTTTACTATTATAAGAAAACACAAATGAAATCTCATTTGCATAAAATTATTTTAAAATGATCTTTAAATTATTTATATGATGACATCTTTTATTTTAATTTTTAAGAAAAGATTGTGATTAACCGATCTATGCTAAACTTCAAACTTTTTAAGGTGTTCGAATTCTCTCAATATTAATTTTTGCAAGTTATTTCATACAAACCTTTTTTTGAAAGGTTTTCACACAAACTTTTGTTGCTCTGATATTTTTTTATTCAATGCTCTGATTTAAAATTGGTTACTTGATAAAATACCAAGTTAAAAAAAAAAACGATCACGCGAACAAAAAAAAGTTGTTACTAAATAAATACTTTGCTAAAAAAAAAAAAGAGTATATAAGGTTAAACAATATTGGTTGGTTAATTAATTAATCTGACTAAAACAATATAGCGAGTTAAAAGAATTTGATTAGCGAAGACGCATAAGCAAAAAACATTATAAGAGCGATTAAGAGAAAGAGAAAGAGAAAGAGAAGGTGAAGTGGAACTGCGCTTATTGTTGTGTTTGTCGTCTCAACAACTTACGATCAGAATCAGATGACGGTGTTTCACTTCTTCAACTGCGCGATTCTCACTTTCGGCCCTCACGCCGTCTACTATTCCGCCACACCTTTGTAATCATTTTTTCATTCTCCTCACAATCCAGATCTATTTTTTCCACTCTCTTACCAATTTCGATTTGAATTTTCACTCCTCCAATTTGAATATGGTTTCAGATCTGAGTATGATACACTTGGTACTTCTATCAAAGCCGCAGTTGTTTATCTCGCTACAGCATTAGTAAAGGTTGCTTGCTGCTAATTACACTTCTCACTCTTTTTTTTTTACATATCCCAACCTAATTAACTGTCTAACTAATTTTTTTTCTTCTTTCTCTGCCAGCTTATTTGTTTGGCTACTTTTCTCAAGGTATCTGAGAGTGATAGCTTTGATCCATATCAGGTGTGTATCATGTATATTTCGTTAATTATTGATTTTTTCAGTAGTTTTTCCAAAATTACCTGGTGTAGGATAGTGAAATTCCAATGAAGCTATTGATTCCTTCCATTCTGGAGTGTCTGAAATAAATGACCATTTCATGCTTCACTCTTGTTTAATAGAGACATCAATAGAATATGATCATCTTGCATACTGCATATTCCCGAAGACTGAGCTTGTGAAGTACTTCTCCGGACTAATCACTTACATGTCTTCATCTAGAAGCTTAAGCTTTTGGTGTATTTTGTTTATGGCACGATGTTACGACTTGTGTGATATAGTTGTCTGGCTCTAGTTTGATCCTTGCCTTTCCTATTTATTATGATAAAAACTTAAATTTCAGCATAAGTAGGCAGTCATGTGCATTATCAATGCATAAAGCCCCAAGGGATCTTGTTTCAGTGAGCCTATTAGATATAAATTATTAGCGTCGTTTCGCCTAAAAGCTTAAGCTTTTGGGATAGATGGTTCATGGCAATTTTCATTTGTTTTGTATCTGTTTTCAAGAATTCCATATTTTATAATTTTTGCTGTCTTGAATAATAACAAATGGCTTTATTCTTCAGGAATTTTTGAAGGCCTTAATAGGTTTTAT
Organism: Medicago arabica; assembly: GCA_946800305.1. Taxonomy (NCBI): domain Eukaryota; kingdom Viridiplantae; phylum Streptophyta; class Magnoliopsida; order Fabales; family Fabaceae; genus Medicago; species Medicago arabica. The sequence continues at coordinate 55,628,925 of OX326967.1, forward strand.
TGATGTTGCTGGCCTTTATTTTGCTTTAACCCAGTTGACTCACAGAAATATCTCTCAAAATCATAAGTTTCAAGCAGTTGGACTTGGTATGTATATGATACACTATTTCATCTGAAGCAAAAATTAGTTTTAAATTTATGTGCATCTTGAAAGTTAGAAGTGCTGTTCTCCTTCCTTGATCGGCCTCTGGTGTTTCTTGTGCTATTCTGCTTCTCTAATCTTCACTTGTTGGCATCACTTCTCTTGTGGCAGGCTGGGCGTTTGCTGATTCTGTACTGCACAGGTTGGCTCCTCTTTGGGTGGGTGCTAGAGGATTAGAATTTACTTGGGAGTACATTTTGCAGGGCCTAGAGGCCAATGCAAATTTGGTACGTTCTTTAGCTAGAAGCCATTTTTTTTTTCTCAGATAATATTGTGACTGCGGGCTGACAGTCGAACTAGAGTTTTGAATTTTTTATAATCCAACATTAATTGGAATAATGCAGCAGTTTGTCAATGTTGTTTTTATAATCCAACATTAATTCGAATAATGCAGCAGTTTGTCAATGTAGTTATGTGGTAGAGGCGAAAAGTCTTAACAAACAACAATTTGTGTGCAGTTTGTCTTAACAAACTACAATTTGTGTGCAGTTTGTCTTATATGTATTATCTATAATATTAAAGTTTCTGCACTTTATTTGTACAGGTTTTGAGCATATCCCTCGCCGGACTGGGATCTTTGATGTGGCTCCGAAAGAATAAACCCAAGACCCTCATTCCTATTATATACTTGTGTGCTGGGATTGTAGCTACCATGCCATCTATCACAAGGTCTTTACTGAATGACTCGTTACACTTACTGTTAAGTTGTCAATATTTTGAATCTAGACCAAGCACAAAAGCTTCAATGAGTGTTGTCAAATAGGCGCAATTGTTTAGTGGAATCTGAACAAATCGCTATTGTTCTGCGATATGTTATTTGGTACAAAGTGTTTCAAATAGATTATAGTGGCGCTATAGCATTGTAGCATAGTGGAATTCAAACAAACTACTATTTTCTGCAATCCGCTATTGACAACACTGGCTTCAATTGAAGACCTGTCTTTTTTTTAAGTCATTACATGGACTTTTTATGTGCCATTTACTGTAGTGTAGTGTTTGCTAAACTGTGTCTTCTGCAGCTATTTGAGACGTGGATTGGGGTGGCATCTTCCCAAAGTGGTCGGTTTTGAGCTCTTCACATCCTTGGTGATGGCTTTTATAAGTTGGCAACTGTTTGCTGCATGTCAGAGACCTTCAGCATGAGAAAGCTGCTACTTAATATGATAGAATCCTACATAACTATTTCTGAGTAGATTTGTGCTCCATTGTCTGCTTCTTTTGGCAGCAGCCATGCAGTTTATTTAAAATTCATAAAGTTCAATGTTTTATCAATTGCAGTTTCTCAATATTCTGATTTAGTTTAACACGTTCATTAATTTTTCTTGTCGTAGAATGTTGGCTGCAATTCATTAGAAAATTTAGTCATCAGAAAATGTGATGCTATTCTCTCCATTCCATATCTTTGGTTTATCTTAGCATTTTACTTTTGTTTCAAAACAATTGGTGTATTAGAAATTCAAGATATAATTAAGGCTTAATACATGCTTTGGTCCCTTAACTTATTTTTGATTTTCATTTTGGTCCCTTAACTATAAAGTGTCTCAATTTGGTCCCATAAATCTTTTGTCGTTATCTCTTTTGGTCCTCTCCGTTAGTTTTTTAATGTCTAACATCTCTGATAGGATTTCAACCATTCGATTGCAGGTCCGTTATATACAATAGTGAACCAACACCACATGATTTTTTCCGTCTCTTCATCTTCTTCCTTCCACCACTTCTTCATATTCATACAAAATTCATTATATCTTCAAACACCTTCATCTATCTTAAAACCTAGAAAATGAAAGATAAATAAACTCAAATTCATTTTTTTTTTAATTTCAATCTTCATCTTCATCTTTCAAAGACTCATATATCCTCAAATTATTACCATCTCTCTCCCATCACCACCCCCAATTTATCAGGAGAGCTACAAATTAATTCATGTTTTTTTAACAACATATTCATTGAAAGCCACACACAAGAAGTGAAAAACAGGACAGCAAGAGCAAATTAGAAAGCCCAGGATGCACAATACTAAATAGTAGTGAAAAAGAAGCACCAGTAGGTAATAACACGGCAGCAACAAAAGAAAAATACAAGTATGACCTTTTCTTTTACAATTGGTTCCAAATTAGGCATTTTTTCCTTCAAGGAATTTAAAAAAACAAAAAATCTTTATGACCCAGATGAAAAAATTGTGACTTTGGATGATGAAAATGATAAAGGTTGAAGCTTTAAGGAAATTAAAACTACTAAGTTGTTTACAGGTGAAAGCTTTTAGGCGAGTCTTTGTTTTGATGAAGAGTGGGTTTGGTTCGGTTGATGATGTGCAAACCCAGATTTGAAGCAACATCGATGTGTTGGTTTCAGCGGAATAATGAGAAGAGTTCGGTGAGGATTGTGGTGATGTAGGTGGAAGCTTCTAGGATGGTTTTTGATCTTGAAGTTTATGAGATTTATGAAGTTTTGGTGGTGATGTTTTTTTTTATAGAAGGTGGTGATGATTTTTGGATTTGAAGTTTCTGGAATTTATGATTTTAGGTTTATGGAATTTGATGGTTTTGTGGAGAGAAAAAATCTGAGTTTGTTTGATGGAGTTGATGAAGATAATGATGAAGGTGATGAAGAAGAGAAGGAGAAGAAGATGAATAAATTAGGTGTTGATGATTTGCTATTAATTTCAATAGACCTTCAAGATCAAACGGTTTCATTTTTGACAAAAAAAATCAAATGGTTAGATTTAGAAAGATTTATAAGGTCTATGGTGGATCATCTATAAAGTTGGTTCACCTTAGACATTTATTGTTAAAAACTAACGGAGAGGACCAAAAGAGGTAACGGTAGAAGATTTATGAGACCAAATTGAAACACTTTATAGTTAAGGGACCAAAATAAAAACCAAAAATAAGTTAAGGGACCAAAGCATGTATTAAGCCTATAATTAACATTTGTTTTCTAATTGTATCCTTGGATATAATTAAGATGACTGTTTTAACGAGGTTGTTTATAGTAAATTATATATACTCTTCAGATTAAAAAAATTAGAATTGTAAAACAACTAATAATAAAATCCAGGGTGTTTAGGTGGTTAATGTTAATATGTTAATTGTAAATTGTGTAACTAAAGGAAGAAATCAAACTCGAGATCACTTTTATTACTCCACTCGTTAACTCTTCACCCGAACCATCAAACCAACTTTATATCCCTATTTTGGTTTTAATACTCCTAATATACATCAATCCTTATTTATTAATTTTATTAGGTCTGCAACAACTTAACTTAATAATTTCATTCTAAAATGCTGCATTAGGTTAGCAGCAATCCTTAATATTTCTCCTCAAGCTTTTCATTTCTATCACGTGTCATCGTTTGTATATATCTATTGTTTCTCTAGATTTTTTTTTTGACAAATTGTTGTGTACTTATTTAATACGTTTACAAACAGAATACCCTGATTTTCATGCAAACTCGGCTGCCATCGCTGATGCTAGAAATTAATCATGTATATGCAACAATATATAATTGTAAACACGAACAATGTATAGTATTATACTAATGATTTGCAGTTTGTTTATGTTTGTATTGTCCCTCTTATTGACTCTAAATTTCATTGTTCCATGTTAAGTCTATATGTTTACATTTATTATACTTAAAAATATAACAAAGTATGATCCCTAAAAAGGTATAACATTTGAAATATTTACATTATAACTACACGACAAAAAAAAATCATTATAAAATGATTTTAGCTCATAAGACCCGTGCGACATACATGTCAGCATTCTAGTTAAATGAATCTATAATCTAAGTGCAAAAATCTTAACCAGCCAAAATTATAGATTGGAGTGTGTATGTTCTAGCTTGTATGTATGGGATGCTTTGTAGTTAAAATGCAAATTATTAGAACTTACATGATCATAAAGATGAAGATTCATCTTATAGGGAAAATAAACATGAGAGCTTGATAGAGATATTTTTGTTTTGTTTTTGAGCAACAGAGCTTGATAGAGATAAATTAAAACTCATTATGGTTCATATTGATTAATTGATTAAAAGATGTGAATTGTGGACGTAGTCTTCCTTTTTCTAAAACTCAATTGTACACATAATTGAAAACTAATTTCTAACTATACCAACTAATTAACCAAGTGCAACAATTTCTATATTTCTAATACATGATGGAAGTATACTTCTAGATGGAAAAAAACTTGTGAAAGATAGTTTGTTCAAAGTTCCTTCAATTATTTCTTATGATTAGATATAAAAATATCAATTCTACAACCTTTTATTTCTAAACAGTTTTATATCTTCGAATAACAACGTGACACAACAAAATACTCCATTCAAAAATTGATGTAAACTAAATTTAACCACATAAATTGATTTTTTCAACTACCATATTTTTTTTTATTTCATTTTGGAGGAAGTAATCATTATCAAAGAATAATTGCTAGTTCCAATGAGATCGATAAAATACATTCAGCAAAATAATTAATTTCTCAAGGAAAATGAACGACCACTAGACTATTGGTGAGTCAAGGGTAAAATGGAAGTAATTGCTGACCACTCTTTCAAATATAGAAAATTAAAACCACATCTAAATGATTGATTATGCGAATGAAACGACTAGAATAATCAAAGGTTTATTTTCCTCGTGGATATTAACCACTAACCAAACATGGTTGTTAACTTATTATGCATTAGCGATATTGCATTGCATGAGTCGCACATTTAGGAAAGGAACCGTTACTTGCTAAATTAAGCCAAGTAAACCATGGTTGAAAATTGAAACCACCCTCTAAAATTAGAGACAAAAAAAACACCTTCTAATTTTATGTCACCAACATTCTGTATAAAGAAAGGTTGTTCCCATTGTGGATTCAGAAACATTTGCATAGCCTATCATAAATGGCTTAAAACACAATTTCCTTTCTGTCTCTATAGATAATTTTAACCTTTTTCTAATCCATCCTCCCTCTTCCCCTTCTTTACCACTTTATAAGCAACCTTGAAGGATATACTAAGGTGGCGTTTTAACAAAATGCAAGCTCAGGGCTGGTTTCTCTTGTTCTCATTTTTTCTTTTTTCATCATCATTTCTCTCCCATGCAATTTCCAATGAAGAAGCCTCTTCCATTGCTCGTCGTCAAATGTTACATCTTCAAGAAAATGAGGATTTACCCGAAAACTACGTAGATACCTATAAAACAGATTTAACATTTCCTAATACTAATCTCAAAAGTGCTTACATAGCACTGCAAGCATGGAAAAAAGCAATTTATTCAGACCCAACCAACTTCACATCAAATTGGGAAGGCCCTAATGTTTGTTCTTACAAAGGAATTTTTTGTGCAGCTTCTCTTAATGATTCAAAAATTCAAGTTGTAGCTGGGATTGATCTTAATCAAGCAGATATTGCAGGATACATTCCTGTTGAGTTTGGTTTGTTAACCGATATTGCCCTTTTGCATATAAACTCAAATAGGTTTTGTGGAGTTCTCCCAAAAAGCTTTTCAAAGTTAAAGCTTTTGCACGAGTTGGATATTAGTAACAACCGTTTTGTTGGCAAATTCCCTCATCATGTTCTTTCAATTCCAGATATAAAATTCATTGATATCAGGTTCAATGAATTTGAAGGAGAAATTCCTCCAGAGCTTTTTAACAAAACACTCGACGCTATATTTATAAACAACAACAGATTCACATCAACAATACCAGAAAATATGGGAAATTCTCCAGCATCAGTCATTGTTTTTGCCAACAACGATATTAGTGGTTGTATTCCTTCAAGCATTGGGCAAATGAAAAATTTGAATGAGTTCATTGTAATCAATAATAACCTTACTGGTTGTTTGCCTGAGGATATTGGAAAGCTTCAACATTTAGCCGTTTTCGACGTGAGTGAGAACTTATTTGTTGGTGTGTTGCCAAAGACATTGCAGGGACTGAGTGAGGTTGAAGTAATCTCTGTTGCACATAACAAGCTTACAGGTTCTGTTCCAAAAAGTATATGTAGTTTGCCTAATTTGGCGAACTTCACATTCTCATATAACTATTTTAATGTTGAGGAAGAAGGTTGTGTGCCTCCTGGAAAAGAGATTGAGTTGGAAGACATGGATAATTGTATACCTAATAGGCCAAAACAAAAGGCAACAAATGATTGCAATGCAGTTATAAGCAAACCTGTTGATTGTACTAAGGCATTATGTAGTAGTGGTAAACCATCTTCACCAAGTTCTAATCCTCCAACTGAGAACCCACCAACACCTTCAGTGCCAAAGCCACAACCACAACCTACACCTTCACAAACCCCAACATCATCGACACCAAAGCCACAACCACAACCTACACCTTCACAAACCCCAACACCATCGACACCACCACAACCTACACCTTCACAAACCCCAACACCATCGACACCAAAGCCACAACCACAACCTACACCTTCACAAACCCCAACACCATCGACACCAAAGCCAACACCAAGTCCACAACCTAAACCAACACCATCTAATCCACCACCAAGTGAGAAGCCAGAACCAAAACCACCAACCCCTTCTGCACCCAAAGCTGAACCACCAATTGAGGATGATCCTCACAATGAAGCACCCAAAAGAAGAACAAGATCTCCTCCACCACCAGTTCAATCCCCACCACCTCCTGTGCATTCTCCTCCTCCACCAGTTCACTCACCACCTCCACCAGTTCACTCACCTCCTCCACCAGTACATTCACCACCACCACCAGTGCACTCTCCACCACCACCAGTGCACTCTCCACCACCTCCTGTTCACTCACCTCCTCCACCAGTCTACTCACCTCCTCCACCAGTTCACTCGCCACCACCACCAGTACACTCTCCACCACCACCGGTTCATTCCCCTCCTCCACCCGTACATTCTCCACCACCACCAGTTCATTCACCTCCTCCACCAGTACACTCTCCACCACCACCCGTTCACTCACCTCCTCCACCCGTTTTCTCACCACCACCACCTGTCCACTCTCCACCTCCACCAACTGCATCACCTCCTCCTCCTGTTAGTGCACCACCTCCGGAAGATGATATCATTCTACCCCCTCACTTTGGCTCTTCATATGCTTCACCGCCTCCACCAATCATCGCTGGATACTAAATTTAAACAAGGCCCATAACTTACTTCCACCTTTATTATATCATAGTCTCAAAGTTGACGCATCACATGACATGACAAGATCTTTCTTTGTCTTGTGAAATATTTTGAATTGGCTTTAATTGAAAGAGAAAAATAAAGATGTATTCATAAATATTGTTTTAAAATTGTGATTTACCAATACTTTTTTGTTGTTGTTGTTGTATCACTTTATAGTGTAAGAATTGATAATATAAACCATATATAATATATTGTTCGGATTCACACATGACATTATACACAGAGATGGAGGTTTGAAGAAGTAACGTTCATCGTATAATTGTATAGATAGATGAGATTAACTTTTCATTAAGTCATTTTTACTTATTTGTTATGTTTAATGGTAAATGTTACTGACTCATGATACTTCCCATCCCATGGGGTGAAAATCATCTCCATTTCCTATATAAATGGAAAATGTTAATTACCGTAGTTTTGATGTATAAATATACAATTAATAAATAAGTAAAGAAAAAGTCCAGAAAAACGATAGATATATACAAACGATAATACAATATGATAGGAATGAAAAACTCATCATTTTAGAGGGAATTTGTTAGGTTAATTTGGTGCGCTGCATTTTAGATAGAATTTCTTAGATTAAATTGTTGCTAACCTAATGCAATATTTTAGAGGGAAATTATTGCAGACTTAACAAAATTAATAAATAAGGATTAATACATTACACATGAACGAGCTTGTGATATTTGGTTTATATAATGTTCAGAGAGTTGGCTTCATTGTCAAAATTGATTTTAACATAGTTGTTTAAAAAAATATTTAGAATTATTTTTGACCCTCTAAAAAATTGAAATCAAACATATCTAAAGAAACTCATAGCAATCCAGTTTATTAAACAGAAATTGCTCTGAAATTGAAATTTGATATATTAGGAGTTGCGGTGAAAACCAAAACCGTGAAAAAAACCTATGCAGATTTTTTAACCATGCAGAGGTGGCACACTCCAACTATGTAATTATTAGCGAAAAGTCGGGCACTCACGCACCTGTCTTTCAGCTCTTTTTACTGTGCTAAAATTTAAAAATTGTGATTTAAAATTTTAATTTTGATTAAAACTAAAAATATAAATGTTTCTAGTTATGACAAATCAAATTAAATATAATTATCTATTTCAACAACACCAACGATATAACAAAAATATATAATCTAAATTCTTTTTTTTTGACACCAACAACAATCTTAATTATACAAAAAAGTTGTTAAAAGGTATAATTGGGATAGTAAAAAAGTAAGTATAAACATTTGTGATAGAAAGATATCTTTAAAAACTACATTTTTTGTAAAGTCTCCATCTTTTTCCTTCTATTTTCCATTCTTTAATGAGAACTTTTGTTGAATTTTGAGAAACTCATCTTGATAAAGCTACATATAATAAACCATGATGAAAACATGTCGTGGAAGATAGATTCCGACATTAGGAATGATTTTTCCTTGTGACTTATTTATGGTAATAGCAAAACTTAGAGCCCGTTTGTTATAGCTTTTTTAAGAAAAAATTTACTTTTTTTAAGAAAATAATCACTTTCACTTTCAAGAGTTCTATATCCGTTGTTACAAATTAAAAAAAACCAGAATCTGAAGAAAAAAAAAATCTAAAAACAACTTTAAATGAAAAGCTTTTTTTTTAGAGGTGAGAGAAAATACGATTTAAAAAATTGAACTAATTTTGTAACAAAAAAACCCTTTTATATAGTTGTATCCAAACAAACTAGATTATTTGTTTAAAAAAAGTGATTTTTATCACGGTAAACAAACGCAAAATAGATTCTGATTTTTCACAAAATCTCTAAAATGTAATCTCTAAATTATTTTATGTCAAAACCACTTTTATTTTAATTCGTAACAAACGAGCCATTAGTCTAACGGGAAACTATTTTCTAGTAAACACATAGGGAAGTTCTGAAATCGCATTTGTTTTTAATTTAATTTTGGACAATAATGCTTTTTTTTCCAGCATTGCTTCATGTTGAGATTTCCACATCCAACATATTCTTAAATAAACCACGACATAACAGTCATGTCCATTACACACATGCCATATTTATTTCGGGTCTATGTTTCGCAACAACATCAAAGGTTCACCTTTTTTTAGCTTTAAAATATATGGTGGGATACTTCCTTGATCAATTGAGTTTAGGAACTCTTGTTTTAAATAAGTTATGAGTATCCCCTTTAACCTCGTCAAATGACAACAAATTATGTTATTCTCCAGGAAACTGATTGATAATTATTATTTAATATATTACTAACAAATTTTTTTCTAAAATATTTTGAGTCCTTATATTTTTTTAGAGGATTTAAAGTCAAATCTTTAATATTATTTTTTGCTCACATTTGTTACTAATATTTTTTTAGAGGATTTAAAGTTCAATTTTTAAAATTATATTTTGCTCATGTTTGCTACTAATTTTTTTTCTTTTTCATAAGATTTAAATTCTAGTATTTAACATTATTATTTGCTTACGTTTGTTACTAATCTTTTTTTAGAGTATTTAAAGTTCAATCTTTAACATTATTATTTTTTGCTCACGTTTGTTACTAATATTTAAAGTCCAATCTTTAACATTACTGCTCACGTTTGTTACTACTAATCTTTTTTTTAGAGGAGTTAAAGTCCAATCTTTAGCAATATTTTTTGCTCTCACGTTTGTTACTAATCTTTTTCCAGTGGATTTAAAGAAGTTCAATGTTTAACATTATTTTTTGCTCACGTTTGTTATTAATCTATTTTTAGATGATTTAAAATACAATCTTTACCATTATTTTTTCTTATGTTTGTTAAAATTGATCAAAGGTTAAGGAAAATAATATGGAAATATTTGATTTTGTGGAAGTAATAAACTAATATGTAAATACTGTTTTTGTGAAAAGGATATGAAAATACTTGACAATCTTTGTCGGTTGTATTGAGGAGAACAACATAAAATCGGCTGAATAAAAAAGTAACGTGAGTTTTTATTTTGTGCTAGTTTTTTGTGAGTATGATATGTGGTTAACGGGGGTACAAGAGAGTTAACGGGGACGATTAGTGACATGGATTAGTAATCCACGTGTTATTTTATAATTGGCTAACAATAAGAACAATTCATAAGAAATTGTGTGTAAATTTTCTCCTTAAATTAAATTTATTATTATCTATTTGTTGCATTTGTTATTTGTATTGTATTTAAAATTAAAAATTAAGGGTATTTTTGAAAAGAAAAGTCCAACCCAAAAACGTGCTGAAAGAGGTAGTTTTCTTTATATATTATATAGTATAGATAATAAGAGTTTTTTTTCCTAACATGTGAGTAGTAAGTACATATTGAAATGTGTATTATATATACATATATATATATATATATATATATATATATTAAAACATTGTGATTTTCAATAAAGAGTAGTTGCTTTTTGTAGTATCCTTAACACCTGCAATATTGCAGGATAGGCAAACCCTTGTAATAATACTCTTAAATATGGATAGAAGGAGTATTATTATTATTAGGGTTTTTCTAACATGCGCAAATTTGCACATGTTAAGAAGTTTAAAGTAGTAAATGTATATTAGAACTTGTGCATTTTATATTAAATATATAATTTTTTGTAAAACAATTGTAATTTTTAATAAAAAGTTGCTTTTTTAGTATTATTATTAACATGTGCAATATTGCACAGGATAGTCAAACCTTTATTATTATATATTAATAATGGTTACCGGTGTCTCTAGAGTATTAGATAAAGAAGTTATATATGGAAATTTTTTATTGAAAACAACAACCTTTTAATTTTTAAAAAAGTTGAATATTCACTTTTCACAATTCTCAACAAAATCTTTCTAATTTTGTATTCTTAACTAGTACATTTGTTAACATTTTCTTTATTTTAATTACATGATCGAGTACACAGGAGGAACGAGCTTGCGAGCTTCGTCCTTTAGAAAGTTAGCTTCATTGGTAAGATTAAGACTTAAGACATGCACAGTACAATATAAGACTATAGTAATTTAAATTTTCCTTATCTAATATAATGTTTTGACTTGCTGAGTGACGCAGGCACTTACGTCGTTCATGACATTTGCAATATTTATTCGAACTTAGTAGACGGCTATGCACCTATACGATGATGAATAACAATTCTTCCTATCTACGTGCGTGCATCGTTGTTTTCCTTTTCGGTCTTACTCCAATATTTGTTCCGTTTAAATGATCAAATTAACTTCAATCTAATATGTATTTCCTCAAAAAAACTTCAATCTAATATACAAATTTATTCAATGATTTTGAGGTCGTTAAATTTAAAAAATGTCATTTAAACAACTATTTTTTCATGACAACATGAGCTACTATATATAAAGAAAAAAAATCAAAGCAATTAAAAGAAATTGAAAACACAATTTGTCCACAAGTCCTAACTCAACTGGTAAAATGCCGAAATTGTTAGACCGGACGCTATGATCGGGGTTCGAATCCCGATACATTCACTTGTGTGTGAGCTTATAGTGACTTTGTCATTTCGTCTATCTACAAAAAAAAAACACAATTTAAATATGAGAGAAAGTTGTCACAAAATGATTATTTAAATTCTCTTAAATTTAAGTTTCAAAAACATGAATATTCTAGATTATTGACTATAATTATAGGTTTATATAATATTCTAATTTGTTTTATGCTATCAACTTGAATATGAATTTGTTTAGATAGATTCATCATTTTTAATTTTAGTAAAATTCTATTGCATTAATATGTTCTATCGTTTTTTTCGATAGATGTAATAATAAAACCATCGTAATTTACATATATAAAGTGAGGTGTCCATAGGAAACTGAGTGAGACTATATTCTATCGATTTAAAGGAATGTATTTCATTTTATTTTAAAATAAGAAAACACAATGTCAATTGAAAATTGAAATTAAGGAATGAATCAAAAGTACACGTACCAAAATGGGTTTTTGGAGGCAATATCGTAAATATGGAAAGATACATGCCGAGTAATGAAAGGAGAAGGTAAGTCGTAGCTACCAGTCGCAGTCTTTCCTTTTTAAACCCTAAAAATCCTTTTTTTTTCCTCTTTTGTTTTCAACCATTCCCGATTCAATTCAATTCAAAACATCTACACCCTCTCTCTTCTCAATTCATCAAAACGACGTAGCTTTCTCTCTGCACCACCCACTCCTCCGTCGGAGGAGTCACATCACCGCCGGCGGCACTTCCCTTCCCTGATTCCCTAACCACTCTTCAATTCAACCCTACCTTGTCCCGTTCAACGATTTTTTCTCACAAAATGGCTTATCTCATTTGCTAGGGTTTCACCCTTACCAAATCTTTCACTCCGAAACCACCCTGTACCTTTTCTTCATCAACCTAATTCAATTCTTCGTTATGGCTATACGAGTTACCTTCTCCTTTTCCGGGTATGTCGCCCAAAACTTAGTTTCCTCCGCCGGCGGTCGAGTCGCGAATTCTCGTTGTGTCCAAGAATGTTGCATCCTTTCGCGCCTTTTTGGATCCAATCAGAAATCCGATCTCGATCGTTCCGGCGGCTTTCGCAATCGGAATCTCTATTCCGATTTCACAAAACCTAGAAACTCACCTGTTTCTGCCTATTCTACCCTCGCCGGAGAAATTCTCTCCGAAAGCTGCAATAATCCGATCATCTTAGGCTTAATTTCGATGATGAAGTCAACGGCGATTTCTGGGTCAACATCGGCGGCTATGGGTGCTATGGGTATTTCACCATTCAAAACTTCTTCTATTATACCATTTTTGCAGGGTTCGAAGTGGCTTCCTTGTAATGAATCTGCTCCTATAGCTACAACTTGGGAGGTTGATAAAGGGGGAACGCGAATACAATCGCCGTCTGTTTCTGTTCCTTCTGAGAAAGAATCTCGTTTGGATTTGAATCAGAAGGAGAATACTAGTGGTTGGATTTCGAAGTTGTTGAATGTTTGCTCTGAAGACGCTAAAGCTGTTTTCACTGCTGTTACTGTTAGTTTGTTGTTTAAATCGTTTTTGGCTGAACCGAAATCTATTCCTTCCGCTTCTATGTACCCAACTCTTGAAGTTGGTGATCGTGTTCTAACAGAAAAGGTTATTTTTTTTCAATCATTTGTCTTATGTGAGTGTTTATTTAGTTTTTTTAGGATGTTTTGAACTAATTACGGTTGTTGATTGTGTAACAGTTTTCATTCTTCTTTAGAAAGCCGGATGTGTCTGATATTGTGATCTTCAAAGCACCATCTTGGTTGAAGGTATATTTTACTGTCACAGTAGTTCAATTATTGCAAGTTTTTGGTCATATCTTATGTTGATGAATTGTGATGTTTATTGTTTGATTTGGCTTATGTAGGCATATGGTTTTAGTTCATCTGATGTTTTTATAAAAAGGGTTGTAGCTAAAGCTGGTGATGTCGTTGAAGTAAGCTTTGATTGAGTACTTATTTGTTGTGTAATTAACTGATCACATTTGAATTGTTTTATCTTGATTTCTAGTATCTTATACTGTTTTGGGTTTTGTTGCAGGTTCGTGGTGGGAAACTTCTGGTGAATGGTGTTGCGGAAGATGAGGAATTTGTTTTAGAGCCTCTTGCTTACGAGTTGGCTCCAGTGGTAATGATGTTTCTGTGGTAACGGTGCTTTGTTTTTTGATTGTGTTGCTTGGTAACATGGTTAATAGTATTTTTTTTTGTACTTTTAATGTTTGCAGGTTGTTCCAAAAGAACATGTGTTTGTGATGGGAGACAACCGTAACAAGAGTTTTGATTCTCATAACTGGTAAATTTTATGTCCTTTCTTACTAACTTTTTTCTGTTGTTTCTATTGGAGAATATATTTTGCATTAGGTGGGTGATATGTTTTGGCCTATTTGTTGATGCTGTTCTCCAAACTTCTAGCTTATGTAAAACATGCTCTCAGATCTTTGAAGTTCATACTTAATTATATGCACTTAATTGTGATGCCTGACTAACAATCTTTGTTGTTTTTGTGTCAATCAGGGGTCCGCTTCCAATCGAGAACATTGTTGGTAGGTCCATGTTTCGCTACTGGCCTCCATCCAAAGTATCCAACACGGTCATGGTTCATACATCCTCACCTGGAAATAAATCCGTGGCAGTTTCTTGATGCAGTTTCTACTACCTTCTGAGGGCGAAGAAAGATTTTTGATACATTCATTTATTCTGAATGAATCGCCACTCCAGTTTTGGACTAGGAGTGAGCTGTTATTCAACAATTCTCCAGGACAAATCTGCTGGTCCTGATTAAAGTTTGGGATGAACATCGTATTCATTGATGCAAATTTGTCAATGACCTTATAATAATGTTCTTTAGTGCTATCCTGAGATGTATGGCCCCTTGCAAAAGTTTGGGGAAAGAAATATTTAAGAAACATGATGTATGATTTGTGCTGTATTTATTCTTTCATGTTTTTTTTCTTCTTTTTTTGAATGCTAGAAACTTGAAGAAAGTTTCAACATGGAACTATTTGACTCCTTGTAATTAAGTTTCATAATAAAAAGCCTCCTCAATATTTGTGGTTAATATGGCCATTCTTTTATATAAATGAAATTATCTGGGCAAGGTTTTGGTTTTGAATTTCAGAATAACTTCCCATTTCACTGTATTTTTGTTATGAGCTGTTATGCCCATTCATTAACGGGGTCAGACTTTTGAGTTCGATGAAAGTGGCACATCATTGTAGTTTGTTATAAAACCTTTTTTTATATATAATTATACTTGGCTTTTTTTGTTGTTGAAGTCAAACATGCATATTAAAAATATGGAAAATTTGGGGTTTGACCAACCAAGTTCTAGACGCAATTTCATTTGATATCATTTGCCTCCTAGTTTAAATGCCAGAAACACTATCAAGCTGATTTATAGCAGGCCCTTGTAGTCTTGACCTATCAGCCGAATGGCAGCAACAACACATTCAGAATTTATTCAGTTTCACTACTACTGCTGAGCAAATTTGGCGGGTGTTTGGGTAACAAATTTTCTTGTACTGTAGTGTTTAGTAGATATCCGTTTAGCACCATATCACCACTACGTTGACATAGTACTTCAGCCATGCTGCGAGCACCACTGCATTGGTTTGTCCCTGACGATCATCCCCATCTAGTATATCCTTCCCAAGTGCGTATTTAGATTCATTTCATTTTTAGAGGGGCTAAAATTGATTTTGGATGCGTATAATTGGCTCTGACAAGTGTGGTTGCTTTCAATTAAAAAATTGATTCTCCCACCATAATTGATTCTACTTAAAGCTAATATTTATAGCTTTTGCTTTTAGAATTGAGTTTAACACACGAATTTATAGTTCAATTCATTTTTACATCAATGTATTGCAAACACAAATTACTTTACTTCCTCTCACTTTTAATCAAAATCAATTCTTTCAAAATAAACTCTTGGTACCTCTCGAGTCTCAACCAAACTACACTAAAAGTAGTCTGCATCAATATTGATCATATTCATTCCATCTCACATCCACGCTAGCTTGTTTTTAAATAACAAACAATTATCTGAATTGAAATATTTTTTATTATCTCAACTTAATGAAATAGTTTAGTTAAAGTTTTGTATAATTATTATTAGTAAGAAATTTGTTAATTCTTTTCCTTACATGTTAATATAACCAAACGAGTGTTTAAACATTTTCCAAGAGTTATCTGTGTGTTAGTTATATGGGAGGAAAATACAAAAGCCAAAACTCCATTAGCACTTCTTTAAATTACTCTGAAGCATTTTTAACAGATTGAAATTACTTCTGGAAATTGAAAATCTATTGGCACTTTTTTGAAATGTATCGAACATCCAAGTGTACAACAAACAACTACTGTCTATTGATGCTTATGCCCATCCGAAGATAAACTTTTTAAATATGTAAGTTTTGTAGGAAAAATGTGTCAATAAGAGCTTACATAGTAAAAAGCAGGGTCTACCTTTTGTGTCATGTTTGGATGAGTGGTATAGTGAAATGGAATCAAATAGTCTAGTTATATTTTTAAAAAAATGCATGACGTTATCCTATTACATTATATTCCACTTCATTCCATCCTATGCCATCAATTCAAACACAAATTTGTCAACAAAATTGCACAACAATTTTGATGTTTAACTTCGTTACACATATGGTTAATTAGTTCAGTAGATGATTATTCAATATAACAAGGTGTCACAACTAACTCATTAATCATTCATTGAGCGTAATTAACCACAATTTTTCATATTGTTAACTATGTTTTTTCAAGTATTCGAATATACATGATACTCATGATCTTTTTTTTTTTATTTTTTTATTTCTTTCACAAATGATACTCATTATCTTATTCACTTGGTTTATCTCGCCATTTCTAAGGCAAAAAGGTTTTGTATGAAATCATTATGAGTCTATTTATGTTTATCAAATCATTTTATAATAATTATTTTTATACAAAAACATAAACATATATACTAAATTACATGTAGATTCAATAGTCCTAATAATATAACTTAAACCTTAGCTATGTCAACATCATTTGAATCACCTAGTTGTTTGTCTTCCACTGTTTTGTATCTATACCAAGAAGCACAAACTAAGTAAAATACAAAGTTTATAACACTTATGATTGACAATAACCAATAAAAGTAGTTAAGCTTGTCTCTATTCAAGTTATTACTAGCCAACCAACCACCACTCACTTTGTTAACTACCTCAACAACCACTGTGCTTGTGAAATAACCAAATGCAACAGAACACCAAGAAATTGCTGTACTAAGTGACTTCATTCCAGCTGAACTTTCTGCATAGAAAAACTCTAGAAGTCCAATAAGTGTAAACATGTCTGCAGCTCCAAAAATAGCATATTGAAAACCCAACCAAAAAACACTCATTGGTAAAGGCTCAGTGCTATCTACCATATTATGTTCTATAGCTACAGATTGTCGACGTGTTTCGACAAAACCAGCAACTAACATTGAAATTGCTGATAGAACCAATCCAATTCCAATTCTTTGAAGGTGTCGAATTCCGGTTGGGATTCCTGTGATTCTTCGAATAAGTGGGACGAAAACTCGGTCGTATAGTGGAATTAGGACAAACATGAACAATAGAGGGATTACTGGGAGGGAGGGTCCTGGCATTTTGAATCCCAAGATGTTTGTGTCCAAGGTTGTGCTTTGTTGTATGCTGAAAGTTTGAAGCTGTGCTAAACATGTATTCATAAATATTGTGCTTAATATGATTGGTAGCATTCGGACTAGGATTTTTGTTTCTTCTACTTGTGTCACTGTGCAAAGATTCCATGATCCTGTACTGTTTCTACCAACTGCTGCTCTGTCTAAGAATCTGAGAATCCATTTTTTTTTTCAAATAGAAAGAAACGAATTAGTAAATACAATGATCATGTTGCAATAAATTTATTTAGATGAATCAAAATTCAAATATGTTTCATTATACATTATAAGTTTATAACCTGAATTGATCAGTCCTTTTAAGGATTTCATAACTGTCTCCTCTTTCTTTTTCATGGATCTCATGCATTTCTTCTGCATTCTCCGGAATTTGGAGTTTTCTGTTTTTGAAGGCTGCCACAAACACCTGAAAGTTCAACAAATTAAATATGTATCATAATTAAATTTCCCTTTAAAGTACAATAACATTTTGAAGCATATAGAAAAAAAATGAGCATAATGTTATTTACCTGTATGATTCTAATTAGAGGACTTCCCTTTGGAGTATTGTTTCTGTAGAATGACTTGCCCATGCAAATAGACAGAATAGAGAGAAAAACTGCTATAGTGCATACAGTAAAACTCCAATACCATCCTTGATTAGTACTAATCCAATTAATGAAAGTAACACCAAATATTGCTCCTGTGGTAAGGCTAAGTAAGAACCAATTAAAAAAACTTGACAATTGAGCTGCTTCCTTTGGATCTTTATCATCAAATTGGTCAGCTCCTAAGGCTGGTAAAGCTGCTTTAACACCACTTGTTCCTAATGCAAAAAGGTATAGGCCTGTATAAAGTATAGCAGCTTGGTTTCCATTAGCAGGTTCACATTGGTTCATATGAATTGGTGATATATCTTTGCAAGGAATTGGTCTTAATTGTTGGAAACGTGCTTGAATTGTTAGGATACCATATCCCTGCAATTAAAAGAATTAGTTGTATGATGATTAATCCTTTTGAAAAAATCTCATGTGACGGTTGTAAAATAGTCGCTATTGTCACCTTTTTTTTTTGTACGTCCGTAGTATCATTCAATAAATAATAATATTTTCCTCTCTCAACGATTTTAAAAAATATTTATTCATTTTGTTTTGTACGTCTTTAATTTGTTTTTCCTTAAACATTCACCTTCAATTATTGAGCACTGTAGTTAACTTGTTATAGAGGCTCACTAAACTTTGTTTATAATGATAAATCATAGGATTGACCCCGTCATGATGCTGAAAGGACAGGTATAATCATCATTATTGAGTTATGCTATGTTCACACACATTTTTCTTACACCCTAGCTATCCCTACATTACCATCCACAGGGTCCCTCTTCACCTTGCTCTACCGTGAAATGCAAGTGAAGATAGAATAAAAATGAGTCTAAATGAGGGCCCTTGTTATTAATCAGTTTTTAAAATTAACAAAGAATAATAAATCTCTTTGGTCGTTGAATGTGACAGACACTATATCTTCTAAAAATCGATCAAAATTCTAAAAACTTCGCCAAATGTGTATTTTGAATGTCAATTTGATTCTTAAATGTGTTTTCAGTTATACTACTAATAGAAGATACACTCGATGATATTTCTGCATTACTGAAAAAATTGCTAGCAAGAGAAACTGATTAAACTTACCAACAATTCCATGCATGCAAACAGAACACAAGTCTTGAACCTAGACAAATATGTATCAGAAATTAATCCACCTAGGAGTGGTAGTAAAAAAGCAGTTCCCATTAAGTTGGTTAGGGTTGTTGCTGATTTTGTTAAGCTGAAGTTCATGGACCCAGTGAAGTAAGTTATTAAGCTCACTGCATTGGCAACAAAAGCCATGTTCTCTAACCCTTCCATAGCTGCATCCAAAAATTGGAATTTCAATTTAATAAATACAAACAAAACATTTTTAATATATAAAAGGACATACATGGGATTTTCCAAGTTCTTACCATATACAAAAAGTGCAGCTCTGTTCCCTCCTAGTCTTCTTTGTACCCTTGGTTGTGTAGCCATACTTCTGCATATTCCCTGTCAAGTAATCAAACAAGTTCAAAAGTGTTCTAAGCAGACAATTCGGTTGGTGAACTAAGAGACGCTAATGTAAAAATATCTAGTGACACCAATAGTAAGTTAAGAAATTGAATCATTCTTCTTAACTGGTTCATTTTGAAGAACATTAAAAATGTGTGACAAGTAAAAAGAAAGGATTAGTTACCATAGTTAGTGTCTTCTTTGATCTGAAGGTGAGAAACCGTTTCTTTAGATACTAGTGTAGTTCATTTGCCATGAACTTATATAGGTAAATGTGCCGCAAGTTGTGGATGAAGTAAGCAATAAGAAAATCATATACTGTCAAGTTGACATTATAAAAATACATTTGGTTACATTTTTGCAAGGGAAGCTATGTTTCTGTTTTTCTCCTCCCCGCCCCTATAATGTGCATGTTTTGAATTCATTAGTTGACTTAAATATTTTTTTATGACTAGAACAAATTAAGTTAATGGTATTGATTGGCATGTCTGAACTACTTTTTTAATTTTTTTGATAAAATAGAGGGCCAAAGACCCCATGTTTGAACTACTATGTTCATGAATATAAATATATTTCATGTCACCTAATGATATTCATTGCTGCCGGCATTTGCAATCAGTTTTGTGCAGTTTGTCAACAATGCATGTGTATGTTAGTTAGAATGTATTCTGAGAGACATATAGGGTGGATGACTAATTCTCAAGTTTTTGTGCGATGATATATATAAATGTGTGTTGCTAGCATTCTCATACACATAATTTATGAAATATTGATCCTAAAAAATTGGTTACAAGTGGATTACAACCCTTCTTTCAAAAATAAAAAAGTGGATTACAGCCTTTGTAATTTTACTTGATATGGTAAATACTCACTCCATCCTCTGATCATCGTTATAAAAAAAAGAAAAACTCAAATCTTAGTCATTATTATAAGCTAAAGTAACAACTTTTGAACTATGTTAGTATCTCTAATAGTATATCTTTCATTTAATTCAAAAAACAATTAATGCGGAATGAATCTTTGATCATGTACTGGTGCGTGGGGCATGCGACATGGTCTCCATTTTGTGGTGTCTCTGCTAGCTGCAATCATTTGTTACTGTCCTTGATTGAGTGTACTAAGTTTTTGACTTGAAGATTAATTATGTTCATACATATTTATTTGGTGTGCTTGATTTTTGTAGACTTTGATCGTGGAATGTTTAATGCTTGGAACACATGGTCTAGGTGTTGGCAAGGGATGGTCTTGGTCGTCAATGTTGGGCTGCAGCTTTTCAGTATGATGCTGGAGTTTTTTTTTTTCTATGCACCTGACACAAAACAAATATACATATATGCCCTAGTTGAAATTTAATTTACCAAAATGCCCTAGTTTTATCAAGTTTTGTCCTTTAGTGCTATGTCACGCCAAACGTAACATCTTTTTTTATTAGTTTTTTTGACACGCCAGGTGAAATGGCGTGACAAACCTCCAAAGACACATTCCACATGTCACTCATTTATTCGAACCAAGTACATCAACCAACATCAAATGCAATTTACCATATGTGCTACCAAAGACTGATGATGTGTTAGAAAACTAAATGTATATAACTTAGCAATCTTTTTCATCACAAATATTAATTAGTATTTATCATTGGTTTTAATCGAGATTTAAATATTAAATACAAATAACACATTAATAAATAGATAAAAATAAATTTAAATATGAAAACAAATGTAACAAATATTTATATTTTTAGTTTTAATTAAAATTAAAACGTCATAAAAAAATATCGTTCATAATTTTCAAACGTTAACGAATAATAAGAGCTCGCTAATTCATATAAAGTTAACGTGTATGGAAAGGATCGGCATTTAAATGATAATATATATATATATATATATATACACACTTATACAGTCATAAACCTGTATGGAAAATATTCAACCCCTGGGTCGCTTTTTTGGAATATTGTATGTGAAACTGTAAACATTAGGAAGGTTTATATTAATAAAATAGAAAAATAAAACAAAAGGCTTTGATAGTTAAGTTGGGAGAGCATGGTTGTTTTGGCTGAAATGTGTCCGGTTCGAATTCGAATCTCACCATTGCCATTCTAATTTTTTTCACATTTTCCAAATTACACGTGGCAGTCTGGAATTGGTTATTCACTAGCGCATAAGACACAAAACAAAGAAGACAAAAAAAAAGAAAAAAAATCCCAAACTAGGGCATTTGGGGAAATAATTTTTCAGATAGGGCAAAGCCAACATTTTTTGTGTCAGGTGCATAAAAAAAAACTCAACCCATCTAGCACACACCGCAACATCATAGGGTTCTAAATTGTACTATTTTCCTCTTTTAGATGCTGAGTTCGGTTAAAATAGTGAATGGAGTATATTTTATTTAGATGTTTATGTCAAATAAATTAAGAGCATGTTTGACCCTGCTTATTTTCCACTTCTCTTCTACTTTCAAGGAGAAATAGGACCAAACATAATTTTAATAAAGTTCTTAATAATAGAGGTATCTTTTTTTGGAATGAAAGAAATCAAATAGAAATGACTTTTAAAATAAGATGTAAAATTGAACTTCTGGACAACTTTTCGGAGCTACTGTTCACTGCTCCACACATCGATTCCCGCAGAAACCACATTTTATTTTATTTTAGTTTTTTCTTGGCACAGTTCCCGCTAATTATATTTTTCTTTTCAATTAAACCCGCCAAAACACATAACCTAATTCTATATACATACATTCTGCTCCAACTTTCTGCTCCATCCATTCTTTAATGTCTGCCGCCGCTGTCACATCTAGTGCAGGTACATCATTTTATATTTGATTCTCTTAATTCTTTCAGATTTGATTAATTTTTTTTTGTCCTTTGTTCATTTGTTAGTTTCCTTTATACATATTATCTTATATGAATATGTACTTTTGTTTTTTAGAACCAATCATGATTTGTTTTTGTACTTCTCTCAAAAAAAAAGATTTGTTTTTGTACTTTTACTATCTAAATAATAATAGCAATATTGTTAAATCCATTTGTTTAATAGCTTGTGTTTTAATTTGTGTATCTAATCTGATTAGTATAGTCTTTTGTTTATTTATCATGATCAAACTAGTACTTTAGTATTAATTTCTATTAGTATTAACTTGTCCTGTAACATTATTAGCTTGCTTTTTTAACGTTTTGTGCATCTGATTATTATTAGCTTGCGGTTTTGTCCTTTAGTATTAATTTGATTGTTATGCATACCCAATTGATCAAATAAGTATTAATTTGTAGCATTATTCTAATGGATTTAGTTGGCTATGAGCGGCCTAGTTTCATCAATAAGAGTTTCATCAATAGCATATCGAGTTTTGTGTGAAGTATATTGGTTTGAAATTCTATCGAAAATCGTCAATTTTTTGAAATAGATTGATCATAATTATTTATAACTTTATTAAGGTATATTGCAGCTATGGCTACTAAAGAAATCCCTCCAGGTAAAAATGAAAATTTAGTAAAAGTAACATGGAAAATTCCATCTGATACCAAAATTTTACTTGACTTATGTATGGGTGAGATCCGTAGATGTGGAAAGTCCGGTCTTGCTTTTAGGAATAAGAAATGAGTGGAAATACGTGAAGACTTCAATAAACATGCTGATAAAAATTATAACCAAAAGCAGTTGAAAAATAGAATGGATACTTTGAGATATGATTGGACGACATGGAAACAATTAATTGGTAAAGAAACAGGTTTGGGATGGAATCCTCAGATAGGAAATATTGATGCTGATGCTTCATGGTGGGATGCTAAGATAAGGGTGAGTATTATAAATATTTAATTTTTATCCCATGAAAATTGAATAGTAGAATTTCGTTTTCCTAAATATTTTCTCTTGTTATTGGTTATGCAGGAGAATGTAAAATATTCAAAATTTCGCTTTCAAGGTTTGAAATTTCGTGAAGAATTGAAATTCATATATGGGGATGTAGTGGCAACAAGTCAACGTCAATGGACACCAGCTTTGGGTGTGCCATTAGAATCTAATGGCAAAAATACTACTACAAATGTGCCACAAGAAATAATTGACTCTGATGATAGTGAATATGATATTGGTGACCACTTTAGCCCTGTGGAAAATACTCAACCCAAAAAGAAAAGAAAGGTTTCACCAGATATTTGAGAGAAAGTGACAAAGGGAAAGGCAAAGGTTGGGACAACAACAACTATGAGAAAAACATTTGAGCGGTTAGTTGAAGTAGCCGAAGGTCATAATGAAGTTGAAAAAGCTCAAATTGCGGCCACCTCTCATGTCCATGGAGAGTACTCAATTCCAGAATGCGTTAAATTATTGAGAAGTGCTAAGGATGATGGTTTGTTGAATGGTCAACAATTTAGTTATGCTTTAGAAATGCTTAAAGATGAACAAAATCAAGTCCTGCTAATAACCTTAAAAGATTCGAAGGAAGATTTGGTAGAGTGGATTCTATACAACTATGTTGATAAGAAACCATCTAATATTTAGGTTAAGATTGGTGTTGGACTTGCCAGCTATATTTGCATTCATACTTTATGTTTAGATTTTGCTTTATGCTTTATCTTTAGTACTTTTGTTATTTGACATTTGGTATTTTGCTATTGGTTTAGAATTTTGCATTGATATTTATGCAATATTTAAGCAACTTTACTTTATATTTATTTTTATTTGGTAATGTCATTGTTTACATATGGGAGCTACATGGATAGAGTTAGAAATCAAATAGCCACTAAGTTGTTGGAAAACAAAAATCGTTCAAGTTTATGATGTGTTATGTTTCTAGTATTGGATTATTTTCAAACTCTTTCAATTTAATTTATGACAATGTTTTTTTATATAATAATTTATAAATCATCATTGGTAAAAAAATCAGGTCTTTATAAAATTTAATTTTTATAAAAAAAATGTCTTTTATTTTATTTATGATAATTTGTAATAAAGTCTCAAAGCTCTTTTAAAATATTTTGCCAAACAGATTTTGACTTCTAAGTACTAATTAAGTTGAACAAAATAACAAATACCAAACAACTTTAACTTCAACTTCAAAGTTTTAATTTTCAATTTTATTTTAAAAGTGACTTCAAAGTACTAATTATGTTGATTAAGACCAAGTGCAATGGTATGTTGAATGTCATTTTCAACTCTTCAAAAACATGCAATGGTGTGTTGAAAGTTGAGGAAAAATGAGGTGGAAAAGAGAGACGTTGAAAGAACTCTACATGTTGAAATCTGCAATGTGGGCTAAGGAGCCGGCCACGCGGCGCTTGCTGGTTGGTTGACTGGTTTTATCTCATCTTAATTATTTAAACTCAATTATTTCATTGCAAATGATTTTTTTTTTATTACCAAAATTCATGATTTTTTTTGTTTATAAATAGAATCTTGTTTCATTTGATTTGTACACAGAAAAAAAAACGAAGTTTTTCACTATCTTAATATTATTATCTTTCTATTTGATTTTCTTTTGAAGTTTTAATCGAAAGATGAGAAAAAAAAATTAAATTATTTAAATAAATTTAGTTTTTAAAAAACCTAAAAGATAAATTGTTAAGTGTTTATTAATTTAATTTATTTATAATCGATAATTATAAAATTAAATAAGAATATGAAATAAAAAGTGGTGGGGTAGAGTGTTGAATGTTTTAAAAAAAATCATTGAAGAATATAAAAGTTGAATGAGTGTTGAACTATTAAGTAGAAGAGAGAGAAAATGAAGTGGAGTGTTGGAAAAAGAAAAATGATGTGTTGAAAGTTAAATCCATTGTAAATGGTCTAAGAGGCGTCCAACCACATTAAATTTTGTGTGTTTTCTTACTTCATTATCTGTCGCATGTTTTCATCTAAGATTTGAAGGGTGCTCAATTTTTAAACAACTTTTAGTATAATAAATTGTTGAGTTCATATAAATTTTTTTTGTCGAGCATTAACATCCAATCCCGCAATAAGAAAAAAAAATGTTAACGAGTGTTCCCGATACACTTTTTAAGCACTTTAAATAGTAAGTTTTTAATGAAAAATGTATATTAAATACATTAGAACTTGTAATAATTGACTTTTTAAAAAAATAATTACTAAATATGAGATGCTTAGAGAGTGTCCCATGACCCTCGTTAACAAGACAAGTAAGAAAATACCAAAACAAGATTAGCAAATTGCTCACTGAAAACAAATTGCTCACGGACCTCAAAATTCTTGACCTTGTTGTAAATAGCAAACATATTCCTACGATAAATCTGTATAGATGTTCCTACGATAAATCGTACATTCCAAAAATAAATGAGAACATTTTGTCAAAAAAATAAAATAAATGAGAACATTTCTCAGACTAGCTACAACCTACCAAACATGTTTCTTTCAACAAAAAAACATATTATCTCTCCCTAGCACCCATCTCTAAATTATATCATCCTTTGTTGCTACTTTGTTTTGATTTTAGTCATGAGTTGTTTCAACTTACTCCAATATTTTTAAAAATATAATTAGTCTTTTTTTTTTCTGAATTAAAAAATAATTAGTCTAATTATTATTGATTAATTGTAAATCATTCAATATACTTAGTATATACTTTTTTTGAAGAATACTTAGTATATGCTTTAGTGGTACATCATATGTACAACATATTTATATCAATATTTCCTCAGAGCAAGACTATATACTTTTAAAAAAATCAATGTTTAATTTAAACTTGATAAGTTGAGTTTAAGTATACAAAATTAGCCCGTACAATCCAAAATATGGATTCGAATTCAAATAAGTTAAAACCCATTTCAACCTTTCACATCAATATCCTAAGCATGACCTTCATAAAAAACAAGCAGTGTGAAGTGTAAAATGAGTTTGTTAAGTTATCCCTACGATTTAAAATTTGTTTTCTTGTTCAACGTTTACATCAGTACAACCACCACTACTGGTAGTGACTCCACTACCATCCATCGAAGCGCTTTCTAAACCTTCAACTGTCATTAAGTTATCTTTTTTAGCAATTAAGTTATCAATCTCTATTTTATTTAGTTACCGGTCCTAACATTATATTAGGAAGTCTTTGTTATATCCTGAATTTATTATCTCTTAGCTACTGCAAAATAAAAGAAAGTTATACTCCCTCCGTTCATTTTTAAGTGGCTTTTTAGATGAAATTTTCGTTCTTATTTAACTGTCTTTTTGATGTTTTAAGGGTATGATTTGTCAATTATACCCTTTGTCAATTACTTATTTTTTTTCTTCAATAAAACTAATTAATGCTATCTATTTAGAAAACTAAAGTATGTTTTTTTAAACAAAGTTTGTTTCTTGTTATCTTTAAATTTAAACAAAATTTTGTTATAAACAATTCCAAGATGAGTTAAAATTCTATAAATAAGATGAGTATCAATTGTTAAAAATTTCAAGTGCAAAGTAAAAAAACAGATTTGAGAGAAGAAAAATAAAAAACTCCATGAATGTTCAAAAGGAAGAAAAAGTGGAAGACTCACTGGAATTGCTGATGAGAGGTGAAGAGAGAGCAATAGTTGAAGACTCGTTTGATAAGATACAAGAACAAGAAGAAGAACAAGATGACGACGACGATGAATAAGATGAATAAGAAGAAGAAGAACAAGATGACGATGAAGAAGAAGACTCGTAGGAATTTGTTGGCGAAAAAGATAATAACTGACAATTGTTTGTTACGAGAGAAATATAACATATTAAATTTATTAGAAAGATAAAGTGTTTGCAAAAAAAAAATAGGAATTTATTGATGGATTAAAATGAGGACATAATAGAAAGAAAATGTGCAAAAATACACATCGCTATTTTAGTGCTAATTTTCTAAAAAAACACTTAAAAAGAAACATAGAGAATAGTTTATAAACCAACTTGGTAGATCAATTAGCAATATTAAATTACACGCAATTTTAATGGCTTCAAGTTGTTAACGAGTCACATCTAAAAATAAATTGTTTGAGAGAAGTCGAATCTGATTACTAGACGACATATTTCTTATCTAAACTTTACTTAACATAAAAAAGTAACAAGTAACAAATTTTTTGGTACAAAGGGTTTTATAGGCAAAAATGAAATGTGGAGTTAAAATCTACTAACTTAAAATAATTAAGAGCAACGATAATGGGATAAACAATAAGGAACTTCAATGGATAAACGAATTTATTTTTTGTGCGGGTCAAATAACCACATATAATTTAAGTAATCTATAATTCATCAAAGTAGTTTTTACTTCAACAATGGTTGTATATAAAGAACACAGATTTCCTTAAAAAAAAAATAAAGAACACAGATTTGACTTCACATGTTTATAAAAATATTAATTATTAAAGTTGATAAAAACTATTTTAATAAATTTTATCTAAACAAGTTTTTAATAATAATAAATATATAGTTAACCTTGTAAATAATAACAAGTTGTACAAATATTTTGAAGGAATTTTAATAATAAAATAATAATATACTTTTTTTAACTAAAAAATAATAATGTTTCTTTTAAAAAAAGCTAAAAGATAAAAATAATGTTTGGTTGAGAATGTAAAGTTCATCTAATACTAATCAACTATAGTTGCCGTCTTCTACCTTAAAGACATATGTTGCTTTAAGTAGCATAACTAGCAATACGTACATATGTTAGTGAGGATCCGTTTCGATTAGGCTTATGCAAAATATTTTATGTAAATAAATAAATTTTTATGTTAATTTATAGATTATGATTAACAAAAATTGTATCTTTATAAATTGTGTTTTCATAAGCTACATTTACAAATTTATAATAATAAATAGAAGCTTATTTGGTTCTGAGAGGCAAAGCGGTGCGAAACCAGCTTTGTCAATGTTGTTAACGTTCTCATTTGGGTCATACTGTAACGTCTTATTTATATTAAAGTGATAAAACACGCGAATAATCCAAATATTCAAGAAAGTGACGTCACGTCTCAAAATCCAAAAACATGCAAATTAAAATTTCTCAAAGTCGTAGCGGATACATATAACATGCATAATAATCCAAATCCGACACGTGGACAAATCTCAACAAAATAAATCCTGAACAACATAAAAGATAACATCCTAGATCAGAACATATCTAAGACGCCACGGACAACAACAAAGGTAGCTCCCGCTATCCTCGAGCACTCACCAAACAAGCTATCAAACTAATCATGCACGACGTCTATCCATTCATACAAATAGGCAGACGTTCCACCACAGACCACTCGGGTTAGCTTCACATCAATCATAATGAAATATAAACAAATATAAGCATTCAAGGATTCATGCATAACACATATACATAACCATCCCTCTTAGAATACTAACATCACATGAATATTGTCCCCCATTCCATACATAACATGCTATCACATTCTAACATAGCATATCAAGCATATTCAAACTCTAATCAAGTCATCGACATAAGCTCATCATTTATCAAAATCAATCAATGAAATGATTACTCACCTTATTCTTCATTTAGCCTAAACAACTCAACAAATTCAATTCATCATTTCAAGTATAAGCAAGAAAGTCGTCATCACCAAAAGATCATAAAATCACATTCATATAAAATACACTTCATTATTTTCACCGAAATAAACATCATCAATTAAAATCATCAAATGTACAAGTATCACCATTAACAACAAACATCAACAAGTACACATCTTCACATATCCACCAAATATCACCAAGTGTACGATTCACCAAACTCACCAATGCACATAAATCATCAAGTTCACCAAACACATGATCAATATGAACAATTGAATATATAATCAAATCAAGCTTCAATTACTAAACAAGAGCATTCAACCTCAACATACACATCAACACAACAAGTCCAATTATCGCAAGTATGTATTCATCAGTCATACTTGATGTAGTATTTTTGCATCAAACAAGATAAGTATTTATAAATCGTCTCATCAGGGACTAGTGCGATATCACAGACCGTTCGACACCAAATATCATTCTAAGTTAAAAGATTGATTGTTTGTTTGTTTAAACTATATGAACTAAATTGCAAGAGTAAAAGTTGAGAGTAATAAGGCGTAGAAACGTTGGAATTAGAGTTCCTTAATTAAGCATCAAACATAACCTAATAATCACATATATGGATTCTAGCGTTTTACCGATATTATCACGTATCACTCAACAAGATTATTCGTGTCCAAATAATCTTGTGAAACCAATTGTATTGTTCAATAGTTGATTTCCCAAACTATCAAACAATCCAATTGTCGATCGTATCGTTTAATCGACGATTTCTCAATCTATTCAACGATCCGAAAGTTTTACGTTCCGATACTTTATGTGATTATCAAAACATCAATCCTATGTCTAGAATCATTGTTTTGATAGGTGAATATTCTAAACCTAGATTCAAAAGTACTTTTTAATAGCAATTAAATCAAAGATAAGAAATGGATTGCAAGAATAACTTCAATATCATGTAAATTGCTAGAATCATATAATACAAGATCAAAAGATTACATTCTAAGCTCAATCAAGTACCTCTAATCCCAACTAAGGAGATTAAGTTCATCATTGTCATGTGAACATTACAAAAGTGGAAGAAAAGTTGCGAATCCATGCCAAGAACTTGATTTCTCCAAGAATCTTGATGAATTCCCACTCAATCACTATTGCTCTCTGAAAACCCAAGAATTTCGCTCTATTCTCTTTTTAAAAGTGTAACCACTTCCCTCTGAAATGAGGGCAATGAACTTTTATATAATGCTGAGAAAGTAACATTTTCGCCTGGCCAAGTTTTCCTCGCCTGGCGAATTGAGCTTCCTTTGCCATTGGATTTCTGCCACGTCATCAGGATCAGATGAAACCGCCTTACTTCGCCTGGCAGGATATTTCTCGCCATGGCGAAGTACTCTTATCCTGATTTTCCAACTCTCTAGAAGTCTTCGCCTTTTATCTCGCCATTTCCTCGCTTGGCGAAGTTGTTCGCCATGGCCATCTCTATGGCGAAGTGGCCTGGAGCTTTCTGGAAGTCTTCGCCTTTTAGCTCGCCATTGCCTCGCTTGGCGAAGTTATTCGCCATGGCCATCTCTGTGGCGAAGTGGCCTGGAGCTCTCTGGAGTTGCTCGCCATTTGTCTCGCCTGGCAAAATGTCCTTTGTTCAATTTTGTTGTTTTTGGTTCTTGCTTGATGTCTTGACACTCAATTCCTGCACAAATGGGTAGAGTAAGATGATTAAAGCGTAATATGTCAAAGTTCACTTTTCTCTCGGCTTTTCCCTCGATAACTTGTAAAACAAGTAACAAACGTGCCGTAAATAAGCGTAAAAAATACTACTTCCTGGCACTTATCAATACTTATCATCAAATAATCATCTCTAACACATAAACAATTAAGACTCATGCAAATTATGCTATGTGCCTAAACACGACACATATATGCATGTGGTACCAATCTCCTCAAGGTCGTCACCTTATGATGCAACAAACACATCATATGTAAGAGCACACCTCCTCTTACAAACCGCCTATGTAAAAGTACACCTCCTTTTACATTTCACATAAGACTCAATATGACTATGATGCATGGACATACAAGTAAAGGCCAAATAATGCAAAATCACCTAACATATACATTCACCAACAACAATGTAAAAGTACACCTCAATTTACATTGATTAGTTCACCAACAATTGCCTTATCAAGTATTTACGCCCACACAATCAACAAGTTATAATTTAATTAAGAGTCATCACCATACAATTTCCACATTTCATACAATTTCTCACAATCCAAGTAAAGGAGAAAATACACATACTATGATAAATATCATATTCAACACCCATCAATCATTCATTGACCTTCATAAATTCATATAAAGCTATTCGCAAAAGATTTTCAAAGTATTCGATCTTAAAGATCATTTTCGACAAAGTTCGTCTATCATTTCATAACTAAAAAATAATTGAGACAATTGAAACAAAACCAAGTAAAACAACATTAATGCCTCAACTATGTATACTATTAGGTCACATATGAGTGCAGTTGAGTATACATGTGCGTTTCACCGGTCAATTACGACAAAACCATAAGAATCACAAAGTTCGTCTCTCTTTATCATTTTTTAAAACCAATTCATTATAAAAAAAAACTAAGTTTAATTCAACAAGATATAAATTAAATACTTTTAAACATCCTAACTAAACTCCTAATACTCAAGATTTGAAGTTTGGAACAAACCAAAAGAAACCAAACTTATTCTAATTTTTTTGGACGTTTATTTTGGTGTCCGATATTATAATTGTGTAAATATTTGACATCAATAATTATTTCTTCAACAATAACAACAACAACTTATTTTAACAGGTTATGTGAGTATTGGAAACATGCAACAATCATACCAATTCAAATATTAGGATCCTGGGAAAAGTCTTTCAACGAGCACTATTTACATCCTTGAGGACAAAGTTGATCTTGAAGGGGTGAATAGTAATAAGATACTTAATAATGACAAAATAATGGTTATGGTAGGTTAGGTAGTTTATTTTAGAAGAGGTTTTATGGTTAGTTAGTTACTAAGAAATTACTGTGTATTTTAGTTGTTTATAGTGTGTGTGGATTAGTATATATAAGGATCGTATTGCCTCATTGCAGATATGAATGAAAAAAATAATCAATTTCTCTTTTTAAATCCTCTAGTTTCTCTCTCTAAATTCTGGAGTTTGACCTTATTCGAATTAGGTCGTATATGAATAAGAAAAATAATCAATTTCTCTTTCTAAATTCTCTAGTTTCTCTCTCTAAATCATGGAGTTTGACCCTACTTGAATTGGGTCGTATCACACAACCTGATGATCTTTCTTATTCCAATGTGAATTCATTTTATTATGTGTACTATTTTCCGTAGAAGCTTTTAGTAGTCGCTCATTGACCATGCCTTGCGCACTGACAATCATCACATGTCCTCGTCAACCTCAAGCGTCACGAGGTCATTAAGTTTTATTTGGTTCGTCTCCGAACCACATCCTACTGGAAGAGATATGCGCGGATACTAGTTGTAACATCCCAAACTTGTCGACTAACGCCACAAACTAATACAAGTCTTTTAGTATGTTTTGTCCTCAATCACACATTTTATAGGAAACTTCCCAGAAGGCCAGCCATCCCAAAATTTCTTTAAGTCAAGACACACTTAAATATGGATCGTTGCTGCCTCTGAGAGTCTCACACAACAACAACTTATCGACTTCCTCCAATCCAAATCCACCTATCATCTCAACTGATTTGTCTCTCAACTTGTTTGCTTTGTGCTTTTTGACGCTTCTCCCATTGGTGCACCTCGCCTCTCTTTCGCCAGTGGTGTGTGGGTTGAACAATACCTTTCTCTTCAGCCTTCCTTCAAAGAAATAGTGGCTACCATTTTTTTATTGTTTGAGGGAGTTAGATAGCAATCATGGATAGAAAAATTATTAAAATCTTCCAATTTTACGTTTTTTTGTGAGTTTTGTGTTATATTAGTGGTAAAATCAAATTTGGTTGAAATTGGTATCTAAACCAATTTTACAGCGAATTAACTCATGTAAAATTGACTCCTTAAAAAAAAAAAATTATGCAAAATCGATAAATCAATTAAAATAATGTACAAGCAGTAAAATACTTCCAAGACATTTGATTATCATTCATGAATTTCTATTTAGTAACTAGGCATGGCTTCTGAAGGGTAAAAAAAAAAAAGTAAAATCAGAGAGCTTTTAACAATTTTAGAATCTTATGAAACTCTTTTTTTATATTATTTTTTGGATTTTTAGAGTGATTTATGTATTTTAATACAAGGTTATGTCACCACACTTTATTATGGTGATTTGGTATATTTTGCCTTTATAATTAAGCTAATTTTTTGACTTATTAATGTATATTGTATTAGTTCATGACCTTTTTATGATTTGGTGGAATAATTATGTATTTCAATACAAGTTTACGAGGAGGACACTTTATTACGGTAATTTGATATATTTTAGCTTTATAATTAAGTTAATGTTTTGAATTATTGATATATTTATGGTATTATTTATTTTATATATATATATATATATATATATATATATATATATATATATATATATATATAAAGAAAATACACGGTTTTGAGTTTACTTTTTCACTTTTAATTATACCCTTAGATTTTTTTTGACTATAAGAATACTATTTTTCGGTGTCATTCAAAAAAAATAAGAATTTATTTTAGATTTGTTATATTGTTTTTTAAGGATATTTTTTATTATTGTAAAAGATAAGTAGTGCAAAATATCTATTATATCTACACCTATAATTTTAACTAAAATTTCATTAAAAATATATAACAAAATAATAAAAATTGTTACAAGAATAAGATAACCTAAAAATAATAAGATTGTTACAAAATAATATAATCTAATAATAATAAAAGTTGTTACAAGGTTAATATTAAGATTTGAAATTAATTTAAGGATAATTATGAAAATGCAATAAAATTTTAAAGAGATTTGCTCCTATCCCCTTCCCTTCCCCCCCTTCTACAAATTGAAACAAACACATCAAATTAAAAATCTCTCCTCCCCTGCCCTCCAAAACTCTCGAACCAAACATACTCTTGGCATCCAACAAGAAAAAGGAAAAAGACAAAGTCTTTTCTATCTTGGGCCTAATAACGTGTGGGTCAGATATGAAAGATTTGTGTCAGTTTCAGATCAAAACAGAATCCCTAGAAGAGAAAGATAAAGCCTTTTCTATCTTGATTCTGCCTCCATCCTATTCTATTCGCGTTGCTCCCACTTCCATTGTCTGCTTCACTTTTGTAAGTCAATTTACCTCTTTATTATCTGATTTCGTTTTATTTACTTCACCGATTTTCTTAAATATCTTGTTTGTTTTCTCTCTACCGGTTTCTTATTATGTTGTTTGTTGGTTAAATTTAATAATGTTTTAAGGGGGGTGTATTGGATTATGATTCTAAGAGATTTTAAAAGACTTTTTTATCATGAAAAAGTCTTGTGGTATTCAATCAAGACTCTTTCCAATTTAAAAAAAGTCTTGTGGTATTCAATCAAGATTCTTCATCACTTAAAAAACGTCTTGTGGTATTCAAAATCATTCAAATTTCGAAGGATTGTTTAATAAATCAGATTTTGAGAGATTTTCTAGTGAAATTTTAGCATAAAAAAGTCTTTCACGAAAATATGAGATTTTTTAGGATTGTTTTTTCTTTTATTTTATATCTCTCTCCCCTCTCTCGCATCCATTCTCTCTCACTCTCTTCTTCTCTCCATCTCTCTTCCCTCTCACTCTCTCATTTCCCTCTCTCTCCTCCCTTCTCTCTCTCTCTCTCTCTCTCTCTCATCTACATCGTTCATTTTTTGGTACGTGATTCACTGCAGTCAGAAAACTGATGCAGTCATGCAGTCAAACCGTATAAAACCATTTGATCTAATCAACCGTCAGGATTCAACTTCTTATTTTTTTTCCACTTTAAACTCAAAACACAGGATTGAAAAAAAGAAAACTCAGAGCGCATACTTTATCCTCTCACTTTTGAAGATTCGTTACTTCTCCCTTCTTCTTGCTTCCACTTCTCCGACTCCTCCTTGACACCTCATAATCTTCCTTGGTGAACATGAATGGTCAATTCATCAAACTTTATAACTCCGGCAGATGCAATACGTTCCATCTCCGCCAACAACCGCTCCCCCGCCAACCACCGTTCCCCTTGATGGGTTGATTGAGATAGTTCGATAGTTCCGGCGATGGTCTTGGAAGGTTAATCGTCCCGTTACAAATAAGTTGGAATGGTACTTAGGCGATGAATAATTGGAAGGGTAATAATTTGAAGGGTACATATGGCGATGTGTAGTGTCGCCGTTGCGGCAAGCTGCGATGGTGCTCAGGCGAGATGTGTTGGCTTCGAGAAGGATGAGGACACATAAGGAGACACACAACACAACAATTTATAAATTGGAATGTGAATTTGATAAATTATAGCATGGATTGCATTGACATGAATTAGAACTCATCTCCATGGGAATGTAGTGGGCTATTGGCCACAATTCATGAGATATCTATCATGGCTAATGCATATGGACAAAAGGCTAGATTTATGCGGAAGTTGTAACTAAGCATTGTATCTAGTACTGGACTTTTTTAAACATAGGCATTTGTAAATTTGGCTGCTTTATTAAGCGTTCCTGGCCTTTGTTGCGCACATGCTTTATAGCTTTGTATACCGTAATAGTTCAACATCTTAACAGGAATCAAAAGGCTTATTTGCAATGTTATAATAACAGTGTTTCATGTCTTGTCATGGTTGTTTATGTGATTTTTGTTCACTATGTTAAAAAGGTATCGGACACTACATATACCATTTTTGGCTTGAATCTTAGAACGAATCTGAAAAAAAAAAAAAAATAGAATGCGAAGAACCGCTGTTTCAAGGGCTTGAATGGCGCCAATAACATCTCTGCATTGGAAAGTGGAGTTTTGCCCTTTTGTTAGCCTGTTTTGTGGATTTTAAGGGGAAATGAAGCTGGACCATTATTTTGATCAAATAGCTGCATTTAATTTGACTGCGTGACTGCATCAGCTTTATGATTGCAGTGAATCGCGTTCTCATTTTTTCACTTATGCATTAGGTTTGTTTCGATAACTGCGGAATCAAAAGATGAAGAGGAACAATAGCTACCCGTGAATCAATCAACAAACGGAAAAGAACCGTCCTTCATGATGAATCAAAAGATGAGGAACAAACCATGCTTGAATCAACCACCAACCAAACATATCTTCTCAAAAGAATCAGAGAAGAACGTTGTGTTTTCACCGCTGTCACTGCAAGTTATGCTCAACCGCATCGCTGTTGCCTCCGAGGGTCCTTCACAACAACAGCTTCTCGACTTCCTCCGTTCCAAATCCATCGACCATCTCAACTCCTTCACCTCTCATCTCGTTTCCATCATCCTATCTGATGCTGCTCCTTCCGGCTGCCTCGCCTCTCTTTCACCCAAGGTGTGTGGGTTGATAAAACCCTTTCTCTTCAACCTTCCTTCAAAGAAACAGTGGCTACCGATTATGAAGCAACTTTGGCTTCCGTTGATTTA
The DNA here is from genome assembly GCA_946800305.1 of Medicago arabica. NCBI lineage: Eukaryota > Viridiplantae > Streptophyta > Magnoliopsida > Fabales > Fabaceae > Medicago > Medicago arabica. Next base: position 55,665,541 of record OX326967.1, read on the forward strand.
CAGAACAAGGTATGTTTCTATAATATCTCCCATTTCACAAACAATAATTTTTTTATTTTTTATTTTCATAAAGTAATTTAGAACAAATGTTGTTTTACATGTGAAGCACGTAGATAACCTATGTGTAGTTCTTCACTAAAAAGGCACGTGTGGCAGTTAGAAATTAGAATGTTATTTGGAGGTATGAATTACCAACTCAATTTCCATGTATGTGACGAGCCTTTATGGTATTCAAATGTGCATCAAGAAAAAAGAGTGTAAACAATATGATATCGGCTCTTCAAAGTTTGACTCGCAAAAATTTAATTTCTTCTATTACATTACTTATGAACGGAATTCAAATCATATATTTCAATATTTGCATAATTAATTTTAAAATTTGATATGTTTTTATAGTTTGTTGAAGTGACCAATGAAGTGAACAAATGGTCTTATTAAAGAAATTCTTCCTCAAGGGTCAATCAACAACTTAACCAGACTCATATTTGCTAACGCATTGTATTTTAAAGGATCATGGAAACAGAAGTTTGATGCTTCAATAACAAAATATTAAGGTTCCCTTCATGACCAGTGAGAAGAAGCAGTTTATTAGAGCTTTTGATGGTTATAAAGTTCTTAGTCTTCCTTATAAGCAAGGCGAAGATAAGCGTCAATTCACCATATACTTTTTTCTTCCAAGTGCAAAAGATGGGCTGCCAGCTTTGGTTGAAAAGGTCGCTTCTGAATCTGATTTACTATAACACAAGCTTCCTCTTGGTAAAGTGGAAGTAGGTGACTTTAGGATTCCAAGGTTTAATATTTAATCCATTTGAACTTGAAACTTCTGATATGTTAAAGGAGCTTGGCGTGGTTTTACCTTTCATTAATGGAGGTTTGACTAAAATGGTGAACTCTCCTGAGTGAAAACCTTTATGTTTCCAAAATATTCCACAAATCTTTCATTGAAGTAAATGAAGAAGGCACCGAAGCTGCTGCGTTAAGTGTTGGATTTATGCAGCTGCAATGTATTGGGTGTTCCACCTCGAATAGATTTTGTAGGTGACCTCCCATTCTTATATCTAATTAGAGATGATTCGACCGGAACTATCATTTTTGTTGGACAGGTGCTTAATCCTCTTGATAGGTGACCTACAATGGATTTGATTGGCAATAAATAAATAGGGAACATGTTTTCTGATTGAAATGTATTATTTATGATAAGAATAGTACTTAATTGTGATGTACATGATCCATGTGTTTGAGTGACATGTAGAGGAGTTTATTTGAATATATTTTATAACCAAGTACTTTTTAAATGTTCGCAAGAGTATAAGAATAGGTTGTGATATTTTTCAACTTAATATTATCTATCTGCATACACCCTACCTTACTTTGACATTAGTGTGTCATTGCAGGTACATTGTTATGATACCAATAGAGTATATGCTAAGTCATCAAAGTGGGTCAACAAATTTGTTAAAGAAAATGGACATGTATCAGGGAATAAAGTTAACAAAAAATATGCCAAAAGATTATTATAAAGAGGAAGGGGATCAATGAAGTTAGGGCATGATAATGATGATTGGAATTGGTTCTACTCTCTCTCTAATAATGTAATTCTTTCTTCTATCCGGCCTTTCTGCCTCTGCAACTTTAATGCATTTTCTCTAAATGGCTTAGTGTTCGTGCCAAGTTTTCCTTCTGCTATCTACTTTCAGTATTTTTAATCACATTTCCCGATATTACACAGTGAAAAATAAGTCACGACGAAATGTTGTTACAAGCTGTGACAAAATACTGTTACAGTCACAAAAAAAAGTCGTTCACGACAATAGACAGAGAAACCAAATATTTTTAATATTTTTCAATTGAGATGGATGAAAATCACATTTTTAATACATATTTAAACATAAATTAAGTATTGTTATCTCCTTTAGGCTCTTTATCTAGTCTAGAGCTTCAAATCTATTCTTGTTTTAAGTTATTTAAATTATTATACATTATTTAAGAGTTGTGCCATGTTCTGAATAATCACATTGCGATCATGTACGGATTTAGACATTTGATACATGTGGGGCTAAAATAGTCTTTCAATGTATTAAAAGTTTAAATTGTCTTTGACTGTACATTTCGTTAGTCAAAATAATTCTTAACATTAGAATACTTCGTTAATATTGTCATATTAGTCTTCAATATACTTACTTATTATCATTGAATGAACTATTTTGACTAACAAAGTGCAAAATCAGAAACTATTTTAGAATTTTACTACATTTAAGAGACTATTGTGATTATTCATTACACATTGAGGAATCAAAATGACTAGTACTCTATAATTTAAAAAAATAGACAAGTTGGATGTGGGGCTTTAGCCCCACATAGTCCTTGAGTAGATCTTCTCCTGACTGTGACAACCGTAATATGTAACGCAACATTGAAAACAACCGAAATTGCAAAATATTATACGCGACCTTAACCGCGAATGTTATTTAAAACCTTGTTCTTACTTGTAATGTGTTATTGTACTTGACAATTTGAGAATAATATTTCAAACCTTTGTCCAATTGTTCTTATCTTAATTACCATCATTACATAACTCCACTCATTTGGAAAGGAGCATATAACCATTGGAGATCAAACCCAGTGACCTGAAGACTACATCTAGTGCCCATTCAGTGGTACATCTCGTGTGTTCATACAAGAATCAGAGTTGTATATTGATTTCAAGAACATCTAGAATATATTTTTCGTAAAATTCATGCAATATAAGAGTGACCATTCAAGCCAATCAAACTAGTTTAAATCAAATCATACCCTTGCTGACATATGATTGTCCTCTTTATTTTTTTTTGTTTCAAATGTTTTGCACTCTTATCTCTATGATTAGAACAATCAGCAGTGCACTTAATAGACATATTTCACATCCATGACTTCTAAAGAAATCACGAAAAGATGTATCTGAGAAACATCTTCCAAAGTTAGGGACTAGATTGGAACATTTATATTCTTAAGAATCAAACTTGATTAGAGTGCCTTTCAAATTTAGAGACCATTTTGGTTGCCAAATATTGTAATTGAATACCATTAATAGTTTTAATTTGTTTCATTCCTCTAATTTTTTGGAATTTTATATAAACTTTTTCATTTTGGAAAACTAAAATAGTTATTAAAAAATATCAATTTTTTTTATGGAATACATAAAGTTTATAAAACAAAAAATATGTTTCCAACATCTTAAATTTGTTCTAGAAATTGTACCAAAAAAAGGCAAAATTAATTCGCTACAGAAAGCTAATACTTTCTGAAAAATAAAAATTTGACTTTTTGGACAAAAAAATATTTTTATTTTTATAAATATTTTGGACAACTCACATCTTAGGTTAACTTACACACCGAAGGTTCTTTAAGTTATTTAATTGCAACAAATTAATTCTCTAAGTTTTTTCGTACCACTTAAGTCTGTATGTTAATTAATTGTAATAAATTGGTCCTTAAAGTTATTTAAGCGTACAAATTTGAGATATTTTAGATCTTAAAAATCTAAGTTACTTGAAGCTTAAAAGCTACAATTAAATAACTTAAAGTACCTAAGTGTTATGAAAAATACTTAAATGAGTAACTTGTTACAATTAAATAACTTAAAGGACGTAAGTGGTACGACAAAATTTAAAGAACCAATTTGTTACAATTAAATAACTTAAAAGTGAATGCTGAACAAAATATGAGTGTTGAACAAAATCTTAAGGTGAAGACGGATTAGTGGAATGAGTGCTATGCGGAAGGAGTTTTTTGGTTGAGATCTGAGATGGAGGTTGTAATCCATGTGGGGCGAGATACTCCATCGTCCCAAATTAAGTGAGTCATTTGATTATTTTACAAATATTAAGAAAAGTGTATAAGTGAAAGAGAGAGATTTTTTCTTTAAATGTCCTCGTCAGCTATTGGTGCATTCACCATCGTCATAAATGCAAATTGAAAGATATTGATTTGAGAGTGATGAAAATAATATTAATTAGAGTTACTCCCTCCGTCCCTATAAGTAACCACCTATTTGATTTTATTTTTGTCCCTAAATGTAAACTCCTTTTCAAATTACTAGATGTATTTATTATTATTTTTCCTAAACATACCCTTAATTAATACTACTAACTTATCTTGAAATTTGAAAAGTCAAATTTAATACACATACAAACAAAGGACAATTTGGTAATATTAACACACAAAACCGACACATTAATTACACTGACAACTTTTCTTAAGAAATGTGAAAAATGTAAAGGGAGTTTACATTAAGGGACGGAGGGAGTATAATTGAAGAAAAAAATGGTTAATATTGGATTGAAGAGTGATCATGGAATTTTAGATATCAGATAAGATCGATTCAGGATCATGAGATCCTTTTCTATCATAAAGGGAGGGTTATTTTACAAAATCTACTTCTAAGTAATTGCTCCATATCTATCAATCTGGAGAAGAAATCATGTAACGAAGGAGATTCCTATTTGCACGAATGGTACTTTGAACTTCGAACAAGTATGAAGGAAAGTAACGATATTTCTTTCTTTTTTGAGTTGTTCTGCCTGGTTGGCCAACTCAAGACCTTTGGTTTCTACCCAAACCTAATGAAAAAAAAAATTATGGTACCATTTTTTATAGACTTCTTGAGAATGATTATAATCTAGTTCATGACCAATTAGAAATAGAAGGTGTTCTACTAGGACCCTCAAAAACAAATCGATTAACATTGCTTCTTAGACTTGAACCAAGAAATCTCTTAAATGTGATTCAAAATGGATCTTGTTCTATCACATGAGATTGAAAGTGCATATTTCTAGTTGAAAAAAAAAAGTAAAAAATTGGTTTTCGGGCGATAATGTCAGTTTCCTTCAAAACTTGCCCAAAAACTAAAAAACAATATCAAGGAACAAGACTTCCATAGAACGAGCTTCTTACGTCCCCTCATATTTTAAGAAAAATAAAAAATTGCATCAACTTTATTCAATTTTCAGAATTTTTAGTGATATGTTTATAGATTTTGATTTTATTTGATAGGTTTGTTAAATTTCACTTTGTTTTTTGATCATTTTTTAAGGAAAAATTCGCAAGTACATAAATGGAAGGATATTTGGATCGTTGTTTATTTATAGTTATGTTTTAAATTATACAATCCACATCGTGTTTATTTGTGGGCAAAATGAGAATTCTAAAAGGCACGTGAGGAATGATTAGGGTGTGAAAAGAAAATCTCATAAGAGATTTCTTAACTGGGTCATTAGTGAGAACAATTATTTAGGCCCAAATCAAAAACTAGATTTATAAAATATGGAGCTTTACTTTTCCCACCCTGTGGAATTCTCGCGCGTCCTTTTTTTTTCCTTCAAAAATACCCCTGTCCAAATTAAGTTTTTCGAATCACATTGTTAGTATTTTCCATAATTTTTCTCCAGGTTTTTTTTTTATTTTTTTAGCCTTTCAAGTTCGTGCAATAAAATGCAAATAAACATAAAAAAACAGAATTAAAAAGAACACAAAGATAAAAAGAACTCATTTTATTAATATATGAATAATAATTACAACAATGTTTAAACTTATTACATAAGAACCTAAAAATATTTCTAAGGGGAAGGGGGGGGAGGGGATGGAGGGGAAGAAGAAAACAATGCTGGCGAGGGCACATGAGCCTCTATGGAACAAAAGATCATGATGGTCAACATGACACCCTGAAAAACCCACCTCAGACCCAGACTGACCAACATGACCCCTAAATGAACCGCACTTCTTTGCAGCGCGGTTCAATCCCCATTGATCGTTCATACAATCCTTGAAAATTTTCCAAAGAGGTCTTTTTTTATAAAAGGTCAACGATGGAAACACATGGTTGTAGAAGGAAGAGGAGGAGAGGGTGGGAGATGTTTGTGTGAGAAATGGTGGAGACATAGGTTGTATCTACCATTAATGGAGTCAAAAAACGTGTAAAATCACATTTTTCAACTTGACCACCGCCCACAACTATTGAAAAACGTTTTCTATGTGGTGCAGACCACCGTCCAAAGGAGTCTGGTGTAGTTCAGATTATATAATCTGAACTGAACCATTAGTTTTTGGATTTTGTAATCCGAATAAATACGATCCTGGTGAAACAAAGGGAAACTTTGGCTCTTTATGTAGGGTGAATGATGGTTCGGATTATATAATTCGGATTGCTTCAACATATGATTCTTTTGTGTAATCCACAATGCACCGACAATTTATGTGGTCCGCAACACTTAGATACCTCTATAAATAGAGGTCTCTGTTTTCATTACAAGTAAACTACACAAAAAAAAATCATGGAACTCCCTGCCTTTGATCTGAACACCAAGCTAGCGGCAGTATACTACAACGGGGGAAAACCACCCCATCTGTTTAGGATTTGCAACAATGTAACCCTCTCCGGGCTGAAGGACCAGCTGGATCAAATCAACCGTCAACTAAACCACAAAGACACGAGGATGGTTATTTATGTTAAATATCGACGTCCATTGTCCGACTTAGACGGATCTCTCGGTTAAGCCGGATGAAACTCGCAAACGACGACGACGTGAGAACCACGTTCTTTGCCTTTGGTCAGCACAATATTAGAGGACCGATCGAGTTGGACGCTTCGTTGGTTAGATTTGCTGAACAAATTTAAAAAAGTTTAATCCGGTCCAGGAACTACGAAGAGATCTGTTGTAGGGACGAGAGGAAGAAGTTAGTTAGGTGATCCGTGATAATGTGCTATGTTTTAATTAATCACGTGTTTTATGTTGTTTGAATTACGTGTTAGTTATATGTTGTTGAATTAAGTTGTTGCATTGTGTTTTGAATAATATATATATATATATAATTTAAACTTTCATTATGTTTTAATTTACGTCAAAGATGTTCATTTAAGCACTAAAATAGTCTAAATTCAGCTCACTAAGTACAACCCGAATTACGAAATCCGGACTGCCTCATCATAAGATTCTTTTGTGAGGACCACATTGCACCCATAATTTGTGTGATCCACAACATCCATAAACCTCTATAAATAAGTGTTTCCGGTTTTCATCTTCATTTCCATCAAAAACACACAAACACACCAAAGAAACCATGATTTTGTTGTTGTTGTCATTGTGCTAAATATCTTTCTAATGTTGTCGCAAATAGATTGCTCTCTAATTGACGACATTATGAAGATCTTCAGCATGCTGCTAAAAATATATAGATAGATAGATAAATACAAAGCTTTTGAACTTCATCTATAAATATGAACATCAAGAGGTTTCTATGAGTTAGATTGTGCTGCCTACCAGATGAATACGTCATTTTGCAAAGCAACATGATCTAACTCAAAGAAATCCTCATGAAACACTTTGCCTTATGTTGTTTTTATTTATGTTATGTACCTTTGTTTTATTTTTTTCCAAGTTATTTGCCATGAAACGCTCCAAATACAGGGTATGGTGCAATACAGATTTTATAATCCGGACAAACTTCATGCAATCCAGAATATGAAATCCGTAACCCCTCAGTTCACTTTTGGAGGGTGGCGTTTCACCAAAGGTTTGGACGGTCAGTGGAGTTTTAATGCATTTTTGGAAGGTTTTGATTGTGGAACACGTTTTATTTGACTGTACTCATGACTGATTTAAGACTATAAAAAGGCTTGAATCTTCAACAATTTTCTTCATTCTTCACTTCACCTCCTTTCTTACATTTTCTTCAATTTTTTTTAGTTTTTTAGGTAGTTTTTTGGTGTGTTTGTGGTGTCATGTTCATTGTTGACTGTTCATACGACCCCTGCAATTGCATTACAACTTATGTGGGGGGTTGTATAACGGTCAACATGGACCCTTGACATCAAAGAAAGACACAAAACTTTATATCGTATTTGTCCGGATTATATTTTCCGTAATCACTAACAATCTGATTCAGATTTTATTTTTCAGACCAGAGGTATTTTTGAAATTTTTGCAGGGCGCATAAGAACACATAATGGTGGGAAAAGTAATGCTCTAAAATAGACTTTCATTCATCATTGACAAGCTTGATTGTTTTCCAATAACCTCGAATATCTTTAAAACCACTTAAATGATAATTATCTACTTTTTTGAAAAAGATAGATTTGATAGATAACTATCAGATGTGTATTTAAAGAGGCTAACGTGGTTTTTGAAATAACAAGCAGTATCTAATTCCAAACTTAACCCGTAAGCAAGCACATTTAGAGGAAATAACAAAGTAACAACAGGTGAACACGTCAATACCGACATGGTTGCGACACATAGCAGAGTAGAGTAAGAAACAACCGCTAGCACTATTTAATAACCAACTTCAACTTCAATTTTAAAATCAATAGCCAACAAAGAAAACAATGGATCTTCGTGAATCAATAGCCAACCAAACCAACGTATCACTCAGCGTCGCAAAACATCTCTTCTCCAAAGAATCAGATAAGAACATCGTGTTTTCGCCACTGTCACTCCAAGTTGTATTAAGCATAATCGCTTCTGGTTCTGAGGGTCCCACTCAACAACAACTTTTCAACTTTCTCCAATCTAAATCCACCGATCATCTCAATTACTTCGCTTCTCAGCTCGTTTCTGTCATCCTCTCCGACGCTTCTCCCGCCGGTGGTCCTCTCCTCTCTTTCGTCGATGGTGTGTGGGTTGATCAAACCCTTTCTCTTCAACCTTCCTTTCAACAAATCGTCGCCACTGATTTTAAAGCAGCTTTGTCTTCCGTTGATTTCCAGACCAAGGTATGTTTCTATATCAATTAAGATAACATGTGTAGATAGATTTAAGTGAAAAAAATGATAAGCTTTAAGATTTAGGATCTGTTTGCATAAACAACTTGTTTGTTTGTAGCTTATAGCACAAATACTTATCATGATAAGTGCTTATGTATAAGCTTGTATAAGCTATTTTTATAGTAAAAGATAAAACAACGTTAAATTGTTTTTGTATATGCTATAGCTTGTTTTTATAAGCTATCTCGGAGAACTTATGAAAATAAGTTGAAAAAAGCTTATGAAAACTGTCATAACATAAGCTGCTTTCATAAGTTCAAACAAACTGTCTCACAAAACTTAGTTTAGTAGAAAAGCTCAAATAAGGCAATCCAAACAGATAAGCTATAAATGACTTGATTTAGTTTATCAAAAAACACTAAAAGCTAGTAACATTAAGTTATAAGCCCATGAGAAAATGACAGTTACCAAATGAGTCCTTTTCATTCATATAAGCTTATAAGCTATCATCTATAAGCTGGCTTACTGTTCTTGACGAACAAACCATTAGGGTGTGTTTGGATTCAGGGTTTAGGAGGGGAAGGGAGGGGAGGGTTTACTTTTCATTTTTAAATTACGGACACTATGACATGTTTTTTAAAAAGTTAACATATTAACATGATAAACGATCATATAATACTTCAATCACACAATTTATTTTAGAAAAACATGATATATAGTCCGTAATTTAAAAAAGAAAAGTAAACCCTCCCCTCTCTTCCCCTCCTAAACCCTCAATCCATACACACCCTTAGAATGTTTTTCCATCTTAATGAAAGTTGCGGTATATATTTGGAGGTATGAATTGCTTTGAATTCTAGTAGTACAACTTCATGACTCTAAATTTATCGAAAGCAATTTCATCTATGTGACAACCTTTATGTTATTCAAATAAATCAGCCTATACCTGTTTGTCTTTCCTTTGTAAATGTGCATCAAGCAAGTTATGCAATTCCCTGCTACAATGGCTCTTCAGAGTTTGAATAGAACGCCACTTCAATTTTTGTAGTACTAAAGTGGGAGCAACTTACACGATCCTTTAGCATACAACTATCTGACTAAAATGATTTATTTTAGAACAGCTATTATATCAAATTCTATGAAAACATTTGATCAAAACAACTTTACTGAGTTTACTCCTTTGCTGTTTTCTAGTATCCAACTAATTTAGCATGTAATGCTTGAAAAATACACCAACAAAATGTTAAATTCTTCTATTGCAATACTTGTGAAAAGTACTCAACTTATTTATATTCATAATTGATTTTTAAATTTGATATGGTTTTAAAGGCTGTTGAAGTGACCAATGAAGTGAATTCATGGGCTGAAAAAGAGACAAATGGCCTTATTAAAGAACTTCTTCCTCTTGGGTCGGTCAACAACGCAACCCGGCTAATCTTTGCCAATGCACTATACTTCAAAGGAGCGTGGAATGATAAGTTTGATGCTTCAAAAACGAAAGACTATGAGTTTCACCTTTTGAATGGCAGCCCAGTCAAGGTTCCCTTCATGACCAGCAAGAAGAAGCAGTTTATTAGAGCTTTTGATGGTTTTAAAGTTCTTGGTCTTCCTTATAAGCAAGGCGAAGATAAGCGTCAATTCACTATGTACTTTTTTCTTCCAAATGCAAAAGATGGGTTGGCAGCTTTGGTTGAAAAGGTGGCTTCTGAATCTGAGCTACTGCAACACAAGCTTCCTCTTGATAAAGTGGAAGTAGGTGACTTTAGGATTCCAAAGTTTAATATTTCATTTGGACTTGAAACTTCTGATATGCTAAAGGAGCTAGGTGTGGTTTTACCTTTCTCTGGTGGAGGTCTCACAAAAATGGTGAACTCTTCAGTTAGTCAAAACCTTTGTGTTTCCAATATATTTCACAAGTCTTTCATTGAAGTAAATGAAGAAGGCACTGAAGCTGCTGCGGCAACTGCTGCAACTATACTATTAAGGAGCGCCATGAGTGTTCCACCTCGACTAGACTTTGTAGCTGACCACCCTTTCTTATTTATGATTAGAGAAGATTTGACTGGAACAATCATCTTTGTTGGACAGGTGCTCAATCCTCTTGCCGGGTGATCTGAGGGAACCACACGATATTGGGTCACCCATAGATAAATAGGGAACTTATTTTCTAATAGATTAATTGTGTTTATGATGAAGATAGTACTATATTTGGATATGATCCATGTCTGAGTTACATGTATTAAGGGAAGAGTCTAAATGAGTTTATTTGATAGTAATTTTGTTTATGTTCGTAATAGTACAAGAATAAGTATGATATTTTATAACATATAATTACTTCTGTTTTTGTAAGCGTATATAAATAAGTTATGGCATTTTCAGCTTATTTTTCCTGATACCATAATGTTAATAAAATGGTAATGTGAAGAGAGGATTAACCTACGTTTCCTTATAGAAAAGTTTCTTTTTGAAGAGTTCATACAGTATATTTTACAATATTTTTGACAGACTTCAATTTCATCAACAATTCATGATGTCTTACACTTGCTAAGATTTTTTTTGGAGGGAAGGGAATACCATCTGAAAAGATAATATGAAGGATAGAGATTCAATAGGATAATACTGGTAACATGAAAACTGGTTGAGGACACAAACATTTATCAAAATACTTCTATCGCACCCACTGCTACAACATTTACATTTTTTCTTTTAGTAGTTACGTATATAAAAAAAGTATTGCTAAAGAAGCATTGCTAAGGTGTTTATAAAAAATGTTACACTCTATTTATTTAGCTTCATTCAAGTATTCAACTATCTTGACCAAGTTTTGATTGTACAATATTTCATTGCTATCACATTTGGAGTGAGAACCTTCATGCCTTCATTGTTTGTCAAGTTTTGGTGAATTATTTTCAGGATCCAGATTTTGTTTATATTTATACAATGACATTCATAAAACTTTTAAGATCATGTCACTTCAAAGCCCCTGTGCCTTCCAAATGATTATGATTCTGACCAAATGATTGAGATTTGTTACTTCATTACTGGAATGAGCCGATCTTTGAGGGCGTGGAGCAAAACATTTCATATAGAATGTTTAGAACACATGAAATAAGGTTGGTTTCGGTAGTTGTAAGTAAGTGCTTAGTGTTTCGGTATGTACTGTTATCCTTATTTTAAGCTACATATTTAGATTACTTTTTCAATCACAATTGCATGAAACAATAGTATATTTTGATTTTAAACAGGTTTTGTTCCAGGAATGGCAAGGAAATCCCCTGATTATCCATATCTTCAATCCCAGACTCATATCATATTTGATACAAATTCTTCAAAAAAAATAAAATAAAATCATATTCGATACAATGGACAATCTTGCAGCAATATATTTTCTTATCTTCTATTAATAAATCCAATATTCCCATCTATAAAGGTTGCCTAAGAGGACCTTAGCAATCATTCATCCAAAGGCAAGTACAGTGGAAAAATCTGTACATCTTTAAGAAAGAGCCTTATTTTGATCAGTCCAAATAACTAATCTCTATCTAATGTAAACCAAACTCAAATTCAAAGTTATACCTGAAAGGTAAGTTTATTTTGATCTCATTTCTTTTATCAGCGTATTTTCAACAAAGGTAAGTTTATGTTTTTCTCCTTGTGAAGCTGTACTGTATATTTATGTGAAGATGCAAGCACCGTGCAAGTTATGTTGGTTTTTTTGGATGAAGTTCAGTTTGATAGTTTTCCACAATTTAGATTTTGAAGATAATAAAGGCAAATAAGAAAGATATAGATTCTGTGCTGCTACTGATTTCAAGCTCATAGACTACGAGGAGTATTTAGATATATAGGTTTAGTTAAGGCGCTTGCAGTGCGGTTTGGTTCGGTTTTGATGTCTAAAAGTCATCCAAACCACAACATAAATAAGTATACGGTTTGGTTCGGTTCGGTTGACTTTTAAAATAAAATCTGAACCAAATCAAATCAAACCAATGCGGTTTGGATTGGATCGGTTGATGCGGTTTTTTTAGAAAATAATTTTTTTTTTTTGTAATAAATGTTAAAATCAAATTAAAAAGCTAAAACACAACATATTTTCAACAATGTTTTAAATTTCATCAAATATTACAATTTTATTTTGAAACACCAATGTTCCCAACTATGTATAGACCAAAATAAAACGTGGACAAAAATAATCATATTTTTTAACAAATACAAAAGACTAAAATTTTAATCATTCCCTAAGAGTTCAAGAAGCATATAAATACATTTTTAATAGAAAAAACAAAGAAAAAACTTAACAAGAGAAAAAGTACATCATTTTATGAAATTTTCCATTGAGTTTATTTGAGTATTGGTTTAGGTAACATGTTTAATTATTATTTTTCTTATGTTGCGGTTTGGTTTGGATTGGTTCGATTGGTAAAATCAAAACCACAAACCAAACCATGCGGTTGAATAAAATAATGATATGAATATATTCGAACCAACGATTTGGATTGGTTCAGTTTACGGTTTTTCTTTTGGATTGATTCGATTTTAAATACCCTAAATTTAGTGTAGCTAAATCATAAAAGAAACTATAAACTAAATTATATCAATAAAAAATAAAATTTAGTTGATAGTTTCATTCGTGATTTAGCTACACTAAACCAGTATATTTGGATATGCAGAATATACAAAATACATTTGAACCTAGTATCAAATTCCAAACTTAATCGGTAAGCATTTGAGAGGAAATGGTCAAAGTAAGCCAACATCGACACGGTTGTAGACATACACACACTTCAAGCTCAAGGTAGTACTCATGTAGAACACACAAAAAAAACGAAGGTCCGAAGAGTAGTTTTTGAAAGTCTTGTTCAGTTAAAAAACCCGAAACGACGAAACAATAAAGAATGGACCTCCGTGAATCAATAACAAACCAAACGAACATTTCACTCAGACAAGAACGTCGTGTCTGAGGATCTCACACAACAACAACTTCTCGACTTCCTCCAATCCAAATCCTCCTATCATCTCAACTACTTTGCCTCTCAACTCATTTCCTTTGTGCTTTCCGACGCTTCTCCCACTGGTAGTGGACCTTGCCTCTCTTTTGTCAATGGTGTATGGGTTGAACCTTCCTTCAAACAAACTGTTGCTACTAATTTCAAAGCCAATATTGCCTCTGTTGATTTCGTGAACAAGGTATATTAATCTACAATCCCTCTTTTTATTATTCTTGAATCCATGCAATGCTTTTATTTGCTATTAACCAATTTATTAATACACCATCAGTGTATATGTTTTGCCAATTTTTTTAAAGTTTGTGTTCTGATCATACAAACTTGCTACACAAATGATTTTTTGTGACACTGAAACTCATGGAGAATTGAATTCGAATAGAATTTTCCAAATATCAACTTCTTTGTAAACATTAGGTGAATGGTCTGTATTTCAATTCAGTCTCGCCGATCTGTTGTAAGGTATTAATTCATCTGTGATGTATCGAACCAATTTAGCAACATAATATATGACAAAAACATCATGAAAAAGTTTAATTCTACTATTGAAATGCTCACTAAAATAATTCAATCAATCTTTTTTGCACTATTAATTCATCTATATTTGATGTTGTTTTAAAGGCTTTTGAAGCTAGAAAAGAAGTGAATTTATGTGCTGAAAAAGAGACAAATGGTCTTATTAAAGAAATTCTTCCTCAAGGGTCAATCAACAACTTAACCAGACTCATCTTTGCTAATGCACTGTACTTTAAAGGACTATGGTATGAGAAGTTTGATGCTTCCAAAACGAAACACTATGATTTTCACCTTCTCAATGGCAACCCAGCCAAGGTTCCCTTTATGACCAGCAAGAAGAAGCAGTTAAAGTTCTTGGTCTTCCTTATAAGCAAGGCAAAGATAAGCGTCAATTCACTATGTACTTTTTTCTTCCAAATGCAAAAGATGGGCTGCCAGCTTTGGTTGAAAAGGTAGCTTCTGAATCTGCTTTACTACAACACAAGCTTCCTTTTGATAAAGTGGAAGTAGGTGACTTTAGGATTCCAAGGTTCAATATTTCCTTTGGACTTGAAACTTCTGATATGCTAAAGGAGCTAGGTGTGGTTTTACCTTTCTATGGTGGTGGGCTAACAAAAATGGTGGACTCTTCTGTTAGTCGAGAACTTTTGGTTTCCAATATATTCCACAAATCTTTCATTGAAGTAAATGAAGAAGACACTGAAGCTGCTGCGATAAGTGCTGTAACTATAGAACTACAATGTGGAACTATGCGTGGTCCAACTCGAATGGATTTTGTAGCTGACCACCCATTCTTATATCTAATTAGAGATGATTTGACCGATGCAATCATCTTTGTTGGACAGGTGCTTAATCCTCTTGATGGGTGATCTTAACAACCCATAATGGATTTGATTGGCAATAAATAAATAGGGAACATGTTTTCTGATTGAAATGTATTATTTATGATAATAGTACCTAAATTGTGATGTACATGATCCATGTGTGAGTGACATGCAGAGGAGTTTATTTGAATATATTTTATAACCAAGTACTTTTTAAATGTTCGCAAGAGTATAAGGATAGGTTGTGATATTTTTCAACTTAATGTTATCTATCTGCATACACCCTACCTTACTTTGACATTAGGGTGTCATTGCAGGTACGTTGTTATGATACCAATAGAGTATATGCTGCAAATTAATCAGAGAAAATGATCATGTGTAATCTGATCCAATAGTTGAGAGAATAAAATGAACAGAAAATATGCCAAAAGATTGTTATAAAGAAGAAGGATCAATCAAGAGCGGGGCATAAAAATGATGATTGGAATTGGTTCTACTCTCTCCCTATAATTCTTTCCTCTATTTGGCCTTTTTGCTGCCATCACTTCAATGCATTTTCTCTAAATGGCTTAGTGCCAAGTTTTCGTCTATCATCTATTTTTCCTTAATTGTAATCACATCTCCTAGGTGTACTATGTTACTGTACTTGATTGTTTGAGAGTAATATTGAAAACCGATTGTGTCCTTTTGGTGGAGATCAAGGTAGTGCCGCGGACTGGATCAATGTAAACATGTCTTTCTTATGATCGACAAAGTATACCACCAATGTCACCGCCACCGGTATACGGAGTATGGGGTTGTGTAAGACAATTTTGCAAATACGGTGGGAAAACTTGGTGAAGAAACACAGGCTCAGACCAATTGCTTGCATTTAGGATTATTGGTGGTTCTTAAACATGGGAAAATATCGAGTTATGGTACTGTTGTTATACACTAGAACCAAATTGTGTTGAAGATGAATCAGAAATCTCACTCCATCAAGTTGAAGCCACCATCAGAAATCTCAATCCATCAGAAATTTCACAAGGTATTACTTAATAGCAACACAAGTGTTAAACTTATTTGTTGTTTTTGATTTGATCACTTAACTTTAAATTTTTTCTTTTCGGTCCCTCAAATCACCTCCGTCAATCAATTTGGTCTTAATCCGTTAATCAACAATAGACCCTATTAATTTTTTTAATCTTAACTGTTCGATCTTTTTCTCAAACTAAGGATCGTAAGATCATGAAGGTCTAATATATATTATGGTGAAACACCAACACCTAATTGTTTTACCATGATCTTCTTCATCACCTTCATCATGATCTTCATAAACTTTGAAAACAAAATACACTAAATACATATAAAAACAGGCTTAATACATATTTTGGTCCCTTAACTTATTTTTGGATTTTAATTTGGTCCCCTAACTTTAAACTGTCTCAATTTGGTCTCTTAAGTAAACTTCCGTTTACTCAAGTGGTCCCTTTTGTTAGTTTTTGTCAAAAAAACGTTAATTTTGACCATGTTGACATTCCAAAAATGTTAACGTTTTTTGACAAAAATTAATAGAAGGGATCAGTTGATAAACAGATGTCTACTTAAGGACCAAATTAAAACAATTTAAAGCTAGGGGATCAAATTGAAATAAAAAAATAAATTAAGGACTAAATCATCATGTATTAATCCTATAAAAACATAATAAGTGATAAAAAACATAAACAAAATCAGCTGCCTTTCCTTTTCTTCTTCTTTCCTTTTCCTTGTCTTCGTTGTCAATTTTCCTTTCCTTTTTCTTTTCTTTTCTTCTTCTTTCCCTTTCCATTTCTATTCTAATTCCTTCAAATTCCACTACCAGATGCAGCAACACCACCACCGTTTCGAAATTCAAAACGAAGGACCTCCAAGATTCGTTTTCCTTCAACTCAAAATTCTGAAAACAAAATCGTTTTCCTTCAATCTCTACCTAGAAATCATGGATTTGAAACTTCACAAATCCTGTTCGTTTTATTCCAATTTCTACCCCAAATTACGGATATTAGTAAAATAAGCTAAGTTCAGATGAATTAGCTTAAGGGAGGGATTGTTAGGTAGTTTATTATTCTTTAAAATATCACGTGTATCTTTGCTTGTTTGGCTGTTCCTAGGAAAGACCTATTCTTTAGGAAGAATGCTATTATTTAGGAAGAATAAAGTTTGTTTCTGTTTAGACTATTGACCACGTTTCAGTGGATTCTGTTTTGCTTGTAAGGCTATTTATAAGCCCCATTTCCTTAATGAATAATTATCCCTTCCAGCTATTTGTTATTCTAAAACTTACATTTGGTATTCAGAGCTGTGCAAGGGGCCAAATTTAAAGTGTCTGAGCAGAATGACAACTTCAGAAAAGTTTGTGCAACCGTCCATTCCTAAGTTCGATGGCCATTATGATTATTGGTCAATGATGATGGAGAACTTTCTAAGGAGCAAGGAGATGTGGAATCTAGTTGATGAAGGAATCCCTGCAGCAGCAATTGGGACATCAGCAGCAAGCGAGACGCAGAGAAAGACAGTGGAGGAAGCCAAACTCAAAGATTTGAAGGTCAAGAATTTTCTGTTTCAAGCCATTGACAGAGAAATTCTTGAAACAATTCTTGACAAGGGAACCTCAAAAGCAATTTGGGACTCAATGAAGCGGAAATATCAAGGGTCCACAAAGGTGAAAAGGGCACAACTTCAGGCATTAAGAAGGGAGTTCGAGTTGCTAGTCATGAAAGAAGGAGAGAAGGTAGACACTTTCTTGGGACGAACCTTGACTTTAGTGAACAAAATGAAGTCAAACGGTGAAACAATGGAGGAGAGTATGGTGGTCAGTAAGATACTTAGATCTTTAACCATCAAATTTAATTATGTTGTGTGTTCAATAGAGGAATCAAATGATCTAAGTACTTTGAGTATTGATGAATTACATGGAAGTTTACTAGTTCATGAACAAAGAATGCAAGGATACCAAGAGGAGGAACATGTGTTAAAAGTGGCTGATGATGATCGATCAAACAGAGGTAGAGGTCGAGGCATGTTCAGAGGAGGACATGGCAGAGGTAGAGGGAGACAACCCACAAGCAAAGCAGTCATTGAATGTTTCAAATGCCACAAATTGGGGCATTTCCAATATGAATGTCCTGACTGGGAAAAGAAAGCTAACTATGCTGAATTAGAAGAAGAGGAACTTTTGTTGATGTCATATGCAGATATTCATCAAGAAAGGAAAGAAGAGATATGGTTCCTGGATTCAGGTTGCTCCAACCACATGACAGGAAACAAAGAGTGGTTCTCTGAATTGGAAGAAAATTTCAATCGAATAGTGAAGCTTGGAAATGATACGAGAATGGCGGTAGTAGCAAAAGGGAGTATAAAGGTGCAAATAAATGGCGTACTCCAGGTAATATCTGATGTCTATTATATTCCCGAGCTCAAAAACAATCTATTAAGCATAGGGCAGCTTCAAGAAAAAGGATTAACCATTTTAATCCAGGATGGAACTTGTAAAGTGTATCACTCTAAGAGGGGACTGATTATGCAAACTAATATGAGTGGAAACAGAATGTTTTTTGTGAAAGCTCTTATGCCACAGAGAAATTCCATGTGTTTGAAAACTGAAGATGTATTAGAGAAAGAGGCGCGCATGTGGCACTGTCGATTTGGGTACCTGAATTACAAGGGATTGAGAACATTGGCCTTCAAAAAGATGGTGATTGGCTTACCTGTTCTAAAATCTCCCAACGAGTTATGTACAACCTGCCTAACTGGGAAACAACATAGAGATACAATGCCAAGGAGGAGTCTATGGAGGGCATCAAAACAACTCCAGCTAGTACATTCAGATATATGCGGCCCTATCAAGCCAGCATCCCACAGTGGCAAGAGGTACATTCTAAGTTTTATCGACGATTATTCTCGTAAAACTTGGATTTATTTCTTACATGAAAAATCAGAAGCCTTTATTACTTTCAAATTTTTTAAAGCTAGTGTTGAGAAGGAGATAGGTGCATACATAACTTGTCTGAGAACTGACAGGGGTGGTGAATTCACTTCAAATGAGTTCGAAGAATTCTGTAAATCACATGGCATTAGTAGACAATTGACAGCAGCTTATACACCACAACAGAACGGAGTTGCCGAGAGAAAGAATCAGACAATCATGAATGCTGTCCGATCCATGCTAAATGAAAGAAAAGTTCCCAAAACCTTCTGGTCCGAGGCTGCAAAATGGTGCGTTCATATTCAGAATCGATGCCCAACATCAGCTGTTGAAAATAAAACCCCAGAAGAGGCATGGAGCAATGAAAAACCAGTGGTAGGTTACTTTCGAATATTCGGATGTGTGGCACATGTTCATATACCATATCAAAATAGAAGCAAATTAGACGACAAAAGCAGAAGATGTGTTCTTCTAGGAGTCAGCGATGAAACAAAAGCATGGAGGCTTTATGATCCAATCTCAAAGAAAATTATTGTCAGCAAGGATGTTGTTTTTGAAGAAGAAAAAGGTTGGGATTGGGACAGATCTATTGAAGAAACAAAGCAAGATACACTAGAGGAGGGAGATGAAGGAGATATTGTGGCTGATCAAAATGAAGAACTTGATGAAACAAGCACAAATAATTTGAGCAACAGTCCTGGAAATTCCAATAATTCCAGTATCTCTAACAACAGCTCCAACAAATCAAGTAGTCTGACAGCTTCACACGAACTAGTTGAAGGGAGGGGCATGCGAGGAAGAAGAGAACCAATATGGATGGCAGATTATGAAACTGGGGATGGTCTCTCTGATGATGAAAATCTGAACGCAATGATGATGGTAACTGAGAATGACCCTACAACGTTTGAAGAAGCAGTAAAATGCAAAAACTGGAGGGAATCAATGTCATCGGAAATTGAATCCATTGAGAGGAACCAAACATGGGAACTTACTATGATTCCTAAAGAAATCAAACCTATTGGAGTCAAGTGGGTATTTAAAACAAAGCTAAATGAAGATGGTACCGTGGAGAAGTTCAAAGCGAGGCTGGTAGCAAAAGGGTATGCACAACGCCATGGTATTGACTATACTGAGGTATTTGCTCCAGTGGCAAGACTTGACACTATTCGTGTAATTCTTGCAATAGCTGCACAATTTAGTTGGGAGGTCTTTCAACTTGATGTAAAGAGTGCTTTTCTTCACGGAGAGCTGAAGGAAGAAGTCTTTGTTGAGCAACCCGAGGGGTTTGTAAAGAAAGGAGAAGAAGAGAAAGTCTACAGGCTAAAAAAGGCGTTATATGGGCTCAAGCAAGCACCGCGAGCTTGGTACAGCAGAATCGAAGCTTACTTCATACGAGAAGAATTTGATAGATTTTCCAGCGAGCATACTCTATTTACAAAGTCTAAAGGAGGTAAACTCTTAATTGTAAGCCTTTACGTTGATGATTTAATTTTTACCGGAATGATAGAAGCATGTGTGATGAGTTCAAAAATTCAATGATGTTGGAATTTGATATGTCCGATTTGGGGAAAATGAAGCATTTTCTTGGAGTAGAAGTGAAGCAATGTGTTGATGGAATATTCATTTGTCAAAGAAGATATGCAAAGGATGTGTTAGCTAGATTTGGCATGGAGGACAGTAATGCTGTGAAAAATCCCATAGTATCGGGCTCGAAATTACGCAAAGATGAGGGAGGCGTTACAGTTGATGAAACTTTGTTCAAGCAAGTAGTTGGAAGTCTCATGTACCTAACTGTAACTAGACCTGACATGATGTTTAGTGTTAGTTTAATAAGCAGGTTCATGGCTAGACCTACTATGGCACATTGGCTTGCAGCAAAAAGGATTTTAAGGTACCTAAAAGGTACGATTAATCTGGGTATCTTTTACCGGAAGCAAGAAAACAATCCAGAACTTGTGGCCTTCACCGATAGTGATTATGCCGGTGACTTAGATGATCGAAGAAGCACTTCCGGATTTGTGTTTAAATTAGGAGCAGGAGCAATTTCTTGGGCCTCAAAGAAACAACCAGTTGTTGCTCTCTCTCTACCACGGAGGCAGAATACATAGCAGCAGCGTTATGTGCGTGTCAATGTGTTTGGCTTAGACGAGTGTTGGAAAAGATTGAAGTTGAGGAAAAAACAGCAACCATGATCATGTGCGACAATAGTTCTACTATACAACTGTCCAAAAATCCTGTGTTTCACGGAAAAAGTAAACATATTGATGTGAAATTTCACTTTCTCAGGGACTTGGTGAACAATGGAATTATTAAGCTGAACTATTGTGCCTCTAAGAATCAAACTGCAGACATTATGACGAAGCCATTGAAGTTGGAACAATTTGAAAAGCTTCGTGGGATGCTTGGAGTTACGGATATTAGTAAAATAAGCTAAGTTCAGATGAATTAGCTTAAGGGAGGGATTGTTAGGTAGTTTATTATTCTTTAAAATATCACGTGTATCTTTGCTTGTTTGGCTGTTCCTAGGAAAGACCTATTCTTTAGGAAGAATGCTATTATTTAGGAAGAATAAAGTTTGTTTCTGTTTAGACTATTGACCACGTTTCAGTGGATTCTGTTTTACTTGTAAGGCTATTTATAAGCCCCATTTCCTTAATGAATAATTATCCCTTCCAACTATTTGTTATTCTAAAACTTACAAAAAATCATGGATCCGAAACTTCACAAATCCTGTTCGTTTTCTACCCAGAAATCATGGATCTGAAACTTTAATAAGAATGAGCACTTGAATTCGTTTTTTCTTATCTTTGCTGAGTTTTGCAATGATTTTACGGTTTCAATTGCGCCAAAATTATTTCAAAAAATACGGTTCTGAATCTTCAAGAATACGTATTTGCGTTGTAATCAGTGTTAGTGAGTGGAAACAAAAACATTGATAGCAAAATAAAAAGAATAAATGTAAGATAAAAAATTTCATTTTATGCATTTTGATAAATACATAGATTGAACCTGGATTTTGATAAATACATAGATTGAATCTGCATTTTGATAAAAAAAATCGTTTTATGTGTTGTAGTAAGTGTCCCTCAATTGCTGCTGCTGTTGTTAATATTTTGATGGGTTGAATCTGGATTCATAAAATGGAGAATAATTAATGGTGTTGTTCATAAAATGGTTTTAAATTTATGTTGGATCTGCAATTGTTCCAGTGATGTTTATGGATGTAAATTTGATATTTAAGTGAATGATTCAAACAATTCTAGCATTTTTTTTTCCTTCTGAAAATCTGAGTTTATATAAACATATGTTGAAGATGATGGATACAGAAAAGAAGAAGAATGAAGGAGATGAATAAAAGTGAAAAACTTAGGCGTTGATGGTTCACTGTTAAAAATAATAGACATGCAATTAAATGGTTAAAATCACATCATGAATATTAATCAGAAAGGACCACTGTTACTAACGGAGGTGTACATGAGGGATCAAAGGAAATTTTTTTAAAGTTAAGAAATCAAATCGAAAATAACAAATAAATTAAAGGACCATTTATATAATTAAGCCTAGTTTTAAAGATTCAACTTGTTGCAAGCATTACTGCTTATGAATTTTACAAATGAAATGATATAGGTTAGTTCAATTTTGTGGCAATGGCAACAAGTCAATTTTTGAAGGTTGTGTGGAAATGGTTGGGTTATCAATCCCTCCTGCACGCAGTATCTCCATGGCGTACAACAAGTGGTGCTTTGTCTTTTGGGCACCAAATTAGATGGAGGAGGTGTGAATGTAATCCTGGTTCCTCATAATTTCTTTTGTCTTATTTACTAGCTCCTCATAATTTCTAGTTTTCATTTTAGTTATAATCTTATTTCACTTGTAGCATCTTCAACGGGGTCTTATTTAACAAGGACCACTCCCCGTTAAAGACCTTTCATTGGAGGAAGAAAAAATGAGTCCCCGTTAAGAAAGATCAATTATATAAGGACCCTCTCTTTTCTAAGTAATTAACTGGTCTCACCTTTAAAAAAGTAATAAAATACGTACTACTTGGTCCCATTTGCATAAATGAGTAATAAAATGTGTACTACTTATAAAAAGGAGCAATATATAAATTATTTTTGTTTAATAATATAAAGATTGTGGGACATATTTAAGTAATTTTCATTGAAGTTTTTATTAATGTATTACCATTAGGGTCATTAAGTCCTTAATAGGTACTTTTATAAATAAATAATGTGTCACGTAAGGTTTATTTAAGGAGTCCTTGTTAGAGAACTACCATTGTGGATGTTCTTATAACTAACTATGTAAGGGAAAATGAGCATATTATATGACATTGTGTTTTGTCATCTTCGAAGCTAGTACACATTATTTTGGCCTTTTGCCTACAACGTTTGTGTTAGAGCTACTACCATATTATAATACATCTATACTATACTATGCAAAAGAAAATAATTTTTTTTTATTTTTTTGAGTGACTTTTTCTTTCTTTTCAAAATTTCTCTCAAGTTTTAATACAAATAACACGTATAATAAATAGATAAAAAAAATTAAATATTAAATAAAAGTGTAATAAACAGGATATGATTTTTTCATTTATCATTTAAAAAAGTAATAAATTAGATGAGTATATTTATACTTACTTATTCATTATCCTAATTATACTCTTAATGAATTATTTTTCTATAATAAAGAGTTTATTGTTAGTGTCATTAAAAAAATTTAAGAATTTAGATTTTTTTTTGTTATATTTTTGGTGTCATTGAAATAGATAACAATTATTAGTTTGGTTTGTTATAACTTTAATCAAAATATTTTTTTTTTATAAAAAAACACTGTTCATAATTTTAAAATGTTAGCGCAACGTGCTCGTCTTTTCGCTAGTTAGTATAAGGGTTAAATATGTTTTTGATCCCTATAAATATATCAACTTTTTGTTTTAGTCCCTCTAAAAAAATTCTTCGACTTTTAGTTCCCAAAAGATTTCCATATTAACTTTTGGTCCCTATTTTTAAGTCAACTCATATGTATAATTTATATTTTTGAACAAAACCTTACATAAGTTTATACTAATATTATAAGAATCTCTTCAAAAAAAAGAAGAATTTTTTAACAAAATATGTATTAAATATGAATTTTTAACCATCAAACACATACAAATTCATATTTAATTCATGTTTCGTTAAAAATTCTAATTTTTTTGGGAGAGTTTCTTATAATATTATAAACTATTATGCAAAATTTTCTTCAAAAATATAAATTCTACATGAGTCTACTTATAAGGAAGGACCAAAAGTAAAGATGAAAACTTTTTGGGGACTTAAAGTCGAAGAAATTTTTTAAAGAGGCTAAAACAAAAAGTTGATATATTTGTAAGGATAAAAAATATATTTAACCCTTTATAGTATAGGCTGTGACATGACTTCATATACGTTGGAGAATATATGTTCTTTATTTTATTTTATTTTAGAGAAATGTTGGTTATTGTTGAAGTTGGATTTATTGCATCTCATTTTGAGTAAGCTATGACTACATGATTGTTATGCTTGACAAACTAGAAAATAATTTGTGGGTACTAAAACCTTAACAATCAGCCTCATCGGTCTTTCTTCACCTTCGAACAAGAAACATGTCTTCTACTTCAACTACAACGTCATTATCAAAAGCTTAATATCATAACATATAGTGTCTTTGTCATTATCCTCTTTCAATGAGATGTATGGATCACAATATGCAATATATACCACCTTTCAAGTATCATCATGAGCTAAATAAAAAAAAAAGTAGTTGAGTTGTTCTTCAACTCTAATAACCTCTTCGTTGGAGTTATAATATTTCAAATGATTTCTTTATATTCTAAAATTTAAATTTGGTGCGTACTAGAGTAGACATATGTAAATGAGAGAAAATAAGATAAGAGAAATAGTAAGAAGAAGAGAGTAAGAATATATAAGAGAAATAGTAAGAAGAAGAGAGTAAGAATTGTGATTTCTATTTAGAATTTGTAAAATAATTTTAGTCAAAAATAAAATAAAAATGAAAATATAGTTGAATGCCACCATCTAGTTGGAAGCCAAGCCATTCTGAAAGAGAATAGCACAATCCCAAATGGTGTTAAGTGTTAACTAGGGGGTTGCAAAGCAAAGAACTTGTGATAAGAGCAAGACTAAAAACACTTTTATTTTAGCTATTTTTACGCTTACTTTTTTAATAGGTAAAGTGTCATTATTTTATGCAGGATCTATTTTCAATGTATGATATCTACATGAATTTCTATTGATAAGAGAGTAGAAGTTAAAAAAAGTGTTAATAACACACCTTCTTTGTGGTAATTGTTTTTAAAGGTTGGATTGTTTGTTCATACTAGATCTTTTTCATTATATTTGAAAATAAAATATAAAATATTGCATTTGATTATACATACAAGCATGCTCTCAAATTAGGTCAATTGAGATCTTCCGTAGTTTCTTCTTCTTCTTTGTTGTGTGCCGTGCCGTAAAAAGAAGAATGAAGTTCTCTCGGAAACCAATCGACCTTGCTTGCTACTTCATGCTCTTCGTGTGCAACATCATGGTTTGTTTAATCATGCTCGCTCCAAAAGTCATGATACCGAACACAACCGATATCCAAATCGATCCCACTCAACATCAGCAGCTTCTCGACTTCCTCCGGTCCGAATCCGCCAACAACCATAGCAGCGTTTACCTCACCATCGCCAAACATCTTTTCTCCAAAGAATCTCACCGGAACAAGAACATTGTGTTATCGCCACTTTCGCTCCAAGTTGTACTAAGCATCATCGCTGCTGGCTCTGACGGCTCCACACAACAACAGCTTCTTGACTTCCTCCAATCCAACTCCACAGATCAACTCAACTCCTTTGCCTCTAAGCTCGTCTCCTTCATTCTGAAAGACGGTGCTCCTGCCGGTGGACCTAGTATCTCTTTTGTCGATGGTGTGTGGGTGGAAAAAACCATTTCTCTTCAACCTTCCTTTAAACAAATTGTGACTAATGATTATAAAGCAAATTTGTCTTCGGTTGATTTCAAGAACAAGGTATGTTTCTATATCTGCTCTCTTTTCACTACAAAATTCATATGCATGCCCTGGTTTTGTTAAAATTTTGTATAGCAATACTTGTGAAAAGAACCCAACTTATTATCTATTTGAACAATTGATTTTGAATTTTGGTATGGTTTTAAAGGCAAGTGAAGTGGCCAAAGAAGTGAATTTTTGGGCCGCAAAAGAGACAAATGGTCTTATTAACAACTTCTTCCTCCCCGGTCGGTTGACAACTTAACCAGGCTAATCATTGCTAATGCACTATACTTCAAAGGAGTGTGGAATGATAAGTTTGATGCTTCGAAAACGAAAGACTATGATTTTCACCTTTTGAATGGAAACTCGGTTAATGTTCCCTTCATGACTAGTAAGGAAGAACAATATATTAGAGCTTTCGATGATTTTAAAGTTCTTGGCCTTCCTTATAAGCAAGGCGAAGATAAGCGTCAATTTACTATGTACTACTTTCTTCCAAATGCAAAAGATGGGCTGCCAACTTTGCTCGAGAAGTTGGCTTCCAAAACTAAGTCACTACAACACAAACTTCCATTTGTTAAACTGAAGGTAGGTGACTTTAGGATCCCAAGGTTCAATATTTCATTTGAACTTGAAACTTCTGATGATATGCTGAAGGAGCTAGGCATGGTTTTACCTTTCACCAATGGAGGTCTGACTAAAATGGTGAACTCTACTCAAAACCTTTGTATTTCCAAAGGATTTCACAAGTCTTTCATTGAAGAAGTAAATGAAGAAGGCACTGAAGCTGCTGTGGTCACTGCAGCTGTAGGAGTCGGCAGCTCCAGAACTGTTCCAACTCGAATAGACTTTGTAGCCGACCACCCTTTCTTATTTATGATTAGAGAGGATTTGACCGGAACTATCATCTTTGTTGGACAGGTGCTCAATCCTCTTGCTGGGTGATTTTAGCGTGCCACACATGTATTGGATCGCCAATAGATAAATAAGGAACTTATTTTTTAATACATCACGTGTTTATGATGAAGATAGTCTTATATCACGTGGTACTTTTAGCATATTTTTCCTGACTATGATGTTAGTAAAATGGGAATGTAGGTAGATGATTTACCTGCCTTTCCATATGTTTCCATATGTCATAGACGTTTTTTTCTTTTTCTTTTCCGAAGAGTTCATACTTGTGTATTTTAATAAATTTTGGTAGACTTCCTCTAATTTCTTTAACAACTCATGATATCTAATACCTGCCAAGGCAATTGGAATGATATAAAATCAGAAGGAATATAGTGGTAAACATTAAAACTGGTTGGGCACAAGAACATTTAATGCCTCTACTACTGCATAGCTCTCTTCAGTCTTCACTTTGTGTTCCTCCATTGACTCAAATATTCTTTTTTTTTGGGTAATTTTTTGTGAACTTAAATTAGGATCTGTATTTTTTTTATACTTACATGGTAACATTTTGCTGATAAATTATAGACGATGATTAAATTGTAGATGTTAGTTTTATCATGAAACTTTTGTTATTATGTTACTTCAAAGCCCTAGTACCTAACAAATGATTCTGACCAAATGATTGAAATTTGTTACTTCAAATGAATGGTCAATCTTTGGGGTACATTTTTAGACAGTTTTCTCAATCACAAATTCACAATTGCAAGAGTCAATTATATATTTTGATTTGAGTTAATCAAGTAAATAGTCCTTATAAATATTTAAAATTTTGTTTTTAGCCCTTAAAGAAAAACACTTTTTATTCCATGTAAGATTTTCCTTTAGCACTTTTAGGGACTATAAATGTTGATGAAATTTTTTAGAAAGACTAAAAATACAATTTTTGTTTTGAAGAGACTAAGGGTCCTTTTGATGTTCAGGATATGATATAAAGCTGGATAGAGATAGGATATGATAAGGACATGATAAACATACGGGAGCTTCTACGGTGCAGTCAGGAAACTGACTTTTTTGAAAAAGTTAATTTTGATCTTAATGTTTGATTCATTTTTAAATTGTTGATTACTGAATAATGATCAATAGTAATTCATCTAATAATGCTTGCAACATCTTGGACTTACGGGTACTATTTTATTGTTGGTTTCTTTAACATGCAAAAAGAGTTAATGATATTATGTGATAGTCTTAAGTGTTACACTTTGTGGGGTGTTACACCTAAAACAAGGTAGGATAAAATTAGATTAAGTGTAGTCTTGTTAATCTGATGAATTGATGATACTATGAGGATTGAACTTTTGATGCCACTGTACAGACAGAGTCATTCTCATGACTTCACCATAGAATTTTCCTAAACATTATCCTATCATGTGTTTGATGCGCACATGATAACAAACATGATATTATTATAATTATATGAAAAAATTGCTCTCATAATTAATTAAATACTATAAAAATGTCATGTTATTAATTACAATAGAAAATACATGCCATCATTATTTTAAAAATGACATAATATCAAGACAATAATTAAGAAATGATCTTCTAATCTCATCAGGATAATTTCTAAACCAGAAAATTACAAAGGAAAGTCAAGATAGGATAGAAAAATGATTTATTTTATCTTATATCTTTGGTGCATCAAACATGAGATTTAAGCAGAATATGATTAATGTATCATATCATGTCTCCTTATTCTGACCATCAAACGGACCCTAAGAGTTTTAATTGCGTGGAGAAATGAGAGAAATTTTTAGATTAGAATTAGGGTTAAGTATAGCTTGACCGGTTAAGATTTATAAATAAGAGATAAATATATTCCATAAAAAAAATAAAGAGTAAAACAGAAATCAAACATATATATTGCTTAATGTTATAAGTGGCTATCTTGAAAATGGCTAATGTGATAGTGGAAAACGAAAAAGGAATTTAATGGTTTGTTTAAAAGGGCATTTGATATTGGATATCAATTAATGGAAGCAAAATTAAATCAAGAAAATTGTCAGTGGCTTAGTGGTGAAAATGTTGAGAAGAAGCCATCAAGAGTTGGGTTCGAATCCCTTGCGTGGAGAAAGGAGGGGAACTTTTAGATTAGAATTAGGGTTTAATTAGGGTTAAGTTTAGCTTGACCGGTTAAGATTTATAAATAAGAGATTTTACACATATATTCAATAATATATTATCATGTCCATTAATGAATATATCAACTCATGTGTTTTCATATTCATTAAATGAAGTGGCAACGCATCATTAAACGCATGTATAAAATAATTGTACATTAGTAGAGTATACTAATTAAATTGTTTTTTTTAAATAACTAATTAAAGTCATTTTGAAAGGTTCATATTTGTCATCTAAAATTGCTATCAAGAATTAGTTTCTTTCATATATGTATAATACATACCCTAATTGCATTTATATTAATATACCTTCACTCAAAAAAGAATTAATAAACCTTAATGCTATTTTTTAGAATGAATATGCTCATCTTCAAGGCATATTCATTCTCATTCTTTCTTATATTGTGCACCATTTTAAGATGAGCAGCCTGGACAAAGTTATTATTTGTGGATTACAAAAGGGAATTTTTAATTGTGCCATAAAAGCTATTAACTTTTGTTATCTCCTAATTTATTAACTTTTTATAAGCAAATAAAACTTTGATTCACCTAAAAAATATTGATACATCTATGAATCAACACAATTTGATAAACTTATTTGATTTTTATATGCAATTGATATATCAACATAACTTAAAATAAAAGACTAAAGGCCCATATGATTGGACTTAAATGGTTAATGTGTCTTTTATGACGAATCGTTCATAAGAACTCAAATTCAATTCTTGTTACAAACAACTCTTAGCTAGACTTTATTTATCTCACGATCGAACTCTGAATTATTAAAACATCTTTCTCTAAGAACCGGAGGGTTAATAAATAAAAACTAAAGTCTCTTGTCACACAAAAAGTATTAAATTTCTTCTTGATTTTTTTTTAGATTAATTTCCTTATTCAGTTATGGTGTGGATTTGATAAATATTCAAAAACATTAAAATATTATGAAAAAATTAAATTATAATATTCAAAATTAAAATTAACACTTCTTTAATTTCATGTAAAAGGGACTTTTTTTTTAATTTTACACAATGACATATGTCTTCGTTATGGGTAGGCATTGCAAACAAATCCATACCCAGATTTTGCAAATTGGGACGGAGCGGGATTTTTAATTGTGTCGTAAAAGCTATTAGCTTTTGATGTCTCCTAATCCTTATTTACTAGTTTTATTAGGTCTGCAACAACTTAACTTAATAATTTCTCTCTAAAATACTGCATTAGATTAGTAGCATTTTAACCTAACAAATTCCATCATAAATGCAACGCATCAATTTCCATGCAAACTCGGCTACTCTAATTTCCATGCAAACTCGGCTATATATAGCAAACCCTAAACCATGTTTCTCTGGAAAAAAAATCTTAAACCGTGGTAAATTACACAAACAGTAGAAGAATTATATATTTTGATTTTTTGATTTTTTGCAAATTGAAGGACGTGACCTTACAACCGTAATTTATTTTACTGGTGGTCATTGTTTTTAACTAATAATAGCATCATCAATTTAATTGTATTAATAATTATGGAACAGCTACTCAAAAAGAATTAATTATGGAACAGAATGTGTACGCATGTGTTTTTTATTAGATAGACACCTAAAAAACATGTTTTTCGAAGCATATAACTTAAGTAGTGTTTTTGAATTATACAATTTGAATCCCACTGTATTTTGAAAATTATCCTTTGGCGCCACTCTTTCGATTTGCAACTTATGAACACCCTATTGCTCAAGTGCTTGCATAACATGTTGTCACCCTACAACTTTTTTGTCATACTTTTTTTAACATGTT
This sequence comes from Medicago arabica, assembly GCA_946800305.1. Taxonomy (NCBI): domain Eukaryota; kingdom Viridiplantae; phylum Streptophyta; class Magnoliopsida; order Fabales; family Fabaceae; genus Medicago; species Medicago arabica. The sequence goes on from OX326967.1 coordinate 55,696,458, forward strand.
GTTTTCCATTGATTTGTCAAACATGTTTGCAACTGATTTCGAAGACAAAATTAATCGTTTGGTCAACCTGGTCAACCAAAAGAAAAATCAGTTTGAAGTTTTGGTTGATAGGATTGCTCGTTCTTTTTTCTCACCAAAGGATGGAAGGCAATCAAGGATTTTTATGGGCTAGGATGAGGGTTAGGAAGTATTTCGCAATGTGTGATGAAACTATATGAAAATGTACTAAAATTTTCATATTTCTTTTACCGAATTATTGATAGGATTTCCGATTTTTCTTTTATAATATTTTAGATTTTATACATTTTATGAAGTGTTTTATTTTGTCTACTATGGATTATCACCTGTTCTTTTTTTCACCGCTACCAATTATATATTGCATTTTATTATTCGTATGTCAATCTTATAACAATAAACCCGTACGACGCACGGGTCAACAATCTAGTTTATTTACTTTTTATAACCAAATATAACTTCGATTCCCCTAAAAAAAAAATTGATACATTTATGATTTACTATGAATCAACACAATCATAATAATAAACTTATTTGATTTTTTTTGGGTACAACTTATTTGATTTATATACAATTGATATATCAAGATAACTTAAAATAAAAGACTATAGAATCAAGGCTCAAATAGTTAATGTGCCTTTTAGGATGAGTGGTTCATAAGAACTCAAATTCGATTCATGATAAAAACAACTCTTCGTCAGACTTTATTTATCTTCTGATCGGACTCTAAATTATTTAGGACATCTTTCTCTAAGAATCAAAGAGTTAAAAAAAAAACTAAGTCTCATGTCACACAAAAAGTACTAACATTTCTTCTTATTTTTTTTAGATTAATTTCCTTATCCAGTTGTGGTGTGGATTTGATGAATATTCAACAACATTAAAATATTATGGAAAAATTAAATTATAATATTCAAAATTAAAATTAAGACTTCTTTAATTTCATGTAAAAAGAACTTTTTTAATTTTCCACAATGACATGTGTAACAATCTCAAACCCCAAATATAATATTTAATAATAAATCAACGGATAATCACAATAGTTCAAAATTTTACTTCATCATTAATCCATAAACAGTCATGAATCATCATAAATATTTTTTTTTTAAGAAAAATCATCATAAACATAAAATGTCGCAGTGAAAATACATCATATAACATCATAAGTCATACTATCTCAATATGAGATACATCAAAATAGGTGAACTCAATAGTTCCTTAAGACATAACAATCTAAAAGGAAAAAAAGATAAAACTCCAAGACACCCTAATCGGAGCACAACCACCAAGACTCCAAGGTAAAGCAAAGAAATGAGGAGTAGGCCTCAAGTCGTCCTCATATACTCATGTTTCACGCGTCATGAATCTGCACATCTACACCACGAGGATGTAGGCAACCAAACAACCACTGGAGGGTAAGTAATACACTCAACCAAACAACCACTGGATGATAAGTAATACACTCAACATAGATATAACAAGCATAGATAATGCAAGCGCACACGCGCGCACACACACAGGGGTGGTTTCACCGTCTGAGGACCCCGGGCGGTCGCCCGGACTCGATTGATAATATTTGCACATTAGACCCAACCCAAAAGTCTATTAACACACTTACTAAAAGAGAATTTTGGGCAAAATCTGAAAATTCCCACACGCAAATAGGTCTCGGAAAAGACATTTACCTCCTAATTTTATTTAGCACACTATTGACGGTTTCATCTCTCTTATTTTAATGGGTTAATTGTTCAAATTCACCATGTAATATACATTATGTCTAAAAAAATGACCCTGTAAAATACAAAACATATATTCTAGCATTGTAACTCGAATTTCTTCTTATTTTTGACCACCCTATAATATACACGTAGTCTAAAAATGTGACCTACATGTTGAATTTTTTTCATACATGTTTAACACGTTAAAATATAGCTTTACACAAAAAATTAAATTGCTTCGACCAGGGATAAATTAATTATGAACTTTTATTCCCTCATAATTATGAATTTCTTAAACAATTTATAATTAATTTGTATCTCGTTTAAAAACTACAAAATTTTATTGTGAATTCTTATCATGTTTTAGGCATGCCTACAAAATTAAGGAACTAAATTTGACTTGTCAGTATACGCTTATGCGGAACAAAATTTCAATTTTGCATGTTTTGGTTGAAAAATCAAAATAAATTTAAACAACTTCAAAATAAATTTTGCATGTATTTTTATAGATGTCTCTGCAAATAATGAGCTCAAAATTCGATTTATAGGTCGAGATTTTCATTGTTTTGTTTTTTGAGTTTTTGACACTTTAAAAATTCATAATTAATTTGTCGTTTGTCTAAAATTTATATTTTTTTTTGTGTAAAGTCATATTTTAACGTTCTTAACTCGCCTCTAAGAAATCATGAAAAATTCAATCTCTTGATTGCTTTTTTGGACTTTTGCGTATATTACATGATTATAAATAATAAAAATCTCAAATTACATGGTCAGAATACATGTTATTTAATTACAGGGTCAATTTTCAGACTTCACGTATATTACATGGTCAATTTTAATTAATAACCTTATTTTAAATTGTACTTTTGTTGACAAATTGAGGAACCTCTTTTATTTCGATTTATGACTGTTTATATATTATGTTACAAGTGAATTTGCGATAAATTTTTTACCCGGACTCCAAAAAATTCCTGGTTCTGCCACTGGATATATATTTATATATATAAACACACGTATATATTCTCTTTCAATCGATAGCATCAATTCACAAATCCTCATCATAAGATATAGCAAGTATTCACATTGTCATTTAATCTCCAAGTCGATTACACATTATTCACATTTCATCACCATTATTACAAACATCGTCGAAAGCACACATATACATGCACACATCTTCACATATATTCACATAATCAAATATATGACTCTCACATAGACTCATATGCATGCAGTGTTCTAGACACAACTCTACATGCATGTGGTACCGTTTTGAATATCGGAGGTCTATTACCAATTGATCCCTCATCATCGTGATTATTTTGGATAATTTGGAGTTATGTTCCCAGATTAACCCCTTATCATTGTGATTCTCATCCTCGTGATTACAAGAATATGAATGCACGAACTTCAAGTATAGACTCGACAATGCACAACACCATAACACATCATTATCTCATTCACACCCTTATATAATATATCACCACCCTAACCCATCATTGCATTGTTAAATCAATACATCCACACATCAAAAATTCATCAACATCAAAGCAATTATATATCATGATATTCACATTATTATCTCACATCATGTTATTACAAGTACATCAATAAACAACATCTCTTCAGTTAGTCAATCTAGCATATTAGACGATTTGACACTTATACCTAGTTAATCAATGATTCACTCACATATTCATAATAATTTATCCATTAATCATTAACTTATCCAATCCTATAATTAATTGCAAGCTAACATGCCATAATTCATTATTCCACAAAATCCATCTTTTTTACACCTTTCACATATTTCATTCCACATTCATCATAATTTAGTTTAATTACTTTTACACATCTTAATTAACTTATATTAATCAAGTTTATGGGGGCTTATGACCCAAATACATAATTTGGATACACTTAAAAACAAGAAAAATAGAGTTAGGACACTAAAAGCAAAACACACGGTCCGTGTCAGGAGGCGCATAGTCGTGTGTTTTCCTCCAAAACTCCATGAAGAAACGCACAGTTTGTGCTCAAGGGGAGCATGGTCTTGCGTTTTCCTAGGCAGGGCCTGTGCAATTTTTGCTGTGTTTTACCGCGAAAAAATCATTTTCCAACTCCGTTTTCGATCCCAAACGCACTAATCTCGACTCAAACCATCCAATTAATATTGTCTACTCAAATACACATCAAACTTGACTTAATCAACTCAATTCTACTTCTTTTCAGTATCAATTAACTTAATTATCGTCTAAAACAACTTATCACTCAAAAACCCATTTTCATACAACAACTTACACCCAAACATGATAGCCATCAATTAACAACATAATTCTACTACATACACATACTCAATGCTACAACAAAGACTTATAACATAAATTGAGCAACATTCATCAACAACTTCATGATTTTCATGCAATTAAGCTAAAAACTCATAAATACCAACTTATCATAATTAAACACGGTTTTTCATGCAACAACAACAAGATTCCTTAACTTTTAACATAGTCAAAATAACCACAATTAATGGATCACGAAATTCAACTTAATTCAACATCAATTTCATGAAAATACAATAACAAACGTGACCCAAAACCACACAATTGCAAGTTCTAAATGTGAACATAACCTTTTCCCCTTACCTTATAATCCAAAAGTTAAGCCTCTTAAGCTCTAATCTACCCTTTCTACGTGAGTCCTTTAAGCTTGCTCCTCTTTTTCCCTTCTAGATTTTCTTTTCCTTCTTAGTTCTTCTCACTTGCTCTCAACTCTCTCTTGCCTCTATTTTGTAAACTTACCAATTGATTTTTTAACCCTAATTTGTAACTAACACTAGTCTTATATACTCACTCCAATTGAGATTAGTTCACTTACTCCTATTGAGCTTAGTCATTACTCTTACTAATAAAAATAAGAAAATTGCTTTTCTCCTATCACATTGTCAGTGTGGTAAACCATTTGATTTCCTTCGATTGTTTTTAAAAGTTGTTTGATTTAAAAAAAAATTAAAAATAAAAATAAATCAGGGTGATAGTGGGAACCCGAAGTTTTGGTTATCTAAGTTTTATTTTCATGGAAATGATTTTTAAAACTTAAAACAAACATTGAAATATTGAATTCTAAATATCGCATTTTCATGAATAACATTATAATCCTTGAAACAAATACACCATAAAATTTCATTTAATAATTACTAAGCTCCATAATTTAATTTTATTTTGATAGATCTAAGCTCCATAAATTAAATTAGGAAAAACAAGATTCCAGCTGGTGCAGCTTAGAAATACAGACAGCTGTTCTCTTCACTTTTGGTAGTGCAGAATGAATTAAGTTGGCATATAATCAGAGTAAATGCACTGCTTAATGTGCAAAACTTATTTCGGTATAAAATTTGATTTTTATTTCCTATTTGATTTTTATTTCCTTTTATGATTTTTATATGCTGATCACCTCATCACCATACTAAATATCTTTTTTACACGCTCTCAATTTTTTATCAACAATTGTGCTCTCAAATTTTGATTTTGATTTCCCTTTTCTTCTATTGTAACATAACATATGCTTGATTGGTTTTCACTTGACGGTATCTGCTCGTACACAACTAAAGGAATCAATGGCATTCGCTAAAAAAGAGGTTAGCAATCATATACCTCGTGATATTTCTTTTGTTATTCTATCCAAATTGCCTGTGAAATCTCTCAAGCGATTTACATGTGTGTGTAAATTTTGGGCTAATTTATTTGAAAAACCTCAATTCATGAGCATGTACCTGTCTAAATATGATGATCATCATAATTCAAGCCTCCTCCTTAAGCAGACTCCTGCTTTCTTTGACTATGATGATCATGATAATTTATTTTTGCTTCTTGGTGAGACGTTTGAGAATAGTGTCAAGTTAGATTGGCCACCTTCAATAGATGTGGATTGCCAAGATATTTTAATTGTTGGTTCTATTGTTAATGGCATACTTTGTCTCTGTCAAGGCCGTGGAAGAGGTGACACCACTTGGATTCCACAAAAAGTTGTATTGTGGAACCCATCTACAGAGGAATTCAAAGTCATTCCTAGTGGTTCTTTTGAACATGCAATTCTGAAATTCTTTCCTCCTGGCACTGTTTTTGAAGATCTTCCTGTTATGCCTATATTTGTTAACATTCATGGTTTTGGTTATGACCCAGTGTCCGATGACTACAAGCTGATCCGATGTTTTTGTTTTTTTGACAATCCCGAGAAACGTGATCCAAATGATGAGATCTTATGGCAGATATATGACCTAAAAACTAACTGTTGGAGGGATCTTCAAGTTGAAATGCCAAATCATTTGTGGAACCACCGGTGGAAAGACACTGGTAATGCAGTGTACTTGTATGGGATGTGCCACTGGTGGGGCTATGAAGATTATTTTGGGGATCAGGTGCTGGTATCATTTAACTTGAGTAATGAGGTCTTCATTACAACACCCTTCAACCATAATCATGGTAGATTTGCTAAACACATGGTGGTGTTGAAAGAGTTCATTGCTATGATCGAGTATGGAGATTCTTCTTGTTTTTTCATATCAATTTTGGGTGAATTTGGTGTGGCGGAATCATGGACGAGACTTTTTAAAATTGGACCCCTACCCGGTGTGGTGGAACCTATTGGAATTGGAAAGAATGGAAATATATTCTACGTTGATTATGATGGAGATGTTGCAAGGTTTGATTTAAATGATGAAGTGATTGAAGATATTGGGGTTAGAGGAAGGCTTAATTGTTCTCAAATGATTATTTATAATGAAAGTCTTCTTCCAATTGGAGGAATGCGTGGTTGATTGTTTTCCTTAGCATATAGCTTTGCATAAGAGGTTGAAGAGTATGGTTATTAGGAATGGATGAGTGTGTTATGTTTTAGATTTTATTTATATATATATATATATATATATATATATATATATATATATATTAAATGGATTGTAAACTATCCATGTCATACTTTGAAAGAATAATGATGTATGGTGCGAATTGTATCAGACAAACAAATAAACGAAGTGTAGATGTTTTTCATTATCACCCATGATGTCAACATCTCTCCATGAATTCCATCAAAAATGGAAATTTAAGTTTGAACATCCAATATATGCTATGTACGTGTTGTTTTGATTTTCGTCGCACTATACGTCGCACCAAATAGCACTACTATTTGTTAAATGACCGTCTTTTATTAAATAAATAAATAGCTCATGTGTCAGATACTTTAGATACTTTTAAGAGTGAAAAATCACTGCTTTTAATTATATTTCGTTTTTGAAAATTAAACATATTTCATGTTTTTGCTCCATTACATTTTTAGCACAACTCTTCTGTTTATGTTCAAAATGAATTAGTTATTATTGTCTCAATCAAACATATAGATTACAACATTCTCAAACTATTTGTTTAAAGTCACCCCCTCCCAAAACTCTCAAATCTTTTCATTTAATCCTTCTTTTTATCCAAAGTCCTCTCCTTCCTTCCTCTTCAAACTCGCAAACAAAACCTAAAAGAAGGAACATGGTTGTCAAAATTGAGGTCTCACTAAAGATTGATAACTATCTCTAGCGGTTTTTCTTGTTCTTCTTTCTTTCTGGACAATTCTTCTGACAATCATGCCTTCACTTGTAATTTTGTCAATATTAAACAAAATAAAATCAATTCACCTAGAATAGATCATAATCTTTGGCATGCTAGGATAAGGAATACCTAGATTGTTTGCTCTTCTTTATCCAAGTGTAATATCCATTACAATATCAATAAAATGTCTTCTGTTAGTAAATAATATTGCACTACTTATGGGGCTCTGCACCTCTACCTTCAACAAATAATAGCAATATAACATTCATTTGAATTTTTATTGATGTTTTTTCCAAATATACTTGGATATATCTATATTGCAAAATAAATCAACAGTTGTATCTTGTTTTGTTAGCTTTAAACTAAGATTGAAAAACAACTTGACCTTAAGATCAAGTCCTTACAAACTGATGGAGGCAAAGAATATGTTGCTTTCACAAAATTTCTCAATGAGCATGTCATAGGATAAGTTGTCTACACACTCATGAGAAAAATGGTGTTGATGAAAGAAAGCATAGACATATCACTGAAGCCGGCCTCACACTTTTAGCAAGGTACCTACTCCTATTTTAAACAATTCATCTCCTTTGCAAATTTTATTAAATCAATTGTCTGACTATAATGCTTTCGAAGTCTTTGGTTGTGGTTGTTATCCTTATCTCATACCATATACTAAACATAAATTTTAATTTTAATCTTAACGATGTGTTTGATTAGGCTCTATTCCTAATCTTAAAGGATATATTTGCTTGTCTCTATTTGGAAAATTTTACATTTCTAAGCATTTTAAGTTTGATGAGAATCATTTTAAGAGTGGTGTTTTCAAGCCAATGTCTTATCTTGCAGCTTCTTCAACGATTCCATCCACTCCGCCATAGTCTATCAAAATTGCACTAAACTCTCCTAACTAGAAACAAGTTATGGAAGAAGAATATCAAGCTCTCATCTACAACAAAACTTGGCAAATTGTTCCTCCACCAATCAACAGTAACATCATCGCGTACGAATGGGTTTTCAGAACCAAATATAATCCACATGGATCTATCTATAAATACAAGGCAAGACTTGTTGCAAAAGTATTGCATCAACAAGGAGGCATAGATTTCTCTGAAATATTCAGTCATCTGGTCAAACCTACTACAATTTGTGTGGTTCTCACCATAGACATATCACAAAACTTGCCTATCAAGAAAATTGACATCAACAGTGCCCTTTTAAATGCTGGCTTATCTGAATCCATCTACATTTGTCAACCTCCAGGCTTTATCAAAGGTCCGATTGGTTCTCTAGTTTGTAAACTCAGTAAATCTCTCTACGGTCTTAAATATGCTTCTGGATATTGGTTCCCAAAACTCCATTCATATCTCACTCAACCAGGTTTCAATCCACTAAGAATGACATTTCACTCTTTACCAAAATCACTCATACTGTTCACCCTTCTTATGCCTATCCATGTTGATGATGTGAACATCACATGACATTCTCTCCAAGACATAAATAATTTCATTTCCTCCCTCAACGACCACTTTCCTTTGAAAGACCGAGGAAATTTACACTATTTTCTTTCTATCCAAGTTAACAGAAATTCCTCAACTAGCATATGTCTTACTCAAACTAAGTATATTCATGGCGTACTCCTCAAATCCAATTATATGCTCACTGCAAACTCTATACCTACACCAATGGTTTCCTCTTCAAAACTCTCAACATATGAAACTCCTGACTTTGATGATTGATCACTATATATTTCCATTGTAGGTAGCCTTCAATACATAACTATTACCATACCTTACTTAGCCTTTGTTGTCAACAAGGTTTGTCAATATATGAATTGTACAAAAGAACCACACATGAAGGCAGTAAATTGAATCATCATATACCTTTAAGGAGCTGCACATTATGGCCTCACTTTCACATCATCTAAGTCTCTTAATCTCTCAACACTTTGTGATGCTAGTGATTAAGGATCAGATCCTGATGAAAGACGATCCACCATATGTTACTGTGTTCACTTAGGAAAAAAAATCTTGTCCTTCAATTCTTTTAGAATGAATTGAAGGAAAGTTGATCAAATACAGCTCAAGAAGTTGGATTGTGAACTCCTCCAAAGGCATGTTTCAAAATAAGTTCTATAATGTTTCCTTCTTTGCTTAAAATTTTCAAGCCATTCCTATCCAATTTTAACCCATACAGGTTTTCAAGTTATCTATCTCCCAACCTCAACAACATTTACGCCACTTGATACACTATCATAAATGATCTCTGCAAGCAATCTTTCTGATAATGAAAACAATGCAATCAATTCAAAAATAAAAAGTCATTCTAGTACAGGATACTGCAGCTAAAGTGAATGGCTTCTAGTGGCAAACTTGTTTTAGACATCAAAGGCTCCAAATTGAAAGCAAAATGAATACAATAGCAACATTGGTACTCCAATTACCTTTATATTCTAGAAAGGCTCTGTGGAAGGGAATTTACTTATTCTCTGTAATCATTTTATTTGTTGTTTTACAAAGTAAAGAAGCATGTCATATTTTATACTATCTAATTCTTCTATACTGCTATTCTTTCTATAATTCTTGTCCATCAACAAAAGTGGATATAAAGTAAAGAGCAAAGCAACAATTCAACTGTTGTTTGATGAAAATTTTATCAATCCACCACCAAGATATAAGAAACCATTAGCTAAGCTCAACTAAAACAGCATGTTTAAACAACATAAAATTAGAATATGATTGAAGAAAACTAATTAACATTATTTTTACAAATGGGAAGACGGTAAGAAACAATTGTTTTGTTATTTTACACTAGCAAATTGTTATGGGAAAGGTAATTTCAAAGAATATTGGCATACAAACATCGCTATGCAAAGTTACATGCAAACTAATGCCATTCATTTATTTTTTCAGGCCAATCTCTTTCAATTCCCATTTTATTAACATGTATTATTAGGAAATACAAGCTGAAATATCATTTGATTCAAAAAAGAAAAAGCTGAAAAAGTTATAGCCTATTCTTATATCCTTACCATCATTAATAAAATTACAGAAAATGGGAAGTACTGATAGTATTTTATAAAATAAATCCAAAGAGACAGTTATAGACTCTTCACCTACCTAATACATGCCACTTACACATGGATTATATCCATAATGACTATGTTTTTCATCATAAATGCATTTCTATTAGAAAGCAGGTTCCCTATTTGTCTATTGGCAATCCAATCTAGTGTGATTACCCAGCAAGAGGATTGAGCACCTGTCCAACAAAGAGAATTGTTCCGGTCCAATCTTCTTTAATTAGAAATAAGAATGGGTGGTCAGCTACAAAGTCTAGTCGAGGACGAGGAGGAGAATAACCAAAGGATTTGCAAAAGGCATAGGTTACCGCAGCAGCTTCAGTACCTTCTTCATTCACTTTGATGAAAGACTTGTGAAATATTTTGGAAACATAAAGCTTTTGATCCTCAACAGAGTCAACCATTTTTGTCAGACCTCCAGGAGAGAAAGGTAAAACCACTCCTAACTCCTTCAGCATATCAGAAGTTTCAAACCCAAATGAAACATTGAACCTTGGAATTCTGAAGTCGCCTACCTCAACTTGAGAAATAGAATGAAGCTTGCTGTGTAGTAACTCAGATTCAGAAGCCATCTTCTCAACCAAAGCTGATAGTCCATCTTTCGCATCTGGAAGAATAAAGTACATAGAGAATCGACGGTCATCTTGGCCTAGTTTATAAGGAAGTTGAAGTACTTTAAAACCTTCGAAAGCATGAATATATTGATCCTTCATGCTGGTCATGAAAGGAGCCTTGATTGAGCTACCATTGAGACGGTGAAAATCATAGTCTTTCGTTTTGGAAGCATCAAACTTCTTGAACCATATTCCTTTAAAGTATAGTGCATTCGCAAAGATGAGCCTCGTTAAGCTGTTGACCGCCCCTGGTGAAATAACTTCTTTAATAAGACCATTTGTCTCTTTTTCAGCCCATAAATTAACTTCATTGGTCACTTCAACAGCCTATAAAATCATATCAAAATTATAAAATAAAAAAAATGCAAATAGATAAGTTGAGTTCTTTTTCACAAGTGTGGCAGTGGAAGAATTTAACTTTTTGTTAGTCTAATCATCACTCATTACGTTGCCTAATTAGTTGAATGCTAGAAGATAATAATGACAGAAACGTTGTTTTGCATTCCTTTTTGTAACTCAAGACCAAGAGGTATAGGCTGATGCATTTGAACATTCATGGAATTGCTTTAATCAATTTAAAGTGTGTGTGTTAAAAGAGTGAATTATTAGCCTTATACATTTCTTTAGCTAATGACGTGAAGTTGTACGATTATCAGAAATCAATGAAGGACATAAAGGTTATCTATACTTTTTTTTGTCAACCCTCCAATATACTAGAGGAAGGGGCGTAGTAATCCGGACTTGAAGGTAAGTAAAGGTTATCTATACTTAACATTATCCCTAAATTAGGTTATGAAGTTAAATCCATTATATGGCATGGATTGTGGTGAAAAAATTAGAAACATAACTTGTTCTGGAAATCAACTGAAGCCAAGTTGGCTAGGTTGAAGAGGAAGTGATTGTTCAATCCAAACACTATCGGCAAAAGAGAGGCTAGGCCCGCCGGTGAGTACAACGGAAAGGATATGAGATGCGAATGAGTTGAGTTGAGTTGATCGAGGGATTTGAAGCAGAGGAAGTCGAGAAGCTGTTGATGCTGAGAATAACTTGAATCGAGAGTGGTGAAAACACAATGTTGTTGAGTGAAACTTTGGTTTGGGTGATCATTGATTCACGACGGAACTCCATTCTCCTTCAAAGTTAGGAACGGCACAAACAAGAAAGAAGAAGGAATCACCGAAGACCTAAGTAGCTATTTAGCAAATCAAAGTCTCACTCTCTAGGGCTTCTTGTTGGTTATTATATATATACTCTTCAAATCAAAGTTCAAATACTGATTTTTGATCTCATAAAAATCTTTCATATACTTGGGGTAGAAAAGCTTTTGTTTATCCTTCTTAAATTCAAGAGCTAAAGAAAACATTGCCATGCCTAATCTTAGTACATATACATGAACTTTTCAAAAATCCCACGCCACCGTTTGCTTTGTACGAAACCCAAATGCGTGAACCAAAAATCGAAGACATTCATAATTCATAGTAAAAATTATATTCAGTGTTTATAATTTATTAATTTAATATATTTTTTATGCATTATTATTAGAAAAATACAAAGAGTATCTCCTCAGAAAAAATTATAAAGAGTAAAAGATTTAGACGTAAAAAAAAATAAGTATGGCAATAAAATATAAAGAGTTTAGTGAACTTAAGCATAGAAAAAGTATTAAAAATGTGATTATTTGAACTAGTGTTTTAAATGATTTAGACGTAACGAAAATGTAGCCATGAAATGATATGTGAAAAACAATTAAGCCTAACACCCTTCATAAAAACAATTTAAGCCTAACAATAAGAATTTAGAAACATGCCCTTTGTATGAAAAAATTATAACGTAATTCATGAAGAAAAAAAAAATTATTTAAACGGAAGGCAATGGTCATTTTTATTTATGAAAAAATAAATAAATTATATTGCACAGAACACTTAGGGGTGAGAATAGGTTAGACCGGGTTAGGCTTTGCAAGGCCTGAATCTGGTCTGTCAATTTTTTTGAAGGCCCAAGTCTGGTCTGCGTCCTGTCATAAACTTACTTTTTAGGTTCAAGTTTGGCCTTCTGAAATCCTGATACGGCATACTAGCCAGTTCAAAAGCCTATTTCATATGAACTTCTTTAAATAAACAATGTGATCTAAGTTTAAATAGACCAGCGAACTAATATATCAACTAGATTAAATTCTCTTTTGATAATCAAAATAAGTTTTTACGGAATTCGACTATGTATTGTATCATATTGCAATTTTAGTTTATAATAATACATTTATATATGCAAAAAATTAATGTGTACTAATAAGCTTAAATTACTGAAAAAGTTAACAAATTTTTATTTTAATTCAAAGTACAAAATATAATATAATAAAAAACAATTTTATTTACTTAAATAGGTTGGTCTAATAGGCTCAAGAGGCTTTTTTAATGGCATGTGGCCTGGCCTTATAAGCTAAATAAGCTTTTAACAAAGTCTAGGCCTTCTCTGTTTAAGAAAAAAGTCTAATCTGTCGTAGGCTAGACCGTAGGCTCCTGTAAATCAGCCTAACCTATTCTCATCCTTAGTTGCATTGAAAATACAGAAGGCAATAGATACAACAATGTAATTATACCAACAGGTTATTGTGTTGATCAAGCACATAGTTGTGGCCTTTTCTTTTTGCATATACCAGCATCACTTTTGAAGAGGATTTGGTGCTGCGCTTTGTAGGGTGGCTAACTGTTAGTTTTGGTTTTGTTGCTTTGTAGCCTTTTGTGTTTGCTTTGGTGGCCCGTTTACAAACGGTTCTGTGTTTGTAATTCGTTATGACGTTTTCATCCGTGTTTTGTGTGTCTTAGACAAAACTTTGTCGAGAATAAAATTTGTCGATTCAAAAAGAATTTATATCTATTATCTATACTATATATAAAGAAAACTACCCCTTTCAACATACTTTTGGGTTGGAATTTTCTTTTCAAAAATACCCTTAATTTTCAATACAAATAGCACAAGTAACAAATAGATAAGAATAAATTTAAATATTAAAACAAATGTAACAAACACGATATGAATATATGTATATCTGTTTTTTTCCCTTCCCTTTGTCATTTAAAAAATATAACAAACTAAATGAGTATATTTACACTTACTTTTTTATTATCCCAATTATACCCTTAAACAAATTTTTCTATAATAAATATTGTTGTTCGTGTCATTAAAAAAAGCAACCATCATTCATATTTTTACTTTTAATCAAAACCAAAGTTTCATAAAAAAAAATACCGTTCATAATTTACAAACGTTAACGCGGTGCCCGTCTTTTCGCTAGTTAAAATAAAGGAAGACAGTGGATATTTGGAAGTTATACTCTATACTCCAACATTTATACCTTCACCCAACAAAACATTAAAATTTCCAATTTTACCCCTTCTTACTTCACCCCACAACATATTTCCCACTTAACTTTTGTTTTTGGGAAACTCAAGATAAGTTGTCCGGTAGATGTAAATGAAACGATATCCAGAATTATCTCCTCTAACATCGCACTATACCTTTGGAGGATTGAGATTAATCATCGTTGAGAGATCAATAGACCATAACTCGTAACACCATCCAAAACAAAAAATTGGAGCATCAACAAAATTCAAATTGCCGCCGCTGACGAATGACTGCTGCAAATTGAGTCACGTCCATGGATTGGAAACAACCATTGCTACATTCACAGAATCACATATCCTGTAATTGGGATTTATCCAGCCTTGTGTTTTGGGTTTTCTTTGTGCTATAATGCTAACAGAATAGGCAAACTTTGAGTTTGATATTGGTCATCTTGTTTATCGAATCATGTAATTTAATCCAAAACAATTTATTGAATTTATTGGGATTAACATTATAGATACGTGTCATCTTGTTTCAATTTCGTTAGTTTCAGTGTTAGCATCTATGGAATCAAAAACCAATTAAACCTAGTTACCATTTGCAATAAATAAATTACATTTTTTCTCTTTTTATTGATTTTTATTTTGCAGAACTGTGATCATGTTTTGTTCCAAGCACTATTATATTGCAACTTGTGAGTGGCCTCGCCGTCACACTCAATTTCTCCACCAGAAATCCTGTTAAAGTGTTGCGGTTTAGAATTTGGATTTTTGGAGGAATATGTTGAATTTTAGTTCCGGAAATCTTTCTTCAATTGTTCTGCTGTACAATTTTTACGGTTTCTGAAAATATTTTGTGGAGGTGAAGTCTAATGAAAAAGGTTAGAATTGGAATTTTTGGTGGTTTGCAGCAGTGAAAGTAAAAATGTAGGCGTATAGGATATAATTTCCTGGATATTTATAACGTAATTATATCTATTAGTTAAATTATACCGTAATACTTGACAAAAAAAATTATATTGTAATAATTTATAAAGGGTATAAATGGAGTTTAAATAAAATAATAAGGAAAAAAATGAAAGAAATATTGACAAGCTATAAGTTATAAGTTTAAACGCTACTTGAAATAGTATCTAGAAAATAAGTTATAAGCTCGTTATAAAAAACGGTTACCAAACGGGGCTTTTTGTCGAGCTTATATATAAGTTATAAGCGACCTTCTTGATTTTGCCAAAAAGAGCTTATATATTAAGAGAATATATGGTCTTGCGACCGACTTTTTCACTTCCAGAAAATAAGAATTTTTTTTTACAAGAAAAAAAAAAGAATTCTATTATATTTGTTTCATTGTTGATGTTTTCAAAAAGATATAATTTGTTCTTTAAAATATTTATATATATAATTTGTTACAATTTGAAAGTACAAATGGTTATACATGTATTTTTAATTAAAATCAAGATAATTATAAAAATCAAACTTTCAAAATAACTATTGTTTGATACGTATTAACCAATACAAAGAGCCGACAAACAGGCACATACGACGATGATGATGATGATAATAATAATAATAATGATGATTAAAATCCTATCAAAACATAAATTAGTCTCAAAGAGAAAAACAACCACTAAGCCACTCTTAATCTATTCGATCCACACTTGGATCATATAAAAGAACAATAAACTATGTTGATAAAAAAAATGCATTCCTATTAAAAAAAAATGATTTTCCATCATTATATATGTGTAATCCAATTGATTCCCGTATGAGAAATTAAGATAGCCCAGCAAGAGGATTGATCACTTGTCCAACAAAGAGGATTGTTTTGGTGGAAACTTCTCGAATTAGAAACAAGAAAGGGTGGTCAGCTACAAAATCTAGCTGAGTTCGACGAAAATGCATACCCTCGTCAACTACAGTCACCCTAGTAGCACTAACAGCAGTAGCTTCACTTCCTTCCTCATTTATTTCAACGAAAGACTTGTGAAATATCTTGGAAACATAAAGATCTTCACCTTCAAGAGAGTCCACCATATTTGTCAAACCTCTAGAAGAGAAAGGTAAAACCACTCCTAACTCCTTCAACATGTCAGAAGTTTCAAACTCAAATGAAACGTTGAACCTTGGAATTCTAAAGTCACCCACTCCCTTTTCATAGTTGAGATCGCCGTCTATGTCATGTAGTAATTCAGATTCAGAAGTCACCTTCTCAACCAAAGCTGACAGTCCATCTTTTGCATCTGGAAGACGTAGTACTTTGAAACCATCAAAAGCATTTATAAACTGCTTCTTCTTGCTAGTCATGAAGGGAACCTTGACAGAGTTGCCATTGAGAAGGTGAAAATCATAGTCTTTTGTTTTTGAAGCTTTAAACTTTTGATTCCATTCTCCTTTAAAGTACAATGCATTTGTAAATATGAGTTTGGTTAAGTTGTCGACTAACCCTGGAGGAAGAATATTTTTAATAAGGCCTTTTGTCTCCTTTTCAGCCCATAAATTGACTTCATCGGTCACTTCAATAGCCTATAAAACAATAATATCAAATAGATAAGTTGAGTTCTTTTCACAAGTATTGCAATAGAAGATTTTATTTTTGGTAATCTAATTTTCACTCATGCTAGAAAACATGTCCTCCAAATTTGGTCATGAAATAAAATAAAGAATACTAATTGTTTGTGAAGGTAAACCATTAATTAATGGAATATAAAAGCAAATAAACAAGGCATGGAAAAAAGGAAGAAATACAAAGATACCTTGTTCTGGAAATCAACAGAACACAAAGTGGCCTTATAATAAGTTGACAAATAAGGGATTGTTCAACCCACGCACCATTGGCGACAGAGAGGCGAGGACCACCAGCAGGAGCGGCGTCTTTGAGATGATCGGTGGATTCAGAGCCGAGGAAGTCAATAAGCTGTTTGTTGTGTGGAGCTCTCAGAGCCAGCAGCGATGAGGCTGAGCAAAACTTGGATAGACAGTGGCGAAAACACGATGTTGTTGTCTGATTAATTGTTTTGAGAAAAGATGTTTGGCAATGTTGAGGGATACTTTGTTTTGATTCTCAGCTATGGAAAGGTTGATTTGCGATGGAACTCCACTCTTTTTCTTTTTCTTTTCGACGTTAACTTCATTCTTCTTCAAGATTCTGACCACTTTTTTCTTAAACCTAATGACCTTGAATATTGAATTTATAATCAAATGCAATACTTTATATTTTACTTCTCAATATACAAAAAAGATCTCGCTAGTTTGTATATAAGTCGGTGCTATCAATTTTTTTAAAAGGATAATTGAATCACAATATCAACCACCAAAAAAAATTATTTAACTTTGATCTTCCGTGAGATTAGCTCAATAGGGATATTCCATATTTTATGCAGGGGCTGGGATTCAAACCCGGACACTCCACTTCTCCACAAAAAAAAAAAATCAATTAACTTTAGTTAAATTTATCATCTTCCTAATTTTGCGAGAATAAGGTTGACTACAAATTATTACCGATCTAAATATTAAAAATTGAAAGAAAAAAAAAATCACGCCATAAGGGATTTTGGATTGTTTTTTTTAATATTTCAATTATACCCTTGAACAAATTTTTTTTATATATTTCAAAAGAGAAAAAATTATATCTTTGAACAAATCTTTCCTATAATAATATATTTTATATATAAAGGAAATACATAGTTTTGGTTTGACTTCTTCACTCTCAATTATACCCTTAAATAAATTTTGATTATAAGAAAGTTATATTGTTGGTGTCATTCAAAAAGATAAGAAGAATTTATATTATACTTACTATATTGTTTGAAAAAGATAAGTATAGTTTGTGGAGTACAATATACACTAAAAGTGCAAAATATCTCTACCTATATTTTCAATCAAAATTTCATTTTTTTTAAGTTGAAAAACAAAATTTCATAAAAACCACAGTTCATAATCTATACATGTTAGCGCAATAAAAAAAGTCGATAAACGCGAACGGAGTGCCTGTTTGAATGCTAGTAATGTTATAATGTTAGTGACATTAAAAAGTATAAGAATTTAAGACGGGGATTTTGTACTAACTTTTTAATTATTCCAATTATACTTTTGAATTTTTTTTATAATAATGTTATACTGTTGGTGAAATTCAATTATACCTTTGAACAAATTTTTGTATGATAATATTATTATGTTGGTGACATTAAAAAAGATAAGAATTTATAATATATTTTCTACATTATTGGTGTTATTGAAAATATAAACATAGTCTATAGAGTTTGTTATAATTTAAAATTTACGAACATCTAATATCTATAATTTTAATCAAAATCAAAATTTTATAAAAAAAAAGTCAAGCGCTAACGCAATAAAAAAGAGCAAGAAGACAATCACGCGAGTTCCCGTCTTTTCGCTAGTTAGTATAATAAAACCGAAGTCGATCATTTTGCCTAAATTCCTCTAAAAAAAAGTTTTGTATGCCTAAAATGCACTCAGTTAGACTTTTTATCTCACTAATTTAGTTGATTTCATGGTCAAATTGCTATTAAATAAAAAGAAAAATAGCATTGTACTAAGTCATAAATATATGAAAACAGTTTATTCTCATCTCATATGAAAACAAATTAGAAATTTTCTAGTTACACCCCAATAAAACCTAGTTACAACCTAAAATGACTAAAGTACCCTAAAAATAAAATAAAGTTTCAATTGTACCAAAACCCCTTCATTACTTCTAAAACATAACATGTGTTTCCTCCTTCCCAAACCAAGAGAATACAATTACCTCTCCTCTTCATTGAAACTCACTCTTCGTCATCTTCCAAAACCCAATCGTACATTTTTCTCCTCATTTTCTTTGCAACTTTTTCCAAATTTAAAAGGTAGCCTCAATTTCCATTTTTGATATATTTTGCAGCTTTATCTTCTCATCCGAGAGTGAAAAGTTTTTAGAGAAGTAGAAAAGACAAATTGAATGAAGTAGCTTAGAGGAAGGAAAAAAGGGTAGCCCATAAAAATAAATGGTAAAGGTTGTAGTTTGTACATACGTAAACTAGTTACAGTACATACTTAAACTAAGTTTACATATTCATACTTAAACTGAGTTTGCGTTCACTTTATTTTAAGTGATTTGGTCATTCTTAAATTTATACTATGTTAACCTTCAGCTAACATTTATGCATATCTAAATTAAGTTTAAGTGTACATACTTCAACTTAATTAGTTAACAGTTTGTACATACTTAAATTAAGTTTAAATGTACATACACCTAAACTTAATTTGAGTTAACCTTATTTTAAGTTTTAAGTGATGGAGTATGTAATTTTTTTTTAAAATACATTAACATACACAACAGAAGAACTACTTCCAAGACAAAGGACATAGAAGAAAGACAAAATAGAAACCTAAAATCATTGAAAAATTGGAAAAAAGAAGAAATCTATTTACCTATATGCAGTAAAGTATGGGTGGAAGATGTTATGAGGAAATCTTTAATTTTTCATTGAGATGTATTGTGCATCCATGATTTTTTATGGCAAGAGGCTGTGAAAGTTTAGCGTGCGGTTTAGAGTGCGACGATGAAGAAAGAGTTTTGAGAAAATTTATATGAAAATGACAGTTTTGGTATTAACTTAAATTTTTAAGTAAATGGTGCGAATTGAAGTTACTTTGGCAATCAGTCTCTGTCAACTCATCCACATGAGACTTAAACTGACATCACTCGATGGGCGAGCCATTTCATTGCTGGCTCATTCCAAGTTTTAGAACATGATTCACTTACCAATCGCCAAGCCATTGTTCCGATTAACTTGGGGGCATTCATCCCTTTATTCCGATTCTCTACAAAATATGAGTTGGAAATAAAGAAAAAAATACTAGACTCTGGTTATCAATAACGTCTTACCCAAAAAAAAAAAAAAAAGATCCATTAGTGAACTTGAATGGCTGTGGATAGATTTATCAGACAATATAAAAATTATGACTTTTTTTTTATTCAATGGAAAGTTGAATCAATTGATTCTGGAAATTCCAGTAGTTAAAAAATTGTCATAGATTTCATAAAAGGTTCGAATAAGTTGAGTTAACTATATTAAATCTGCAAGTACGCATAGCACATAACAAATGGGTCAAATCAGAATGACGAGAAGCAATTTATGAAATGAGATAAAATTAAAGAGTATGGATCAGTAATGCATTAATATTCCTCAAAGTAAAGTAGTATATTATTTATATATAGCACAATCTTTGATGATGAATTCTAAGAGCCATTAACTACCAAAAAAATATATTGAAATGTACCAAAAAAGAATTCTAAGAGCCATTTACACTAACAATACTTTTTTGTGTGGTACAATCTTGTGACATTCATGTGCTCAATCTTGCACGTGAAGAAGACAATAGAAATATTAGATGCAAAAGCACATGTTACAGTAAACTTGATTTGCATGCATTAGTTTAGTTATTAGTACATTAAATGTATAGTGCCTTGTTATGCTCACTGCAAGCTCAGGAAACAATGTTATAACACATAAACCAAACAAAACAATTCTTTCAGAATGAATTGAAGGAAAGTTGATCAAATACAGCTCAAGAAGTTGGATTGTGAACTCCTCCAGAGGCATGTTTCAAAATAAGTTCTACAATGTTTCCTTATTTGCTTAAAATTTTCAAGCCATTCCTATCCAATTTTAACCCATACAGGTTTTCAAGTTATCTATCTCCCAACCTCAATAACATTTACGCCACTTGATACACTATCATAAATGATCTCTGCAAGCAATCTTTCTGATAATGAAAACAATGCAATCAATTCAAAATAAAAAGTCATTCTAGTACAGGATACTGCAGCTAAAGTGAATGGCTTCTAGTGGCAAACTTGTTTTAGACATCAAAGGCTCCAAATTGAAAGCAAAATGAATACAATAGCAACATTGGTACTCCAATTACCTTTATATTCATCAAAGGCTCTGTGGAAGGGAATTTACTTATTCTCTGTAATCATTTTATTTGTTGTTTTACGAAGTAAAGAAGCATGTCATATTTTATACTATCTAATTCTTCTATACTGCTATTCTTTCTATAATTCTTGTCCATCAACAAAAGTGGATATAAAGTAAAGAGCAAAGCAACAATTCAACTGTTGTTTGATGAAAATTTTATCAATCCACCACCAAGATTTAAGAAACCATTAGCTAAGCTCAACTAAAACAGCATGTTTAAACAACATAAAATTAGAATATGATTGAAGAAAACTAATTAACAACATTAATTTTACAAATGGGAAGATGGTAAGAACAATTGTTTTGTTATTTTACACTAGCAAATTGTTATGGAAAAGGTAATTTCAGAGAATATTGGCATACAAACATCGCTATGCAAAGTTACATGCAAACTAATGCCATTCATTTGATTTTTCAGGCTACTCTCTTTCAATTCCCATTTTATTAACATGTATTATTAGGAAATACAAGCTGAGATATTATTTGATTCAAAAAAGAAAAAAGCTGAATATGTTATAGCCTATTCTTATACTCTTACCGACGTTAAAAAAATTACGGAAAACAGGAAGTACTGATATTTTATAAAATAAATCCAAAGAGACAGTTATAGATTCTTCACCTACCTAATACATGCCACTCGCACGTGGATTATATCCATGATAACAATTTAATATTTTCATCATAAATGCATTTCTATTGGTAAATCTATTGGCAATCCAATCTAGTATGATTACCCAGCAAGAGGATTGAGCACCTTTCCAACAAAGAGGATTGTGCCGGTCAAATCTTCTCTTATTAGAAATAAGAATGGGTGGTCAGCTACAAAGTCTAGTGGAGGACGAGGAAAGCTTATACCCTTGGCTATCGCAATACCATAGGTTGCAGCAGCAGCTTCAGTGCCTTCTTCGTTTACTTGGATGAAAGACTTTTGGAATATGTTAGAAACAAAAAGGTCTTGACCCGCAAGTGAGTCCACCATTTTTGTCAAACATCCTGGAGAGAAAGGTAAAACCACTCCTAGGTCCTTCAGCATATCAGAAGTTTCAAACCCAAACGAGATATTGAAGCTTGGAATTCTGAAGTCACCTACTTTTACTTGAGAAAGATTAAACTTGTGGTGTAGTAACTCAGATTCTGAAGCCACCTTTTCAACCAAAGCTGAGAGTCCATCTTTTGCATCTGGAAGAATAAAGTACATGGAGAATCAGCGTTCATCTTTGCCTTGTTTATAAGGAAGACAAAGTACTTTGAAACTATCAAAAGCACCAATATATTGATCCTCTTTGCTGCTCATGAACGGAACCTTGACTGAGCTACCATTGAGAAGGTGAAAATCATAGTGTTTCGTTTTGGAAGCATCAAACTTCTCATTTAAAGTACAGTGCATTCGCAAAGATGAGTCAGTTAAGTTGTTGACCAACCCTGGTTGAATAACTCCTTTAATAAGGTCATTTGTCTCTTTTTCAACCCATGAATTGTTGGTCACTTCAACAGCCTAAAAATTCATACGAAATTTCAAAATAAATTATGCAAATAGATAGATAAGTATTTAACTTTTTGTTGTCTAACTATAGCTCATTATGTTGCTAAGTTAGTTGGATGTTAAAAAACAATAAGAACATGAAGATTTAATCAAGTTAAAGTGTGTGTGACTTAAAATCAACATGGTAGTTTCAGTCAATTTGAATTGAATCGATAACTGCAAGAAAAAATTATTGGTAGAAACCCTAATTTGACAGAAAACAATAAACTAACATGGATTCCTAAACTAAACTAAGTTATGAAAATAGAGCAATGAAATCAAAGATAGAAGATAAACATATTACATACCTTGTTCTGGAAATCAACTGAAGCCAACTTGGCTTGGAAATCAGAAGAAACAATCTTTTTGAAGAGAAAGGGTTTGTTCAACCCACACACCGTTGAGTTGATTTGATGGATTTGAAGCGGAGGAAGTCGAGAAGTTGTTGCTTTGTGGGACCCTCAGAGCCAACGGCGATGATGCTGAGAATAAGTTGTTGGATTGTTTAGAGAAGAGATGTTTGGCGATGGTGAGCGAAACTCCATTATCCTTCTTCTTCAACTTAACGAACGGCACGCGAGATGATATGGTAGTGATGATTTCAGGTATGCTCCATTTACCTAATGCTTCATTTAGTCTATTTAGGTTATGGATGTGTGACATGTGGCAAAAAAATCTAAAGGTTGATATTAAATATTTGTTTAATAATAAAAAGGAACAAAACAAAATGTGTCTGTCTTCTCTCTTTTCCTTTTCCAGTTTTCATCGTTTCCGCCTCCTTCCATTGTCGCTAACTTCCATCCATCGCCGCCGATCTCTTCCCTCTCCCTTAATAACAACTTCGTCTCTCTCTCTTTCATCTTCCTTTCTCCCCTCTTCCTCTCACCGTTGTTTCGTCGCCGCAGTTTGATGTTATGGATTTGAATATTATTGCTTTCCAACTCTGAACAGTTTTCTTTGATGTTTATTGTGTTGGCAATTAGGCGGTGGTTGGTGGCGGTTAATGGCCAATCCATGAGAGGAGAGGGTAGAAGAATGAACGTAGAAAGGAGAAGAAAAGAGGAGGTATCTTGTTATGTTCCTTTTTTTAATAAACAAATGTTTGTTCTCTTATTAAATCTCAAACCCTTAGATCTTTTTTTGCCACGTGTCAAACATCTATAACTTAAATGTACTAAATGGAGCACTAGGTAAATGGAGCATACCTGAACTCGGTAGTGATGTAGCACAACTAACTTAGATAAATAAGACAACTTATTTAATACTAACAAGTATAAACTAGGATAATCGACTTTCTTATCAAAATGGGCATAAAATTCGGTCCCCTAAACTCCTACTTGTGATGTTATGTTTGTCTTAGATCTCATTCATTATGATATTCGATGTTAAAATGCCCCTTTAATTAATGACATTTTTTTCCCTTTTGAGGCACAACAAATTTTTCAATTGCCAATATCCTTGTCGCAATTACAAGATGAATTTTTTGGGGTGCTTCACAGTCAGCTAATTTTTTGTGAAGAGTTCATACTTCATACCACTTCTTAAAGGCAAGACGTGAAATAGATTTCTCCCATGGCTCAATGCTTGACATTGATCACAGAGTGTGGAAAAATAATGAAAAATAAAAAGTATTTCAAGACACATCCAATTTTCTTGAAGGATTCTACATGCAAAACTACCCGTAAAAAATGATCTCTTTAAAAGAGGAATAACTAGTGATCCATTGTGTGTTTTTTGTGGGCAATTCAATGAATCAATTTTATACCTCTTTATGAAGTGTCACGGGTCAAAGCATATATGGTTTGCTTCTTCTTTAGGTGTGATATTTAATTCGAATGATTTCAGGTACGCACCTTTCCAAGAGTGGTTCGAGAGAAATGTTATTGATGCTAATGAGATATTATAGTTCATGTTTTGGCCTTATGTTATGAAATTTGGTAACCTAGAAATAAGAAATGTTTTGAGGGGACTGATGTTGATGTGGTTGACATTGTTCAAAAGGCCAAAGATCTATTATGAACTTTAAGAATGCTAGTATAGTGTTGTTGGAGACACTAAGTGAAGATCTAATTTTGCCAATATATGATGTTCATTGGACACCTCCTTTTAGTGGTTTCGATAAGCTTAATGTTGATACAGCAGGTCTGATAGATGAGGGTACGTGAGGTATTGGTGTTGTAGTGAGAGATAACGAAGGGTTGTCGTTCCTGCTAGTTGCTGAAAAGTCTTTTCATTACCAGATTCAGAGGTTGCAGAAGCCTTAGTTATGCAGAAGGGTTTGAAATTTGCAAAAGACATGTCTTTTCTGAATCTCATAGCATAATATGATGCTTCTAATGTGGTCTTCGCGTTTAATGTTTATCAACTATTTCCCACCTATGTCAGCACTATTATTGGAGATTGTATTAGTTTTAATGTTTTTTTTCGTAGTTTAATTTTTTTGCATGTTAAACGTGAAGCCAACCAAACTGCTCATTATTTAGTTAAATATGTTTTTCATAATTCATATTACATATGGATTAAAGAGACTCCGCCTTATATTTCTACAATCTTGATATTTGATTTATCGTCAGACTTTTATTAATTAAATTGTGTTTTAA
Source organism: Medicago arabica (assembly GCA_946800305.1). Classification (NCBI taxonomy): domain Eukaryota; kingdom Viridiplantae; phylum Streptophyta; class Magnoliopsida; order Fabales; family Fabaceae; genus Medicago; species Medicago arabica. Next base: position 55,721,924 of record OX326967.1, read on the forward strand.
CTTTAAAAAAAACTAACGGGTACAAATATTGAATTTAAGAACATCACAATTTTGGTGGGTACCGACATTTGATGTGTGTGTATAATATATATTGAAAATTGTTGGTGACACATCACATAAGGTTGAGAAACACATGTAAAAGATCGAATTGTCCTTCGATAGTTAATTGCCGAGAAAAAGTGAACCGGCTGCAGTTAACTGCCGAGAAAACTTCGGCAGTTAACTGCCGAGGAAAACGTTATAAGAACATAACAATCATTGGAGTTTCCAAAACTCCATTGTTGCGTTTTTGATATTTTTAGGTGCAATTTTCAGCCATTTCAAGCCATTCCAAGCCAATTTCAATCACAAAATCAAGTAAGTGTTTTGAATCCTATTGCATTGGTTTTTTGTGATTGAATTCTTAGTTTTTTTGGTTAAATTTCGATTATAGAGGTTTTATTGGTTTTACGATTTTATGATAGTTTAGGTTTAGGTTTTGATGAATTGTTGTAGAATTGTTAGGTTTATGTATTGATTTTATGATAGTTTTGGTTTAGATTAAAATTGTTTAGGATTAGGTTTAAGTTGTTATGAATTGTTAGAATTGATTTTATGATTATGATAGTTTAGGTTAAGGTTTTGACGATAGTTTGTGTTTATGGCATTGTTGTTTAGTTTAGGTTTTGATCCTCAATTTGTTTATGTAGACATGTCTCAGAATCAAAATTAGGGTAACGTTCAGTCGAACAAAAAGGAGGGTGATGAGAAGAAGAAAGATAAATCGCCTATGACATGGCACAAAATCGCATGTGATGGTTCCGTAAAAAGGAATGATTCAGTGCCGGTGTACAATCATTCCAGGTTGAGGAGGAGCGGGAAAACATGCTATTTTGGTCCTCAACCAAAAGCAGATGTCGCAGGGACAGCCGAGGACAACCCGATTGACTTGTGCGACAAGGGAGATGACTGAATGTAATGGCTTCAAATAACGATACTTTGTTTTGGATCTTTTTTCGACACATTTTCGCGCGTATTTTGCTACGTTTTGCTTGACAATATGATACTTTGAATAAAATTTCGTTTTGAATAATTTTGATTTAAGTCGTGTTTTGAATAATTTCGAAAAAAATTGCGTAAATTCGAATAAAGACTAATTAAACTCAGCGTGAATTCGAATAATAAAAGTTCCTAAATTAGATTACATTACATTACATAAAGTTCATAAATATGACATATCACTACATTACATTACATTCGGAACTGCACATACCAACTACAACAATTATCTTACCTTTAAATAAGGTAAATTCAAACTTGCTAAACAACAGCTCTCTAGCATTCACACGGAAGTTCTACTGTTTCATTCAAAAGATTAAATTCGTGTTAGCTTGATTTAAATGAGGGTATTCAAGTGTAAACAAAATGAGGTCCATTCCTTGACCCTTCAATACCTTCATTTAAACTAAGCTAACAAGAATTTAATCTTTTGAATGAAACATTATAACTCTTGGTGAATGTTTGGGAACTGTCGTTTAACAAGTTTGAATTACCCCATTTAAAGGAAGACAATTGTTGTAGTTGGAAGGTGCAGTTCACTACCTAACAACGATCTTCTGACGGAATCAGACTTATATAATACATTCGGGTTGCACCTTCAAACTACAATAATTATCTTACCACTGAAATGGTAAATTTAAAATTTGTAAACTCCAGGACTCAACATTCGACCGACACTCTCAATGTTCCATTCAAAAGATTAAATTCTTCTTAGGCTATGTTTAAATGACGGTATCCAAGTGTCAAAAAAATGAGGTCAATTCCTTGACACTTCAATACCTTCATCTAAACAAGTCAAACAAGAATTTAATCTTTTGAAAGGAACAATAGAAATGTCGGGCGAATGTCGAAGTCTTGGCGTTTAGCAAGTTTGAATTTCCATTTCATGGTAAGATAATTATTGTAGTTGGAAGGTGCATTCCCTACCTAATCACGACCCCCCATCTAATCACAATCTTTTGACGAAATCAGACATTTGATGATATCTTCAGTTGATCTCACCAACGTTGCTCGCATATCGATCCACTGGAACATGTTGTGCTCCCAAAACATGATCATCACGTTTTCGTCGTTCGTCAATTCCACTCAAATGAATGATACTCTCCCATCGTCGAGCGTTGGACGTTTATACCGAATGTATTCCACCTTCCTTGTGTCTCCGGGGTTGACTCCTTGGTTGAATTCTTCCAGCTGATCATTGAGACCTCTTAGCGTTATACCAAGGCACCAAACCTTCAACTTATGAGGTTCTCCGCCGTTGAATTGTGCATGAACGTTGATCCATCCGGCCATTGTTTCAAATCTACACAATAAAAAATTAAAAACAATCAATGAAAAACTCATTCAAAGGTTTCATCGAACACTTTATTTTACATAAATCCTAAAAATCATAAAAATAACCCTAAAATATTTTACCTTAAAAAAAATAAAAAATTATTCAACTTATATCTACTCTTAAAATAAATCATATAATCATACATGTAAATCTACTTAAAAACTAAAATAAAATAAATAAATATAAAACACTAAAATAAAAAAATAAAAACCCTAAAATTTTAAACTATAACATAATCATCATGCAAGCATTTTAACTAAATTAATCATCTGACATCTACTCTAAAAATGAATTATAACATGTAAATCTACTCAAAAACTAAAATAAAATAAATCTACTCAAAAATTAAAAATTAAAAACATTTATAACAACTAAAATGTAAGTTAATAGCATTATAATTACTTACTTGTGGTTTTGTTGAACAAATTTGGTTGGATTTGGTTGGGTTTTTTAGAGAGATTGGATAAAATTTGGGTAAAATGAAAATAATAATGGATGAGGGAGCTTCTGCCAGATTTGTAGCATGATCGCATCGGCAGTTAACTGCCGAAAAAACCTCGGCAATTAACTGCAGCCGGTTATGAAATTCCTCGGCAGTTAACTGCCGCCGGGGATTTTCGTCTTTTACATGTGTTTTTCAGCCTTGTCAAGTGTGTCTACATCAATTTTCATATATATTTGCACTAATTTTAGGTTCAAGCCTATGGTGTTTTTGACGGTACAGGCAATTGGACAGTTTAATGGAACATCTATTGTTGACTCACATTTACATTTGAAGCAATTTATTGAAGTCGTGAGCAATTTCAAGATTTATGATGTGGAGGGTGATGCCTTTTAAGCTAAGGTTATTCCCCTACTCTAAGAGATAGAAGAATGATTTGGCTTAATTCTCTAAACATTCGGCAAGAACTTGTTAAGAAGTTGTTAGTGAAATATTTTCCTCCTGTCCGCAATGAAAAAACTCTATGAAACTTGGGAAAGGTTTAAGGATTTACAAAAACAGTGTCCACATCACGAGATACTTGTTTGTATTAAAATGAAAACCTTTTATAATGGATTGGTACCTTCAACAAAACTAATGCTAGATAGCTTTTCAGGTGAAGCCTTGTTGAATAAATCCTACCAAGACTGATATGACCTTGTGGAAATTATAGTTGTTAAAAGTTAACAATGACCAACTGAGATGATGCAAGTAAGCGATTAGGACCCCTTTAAACAAGAGATTAGGGGTTTGATTCTTGGTTGTTGCAAGACGCCCCCCCAGATACGTTCCTTGACAAAGGCTCTGTTTGGTAAAAATAGCGGATAGCTTATAAGCTAGCTGATGGTTTGACTGTTGACTGATAGCTGATAAGCTAAATAAAGTGTTTGGTAAAATTAGCGGTTCAACTAACTGATAAATGTAAATTGACATAAAAGGACATTTTTATTTCAATACTTTTTTTGAGAGGTCATAAATATTTAAGATATTCTAATCAATATATATTTTTGGTTAAAATTTGGTTTTCTTATTTCTTTCGGTTTGTATACTTTATGAATGAATAAGGAGAATTAGTCACTTTAGTCCCTGAATAGGAAAGGAGTAGTCACTTTAGTCCTTGAATGTAGAGAAATTACAAAACAGTCCCTGATTATAGACTCTGTTGGTCAATTTCAAGAACTAAAGTGACTAACAGAGTCTACATTCAGGGACTAAATTGACTAACGGAGTCTACATTCAGGGATTAAATTGACTAACGGAGTCTGCATTCAGCGACTAAATTGACTAACAAAGTCTACATTCAGGGACTATTTTGCAATTTATTTGCATTCAGGGACTAAAGTGACGACTCATTTTCTATTCAGGGACTAAATAGACAAAGTAAAAACAAAAAAGTGTAAAGAGGATAGCAACAAAAAAATAAAATATGTAATCTATTTTTTTTTATGGAAAAATACGTAATCTATATACATGTATATCTATAAAATTCACAGGTCACATTTTTTTTTTTATATAAAAATCATGGGTCACATTTTTTTGAGGAAAATCATGTCACTATATGTGATCGTTGTTGCACTCAATGTATTAAACGGAAGCATAAGCCGTCCAGTAACAGTTTAAGTTTAATAAATGATAAAGGATAAATACGACTTTTAGTTAAAATAATAAGGGTAAAAATGGAAGAAAAAATGATAAGCTATAAGCTATAAGCTCAAACGCTACTTGGAATAGCGTATGAAAAATAGCTTATAAGTTCATGAAAGTTCGTGAAATAAGCTATAAGCTCGTTGTAAAAAACCGTTACCAAACAGAGCTTTTTTTGTCAGACGAGCTTATAAGCTATCCGCTATAAGCTATAAGCTCATTTTATGGTCTTACCAAACAGAGCCAAAGCCAACAAATAAAAAGTCATTTGAGTGTCTGGTAAAATTAGTGAAGAATTAACTAATGAATATAAAATAACATTCGAAAATATTTTTAATTAATATTTAAATAATTTCAATTAAAACAATGAAGATAAAAATGCATAAAGTCTACTAAGAAGTCTAGAAATGTTAAGGCACATCTTCCAACTCGCCATTCCCAACCCTCCGCTTCTCCACAATTTCTAATTATCTGCCCCCGGTACTTAGTGTGTGGGTTTCGCAGCTAGGTTTCTAAAGTAAAAAAATGTGAGAAAATTATATGAAGGATATAGACTAAACAATGATTTGGTTCAAATGACAAGAGATTTATACCACTTAAGTAAATGATCATGGATTTGATCTTTGACTATTGCGTATGAAAAAGTTTGGTTGAGAAGGGAAAAAAAACACCTTGTGTGTTAATTTGTTCTCTAACAAAGGTTAAGCACTAGCAAACAACGGTGAAAAAATTGGATCAATATCATAACAAATAAAATAAAAACTAGCAAATAAATACTTTTAAGTTCTCGAAGGAAAATCATTATCAAGCAATTTACTTTTAATACTTTAAGTTCCCAAAGAAAAATCATTATCAAACAATTTACTTTTATTTTGAAAAAAAAATTACTTTAAGAAGTTTCCGTCGGTTTGTTGATCATTTTTGTTACTGCTGCCATAAATGTCTCTAACTTATGATTAAATATAAAATATTCTTTGGTTGTTATTTCTGTTATCAGTTTAGTCATCAACTTTAAAAATTTATATTAATTAAAGACGTGACAAATATTGAATAGACAAATGACCTAACACGTGGACTAAAGTGAAAGTAACCCAAAAGTAACTATTTGATAAGTTCCATGACACAAATGATTTTCCGAACAACACCGTTATCAACTTCCTTTTAAAAAAATTAAGATGAATCCGGTAATACTTTAAAGTATGGTTGGGTATGTATCCATCACCGTCTAATTGTTTAATTGTTTAATGCCATGTCATATAGGCACTTGTATCCAACCAAACATATAGGTACTTAAGAATTTTAAAAAAAATAAACATAGTTGTTTTTACCAAGCGCAAAAAAACCATCGAAAAGAGCGGAACTTTGATTCAACTCGATTCATTAAGAATTGAATCAGTTTAAAATTTGACTTGAGTTCATCATGCTACCTTTCAATACCCAAATTTGTTCATGCTACTTTTACGTGGTAGCAGCTTAAACCTGAAATTGGATCAATAATGGTTCTCTATATATTTTCCATGTTTATATCATTTCATTTGATTGCCTTCCTACATTACTACTTGTATTTTGTAGTTTTTTTTTTTAGCTTGATGGCCGTAAGCGGCTATGCTTTCATTTTGACCTCTATTGAAGCATCACATGAAACTCTCTTCACCGTCACAGAACTACACCTCTATTAGAATTAACCTTTTTCAAAAAAATAAGGAGGTTAAAAGCCTCTCCTTACGGATTAAAATAAAACTGATTTTGACATAAAATAATTTAGAGATTTTATAAATTATGCGTTTGTTTATCGTAATAAAATTAGTTTGTTTGAATCAATCAATCAATAGTATATATATATAAAGTAAAGTTTTTTATGCCACGTGTCACTTCCACATTCATTCTCAATATTTTTATTATATTTTCTATTTTTTAAAATCAATATTTTATTTGACAAAAATATCTCAACAAACTTTTGATCTTATCCATTCAATATTTTATTTAAATTTTTATTGAATTTCTAATATTTTATGTAGCAGAAATATCTCAACAAACTACATATAATATTTTCAACAAAGTTTACATACATGATCTTATTTTATGATCAAAAGACTCCAATTGTTTTTTTATAAGGAAAATATTAATAAGCTTCAATTAGTTGTTGAGTAATCTTTTAACACCATATCATTCAATTAGTTATTCTTTTTGAGAAAAAAATACTTCGATTAGTTATTATGTTTTCTTTTCGAGCATGTCAAATGTTAGCTATTGGGGGTAATCCGCGGAGACTGTCTTTTTGGGATCCTGTTGGGAATCGCATTAGATCTAGACCGTCGGGGTGGAATAGTCGGTTTCTTTCGTTTGGTGGTTGCTTGGTACTTCTGAAATCTGTTCTGACTTCTTTGCCTGTCTATGCGCTTTCTTTCTTCAAAGCTCCTGCAGGTATAATCTCTTCCATTGAATCTTTGTTAAATAAATTTTTTTGGGGGGGGAGTGAGGAGTGTTCTAAAATTACTTGGATCAAGTGGAATATTGTTTGTTTTAAAAAGGAGTTTGGGGGTCTGGGGGTGAGGAAGTTGAAGGAGTTTAATATAGCTTTGCTAGGGAAATGGGGCTGGAGGATGCTGGTGGATAGAGAGGGGTTGTGGTACCGTGTTTTAGCCGTCCGTTATGGCGATTTAGGTGGGAGGTTGGAGGTTGGGGGCCGGAGTTGTTCTACGTGGTGGAGGGAGGTGGGGAGGTTGCGTGAGGGAGGGGGAGATTGGTTTGGTGGCAGTGTGTTTAGGCAGGTGGGTGATGGTTTGGTACTTTGTTCTGGTTACATAGGTGGTGTGGAGATGTCCCCTTCCGAGAGAGGTTTCGTCGGTTGTTTGATCTAGCTGTTAATCAAGCTATTTCGGTGGCGTAGCTGTTCTCTCGAGGTGTGGAGGAGGGAGGGGAGGGTTGGGTTTGGAGGCGTAGGTTGTGGGCGTGGGAGGAGGAGCTTTTAGCGGAGCTTAGGACTTTATTGCTTGATGTTTCTTTGTTGCCTGATGTTTCAGATAGATGGGTGTGGCTTCCTGATCCAGTAGGAGGTTACACTGTCCGTGGTGCTTATGATCTTTTAGCGGAGGGTAGCAGTCCTCCCGTGGATGAAGCTTCTGAGTTAGTTTGGCATCCCCAGGTTCCTCTGAAGGTCTCTATCTTTGCTTGACGTCTTCTTAGAAATCGTCTTCCTTCAAAGACAAACTTGACAGTTCGGCGGGCTCTTTCTCCAGATGTGACTTTATGTGATTTAGGATGTGGCCTTGAGGAAACATCCGAACATTTGTTTTTGACTTGTCCGAATTCTGTATTGTTGTGGCAGCAGGTGCGTAACTGGATAGGTTGCATGGGAGTGGACTTCACTCATTTGTCCGACCACTTGTTGCAGTTCACTTTTTTGATTGGTGCGGGAAAAGCGAAACGCTCCTTTTTGCAGTTGATTTGGCTCCTGTGCACGTGGGTCTTGTGGTTAGAACGTAACAATAGAATTTTTAATAATGTTGTATCTGATGTACCCAGATTGTTAGATAAGGTTAAATTATTATCCTTAGGTTGGCTCAAAGTTAAGAAGCCGTTGTTTATTTTTGGCTCTCAGATGTGGTGGTTAAGTCCTTTGGCTTGTCTAGGTATTGGCTAAACCACAATTTTTGTTATTACCTTGTGGTTGACTATTCTGTACTTTTGATAGTAGTTGTAGGCACACCTTGTGCTTGCAAGTGCTATGGTTTAGTAATATAATCCCATTTTGATTTCTTCAAAAAAAAAAAATGTTAGTTATAAATAAATGAATTTTTATTAATCACATATTCACATGTTTTGAGCATAAACGAAAACTCTAAACCTTTTTTTTCATCTAACATTTTTCCTTTTTCAGGTTTGCCAAACACCAATTCTATTATTTTTCCTCCTATATATATATATATATATATACCACTTTCCAATGCTACTTTTTAATATAACATGTTTCATCTTTTTGTTATTTTTATTTTTTTATTTTTGAAGACAACTTTTCAAACATCTTAAACACTTCTACATACGTTTATACAAACACTTGCAATACCTTGATTCAATTTTGATTTTCAAGTAACCAAATCATAAATTTCATCATTCAATTTTTTTTTTCTTTTCCAAAAAGTATGACTGCAAAATTTCTCAAATGATGATGTCAATCAATCAATAATGTATAAATAAAGTAAAGATATTTTATGTCATGTTTCGACTCCACATTTATTCTCGATTTTTTTATTAATCTTCTACTTTTACATAAAGATTTAATTTTGCATAGATATCTCAACAAACTATAACCATTGTAAAGCCATATAATTTTACTTAATGAGCTAATTTATATGTCTTGTCTATTTGTTCGTTGTACTTTTTTTTTTGGGTAACCATGATATAGGTTCACAAATTCCACCATTGTTAGAGATGACTAATCTCCGTTTGGAATCGGTGGGGCACAAAATGTGGGTTCTTCCCCTTTCAATCAATTTTTTTCTCATACGCATATAAGTCAGGAAACAAACTGATGACCACATGTTTATTCTTGCATTGGACAAGGAATTTTTTGATACAAACTTTTTGGTGGTGTCTGAGGTTCGAACCACAGACATTGCATATATCATGCGTGTTTTCCTTAACAACTGAGTTATGCTCACAGTGACAAAAATATCTTTTAAACCACATTTACTCTCTCCTCTAAAAAATATCTATTTTTTGAGAAAATGCTTTTAACAACTTCTCATATGAAGCGATTTTTAAATTGATTTTTGAAAAAAAGTTGTAACAATCATATACAACACTCTTAAAAATGATTATTTTTAATTTTTTTTTTTTAAAAACTATAACTAACATGCTCAAATTATTTTAAGTCAAAATAGATTTTTTTTAAAATAATTTTTTTAAAAATCTTAAACAAACACTTAAATATGACAAAAGTTTTTTTTAAACTAAAAAAATCTTAAACAAACTGGGCCAAACCAAATGGTCCAACAGTACCAAAATATTTTAAAAAAAGCTAAGCAAATTTGATATAGTTTATATTTTTTTAAAAGAAAATATTAGTAAGTAGTTGTTAAATTAATATTTATAAATTTGTTTGATTTGAACTTAGATTCAACTCCTTTATCCTTTAACTCAAATCATTAGACCTACCAACCCTAAATTTGACTAAGAATATGATTAATCATATTGAATTGGTTTATAGACAAACGAGTCGAACTTCACATAATTTAAGTTCAATTCATTTGTTTAAAAAAATTTAATTTTTAACTTAACTTCAACTCATTTAGTTTATTAATCAAGTTAATCGAATTAATTAGGCCAAATACCACTTTTGGTCCTTTTAGTTTGACAAAATTCACAAGTTAGTTTTGAAAGTTTCAACTACGTACAAATTTTTTAAGTTAGTCCTTTAAGTTTCAAAAGTTTTAAATATGTCATTTTTGTTTGATAAAATTCCCAAGTTAGTCCTTTAAAGAACTAACTTGGGGACCCAAATATGTCCTTTTAGTTTGAAACATAAATGACTAATTTGGGAATTCTGTCGAACTAAAAGGATTTATTTGAAACTTTCGAAACTTAAAAGGACTAACTTAAAAATTCTCTTAAACTAAAATGACAAAAAGTGATATTTAACCGATTAATTACTAAATTGAGATTCAAACCATTTTTTAATTAACTGATTTGGTTTATTGCGAGCCAGTTTAGTTATCTAAACCATTATTATATCAAAGTTTTTTTTTTTTTAGAAAATTATTAGCATATCAAAGTTAATCTACGACTAAAATTGAGGATCACATTAATTTTCAAGTTAAATTAAACCTAATTATCGTAACCCTGAATATATAAATACTCCTTGGCTGTACGAAGAGGAATAAAGAAGGACTAAAGGGACCACAAGTTCACGTAACCCTAGGAGAAGAAAACAACAACACCTGCGTCAAAGAGACAGAGACAGAGACCAAACGTCCACGTTGTATTGTATGTCGTCTTTCTCTAACTTTCTCTCTCTTTCTCCATTCGTGTTACTGTCTGTGGTATTATTCCCAATTCTTAAACCCTAACCCTAATTTTATCGATTCGAATTGGGGGTTTTGTTTTAAACTTCGTGATTAACCAATTCATCGTTTTACAATGTTGCTATGGTTATGAATTCTTGATAATAACTTTAATCTTTTCGTTAATTTCTATTTTCATTCATAAAATTGATTCGTATTTTTAACCTGAATTGACGAGCTTTTTTATTTTTTATTTTTTTCTTTCTTTGAATTAATGAATTTGAGTGTTTGAATCTTGATTTGAATTAATGATGATGATGATAAAGGGGTATTGAATTTAAATGGAATTAATGTTAATGGTTCCAAGAATCTTTGAGACTTTGTGAATTTTGAATGGTCCTGGCTGCGTTTGTTTCAGATTTTTCTTTAAAAAAATCACTTTTTTCATTTTTAAGTGTTTGTTTAGGATTTTCATTCTATAAAAAAAATCTATTTTGACCCTAAAATGAAAAGCTATTGGGATTAGCTTTTCTCAAAATCTATTTTTTTTCAAACACTAGAATGTAACACATGTACAAGTTAAAACTCATTTTTTTTATTTAAGAAAATGGATTTTTATAGGTAGTAGACAAACAAAAATAACTTCAGATTTTTTTTAAAATCTTTAAAAAAAAACTCTAGATTCTCTTAACACAAAATCTATTTTTTTTAAAAGCTAAAACAAACGCGGAGGTTTGTATTGTATCTGTTCTTTCAAATTGGAAAAAAGGAAAGAAAAAAAAAAAAAGATTAGAAAGAGGAAGATTGTGGAGTGTTGTTAAACAGCAGCTATAATGTAAGTGGAATTTGAAGTAACCGCTTTTATCCGCAATCCATAATTGACAACATAGTAGTGAGCTTAAATTGAAACATAGATAAGATGCGTAACTATAACTATTTAATTGTTTATTGAACATTCTTACTATGGGGTCACTTTATTTGTTACCAATGTTGTCAATCACAGATATCGGAAAATAGCGGACTAATAAAATTTGCTGCGCAATAGTGCTATTGCGCCACCACTATAGCAGCTATTCGTCAACATTTTGTACTTAATAGTGTGTGCGGTTTGTCCTAACTCGGCTACAATATAGTGGTATAGCGCCGCTATAGTTGTTATTTAAAAACACTGTTTGTTACTTTTTAATGTTCAAAGATTTTGTTGTGATGTTTTGATCAAATTTTTAGCTTTAATAAGCCGCGGTTTAAGCTGGCCAAGTATTTTTTTCTAAGTGAAATTTGAATAGGGGCTCTGTTATTTTGTGTAGAGTAAATTATGTAACATCTGATAAGCTAATAGGATTGATAACACAATGTCTTACAGGTTGGGACACTTACACATTGAGCTTGTGACACTATTTAGGATTTCTGTAAATACTGAATATTGCGGCGATAAAAAGATTGTGAAACTATTTAGGATTTCTGTAAATACCACATTGTGCTTGTGACATTTGCTTCAAATACTAAATATTGTGGTGAGAAAAAGAAAAGTTAAAAAATTGCATCCAGGTTGGGGAAGGTATTATTTGAAAGAAGTATGATAGTTAAGTAAGAAATGAGAAAAAAATGAAAATGGGGAAAAACAAATCCTTTTACAATTAAATGTTTGTATAAAAGTTATTGAATATTTTTGTAATACTATACACTGTCTGTAGAGGGATCTGTCTCCTCTGAAATAGACAATTCACTTGAAACAATTAAGGAAATAATCTCAACGATTGATCATGGGTGTTAAACTTAACATTTCTTATTTTGCCATCAGAAATAAGAGTTCAATGTAGAGGAATTAAGGGAGGGATTGCTGATTTTTTTTAAAGAAGTTAGAAAAATGTTTATTAGTGTTACCCTGTAGAGGTGTCAGGATGATTTTCTTTTCAAAATGCTAAATAAATTTTCAATATCTATTTAGTAGCGAAATGGTGGTCTATGGTTAATGAATATTTGATACTTAAATGATGCATTTTAGATTAGTCTTCTTTTCTTTGATTTTTTCTCTCGTGTTGATCCTGAATCATGGACTTTTCTATTTAAACATCTGATCTTTGATCATCCATTTTTGTGTCTATTAGGTTGTGTTACCACTTTTAGATGATTTCTGATTGCGAGCTTATTTAAATTTATTATAATTATGTTTTCCCTCTTTACGAGTTTATGGCACATCAAGAACATTGTTGGAATTTTCTCTAACATATAGTTGTTGATTATTTCTTGTGGCTTGATAAAGCGAGGAGATGTTTGCCAAGGGTTTTCATCTCGGTGGGAGTACTTGGAGAGATATACCAAGAAATTCTTCATCAGTTTTCTCGAACATGCTGCCAATGAGATGTTTTGATGAATTAAGCAATCAAGTAGGATTCTCCTCAGACTGGCGGTATCATCCTGAAATGGTATACAACCGTAATTGGATAAGAAGAAAAATGTAAGTGAAAGTTATTTAATTTTCAAAGAAATGTGGTTGCACTTACTTTAACATATGATTGCAATTGAATTGAGACTATACTAACTATAAGTTTATTCAGTTTTGAAATCATTCAGAATGAGCAACTTGGGCCTGCGCTGGAAATATTGCTACTTGCTAATGCTGCTTCAAAGGTTTGTTTCCTGACCTGTGTCTGAGCATTAAAGTACTATTTTTTGCTAATAACATAAGCCAATAAGAGTATCAAATGCAAGCTGTACCTGTATGTTGTTAATTAAGCACAATTGTTTCTCTACAAATTTGGCAGGAGGAATATATGAACCTGGAGACATTAAATCAGCGTGTGCAAGCTCTACTGGGTGTTCCTAAGTCTTATAATACTGGTTACTATGGCGTGCCAGAAGCGGGACTATCCCATCCTTCTATTGCTCATAGCCTACCTTGTTTTCCTGGTGGTGGTTCATCCATCCCTTCAGTTGCTGATATGGATGTGCTTTCTAACTTACCTGTTTCTTATGGTGGAAGCAATCTGGATTCCAACACCAGATCAATTAGCAACTATTTTTCTCAGCAACACGCAAATAACTGTATGTTAAAATTAGTTTGTGATTTCTCCTCAATTTCGAATCTTTCTTTGTACAATATTGATTTTGTCTTTGCAGCTATATATATATTATTGACTGTTTTTCCTCTGCTTTTTGCAGTGGAGATGGATCTGACAAAATACAAAGATTGTTTTCCTACTACAATGGGAAGATCCCTCCAATCTGCAGATTCAAGTTTTATGCTCTCTCAATCTGCCTCAGTGAATACTTTGGAAGATACAATGCAATATCAACCACAGAAGTTGGATTTTCAGAAGAATTCCACTGTAAGACATGTTGTTAATGATGTCCCTTCTGATAATACTGAATCCATACTACGACCTGCCAAAATACAGAAAATGATGGATTCAGGGTTTGGTGTATCTTCGACTAACTATCCAAGATTTGATCAATGGAATTATGGGATGGTTCAACCTTATTCTTTTCAACCACATCCAGAAGTGCAGCAACATTCAAAATTTCCCCTCTCTTCTCTCCATTATGAGAGCAATGTGGAACAAATTACAAATCCAATTTTTCATTCTGCGGGAGTTGAAGGGATAAACAACAATGTAATGGTTGATACATTTGGACAGCCAGGGCTTGAAAGCTATGATGTGATGGACAGCAACAACTTAAAGAATATTGTCACGGGTATAAAATCCAGGATGCAATATCTCGACATGGATCCGTTTCCTACTAATGGAGAGGATATACAAGGCAGAACTGAATTTGACCACGGCATCAGATTAAATTCCAGTATGCCTACTCTCACCAAGGAGCCTATTCCTACTGCATTCTGGACAAATGCCAAAAAGAAAGCCGATGAGCTAACAGTTGATCAAGAGAAGCTAACAAAGTCCTCAGTTACAACTGTTAGTGGGAAAATGAACTATGTTATTTATGATTTGACTTCTGAGCCTAAAATGATTCCCTCGAAAGGCTCAGAAGCTGGTCGAATATCATATGAGCCAGATTCCCTAATCTATGGCATGATAGACTGTCAAAACTCAGAGGAAGTCGACCGTGTCCCAGAACTTATTACAATTGATGGTGATGATGATGAAGAGGACATGCAAGGAAGAATTGGATTCAATCACAAGGGGACAGAAGCTAATGAGAGAGTCAGTGAACCAAAAGTTGATCAAGAGAAGAAAGATCTTGAAAGCCATGTCGTGATAGACAGTTGCAAATCAATGGAAATTGACATTGGGTCGAATTCCAATATGCCTGCTCTCATAAGCAAGGTTGCTATTCCTATTGATGTAGATGACAAACAAAATAAAGTTGGATTCAACCAAGAGGGGACAGATGCTAAAGAGAAAGTCAGTGAGCCAAAACCTGATCAAGTGAGGCAAACAAAATTCTCAAACACAATAGTTGATGCTGTTTCCTTGATTGATTTGTTCACACGTGATCAAATTACAGAACATATTAATAGTCTCAGAAAGGAATCTGGTCTGGTTAGTACACCACCTTCCAGTGTTTTCAATTACCGTGATCTGTTTAGGTATTTCTGTTATGAGTTATGTCATGAACCAACCATCCCAGAAAGTTAAGCTATTTGATTAAAGCTCATGAATGGTTCTTCTTTTAATCTTTGGATGTTATATATGCATGTTATCGTGATACTTTGAATGTCTGTATGTGCGTGCATGCTCAGCTGATAGATTCTATTTAACATTTGTCAATTTCTGCATATTTAGTTTGTGATTTTTATTAAAATTACATTTTTATTTTTGCAATTTACATATATGCATAATTCTATTTGCTTTTGAATTTTTATAAGCCATATAGAGGTTAACAATTCTTTTAACACAGATTACTTCTGAGGAGGAAGCAGGAACTGAAGCAAACACATGCCAATTATGTGAAAGGAAAAAGCTATACTTTGCACCAGTACCAATTGTTTGTTCATGTTGTGGCACACGCATCAATAAAACATATTTCTGTAGAAAAGAAGAATTGGATGTACAGGGTTGCATTTGCTCCGTGTGTTACAAGACTTCTAAAGGTGGGAAAATCACATTCAATGGGACATCTATTTCTAAGACAAATCTTGAAAAAAGGACTAACGATGAAGTACTTGAAGAACCGGTAAGTTTTAATATCGACTACTCTATAATTCAGCTTGATATACAGAGAACTATGTACCAACTCTTTACGACTGTTGTGTTCTTCTAGTGGGTTGAATGCAATAAATGCAAAAGATGGCAACATCAAATATGTGCACTCTACAACAACAGAAGAGATTTGGATTGCCGTGCTGAGTATATATGTCCTGTATGCCGCTTGAAAGAAATTGAAAATGGAACGGATGTTCATTTACTGAAGGCTGCTAATTTTGGTGCTAAGGACTTGCCAAGAACCGTTCTAAGTGACCACTTAGAGAAAAGACTTCTTGAGTGTCTCATGCAAGAGAGAGCAAAGTGGGAAAATGTTGAAGGGAACGAGAATCTTGATAAGGTAATACCGAGAAATCTGCATGTATGCACATAAACTTCAAATATCCTATCATTTTCTTATTCTTATCATGTAAACTGAATAGTAGAAAATTAGTCTTCTGTCGTGTTATTGATCTTTTTCATCCAAATATATATATATTGGTTTGGAAATTCTATATTATTTACTTATGTACCATGAATTACTGCAAAATTGTAGGTTATAGCTGCAAAAAGTCTTTCTATTAGAGAAGTGTTATCTGTCGACAAACAATTGAAAGTGAATAAGCAGTTTCTGGATATCATTCCAGAGGAGAGTTACCCTGCTGAATTCTCTTATAGATCAAGAGTAAGTTCAGTTGATTATCAATCAATAAATAAATATACCACCTATTGCTTCTTCTGAACTAAATGTCGTCTACTCTAATATGTCTGTATTATTCAAGAAGATTTAATACAAGTTTGCTTGGTTTCAGGTTATTCTTCTGTTTCAGCAGATTGAAGGAGCAGATATATGCATTTTTGGAATGTATGTCCAGGAGTTTGGCTCTGAATGCGGAAATCCGAATCAGCGTTGTGTATACATTTCATATCTTGATTCTGTCAAGTATTTTATGCCTGAAAGAAGGACAAAGAGTGGAGAAGCCCTTCGTACCTTCGTTTACCATGAGATATTGGTATTTTTCTTTTAAACTATTTCAATGCCAATAGAACTAATAAAATGAGCACTTAATCTTTACATTCTTTCTATTTATGTTTTTTTCTTTCTTATCATCAGATTGGATACCTTGATTTTTGTAAAAAAAGGGGTTTCTCGACTTGCTACATATGGGCCTGTGCTCCTTCAAGAAAAGCGGATGATTATATACTATATTGCCACCCCAAAGAGCAAAAGACTCCGAAGAATGATAAGCTACGCCGGTGGTCAGTTTCTTTCTCTTTTATGTGTCTGTGTGTGTTGGATTTTCATGAGCTTGTGTATACATTTCATTGAGAATTTGAGTGTACTATTTTCCTACTTTTATCTTCTTTCTTTTCAAAAACTAGCTCTGCCAACCACTGAATATTTATAATGTTTGTTTATGCAGGTATCTTTCAATGTTAAAAAAGGCTACTGAAGAAAATATTGTTGTTGGTTTAACCAACGTATATGACAATTTCTTTGTTGCTGCTGAAAAAGGGAATTCCAAGGTGACAGCTTCTCGCTTGCCATACTTTGATGGAGACTGCTGGTCTGGTAATGCTATGGAAGCAGCCAAGACCATTGAAAAAGAGTGTGGAGGAGACTATGAAAAGATGTTGAAGGAACAAGTGCCAAATAGAGCTTTAAAGACCATGGGACATGCCAATCCTTCCAAAGACACTGCCAATCCTTCCAAAGACACTGCCAAAGACATTTTGGTGATGCGAAAAGTATGTCTACCTTGTCTTACATTCATCTACGTTTTTTCCATTTATAGTGTTGTACGTTTAGATAAATTATACAATGTCATTCGATGTGATATATCCTTTTATAATCGAGTGAATGAAACGTTGCAATGTTCTAGTTATAAACCAGTTCAAGTTATTTACATAATATGTATATGTGTAATTTGATCTTTCTTCCTTTTCTTTTATTCCCCCCAATTTCTATTAGGTTGGCCAAAATATATGGCCTAACAGGGAAAACTTCCTCATAGCTCACTTGCAATATGCATGCATACACTGCCGTGAAGTGATCGTGTCTGGGAAGCGATGGTTTTGCACTGAATGCAAGAAAATTCAGGAGTGTGAAAGGTATGATATCATAAATACATTTGAACTGTTTGTTTTTCACCTCCCTTTAAAATGAATACATACTTGAACTGGTTTTGCATTCAGTGCACAATAATTAAGGCTTTTTGGATTGACATTTATATCATCATATTTCAGATGCCATAGTTCTGATGCACACACTTCAAAGAATGGCGAGTTGCATACACTTAGTCAGGTAACAGCCTCAACCTGAAGTTTTTCACATGATTCTCTCATCATTTGTAATTTCATGCAAAACATTGACTTGTGTTCCATTTTCAGGCCGTTGTTGATGATATCCCCTCCAACACTAAACATAATGATATTGTCCTTGAGAGTAGATTATTTGAAAATAGGGACAACTTTTTGAGCTTCTGCCAGAATTCTCAGTTTCAGTTTGACACACTCCGTCGTGCCAAGTATTCCTCGATGATGGTCCTCTACCATCTACACAATCCTACTCTGATGACTGTTGTAAAATGTTGTAGCATCTGTAGTGCACACAATATATTCCAAAAGAGCTGGAAATGTGAGATTTGTCCTGAGTGTACCATTTGCTCTGCATGCTATAAGGATAGAGGTGCTGACTGCCATGAACACAAGTTGACTCAAAGTAAACACAAGCTCACTCAAAATGAACTCGATTTGACTCAAAAATTTTCAAGACCAATATATCAATCTGGGAATCAGGAGTCAAATGAGAAAATGGTATAGGTTTAGTTCCCAGATTTATTGTTTTCATTACTCATTTGTTCTAGACTAGATTGTTGATCATACTTGCTAACTTACACACAGATGGTGAAACTGCTGAACATTTTAAAGCATGCATCTCAATGCCGTGCAGCTAATGCTGAACCTTGCTCTCATCCAAACTGTTCTCAAATCAAGAAGCTGTTCTCTCATGCCAGTAGGTGCGAAATTCGAGTGAATCGGGGCTGCCAGCAGTGTAAAAAGATATGGTTTATACTTACTACTCACTCTAGGAATTGCAAAGACTCGGAGTGTAGCATTCCACGGTGCAGGTGTGTTGTTATTATAATTATACACTACCTAGAGAATTTGAGAGATTTTGGATACTCTACTTTCTGACTTGTTCTTTGGGTAAACTATGCATAAATATACTTATTGATTTCACAACCGAGTCATTTTTTATGGTTAAACTATGCATGGATTACTTATTTCTTTATATTTATATTGATTTTGCAGGGATCTGAAGAAGCATGTAGAATCGAAAGCAATGCATTCCGAATCTTGGCATGGAACTGCAGTTTTTGAAAGTGGCAAAGCAGTCGTTGATCAATGAATCTTTGTGAATATATAGAGTTCACAGTAGACCACAATAAGCTACTATACAGCTTTCAAATAGTTGGTTGACAAACTTATCATTTAATAAGTGGTTACAAGCAGTCAATGAGTAGCAATCAATAGTCAATTTTTAGAAGCTTCAACGAAGGGTATTAAATTTCGTTGAAGCTAAGTGTATATATAAAAAAAAAACAGTTCAACGTAAGTGTTGAGATTTTCATCTTTCCCTTTTATGTGTATATAATTTTGATTATGTATATACATAGATTAGGATTGCAATAGCCTTATATTTAATCTCTTGAAACAAGAGAATCAATTTTCTATTGCTGTGAATATATACATTCAATGGTTGAGAGCTTAAGCTCCAACTACTCTATTCATGTCTCTCATTTTTAAGAGACTTGAAATTAGAGATTCAATTTTGTATTGTTGCGAATGCATATTCAATAGTTGAGAGCTAAGCTCCAACTATTCTATTCAAGTCTCTCTCCCTTTTTTTTTTAACCATAGATTATGATTTTTTTAAGATCTTCCTTGTCTTGTTTCCTCTTTTTTTTTTTTCCTTTCTTTTTTCTATTGCTTCTACTGTCCTTCATTTTAAATGTTTGAAGTGCCACATTGATGGCTTTGCATTAACGAACAATTAGGCCCCTCTGCCATATATAATCATTTTTTTATAGTTTTGCAAACTAGAGAGATCAGTTTGATTGAATTAGGAACTAATCGGGTGTTCATTCTGTTTAACAAAAAATATAACAGATGGTTTTAGACAATGTTAAAAATGAGGTGAACCAAATAAAAATTGGTACAACGGTCAAAAACTTGTCAACAGAGATAGTTTTGAACCATAAACCCTACCTCAGCCAGTTTTATATCCAATTTTATTTATAAAAATAAAAGTGAAATGCATGCTTGCTTATCCAAACATTGATTTTTAACCCCTGTATACTATTCATAACTTGTTCATAATTAGCTAAATTTACTTTTGAGTCCTATCTTATTTTTAACATGTTTTGGTCCATTATCTTTTAAAAAATATTCATGTTTGTCCTTTCCGCTATCCAAACGTTAGAGAAATTTGAAAACTAAATCTACACAGCATCATGCTTATCAAAGTCAGTAACATCACAACAAAATCTCCTTCAAATGCTCATGAAACCACCGCCAATACTTTTATTTCTTCACGATCTATTATCACATACATTTATTAATTCTATTATCACATACATTTATTAATTACGTTAAAATAATGGGTCATGTTAACTAGTGTCCTTAGGGCACAAGATAAGGAACCTAAAAATAGAAATATTCCCTCAAATTTTGTGCATTTTATTTATCATAAAGTCAAAAATTAAAATAAATACACACATTCCAACAAAAAGTTACTATGTTAGGTTCCTTATCTTATGCCCTAAGGGCACAAGTTAACATTTCCTTAAAATAATTAGTATATTACTTAATTAATCAATTGTCCAGTTCTAACCGATTAAACTGGTTGAACCATGAACCGGAGATCTTATCGGTTTGATCTCTGGTCAGATTTTCAAAACATTGATTTACATTGATAAGACAAAATCCACACAATGCAGCTCAAGCAACATGGTAAAATGTTTTGTTTTGTTTTTTCTTTTTATTCAACTTTCTTGGGTTAGGTTCGGCCCCCCAACGTTTTCATATTTTCCCTTTTTATCCTTATTTATTAATTTTGTTAGGTTTGCAACAACTTAACCTAATTTTTTTCCGCTCATTTGCTTTATTAGGTTTGCATTTATTTACCCTAACAAATTCCATCTAAAAAAAATGTATGGCACCAATTTTATTCCTATCCTCTTGCTTTTTTTTTAAGCAAATATTTTCTCAATTATTTAGCCTAACAAATTCCATCTAAAAAAATGCATCGCACCAATTTTATTCCTATCCTCTTTTTTTTTTTGAAGGAAATATTTTCTACACTTATTTGATGTTTTTTTTTTATATTTAGAGGTGCAAACTTGGCTACCCTAATTTCCATGTAAACTTCGTTATATATACCAAGCCCTAAACGTGTTTGTCTCAAAAGTTAAAACTGATTTTTTCACTTTTTAAAAAGGCTATAACACTTGACAAAAAAAAAATGCTAAACAAATCGGTTCATAAACTGCTAGGTATTTTTTTTCTTAATAATCTTAGTTTGTTTTCCACTAATTTTTCTATTTTGTTCGACTATACACACCTTCCCTCATCTATGTTTTGTTTTTATTAAGCTATAATACTTGACTAGAAAAAGAAAAAAAAAGATATAACTAATCGGTTCACAAACTAAATGAAAAAAATAAGAAAACTCAACTAATTAAAATGAATAACTAACGATGCAAAATTGATGGTCACTTATCCTATAATGTTTGTTACGCACAACCCTCTGGATAATGCTTTCTTCATCTAACAATAAGTAAAAAAAATAAGAAAACTTAGCTAATTAAAATAAATAACTAACGATCTAAAATTGATGGTCACTTATCCTATAGGTTACAACTAATGATATAGCTGCATTATTAATACCAGGAGGTAGAACCGCACATTCTAGATTTGGCCTTCCCTTTATTATCGATGAATGCTCCACGTGTAATGTCAAACCTAATACCCCGTTGGCTCAGTTGGTGGTCCAAGCAAGATTAGTAATATGAGACGAGGCTCCGATGATGCACAAATTTTGCTTTGAAGCACTTGATCGTTCTTTCAGAGACGTTATGAAGGAGGTGGAAAAAAGAAACAAATACATCCCTTTTGGAGGTAAAGTCGTTGTATTTGGTGGAGATTTTAGGCAAATATTACCTGTAATTCCTAAAGGCACAAGACCAGAAATCGTTCATGCTACTATCAATTCTTCAAAACTATGGATTTATTGTGAGGTTCTTACCTTGACTAATGTCTGGTGCGTCAGTATTAGACATTGAAGCAAAAAGACAATTTTCAGAATGAGTTTTAAATATAGGCGATGGACGAATAGGGGAAGACAATGAAGTGGACAAGACCATTGCTCTTCCGTCAGATTTGCTCATAGAAAGCGCATGAGATCCTCTTGCTGCTATTGTTGAAAGCACTTATCCTAACATCTTGGAGAGCATGAGTGACATTAGTTACTTTCAAAATAGAGCTATATTGACAACAAAAATTCCATAGTCGAGAAGATCAACGACTATATGTTGGACATGGTTCCAGGTGAGGAGAAAGTTTATTTGAGTTATGATTCATCTATTCATCGTGACTTAAATGGTGATCATATTGACAATGTTCATACACCCGAATTCCTCAACACCATCACTGCTTCTGGACTGCCTAATCACAAATTAAGGTTAAAGGTTGGTATGCCAATTATGTTGTTGAGAAATATAGATACACAATATGGATTATGCAATGGAACCAGATTGGTTATCACTAGGATGAGAAGATACATCATTGAGGGGAGGGTCATTTCCGAAAGTAATGTTGGTGATCAGATTTTTGTATACAGGCTATCTATATCACCTTCAGATGTCAGGATTCCCTTTAAGTTTCAACGAAGACAATTTCCTTTGACTGTATCATTTGCAATGACAATTAGCAAAAGTCAAGGGCAGTCGCTTAAACATGTTGGTGTATATCTACCAACACCTGTATTTTCTCACGGACAGTTGCATGTTGTTGTTTCAAGAGTTACATCCAGAGAAGGACTAAAGATATTGATCACTGATGAAGATGGTGAAGATACAAATGTGACGTCTAACATCGTATATGAGGAAACTACATGCCAATATACTAAAATTTTCATATTTCTTTTACCGAATTATTGATTAGGATTACCGAATTTTCTTTTATAATATTTTCAGATTTCATACATTTTATGAAGTGTTTTATTTTGTCTACTATGGATTATCACGTGTTATTTGTTTCACCGTTACCAATTACATATTGTATTTTATTATTCGTGTGTTAATCTTTTTACAATAAACCTGTGTGGAGCACGGATCAGAAATCTAGTTAATAATACATAAGATAAGGTGTATTTGACACAAGGTAGTTTGGAGTGCTAGCATAGCTGGGATGTCAATCGTCATAACTAGTAACGTATGTCTCATTTATCATTATTAGAGATTTTTTTTTATAAAGGGCCCTTTATCATACTATGTCTAAAGCCCATAAAACTCTAGGAACGGCCCTGATCTTCAGCTTATGAGAGAGGTCTTTTTCTTTTGATCCAAGATGTTAATTATTGGTTATAAAATTGTAAAGATAATAGTTTTTTAGGTCAAGTAGCTAAACGGTAGAAATTCAAAGGTGAATAAGTGAGATGTTTGCGTTCAAAACCCAATCCCTACAAATATTATGCAATGTCTTTATTGATTGAGTTTCACATACTCCTCTATATGTAATAGTTTAAATTAAGGATAATGTTGGAAGTGAAAAATTCCAATTGCGGTGGGTCTTGTTACTATATATATATATATATATATATATATATATATATATTTGAACTAATGGAATTTTGAATGGTTTGGACTTAGCAAGATTAATTTGTTTTTTTTCTTTGGTACAAAGCAAGATTAATTTTTTATATAAATGCATTCAAACTGAGATTCCAACAATTCAAACCAGAAGAAGAATGGATTACCTTCGCGAATCAATGACCAACCTTACCAAAGTTTCCATGACTATCACCAAGCATTTGTTCTCCAAAGAAGAATGTAAAGACAAGAATGTCGTGTTTTCACCATTGTCGCTTCAAACTGCACTCTGTCTCCTCTCGCTGTTGGTTCTGAGGGTCCCACACAACATCAGCTTCTCGCCTTCCTCGGTTCAAAATCCATAGGCCATCTCAACTCCCTATCTTCTCACCTGGCTTCCTCTGTGCTCAAAGATGCTGCTCCTGCCGGCGGTCCACGCTTCTCTTTACCCTTCCTTCAAAGAAACTATTGCTACTGATTACATGGCCACTCTCAAATCACTTGATTTCTCCCTAGAACTATAAATTTCTTAATTATTTTCGATCAGTTAATTGAATTGATCAATTCCTTTGTTTCTCCTCTAAACAATCCATGTCTGCAACTGCTGTCACGTAGTATAACCAAATATTTCATTTGTCTTGTAACGAAACAATTTAACAGTAAATTATGTGAAAATTATATTATTATAAACAAGTTGAATTATTCTATTGAAAAGAACGTTATATATTTGCATTACTGATTTTATATTTGATATTGTTGTAAAGGCCAATGAAGCGCCAAAACAGTGAATTTATGGGCTAAAAAGGAGACTAAAGGACTAATTCTTGATTTTCTTCCACGTGGCTCGGTTAATAGCTTAACTAGACTCATCTTAACAAATGCATTATACTTCAAAGGAGCATGGGATCAACCGTTTAGTTCTTGGGAAACAAAAGACTATGATTTCCACCTTGTCAATGGCAGCTCAGTCAAGGTTCCCTTCATGACCAGCAAGAAAGATCAATTTATTGGTGCTTTCGATGCTTTCAAAGTACTCCGTCTTCCTTATAAACAAGGCCAAGATGATCGCCAATTCTCTATGTATTTTTTTCTTCCTGATGCAAACGACGGGTTGTTATCTTTGATTGAGAAAGCGGCTTCTGATTCTGAGTTATTGAAGGAACACAATCTTCCTTATAACAAAGTGGTAGTAGGTGACTTCAGAATTCCAAGATTCAATATTTCTTTTGGTATTGAAATTTCTGATGTGTTGAAGGAACTAGGAGTGGTTTTACCTTTCTCTATTGCTGGTTTGACAAAAATAGTGGATTCTCCAATTGGTGTTTCTACAGTATTGCAAAAATCCGTCATTGAAGTAAATGAAAAAGGAACTGAAGCTGCCACAGTCACTGCAGTTGTATTGTATGGAAGTTGTCAACGCACTTCGAATCCAATCCCGATAGACTTTGTAGCTGACCATCCTTTCTTGTTTTTGATAAGAGAGGATTTATCTGGTACAATACTCTTTGTTGGGCAAGTGCATAATCCTCTTGCTGGATGATCTTAACTACTCAAACAAGAATTAATCCAATGGGTGGCCCATCAATTACATATATGATCTGTGTTAGTTTTGCTTCATGTTTTGAACGGTTTCTGGCTGTATGCTTCATGCATATAGTTTTGATTTTAAATGGTTATTGGTTGTATACTTCATGTTTATGTTTATCATTGCAATTTGCAACAGTTGGATATAGTGTCAAGAATAAATATTGGTGTTTAAGTTGGTAGCCTTTTCCTATAAACTACTGCTGCAAATTTTGGGGATGTAGATAAAAGGGCGTGTGGACATAGCTTTGGTGTTTTGATGTCTTATTGTATGGCTTTAAGCTAGTTTGGATATAAATTCTCTTTGATTCAGTAGTGATTGAATTTGACTATACCATTTTTTTCTTTCTTTCCGACAACATATTCCAAGCGTAAATTTGTGCTAAATGCTTTAAATTTGATTTTGAAAATTCCATTACTATTCGAATTCATGGTGTTTATTGCCTTATCATATTCTAGCTTTGTTATCCCTTAAATTCTTGTTCACTTTGTTAATATCCTTATAAACTTTCCTCTGCATCCCCTACCATTTTTTTGTTGACGATATTCCTACTTACTCTTTCATATTGTTACATCCTTTTTATGATGTTGCATTGACTTGATTAGCTAATCAGAGATAATTTCATATATAAAATAAAAAATATGCAAAGGAAATTTGTACTGCCTTTTTATGATTTTGCATTGACTTGATTAGCTAGCTAGAGATAATTTCATATATAAAATAAAAAATATGCAAAGGAAATAGATGGCAAAATATTAAACGTCTCTTTTGGTCTTCAAGAGACACCCATTTTCTTTCAACGCTGTAGTTGATTCAATCAGAATAATAATGAATTTCCTCGGTAAATCATCGCCAATCTAACAGAGTTTCCACGACCATCACAAGGCATTTGTTATCCAAACTAGACAATGTCGTGTTTTTGCCATTGTTGCTCTGAAGTCCAAACTATGCTCAACATCATCACTGCTTGTTTTAGAGGGTCCCATACAATGTCAGATTCTCTCCTTCCTCCAATAAAAATCCATTAACCATCTCAACACTTTATCCTCTCACCTTCTTTCCTCTGTGCATGCATTCTATGCTGCTCCCTCCAGTTGTCTTAGCCTGTTTTTCACCAGAAGTATGGTACGTTCTTATCTAGAATTTGGGACAAACGGGAGGCAAGGAGTTTTTGACAATAAGAAGGCATTGGTGTATGGTATAATGATAGTTAATTATGTCTTGTGTAATGTAAGGGTGTTCTTTTAATTATTAGATATTTGCATAAGCTGGTGGAAGGGTTGAGAAAGGGAGTACATGCAGAAGGGGATCATGGTGTGATGCTATTTATTAGGTTTAGTATAAATCCTAGTTCAAGACCAGAGTAGGATGCATTTACCTAGTTTGATACAAAAAAACATTTACAACGTGTTGTTTACAAATCTCGAATTTTGTAATCGGTGAATTATACATAACTTCAATTGTAAGTCTTTAACTAGGTTGATAATTATCTCTTTAAAAAATCATATTTAGAAATATTAAAAAATAATATGTATGGATTTCCAAGGGGCATCCCTTATCCTCTCAAAAAAAAAAAAAAAGGGCATCCCTTATCTTTTCACCTGATGCAATTATTAGAGCAGGAAAATCCAATTTGCTCAGAAGTAATTTTTGTTACGTGCATGGAAATAGTAAAAAGAATTATCATGTTAGGTTAGGGAAAAAAATGTAACTTTGGTGGACCTAGAAGAAAATCAGGGTCAAGTTTTTCATAATGTCCATCAACTTTGACAATAAGCATGATCAGGCTCAAACACTTAAAGTACAATTATCAACATAATACATAACATAACATGGATACTTATGTAACAGGTAATTTGGCAAAGGTTGAAACATCTGCATCAGGTGCTATTGTGTGATTTCTACATCAGGTGCTTATGTGTGAGGTTTCTGCAAAGGTTGGCCTGCTGCTATCTTCCAAGATACTTATGAAAATCAGGGTTTAGTGTTGAAACATCTGCGTCAGGTGCTATTGTGTGAAGTTTCTGGAAAGGTTGGCCTGTAGGTAATTCGACAATTGATTTCTGATTGGGTTATACTATATATCGCTACAGAAATGCACGCAAAAATACCACAAATACCTTATTTCTACTACTCGTATACCATATAACCACTATTAAATAGCAGAAAATGATTAAGCACCACATGTTTCATCAAAATGAAAAAGCAAAAAACAAGATCAAACCCATGTCACGTTGTTAAAATACCTTGTTCCTAACAACTTCAAAATCACCGCAATAGACACATGGCTCATTGCTAGCATACAAAGTATTGAAGATATATCACTGGTTATGAGCAATATTTCAATACTTGGTGGACTAAAGAAGAACACCTGTTAATTTTTTACTCAAAAAACAAATAAAATTACTCATGTGTTGTTATGATAGTTGCCTTCGTGAAACTTTTGTGATAAATCTTTTCGCTATATTAAGCATTAGTTTCTGATTACTTTATTTATTGTTTTCATTTCCAAATTCCATTTACGTCACTTTGTTATCTCTTTCCCGTCAGGTTTGGATAGTTGAGCTGATATAAACTGATCCTATATATTTTCAAAAATCATTTCAAGATTCTCATCCAAAACAAATTATATACTATCTCTTTATTAGTACTAGCAAAAAATACCAACATTGACATGCTTGTCTATCCGTATTTTTTTAAAGGACTTATCCGCATTTTCTATACATATTTATTCATTTATTTTAATTAATTTGTTTTGTTTTATATTGTCTAATTTGAAGAAAAAATTTGGGACAAAATGTATAACTAAATTTCCTATAATTACGGTGAAGATTGTAATTTAAATTTGAGAATAAATATTGTATTTTTATTAGTAGTATGTATCTCTCAAAAAAAAATAGTAGTATGTATAGAAGTAAACAACTAAAGTCATCTAAATCTGTCAAAAAAAAAAAAAAAACTAAAGTCACCTAAACAAAAGTTCCTAAAATAAAACTAAACTTAGAATGTTATTAACAACAACAACAAAAACCAAATCTTTCTAGTCTAAAACATCCCTCTCTCTCTCTCTCTCTCACAATTAAACGATATATTTAGGTCTTCAATAGTCTCAATCGTTTCTTGTTGACAACAGAGGATTTCAATCGCAGCACTCTACTTTCACAATTGAAAAAGACCAGAAGAAGAATGAGTTACCACCGCGAATCAATAGCTAATTTATCGAAGAATGCTATGAACATCACCAAACATTTGTTATCAAAAACAGAATTCAAGAAGAAGAATGCCGTGCTTTCGCCATTGTCACTCCAAACTGTGCTCAGCATAGTAGCTGCCGGTTCCGAGGGTCCAACACAACTACAGCTTCTCTCCTTCCTTGGATCAAAATCCATCGACCATCTCAACTCCTTATCCTCTCACCTCTTTTCCTCTGTGTTAGACGACGCTGCTCCCTTTGGCAACTCTGTGTGGTTTGAAAAATCCCTTTCTCTTTACCCTTCCTTCAAAGAAATTGTTGGTACTGATTATTTTGCCATTCTCAGATCACTTGATTTCATAAACAAGGTATCTATATATATTTTCCTTCCTCTATAGAACAATAAAATCTTTTTTCTTTTTGCTAATATAATTTTATATTTGATGTTGTCGTAAAGGCTGATGAAGCTGTCAAAAAAGTGAATGCATGGGCTAAAAAAGAGACAAACGGAGTGATGTTCTTTCACCTGGGTCAATTAATAGCTTAACTATACTCATTTTTGCTAATGCACTATACTTTAAAGGAGCATGGCATCAACCATTTGATGCTTCAAAAACAAAAGACCGTGATTTTCACCTTCTCGGTCAAGAAGAAGCAGTTTATAAATGCTTTTGATGGTTTTAAGATCCTTCGTCTTCCTTATAAGCAAGGCAACGATGTTCGTCAATTCTCTATGTACTTTTTTCTTTCCGATGCAAGAGATGGATTGTTAGCTTTGATTGAGAAAGTGGCTTCCAAACCTGAGATTTTGAAACACAAACTTCCACGTAAGGAAGTAATAGTGGGTGACTTCAGAATTCCACGTTTCAAAATCTCTTATGCGTCAAAGGAGTTAGGAGTTATTATACCTTTCTCTGATGGAGGTTTGACAAAAATGGCGGACTCTTCGATTTGGGTTTCTAACATATTTCAAAAGTCTTTCATTGAAGTAAATGAAAAAGGCACCGAAGCTGCTGCAGTCACTACAACTGGATTACCGGGATGTGCTCGTCCTACTTCAATTCCAACCCCGATAGACTTTGTAGCTGACCACCCTTTCATGTTTTTGATTAGAGACGATTTGTCTGGTACAATACTCTTTGTTGGCCAAGTGCTCAATCCTTTTGTTGGTAGATCATAATTACCATACAAGAATTGCAATGGATTACACATCAATAAGATATGATCTACTTGTGGATCAAATGGATTAAGATTGTCTCGTAGACTGTTATGCTTTTGAGACTAATTTATTTAGATAATGATAAGTTCTAAGGTTATTGATTGATTGATTACAATATTTTGTTAATTTTGATTTTGATTTAATTATATATCTTGCGAGTTTTAGATTTATATTATTTTTTATTTGTAATAGACTCCTTAGATGCATGGTTTAATCACACATTGTAAGATTATTTAAAACTGATATGGATCAATATGTTGGTGGGTGAGAAGCTACCGTATATTTTATGTGTTCAGGAAACAAAATTGCAAACTTGTGATGAGTTATTATGTGCTTCTGTGTGGGGCGTATCTCCACATTCGTTTTCTTTTCGGCCGTCGGTGGGGGCCTCTGGAGGTATTTTAACTGTCTGGGACAACTCTGAAGTGGAAGTGTGGGATTCTACTAGTGGTAATTATTTTTTGATGATTCATGGTCGTTTTCTTAAATCTGAAGAAGAGTTTTATCTGTTCAATGTGTACGCTCCTTGTGATAACTCAGCGCAACAAGTTCTATGGGATTCACTATCCGCTCAATTGGTGGGGTTGGGTGCTAAAAAAGTGTGTATTTGTGGAGATTTTAACGCGGTTAGGAATGAAGACGAAAGAAAATCGGTAAGAAATGGAATTATGTCTACACCGTACAGTCCGTTTAATCGGTTCATTGGGGATAATATGTTGGTTGATTTACCGGTGTTTGGCCGTAAATTTACATGGTTCAGAGGTGATGGCAAATCAATGAGCAGGTTGGATAGGTTTCTTCTTTCGGAGGAGTGGTGTTTGGAGTGGCCTAATTGTATCCAGGTAGCACTGTTGCGGGGGATGTCAGACCACTGTCCTTTGGTGTTGACAATTGATGAAGAAAATTGGGGTCCGAGACCAACTCGGTTGTTGAAATGCTGGCAAGAAATTCCTGGGTATAAGCAATATGTTAGTGAAAAATGGAAATCCTTTGATGTTTCAGGTTGGGGTGGTTTTGTATTAAAGGAAAAATTTAAGAGGATTAAGGCGGCTTTGAAAGAATGGCATGTGTCTCATACTCAAAATTTGTCAGGAAAGATTGCGACATTGAAGGTTAGACAAGCCGCCCTTGATGGGAAAGCTGAGGAGGTTGACCTTTCTGAGGAAGAGTCTGTCGAGTTGTTTGGTGTGTCCTCATACATTCATTCTTTATCCCGATTAAATACTAGTATAGTTTGGCAGCAATCTAGGCTCAATTGGCTCCGAGAGGGTGATGCTAATTCGAAATATTTCCACTATATTTTAGCTTGTAAGAAGCGCAGAAACAATATAGTGTCGATTTCTGTGAATGGCGTGGTGGTGGAGAGTGTGCAGCCCGTCCGTCAAGCAGTGTTTTCTCATTTCGAAAGTCACTTTAAGTCGCTCAATATGCAAAGGCCGATGATTGATGATTTACATTTTAAAAGTTTGTCGTGTGCTGAGGGGGGCGGCCTCACTAAGCCGTTTTCTATGGAAGAGGTCAAAGCTGCTATATGGGACTGCGATAGCTTCAAGAGTCCGGGACCGGATGGTATTAATTTCGGTTTTATCAAAGATTTTTGGGGTGACTTGAAAGAGGATATTATGAGGTTTGTTCTTGAATTTCATCGAAATGGGAAGTTGTCGAAAGGTATTAATTCTACTTTCATTGCCCTTATTCCAAAAGTGGAGTGTCCGCAAACTTTAAATGATTTTCGGCCCATCTCGTTGGTCGGAAGCCTATATAAAATTCTGGCTAAGTTGTTGGCGAATAGATTGAGACAAGTTATTGGTACTGTTATTTCAGACACTCAAACTGCTTTTGTTAAAAATCGTCAAATCCTTTATGGAATTCTGATTGCGAATGAGGTTTTAGATGAGGCACGTAAGTCCAAGAAAGAATTGTTGTTATTTAAAGTGGATTTTGAGAAAGCTTACGATTCAGTTGATTGGGGGTATCTTGATGCGGTGATGGGTAAAATGTGTTTTCCGACTCTGTGGAGAAAGTGGATTAAAGAATGTGTTACAACGGCGACAACCTAAGTTCTTGTTAATGGAAGCCCTACGGACGAGTTTCCTTTAGGAAGAGAACTTCGTCAAGGGGATCCGCTCTCACCGTTTCTTTTTTTGCTAGCGGCCGAAGGCTTGAATGTAATGATGAAAGCCATGGTAGATGCCTCTCTTTTTCGTGGGTATAATATTGGCTCCGGAAATTCGGTAGCTCTTTCTCACCTTCAATTTGCAGATGACACGCTGTTGTTAGGTGAAAAGAGTTGGGCAAACGTTCGTGATTTACGAGCAGTTTTAGTCCTCTTTGAGGCGGTTTCTGGTTTGAAAGTTAATTTTCATAAAAGTATGCTTGTGGGGGTCAATATTGCTGAATCTTGGTTGACGGAAGCGGCGACATTGTTGAATTGTAAAATGGGTAAGGTGCCTTTCATGTACTTGGGTCTGCCTATTGGTGGAAATCCTCGCTTGTTGTCTTTTTGGGACCCTGTTGTTAATCGCATAAAATCTAGACTGTCTGGTTGGCAAAGCCGATATCTTTCCTTCGGAGGCCGCTTAATTCTTCTTAAGTCTGTCTTGACTGCTCTGCCTGTCTATGCTCTTTCCTTCTTCAAGGCTCCATCAGGTACAATCTCTTCCATAGAATCTCTTTTGATTAATTTTTTTTGGGGGGGTTGTGAGGATAATAGGAAAATATCTTGGGTCGATTGGAGGTCTGTGTGTAATAGAAAGGAGCATGGGGGGTTGGGGGTTAGGAGGTTGAGAGAGTTTAATGAGGCTCTGTTGGGAAAATGATGTTGGAGGTTGTTAGTTGATAAGGGGGGCTTGTGGTATAGGGTGCTGGTAGCTAGATATGGTGAGGAGGATAGGAGGTTGGAGGATGGGGGCCGTCGTGGTGGAAGGAGGCTGTCAAGATTAGGGACAGGACAGTAGTGGGCGGTGATGGGTGGTTTAGGCGGTGTGTGGCGAGGCGAGTGGGTGATGGTACAGAAACTTTGTTTTGGCATGATAGGTGGTGTGGTGACGTTCCTTTCAGGGTGCGCTTTGGCAGGTTATTTGATTTAGCGTTAAATAAATCAACAACTGTTAAAGACATGTTGGATCACGGATGGGGGAAGAGGGTGGAGCTTAGCAATGGCGCAGGGGCTTGTGGGTGTGGGAGGAAGGGCTTTTAGAGGAGTGTAGGTTATTACTTGCTGATGTTTCTTTGCAGCCTCTTTCTTTTGATGTGTAGCAGTGGCTTCCGGACCCGACTGAAGGGTACTCTGTTCGTGTTGTGTATGCTATGCTTACCGATCAGGGTGCACCGCAGGTTAGGCAGGATGTAGACTTGATTTGGCATAGACAGGTTCCGCTTAAGGTGTCTATTTTGGCTTGGCGGTTGCTTCGGGATCGTCTTCCTACTAAATCAAATTTGGAGATGCGCGGTGTCCTTGATGCAGAGGCGTGCCAGTGTGTGTCAGGGTGCGGTTCTATGGAGGATACTAGTCATTTGTTCTTGTTGTGTCCTTGTTTTGGGAGGTTGTGGCCACTTGTGCGGCATTGGATAGGTTTTGATGGCATTGATCATTGTGATATATTTAGTCACTTTGTTCAGTTTATTCACTCCACAGGTGGCCTGAAGGCGAGACGATCTTTTATGCAGCTTATTTGGCTGTTGACTGTTTGGGTCTTATGGAATGAAAGACATAATCGATTATTTAACATGAAAGAAAGATCCATGGTTCAATTACTAGATAAAGTAAAGTATTATTCTTTGTGGTGGCTGAAAGCTAATAAGACCACCTTTGTTTTTGGTGACCATTTGTGGTGGTCAAGTCCTTTGTCGTGTTTAGGCATTGGCTGACCCTTTGTTGTACTTGAAACTGTACTGTTTGTTTCTCTAGTTGTCTTTTCGGTACATCTTGTGCTGAGAGGACTGCTAATGCAGTGTTAATATATTCCATTTTTGTTTGTTCAAAAAAAAAATATGTTGATTAATTTGTGGTAAGTTTTCATGAATTTAAAATTATTTATAAGTTACTGGGAATTCTAATACAATGGAATGGGTATACACGATATGTCTTAAGCTGCTTTTGTTTTAATATATAGGAGATTAATCTTCTTTTTTAAACTCAGTACCTCCAACTCTTTAACCTCTAGCTCAAACCAGCTGAGCTACTGAATCCCTCCTCTGATTTGATGAAACCTAACGTAAGAGGAGCAAATCTTCAAAAAAATTCACATCACAAACAAAGATTCTTATGCAACAACCAATGATGGAAGAGTCATCACAGGAATGCACATTTTCAATGGAACAGCCAACATAGTATAATTCACAAATAGTTTCAAAATTGTAACAGAGTTTAGATAGAGAATGTACCATAAACCTCCTACTTTGCACTTATTTATTTATTCATCTCTAATAATATTTGAGCTATGAACCATGACTTTTGATTGAATTAGGCATGTCCGGTTTCCGAAACTGACACAACACGGAGACATGTGATTATATTGAGATTTTTTTTTTCTTCAAATTATTATCGGTGTCGGCGTGTCAATATCTGGTTTTTGTGTGTGTCTGCTCTTGCATCATATTATTTGAGTAATATGTGAAACATTTTGTCATTATCTTCAAATTGTAGCATATTAGACAAAGAAATATTGTTTGTACAAATCAGACACGCAACATTAAACAACTGGGGAAAATAATATACACCTAATTAGTAAGGTATATCATTTGGTAAATTGGAAGAGTGTCATTAGGAATATTGATTATTATCGATTATTGATGCTTAACCACTGCAATGAATGTTGATGAATATAAACAATAGCAAAATTGAAAGCTATTTAACGAGCTTTTCTTACAGATTCTCAACCACTATACACCAGTAAATCAGCATCAAACTATATTGCTTATGCTCCTTTCACAGTGGTTTGTTAATCCATTCTCCATTGGGTTGTCTCGGAATTTCATGGTAATCCATAAGAGATATTGCACTGGTGTAGTGTACAAGCCGTGCAATAATGAAAAGTGGATGCAAGTGGAGCAAATGGAAGAGGAGGAATACAGATACTGATGAGTACCAAGACAATTGTATAATTGTGTTGTGGTCTACATTAGAGAGTTCATTGAAGAAGCTGTTAAAAATTTGTGTTGTCACTGTCTATAATTACCAGTTGAATGTGTTGGCAGCAGCATAATTAAGTTGTTGGAGTGTGGTTAATTTGTGCCATTTTAATGTATGCAGCTTTCTACAATTGGTTTTATAATAACAACAAATTATGGTTTGTATTTTAAGGGATTAACTCTCCGGTTTTCAGGAAAAAGGAAAAAGAGCTCTGATAATTCGGAGTTCGACGTGAAAGTAAGTAAAGAATGATCATTTGGGCCAATTAGGTAGCATCATAGTATACAACTAAGATGAATTTCAGTTATAGTCCTAGCTCTTTTCCATGAATTTGAATAGAAAACAACTTACCTCATCCTTTAGCTATCGTACAAACTAATAATATGATTTAATAAGCTGGATGGTTTGTTTTGCAGCTCAGTCTCGCCCCTAATTGTGGTATGGGATAAGATATATTTTATCTTGATGTATCCAAACGATTAAGCAACATAATACGTGACAGTAAAAAAATTCTATTGAAAATTGAAATGCTCTTGAAAAGAATTCAATTGGTGTCTTTACTCTATAAATTTAATATTTCATATTGTTTTAAAAAGGTGATGAAGAGATAAATAACCTTGTTAAACATCACTTGAGCCAGATAATAATTTAACCATACTCATGTTTCTAAATGCACTCGGCCACGGCTCTACTCGAATAATCACATTATGTATAATATCATCACTTTCAATAGTTACATACAATTCTATATTACATATAAAAGCAGGATATCTATGACGTGTACGTGTAGGGTGAACTAAATCTTCATTAAATTTTATTTTTCCATTCGAGGGGGCTCGCACATATTCCGCAGTAATGATAGATTGGGGGCAACGGTCCCCACTACTATTCTCGTTAAATTTTTTAATTATTTGATATTTTTAATATGAGAACTGCTATATGATATGAAAATAAACTGACGAAATTTGACGAACATAGCAAAACCGTTTCAGTGTATGCGTTGTCTGCTCCTTTTGTTTTATTGGAAAAATATCATGGTATTAAATTAAATAAAAAGTAGTATAACACATGCTTAACTGCACAGGTTTAATTCATGTATTATATACTTTTTCTTTTTTCTTACAGGAATTCCAACTATATACAGTTTTTTTGACAAAAACTATATATAGTTTTTTTTACAAGAACTATATATAATTATACGCCAGTGTTTTGTTGAAAATAATAAATATATACACCAGTGTAATTGTCCGTTTTTCCGTTTTATCGATAAAAATAATAAAATAGTAAAGAATAATTTTTTAAATCGTTTAGTGGCTAGACACTCATCCATAAGATAAATGATTAAAAAATTTAAGGTTTAAACTTCAACCTTTGCATATTACATGCAATATCCCTACACTTGAGTTATGCTCGCAGAGACAAAATGGTAAAAATAATTAAATGAAGTTAAAATTGAGAGAACAAAATAAATGTTACATATAAGGTCCAAATAATTTTTTATAGTTTCCAATATTATTCATATTGTCTTGGATTTTTTTTTGGTGGTGTCTGGGATTCAAACTCTAGACCTTGCATATATTATGCATTATTCTTATCAACTGAGTTAAGCTCACATGATATTTTTATTGTCTTGGATTGATTATACTTTATTGGAGCATAATTAATTGATGATTTTTTTTTGTTTTGAAAGTTGTTTAATTGATAGATAAATAGTATTATAAAAATATTAAAATAGATTAAATAAATTGTAAAAATGGAAGGAACGAAACACAGATCAAAAGGTGTATCCTATTTTTCTTTTATATATATTATAAGTACAGGTGTATATTCCGCCAATATGAAAACCACAAAAATGAAAATGCAATAGGCGGTGCAATACCAAGAGAGAGAGAAAATAATGCAAGTAGTTTAGCACATTCGTTGGAATTTCGTTGCATAGGTTTCGCACCATTCATCATTTCCTTTTTAATATTGTCCCCTCTTAAAATAATAGATTGCTTCCATTAAATAAGAATTTATACCATAAATGTTTTTTTCATAAATTTTATAAAATTAAATATGCAAATATATTTGAGATGTAATTTAGAAGGGTTTTTTTCACATACATAGAGATATGTTTTTTTATAGTGTTGAAGAAAAAAAAATCTACCAAACTTTTTAAATATAAAGACATGTAAAGAACAATTTTAATTCGTAGATGTTAAAGAGTTTTTAATTTTTCAAATATATAATAGCATTAGTGTTTATAAGATTGAGTCTTTTGCTCAATGATAAGACCATCCTCAGCGATAACACCCTCCAAATAACATTAAAACATCCACAGAAACCCTTCATTTTCTTCAGTTTTATAATACGATTAGGGTGCGCGAGAAAAGAGTATGGTGGGAAAAGAAATGGCCGTTTTTTTTAGAGGGGTAAATAGCTGTTATTATCTTATCACTTTTGCATTGCTAAAAATTTGTATAAGTATTTATTATATAAAAATTTACCACCGCAAGTCAAAATTTCTAGATCTGTTAATGAATGCATTATATACTTCTGGAGAGCATAGGAGCAGAAGTTTAATGCTTCACCGAGGAAGAAAAAATGTGATTTCTACCGTATCAATGGCTGCCTAGTCCAGGTCCCCTTCATAACCGGCAAGAAGATGCAGTTTATAAATGGTTTCAAAGTACTCGGTCTTCAAATATAAGCAAGGTGAAGATAAACGTCAATTTTCTATGTACTTTTTTCTTCCCGATACATAAGATGGGTCTTCAGTTTTGACTGAGAATGTAGCTTCCAAATCTGAGTTCTTGGAACAAAAGCTTCCTCATCAAAAATTGGAAGTTGATGCCTTCAAGATTTCAAGATTCAATATTTATTTTTTTAGGGTTGAAACTTCTAATATGTTGAAGGAAATGTAGTTTTACTTTTCTAATCAGGAGGTTTGACAAAAGTGATCAACTAAACTAAAATAATGAATTCAGTTTATAGAATCAGATTAATAGTGCAAAGTTAGCAACTGAGTTATACTCATCGACACAACTTTTTATTTTTATTACTAGCGTAGATTATAAAAGGTATTTTATATTAAATTTTGATTTTGATTAAAATTATAAATACAAATCTTTACGACTTTTTCATTACATATTTTACCTGATTGCAAACTCTCTCTCTATTGTGCCTATTAGGTCTTCAAATTTGGTTTCAATTTCAATAAGAGCAATGAATTTCCACGGCGAATTGGGTTCAATTTCAATCAGAAGAGCAATGAATCTCCACAACGAATCAATGACCAACCTAACCAAGGTTTCGGTGACCATGGCCAAACACTTGTTCTCCAAAGAAGAATATAAAGAAAAGAACGTTGTGTTTTCACTGTTGTCACTCCACATTGTGCTCAGCATAATTGCGGCCGGCGCTGAGGGTCCCACACGAGATCAACTCTCACCTTCCTCCAATCCAAATCCACATATGAACTCAAATCCTTGTCCTCTCAACTCGTTTCTTATGTGTAGGGGTGTTCATGGTTCTAAACTGCATTGGAACTGAACCACATTAATGGTTTCAATTCAGTTTTTAAAACCACTTTAAGAAAAACTGCTTATTTATGCAAAACAACTTATTAGAATATCTTTTTATAAAAAAAAAACAGCCTATTCAAAACAGCTTATTTATGGAAAACAACTTATTAGGATCTCTTTTTTCAAAAACAGCTTATTCGAAACACCTTATTTATGGAAAACAACTTATTAGGATATCTTTTTTCAAAAACAATATATTCGAAACAACTAATTTATGCAAAACAGCTTATTAAGATCTCTTTTTATAAAAAAAATGGCTTATTCAAAACAACTTATTTATGAAAAACAACTTATTAGGATCTCTTTTTCAAAAATAGCTTATCCAAAACAACTTATTTATAAAAAAAAAAAACTTATTAGGATCTTTTTCTTCAAAAACAAGTTGTTTTTCATAAATAAGTTGTTTCAAATAAGCTTTTTCCTATAAAAAAAGATCCTAATAAGCTGTTTTGCATAAATATGTTGTTTCGAATAAGCAGGTTTTGAAAAAGAGATCCTAATAAGTTGTTTTTTCCATAAATAAGCTGTTTTGAATAACCTGTTTTTTAAAAGAGATCCTAATAAGTTGTTTTGCTTAAATAAGCTGTTTCGAATAAGCTGTTTTTGAAAAAGAGATCCTAATAAGTTGTTTTTTCATAAACAAGCTGTTTTTTTTAAAAGTGATCCTAATAAGCTATTTTGCATAAATAAGATATTTCGAATAAGTTGTTTTTGAAAAAGAGAACCTCATAAGTTGTTTTAAATAAATAAGTTGTTTCGAATAAGCTGTTTTTTTATAAAAAGATATCTTAATAAGCTTTTTTGTATAAATAAGTTGTTTCGAATAAGCAGTTTTTGTAAAAGAGATCCTAATAAGTTGTTTTTCCATAAATAAGCTGTTTTTTAAAAGAGATCCTAATAAGTTGTTTTAAAAAAGTGCACTAAGAAAATATGATTCAAATATATTAAACTGGTTCCAAACCAATTTAAACATGAACTGAATTGGTTTAAATTTATGGTTCAGTTCATGAACCATTTAATATGATGCAGTTTTTTTTTTGGGTCCAGTTTGGTTCAGTTATGGATACAATTCAGTTAACCACATTTTTGCACACCCCTGCTTAGGCAAAAGTTATGGTGCATAAGCCATTTCCTTATGCATCGGGTATAAACACTTCACAATCATCAGATCTAGTGTACACGTGTAATAATCCTATAAAGAGAGAAGTTCTCCCTTCTCTCTTCAAACAAACAGTCCGACGGAAGAGAGGAAGAAGACGACCGGAGTTCCTCCGGCGTGGAGGTTGGCCGTAGCGCTGCCGTGTCGGGTTTTTTTTTTACTTTTTTTCGAAAAAAATTTACATCGAAAACTCCTCTTCTTCTTCTCTACTCGGATCCGTAATTAGTTTTCACCAAAACACATACACAAAGCCTAGATCTACATTTTATTTTCAAAACTTTTGGTATGAAAGAGCAAGAATAAAGGTGAATCGATTGTTACCTCTGTTAAAAACGGAGAAAAGAAGCTTGAAACGGAAAACTTCGATTGGAAAACCTCTCGTTCTTCACAAATCCGGATCTGGTTCCGTTTTGTTCCTTCTTTGATTCTACTCGTTCTGGTTCGAATTTGTACCGGCTCAGCAGGCTATGAACATGATTTGGTTGTTACTTCGGATTTGTGTGATGTTGATTCGATCTGTTGTTTGTTTGGTGATTTTGAGTGGTGAAAAGTTTATGTTGCTATTATTTATGAATTTGGAATTCTGGAAAAGTACATGATGTTCTTCATTTTTCTCCATTTCGACGCACTGCACTCCGTGCAAATCTCGTTCAATCTCGACATTCCTTTCCTCCTCCAAAACTGTTGGAAACCATTAAGTACATCTAATGGTTTTGGAGTACAACTGTTGGAAACCATTAAGTACATCTAATGGTTTTCCATAGCAAAATGGTTTTGGCTTTCCGGTACGGTGATGAGATTGAAGATTCTGGAAACCATTTCCACAGAAACATTTCACAACAAAATAGTTTTGGCTTTCCGGTACGGTGATGATGATGAACGACGGTGTTGATGATGAGATTGAAGATTCCAGTGGTGATGATGATGAACGACGGTGATGATTTAGTTTGTTTCCGAGTTTTGTTCGTTTTGTTTTGTTTTGTTTAGTAGGAAACAATTATGTTGGGATTTATGCACGGTGCATAAGGATTTGATTTCCTTATGCACCATAACCGCTCCCCTGTTCATATGCTTGCCGATGCCACTCCTGCCGGGGCGGACCTCTGCTATCTTCTTATCAATGGCATGTGGGTTGAACAATCACTTTCTCTTCGACCTTCCTTCAAACAAACTGTTGCTACTGATTTCAAAGCCAATATTGCCTCTGTTGATTTCGTGAACAAGGTATATTAATCTACAATC
Organism: Medicago arabica; assembly: GCA_946800305.1. Taxonomy (NCBI): domain Eukaryota; kingdom Viridiplantae; phylum Streptophyta; class Magnoliopsida; order Fabales; family Fabaceae; genus Medicago; species Medicago arabica. The sequence continues at coordinate 55,762,544 of OX326967.1, forward strand.
CCTCTTTCTTAATCTTGAAACGATGCCATGCTTTTATTTACCATTAATTAATTAAGTGTCTTTCGTTTATTTCAAAGACATTTATCTGTTCTTTTCTTTCATATTATTACTCTTCTGACTTCATTATTTGATGAAACCATGGAATACTTAGGGTACCATGTGTGACCTAAATATTCATTTTATTTTGTCTTTTTCTATTAATAGATTTTTTTTTTATTAAGTTCAACACAAAGGAGACAGGGGCACATATGTTAGTAATTATTTTTGTAAGTTTTATATATCTAATTTGGTATGATGAAATGGTTTGCATTCTGATCATAAAAACTTGATACACAAAAGAACTCTCAAACTTGATTCATAAAAGGATTTTCTGTGACACCGAACCTTAGGTTTTTCCAAGTTTAATTGGTTTTGAATAGAAAATTATGTCCATATTTTCCTGCACTGAAGACAAAACAACTCACCTGATCCGTTAGCATTTATGTACAGTAACAAATATCAACTTCTATGTAAACAATCAATGTTTTGCTAATTAAATGAATGTCTGTTTTGCAATTTTCAGTCTCGCTTATTTGTTGTAAGGTATTAATTCATCTTTGATGTATCAAACCAATTTAGCAACAGAATATGTGACAATCATATCATGAAAAAGTTAAATTCTTCTATTGAAATGCTCACTAAAAGAATTCAATTGATCTTTTTTCAATTATTAATTTATATTTGATATTGTTTTAAAGGCTCTTGAAGTGAGCAAAGAAGTGAATTTGTGGGCTGAAAAGAAGTGAATTTGTGGCCTTATAACAAATAACTTCCACTCCACTCGGATAAAAGTTTAACCAACTTCAACTTTGCAAATGCACTATACTTCAAAGGAGTATGGTTACAGGAGTTTGATACTTCAAAAACAAAAGGCTATGATTTTAACCTTCTTAATGGCAGCTCAGTCAAGGTTCCCTTTATGACAAGCCGGGAGAGACAACTTATTAGTGTTTTTGATGGTTTTAAGGTCCTCCGTCTTTCTTATAAGCATGATGCTTATAGGCAAAGTGATAAGCGTTATTTCTCTATGTACTTTTTTCTTCCTAATGCAAAAGATGGGTTGTTAGCTTTGACTGAAAAGGTAGCTTCTGAATCTGAGTTTCTGGAACATATGTTTCCTAAACAAACAGTGCGAGTAGGTGACTTCAGAATTCCAAGATTCAAAATTTCTTTTGAGCTTGAAACTTCTAATATGCTTAGGGAGCTGGGAGTGGTTTTACCTTTCTCTGAAGGAGGTTTGACAAAAATGGTGGACTCTCCTACGAGTCAAAACCTTTATGTTTCAGAAGTATTCCACAAGTCTTTTATTGAAGTAAATGAACAAGGAACCAAAGCTGCTGCAGTGCTCGCGCTATATACGCCTATGACATGTAATAGTGAGCATATCATCCCTCCGCCGATTCCGATTGACTTTGTAGCTGACCACGCTTTCTTGTTTTTGATCTGAGAAGATTTGTCTGGAACGGTACTCTTTATTGGACAAGTTCTAAATCCTCTGGTGATGTGATCTTAACGTCCCATTCTCGAATTAATTGGATTACCCCTAGATTAAAAAAAGCTTGTTTAATTAATAAGAATGCATTGTTTTATGAAGATAGTTTATTGTTATTCATGCTTATAGTTTAAATTTTGAATGATTACTTCTTCATGTTTTGATTCTTCGTCCTTGACACGGAACTACCGGTGAAAGTTAACTCTAATATGGAATACGGTAATGATAAACATCCCGACAAATAGTATAGCGACATATTCCCGACCGTTTATACAAAAACAAAAAAATTACCACCGCACCATCCTTATATTCCACCAAAAGCGGACTGCACACCAATTCTGCTACAACACGTAAGACTTCGGGATGATTCGCGAGATACTTGCTCGCAGTACATAGCAATGCTCTATGGAATAATGTTATCATTGCAATTTGCAACTGTTGAATAGTGTCACAATAAATACTATTTGGGAGCAGAAACTAGCCTCAGGTCTGTGATATATATAGTCTACAAAGATAATAAATTAGTTTTTTTTTTCTTTCGTTTCAAGATTATAATAAATTAGATATTTATTGAGTTTTAGATTTATATTCTTTTTTATTTCTAATAGACTCGTTAATAAGATGGATGGTTTAAACATATACTATATGATGATTTAAAATTAGCATATCTTACTGCTTTTGTTATATGGAGTATATGAATTTGAAATTGCTCTGATTTGATGGAACAGAATGTAACAGAGGCAAATCTTCGAAAATATAATTTCAGGTCACCTACAAGATTATAATGGATTGCTTATCACTTACCAAATGTTTTGGTTTTTAAATTGACTTGCCAACGATGGAAATTTACAACATTGGAAACAAACTTGTTTACTACTTGGTGCAATTCACCGAACTTGTAGTCATTATCAGATGAATATTTGAGTAACATGTGAAACTTTTAGTCATTATCTTCAAATTGTAGGATAGAATCATGTGGTTTGACAAATCAGACACACATTAAACAACCACAATACACAAAATCTCAATTTGGTGGAATCCTAATCCACTTTTCCTGTGAAACAATTCCGTAATTATGTTCGCGGTGGTGGAACTACAAAAAGCAATTTTAGTTGTTGTTTTGATTGAGACTTATGACTTTGATTTAATGTATTAATTAGGGTTAACATATGTTTACAAAGATTCTTTGGTTTTGAACCCTGTGTCATATGATTGGACAAAAACAAAAACGAACAATTACATTTTAAGGTTCTTTTATAATTCTTCTTCAATGCTCTTTATGAAGCATTTTCTACTTCTAAAACCATGAAAAGCTTGCGAAATTGCTTCCGCGTCAAACCCTAATTTCAATCTGATTCACAACTCTTCAACCCTAATCTCAAATCTTCAAATTAATTCGAGGTTTTCATTCCAATTCAATGGAAGATTAAATCAGTTCTGAATCTTTTGTGCAAATATCACAGATTGATACACCACGATTGCAAGCGAATCAGATTCAAAGGCGTGCAAAAATCACAGAGTGATATCTCAAAAATTTGCATCTGAAGCAGATCTTGCAATTGACAACGTTTCTGATGAGTGCACACATTGGATTGTTCAGGATCAGGTTCAAACTCAGCATTCAAACCCTTGAACGACATGGAACATCAATCCTTACGGAATTCACCATCATAAATCTCGTTAATTTTTTTTATAAAAGTTGAGTTTTTTCTGTTGTTTTAATTTCTCGGTTTTGGTCATTGGAAGAGAAGGGGGAGGAAGAGAATAGAGAGGAAGAGAAATCCAGTTTTTTTTTAAGAAAGGAGAGAGAGGTGATGAAGATGAATGTTGAGGTAATGAAGAGGGATGGTTATATGGTGATGACGAATAGTTAAAATCATTTTTTTTAAGTAAAAGAATAGTTAAAATAATTGTTAATGAATAAAAAATAGTTTAAATTTTTTTTTTTAAAATGAATTATAAAAGCTAAGTTATGGCACGTTAATGTGTGATATCAGTGTTTTTGACCGGTTATGTGAGACCAGGGCCCAAAACCAAAGAATCTTTATATTACAGAGCTGAAATCTAGTACGTCATTACACCGATTATGAGTGAATTCTTGATAATATCATTGGTTGGTAAGAAGTTATATTACTATTATTTTCTCATTTACAAGTAGATTCCTTGAGGACAGAGAATGATGCAAGTTTGGGGTTGTGCTGACACTAAGTCATACTTATGTTTTTAGTTTGTTTTTATTCCTTTTTTAGTAAGTTAGAGAGGTTGTGCAATTTGGATGAGGCTTGGGGAGCTTTCAGTTACCGGAGAAAATCGACCACGATGGACCTGTATCGTGGTACGTCTAAAGGAGCATCCGGATCTAGAGCTTGTTATTTTTTGCAGCATCGTGGCACGTTGGGAAGTAAACGTGGCATGATGGGAGTTTGTTTCAGATGCCACGTAGGATTAATGAAGTCATCGTGCCATGTTGGACCTGCAACGTGGCATGTTGGGCCTGTAACGTGGCACGTTGGAGGCTGTTTTAGAAATTTCTCTATAAAAGTCAGATGTGAATTCAGAATAAGGGTTCGATTTTTAGGAGACTTCAGAGCATAGGAGGCATTCAGCGATCTAGAAACACGTTGTGGATCTCACACCAACTCGTAGTTGGTTCTGATTTATGTATGTTTCGTTATTCCTTTGTTATTTATTGTCTAGTTATGAGTAGTTAAGCCCTTTGTTGATTAAGCCATGAGATAAATCTATTTTATGTTGTAATCATGTAATTTTTTACGAACTCTCTTTGAAATTAATGGAATCCAAGTATTATTTAGTTTTATTTGTGTTTAATGCTTTTTATATGATTATGTATGACTACTGGCCCTAACTTCTTAATTATATGAATTGCTTTTAGAATTTAATTGACTACTAGCCATAGCTATAAAACATGACCTAATGAATCTGTTTGACTTAACATATTAAATTAGAGATAGAAAATTGTTGATTGATGACATAGGAATTAACGAGCTAGTAATACTTCCAACAGTTATGAATCGACTTAAAAGATTAAGGGATTACAATTTTGAAGAGGGTTTTGACTAATGAGATTGATCACAACTATTGTGTCAATTCGTCGTAAAACTAGGTGAATATTGAGAGAGAAGAGGGGCAAATTATTGTAAAGTGAGCAATAGAGGATTCAAAGGATTGGTCATTCATTAAACCTAATTTTCAAACTGAATTTAATCACACTTCTTCTTACTTTTATGCAAACAAACCAACGTTCTAGAGCAACCCCAATTTAATACATCGTTTACATTAATGAAATTGCTAAGTAGAAATTAATAAAAGTGATACGAATTTAATTTATTACTTCAATAGTTTTTCTACACTTGCCAAATATTTATCAACACCGATGGAACTTATTTTAATGTTATTTGAAAAGAAAGAAAAAATTGATCATAGTATACATTTGTCAATATTGATATTTTTTTGTCTTACTAACAATATATGAAAGTTGAAGTACAGTAAAATTACATAATCGTCCTCTTTAAAACTGATGATCTCCTTAATTTCATGTGCAAAATGGTTATTTTGCAAAATTTAATTTAATTGTTTTTAAAAAAATTAATTATGGATACTGGACATCACAAATGTAACAAATTTCCACGGATAACTATGAAATTAATTAATTTGTTAAAAAATATTACGGATAATAGTCATCACAACTTTAACAAATTTTTAGAGATAATTATGGAATTAATTTATTTGTTTTTTAAAAAATGACTTAAAAATAAACATTATGGAACTATCCATCGATATAAAAAAAATCACATATATTTGTTTTTTGGATGCAAAATTAATAAATCTTTGGAATACTTTTAAAACATTATTAATGATTTTGGTCAAACAATACAGTGATGTTGATATTTTAAAAATAGTCACAAATTTTCCAAATTTTATCATATCGACTATCACATATAGTTAAATAAAAAATTTCTTTTGCATTATAAGCTTATAAAATCCTCGACGAGTAGGATGCAAATATTTATCGATTTTTTAAATATAAAATAAAAAGTTAATTAATAGAAAAACTACATTGACGTTGATATTCTAAAAATAGTCGTGAGTTTCCAAATTTTTATCATATCAATTTTCTTATATATGTAAATAAAAAGTTATTTATGCATAAGCACAAAAAATTTGCAACGGAAGCTGTGCAAACATTGAACGTTGTTTTGCATATAAAATAAAAAGTTATTCAATAGAAACACTATATTAATCAATGTTTATATTTTGACAATATTAATGACTTTCCACGATTTTATCATATCAATTATCTCTTATATTTCCATAAAAAAAAATTCTGCAGTTAAAACACATAAAATCTGCAACGGATTTGGTGCAAACATTGCACGTTTTTGCATATAAAATTTATTTAATAGAAACTACATTGATGTTGATATTTTGAAAATAGTCATGAGTTTCCATATCGATTTTCTCATATATGTACATAAAAATCATTTATGCATAAATAAGCTCATAAAATCTGCAACGGGTGTGGTGCAAACATTGAGCGGTGTTTTGCATATAAAACAAAAACTTATTCAATGGAAAAACTTTATTAATGTTTATATTTTGAGAATATTAATGAGTTTTAACGATTTGATCATATCATCTTTCTCATATAATTACGTAAAAAAATTTGTTTCTGTAGATAAAACACATAAAATCTACAACGGGTGTGATGCAAACATTGAACTATATTTTGCTATTTAATAAACTACATTGATGTTGATATTTTGAAAATAGTCATGAGTTTTAAAAAATTTATTTTATTGACTTTCTCGTATATGTATATAAAAATTTGTTTTCGCGTACATAAGAAAATAAAATCCACAACATACACGATTCAAACATTTAACATATTTTTAAGAAAAAAAATATTCAATAAAAATATTATATTAGTGTTGATAATTTTCATTTAATCTTTTTAACATTTGACAATATTAACGATGTAACTATTTTTTATATGATCACCACAGTATGTGACCGGTGCAAATAAAGTTTATGATTTGGCCCTTCATTCTTTTGGATAACTTGATTCGCAAGACATTTTTTTTATTTATGCTTAATAAAATAAAAATATGCATACGGAAAAAGATTGCTAACCCTACTATTATAAAAGAAAAACAAAAAAGGATCAATCACTTTATGCTTCTGCCTATTTAGGTTTTCAAGCAACTCTTTGTTTTTGCTTTTGCAACGTTCAAAGTTGGTTTCGATTTCAATCACAAGAACAATGAATTTCAACAGCGAATCAATCACCAACCTAACCAAGGTTTCTGTGACCATTGCCAAACATTTGTTCTCCAAAGAAGAATTTAAAGAAAAGAACGTTGTGTTTTCGCCTTTGTCACTCCACGTTGTGCTCAGCATAATTGCGGCTGGTGCTGAGGGTCCCACATAAGATCAACTTCTCACCTTCCTCCAATCCAAATCCACTGGTGAACTCAAATCCTTGTCCTCTCAACTCGTTTCTTACGTGCTTGCCGATGCGGCACTCCAGCCGGCGGACCTCTGCTATCTTTTGTCAATGGTGTATGGGTTGAACAATCACTTTCTCTTCAACCTTTCTTCAAAGAAACTGTTGCTATTGATTTCAAATCAAATATTGCCTCGGTTGATTTCGTGAACAAGGTATAATAATCTGCAATCCTTCTTTTTTAAGCTAGAACAGATGCAATGTTTTTATTGCTATTAACTAATTCATTATCTGTTCTTTTCTTTATTATATTACTCTTTTGACTTCATTATTTGATGAAATCATGGAATACTTGGGGTACTATGTGTGACCTAAATATTCATGTCTTTTTTAGTAATTTTAACACAAAGGAGGCAGGGGCACATATGGTGTGACAGTTTGAATGTTTTGCCATTTTTTTAAAGTTGTGTATATTTAATTTGGTGTCATGAATGTTTGTATTCTTCTGATCATACAAGCTCTCTAAACAAAGGATTTCCTGTGACACTGAAACCCAAGGATGATAATTGAATTTGAATAGGAAATTATGTTCATATTTACTAGCACCAAGAGAATAGAATTTTCCTGATCCTTTAGCATTTTTTCAAATATCAACTTCTTTGTAAATTAACAATCAGTGTTATGCTAATTGGATGAATGGTCTGTTTTTCAATTCAGTCTCACCGATCAGTTGTAAGGTATTAATTCATCTGTGATGTACCAAACCAATTTAGCCACATAATATATGACAAAAGCATCATGAAAAAGGTTAATTCTACAATTGAAATGCTCACTAGAATAATTTATTTGATCTTTTTTGCACTATTAATTCATATTTGATGTTGTTTTAAAGGCTTTTGAAGTGAGAAAAGAAGTGAATTTATGGGCTGAAAAAGAGACAAACGGTCTTATAAAAGATTTACTTCCACTTGACTCGGTTAATAGCTTAACCAACCTCATCTTTGCAAATGCACTATACTTGAAAGGAGCATGGTCGGAGGAGTTTGATACTTCAAAAACAAAGAACTATGATTTTAACCTTCTCAATGGCAGCCTAGTCAAGGTTCCTTTCATGACAAGCATGAAGAGACAATTTATTAGTGTTTTTGATGGTTTTAAAGTCCTTCGTCTTTTTTATAATCATTTTGAAGAATGATAAATGAACAATTTTTATATTTTTTTTGAAATAAGTGAACAACCATAGGTTGTCAACCACCATATTCTAATATGGTTTAAGAGTATTACTGTATTAGTTGAATTTTTGAATCATTTTAATTATTTTGGAATCCATGTCAGCCTATTATTTTTTTTCGGAGGAGCTACAATGCGGGAAAGTTTTTATCTACAGAAACTGGCCGTAGCTAGAAAGTCGATAAATATTATTGGAGATATTCTCGCCCTTTGTATCTACATATATCTAACATCTAGTCATGATTATTTAGAAGAAGTCAAATTAATCATCTGAAATTGACTTAAGAGAGTGTCAAACTTAAGAGGAGCCAAGGTCACAAACGGACCAATCTAAATGAGTTGTGATGGATTTTGTCAATTAATGTCATTTTATTTTTGGTAAATGTCAATTTTCTAAAAAAGATTAAATAGACAAAGCAAAGTCGTGTCTGCCATCTGCGACAATGTTTTTAAAAAAAATAAGAATTAGTTGATGGTGTACTAATTTGCTAAAAAGAAAATCGAATTGTATGCCCACCTTCAAAGAGAGAGTTGATGGTGAAAAAATAAATGATTGAGAGAAGGAGATCAATCAATGTCAGAAAAGGAGAGAGCGAGGGAGCATGGCATGTTCGTGTAGATGATAAATGAAAAAATAAACAAAATAAGTGTCCAGCAGTTGAGTAAGGATCTCTCCATTTAAATGGAGAGGGTCCTAATTTTGAGAGAAGGAGATCAATCAATGTCAGAAAAGGAGAGAACGAGGGAGCATGGCATGTTCGTGTAGATAACAAATGAAAAAATAAACAAAATAAGTGTCCAGCAGTTGAGTAAAGATCTCTCCATTTAAATGGAGAGGGTCCTAAATTTCGGATGTTCACAATTTTTCACGTTAGTTTTCCGTGTCATAATGACAGTCGCCTTTGCAATTTTTCTATCTGAAAACAATTGTCACTTTACAATATTAATAATGCAACATTTTTTTTCCACTCATATATCTTTTTTTTTTAAACCACTCATATATCTTTATTTATTGAGTTTCACTCAATTTAATTACTTCATTATAATTAATAATAATTATTTCATAAATGATACTAATTTTACCATTGAAATCAATCAAACTAATCATTTCGTTGAGCACTCCTTATCATTCAAATGTGGATATTAAATCGATATGGGTGGAGTATAAATCTTGAATGTGGTGTTAATCAATATTTTTTTTTAGTGTTATCGATTATCTCTGCGCGCAACTGCATAAATTAATTAAACTGAATTAAGATGATATGTGGATTTGGATCGGAGAAAAGACAGAAGTTGTTGTTTTGTAGGACCGTCGGAGCCAGCAGCTATGATGTTGAGCACAAGTTGAAGGGACAAGGGCGAAAATATAATGTTCTTGTCCTGAAATTCTTGTTTTGAGAACAAATGTTTTGTGATGTTGAGGGAAACATCAGTTTGATAGTTGATTGATTCATGAAGATCCATTCTTCTTGCTAAAACGCAGTTATCTTATAGACTAAAAAAGATTGGCAGATATATATATATTTAGAGATTGTTGAACTTATAAAAGATATTCTTTAAAAAAAAGATTTTTTTTTTGACTGGATAGTTTTTTAGTTTTTTTCTTCTTTAATGCATGTGAGTTTATAATTTATGAATTAAATTATATAAAAGAAATACTATCTTATTAATTTTAGGGTTAATTAAGTTTTTAGTCCCTATAAATATCTGCAGTTTCGTTTTTAGTCCCTATAAAATAAAATCACATTTTTTAATCTTTGTGACATTTTTCTTTAGCATTTTATGGACCAAAAATGCTAACGTAAAATTTTTACAGGGACTAAAAATGTTGATGGAAAATTTTATAGGGACTAAACATGCTGACGGAAAATTTTACAAGAACTAAAAAATATGATTTTATTTTATAGGGACTAAAAACAAAATTCTAAATATTTATAGAGACTAATTACTTAATTAACCTTTAATTTTATTAATTGAGTCAATGACATTTTATTTTTTACTTGATAAAGCGGGTCAATTGACATTAAATTCATCATTTTCTTCCTATACCTCAAAAAACAAAATCATTTTCTTCCTAAATTGTCAATGACACGTGGCTACATGGACCCCACACAAGCACATTTTCTCTTTCATCTCCTCTTCTCTCTTCTTTCAAAAAAAGGGTATATAGAAATAAATGGTGTCTATGTAACATTTTCCTTTGATAAGGTAACAAACAATAAAGAGATATGGTCACGTATATGATTATAAAGTATACTACTATATTTCATATGGCTGTCACTGTTTGCAATAAACACATTGCTCAACACAAGTGTGACTGATGTGGTCCCTTTTTATTTGGATTATATTATATATATTCGTTTTTATTATGTTGTATAAGTTGGAATGATCTTAATTTGAAGAAATGAGGAGGAGCACAAACCATTCCATTTTAAGAGAAGGGGCACATTTTTTTTTTGGAAAAGTGAATCACCAAATCATTTTCATGTGCATCCACAATGTAACTTAAAATTTTGTTTAGTGTACTTCTAACTTAAAAGTACTTCTATAGAATTGATTCTATATAATCAATTCTATAGTATTTCTATTTATTTTTTATTTTTTATATGAATGTTTAATGTGATTTTTATCAATGACATTAAATTCATCATTTTCTTCATATACTTCAAAAACGAGGTTATTTTTTTACACACCAGTCAAATCATGTCAAATGAAATTTTGTTAAATCTAAAAAATAACATCTTAAAGCAAGCAAAGATCCCCCTAACAAAACAACATCTAGCTCATATTATCTCTCTGAAAAAACCACCTCAAGTTGTCCAAAAACAAGCAAAGACCTTTCTCCAAGCCATAACCAATCTATGTGACATTTCTTTTATTGAGGCTAAATCACTAAAAAGTTTTAAAGATAAATAAACTTTGATGATTAAATAATTAATGGACTTTAATAGTTTTTTGGTATTTAATATGTTTCTTGAGTGATTAACTAGACATGAATAAAGTACAAATCAAACCAAAAATCAAAGTAATCAAAGAACATTGAAGACTATGAATTTGGTCAGAGTTCAGAAGGTACATAAGTACCAAAACTATAAATTAATGTTCATACCAAGAACATGCAAAGCACACGTGACATAAACAAAGCACATGTAGCGAAGGACTGTGACTATATGTTATTAAAGTCATATACTTTATTAAAAGTCAAAGAGTACATTCATTGTTCATAAAGATAAAATAAATAATGAAAAACAAACGCTAAGAATATTCTTCTAATTCATCAAAGAAGATCATCCTAAATGTTATATATGGTGTCCTTCATTCAATTTCACAGTTAGAATTTGGCTGAATCAAATAAAGAGTTTATGAATCATTCTAAATGGAACAATTCTCCTTCTGATGACCATCAGAATGTTCATATCAATCACATGCTTCTACATGACAAAAAAACAAGTACAAAAAGCAAAAGCGATCATGATCAATGTACACTCAACACATGAGTGAGAAAACACTTTTCTTTGTCTACAATAGGCATGAGTATGAAGTGACAATTTCACTTTCCTCTCTCCTGCACAAAAAACAAAAAGCCAGCAAGACATGAAGTGATAAGTGACATTTCTCTATTTGCTTTTTTATTCTTCATGCAAAAGATGGGTTGTTAGCTTTGGATGAAAAGATAGTTTTGAATCTAAGTTTCTTGAACATAGATGTCCTCGAAAAAGAGTGATAGTAGGTGACTTCAAAATTTCAAGATTCAATATTCTTCTTGGGCTTGAAACTTCTGACTTCCGGAAAAAGCTAGACGTGGTTTTACCTTTCTCTACATGAGGTTTGACAAATATGGTGGACTCTCCTCTAAGTCAAAACTTTTACATTTTCAACATATTACACAAGTCTTTTATTTAAGCGTAGGATGAATGGATTAAGATTTTTTTTAGTGATTATTATGTTTTATTCAATTTATATTAGAAGTATAGTAAAAACAAATATTTTACTAGGTTATCACGGTTGGCCTACAAGATTCTTATTTTTCGAATAAGACATGTATCCTTCGCGTACAACTGCGGAGATTAATCTCTCGAGTCTTGTGAGACTCAAATGAACGACAAACTCTCTCTAGAAGTTTTAACGTTGCTGCATGTCCAAGACTGAATTTGAACTAGGATCTTATTCTTGGTTAGGCTAGAAGAGATTCGCGCCATCTCATCTAGCAGTCTTGGGTTGCACTACAGGAATTTTGTCTTATAATAATTGCAAACACTTTAAATGATATAGTCATTAAAATGTTGAACACGGGTATCATTCACCTACAAATAATTAAGAATGCATTGTTCTATGTAGATAGTTACTCTGTGCCGTCATTCTTATCAAAATCCTTTGTTCAGAATTAATCTCTTGCTCAATGAGTTGGTTGATGTCGTTTGTTTTAAAATTTGTTCCCCAGTTATGTTTCGAATCCCCACTCATAACCATTATATTCAAAGTCCATACTAGCTAGTTGCATGTTGCATCTCAAACTCTGATGTTGTTCAGAACACCTGTATAAAAAAATGTCAACGGGTCTCTTGTTTGGTTGCTCATTCTTAGCCTCTTTGGTTCACATGGTTCACCAACCCAATTACTTTGAACTTTGTAACGTTCTTTTGCTACATCAAACCAAATATTAAAGGGTAACGTCAAGGAACACACAAATCACTCCAAGGAAATAGATACTTCTTAGTGAGATCCAGGCCACAAAATAAAACGAGAGAGTTGGCAATAACATGAAATTAATAGGAAGAAAAAATAATTACTGATGTTACTTTTTAGGGATCCTTCCTTTCTTTCATTGTAATATAATCTTTAAAAGTCGCCAAAGTTTTTTGAATTTTGGGTTCTAAGTGCATATATTCTCTTTTGTGAAATTAAACAAAAACTGAAATGACTTTGAGAGGTTTAACTTCCTAATTCTAGATTTTATAAACAGATAGTGATGAAAGTTTGAAAGAATGAGAAAAAGAAAACCTTGCATTAGCCACAGCTCAAGTATTAGTTATAGGGAAATGCTTGATATCCCAAAATCTTGATTCACGATGAAATCACGATAGCATTGTTGTAAAAGGTACTTCCATGCATTAGCCACCATCACCAACAGCAATCAAATTAAGTATTTCATGCATGGAGTTTGAAATCAAATATTAATGATTGCAAGCGATAAATTAATCACACAAAGCCATCACGAGTAAGGCATTGAGAGAATTTACAAATTTGAATCCACACTGCATATCAAACAAATCTCATCTGATTAATTATTGTGAAACACTGCAACGCAGTTTGGATTTCGAGTTGAGATTTCTAAGCAAAAAATTACGCATAGAGAAGAGCAGCAATCATGTAGATGTTTCGATTTCTCAGTGCACCTTGCAAATCTACAGCTCCAAATCTCTAATTCATCAAATACTTCATTTTGTGAATTAAAATAAAGAGTTGAAGAATAACAGTATCTGCATCTCGAAATCGTTAAGAATCTCTAGATTTTTTCACCAAACAATTCATGTAGATTTTTTCTCCATGACTTTGCTTTTTCTATATATTTTTTTAAAGGAAACTTACTTCTGGTGAAAAAACAATATTTATCACCAAAAGACATGTCCACAGATCAAGATTACCTTCAACAATATTTCTCAACTTCTATCTATGGTCACTGCTTGTAGGTAAAGAAAAACGACCTTGTTTGCAAAGAAGAGACTAGTTGTTTCATCTATCGACCTGGGTGGAAGAATTGCTTTAATAAGACCATTTGTCTCTTTTTCAACCAATAAGGTTACTTCTTTAAAAGAAAGAGGTAAGGAATGTACAACGAGACTTGAACACACAAGGCGGCCTACAACACTACCAAAGACGCCAAGAGACTAACACCAACAACACAAAAAACAACGAAACAAACAACCCCTGTCCTCCAAATGACCACACAGATTATGTCGCCTTGTAGTAACCGTTCGATGATATCATTTTAAACGTCAATCACATTTTCGATATACAAGACTCCTTCAGCAATACTAGGAGCCAAAGAATTGGTTATCCACGAATGGACCAAATTGTTACAATGATCCCAAGCCAAGAAATTGAGATCATTTTTTGAAGGAACTGAGATCATGTTCTTTGGGAATTTTGATGGAACCATCAACAATCTTGAATTTGTTCTTAAAGGTTAAAGCACACATCTTTCAATTTGGAAGGAGAAAGGAGAAATATAAAATAAAACTTCATGGGTTTTTGTGTTTGGGATTGTGACCATTAATATTTAGTTAGATGAAGTGAAGGGACAGGATTTGCACACATTATTTCCTCAAGTTTTTCTCTCAATCGAGAGAATCTGCTCCTTGCTGCAAGGAGATTCTACTTTTGACCTTGGTGTTTCTACCTCTTCCTTACAAGAATATATTCTGCAACAGTACTGGCTCTAAAGTCTGCTTCCTTCATATAATCATTGAGTTTTAGATTGATATTCTAGTTTTGCCTCTGGTTTATCAAATCAGAGCAATCTCCTATTAATAAACTCCTTGCAACAAAAGCATCCAGACATACTAAAATGTTCATACTATTAGAGTAATTCACAAGTAACCACAAATCAACATATAGCTCCATTTCAATTTTAAATAATCTTACAGTGTATGATAAAAATTTAAACTATGGATCTAAGGAGTCTATAACAAATAAAAAAGAATATAAATTTAAAACGTACTAGATATCTGATTTATTATTATCTTGGGGGAAATACTTCATCGCAAAATAGAGGCTAGTTTCTCCTCCCAAATAATTTATATTCTTGACAGTTTACACTAAATCCCGTGGGTGCAAATTGCAAAGATAATATGATTCAATATTAGAGTTAACTTTCACTAGTAGTTTAGTGTCAAGGATGAAGAATCAAAACATGAGGCAGTAACCATTCAAAATCAAAACTATAATAATAATCAATAATCTTAAATCTTATCATTAGTCTCAAAAGCAGAAAAGCAAGTACAACAAACTCAATCCATTTGATCCACACATAAATCATATCTAGTTGATGGGTAACTCATTGGATGTTTGTATGGTTGATTAATATCACCCATCAAGAGGATTGAGAACTTGCCCAACAAAGAGTATTGTACCAGACAAATCTTCTCTAATAAAAAACAAGAAAGGGTGGTCAGCTACAAAGTCTATCGGAGTTGGAATAGAAGTAAACCGACTACATGTCCCTAAACCAGCTAGGGTGACTGCAGCAGCTTCTGTGCCCACTTCATTTTCTTTAATGATAGACGTTTGAATTATATTGGAAATCCGTATTGGAGAGTCTACCATTTTTGTCAAACCTCCAGCAGAGAAAGGTAAAATCACTCCCAACTCCTTCAACATACTAGAAAGTTCAAGCCCAAAAGAAATTTCGAAACTTGGAATCCTGAAGTCACCCACATCAACTATTCTATCAGGAAGTATGTGTTCCAGGGTCTCATATTCGGAAGTCACTTTCTCAATCAAAGCTAACAACCCATCTTTTGCATCGGGAAGTAAGAAGTACATAGAGAAATGACGCTCATCTACACCATGCTTATAAGGAAGACGAAGGACCTTAAAACCATCAAAAACACTGATAAACTGACCCTTCCTGCTAGTCATGAAGGGAACCTTGAATGAGCTACCATTGAAGAGGTGAAAATCATAGTCTTTTGTTTTAGAAGCATCAAACGGTTGATGCCATGCTCCTTTAAAGCAAAGTGCATTAGCAAAAATGAGTCTAGTTAAGCAATCGATTGACCCGGGCAGAAGAACATCAGTAATAAGTCCGTTTGTCTTTTCTGTAGCCCATAAATTCACTTTTTTGACAGATTTTATAGTTCTAGAGAAGGAATAAAAATAAAACAAAGAAGTAATATATCTACTTACCTTGTTAATGAAATCATGTGATTCGAGAGTGGCCATATAATTAGTAGCAATAGTTTCTTTGAAGGAAGGGTAAAGAGAAAGCGTTTTTTCAACCCAAGCATGGACCACTGGCGGGAGCAGCGTCTTTAAGCACATAGGAAACGAGGTGAGAGGATAAGGAGTTGAGATGGTCGACGGATTCTGATCCGAGGAAGGAGAGAAGCTGACGTTGAGTGACAAGGGCGAAAGCAGGACGTTCCGTTCTTTGAATTCTGGTTTGGATAACAGATGTTAGGTTTGCGACTGATTTGCTAAGGATGTTCATTGTTCTTCTGATTGAATAGACTCTCTTCAGAGTGTAGGTTTAATATTTTGTCATCTATTTCCATTGCATTTTTTTATTTTATATTTAAAAAATTTCTTGCTAATCAAGTCAATGCAAGATCAAGCGTGAAAAAAATAAATAAAAGAGTGCCCTATTTTTCATTTTTTTGTTACATGAAAAACAGAGAGAAGAAAAAAAGCAAAAAGAAAAACTACATCCTAATAAAGGACACTCTCATATTTATTTTTTTGAAGAAATCAAAATGAAATTAGATACCACAACAAACAGCAGTCCCCAAGCACAAGGTGTGCCTAAGGAACCACCCAAAGTTACAAAGAAACAATTACACCAAAAAACAAGGTAGAAAAACTTAGCCAATCCCCAAACAAACTAAAGGGCTTGACCACCACCTCTGCGTGCCATAAACAAACACAACCTTAAAGGCTTTCAGTCAACCTAATGATAGTAATTTAACTTTGTCTAACAAGCTAGGCATACTAGTAACAGAACTATTGAACAAACGGTTGTTACGTTCGTTCCACATAACCCAGGTACATAAGAGCCAAATGAGCTGCATGAACGACCTTTTTGCATTACCAACCCCAATCAAATGAGTGAATTGAATAAAGTGATCTGCAATAACATTAGAATCCGCCCCAGACGCACCGATCCAATCACGCACCAGATGCCATAAGGGTGCAAACGTAGAACAAGATAGAAATAAATGTTCGGCCGTCTCCACATGACCGCAACCCGTAACACAAAGAATAGCATCCTCCGAAATGACCCCCCGAATAGCCAAGTTAGCTTTCGTTGGAAGGCGATCCCGAATCAGCCGCCAAGCAAAAACTGAGACCTTCACAGGGACCTGCTTATGCCACACCAACTCGACAGGTAAATCTAACTGAGGGGCACCACCGGCTGTCAATAACTCATAAGCTCCACTCACAGAATAACCCTCTGCAGGATCAGGCAGCCACTCCCAAGTATCTGAAATATTAGGAACCAAAGAGATATCAAATAGTAACGCCCTACACTCCTCTAAAAGAGCTTCCTCCCACACCCACAACCTACGCCGCCACCTCCACCCCTCCCCCTCCAACTCCAAGCCCCTAGAGAACAACGTAGCTACCGAAATGGTTTTGCTTTCAGACAAATCGAATAAGCGCGGAAAGCGCTCACAAAGCGGGGGCCCACCCAACCACCGATGCGACCAAAAGAGCGTCGCAGCCCCATCACCAATCCTACGTCTAACACTATCACCAAACCACCCTCCACCTATGTCTCCATCTCCGTCACGAATCCTACCAACCTCCCGCCACCACGAAGAACCACTCCGGCCCCCCACCTCCAGCCTCCCATCTACTTCGCCATAACGGGCGACTAAAACGTTAAACCACAAACCTTCTTTATCCACTAGTAACCTCCAACACCACTTACCTAATAAAGCAACGTTAAACTCCTTCAACTTCCTCACCCCCAAACCTCCATGCTCCTTTTTAGCACATAAGGACTTCCAACCTATCCAAGTAATTTTTCTACAGTCCTCACTCCCACCCCAAAAAAAATTATTCAATAAAGATTCTATGGAAGAGATTATACCTGTTGGAGCTTTGAAGAAGGAAAGTGCATAGACAGGTAGAGAAGTCAGAACGGATTTAAGGAGAATCAAACGGCCCCCGAAAGAAAGAAATCTACTATTCCAACCCGACAGTCTAGATTTAACACGATTCACAATTGGTTCCCAAAACTTCAGTCTCCGCGGATTGCCACCTATAGGAAGGCCTAGGTACATGAAAGGGATTTTCCCCACTTTACAACCCAACACCATCGCTGCCTCTCTTAACCAGGATTCAGGAATATTGACACCCACTAACAAACTTTTATTAAAATTCACTCTCAACCCTGACATGGATTCAAAAATCACAAGAACTGCTCGAAGTGCCCGAACATTTGCCCAACTTTTGTTACCTAATAACAGAGTATCGTCAGCGAATTGAAGGTGAGAGACCACTACCGGATTAGTTGCTCCAACCGCATACCCTTGGAATAAATTACTCTCAACCATAGCTTTCATCAAAATATTCAGGCCTTCAGCTGCAAGCAGAAACAAAAAGGGGGATAGGGGGTCCCCCTGTCGTAAGCCTCTCTGAAGTTGAAACTCATTCGTAGGGCTGCCATTGACAAGAACTGCAGCTGTAGCAGAGCTCACACACTCTCGCATCCACTTCCGCCACAAAACCGGAAAAGCCATCCCTTTCATCACCGCATCCAAATAATCCCAGTCCACGGAATCATAGGCTTTTTCAAAATCCACTTTAAATAACAATAGCTCATTCTTATGTTTGCAAGCCTCATCAACAACCTCGTTAGCAATGAGGATGCCATCTAGAATTTGACGGTTCTTCACAAAAGCAGACTGCGACTCAGCCACCACACTACTCATCACCCTCCGCAATCTATTAGCTAGCACCTTTGCTAGAATTTTGTACATACTACCCACCAAAGAGATTGGCCGAAAATCATTTAACCTCTGAGGGTTGTCCACCTTTGGAATTAGCACGATGAACGTAGCATTTATACCTTTTGCCAACTTCCCATTCCTATGAAACTCGGACACAAACCTCATCACATCAGCCTTCAGCTCTAACCAGAATTCTTTTATGAAACCGAAATTCACACCATCCGGACCAGGACTTTTAAAACTATCACACTCCCAGACGGCTTCCTTAACTTCATCCTCTGAGAACGGTTTGGTGAGATTCCCTCCCTCCCCCGCAGACAGAGTCCGAAACTGGAGATTTGAGATACTAGGTCTTTCCACAGCTTCCGCTCTAAAATGCTTCTCGAAATGCTTAAAAACCGCTTCTCTGATAGGATGAACCCCTTCAATTCTCACCCCATCTACCAACACCGAGCAGATAGCATTGCGACGACGACGCGCAGACACAGAAGAGTGGAAAAACTTAGAATTAGCATCACCTTCACGGAGCCATTGGTTTCTCGATTGCTGCCAACAAATGCTCGAGTGAAGCCGCGATAGGGAATGCAAACTAGTCGAGACATCATGCAGCTCCTTACACTCCTCCTCCGATAGCTCCACAGACTCGCCTCTACCATCCAAACTCGCCATCTTCTCTTTCAAAGCACCAATTTGCGCTGATAAATTATGCGAGTGAGTCAAGTGCCAATTTCTTAACGCCGCTTTTATTAATTTGAACTTTTCCTTTAACACGAATCCTCCCCATCCGTCCACTTTTAGGGTGCTCCACGAATTCCTCACAAATTGCTTATAACCCGGAATGTCGGACCAACATTTAAGGAATCTAGAGGGCCGCGGCCCCCAATTCTCTTCATCTACCGAAAGAAGTAAAGGGCAATGATCTGATAACCCTCTCAGCTGTGCGACTTGAACACAATTCGGCCACACTAAGCACCAGTCCTCTGACAAAAGAAAACGATCGATACGACTCATCGACTTGCCATCCCCTTTAAACCATGTGAAGCTACGACCGCTTAACGGAAGGTCACATAACGCATTATTCTCAATAAAAAGATTGAAGGGACCAAAATCCAGCGCACCTCCAGATGCATTCACAGAACGTCTCTCTTCCCTACCTCTCACGGCATTAAAGTCACCACAAACACACACCTTCTTACCCCTCAAAGCTTGAATGCGCACCGACAGAGCCTCCCACAACGTTTTACGCTCGATTCCATTACAAGGTGCGTACACATTAAACAGATGAAACTCCTCCTTAGAAGCTACGAACCGGCCATGAATGTAGAGGACATGATCAAAGCTACTAGAAGTCCACACCTCAACCTCCGACGAATCCCAAGCGGTTAATAATCCCCCAGACGCCCCTAAAGACGGCCGGAAAGAAAACGCAACTGGCCTACCATCCCACACCGATAGACACACCCCGTCATCACATCTTAGAAGTTTTGTCTCTTGGATACATAAGATCCACGGACACTTCTCCTTCACCAAAGATCGGACTTCCTTCCTTCTCTCAAGGCCGCCTAACCCCCTCACATTCCAAGATACCAACTTCATCTCCCAACACCCTCGCCCTACACCCCTAAACCCCCGCCAACTACTCTACGCCCTCGCCCACCCCCCTGGAAACACCCACCTCCTCGCTTACAACATTCTTCTTCTTACTACTTCTTTTAGCCAAAATACCAAATCTGTTTTGAGACCCTATAAACTGCACACCAATAGTCTCACCTAAATTCCGCACATCCTCCTGCACCACCTGCTCACTCCCATGCATAACCACCCAATTTTTCCAATCATTAGTCACTGAATTTGAAGACGCCGAATCTTCAGTCCCCTCCTTAGAAGCCATCGACACCGCCTTTTTCAACTTGGATGACCCTTGAAACTTGCGCGCACTTTTCTTTAAAATGTGCACCACCGCAGATCGGTCTTTGGAGGGCATCCTAGCCACTTTTTTCAGACTATGAACAGAATGTCGAAGAACCCCATTCGCTTTAATGCGTTTCTGAGCAGACGGAGATGTTTTGCCTAGTGACCTTTTCCCAGCCCTACAACATTTCCAAGAAGATGAAGCAACCCCTGCTGCATTGTGCTTGTGGTTACTCTTCCAATCCAAGCTCCATGGTCCAGAGACAAAAGATCGCTCCGCTCTAGGAGGGCACGACACCGTTCGAGAGCGATTATGCTCACCTCGAATGTCCTTCACATTATCACCACCCTTCCCTGGTTCAATCGACAGGAGACCAACACCAGCATCGTCCCCAACCTCAGCGGCACCGTCATAATTCGATGAAGCACCCTCAGCCGGATCAAAAGCCACAGGCTTTGAGAGAACCGGTTTGTCCGAAGTGATATGGTAATGGTTGATGTACCATCACAACTCACAAGAGACTTGAAATGATTAACACTTAGTTTTGCAAGTCCTTATGTGCAAAAGTTTCATTCTCAAAAAATATGATGAATGAAATATCTCATTTTTTATCCAAATACATTCAAATGAGCTCCAAGATGTTCACATAATAATGAAAGTCTCGACACTTTCTTTAACCCTAAATACACTATAAAGAGAGGAGAAAACAAATCAGCTTGAAAATCTTATATAAGTGCCTCCTCTAAAAATGTATGTGTGTGTGTGTGTGTGTATATATATATATATATATAAGGGATCAATCACATAAACTTCTCATACTAAGTTCCTCTACTTTCAATTCTTTGAAATAAAAAGTGTGTTTAGATGGATTAATTAGAATAATTATATAAAAAATTATAATTTTAGACAATTTCAATATTATTTTTTTGTTTAAATGATTCTTAAATTGCCTTCGTTTTTAAATATTTTTGTTTTGATACGGTAATAAAAAATTATATTATTATATTTTTGGGCTACTTTTATAAATATATCTTTTGGGTAAAATTTGAAAATTAAAAATAAGGGACCATTTGAAAAAAATGTGGGGACCAAACTGTAAAATTTTAAAAAAAGTATAAGAAGGATAAAATTTTAAAATTCTTAGATTTTCGTTGTCATTTGAAATTCTATAAATTTAACTTGGACAAAATACTTCATAAATTTTAATCATTATATATATATATATATATATATAGAGAGAGAGATTGTTATAATCATTGTTTACCTTTTCTCGGCTCGTGCATTTGACGAGCTTGTCTTCTCTCAAAACTATTATCATGTAGTCGCGAAGTGGAGTGTTCGGGGTTCGAACCCCGACCCCTCTATATATAATATGCAATATCTCTACCAACTGAGTTAAGCTCACGGGTGTCATATAGTCGCTTTAGTAAGGCAATGCATGTTTTTTGCTCATCAATATATATATATATATATATATATATATATATATATATATGGGGCTGCTAACTTACACCCACCTAAAAACACTAAGGTGCAAGTTAGCAAGCTACACCCACCATTAAGGTGCAAGTTAACAACTTTCACTAATTTACACCCGCTTTCATCATTTCAAATATTGTTTCCTTAAAAGTTTGTCCTTATTACTTGTTTTGTACCTTAAGTAACTTTTTTTTTGGAACATTTTATTAAGGGTTAATATGTCTTTATCCCCTGTAATTTAGGCGAGTTCCGGTTTACCCCCTGTAAAAAAAAGTTTAGATTTCAACCCTATAATATGAAGATTCTCCACAAAACACCCCTATAATATGAAGATTCTCCACAAAACACCCATGATCCCATCCAAACGTTGACGTGACACGCCACTGTGTAATTATTTTATATTTTATTTTTTTTAAAACCTGACACATGTGTAATGGACACTGACGTGGCACGGCACTGTGTAATTATTTTAATTTTTTTTTAAAACCTGACATGTGTGTAATGGTTTAAAAATTTATTTTAAAAAGATAAAAAATTAAAAAAACTGAAAATTAATTTTCAAAAATTTAAAAAAGCGAAAAAAAATTCAAAAATTAGCTTTTGTTATTTTTTTGAATATTTTTAAAAATATAATTTAATTTGGATTTTTTTTTTAAAATTTCAAAATATGGTAAGTTTAGAAATTTTTGTATTTTTCATATAATTTTTTGGGAAATATATATATATATATATATATATAAAGAAAACAACCCCTTTCAGTTATTTTGGACGGACTGTCAGCATGTCACTCAGTTCGCCACGTCAGCAATTCTGCACAGTCACATGGGTCAGGGGCTAAAATCAAAGAATCTTATTTTACAGGGTTGGAATCTAAACTTTTTTTTACAGGGGGTAAACTGGAACTCGCTCAAATTACAGGGGGTAAAGATATATTAACTCTTTTACTAATTATGACACAATTGAAAATTGATTTTTCATATTAAAAAAACGTTATTGTGTTTATTTGACTTTTTTCAAATTAAGTATTTATTGATTTTTTTTGTTGCTCTTTTCAAGAAAATAAAAAAACAGAAAAAAAAAATGGCATGTTTTTTTTAGGGTTATACATATAGAGCTCACAATTGAGTTCATAATCTGTGAAAAAAATTAAATTGAATCTTTATTTAGATGTTAAAGATATAAAAATGAAAATGGAATCACAGGAAAAGTTAGGAAAAAAAAGCTGTTTATTTAAAAAGCCGGAACAAAACATGAGGACTTCGGAAAACATGTTTTATTAAAAAAGCTGTTAGCATATTTCTTGTTTTATTTGATAAATTTACATAACTATCCTTTATCTAATGTTGGTATAAAATAGTAAAAGAAGGGTTTTATAGTAAAAGATAAGTGAATGTTAATTGTGTGGTATATGCATTTACATTGACTTGGATATAATCGTAAAGTTGGTTCATTCCTTGTCTAACAATGAATTAATTGTGTAATTTATGATTTTTGGCGTGTGGGGGAAAAAAGTAGTAGTAACGTACATTGATTTTTTTTTTTTAAATAAAAAATGTAGTAATCAAATATAAGCTGGACAGACCCAACGGGTCGCTTAGCCCACTAATAAATGCATTTGTCCAATAATGCATCAAATAATTATGAAAATGGTTCATCTCTTAAAAAAAGACGCTCACTCTTATACAAACTGATCAAAATACGTGTGATTAACTCACGTTCGGTATGCTGAAGTATAACCTACATGAGTGAACTCACGTTGGATTATAACCTACTCGAGTCAACTCACGATTATGTTATAACATACATGAGTTAACTCACGCTGGATTATAACCTACGTGAGTTAACTCACGTGGGATAGCGAATGTGACTTAAGTCACGTTTGGTTTAACACATGCGTGAGTTAACACACACAAAAGATATTTTGGACAGTTTGTATGAGAGTGAGCGTTTTATGTTGGGAGAAGAGTAATTTTCAATAACTATTTCAAGAATTATTTCACCAAATAATTAAAATATCATAATTTTTAAAGAGTTTAATGATGGTGGGTTAACAATATAAAACAACTTTGCACATAAAATAAATCAACACATTCTGAGTTGCGACATAAATTAAAAACTTTAAGCAATGTGATGATTTAAAATGTTTTGATTGGTTGTGTGTGCAAAATTATTTTGGATCGTCAACTCATTACCATTAAACTTTAAGCAAAATTGTTTTGAGAATATTTTTAGAAGGAATATGGAGCAAACAAGCATTTACAAAAAATATTCTCTTAGAAAATAGATATATTTTTATTACTTTTTTAAATATATATCTTACTAATACTATCGCCTAAATTAGCATGGAGGGAATCGAACATAAAACCTTGAGAAGGAGCGCACTCTCATGTCCCAAGCCAATACCACTAAACTAACCCAAATGGATTTTAAAAATGCGAAAAATTAACATTGAATATATTTATACATTAATATTAATTTAGCAATAGTCAAACATATTTGAAACAAATTTACTATTCTAAAATTTATTGTAATTTTTGTTACACGGTATTATAAAAAAAAAATGGATGGAGTACACATATATGAATTTAAATATTTAGAGAAAACTGTTTTATCCACAAAAATTTTATAAGAGAAATGCTAAAAGACACTTTTTTTTTCAACACTCTTTTTAGAATTCATTTTTCTTATTATATAGAATCAATGTATGACCCACAATTTTAAATGAAATTGATTTATAAAGAGTGAGATTCACCTTTATTTTAAATTTCAATCAATAAAAAAAATTAAAAAGATAGGGTTGCTAGTGCTCCCTCGAAAAATACCTGGATGTCTTTGTCTTTGATGCTATTAGTTGTATTTAGTTCGTTTTAGATAAGAGAAAATGATGAATGAATTATTAAAATAAATTATTTAGAATGAAAGAGAATGAAAAATTAAAAGAGAAATATAAACAAAGACAACAATAAAACTAAAATACAAGTTATAATTTCTGCGATCATATAAAACAATTGACTATTTACCAAACTACTGCCATGACTAACCCAATCAAATTATATAGATAAGGTTAATGGGTGGAATTAGGCTTGAGTTTAGACACAAAACTCCAAGTCAATGTTAATTTCCTTATAGAAAGTTTAATTAAAACCAAAAGTCAAAGTAAGAACATTTGACCACGTAAACAAAGATATGAAAAAAATATTCTTTATTCAACAGAGAAGAAAAAGAAAGGTAGAGTTTGAATTGGAAAATTGATGTTCATGTTTCCTTCGTGGGAGTTTCTCTCTTTTTCCATGGCATAGCAATACAACACAACACAACACTCTGAATGAGGACTTCAACAAAAACAAAAACCAATGACTCCTACTACTACTAACAAATCTTGTTCTTCTTCTTCTTCTTCTTCAAGCCAAGGTAAAGGACAATCGATTCAACAACGTAGGCTTACGAGACAGAAAAGGTTATGTTACCCTAACGACCAAGACGTTGGTGAATCTTTTCATTCAACTGACGTTGCTGTTTCTTTTTCTTTACCTACTTCTCCTTATCGGACTAGCTCTGATCATTGGTCTACGTCTGCTGTTCCTCAACCGCTTCCACTTCCTGAGTCACCGTTGACCACCCGACGACCCGATCATCATGCTACCGCCTTACCTTTTTCCAGGTCATTTAATTTAATCATTTTTCTTCTATTTATAGTAGTTATTTCAGTTAAGGTGCTAATTAACTAGGATATTATGTTATGTAAGTGTAAAATTCTGACACGGCACTTGCTACTATTACGGAAAAAACTTTAGATAAGTTCTTAAAATAGAATTCGATGACCCAATTTATTAGTCATGGAAGGTAATTTAGACAATCAACTCAATTTTTACTATATTAATTGTGTTCAACTACCTTTTTTTTAATATACTTAATTAGAGAAATGATAGGAACACTCAAACTCTTTTATTGGGTGTAGATCTCGCACTTTAGAAATAGGTTTTATATAGTGGTGAGACTGAGTGTTAGAAAGAGTGTGTTCCTACTTATTACCATTCGTTCATGATGGATAACTTATATAAACTATGAGTTAGATGTGTTGCATAGGATGTAGTTTTGTTGTGTTAATTTTGTTTTTCACTCAAATATCAGAAAGTCGGCGGATCATGATACTGTGAGAACTTTAAGGTCTTCCAGCAATTTGGGAAGACATTTTTTTAACACAGTGACTGGAAATGCAAAGAGTGATTTGAGAGTGAATATTCCGCCTACCAGAGGCTTGGTGTCAAGTGAGTTCTTCTCCTCCAAATTTGTTGCATGATCTGATGAATTGTGTATATGAGATATTTCTTATTGAGAAATATTATTTTGATATCAAAATCAACAAATGGTTACCACAGTTCAAATGTGTGGTTAATTATGTAGGTGGATGGTTAATGAATATAAGAGGTGTTGCAACTCATTAACCATCCTCAACATAATTAACCACAATTTTAAACGCTGTTAAAAACAATTTTCAAGTGTATATTTGAACACAATTTGGATGGTTAATGAATATATATGTATATTTGAACACCAGCAAGTAGTAGTCAATGAAGTTCAAATTCGTGGTTAATTGTTTTCAATGAATGATTAACGAGTTGTAACACCTTGTTATATTGATTAACCATCTGTTTAACATAATTAACCACTTATTGTGTTAACGATTTAAGTTGTCGAATTTTGATGTCAAATGTTTTACCTTTCTCCTGTTGTTAATTTATACAGGCAATAGCTCTTGTAAAGATACTAGAAAACACTCTCATGATAATGACTGTGAAGGTATTTCCAACTCAAAATTGCAATTTGCTGCCAAGAGTGCCCCAAACAGCATATTCTCCAGTCCTGTTACCAGTCCGCGCCGATTAAGCAGTGTTGATTTACTTGATCCTTCTATCATTCTTCCTCAAGATTTTAATGACATGTTCAGAGTGTTGCCTGCTAAAACTGCTCATAGTCCAGACTTGTCTCCTCGTCGTAGCTTGGGGAACCACAGTCCTGCTAACCACCACCGCCACACTATTCAAGGGGGTCCTCAGCAGCACTCTAAATTTTGCACCAGAGTGTGGCCTGAAAATAACCATTTAGATGCACATCCATTACCCCTTCCACCTAGAGCTTCACCACTGCCACAACAATCACCTGCACATCAGTCAAGTGTCACGATGAATCACTCAACAGAAAACATCCATTCAATGAAGGGTCAATGGCAGAAAGGAAAACTTATTGGACGGGGATCGTTTGGAAGTGTCTATCATGCAACAAACCTGTATGCAGACATATTTCTGTTCATTGAGTCTAGTCTACTTTAAAGTTTTCCCTTTCTGCAGTTACTCATGTAGATTCCTGTTTTTCTAACAGAGAGACCGGAGCCTCATGCGCAATGAAAGAGGTGGATCTGGTTCCTGATGATCCTAAATCTACTGACTGCATAAAGCAACTCGATCAGGTTCTTCTTCCAAAATCCTAATATTCTGATTTTACCTTGTTCAAAAACAAGAATACCTCTACTAGAGACAGCAATATTAATATTATGCTGATATTAAAAGTATTACATCATGGTCAACTCCATAGCACTGTTTAATTTGCCATGATTACTTCTCTTCAATGAAATATTGATTTAGCCAAGTTACCACTTCAGGTTAACTGCCAATATGAAAGGAATACTTTTTTTATTTATTTTTTAAAACTTAGTATTTATAGTACTTTCATCAAGCTTATGATTTGTTTCCATCCTCCACCTCTATCATAAGTGAATTCATGTCAATGTGTTGTGTTTTCCAGTTCAATGTTGTGATAATTACAACAGATAATCCTAGATTTGTTTAATAAAGAAAAAGCAAAGTAATTGAGTTGAAAACACACTTAGATAGATAGAGGTGTTACAATAAAAGCTTTATTACCAATGTTTATTTTATTTAAATTTTAACTATACAAACAAAAAATATCTTTCAATTACACTGTTGGTACTTAGTTAGTGCAGTTTACTCAAACACATACACCCTCTGGTCACTATTAACGATGTATATGATCTTTATTATAGACCACATACATCATTTAATGAATGTATTTAAAATGTTGATTTTTGTTTATAATAGTGACCGGAGGGTGTACACAACAAGTAATAACCTCAGTAGTAAGATTATTTTTCTACCTAATATAGAAGCCAAATTATTGTGCATTACACTGTCGGTACCGTTTTTGAAGTTCTTTGAGTTACAGCTCATTTTTTCGTAGAATTTTGTCTCCTTTTCTCACTTAAATTCAATCTTTGTACACATTTTCGAATTGAGTGACATATAGTACGTTATTCTGAATTTTCCCTACTTTCAGGAAATCAGAATTCTTGGCCAACTACACCACCCCAACATTGTGGAATATTATGGCAGTGAAGTAGTGAGTTCTTATTGGTTTTCCCCCCAAATATGCTTACACAACAATCATTATGATTGTAAATAAGATTGAATTTGTGAATTATCTTTGTTTTCAGGTTGGTGATCGATTGTGCATATATATGGAATATGTCCATCCTGGATCACTTCAGAAGTTTATGCAAGACCATTGCGGGGTTATGACAGAATCTGTGGTTCGCAATTTTACGAGGCATATTCTCTCTGGACTGGCGTACTTACACAGTACCAAGACTATCCACAGGTAACAATTATATCTGCTAAATTGAACCAATATACCTCATTTTATTTCTTTGAATGATGACAAGTTGATACTAGTTAAATTCATGTCATACAACCACATAAACCGACAAAGTGTGTTCAAATTAGATGGGTCAGTTACATAGATCAAATAACACCATAACCCTATAATGAGTAATTCCTAATACCTAACCATTTGAAATCAAATTGGCAATGCTTCAGCTGATCTACCCTCATTGCTGTTGCATTTGTGGGTCTCCTCCACACATTACCAAACTACCTAAAGTGAAATTTTACTTTCTTTTTTAATAATAGCTGCTACCTCAACATTCTTCTGTTGATTTTATTCTTAATCTTATCTTTTAACTTGTCTTTTTTTATCCCTTATCCATCATAACATTCTCATCTTTACAAAAATTAGCTTAGTTTCTTGTTAATTCTTTACCCTAAACCCTTGAATCATAACCCTTAAATTAATGATAAGATCATACGAAACTTGTTCCTCATCTGGTAAAAAATCATCTTTTTGGTCAGATTTTTCGGAAATGAAGTCTGATTTTCTTTTCTGTATATGATTCTTAAGGGACATTAAAGGTGCAAACTTGCTGGTTGATGCATCAGGCATTGTCAAGCTTGCAGATTTTGGGGTGTCGAAAATTGTGAGTTTCAGATTCTGTTTTTCTATTTACATTTTAATTATGTTTGGACATATATAAATTGTCCTTTTTTAGAGGACATATATAAATTGTCTTCTCGTGTCTCAACTTACACGTGTTAATTGGTCGACATAGCTGTAGTAATTAGATTATCATTGAATCCAGAGTCTTTTTGTTTTGTTTTCTTGACTTTGCCGGTGATCTTATTATTATTTGAACATTGTGCTCCTTTTAGCTGACAGAGAAATCATATGAACTTTCGCTGAAAGGAAGTCCCTACTGGATGGCTCCAGAGGTATTGTGTTACTCCTATTGCCTACAGGTTTTAGATGCGTGATGAGTAATGACTTGTGCCATTTTAACTTTAATTTGTTGATTGAAGCTCATGATGGCTGCCATGAAGAATGAAACCAATCCCACTGTTGCCATGGCTGTTGATATATGGAGCTTAGGATGCACCATCATTGAAATGCTGACAGGAAAACCCCCTTGGAGCGAGTTTCCAGGGGTGAGCACATTTTCTATGCTTGTTAATTCATTTTAGTCCAGGATTGTACATATTAATTCGTTAGTAATATTTAAGATCAATAGCTCCTCCACCTTCGGTTGCAAGGCAGGGTAGACATGCAACATCTTCTCTGTGGCTATTATCCTTTTCCCTTGTTTTGGCGTGTATTTTCATAAGAAAAAAGATTAGAAGGAAAACCACTTGTGTTATACATCATATTTATTATGCATGGGTTTATTTCTCCCGTTATATTGAATTATTTGCTGGTCTTCCTTTTTTATTTTTAAATGTTAATGTACATCTTAATTTGATTATCCTTTCACGTGTCTAAGAAGGCATTTGATTGAATTCCTTGCGTCCCTTAAATGAACTTTTGCTACTTGATAATTTAATGGCTTGTTTGTATTCTGTTTATCAGCATCAAGCCATGTTCAAGGTACTGCACAGATCCCCGGACCTACCCAAAATGTTATCTCCAGAAGGACAGGATTTCCTTGAGCAGTGTTTCCAAAGGAATCCTGCAGATCGACCATCCGCAGCGGTGCTTCTAACACATCCGTTTGTACAAAATTTGCATGAACAAGATGTTATAGTTCATTCACAAGGCTGTCATAAGGCTGACACCATAGTTTATTCACAAGGCTGCCCTAAGGAAGACACCGGCCCCAGAGTAAGTGCTAGTTATATTTAAACACATTGATCGTGGACTAATGACAATCATTATGAATAAATTAATGATTAGCCGATGAGACATTGTCTTATAGTTTCTTTTGTAGGATGAATCGCGTAAACACAGTCCAGGGCACGGTTCAAAACATAGCCGTGGTGTGGTGCCATCCTTCTTTCGTGCACGAATTTTTTGCAAACTTCAAAACTTAATCGGGTAACGCTTTGGTCACTTTGCTGTTAGTATTTCACAAAATGATATCTGGGTACTGTATTGACATCATTCTCTTTGTTGCTTTGTTTATGACAGTGACACTTCCAAAAAAGCTGATACTGAGGAATCCAAACACATTAGATCTTCTCCTGTATCTCCTTGTTCGCTGACCGATGATAACAGTCCTCAATCTCCCTTTAAATCTAGTAACCGCAATTGCATGACCGTTACCAAATCCTCCAACATACCCTTCGCCATTATGAGAATTGTGAAGCACCTATGAAGCATGTCGTCAGCTGAGATTTCACTTACAGTGAGACAGGGACCGGTCCATAAACCTCGGTAGTATCGGTCTTGCTGGATATATTGGTACTTACCATTGCAGGATTGTAGAAGCTAGAAATTCACAAAAATAAATAGAAGAGGCGACTCACATTCATTTGAAGTTATTGTTATGTATGTACATGAGAAGGCTAGGTTAGACCTATTAGTTGAACCTACTTCACGAAAGAAATTCACATGTAAAATTTAATTTATTATTATATATATTTTTTAGATACATCCATGGATGGCAAAACAAGGTAAGGTAGTTCACTACTCTGGCATGCAATTTGCATTTGCACCTTTAACACTACGTATATGTTTTGGGAGGAAAAAATATTGAAGGAAGTTGGTTGTCTACTATGAAGCACGTACACTCCTCATATTAGGCGTGTCCCGGTGTCAGACATCTGTTGTGTCCGACACAACACGACACCGACACTTGTAATTACACTAGATTATATGATTTTTTTCAGATTATTAATTGTGTCGGTGTGTTAGTGTTCGTATCCGTGCTTCATAGGTTGTCTAAAATCCAAGAGAAATTATGTCATGAGTTTAAAATCCATTTTTTTCTCCCAAGTTTAATTACTAAGCCTCATTCCATGCATGAATTACAAAGATAATGGAACGTCCTATCTTTGATAAGTTTTAGAAGCATTACTTTGCCTCCATCAAGTTTTATTCGTACTGTCCCATTTGCAATCAGATCCATCTTCTCCCTTCAACGTGATGCTACTTTGATCCCAAACCATATAGTGTTAAAGGTGTAAATGAGAGGTTAATCCACGGCACATAAGTGTAAGAACCTACTTCTTCAATTCTTCACTAATACCAACGGTTGTTTGTCACCGTGGAAACCAAGTTCTTGCAGAAGATTCAGTACACCGACTCTGTGAGAAAAATTTTGCGATCCATTTTAAGACACGTGAGATAAATGCTTATTTTTAAAGAGACCTTCATAGTAGTGGTGTGTGGAATTAGTATGACTGTATGAATGATCAAAGTAGAATGTCAGACAACAAGTTGTATTTCAAATCTGTTTGAATTTGAAATTGTTCAGATCAATTTTCACTTTTTGCTCTATCATCCCAAATTCGTAGGAGGGCCATCAAGATGGATGACAAACATTCTCCTTTCTTCCTTCTACATCTTCTTGTTTTTCAGATTCAGCTTTTGGTATCAAACATTTTGTACTAATTAACATTATGTTAATGTATTATTAAATCATGATCAATTAATAAAATGTGATGATCTATTAAATTTTGTAATCAATTTTAAATAATGTGATTTTAATAATTTGAGTTCAACATGAACAAGAGTAAAATAATTTAAAAACTATCAAACAATTATATAATACAAGCAAATAAGAAATTTAAAGCTACAACACGTAACTTGTTCATTTTCACATTAAATATACCTGGGACGCGAGAAGTTAGTAAGGTTGAACCTAAAAAAAATAAAAAGATTAATAGGGTTGAAAAAGAAATTTTCAATAAATTCTCCGCCATTTTTTAATTCTTTGATCTACACAGTAGAGTCTTCACTCTTCACTTTCCTTTGTTCACTATTCTGATTTCATCTTCCCATGGGTGCAGAATCACACCTTCCCCAAACCTTAATCCACAAAATCTACGCTCCATTCTCCAACGAATTCCCCTTCGCAACTCCTCTTCCTTCTCTCAAAACTAACGAACTTGAACTCGTACGAGGCGTTTTACGAATGCTACAAGGGTTTTCCTCTTCTTTATTCTCATGGAATCACAACGATAACCGTTTTCGTATCAATAATGGAGTTTACGTCACGCATTTATCCCTCAAAAGTCTTCATTCGCTTCTTAATCAATTTCTTCACGCTGCCACGTGTCTTCAAATCGTTGAGATTACGGTTAAGAAAGTTGAAACTGCTGTGCCGAGACCTAATCCTACTTTGAATGCGTTTGTTGCTTCTGCTTCTTCGTGGCTTAAGGTTTGGTTTCTTTGCGATTCGGTTTCGGATTCGTCTTTATTGATTATTGAATTTGTGTTTTTTATTGATTGAATTAAGTTGAATTGTGGTAATGCAGCGGTTGAGGAATGTTGCTTTGAAGGAGGAAGTGTCTATGAATAATGCAGATGGTGTTTTCACTCCAACTTTGTTAGGATTCAAAAATTCTTTATCAAGGTTTTTTTTTTAATTTTAGATGCTAGCATAATTAATATTTTAGTTGTGTGTATGGGACAGAGTGTTGGGCGGTAAAGAACCAACACAGACATAAGTTCAGCGTAGCAGAGATGAGGATGTTGTGTTGGATGTGTGGTAAGACTAGACATGATTGAATTAGAAATGACATTATAGAGTGAGAGAGAGTTGGGGTAGCACCTATAGTAGAAAAGATGATAGCACCTATAGTAGAAAAGATGATAGAAACTAGATTTATGTGGTTTGGGAATGTGGAGAGAAGGCCTGTGGATTTTGTAGCAAGGAGAGTAGATCAGATGGAGGATAGTCAAATCATTAGAGGCCGTGAAAGACCTAGAAAAACTATAAGAGAAACTAACTATTATGAATAGGGATTATTGAGGTGGATAGAAATATTGTATGTGATGGAGCATAATGGGATCCATGTAGCTTGGTTATTGTTGGTGTGTGTATTCTATTGGTTTTCGATATATTGTCTCGCAGCAATTTGATATTTTGGAAAGCTACGTTATATTTGGATTATTTTCCATATGTGCTTTTAGTGTTCTTCATTTAAAATGCACTTTTTGTGGTTATGACAAACTTCGGAGAAAAAATTGAATTTAAGGAAATTACAGGTAGATATGAATATTTTAAGCGAATAACATTATGAAGTGCACCTAAGAAAATGTACCTTAGTTTTGCCATTTTCCAAACCATACTTGTCTCCAAATTTAATTTATTTCAGCGATTACGAGTTTGTGACAGTATCTGACTATCATTTGTTGACTTAGTCTTTGCTCTGGTGCTGAGTTCCTATTGCGAATAGTTCGTGAGGCCATCCCTGATGTATATTTTGAGTTTGGGGCATCTGTACCTACAGCAGACTTGGCTGTTCATGTTCTTGACTATCTTCATAAGAAGCTTGAAGAAATGTGTCTTGTACAAGGTGGCGAGGTCGTGAATCTTTTTCGTGCAGCACATTAAGCATTTTTTATACATTTTTATTGGTTCATGATGTCAAGTTTGCAAAACCTATATTGGTAACAGGAGGAAGCTTATCTCATGGTACTTAACATGTATGTGGAAAGCTTGTTGCCATATATTGAGGGTCTTGATTCCTGGCTTTTTGACGGAATACTTGATGATCCTTCTGATGAGGTAATCATTATTGAATCTCTTGATTGCTAGGGGATGAAGAAGTTATTTCTCAAAGTTGTGTTAAAGAGTGTGATAGAAATAGCCCATGTTACATTGTTAAACTAAGAAATAACTTTCTTCATGTTTTCATTTGGTGCAAAAGTTGCTTAAAAGTGTCTATCTAACCTGTTGCGTTCTTCTAGTGATTATGTTGGATTTGTGTAGCTTGAAACTCACTTAAGGGAATCATTTGCATGGAATTTTTTTAATGTACATAGCCTAAAATAACTTTTAGCTCATATTGATACTGCAATATCTTTGTTTGTGGTTTTTGTGACCCATACTGGTTAAGAACATATTGGGTCTTATTTAATCTTTTCCCAAAAATGCATTTTAGCCAACAGCTTTCTGTAGCGTATTCAATATAAAGTTTTCTAAACATAAAATAAGCTAATCTAGATACACAATAAAATGTTGTATTCATCATGTCATCTATCTTTTCAGATGTTCTTTTTCGCTAATAAAGAAGTCTCAGTTGCTGAGGCTGAGTTCTGGGAGAAGAGTTGTCTAATAAGAAAGCTACAGCATCGTAAGTTAGATACCGAGTTGTCTTCCATGCCAGCATCAAATGAGAAGAAGGAAATGGGCATGAGGGATTCCATCGCTTTGTCTAGTACAATTAAAGGAAAAGACCGGAGCGTTAGAGACTGTCCAGCTTGTCCTTTGTTTATAAAGGATTTAGCTAAGTCAATTATTTCTGCTGGAAAATCTTTGCAGCTGATGCGCCATGCCCCGAGTTCTTTAGCAGCATGTAGCAAAGGAAGTAATTTTAAGTTTGGAAGTATCAAGTCTTTAAACTATGGTTTGTCTCCTTCTCATAGAGTGGTTGGGCTAACACTGTCAGAAATTTTTTCTGTATCACTAGCTGGACTTATTGGTCATGGTGACCATGTTTGTAAATACTTTTGCCAAGATGATTGGCATGAATCTGTGTCTGTTTCTTCCTTTGTATCTTATTTAAATTTAAATGCGGAAAAAAAAGACAATCAAAACTTAGCCGCTCCACCTTCCTCAGAGAAGATTTGGTACAAGTTCTTGATTGATACATTATCTCAAAAAAGATCAGCTGACTTGAAGCCAAAATATGAAGACATTAATGGCAATGGTGATTCAAGAGGGGATAAAGTTGTTAAAGACGAATTGTTTCTCTTGAGATCATGCTTACAAAATCCCGTTATTACCGTTTCTCGAAAAACAATCGGAAACAACAGGGATTCCTTGAAAACATTGAATTTATCTCGAAAATTCTGCTTGCCTTCTTTAAATGACGAGGGTTTAAGAAAGGCTATATTTGGTGGAGAAAGTACATCATTTTCAGATAGTGAAGGAACAAACTATACTTTTGGTTTTCAGTATGATGAATCCAAATTCATTCACTCACAGGATAAGAGAAAACTGTTAGAAACACTGTTTCCTTTTCCCACCATTTTGCCTGCAGTTCAGGTATTTCTACTTAGTAGCATGAGTAGCCTTTGATGAAGGATCCAGTACATTAGTGTGATAAACAAATATTTAATTTGAAACAGGATGATCTTCCTGTATCAGAGCTCTTGCCTTTCCAGAGAAACAGCACTCTTCCTTCAAAAGTTCTTCACTGGATGCAAAATGTTGACCTAAGAACGACTCCACTACCTCGGGTTATTATGCAATACTGTCTAACCGCCTACATTCAGAAACAGGTGAATAAAGATAAATCATATGACAATTCCAGGATTAACACTGTGATAATATATATTTGCTTTTTTTCGAATAGAACAGGTAGATTATATTGGAGTCAATATGTTGTTAAAGTTGATGAATGAATGGAGGTTGATGGACGAGCTTGCAGTGCTGCGAGCAATATACTTGTTAGGTTCAGGTATTGGCTTATTATTCTTTATTTTGTGTTCTATACAGGATGCAGTTGATAAACTTTGAGCTACAGGTCACACAACAACATAGAAAAACATGAGTCACGTGACTTTTGCCCTATATATTGTTTGGTGGACATTGAGCATCACAACTCACTAAGCAAACAATATAATTGGAAATTTACTGTAATACCCTTTGTAATGTATTATGATATATATAAAATATATTGCATGTATAACATTTATTAGAAATTTACTCAGTTTCTCTTTACGCATACACACCCGCATACACACCTATATATATATATATATATATATATATATATATATATATATATATATATAAAATGAGAGAGAGAGAGAGAGAACATAGTGATTAAGTAGGAAATAAAATGGGTATTTTTGTAAGTTACGTATTGTTTTGGGGACAAAAGGTTGTGCTTTGGTTTTTAATGCAAGAAGATTTTGGATTTTTGTGTTGTGCCTCGATCGTTATTTGGTTCTGATGTATGATCATTTTTTAAATCAAATATGTAACAAATTACAAGTTTAGGTTGGGTAGGGGTCATATCGGTATACTATCAATGTTTTCTGTATTGATATTTTGTCTTGTGCAGGCGATTTGCTACAACACTTTTCAACCGTCATTTTCGATAAATTGGATAAGAGTGAAACATGGGATGATGATTTTGAATTAAATACAATACTACAGGTAGAGTTTCTTGATTTTGTTTAATTTTATACTTTGGTATACTTTTTGGTTGTTGTTAGAATTTGAGTCAGGCCTATTTTAAACCCAAAAGCCAGCTCAAGAGATGGGGATTATTTAAGTCCTATAAATACTTTTTTGGCCATGCCTCTTGTTAAAATGGGATCTCAAATTATTTATTTGCATAAGTTGTTTTTGCATACGCTCAAAAATTAGCCAGTCCAAATATGCCCATATAAGTTGTTTTTGCTTAGTATTTTATATAATAAAATAATGATTTGAGTCTAATATTAGAATAAATAAGGTTAGTGCTAATTAATTTATATAAAAAAACAAAAATCACAGCTCCAAGTTTTTGTTTTTTTTCTCTTTCCTCCTTTAAAACCCCATAATGTAAACATGTTCATTGTCCAATTATACATTTTACTTCATTTACTCTGTCATGATTTTGAGTGATCATATTTGGCTGTGTTGCTCCATTGAGGATGTTTATGGTTCTTATACTATAAATTTTCTTTTGCAGTCTTGATCTTTCTATGTTATAATAACTGCATACACGTTTCTATCTACTAGAACCATTTCAAATTCTGCCTTGCGTTCTGTTTTATATTGGGTGCATATTAAAAGTGAAAGAACCTGGTTGGGAGAGGTGCCTATATTTAATGTCCAAACAATGCCACAAATAGGATTATCCCTAGGGGAGGGAACATGTTACATATGAGAAACCAACTAAAAAGTGAAACAAAACAGGACATAAAACAAAATAGTGATGCATTTTTGATTTTACTGAAAATGGTAGAACCAAACAAACAAAACAGAACAAGCTGTCCTGTTACGTTCTACCCATGTCCCTTTGCCTAACCAAAGTCAATGTTGAGTGATTGGCACCGGTCACAGATGACATGTCCCACTTAAGTTGTTTTTATTTTCGCTAGTCCTGTTGATTGACCGTCTTCATTGTTGAGTCAACGACGTTGGTTCAGAAAACTGTGACTTGAAACAAGTTGGTCGTTCCAAGTGAATGACAACCTCTAGTGCAATATCGCTGCAGTTTCTTTTGGATTCAATTTGTGAAAGTTTATTGTGGTTCTGATACTAGTTGGTTTGACCTTCTCTTTGAAAGGCTATATTTGTAACAAGCTTAAAGCTTAGTAAGCTTAAGCTTGAGGGGGAGTGTTGAGATATTATTAGATTTAAATTATATTTTGTTGAGAAAATATCTCTATGATTAGGTTTGTTAGTTTTTATCCCTATTATCAAGGGTTTTAGTTATAGATTTCACTGTAACCACTTGGTTATAAATATCGAGTATCAAGCTACTATTCAGTCAATATCAATACTATTCAAGTTTCTTATTATCATCTCTCATTCTTTTATCTAAATTCTCGCAACTTCAACAGAGATATTAATTGTGGTGGCTACCTCCTATGATGGTTTGGCAAAGTGGTTGTGAATAAATGATTGTGATCATGTGGTATGACTTCTGTGTTGTATTAACTGACAAAGAAATTAGCAATACTATAATGATGGACCCTGTTGTGTGTACGATTTTATTTCATAAATTTAGGGATCCTTCTGCGCCTTTGTGTTCTAAAGCTATTTTCTATTCATAATCTATCTATGCATATTAATTACAGGAATCAATCAGGAATTCTGCTGATTGTATGCTGTTAAGTGCTCCAGATTCTTTGGTAGTGTCAATAACCAAAAATATTGTTGAGAGTGATGGGGAAGCTAGCACATCTGGTTCTGTTTTGGGTACTCGTAAAAGTCGTGTCAATAACTTGGGGATGAACGGTCTTGATATGCTAAAATTCACATATAAGGTCATTCTTCAGTCAATTTATTTTCCTTTCTATCTAACTCTTCTTTATTAAGAATAATGGTTTCCATAGATAAATTTTGTGAAGGATTATTAAAAATTTGGAACTGGCAGGTACCTTGGCCTCTTGAACTCATTGCAAACACAGAGGCAATTAAGAAGTACAACCAGGTATCTGACTTAACTTTACAATCCTCTCCCTTTTTCTTAGCCTTTTGGTTCCATTCATCTATCAGATGCTGATGTTTCTTCCTGCTCTCTGGTTGGTTCTTTTTGTATATGTTTATCTGCTTTTATATATGTAATCTCGTGTATATTAGGTGATGCGGTTTTTGCTGAAGGTCAAGCGTGCAAAATTTGTATTAGATAAAGTGCGGAGATGGATGTGGAAGGTGCAAAATTTGTATATTGCTCGCCATTTCTCTTCAGTGGAGCATGTGCTCCGTCAGCTAAAGTTTTCAAGAATAATGTTGACATCTAATTTTACATTTTACTTAATTCTTGATACTTACTCTAAAGATTGAAACTGCAATCATCCTTTGCAGGTTAGGGGATCTACAACAAATAACAGAAAACGTCATTGGTTAGTGGAGCAGAAACTCCTTCATTTTGTGGATGCTTTTCACCAATATGTGATGGACCGGGTATGCACATTGCTTTAAATTAATTACCGAAAATAATTTATCTAATAGAAGATCACTTGCAACGCACAATATGTGGGACATGGTTAATTGGTGTTGAAGTCATAATACATCATAAACGCACATGTTAGTAGGGGTGTTCAAATAACTGAACCAATTCATACAGTTTGAACTGTAAATAAATTTCATAAGTTTTTTTTTTTTAAATTACACCACTTTTTAAAACCAGTCTTAGTTAGTTTAAAACCGGTTCAGGACCGGTTTGTATTTATGAATTGGTTTTCCATTACGAACTTTGTAATACACCAGAATTAGAACTTTGTTTTGTTAATTTTTCCTAGCGCGGCAGCTGGAAGTTGAAGAAGTTAAAGGCATCTATCAAGAACATATTGAAACTTTTGATGGCCAAGTCAATTTGTTAAGCTAGCTGTAATTAGAAGAATGGCCGAAAATAGTCCTGATACAGTAAATTAAATACAAAGTGCTTAAATTCGGATGGCTAAGTCAATTTTCTCTTTTGATGGCTACATGGTCAAGAATATTCGGATCACATACAAAGTGCTTAAATCAAAGTTTGTCTAAGAAGCCTTTTATTTTGGGGGCACACAAACAAACTAAGACAACAAAGTAATAACCACAGAGAATAGTACTTAACTTTCTAGTATAAACAATAAAAGATATGCTCTTTAAAAATGTGTAAATGTTATCTATCATTTACCGTGATTGGGACATAAAAGAGAAAATTAAAATGTGAAGATCATAGAAAATACAGATAAATTAATTTGTAAAGAAAAGTTTGTTTTGTTGTATGTGAGAGTCCGGAAGTATGTTCCCAAAGGAAATTAAGCATTCTCCGTGATTGACAATCGGAAGCAAAGTTTCAAATGCTTCAAGAGTCATAGTTCCATTTCACTCCACATTCAAATTAAATTAACTTTTTCTAGATCTTGAGTGACATAAAACCCATATATATATATATATATATATATATATATATAGAGAGAGAGAGAGAGAGAGAGAGAGAGAGGTAGAGATAATAAATTGTAATATTAAATTAGTTCATAAATACAAACCGATTTTGAACTGTATTGAAACTGGTTTAAAAATTAACTAGTCTTTTACTAAAGTGGTTTTAAAAACTTAATCAAACCACTTCTTAGAATTTGTTGCTATATGTGGGCCTTGGCCCTCTAGTTAAGTTTTTTTTTTTTTTTTGTAAATACTACATGTGTGGTAGTGTTTGTGTGGTAATGGTTTTAAAATACTGCCTAATACACAAGAAAGGCCTGCAATATAACACAATTGTATCTTTTTTGGTCAACATAAAACAATTATATCCAATTATTAATTTGACATAAGGCAATGGGGTTTAAGAAAGAATATTGAGGAGTGCCTCTCATGAAATAGAAATTCATGAGACTTAATTTAGAATAGTATTATTAGCCTTTGAATTTTAAAAAACAAAAGGTAGAGATTTGTTGTTAAACTTTAATTTGGCATTTGGTGTCAACTTTAATTAGTTTGTTTGTGTTTTATTGTATCTATATTATCTAGATTTGAAAAGAATTTTAATAAGAGAAGTTTAACTAAAATAGACGGACTGTTTTCGAATTCTCTATACTTAGTTTGGAGTTTGAATTAAAATTAAAATTTGAAAAAGAAAAAAAAAAGTTGTTAAAGGTAAATTTATCAAGAAAAAGATCCGACCAAAAAATAGATAAGGGCTAATTAACTATGGAGTTGCTTTTATATAATGGTGTGTATGTATGTATGGCCTACACTGCTTAAAATTTCTGGGTCCGTCCTTGCATGATAGTAAGGGCTGCTATTACTAAGTCTTACCTTTTTGGTAGATTTTGGAGGCAGAAGGGGAGAATATAACATTGGTCTACCAATAGAAATGCTAGTTGTCGATGGAATCTCCACATTAGTCATACACTTGTACTCATGGTTCTGCATTTTGGCAACGGAACCTGAGTGTGTTTTCTGTCACTACAATTTGTATGCAGGTATATCACAGTGCATGGCGTGAACTATGTGAAAGCATGACTGTGGCCAAATCTCTGGATGAGGTCATTGAAGCCCATGAGGCTTACATGTTGTCAATTCAGCGGCAGTGCTTTGTGGTTCCTGATAAACTGGTAATTCACTGTGTCTCAGAAGTTGGGTTTTTGCGTTCTCCTTGTATTCTGTTTTGACTCATGTAGTTATGATGGAGCAAAGCTTGAGTAGTTTCAAACTTCTTTTTGTATTCAGGGGGCTTTGATTGCCAGCCGCGTTAATATCATCCTTGGTTTAGCTTTAGACTTCTATACCATACAGCAAACATTAAAAAGCGGCGGAGCTGTTTCTGCAATCAAGGCAAGGTGTGAGATGGAAGTCGACCGGATTGAGAAACAGTTTGATGATTGCATTGCTTTCTTACTCAGGGTAAGCTTCTTCAGAATTTATTCTAAATTTCTAGCTACGACCACTACTTGGTGACACTAGCTCTACTTTATGATCTGGATGAAAATAATGGATTTTCTTATTAAGATTCTCTGAAATTAAAGGGAAAATTATGAATGACCAATAGAAGCCCCTGCTTGAAGATTTGATGACACAATAATTAGAGGTAGAGAAAGAATAAGATAAACTCTTAAGTGAAACCATTGAAAATATCTTTTATCTTAATTGTCTATTTGAATAATTAGATTTTACGGCTCAGGGGAAGTTTAGATCTGAATTGTCTGCTTTAAAATAGTTATTTGTATATTTATATGTGAGTACTTGGTAATGTAATTCTTATCCTGGCTTTTCAGGTCTTATCTTTCAAACTAAATGTAGGGCATTTCCCTCATTTGGCTGATTTGGTCACCAGAATTAACTACAACTATTTTTACATGTCTGCTAATGGGAATTTAATGACCACATCTGGCCCTGGAAGTGTTGCTTCAAGATTGGGGAAAGCATCTGGGTAAAATTGTTCGATCTAAGGTGAATTGTCTCGAGAGTATCTCAATAGCAGAATAGTTTTGTGCTTGCTTTTATATTGTGCAGTATGCTGAGAGAATGTCTTATTCACTTCGTCTTTGAGCTCAATGAGGGGCAAAAAAGTTTGAAGGTTGTTTGTTGCCTGTGTGCCTGTAATTGGAGGCCACTTACACAACGTAAGTCATATAGAGTATTGTCTGTTTTTTTTTTTTTTATTTTTATTTTTATGTACAACTATGTAGGATAAGTAATCTACAAATCTTAATCCTTGTAAACGATTGTGAAAGCCTGTGCTAGTTTTTTCCCTTCCTTTTTTACTTTTGCAGTGTTATCTATATGTGATTGGGCTTCATAGTTCATAGTTTTTAATGAAAAATCTTAGTATGATTTGTGCAATTGAACTCTTGATCTCTCTATCCTCTGAAACTCCCTCATCTCAACTACCAGTTTAGCGAACCTTTAAACAAAACAATGAGTGTAACAAAGTTTAGTCTAGCTAGTTTATTTTCACCCTTATCTCATGTCCTTGAGCAGTAACAGTGTAATTTTTAAAATTTATAGCTAATCATGTAAGTTGATTCCTGTTTTATCAGCCATTTAACTTGTTAAGATGATATGCCTTAGACATGCTAATAAGATGTTTGAAACTTTCAAGAAGTTCAGACTAAGAACTAAAATAAGTCTCCGAAAATTAAAATGCCAAACTCGATTCTTCAGGTTTTAGAGCTAGTAGGATATTTATTTAAGCAAAACTGCATTGATCTGGTATACTCCAGACTGCAGTCCACTCCTAACAATGTTGGAAAATACTCTGGTGACTTTGATGACTTTAGTGTATTAATTGATAGATTAATGGTTAAAATAAATTAATACTAATTGGTTTGGTTAGGAGAAAGATATAGTCAGGTCACCAGACTAAATGTAACCCAATGAAACCAAACAATGTGACACTACATAATAAATATTAAAAAATTATCAAGTATTTTACCTTATACGTAATAACTAATATCTATGCTTACAGTTACAGAGCAGAGGTGAATGTGCTCGCGTGATCAGCTACTGCTGGTACCGTCCTTGTAAATCTGATCATTTTATCTTTTCTCCCTTAAAAGCATGTTTTGATTTCTAGTTTATGAAACAACTATCAATGTCTATTATCTAGTGCTATTTCACACAGAGGTCCAAAATGTCTTTGTAAAAAGCTCAGTGCCAGAAGATGCGTTACAAACTGTTCAAGGATGACAACTGTCAATGTTTTTTATTCTTGTTGGGTATCACTGTTGGCTTCATCTAAAACAGGTGGTCCAGTGTAGCATTCAAAAGGGCATCCCAAAAATGAAAACTTCCGATATAAATCTGTATAATAAGAAACGAAATTCTGGCCTTGAATGAGTGACAACAATTCAGTGACTCGCTAGTGCAAATGTTTATCACGAAAATGGACACAAGATCAGATGAAAGAGTACATCAATTTGTAGGACAATGGTGGAATGACTTTTGGCCATTATAACCCTCAAAGTACTCGCGATGCTCTAGATGATACTAATTTGAAAACTATTTCACTATTACCAGCTAAACTAAAAAACATGAAACTTATAAAAGGATGATACTTGTCTCACACTGCATAGGATGGAATATAATATTGGAAAAATAGTGAAATAATTATTGGACATCATATACAATATTTGCATTTTGATATTCAAATAATACAAGTGATAGTCGTAAAGTATTCCTAACAAGAAAAGGTTGATGTGGATCTGAGGCATGGTAGCTTAGCATTTGTTGGGATTAAAGAAAAAGTGTTTCTACTTTTCTACCGTATTGTTAGAGTTAAGGATATTCCCTCATGGTTTCATACAGTAACAGACTCCTGAAAAAGTTGTTTGATGTTGTTGTTTTGAAAAGGGCTTCTCGAGAAAAGGGTATTCACTTTACTCTTCAAAGATTCCATTTTTCTGATATTTTTTTCGCCTTTCCTTTCGTCCTTATATAGTCCCTCGGGGTTCTTCAAACTCTAATTACTATTTTAAACACTGCCAAAACCCTTTCAAGTTTTCACGTCCTTCCATTTTTAATACTAAAATCTAAATAATCAAAATTAGAAGAAATTCCTAATGAATTAAAAAAAATCAATTGATGTTGGATTTTGTGGAATTAGTTAATATTAAATAATATGGTCAACTAAAGTCGAATACCAACCAATCTTGTAAGTAAAGCTCGATTGGTAGCTTCATGAGTATTGGTAAACAGAGGTTGGAGCTCAAACCCTAAATTTTCAATTTCTTCGCACTTATATAGTACTACGTGACTATAACC
The DNA here is from genome assembly GCA_946800305.1 of Medicago arabica. NCBI lineage: Eukaryota > Viridiplantae > Streptophyta > Magnoliopsida > Fabales > Fabaceae > Medicago > Medicago arabica. The sequence continues at coordinate 55,807,541 of OX326967.1, forward strand.
ACTAAGCTGTTTAAACTAAAAAAAGAAGTTGAATAGTATGATAGTGATTCTATTCTAGTGGAGTAAATGTTTGAGAAATTAAAAATAAATAAATACCAAGAATGCAAAACTCTTAAACCCTTTCTCTTTCTAAAGAGATAAGCAAAGCAGATATTTCTTTATATATGCTATAATATAAGTCCATCCTTTACTTACAAAGAGAATTTCAGAATGAGAATGTCTCATAACAACATCTCATCAAGCATCCAAATAATAACATACATTCTTTTACACTCTCCTACAATCTTCATTACAAGTATGTCCTCAAACATTTCCACAACCAGAGATTCTGTTTCTCCTTACTTCTAACTCCGCATTGCATTTTTCTTCAACCACTTCATTACATTCAATCTAACCTACCAATCCAAACAACCAAAGTACTAAGAACTTGTTCTAGTTTCTGTAAAAGGAAACACAATGTCGTCATCGTCATCGTCACCATCAATGCCAGTGTATCAACAACAACAACCTCCTCCATTTACAGTGACGCAACCATCCTACCATGGTGCATCACAACATGACTCCGTTGGTCCTCTCATTGGAGTTCTTGTAGTGATAATTGTGTTGGGTATAATTGCAGTAATGATTGGAAGGCTATGCTCAGGAAGAAGAATCATGGGTCATGGCCAATATGATATAGAAAGCTGGGCAGAGAAAAAATGTTCTACTTGTATTGATGGCAGAATTAACCATTCAATACCTATGAGGGTAAATGAAACTACCACCACTTCACTTCCTGCAACACCAATCAATACTCATCAAGAAACTACACAACCAGAACAATCTTCTCAGAACTCACCACCTAACACTTGATTTTGTTTCTTTGTGTTACTCGAAGCGTGGCTGATGTCCGACGGTGATATGGCACTGATTCATATATAGTTACATTCAATGAATTCATCTTCTCAGCTAGTAACAAATTCATTGCTCATTTTAATATTTTGCTACTATGTTATTTGTTTTCTTTTTATTTTCCTAGTCTAATTGAATCATCCTTATGAAGTTATCATCAAAGTCTAGTTTGGCCTACATTACTATCTATTGGTAATTATTCTGATACAACTTTTTAGATTTGATTGGTGAATGCCAAAAGAGAACAAACAAAATAACATGAGAGCTAATTAATTAAAATAAATAGAATAAGGCATCTTGGAAGTTGGAACTTGGAGTGTGCAAATACTGTTTAACCAAAAAAGATGCGTGCTAAAAGGAGAGAGGACCCCGCACCTTGTCAATTGTCTTGTGTTCTGTCTTGCAAAATCTGTTCTACTATCCAATCACCATAATTGAGTACTTTTTGCCACTCATGTTGTGACTCGTTGACTGGTTAGTTAATTGTTGCTATGTGGTAAAAATTAGTCACACTGATTACTTATGCTAATTAGTTTCTTAGTGTTAGCAGTTCTCATTATTAATACTATTTGTATAATGTTACTTTTCTTTATACTTAATTTTGTAAATAGATTTACAACAAATGAGTATCTTACTTTTTAGAAGTTCAATATGGAATTTAAATATTCAAGTTTTGTTTTTATGAATATCTTCAACCTTGAATCCAATTAGGATACTTATCTGTCTGTTTGTAAGTTGCTGGCTCACAAGGAATAGAAATGTGGTGAAATATAAGTTCTGTTTCAAACATAATTACATTAGAAATCTTGTAAGTATGCAGGAAGTTTTCTAGGTCTTGTAGACCTTTTAATTAGACATTGTTAAACTGTTGCAATCATCATTAGAAATAGTAGGGTATCAAATAAAAATAATCAGAATTTGAAGTATGAAAAGTAACATTAGAATCAATGAGATTTAAACAGAATGTAAGGAACTAACTAGTGTAATTTTAAATTGGGAGTGTAACTTTTACATCTAATGCTATTTAGTAGGAACACTTGGAATTAAAGGTATATACACAAACATAACATCAAAAAACATGTAGTTTCATTTAATTATTTCTCAAATTAATTGAATTCTAGGAATTTAGGTGAATTCTTATCAAAAGGAATTAGTTCGAGCCTGTTTTTGCATACTTTTTTTAAGTCATACTACATCCAAAATTATCCAATTTGATATCATCTTTGAATGTAGTTAATGTGTTATGTGGATGTCGGACACACAACACACACCTACAACCTACCTTGTTAGCATAAGGAGGTCCATTAGATTCTAGAAGTGGAAAGAGGAGTGAGTAGCATAGCATGTTTTGTTTCTTTTCTGAAACGGTAGGTGTAGAAGAGAATCATTATCACGCATGGAAGAAGAGAAAAAACTTAGCCATGAAAGAAAAGAATCTCGTTGGTGGGTCTGGTGTTTGGTAATTCCTCTAGTCGCAATCGAAAACAAACGTTGTTTGGACCACTCATCAAAGACAAACAGAGGAATCAAATCATCAGGTAAGCTACAACACATATTTGATTTGGCTAGAAAGGAGGAAAATTACAGCACCATATTCCCTGTATAGTTGCTCTTTAGGCACGTCAAATTTACTCTCGGTTGAGTCGTAACTCCCGATCATTATGTTTGTATGCACAATCTGATGGATAGTAACTTTCAAGATGCTTTTTTTAGTTCGGCAAGATGAACAATTTTGAAGTGCATAAAGAGCAACTATCTATTTTTGCTTGTATAATTGATTGAATTTACGTCCAATTTAGTTAGGTACATTGGGCCCAAATATAAAATTGTGACCCATAAAAAGAAGATTGCTCTTTACGCGCGTTCAATTGCGCTCACATACACCTTAAAATGTTAAAAATGTTCATACGAGTCCTAATTTCTATTCACTGGTGATCAAGAGATAATTTCTGATCTCTACTTTTTAGATTGGTTCCTCGTTTAACCGATTCAATAAAGTAGATCGATTCCCCTCAAATTTCTCTTGGTTTTGATGTTCTTTTTTTGTTGTATATATGCCTATAGCTATTTTAATGATAAATTCTACAGGGAGCAAGTTATATTCTTACCAAGAAATTATAATTTATACAAATAAAATTAATTAATATCTCTTCAAATTAATAATATCAATGAAGGCTTTTTAGATCGGTGACATTTGCAGCCTCTCTAAAAAGTCATACCTCACTATTTGAAACAGTGAGATCCCATAGGTATAATTTATTAAATCGTTTAAACGAAGAATCGATCGAAAAGGTAGCGATCATGAGTGATCTTCCGATCACAAGCGAACAAATATTAGAGTTCAATGAGAGTATGTTCGACATTTTGAGGTGTCTGGGAGCCCCAAAAGAATTAAGAAAAATTGTACTTACACAACAAAACTTTAATGGCAAATATGATTTTTTTTGGTTCTGATTTCAATTGTATGTTCCTAACACTATTATAGAGAGTAAGAGAAACAGGCATATAAATATATACAATATCACATGTTATGCGATGTTATGTTTACTTGTGTATGGAGGATATCCAATTTACCTAAACAAATATTTTTGATATGCAAATAACACAAGACGTTAAATGATCAAAGAGCAATACAAATGACTCGTAAGTTGTCAACGGTCACCAACCCATATCACCAATTTTCCCGGGAAAAGAAACTTTGATTACGTTCACATTTTGTGCATCTTTACCAAACTATCTACGAAAATTCTTCTAGATGTGTGTCCCCTTAATTGATCTAAACCAAAAAATCCATTTATATAATGAGATTTGACTGAAGTTTCTAAAAAAAGTATGTTACAATCGTACACATAACTAAGTCGTAACAATATTTAAATTAAGATTTAACAATTGGAAGATATGGTTCAGGCCATAATCTAATATAATAATTAGTGACCAAAGTCTGAGAGAGAGCATGTATGGAGACTTCTATACTCTAAATATGAATACATTAAGAGATTCTAATCTTCTTATACAATATTAATTAGAATAGGTAAATATTTTTTATATTTAGCATGTATCTTTATGTAAATATATTTTATATTTAGTATTTGTAAAAAAAAAATCTTTTATATTTAGAATGTAAGATAATATATTTTTTGAGAGGAATATGTAAGATAATTTATTCTTGTTTATTTCATCGCATGAATATGTATATATATTATATACAATAATAAAAGTCTTGACTATTTAGTCCTTACTTTCTTGACTACCGAGTCGTTATTGATTTGACTATCGACCTTATAAAATATAAAAGATACATATTAAATATAAAAGATATTCATATATTCTAGTAAAGATACATAATAAATTCAAAAGATATACTTTTAATAATATTGTTCCATATGACCATACTTTCTAACCTTTGTGGGAAAATAACAGAAATGGATTGAAATTCGAAACCCAATAAACTGGTTAGTTAATTGGTCAATGTTGAATCAGGTTTATATAAACTAGTGAAATTGGAATTCACAATCAACTAATTATATCATAGGTACAAATTAATTAAGGATGCATAAACATATGTCTAGAATTTTCATACAGGGAGTTATCTTCCTTGTGATTGCTTCAATGGTTGCAGGGTCAGGAAGCAAGGCCAGAACCAAAAGAAGCATCTTGGTTGGAGACTCTGAAGGTTGGCGTGCAGGCACTAACTACACCCAATGGGCCATCAAAAATAGCCCCTTCCAAATAAATGACACACTTGGTATGTACTAGCACAAATATCAATTAACTTGTAGCAGCAATACTTCATATCGAAAATATTTTTGTTTTTTGACATTAACACGACACCAACACATTTAATTATATTTAATCACTTTGATTTTTTCAAATTATTATCAAAGGTCGTTGTGTGTCCATTGTTTGCGCATATATATTGATCTTTATTCTTCATTTGATTGATGGATTAATTTTGGTTTGTGCATACATAAATAATGCAGTGTTCAAGTATCCCCCTTCAGGAAATTCCACGGTTGTTCCCAGCGTTTACTTGCTACCGAATATGTGGAGTTACACGACGTGTGAATTTAGAGGAGCGAAGTTGCTTGGTAGTGCTGATCAAGGTGGTGGTGAGGGCATAAAGATTGAGCTGAATCAATGGAAGCCTTACTACTTTGCCTCTGCTGAAGGCAATGCCTATGACTGTATTGCTGGACTCACCAAATTCATTGCTGTTCCATCTACACGTTCCTTTTAGCCCAAATCCTTTCTAAAGTTGTTGAATTCATAATATAAATAAAATGGATGGTCTCTATCAGTTTTTTCTTTCCTGGAGTATCAAAAGAAAAATATTGTGTTTCTTATTTTGGTTTGTGCCACCTAGATAAATATGATATGTATTTTTGTCAAATAAAACTGCAGTGAATGTTTTCTAAATGTTGATTCTGTAAACTGTATTCAGGCTTAACCTTGAAGAATTATGAATGTTTTGATGGTTGATCAATAGACACTTCAAAATTGTTCATTTTACTGAAGATAACTAGTTGAGAGTTAAGATCCGATTGAATTTTATACGCAAAATAATGGATCGGGAGAGAAATTGAAATACCTATTGAGCAATTAACATTTTCATTAGTTTAGGCCCGGCCGAATCAGGAAAGGCATACTATGGCACATATTGCATACCTATCATAGATTTTGAAACTTCCCTTTTACTTTGAGAAATGTGATCACATATGTGTGACTATATTCATGTTTTATAAATGGAAAATGATACATTAAAAATAACAGAAAACTAGTAAGAGGAATAATTAGGAGTACAACAGTTGATAGTTTGACCACTCTTACAAAAGTAACAAAGTTATATAATTGATGAGTTTAACCAATGTCGTGTTTTCTATCAAACAACAGGTTAAATGTTTGACAACTCTTAAAAAAAAAAATTATTACAACTTTGTGAGTTACGTGATGCATTGGCTTTGAGACATATAATAGTCTTTTTAGCGAAACACTCACATTTAAAATGACGACAATCATAATTAACAGTATCTTTCAAGTAGTTAATAAGTTTAAATTAAATTTATTCTTCAAGTGCTTAACAAGTTCTAGTTAAGGAAGAATAATTAGGAGAAATTAAATTGAAATTCTTATTGAAACAATTTTCGAGTGAGGTTAGCTTCCTGCTAAACTTCAAATTATAATGGCTTATTTCTCCTAAAAATTAGAGTTAAAAAATATATACATTTATTCTAATTTAAACCTCAATATTGGTCATGAATTCATGTTTCATATATTACAAGTTAATCCATGATGAGTCAAGGTTTATCCGGATTGAACCCTTGTGCCAGGGGTTTCCAAGCACAAACATAAGATGCAATTAAGACGTTAATCACAACGAGTATCTCGTGGCAATCTTGGCAAATTTCCCTCTAGTTCTCCTAATGAATGTTGGGTCATGAGGGAAATATGGAGGATTATCGCATTGAATCAAGAGCAACCATACAAAGAGAATTGAATACCACATCTTAACCCAAAACTAAACCTTAAAGCGTTGGATTCTCTCGTTTATACAGTGTTCAACATAATCTTTTCCGTTTAAAGTGGGACCCTAACTCACATTTGATATACAAGCAAAAAAAAACTCAATTATACAAGGACCTCCTTCACTTAGAAGCAAAATACACATATCTTTACTACCTTATATCTCTCGCAGACAAAGAACTATCAACGGTCGTCCTTTGTCATGTTTCAACGTCGTCATTCAAGATCTACCGTAATCGAGCAAATTTGTCAAACACCACATAGTTAAGTTTGGATAGTATTTATTTGACTTAAATCAAGGTGAGAGCAAAAAGGTTGTGAGAGTATTCACACTAAGTGTTATTCTCCTATTTTGCACTAAACTCCTTTTTTTTTAGGAATATATTTCCCACTTTTGCACTAAACTCCTTTTTTAGGTTGTGAGAGTATTCACACCGAGTATTATTCCCCTATTTTGCACTAAACTCCTCTTTTTTGTAGGAATATTTTGCACTAAAATCTTGAATGTTAGTTTTTGCAAATATGACGATTATTTATTAATAGATGAATTGTCAATGTTAAAAAATATTAAGTGTCGTTCAAAACAAAAATATAAATGAGTGTTCCTATAAGACTCAATTGGACACTTAAATGAGGAAACCTGATGAAATGCTGAACTGTGGATGCACATGCACTAGGTGTGAACAAAATAACATAAATCTAACTTTCGTACAACCGTTGTGGTGTTGCTTACGGAGAGATTCAGCTGTATCTTAACCAAACAGAAAAAACCGTACAATCTTGTTTGTACTTGCAATTTTGTTGATTATTCTGCCACGTAATAATATTGCTTGCAACTTGCATTAAGCTTTTTCCTCGTTATAGTGGGGTATAATAAGAAAAAGATGAGTCGGGTATGTACTCTATAAAGACCAATTTCCTAATTGGGCCATGTTGGTGTGGAGGCTTCAAGCTCTTGCAAGTTGCAAATTCATCATTTTCCACTCTCAATAGGAGAATAAAGTTACAAGAGTTTGAAAAGAGCATAGATACAAACAATAGAGTAAAAATAATGTATTATTTTATATTAAATTAAAGGTAAAAAGAAATAATTGAATTGTATATTTTTTAATCAACTAAAATGACCCAACTTAAAATGCTTATGTTTTGTGCCCTTTCTTTGCAAATCAAAGGAGAAACAAAAATTGGATTGGTTTGACAAAGTTAGAATAGTACCAATTAATAAAAATTCAATGACCATGATTGAAAAATGTGTAAAGTTGTGTTGTTTCACTGCAACAGCACATCTTGGTCCGATTTCATCATCGAAATTCATTTACTTTCCCCTCTTTTTAATTTAGTCATATATATATATTGCCAAAAAATACATTAAATATTGATCATTGCATTACAACATTCCATTATTAAGTTAATAGCTATTTTTCGAATTCATCATAACAGTTGAATGTAGTATAAAGTTCATCATGATAACTGTCACCTCAACACATTACTGGTAACCAAATAGTATAGTACTCAAGAAGTACACACTCACGCCAAATTTGAAAATATGATTCAAGCAAAAATTATTTATGATGTACATGTACTATTGTTTGTTTATTAAGCCGCGTTTTCTACAGAAGTATATACTTGGAAAATTTGTCGTACAATATTCATCTATTCACAAATATAAAACAGTAAATCGCTGTTAAATTGCCAGCAGTAACACATAATACTTAGCTTAACCACATTAAAAAAAGAAAAATAGTACTAATAATCCAGAAAGAGAATTGAAATCTGGGTTTGTAGGACAAAGTAATTAAATAAATTTCCTTAAAATAAAGTAATATGATCATGATTATTGATACATATTTTTTTTTGTGTGAACATGATTATTGATATCTTTAACTAATTCAATGAAAACTAGAGTTATGAGAAAAATTAGAAGAAACATATTCCCTAACTTCTCTTGCAATAACACCTCTCATCACATCCCAAAACTCAGTCGGAACATTTTCCGGCGAAGGAAACCGATGATCTCCAACCATTTCCTCCCTATCTTCCACACCATTCCCCGGAGGAGCAAGAGTCAACGCAGTCAACGGATCATCTTCCACCGGAAAAGTAAACTGACCAGAACAACTTCCACCCTCGTTGCCACCAGCAACCATAACAGAACCACCACCGCCACAACCCGCTCTACGCTTAAGCGTTGAGTTCCAATGATTCTTGACAGCATTATCAGTTCTACCAGGTAAAAGCCTTGCAATGGTAGCCCAACGGTTACCATATTGAGCATGTGCCGCTATGATTGTTTCATCTTCTTGTGAAGAAAATGGACGGTGCTCCACCGTAGGACTCAGCTGATTACACCACCGGAGACGACAGGATTTGCCGGACCGACCTTTTATGTAGCGGCTGATGAGTGACCAGTTTCTTGCTCCATGTTGTTCAACAAGTCGTGTTAAAATTCTGTCTTCTTCTGCACTCCATGGACCTTTGATTCTGTCTAGTTTGTTTTGGTTTGATTCTGAGGAACATGAGTCTGATGATGATGTTGTTGTTGAAGAGCTTCTATTCATAGCTTCAAAATTCATATTCATATTCAAATCCATAGTGTAGTAGTATTAATGAATTTATATGATATATGTTAGGAAGTAGTAGCAAATTGGGAGTGAAGTGTACTTAATAAAGAGAAAGAGAAGGAGGGTGATTTGATGATTAGTTAAATAAATAAATAAAGGTGCATGCAAGAAATAATATAATATAATAATTAATTTTGGTTTGGGATATTGTTAGGACCCTGAGGGGGAGGGTACTTTCCAGGAAACTAGGCTTTTGTATAGTTGGTGGGTGTGGAGGGTCTAACTCTAACTAAATACAATGACTCTGTAGATTAGATGCGATTTGATGTGCGTGTGTGTTTATTAGAACAACCTTTCTGGCTGCCAGTGGCACACTCTGATCCAGGTTTGTCTTTTTTCTTTTCTTTTTACTATTCTGTCCTCTTTGAAATTTCCTCTCATCTTCATTTCATTTATTTATTATAATAATCCATTTTGCACCTCTTGCTTTCTGTTTCATCAATTAAATCAAATTCATTTCAACATACCAATTGGTTGAGTTATATGGAAGTTATTTGGTCATTATCTCCTTACTGTTTTAGCACTAATAATGATAACAGTTAGGCAAACAACTTTGGAGTTAGAATATATAAATTAGAGTAACCTAGCTCACAAATTAATAAGAGCTAGGTATAGGTTCGGTACCACATTTCACAGCTGTAGATTATAAGATTAGAATCATTAAGTAGCTAGAGACTAATAATGCAAACATATACGAGTCTGTATACGGAGGAGCAAGAAAGATAGCACAAAAATAGAAACGAAAGAGGGTATATAAATCATAAAATCATTCTCGTACTGAATAAGTAGGGCAGGGAAATTAAGACGGTGAGTGAATATAATAGTATTAGGGTAGAAGTAGTTAATGGACAATTTTGTTGGGTGCGTTTAAAACATGACATGACAGGAAAAGTTGAGCTGTTTGACACACAACAAACGTTTTTTTTTTTAATGTTTACTAACAAACAACACAAAATTTTAAAAAATATATTTGCAAGTGGGGTCAAAAGTCTTTTTGACTACTTTTGTTTGTGTTGTTCAACATATACAAGTATACAGCTGTAATCTTAAAGCCAAACTCGTCTTTCTCTCATCTCAACTCAAGTCTATCTATAAGCAACCAATTATCAAAGGCAAAGGAAAGTATTCATAGTGCTCATCACCAATTATGTTTTACATGAGGCCACAAGCTGCAAAAGCAAAACCTCTGTTAAGATAGTCATTGTTTTATAAAGAAAAATTACAATGAGGGAATTATAAGTTTTCGCATAGATATTAGCGGAGCTTGAACTCAAAACCGACATGTGCAAAGATTTTATTCTAATAATTGTATATTTAGATTGACGATACTTTGATAAAATAACAATGTCAATATAGTATATTTAGATTTTATTCAGTTTGATATCACAATTTATGACTTCTATACTTTCACGTTAGAATGTCATCAAAACCTAAAAATCGATGTTTCAAACCAAACATACTAAAATTTTGTTGAATCCTTCGGTAAATCATCATGTATGTATCTGCTACTCCATCTTATCACCAATTTAAAATGTACATGGTTAATGTTTAACGAGGTAAAATCCAATAAAAGAGCAATAAGATAATTGGTGGTTTAAGAGAGAAATATTGAATTGAATTACTACAACTCTTTTTTAACAAACTATTGATTAAAGAATGATTGTTCCAAAAAAGAGCAGTTTGAAATATGAGTTCAACGTCCTCCACGTAAGAAGGGCCCACGACCAGGCTGTAAGAATCTCACGTGATATTCAAGTTGAATTGGTTTGACTTTCATGGCTATAATCAAACCATTAATCCGGGCGGGGCCCATAATTTATTCTAGCGCGTGACCTGACCTCATATACTCAAACCCACCCGTAACTCCGTAGCAGCTCCACGTTTCGTTAGTACAAATGTACAATTCTGTACACACAAAAAAACATGGAATGAATTGATGTAATTATAATATTGAAATGCAACTATACTTGAGAATGGAGATGTTGGGTCTGGTTGCTAAGAAATAAGTTTGATTATAATGTAGTATAGTTTATCTCTTTTAAGATCGTTTGATTGATGTCATTAAATTTCTAAATTTTGATATTGATTTGTTATATCGTGGAAGTCTCCAACCTCTTGTATTAAACATAATTTATATTGTTTTTAAATTTCGATATTGATTTGTTATATTGTAGAAGTCTCCAACCCTTTGTATTAAACATAATCTATATTGGTTGTAATTCTTTACTCTCGTATAAATGCATGATGAATTTTTACATATTTATCTCTCTGATTTGAATTTGACGAAATCATATCAATATTATGATGTGTGAATCAAAATTATTTAGTAGTAACTGATAAATAAATAAAGTGGTCAAATAAACCACAAGCAATAAAAAAAATGTGATAAATGAGAAGATGAAGAAAAAGAAGAACGAACAACATGATATAAGAACACTTAAATTGACATACGCTTGAGAGTGAGAGTAGCTCTTCAATCCATTATCAATGAGTTTGTTACAGAGATATACAAGAATTTCAAGAAATTATTTAATAATAATTTTTAGTTTCTACTTTTTTCAAAATCTTTTCCTTTAAACTAAACAAGAGACTTGATGATTTTCACTCATCGTGTTTAAAATGTTTTCCAACCCAAAATTTTACGACAACAGTACTGAATTGTTAGCATTTAATTCCTAAAAATTTCCTCTTTTGATAAATTATAGTTTGCCTCACTGTCATAACTAAATTCAACATCATGTATATATAGGCATTGCTCGGTTCGCCTTGTGCTTCAAGAAACCGACTTGCAGCTCATCATACTTGTTGGGCAAGTGAAGAAACCACCTCATACACCTTGCGTTTCAGGAAACAGTCTTGATGCCCGTCTAATTTATCGAGCAAGAAAGCTGGCTTGCGTTCTGACTTTCTTGAAAAAATAACAGCAACTTTAGAGTAAAAAATGCCTCGCATTTTTAAGTCACACAACATTCTCAAAAGAAATAAAGAATTCTATTTACGGAAAGAAATATATAAAAAAGAGTTTAATGAGACCGATGTATAAAAATAATTTTAGAAATATATTTTATCACCTCTTTGTAAGTCACACGACACGATATTATTTCCTTATTTCGGTGCAGGTGCCAGTGGATGTGATGTTTGAGTCTCATGGTAATGTTTGTATATTTTTAAACTATTTTTATATATACATATGATGCATTCTCAATCTCATGTTCAACGGTGACTAGTTAATGACTTTGAAAATTTTGTTAGCCACTTTTAATGGTTTCAGCCCTTATATTTGTTTTTTGACAAAATAGGATCTCTCACTTAAAGAATCATGCGTTTTCTATATGTAAATGGAACTCTTTTTGCATTTCTTACACTACTAACTACCAAGTATTTATTACAGTACCACATCATATTTAAACAACACATACACATGTTTGAGATTGTCAGGATTTAATTCATAGCATAAAATTAATTTCAGATTTTTATGAGACTATCAAAACAAGGTGCGTTTCAATATTCTATGGAACTTAATCTAGCACATAAACATGCTCCCATGCGGAGTATAGCTATGAAACAACATCTTACTCTATGAAACTTTCTTAAGATACCAATGCCGGAGATGTTTAATTTTACTCATACCAACGTTAAGTATTAGTAGAAATGTTAGTATACAGACTGTCATCGCATTTAGAAGAAATGCTATTTTTAAGACTACATTTTATTTTATGATTATGAAAAACATATACATCTATCTAAAACGCTAATCAAATATCTTAGGTTTGAATTCATTTTGAGAATGCAATAATGTTAGATATTTTAACAGAGTTTTATTATCCCGCATACAATATTCGGTTGAGACTATTAAAAACATATACATCCACAAGCGTTAATTAATTATCTCAACAAAAATATACATTGCACAAAAGGGGAAGAAAAGGAGAATATTGTAATGAATTTATGGTCTCTCCCTTGCGTATTCGTTGTTTAGGGGAAATGAATAAACATGTGGGTCCATGTTATTTTTCCTGCTCTCAAATTTGATGGGGGTTTCAATCAAGCAAAACAAAAATGGGATTAAGAAAAAAGAATTTGTATTCAAAAATATTAATTTTTTTCACTTGTAAAAGCTTTTTTTTTTTTAAGAAATCAAAATATTAATACCAACAGACTATACCCTAGCACAAGGTTCAACCGTTATAACAACGCTAGTTGACACCTAAACAAGAGAAAGGGTTCTGACATCAATCATGAAAATTATAATTAAAAACAACAAACTAAGCTTTAAATTACCAACAAAAAAAGAAGAAGTTTAAGGCTCTCTAGAAGTTAATAAGGTGTGTTTTCTTTGCCTCAGAAAAGTCTATCATTTCTTTCTTTCCAAATCACCCAAGAACTTGCAAACCAGATTAAATACAGGAAAGAACACCACAATTTTGCAAGACCAGAAGAGATACCAAACTGGAGAAAATGTTCCACAATGGTTGGGGGGTATACTGAATGAACACCCAACTAATTCCGAACAAGCTGTCAAACATGACCAAAAAGGTTGCACAACAGGAATAGATGGATGTCTGATTCGATCGACCCACAACCGCTCACACACAGCTGAGCATCATGCTGAATAATCTCCCTTCGACATAAATTCGTCTTTGTAGGCAATCTATTCCGAAAGAGCCGTCAAGCAAAAACTGAAACCTTAAGAGGAACGTCTTTCCGCCAAAGAAGAGCCGCGGAAACCAAATTAGCATTAGGAGTGAAGACCGCCCTACATGTGAGGGTGCGGTATGCCCCTCTAACCGTGTACCCCGTTGCTGGATCAGGTATCCAAGTCCAAACGTAAAAGCTTGACTACACAACTTTTAAGATATATTTACAACACTTGTATCTTCAACCAATGAGACAACGCCATTTGTTACTATTTTTTATTAGAGTTTTCAATTTTTTTGAATTTATCTTTCCCTTCTTTTTCTCGTATTCTAATTGATGCCTTAAGGTATTTTTTATTTTTTTACACCAATTGTTGTAAAGGTAAGATTAACTTCTTTTTTCAACGATTATTTCATATCATTAATAACAGAAGAAACAATATAGTATATAGGGTAACAACTAGGGGTGTGCATGGTTTTAAACCAAACCATATTTACGGTTTCACTTTCGTTTCTATACCCATTTTAATAAAAACCGGTTTTTTGGTAAATACAGTTTGGATCTAGTTTAAAACCAGTTTAAACCGGTTCAAACCTGGTTTTTAGTAGAAAGACGTTTTTTATTTTTTTTTAACAAGTTTTAAAACCGGTTTTATCCTAATCTTAACCTGCGTTTCTCCCTCACCCACCCTTTCATCCATAATACATCTTCCTTCGTCAATCTTCTTCCATGGAGGCTCAAAAAACCACTTCCCATACACACCTTTCCAAATCTCTTTTCGATTATCATTTCCATTCCAGGTTATCTTTGTTTTGTTTTGCTTTGTTGTTCAGTAATTCACATTGATGAATTCGTCTCCATTCAAGGTTTACACGCTGCAACAACAACCAAATCTATACAAAATGCGATCTGAAAGCGATGTGTGATTTGCAATATGTGAGAAGTGATTTATGACCTGTGAGATGAAGATTTGTAATCTGTGAGAAGAAGAAGAAGCGATTTTCTTTATTATTGAACAAGAAAAGCTATTCACGCGTTATGAGAAGAAGAAGCGATTTTCTGGAAGGAGAATTGAGAAGCAGTTTTCCAGAAGATATGATGCATTCTGATTTGGAGTAAACCGGTTGTAAACTAATGGTAAACCGGTTTACCTATTTTGGTGTTAAATGAACTGGGTTGGTTTTCTTATAAAGTAGGCTGGGCTTTAACAAAATAGAAGGGTTTGGTTATTTATTTGCACACCCCTAGTAACAACTCAAAAAAATGATGATCGTTCATGAATGTAGCATCCCTTACTAATTCATAGGATAGTACATTGGCGTATCTTCCGGTAAACTTTACCATCGAGTTTAAACAAACCATGCCCTAAAGCAATACAATCCCTAACTACGAAACCAAAAGAAATAAACTTTGTAGTTGGTTTATTAAAAAATATTACCACCACTTTAGTATCTAACTCAAATATAACATCATTGAACCTCAATTCAACCATACACTTGATTGTTTGAAGTAATCGGTATGCTTCACCTTCTTTGACGTGAACTTTGATGTACAAAAACTATATAATTAGTTTAGGATAATTTGTAATAAAGTATCTGGTTGGGGCGTAAACTTCTAATGTATGGAGACAATATGACTACTCTAAAAAAAACTATACGACAATTCTATTTTTATATGTGCTAAAATAGTGTTGAATCACGAGTAGAAGTCGGAGAAATCATTCCTACTAGGTTAAGAGCCAGGGGTGGAGCCATGATTTTAACATTGGGGAGACCAAGTTTAAAATCTATACTTCAGTAAAGATAAAAAAAAAATTCTCAAATGCACTACATATTTAAAAAAAAAAAAAAAAGTTGCATTCAGATTGATTTCCTCGTTTCAACTAATTTTTGACATAATACACCAATTTGACATAATTCACCAATAGTTGACAAATTCTGAAAATTAACATCTTGAAGCACCTCAAACTCATAGTATTGTACCTCATATAATATAACATAACATTCATAGACTCATAGTGACGGGGGACACATTGTTGACCTTATTGAAACATCATATAAACTCATGGCATATTTACTGGTAGGTGAAAAAATTGAAAAACGTGGGTGGGACCACGACCTCCCTTGGCTCATGCTGTAACACCCCGTTTTCCCAACATATAAATAAATGCAAAATACATCAGAGTGCACCTTAAACAGGATGTTGCATCTCGTACTTCAAAAATCATTTCATTATAAATATGGTTAAAGTCCACTATTTAATTAAACATCTGCTTTTAATAATTCAAATAATGTCGCAACGGAAAACATTCAACATTAAAGTCAAAGCTTGGCACTAGGCCTCAATGTCATCAACATAATAAAAACCCAATTTAAAAATGGTTCAACATATAAATATCTCCATCCTGTTACGTATCAGAGCAAGACTCCTAAGACGACACGAGAACTCAACTCACATCAACGACTACTCCTAGATATTTGCACGTTACCCACGTAGAGGCAACATTCAAACAGAAGGGGTGAGATTTCACATTCGTTAATAATAAGCAACAATTCATAAAGAAGATATAATCAACATAAAACAACAACAATTAATCATCAACAATTCATTCACATAAAGGAATCAATCAACATAGAACAGCAACAACTAATCATCAACAATTAATTCACATAAAAGAATCAATCAACATAGAACAACAGCAACTAATCATCAACAATTAATTCACATAAAGGAATCAATCAACATAGAACAACAACAACTAATCATCAACAATTAATTCACATAAAAGAATCAATCAACATAGGACAACAACAACTATTCATCAACAATTAATTCACATAAAGGAATCAATCAACTTCGTTCAACAATGCAACAACAACGACTCAACAAAATGCAACAACAATGACTTGACAAATGCATGTGGTACCAACAAAGCGTCAAGCTCTCCACATAATGTCGTAATTCGACTATACATGGATTCGAAGGTTGGGAGCAAACCAAAAGTTTTGGGTTGATTTAGAAGCGGTTATACTAAATTTTCTTAAAAGTCTTCCAAGACCTACTTGGAGTATTTCTATCATAATTCAAAATCCACAAAACATTTTCAAGTCAAACCAGAGCCATTGGAAAGCTAACTCAATTATCTAAAGCTTTCATGTTTACACCAAAGGCCAATTCAAAACAGAAACATGTTAAAAAGACGTAAGAACGCGAAATAGGAAATGCTGTCAGAGGCCATTTCGCGCAAGCGAGACAAATCTCGCGCAAGCAAGATTAACGTCGAGAGAAAGCTCAATTTCGCTTGTGAGTTTGCTTGGGGCTCGCTTAAGCGAACTGGGCCCCGTTTCTGAAGAACACTTACGAATTTTCACCATTTTTCACCCAAAAACCCAAATTTTGACTACCCAATGCCCAAATTTGATAAGAAACATTACCTAGGATTATTCTACAACCTAAACATCAACTTTCACATTAATTCATGGGATTATCTATACTCTTAACAACCTAATTCAATTCAAAACCTAAATTCTACAACAACAAAATTCAACAACAGCAAAATTAAACCTTTTTCAGAATTATATGCTTATGATTAAAGAATGTTAGTCCCACCCTTACCTTAGGTTGGTTGATTTCTCAAGACTCTACAAGTTTCTCCTCTTTTCTCTCAAAAACTGTGTTCTTCAAGTTTTCTCTGTTTTTCTTCCAAAAGTTGTTTTCTGGTTCTAACCCTAATCTCCAATGTTCTCCTCTATTTATAATCTCTTCTAATTTTAACCTAACAAACTCCTCCAATTACCAAATTACCCTTTTGCCTCATTAAATCTAATCTAATTAGATTCCTTCACTTTTTATGTTATAACAACCTACTAATAAATCTTAAAAACTCATCACATAGCATCAAATATCACAATTAATCGATAAATCAACAAAGACTCCAAACTCAATAAAAATAATTAAATAAATAATTAGATAAATAAATAAGGTGTTACACATGCGGTACCTCCGCCACTGTTAAGAGCAACCACATAAGTAAATTGAACTTCAACATTTTGTTGGGGAGTCCGGGTCACAGAATAAACAAGAATGGGTCAAATGCTTCATGACCACAATAGAGGGTGACGTCACATCTCCACCTAAAATCTTAAAACATTAGGTATATGTGTCCCTTATTTTGTATATCAACTATTTCTTCCATTTCTGCTCGGCGTGAAACTTAACCACTTACAATTGAAACTCAGTGGGTTTATGGGTTCTCTCTTATATATTGTTTAACTTTTAGTTTTTCAAGCAACGTGAAACTTCTAATGAACACGTGTTACACAACAAATAAATATATTAAAAGTTTTCTTTTTATTAAATTTTTATAGTAGAGTTTAATTTTGATATACTACTAGTGGATTTTTTTTATACAGTCAACTAATTAAAACTATCAAAATGTGTAATTTTTAAAGTAGTTATGATTAAATTAAAACAATTTTTATTATTTGACGCTTACAATTCATTTAAATGTTGAGGCTATAACCAATTTTGCTCCTCAATATACTTTCGGCCTGATTCGCTAGCAATCAAACTGAAATCGAAGTTTAGACCCATTTCCATGAAGTCGAAGTTATGATTTTATACATGCACCCTTATTCCGCAAAGGTCAATACCCAACATGCAAGAGCAAAATATTTCCATCAAATCACAACGCCTTCTCCCTGCTTAAAACATCAATGTTTACAAGATCACACCACTCGTAACCTTCAACCAACATCTAATTCTTCGTTGACGAATCACAACCTCTAACTCTATGAAAGAGGACGACAAGAATCCTCCAAGACACGATTTGATCTATTCACATATTCGCTTTTATAATTACTTGTGTATCGTAGTATCTTTTGCATGTATTCGACTGTTTCAACCACTCATTCAAGCTCGTCAGACGTTGTTCTCTTGATCACCTTAATTCACAACTGACCGATAATATAAAAAATATGTATATTGACAATTTATACGAGTTAAATTAGATATTGCATCACAATTTATATGAAGGACAAAACCACACAACTAATTGATTATCATAAATGAATACGTTTGTACATAATTTTTGTGTGGTGATTAAGCTAGTTCACTATGCGTTTCTACATAATTGATTTTGTTTCAAACGTTTATGTGATGGGACCGGCCATTGAAACTTTTTTTTAGCTTTTTGGATTCACTTTCTCTCAACAACTTGCTCAATGATACATTGATACCAATACCAATCAAATTTTTAGTACAGAAAACATATCTCCAAGATTATTAGGAAAAAGGGAATAGAGCTTATAAGTTAGTTGGACAATTTGACACAAAAGCATAGAGAACAAATAAGTTAAAGCACGGTCGCAAGCTAAGCCGCCCTCGTGGCATAAATTAATAAAATTTGGAGTATTGTGGAAATAATATAGAAGCAGTTGGGCAGTTTTTATGCAAACAGCTGGCATTAAACTCTAACCCACCGACTTTTTTGAGTTTTGTGGTTTTCACTAATTGCAATATGTTTAACATGCGTCGTGTTATGTTGTGTCGTATTATAATCTTATAAATGGAAAACAACACAATACAACATAACACGAAACATATTAAAGATGATCATCATTGTATAGTACGATGTTGTGGAAGATGGAGATGATAATGCTAACTTGTAATCGATGTAGTTTTGGATCGGGTTGGGTTGGATTGGATACGATAATTATGAATTATGTGATTTATACGTGATAGAGGAGCAGTTGCAAAGTGGGGTCTAGAGTAGGACCATGATATATTCTCTGTTTCATGCACATTTAGTTTATGGGAGAAGAGATTATGGTACCTTATACGTTTAGTATTAATGAATGGGTCCGGTATGCCCCCTTCCAACCTATTTGCCGGTCGAGTTGCAATACATCTTCCCGCGTGTGCTAACTGCTTTGTTCTGTTCATCCAATAAAATAGTCAACCGCTACTACTTCTACTGTTCTACATAGTTTAATTATACTGCCTACCGTCCACTTAACAGTGTGATTTACATAAGTATAATTAGTGAGGACTTTATAATTAAGTATTTGTTTACACCATTAACACATTGGTAATTAGGATTTTAGGCTTTTTGAGATTAGTTGCCAACGAGACGTATCAGTATTTTATAGTTGAGTTGTCATCCAAATGAATGGAATTAAAAAAAAAAACACTATTTTTTTTAGGAGAGTTATTTTACCAACTCTCTCCCAACACTCTAACGGTATGTTTTCACCATTAAGATATATGCTTAGAGAGTTTAAAAAACATGTTTTTCACATTATAGCTAGCATTTCTGTCAAGTAGGATCAGAAGTGGACCAAATGCCACGTGGTTCAAACAAGGGAATTAGGTTTGAAAAGGAGTGGGAATAGAATGATTTTGAATACCCATTGATAAAAAAATCGTCTTCAAGAAAATCTAGATTTTCAAAGAGGTCATTGTCCAAACTCAATTATTTGATCAACCATTTAGATCCGGAAAAAAAAAAGACTTCAACCCCTAACAACAAAATTAATTTCCTCTAAAATATAAAAATTTTGAAAATCAAAATCAAGAAATTGTTCATCTTCGAAACAAAGAAATTGTCCCTCTTTACCATGGCTATGGTTTTCTCCATTAATTCTTCATCACTGTATGATTTGTCTTATATCAACAAATACACAAGCAATTCAACAAAAACAACATTTTTCCTCCAAAAACATAAACAAAATAATAAAAAACAAGGAAAAATTGATAAATTGCTATTATTAACCGCGATACTTTTGTAAAAAAAAAATGATACTAATGATTATTTTACAACTTTGATGTTATTTAAATTGTCTTTTGAAATTACAAAATCAAAGTCTTACCATTGAGTTGACATTTGTTGGAGGAAAATAAAATAAACAAATTAATGAAATTTAAAATAAAAAATCAAATACGGATTTTTCTTCTTCTTCTTTGGAATCGAAGGTTGATTTAAGATGGTTGAATTAGTTTGGGTTTTTGGAATTGCAGGAGGAATTAATTTTAAGGAGAAAAACAAAAAACAAAGGGATTTCTTTGGTAGTTTTGGGGTTTTCTTTGGATGTCTTGATGAAGATTATGAAGTCATAGGTTCCTTGACACATTATATGAAAATAAAATAAAATAGTATCAACATTTTTAAATATAGAGGATCGAAATGGAGAAAACAAGATAGATGCTTGAACAAGCAAATAGGGTAGCTCACGAGTTAGCTCAGACAGCCTGTCTAATCCTAGCCCCCATATTATTGATGATGTACCTACATGTATTTGACATAATTTACCTAATGAAATGCAATGATTTTCTCCCTTAAAAAAAATGCTTGAACCATTACCTCAAATTAAAGTTACAGGATCATATAAACAAATTTGCCACACATGCTGATGCTGCAAAGAGTCTGTACGAACTAACAATTAAGTGTACCGTCAAATCATTAAAATTTTTTCGACTTTTATCCTAACTACTTTTAAAGTCACACATACGGATTGTTGTGACGTGTTAACTATAATTTTTTTATAAGGTATTATACTAATCCAAAAAAGTAATTAATTGTAATAATCCTAATAATAGCTTTTCATTTTGGATTGAAAATAGATTTTTTTAATAAAATGATTTTTATAAAATTCCTAAACAAACACTTAGAAATGACAAAAGTGATTTTTTTTTATAAAAAAATAAATAGAATTTTTCCAAAATTGATCCAAAACAAACGCACCCATAATCTTTATTCTAAAAAAAAGTAATATTTATCCAAGTCTTCTAAGATGAAACTTGTGATCATATCTTCCACTTATCAGATTCTTCCATTTTAATGTACATGTAATGTAATATGGCTGCAAAAATCTCTGAATTACAAGAGTATTTTGTTGTATTTTCACAAGCCAAATCGTGCAGATGGTGGTGTATGTAATCTAGATACGGAGAAATGTTTATGTAATGAAACAATGGCTGGGAGAAACATTGCCATATACGTGTTCTTGGCTACAACAATTGTTCTACTTCTAGGGAGTCAAGGCTCCTACAACACTTAATTGTTGTAGGTTTTTTCTCTTTTATATATGCATATTTGAATTTGGAATGTAGTTAATAATCGTAGACCAGCAAACGACGGTTGACTGTTGTTGGAAGTAAAATGATCATTTTAGAGTGTCTGATAGCAAATAATGAAACTTAAAGGAATTTTTTCCATAACTTTTAGATTCTTTGATCAATTGGATCATGTCAATCCAGATAAATTGAAAGGGGAGATTTCTTTTCCCACCTTTCCTCTTCTCTCACGCCCTGTTCGAATTATAAATTCGAATAAATGGAGGATTTTGAGGGTGTTTGAACGTGTTTTAAGGGCTGTTTTACGCCTTGAGATTATAAAATCTGAAAATCCAAGGGCACATGAGAAGAAAATAGAGTGGAAAAAGTAACAACCATCAAAAGGATTGAGTACGGGCTTTTTCATTGTTTTAGTTTTCTCTAGAACTTGGGTTACCAAAGATTTCTTCTTGTTAAATGGGTCAAAGTTAATCCTTGTACCCCCTAGAATTAGTCAATTACCCCTATAAAACATAAAAAATATCAATTTTAGTAAAAGAGATCATCATAGCTCGATGGGAGAAAATGACTTCTCAATACAATGCCATTTTTTAATTGGTCGAATTTGGGGGAATGTGTGTGGGGGAGCGGAGCTCGGCCAGCTACGAGTTCGGTACTCATTACTCAATAACAAAATATGAGTATTTCACCGATCAGTTTCATACTAAGGAAATGCATGTTTCTAAAGCTTTCATTTTCTTTAAACCCAAAGAAATTTGTAGTAACCTGAACCAAATACACTCTCAAGTAGTATGAGGATATCATTTTCTTTCAAATTCCTTTCCAGTTAGGTATGATTTGACCTCAGTTGCTTTCCCCCGGGTTTCAGGCCAGCCACTTTGGCTTCGATTATAATAAACACGTGTATGTTTGGTTATGCGGTGGCAAAAATTTATTTTGGATGAATTGATTCTAATTAAAAGCGAGTTAAAGGTAAAGCGATTTGTGTTTATATACATTCATGTAAAAGTCAGTTGTAGGTAAAGTGTCTTGGTACCTTAGAATGTGCTCTTATCATGGTATAATACTCGATTCTCCCACAATGCCAATTTAAATAGACTAAAATATGTGTGTGAAAAATCAATTTTAGGATCAAAATTTACAAATCCTAACTTTAAATAGAATTAATTTTGGATGCAAAATCAATTCTACCTAAACTCAATCACCAAATATGTCAAAATCAATTTTATACCTTGAGAATATTTTTATCCCTTTAAAAGTGGAACTAACCATACACTTTGAACTCTTGGCTTCCCATTGAACCAAAAACCCCGAATGGATTTGAGTTTTAAAAATGAGAGTTTGTATGTTATAAAATAAAGTATGAAATTCAAATCATTGATAAAAAAAATTAATATCTTAGATTTTAACAGCTTAATAATTTATTATACAAGTGTGTTATATTGTTGACAAATAATGACCTCTAACTATATCTTTTTCAATCTTTTGGCTAAGATCAAATGAAGTATTTGTTCTTGTCAGTTAAAAAAATGACATCTAACTTTCCCTCAAAAAAGAATAATGGCATCTAACTCTAATTATCACCCTATAAAAAAAGAACTGTAACTATCATGAATAAATCTTGGTTATCATGAATACTACTTTTAGAGATATTGTTGGTGATATATTAGGATATCAATATAGTTGGAATACCAATATATCGCGTTATTACAACAACTTTATTTTTGCTAAAAATAAATAAATAGAAAATCCCACCCAAAATAAAGTAGAAGGATAAGATGTTTTTTTCTCTCTAAGAAAGAAAATGTTGGTTATCACTTATCATACAAATAAAGATGTAGGTTTTAACTAAAGATCTCAAAAAACGTTCTTCTTTTTATGGGGAAGATTCTGATCATGGTCTTTCAGCGCGTCAAGTTGACACTATAACTGCAAGCAAGTGTTTAAGGTCGTGATTTCTCATTCAAAGGCCTCACAATTTTTATTCCCCAGACTTCTAAATCAAATATATATATATATATATATATATATATATATATATATATATATATATAGTATATGGCTACAAGTATTACACCGAGTCAACTATTATTACAAATAAAAGATGATATAAAAGAAACCAGTGTGGATCATGAAATAGTATTAGCCATTAGGATAGTTAGATGATGTATAATTTGTAAAAGGGTCTTGCTAACTGACTTATGTGCTAGCTCACTTATCCTTTGACCGTTAGCAACTAGCTTAATAGGATTCGATCAGGGGAGGCTATATAAGTCTTAGCATGATGGTTGTAAGAGAGCACAACAATAGTGAATGTTTCTTTGAGAGCAAGTCAGTAGATAGCATATACATATAGGCTCTAAAGCTGAAAATTCTTGTAACTCAAATCATGATTTATCATTGAAGACATGAGTTAAGTTGCTCCTAACCTCAATAATCTTTGTGTTTCTTCTTCTGCTCCAATCGGTCTCAAGAGTTATTCAATTACATTACTCTTTTAAGACAAAATTATTTTTGTCGTCTCTTAACTTAATTTTAAATAACGATTTCATTCTTTATCATTTTTTATGTTATCTTCGTCGATTTGATCATTTTGCATATGTATATACATTTGCAAGATTCAAATTTATGGTTTTATCTCAATATGAACTCTTAATGTTCAAATCTATGATTTTCGCTCATGTTTTCATATGAATTTTAGATTTGATGGTTGACAGTTCATATGCAAAAAAATTAAAGGGAAAAAAATGACGTGAAAAAATAAATAAACGAAAAAATCGATATCAGAAATTACTTAAAGAGATGACGAGTGTAATTCTGACTTTTTTAAACTAAAAACCTTTCATACTCTCACTTAACAGTATGGGAGACAGATGTAGGGTCTTATTTAATGTATTCCTGGAGTTTACTCATATTGTAGCATTGGTTTACCGTGTCATTAATTGTGAGACATTGAATGTATAAAAAAAAAATGAAAATAGTCCCAAGATATTTATTTTTTATTTTAAAAAAACAACAAAGCGTTATCTTGCTATTTCAAAGAGGTTATAAGGTGGACATATCAGTTAGTTTGGAGATGAATGTAAGAGTTGGAATTTTCCTCAAAACAGAACATTTTCTTACTTCCAAATTTGGGGGAGGTTCAAGAATCCAAATTTGAATTTTAGTTAAAACCATCATTGAATATGTTTTACTTACTTCTCAACCGAATTTCACATTATTAGACTTCTTTTCCTTCAAGAACTGGACAGCTAAAACTATCAAAGAATGATTTTGGAGGGAGGGATATGAAAGTGCTGCGAAAATTCCTTACATACCAACTAAAATACTCTTGATTTTTGTTTCGGTTTCTATCACTATTTTTTTTAATGAAAAATGTTAATATGTTAATCGTTAGTATTTCCTTCTTTGCTAAGACTTGAACACCGAACCTTTTAACTTCTCAACATCAAAAACCAATTAAGTTACCCGACCTCCGGTAGCATCGCAATTACTTTAAGCGGCAGGAAATCTTCTTGCCACTAATGGATAACGGACAAATAAAAATTTAAAAGTTATTTCACCTGTCATATTGCATATTATTTGTTCATAGAATTATATTTTCACCCAATAGCTTAAGCTGATTTTGTTCCTTCTTGAAAGAACTAACTTGAAGAAAAAGTTTCCATGATTTCAGGGGAATCCAATCAAAGACAAGGAGAAATCAGGATAAATTAGCAATCATAATTCATAAAAAACTATAGTTATAAACTGTAACATATATATAGAAAATTTGCAGAGAAAGTCCATTCTACAATTAAACAAGAATTAAGGGAAAGGAAACACTATATAAGAGTTGAGAGAGTGACATGGTTATTCATTTAATGCCACTTTTCAAAAAGCTCGAGCTACAAGTAATGATATTCAATATGATGATACATACACATTAACATATTATAATACAAGAATCCTAGTGAGCTCTAACAAAAAATATGCTAAACTCAGGTCCTTGAGCACCATTATTAATATTATTATTATCAGGGTTAATCATATAAAATGCTTCAGAATCCTTAGAACCAATTACTCTTTCAAATCTACCTCTCATATAAGTCATTTGGTCACCATCAGAACTTTCCTTATGATCAGATGCAGTTGGCAACACCCCAGCTCCCATGGACACACCTCTTAAATGCTGCATAACTTGAAGTTCTTCATCACCCATTTGTTTCCTCCTAATTGAATACCCAACTTTCCTTCCATTACAATAAACAGCCCAAACAAACTCTTCCAACAACTTCTTCTTATTCGTTTTCGTTTCACTCTCCAACGCGATTCTAACAATATCAGACGACATTTCTTTGTTCAAAGCACTTGTTAGCATTGGTAACTCAATGAGAAAAATCGGCATTTGTCGTGTATCTTCTTGAATTGCTATGCTTACTCTTCCTTTTCTGTAGCCAAAGATTGTTCCTGTTGTGGCACTGTCTTTTAACATAGGCTTTCTTGGTCTTCCTAATAGTGCTACCATTTTGCAACCTGATGTTAACATAGGAAAGAGTTTGAACATCTTTAAGAGACCACCGGGGGAGAATTTGTTGCGCTTTTGATCACTTGTTGTGTGGCGAAGGAGGGATGCTATTGCTGGATTTTCCATTGGATAGCATGGACTAGAGTGCACAGATGGCATTATGGAATTGTGCTAAGTTAAGGTAACACGATTCTAGGAAGACAGAGTGGTGGGTATGTTTGGAGATGGATATATGGATTATGGAGTTTACAGCTCATAAGATGGAGCAATACATATAGAGAATGGAAGGTGTGGTTAACTATAGCTAGGGTCTACCAAGCTAATTAGATGTAAGTTGGGACTGGAAAGTTAGTTGGTCTTGGTCGCATAGATTGGGCCATGTACTTATGGAATCTTTTTAGTGGTGAGCTATATATATATATTAAATAATAATTATGTCGTAATTTATTGGTTGGTACGTAAAGAATTGCGTTCAAATGGTTAAATTGCAATAGAGTAAATTTTTTATATATCAGGACAATCATATGAATATCTATGTTGCCCTAGATACAAGGCTCATAGGAAGCAAGTAAATTTCATGTGTATTAAGTCGGTAATCTCTACTTGTTAAGATTCAAATAGGATAGCAAGTTCATAATTCGTACAAGACACTTCAGAGACGGTCTGCCACTGGAGATCCTCCACCGTCAATCTCCATCGAGGTTGGTTTATGGTTTTAGACAAAAACAGGAACATAAAAAATTGAGATGTGATCAAAATGACTGTAGTAAACCATTATTTATTTAAAACTCGTGGTAAGTGTTATAAGACATCCTTTGAAATAGTTTGAGTGAAGGAAAAACCAATATTGATGTTTAGTTTGATGTGACAAAGTTTGTGAAATATAAGTGATAAGATAAGGGTGGGCAGGACCACAGAGTGTGGGGTTAATAAGGAAGAAAAAACTCACAAAAAGGTGAAGAAAGAAGGGAGGGGTTGAGGAAAGGGTTTGTGGTAATGTTGGAGTAGCATGTGCCTCTCTGATCATTACATTAGAGTATCAATGTCAATTGCTTTATGCTTTTTCCAAAACCCATCACTAATTATTGAGATGAACCTCATCCTTCCCTAACATTTATGCTTGTGTACATGAAACTTTGCTTTTTACTTGTAAGTGACTCTCTCTTTCGTGTGCCTTCTTTATTTAGTTGCTACTTTATTTTAATGTGTCAGACCATATGTCATATTCATCAAAGGTGTGTTAGGCAGTTGAAATTATCAAGAGGCCCGGCACGGTCGTACAAATCCAACTCAAACTCTTTATTTCATTTCTTGCCATCCTATTATTTCCTTTATTTATTTTTACCACACACTCACTCCCCAATTAAACACCAAACTATTTCTTTTTTACACATTTGAAATTGTAGTTTCAAATTGCAATTCCAATATATCTCACAATTTGGGTGATTAATAAACACCAAACTTATTCTTTTTAAGATCGAAAAAAAGTTTAAATGAGTTTGGTTTTGATAATTCGCTAAGGTTAAGAAAATCCTTAAATTTAAAAAGGTTTATATGTATTATTCACTAGTGAGATATATATACAACATCAATAATAAGATTCAAACTTTATTCATTGTGAGATATAAGTTGAATCATACCCCAGGATCGTTTCTATGAATCCAGTGGCTCGACTCTATAAGTGAAAAAAGGCTCATACTAAAATAAAAACATTTTTTTTAAGAGAACAATGTTCTATTTAAATTTTAAAAAAGATAAATACAAGTAAAAGGGAAATCCGATGGAGGAGCGGTGGTGATGTAACGCGTCGTATGAAGAGAAAAAGAATAAGAAAAGAAACACAGGTGGTATCAGAGTTCTCATAAGGAATTTTTTTTTTTAGTGGGGTAGTATGATCTATACTTTTTTTTAGACCCCTACCTTAGGGAGACCCAACTTAATTGAGTTCTTTGCACTCCCTAAAATCCGACCCTGATCATACCAACTAAATACGTTAAACTTGATCCGTTAGGGTATGATAATTTTATATGGAAAGTTATATGTATAGCGAGGAATGTGATAGCGAATTGAACCCAAAGGAAAGTATCATGACAAGGAGAAAATATAAACATTGCCTCCTAGCGTGTTTTCTCCCAAAAACAGATTTAATTGGCTACTATGATTTTCGTGATTCCTTCGTAACGCATTTTTTGCTTTATATAAAAATCCTCTTTACGTACCAATAAGACATGTTAATTTTTTTTTCCGAAAAATCTATAAGAAAAAATTCTTAAATCTCTAGTGGCGAAGTTTAAAATGTATAATCTATTAAAGAAAATTTTAATGTAAATTTTTTTAATCTATAAGTGATAAAAAAAAAATTATGAGTAAATGAAATGTAAATTATATCGAGTGTGACTGCGCATAACCATATCGAGACTAGTAGTGAAAAATCCAAATAAGAAAATTAAGTACCACTCTCTTTAAAAAAAAAAGCACATAGAAATATTATTATCCCCTCAACAACAACAACAAAAAAGCGCAGAAATGTTAAATATTTTTTTTTTCTTTTCAATTTGAGTTATTTATTTCGATTTTAAGGTTCATATAATTGTATAAATATTACTCCATTTGTTTCAAAATAAGTGTAACAATAAAAAAATTCAAATAAATGTCATTATCAGTTTCCAATACAATAATAATTTTTTTCATTTCAATTATACCCTCCAATTAATATTGAGTAGTGCTATATATTCTAACTGATTTTACCACGAAGCAGTGAAATGAATGTTAGCCAATTGAAGTTGCGTGGCTGGAAATTACATGGTGCTGGGTCTTATATATTTTTTTGATGAAGCGGTAGTCAAAATTAATATGAAATCTAAGGAACAGTAGTTTGCCACGTCATTCGATAACCCATCACGAATACACATTCGTTGTACATAGCATTTTCGATTAATATTATGTACACTATTTTCAAAATATTACTTACTTTAGTGAAAAACAAACCAATAGTCACTAAGAATAATATGTTAAAATAACAATTCGATTTCTTTTAATCACTCAATTTCTTAATATGCGTGTAGAAACCTTAAACAATATTTATTTTAGGGTTAATAAAGTTTTTGGTCCCTATAAATATCTGCAGTTTTGTTTTTAGTCCCTGTAAAAATAAATCACATTTTTTAGTCCCTACAAAATTTTCCGTTAATGTTTTTAGTCCCTGTTAAATTAAAACTTGTTTAATTATGCTTAAACTTCTAAATTTTTGAAAGATTTTTTACAGATATGTTCATAACATCGTAAGACACTCTTTTATAAAATCTTTTAGTTTTTTAACATGTAATGAATTAAATATGAATTTTTCTAAAAGCCAAATTTTCAAGATTATACTAATGAAAATTTGGACCTAATAATAAAATTTTGAGTTACATTTTTGCGGAGAAACTTTGTATAATGTTCCAAATAAGTATGTAAAAAATATGTTGAAAATTTAAAAGTTTAAGCACAATTAAGCAAATATTTTTAATCATACTTAAACTTAAAAATATGTTGGTCCCTGTTAAATTAAAATTTGTTTAATCATACTTAAACTTTATATTTTTAAAATAAGAACATTATAATAATCTCTTTTATAAAAACTTATATTTTTTAACATGTAATGAATTAAATATAATTATTTTTAAACGCATAAATTCAAGATAAAACTAACGAAAATTTAGACCTAAAAATAAAATTTTGAGCTAACTTATTGCGGCGGAACATTTTATAATGATTTAAACAAGTATGTAAAAAATCATTAAAATTTTGAAAATTTTAAGCATAATTATACAAATTTTAATTTAACAGGGACTAAAAACACTAACAGAAAATTTTGTAGGGACTAAAAAGTGTGATTTATTTTTATAGGGACTAAAAACAAAATTACAGATATTTATAGGGACAAAAACTTAATTAACCCTTTATTTTAATAGGGAAATACTAACTTGTGCCCTTAAAGAGGGAGTACAACTAACTAGTTCCTCCATCTCTTATGGTAGAAACACCTAACAAAAATTACAAATATTAAGAAAATTGTTCGAACGAAAAATTTGTTTGAAATGTGAGTGATTTTTATTAAATCACCCCTTATGTTTCAATGTTAATTTTTTATATTTGTTTGAAATTTTTTATTAATAAATTGTATAATAAGAAAAAGAAAATAAATGTATCTAAATTTTTGTAGAGGGTCTTACCGTTAGGACAAATAGAATATACATAATTATCTAACAGACTTGGATCATAATTCTTATTTTTTATGGTGCGATACTTTTGTTTTAACTGACTAGAGATCAAAGATAAGAAGAAGAAAAAAAATTAACTAGAGATCTAAGTGAAAAATCATAAATTTAATATATATAAAAAATATTGAAGGGTGGCCACGGCCCCATTAGGGGCAATCCTCCCTCAGCCCCTACATGTAGTGTCCCATGATACATGTGGTGTTATATTGTCACACATCCCACTCTTCTCCCGCAACTTGTACCCATGCTTACAAGCTAAAGAGTCATGATTTTGTGCAAAAAACAAATCCCATTTATGATAACCGCAAAGTTGATTAATATATTTGAATTGTTCCCTTCATGCAATCCTTATCTCATCAAAAGAGAAAATGAAAGAAAAAGATGAAGGCACTATCGGTAACAAAGGAAGAAGATAAATTAAATTGGTGCATAATTAGTAATGTCAAAGATTAGGGTTAATATCCAAAAGTGGGGACCTTTCACGCGACTAATGAAAAAAGCAGCAGCAGCGTCGGTATCAGGGTGGTACTATGAAAGGTTGACAAGTATACATTGCAAGTAAAGTTCCTTTTTATGTATGGTGCATACGTAGGGGAATGATTTAGGCTTTCCTAATTTTTCTGTTTCTCATGTGCTTCTGTTTGATTGCACCACCATTCATGAACCAGTTTCTTTAATATACAAAAAAGCAAATTCCTCTTAAAAAAAAAGAATCAATTATTACAGTTAAGATGTTAAAAAATTACAATTCTCCTTTTTTTTTTCTTTCTTTTCTGTACTTAGTGTGTGAATTTCATTGTTGTAACAAATAGCAAAGGCATAGGAAAAACAGATTGCAGCGTGATTAATAGTCACATCATAAACACAATGCTGCGATAAAAAAGTGGAAGTTTATGTGGTGAGATTTCTAAATGATTATATTAAAGAGAAGACTATAAAGTGTGATTAATAGAACGTGCTATTTTATGATTGAATGGGTTGATTCACGCATTAATATACACTTTGATTTGAAACATAGCATTAACGAATGTATCTTTTTGTTAAGAACTGTTTCCTCTCATCAAGTTTTGCATGTTGCTCTACAAATAGACAACTTCACCATATATATATTCTATATTCTATTGGATCTATCTTAGAGTAATAATAAGCGATGAGTAAACCTTAACAACTAAATTATCAATAAGGTAAATCAAACCTAAAACTTATTGTCCGCACATGCAATGCAGTAATTGCATATTATCTTCTTTATCTATTTTTTTTTTCTTACGAAATATTTTTAGGGTGAGAGGATGGTGCACCAGTCCAAGGCAGAAAAGATCTTCGAGCTTACAGAGCACTTACAAAGATATTTACATTTACCTCCCTCCAAAGGTACTAGTGAGGCTCGAACATAGAATCTTTCGGATTCAAGACTTGTCTTTTTACCACTAGACCAAATTTTGGAGTTTATCTATTGTTTATTTGGTTCAGCATCTTTACACAACACAAATTTTTCCAATTTATGCAAAAATTGTAGAAAGTTCTGGTTTATGGTATGGTGAGTTTGAGTGGATATAGATATAATCTGTAGCCAAGAAAAGAACTAACTGTAATTGTCTTTAGCTATTGGAGCCAGCTATGCCAGCGTGATGGATTTGATGTATAATCTTTGCTTTACAAGTGCTACAAAATTAATAGTGACTTGTTGCCAATCAATATTTTCATACTACGTCCTTACTTGAGAAAACAATTAAATGTTTCTTCTTTCTTTTCTTTCCAAAGTGAAACATCAAGTTAGGTTAAACTTTTGATTTTATTATATTAGCGGCAATTTGAAATCACTGAATTAGCCTAAAACACATTATTCTCAACTCAAATCAGGGTTGCATTGTCACTTAATGACTTGGAATTATTGGAGCTATAGTGATGGATGGGATTGATGATTGTACACTACTTTTTTAGATTATAGATTATATTATGTGATGGATTGAATTGTTTGTGGTTTATTTGGAAGATAGACATGACAAAAAAGTTTCACCAGTAAATCAATACTCTTTCCGGAGATAGCGAGAAGCTTTAATGGACAGTCTGGGTGTACGATTCGACAACTACACCTTGCCAAAAAAAATAAAAATTGAACAACGACAATCTTGTACAATGAAATGGTTTGAGGTGGGTAGGAAGTGAATGTAAAATGAAATAGTTTGCTCAAAGCTGAATTAACATTTTTTTATATAGAAACCTATCTAAGTTGATATGATGACAATGACTTCAGACTTAAAAGTGTGCTATTTCAAAATCTCAAGTTTGATTATCAATGTGTATTAGTGTGTTTTCTAAAAAAATAATAATAACACTTTTTTTATAGAAAGGGGAAAAACAAGAAGAAAAAAACTAAAGAACAAGATGGTTGTACTACACCCTAAAACATCAAGATGAAAGTGTGTTTTGTAAAACGGTAACAAATAGATGGTAGTATACATGTTGAAGCAAAACATGATTAATATTTTTCAACTTCAAATTTTTTGAATGATTCTTCATAGACATGTTTTGTTTTTACGGATTGTAGACATGTTTTAAAACTTTATAAAAATTTATTTGGTAAAAAAAAAACTTTATAAAAATTTATACAAAATTTAGAATTTTTTTAATATGGGAGGGATTAAATATGCATTTTTTTAACGTCAAAAACTCAAAATAAAAGTAACAAAAATTCGGATCTATAAATCAAATTTTGAGCTTACTTTTTGTAGATGAACTTTATATAATGTTGTAAACATGTTTGGAAAAAAACATAAAAAAAAAATATATTAACTTAACAATAGGGATGGAAATAGGCTAGGCCGAGCTAGGCTTTGCAAGGCCTAAGCCTGACCTGCCAAATTTTTTTAGGGCCTAAGCCTGGCATGCGGCCTGTCATAGGCTTACTTTTTAGGTCTGAATATGGCCTTCTGAAAGCCTAATACGGCCTGCTAGCCTGTTTAAAAGCCTATTTCATATGAACATTTTTAAATAAGCAATAAGATAAAAGTTTAAACAAGCTAGCGAACTAATATATCAATTAGATTAAACTCTCTTTTGATAGTCAACATGGGTTTTTAGGTAATTTGACTATATATTGTATCATATTTCAATTCTAGTTTGTAATAATACATTTAAATATGCAAAAAATCAATGTATACTAATAAGCTTAAATTACTGAAATAGTTAAAAAAATATTTTAATTAAAAGTACAAAATATAATAAAATAATAAATAATATTATTCATATTTGCTTAAATAGGCCTAAAAGGCTTTTTGAATGGCCTCTGGCATGGCCTTTTAAGCTAAATAGGCTTATAAAAAAGACTAAGCCTTCTCTATTTAAGAAAAAAACCTGACCTGACCTGTGATAGGCTAGACCGTAGACCCTGTAGGCCGGCCTAACATATTCTCATCCCTTCTTAACAACAAGGGGGTTAAAACCGTTTGCAAAGACTAAAAAATGTCATTTTTATGGATAAAAAGAAGTTAAATTCGATAATTTTATAGAAATCAAAATCATATTAACAGAAAAAATCAAAAAAATTGGTAACAAATAGACTCAATGTCACGACTTTTGAACCAATACATTATACATCAATACTCCACACTTATACAAGCCTATTAAATCCACCCTCAAACACCAAAGGAATATAAGCAGCTCAATGTGGTGAGGGAGAGAAGTTGGGGGAAATTTGTGCACATGAGACGCTGACCAATATTGTGATTCTCACTAAACAAAATATTAATATAAAAAAAGTGAGGCAACTACCTAAGTTATAACAAA
This sequence comes from Medicago arabica, assembly GCA_946800305.1. Lineage (NCBI taxonomy): Eukaryota > Viridiplantae > Streptophyta > Magnoliopsida > Fabales > Fabaceae > Medicago > Medicago arabica. Next base: position 55,841,839 of record OX326967.1, read on the forward strand.
AAAAGCTTTGAATTTGTCCTCGTGAGTTTAACTCAGTTGTTATGGACAATGCATAATATACGCAAGATCTAGGGTTCGAACCTCGGCCACCACAAAAAAAGAGCTTTGAATTTTTCAAAACAAACATACAAATAAGATGATTGAAATGGTGAAACTCAATTCTTGACGGTGGTTTAAGGTGTTTAGACCCAATGATCTTATCGATTTCCTTGCATATATGACTAACCCTTCTATTTGTTTAGGTTACTCCAGCTTGTAATAACAATGGTTGGCTTTGAATTTTGTTTTTTTTTTTTGCTTTTTTGGTTGTTGCAATTTGAACTTTGTTGCATTCTTGCAGGCACATCTTGTGTTTTGCTAGGACTCCTCCCTATTTGTCTCTTAATTTTTTCATATATTATCTTTTGGCTTCTTAAAATAATTTTTTTTTTTGGCAAAAGGAGCATCAGCTCATTTCATTAGATAAAAAAAAGAGTACAAATAGAAAAGAGGGAAAAAACCTAAGACCTTTTCAAAAGGTGATGTATCTAAAGTTGGGCATTCCCAACCTATTCTTAATGTACTCTCCCCTAATAAAGTTAGGAACAGTATCAAACCAAAATAAATCTAAAGCAGACAAAGATAAACCAAAATTAGCCAAACTATCTGCACAAGTGTTTCCTTCCCTGTAAATGTGTGTGGCGCAGAACCTCATATTGTGAGTTAACTTGAGACAATTTTCCCACCTATTTCTAAGGCCCCAAGGAACAAAGGAGATAGACTTGAAAGCAAGAATAACAAGTTGAGAATCGGACTCAAGCCAAACATTGGAGAAACCCATTGAGGAAGCTAGTTCAATTGCATTCATAGCAGCAAACAATTTGGCATAAAGAGCATTCCCATTACCTAAAAATTGAGAAAATCCTCCAAGACAAAAACCTTCTGAGTTCCGAAATATACCTCCTGCTGCAGCTTTATCAGGGTTTTTGACAGCAGCACCATCCGTGTTAATTTTGATCCAAGAGTGCATAGGAGAAGCCCAGATGATTTCTTTAGTTATAGGAGCTTTGGGAGGCCTGATAAAAACTTTGCAGGACTTCATGATAGAAAATTCTTGCATATTAACAGCAGAAGTTTTTTTGGTGAGATTGCCAGATAAAAAAACTTTGGAAATGATAGTGTTGATGGCAGTATTACAGCTAATGACCTTATCTTGAAACCTGATTTGGTTTCTTCTGTACCAAATTACATTGATCAAATTGATTATGCAAGCCTTAATCACAATTCTACATTGAGGAGTCCATCCATGATTTAAAATAAACCAGATATCTTGAGGAGAGTTGAAGTTCAAGGGCATGTTAAGAATAGATGCCAACCAATTCCACATTTGAATAGCAAAAGAGAATTCGAAAAACAAGTGAAAAGCAGTTTCTGAGGATGACTGGCATGAGGAACACATTGAAGGAAAATTGCAGCCTCTGAGCATCAAATTATCATCAGTTGGTAATTTATTGTGTATGAGCCTCCAAGTCATCAACGATTTTGAAGGAGGAATGTCTACGCACCAAGCTTCCTTAGCCCATTGAAGGTTTTGTCCTAGGCCATATTTAAATTTGAACGCTTATTTTAAGGTTAGGTCACCTGATGTGCTACCTTTCCAACAAAGTTTATCCTCTTTAGGCTCGCTAGGAAGAGTAACCTGCCTAGTAATGTGTCTAAGGATTGGGTAGGCATCCGTGACTGAAGCAGGAAGGGTCCAGGTGGAGTTTGTCAAGTAATCACTCACCCTTGCAGTTAGAGAGTTATGAACATGGGCTGGAATCGAAGCACATTAGTCAAAGGTTTATCACTCCAAGGATCCAACCAAAAATTGATATTCTCACCGTTACCAATAATCCAACCACAATTTTCATCAATAAAGTTAACTTCAGATTTGGCACTACTCCATAAAGACGAATAAATATGATGGCAAATTGCTTTATTGCCTCTAAACACTTTACTTCTTAATAGGATGGCCCAATCTTCATTGGAGTTTTTTAGGTCCCAACAAAGCTTCAGATTTGTTGCATCATTTAGAGTAATCAATGATCTGATTCCCAATCCCCCCTCTGAGAGCGGTTTACAAACCTTTTTCCAAGAAACAGTCACTAGCTTTCTTTTGGAAACGTCTCCACTCCAAATAAAATTCCTCATCCAAGATTCAATCTCTTTCAATAATGAACGGGGCCAAGAATAAATGGACATTGAGTGAATTAACATACCTTGGATAACAGACTTAACCAAAGTAACTCTCCCTGCAATAGTTAGAAGAGAAGCTTTCCAGGCACTCAACTTGGACTTTAACTTATCTGCAATTGGTTGAAGATGAATCTTTTTCGGCTTGCCTTTAAAAATCGGGACTCCAAGATAGTTGAAAGGTAGAGACCCTTTGCTGAAACCAATCAGATTAGTGATCAGCTCTATTCTAGTGTTGGAAATAGAACCAAAGAAAACAGTTGATTTTGATGGATTAATGCATTGCCCATAAGCGAGAGCATATGTTTTGAAGAGATGCATAAGAGCATTGATTGAAGAAATCTTCCCTTTGCAGAAAATCATGATGTCGTCAACATAGAGAGAGTGAGAGGGAACATGAATGTTTCTGGTACCTTTGATGAGATTAAGTTTACCTTGCTCCACCAACTTAGTTATGTTTCTGCTTAGCACATCCTCTGCAATACAGAAAAGAAGGGGAGAAAGAGGGTCTCCCTGCCTAACTCCTCTTTTGCATTTAAAGTAACCGTTGAGCTTGCCGTTCACATTGATTGAAAGAGAGGCTGAATGTAAAATAGTATGGATCCAAGAGCAAAACCTGTGATTAAAGCCAAATTTACTTAAGACTTTGAGAAGAAAATTCCACTCTAGAGTGTCGAAGGCTTTAGAGATGTCCACTTTGAAGGCAAGATTCCCTGCAAAAGATTTATGGTGAAGATGATTGATTGCTTCAGAAGTTACACAAATACCATCCTTGATGTTCCTGCCATGAATGAATCCTCTTTGTTGGGGAGAAATGATATTGTTCATTAAAGGAGCTAGTCTGTCTGCAATTATTTTGGACACAATCTTAAACTTGAAGTTTGCAAAAGCAATTGGCCTATATTGAGTGACTGAAATAACATCTGCAACTTTGGGAATGAGAACAATGGTGTTAGCGTTAAAATTTGGAAGTAGCCAGTCTTTTGTGAAAAATTCCAAAACGGAGTTGATGACATCCGTCTTCACAATTTCCCAATAGGTTTGATAAAAATTAGCATCGAATCCATTTGGACCTGGCGCGCTATCTTTATTCAAAGAGCTCACTGCTTTAAAGATTTCTTTAGGGGAGGGCAGCATTGTAAGCAAATGGTTAGTGTCTTCTGATATTAGATTGGGAATGACTCCATCTAGCAACTCATTGACCTGCAAATCCTGCACAACAAAGTTAGTTGAAAAAATATTTTTAAAATGATTTGTAATATGTGAAGAAATTTGCTCAGGCTCAGTAATCATGTTCTCCCCATCCTTGATAGAGTTTATAAGTTTGGAGGTGTGTTTGATTTTGGCTAGTCTGTGAAAGTATTTAGTGTTTCTGTCGCCATTGGAATGCCATGAAGCGCTTGACTTTTCTCTCCAAAATTCCTCCTCCTTTTCCAATGCCTTTTCCAATTCTATTTGGGCAGTTTTTTGTTGATCAAGTAATGCAACTGATGCACCATTTAAGTTAATGTCTGATTGAATACTTCTTAAAATAAATTATAACAAAAAAGAGAATTAATTTCATTAGACTTGAAGGAGGTGTTGCAAATTTCACTAGACTTGAAGGGGGTGTTGTGGGTAATAGAGCAGGTCTTATATCAAATGTGATAAGAAGGAGAAAAAAAAAAGCTTTATAAAGTGGGTGGTGATTCACGGTTGTTCATGACATGAAATTTTGAACCAATTTATTGAAAACCAATAGGAAAAAATCTTATATTAATGCGATAGAAGGAGAAAAGGTTTTATAAAGTGAGAGCTATTTTTATTTTAAAGTGGGAGCTATTTTTATTTCCCATTGTTTTCATACAAATCATAGCTTCTCGGATTTGTCAACCCATGGAAGAAAAAAATATCAATTTTTCTTTTGTTTAATGTGTTTTTCCGTCCAAATAAATAAGTTTGATGAATAGTAGTTTTTTTAGAAGAAAAGAAGTTCTCTTGTGAAAATTGCTGAAGAAGCTCCCTGTGTTGATTAAAATTCAATGAAAACATCCATGGGAAGTGAGAATTCCATAGGTTTGTAAGAAAAAATACCTATTAAAAATTACCTTCCCATAATATGAGCAATTTGGGGTTACAAGAGACCCCTCTCTTAGCTAAGTGGGTGATTCATAGTTGAGTTGGATCATGACATTTTAGGCGAAGACACCTTCTTTTGTCACCTTATTGAGTTTTTCGTACGTCTTATGCAATTCAGGTTAGGGGTGTTCGTGGGTGGGTTTGGGTTGGATTTTGTTTCATGCAGTGAAGCGGGCTAGAGCCAGAAGTACGGGATTGTTTGAAGGCCTTTCCGGTTTCACTAAATAGTCAACTGAAGGAGACCCCAAAACCAAACCAAACAGGGTACTCCGGTTTGGGTGAGGTAAAATAACCACCCGTTATACTATTGGGTGAGTTTGGGCAAACTCACTAATTTTTAGGTTGGGTTGGATTTGGTAATGGGTTACCCAACTTATTTTTCTATATTAAATGACTAAATGACAAGTTCTCATAATTTTCTTTTAAAATTGTACTCTACTTTTTAATTTTCTTAAAAAAAATGTTTAACTTATTTTATTATAATTTTATGCATCAAAGACTATCAAATAATAAACTCCATCATAAAATACTTGCAAAAAACTAAAGGTGCATGACATAAAATTGCATTAGTATCAAAATAACCAAAAAGTGCAACATATTAATTTGTAACTCTTGTATGTTTTAATTTTCAATATATAAGGTATAATGTGTATGTTTTGAAAATATAACTTTCTTCTGCCTTATGAAACTAAAGATAAAAAATATTGACATTATTGGGTAAGTGAGTTTTTTGGGTTTGGGACTGGTTTTACCCGAAACCCATTTATTTTTATGGGTTTTCCATTTTTAGAAACCATACCTATCCAATTATCCAACCCGACCCTTTTTTTTTGTGGGTTTGACCGGATTTTCTGGATTGACCCAACCCATGAACACCTCTAATTTAAGTTATAAAAAATCTAAATGACATAAACACCTTATAAAATACTCCAAAACACATTAAAATATTTAGGATTTTAGAATCCAAAGAGAACGGGTAAGAAACTCATGAGGTGGTGGGATAAGTAACTGCCTTGGGAGAATGCACTCACACAGTCACATTAAAACAAGCCCATAGCTTCATACTCTCAAACTCATATTAAGTTATCCAAAAAATAAAACAAATTAATTTTCACATCATTGACATGTGGTTTCACTAAATATGTTAACTTTACTACTCAAGATTTAAAAATGCATAGCCATCGACGAATTATTAAAAATAAATGGTTAAGTGGTTTAAGTGTTTTTATTATTTTAATCTTTACTGCTCAAGATTTTTTTTTTAAGGAAATCTTTACTGCTCAAGGTTAGATCAGGTCAACAGATGGCCATGACTTCTTTCACTCACACACAAACATAAAAAGGAATATTTTTTTTGTTACTGGATAAGTCAAAATTTAAAAAATGAATGATAATTTAGATACTTCAAATAATTTGTGAGGTTATAGTTATAATTTGAGGGGTATGTGACAAAATTTTCTTCTTAATATCTACTATCTACTACTAATTTAAGAATTCTAATTATCTAAATATTTACATTTCAATACTTTACTTAAATAAATAAAACCCATTTTTCTCAAGGGTAATAATGTCATTTATAATTCATTATCTTAAAAAAAAAAAAGGGTTTATTTATGTGACTGAATGATAAAGATGTAATTTCCTATGTAATTAAAATTCTTATATTAGTAGTAGATTACATTTTTCAGCCTTAGCAATTTATCCAAGAGGATGGCTTTGTCCTTCATATGAAACTTATGTTAGAGCTCTATGAAGGTGCTAAAAACACAAAAATGAGAATTGTACAAGAATCATCCAAATGGTTTTAGGTTTAGAGACACATATGTGAATTATCAAAAAATGAGAATTTTTCTTTATATTATTGATCTTTAGATTACGGCTACATGTTTGATTGATTACAACTTAAATTTATTTATATTGTGGATCTTTAGTTTTGTGCACTTGATTAGCGAAATCAATGTCTATGTGTGTATTTTCTATTAAATTTAGAATGCATATTGTTGCTGTTGAATTTTGAGGTCTTGGAGAAATAAAGTGAAAAGAGCCATAAAAGTTTGAGTGAGAATAAAACTCAAAGAAAATCATTTTGACAAAAGATTGTAACAATGAATACAAGTGATGCTCTTATATACAACTTGCAGGGAATTAACAAACCAACCCCCTAATAACAAACTCCAACTAATTTCATATTTGACACTTAACCAACAATTAAACTAATTACATAAAATTACTAACTATGTTCATTATTCTTCATAGCATCGGTCAAACTCAAGATAAGAGAACTCTTAGCTTCTCTTTTTTGAGGGGAAAGAGAACTCTTAACTTTGGATAACAAAGTTAACGGTCAAACAAAGGAAATTATAAACGCGGTTGTCTTCAATGCATTATGCTAGGTCTAAGAAGTGTAGCCCAAAAGGGATGTTAAGGCTCAATCTATTCTAGGTCCATGCAAAATAGAGTGCAGAGAGGAAAAATAAAACGCTGGCTCAACAGAAAATTAAAGAAATTAGGTTCCGTTACTTTGATTTTGTGTGTGTAAACCGATATCCTCCACGTTGAGTTTTGTGAAATTAAAATGAACGGCAAACTCCAACAAATGGGTGTTACTTTGAAATTGAAGATTAGAATTTAGATTAACTTCGAATAATTAATTCTGTTTGATACTGAAGTCTTTAGTCATCGTTGTTTGCTAGTGCTTAGTGGTGTCCATACTCCATACATTACAATTGCAACAAAAGGAGTTGTCTTCAATCCTCATACTACATACAACTAAACAGGTATTTTAGAACCTCTTGTTTGTTTGTACCCAAAAAAAAAAACCTCTTGTTTGTTTCTAGTTTAAACTTGTTTTTGTAAATTGTTATTGCAATGAGTTTTCAAAGTTGGTTGTTGTTGTTCAATTTTATTCCACCTCTGTACGTGGACCTGATTTTCAAATTGGTTCTATCACTTATTTTGCATTAAATTGGACCATATAATCTTGCATTAAACTGGTTTTGGCACATGTTGTATCTTCGATTTATGCAGCAAATTTCCCCCTAGGTCTTTTTCTCACACCTATATATGCCTTTTCCTTATTATTCTGCACTTGTTTTGCTTCCACTGACTTCAACCTTGATTGTTTTGGCTCGTTTTTTGTTGGTACTTGCGAACTCCAAGAGAAGTCGATCATATCAAAGGTGATATAGAGTAGTCCAAAACGAGGAAATGCTTGTTCGAGAAGGTTTTCCATGTGGCAGACGTTCTTCGGTGCAGCGGAAGATATCCTTCGGTGTGGTGGAAGGTTCGACATTCAAAAGCAAAACATGTAAGCACTCAAACGCTCAAGTCATTGAGAGAATGAAGAAGGAAAATGTGTGAAGGCTAAAATATGCATTTCATCTTTACAATTAGGGGTCATTTGAAATTTCATCTCTGAACTTACTAATCCTCCAATTTTACCCCTGCAAATATTAATCATTTGAAAATTCGTCCGTTAACCCACTTAATGACTGCCACGTCATCAAATTAGCAAAATGATATGGGAAAAGACAAAAACACCCTTTTTTAATTAAAAAAATCTGAAAATTTTTAAAAATCATAAAAAAAATCTGAAATTTTTTTTTGGAAAAAAACTGTTAAAATTAAAAAAAGTGAAAATTAAATTTTCAAAAATTATTTTTTTATTAATTTGAAAATTATATATTACTTTTTTTTCGAAAAACTAATTTCCACTTTTTTCTTCATCTTTAAAAAAAATTGGAATTTTTTTATGATTTTTAAATTTTTTTTCAAATTTTTTTTTTATGATTTTTAAATTTTTTCCAGATTTTTTAATTAAAAAGGGTATTTTTGTCTTTTCTCATGCCATTCTACTAATTTGATGACGTGGTAGTCATTAAGTGGGTTAATAGACGAATTTTCAAATGATTAATATTTGCAGGGGCAAAATGGGAGGATTAGTAAGTTCAGGGATGAAATTTCAAACGACCCCTAATTGCAGGGATGAAATGCATATTTAAGTCATGTGTGAAAAGTGGTAAAATGTAAACGTATCTTGGTTGTGGCACAAAGCCACACTTATATAAAGGAGTTCGGCTGTAACTGATTCTGCCAAATCTTGTGTGTTGTTACGAGACCGTTAGACATTAGCTCAACGGTTTGAATTAGCCGATGCACGTTTCTATAGGTTGATCCGCACATGATGTATTTTATGTTGACATGAGCAGAGAGGATTATGGTTTAATGGGCCTCCATGTATTGGGCTGGTGATATAGGCTACAACTAAGTCTGTGAAATTTTACCTTATACCCCGACACATATATTTTCACCCTTGCAAATCTTTTAAAATTCCAATTTTACCCCTTTTTCTATTTAGCCTTTTACAGATTAATTTTTCACCCTCACTTTCAACATTTCTCAATTAAGTATGAGTTCACCCCCACATGATACTCATGATACTCTTTCAGGTATGTATTTATGAATTTATTTTCCACTATAAAACTTTTCTTAAAAAAATTCAGAATACCAATTATTACGTTTCTGGAAATTATTCGGAAGACTGATGTTTAACTTTTCCGGTAAGCATACCGGATATCCCAATAAATCCTTTCTGGTTGTCAAATCCTCACAACACTTTATAGCAACCAGCTATATATATAATCTAAGTTTAATCTAGTTGCTAAAATCCTCGTATAGAATGTTAAAACATTACTATAATTTTTTCCTTCATTTTTCTATACGAAAAACAAGCACAAGAATAAAACATGAGATTAAGGTCTATGCTTCTTCTTCATTGAGAGAAGTGGTTGAATTTGCAAGTGTCTTTTGAATGCTTCATTGAAAAGAATACGATCATGGTAATAGTTTCTTATTCAAAAAACTATATTAATTTTTTTGGAAACGATCCGGAGAATAATCAATAATTGATTATTTCATCAAGGAAAGCATATTGTTTGCTGGGATTGGGGGTTTTAATTTCTTTCTCCAGTAACCGTTTTTTCTCTGAAACTAGTCGATAACTCGTGCTACAGCACGTGCCGCGCGGCTGTGAGATGTGTGACGTTTTACGGTGGTGTGAGATCTAGAATTAAATAATGGTTGAAGTTAAAAGAAATACATAAACATTACATTAAAATAGTTATATATATTTTTATTAATATATAGCCTGTACGCTCACGTATATTTTATTAATATATAGTTCATATTAAATTTAAGAGATAAACATATACCGACATATTCCCATAAAAAAAACATAGACTCACATATATTTTATTGGTATATATTTACATTAAATTTCATAAATAAAGATATACTGACATTGTTCACACAAAAAAAAAAATATAATTGCATAATCTCGTAAAAAAGGCATACACTTAGATATATGTTTTTTTAAGAAAAATATATATTTACTTAGATATATTTTTATTAATATATAGTCCGTAAAATCACATATATTTTATTAATATATCATATTAAATTTCGTAAATAAACATATACTGACTTACTCCTGTAAAAAAAAAATACTGATATATTCTCGTAAACATGTAAATATATAGTTCACATAAACTTGTAGCAAAATAAAACTATAATTTTAACCAATTATTCTCATGGGTCCCATAAAAATACTTATACTCGTGTATTTTTATTAATATCGAATTCATACGCTCATCTATTTTATTAGTATATAGTTCACAATAAATTTCATAAATAAACATATACTTACATACTCCAGTAAAAAAATTACTGGCATATTCTCGTAAACATGTAAATATATGGTTCACATAAACTTGTAACAAAATTATTGTTCACATAAAATTTCATAAATATATTTATTTTAATAATATATAGTTCACATAAACTTGTAAAAAAATAATAATACTGTTCACATAAAATTTCATAAATAAGCATACTCACATATTCCCGTAAAAAACCATAGACTCACATAGATTTTAATGGTATATAGTTCACATTAAATTTCATGAATAAAGATATACTGACATTGTTCACAAAAAAAAAAGATATACTGGCATAATCTCGTAAAAAAAGTATATACTTAGATATATGTTTTTTTGAGAAAAAAATATATACTTAGATATATTTTTATGGCTTAAATATGTATATCATCCCTGCAATTAGGGGTCGTTTGAAATTTCATCCCTGTGCTTACTAATCCTCCCATTTTGCCCCTGCAAATATTAAGCATTTAAAAATTCGTCCTAATTAAAAAAACTTGCTGATGTGGATGGTAATTAGATACGTGGCAACTGGGCACTGGGCATTTGGCAGGACACGTAAGCAGAAGGCGCTTGCAATTACATGTTTGCCCTTACTGAATCCAGACTCGCGTATAAAGACCATTTTACCCCTGGCTTCATCTTTTCTTCTTCCCTCTTCTTTGACAAAAAAAAAACGAATTGGGGCGAAAATTGGTCTAGGGTTAGGGTTTGAAACACGAATTAGGGGGAAATTGTTGAGAAGAACTCGTTTGAAACTCGATTGCCGCACAAAATTGGTGTTTGGAATCTCTATTGGAACGCAAATCACTATATAGAACTCGTTTCTATAAAGCTGTCGTGAAGAAGAAAAACCCAGGTTTGTATAAGCCATTTTCAAAATACGTTGCCTTTGTTTGTTTTTTCAGTGAAATACTTGATAAAAAACATGTGGGTTTCTATTTTCGCATACTTAGTGTGCTTCTTTTTTGTACCATTTTTGTTTTGCTGAGTGAGTGTATTTTTCTTTCAGAATGTCTATTTCTGTTTCAATTCACTATGGAGGACGTTTTGTTAGGGATTGGTTAATCAATTATACTGGGGGGAATGTAAAACTGTTTGAAGGCTTAGATATTGAGAAGTGGAGTTATTATGAAATATGTGGTATTGTAGAACAAGATCTGAAGGTTAAAAAGCAATATAGGTTGTGGTGGATGCCTGATGAAGATGTTGACTTCAAGATCATAAGATTAGATGAGGATGCAAGTGAGATTAAGGATTATGCTGTTAAAAAAAATAGGGTTGTTAACATATTTGTTGAGCATGATGTAGATGATATAAGTCAGTTAGTAAACATTCCAAACTGTGTGATTAGTAGTCAAGTAGGTGAAAGCTCAAACTGTGTTGAGGGTAATGAATTAGTTGAAAGTGCAGAAGACAATAGGTACATTGAGAAAGGAAAGGCAGCTGTGGTATGTCCTGATGAAGACAATGTGGATGAGGGTGGTTCAGGTAGTAGTGATGAAGATGAGGATGAGGCATATGATCACTTTGATGACAGTGAGGATGAGAGGGCACTTTGTCTTGAGGATGGGTTTGAATACAGTGATCATTATATGGATGGTAAACCTCTAAATTCATACAATCCAACAAATGATAACCCTACAATTGATACACCTTCAATTGATAAACCTACAAAACCAAAGAAAAAAGCAAAGGGTGTTGAACAAGAGGAACATGCTGACCCTGAGTGGGAGAAGGACTATGAAAGTGAAGAATTACTAATAGATGACCCTGATGATTCTGATTCTGAGGGTTTGCCAAAATACCCTGAATTTAAGATGGGTGTACTAACAAAGGACTATAAGTTCAAAGTAGGTATGGACTTTAAGTCAATTGCAGAGTTCAAGGAGGCAATTACTGAGTGGTCAATATTAAATTTAAGACAGATAAAGTTTGTGAAACAGGACAAGGAAAGATGTAGGGCAGTGTGTAAGAATCCAAAGTGCAATTATGTGGTTCATTGTAGCAAAGTGGCAGACAGCCACACATTTAAAATAAAGACATTAAGTGGGGACCACACATGTGCTAAGTCTTTAAAAAAAACAAGTGCTACTTCCAAGTGGGTGACAAAAGAAGTGCTTCCAAAGATGATGACAACTGGTGACATGCTTGTCAAAGATATAATGAAGGACTTGAGGAGGACTCATTCAGTTGATGTATCTTTTCATATAGCTTGGAAGGCAAAGAAAATGGCTAAAGAAATAATTGAAGGTGATGCTAAGAAACAATATACTCTGCTTTGGAGGTATGCTGCTGAGTTGCATAGAGTTTCATTGGGAAATACCCTCAAAATTAATGTGGAGAGAACACTGTTAACAAATCAACCAAGGTTCAACAAGTTTTACTTCTGCTTTGAAGGTTGTAAAAAAGGATTTTTGAGTGGATGTAGGTCTTTCATTGGAGTGGGGGGACTAATGAAATACAAGTTGCTGAAGCAAGTCAAAGTGGGGGAACCAATGTTGAAACACAAAGTGCTCAAGCAAGTCAAAGTGGGGGAAATAATCAAACACAAGTTGATACAATTCAAATGAAGGTACTTTGTTTATTATATGCTACTTATTTGTTTACTATATGCTACTAAATTGTTTATTATATACTAATGTATCTTCACTTTGACAGAGAAAAACATCAAGTCAAGGAAATCAAACACAAGTTACTCAAGGCAGTTATAGTGCTAGTACTGGATCAACAAACACTGAAGTGGGGGTAAATGGGAGTAAGAAAAGGAAGCTGGTGAAATCTGTTATGGACAGAGGTCAATTCAAGCCACCTGCACAGTCTCTTCCTTCTAGATCAGTTAGAGGTCCAGTCACAAAACCTACAGTTGCATTTATGTCCACCTACATGAAACCAAATTCATCCACAACTGTCAGCCCCACTGCACAAGTTCACACCAATGTTGACACAACTGTCAACCCCACTGCACAGGTTCACTCCAAAACTGTTGTGAAACCAACTGCAATAGTCAACACAAATGTCAAGACAACCCCAAACACTCACATTGTCATTAACCCATCTGCAACTGTTAACACAAATGTCAATACAGCCCCAAACACTCACATTGTCATTAACCCATCTGCAACTGTCAACACAACAGTCAATACTACACCAACTTCTCAAACATTTGTCAAGCCATACACCATTGTCAAAACAATTATCCAACCTGTCTTAAAGCAACGTCCACCCAATCCAGCAAAACCATCATCTAAGAAGTTGGATTTAACTAAGGTGAGGAGAAGTGGTAGGACTGTTTGGAAAAAAATGCTAACTTCAAAGGGCCTGGAAAAGCAATAGATGATCCAATTGAAGTGGAAGATGATCATAAGGATGGTGAGGCACAACCTGCTGGTGATGCTACAAAAACTACTGGTGATGCTTCAAAAGCTGCTGCTGAAGCTAAAGATGGATCATGTCTAGGCCTGTTGAAAAAAGTTGACACAATTAAATATGTTTAATTGGCCTTGGCCTAGTAGTGTTTTGATGTTGTTTGTTTTGGTGTAATATGTGGCTTGGACCAAGTTATCTGCTAATTATTTAGCTTAGCCATCTTTTGATGTTAATATACCTATTGGCTTAGACCTTAAATGTTTCTTCTTTTGATGATATTGTATGGCTTAGACCTTAATGCTTCTATTTAAATGTTATGCTATTTGATTAAATGTTATGCTACTTGTTACAATCATGGGACAATGTTATGATATTTGATGACAAATTGATGGATGCTTCTGTTAAAACACAAACTTAAACACTTTGTTTCAATCACATTACAATTAATTTAGATTGAAATACAACACACATTCTTTTATATTGAATTACAACACTTAACACACAAACACTTAACAAACTAAAGACTTAATAATTTGATGCATAAAGCCTAATCATAAACACACTACCAAAGTCATCTGACTAAACACATTCATTACATAACAGCCAACTACAACCCTCTAACTTAAACAAACTAACACAGCAATCCACATCCATCACTTTCTTGCATAAGACACACAAAAAAGGACCAAACTTGCCACCAGAATCCACTTCAGCCATGCCACTTTCGTTTTCTCAGCCAACAATTTCTTCTTCCACTTTTCTTTCTTCAAGTCATAAATTCCTTCCATAACTTCAACACAATTACACTTCTTTTCTTTAGACTCCACTTCTTCCTCAACTGACATCCTAGATGTCGCTGCCATCCTAGATGTGACTGCAACCATTGGCCTTGTACCCAAAGCAAGCTCATCATCCCAGATCAACAAATCACAAGTATTTTTTTTCATCCAATTGCGACACTTCCAAAACCGACGTCCTTGATTCGCTCTTGTGTTGGCAATGTAGATGACCATGGGCAACTCACAACGGCACGTTGGAAGCATTCCACGGGAAGTTTCGAATTCACCGTGCAATAAAGAACCATATGTGCACCCTGTACTGTTGTTTCCTGTTGACATTTCCGAACTGGAGACAGAAGAGTGAAAGAGGGAACTGAGATGAGGGAATAAGAGTGAAAGGTCCAATGGAGAAGAAGAGTTGATGGAGAAGGTTCAATGGAGAAGAAGAGTGAAAGGTTCAATGGAGAATAAGAGAGAAAGGTTCAATGGAGAAGAAGAGACAGAAGAGTGAAAGAGGGAACTGTAGTGATGTTTTAGGGTTTCAGAAACCCAGCTCGACGGAGAAGAAGATTAAGTAGGAAGAAAAGATGAAGCCAGGGGTAAAATGGTCTTTATGCGCGAGTCTGGATTCAGTAAGGGCAAACATGTAATTGCAAGCGCCTTCTGCTTACGTGTCCTGCCAAATGCCCAGTGCCCAGTTGCCACGTATCTAATTTCCATCCACATCAGCAAGTTTTTTTAATTAGGACGAATTTTTAAATGCTTAATATTTGCAGGGGCAAAATGGGAGGATTAGTAAGCACAGGGATGAAATTTCAAACGACCCCTAATTGCAGGGATGATATACATATTTAAGCCTATTTTTATTAGTATATACTTTGTAAACTCACATATGTTTTTTTAATTTTTGAAAAAAACTAAATATTTTATTAATATATAGTTCATATTAAATTTCATAAATAAACATATATTGACTTACTCCCGTAATTGTTTTACTGATATATTCCCGTAAACGTGTAAATATATAATTCACATAAACTTGTAGCAAAATAAAACAATAATTTTTACTAATTATTTTCATGGGTCCCGTAAAAATACTTATACTCGTGTATTTTTATTAATATCTAATTCATACACTCATTTATTTTATTAATATATAGTCCACATTAAATTTCATAAATAAACATATACTTACATACTCTAGTAAAAAAATATTGGCATATTCCCGTAAACATGTAAATATATCGTTCACATAAACTTGTAAAAAGAATGACATATTCCCGTAAACATGTAAATATATCGTTCACATAAACTTGTAAAAAGAAATTCTTGTTCACATAAAATTTCATAAATAAACATATACTCGCATATTCCTTTAAAAAAAACTCATATATATTCTTATTAATGTATAGCTCCCATTTTTTAAAAACAAATGTTTTTTTTTTTAAGAAAAAAACAATGTATTTTTTGTGTACTCCTATTCCTAGCAAGGATAACAGTATGAATATCAGTTAGCAACACTACCATATAGAAAGAAAGTTATTAAATTTGTATTTGTTTTGTAGCCTATTTAATCTACACAAAAAAAAAAATACATAAAAATAAATATGGTTAGAAAATGAGTTTGCAGCATAAAATTGAATGATTAGATGTGATATCATGTATGAGAAAGAACAAAGATGAGAAGAAGAAAATGAGTAAAAGATAAAATGAGAGAGAAAGATATGTATAATGAAAAAGGAGAGGAAAATTTTGAGTGATGGAATTTGAATTTGAAAATCAAATGTTGGAAAGTTGTCATGTTAAAAAGCTGCAAAAGCTGCCTTTTGCTTTTAGTTGTGAAAACATCGATTATGCCTTCAATATATAAGTTGTAAAGAGGTTGGGTTAGGGGTACTTTAAGTCTGATTTTGAGAAGAAAAAAAATGTTTTTATCAGCAGATAAGTCTAAAATAGCCCCGACTTTGTGAAGGAAAAATTTTGCTAAAAATTGAGGCATGGGTAGTTAAGTATTTTTGGTAATAATCTCTTTTCATATTTGTAGTAGATAGAAGATGGGGTGAAAGTTGGATGAACAAATGAAAGAGTGAATTGTGTTTTATTTTATATAAAAGGTAAATTTGGTAGTTTGTGTAAAATGTTAGGGTTGAGGTATAATAGTAGGGGTGTGGCCATAACTTCCCGAAGTTGTTTGGAACAATAGTGATAGTAAATAATCACTTTACAAGTTGGTTTATAGAATTATTTTTATGAGAACACGATTAGTCACTAAATATCAATTAAAGATGCATGCATCAACAAGAACTCGTTATTTTCTAGTCAAAAAGAAAAAAGAACTTGTTATTTTTTCAATAAATAAAACATAATTTGTATGGCATGCATTAAATAAAATATTGTCGAATTATAAAAAAATCGAATAAAATAATGTATTAGAGTCAAACATATCTTTCTCCAAATAACTAAAAAAAATATATATCTATTAATATTTCATTTTAACATAATTGAGAACATTTTTCACATAAAACAGTCTAGATATGGTAAGAAAAGTAGGAAACTGAATCAATTCATGATGTTTACGGTGACTTAGATGTTTAGATTCAAACCGATTTAAGATCTAAATTAAAAACGTTAATCGATCTTAAAAATTAAAAACTGCGTCAATTCGAATATTATTAAATTAGTTTTGATGTCCTATTGTATAAACCGTTTGGATCAGATTAGATTTCAGATTACTTCTTTCGTAGCCGAACCAAATTGCATAAGTAAGTTTTAATATTTTTTAGGGTATTTATTTATTGATTTGTATGATATATTGCGTAATATATTGTTTGTTGGTTTCAATTTTTTCCTTAAAAATGTTAAAATTAATGTTGTGAGGACGACCGAGGTTTAAATTTTGGTTCATCGATATATGGTGTAAGTTTTCAATCACTACTATTATTTCATTTAGCTAAAAAAAATTGAATCTATATTTTCCAATTATATTTGATTGTTGTTCAAAAAATTAATTCAAACGGAATTGAATCGCATGTTTTATTTATTTATTTTGGATCATATAACTTTTTGTTTCAAAACATATGTTAGTAAGTGATTTTCAAGTGAGACGGAAAGTTGTAAATTTGGTCCCATAGTTGAAATCGAATTTTACATATCTCTTGTCTAATACTCCTTCCTTCTCACAATTATTGTCTCTTTAACATTTTTTATTTTTCTTAAAATAATTTTCACTTTACAATACCAATGCAACATTTATTATTTTTTTCTATTACTATACCTTTATTTATTGAATTTCATCAAACATAACTACTCCACTAACTACAATTAATAAAGGTTTTTTAATAAATGTTACTAATTTTACCATTGAAATCAACACAATTAATCATTTCCTTGCTAAATTATTATCCTATTCTCCAGCAACCAGATAATTAAAAAAGAAAACATCTTGATAAAAAAAAATTAAAAAGAAAAGATCTGTGAATATAGGAATTGCTACTTAAATAATTTGTAAATACTCATAAAACTAAAATATTAAACTATACGTGAGATGTGTTAGTTAGGAAGCAGTGTCTCTCTGACCAATATTAGATCACAATACAGCTCGCACGTTGTCCCTTCAGACTTGAGAGACGTGTATTTTTTGTGCAAGACAAAAGAAGCACCTTCCTCTAAAGTAAACACATCTTTAGAGAATTTCAAGTTTATCTGTTTTGCATGTTCTTTCATAACACTCCTAACTGAATGAATATACACAACCGCAAATATCAAACGCAAGAAAATTGTTATCAAATTGAATTCAAATAATAACGTGAAGAAATACAATGTCATTGGGCCACATACATATTCATACTCATTTGTCTTCATTCATCGACTAGCCACATGCCTTTGTCTATGCAAATATTCTAAACAATGTCGGTATATAATATACACAATAATACTTTTACATAGAACTTTGTCGGGGTCTTATCAACTTAAAGATTAGTCTCTACAGCTGAACACAGATACTCCGTTAAATATCAATAATAACAATTAATGGTATATTAAAATTTCAACAAAAGAATACATTTCTTTCTGCAGAAAAAGAAAATTCTTTGAGAGAGGTTGAATGAATGAAAAAAAAATTCATGACATTCATCTTGTGTTTGATCCTAACCCAGCTAACCTACCCAAAATCCCTTGTTTATAAGGCAAGAAAGTTCTCTTCTTCAAATCTTCAGACTCTGCTTTCTTCCTAGCATAATGCAATTCATGTGCAGAAACACCAGAGTCTTTTCTTCTTGACCTTGGAATCTCAGAAGATCTAAACGGTGATGATGAACCTTTTCCTTCTTCCGATAATTTCTTGTTGTATGAAACAGGGTATTTTCTGAATGGATCTTTGCGTGTACCTCTTCCTTCTGATGCACTACGGAACAATAAGAAATCCCTCAATCTCCATATTCTAGAACTCTTGGACGAAGAAACGGTTTGAACAGAATCCTCTTTATTACTCTGTGATTGTTTATGTTGTTGTTGTTCTTCAACCCATGTGTATGGTGATGTTCTATATGGAGAATGTGAACGTGTAACTCTACGACCAGAATTTGATGAAGAAACTTCAGAAGCTGGTGTTCTATCTCTACCTCTTCTTTCTCCATTACCAAGAGATGAATCTTTCTTATTTTTAGGTGAAAAAGCTTCCATGATTGCTTTTTTACCTTTTGCTATTGGAGATTTTTTTACTCTACTTGGAGATAGAAGAGGAGATTTAGCAGATTCTAAAGGCTTGATTTTACCACCATGGAAAAGTTCTTCAGCTGAACGAGGTGATGAATCTGATTCTCTATGAACAGAAAATGCAAATCCAGCATCATCATCTTCAAATTGAGAGAAAAACCTTGATGGGCTAGTGGGTGCACTTAAGTAAAAATCTTCACCAAATCGTTTTGGTGAAGAAGGTGCACTTAGATAAGGTGAAATTCTGTTGAAATCGAAATGATCTATGGTAGGACTCTCTCTAGGGCTATGCACCAACACTTCCATTTTCTTTTTCTTGTTGTTCTAACTTTCTTGTGAATTGGATGAATAGGTTTGTTGCTCAATAGTTATATGTCTGTGGTTGTTGTGCAATATATACACACGATTTAATAAGATTAATAGGCAGAGAAGGATCACCTATACTTATAATATTAATTTACAAGATAATAGATGAAGGGTTGTGATTATTTTGTTGACCATTTTTATGGTATGGTATGGGTCATTGCCATAATAGGGTTTTTGTCCTAGCCGCCTTTGTATACTTATCCCTTCGTTTTTTTTAGGCTAAACTAAACTAACACATGAAAACTGATTGCATCAATTATCGTTTTCATATGGTATCTAATAAATGTAAGAGTAGAATAATTTCATCTCACACATGTGAACTTTAACCGGTTTCTTTGTTTGGTAAACTTTATGCTCCTACACGTGTGATCATATATTGTATTGTATAGCTTCTAGATTTTGGCTGTGTTAGCTTAGTTTTAACCAATACAGTACCACGTGCAATGGTCTGAAATGGACGGTTGAATTATTTAACATATTTGGCTGCTTCTAGATGAGTAATCTTTTTATTTAATTTATGTCTGTATACGTATGTATATACACAGAATTGTGTACGTGTGTGGATGGTATTTATATAACAGTTTGCCTTTCTTGCTTGACAAAACAATAATTTGGTCAATTCGGATCTGATATTAAATATTTTGGATTGGATATTCATCAATTTCGGTGGCGCTAAGAAATGGGTGAACTTGAATTCTAGAAGAAAAAAAAAAAAGAAAGAATGCACATTTTCCTCTTATAAATATGTAGTATATGGAGTATAGTAGGATTTAGGACCAAGTCTTACTGTGACAATCCTAAATAAAAAATATCTGAACATACAAAAAAAATGAAGAAAATAGAAGGGATTTTCAATTTGGTAGCAATGGCTTTTTCATTGGTGTAAGTATGCCAAAACATATTTCGCTAAGTGTCGTGTTCTTGTTCATATAATAGCAAAAACAAATTATTTTTTTGAAAGAATTAATTTTGATCAAATATAATTTGCATGGAAACAACCCTACACTCCTTATAAAAAACCAAACTGTACAGAATGGAAGGAAACATTTGAAAGATCAATTAAAGAGAAGTCAACTCAATATCGAACATGTTGTCAAACGCTACCGAAATAATTACAATCCAAGAATAAATGGTTAGCCGATTCTGCAACACTACACCCCACTCACACAAAGCTGATCAGAGTCTTGATTAAGGATGTCTCATCTAAATAAATTATCCTTGGTGGGAAGCTGATTTCTAAGAAAATGCGAAGCAAACACAAATACCTTTAAAGGAATGTCACGCCTAATAAGATTCGAAACGGGCGAATGAGAACGAGGAACCAAATTAACGAGCAAATGGTATGTTCCGCTAACATTATAACCAACAACCAAATCTAAATTCAACTGCCAATGATCACACTGTTAACCTGAAAAGTAACGTTGTTAAGTAAAGTCTTACACTCTCCTACCAACTCCTCCCTCACACGCAGACAATCTACGTCTCCAACTCCAAATCTCTTCTTCCTCTTTCCCACCCCAAAGAAAATATATTTGTCACCGACATCCACTTATTCACATACAATTCAAATAACCTCTAAAATACATCCTTGAGAGGAACATCCCCTAACCAAGAATCTACAAAAAATAAGTATCAACCCCCTCACTCACCACCCTCCTTGAATTATATCTTCAAACAACTCCGCTACACAGACCCATATCTATCCCCCTCCTTCAAGCCTGCCTCCCCCCAAAATTAATTTTATTTTGTTGAAGCAAAAAATATTTTTTATGAACAAATATGTTTTCTCCTGGTCATGTATAATATGAAGTTTGCAACCTGAAACCAAACGAGTATTAAATAATGTTGCAAAATTTAGTACTTGTTTGATTTCATGTTGCAAACTCCATATAACGTATAGGAAGAAAAAAAACGTGATTTGTCCATAAAAATCATTTTTGACTTCAGCAAAATAAAATAAATTTTGGAGCATAAAATTGATTTAGCAAGAAACAGATAGTTTAAAGGCTTATTTAAGTTTAATAATTTTGGAAGTCATCTCACCATTTATTTGCTTTGCAAAAGCTTTAAACCTTTGTGACTACAACGCCATAGGTATTCAAGATCTTCAATAACTTGAAAACATATCTCTCCTCGTGTGGATATTTAACAAACAAAATGAACATTCTATTTGAAGGTTACAAGAATGAGGCATTTATGAGGATGACACAATAGTTTGTTCTTAAGCCCTTAAACATATTATACATCAATGATCCCATTCATTTTCAATTTTACACATCCCTTACAAGCTACCTCCATTTTTGAGTTATTTCCCAACTTCACATATTGCTTGAATTTTTCATCAAAATCACAAAACTAAGAATTGCATCCACGAATCATGCATCTCTCTTATCTAAATTATAATACCGCCGTGTGCGATGTGCCATCAAATGCAACACTTTTCATTGAATTCTCTAGGTTTCATTTAATTTTTCCACTCTCACTCAACATTCATTTTTGTAATGCCAAATTTTCTTGCACTTGAAACATTCCACTGTGTCACGGGTCCGTCTTCCACTACCTCCGGTACTGTCAAAGTAGTAATTGATAAACCTACTTGACCGATGGCTCAACAAAAAAGAAACAGTGATTTTAATTAGAAAATAAATCAAAAATATGACGGCGAAAGACAGGAAAGTACGTAACTGCGAAAATGGGAACAGAAAGGCAAAAGGAAAGGCCAAGAAAGTAAACGAGAAAGTCAAAAGTTGAAATGTTTTTGGAGGAAAGTAGAAAGAAAATCAAACGGAAGAAAACAAATATATCTGCATTTGAAAGAATAATGCGGTGTGTAGGAGTGAGATGAAAGAAAACAAAAGTGTGAAAAGGGCTTGGCATGAGGCCCCCTCCGACCCATATGCACAAAAATCATATTTTAATGGGATGAAAAAAAGAAAAAAAAAACTGTCAATAGGAGCCATAGACACCATGCTTTTACACCTGATCTATTTTGTGCGCGTCTAACTCTTTTTTGTTCGGACTATATAACCCGATCATTTTTTTAAGAGAACTTTGTATTATTTAATATGAAATATGTAAGCAATGAGAATATGGTGGGAACCTGATTTCATAAACAAGTTTCAGAGCAATCCGATCAATTAACCAGAAAACTGGATTTTCAGTTCAGATATGGTGGGAACAACTAACAATGACGTAAAACATAAAGAAGGGGTATCATGGTTAGTATAGTTTTTAAACTAGCTATTCATGTCATAAATGGACTCAATCTTTATGATAGTACAGTTCGAATTATATAATTCAACATGCTTTTTCCTAAATTGAATTGTATAATTCGAACATGCTTCCTTAATTCTTTGCACAAGGAGTTATAAAGGTAGTTCAAATTTTATAATCTAAAAAAAAGGAGGAAAACTATTTTTCGAAAAAATATGGTGCACGAGAAATACATAAGATGACCAAAGTAATAGTTGACCATAAATGGGGATTTTTTTTAAAGTCCATTCAATATTTCTATGTGTTTAAAAATGCAGTTTGAAAGTTATTTAGCGAAGTTATTAAAATTATAAAAAAGATGCACTCTGAGAGTTATCTCCCGATTTTTTGGGGGGTCTATGGGACATTGAAAGGACCTAAAAAGAACTACTTCTTCATAGTTAGAGTCTTAAAAACTTATGTTCGAAGTTACTTATCAAGATAAATTTTTTTACCATTTTATCTCAATTTATCCTTCTTACTCCGAAAACAATAACTTTGTTTCCATCGAAATGGATAAATTAAAGGAGTTCGGATTCGCTCTATTTATTCTATCATATATTTAATGTTCGAGAGAACTATATAAGTGGACGTATTAGTGGAACCATTTTAATAAGTAACCCCCTTAATTTCCTTCAAAAAATAAGTAACCCCCTTAATAGAGTTCACCAACATTTCTTGTGACTATCTTTTATAATGGATAGGAAAGGTGAATAAATTCAGCATATTGATAAGTGCTCAAAAGTAACATTTTATGTGTTAATCTAGACATTTTAGTGACTTGTTTTGCAAGTTATCTAAGAAAAAGCTACCAATTGTTGTATTTGTACCATTTATGCTTTACATGACTGATTCTATCCAATTTATGCAGAAAATGACAAGCAAGGACCAAGAAAGAAGCTCCTGAACCAAAATCAGCTCGCTTAAGCGACCAAGTTCCAGAGAGCACCTCATCTGAACACTTTTATGCACGCTTTCTACATGCTTGTTGAAGCTCAGCTGCTCGCTTAAGCGACCTCAGCTCGTTTAAGCGTGCAAGTTCCAAAGAGCAACCCTCTGCACGCTTTTTGTTCGCTCTTGAAGACAAGGTTAGCACGCTTAAGCGACCTCAACTCGTTTTAATCGTGCAAGTTCCAGAGAGCACCAGAATGGCTCGCTTTCTGCTCGCTTCCAGCACGCTTAATTGAAGTTCATCAAACTTCAATGGATAAGGCCCACATGGCAGTTCCCCATTGGCCAACGGAAGATTCCTTAGCCAGCTCGCTTAAGCGACCTCAGCTCCCTTAAGCGAACATGCTCGAACACATCCCATATAAATAGGTTTCTCTTCTCTTTCGTCATTATCTTGTACTGCTTTATTCACATTTTCTGGTTTTTAGAGAGAGAAATAGGGCATTTCTAGAGAGAGAAACACAAAGCAAGGTTGTTAGGAGTAGATTCCTCCAAAGATTTGGTGAGACATCATGAATCTTAGCATGGAATCTTCATCTTTCTTTCATCCTCTGCCAAGCTTTCATAGACATATGTAGCTATATCTACCCTTGTGGATTTTGAGGTATTCAAACAAGTTATTATGTAAACTCTTGATCTTTTAATATATGGTTCTAGCTTAGTTATTTAATATTGATTATTGTTCTTGTTTTTAATGTTTTATTTATGATTTGAAATGTTATTGAGAAATACTTTTGAACCTAAGGTTAGAACAATGATCTATCAATGTTTTTATTCTAGACATAGAGTTTAAGTTTTGATAATCACTTGTAATCAAGCACTTAATGCTTTTGTATCGTTTAATAGATTGGGAAATCGTCGATTAAACGATCCGATTAAACTCATGAAATTTTAGACATAAATAATGATTGAAATCATGACATTATTTAGACCTCAATAATGTTGTTGAGTGATTGTGATAATATCGTTTAAAGAGCTAGAATCCGTTATTTGATCGAGAGATTACAGTTGTTACGCTTGGTTGATTATCTCTAACCCCAAGCGAAATAGCCCTATCTCGTCTCGCTTTATTTTTTATGTCGAATAGAAAATAGTTTTAAACAAACAAACATTTATACTCAAACACTTAAGATGATAAATATCGTTAAAATATTTATGAGATACATTAATCTTTGTGGAAACGATCTTAATACACTCACGTGTAGATAGGAATTAAACATGTAAAATTCTAATATCACATATCTAGACTCAAAATGGGTGTGATTTTTAAAAAATTACTAGTAAAATCCAAAAGCAGCGTCAAGGTATGACTTGGACTTAATTGACATGTCTACTCAAAAGTGATTTGAATTGTATTTTTGAAAAAAGCATTGCTATCTGGTACGGGAGAAAAACAACGAAAAATGACGAGAGAAAGAAACAAGCTGTTACAGATTTTTTTATTTAATATTAAGATAATATAATTTTGGTACTTGGTGGCAATCATGGGCAGTTTGTAGTACAATTTGTCGAATTTTGTCGGTTTGTTTGGTGCCATATAATATTTGGTTACTGCTCTTCCTCTACACAAAACACTCGCGTCCTGCAGCTTTGTCGAAAATACTCATGTGCTAGTTAACTAATGTAAGTGTAAAATTAACTTAACTTAAAATTTCGTATTTTTTACACATACATGACTTAAGTCACGCCTCGTGAGTTAACTCACGCAAAAATTAACAAATACTTGAGTTAACTCACACCGATTTTGTTTTACTAAATATTCAATGTTTCAATGTCATATGAGCATGAATTATGCTATTCTCTTCTTACATATGTATGTGCCACAAACCTATTGAGTAATAATATGAGGTGTCCTGTTATAACAATGGGTGCATACCATACCATATGCATACCACATGATAAAGAACGCATCTTCAGCTCAAAAGTTGAAAAAGCCAAGCATAAAAAAGGACCATAGATTGATACATGCATGATGGATTATGTTGAAGGCAATATGGATGCAATGCATGCATGATGGATGCAATGCCGTCACTAAAAAGAAAATGGAAAATTGAGGGGGAAAAACAAAACACTAGCGTGAGTTAACTCACGCAGGTGTTAATTTCGGTGTGAGTTAACTCGCACAACGTGACTTAAGTCACGCATGTGTAAAAATTAAGTCCAATTTTTTTTTACATTTGCGTTAGTTAACTAGCGTAGGGGTATTTTTGACAAGGCTACAGGGCACAAGTATTTTGTGCAGGACGAAGAGCAGTATTCGTAATATTTCCCTTTAAATAATACTATCAGCACGAGCAAATTTTACTTGGTCACCACCTCAAATTAAAAATATTTTGGCACAAACATAAATGGTGAAAATGATAATATTATTTATGTGTGTGGACAAATATTTTTTATTTGTTGCCGTGGCTAAGTAATATTTGCTCCTATTAGTAATAGTAATACAGTCTTAAGAAATTGTAAAATCTTAAACACACTCTTTCATTTTATTAGCAACTTTTGTTTTTAAAATAATCCTCTATTTTCCCAATCAATGATCAAATCAACATTATGAATTCTAGACACACAGAATATGATCCATTTACATTTTTGTTGATTTGTTATATTCCATGGTATAAACATCGTACGACTTTGTCTTAATACTCAAAAGGAATCATATATTGAATTAATGGGGTTCCATTAAGATAATGGAGTGTAGTTTAATATATTATATTAGTGTTTTTTTTCTAATGATTCTCAATCATTATAGCACTCTTCTTAGCTTGAAAACCCAACACAACTTGCTCACATTAGTGTCAAGTACTTGAAGGGTTAATATACGAGTTAGTTTCAATATTTAGAAAGAAAAAAAACACTACAATTATGAATCTTTTGGACCACAAACCAATCCTCATTGCATGTGTAACTAGAGAATTCCAATATCATCACGCTTTGAATGTTAAACCATATATGGAAATTCATCAGTACTCCTACTACTATCAGTAATATTCTGTACTCTATAAGAATGCAGCCATTTGTTCATTGACACACTAATATTAATTAATCTTCATTTGTAAATATTGTTTATCTGAAAGTGGTTAATGAGTTTTTGTTTAAAATGAATCGTTCATGAGAATTTGAGTTCGAATCGTGGTTGAAATAATCATTAGTCAGACTTTACTTACCTTTTGACCAAATTCTAAACTACTGGAAGGAAGGAATATATTGTACGAGACTATTTATTGCTCAAAGAAAATAATATTTTCAGTCCTAGCCAATCTTGATATTTGAAATCAGGATCCTATAATCACGCCCTTTCTATAGTTTGCTGAGTGATGATGATATAATGGAAGGTTATAGCTTTTCTTAGCTGTAAAGTGAGATTAATAATGCCAAATTACCTCAAAGGGATTAGAGAATAGAAGACATGTATATACATCTTTTATTTGTATGATCTAGAGCTGTAACGCTGTATACAAATTATATCCCTAAAGTCATTCAAACCATATACAGATAATTGAAACAAAATTATGTGCTCAGCAAGTACCTAAAACTAAACTTATAAGGCATAATATTTACAAATTTTGAGTGAGGTTCAGTTTTTCTTTTCTCAAATAACTTAATTGCTTCTTTCCCTTGTTCACTTGGTAATTGGAGGCATATCCAGTCTAGCAATGATTCTAAGTCTTTTGCAAAGTCAAGTAAATACCAATCTAACATCTTTGGAATAACAAACTTTGATGTTGAAA
Organism: Medicago arabica; assembly: GCA_946800305.1. Taxonomy (NCBI): domain Eukaryota; kingdom Viridiplantae; phylum Streptophyta; class Magnoliopsida; order Fabales; family Fabaceae; genus Medicago; species Medicago arabica. The sequence goes on from OX326967.1 coordinate 55,869,043, forward strand.
TTCCAATTGCAGCCTGTAAGTATTCTCTTTTGGCTATTTCTAGTTCCTTCTCAACATGTGATGCTGTGTAAACTCTAACCTGCATTGGCCAAATCTCATCATGAATCAGCAACTAGACAATGCAAATAATGAAATAATTGAAGTGTGCGTTAAAAAGAGGACCACTCACGTTCACTAAAAGGTATGTTTAATCTCACAATAAAACTTAATCTCACTTGACTATTAACTTGTTAGTTTATTTAGGAAAGCAATAGTGGTGTAAGCTTTCGTAGAAAAAATAGTTAAGTATGCAATTAATCAGACTTTCAAATGGTCAAACCTTAAAAACGAGCTTATGACAGATAATAGATTAGGCTAATGCCTAATATTTTTTAAGTACGTCAAACTCATGCATTGTAAAGCTTAACCTAACTTAGCCTATTTACATCTCTATATATATATGAGACGCTACATCAGTATTATTTTGTGTCTTTGCGATCACAACACGGCCGTGATTGAGGTATATATATATATATACAATGTTTAAAATTGTGACAACGTTTAAAACCTTTATAAAATATTAAAAATTGAATTCTAAGCAAGTGATTAACTTACAGCAGGAGATGACCAAGTTCCACAAGAGAGAGCAAATGTGACTAGGGGTTCTGACAATTCCAGTCCATAAGTGCTTCTTATTGTCATTTCATGACTTTTCACTTCCTTTAATAATGTGATCTGTTTGGAATTTAGCTGTAAGAACTAAGAAGCTTATTAATTTTGTATATCTTCCCACCAACAGAAAAAGCTACATTTGAAAAGGACAAGGACAGAACTTACATATTTCCAGTGATATGGAAGCCTTAAAATGCAGTGTTCTATGGTTGTGGCATTTAACAAGGTTCCACCTACATTTATTGTTGCCTGAATAACAAGAAAACCGCATTAATTAATGAGCAAAAAAAATTAATGCTGTTATATGCTAAACTTGGAAAACAAACAAAGTAAAACCACACCTTCTGCATCAATGCAACAACCATTTCAGGACTTTCTGGTATGCCATTTTCTATGAAAGCCTGAAACAAAGCAGAACTTTTAATAAGCCATTACTTTCAGATTGAAGGCATATCCGGTGTCCGACGTGTGTCAATGCCGAGCACCGACATGACCGACACGTGTGGCTATTTTCAATTATTCAATTTTTGTAAATTACTATCAATGTCGACATGGTGTTCGTGCTTCACAGGCCATTACTGATATTCATATATTCAAGATAAAAGTTGACTGGAAACAGTAAAAAATAAATACAAATTTTTAGAGTGAGATTACACTAGATATTTTTCTAGTAGAAAATTTTGACATACATTCATCATACACGAGTTATATATGTTGATCCAAAATGCAAGCTTCTCTTGGTGGTTGAGCTTCTCAATGTTAACACATGTTAGTTGTCTCAAAAGAATCCTGCAAATTTCAGGAAATTAGAACAACTAAACAATTAGTTAATATAAGGGTCATAAAAAATTATAGTAATAATATTATAGTTTGAATTTGATTAGAATGTAACATACTTCAACCGATGTAGTAGAAACAAAGACTTAGCAGTCTGTGTTGGATTGAAAGATTCGGCTTCAATACTTTCACATGATTGCTTGTATGGACCAATATCTTTCTTTCCAACTTCCAAGATACCATAAGGATCCAAAAACTCTGTTACTTCAATGCAGTTTTTAGATTTTAGAGCCCTGAAAGTTGGTGTACTCATTCTCAAGAGAATGCTAGTTAAACACTTGAGAATATTCTCAGAGATTATATTTGGACTTTCATCTCCTAGTGGAGTTTCTTGTAGACGATGATTTCTTACTTCGGCAATTGGTTTGTTGTTCAGCCTTAGTCCTTGCTGCTGCAAAGTGGGAAAATTTTCATTCATAATGATGAAAAATTTCAGTTTTTGAGCTACTAGTAAAATGGTTTTAAAATGCTGTCTGCAATTGCAATTGAGGCAATTTTAAGGTTTCGCAACTGCAATTTCGATTGCATCAGCCAGATTATAAAGGTTTGCAGCGTAACTAACGCTATAACACAAACTGTAAACTATTTTTACACATGACAAACCTGTTTTTTGGGAGGTTCACAATGTTTATGTAGTGGTTTATTGTCAACAGGAATTTTCTTGATTGGAATTTCTGCCAATTGGCCTTTACATATGGATCGCTTGCTGCTCTTGAAAGAATGAGTAAATGATTGAATCTCTTTTCTTTGTTTATCATCTGGTAAGACAAAAAGGAGATACATGAAATCAGGGACAATTTTCTTGTCACATAATGTTCTATAAATCACGGTAAAGCAACACTGTGATTTTGTCGAAGCTTCAAAGTGTAGTGTTTGCTAAAATCAGTGTGGCACACTGTCATTTTATTAAACTCGCTGTCGATCCAAATATGCACATTCTCAACTTTGAAATAGATTAATCATAATTGGTATGTTACTCACCAGGAAGAGTAGTTCTAGGCCTAGTTGAAAATGTTGCAGTATGATCCAATTTTGTACTAACATTTGGATTTGCATTATTCACAGAAGCTGCTTCCAAATGCTCCAGTTTCATCTTGGAGGATGACATGTAAACTGCTTCTAGATTCAAATCCTGCCTAAAATGCAAGACCTTCTCTTCAAGCCTAACTATTTCTTCTTCTAGCACAGCGACTTCAGCCACAAGTCCAAGTGTCTAGAGTTTTTTTAAGATAAAAATAATCACTCAAATACTCAATTTCCGGAATATAAAAAGTAATAAGTAACTAACTACTTAGGACTATAATAATATTGACGGTGGTTCTTATGTCCGACACTAACACATGTGATTACATTCAATTATTGAATTTCCTCAAATGATCATCAATGTCAACGTGTCAATGTCGTGTTCTGGTGTTTGTATCAGTGTTTCAGAGATAAAGAGAAAAAATAGAAAGGGAGAGTGATTTTACTAACATAGGGAGGGAGATAAGGAGGAAGACGAGGTAAGGCTCCCAAAGGCCTATTCAAAGCTCTCTCCAATGCCTTGTGAATGTTCTCTTCATGCCTAAGCTTCTTCTTCAACCTATCCACCTGTAAGTTGAAAAAAATCATCTCAGTTTCAAGTTAGAAGCAAAGAAAATGAATGAAACTGAAGAAGAAAACAAGGACATTAACATTACATCTTGTTGCAAAGCCAATTTTCTGTCTTTGCTTGATGTTTTTCCACCTTTAACTGCATTTCTTATGCTCTTTTGAGGAATTCTGGGATCTTTGTTTATTGAAACTGAATTCATGGCTTGTGAATTGTGATGAGACCTGTTACATGAACATGATCATAATTTAATAATAATATCACTGTACAAACCGTTTTTCAAAAAAAATTGTGACATAATAAATGTACCCTTTTATGAATTCTGACTTTATAGAAAGTTTAATTACTTTTCCATGTGACATTGAAGCTTACCAAACCTTCTTTCTGTTGTCTAAACAATATTTTAAAAAACTCAAGTGAATAATAATGATTCAAGAAGAGACTCAAACTCAAATTTGATAAGGAATGAAGTGGCATCATACACTCAAGTTGATAATTGATTCATTTACTTCCACCTATATGGCTTTAAAAGGAATATAATAATTTCATAATTTATCTATGATCGTATGAAAGGGATATAATAATTATAAAGTGTTGCTTATAACTTTGTTTAAAAAATTGGGTAGGGACAAAAAAGAACTCATCTAAGCTGGAATGAAACGCAAGCACTAATTATAGAAAGATGGAGGGGCAAGTGAAACAGAAGTTGAAGGCTCCAATCAAAAAGGTGTATATGTCATAATCAACCAACGTGTTCTTTCATTTGATGCGCGTCTTATAAATTTAATTAAATTTTACCTTAACCCCAACGTAACCCTCTTCCTTTTACAATAAAAAATATTTACTCATTCAAATTAGTACAGAGGATATTAGTTACAAGTATTTTTGGATTTGCAACATTCACAAGTTAATCATTGGTTGAATAGAAGTTGGTCCGTTAATCTAAACGAACAATGCTTTAAGACAACAAAATAAAACAATGCTGGACGACAAAATCACAACAATAAAAAATAAAATAAAATTTGATTTTCGTATAAGCCACTTATTTTAATTAAAAGAAAAGAGAAAAAACATATACAAGAATGATTCATGCTAAAAAAGTAACCTAAAATCATCCATTTTTTTCCGAAATCCACACTTAGTATACGATGTCAAGATACCATATTTTCCAAATAATTATTTTATTTAGATTTTTTTAAACTATCTTCTTATCCTAGGAATGTTCATTTGTTCTGTACCCAAATATTAATGAAAGACATTTAAAAAAAAAAAAATTAATGAAAGAGAAATTTGAGGGGTGCTGGTAGCCTTGCCAGTGAACTATGTAGTGATCTACTGATGCCAAATTGAAAGAAAGGGATGGTTTCTGTTAGGCAAAAGCTGCACAGTTCACATGCTTTGCCACCTAAACCCTTTTACCCTCATTTGTGGTCATAGTTAAGTAAATTAATAAATTCAATTTCTTAAAGAAAAAAATCGTAATATGATTACCTCCAAAAATCAAGGAATAAGTTTTTTTGAAAGCAATATTTACACATGTATAAAATTATATTCGATGATTGTGTTACATTGTTATTATTTCTTAAAAAATAATTTCGTAAATCAATCTTGACCATTCGATTTTTAAAGAAAATGATTCTAATAATTTAGAATTTAATCGGGAGATAAATAAACTATGATCAAATTCATAATTTGATTGATAAGTAAATCATTTAAAAAAAATGATCTTTAACCATTTTAATGGTTCGTTTTTAACCGAAATTCATCAACCATTTGATTTAACTGAATGTAAATGCAAGTGCATGAAACTTATAGAAAAAATGCTTTCTAAGTGTATTTCCTTCAGTAGCTCTAGGAATATTAATAGTAGGTAGGATTTGAGTTCCAACTTTGAATTTCCCACCACTTTATATTATATTAGTAACTTCTTCCCTAACAAAAATATTAGTAACTTCATAAATCATATATTTAATGAATTTTTTATTTATGTCTTAATATAACTATCATTTGGACCCATTATCGATGTTTGACTAAAAAATTACGTGGCAGTTGAAACATCATGAAATTTGCAAATATTTTATTTTGATTCTGCCATTGACAAACTGGTGTTTGTCGTTCTTTTTAACTACTATCTTTTGGATAGATCTTCATTCTATTTATTAGCTATAAACAAAATAATTAAGACAGAGGTAGAGTACTATATTATCACAATTCACAAGTAGTTGCCACATACGCATCAAATATCTATTTGATATGTATACAAGTAGTGTACTAAACTAAACAAAAGCTTAGCTGAACTTTTTAAAACGTCACTATTTTTTTGGCATACATTAAAAACTTGTTGGATTGAGAAAGCTAACGAAAAGAGGTTACATGATAATATACGAAATCGCACATGAAACGGCAATTAGATGATGATGGACGGTTGGGAAGATATGAAGAGAAAGCTAAAAGCTTGTGTTTTAAAACATGAACAACCCTTATGTCCCCATCCACTACCACATGAATGTGACTCCAAATCACAAGTTCACGTTAGACGTATCTTGTTGGGAAATTATTTGAAATGTAGAAACAAACGTAAATGAAAACGGGACGGGACAAAAAAAAAATTAATGAAGAGAACTAGACAATTAGCATCCACTATATTATATCTATCAATATATAAATAGAAATACACTCTTTTCAATTAGGTTTTAATGTTCGTATTTCACGACATTTGTAAATTCAATTAAAGTTATGTTTCTGTTTATTTTCTTGTTAACCATGTTATATGTATACATTATGGTTTTTGTTGTGATAAGAAAACGTGTCTCTCAATAGACATGAAAATATGTCTCTTAAAAGATATGGAAGACACAAATTAAAAATCCGTTAAAGTTATTGAATTTGATTTTTCATATATGGAAGGAATCAAGTTGTTGGATAACTTGTGACCGTTAAGATCTGATCATTTTAGTTCAATTAAAGATGATGACTTAATAACTTTACGTATGGTACAGGTACATAAATATGATTTAAAGTTAAATAAATCTTCAAGTCGTCACATGAAAAGTTATTGAATTATTTTAATAATTTATGAGTAGTGTAGTACATGTAACTAATTGGTTGACTTTAAATAAAAGATCGTCAAATGTGATGGTTGTTTGGTCTAATGTAGTTAAAGCCAATGAGGGTATTATTTTAAAATTTAAAACGAATAGTATACGTCACCACTCTCTTTTAAACGGTGGCTACATAACCGACTCTAACTATAAAAGACAATGAATGTACGAAGAAAAATGACATTATATTTGCTCATAAAATGTTAATATTCTTATAATCAAGAACACAAGGAAAAAAAAGGCAGCGACGAAAACAATTGCATAAAAATATCAAGAACATTAAGAAAATCATATCATGAATTTGAATATGTTTTCTTACTCTCTTACAAAAAATTATGGTATAATGAGAATCGTAATATCAAGATCCTAAATGAATTTTCTAACAGGTTAAACCTGATACATTGCTAAATTTCATTAACCCTTAAACTTGCATTTTAGAAATGTTTTTTTTTTTCTTCGTTTAAGTGGATATCCCGAGGCCAGGAACTTCTTTAATAGTATATTAGTCAGACTTAGATGTTAGTATAATATTATTACATCCCCGTATTATTCAGCTATAAAAATTGAGTAACATGATAACTCTTGTTATTTCAAGGTTTACTTTGGAGGTAAATTTTATTAGCAACACAAAGTAAGAATTTGGATTTCCTGCACAAAAAGAATTTGAAATCACACTAGAAATCCGCTCAATCACTTCCGATTGTTGCACGTCTTTTGTATTGTCTCGAATCTTTCATCTTAAGATTAAACTCTAGTTTGGAGCTGACTGGTTGAATTATCACGGTCTTAATTCAATTAAGATTGAACTAAACTCAACTAAGGCAAAATGAGTACTCTGATGATACAAAACATGAAAATCTTATTTTAATGTAAATAGCACTTGAGTGTTGGTAGGTATTTACATGATGGGAATTTTTTACTAGTGGCACATGATAACCTCATGTGTCTCAAGAATACAACTGAACAGAGAAAGTAAGCCCATCCGCAATGTCAATCCAATAAACTAATCAAATACTCTACATAAATAAACAGCTGGAAACAACTCCAGATTGCTATGATGGGCAGAGAACTATCTCAATAAGTCATCATAGGATCCCAACGCTTCGAGGATGCTTTCAACCCATCTGTCGGGAGAAAGAAGGTTGTCAAAAACGGATGTATTAACAGGAACTCAAAGCAGTCTAAAAGCAATAAGATAGTATCTGCATAAACTTGGCCAATTTTCCCTGAAATACGTACAATCAATTATTTCGATCATAACAAGTCGACACATGTGCTTGTCTTATTTTTTAGAAAAAAGAAAAAGAAAATGCTTTTGTTCAACCATTCTTCTAATGCAAAATACTCTCCAAACTTGTCTATACTTCTAATCTTCTATCATTGCTTTTGTAATTTTCCCAAACTAATTCCACAAGATTCCATATTAACTGTCATAAATTCAGCCTCAACAACATAGTAGCATATAAAAGATACATGATTTGATAATCTAAAATGAAAGCTATGATTTAGAAGTTAAAATGCAGACTTACAATTGTTGATCTTTCAATATACATGGGTAAATATATTATCAGAATCTCAGTTTTTTTATTTTTCAATCATCCATTAGTATTACACAGAATTTAGAGGACTTGAGTCATAAGAAATATGTCTTGGAATAAAGATCAAATACCCGTCCAGATACAGACAACAATATGGGTGTGAGGTCTTTAAACTTGCTAAAACTTGAAAAATAACCCTTCAGTCCATCAACAAAATAAAAAGCATTCATCAACAAAATAACCACATCATTTTAAGAAAATATACACAAAAACGACTAGCTTTTTTAATTCTAGTAATAAAAAAATACCTAACAATTGAAGTATATTAAATTAAACAGTAAAATGTTTCTTTCAGAATGTATCGAAAATAAAATGACACAAATGAGCGGCCATCAAGTGTATTGATTAACAATAAACATGGGTCATGTCATAAATAATTTCCATATAGCTTAATGAAGTGAAATCTGAAAGTCTATGATCATCTAGCGAAGATTTGTATGTTGTTTCGAGTTAGTAAAAAGTTATGGGAGTGATTATATGCGTTTTTTAAATGAAGGTAAGTTAAAACGTGAGTCACTCCTATGTGGGGTGAGCCTGCAATTTCTAAAAATAAAAGAACTTGTTATAATCATTGTGTGAACTATTTCAAAGAGGAAAAACTTCTCCATGTGGCCAGACGTTGAACACACACACACAGATATATATATATATAACAGGTATTGAATAATTTAGGAAGAGAATTATCACAAGAAAAACCCCAAAAGTATTCTCAGAGGCGGATTTATGATTACCCTTCAAGGCCTGGTTGTGCTGGGTGGTACACATTTTTGAAGCCTAATCTTCTTGCCATGGCAGCAGTTGTCTCCCCAATGCATGCAACTGAATTGCTCCAGTCGGAATCCAAAAGGAGATTCTCCCACGCTCTGTTGCAGGTTAAAAAATCAGCTGGGTAAATACTAAATAATATATAATTTCCTAAGAAAATACCATACCTATTTATAAAGTACAAATAAGAATTAAAAAGATAAAGCAAGTTTTTTTCACAATTCTTACAACCTCAAGAGTCATTAAGACACTTAACAAACAGGTACAAACAGCATCACAGTTAGTTGGTACGAAAAGGTTAAGTTAATGACTTCATCAAGGAAGTACAGCATGTAGCTCCCGCTTACACAGTTAGTGTAAAATCAAAAAATAATTAACTTACTATCTGTAGATTTCAAATGGATATGAAATTATCAGAAGACTTGAAGGCAAAAGGGCAATAAGGAACTCACCGAATTGCAGACGGTGAAGCTACTGTAACAACGGGGGCCGCAAGTGCTTGCTTTAGAATCATCTGATCAACATGTTGAACTGGTACCTGACGGCTAAGTTAGAATTAGGGGCAACAGTAAATCTCTGACAGAGATATATAACCATAAATAGTCCAAACAAATTGTCGTTCCAAGTGCGAGAAATAGTTGGTTATGACCAAAGCTATACAAACCATTTGCAATCAAATTTTTTCTGAAATGACAATGATCCTAAGCTATTGATGCTGGTGTAGAAGTGTATGCATGCCTCGTATTCTGAAGTTGAAAACTTCAACATAAAATAAATAGGTAGAAATACAAGGGAAGAATTGTATAAAAAGGACAAAAATTGAAGTTTGTGTAACATTTTCCCCCAAACTGCATTATGTGACACACATGACAAAATACATCATAGCAGGAAAATCATTTTCAGAAACACAACTTCCAAACACACCATGAAACACATTACAGGGAATGTATCATTAATTACAGTTTAAATAATTTAACTCGACCAAGCGAACAAACATGTGCTTGCAAGGACTGCTTGTATTGGACCATATTTTCTTGAAAAGAAAGGGACACAAGGACTAAAATATTTTACCGTTGTATATGTATTCATCCTCTTAACCTCAAATCCACGACTTGAAAGCCCTTCCTCTGGTTATGTAAATATCACAGACTATTAGAATATCATAACTTCAATAATTTTACAATATGTGAATGCTGAATTTTTAAAAGCAACAAACATTTCTCATACCAATCTCATTGCTAGCCTTTGCAGAAGCAGGATATAGAATGGTAGTTTTATTTCCAATTCTGGGAAGCTCTGTAGCCAAAACTTTTCCTGTTGCTGAAAAATATAAAATCCTTAATAAGTCACTTTCACAACTTGAAGCTTTAAATTCCATTTTATTTAAAAATAGCTTCAATTCTCTTTACTATTATACTGATACTGATTAGTAATATGATCACCTACTAATTAAAGGCTAAAGATGGTTAGACACAAAACTCACATTCTCCAAAGTAAAACTTATGTAGTTACACCACTGATTCACAGCAGTAACAGAACAATCAAAATTAAAGTCAAGTCCCTCTCTCACCTACCTGAATGCATATCTTGGAACTATTGTTATGGCATATATTCATGAATACCCGTAAAATAATAGTAAGATTTGGGATAATAGTTCGTAATTGTATTTCTTGAGATAGTTATCCATCATGGTGAAGAAGCAAAACTGGAGACATAAATGCAGGAGCCATTTAAATTCAGTCTACACTTAACTGATAAACATGGATACCTTTTGAAGGTGAAAAGGCAACATCAAGTGATTGGTTTGATGACAGCAAAGCATCCTTGAAAATGCTTGCAGTACCTGATCCAACAACGCCTATTCTGACGCGAGGCATCCCAGCAGCTCTAAGGACAACAATTAAGAGTAAGCTAATCATTTGGTAGACAATTAAATGCTAAACAAAGTTTTATACTAACTACAAAAGAAACTGTAAACATTAAATATTCGCCAAATTTACATTTTCATCTTTGACAACTCAAGCACGACTTAGATTATAAATCAAAGACAATTTGTATAACACATTGCATAATAAAAGACATGTCAAGCATTCTGCCTACTTAAAATGGTATAAAATTTATTAGAGAAGAAAGGGAAAAGATGTCAAGTCACTGAAGAAAAAAAAATTAGCAGAAACATCAACAGTCTCTACAAAATTAAGGTCATGGATAGAGTGACTTTGGAGGGGTGCATGTTTGGCTTGCACTCCACAATCACCCCGAGTTAATTTTGAAGGGAAAAATTATTTGCAAAAAAACTGAAAATCATTTGAAGGAAACTACGGATTGCTTTTGTACGTATGTGTTACTTGACTTCAAAGTTTGAATTTTCAGAAATAATTCATCGAAAATAGATTCAAAGTTTCCAAAATCATTCGATGATAACTAAAGGTTACATCTCTACAAATGTATTACTTGACTTCAAAATTGAATTTTCAGACATAATTCATCTAATTACATTCTACTGGAGGAATTTTTACAATTTAACCAAACACGCCTAAGTCCTTACCTCCATGCCTCTAGAAAGACTGAACCAGCCTCAGGAGAAGTGATGATAACCCAATCAAATGCATTATCTGCAAGAATAATGAGAAGAAATTAATGCGTGAAAAGTGATAAGCATGACTTTGACAGCTTCATTCATGCTATCATGTGTATCGGAAATCTGAAAATATATCCAAGATATAACATGCAAATGACTTATTAAGTTGAAAAAATCATCATGGATTCACAAATGCCTTATTTCTCTAGTCCACACTACACTACTTGGATTTAGACGAGAGAAACCATTGGTGATAGAAAATAGCTTGTCATAAAATTTACATAGAATTTAGAAATGTCATTAGCATCATGTTTCCCATAAAAATCGAAATCATAAAAAAAAAAAAAAATGAAATCATATAATAAAAAAGAACGGAATGATTAGTAGTTTTGGAAGAGCTTACCACCACTTAATAAAGTAGGAAGCTTGTCAAAATCAGGTCCGCGTAGGTGCTCGATGAGTGGAAGCTCCAAACAATTGATTTCATGTTTGGCCTGCATTTGACATTGGGAATTACCACTTAATAAACAATGAACGTTTTTGTCTTTAATTTATTAATTGATAAAAATGTGGAGTGAGTGAGTACCAAAGCAGTGATAAGCTTGGAATTCTTGCCACGTTCTCTGGTGACGACGACTTTTGGCGTTGAATTGGAAGAAATGGAAGCGAAAGTGAAAGTAGAATCGGTGGAGGAAGCAGAAGGAGGGGCAATTTTAGGTTGAGAGATGAAGAAGAATTGTTGCTGCCGGTGAAGTCGAAGACAAGGAGGAGAAGATGAAGAAGAGAAAAGGGAGACACAAAATTGAGCCATAGAATTGAAACGTGTTGGGCTGTCCGAATCCAGCTGTTATCATCACATCAACCTCCTCTGTCTTTTTTTCTTGTTTAAAAAACAAAAAACAATCTATAAGAGGAAGACTACCTATTTTTTTAATCAAGGACAAGCATTTGCAACACTCATACCCCACAAATATCTTTATTCCTTTATTTTAACATTTTTACATAAATATCGTTACTTTTCATATAGTAATTTTTCTTTTTCTTATAATAACATTATTTATTTTATATATTTATCTTTCTAATATTTATAAAATAACATTTAATATTAGAATGAACGTTCAAAACCACGGTTAGAAACAAAAAATTTCTACAAAAGAGACACATAAATGGAGTAATCTATAATTTTTTTAACATTATGATCATCCAAAATGTAAAGGAAAAAAATCAATGATTGCTATTTTAACATACGTCAGATTTATTATGATGTACTTATAATATTTATGTTTGATTCGCTGAATAATGATTAATGTTATTTACTTCATGTTTTAAAGTAAATTGTTCACTTTATTATCTGATGCAGTAAAGATTCATAGAGTAGTCAGAGTAGCTTTGATTTTCCATGATAAATATGTATTATTTGGTTGTTAGATTAATGTTTATTCATTAATTGTTTGCTCAAACTAGTTGACCCACTCAACCATCCAATTGCTAACAAACTTAAACATAGCAACAAAACCCGTCCACGTCAGCCCCGGCTGCCTCCGCCTCGAATTTAACGGAAAAAAACCGATTTAACTGGGTGCGGGTGTGGGGAAAATTTGAGTTTTTAGTACGGGGGTGAGGGATGCTTACCCCCGCCCCGCACCCGCTTTTTTAATTTTACTTTATTAAATTTTTTAATCTTATTTCCATAAACACCAAACTATTTTAATATATTGTTACTCTTTAGAAACATAATTATTATATTTATTTTACTTTTTTTTTAAAAAAAGTTAATGGATATTTAATTATTAATATAATTATTGTGTTTTATTGCTATGAAAAAAATGAAAAAAATATGCATTTTTTAAATATTTTATAAAAAATAGAGTTTTCGTGGGTGGGGGTGTAGGTGGGGCCGGAAGACCCGTCTTCAATGAAGGCGGGGTTGGATGTTCAATTTTCATCCTCGATATATTTGGAGACGGGACGAGGGCGGGGGCATGCAAGCGGGAGCGGGGATGAGGATGCTTAAACTCACCCACGTTCCGCCCCATTGTCATGTCTAAACAAACCATTTGTGTAATTAAATCTAAAGCTATGTCAAAGTGTGAGATTTATTATATCAGAACATCTTAGAATGGTTGGAATGTTTTCTTTTCTTGATCAAATAATTTAATGGCCGATAACTCATACTTTAAGATTAATAAATATAGGCTAAAATATGGTTTTGATTCCTACAAATATACCTAGTTTTGGTTTTAGTCCATGTAAAAAAAAATTGTTTTTGATCCATGCAAAATATTTTGTTTTTGAAAATAGTCCCTCCAGGGACTATTTTCAAAAGTAAAATATTTTGCAGGGACCTTTTTCAAAATCAAAAGATTTTGCAGGGACTATTTATCTAATAAATGGGTTCAGCCATCATGTGCCACGTGTGCAAATCATCACAAAAATGGGGTCAGGGACCAAAACCAAAACGAGACATATTTGCAGGGACCAAAAACAATTTTTTTTTTACAGGGACTAAAACCAAAACTAAGCATATTTGCACGGACCAAAACCATATTTTAAGTCATATATATATATATATATATATATGTTCTGAGAACTTTAACATTTGTACATTATACATTGTCTAAAAACGTTCTTGACTCATTTTTTATTTTTTTTTTAACAAAGTTCTGGTCTCATATATCTAAGCATTTTCCCCATAATTTAATCGAAACTTTGGGAAGGATAGTTGGCAATCAACGGCACCATCTGTTTTGTGGGTAATGATGACTAATGGTGGAGATTTGCGTCCCAATTCTCCAACAAACACTACCGTCGTGTAAATGCAATGTACTGACTGTTAGTTTTTTTATTATTATTTGTTTACTTTTTCAGTGATTTAATTTTTAAAAATAAATAAAGATTGCTAATTTTAGATTGAGCCATCAAGGTCGATGTCTATAAAAAATAAACTTTATATCAACCCTTAACTATTTTTATTTTTTTTACAAATAGTTATCTATTCTTTATTTTAGGGGAATAATTATCTATTCTTAAATATTCAACTCGTAAATGAATAAGTGAAAAATATGACGACTCTGTCTATCACAATGTCACTAACAATCAACTATATTCACAAAGACAATTATTCTTAGTTTTTAGCAAGAGTAATGCAGCATTTTTCTCATAATTTTAATTCTTTAATTTTAAAAATTATGTAAAAGTATCTGTACATTCTTTCTTTCGTCAAAAAATATATAATTCCTTTCATCTAAAATTTTATTATTCTTATTTTAGAGAAAATTTCACCCACTATCTTAAGGTCTATTGAAATAACACTAACATCTCTTTAGTTTTAAAGTTTATACTGGTGTGAAATTACGGTTCGAAATCACACCAATACTTGTAAAAATGTGTGGAGCAAAAGATAGTGGTAATCTTAGGTCTAAGTGCCTTCAAGCAACAACAACAAAAACAACCTAAAGCCTAAGTGTAGAGCTTAAAACAATGACACTAACAAACATGAAGATAAGAAAGCTTAAGGAAAAACAAACACACAAAGTGGTAAACTAGTTCAGTCAATATGACCTACTATGGGAGAGAGAGCAACTCTCCAATCCACTATGATAAGATGTTACAAAAGGTTACAAGAAATCAGCCTTCAATCCTAATCTCTACCCTTTGTCTTGACTCACCTCACTCATATGAACTTACAAGAGATTACACTAGAGGAAACTTATGATCCTTCCAATGATGTAATCTCACTACCCAAGGTGTTTACAATGTTTATCCCAACCCAAGAGACTATCCCTACAAAGGTACTCAACCCTCAAGTTCCATCCTTTGTGAACCCTAGACCTCTTGCTTCAGCTCTCCTTCAAAGAATGCAGAAACCACTTAAATACTTAACACATAAGTGTAAAATCGTGCCATGATTTTCCTTTTCCAGCCGTTGTGAACAGTCACTTTCAAAACAACTTGCTCAAAAAGTTGTCTCAATCGTGTCACGATTTCCTGTTGCCAGAAACCACCCGTTCTGCCAACGAAATCGCGTTGCGGCTCTCCAAAATCGTACCACAATTTTGTGCATTTCCAGAATCACAATTCTAAGGCAATATACAACATATACTAACCTCTTTGAGTTCTCATCAAATAGAAAAAAGCCCCCTTCCTAATAACATCATTAGATTTTCCTCTTTTTTTCACGATCACGTTTGATCACCGTTAAGTAAAAAACCAATGAGGAAATCCATTCAGGTGGTTGTGTTCATGTTCATTGTTGTCAAGGTTTTTTTAGATCAACCAATTAACTACATATGTTAATTGATTAGATGTGACTTAGCTCAGAGTCACTTGTTTTGCAACACAAGTTAATCCATTAAGCTTTACTATCAAATCGATTAATCTATTACAAACAAAATATGCTCAGCTTTTCTCTCCCTTTGACTCAATTTTTTCTAATTATATTGAAAGTTTGATTTGTGACTTCAGTGCTTAATTGAACTATTTTACCATGACTGACCAATGCCCATACCTGAATAAATTGCAAAAATAGCAGCAAGAAGGAACCAATGTGATTGAATTGAAACTTTTTTTTTATTGTAAACGGTATCCTCTACGCGTAATTGTAGAGACTAACCTTTCGAGTCTTGTAAGACTCAAATGGACAGTAAACTCTCCCTGAAAATTTCAACGTTATTGCATCCAAGTATTATTGGGTGGTAGAATTGAAACTTTGAACCGGTAATTGTCAATTCTACAATGTTGCATTTGTTGATCGAAAGAGGAAGGAGCGATGAAATCAAAGATTGAGGTTTGTTACTCGTTGTCGTCAATGGCGGTTTTATGTTTGACTGGGTGGTCCATGAAAATGACTGGACAAAAGAAAGTTAAGGAAAAACTAATAGTGTTAGAAGGGAAGGGAGGTTTTGTTTGTTTGATGAGAATTTAAAGGAGACTAGTGTAAGTTTTGAAACTAAAGGAGGTGACAGAGTCGTTTTAAATAAAATTTAGGGGAGGTGAATGCAATTTTTTTTAATTTTATAACATTTACAACTTGATTTTTTTTTAAATCAATATTTGAAATTTGATGATAAGTTTGAAATTGACCACGTTAGTATCCTTATGATCTTTAAAAAGAAAATGTGAAAGGAATCTTCATTAATATTTTGAAATAAAAAATTGATCGCATGTTGTATATATATTTTGTAGGATGGGGGCTAATTCAAGAAGATAAATTTGGGATTTCTTTTTTTTTGGGGTTAAGTTTAATATTTAAATTGGTGAAATTTATTTTTAAAGATTGTTTAAAACGTGAGACTAATTTTGGCTTAATCATTTCATACTCATAGATCATGCTAGAGACAATTTTTTATTTTTTTTATATCAAGAGATGAGATACAATATTCCAATCTAAATTTCTCACTCCAAATCCTTTCAACAATCCAATCCATGTTGTCTCTTGCATATGTTTTTTGACACAAATCTCTACCAATATCGATCAAAGTAGTGGTGAATCCATTAACTAAGACCAAAAAGCTACCGGTGGAAACACATGGTCGAGCAACTGTAATATTACGATCACTACTTTTCACTTTAAAACAAATTGTAATGTTAGGAGAATAGCAGGTTTGATTTACTAGTTTTTTGGCACATAGAATATCATTAAATTGAATCTTACAGTTAATGAATAAACAACTACACTTTTTCTTTACATCAATAGAGTACAATGCATACTCTCAAAATAAAAAATAAATGAAATCAACAAATTTCGTAAAATTACATTGAAACTATCGGAAATATTTGTTAAGGACAAAAACTAAGAATTCACAAGCAATGAGGAAATGTTTCTTTCTCTATATTAAAGCTTTATTAGTGTGAGGGGATTTCAACTCTCGGAGCCTCCTCTCTTGGGAAAGTATTTTGGCAAACCTGCAAAGATTAAAACACATATTTAGTCATTTAATCACATAATAATGGTCTATTAATTATCATAAGCAAGTTTTCTATATATTTACCTTTTGAGGGCATCTTCGTTGGTTTCTCCCTTTTCCATAGGCTCAAACATACCATTCTCTAAATTGACCTTAGATACTGGTTTCTTCAACAATTTGTCACCAATTTGGCAAAGTTTTTCTAAATTCTCTTTTGTCGAAATATCAACTGAAGAATCTGTACCGGTCAATGTATCATCCTGCATTTTAATATATAGTTAGTTGATCAATTTATCTTTGCATAGAACTTAAATTAAATAATTTTTACATAAACTCACATACAAATTAGTGTTTACATATGTGGGGAAGATGATAATTGTACCTGTATCCGTAGGTAATTATGTTGTGAATTAAGTGCTTGAGTGACGGTAGCAAGATGGAAATCAACCATATCAGCTGATGATTGACTAAACATATCGATTAAGGGAGTCGAACCACCGTGAGTTAACCAATCCAGCAGACCCCATTTTGCTGCCATTTTCGCGTTGAATTTTTGTTCATTCTTGGGTGTCCCAGTCCCCAATGAGATTATCAAGAAGCGATTATATTCCATAGGCTTGATGGCATAGAAGTCATTGTTCTGATTAATTATCTGGTTTGTTACTTCATTCATAGCCACTAAAGTCTGAAATATCATCACCAAAAACAAGACTAATTAGTCATATATTTGCAAATTAAATAAAGTTTAATTTTCAAAAACAACTAGTTATTCAATATTTATAGTATATATATATATATATACCGGATTATTTGCACAAACACCGCCATCGATAAGGTTGAATTCATGTGTGTTGCCTTCTGTATCTTGGTTCTTGAAATTGTAGCCTGGAAGATAAGTAGGTGCAGCAGAGGTACTGATGCATATGTCCGAGAGTCGAGCATCCATGCAAGGAGTTTTCTTGATCTTATAAGATGAGAAAATAATTGGTTGCATTGTTTTTATGTCAAATGTGGGAATCACAACATTGGTCAGCGTCTCGTGCACACGAATTTCCCCCAACTTCTCCCTTACCACTTCATGAAGGTATTTTCCATCATATTTCGGTCCTACTAATGATCTGAACAATTTCCCCACTGATCCCAACAAGTCCCTGCATGAGTTCAGATATTCATTATTATATTTTTAAAATTTTACAAAATGCAGGTGTTTTGAATAGACAAATATAGTGACGTATATACGTACTTTTGTTGTGGGAAAATGTTTGGAGAATGCTCCAAGTAAAATGGTTTGATATCCTTAGCAGCAAAAAGTGGACGCTTTTGTTCATTCGGAGCGCTTAACATGGCAGTTACAAGACCACCTGTACTTGTTCCTGTAATCACATCAAAGTAATCTGCAAGCCTTGCAAATTCACCGTCCAACTCTTGAAGTTGCGATTCAAGGAACTCGAGGATAGTTGCTGGAATAATGCCCCTAATACCGCCACCATCAATGCTTAGAATAGTCACTAAGTTTCCATAGGTGGGAGGCTGAATCTGTAGAAGTGATGATTGTGTTCTCTCCATTATGGAATCAAATATATGTTTGCGAATTAAGTTGAAGTTTGGTCAGTTTGTTCTGTGGAATGCCAAAGAATTAAAGCTGAAAGTTTATGAATATTATTAATTGGTTGCACAAATAGAAATATGAATGAAAGCTAGCAAGCTATAGAATTATTGAGAGTAGTATTTAGTTGGTTAATTTGTTACTAGATTGCATTCCTTAAAGTTGTATTTATAGGAGTTTTTAGATTGCAACAAAAGAGGAAGAGGAAGAGAAATAGGTATAATGTTGACCGTGTCTCCGTCAAGGCTGCGCCTGCGTGCGTGCGTTGAATATTATACTTTGTCGTCTATGATATGGTCCAAATATAAGCTTAGTATATTACTATAAGCTTAGTATTATTATAAGGCAAACCAAAGAGGGAAACAAATTACAATGAACAATTCCACCACATGGAAACTAAAACTTAGTAGAAAATTCTGACTAGTCTTGGAAATGCTTTCGCGGCTGTTTTGGATGGGTGTGAAATTTAAAAATATATACCACACTACTACATAGTCACAGATGGAACGATCACAATGTTATATTTTGAGTCAAACAAAACAATGTTATTTTTTTTGTAGATAAACGAAATGATAAAGTCATTATAAACTCACACACATAAGTGGAGGTATCGGGGTTCGAACCCTGGTCATGACATCCAGCTTTACAATTTCGGCATTTTGCCAGTTGAAATAGGACTTATGGATAAACAATGTTATTTTTTAGTAGAACAAAATGATGCAATGGTCACGCAATTTATTCAACATGCATGCATGATGCCACCGTGGATCCTCTCTACAAAATACCAGACCAAAGTATAAATTGGTCTACTACTTATCTTAATTAGAAGTGTTTGGCGTTCATAAACGGATAAAGATCTTCTCCATTTCATAAAATGAATGGGCTAATGGCAATGTCGGATCTCAACTCTTCGTAAACTACTTTTAGGCTCCATTTTTAAGAGGGTTGTTGTTTTCACAACCATTGTTTCCTAGAAACACATGGAAATGACCAAAAAACTTAGCGGTAGTTAACTACCACCGATTTTCTAGTCATAAGTCAGTGGTAGTTATTAGTTAACTACCGCTGGAGTGTTTTTAGTCATTTTCATGTGTTTCTAAGAAACAATGGACGTTAGAAAAAAAATTGGTGAAATTTTTGTGTATAAGAGTAACCCTGGTCGAGATTAAGAGATTTGATAGATAGAGATTATTTATATTCAAACTAATTTACGTTAAAACTGTAAACCGATGAAAAAAATTAAAAACTGCATAATTTTTTTTATTAAAAGGAGTTAATATATTTATAAAAAGTATGACTTATATTCCTTGCATTTGGGATACATGCACATTGACGATTTTTATAAAGCTCATATGGTTTGAAGTTTCAGTTTGATATTTTTCAATTGTTTTTTTTAACTGTCCCGCTTAAATTCAATTGTGAGTGTAAGGTTCTCTCAAATGATTCTTTCTAAAAAAGAACTCATTAATCACCTAAACTCGATCACTTAATCAAATCTTTTTTTAGCTTTCAGTTAAAACAACACGTTGAAGATCTCAGAAAGCACAAGAGTAACAATAGCTAAAGACAAGACTTTTCTACTAGATCTTAATCATTCACACTTAAATATGAACAAAACACAACCGAACAAGACAGACTCATAAATTTTAATTTGTAGAAGCAGGATCATTTATTAAAATACTGATAATTATCACTCAAAATTTGAGACTACAAACTATATAATTTTATACCAAAAAATTGAAGACATAAATCTACAAACAGTATTTCTCTAGTATCTTTGTATTTCGAAAAGGTTGTATGATTTTTTTCATTTCCTTGTCTAACATTTTATCTTCTCTTTACATAACTCACTTATAAAGTCTCTTTTTTGTCTTTTTAAAAAGTAATATTACAAATTTTAGAAAAATGACAGTAGAAGATGGTTCTAAAAATGAAAGAAACCTTATTTTTACTCCCATTCCATTCTTCCGAAATCTTCACTGCACTTCCCATAATATCCAAACATGCAATTTATGTAACATATCCCCTCCATCGATTTTGCTACATCAATCAGGCCAACATAGCAATATAAACATCCACATACACCGTCTAAATTGGTGTCACAACATATCTGACACGTGCCCAATGGCAAATCTTAGTATAGACCCATGGGAGCCATGGCATCTCTTAGGTTTTCAATATATATAATATTAGGTGTATAATTTTTATGTGTTCGGTTGTTGCAGCGGTAAGCTAGTCTTAAAGACCCCCAATGGTCACGAGTTTGAAACTCACGCCATCATCTTTTGCAACCACTTGGTGTTTTCAAACTTCAAACTGTTTAAACCACAAGGCCAGGCGATGATTTTTTCTACTTCTTGAAACTATTATATATATATATATATATATATATATATATATATATATATATATATATATATTTCATAGTGGTTTGGCACCCTCAACAAATTTACCCAAGATCCGCCATTGCACGTGCCTCCGTATAGTTTCCTTACAAACATAGCTCCTTTAGGTTTCTGACTTCTTTCATACTTGGTTAGAGCAAGGTATCGTTTAATTTATGCATGGTGCAGCTACAATCCAATTGAAAATGGAAAATAGTTTTTAAACTTTAAAGTATAGAGTTGCTTTGTAAAATAAAAGGGGGTCCAAAATTCTTTTATTATAGTATTTTATGTCCACGTGTTTCTGGTCTAGTTCCTAGAAAAAAAATAATCGCATTAGCAACAGCAACTTGCTATATTTTGAAACAGATGTAATTATGCCAAATCAAATCATGTGCCTAAATCATAAAATGTGTGGGAGCACATTACGTAGCAAGAAGTTAACTGAAAACAGACTGTAGGGTTATTTCATTGCGTTACTCGGGCCAGAAGGTTTCCTCATCAACCAATTTTGACCAAAATCAAAATACATTAGTTTGACCATGAATGCACCAGAGGAAAAATCACAATTTTAAAGATCA
Organism: Medicago arabica; assembly: GCA_946800305.1. Lineage (NCBI taxonomy): Eukaryota > Viridiplantae > Streptophyta > Magnoliopsida > Fabales > Fabaceae > Medicago > Medicago arabica. Next base: position 55,890,644 of record OX326967.1, read on the forward strand.
TGTAGATCATCAAAGTGAATGAAGCTTCAAGCATAAACAAAGTAGAGGAAGGAGAACAACATTTGGATTGCATGCAATTAAAATATCACTTGGATTCTATTCAGACCAATATTAGTTAAACCTTCCACTCAGACCAAATGTGACTTGGATTCTATTCTGGAATTCTGCAATTGGTAGGTTATTATATATAAATTCTATTGTAAATCCTCGATAGAATTGGTGGTTCTCAATGACCTTGGATGGGTTGTGCCTCCACAAATCTAAATTTTTTAGATTTAAATCAAAATTAAAATATCAGCATATAAGAAATGTGAAGAGACAAGGACAGCTCAATGGCAGGCAATAGCTAGTGCAGGCATACTTAAAGGTAATTATTCCAATCAACAAATTTAAGTTCCTCATTACTCCTACGAGTCTAAACAAATGATTAATTGAATTCCTACCGTGCTACCTCAGGTTATCAAAATTCAACTCCACTCCACAATTAGGAGGGATTCTTCAGAATACAACCAACAGATCGAGCAAGTTACAAGGGAGAAAAGTTATTTTTTCTCATTCAAACATGATGCTGTTGTGAGTATTACTTCTGCACTGCACTTTCATTTAGCTTACTTGCTGTTGGTGTCCTCCATACATGGGGTAAGCAGCAGCATACATGCCTTGGTCATAAGGATGCGGCATAGCATATCCATAACCATCATAAGCAGGTCCCCCATAATATGCTGGCCCGTTCCAGGGACTGCCGAATTCAGATCTAAACTGCTAGGCAAAGAGACGTGTCAATTGAGATAGAACAAATGCAAAATGCAATTAATGATAGACAGAATGGAGACAATCTGGTATTCAATGAGCTATACTCATCAATAGTTATTCTTTAAACTACACTTCATTAAATTTAACAGCTGAGAACAAATAGACCTTTTGTTTCTCCTAAAACCTAAATGAGGTTCATGGTATTACTAGGTGAGTTATTGGTCATTAAATTACACTTGCCCCTATAGATCAATAGAGACCTTGTAAGATGGCCACACAAATGTATGGGGCTAAGTATGAGGTAGAGAAGAATTACCTGCTTATTTGCCGGATTGCGGCCCCAAGAAAGACGAACTGTTTGCTTGCCAACTGTTGTACCATTTAGCTTCTGCAATGCTTCTTCAGCATTACTTCTGCAGATAGGTTGTTTAGAATGATTAATTACTGAACACATTGCGAGTGTAGTAAAAACCGTGTTATCTCATAATAAATGCATAGATTAGAAATTGGATATAAATTTTACCTGTTTGCAAATTGTACAAAACCACATCCTTTTCCGACAGGTATCTTAACAGAGACTATCTCACCATACTGGGAGAATGGTTGTCTAAGATCTTCAGCAGTAGCACTAGGGTCAAGTCCTCCAACAAATATCTATAATACATCCTTAGAAAATTAGTGACAGATTAACTTCTCTAAAAATATTTAAAAAAAGCTGAAAAACTAACAGTTGTATTTGTAGAATCAGCGTCAGATTGGCTGGGTGTGCCGTTTGACTGGCCTCCTGTATAAAGAAACAGACTAAATCAATACCCAACTACTAGAGATGTTCCAGACTTTCCATGCAGAATTCAGGTGAAAAGCAAATGCAAATGTTAAAATGAAGACGTTAAAAAAACTGCCTACACGAGATTGAAAACTGAAACGAGGAGAAATAAACAAGTGAATGGATTCAGGAAATTCTATGAATTTACTACTTGCCTGCTAATTAGAAACAAATACCATCACACCACACTCCAATCGGTAAAATTGGAAGACGCGGGAATTGTCATTTCAAGCGACATATATTTATATGAGTAATAAAAATGCAATTCCATAAATTACTCGACAAAAATACAAAGCAGAACAAATACAATTTGAGCATAAAAAAATGTCTAGAAGTGTTTGTCTCTGAATTGAATGTATGCCACATTTCTTTTCTCCTATATGAAGAGTAAAATTTCAGATATGAGGCGCTATATAAGTTGCCATACCTTGCTGATAGCCAGAGGATTTCCTAGGAGTTGCAGCACCAATTCGCATCGCCCTGCTAGAACAGAAAACACCATTCATTTCATTCAAAGCTTTAGACCTTTCACTATCATCTCCAAACCTGACGAAACCATAACCCTTTGAACGTCCGGTATTGGCATCAAAAACAACTTTAGCGGCTTTAACTGAAGGGTATTTATCAGAAAAAGTTTCAAGTAACATGGTATCTGTAACATCTGCAGCTAAATCTCCTACAAAAATAGAAAGATCAGGGACATTATCTGAGCGTTTGTGATCTCCTGTGCTAAATGTCGCCCAGTTAAGGCGAAAAGGTTGCTCTGTGTTAGGCATCAACATCCCAGCATAAGTCTGCAAAACTTTCTCAGCTGTCCCATGTGAAGTGAATTCCACAAATCCATACCCCTCTGTTTGACAAGTCTGCTTATTGCGAATAACCTTAATGGAGAAAATCTGCAAAATGCATGTCAATTAGATACAAAAGTTTATCCATCTCAAAACAAATGAGAATCTCAACAACCATTTTTACTACCAAAATGAGGAACCTCGATTACAAGACTTTTTTTATCATAAGCATGTGTTTGGAAACTTTTTTATCATAAGCATGTGATTGGAACAGCGGCACATTTTGAGAAACCAGCATAAGAAACCGGTTACTACGTCAATGCAGAAGCTTAGCTTTGTATTTTTACAGTGAAAATATCTAGAGACGTGAAAAATGGTTTGCAAAGCCAGTTTCAAATACATGCTTAAAAAACTTTTTTAAAATGAATTAAAATCCCATTCCCATACTTCCCACTAAGCTTTCAAAATTCATATTAATTTTTCACCAAACAAAAGTGACAAAAAAAAAAACATTGCAATAATGTCACTTTTTTTGGTTAAATCTAGCCACCTGCAACAACTGCACCTTAAACCCATGTCAGAAGTGCAAACATTTCAATCTTCTCTTTAACCCAAAAAAACTATTAATACACATGGCTTTAATTTCTTTTCAATTACTAATCTTTAAACTTGATTTAACAATTGTACTATAATTACATACACAATTAGTAAAAAAAAAAAAAAAAGATTCCTTTTTTCGGAGGGTTAACACAAAACCCAAAAACTCATTTCATAAAAAAAAAACACAAAACCCAAATGAAGCATAACGGAATCTTATGTACAAACGACAAACTATATTATCCATTTTCCATAAAATACAATCAAATAACATTGATATGAGAAAACATAAAAATACGATTTAATGTTCATAAATAAAATCAACAAGAAAAAGGGAAAACCTCGCCGGTGGAAGCGAAACAACGGTGGAGATAATTTTCATCCATCCAATGGTGCAAATCACCGACCCAGAGAGTTTTATTATCAGCAGCACTAGATCCATGATGCACGTGCGGCACGTGATGAGGATAATGATGATAAGCCATGTAATGGTGCGGTGGCGGCGGGTAATGTTGAGGCGGTAACATATGATGTGGCATTACCATTGCCGCCGGTGGATATTGCATCGGAAACCACTGCTGCGGTGGTGGAACTGTAACTGAATGCGGTGAAGGTGGCGGCGGAGTTTTCTGTTGCGGCCTGTTGTTACTACTCTGTTCCGTTGGTTTCGAATCAGAACCGTTCGTTGATTGCATCTTCACGACGAAGTGTTTAATCAATAGTTACTTATTGCACCCCTCGTTTTGGTTGCGTTAGAGAATAGAAATAGAATAGAATCTGTGGGATTTGATGAGAGTGTAAGGGAAAGAGAAAGAGAAAGAGGTTGCGGCGAGGGTATAAGAGGATTATTGGTGAACGAGGTTGAGGTATCTACCGTTGGATTAAATGGTGAGATTAGATTTGAGCCGTTGGATGTGTTAAGTACTAATAGTGTAGTACTACTACTTGGTTCGTGTATCTTTCTCTGAATCCGCCGCCACCTCTTTCCTTTCTTTCACTCACTTCTTTGTGGATTTTCTCTGCTCTTTTTTTTTACCTTCTTTGTGTGTCTTGCTACGTAACCCCTAACCTAAACCTTTTTTTACCCTTAACTCATTTTTTACTATATAGAGTACTCTCACTCTCACTCTCACTCTGCCATTTCACATAGTTTAATTGTAGTGGATTATAATTATAATTATTGCTAAATCATATAGTTACAAAATTTCCCTTATAAATTAAAACAAATATAGAGCTTTTTTTGACAAAAGAAAATTTGAAATAGAGATGATAATATATATTTTCACTTAATCATACGTACTCTTATAATTAATAGATATAAAGTTGAAGAAATATACTTTGTCTGAATAAGGCCAATTAGCCCATAAAAATTAATACCGGTAGAATCCAAGATTTCAATCCAAGTATCCAACGCCTCCATACTATCTTAAGTGGTGTTGACCCACGTGTATCACAAGTTAAATATCAACTTCAAATCTTAACCCAACATTATCGGACCATTTTAAGTGGTGTTGACCCATGTTCATCCAAACCCAGATAAAAAAAATACCGAAAATAATGTAAAATGACCTAGGTGTTTTTGCCAAATCTGTCATCGTGATATTTGCTTAGTGGTTTAGTTTCCGATAATTACGTGGAAGGCAAAAAAAATAAAAAAATATTATGTATGTAATAAACTAGGTGATGTGAACTAGGTTAGAGCTCAATCTTAGGAATTAAGGGGTCGTTTGATGGCGATGATGGAGAGACACGATATAATACATTTGTCATATTCTGCTTAAATCTCATATTTGTTGCATCAAAAAGATAGGATAATATAAACAATGTTCCTATTCTATCATAACTTGCATTTGTAATTTTTAGGGTCCGTTTGATGGTCAAGATAGAGAGACAGGATATGATACATTAATCATATCTTGTTTAAATCTCATGTTTGATGCACCAAAGTGATAGGATAAAATAAACTATTTTCCTATCCTATCACGACTTTCCTTTGTAATTTTTATCGTGAGTATAGGTTGGGTTAGAAATTATTCTAATGGGGATAGAAGATCATTCTTTATTTATTATCTTGATATTCTGCCATTTTAAAATATTGTCATTTTTTAAATAATGATAGCATGTATTTTCTATTATAATTAATAACATGTCATTTTTACAATATTTAATTAATTATGAGCGCAATTTTTTCATTTAATTATAATGATATCCTATTTGTTATCATGTGTGCATCAAACACATGATAGGATTAATGTTTATCATGTACTTATCATATTCTATTTATATCCATCTTTGTATCATATCATGCATTTATCCTATCCTAACTATCAAACGGAATGAGTACATGTTGGTTAGAAACTATCATGATGTGATTAGAAATTCATTTCTTATTTATTACCTTGGTATTATACCATGTTTAAAATGTTGTCCTTCCTTACTAATTTATAAGTAATTACATGACATTTTTGAAATATTTAATTAATTACGAGAGTAATCTTCTCATTTAATATAAAAAAATATCGATATATTATTTGTTATCATGTGCGCATCAAACACATGTTAGATTTAATGATTATTATGTACATATCATATCTCTATGCAGCTCTATATCATATCATGTTTCTATCTTATCCTGACCATAATAAATTAAAATTAATATTATAGAGAAACAAGGCTATCCTAGAGAAACAATTAAGATTCAAATGATACAATTAAAATATATAACTAATATTGCTTTGAAAATTAAAATGATGATTCATTTTAAGATAAACATATTTTTTTTAAATGAATCAGTCATTGAAGAATGAGAGTAGTTCTATTTATAACTAAAAATAAATTAAAAAATATATACATTTTTTTTACATTAAATTTTCGCGTGGATATCTTTTTATACAATGGATCATTTTACCATTTTCTATCATTTTTTCATTAAATTCGACATCAAAGAAATAGTCGAAAGAGTTTGGCATTGATTCTAAGAAACGAAACATCAAATTCAACTCAAGTCAAAACCATATTAAGCTAGTGCGCACAACTATTATACTCCGTTAAGAATGATGAAAAGTTAAAATCCCCTTTTGAGGGTTATTGGCAACAACAGCACACAAATGTGTTTGTTGCATTACATCATCAATTAAATTCAAAACAAATTTAAAATCTTATTTCCACATGACGCGGACTAAAACCATTACCCCAAAACACCTCAAAATCATACTAAATATATACTGCATTCATATTAGCAATGATGCCGCAACTATACCATGAAAGAGTATAACTAATTATCTGGGGAGTCACAATATGAGCCTCCATAACTAGAGCTACTTGGTTTTCTATGATTTATATCATATATATTATATTTGATGATACAATGTTATCTAATTTGTTGTGAGTGTGCATCAAAGCTGTTATAGCTTTAGAATCTTCATGTCTAACTCTAAATCATAATTTATGATAATAATCTAACTAGTGTCTATTCAACCTAACTATTAAATATCCATAGTGTCTTTATTAATACCCATAACATTTCACCATTAGGTGGTTAAAAATTCCCTAGCTTGAAGAGCCAATTCTAATTAAATCTTTAAGAAACTTCAAATATTTACCTTAGCACAGAGAGAAGCATCAATTTTTAAGCATTTTTTTAAAAATAAATTAGAAAGAAGTATTTAGAGTGTGGGGATATATGCCACAAATTTTCCTTTTTAGCAAAGTTTTGGATACTCCACTAATTTTAAACTAATAGAGATTTAAATTAAAATGGCAAACGATTAAAAATATTGAAAATTTCATTTATTGGATTTCAGATTAATTTTTCAAAACTAAATCATATACATAAATTCTAAGTAGTATAAATCTATTAATATCCTCGTGAATTTAACTCGGTTGGTAGGAATATTGGATATTATATGGAGAGGTGTGGACTCTAACCATTATGCTACTTAACAAAAAAAAAGTTTAAATATATTATTTATTGGTTTTTAATTTTTAATAATAAAATTATTAGTTTCATTTAATCAATATTTTTACTATGGTATATGTTTCAAACAACATCCTACATTGTTTTCTTTTTTGAAACATAATACTTCATTGTTATTCCATAATAATAACTTTTAGACTACTATATACATATTATATTTTGCATTAAACTTATTTACAATTTAATTAATATAATTTTTTACAACTAATTCATAAAATAGAAAAAATAAAAAAGCTTTTTTACATTTATAATTTGGATCATCTAAAAATTGATTCAATCTAACTGCATTTAATTGGATCGACTCTGATTTTTAATCCAACCATTTAACTAAACCACATATGAATTATTGTTTAGATTAGTTTTTTTTTCTCATAACCGATTCAACCCGCACTGTGAACTTACTCTTCAGTTTTTTTCTTCATAAATAATCTTCATACGAGGTGATGATATTCGAGGCATTGTCAGAAACTAAATGTGAATATCTCTCTCAGCTTAAATTTGAAACTTTAATTCATCGCATTGAGTATATTTTATCTGCTAAAATATTACTATTGAACGAGTCATGCTAAGGTCACTTATTAAGAAGGCAAAAAAGAAAATAAGTGATAAGTTCTGGGTAGAAAATATTTTTTTCTAAAGTTTCAAGGCGTTGAATGATTTCCAAGATAAAGTTTCTTTTTTAAACTTCTTAACAAATGCCTTTTTGATAGTTGGTAGCTCAAATGGTTTAAACTAAGAGAGAAAAATAGAAGGTCCTCAGTTCAATAGCCATCAACAATATAACAAATTAGCTACTAACATTTGTTAATAAAAAAATAATTTCGTCGGCAAGTAATTGTAATTTGCCAAATAATTTTCCATTTTTCATCTATGATGTGTATGCCATATGACCTATTACGAATGCAACACCATAATATCTATAATTACCATTCATAAAAGGGAACTTCTATGGTACACTCGCAAATTCAGGTGTACCGGTACTTCAACTTCAAAAATCTTTAAATTAACTATTATTTTTATGGAATAAAAAACTATTTGTTGATATTTATATTTTAAGAAATGTCATTTCATAAGAAAAAACATCATTTCATTGTTTATAAAGGTCATACTAATTATTTTTACATTTTATTATTAAAAATAATTAAAATTCTCTATTATGAGTACTAAAAATTCAGAAAAATTAAATTTTATTTCGTTGACGTTTTTGATAAATAAGATTGAATTATAGGTGATAGAAAACAATTTATCTCTTCAAAAAATAACACATTTAACTATTAATTTATTGATTTGGTGTACCGATACACTCAAATTTTTAGGTGTACCATAGAATTTGCCTTCATAAAATACTTATAATTAATGATGTTATGCCTAAACATAAAATAAACATTTCATATGTACAAACAATATTTCAAGAGTTGTTTCAACCAGAAATATTTAAAGAATAAGGAGAGTATTAGTCTATTGATGTTGCTCTAATGATCTTGTGACAAAGTATGCTATATTTGATTTTGATTAGTCTTTGTAGAGAAAACTCTCATACGATGTCCCTGTCAATGTTTTCTGAACTTCATCCCAGTTTTCAATTTGCATTGACAATGGAGCATTATGTATCTTGACTTGACGACTCTCCAGTTCTCTGTATGGCACCTTTAGAAACTCTTGAACATCCTTCAATTTCTGTATCATGAAAAATAGAATGTTAATTGCGGATACATACCAAGTAAAAAATAACGAAAATACACATAAAGGTTATAAACTATAGTGTGCCAAAGGAAAAGCACATTGTGCCTCAACCTGTTAGTGTATTTTTTTGAATAAGTTGTTAGTTTGAAATAAGTATAATGCCACTGCGCAGTTCTGTCGAAATTCTAAAGTATAGTTTTTGCCAAAATTGTAGTGACTCACCGTGGTGATTCTGTCAATTTTACTATGAATCTAAACATATACAAATTCTTACCGTGCGGTTGTTAACAAGATCCTCATAGTAAAGAACAATGTGTCGAATGCTTTTAAAATATGTTATGGCTTTTGCAATTGTCTCGTTTGTTTTCTTCAGCTCTGGTATCAATAACGTGACATTGATTTTTGGCTTGTACTTTGCAAGAAGCGTAGCCTGCAGAAACAGAACATGATCAATTCTGAAACCAATGGAGATTATATAAAGAAAGAAAGAGTGAAGAAATTAGTGACCTCCACTGTAGAGTGCACATGAGACTTATGTGTTCCATTCAATAGCTTGACGTCTTTGTCATAGGAGTTGGCTAATACAGACACCATTCTACGAAGTAAATTCCTTCTAAACAAGAATATTGTAGAAACTTGTTTTTGCTCCAAATATTTAACTATTTCTGTATGATGATCCATCAAACCCTGTATTGAAAAATATGACAATAGTTGGAGAAATTTTATCCTAGAATAATGCAATCCAATTAACCATATGGTTGGCAATAGAACAATTCATTTTAACAAAATTAAATACTTCAAAAGTAATTACAACCTTGCTATGGTGGCTACCTACCTGATTAAGCATCCACTTGAAGCCAATAGCAGCAGAGCACTCATTCTTGGACGCACTTGTGAACCAATCAAGATTATACACTTCATTTATCGTCTTCAAAATTAAAGAAACATTCTCCCTTCTTTTCTCAACCGAAAATATTTCTCCATTTGAGCTTACGTTAATATGACTATTCAAAAACGTTTCAAACCAACCGCTCCCAGATCTTTGCATTGACACAATGCAAAAATATCGTACAGGATTGCAAATACATTCCTCTCTGCAAATTCATCAACCATATTTATTAAAAAAAAAAATCAACCAACATAAACAACTAATTAATAACATAACTATTATAGTACCACTTAACATGTATATAGCTACTTTTGTCCATTTTTGTTTGTCTATCATATTGACAAAAAACGAATAAAAGTCATGGAATTTTATACATTTTTGTTGCACACAAATATGATAAATAACTATGGATATGATTAGAATTATACCTGTTATAGGTTTTGGGTTCTGGGTAATGTAAGTAGGGAATTTCCCACTCTTCGACATTGGAAGGACGAAGGCACGGTTGCGTGAAGACACTAACACCTAAGAACTTTGAATATGTCCTTACACCTTTTAGCTCAAAGTAAATTGAGCAAATGTATATTCCACAAACCACCGCAATAGCTAAAACAATCAACTTCAATGTTAATGGAAACTTCTTTGTAGATTTTATATCTAGTGAGTTCTGTAATCCATGAAATATTGCCAAGGTTAATATCAAATTAAAGAATTAAATATAAGTAGTTATCAACGTAAAATAACAATAACAAAAGAAGATCACCGGAGCTTACCTTGGTTTCCATCTAAGATCTCCATAAAGAAAAATAGACAATAGATCCAAATAATATTGAAGGGCATTTAGTGTCACAAATTCTGTTTCAACTTTCAAAGATAGAGATATACATGGCGAGAGAAGGGGTCAGATAGTATGTATGGATGTCTGTTTATATTTTTTTAAATCAAATTAATATTGTGCTCGTGTATAAACATGTTTAAATATATAATATTGCATTGGTAAATGACTAAGTTTATGGACATTGCAAAATTATAATTTGTACATGGTAAAACTATTGGCACACTACTTTTTTATAGGGCCATGTAAAATTGGAGGCCCGACTCTCTCAGTAAAAATAGGTCTCTAAAAAAATTCTATTTTTTTACTAGAGAAAAAAAAACTACAATGTTATTTTTATTTTATTGTTTTAGAAAATAATTATAATGTTTATTGTTATAACTTTGTGATTTTGTACGACAAAGGTCATTTTTTTATCTGTAAGTATGTAGTTGAACTATATTAAAAGGAGAAGAGAGAGTATTATGGACATATAGACCTCAAATCTATTAAAACTAGGCCCAAAAGACCTATCATGCTGGAAAAAAAATACAATTAAACTGAACTCCACCATGCATTACCGCTGGGAAACACCTTCAGTAGTGTCAATGATACAATGTTGTGCGTATATATTAGTATTTTCAGCACATTATGTATTAAAAAAAATTATTTTGAACCCCAAAATTGAGGAGGCCCAACTCTATAGAGCTGTTTGCACCTCCTCAAGGCCGGCCCTTTTTAAGTGGGTAATTGTACCCATGTATGAGTTGGAAGCACACATGGAAGCACTACTTTTTTGGCTCGTTAAAAAAAATTAACAAAGTAAAATATTAAAACAGAACGATAATTTATTATAACTTAATTTGTCTCATTTTTTTTTTGTCAAGAATTTGTCTTATGTTCTAATTGGAGAATTGTCGCAGTTGTCAGACTCGTGAGTCAACTCGTACGATTTTACAAGCTTAAATTATCAAAACAAATTGACTCACACTCAAACTCATTTTTATAGTATACGCGCTTATACGTAAATAGACTCGGATAAAATCGAATAGACTCACATAGACTTGTGAGTTTGAGACGAGTTTACGCGTTTAATATAATTCTCTAAAAAAAGGAAAGAAAAACATACAAAAAACATGAATGGTATCAGCGGTGCACTTAAACAGTCTTAACAGGAAGTTAGAAGACACATATCTTGTGTCATCCGTTTCTTCCCTTCTCTATTCTTTGATGAATGTTTCATGTATGTCATTTTTTTTTTGCTTTATGTATTGGAAAACTCGTAAGAGTAGCAGACCTTGTATACATACTTGCTACTTTGTCTCCTTTATTATTTGTTATTATAACAACTTTAATTTATTATGGAGTTTGAAATTTGAATTTTATGTGTCATCCGCATAACAATTACATTTGTCGCCGTCGACTCACAAATTACAATAGAAGAAAAGGTTGTCGATTCACAAATCATTGTCCATTATTGTCAAATCTATGTCAAATATGTAATTGTCAATTAATTATGCATTTTTAAAATGTAAAAAATTAAAAAAATAAAACAACAAAAATCTTGATCTAGAAATTAAATATTGTACTGATCTTTAGCAAAGACAATATCCTTTCTATATATATTTTTAGATTACTGCAAAAAAAAAAAAAAAAAACAAGCACAAAATTCAATTTTTAGATCGAGATTTCCAATATTTTGTTTCTTGAATTTCTTACACTTTAAAAATTCTTAAATAATTTGTCCCTTTGTCAGAAAAATATAATTTTATGAGAAAAGACATGTTTTAACGTCTTAGTCATGCATGTAAAAAATTATGAAATAAATTAAAGCTCTATTTTATTTTTTGCCGGAGTTTACATGTATACATGGAAATATAGGAGGTCAACAATATGTAAAATCTAAAATTGTAGGGGTAGAATCTGTTTGTTTTTTTTTTTTAAAAAAGAATAAATTTTTTAGATTTTGTGTATATTACAATATCAATTTGGACAATTAACCCAAACAAATTTATGTGTGGAATACTGCATCTTCTTTAAAAGAACATGCAAACTATTTTATTTAATTAGATATTTTTTCCATCAAACTTTATAAGAAATACTTTTACACTATTCTATATTCAAATAATAGATAAAATAAATTGTTAGATCAAACGTCATCATTAAAATTTAAATTCCGCCTCATCGTATAATTATAGTAATATGTAAGTTTTTCATGGTTATTGTCTTCTCGTCTACTAGAAAATAGATTTGTATATTAAAATGTTGTTTTTCTCTTTTTTATTTTTTATTTTATCGGAATAAAAACACGTTCTTAACTTAAGGTTAGTGTCGCCGCCTGGAATCATATTCCATTAATTAATTAACTCATTGTATGCCAATGATCACAATTCACAAGTCACAACAAGGACTTTGTCTTGGCGTTGAGAATGTTAGAAAGCAGCCCTTTAGACAAAAATTATACTTTATGCCTCAACAATTTGTTTACTTGAGGTAATTGTATTTTGGTGTGTTGACACTAAAAATATAAAGGTGAATACATCTTTCAACTATAACTTCAATTTTAGCTCTTCATACCGTGAAAGTCTAACTCTTTCCTTTAAATGGAACCAATTGATACATTCAATCTTCTCACTTTAAATGCACGTAATTGAACTTGTCCAGTCTAGCTATCCACCCATACAATGGGATATACAATGAAAATTTCTACATAGAACTCTTATTACGTGTGATTGCTCCCATGCATGAGTGCTCTGTGCTTTGTCATCGGAAACATCCATCCGAGTAGTTGAATATCACAATGTAGATAACAACAATGAATGTGTTTGGATTTTAACTGTGTACGAATTTAAAATATATGAATTTTATTTATATTATTGAGCGGTAAAAGTATGTTTTCTCGGTCTCCGTGAGTTTAACTCAGTTGGTAGAAACACTTAGACACCAAACTTCTCCATATTTAAAATATAAGAGATCCAACCACTAGGCTACTTGACCAAAAAAGGTGTGTTTACTCGATTATTTTAAATAAAAAATCGACTTTAGTTTCTAATAATTTAATAGAATTAATGCGATGAAAGTTTTTTAAGGAGCGAAATCAAACTTGTACATAAATAAAAAAATAAGTACAAGAGGTGAGTTAAGTCCATATAAAAGTATGCTCCTCACAAGGAATCATGTTTGATTCTCTTTTACGTTAATTTCAATAGATTAAGTTCATGCAAGTTATACTCTATCTTTAAATGGGGTCCTTGCTCTACAGAGGATCCCAACAATAAGACAAAAATTCAACGAATCCTATCTACAAATACAATCTACAGAAGAATTAAACCATTCATTGAAGAGGTAAGGAGCCCCCACTTTCTTCCTTAGATATTGTGAGGATTGTAGCTCAAGTCTAGCCAGGCAGCCACCATCTTTTACGAAGTCCCAAACAATATGAAATTTTGTTATTTAAGTTTTATTTTTGAGCAAAGATTCAATTTGATCTTACCATATCTTACACTCCAATTCAATCTAAGAGATGAACTGATTTATCCCTCGTATAAAAATATTAAGGATGAATTTGAATATTTCTTTTTGTTGACAAAATCTGCAAGGTATTTATTTGAATTGTTATTCTATAATTTGTGGAAACTTGCACGTGTCACCAAAAGAATCCGCCATTTTCATCGTCTGCCAAACTGAAAAACTGTATATTGACCGGAGAAAGGAAAAAAAAACATGCAAATGGCTGTCGTTGCGTGTCAACCATGGTAGGGCATATTTAATCCAAAAAAAGAGCATGGTAGGCATGCATAAATGGGGAAGATTCATTCGAATCACACGATTGCACTTTCTTTTTTTTAATTTAGTAATCAACTAATCATACGATTTGACTTGATTTGATGACAAAACACCTAATCAATTCTTTATAAAATTCTTGGTCTAATTTTATGCAACAGGTTGACAATCATTCCTGTATCTCAAATCTACAAAACAACTCATATTTTAGAAATGCATCTCATAGCCCAAATTTTCACAATTCTCTTTGTTCCAAATTTATAAACTAACCCTCACTTTGAAAATTATGCATATCATATGTTACCATTCATATCAATATAAACAATTTCATCTAAATCAACTACGTTCATTATGCCTACGGGGTTCAAATGACCAGTAGTGGCATGTTATTAAATGACCAAGAGTTTGAAATATATCACAATCTTGCAATCAAAATGGCCTCAAAACTATTAACATTTGATGTTCAATGAGTTTTTAAAATTATATCATATTGATTTAATCTATCAATGTCAAAGCAAAGAGACATAAAAATCTATTCCCGCGAATATATGCACAAATCCGCTAAGATCGCATTGTAAATATCGTAACGAACTTTCATATATAAAATAATTAAATATTTAATAAAAATACTAAATTAATGTTAGTATTTTCTTAAGTTTCTAAAATTTTATCATATCAGTATATATGAATTAGAAATCAACGAATTTATCCGAATGTGTATGTCTTTTGCTAGGGAAGCTCTTAAGAGTTTACAAAGTCTTTGTGCTAGCGTTGAGAATTAAATTTAAAGGGCAGCCCTTGCAAGTTTACCTTGTTTTTGTTTGACACTTTATTTTATCTTTTTTTTACGACTAATATGATTTGAATCTAGTTTAAAGTAGCACTTACCATTTTTAATTAATTATAATAAAATATGCATTAAAAAATAATATCCCCCCTAAGGATAATGACTTATATGATCCATTTATTGTTATTATGAAATTATTTTACTAAAAGTTATAAGAACTTGTTTCACGTCCGGTACATCAATTGAAGTAGCAGCAGCCTCCCTGTGGACGACTTAAGTGTAATGTTGATGCTGGATTTTTGGCTTCTATGAACAGAACCGACATAGGAATTTGTGTGAGATCAGATGATGACGGTGCGTTCGTGCTAGCCAAAACTTTAAGTTTTGAAGTTGTTCATTCGGTTAATGTAGGATAACCATTGGGTTTGTATTATGGTTTTGAGTGGTTAAATGACATGCAACTTGATCATGTCAACTTTGAGACGGACTCTAAAACGACCCATGACGCTTTTCATTCTCGTAAAGATGATGATTCTGAATTTGGACAAATTATTTCGGATTGTCAAGCCCTCTTTAACAATCACTTCATAAACTCTCGGGTCGAGTTTACTAGACGACAAATAAATGAGGTTGTTCACACACTTGCAGGAGAAGCAAACGAGGTTGCTCATTTTTGAATTCGTTTATTCTATTCCTAACGCTATTTGCAGAACAAGCAAATGAGGTTGCTCAAGCTAGATCTGATTTTTTTAAGGGATGTTTGATTTAGTTTTTGTCATACGAAAATTTGCTATATTTATTATTTGTCACATCATATTTTATTATTAAGAAAATATGGATTACAACTCAGTTGATAAACACTTTAAATTTTTTCACTTCTTATATTAAGATGTTGTGAATCTGCTCACTAAACTAGTTAACTGAAAAATCTTTAAGATGGCATTAACGAAACTTGTATATTAATATAATTGAATTTTTACTCCTTTTGTTTGAACGTGAGAAGTGGAATCAAAATTTTGTTTATAAGAAAGATAAATATCATTATAAATTGATAAAATGTATCCCAATCCAATATACACGATACTGACAAGAAAAAAGTAAAAGGACAACCCACCACCGATAGCAAGTGGCCACTCTCTTAGAAAACAATCTAAGGGCACCCCAACACATCTTAATTCGCTTTGTGTCTGTATATTCCTTGGATATGTCTTGCCTCGTCTCTAATATAGGTTCCTTATATGCAATATTTCATTTAAAAATATGAGTTCGTTCTAAAGAAGAGATCAAAAATGAAGATAATTTTTTTTAAGAGACTAAAAATTGAAGAATTTTTTTAGAGAAATTAAAACGAAAAATTAACATATTTATAAAGACTAAAAATATATTTATAAAGACTAAAAATATATTTAACCTTATCTTCAATATCATGATACACTACGCAAGAGCGCTTAGATGAGACGGAACGGGTCTCTTCTAGCTTAACCAAAGTCCTGGGTTCGAATCCAGCCTTGGGCATGTAGCAGCGTTAAAACTCTTAGGGAGAGTCTGCCGCCCATATGGGTCCCACAATGCTTGAGGGATTAGTCTCCGCAAGTTGCGCGCGGAGGATACGCGGTTTACACCAAAAAAAAATCATGATACACTAATTAATACCCTAAAATGTGATACACTAATCAGTGTAAAAACAATTAGTCTTGTTCGGTACTGGTGTTTTGTTGATAAATTATTTATTGAAATTGAAGTGTGAGTGATTAACATTTGGTAGAAAAATAGTGTCAAAAGTCTTCTTGGCTTTGGCTATTGTTGTTGCTCCTAGGTGCTTTCCAAGCTCTCCGAGGAGTGGTTTTAACTTAAATTAGAAATGATTTAATCAAATGATTAAACTCAAGTGGTTGGTAAACCTTTTTTTTAAGAAGAACTGCTTGACAAAATCCATCAATTTTTTTTTTGGTAGAAAAAATCCGCCAAACTTTAAATTACCCTAAAAATGGAATGGCTGCTAACACAAAAACAATTTTGAAAAAAATCTTTAAAGTTGAGACATACATTCATTGATGACGGTTGAATTTAGACGTGACAATTAAAAAAAAATTGATTTTTTCCTTTCAAGATATATCCCAAATGCAGGGAATGTACGTATGTCATACTTTTTATAAATATGTTACTAACTCCTAACTTAACCGCCACCCAAAAAGACAACGAACGTTTTTTCAAAGAAAGTTCCAAATTGCTATGATTTTTGATATATAAAATAGCAGATTGACTCTCCAAAATGACCACACATTTGTGAACCCCACCTTCGTAGAAATTATTCGTATGGAAAGAAAGGTAAAAGTCTAGGGCATTGATTATTCCATTTCTTTTTTTCCCATAGTATCACTTGTAAGACCACAAAGGCAGAATATTCAACGTGTACGTGGCCAATTGATTGCTACTGGACTTGGTAAGCATTCAACACTTTTACCTGACTAGGTAACATACATACCCATACTCCTCGATCGTATGCAATCTAAAATCCTCCTATAAATAGAACTTTAAGGAATGCAATCATCACAACAACCTAAAATACTTTCATTACTCTAGCTTGCTTTTGTTCAATATTTCTCTTTCATATACTCCCAAGTTAAGTTCTAGCTCTTAATTCCCAAACATATTTGCCATCACATCTTCAAACAAAACATATACATACAAATTAAATTTCAACTTAACTCCCAACATATTTGATTCCATAATGGAGAGAACACAATCATCACTTCTACAAATTCAGCCTCCCACCTATGGAAACTTGGTGACTATTCTAAGCATCGATGGTGGAGGTATTAGGGGCATTATTCCTGCAACTATCCTCGAGTTCCTTGAATCGCAACTTCAAGAATTAGACGGTGAATCTGCAAGGCTCGCAGATTACTTTGACGTGATTACAGGAACAAGCACAGGTGGTCTTGTAACTGCCATGTTAAGCGCTCCAAATGATAAACAACGTCCACTTTTTGCTGCCAAGGATATCAAGCCCTTTTACTTGGAACATTGTCCAAAGATTTTCCCACAACACAAGTACGTATATACTACTCAATTCCTTAATATAGTGTACTAGTTTATACCTTAATCTGATCACTATTATAAGCAAAAAATTCACTTATTATTATTAAGTTCATCGAATAACTTATGTATCTGATAAATATAGTTTGTATTAATGGTTGAACTTATGCAGGCACACGTTGGGATCGGTGGGGAAATTGTTCAAATCATTAGCAGGACCAAAGTATGATGGTAAATACCTTCACAGTGTGGTGAGGGAGAAACTTGGGGAAATTCGTGTACATGAAACACTCACCAATATTGTGATCCCCGCGTTTGATATAAAAACATCGCAACCAATCATTTTCTCATCTTATAAGATCAAGAAAGCCCCTTGCATGGATGCTCGACTCTCGGACATATGCATCAGTACCTCTGCTGCTCCTACTTATCTTCCAGGCTACAATTTCAAGAACCAAGATACAGAAGGGAACATACGCGAGTTCAACCTCATTGATGGTGGTGTTTGTGCAAATAATCCGGTATATTGAAATGACTAATTATATTTTAAAATTAAACTTGATATAATATCATAATAAATGTAACTATTACTAATTAGTTTTATTTGTTTTTGGTGATGATCAATGTTCTAGGCTTTAGTGGCCGTGAATGAAGTAACGACGCAGATAATTAACGAGAATAATGACTTCTATGCCATCAAACCCATGGAATATAGTCGTTTTCTAATAATCTCATTGGGTACTGGAACACCAAAGAATGAACAAAAGTTTGATTCAAAACTGGCAGCAAAATGGGGTCTTTTGGATTGGTTAACTCACGGTGGTTCCACTCCCTTAATTGATATCTTTAGTCAATCCTCTGGAGATATGGTTGATTTCCATCTTGCTACTGTTACTCAAGCACTTAATTGTCAAGATAACTACCTTAGGATACAGGTATAACAATATTACAATAATTAGATCATTCCATAAATTATATATAGGCAATTTCCATTTCTCAATTCTCATATCGTATAAAAATGCAGGATGATACATTGACCGGTACAGATTCTTCTGTTGATATTTCCACAAAAGAGAATTTAGATAAACTTTGCCAAATTGGAGAAAGGTTATTGAAGAAACCAGTATCTAAGGTCAATTTAGAGAATGGTATGTTTGAGCCTATTGAAAATAGGGAGACCAACCAAGAAGCTCTCAAAAGGTATATTATGGTCCTTCAATGATTATATTTATGGTCAACAACAAATTAAATTGTAGAACATGTATTTTCATGAGCTAAATATCAACGTTCATGCATGCAGGTTTGCAAAAATACTATCACAAGAGAGGAAGCTTCGAGAATTGACATCCCCTCACACCAACAAGACCTTGATATAGAGACACATCCACCCACTCGTTGTTCATGAATATTCTTGATTAGTTTTTGTCCTTAAGCTAATTTTGGGACTTAATAGAACTATTTGTCTATTTCATTTATTTTTTTGTATTTATAATTTGTGTTGGATTCAATTGATGTAAAGAAAAGGTGTACGTATTTTTCCTATTAATTCATTATAATAAAAATATATAACTTATGTTATTCTTTCTATCAAATAAACTAAATTTTAATCTTCTTTTTTTGTGGAAGGAAAATTTTAATCTCTAAACCAGCTATTTGACTGGATTTGATAAATGGTTGTAAATTTCTCATGTTTAGTTTATTTATGTAAATAAATTAACAAGACTTGTTTATTAAAGAGAGTTTATTTTGTTCAAAACATATTTAGAGAGTTTGTTAAAACGGAAATGCTACTTGTCACGAGAAACAATTTTCCGAGAACATCGCGACTAGTTGAAAATATGAGAACATCACGACTAGTTAAATAATATAAAGAAAATAATCTATTTTCCATTTGTTAAAAATGAGCTAAAATTATATCATTTCTAGTTGTTCTAAGAACATCTCTTTTTATATAGGTTACAATAGATGAATCAAGTGCTCTACCAGATAACCCATGCATACGAACGGGTGAGCGCGTTGCGCTTTTTTTTCCAGAAACAAGTCGCAATTGCGATGATATTATATATAAAAAAAATTATGTATTGATGTATGAATAAAAATGTAGACATATATAAATTGTACAAAAAATTATTTCTGTATTAAATATGAGTAAAAATATAGACATGTATATAAATTAAAAAAAATGGTCCTCGTATTATATAGGGTTAAATATGTTTTTGATCCTTATAAATATACCAATTTTTTGTTTTAGTCCCTCTAAAATTTTCCTTCAACTTTTAGTCCCTCCAAAAATTTCCATCTCCACATTTGGTCCTTTCTTTAAAGTAAACTCATATGTAGAATTAATATTTTTGAATAAAATTTTGCAGAAAAATTTATAATATTATAAGAATCTCTCTGAATTTTTTTTAGAATTTTTTAACAAAACATGAATTTTTATATTATTTATGGTTAAAAATTCATATTAAATTTATGTTTTGTTAAAAATTCTAATTTTTTTGGGGAAAGATTTTTACAATATTCATTTAAAAAATACTAAAATTAACTCAAAAATAGGGACCAAAAGTAGAGGTTGAAAATTTTATAGAGACTAAAAGTTGAAGGAAAATTTTAAAGGTATTAAAACGAAAAGTTGGTATATTTATAGAGATCAAAAACATATTTAACCCTAATTTATACAGAAACTTCGTTGTTTTCTTGACTTTGATTTTTCTTTTTTTGTTGACTGTGTTGGTAGAAGTGGTGGTTTAGCTTTCTTCTGTTAATTACAAACTCTTAGACTACTCACAAAACCATATCTCTGTAGAAATTAATGATTGTGACAAAGCCCTTGGCGGTTAACAAGATTTTACGGTTACCCAAACGGGGGTCGTAGGCGAGCGTCGTGGGATTTGTTACGTCAACTATCTCATCAATCTATGATACCATGGTGCATTTTTGGCAACTGTGCAGCGATGATATCATGAAGGATTGCAGTGCTTGGCTAGCAACCGGTCATTTTCCTCCTACTCTTAACACTACTAATATTGCTCTCATTCCTAAGGGTAACAGTCAGACAACTATGCGTGATTGGCGACCGATATCGCTGTGCAATGTTCTTTATAAATTGATCTCAAAAGTCCTCCCCAACCGTCTGCAAGTGGTTCTCCCTAAATGCATATCTGACAGTAAGTCGGCTTTTGTTCTAGGTAGGTCCATCTTATACAATGCCTTGGTGGCCATCGAAGTTATTCATTCCATGAACACTAACACGAGAATTTCCGAAGGTAGTGTGGCCCTGAAACTCGATATTAGTAAAGCATACGATCGCATTGACTGGGAGTATCTGAAGGGAGTGATGGTCAAGATGGGATTTAATGCTCAATGGGTTTAGTGGAAAACGATGTGCATCGAAACAGTTGATTACTCGGTCTTGGTTAATAATGAGCTGATTGGTCCCATCATTCTGGGACGGGGATTGCGTCAAGGGGATCCCTTGTCTCCCTATTTTTTCATTATGTGTGCGGAGGGGCTATCTTCCTTAATTAGGCGTGCAGAAGCTAGGGGAGATCTTCGTGGTACTTCTGTTTGTAGAGGGGCACCACTAGTCACCCATTTGCTTTTTGCGGATGACTGCTTCTTATTTTTTAGAACCACTGAAAACCAGGCGCAGGTCATGCAATCTATCCTTGTCACTTATGAAGAAGCTTCTGGCCAGTCTATTAGTTTATCAAAACCCGAGATTTTCTACAGTCGAAGAGTTTTTGAACACTTGAAGCACTCCATAACTAACATAATGGGCGTTCAGGCTGTTTTAGGTATCAGTAAGTATCTGGGCTTACCTTCGATGATTGGTAGGAACCGTATTGCTGTTTTCTCTTACGTTAAAGATCGTGTATGGCAGAAAATTAATACTTGGAGCAGTAAATGTCTCTCTAAAGTAGGGAGTGAGGTTATGATTAAATCTGTTTTGCAAGCAATCCCGTCTTATATTATGAGTATTTTCATGCTGCCTTCGAATATTATTTCGACTATTGAGAAAATGATGAAT
Organism: Medicago arabica; assembly: GCA_946800305.1. Lineage (NCBI taxonomy): Eukaryota > Viridiplantae > Streptophyta > Magnoliopsida > Fabales > Fabaceae > Medicago > Medicago arabica. Next base: position 55,912,609 of record OX326967.1, read on the forward strand.
GCTTTTTGGTGGGGTCATGGAGGTTCTAATAATCGAGGCATTCACTGGTTATCATGGGAGAAGCTTTCAATGCACAAAACCAATGGAGGTATGGGTTTCAAAGACCTTACTGCTTTCAATCTAGCAATGTTAGGTAAACAGGCATGGAAGTTTATGACTGAACCACATACTTTGGTTTCCCGCATTTTTAAGGCGCGCTATTTTCCTAATAATAATTTTCTGTCAGCTTTTTTGGGCCATAACCCAAGCTATGTTTGGCGGAGTATTTTGAAAGCTCGTTTCATTGTTAGAGGAGGGTCTCGGTGGCGTATTGCATCAGGCAGCTCCATCTCCATTATTGATGGATCTTGGTTAGGTAACGGTTCTAAACTTGACAGCAATATTGCTAACGCGCATCTGTTGAGGAACTTTGGGGTCGATAGCTTAATTCACACTCATTCTAAGACCTGGAATATGGAGGTTATCCACCAAGTGTTCGATGACGCCTCGGCTGCAACCATTTTACAAACGCCCTTGGTTGAGCATGTGACAGAGGTTGCTTTGATTTGGAAGGCGGAAAGGAATGGACTTTATTCGGTTAAAAGTGCGTATAGACTTTGTGTGGAGGATTTGATTGATATTTCTCATCTACGGAGAGCTGGAAATTGGTCTGGAATTTGGAGGTTAAAAGTTCTTCCAAAGATTAAAAATCTAATATGGCGTATGTGTAGAGGGTGTCTTCCCACCCGTGTTCGTTTACAAGATAAAAGAGTTCAATGTCCTCTAAGTTGTGTTGTCTGCGAAGGTCCTTCTGAAGATCTTCATCATGTCTTTTTTGACTGCTCCTTTGCGGTGCAGGTGTGGCTTAGAGCCAGGATTTGGGAGAAGGTGCAACGAGCCTGTGCTATTTCTACTTGTGTTGCCGACTTGATTTTTGTTTTAGTGTAGGATCTTTCACGCGATGAGAGCCAACGTTTTGCTGCCCTTTTATGGAGCATGTGGAAACATAGGAATTTAAAGCTCTGGCAAGGCGTGTCGGAAACAGCTGCGCAGGTTGTGGATAGGGCTATACACCTTGTCGAGGATTGGAGCATAGCTAATACTCCTGATGTAGTAACGCATAGCAGCAGCAGCCCCTTTGCAGAAGCAAACAACAGTAGCAGCCCTTATACAGAAGCAAATAGCAGCAGCACTATAGTGACAGAAGCGGATAACAGAAGTCTTGAGTTGAACAGCTCTCGCGTGCATCCAACTGCAGCAGCTGCGAGTGCTGCATCTGTTTCGCCCTTTACTTCATGGCAGCGGCCTCACAATGGTAGATTTAAGTGTAACATTGATGCCGCATTTTCGATTGAATTGAATACCACAGGTTTGGGCATGTGTATCCGCGATGAAGGGGGAGTTTTTGTACTCGCTAAGACTATTCTTTTGTCGGTAAAGCATGTTGTTCAAGTAGGGGAAGATATGGGCCTCTACTATGCTTTGGAGTGGCTAAGTGATATGAGTTTTGATAATGTAGATTTCGCCTTGGACTCAAAAACTATAGTGGATGCTTTTATTAGTTCTCACCCGGATGTCTCTGAATTTGGGCTCATTATTTCCGCTTGTAGAAGTCTCTTCGATTTGAAATTCATCAACTCAAAGGTCGAGTTTAACCGGAAACAAGCGAATGAGGTAGCTCACACGTTAGCTGGGGTTGCCACATTTTTAGCTAGTCCCACTACTTACTCTTAAGTACCTCGTTGTATTGAACATTTTATTATTAATGAAATGCATTAAGCATCTTTTATTTAAAAAAAATATATAAGTTAAAATATAGACACATGTATAAATTATAAACAAATAGGCCCCCTTATTAATATATGAGTAAACATATAGACACGTGTATAAATTACAAAGGAATATGTTCCCGTATTAATATTTGAGTAAAAATATAGATAGCATAAAAAATTAGATGTTTGTTTTAATATATGAATAAAATTATCTAGTGAACTTATAAAAAAAATATTAAAAAAATTAGGTCCGAACTGATGTGGCACTTATCACACCATGCCTTGTTCAGGTCTGCCATGCGTTGTTTCTTCATCTTGGGTGCATGTGTTTCTCCTCTTTTGCAACTCTTCACCATATGAGTGATTCTACTCTTCTGCAACTCTACACCATCCATTTGCTTAAACCCTCTTTCTTTCTCATTTTTAATGGAAGGCGGAGATTTGTCATGAACTTTAATGTTACACTTTAGATGATAGTTTAATAGTAAGAGTTAGCATTGTCTTCGTGAGCTTAGGTCAGTTGATAGAGACAATGCATAATATATGTAAAGTTTGAGGTTCAAACCTCGGCCAAAAAAAAGAGGTAAGAGTTAGCATTGAAACTTTGAAGTATTGAATTTGAATAATCTTGGGGACTATTGTATTATGGACATTGGTTCAACTTGATTAATAAACAATTTCACCTTCTCAGTTTTTTTTTATTTTAAAAAAGAAGCTCTAAGGTCACATGAAAACGATCCTCTCATATCGAAGTACGTATAAAATAAATTTTATGTGTTTTCCCATCAGAAAACGTTATACACATATGTTCAATGACGTTGCGAAGACTCTAGTTCAGAGTTCAAACTTTTAAACTTTTAAAATAATTTACATTAAAGAAGATTATATTGTAATCAACTCGTTTAGTGTAATAATATTTTTATTTTTTTCTCGAGTAGTCTAGTGGCTAGAATTCACTTCTTAAGATAAATAAGTGGAAAGTTTAAGGTTCAAACATCGACCCTACATATTATAATGTATCGTCTTTATCAATTGAGTTACACTCTCACTCTAAGAGATACAGTAATAATATTATTAAAGGTCAAATATATTTTTGATCTCTAAATATATCAACTTTCATTTCTAATTGTTCTAAAAATATTCTTCAGACTTTGCTCCCTCTAATTTTTCTATTAAGTTTAATATTTTCATTTTAACAGAAATTAACGTGACATGTTTCAGGTGACTTTTTTTTATGACATGCCATTGTTGAAGCCTTAAAATATAATTAACCTAATAACTTGAATATTTAATCATTAAGTTACTTTTTGTGCCTTAAAGGAGCATAACTCAATAGACAACTCTTCAGATGTGTATTTATGGAGTCTTTGAGATATAAGGCCTAAAGAGAAATGATTTATGCTCTTCCTCCAGCATAAAACGCTCGTGTCCAATATAATTTACGTTTATGCCCTTGTGTGAGATAAGTCACGCACCACTGGCATATGCGCGAGTTAACTCACGCACGTTGGCCGGTGGTCTGAGCTCATGAACAAATATTTTTTGGACGGTGGTCAGGTTTTCAACCTTCAATCCACACGTTTTTTACACCCTTTACACGTTTTTTTAACCACGTTTATGGTGGTTATAACCTATACTACCATTCTCACCTATAAATACCTCTTCAAACTTATATCTTTCTTCACACCATATCACTTTCTCTCTCTCCTCACCCTCTCCTTCTATTTCACTTTTTTTTATCAATAGTCTCTAGTCACTTGGGGTAAATGGTGATTAGTTTTGAGGAAAATGGTGAGTAGCCGACTTGGGGAAGTGATCGACCCTTGAGATAAAATTAAATTTGCTTCTTTTTACCCCAAAAACTTTTTACCATGGGTAAAAAGAATCTTCTTGGAGTATAAAAAGAACCAGATTTAGATTTAACTCAAGGGTTGTTGATGTATTTCTCCCAATAAGGCTGCTCACTATCTTCCCCAAGACTAATCACTATTTACCCCAAGTGGGGAAAAAGAAGTTTTTACCCTAAGAGGGTAAAAAGAAAATAAGTAGATTTAGTGAATTCGAATAAATGTATCAATTATTATATGAATTCTATTAATAAAATGAGATGTTGTTATATGTATTAATTTTGTCCATTTCTTTTTATTTATATTTGCTTTTATTTAATGAATAAATTCGGATAAATATTTATTTTAAGTGCATGAATAAATTAGAATAAAACAAATAAATAATTTAGAATAACCTAAATAACTTAATTTGAATAAAGTAAATAAATAAATTAGAAAATGATTAAATTAAAATAAAGTGTACAAATTAAGGATTTATGTTCTTCTCCTCCCAACGTAACTTAATTGACGCTGCGTTACTTAACTTGCGCAAATTTTTGCACTTGCATTAGTTAAGTAGCGCAGGGGTAGTTTAAGTATTTCAGTTGGATGAGAGCGAAATATGCTAGGTGAGGAGCATAAATCAAGAGAAATACCCAATTTTGTAGGGCGTTTTAGCCCGGTCCTAAGAAGCCTGGAACCCATTTGAGATCATCTGTATGAGCCACGGGTAGCCCATTTAGCCCACATAACAAAAAAATCTTAAAAATTTTACATATTATTTTTTATAATTCCTTAATAAGTTGACTATTAATGTGAAAAATCCAATAAATCAACACATATATAAAAGAATAAAAAATTGTATTTACTTGTTTTGTTTCTTATAATTTTAAATGTCGAACATATAATAGTTGTAAAAAAGAATTATAAAATGTCAAACTTATAAATATTTATAACCATAACATGCGTAATTTGTCTAAAATTGTATTCCTCGTCGTTTTTGTTTAAAAAAACTGTTTACAATTTTGTTGTTATAGGTAGTATTTAAATCTATTAAAAGATTATTTCTAAGAAATTTTGTTGGACATTTAAAAAAAAAAAGTTATTTTTTTTTATAAGGATCAACTCGTTTAGCCCACAGTCCGTATAAAGCCGGAATCGAGTAGACTTTTTAGAACCTATAAATTAAAAGGACTTTTTGACTCGATCTGGTAAAATTCGATGCCCGTTAGGATTAGCCCTAAGTAGATTGGACAATCCATTTTAACAAACTCTAACCAAAAGCATATTTAATTAGATTCATTTTTATTTAAATTAAAATTTCTTTCTTTGGAATGAAGTTCTTATATGTTTTAGACAATTCAATTTTGACTTTGATTTGACCACAATATCATTAAAGAAATCATGAAAAAACAAATTCCTTGCTCTTTGATATGTAGCCCCCTGCATTTGAACCATTTAATGTTGATGGCTTTTGTGTTTTTCTATTATACCATGAGTTTGATGTGCTTAAAATGTTAACATCTTGGTGATTTATATTAAAAATTAGTTCAGACCGATAAATCAAATTCTTATATTTGATTGAGAAAGTGTTATGACTTATGATGACTATTTTTATATTTGTTCGACAAATTAACTTCATCTTTTAAACTTTTGATCTCTTTTGGTTTGCCTTATAATACCAAAACCAAATTTATAAGGAATTCTGAACCAGTCTTTGGAGACGACATAATATAATATTGAAGGCACGCGCGCATCATATATCCATGCCATACTCTTCCTCGTATGCAATGCAATCTAAAAACTCCTATAAATACAACTTTAAGGAATGCAATCTAGTAACAAATTGACCAACTTAATACTACTCTCAATAATTCTATAGCTTGCTAGCTTTCATCCATATTTCTATTTTTGCAACCAATTAATATTCATATTACTTTGGGTTTAATTCTTTGGCATTCCACAGAACAATCTGACCAAACTTCAACTTAATTCGCAAACATATATTTGATTCCATAATGGAGAGAACACAATCATCACTTCTACAAATTCAGCCTCCCACCTATGGAAACTTGGTGACTATTCTAAGCATCGATGGTGGAGGTATTAGGGGCATTATTCCTGCAATTATCCTCGAGTTCCTTGAATCGCAACTTCAAGAATTAGACGGTGAATCTGCAAGGCTCGCAGATTACTTTGACGTGATTACGTGGTCTTGTAACTGCCATGTTAAGCGCTCCGAATGAACAAAAGCGTCCACTTTTTGCTGCTAAGGATATCAAACCATTTTACTTGGAGCATTCTCCAAACATTTTCCCACAACAAAAGTACGTCTATACATCACTATATTTGTCTATTCAAACCATCCACATTCTGTAAAAAAATTAAACAAACGTGCTCTTCTTCCACTACAATTCTGTAGTTAACTGCCGAAATTCAATTTAATCCATCGGTGGAAATCATTTGAGAGAAAGAGCTGGTAGGGGAAAAAAACTTGCTCTTCTTCCACTACAATTCTTTTTTTTTTTTTCCTATCACAGTCATAAACTTCACTTCACTTTTCTTCTTCTTCCAAATCAAACACTGTGCTACACCTTGCAAGAGGTAACAGAAGAAGAACAACAAAATCCACCTCCAAGAACAAATTAAAGATTGTAAATTCTATTAGATTCATTGAAACAAATAAATTAGAAAATGAATTGAAGAAAACTGTTCAGTTGTGAATTCCTCAGGTCTGATTACGGATTTTGTGTTTTCGTGTTTAGGCATCAGAAACCTGTTAAGAAAATTGCCACAAGTTTTTTGTTTCTGCCATAGCCATGAGTTAGGTGTGATGACGGAGTGTGATGATGGAGGATTTTTCCGTCGTAGTCCGAACCGGAGGTGGAACCACAAGGGACCCCGTCGGAGATGACTGCGGCGACGGACGTTAGAGCTGCGGAGGTGAAGCCCCATCTCTCTGCAGCTGCTCGTTTTATGCAAATCATTCCAGAAAGCTTGCAGATTTTCAAATGATTTCCACGGCACTTAGTGCCAATGGATTAAAGTAAATTTCGGCAGTTAACTACTGGCCGGATAATTTCTGCGGAGGGAGCATTTGAGTAATTTACGGATGTGTTTCAGCCTTCTCTAATGTGTATACAACAATTTTCTATGGAATTTAGTGGCGGAGAAAGAAATGTTGGGGCCGAAATTCTTCCCCATGCCTATCACGCACCCTATAAAAAATCTAAAATTACTTATATACGCACCTTACATTTGAACCCTTCATCTATGCTAGCCCACGTCTTTTTAAATAAAATTATTCATTTCAAATTCTATAATCCGGAACGTGTTTTTTGTGTTTAAAAGCTGAAACATCCTAATATATATGCATGAGCATGTTTCCCATAATCAAACATCCTTTTCATCAACTTTCTCTCCTTCGCTCCGGACTCCTTCAATAGGCACCTCCTTTACACGAAATCTTGGTTTTGAAACACAATTCAATCATCAATGGATATCATACACAATAATTTCTTTAAAATACAAAGGTAATATAACTCTAAAACTTAATTTTCTTAATTCGATTATTAATCATTTTCATTGCATTCACATCAAGAAACTCTATATTGGCACAATTTGGATTCTACAATCCGAAGAATTCAAATTTCCATGCAAATTATAGAATCTGAGTGTTGTTTTTACATAGACAATCCAATTTTCATAAATTGTTTACACTGTTTCAAATATAGATGCTCATCTTCATCCTCCAGATTATTTGAAACCTAAAATTTCACCTCAAATTACAGATCATCACATTGATGCAAAAGTCGAGATTGCACATACAATTCCGTATTGTATTGATTGTTGCCTACAGTTCACGACAGGACGAGATGTTGGCATGAGCTCGAGGTGAAGTGAAGAAGTTAAAATTTATTGTTGTGTTGGATGTAAAAGAGGTTGTGTATATCAAGAGTACAGGAAAAAGTTGAAACTAACCTTAAAACGTGAGTGTCTATTTAGATTGAGGAAATGTTTTTTATGCAGAAGCTAACTCAATTATTTAAAAATCATAAATATGTAGAGTGCGTAAAATCAAAAGAGAACAAGCTTGTTCTAAAGATGACAAGTAATGTGGTCCTCCAAGAAATACTCCGATGACTTTTCAAGAATAGAAATGGTTTTGTGGTGCAACCATTTTCAAACATATTTATAATGCATGTTACATATTTAAAAAGTCTAACATGAATCCAAAATGGAAAATGCGACATCAAATGAATTTGTCGATGTAACTTTTACTGTTAGTTTTTTTCCTTTGCGAAGACTTGAACATTGGATCTCCAACTCTAGGACCCTTAGCTCAAAGCCACTAACTCCATCAATTTATATTGATGAGTCAATTCAATTCAATATTTCTATTTTATCTGCTACAGCTACCACTATATTGATGAGTCTTGATTAATCCGCGTAAAACCTTGGAAATATAAGCCATATATTTCCAAATTGCATAGATCGAGAGATCCATCCTAAAGTAGAGCTTATGTCCTGTCTTTTTGGTATTTATATTTGTTTATTTTTTTACTCTGATCCTTGTTCTTATTTTAGGTTCTTATTCTAATCCATGGTTTTAATTGACATCATTAGCTCATAGGCCATAGCTATTAAATTATAGGAAGAACGGACTTGAAGAGAATCGTTGCTTACCCTTTACAACTACGAAATGGATTCATGGCTTAACACATGCTTTTTATATATGTAGGGTCTAAAAGGTCATGAATAGATGTCATGGTTAGTTGAGATTCATTAAATGTACAAATGGATCTCCCTTAATCTCATTTTATATTCTCTTCTCCCCAGTCTGGCTCATTCGTTTAAACTTTAATAAAGCATAAAACCAATTGGTTTGAAACAGGCAATTCACAACTTTTAACAGTGGAAAATGAGAAGCTCAAATTAGATAGATCAATAATCTATTATTCAGGAATGATTAAACTAAAGTTTTTAAACACAAATCATTATTATTAATCAATCAATAATATGCTTCTACACACAAACAGACACATACTTGGATTATTAAAAAAACTATACTATTCATTGATGAAAACAGCTATGCGTTTAATCAAACTCTTAGCTTTATCACATTCAGGATTGAAAATATGAAACACGTGATCTTTCCCTTGAATCTCATATAACTCAGCAGTTCCATTCCAACCACTATCAAGCAATTTATCATGGTAAAGTTTACCTCTTTCTCTCAATATATCTTTCTCACAAACAGTAACAAGAACTTTTTCAACACCTAACCCTTCAAGCCCTGGAGCTTCTTCCACAAACGGATTAATCAAAGGATCATCATTTCCTTTATCAGAAGGACAAACCAATTCCCACCATCTATCCACCATTCTCTTTTTCATATCATCACTTATTTCCACACCAATTGGGTCCTTACCCCAAAAGTAAGGATTCACCATGATAAGACCCAAAATCTTGAAATTGAAATTAAGATCCTTTAAGGCTATGTAGTTTCCTATGTTAGCACCTGCACTATCACCTGCCAAGAAAACTTTGTTAAAGTCAACTTTTTCTTTAAGCCAACTTTCATAATCATAATCATTCTCTTCATCGTCTTCAACAGCATGTGAAGCAATCCATTGAACTGCTTCCCAAGAATCATCGTAAGCGGCTGGAAGTGGATGTTCCGGTGCTAACCGGTAATTAACCGAGATAGCGATGATGTTTGCTTCTGCTACAAGTTTGTTGAGGGAGTTATGGTAAACAGGGTCAGAGGATGAAGATATACAATAGGCTCCACCATGGAAGTATACAACCAATGGAAGTTTTTCTGAAGTTGAATTGTTTGGAGAATATAGTCTTGCTGTGACACCGGTTTCGGGGAGGATTGTGATGTCTTTGGAGATAACGTTTGTGTGAGGATCGATGCCGGGAGGAACGACGGCAATGCCGGCATATCTTTCGACGGTTCCATCTTTGAGTACGCGAAGGTAGGGAGGAACTTCATAGATTTGTGGATGGGTTGGATCCATTTTGGAGAGAAGAGAAAGAATATTTAGGAGTGAGTGAGTGAGTCAAAGGGTGTTTATTGATGAGGCTATTATTTACGGACTTTGGTTGGTTTGTCTCAAAAGTCACAAGACAAGGACATCATGCATTTTTATATAGGGAAATGAATGAATGTGGGGTCATATGAAATGTAGAATAGGTGGATGAGATGATATTTCTCTTATTAATATCATCATCATATTATTTTTTCCCACACAATACAAGTTTACTTTAAGACTTTTATTATAAAATTGATTTTTCGTTTTCTTACTTTGAATATAGTACTAGGCTCCAATTGATTTAATATATTTTTCTCTCGTTTCATATGATCCATTCTTCTGAAATTCAAGCTATTTGATTGATTTGTTGAAAATTGAGAATATGAAGGAAAGTGGGTTCTATTCATTTTTACCCATCTTATATGATTTTTATGAGGATGAAATTTTATCTCATGGTTTAAATTTATATGGGATAAGATTTGAACATGTGTTTATTAATGGAAGCAAACATCACCTTATAAATTTGTCTTGTATGATTGAGTTAAGTTCAATCTAAGTTTTAAAATGATATTTGAATCAATTCATTTTTGTCTGGCTGCTTGTTGCTTGTTATCTGTCATCACTATCAAACCACTTTGATTGCGTTCTAGATGTTCAAATATTGAGTCAATGAGAGTGTATTAAGAGTACGGCACACAATCTTTATAAGTGGGGGTAACAGTTTTCTCCTTATAAGTTGGTTTAGTAAGGTTAAACTAAACTCTATATGTAAAAAAAAAAAAAAAAAAGTTAAATTATACTCAACCTATAAAAGAGGAGTGTGTGTTTAATTAATTGTATATATGACCCGTGCAAGATCGACGAGACTATGAACGTAATCAATAGAATAATTTAAAAAAACTATATCATTTTTTTTGGGTGAATTAAAAAATTATATCATTATGAAGCACTCGTACACTTGTTTGGAAAAGACTTGTTTGGGCACAAGTATATACAGGGATGTTCATGGGTTGGGTAAACCCAAAAAACCTGGTCAAACCCACACAAAAAACTCAAAAAAATGGGTTGGGTTGGATAATTGGGTAGGTATGGTTTTTAAAAATGGAAAACCCATAAAAATAAATGGGTTTCGGGTAAAACCAGATCCAAACCCAAAAAACTCACTTACCCAATAATGTTAATATTTTTTATCTTTATTTTCATAGGGTAGAAGAAAGTTATATTTCCAAAACATACACATTGTACCTTATATATTGAAAATCAAAACATACTAGAGTTACAAATTAATATGTTGCACTTTTTGGTTATTTTGATACTTATGCAATTTTATGTCATGCAACTTTAGTTTGTTGCAAGTATTTTATGATGAAGTTTATTGTTTGATATTTTATAATGCATAAAATTATAGTAAAATAAGTTAAACTTTTTTGTTAAGAAAATTAAAAAGTAGAGTACTGTTTTAAAACAAAATTACGAGGACTTGTCATTTAATCATTTAATATTAAAAAATAGAAAAATAAGTTGGGTAACCTATTACCCAATCCAACCAAACCCAAAAATTAGTGGGTTTGCCCAAACCCACTCAATAATATAACGGATCGTTATTTTACCTCACCCAAACCGGAGTACCCTAATTGATTTGGTTTTGCGTTTGGCCAAACTCAACCCAAACCCACACATAAACACCCCTAAGTATATAGACACATTATTTAGGCACTCACACACAAAAGTATGTTTTATTTAAATATTTAAAAAAGAAATATCATTTAATTATTTTCTCTTTCTACATTTTTTCAATTATGTATGTGTGTTCAAACCATGTATTCATACTCTTCTACCAAATTAAGTATTTTCTCACTTGTTCATATTTAATGCTGCATTTGTCCCGAACCTCAAATATTTTTTCGATTGCCGTCTTTTTGAGACATTGACCAGGAATATAATGGTAAAAAGATTTTTCCATCTTATTAAACTTGAAAGTTCAAAGGAACATACCGTCTGAACAAATCACCACCTTCACATTTTACAATTTAGAGCACATACATTCACTTTTAATTTTTTAATTTTGTATTTTATTTCATTTTGGTGGAAGTATTAAGAGCCTGTTTGTTTTGGCTTTTCAGCCTCAAGAAGCAATTCTACAAACTTAAAAGTGAAAAATTAAGTTTTAATGATGTTTGTTTTGACTTTTGAGAATTGTTTTTCCCCTCCAAAAACAATTATCCTTAAAACTACAATTTCTAACTTCTGGCTTTTCTAGAATCAATTTTACCTTAAACTATTATCAATTCCATAAATGCCCTCTTAATTATTATCAATTTCTCCCACCTTTCTCCAACCATATCTGCTTTTTTTCCTACCTGGACATTAATTTTCATTCACTTCACTAACCACTTTTCTCTTAGAACTCAACCACCCATCCCAAATTTTAATTTGAAAATTTATTACCGTTAGTTATTTAATATTTACTAGAAATGGTTCGTTATATTTAACTAAGTTTAAATATATTTTTTTCTTTCTTTTTAGGTAAGTATTATTTGGTAGATTCTGGCTATCCAACACCAATAGGGTACATTGGTCCATACATACATGAATGATATCATCTTCCTAAATTTAGGCGTTCTAACGGGTTTGCAAATCATAATGAAGTATTTAATTATTATCACTCAAGTTTAAGGTGCACTATAGAAAGAACTTTTGGGGTATGGAAGAACAGATTTACAATCCTACGTCGCATGCCTCAGTTTAAATTTGAGACACAAGTTCAAATAGTTGTCGCAACAATGGCTATACACAACGTTATCCGAAGGAAGGCAGAAATTGATATTGATTTTAATGTTTATGAAGATGAAAGCACAGTCATTCACCATGATGATAGCTCATCCTAATTTATTAATTTCTATTTAGCCATGTCCATTTTCGTAATTATACATTCAAAAACATTTTTGATAAAAACTATCCAAACAACAATCATTATGTTTAGTCAATTATGCATTATTGCATCCAAACATAAATCAATTCTGTCATAATCAATTCTATCAGAGTCAATTCTGCCAGAATCAATTCTATACATCACAAATCCAAACACACACTAAGTAGTCTGAAGTTGATTTTTTTGCAATTTCTCCAAGATAAAGTGTCGACTCATCGTAATCTTTTTGCTAGAAGGGTTATTGTGGATGTTGGGATCATCCCATCTGGTTTTTATAGGGCGTCGATCAAATCGACTTGTCATTTGTTTGTTTGTTACTTGTCCGATCTTTAGTTATATGTGTATAAAATCTTCAGTTGGTTGGGTTGGGAGCCTGTGTTGCCTTTAAAGTTGGGTATTGTCGTTAGTTCATTTGGGCTTGGAGTGGGATGAGAATTAAGGAAGTTTTACTCTATACCCTTGCATTTATGCCTTTACCCTACAAATTAACAAAATTTCCAATTTTACCCTTTTTTGCCTTTTAACTTTTTCCACGTTTTTTTTCACCCTCACTTTCACCTTTTCCATTTGGAGTTCACCCCACATGACATACATGTTTCTCGGAAAATTATGTTAAATATTTCCGGTACGTATTTTTTGAAAGAAGAACCTAGGGTTAGATTGTACCATCCATCACGAGCAGTTTTCAATTCTTCTTTAAATTTGTTTGTCATCAGTCCAAGAAGCTTTTTTCATTAAATTTGTTTAATTCACAAAGAAATTAACAAATAAAGATTAGCCCTTAATCATCCTGCATATCGCAAAACTTAATTAAAAAAATGCAATTTGATAATCTTAACTCTGATTTATCTTATCAACTATCAGATTACAAACTCTGAAATTGCATCCTAGAAAATTAAAAAGAATCAATGAACGGAGTTTATGATACAGAGGACATTACTTCGCAACTACAAGCTTTTATTAAGTTTAAATTCATTATTAAAATTGTGTTTGTTTTTGTCTGCAGTGAATGATGATGGTGACGCCCCTCTTCAAAACCAAAGGGATCATATTTGGATTAAATTAGATTCATCTCTTCCTTTTATTTGAAATCCCTAATTATAATATAAGTGCCTATCTGAAAAACTTTATAATGTGTTTTCCAGTAGGTTTTGATTGCAGTTAGAAGAGGGAGGGTGAACCAACAACTTTTGGAGAAAAGTAAAAACAATATATGGTGTTTTAAATTTTTATTGAAGGGTAAAATAGATAATTCAAGTAAAATATCGGGGTGAAAGTATAGATGTAAGGGTATGGAATAAAATTTCCGAGAATTAATTAGATTAGAGCTTCTTTTGGTTTGACATTTAGTTGTGTAGTCTATTAGGACAACCCGGAACGATTTCATCTTCTTAGGCAATGTGATATTTTAACCTCAGCAGATGGATAAGATCAAATTGACCTCATGAAAATGGTTTTAACGCTGACGCCCTGACCAATCATGTTCCTACTATGATTGAGAACATAAACCTATTTAGTGTTGGCACCGATGTATGAGTACACCCCTGCATACATCAACCTTGTTTTGTTGATAAGACTGAGAAGTAAGAACATATTATACTTTTGTATAAAGGTTGTAAATTTTTGTCGAACAATCACATTTATGTATAATATCGTCACTTTCAATATTTACATACAAGTCTATATTATTACATACAAAAGTAAAATATCAATGACATGTACTTGTAGGTTGAACTAAATCTTCATATCAATCTTTGTACACATTTATTTACAGTCATATTAATCCTTTTATAAAAAACGGTTAATGTTAGTATTGATGAACTATTTTAGAGATAAAAATATTTTGACTAACGAAACACATAATCGAAATCAAAGACTATTTTAAAATTTTGATAAATAAATTATTGTGGTTGTTCATTGAACCAGAGATTAAAATCACTATCACCTAACTAAAAAAATACTCATAAATTTTTGAGAGCTTAATATTTTGAGAATAAACGTTTGCTGAAATAATTAATTAACTATTTTTAAACGCAATACAAATTCAGAATTGGCCGGACCTAAATTTGTGCGTGAATTATTGGAATTAAAAAAAGGGTGAAGTATGGCTTATCGGATACTTCGGCAAACTCTCGGAAGCCGCTATCTGTCAAACCCTAGGTCCTTCTCTTCTGCCACCACTCCGATTCGTGCCACTCTTTTCCCTGGTGATGGTATCGGTCCTGAGATCGCCGAATCCGTCAAACAGTCACTTCCTTTTCAATTCTCTGTTTCGAATATGATAAGAGTAGTGTGTGTGGGACGAGTAAGCTCAGTCTGTTTGGTTATGAAGGGTTTTTAGAAGTTAGAAGGGCTAAATCTTTATTTTAAAATATATTTGATATTTTAATTTTTTTTCTTCAAAAAACTGCGTATTACGTGTTAAATATTATATGATCATATATTACCTCAGTTACACTTAATTGATTTTTTTTTTTTGTGGTGACTGAGGTTTGAACCCCGTACCTTGCATATATTATACATTGTCCCTACAAACTGTGTTAAACTCACCAGGACAATCAGACTTACTTGATTTAAAAGTACAACATTGTACAATGTCAGGGATTTAAAAGAAAGAAAAAAGTAAGCCCCCTCCCATCCAAAACCCTCCATCCATGCTGCTATTAGGCGCAAAATACTATAGTTTATGTTTAAGGAGCTTTGCTTTGGGTTATAGGGGTTCAATGGCAAATGTTAGTATATTTGTTATGTTAGTATTCTCTCCATTGTGAGTATTCAAACCTTGGACATTTACTTCTTAAATCTCTTAGCTGAACCAATTGAGCTCCCATTCTGTTTTCTTTCTTAGTCAATTGTTATGGATGCGGAGTCTGTTTTGATGCCGAGAGTGGTCACTTTCTAATATTTGTGATACTCTATTCTTCCTTATCTCTGTTTGTTTCTTATTGGGAATTATGTATACTCATAATAATTGACTTTATTTTTTGAATCAAATCTAACGTGCTGTTAATTTTTACTATTGCTGTAATTAGGTATTCCAAGCTGCTGAAGTTCCAATTGAATGGGAAAGTTTAGAATCGGTAAGAAGAAACAGGGCCAATGGCTACCCCTATTGGAAAAGGGCATCACTCGTTAAACCTTACTCTAAGAAAAGAACTTAATTTATATGCAAATGTCCGACCTTGTTACAGCCTTCCTGGCTACACAATACGGAAGGCGAGTACTGTACTTCACAATAATCAATTTTGCTTTCTATCATCCTAGTTCTGATCAATTTATTATCTGTTTTAAAACTTTATGCTTGTTTTCATGGAATTTATGTTTTTTTAGTGCTTATTTTGTACTTGTGCATCAAGGAACTTCCAATTTTGATTTCGTAAAAACTTTAATTAAATTACACTTGTTTTCCTGTGGTTTTATGCAGAATTTGGCAAATCCAACGGCTTTGATGTTGAGTTTCGTTACCATGTTGCGCCATTTGGATCTCCATGATAAAGCAGATAGTATTCAAAATGCCATCCTCAACACAATTGCAGAAGGGAAGTACCGAACTGCTGATCTTGGTGGCAGTTCAAAGACAACAGATTTTACAAAAGCAATTATTGACCATCTTTGATTTTTGCTTTCCAGTCCGCAAAAAATTGTTAATTATAATTTCTTTTAATTTCCCCAAAAAAATTCAGAGGAATAGGATTACCTTATATAATGGATAAAGTATCTACATGTTTGACATTACAACCTGACATGAGAGGGGTCCTTTCAAAATGCACATTGATTTGATTCTCGCCAATCTATTTTAATATTCTTTGTCAATAGTATATAGTTAAATAATGAAAGTACATATTATCACTATATGAGCCGGCTTATTTGCTTAATTCTATAACCTTTTTGACAACTTTTGAAACAACTCTTTTTCTCATACTCACATGTGTTTTTATTCTCTCTCTTCTTTTTTCTATCTCCATTGTTTTTGTCCAATCACAATAGGAGAAAAGTGATTGTCATTAAAGTTGTCTAATAGTAGTTGTAAAAATATCACTCCTCATTCTATAAAATGAATATCTTATTTAATAATATTAGTAACATTTTTGTTCCTTTGAGATGAAGTTATTAGGTGGTTCCCATTATTCCAATCATGCCATGGTGGCTGTGCTTTTACTATTCTATTCATGTTTGAATTGCTTTTGTTCACGAAAAATAGCAATATTTTTGCTGGAAAAATAACGGTAATTAATGAGAAATGCCCCGTCAATGTAAATCTGCACCGACAATCAATAAGAACTCACCATGTCATTTTATACAGTTTAAATTCAAAATGCATTTATATGAGTAGATAACGTGACAAAACAATAGACTTTTCCCCCAGTTCATCTCTTTTCCATAAAACACGTTGAAGAATAGGAAGCTCTGGTTGGGTTGATCATGCCCTATTACCTTAGTTGTTGGTTACTTGACTCATGAACTGACAACTCCAGAGACCCATGGAACAACCACTGGTGCTGATGGGTATGAATTTCGATATGATTCAGGATACTTGTCTTTAAAATTTAGTTGAGGTTTTTCATCCTGGATTCAGAAATATCAAAAGGTATTATGCAAAATACACATAAAAGAGACTAGCTAGTGAATCATCATCATATGGTAACTTACATATTTCAGCCAGCATTCCTGATGTTTGTGTTCATAGATGTCCGGAGAATGACACCCAAACTCATTTGGGCAATAAACCCAAATATTGCATTTCATTACACCTTCTTTGGCATGTCTTGCATGATCCAAGCAAGCCTGACAGCAATCAGCTGCACTATCTTTGTGGTGAGTAAGACCCCATCTTACTGCAGTACCGTCATAATCGGTGTGAAATTCTGCATTGCACTCAGGTGGAAGGGGTCTGCCTGGAAGAATCTCCTCATCTGGATAGAATTAATACAGGGTAAATGCAAAGAATAAATTTCTGCAACCGAAAAAATATTTGCATACTACTACTTCCAATTTCAAGTTTATTTTTTTTTTGAACAAACTAAAATGAGATATATTATAAACAACCTTGATTCACCCTGCACAAGTCGTGCAAAAAGTAAACCAACCAAGAATATTCCAATTTCAAGTTTCTATTACACAATGTCTGCATATTTACAGGTTTCAGGAAACCCTAAAGTTATTTTCGACAAACGCAATTCAAACCAGGCATAACAAGGGGAAACTGATATTACCAAACTCCTCTGCACCCTCAGGTTTGTCATCATGTTCTTCGTTAACGATTTGTGCAGGTATCCAAAGGCCAACCTCTTCACACAGCACATCCCAATCAGACTCCAAAGCTCTTACTAGCATACCTAGGAAGTTAAAATGCAAAAGCTAATTTCAGCTTCTAGAAGAGCATTATGTTTAAGCACATCACAATTCAACTGTCACAGACATAACAGAAAATCACAATTCAACTGTCACAGACATAACAGAAAATCAATGTCCATACCAGCCTCTTCGACAGGGATGGTTGAGTTAGAAGAAGTCCCTTTCACATGAGCCAACCTAACCTCTTTAAGTTTTTCCTTGCGCCAACTTTCAACAACTTCTGTAATTTTGAAAACGCCTTATCATCAAAATTACAATTACAAGTTATGTCAATTAATAGGAAAAACAACAATTAAAAGCAATCCCTTATTTTTCATCAAACACTTAACCAGTAATAGAAGGTGATATTAATGATATTAGGGAGTTTATGACATATGCTATTGGCTGCAAAAATCATAGATTAGTAAGGTGCACCAAACTGAAATTTTTATCACTGTAAAACCAATGCAACAGATGTATAGAACAAACTATATCCTACACATTTAGCTTGTTCTATTAGTCACTAAGATATCAATGAAAACATACTCACTAAACGATTAACGGTGTAATTTTATAATCATGTACGATTAACAATAGATTCTTATGATTATCAGCACAATGTAGCAGTACCAGCACACACTCACCTCGTTCCTTAGCAATATCAATGTTACTTGAATTCAAGCTCCTTAGCCTATCCAAGATCTCATCAACTATTTTCTGCTTCAAATACCGCGGTAACTCAACTGCCAAATTCTCTCTAAAAAATTCCCCTTCTAAAACCTTCACCTAATTGTACAACGGTTTCACAACAAGCAAACGATCAAATAGATACAAATGTAAAGCGTTGTTAGAACTTAATCTGAGTTCTTACCAATTTAATTAACTCAACCGGTTTATATGCCATGCGGATTTGAACTGATTCTTCCATTCTGCGAATCTGATCCGGGCTATAAGATACAACGACTGAAAACACAAGAAACGAAATCAATATGGAAACAGTTTATCTTGAAGAACAAAAAAATTGTATTACGAGAAGATTGATATTTGTTAACTTACCATTACTGGAAACTTTTGTGGAGTGGATAGAAAGAGAAGAATAAAGAGAGCGAAAAACAAAGAGAGCAACAATGGCAGTGTTGAAAAGGCAAAGAAAGAGAGTAGTGTTGTTGAAGGAACAAAGGTACTTCCCTCTGGCCATGTCTCTCTCACTCTCTTCATTCGACCACACTCTCTCTTTTATTTAACTGCAAAAAGACACAACACTGAATTTTTATATGAGATTGAGTAATTCAAGCAACCTCAAAATTCAGATAGTGATCTCCTTTTGTTATTCTAAGAATATTGGTTTTGCTTTGTTTTGGTCGCTGGTCACACTCAACTGAACTAACTGGGTTGGCTACAGTGACATGTTGTTTGCTGACATAAATAAACATATTCGTTACTTTTTAAAAAACTAGCACATCCTACGAAATAACAAAATCAAAGTCACATAATTGAATTCAATTTCTAAATTCGTTCATTTGCAAGACAGCCTAACATCATATGAAAAAAGGATGTTTTGTTACCGACTCAAGCATTAGCCTCATGTCGGATCTTGAGGATTTAAGTCGGAAAAATACTTTGAGATGCTTACTATATAATATCATTATTAAGTTAAGTTCGTCGCTTCACATAATTATTGGAGTTGTAGAAGCTTACCTTAATGTGAGACTAATTTTGTTCCTAAATGTAAGACCATATTAAATAAATCACAAGAATTGAGAAAATTGATTGTAGTATCAAATTTATCGGCAATTTGTATAGTTTTAAAAGTTTATCTTTTAAGAAAAAGGATTAGTAAATGTTTGGGCAAGCATAATTATTATGTATTGCAGAAAAATATGTAATATACATAGTAGAATATTAGTAAAAAAAAAAAATAGCACACTTAAAAATTTGAAAGGAGTGTTATAAAAAAGGACAAAAAAAAACTCAAAAAGATTGCTACATTTAAAAAAAAAAGTTGTGAAAACTTGGAACTATAACATAATAACTTCGTTCAAAGTTAGTTGTGTTTTCTTTTTTATAGGAATGTGTTTATTTTAAATAAAAAAATGATTTTATTGATATTGTTTTTTTTTTAAAATATTGATATTGTTATTAAACAAGTATATATTGATTTTTCTAAGAAAGTTTCTGAAGTACTACAAAAATTGAAGTGTTTTGTATAATCTTTTTCAATAGATTAACAAGATACCATTTAATTTTTTTTTTTGAAGAAAACAAGATACCATTTAATGAAAACTTTCAGTTATTGCAATTGTATACTTGATTGTAAAATTTCGTTTTTATAAGTTTATATTTTTGGTTTTATGTATCGCAATAGCTTTCTTCTCATTTCTGTCAACAAAAAAAAAAGAAGCTTTCTTTTATGTACGACAATGGTGTCCTTATCATTTTTTATTTCCATCATTTATATGCAAGTTGGTTACAAGTCACAATAGTGTTTTAGGAAACGGCGAAAAGGACATTTTATTATTTTAAAAATAAATTAAAACTACCGATGTGTACATTAACCAGAATAAAAAGAAGGGTTAGCAACATTTTATTTTCAACATTCACTTTTAATTGAGTGGTGTATACGTGCATGTTTCACTTTTAAAGATGAGATGATAATATATTTGAATACAATATTCTTTTTAAAGACAGTAAACTAGTTCATCTAAATTGTCACGAGAAGAATTGAACATGAATTATTGAAGAAAATTGTACTCCAAAATCTCAAACCAACACCACAAAAATAAATTAGTTTATTCAAATGTTAAAAAGTGTGAAGTTAGAGGTTCTAACCTCTACCTTTACCTAATATGATCCTCGCAACTATCAAAAGTTGTGCTTACTTGATAGAGTATTAACTTTTTTATGTACCTCTAATTTTTTTTTATATGCATCTCTATTCGATAACGTTGAATATGAGTTGTAGCTTTATGCCAATTAATAATCTTCAAAATCAACATTTCGTGCAACAGGTACTAATTGAATGGACCAGGTATGGTAGAAGATAAGGACGATGGTAGTATTTATCTTCGAAGATAATATTTCTACGACACTCAAAAAATAAAATCATACCAAAAAATAATATAGTAACGTTAAGACACACGTTTTTAACTCGTATTTTCCCATACTTTTTTAAATAGATTAAAATCTACCTACACTACTTTATCTCATTTACTAGAAGATATGCATTCAAATTTAAATCTCAACACTCCACTTATTTATTTTTAAACAAATAATTGATTTCGTCCTTGATAAGTAGTCGTAATAATATTTTAATTTATCAAAATTTTAAAATAATCTGATTGCGCATACAGTTAGTCAAAATAGTCCATAACATTAAAATAATCGTTCAATGTTGACAATAAATAAATATTTATTACTGATGTGATATGATAACAAACAAATATATTAATGAACTTCCTTAAAAAAAGAAAACAATAAAAACAGAATATTTAAACGTTAAAGACTATTTTAGCTACCATCAATTACTATTTTATATTTTGATACATTAAATAACTATTTACCCTTAAAAAACCAATTTCAACGGGTGCTCTTCAACCCATGAATCAATGAAGGACATGTTTGACTTTTCTCGTGTGAATCCCAAAAAATATTCACTAGTTATAGAAATGATAACAAACAAAAGTAGAAAAGAGAAGATAAAATGCACCAATAGAAGAAATAAATAATGAAATTGAGTTTCAAATTTCTTGTGATGGCGTAGCGTGACCTCAAAACATATCTTGAAATCTTCAATTCACAAAATCTTAACCCAACCATTAAGGTCGTTTCTCAGTTTCTCCAACCTCGTTTTCGTGCTTCCTTAATAACAGCAACAACAAAACAAAAACTCAATTTGCATGTACTATTTGACCCTTCTTCGTTTTCTACCTCGATTCTTCAACCCTATACGATTTTCCACAAAAAAATTGAATTTTGCAATTACCCATTTGAAAATTTATTAAATGTTCGGAGTTTTTCAGTTTTTGTAGTGTTGGAAGAAGAAGGAAAATGTGGGGGTTTGGTGGGAGATATTATTGGGGAAGAAGAAAGGTAAATTGTGAGAAAGCGAATGGGATAGTTGTTGTGTTTGCATGGATGTCAAGTGAGGAAAAGCATTTGATGAGATATGTGGATCTATACTCTTCTCTTGGATGGAATTCACTCATTTGCCATTCTCAATTTCTTAATATGTGAGTTTCTTCGCTTATGATTTTGATGATCTTTCTAGTTGTAAATGCCTGATAAGTGTTTGATTTAGGTGGATGGTGCTACCATAACTACCAATTTTACAAGATATGGATTTATACAATAGTAGTAGTTTATAAACTATTTTATGCTAAATTGAAGCAAAAGAGAATTGGTGAATGGTCGGTCATTCTCAGCTAAGCATTACTTGTATGTCTATTAGTACCAGACATTGTGGTTTACTAGGCAGGGGATGGGTTCCATCCAGGATAACGGTTTTATGTTTGCCGAAGAAACCATCACATATTAGGTTCATGAGGTGTGATTGGTAGACTAGCAGTTGTGCCTTTGCCTTCTAGGTTTTTGAAATAGACAATGCTATTTGTTTGCTGGTTGAAATAGCCACCAGAGGCATTTTCCATTACCAATTGCAAATCGATGTCTGTTTAATTTTTAGATGAGATGAGACCATCTATACTGTGGTTGCTTACACATCACATCTCACTCTATACCGGATGATTAAGGGTGGAAATGAGCCACGCTAGGTTAGGCTAAGCCATACATTAAAACAGGGCTGGCTTATTTATTTGACATAGACCTTTTTTAAAAGGCTTGATATAATTTTTTGAAAAGTATCACTTGGCTTGAAAGCCTATTTAACAGCCTTCTTAATGGGGTTAAACTTTTAAATAAGCTTACAAGATTAAGTAGTTAATCAGTACAGTGATAAAAATATTATCATATTGTGCACATTAATTTAAATAGGGTGACCCGTTGATCCCGAAGGACATTTTAAAAAATGTAAAGCCTAACATTTTTAGCTGAATTTGATTTTAAGAGATCCTTGGCCTAGCTTATTTAGTGAATGAGCTGAGGCAAGTAAGGAATAATACAATTATAAGAGTTTGTCATAGCCCCAATGAGCTACTAGGCTCATTTCCATCCCTATGGATTATGAACTTAACATTTATATTATTTGCAGGTTCTTCCCTGATAAAGCCACAATTCTTGCTGTTGATATTCTAAATGAACTAGTTGAGGTATGTTTTACTGTAGTCCTTCCATTTTGTAGGTTAGTCAGTCTGAATTCAAGTCAGCTAAAAATATTATTTTCCTATCATGAAATAAACTGACTAATATATTAAATTTAATCTTCTGTCAAAGTTTTAATCTTTTGTTAATTTAGTAAAAAGTTGACTAGTATGAACAAGCTTACAAGTACAAGCTTACAGGTGCTGAAAATTAGGCGTTGTCCCATTGTCTTTGCCTCTTTTTCTGGTGGTGCAAAAGCTTGTATGTTAAAGGTTCTTCAGGTATTTTAACTATAGGCTTCATTTTGTGTGTATTTATTTACATTTTTATCATTGGCCTGTAAGAGCTCTTAATTCTAGCTGATTACATTGTTTTCCTTTGTTCCAGATAATTGGCGGGGAGTGTGAAACACATAATATGGTATGTTTTCGCCCATTAGAAGTTTATTTTGAGGATAATTGAGTTCATAGATTGCACTGTTAGTAAATTCATCGATGTCTTTAGTCTTAAAAACTTAACTCTTGACTTTTCTCAAATCATGTTTATATGTGAAACAAGGTCTACAGTGTTGAATCCCCAACTTGCCATCCATGCGTTATATTTTAAATGATCATTATTTCCCTTTACATTTAGTAATTAATTTGCCCAAGTTCCTGTTCGCAAAAAAAACAAACTGTTCAAGTTTAACCTTTTGTTATATTCTTCACTGCTTAACTTCTGTCATTGCACAGGATGATTATCAGCTTGTTAGAGACTGTATTTCTGGCTACATTTATGATTCCAGTCCAGTTGATTTTACTAGTGATTTGGGTGTTCGATTTGTTCTACACCCATCTGTTTTAAAAGTGTCACATCCACCAAGATTTACTTCATGGATTGCCAATGGCATAGCATCTGGTCTTGATTCCCTTTTCCTCAACAGATTTGAATCGCAGCGTGCAGAGTATTGGCGAACACTTTACTCCACCACTGTAAGCAGCTAAGAATACACAGTACATCACAATTACCTCCATATTTTTCTGAGGTATCTTAGACATATCTGCTTATTAGGTGTCTTTTTGTTGCAGAGTATGCAAGTCCCGTATCTCATTTTTTGTTCAGAAAATGATGATCTTGCACCTTTTGAAGTTGTTTCAAATTTTTTCCATCGACTAAAAGACCTTGGCGGAGATGTCAAACTGGTAAAGTGGAGTTCCTCTCCTCATGTAGGTCAGTATCTTGACTAATTATGTATAATAGTGCATGGATGAGATAATAAAATTCAGCTATGCCTAATACCTCATGCCATAACTCTGTACTTTAGATTAGCAGTATAGATTAAAGCTTCGTTTATGCTAGATTTCTTGGTAAATATGATTCATTGTGCAAAAAATGGCGTGCAACCATGGAAATTGTAATGAACGGATGTAATTTTTATGCCATGCATGTACAGAGGGAAAAATGTATTAAATTTTACTTGAATATGTCAGGTCATTTTCGTCATCATCCGGATGAATATGAAGCTGCTATCGCTGAGATCCTTGGCAAGGCAGTTGCAGTTTACCGCCACAAAAACAGAAGATTTGAAGACGAGAAACTAGGCATAGAGGGAACAAGAGATGAGATCACTGGTCCGTTCTCTGAGCTGAGGAAAGCAGCAACAACCTCAACTAGTTTCCAGGGTTTTGCTGTTGCTCCGAGTGAGAATTTGTCTCCTAGTTCAATGGAGTATTACGATGATAAAGATGTTGGCTCCGTAGCAGATGAACGAAAAGGAAGTTTTATTCATCTTCCCACCCGTCCAAGCATCAACGCAAATGGGGTTCTTGGTCAAATATTATTCGATGTTTGTGTCCCCAAGACAGTCGAGGATTGGGATGTTGGGTCGAATTCCAAACATGCAGGACTATTATCTGGTACAAGGAGGCAC
The DNA here is from genome assembly GCA_946800305.1 of Medicago arabica. Lineage (NCBI taxonomy): Eukaryota > Viridiplantae > Streptophyta > Magnoliopsida > Fabales > Fabaceae > Medicago > Medicago arabica. Next base: position 55,937,658 of record OX326967.1, read on the forward strand.
ACTCCATTCAATCCTATAAAATGCATCAGGCGCTCAAGGTTGTAACATTGTTGAATGTTGACGCACAAGTTTGAAATCTGATGTAGTAGTACCTGAAATAAGAGGCCGAACGACTTGTAAATTCCCTCTCAGCTGTCTTTTTAATTACTGAGTAATGTGATTGAGAAGCTGGCCATTTCCTGCGTGAATTGTACAGTTACTTCAACGGAGATAAAGTATATTTTATGTTGTGACTGAGATCACTGTGACAGGAATATATATGTTCTAATGTATGATGAGCGAATATTGAAAAATACAAGATAATATGAATTAAGATGAAAAGGTAGATAAGTGGAGATTTTCATCCTTTCTATCTATTGCTTAAACATCTACATCCCAATGCCAGTTAATTGCATTATCCAAGGAATATTGACCCGATCAAAATGCAAGCAAATTGGAAACAAGAGTCACGCAATGATTAAGCAACCAAATAGACTCTTTAAAAGGTGTAAAGGAATAAAATTCAAACTTAAAACATGAGAACTTAACCACCCATCACCACCGGTCCACAACCATCAAATGGCAAGGTCGATTCTCGCAAACATGAACTGGTTCAAAAAGCAGATAAATTTCAACATATTTCAAAATATAAGCAAAAGTTAAAAGTTCCTTTTTTATTTCTTCAAATTCATTTGAATTTGATTTATAATATAGATCAGATGCATCACCCATTATTCAATGAATGAAAAAAATTGCTTATATTTAAGACTGAAAAAAGTATTTGAAACAAAAAATCATAACAACAATGGAAGATAAGAGAATTGATACGATACGAAGTGTCATTGATAAACCTCTGAGGAAATTTTGTATATCTGAATATAAACTTCAACAATTTATTAGAGCCATTTATTGTTATATTTTAGATAATGTTAATGAGTGTCCTTGAGACATTGGTTGAAGTGTTATAATTAGTAAGTTTGCATCAAAAAGTGGTGTAATTATTGTTAAGATAAAAGTAAAAAACTTATATTTCATGACAATTTCTACTTATGGATTCCTTAACCGATGCCCTGGGCCCTGGGCATCAAAAAGCTGGCTTAAACACTAATATTCCTCTAAGCAATTATTAATGGAAAAGTCTATGGGATTATAGGCATATAACTTGATACTGTCACAACTTTTGGTGTTTTGTGGAGGTTACTAGCTTTTGCTATTGTAATAGAATAGAGTGTTCCGTCTATATGCGACAACTATTGTTTTTCTTATAATCCATTCCTTGCTTCTTGCAGGGTGTGTATAATAAATTTGCCGATTAAAAAAATTTGAAAAAGTCTCTCTATATATATATATTAATTTTGAAGTTGGATATATTATTCAATGAGATAGATAACAATAATCGAAAATGAAATGAAATGCACTTTGATTTATTTTGTCTTTTTTTTTCTTCAATCAGCTATGCCATTTTTTTTCTTTTAAATTCAAAAAGGGACGAGTATATTTTTAATCCTTATAAATGTCCAAACTTTTCATATTAGTCATTCTAAAAAATTCCTCCGACTTTTAGTCCATGTAAAATTTCCAATAACCGCTTTTGGACTATTTTTAAGTCAATTCTCGTGCAGCATTTATATTTTTTAACGAATTGAGTGGAATATTGTAAAAATCTCTCCAAAAAAAGAATTATAATTTTTAAACAAAACATAAATTAAAGAGTTTAATGATGGTGGGTTGACAGTTCAAAACAACTATACACACACAATCAATCAAAACATTTAGAGTTGCCACATCAATTCATGATTTCTAACCAAAACAACTAATGTGACAATTCTGAGTATTTTGATTGATTGTGTGTGTAAAGTTGTTTTGAACTATCGACCCGCCACCATTAAACTCTAAATTAAATATGAATTTTTAACCGTCAAAAATATTAAAATTCATATTTAGTTTATGTTTTGTTAACCAATTCTAATTTATATTTGGAGAGATTCTTATAATATTATAAAATTTTCTACGTAATTTTATTCAAAAATATGAGTTTTACATGAGTTTTACTTAAAAGATGGGACCAAAAATAAAAATGAAAAACTTTTTAGGACTAAAAATCAAATAATTATTTAGAGGGACTAAAACGAACAGTTGATATATTTTTAAGGACTGAAAACAAATTTATCCCATCTATATTCCAGTGCTCCATGTGTAACCCAAGTATAATAAGTACATGGGATTAATTAGCTAAGAATTCCAAATTTATATAAAGCTTTGTTTCCTCGATCATTATATACGAGTTATGCTAACAAGTGTTATAAAGAGTATTGCTCAAAAAGATTATTATAAGAAATTTTATATTAAAAATACAGTGGATTTTAGAGTGAAAGATCAATTAAATCCATCACCGATGAAACACAAAGAAAATACCGTTAGATTTTATCAAATGGATCAAATTTGTTAAAAATAAATTTGAGAAACTATATTTATTCATGCACAATTTTGTCCCACATCTTCTCTTCTCCTTCCTCCTAGCGTATATTCCATCACCCTATCCTTATTTTTTTGCTATAGAGCGGAGAACCTCTCACCGTCACCGGAGCGTATATTTTCTTCATATTCCACCGATGCCATAAAACTGTAGTATATACATGCTGCTACGTTTGGTGTTGGATCTTGCTTGCTTCAGAAAAGGATGAATTTAATTAGGTAGTTTGGTGTTGTTGGAAGGGACAAGCTATGTTTATGTCCATTCCATGCCACGTATTGCCATGCAAAAATATCATCAAGTAGAGTAATTATTTAAGTCTTCATCTTCATTTTTTATTTTATGCAAAAACTTTTATAAGAGATCTAAGAAACAAATTAATTGGATGGATAAAGACAGAAGAATCGATGGAATAGGGGAAAGAACCACACCTCAGTGATGGCGAGGGGTTCGCCAGTATGAGAAAAATGAAGGATGGGGTGATGGAAGCGTGACAGGAGAAAGAAGAGGGGAAGAAATGAGATAAGATTGTGTGTGGACAACTGTAAATAATTTTAATTTTATTTTTAACAAATAAGATCCATTGATTAAACTCAACGGTATTTCTTTCGTGCTTCGATTTAATTGATCTCTTACTCTAAAATCCACTTAAAAATATAAGTTAAGTACATGTAAAAATAATAATTACATAACTTTTTATGCAAAAGTTATGATTCTTGGTTGTTTAAACATTGGCCCAAGAGTAAAAGTGGGAATAGGTTAGGCCGAGTTAGGCTTTGTAAGGCCTAAGTCTGACATGTTAAATTTTTTGAGACCTAAGTCTGACATGTGGGCTGTCATAGACTTATATTTTATGCATGGGTGTGGCCTGTTGAAAGTCTGATATGACACGCTAGCATATTTAAAAGTTTATTTCATATGAACATCTTCAAATAAGTAATGTAATATAAGTTTCAGTCGAGTAGCGAAATAATACATCAACGAGATTACACTCAATTTTTATATTTAACGTGAATATTTTGATATTTTGATTATATATTAGTACGAGGAATACTAACAACATACTATATTTTAACACACATTTTTCAACACACTCTTTTTGATTGGTTTAAACTCACGTATGTTCCACCAAATTATATGAGACTCATATAAATTTGGTGGGACCCATGTGAGTTTTAACCAATTAAAGATAGTGTGTCAAAAATCGTGTATTAAAATGTATGCTGCTAGCATTTCTCATATATTATATATCATATTATGAGAACAAGTAAGTATATTGAAGTACTAATATGAAAATATTAACGTCTGAGATTATCTTGACTAACGACGTGCACAATCAAAGACTATTTTAAAATTTCGATACATTGAAAGATTAACATGACTATTCGTTAGACATTAGATGACTGTTACCTGTTTTATTAATATACATGTAAAAAAAAATCTAATTTCAATTAGTTACCAAATCTTATCTCATAGATGGAAGTACATTTTATTTTTGTTAAGACAAGAAAGGAATCAATGCTGAAGAGTTGAAAAAGAACAGAATCTGAAAATGGATCACTGAGACTTGAGTTAGTTGGTAACAAGTAGAGGGTGAATAGAATGAAGAAGGTGGTGGTGACCGGTGCATCAGGTTACCTTGGTGGAAAGCTCTGTAATTCCCTCCACCGACAAGGCTACTCCGTTAAGGTCATAGTCAGACCCACCAGCGATCTCTCCGCACTTCCTCCCTCTACCGAAATTGTCTACGGTGACATAACCGACTTTCCCTCTCTTCTCTCCGCCTTCTCCAATTGCTTCGTCGTCTTCCACCTCGCCGCTCTTGTTGAACCCTGGCTCCCCGATCCCTCTAAATTCATCACTGTAAGATTCTCCCTCATTTCAAATTCTCCTTGATCCTCTTATTCTGTTAATTAATTCAATCAATTTTCTTTTGAAATTAGGTCAACGTTGAAGGTTTGAAGAATGTGTTGGAAGCAGTGAAGCAAACCAAGACTGTGGAGAAACTTGTATATACGTCGTCGTTTTTTGCTCTTGGACCAACTGATGGAGCTATTGCTGATGAGAATCAAGTACAAATACAATACAACAAATCAATACTTCCATTTTACCTTTTTTATTTTTTTTGTGTTTCTTCTAGATGTTGTGGTTGTGATTGATTTTTGTTTATCAAAATCTTAATTCGAAATGTAGGTTCATCATGAGAAATTTTTCTGCACCGAGTATGAGAAGTCGAAGGTTGCTACTGATAAAATTGCATTGCAAGCTGTGTCTGAGGGGGTGCCAATAGTATTGCTTTATCCTGGGGTTATTTATGGACCTGGAAAAGTCACTGCAGGAAACGTTGTAGCTAAGATGGTACTGTTTTATTTCTTTTGCTGTGTTTTGTTTTCTCATGTGTTAATTTTGAAATCAGATCATCTAAGGCTGCAGTGTTGCAGCAGTAGGATAGTTGGATTTAGTTCATGTTTGGATTGCCAGCCGGATTGTTAGAGTCAGAGTGAACTGTCGTGATTTTAGCAAAAGTTGCAGTGGCATGTTTGGTATCAAAGTGAATTTGCAGAATTACGGCGGGTGATCTTGATTCTGAGAAACCCACTATGGTATCAAACATGCTTCAACAAAATCAGGGTGCCGCCGTGTTTGGAATCAAAGTGATTTAGAGTTATGTAGGACTGTTACATTCAGAGAATGCTAAATGTAGTCTAAATGAATGTTAGATTTATAACATGTTTGGATACGCGATGATTCCACTTGACTCGTGTTACAAAGCTCCCGTATGTGAGAAGCAATAAAATTTAGCTTTGAGTTGACAAACGTTGAAGTTAAAATTTGTTTTCGCTTGGTCTAAATCTAAAGTTGGAACAGTCGGGACATCACATCAGACTGCTGTTGTAAATTTTGATTTTTTTTTTTGTAACATCTAGTTTGAAGTGGAAATGTTGTTTGATATATATATATATATTTTTAATTTGTCAGCTGGTAGAACGTTTTAGTGGTAGATTACCTGGTTACATAGGCAAAGGAAATGATAAATTTTCATTCAGTCACGTTGATGATGTAGTGGAGGGGCACATTGCTGCTATGAAAAAGGGACAAATTGGGGCAAGGTATTTACTGACGGGTGAAAATGCGTCCTTTAATCAAGTTTTTGATATGGCTGCTGTGATCACCAATACTAGAAAACCAATGGTTAGCATCCCTTTGTGTGTGATTGAAGCTTATGGATGGTTGTTAGTTTTAATCTCTCGAATCACTGGAAAGTTACCTTTTATCAGTCCACCGGTAAGCTTCCTTCTAGACTTTGATTTTCAATTTTCATGCATCCAAATCATATATATACTATCTTATACTTATCATAAATTTTTAGCTGACTAATTGATATCTCAGTTAAAATTTCTGTAAATTGGTTTCAATGTTTAACTGCATAGAAGTGTCAAAAAATCCTTTTATGTATCAAGATTATCCTTCCTAATGGGCAATAGTAAAATAAAATTTCGTGAACAAATTTAGTTTTATCTCAATAAATGGGAAACCATGCAATAGTTTTCAAAAGAAAATAAAGCATATTATCTTCCTTGTTCTCATTTTTTTTGTTTTAACATTGAACCAGACGGTGTATGTTTTAAGACATCGTTGGGAGTATTCTTGCGAGAAAGCTAAAGCGGAGCTAGATTATAAACCCAGAAGCCTGAGAGAAGGGCTTGCAGAGGTACTACTCTGGTTGAAGAACTTGGGATTGGTAAAATATTAGCGGAATGTTCTATAACACTATTGTAAATTGTCAAAAAGCAAAGTGTAATAAAAATACAATCAGCAATACAAGAAAAAGTGTTGATGTAAAAGAGGGGACTAGCTATGTTGTAGACACTGTAGCTAATGTATGAGATGCTGCATTTAGTTGTCTCTTGATAATCTGAACGTGATCGATTGTTGGCAATGATAGAGTAGACGGACATGCTTGCACTTGGAAATAAGGACCCCAATTTTGACTTTGTTACTATGTTTATGTGCTACTGTGGGTTTGGATTGCAATCTACTACTGTTTTGCAATCAAATTCAAATCTAATCTAATTCTATGGAAAGAAAGATCTCGTACCCTCCTTGACCTGCAACATTAGAGCTCTACATTCAGATTGGGCAACTAATAAACACTCATTTTGGTCTCTCTAACACAATCTTTTCGTATTTCTTTTAGTCTATTTAATTTCGCAAAAACTGAAATGCATTGGAATTTGGAAGTATAAACTGAACCCAAAGTATCAAAGATAACCACAGTGAAAAGAACCCATTAGCGTAACTTACACCCTAATCATTTGCCCATTAAAAAAAATAGGAGAATGCTAACCAGTGTCTCAAGGGTAATGGTTAAACATTCAAAACAAGTACTCCATCTGTTCCGCGATAAATGATCTGTTTGACAATGTGAACTATTGACCTAATATATTTTGGCCTCATTTTTCTACTAATGTACAAAGATAAATAATATTATATAAGATGTTATATTCGTCTCGATAAATATTTTTAAGATATTAAATTTTCATAATTTTTTCAGAATTGAAGATATTAAAGATAAAACATATGCATTGGTATGTGTGACACAGTTAACTGTGTCACTTAATACGAGACAGAGGGAGTAAGTTTTTATGAAAAATGTAATCATTACTTTATCAAAGTAATATCTTATATTTCAAAGATAAAATTTCTATTTATAGATTCTTTAACACTAAGGGCTGGTTAGCAAGGTTGTGGTTTGCTTTCAACCACCAGAAAGTTTGAAGCTTATGACTCTTTTTGGTGAAAAACTCGAGCATTTCTTTCATTCCAGACTACTTGCACACAATAGAGCCAAATGAGATTAAAAACTAAGCGGACACTTTTAAAAAATCCGCTTAAACTTTTAAATTGGTAAACATGATTTGCTACTTGCGTTAGTTGAATCATTATGAAGTCAAGCCAATGCAAAATGTCATCCCATATTTTCTCAAAATAGTCACACACAAAAATAATACATATCCTACTTGATTAAAATGATTACTTTTGCAATTGCGAACTAAGATACCACTTCACACACAATTTTCTTTTACATCTATGTTCAATCATATCTTATACTTTGATATACAACTTTTTTGAACAGAAATACTAACTTGTGTCATTGAGACACAAATTTAAAAACTAAAGATACAAATATATTCTTGTAACTTGTGTATTTAATGTTGTAAAAGTTTAATTATTTGTATTTTCAATAAAAAAATTATTTTTTAGTTTCTTAACTTGTGCATTTAGCTTTTTTTAATTATAGAATGGTATATTTATTTTTTTATTAATTAGATATGATTTAAATGGAAAGTTATTTTGAATATTTACAATCATTATAAAGCTTTTATTACACACGTTTTTTTTTGTTTGACTGATATACACGGTTGACGCAATATTAAATAAAATTAAACTCTTTAAACTATTGTGGAATATTTTCAAATAATTCCCTCTACTTTAGTGGTGAGTGGAATGGGAAACGCAACGGTCGACGAGTAAAACAACACCATTTTGATTTGAGTATAGAGAGTACACTACACAGAACTAAGAACTCGGTGTCTGAACTCAAAATCAAAATCAAAATCAAAATGGTGGCAAAAGCATCATCATACGAAGAGAGTCGCCGGAAAAGAATGGAAGAGAATCAAAAGAGAATGGAAGCTCTGAATCTTACCAAACTCTCTCAATCTCTTCACAAATCATCTTCCCCCATTTCAAAACCCTCACCTTCCAAACCTCGCACTCCTATCAAGAAAGAGCTCGTTGTTGTTCGAAGATCCGGCCGTGTCGCCAATATGCCTGCTCCTGTTTACAAAGAAGTCAGTAAACCCTAACCCACATTCACTCTTTCATCTTTCTTACTTTCTCTCTCTCTAACATTATTATTCTTTTTTTTTTCACAGATTCTTATCGATTCCGTTAAGATACCTAGAAATAGAATTTCAAGGTTTGTTCTTTCTTATGTGGAATCACATTTTTATTTTATTCTTTATTATTATTTTTATTTTAATTTTTTTGTAGAGGTGGTAGTTATGATAAGTACAGGGATTATTCGAAGCGAGTGTATGCATCCGATGAAGCTAGATTGGAAGCTATGGAGAAGGCTGATAAGTTGCTGTCCGATTTAGATTCTGATCATCCAAGTTTTATCAAGTCAATGCTCCAATCTCATGTCACTGGTGGATTCTGGCTGGTATAATTTCTATTCTGTTTAACCCTTTTTATATATTTAGCGTGTTTTAGTTTTTTTCTGTTGATTAAAGTTCACTTTATTATTATTGTGGATTTTGATTTCTGTTTTGAAATGAGATTGCATTGCATTTGCATCAACTAAAAATTTACAATTTATTAGCATAAGGTTGCTAAAAAATGCGGCTTTGTTTAATTGAACACATCTTCTCATTTTGTATGTATAAATGCTGGTTTAGTTATTGGTTGTAATGCTTTTTCATGGAAGTTGATGAGGTAGCTTGAACTCTGTTTATTAATTTAAGCTTATGCGCTTTTACTAAATGGAAGCATTCTAATCTCTTTGCTAAATCAACCGTTACTCTTTTTCAAGTACCTTTTGTTATTGCTTTGAATGCTTTTCAATGGAAGTTGTTGAGGTAGCTTATGCCCCGTTTTACTCAATGCAAGCATTATTTCTTTGCTATTTACAAATCAACCGTTACAATCTTTCAAGTCCCCTTTATTCAATGGGAGCATTCTCTCTTTGCCATTTACAAATCAACCGTTACAATCTTTCAACCCCCTTTGATAAAAATAAGATACTTCATTAAAAGGGAGAATGTTAATTTTAAGCTTGATTTATAGTCCCTTCTCCCTTTGGAGCGAAATAATTACAATTGAGCTTTCCAATGTCAATTGGGAATTTGGTCTCCATTGTCTAATCTATGTTTTTTATTTGACAAAATTGTCCAATGTATGTTAGTAGGGGTTTACAACTAGTTATTGATGACATTAAGAATCATATACAGCAAAAATATGTTCAAGGTTTACATGAATATTGATCAATAATGCACGCACAGTTGCTTGCTTATCGGTTAATGTTACAAATATTACCAAAAGCCCACCTATATTAGATTATTTACTCTCAGTGCTCATCACTAGAGCTTTTTTTTGTTGTTGTTGAAAACTTCATATCTGACCCAAGGACCGTCTAATTCGAGGGGTCCAATCTCACCGTTCATTTGTTGGGGCCTCATTTAAAGCCAAAGCGAAGCTTTGTAGGAACTAACCCACTGGAATTGGCATTGGAGGGAATCAAAACTGAGTCCTTGAGAGGATCACACTCCAAGGTTTCAAGCTAACACCACCAGGCCAACCCAAGTGATAATTGTGACTGGCAAGCTGCAATAGGCATTACAAATAATAGGACTTTTAATGATAATAACAGACATAATCGATTGAGAGATATAGTGTTATGTACTTGCTGAAAGATGTTAAAATCTCAATTGATTAAGCAAAAACCAAGTCTTTGCGAAGAAATTTGATATGTGAAACAGAGTCAGACTTAAGTCTATAGCTCACACGAAAGAGCTTAGATAGAACACACACCACAAAGGAAGCAAGGAATGCACATGAGTTGACGTAGTTTCGCACCTATTTTAAGTCCATGCAAATGCTCTTCCGTGTGAGTTGATAACTCACACGAAAGAGCTTAGATAGAACACACACCACAAAGGAAGCAAAGAATGCACAAGAGTTGATGTAGTTTTGCACCTATTTTAAGTCCATGGAAATGCGTCAACAATTATATTTTCTATCTCAAATAAGATAACAATGATAACAATCCAACTCAAATTTTGTATCTCTTTACAAACTCAAGCACCCTCACTATAAGAGACTCCCTAGTCTCTAACCCAAGTAATCACACACACACACACACACACTTGCTCTCTTCTCTTGCTCTATTTATAGGAGATGAAATCGCTTTCATTCACAAATGTCACAAAGTGAGAATTAACTAATATTTTCAAGAAATCTCATTTCATTTCTCCAATACTAGAGGCATTCATTCACATCTTGAAATATATATCTTAAATTTCCACCACTTGCATTAATATTTTTGTTGTTTAGAAGTTCTAATTGATTTCTCAAATACTGTATTATTGAGATGATAAGATTTTTTAAATAATTTTCATATATCTCATAAATTTGTATGAAATTGCAACATACACATAATGAAATCGTCTTTTAAGTGTTACGTGGGGGGTCATTCATGAATTTCAGACACATGGATTGGTACACCTCTGATGTACACCTATGTGTTTTCGTTTATAAAGTTTGTTTCACACTTGTATGTTATGTCTAATGTTTTGTTGTCAAAGTCTCATTTAAGTTTAAAATATATCAGTTTTGACACATTTAAATCTATATGGTATTATTTATTCCCAACTATTCTATATGTTATGTCGAGGGTGCTTTCATAACTCGTGCAAATAAAATTATGTTATTCTGGCAGAGATTAGTTACTGCTAATGCCTTTCAATTAGCAAACTACTAACTTTCAAATTAAATTATATATCTTTGCTTACAACTACAATCTATAATTGGTTAATCATTTTGGCATGCCTCAACAACAGGGCCTTCCAGTTCATTTCTGCAAGAAAAACCTTCCAAAACGAGACGAAGTGATGACTTTAATTGATGAGGATGGGGATGAGTCTCCAACTACATTTTTGGCTCAAAAAACAGGACTTAGCGCTGGATGGAGAGGTTTCGCTATTGCTCATAACCTTGTTGATGGGGATGCTTTAATTTTTGAGTTAGTTAAACGTACTGCATTCAAGGTGATTAAATTTTGATTATTTGCTCATTCATGCCTTGGTGTTTAACACATCCACCATATAGTTTTTTTTGAAGAAGACATCTACCATATTTAATCGTGATATATTCCTTGGTCTTCACAAAGCCATTCATGAGTGTTAAGAAAATAAGAAAAAGAAGATGAATGTCATATGCATGTGGCTAATAATGGAGCTCTTGACACCCTTTTTTAATACTCCTTTTTATAATACATGTTATCATTTTTAAGTCCATGTGATGTGTGCTGTTCTAATATACACCATTGTATTTATTTCAAATGTTGTGGAGGGTTGTTAAATTTTAGCACCTGTACAATTCTTGTTAAATATAATTGATCAAAATAGAAAATACACATTAAAATACTAATGATATTTATCTAGGTTTGCTGAAACTTGAATTTCTATAGTTAGCAATCTCATTATTCCACATGTATTAATCAATGAATAGTGTGGTTGCTAAAATTTTCTTTCAGGTGTACATTATTAGAGTGAATGAGGGTAATCAGGACGATTGAATTGCAGTTGGAGATTGGAGGCAGTAAAACTATTCTAGGTATTATTTTCTCTGTGCTCATAACAAAATTATTACCTGCATAACGAGTAATGTCTATATTGTTCTTTCCTCCTATTATATGCTCGGAGTATGGTGGGTCACATGGTAATTGGTAACAACTTGGGTCACTTTGGCTTGGCTGATGCATGGTCTTGGTGGCTCCATGGAATGTTTTTAAAAACTTTTGAGATGGAAAATTAAAGGAAATGCTAACGAGTGCCCCAAGACACTCTTAACTTATAAAAGGACATATGTATCTGTTTAAGGCCAAAGAAAGGCTCGTAACCACCCATATAGTTTTTGAAGTACAATAATAATTTTCATTATCATCATCGTCGTCACCATCATCACCATAGAGTTTCTTGGTTGCTTCCAAGTCTTAGTGTTAGGTTAGGCACACAAGTAGGCATGGCTTCATTCCAACTTTCCTATGAAATTATGTTATGTCTCTATGGTTGCAAATAAAGTCATATGAACAAAAGTGTAGTCTTTAAGAGACATGTGGGTATTGTTTGTGTGGTTTCAAATTTCCATTTTGTCATTATCTTTGTTCTTATTGCGTCTTGAAGTTGTGAAACGTGGCTTTATGCTCTAGTTTTAATTTAATTCTCGTTTTTTCTGGGATACTGCCAGAGTAGCATAAGAGTGCAACATTTATTTGGTGCTCTCTCATAAATGCCGCTTATTTGTTTATTTTTCTTGTTTTTGCAGGTTCTAATATGCTGGTCTTGGCCCTTGGATTCAGTTTTTTGGCGTTGTAGTTTGGTTAACGTATGATGTCTAACTTATGTCCTTCTGTCTCCTATTTTGAGGTCCTACATGTGAAGTTAACTCTTCTGCATATGTATAAATGAATGGAGCAAATCTTATAATCTTAAATATTTATTTAACTTTGAAAATCAATGTTTGAGTGGTAAATATTGTCTTTGTTGACTTCAACAAATATCTAGCTGGCCTTACCCCAGTTTCTGGCTAAACTAGTAGTACATAACATACCACACAAAAGAAATCAGCCTGGGAGCACATGGGGTCCATAGGCTAATAACGCGTCACGATCATGTGCTTTCTAATCCAAATGAAATTCGTAAGTTGGGTATAGATATCTCATACAATCATTAATGAATTATGCACTTTTTGACAAGATCACTAGCAAACAACTTTATCTCCCTTAATTGGAATTGGAAGTTAGTCAAGTTACTGCTACATTTTCTTGGACGACAAGTATAACCAAACTGTTAAACCTATAGGAAAACAATGCATTATTGATTTTGGCCAAAATGCTCAAAATAGCACATGTTATGGGGGTTCCGTGATTAACTGCGGTAGAGTACGCGTATTTGAAACTTGATATAATTAGATTAAGATTAGATAGCAACACTTGCTTGGAAGTGTCAGGTGGGGTGTCAACAGCTTGCAAAAGCATGTAGCATCTCATCTCATGCATTTTTTTTCTCCATGGTATCAGCCCCTTACTTCCAATAAGTCATCAAATGTCTATCCGATTAATAACTTTATATTGATATTTAGTGTCTGGTCTGGTTACATTGCACAATTTACTCTAATAACACCCTCTAGTGTGTTGAAGTCTTCACTTGCTAGAGTTGAGACATCCATCCCTTTCTAAAACTCCCTTTTACTAAGTGAAATTTAAGTGACTCATGGTTTTATTCAAGAATCATTTTGTCTTGTATGAAATAAAGTGTCAGAGTAGCTAATTTTGAACACTATTATTGAAGTTATGAATTAAAAATAATGAGTAGTTTTATTTTTATTGTCTTCAGAACTTGCTCGAAATATTTATTTTATCAGAACTTCTATATCTACAATAGTGTTAATATATTGTACGATTTAGAGAATGGACAAACTATTTTATTTATCATTTCATAATTTATAGTTAATAAATTTATAACAATAAAAATTTCTACATTTAAAAAAAAATAACAAGTGCATTTCATCAACCATCAAAGAGCCAATACATAGTAAAATACGGTTGTAAGTAGGACGGCTAGGGTGGATGTTGACTCTAACATATTCTTCAAAAGGTGATATCTCTTCTCTACCGTCCTAGATGGAGAACTTCGGTTTATCATGTGAATCGCGAGACTAATATGTTGATCTGTTGGCACATCTTTCTTGGACACTCTTTTTTAGATTTTAAGGTGCTATAGTTGTTTTATGTGTTTTTTAATAATGTATTTTTAGACAAACTAGAAGTCACTTGTGGTAATAAATAATTGATTGTGAAGTTTAAAAATTGTCAAATAGTAAATCATTGTAGTTCCCACTCAAAGTCAAATTATTCCCCTCACAGTTTAACTATTTTTTGATAATAAAATGGCCTCTTTGATGTGATACAGAGAACGAAAGTATAGGAGTTACGATATTCCTTTGGCGATGGTGTGACTGTGGAGTGTGTATGCCTTCATATGAAAGCGGCGCGATACTCATTTGTCATGGGCAATAACTCAAGCACCGATGATTGCGGGTAGTCCAAATCAATGAGGTTTTGGTTGGGTCTATAGGTTTTTTTTTTTTTTTTTTTAAAGATGGTCGGATCTATAAGTTAATAAAATCATTCCCATTGACGCGTCACTTCCGGTTTAAATGTATCAGGTGTTTGACATTGACATGAAACATATACATGCTATGATATTAAATTATATTTTTTTCAAGTAGGATAGTGACTAAAACTCTCACAATTTAATAACGGAGAATTGGAGTGTTCGGAGTTCGAACATTGACCCCTCCATATAATATGCAATATCCCTATCAACTGAGTTAAACTCACGGGATACTAAATTACACTCTCTTTAATTGTTATTATAGGTAAAAATTCTGACCGAAAAATAATATTATTTTTCTTCAGATCATTATTAGTGTTAGCGTTATGTTGGTGTAAGATATTATTTTTTTCTAAACAGACAAAAATGAGACTTATATTAATACCAAAAATATCGCTTCTTCTGCACAAGGCATGCAAAAAGAAAACGACCATAATTACATAAGACGTTCAACCAAAACGAAACAGAAAATAAAACCCAACGGGTTAGCTATCCTATGCCCAAACAAAGGAGCAGACAAGATAACCAATTATGAACCCCTAAAACAAAATCTGCATTAGCCGCCTTTATCCACCAATAAGAATTAATTTTGACCTTTTCGAGCATCTGATGGATAGAGATATCAATGTTATTAAACTATCTATTATTGTGGGCGGTCCATATCACCCACACAAAAAGTAACCATAGAAGTTGCATAAAGAAGCGTCTAGAAGTTGCCCCGCCTGCCAAATACATAAACTGAAAAAAATGATTATAAACAGAAAACGGACCAGCCTTAAAAACACCAACCCAATCACGAACATGAGACCATAACTCTCTAAATATGGGGCAGGAAACAAATAAATGTTGAGTAGATTCCACTTCCCCACATCCAGAAACACAGAGTTGTGCGCCTTGAGCGAGCATACCCTGAGCCATCAAATTTGCCTTTGTTGGCAGCCTATCACGGAGGAGACGTCAAACACCGATAGAAACCTTTAACGAAACATGTTTGTGCGAAATAATATCTGAAACCTCATCGACTGTGTTGCTTTCATTTGTAGTCAGCATATCATACACAGAACAGACAAAATAGTCTCCTGAAGTTTCTAGCCACCATCTCCAGTAATCATATGTAGTGTCCTGCAAAACAACATTAGCCAGTAATGCCCTACACTCCCCCACTAAGTCCTCCTCCCAATCTCATAACCTCCGTCTCCACTCCCATACCTCACCACCTTCCTCCCCCCATCACTTTACAAACTTTTCATCTACCGTTCGATTTTTATTGACACTCAAATCATACAAGCCTCTAAACCGAACTCGGATTCGTCCAAAAATATTCAATAAATATAATCGCAACAACATAAATATAATTATAGAAGAAATGAAACTCATCAATTTTGATATCACATGCGTATAACATATCAAGTGATCCATCTTAATTTTTCAAAAAATTATGTAACTTATGTAAAATTAGAATGAATCACCTTGATTCTTATGGATATCATTTGGAGGACATTCTGATTGATAATATTGATCAATCACAATGTTACAAGTGTAAAAAAACAAAAAAAAATACATTGTAAAAGAGAAAGATAAAAATCACTTATGATATTGTAGTTGATTAATGTCGGGTGAGGATTGTCTCCTGTGTCATCATAGTATTATCCGATTGTTATATACCTATTATTGTGATGAGCCAATCACTTGTTTGCTGTGTGGGGTGGATAAGGATGTACAAAAGGACAAAGTAGGGTCTGATTGTGGGCGAATTTAGATATCCCGATGTTCCGGTGCCACTGAGAGTTGAGAAAGTCTTTGATTCTTTTCGCTTTTTGAACTATGTAAAAATCACCGCTTATAAATTTATAAAGTAGTAGGAAAATCCAAAATTAAACTATAGTATGAAAATGCAAACAATAATAACGCAGTAATTCACATGAGCCGCAAGGACAAAATAAAAAAACATTGATATTGAGCGGGCCCTACAATCACTGTCCGACTCCAAAAAATAGCTCACACTGAGCTACGAAACGCTGCGTTTTGGCCAACTCATTCAATTTCGCTCTCTTTATTTATGTATTTTTTTTGGGCAAGAAAAAAATGAATGGTTCTTTCTTTTCTTCATTGATTCATTCATCTTTCTCTCTCTACGATACAAGTTTTGCAGAACAATAGGATCTCAACACTTTCGCGCCTGATCGCGTTTTTCTTCCTTCTTCAAGTAATTCATTTTCTTACATTGCAATTTCTTTTCATATTAGATTTGTAGTTAATTTATGATTATCATTGTTGATTTGTTCTTAATTTTTAGGATTTCATTGTAAGCAACAAAGCAATCTCGTCAGGATTAAATTGAAGGTTTTGTTGTGTTTGAAGAAATTGAGGGAACAATGTCTGGTCGGGGAGGAGAACATCATTCGGTTCCCCTTTCGGTGCTGTTGAAGCGTGAATCGTTGAGCGAGAAAATCGAGAAGCCTGATATGGTAGTTGTGTATGGAAATGCTAGCGAGAATAAGAAAGGAGAAGATTTCATTTTACTAAAGACCGAATGTCAAAGAGTCGTTTGTGATGGTGTTTCTACCTATTCTGTTTTTGGGGTATGTTTCTTTCTTAACTCTTCTAATTTCATGACTTCTAATCTTTGCAGCACTACTCCACTCGGTGTCCAGGAGAGTGTTTGTTGACGGACACACATGATTACATTCAATTAATATATTTTTACTATCCGGTGTCTGTGTGGTGTTTCATAAGTTGTGATTAATCATCAAAAGTCAATGTGTTTTTTTTTTTTTTGTCTTATTGTACTTATGATTTTGGTGTGGCATGATGATTAAGAAAAGTAAATGATTGGGGTGAAAAGCAACTTAACTATGTTCTGCATGTTTGGATTGACTGTGAATTTTGTGAAATGGCGGTAGTACCGTAATTTTGTTGAAACTTCAGTGATTTTGTTGAAACTCCAAACTGAAGTTTTTTTGTCAAAGTCACAATGGCATATTGTGATTGTGCCAAACTCATCATCAGTCCAAACAAGCACATTATTGAGTCATGACGGCCATTTTTTTGGTTGACTACTGATCAACATGAATTTGATTCTTTTTTGCATTTGCATTTAAGTTATTGGTAGGTTTAAACTGTCTAGGCACTAAGTACATGTTTGGATTTGAAATGATTTTGGTAAAATCACAGTGAGCTACTGTGACTTTGCAAAGATACACTTAATCAAACCCACTGCGATTCCAAAGATACACTTAATAGTTTAGCAAATTGAATCTACACGGAGGAACTTATCGTGGACTTATTTGCTCAGTGCCAAGTACCTTTCGGCCCCACCCCATCCTCTCCAAGCAATGATTTTGTTGTGATAGCTTTTTGTTTGTGTGTATCTGAAAGCGACTGAACCATGTTTTCATCTTAATAATTCACTTTTATTATTTGGATATCAAGAATTGTGTGGCCTTTTTATACAATGAATGCATATGTTATGACCCTGTAATACCATATTTTTCTTTACTTGGTTTCTGTTTTTTTTTTTCCATGTTGCATTTGCATTTTCTGATGCAGAAAATTTACAGCTATTTGATGGACACAATGGATCTGCTGCTGCGATTTATGCCAAGGACAATCTTCTGAATAATGTTTTAGGTGCCATTCCTCCAGATCTCAACAGAGATGAGTGGGTAGCAGCGTTGCCGAGGGCTTTGGTTGCTGGCTTTGTGAAGACTGATAAAGATTTTCAACAGAAAGGTATGGCTAATCATGTGATGTTTGTTCTTGCCTCCATTAAATATTTGGTTGAGGCAAGTTCATAAACTCCATCTGGAATCTTCATATGAATAACGTAATAAACAACATTATCGAAGTTACTTATTCCCAATTCTCAGAGTAAAAAAATTTTAGAACAAAGAGACAAAAAACAGGTTGATGGATACAGAACATGATGGCAGTATTTTAACCTCAATAATATTTTTCTTCTAACCTCTGTTGGCACACTGCTACTCTCCCTGGTCTTTTTATCTGTTTGATTGCACATCTAAAAATATAAATAAGCAGTTATTACATTTTCTGCAGCTTGAGCTTAACATTGTCTAATGTACATAGAGCATGGTAACTACATGCGTCTAGTATTGTTTACCCATACCGATAGTAGAGTTAGTTTTATTTTTTTGGCATATTGTGTAGATATTGTTACTGGGGAGCATCATTTACTAATGAATATTATTGAACTTGTGCACCTGAGCCATGACTGATGATTTTTGTACCTCAGTTCATGATTTTTCTATTTTTTCTTCTTCTTAAGGTGTATGTTAATACGTGTATTATTATCTTCATACGCACAGCACAAACATCGGGAACAACTGTAACATTCGTGATTATAGAAGGATGGGTTGTAACAGTTGCATCAGTTGGTGATTCCCGTTGCATACTTGAACCTTCTGAAGGTGGGCTTCATTACTTGTCAGCAGATCATCGACTAGACACAAATGAAGAAGAGTAAGTTTTTACTGGAATGTTATTGTGAACAATTGTCTGTAATTGCTCCATTACATTGCAGTAAAGTCTCATTGTTTCTTTTTCTTTCATCAGGAGGGTGCGCATCACTTCTTGTGGGGGTGAAGTTGGTCGGCTAAATACAGGCGGAGGTGCAGAGGTACATTTCCTTTAAACTGTTATCCATTTTTATCTCTGATGGTATTGACTACCTAAAAAGGCTTCAAGACTCGTCACCCAATAAAACATAACAAAAACCACTACCACTAAAAACAACAAAGCAATGGCTTGTCGAATGGGTTTGATGCCTCTATTAATACTATTTCTTATTTCCTTTTTACAAGATGCTTTAACATATAAACTACATAAACATAGATTCAAAAGTAAATTAGGTCAATCATATCATGGGGAATCAAGATGCAAGATAATTGATGCTAGTCATAAGATCATGTCTTTTCACTTAAAAGTTAAAAGTACTCCGCATCACATAGGTCTACGTCATTTTTAATGATCTCTTAAGAAAACTGTTTCCAGTTTTTATGTTGTACTTGCAATATTTGATGATATTTATATCATCTGTTGTGACTCATTAATACGTTTTTTTTAGAAGAAATGTTTATTTGTGTCAAACTTATTTGCCCGACTATGATTTTTATAGGTTGGTCCGTTGAGATGTTGGCCTGGTGGCTTGTGTCTCTCTCGATCCATTGGTGATATGGATGTTGGTGAATTTATTGTCCCTGTACCATATGTAAAGCAAGTGAAGGTTGGTCAATGTTATCCTTTGCACATGCAGCAATATTGAGCTTATATTGTTTATCAATTTTACTTTAGTGTTTATAATTCTCGTATCTACTTAAGTTTAGTTTTATATTGCTTTAATCAATATGTCACAAGCACAGATAGCATCTTTGCATCATAATTTTTCTACCCTCTTAAAAGAGCAAACTCAATTTTCAGAAGATTAACTGCTGCCTTTTGAAAGTCAAATTGAACCTTTCTTGCTTTATTGCTGTAAGTCCTTTTGTTTTCCAAAAATACTAATGATTGCCCTTGAACACTAATTGATGAAACAAAAATGGAAGTATTTTAATGGAAAACAAAGTAATTATGTAAAAGTCATATAATATTTGCATTTCTTAGTCATTTATACACCATACTTTTTAACCATTATCTCTTATGAAATTTACAAGACCTATTTGTCTTAATTGTTCTAATTCATTTTTCCCCTCTGGTTTCTATTTATACAGCTTTCCAATGCTGGAGGAAGACTTGTTATCAGCAGCGATGGAGTCTGGGATGCTCTAACTGCAGAAATGGTCCTTGATTGTTGTCGTGGCATGTCGGCGGAGGCTGCAGCACCACATATTGTAAAAGTATGTTCTACAGACATCTTTTGAATAAATTTTTTATGTTCTAGTTTTACCTTGTCATTCATGTCACTTTGTGTGTTAACTTATTTGCACTGTTTACTCATGTCCTTTTCTTTCTTCAGGAATCTTTGCGAGCAAAGGGACTTAGAGATGACACAACCAGCATCGTGGTCGATATATTACCCCAGGAGAAACCACCTACTTCTGTACCAACACAAAAGAAACCGGTAAAAGGAATGTTGAAGGCCATTTTCCGCAAAAAGTCCTCCGAGTCGTCTTCATATGTTGAAAAAGAATACGTTGAGCCAGATATGGTACGGGAACTATACGAGGAAGGATCTGCCTTGCTTTCAGAAAGGTTTGGTTTTGTTGTTAATGTTTGCAGCATGTTCTCTAGTTGTCTCTCTTGACATGGAAACATCTTTGTCTGAACTGCAGGTTTGAAACAAAATATCCACTCTGCAACATGTTCAAGTTGTTCATGTGTGCAGTGTGTCAAGTAGAGATTAAACCTGGGGAGGGTATTTCAGTACATGAGGGTGCGCCTAACGCAGGGAAACCACGTCCCTGGGATGGACCTTTCCTTTGCTTAAGTTGCCAAAATAAGAAAGAAGCCATGGAAGGGAAACGGATATCAGGTGATTGACAACTCTTCATTATTTTATATCCATTGATGTTGATTCTCGAGTTATACGTGTCCATAATCTAATTCCCTCCTTCAAATATATGGCTTTCAGATAGACGTAGCAATGGACGTGACTAATGAATTATCATGTGCATATGCATTTTGAGATTGACAGAGATTGTTCATAGCGCAAAAGTCAAACTTCCAAGCAACTGTGACTCCCATTATTTCCTCGGGGGTTTCTCAGAATATGGATTCATTTTGAAATCTTCTGATTGTTCATATGGATTTTCGAGTTTTCCAATGCTTCAGAACAGGAGACTAACAGTAGCATCTTAGAGGATTTCTGTGACTTGGAAAAGTTAAATATGAACCACCAAAGAGTGGCGAAAGGTTCTGTAAAAAGATGGAATGCTCAATAGGATGTCGGAGGTGATTCATTCTTTTTCTTATATTCCTCTTTTGTTTCTGGATGTAGATCTGTTCATTTGTATATGGGTCTTAAATGGAAGTGCCCTTGTTGTATTATGCAATAGGAAGTTTATCTAGACATCATAGTCCCAATTCCACAAACACAAAAGTAGATTAGACGTATGTTGAACCTTCTGAATGATTTGTTCTTATAGCATTCGATTTTGTTAGTTCCTCTTACCAAATGAATATTAGCACTTTGTAATAGAAATAGTGAATGTTTTTAAAGCTCAGTTTCGTTTTTTTTCTTTTCGCATCTGTTTGATCCATAGTCAGGAATATTAACCTGGGGTCTTTATAAAATGAATATAGTTTTGAATGAACTGGCCAGTTTTTTTTTTTTTTTTTTTGTTTCTTTCTGAGATAAAGGCAATATGTTTTTTCTCTGCAGAGGAGTTAGAATTAGAATTTGGTATGTTTTGATCGGTAGATAGAGTAAAATGAAATAGAATAATCTAATTATATTTGTAAAAATAGATGTATCCTATTTCATTACTCTTCACTCCATTTTACCGTACCAATCCAAACATACCATAAAAAAAATATAAAGAAAACAGTTTTTATGGCAAGGTATTAGATACTTACTGCCTTTCTATTAATTAAAAATACATTAAACTACAGTTTATGGTGAACAAAGTTTTTTTCATTTCTTCACTGGAAAGTGCAAACATGCAGTGTACGGTCTACTAAGGTTCTTTACGTTGTTCACGATAAACTGCCATTACGGGTATGTTTAAAGAAATAAACACCGTAAATAATCAGAACAATTTTACAAATTTGTTTGTGTGAGGTCTTGCCAAAAAAATTCCAAACCAAAAATAATCTAAATGCGGGGCATGAGAAGAGGTTTGGGAGTTAGCTTGGCGCCGACAAAGGTTTAAACTTTTGCTTGACAATTGCTCCTTCATAGATTAGAAACCTGTGGGAATCTCTCAAAAAGGGGAATCCTTATGCGTGGTCTTCAAGGGAACTTGGAGGAAGGGGATCATCTCTTTTGTACTTGTCATTTCACTAGCTTGGTTTGGTATCACATTTTAACAATTCTTTCTGTTTTTGATTATTTCTTCCCCTCCTCTTTGAATATTAAACATAAAAAATGTTTGATGTTAATTTGGCATACAATCGTTTGAAAGATTTGGGAGGCGAGAAATGATGTTATAGATTTAGGGGATGATATCAAAGTTACATCGTGGAGGCGGATTATAGTTAGTAAGAAAGACGGTTCTTGTATATACTATGAGTGGTTTCGAACCCTCTTGGACGTCTTTTGTTTTATGCAATCATCCTTGTAGTTTGGTGGGTCGAGTACACATCTCGATTGATGGGTCAAGTATTAATTGTACTTCTCTCATTATTATATTAAATAATACACATTTTACCGTTAAAAATATAATAATCATTGTGTGTGTAAGACTCGTCTAAAATTTAGGTTATCCAAGACGTTTTCTCTTTAGACAAAAAATCATTTCTAATTATTTGAAACCAATTTTATACAAAGAAAATTTTGTTGTAAATTTTATCAATTTTATTTTTAAACAAAGTACTATAAAATTGTTTTTTTAATTTGTAAATTTCTTTTTGATTCACAAAAATTAGCATTATTTTATTAACATACCAAAAAACCTTATTATTATTTTTAACATACAGTAGAAACTCCCCTACAAGTATTGTAAAACGGAGTTGGTGCATGTGTAAACAAACAAATATTATGCTGACAGTACGTATAAATTACATTCTCATATTGTAAGAGAAACTCCAATGACATGAATTTCCTAGGGTCTGCCAGCGTGTAGTTTGTAAATGAAGAGTATTTTGCCAAAATTTTCATTGGAGTTGGCCAGCTTGGAGTAACTGTTCTTTTCTGAAGCAACCAACCCTTCACAGTTCTCAAGGCTAAAATTGTAAAAAGTTGAAAGAGTGGAACTAAAAGAAAATAAAATATTAATATGTGTGGTAAACTTGTGGGATCCAATGAGTATTTTAAAGTTTACCATTGAAGTGAAAAATGAATGAGTAGTTATAAGATTATGTGACATAATAGGACCCACAAAATAACTATGGATTGAGTTCACCATTGAAGGTGCTCTAATTGATCCAAGTTTTGTTGTTGATGTGCTAGCTGTTTGTCCTATGACTAGCCATGTTTAGGGGATAAAAAGGATTGATCGAGGACATTGAATGGCTAATATGAAATGGAGGAAAACATGTTGTTAATTTTCTCAAACAAAAGGATCTCTATGTTGTTCGATCGTGAAATATTTGTTTTATGCCACGTTCTCTTTATCTCTCTCATGTCACGAAAAGCAAAGATGAAAAACTTATATTACAGTTACATGTTTCAGCAGTGAAAGTGTTACGATGATTCAATCCAACCAAATAATGGCTCCATGATTAAGATGTTGACCTTAACCATGCATATACAAAATTCCTTTTAATGGACCTCCACCACATGCACGTGTGTGTGGGTCTATTATTACTCCCACCACCTATAGCCACAATAAGCATGTATATAAAATAACTAGGTTTGCTTGTGAGCAAAAGAAATGCTGAATACCATTTTTGGTCTTTTTAGTTTGACAGAATTTTTAAGTTGGTTTTTTAAGTTTCGAAAGTTTTAATTTGGTCCTTTTAATTTGACAGAATTTCCAAGTTAGTCCTTTAAGTTTCAAATAGATCATTTTAGTTTGAAAAAATTCTCAAGTTAGTCCTTTAAGTTTCAAACTAAAAGAACCTATTTGGGTCCCAAGTTAGTTCTTTAAAGGTTTGCGGTTCAAATCCCGGTCACAAAAAAATGTCTTGTTAACGAGCGTCCCCAGGTACTCTTTAATCATTATAAATTAAGTAATTATTCTTTAAAAATGTCAAAGTTTTAAATTTTCAATCCACTTTATTACACATACTTTCATAAAAAATTACTATTTAAAGTCCTTAACCAATATTCAAAAGCACTGCTTAACATTTTCCAAATCATAAATATAACTTGGTTTAAATATGTTTTATTTCCTAAAAATATACTATTTTTTGTATATGTATTTTGTTTGTTTTTAGTCTTTACAAATATATCATGTTTTTTTGTGGTGAATCACTTTTGTGTTTTTTATTGTTGGTGTTCGGTCTCCGTTAGAGTTTATTAACATCAATCCTATAATATTCATTTTAGTTTTTATTTTAAGCAACTAAAATTAAGTTTTCTATATATTATGAAAACCAATTCTAATATAAATTAATCTTGTAAGGATTAAAACAAAACAAAAAACAATGATCTTCTAAAACAAAAAGCAAAAAGTGACAATTTGGCAAGAGTCAAGGACTAATCTTTTTACTTATTTCATATACCTTTGCATGTCTTAAATTTCAGGTCTATTATAACTTAGCCAAGGTTGGCTTTGAGCATGTGTGGGAGGGACGGTTGCCTAAGACATCATCTTTTTAGGAATATCGAAATTTTATTTTTTATTTTTTAGTTATATATATATATATATATATATATATATATATATATATATATATATATATATATATATATATATAACTTACTATGATTAATTCTATTAAAAATATATTTTATAGAACCTTTATTATAAATGAATCTTCTACAACAAAAAAACAAGGAAAAAAGACATTCAAATAATAAAAAGAACACGACTTTATTGATTCGCACATGACACATAAAAATCTTAAGACCGACCATAAACTTAGGAGGGTGTATTTGATTAGGATTTTAAAAGACAATTTTTGTTTAAAAAAGTCTTGAGCATTTTAAAAGATTTTATAGGATTTTGATGACTTTGATGATTTTAAAGACTTTTAAGGATTTCAACGGATTTAATTCATAAGATTTTAAAGGATTTGAAATGATTTTATGAATTTCAAGAGATTTCAACAGATTTTATGAATTTTAAGAAATAATTGAAAAAAAAATGTTCATAACACACTCTCATTCACAAAATCTCAATAAAAACTCTTTTATTTATAGAGAGAGGGGGGAAGA
Organism: Medicago arabica; assembly: GCA_946800305.1. Classification (NCBI taxonomy): domain Eukaryota; kingdom Viridiplantae; phylum Streptophyta; class Magnoliopsida; order Fabales; family Fabaceae; genus Medicago; species Medicago arabica. The sequence continues at coordinate 55,963,006 of OX326967.1, forward strand.
GAGTGTGTGTATATATATATATATATATATATAGAGAGAGAGAGAGAGAGGAAAAGAGAGAGGAAAAGAGAGAGGGAAGAGGAAAAGAGAGTAAGAGAGAATGGAGGAGAGAGATAGTAAAATCTTTAAAAAACAATCCTAAGAAATCTCATCTTTTCATGAAAGACTTTTTCATGATAAAATTTCACTAGAAAATCCCACAAAATCCATCAAAATCTGATTTATTAAACAATCCTTCGAAATTTGAATGATTTTGAATACCACTAGACTTTTTTTAAGTGATTAAGAGTCTTGATTGAATACACAAGACTTTTTTTAAATGACAAAGAATCTTGATTGAATAACACAAGACTTTTTTTAGATTGGAAAGAGTCTTAATTGAATACCACAAGACTTTTTGATGATTAAAAAGTCTTTTAAAATCTCTTAGAATCATGATCCAATACACCCCCTTAATAGTTTGATGTATATTTTTTTGTTTGTTCTTATGTATATTTGTTTTTTTAGCGGATCAATACATATTTGTTGTGTAATTATATGCTATACTATAAATTCATCACACATACACTATTATTATATACGGTGTTGGGGCTCACAATCACATGACATTCCTTCCCTAAACGACATTGCTCCTTCTGTTTCTTTGAGCTTTCGTGCTCATCAATGAATGATTTGTGAATGGGTGAAGTGAATAATTCCCCAACAGCTGGACGGGTGAGTCATGGTCCTCCCACTCTCTTTTCTCTCTTTCAAATTTAATAAATTATTTGCATTTATTTGTGTGATTATATATACTTTATCCTTCTTTGTATATGCCTTCTTCAACTAGGATTTGTTTGCACATTTGTTTTTAAGGATAATATGGTGAATTATTTTATGATATCTTCTGAGTTCAGATTATATACCTTTTTCTTATCCTAATGGAATTTCACTTGTGTTCTTTAATCGCCATCTTTTAAAAATTACTTCTATTATTTTATTTTTTAAAGTTTTAAATGTGATATAAAATCGAAAATGATAAAATACATGTACATATTTTATATAAGTTAATTAACTATGCTACTAGTACATATATTTTGTAAGATTTTTTTTACATATACTAGTAAATATTGTCAACTTTTTTTTTTACAGTGCTCCCAAATTTGTAACTATTGTCTATGGATATTTTTCCCTAAAAAAAAAAAAAAAGAGTTGTCCATGGATATTTATTAATTTTCCATAGTATGGGTCCGGGTCCATCTGTTATAAATGTTTTAACAAAATAACCATCTCTAAATTTTTACATAATCTTGAATGTTATGAAGTATCAAAAAGTTATAGAGAATTATAAAATATTGAATGAGTAAAAAACATTATGAATCATAAGATCATTTTTATATATTCTCTATAACTTTTTGATACGGGTAATCAAAGAAAGGGTAACTTTTAGTCAGCTTAACTCATGATTCAACTCATTCAAGTTTAGTTTGTATTTTCTTGTAAATGTACATCACATTTGATGATGGAAACTTCATTCTCTGAAAAGTGAAAACCATCTCACTGATTGAGGAAAAACTTCCAAAAAAATTGAGTGGAATCCGCCATGCCAATCGCGTCTAACATTAGTGGCCAAATTTGGAGTTTTGTGACCTCATTTCCAAAACCAGCACAACAATTGCTGTTGGACTAGACAGGGACCCAACGTAACAAACCACCAAATTTCTTAACACACTACTAATCTCACCCTTCTATTTGCATTACAACCTAATCCTATACAATAATTGTGCTTGAAAATAAATTATTTATGGCTAATTTTCAACTTTTATCTTTTTCTTCTGGTAAATAACGGTGATTATGCCACTCCGTAAGTAAGACTGCAACCACAATAGTCAATGACTACTCAAACAATCAATCAAAAACTAAGATCACAATCCGACTCGGATAAGACATCCACATTCCACAATATTCACACTTTTTTTTTTCTTTCCATAACTTGTCTCCATCTCCATTAGAGATAATCATTTTCTAAGAAGCCAAATTAGCTCATTCAAATTGGTATCGGAGGGAGTTGAACATGAAACTTTGAGGATGAACACCCTCACAAGTTTTAAGTTAATATTACCAGACCAACTCAAGTGGGTTTTCATTAGAGATAATATTCTTATTTGAGATATTTTTATAAATTTAAACATTGTTCGGCCACATTCTAGAATTAGACGTAAACTCCGTTGATATTTAAATTATCTTATAACATGAAAATTTTAGATCGTACATGAATACAAATATAATCAGAGACTTATTTGATAAAAAAATGTATACATGAAGAAAAAAAATTACTAAATTACTCGAGTATCGATTTATTCATAATTAACATTAACACAAAAGTGGAAAATATTGAATTGAATGTGAAATATTACATTAAAAATTTGGAACAATTTTCTTACAAATATATACCTATTGTGAAATAGGAAGGAAGTGAGTAATAAAAATACACACGAAAGTAATAAATGCAATGTCTTATATGTATGAAAAAGTATCAAAAAAAGGGCACACAAAGTCCAAAGAGAGTTTTTGACAAGGACTCAACCCTTTCCTTGTTTTCCGGTTTTCTTATCCCTCCTAAAAACCTTTCTTAAAATTCCATCCATACAACAAAGAGAAAGATCATTCACAACACCTTTCCATATCTCTCTCTCCACCCAAAAAGAAAAAAAAGTATTATAGACCTAACAATTCCAAACACTTGATCAAATCTTGTCAAACTGTTATGGAAACACAACAACATCAAAACATCATAGAAGAAGAAAAAAACAATCATTCAATCCAATTAGAACAAACATCATCCCCAAAACATCCTTCTTCTTCTTCTTCACCTTCTCATGAATTCTCTTTCACAATTTCTCTCCACTCTAATTCCTCCACAACAATCCATGACAAATCCAAACCACCTTCACCTTCTCTTGCACTTGATTTATCTCCAGCTGATGACATTTTCTTCCATGGTCATTTACTTCCTCTTCATCTCCTTTCTCACTTCCCGTCCTCACCGCGATTTTCCACCAATTCAAATGATAGTTTCACTCTTCCAATCAGAGAATTATTACAAGATGAAAAGATTAGAAAAGATAGTAGCAGCTGCAACACCAGCCACAGAGAAGACATCAACATCAACAATATTACTAGAGGAGTTACAAAGGATGAAAACAAGTCCAACAATACTAAACCTAGTAGTTTCTCATTGTTTGGATCATCAAAGGGAAATCATAACAATAAAGAGAAGCATAACAAGAAAAAACTTGTTGGCTATGATATGATTCAAGCATTGAAAAAATACTTAAAAAATGTGCAGCTTTTTAGAGGGAGAAGAGAAAAGAATGGATTCCATGGAGAAGCTTATTCACGTTCAGGGAATTTAATAAGGAAAAATAAGCCAGAAGTTAGAGGAAGTAGAGGAGAATATTCAGCACCAGCTTCCATGAGAGCTTCTCCAACAAATAGTGGCTTATTGCTTGCAACAGGTGGTTCTCTTTCTTCATCTTCTTCTAATAATAGTTCCATGGAAGAGTTACAAGCGGCTATTCAAGCTGCAATTGCTCACTGCAAAAATTCTATTGCAAAAGAAGATAAGCTCAGTTAAATTTCTCATAGTCTTAGACACATCATAGATTTATTTTTTTGTTCCTTGTATTTACTGTCTATAACTTTTTTTTTTGTTCCTAGTTGTATTGTAGCTAGTTATTGTCATAGTTGTCACATTTTATGTTTCTGTAATGTTCAATCTATATCTGAAAATTTACCTCAGGTTATACTTAAATACCTATAAGGGAGGACTTAATTGCTTCATTAAAATAAAAAATGAAAAAAATAAGAGTAGGACTTGTTTGTTCCAATATATATCTTTGATGAATGTGTATTTATTCGCAATGCATTCGTGATAACATAGTAAGTAGCATTATTCATGCAAATATATAAAAGTTATAATTTAATGTGCATTAGTAACTAAGTGTAACTTCAGTAAAATAAAAAAAAGTAACTGAAATTGTGAGAAAATCGATCAATAGAAATTACTACAGAATTTGTTTCTCTCTTTTACATGAGATTCAGAGACAAAGAATAACTGACAAAATTATATGTCAGACAAGATTCATAATTTGTGTCTTCTAGCTCAACTTGTAAAGTATTTCGCACATAATTCTGAAAAAAATCTAGCGATCAGTTTTGTTCCTATAAGGTGATATAAATGGTATAAACAATATCTTTTGGTAAAATAAAAAAATAGTCTGCAGGTGTGTGTGATTGTTGGAATAAAGTTTATTTTACTCAAAGGTTTCAGTTTACATTTTGTGAATATAATATGAAAAGTAGTTGTTAAGGAATTTCGTTTACACAAATATTTGGATTTGAATTTTGTGCATAGAATAGATTATAAACATTGATATAACTTTGTCCCCTAAGCAATCTCACTTAACATTCATTTATCAAACAATCTCACTCAACTTGAATAAAGGAGTACTTGTTATAAAAAAAAAAAAAAAAAAAAAAACTTGAATAAGGAGTTTTTTTTTTTTTGAAACATTGAATAAGGAGTATTTTGAAGGTTTAGAAAGTCAAATAAAATATTAATGTTGTGTAATGTTTCCCAAAGTTAGGTGTTGAAATATAGCACATGAAGTTGTTTTAACCTCTAAACAATTAAATTCTCAAATTCTTTAAGCATTAGGTGTAATTAATTAATTGTTAGGTCTTGGAGTCATATTTGAACTCAAATTTGCACGTTGGTAATGGTAAGTTAGGTGTTGGATTACAACAAACGGATTGTTTTGCTAACACAAAAAGAAACCTTGAATGCTTAAATGCTTCAAGCGATAACTTTTGACTAATTATAAACTACTAGTATGTTTTGTGAAATTTCATTTATCAAAGTAGAATACATAGTGAGATATTATGAAATTCTTAGCATCTAGCGAAAGACAATATGACGTTCTTGTTAACAAATTAAATGAGCAACGTTTTTTAATGGTCTTTGAATAAAACTTATCCTAAAGTTTGATAACATATGCAAAGAAATTTACAAGCAAAAATGATAGCACCAAATTCGGATTGGAGATTGGAAATACCGGCAACTCAACTAATTAACGAGTATGTTACATTTTCTTATGTTTGACATTAAAGAGAAAGACAGTGCTATATTGGCCAATTGAGTGTTAGATTTTTTTGACACTATATTAAGGAAAATTTTGTGATATATGTCGCGATGAGCAGCTTTGAGAAAAGTTACGAAGTAATATAATTAGTTATTTAGCCACTATCTTTTTAACATTTTCTCTACACTCATCGTATGAATGAAATCAATATGAATTCTACACCGTGGTTGAATCCACATTATAATTTCATCCAATGAGAGAATGAAGGTTGGATAGTGTGTTCGAAAAAAAAGGTTACTAGCATTCATCTTACTTTGTTTGTTCATTTTAGAGTATGTCCTTTGAACCATGTAGTAGTCTACCATTAAATTATTATATTTTTTGGGTATAAATCAGGTATCCTCCGTACACAACTGTTGAGATGAATCCCTCAAGCATTGTGGAACCCAAATGAACGGCAAACTTTCCATATGAGTTTTAATTAGAGTTTTAGAGTTTATCATATTTGATAAATTTCTCCCAATGTGATATTAATATAGCATATACTCCTCCATCTCACAATAACTGACCTATTTGTGGAAAAAAAATTGTTCCTAAATAATTGACGTTTTTCACTTTTCAATATAATATTAATTGTCTTTTTTCAATTATACATTCTAATTAATACTACCAATTTCATCACTTCTAATTCAATATGTATTTTTCACTTTGCATTTATTATAATGGTGAATGTACCAATACTTGACAATGACACTTAAAATTATTTTTCTCTCTCATTTACTTATATATTTTTCTTAATTTATGTGAAATGAGAATAATTTAATTAGTTTGGAACGGGTGAGTATATGTTGATAGAATTAATAGCTAAGGTACATAGCAAGATCTTAACTATGATAAATGATGAATGAATGGTTATATATTGCGAATATACAATTAATTACTTGGGGTTCATTTAAATGTACAATTGAGATTATATGAGTGTGCGTCACTTATGTGGTTTGACATAAGGGTTGAACAAGAAATATTTTCTTTATTTAATGAAATTTATGTATGTTTCACTAGTTTAAGAATGAGTCTCACATAAAATAAAAAGAGATCAATGTTGAAAAGCGAATATTGTAGTCATTTTTCTTATCGAGGACAAGACACAACCACCATTTGTTTATGAGATTCTTCAAACTCAGCTCGAATAAATTTCAACGGTCAATGTTACAAAGGGATGTATATATGATCACATGAAACTACCTATAATTTTCTTTTCAACTCTATTTGCATATTTGTTTTCTTTAGCTATTATTTTTTTTTTCTTTTCTGCGCGATTACTTGGTTTAAATTCCTTTGAAATCGATCTTACACAAGTCTAACGGAAAATGTCTGGACCATGTAATACTAAATTCTCTTGCCAGATAATCGGTCCTGCCCTGTCACAATCACGTCCACATAGTAAGAAAGACTCAATTCATGGAACCCATCAAGGTAAGGTTACAAACTGATAGTGACATATTTGTACGTAAACACCAACACGTTCTCAACAGGTTTAACGATTAGGAAAGCTCTATAACACCAACAAAAATGCAGAGCAGGGAAAATCACAGTTACATCATTATTATACAATTATACGATTTCAATTTTAGCTTTAATTTACAAAAAAAAAATGACACCAGACAAAGGGAAATCTATTAAGTCAAAGATACAATATTGATCATATTCATTGTAGGTCCTACAATGCTACAAATTATGGCAGTAAAAAAAGATATTGAATGATATACAATCCCTATACACTTGCACTTAACCACTGTCGTCGTACACTCAACTATACCGTCTATACACCTTCGGATAAAGACTTTCTAAATAAAGAGTCAATCGAACCTTTGTCAAACTTTGGGTCTAATACCATGTTGGGTCTCGAGGGAAGTTTGGAGAACCACTCACATTTCTAACTCACACTTGCTATACAACATCCGGTAAGAATGGCATGGCTACTAAACAAATTATGGGAAGGCCATAAAGGTAAAACTCACAACAAACCACGACCCTTTGGTGTAGGATTGACAAATAATTCTGATAAAAGTCATAAAGATTATACTAGTAAATGGTAAATACATCAAATTTTATTGACTTGGTTGAATCGTGTATATATAGGATAGGACCACAGAATTAATGATAAGCATATGATGATGAGGTATAGGACATACAGAAGGATATGAGTAAGTATGGTCATAAAGCATTCTCTTTATGAAAAAGGACCACCAGCTCCAAAGTGCAATCGCTGTTGGTACTATGAGTCCAACTAGAACAAAATCTCATTTCACATGCAAGACGCTAGTATATGTTATCTTTGACCAGTCCCACTAAGTTGGATAACACTTCTTATGGTATGTGTATATCAGAGAATAAGCTCCTCTAAGTTCTTTCCAATACATTGTGTTTTACTATCTCCACCAAACATAAAATTAATCTATATATGTCTAAACATATTTTTGGTAAAGTGATTTATAATTAGGTATTGAGCCAGTATAGTGTCTGCCATACTCAGTTTATACTTAAATTAATTAAGTTGCTCACTTAGAAAAGTTTAATAAATAAATAAAAAATCTTAAAAGCAAAATAAATACTTCATCCAATTATTATTATTTTTATCCCCAATTGGGATCACAACACACACAAACAAGGAGAAATGATTCTATAAGTTGATTTATTAAGCGCCACCAAGTTGAATTAAAAAAAAATTACCCCGATCACAAATATAAATAAAAGTTAATCAAAGAAATTGATGCATTTCCTTTATGGGTTTGTCTAACATGTTAAGACAATTAAAAGTAATAACTTTTTATTGAAACCAACAATTATTTATTAAAAGTTACATATTTAATATAAAAAACACAAGTTTCAAGTCAAAGTTACTACTTTAAACTTCTTATCATATGCACATGATAGAAAAACCCTTTATTCAAATATTGAACCAGTCAATTTGAGCCATAGAAGAAACCGTATATTGATGTATGTTCCACAACAGGAGGCACCAATTATTTGCTAAAATTAGTACAAGATTAAACGTTTACAATGACAAACGGAACTAATATATACCACAATACATACCATTTTCATTTTGAACATTGCTGTTTATTTCCGTTGTTACAATGAAGATCCTCAACAACACCGGATAATTAGAATGTGGTCCCTAAAACCAGGATTAATCACTTATCTAGGAAATCCTAAGGTAGCTAAGTTGTCAATTTGGTAGGTAATAAGCTAAGTTACTCTTGAATATTCTCCTCAAGTGAAGAACTACATTCTAAGAAATGGCTAATGAGTAATGGCGTCCAAAAGAAAAGTACTGCAAACAGCAAAGCAAATGCAAAATATGCGATAACACAAAGCCTACATAAAATAGAGGATTCAAGTGTCACTTCTGCTTCTTATTTCCCGGTATAGACAGGGTCACAGGAGCTGGTGCCTTCCTCTTGGCAAAAGCATTAGTTCTACTTTCGTCTTCATTGTCTTCATCATCATCATCAATGCCACAGGAGTTGGTGCCTTCATCTTTGGCAATATTGGCTGCTTTTCTTTTTGCAGCTTCCAATTTGGAATGCAATCTCCTTTCAACGGGATCATCTGAAAGCCCTACATTGGATTGCCGTGATACTTTTGCACCTAGACCAAGCCTACAAAGGTGTGTGATGGTACAACATAAAGTAGTTATATATCAAACAGATTTGCAGAACCCAAATTGTCAACAATTTAACGGTGGCGGTGATTATACTAACCTTTGAGGTCGACCCTCCGTATCCACATTTGTTGTTTCATCATCAACAGATCCACTCATATTTTTTACCCATACCTCAGCCTGCCAATCAGAAATACTGACAAGTAACTCACAGCAGCCACCAAGCAATTCACAGTATTTGATAAAATCCCTCATAGCATATACTCAAAAAAATAAAAATGTAACTTTTTTGTTGTTCCCTGTTCCTTTTTCTTTGAGGATGAGAGTGAAAGTGTAGATAAAGAATTATATTACAAATCCAAATCAACCATAAATTGGTTCATACTGGGATCCAACATAATGAATGAAAATTTCACATATTTCTTTCTGAAAATGTCTCAAGAGATCAAGAGCCACGGCAAAGGAGCCTGTGTGAAAATTAGAGGGTAGTGGAAATACAAGTAACTTCCATAACAAATAAATAATTTTTTCAATCTTTATTTACAAGTTAAACTAAGATTACCAATTTTTAAAACACTATCAAATTCATAAAATAAGATTATGGGAAAGAAAACAAATTTTGTTATAAAACTGAACATCATAAGCTAAGAGACACTAGGAACGAATTTTGCATCTTACTGAAAATCAAATATCACTCCTCTGTTATGTATTTTAGTTTTTTTTTTAAATGCAGCCTTCTAAGATATCTTCATAATTTTGCATATAATCAACACACTCACTTCAGAAAGTAAATGTAAATCAAATGGAGTAAATCCTTCAGAAACATGGAAATCATTTTTTGGAATAAGCTCCGGAAAACAACTATGTTGTTACTTAATACTTACTTGCTGCAAACTTAGCAAACAGATCCAACAAAACATTCATCACTATAAGTTAATACTCCGAAATCTGAATGAATGCATATGTCAAAATCGGGATCCCACTAAAGATCGTTGGGGTATAGGAAAATCGTAGATCGTAGGATCGTAACAAACATCGTAAGATCCCATATAATAGACAAAATAATATAAAGAAACTACCTTTCATAAAAATAAAAAATAAAAACCTTCCGTTAAACATAATTCTCATTGTCTTAAGCATATTCTAAAAAAAGTTCATACAAAAACAAAAACAAAAACAAAGTATCATCTTAAAACTTCCATGAACATGAGATATGATATGAGAAGGGGAGAGGATGTGATAGGGGAATTTATAGATGAAAGAGGATTGATTCATTGAAGAAGATGAGAAAAATTCCCAATTTCCTAACCTAATAATTCAACTAATGATTGAATTAGTTGAATCATTGAAATTAATGATTGAATCTGGCCTTTAGAGTGGAAAACGGGTCGATTTCCGTGGGTAAAAGACCCGGGTCATAAATCGGGTCGTGTTAAAATCGGGTCGGGTTAACGTACTGTTCCGGGTAAACCACCTTCCCTGACGCGAAAAACAGCGCCGATTCCGCTCGCTCCGGCGTCTTCTCCGATCTTGGACCCGCTCCAAATCGGTGGAGGCATCATGACTCGCAAGATCGTACGATATCGGGATCTAGATCGCGATCCTGACAACCTTGCATATGAATACCATATCAAATAATCCACTAACCACTTCTTAGGAATAAAGTACACAAACCCTATTCTCTAGTAATAGCAAGATGAGCGAAGAAAATATTTACCAATTTCAAGGCCTTATTCAACTTAACAATTGGTGGAGCATCAGTTTTCCTTGGATTTTCCGTAACACTCATTTCAAGCTTCCTGTGCGTTGATAAAATGAAAACAAACAATTAATATATACTACAGACTATAAAGTAGAAATATATAAATAACTGATAACATAATTTTAAAAATAAAAATTATTTGACCTTCAACGCCCAACTTTAACAAATATAATAACATATTCCCTAATTCAACTAGGTCTCATTCCCGGTAATCAGTCCCGGATAGCAACGCGAAGCAGCCGACCCCAAAAGTGGGATAGCGGGATGACTGCTATTTGATCATTTTTTTGGGGACAAATTACATGATTCTCGGTAATCAGTCCCAGATAGCGGCAGACCCCAAAAGTGGGATAGCTGGATGACTGTAAATATTAACTGAACATTTAGCAGTGGCACCCCACCGTATGAATAGCAGGATCCTAAAGGTTAATCATATTACTGACCAACATTCATTTTACTCTAATTTGACCAATTATTTAAATATATTTAATGGGAAAAGATGAACGAGGTTGAGCCAGTCATTTACGGGCGCAAAAAAAAAGGAAAAAATGCAGATAAATTTAAGTATGGATGTGTCATTTTTGTTTTTTAGCAGCAACATATCATATTTACTAAAATGATTTTTTTTCAAACAATCAATGCATCATGACAGATTGGACCTTCAAGTTGAATAACTGTGCAAAAAAAAATATATCACCTCCCCTTCAGAGTGATAATACTATAATAGAAATTTGTTACAGCTAGCCTCTTATCAAATACACCTGAATGAAAGAAATTGGAGTTTTGCAAATGGGCAAGGTTACGCTATAACTTGTTTATACTCAATTGCTTTTTCATTCCCTTTGAGGCAAGAGCCTAAACTAGATAAGCTTCAGTAACCTTTCAGTTTGGAAAACTAGATATTTCGTCTTCCTTCCAATTTCCAACTAAGATAGGATAAGAAACTGATTAATCCTAACTTTCTGTGTATTAGTCAAGTTGTCTATTACCATCTTGAAAACTGTCTTTGGTATAACCGAGTGACATTAGGTTTTAGGTTGTGAATGTCAAACTAATTGTTGCCTGCAATACTAAACAAGTATATAACATTGTTGAAAACCTTATTTTTTTATTTATTTTTTCTGTTATCACCTAGTGTTTGCTTTAATAACTCCACTACATCCTTGAAGGAGCTCAATTGTGTTAGAAGATTTCCTTGAAGGAGCTCAATTGTGTTAGAAGATTGATATGAAAAGTGAAATAATAATCATTGAATTACACAATGAACCAAAACAATTTGGCTTATTGGGCATATCAAGAGCAACAACAAAAACCATCAAACAAAGTTATATCAACAACAATAACAACAAATTAGTACCAATTTTGGACCCAAAAAAAAAATCTCCAATTGCATGATCACAAAATCTCAAATTTTGGACACATCAAAACCCTAACAATGGTTTCACAACACAAATATATTACTCATAATCTCAATTTCATAATTAATCAACCAATTAAACACTATTAGAGTCGTAAAGAATCCAAAATAAAAAAAACCCTAATTTAAAACAAAAAAGGGAGATTCATTGTGTTCTGTTGAGTGTTCTTAATTTGCCCAAAACGAAGCCGACAAATTTTGAACAGACGAATAAGTGCTTATGGATAAGTTGTTTCTGTGACAAAAGCTCAAATAAGTATATTCAAATATGCTCATAGTACCGCTTAAACTATGCATTTAACATGTAAGAGCAAGGAAGTATTTACACGAACTTGGATGTAAATTGACAGAAGAAAATTGTAAATAGAAACGAGAGAGAGAGAGAGAGGGGGGGGGGGGGGAGTTTGAGAATAATTATTACCAAACAATGACGACTCGCAGATCGGAACGATTGGTAGGTTCTCGTCGATGTTCCTGCTTGTTTGTTTAGCTTCCTTTTCTTTTTCAACAATGGAGGTGTTTGGTTTTTTTTATTTGTTTATTAATGTTTTTTCAATCTGAATAAACTACTGCTGTTACTTCTGATTTTTATATTTCGAAGCAACCTTCAGATATAAGGTAGCTAATTCTTTTTTTATGAACTTCTCTTGTAATTGTTTGATCATGTAATGATTAATTTTGCTATTTTATTCAATTATACATATCTATAATATTTTTTCTCTAGTATAATTGTTCCACTGTTGCTTAGCATAGACATATTTTAAGGATAATTGTGTTATTAGTTTGTCGTTCTTAAACCTTCAAAGGTTACGGGTTCACCTAAGATATTAGGGAGCAATAACCTTTCAAGAGAGTTAATGACCAAAATATTGGTTTATCTATTTTGATCAAATGTCTTAAAATCATCGATTCACATAAGATTCATAGTTTGCGGCAACCCAAACAATTTAGAGAAGGGAATCTGACATGACCTAGTCGCCTTTTTCTCTCTTTTTCAAGTTAATCAAATCAATTATGTTGGTAAGTAAAGACCCCCTTTTAGGATACACATAAATATGGATATAGACTTTATCATGTTCAACATCCAAACTTCACAATCTAAATTTCAACTTGCTTCAAGCTCACAACACAGTCCTATTTTAAATTCCAAAATAATAATTATTTACCACAAAATTAGCTTCTTTCAATCTTTCTAATGAGACCCATATCCTAATGTTTACTATCGTACAACCCCATTATCTCAAATTATCATTTCTTTTCTACAAAAATCACATGATTTACAACAAGAACATCAAAAGCTCATTTTCATGATTCTAACAAACACAAAAAAATAGGTCTTTCATCCATTTGTCTCTATTTTTTTATCTTGTAAACTAGATAGCATAATCCATCTCAAAATTTCGACAAATTTCGACTAATTGCATATACAACAGAAAAAGAAAAAAAAAACACATAGCAAAATAAAAGAAGCAATCGAAAATGCTCACCAGGATAAAGCTTACCGAGTCGGCGGAGTAGTCGAATAGAAGGATGGCGGTGAGATTCAATCTTTTCAGTAAATGGGTATTCCAACTGTGTAAGCGTTTGACATTTTAGGAGTTGGAGAATTTTGGGAAGATTTGGTTAAGAGAGATTATGTTGGAGTGTGAGGTCGTTTTAGGGATTGGAGATTGGAATATTAGGGTTAGAAGAGATTTGGGAGGGAACTGAAAAGAGATGAGCGGGGTAGTGAAATTTGGAGTAAGGAAATTGATTTTGTTTTCTTTGGTAGAAGAAATTGATTTTTTTTTTTTAATAAAATAAGAAATATTGCTTTAGTGTAAAAAGTAACACTTAAAATGATGAAATAGTTATAATAATATGTATCATTAAAACACCTAAAATGAGAAAATAGTTTCATCAAACATTAAACACTTCAGAGTTATTTGCTTCTTCCAAATTGTCTTCAGAGTTGCTTGATTCTTCAGTGTCATTAAACAACATGTCAGCGTCAATTTCCTGACCATCAACTTCTCTGTCGATCAAATTTGTAACCGGATCGACTTCAATCACGTCTGGAACATGTGACATTTCATTGTCTTGGTAAGCTACTTCAATATTTGGAATTATGTCATTTGTTTCAATTTGACCCCTTGGTTTTGTCTTGATAGCAGCACACCATCCCCGTTTGCACCGGTGATGAGAAGGATATGGTACATAATACACTTGAGTAACTTTGCTTGCCAAGATGAACGGGTCAAATGCATTATATCTTCTGTCCATTCTTATGTCAACAGTTTTGTACTTTGGATCAATTTTTGTCTCATTCGTCGGGTCAAACCACTCACAATAAAATAACACAACTTTGTTGTCTTGTTCAACATATGCGTAGCTCGATTCAAAAATGTGTTTAATCACACCATAGAAGTCATCTTCACCTCCCTCACTGACTCCTTTAACATAAACACCACTGTTAATTGTTTTTTTTCCTACCGTCCATGATTCGGTGTGAAATTTAAATCCATTGACAAAGTAAGTGTGCCATTTTTTTACACGTCTATGTGGACCATCAGCTAATCCTCTTAGATGTAATATATGTATATTCGGCTCAGCATAATACACCTGATCTTTAAACCATCTTGGAAAACTAGTGTATATCTCCCCAACATTTAATACTTGAAAGATGTGAAGGTATGGTCCAACTTCATGACAATTAATCAACACATGAACTTCGGCCGACCGCAACTCTGCATCGTTCATCCAATACTCTTTCCCTGACCCAGAAGAATTGTCGAGAAGACGAAAGACTGATAAGGTTGACGGACTCCATTCACTTTCGACAATAACTTCATTTCTAACACTTATTGGTCTCAACATCAAGTGAATGAAGTAATGAGAACAAAAATTCACGGCTTCCCGAGCCAAGTAAGCTGCAACTATTGATCCTTCAACCCTTGTTTTGTTGTTCACTGTTCGCTTCGAATAACCCATGAACCTTTCAAAAGGATACATCCACATGTATTGAACAGGTCCACCGAACCAAGCTTCGTACGCGAGATGTACCACAAGATGTTCCATACAATCAAAGAAACTTGGGGAAAAACCTGTTCCAATTTACAGAGAATGATAGGAATATTATGATCCATTTTAATAAGTTCATCCTTCCTCAATGTTGAAGCACACAAGTCTCTGAAAAATTGACTAATTTCAGTCAGCGGGTTTATAACATGGTTAGGCAATGAACAAAACGCAATTGGAAGTAAGCGTTCCATGAAAACATGAGAATCATGACTTTTCATCTCACGCAATCTTCCAATGTTTACGTCGGCACACCTTGACAAGTTAGAAGAATATCCATCTGGCATCTTCAATTCTTTTAACCACTGACAAACAGATTTCGCTTCAGCACTGGTTAAACTATAAACAGCCTTGGGTTTCATATATTTTCCATTTGGAAGAAGTTTTAACTCCATATCTGGTCTCTTACAATACTCAGGCAAATCCATTATAGCCTTCTCGTTATCTTTTGTTTTACCAGAGACATTCATCACTGTGTGAACTATATTGTCACAAAAATTCTTTTCAATGTGCATAACATCAAGATTATGTCTTAGTAAATTGTCTTTCCAGTAAGGGAGGTCCCAAAAAATACTTCTTTTGGTCCAATTGTGGTCTACACCGTATCCTTCATATCTGACTCTTTGGCCAACATCTGGAAATCTGCATAGAGTGCTGACTCTACGGAATATTTCATCTGATGTTATATTAGGAGGTGGACCATCTTTTACTGTTGTGTCTTTCCTGAACTGGTTCCCCTTCTTCCGGAATTCATGATTGCCATGTAAGAAGCAACGATGACAGTCAAACCATGAATTCTTTCTTCCGTTTTTCAAGTAAAATGCCTTTGTCTCTTTCATACAATGAGGACAAGATAATCTACCATGAGTCGACCTTCCAGACAACATGCCGTATGCAGGAAAGTCGTTAATAGTCCACATTAAAGCCGCCCTCAATGTGAAATTCTCCTTCTTTGCAATATCATATGTCACTTCACCAACCCATAACCTTCTCAAATCATCAACTAAGGGTTCTAAAAACACATCAATACCGTCAGTTGGGTTTGACGGTCCTGGCACAATACAACTCAAGAACATGTAAGGTTTTGTCATGCACATCTCAGGAGGAAGATTATATGGGGTAACAATTATTGGCCAACAAGAATAAGGCCTAGCTGACGATGTGTTATACGCAGTAAATCCATCAGAGCATAATCCAAGTCTCACATTACGTGGATCTTTTGCAAAATCGGGATGTACCTCATCAAAGTGTTGCCATGCCACTCCGTCACAAGGATGCCGCATCACCTCTGAATTAGTTTTATTGTAATAATGCCACGTCATATGACCAGCCGTGTGCATGGATGCAAACAATCTCTTTAGTCTTGGTATTATTGGCAGGTAAAACATTGACTTGACTGCGACTCGCTTCTTCTTACGATCAACATCATCGCCGCTCACTTCATACCTTGGTGAATTGCAAAATTTACACTCCTCCAACGCGCCATCATTCTTACCAAATTCATTGTCGTAAAACAACATGCACCCTTTAACACAACAATCAATACTTTTTTCTTCCAATCCCAACTTCGACACCAAGTTCTTAGCTTCATAATAACTTAATGGTAAATTTTCTGGTACAGAAGTCGAATCCCTCATCATTTTCGTGAAGAACTCCATACAGTCTCCGGGTACATTCCAATTTGACTTTCCAGCTAAAAGCCTCACAGACATGGATAACTTCGACTCAGACTACCCTTCAAACAACGGTTCATTTGCTTTTTTCATCATTGAGTAAAACTTCAACGCCTTCTTGTTCGGGATTATTTCCTCTTCAATGCCCTCATCGTAAGGCAGATTCACCCCGAGAGCGTCGCCGACCATATCTTCCATCATTTCAAAGTTTTCACACTCTGTATGCACTCCAATGCTTGAAGCATGCATATTAACATCAAACTCATCCTGCTCTTGTTCACCATGATGTCTCCACACATAATAATCCTCCATAAAACCAACATCCTCTAAATGTTTTATGACATCTTTTGGACTCCGAATCAACCTACACGTACATTTAAGACACAAACATCTAATCCCTCCCTCACTTCTAAAAATATCTTGCGACATGGCGAAAGCAACAAATTCACGAATTCCTTCCTTAAATTGAGCTTTAAGTATCCTTTTCCCCGGTCTTTTTCTATCGTACATCCAACTTCGATGAAGAATATATTGATCCATCTTGTGCATCATTGACATTAATTCAAATTAATTAATATTTTCTATACAAACATATTTCTTTTTAATTAACAACCTAATTCCTTATGAATTAACTTTTTTGCTAACCAACATTTCTATACATATTCCTTAAAAAAACATTTCTATACATATTTCTATTCTAATAACAATATCGTTAAAATAATATATTTAGACTATTATTTTTTATAATAATATTTTTTTCCTTCAAAAACATATTTCTCAAAGAATGAATTTTTATACTATTCTATTTTTTTTTTGTCATACGAGACAATAATAAGCATTACCCGTGCTATCGACAAAATTCATTACCACAACCTAATTAACATATTTCTTATTAACAACCTATTTTTTCTCTTTTCTAATTAACATTGTTACTAACCTAACTTTTTAATAATAATAATAATTATTATTATTATTATTATATTATTATTATTATTATTATTATTAAATGCATGATGACTCACCTAATATTACCACTATTTTCTTTTTATAAGGACTATTTTGGAGAATTAAAAATATCTTTATTTTTGTAAAAAGTTTTAAAATTAAGGACTATTCTTAAAAATTATAATTTTTTGAAGGACTAAAATTATCATTAAAATTTTATAGGGACTAAACTTAAAATTTTTATAGGGAATAACTGTTCTAACATTGGGTATGTTTGGTAAAAATTAGTTATAAGCTAGCTAATAGCTGAAAAGCTAGCTTATAGCTGATGGCTGATAGTTGATAGCTTATAGCTGAAAAAGCTCGTTTATTAAAATTAATGTATTTGGTAAAATTGTTTGTTGAAGTGACTGATGAATATAAAATGACAAAAAAGTACATTTTTATTTTATTTATTTATTTTGTTTATAAAATTTTACTCAATATATTTATTTTTAAATATCTTAATTAATTTCGTCTTTAAAATGGTAAATGTGGTATTAAATTAAATTGTGATTTTTGTGTAATTAAACTTTTTAACTTTGATATAATATATATTTTTTAAAAGAACTTTCATATAGTGTATCTTTTTTAATTTTTGAAAATTATATAGTTTTATTTGAAATTATAAATAGTATATAAACTAAATATAAAAGGAAAAAAGAAAGTGCATGTCTGTCCAGCAAACCGGAAAGAAAAAAAAAAAGTGGCAGTTGCTTAGGTAACGTGGGTTAGTGGTCACTTGTTTTAAAAAATAATAAAATAAAAATAAAGGTTAAAAATGGAAGAAAGTATAAAAAGCTAAAAGCTACTTGAATTAGCTTTTTAAAAAACGCTATAAGTTAGTGAGAAAAGCTTTTTACCAAACACATCTCATTATATCAAAACAAGCTTATAAGCTAATCCAACAAGCTATAAGCTAGCTTATTTGTGTTACCAAACACAGCCATTAAGGCTCTGTTTGGTAAAATTAAGCTATAAGCTAGCTGATAGCTGATAAGCTAGCTGATAGCTGAAAAGCTAGCTTATAGCTGATGACTGATAGCTGATAGCTTATAGCTGAAAAGTTCGCTTATTGAAAATAATGTGTTTGGTAAAATTAGTTGTTGACGTGACTGATAAATATAAAATGACACAAAAGGACATGTTTTTATTTTTTATTTTTTTTATAAATTATATACATTTTTTTTACTTATTTATTTAATTTTAAATATTTGAATTTATTTTAAATTACGTTAATCTCCAAAATGATAAATGTTTGTTCTGAATTCAATTAATATTTTTTTTATTTCACTAAAATGGTTTTACTATTTGATGCCGATTTTATTTAAAACTTTATATTATATTATATGAATTGAAAGCAAGTTAAAAAAAAAAGAAGGAAAAGGAACAAAGAAAATATATGGTAGTAAGTAGTAAGTGCAAGGGGCTCTGCACTGGGTATTTTTTTTTTTAAGATAAAAAAAGTGGGTAGTTACATATGAATATAGGTAGTTTTTTCTAATTAAAAAATAATAAAATAAAATTAATAAGGTTAAAATTGGAAAAGAATATAAAAAGCTACCAGCTATAAGCTCAAAAGCTACTCTGTGTTTGGTAACACAAAAAAGCTAGCTTATAGCTTCTTGGATTAGCTTATAAGCTTGTTGGATGAAAATATGACGTGTTTGGTAATTAGCTTTTCTCACGAGCTTATAGCGTTTCTTGAGAAGCTAATTCAAGTAGCTTTTTAGCTTATAGCTTTTAGCTTCTTATATTTTCTTCCAATTTTAACCTTATTAATTTTATTTAATTATTTTTTAATAAGAAAAAACTACCCATATTCATATGTAACTACCCATTTTTTGTATATTAGAAAAGAAAAAAAAGAAACTACCCATTATATTTTGATGCACCTAACTACTTGCACGTTACTATCCATATATATATATATATATATATATATATATATTTTCTTTTCTTTTCTTTTAACTTGCTTTTAATTCATATAATATAATATAATTTTAAATAAAATCTACAACAAATAGTAAGACCATTTCAGTGAAATAAAAAATATCAATAATTCATAAAAAAACATTTATCATTTTGAAGATGAAAGTGATTCAAAATAAATTCAAATATTTAAAATTAAATAAATAAGTAAAAAAATGTGTATATAATTTATACTTAAAAAAAAAGCATGTGCTATTATGTCATTTTATATTTATCAGTCACTTCAACAACTAATTTCACCAAATACATTATTTTTAATAAGCGATCTTTTCAAATTTTTCTTGTTCACATTCCTTTTTACATGCTCTTAATTCAATAATAAATAATTTTATATGAAATTTACGATAAATAGTGATGCAAGTTTAATTTAAGTAAAATTCATGAAAAAAAAAAGTTTTGTTAAATAAAAATTGTCAATTGAATTAATAAGTACATTTATCATCTGGAAGATGAAAATATTTTGAAATAAATTTAAACATTGAAAAAGAAATACATTAAGCAATAAAAATTGTATATATGATTTATAATGAAAAACACAAACATGCCCTTTTACGTCATTTTATATTTATCAGCTACTTCAACAGCTAATTTTACCAAACACTTTTTATTTTAATCAGCTAACTTTTCAGCTATAAGCTATCAGCTATCAGCCATCAGCTATAAGCTAGCTTTTCAGCTATCAGCTAGCTTATCAGCTATCAGCTAGCTTATAGCTTCTTTTTACCAAACACACCCTTGAAATAGTTTTTCAAAAAAAGCTATAAGCTCGTAAGAAAAGCTTGTTACCAAACACATCACGTTTTTATCCAACGGGCTTATAAGCTAGTCCAACAAGCTATAAGCTAGCTTTTTTGTGTTACCAAACACAGCCTAAATAAAAAATACTAGAAGAAAAAAGCTCCTGCAAAAATAACTAAAATAATTACTAACCTAACATTATTTTTACTAACTAATATTTTTATCTTTGCTAAAAAAAAACTAATATTTTTATCGATAACTAAGACAACAATTTTACTAACATCTTTTAATAGTTATTAAGAAACAGTTTTAATGCTAATCACAACATTTTTTTACTAATAATTTTAAATAAATAAGAAAAACTAACCTCAAATAATATAATTTGATGATAATGCAAATCCGAAAAGTAGTAGCCAGCAGCGACAACAATAACTTGTAATAGGAAATGGAACCAAATATTAACTGCAAAAAATAATATAACATATATTACATTAACATTTTATTTATAAATATAAAAGTTGAAATCAGTTAAAAAATAGTTACCTTATATGAAAAAAAATATGAAAAAACAATTGTTGAATGGTAGAGATGAAAATACAGTAGAGATATGAAAAATAAAATTGCAATGGGAAGTGTTTTTTTTCCTATTTGAAAGATGTAGTAAGAAGTATTTATTTTTGAGAGAATGTAGTGAGAAGTATTGAAAATATGGCATGGAAAATATGAATGAAAGATATATACATATATACAAGAACCCAATTAATTAACACAACGGTGCATTCAACGTTCACCTGCTATATCAATTGAACCTGCCAGGCTTTTTTCACTGTTCCACGTTAACACAAAGCTGCAATGTCACTTTTTCCTGCAAAAAGCTGCTGCATTTTGTTCCATGTGTTCACCTAGGAAATATTTCCTCGGTAACCACCTGAATTTCCTCCTTAAACACCAGTCACGTGGTCAAACGGTCAAATATGCTTACCTAGAAAAATTTCCTCGGTATGTATTGTATATAGCGAGGAAACTGAATTCCTCGGTATAATTCTTAGCTAAATGGATAAATTCTTGTAGTGCTAGTACACTTGGTAGTGTTTCATTATCAAAGGTACTCCCCTTTCAAAGAAGTCTTTTTATAATAAAGTTTGTAAGATATATTTCTTTAATCAGTTATCATGTGTGCATAATTTCAAAATTTAATTTTTTCAGTTGAGTGAAACCGCAACAAACAATAAAGCTCTCTAAATTCTTTTAACGTTTTTATTGCATTCACAAAACTGAATAAAGTTTGTAAGATATATTTCGTTTAATCATAGGCTTGGTGAAACTCAGTTGTGATGGGATGTATAGTGAGACCAATGAGCTCATGGTTTATGTAGGTCTTCTTCAAGACTGTGATCGAAGAAGACTTAATGGTTTAGTCGTTAGATTGGAGCTTCTAATGCTTTGCATGCGGACGTGTGGGGGACTTGACATGGCTTGAAGAGAAGGTGTATCTCATATAATATTGAGAGTGACTCAAAGATTTTAGTGAACATGATCTCTAACAAGTGCGAAATCAACGGGAACATCCCCTATCTTTTTTCGGCGTATTGAAAATTTTCTTTATAGTGATTGACACATAGAAGTTACTTGTATTTTGCGTGAAAACAACAAAAACGGTGATTGGATGACAAAATTTTTTTTGGTCAAGTAGCATAGTGACATGATTCACACACATTATATGTGGAGAAGTGGGAAATCCGGAGTTCGAACTCTGGCCCATGCATAAATTATCCTTGATAGCTACCAACTGAGCTACACTTACAAGACATTGGAGGACAAACTTTAATCATTCTATTAATTTTTTGGCTTAATTAATGATGTGGTCCCTTAAGTTATTTGTTGGTTACATTTTAGTCCCATAAATTATTAACATTACAATTTGATCTCTTTAAGCTATCTTCCGTTAACCAAATAAATCCCCACTGTCAAAACCGTTAACCCAATGTCTAAGGTGGATACACATTGCAAGTTGTCACGTCACCGTTTACATGTGCCTATTTAACGTTTTGACAAAAGACCGACGGTGATAATTTATTTGGCTAACAAATACTACCTTAAGGGAGCAAACCATTACGTTAATAACTTATGTAACCAATAAATAATTAAGGGACCAAATTATCGATTAAGCTTAATTTTTTTTTTTTGAATCTTTTTGTTTTGTAGTCCCATTCTATCTCATTTTATATGTCTAAGAATGTATATTTAGCTTCTTAGCTTTTCTTTTAGAGCAATAACTCCTATTTTACCAATTTTTAGTATTTGGAGTTTTTAAAAGAAATTGAAATAAAATAATTTGGAGGAGAATGTGGGGAAAATGGAGGAAGGAAGAAGCGTGAAGCAAGGAGGTTGATGAAACGGTGCAAAAAGAGACAATCTCACAGAAACGAAAACCCACGTAACTCTTCTTGTTCTTTGTTCTTCGCCATCGTCCTCAAAGAACTTCTCTCCCTGTCTTCCCACCACCTCAATTAATCTCTCTCAAATTTTACAAAAACGATCTAATCTAATTACTTTACTTTATACATAGCCTCAACATTATTGGAATATTCATTCATCATTTCATGATCCAATTATGACATGTTGTTATATTGATTGAATTATTATTACTACAAAAACAAAAGGAGGATTAGAATTAGAAGAATAAACAGAGTAATTAATTAGTGAGTTAGGATGCAAGCGGTGGGGAGATTAGGGAGCTACATTAGTCAAGGCGTATACACCGTTTCCGGTCCCTTTCATCCATTCGGTGGCGCCGTCGATATCGTCGTCGTTCAACAACAAGACGGTTCATTCAAATCATCACCATGGTACGTTCGCTTCGGTAAATTCCAAGGTGTTTTAAAATCCAAAGAAAAAATCGTTCAAATCAACGTTAACGACGTTGAAGCCGATTTTCAAATGTATCTTGATAATAAAGGAGAAGCATTTTTTCTTAGAGATGTTGATGCTGATGAAGCAGTTTTGATTGATCCGTTAGAATCTGGTGATGATATTGATGATCATCAAACTTTGAGGACTAAGAGTTGTAATTTTGGTTCTGAGGATGGGAAGATTGTAAGGAGCACGACTAGTTCTAAGCGTTCACGAATACTTGGTCTGTTTGGGAGAAGGTCTGTGAGTAGTCAATTTGAAGACGGTGATGGGAATAAAGAACGTGCTGAGATTGCCGCGAATTTGTTGGATATTAAGTGGTCCACGAATCAAGATGGTAATCATGCTGTGGTAGTGGAGAATGAGGATGGTTCTATTGGTGTTGTGAAGGATGAAAAGGTTTTGAATGGAGAAGAGGTTTCTGTGGTAGAAGAGGGTTCTAAAGTGAAGATAGTTTGTTGCTCAAGTGAACAAACTCATGAGGTTATGTATCTTGCTCATGGGGAAAGTGGCGAGGTTCATGTCCGTGATCAAGTCGTGCATTCGCTCATATCTGAGGTAAATTCATAGTTATAGGGTCTGTTTGCATTGACTTATTTGATATTATTTAATGACACGTAGCCACTTGTGAGACTGTTTAGGACTTAGGAGAGCGTATGGAAGTAACTCTGTTTTCAGCTTATTTTCATAAGTTCTTTATGATAACTTATGAAAACAGCTTATAGCAGTATGAAAAAGGATTGACTTTATTTTATCTATTGTTATAGAAATACCTTATACATAAGCACATAAATGATTAGTGATTATGTTGCTAGCACTTAATTAAGTAAGGTCTAGTCAAGTTTTAAATCGCAGTCAAACAACTATCCTTGACATGGTGAAAAATGCATGTCAAATGGGCTTGATGTGGGCCTAAATGCAGTTGTACACTAGAGAGAGACATAGAAACACCTTCATGTCACTGCCAGTTTTTTGAAAACCTTGGTCATAGAATTTGATTACTGTTTTTGCTTTAGAGAAAGTAGATGATACTGAATTCTTTTAATTGAGCAAATCTCTAATCTGTTTTGGTTGACACTGACATTTTAAAATTATCCTTCAGGGTACCGAAACTGTGAGAGTCACTAAGAATGCTGATGTGGTGGAGGTCTTTGAGATTCATTCTCAGGCTCAGCAAATAGATTCTTCTGATTCTGAGCCTAGTATGTACAATGTGGTAGATGTTGAGGACTTAACAACATCTCCAAAACCTCAAACTAATAATTTGGATATAGGACACTGTTCAAGTGAGAAAGCTGAGTCCTATTGTGTTACCAATGCTTCCAGTTACAACAGCGAGGATGACCGAGGATTATGTGAGAATAACGCAAAAGATAAAGATGTCTCTAGCACGTTATCAACTCCACAATACTCTCTTGGAGATTGTGTACCTAGTGAAACATCAAGAAGATCACCGTCCTCAAGTTCAGACGAAGAGAATTTCCTTTTTAGTGACCTTGACGAAAACAGAATGAATGATCGATACGAGGGATCATTAACCCCAGATTATATAGATAAAGAAGATAATCTTTCTTATGAGAATGGCACTGAAAACTCAAGAGTGACATCCTGTCCCATAGTCATCCCTAGAAATGAGGATGCTGCGGGGGAAGTTAGGCAGCATACAGAATCCTTGCCAAATATTTCTTCGGGTAATAATAGTATGCGCCAACACGTTCGTTTTCCTTTAAGTCAATCACTGGACTCGACATTTCCTGGCGAAGATGACCTGAAACGCTTTAACTTAGACGAGTACCGAGAAAAGCAGTTACCGCATGAGCAGGAAGGGGCCAAAGCTTATCAAGATTCTGAAGAATTCAAAGATACTACGCTGAATCTCCCCCCTGGTAAGAGAGCTGGTATAAATTACCATCGTAATGTCTCCTTTGTTTTCTGTCAACTGAATTGGTAACAATCTATGGAAAGATGTACACTCTATATACTGTATTCTTTGGAAAGATGTACACCTTATACACTGTATTCTTTGGAAAGATGATTGCTATACATTGTATAGCAGAAGTTTGTAATTTTCACTAAAGATTTGGATGCAACTTACATTCTACTACATGCTTTAGTTTGCGGAGACATGTGTCACGTATTTTGGTAGAGCAAAATGGAAGGAATTTGTCATTGTTGTACCTTTGAAATATGCTTCCTGGATATATAGCCTTATGTAGTTGCTTTGTTGTTTTATCATTTATGCAAACAATATACATAAGACTTGCTGTATGAAGGGATGCATGCTGAATCTACTTTAAGACATTCATTGCTGAAAATCTGGTTGATAACAAATTCATTTCTTTAGGTCTGGAGGAATAATGTACTTGTTATTGAAATTTTTCATGAGATTTAGGAACTAGGCATGCTGTTTTTTGGAATTCAACAAATATTAGATTAAGACATGGTGGCGTCTTTTGAAATTAAAAGAATGTTTAAACTGAACAGCATCATAGCTGTTGACCAACTTAGAAAAAAAAAACCATGCAGGTGGTACATCAACAAGCAGCTCTTCACCCGGTGGTAATTGGAGAATTTGGCCTTTCTCCTTGAGCAGAACAGGGTCTAGAGACTCTTCTCCACCTATTCCAAATGATGCCAAAAGTGATATTTTTGGTAATTCTCCAGAGAATAAGATTTGTACAGATGTGAACAAAAATGATACTAAACCCAATCTAACGAAAAAGAAGGTTAGGGAATTAACTCCAACTTCTGAACAGATAGCATCGTTGAATCTGAAGGAAGGGAGGAACATTGTAACCTTCACTTTTTCTACAGCTATGCTGGGGAAACAGCAGGTCAGTAATCATGAATTTCTATAATTTAGAACTTGAAGTTTGGTTTCCCTTTTATGTATGTTTCTTTAATTTTATTCTCTCAACCATTATTATTTCTTATATTTTACGTTTGATTTGATTAACAGGTTGATGCTCAAATATATCTGTGGAAATGGAATGATCGTATAGTGATCTCAGATGTGGATGGAACAATTACAAAGTGAGAATATATCTTTTGGAAAATTAAATAAATTAGATAACTTGATCTGACGATATGCTGGTTAATACTCATTCTTTTATTATTGTTTTCTTTCTCATTGTTAATTTGGCACCAACGATACCATAAGATATTTGGTGTCTAACTAAACATATTGTCCTCTGCAATTTCATTGCGGAAT
This sequence comes from Medicago arabica, assembly GCA_946800305.1. NCBI lineage: Eukaryota > Viridiplantae > Streptophyta > Magnoliopsida > Fabales > Fabaceae > Medicago > Medicago arabica. Next base: position 55,989,543 of record OX326967.1, read on the forward strand.
GGATATTTTTTTCCAGTTCAAAATATGTCATTCTCATGCCTCTATGAAATAAAATATAGCTTCAATATACTGTTGTGCTATGTAACAGTAAACTTCTACGTTATGATTTTCCTTTTTTTTTTTTCTTCATTCACTTGGGTCAGCATTCAGATTCTGTGTAATTAATGGCGTGTGACAGTCTAGGTTTTTTAGTCTGTTCTAATCATGATTATTGTGAAGTTGGCAAATATAATTAGTTTCCCCATAACCAATATACCTTTTAAGTCAAATTTGGTCGAATATTATGGTGATAGCTTTATGGGAAAGATTATGGGCTCTGGTAGTATTTATGGTAATACCTTTGTCAATACATCTTATATTATTTTTAGGGTTAATTAAGTTTTTGATCCTTATAAATATTTGCAATTTCGTTTTTAGTCTTTATAAAATAAAATCACACTTTTTAGTCCCTGTAAAATTTTCCGTCGGCATTTTTAGTCCCTATAAAAATTTTCATCAACATTTTTAGTCTCTGTAAAATTTTTACGTCAGCATTTTTGGTCCCTAAAATGTTAAAGGAAAATGTCACATTACTAAAAAGTGTGATTTTATTTTATAGGGACTAAAAACAAAACTGAAGATATTTATAGGGACCAAAAACTTAATTAACCCTTATTTTTAAAAAGTTTCTAACTCTATGGTGTGCCATTTGTAATTTATTTCTTTTGTTTCATGTCCTATAGGTCAGATGTTCTTGGCCAGTTCATGCCTTTGGTTGGTGTTGACTGGTCCCAGACTGGTGTTGCCCATTTATTCTCCGCAGTCAAGGTTTGCTTATGTTGTCCATGTATTTATATGTTATGAGATTACTCCAATGTGATAATGTGGTTAATTCCTAAATGCACTATTGATAGTTTTTGGGTAATGTGGTTAATCTGGTGTTGCCCATTATTGCACTATTGATAGTTTCTGTGTCCGTTAAAACCACAATTTTTAACTTGTCTTTTAAATTCTTATCATTTTAATATGATTGATTTTAGGGTAAATACCTCTTTTCGTCCCTGTAATATTAGAGAATTTCGGTTTTAGTCCCTGTAAAAAAAAAGATTTAGATTCTGTCTCTATAATTTCAGATTCTTCCACTTTTGGTCCCTCCTTTCATCACGTCAGCAGAATCTGCATAAATTACGTCCCTGTAATTTCAAATTCCTCCCACTTTTGGTCCCTCATTTTACGTGTCATGTATGCAGATTCTGCTGACGTGGTAAAATGAGGGAATAAAAGTGGAAGAATCTGAAATTAAAGGGACAAAATCAAATTTTTTTTTTTTTACAGGGACTAAAACCGGAATTCGCTAATATTACAGGGACGAAAAAAGGTATTTACCCTTATTTTATTTGATGTTTTAGCATGGAAACTGTACCCGTACCCCATCTCTACTGATTATTTTACGATTTTTTTCACCTCAGTTGAAAAAATTTAACCGTCTTTTCCTTGTCAATTTCTTGTTTGCAGGAGAATGGTTACCAACTGCTTTTTCTCAGTGCTCGTTCAATTTCTCAAGCCTATATTACACGACAATTCCTACTGAATCTTAAACAGGTGATGAATAACATGCACGATCTGTTTTCTATATCAACAATGTGCTACAGAGCGAGAGTAAAAGCGTGAAAACAATTACAATTTTATATATCTTTTATATTGCAGGATGGCAAAGTTTTACCAGAGGGTCCTGTTGTTATTTCCCCTGACGGACTTTTTCCCTCTCTATACCGTGAAGGTAATAAGTCTTATTATCTCTGTTTTCTGCTTCTATTTACTGTTCTCTTTCTTCTATATTAGACACTAGTACTATTTAGAGGTGTGATAAATATATGTAGAGCACAGGCATAGCATACTAGCTACATAATACTACATCTTTAACTTTTTTTACATGATTCATTGGCTATTTAATTGATGTATCAGTGAGATATGATATTCATCATGGCTGAGTATGTAATGCTCTGAACTTAACTTTATAATATTAATCTTGGACTATGATATTTTCTTCTTTATATTTTCAGTTATTAGAAGGGTTCCTCATGAATTCAAAATTGCATGCTTAGAGGTAAGTTTCCCGCTTCCACTTGTTCATATATTGCCTTAATTACGGGTGTAAATGAGTTAGAATCAAATTAAGCATCTGGGGTCGGATTCCAGATGAATGCCTTCGTGTTTATGTGTGAGTGATGACTGATGGTCACTCGTTTAAAATAACTCTTCAAAATCGAACTTATGTAACTGCTAGATGTATAATATACGGATAAGGATACATTATAATTCTTTGGATATATCTATGAATAAAATTACATCTTTCCAAGTAATGCTACATACATGAGCCATCCACAAGTTAAGCCCGCCCCTAAGTTAACTTCAATATTTGTTTAAGCTTAAAGAAAGTGGATTTATGATTGGGAAAATAAAGTGATTTACCTTTTAGAATTTTTATGTGAAGCAGAAGTTATTTTGCGTTTGGTTATAGATATTAAAAATACGCTCTTTACTTTCTCTATCATCTAGTGCATGTGATTATTTTAAGAAACTACTCGTAATAGCTGCAAAAGAAAGCTGAATAGAGATTTTTTTCAGTATATTCTGTTTTAAAATCTTGTCCAAACAAATTAAGTTAAGTGAAATGTGGACCTGCAGAGCCTACATAAGTTTGGTCTTTTAGAAGTGGACAACAGTTGAACACTTAAAAATTCAAAACGAGCTTGTTTAGCTAAACGAACAGCTTGATCTAACATTTGATAAGTTGAATTTGAATAAGTCATGATTAATTCTACTCTTTTAAACCACAATTTTAATAATTTTCAGCATGATCATCATGGTATTAAATTTATCTTGAATTTTCATGTGTCCAGAGTATCAAGGCTCTTTTCCCTCCCGATTGCAATCCGTTCTATGCTGGTTTTGGAAATAGGGATACTGATGAAATCAGTTACCTTAAGGTTGGAATCCCGTTGGGAAAAATCTTCATCATAAATCCCAGGGTAAATAAATCCTTTTTTTTTTTAAAAGCTTGAATTTCCTTAAATATAAGTTTGTCAGGCCTTTCTTATTTTTAAGCTTGCAGGGAGAGATCGTTGTGAACCGAAGTCTTGACACAAAATCATATACATCCATGCATGCTCTTGTAAATGGAATGTTCCCCTCAACGAGCACTTCTGAGCAGGTTTAATCAACGAACTTTATTTTTCCATTCATAATTGGGATCTTTCCGTTATTTAATATTCAAAATAAAGCATGTTGGTTGTGGGAGAGTGCTTGTGTTGATCTTTTTATATTTGTCTCCTGTGTGATATAAATTATGGATTTCTGGTTACGTTACCATGCTTCGAATGCAAGTTCAATACAATGAGTATTTGTTTCTAATGCAACACATTGTTGTACTTAATCTTGCTGAACAATGATTGCAGGAGGACTTTAATTCATGGAATTTCTGGAAGCTACCCCCTTCAGTAATTGATATTTGAATGAGCCACGTGGCTTTTGGGCTCAATCACCACGGTCTTGGATATGGATAGGTGCTGCTGTGCAGCTCTTAAAAGAATATAGGTAAATTCATTATAAGGTCTATACATAATCATATATTTTTAGTTCTTAGATACTTGATTTATTTTAATCTATTTTTAACAAGAGTAGTTCCTTTGATTAAAGCATAACCGTGAGATCGTGTCATGGTGGTGCATATTTTGGCACTGTTCTGCATTACAAGTGTGCATGGAACTTCACAATGATGATATTTTGCTAATACAGGAAACGACCTTTTCTGTTGTGGAATGATTTATCGAAAATCATAATTTGGTAGATGGAATTCTTTTATGAAAAATCAGCTTGAACTTTTCCTGTTTGATGCTAAGAGATGAGCAGGTCCATTTTTGTTAGTTTAATATGAACTCATGACCACTAAAGTCTAAAGCCATATGGAATCCCAAGAAGTTTACATATCTTCTTGATTATTATAGATTAGTGCATAGTTAATCCCACTCCTTTCAATTTGTATAATTGTATATGTATATCATCGTGTACTTGAATGAGGTCGCTTGGTTCCATTTTTCCCGCATAAAGAAACATTATGCATGCTCATTATCATTTCTCATTTTAAATTTATACATGTCTTAATCCAAATAATATAAAATATAAATAATTAAAAAATTCAATACAAGAATAAATTACTCAACTGTATTATATTAGTTTAGGTCAAAGCAATTATGTTATGAATAAGTCTTTTACATTAATATTCACACAGTTATTTTAGCATAATATTAGTTGACAAGATGATTGGGCAAACATTCTAAATTTAGTTAGTCAAACTAATTGCATTCAAATAAGCATATTATATAAATTATTTCGGTTATAGTTTTAATTTAATATAATATCATTATATTGATTATAAATAATTAGTAGATGTATATTTAAATTATTTCTTGAAATTAAAATTAATTATAAAAAAAATTGTTATCATTTTAATTGTTTGAACATGCATATATTGCATAATTAGGAGAAATAATTTTAAAATGGACATATTTTCAGAAGAAAAAAATAGATAAGAAAATGGTTTGAGTGTTATCTTACACAATTAGAAGCAGAGGCACTGTGATTAAATGAAGCTATATTTTTAGCTTGGAGAATTAGGATTATCAATGATTTAAATTGAACTAGATTATAAACTAGTGGTAGAAGACATCATGGATAACGACCAATTGAATTTTGGCAATATTTTGTTCACTTGTAGATGACTATTAGAACAATTTCCAAAATTTAGGATAAGGTTTGTAAGAAGACAAATAAATTAGTTGTTAAAGTAAGGGTGTCAAAATCATATGCTCATCACCACGCCATTGATTTGATTCCATTGTATTTGTTCAAAAAGAACGATTTATTAAATAATGTTACCGTCATATACATACATATATTATAATAATAATAATAATAAAATGATTAACGAATTTTAGTGGAACTCAATTCGATTGAAAACATGTTTTGACCCTTATCTAGAACAATCATTAATCAAATTTTACTTAGCTATTTCATGTTTCCCTTGGTACAACCTAGCGATTTTGTTGTGAGGACATTCTATATAGAATCTTAAAGTTGGAATTATGATCATTTCTTCTATAGCCTAATAGCAACAAAAAAAAAATGATGACCATTTCTTCTAAAACTTGGATGGTTAAAACAAAACAAAAATACACAAATATGAAAAGAATTCCACATGCGAAAAAACTACACACAGCACATATTTTTTGTTAATTTATTTTTTTCACATATCCGTTGCATACTTGCATTAGATCTTTTTTTAAGTTAAACTTGCATGAGATCTTTATTACAAGTTATTAGTGATCTAAACAAGTAAAACTTTAAAATACTATTAGTCCAACAAGAGTACGTACGTACGAGGAAAGGAAACCTAGTACTATTTGATCTTGATATTGAAATGCTTGTCTGCAAAGTGGACAAGGTTTTTGAATTCATTGTCATCAATGAAACCGTTATGATTGGTGTCTGCAGCGTAAAAGTCAGGACATATACCCCAAGAGGCAAAGAGTCCTCTTGTAAGGCGCACAGCATGTCGCAGTTCCTCTTTGCTGATTTTGTCATCATTTTTTGTGTCAAATGTTGTCCTGAACCATAGTTTGAATTGCTCCACTGTCATCACCCTCTTCCCATGATGATGATCACTGAACCCTTTGTGATCCATGAACGGCATACCAGAAATTTGAAATTTTCTCTCAGTCAGTCACTAACTATAGTGTATGTTATGCTTTGTTCATATGATTTGCTTTCATGATTGGATGTTGTATTTATACTGCCACATTTGCTTTATTTCTTGTTTTGTTTAAGCATCAGTGCTATTGCTAGTGCTGTTCATTTTGTTACAACCACATTATTTTTACTTCGTAAAAATAATACATAGAATATATTCGATATTTATTAATTTCCATCCATTGTGGAAAAATTGGAAAGGTGTTGACCAAGGACTGTAAACATCAAATAAAATTATGGAAAATGATATGATATGTTGTTGATGTAACATTGATAATGATAAACAACTAAATCTCATATATATATATATATATATATATATATATATATATATATATATAATGGTGCGAAAGATGTGATATATTGTTATAGTGATAGGAAGAGAGATATAAAAAGAGAATGAAGTGTTAAATAAGTGTATGAAATTTAAGGGTGTTTAAATATAAAAGTTGTAAAATTACCTCTCTTTTTATGGGAATGGCTAGTGTTTAATGGAGCCAAAGAATTTACTACTACGTGCAGGTCACTATTCAACGATTTCACTCACCCAATCATATTATGTCCGTTCAAATAAGACTCGTGATCTAAATTTCAATCTAGATTTTAATTTCTTTTTAAATTTGAAATACGACTTAAAATTGGGGTCGTGTTCGGTCTTGATTGAACAACCAATGTAGTTTATTGTGTTCGGTAATTGAACCCAAATCCAAAATTCACGCCCTCAAATACTTTATCTCCCTTATTTTTAACATTTAAACTATTTTTTACCCTTTTTTCTATACCTATGATTGAACTTTCTTTTGTTTCAAAGAGTCTATAGATAATTCATTTATGCTTCATAGATTAATTTTTTGAGTCGGGTAAAACTACAATGGATGACAAAGCTTTTTTAAGACGGATAGCATCACAATAGATGACAAAATTCTCCCTTTAAAAATCTAACAATGTTGCATACGCGTAGGTTAGATTTGAACTCGAAATCTCTAGTTAAACGAAAAGAGATCTATTACCAAATGTTTTAGGTTTACCAAAGAGATCCCTTACTAAATGTTACACTATTACTAGTGGAAGAATTTTTTTTCTTCAAAAACAAATGAATGAATAGATTAAACCACATGCGCGCTGTTGTGCGTTGAGTCTTTTTTTTAGTTCAATCTTGTAGTGCGTTGAGTATTTTATTTTTGTATCTTAGTATGTTGTTTAAGCATAAACGATGCTGTCTTTATTTATTCTCTTTTCAAATTGGACATGCATAACACCTATAGCAACTAATTATAAAAAATATACGTGCTTATCTTTCATCTACTTTAGGATCAAGAATTAATATGAAATTTATCAACAACAATAATCAAGAATCTAGACTATAAGCAACATGGTCTATCTGCAATCGGCATGTGTTGGAAAAAGATGAGAAGTGTTGTTCAATTTAAAGGCGTGTTGTTAAATTATTTAATAAGTATGATTATAATATCCTCTCAAAAAAAAAGAAGACTAAAATATATAAAAGTATGACCTAAGTACAACTAAATCATTCCATTATTTATAAACGACTAGATCGCCGACCCGTACGCCGCACGGGTTTTATGAGCCAAAAAAATATAATAAATTGTTAACCGAAATGCTTTGTATCATAAAAAAGGGTATAGTTGTTGAACATATTGTATCATTAAACATAGATATAAAAATAAATCAGCACATTGTGCGTTTTAAAATACTACACGTTTCTAAACACTTCTTCATAAACAACATTCGACGTCTCATCGACATCTTCACCATCTTCATTAGTTATTAACATCTTCAACCCTTCTCTCGATGTTACTCTTGAAAGAGCCACGTATAATTGTCCATGTGAAAACACTGGCGTAGGAAGATAGATACCAACATGTCCAAGAGATTGCCCTTGGCTTTTGTTTAGTCATGGCAAAAGAGACGGCCAAAGGGAATTGTTTTCTTTTAAACTTGAAAGGTATTCGAATGTCTGATGGAGTTAAAGATAACCGGGGTATAAATACCTTTTCACCTGCATTACTTCCGGTCATTACCTTTGCCTCTAACACATACTTTCCCATTCTAGTTATAATCAACTTGGTTTCATTGCACAAACCATATTGTTGATCTAAATTCCTTAAGAGCATAACTGGCACCCTGACCTTTAACCTTAACCTGTGATTAGGTAGTCCTGAGGCAACAATGGTGTTCAAGAATTCAGGCGTATGGACATCGCAACTGCATCACCATCAATGTTTCGTGTAACATCATTCACCTGAATCTTGCGGTACATAGCAGTCTTCAGTATTCTCGGAGTACATAACTTCCAGGCCTAAGATGCTTTCCATTGTTTGTAATGCCAAAATATTGACCACGCGAGGATTCAGAACCTAAGGGAAACAAAGTACCAGTTTAAAACTTTGACACTTAGCTATCTGTTTAAATTCTTAAATAAAATTCTTGTAAAATTTTCATACAAAGACAGGTTGTTCTGTGTATAGGAGCAGTGTACAGTCAAACACAAAAATAGATTTTCAATGAGAGTGATATATTAGGATGAAATTTGTATATGTCAATCTATTTTCACATATATTTCCATTTTTATTATTTTCTTTTTCCGACTTCTTCAAGCTATATGTAAACCTTTCAAAGGTCAAGCAAGTACCAGAAATATGATAAGCCCATTGGTTGTGTGTTTGTTATGTATGGGAAGATTTTTTTTAATCGAATAGAGTCCAATCCAAAAATTGTCAATAGCCAAAAACCATATATGATATATCTATCTAATGCAGGCTATCTGAAATTGGAATTGAAGCGGCGAAATTCTAGTCATACCCTTGTAGTAAAATATCATAGTATTATTATCCTATAACACACAACCAATCCAAACACTAAATTCTTATTATTATCTAACAAAGACAAACTTAAAAATAAAAAAAGGTACATGCATCTGTTGATATGGAACATAATTTCTCATTCTTCTTCCTATCCATTGGGTTGAAACTTCAGGTGAGTGTGGAAATATCAGAATTGCTGAATGCATAGGGTATATCAAACATCACAACATTATGAGTAGCAACTGCAGTAATGAGGCAACTAATTAGCCATATAATTAAATGTATAATCACATAGAAACATCTATCATCAATGGCTGATAAAAGAGTGAGTTTTTTTTCTTCTGTTTTTTAATTAATGTTCATTAAAATATATAGTTTACATATTTCATACAACTCTTTACTTTTTTATGCATTAATTAAGCCTTGGTTGTTGTATCAGCTGGTGTAGCAGTTGCAACCGTGTCAGATTTAGAGTTCAATTTATTTGGTGCTATAGTAGCAATTATATGGATAATTCCAAGTGCCTTAAATTACATTGTATGGTCGGTCGTAGGTAAATTTTGCATTTTACTTATGTATTTGTACTTCACTGCATAAAATATTCATATGGACGATTTGTTCTAGGCGTCCGTTGTTAGGATATATTACTTTTCGGATAAACTTATGTGATATATTATTTTTCGAATAACTTATAAAAGACAACAGTGATGGATTTTGTTCCTTAGTAATCATGATCTAAATTCGCAGGTAAATTTTAAACAACACCATATATAAAAATAATTAAATTCATGAAATGATTATCGGGTTGCAAGTTTTTATCTTATAAAGAATGTTTTCAAGGTGATTGGATATCACTTTTTTTACGGTTTCTTGATAATGACCCTTTAGTTTGGTTTAGGTACTCGTATTTGTTCTCTTTCTCTTTGTTAAACTTAATGAATATGAAGTAATTGCTATCATTTAGAGATGAAGGTCTCTTTTGTTTTTAATCTGAAGTTCAGAATATTATTGTACTCTGATTCATTACTGCTACGCTTAAAGTTGGAGGAAGTAGAAAATCTGTTTTATATCTTGTGTGTTATATGTATCTTGAATTTTTCTCTCTCTTGTAACAGAACAGTAAATTCTGAAAATATAAGCTATGTGTGGAGAATTGAAATGGTTCTATTATTTGGAGTTAAATTGTTGAGAGCTTCTTTTGATGCGCTAACACTTATTTAAATAAAATAGAGCTATAAAAACCAATGTGAATAAAAGGCAGAATCAAGTGTGTTTTGTATAAGATCATATGGATATTAGTTCTATACTATATATAATTATATATACACGAGGATCGATCTTGGGTAATTTTTTTGCTGTATTATATGTCAACAGTACAAATGGTTACTTAAAATAGCAGAGTTGTTTGCTTCAATCTATATATAAAATTGAAAATAAATAGTGGTGTTTTTAGTAATCTGCTATATATATATATATATATATATACACACACACACTAGTATTTCCACCCGTGCAACGCACGGGCAAAGAAATGTATTGTGCGGCGTCAACAAAAATGAACTCTAAATATGCAACCAAAATACAAACATATAAAATATTTGTTAGACCAAAGCAAATGATGTTGTCGTCGTAGAAATAAGAACGACATTATAAGTAACGCAAAACCAATGAAGTATAAAACTATTACATAGAGTTAAATTTAGTATAAAACTATTACATATACATCACCAAAACCAATGAAGACTAATTATATTATAAGTAACGCAAAAAATGAGCCGAACCATTGAAGAGCAATTAATCCATACAACAAAATCTTGATAGTCAGTTGTGTGCAGCCACTTTAGTTAGCAACAAAATGATCTACAAAAATAAACAAAGGTTTATGATGTTATGAATGATCTACCTGAAAATATATTTTCTACAAATTAGCAAACACCTCAGGGAAAACAACATTGAGAGTTGAGGTGCATGGATTGCCATCTTCATCTAAAATCAACATTTTCAAGCCTTTCTTAGTGGTTACCCTCGAAACAGCTACATACAATTGCCCATGGGTAAACACAGGTCGAGGCAGATACAAACCAACTTTGGTCAATGATTGTCCTTGACTCTTATTTATGGTCATAGCAAAGCACAATGAAACCGGAAATTGTCTCCTCGAAAATTTGAACGGAAATCCTGAATCTGAGGGAACCAAATCCATCCTTGGGATTAATACCTTTTGGCCAGCACCTTTGCCAGTAATGACAGTAGCAGTGATGATATTTTTTCCAAGATGATTGACTTGTAGTCGGGTTCCATTACATAAGCCACTTGCTTGATCAATGTTTCTTAAAAGCATGATGGGAACTCCAGTCTTTAAAATCAATCTGTGGTTTGGTATTCCAGAACAATTGATGTCATTCAAAAATTCTGTAGTACACCAATCTCCTTGAATATCATAGTCTAAATCAGACTTGCATGGTGTATCGGAACTTAGGTACTCTCTTGGTTCCCCTTCAATTAGTGACAAAACATATTCATTTACTTGTTCAACGGAATCAAGAGTAGGAGCAAGTATCGCTTTCTCCTCAAATATCCTTCGATTGTCAATGCTATTAACAATACCTGGATAAACAAAATCAACCAATGCTTGTAAGGGATTGTCGCATGGAGGAATGCACAAATCCTCTGGAATATCCATGATTGTCTCATTATCTTCATCTGCAACCGTATCACCATTTCCTATTTTCAAAATCCATCTTGCAAAGTCCCTGATCTCAGTTGCAGATTCACTTGTCCCATCACCAATTAACCTCATGTTTCTTGTGAGCTTTAAGACCTTGCAGCTATGCCATATATTAGAAGAGTTAACAGATGCCTTCATTATATCACTCTTGCTACCTTTTCTAATTACAGGCAAAATTTGCCTAAAATCTCCACCCAAAATGACAACTTTACCTCCAAAAGGTTTGTTCAAATTATGCTCGTCTACAACTCTCATTATATCACGCATAGTACGGTCAAATGCTTCAAAACAATATCTGTGCATCATAGGAGCCTCATCCCATATAATAAGACTTGCTTCTCTAAGCAATTTAGCTCTATGATCTTGTTGTTTCACATTGCAATTAGATTTTTCATTGATCTTCAACGGTATACAGAATGTAGAATGGGCAGTCTTTCCCCCAGGCAACAATAGAGATGCAATTCCGCTTGATGCAACATTAATTACAATCTTGCCTTGTGATCTGATGGCGGCAGATAGTGTTTTCCACATAAATGTTTTTCCAGTTCCACCATAGCCATACAAAAAATAGAACTGACCATCCTGGGACTCAACAGATTTCATTATTGTAGCATAAACATCATATTGCTCATCAGTGAGTTTTTCAAGTAGGGATTCATGCATCTCACGTTGCTTGTCTCTGTCATAGTTCAATTCATCAGCAATGAATTTATTTGTTTGTGACAGTGTCTCTTCCAAAGATGGGTAAGGCATGGATTTGTGATCTTTCAATGATTTTCCATTACACATCAGCAGCTTTTCTATCTCAATGAGACAAAGATTTTGCAAATCACTATCAGGAATGCGCAAATCTACATCATATTGAACATAAAAAAAAATCATGCTTCTATACGGAAGATATGAAAAATACATTGAAGTTGAATAAATGTGGACCTAATAACTATCATAAACATGCTATGGTATTAAAATATAGAACAACGTTATACTATCCATACAATATATTGTTGACCATATTTAAATTCTAGTTCCATCAATATGCATTATTGTTAAACGTTATCAATCTTGATTGATAGTATCTTATAGTAATCATTAGCAAAATTGTGGAATAATGTATAATACCTGGAATATTGAGGATCCTTCGTCTTGCATAGAGAATTCCATCAGCTAATAGCTTCCAAGTACACTTCCATACATTATCAGGCTTGTGCATTGTGCTCATGAACTAAAAAAAATACATATTATGTAATGAGTACGACATGATAATATGCATATTCATGCTCACTTATTCAAAAATATAAAACTCATTAAAACTTGGCTGTTTTAACAACATTCAACCATAAAAGGAATTAAAATATATTTATTCATAGTGTTTTGTTGATTTTATATATATTTATAACATATCAGTGCAAACAAAACAGAATTAAACATGGTGGCAAAATATAAATCCGAAATCCAGATCTAGGGCAGATCTTGCATGCAAAACTTTTCCAAAAACTTAAATAATTGATATATACGGTTTGACTATTTTCAAATAAATGCTAAAGAAAGAGATGGATCCAAATGTAGAATAAACAAATAATGTGGGATTTTGAAAAAGGACATAAAAGACATGCGATTTTGAAGGGAAGGAAACGTGTGAAGTGGGATTTTGAATCCGAAAATAAACAAATAATGAGACAAAAAAGGAAAAGGAGAACGTGGTGGTACCCATGAGAACCAGATGCCATCGTTGTCGGTGGTGGTCCCTTGAAGGACGATTTGGAAGCTGAAGGAAGAAAGGAATGGAAAACGTGGGGAATGTGAGAGGATTCAAAGAGAAAAGTCCATCTATTGTTGCCATAAGCAATTACAACCACTCATTTTGGAAGACCATTTGGGCTTAAACCATATTTTAAAACTGGATTATGGCCCAAAAAGACCAAACAATTTCTTTGAAAAAATTACCATTTTTAATTAAGTAGTAACTAATTTCTGATTTGTTGAATTAATTAATTCCTAATTTATATTAATAACAAAATAGATGCATTAAAATATATATCTAATTATTTTCATAAATTTATATGATTATAATGTTCAAGGGTTGTAATGTGAATTTTTTGTTAGTTAACATATTGTGATTTCAGCAAACATAATAATGAATTAAGACCATTGAGTATACATTTCTAATTCTATTTAAAATAATAAATATACCTAATGATAAACACATTGAATATACAATAAGTCTTATATAAGATTTGAGATTTTCTAAAGCCAACAGTAAAATACAACTTGTATAATTACAGTAAAATACAACTTGTATATATACAGTAAAAGAATCCTATACACCCTCAACTTGTAAGTTATCTATTTCATATTAAGTAGGTTATCTTTTGCTTTTTGACAATTCTCTGAAAGCCTGAAAAACAAATAAGATAAATAATAGTTAGCAAAAACTCATAGTCAAAGCAAATCAAAATGATATATAACGAATTTCATAATTATATAAAATTACCTTATTTGTTTGAGTTTGTTTTTAAAAGCATCAATATATTTCAATATAAACCTGTAAAAAAAAAAAAAAAACTGTGTCAGCATTGGAAAATAAAATACAAAATAAAGAAACTTTTATCCCTAACTGTCATATATTGCTATATGGAAATAAAATATATTATAGTAGGAAACAATACCTTAGTCAACACATAAGTGTATCCCACATAATCATCAAAAGTTGAAAATATAATAAGAGTCATTTAATATTAATAAAAGTAGATTAATGAGATGTAAGAGTCAAAGTTAATATTACAACCCAATTTAAGTGAAAAATAAAATGACAGAAGAACTACCAAGATATTACAGATGATCCAAAAAAACCTAGGCTACTCATCACTTGTGATGGATTTTAAACTTGAGCTCTAGAGTTCAAAAAAGATAACTAAAACCGAGGTGGAACCAAACTCCCTCAAGCACTATTTCTTCTCAATTTTGATTCTCCTCTTGATCAACTTAAGTGGAACATTAATTTCATCCTCATCATTGTTGGGTGATCCCCTTTTGCTGGAAGCAGTTGCAGAAGCTGTGGGAGTTATATCTTGGCAATCAGATTCAGATTCAGCTCTTCCAAACTTGGGCAACAAATCCTGCAATTGTGCATAACAATATAAGAACTGATATGTAAACATAACACATTAAGAAGATGAAATATAATTCCATAGTTCTTAAAATTCAACCTGCTTAACAACTTCAGGCACAAAATCAGAATCCTTAGCATGTTTGGCCTGAATCGTTTCAATAGGTTCGGATAAGGAGATTGGGTCCTAGAAACAACAGAAAATTAAGTTATATTAATGCAGCACTTAAGAACACAACCAAAATATGATATCATAAATGTACAATTATTACCTGGGTTAATAAACTGGATTCTCCAATATGCATAGGGCGTTTTCCCTTGTCCATCAACACGCTTAGAGAAGCACTCTCCTGATAAAAATCAAAAAATTAACAATAGCTTTAACTTAAATTTACTTTATTGAAATACATACATTAGTGAGTTTGGAGAATGTAGCCTCTTCCTTCTCCCACTTTGACATGAATTCCTTTATAATAGAAGGGTCAAGGCATATCTTCCTAACACGGAAAGACTGCTCAAATCTGGGACTGAAGTCTGCCTTGGTCTCAATCTTGAATAGATAAGTTTTCCCAATTAGTGCAGCAAGTTCAGGTGCTAGTTGTCCCTCTTGAATAGCCTACAAAAGATTTTTATCAGATGGTTATAAATTCAAAGGATAGGCAGAATAACTTAGCTGCCAATACATATTGAGGCAAAATTATAACATTTACCGTTCCATGCTCCGCAAGGAGATCAACACAGCTCTTATTAAAGAGTGCAGAGCAATCTCTATCAAATATGACCAGAGTGGCACAATCACTATGGTCAATGGCCCTAACCCTCAAGCAATACCTATGAACAAAATTTAAAATTATTATCAGCAATCATATCTGATTGATCTCTAATGTAGATATAAAGTCAAAAAAACAACCATATGAGTTATATAATTTACCTAGGAAAAACCTTTTTTACGTGCTTATCACACTTTTCACAGAAGAACATTGCTGAATCTGGTATGACAGCTTTGGAACATACACAGGCAGTGTACCAAAAATTTTCCTTGTTGACAACTCTCTTTATGGTACCAACAACAACAAAGACATAATCCTACCAATAAAAGACCAACACTTTAAATTCTAATGGTACTTGTATAAGACTCGAGAATAAAAACCATAATATGTACATAAAAATAATGAAAATGTATAAAGTGTGAAATATAGCAACATTTCATGTTCAGTTCTTTATAAACAAACAAAAAAATATATAATATAGTAAATGAGTTAGTTACTCACAGTAGAGGCATCCTTAAGGCCTTGCATGGTGCTTCTAGGAGTATTGTAGAGAAACTCGTCTTTTGGATCAGCTTTGGGTTCAGTTAGCAACTGAGTTACATATATGGGTGAAGGTGTATCATCAGCTTCAACCATCCTAAGTCACAACATTAACACTTATTAAAACAACATAAATACATGTAACTTATTGCAAACAGAACATGTTTAATGAGAAAAAAAAGTAAAAGTAAAACTGTTGTATACCTATTCCTCATGGACAAACCATCAGCACATCTTGGGTTGAAAATCACTCGTGTACAATTCAAACAATTTTGGACATGAAGCTTGTCTATAATGAAAAGGATATGAATGATATCAACTTAAAGTATTCAAATCATACCATAACAAAAACAGTTAAAAAAGGTGACTGTGTGCTTAAACAATCTATAAAAATAATTTATATTGTGAATCTTACCTTGATATAGCTTTGCTTTAGCAAGTTGAATGATGACAATGGTATTTTGGATATCCCCACTTGCAATGAAATTATTCAAATCATCCACATAGCTACCAAACAAAGTACATTGAACCTTATGCCTTGAATATAAAAACATGAAATGTAAGTAACCTAACTAAAAATCAAACCAAAGAAAAAATACAAATATAGTATGAGTCAGAACAATACCCAAGTGATTCCAATTCAATGACATTCAGCTTGTAAGTGTTAGCACCCTTTTGTATTTCTCTCTCACTACCAACACCAGTCAAGAAACCACAGAGGTCTGAAATTATCATGCAAAAAATCATAGTTAAATAAACAACTAACAGAAAATATAATGTTTTAAATATTCTTTTAACTAAAAACTAAAATAAAACAGATTTATTATTACCAGGTAAATAATCAGTATCATAAGACCCTCCAACAATATCTGGGATTGGAACAAAATTATATGGAGACTTAGTGATTGAAAGATTTGGGAGATAAAAAACCTTGCTGCTAAACTGAAAGTTCAATTTCAAGGCGTGTCTAGTGGTTTTATAGTTACCCCCATTGTTAGCAGTACCCATATTCTCAAAGCTATAACATCTGTTTTCAAAAATGTCGTTTTTGAACTTGTAAAGAAGGGTTTTTTTGATGGTAGCATGAATCTTGTTTCCAGCTTCATCCATCAAAACCATTTCAATCGAAAATGGCAAAGTGTTCTTGTTAAAGTCAGAAACTTGCCATAATCGAATGACCTTAGCCTTCAAATTCCAAAAAGTTTTTTCAGTGGAAATTTCAGAAATTAGAGAAAACTCAGCAAGATTAGCCATATTTTTTTTTTTGGAAATGTTAACACTTTGCAAATGCTGGGGCAACTTAAAACAGACACACAATGGTCCCTTTTATACTAAATTCTTAGGGTTAGGGTTGAATTTAAAAACAATAGAATTTGGGATTGATTTTGGGGGGAAAATATATTGAAATCGAGTTGAGTGAAATTGTTTACCTCTTTATTTGAAATTCAAATCATCCTTATCTTCAATCCCTTCCTCCAAGACTGATTATAGCAGATTTGATTGAAGAAAATCTGATTTTACCTTGGGTTGAATTCACTGTTAATGGAAAATTGCAGTTGTGGGGGAGATGCGACGGTGACGGGATTGGGATTCATTCATTGTTTAGGAAAGATTGCATCTGGAAAATATCAGCTGGGGTTTGATGGTATTTGTCTCATAGCAAGCTATTTTATCTAGTTTGTGTCTTAAGGTTTGGGTATCAGCGGAGAAGAAGGGAAAGATGTTTCTCTTTTCAGAATATGCAATAAATGTCACTGCAAAGGGTGAACTGGGTTGGGTTTTTTTAGTGGGCCGGGTCATGCAATGGGCTGGTTTTCTACTTGCCTTTTTGTTGTTTTGCTTAAAATAGGCCCGATACAACATGTTTCTTGGAGGGAAATACAGTAATTCAAATTGTACTACCATAAAATGCATTGTGATGAATTTTAAATTTTGATTATATGGTATTGTGGACCTACTTACTATAAGTGATGTTAAAATGAGATTTTTATAATGTGATATAATTGATGGTGTCTTAGAATTGTGACACATTGGATTGAGGCTCATTTCTTTGCCTTTTTTTCCTCCCATTTGTATATTATTAAGATATATATATATACTGTCCGTTTATTGCAGTCGTGCAGATTTGTATCAGATGCAAGCTATACAATTTGTCAATCCTATATTTCGAATAAGAGTTCTTTGCTTAAACTATATGATGAAGGCTGCTATTTAAATCCAGACACATGTTTGAAAAGAGATACATGCATATCCTACGAAAGAATACAATTTTATCAAGAAAGAAAAAGTGTACAAAAACTACAGGAAAGTAACTGCAGCACTTGTCAAGCAGTGATAGGACAACAAGGTTTCAATAGCACGACCTTCCATTGACTAAATGAATGATAGAATAATGGAAGAAGAAATAATGGAAGAAGAAATGATGATGAGTCTAGTTAGAGATGTAGTAGTCACTTAACTCTTAAGCTAAGGCATGAACAACTTATAACTTTGTTTGTCTTTTAATAAACTCAATCTTAGAGCTTTTCAACAAGAAAAAATATGCATACAATCTAAAATAATTGAATCAAAATATGAAAACATCATCTTGAGGATTGTGAAAAGCATCCACCGCTCTTTGCTCTCCGGCTCAAAATCAACATCAACGTTGTCCAACTGAATATCACAACTCCTCTTGCTATAACAAACCAGATTTAAAGGCTCTGACCATTCAACTTTGGCAAGAACGAAACAATATCATTGTTCATCTCGTAGAAATCCCTGATAACAATTATTCCTCGGGGAGAAAGAGGCGTCAACGTTGCATTTTAACCTAGCAACCATATGGCTTAGCCCAATTATCACTAGGAACAGAACAGCTACCACACGCAGCTTCGATCAATATGACTAGCTAAATGTCCTGTGCTCGCCTCCAATCCCGGAAAAGCACCAGGCCTCATTCATGTTAACAACTGCTTTTTCTCAGTGCTCGTTCAATTTCTTGGGCTTATCTTACATGACGATTTCTAGTGAACCTTAAAAAGGTGATCTGTAAAATTAGTAATTTGTTTTCAATATAAAAAATGTACTTTGTTTTCATATTTATATATATTGGCGGACGGAAAAGTTTTACAAGAGGGCCTTGTTACCATCACCCCAGACGCGGATCCTAGGCGGGGACAGAGGAGAGCCATGGCCTCTCCTTGCAAAGTCTCAAAATTTTCATTTTTAATAGGCATATAAAAACATTTTTAGGTAAATGTTATATTATACTATATAACAACGTTTACATTATATGTCACATGTTTACATTCCAGCATAGTTGTAATGCATCTCACCTTTGAGCTTTAGTCGGCTCTGCCACTGTTTCACCCGAAGGTAATAAGTCTGATTTCTTGCTGTTCCCTTTCTTCTATCTTGATGTTTTCTTATATGATTCAGTGAGATATGATATTTATCAAGGCTTCTGGTCTCCCTTTATAATATTTTGAACTATAACACTTTTTTCCTCTCCATTTTCAGTTATTCGGAGGGTTTCTCACCAACTCAAAATTGCATGCTTAGAGGTTAGTTTCCTGCGTCTACATATTGATATTTGCATGACTTTAATTATAGAAAACTAACGAACTTTTATTTTTTTTAATTCATATTTGGGATCTTTCCATTATTTAATATGCAAAATAAATCATGCTGGTTGTGAGAGAGTACTGGGTTGAACATTATCATGCTTTGAATGCATACTCTAAGGATTTGTTTCTCATGTAAGTGTAACACATTAATTTTTGCCCTTAATCTGCATTTGATATTTGAAAGAGCTATAACTTTTGAGCTCAAATCACCTTGGTGTACTGGATGTGAAACTCTTAAAAGAATATAGGTAAGTTCACTATACGCTATCATAATTTTAGTGCTTAGATACTTGATTTACTTTTATCTTACGGAAATGTCTTTTTTTTCTTTTTTTCTTTTACCAAATAAAGCATATAATTGCGTGCTCGTTTGTTGCATATTTTGCACTGTTCTTTATGTCCAATTGTGCATGCAACTTCATAAGACAGTCACTTCATAATTAATGACGATCTTTTGCTAATACAGGTAACGGCCTTTTTTGTTGTGGATTGATTTATTGAAAATCATAATTTGGTTGATGGAGTTCTTGTGAAAAATCAGCTGGAACTTCTTTCCTAGGCCCTATGCGATGGCACCAGGTCCATTTTTGTTAGTTCAATTTGAACCCATGACCACTAAAACTAAAGCAATGGAATCCCAAGCAGTTTCCATGATTTCTAGATTATTATAGATTACTAGTAGTACCTGTGTCAATTTGGATTTATATACCATTCAATGTAAATTTTACATGGTCAAACTCAAACCAAATAATATAAAATACAAATATTTACCAAATATTTAATAAATAAATAAAAAAATTCCTTAAAAAAATGAATAAATTTTAAAACTATATTGTAAAAATGGTTTGCCCCAAAGATTAATGTTTTCATATCTATTTTTTATCCGAAAACATCTAATATTAACTTTACGTTAAAATGATATTATTATTTATAAAACTGTTTTATCATAATATTAGATGACAAAATGATTGGTTAAACTTTCTAAATTTAGTTAATTAAATTTATGAATTCAAACAAACACAATACATACTTTATTTTGTTTATAGTTTTCTTTTAAAGTAATATCATTGTATTGATTATACATAAATAGGTCCATATTCACTTGATTTCTTGATAGTAATATTAGTTATAAAATAATAATTATCATTTTAATTTTTTGAGCATCTAAATTAAGATTAATGAAAAAAAAATCACAATAATTTTAGAAAGACATGTTTTCGGATAAAAAAAAAAAGATATGACAATATTGTGTCTTATGGAAAATATAAAGCATTTTTTTCACAATTTAAAGCAAAAATTATTAATGTTAATAATGATTTACCAAAAACGCTGCCAAAATACACACTACAAAAATAAATAATTAAACTTAAATGGTTAATGAATTTCAATTTAACTCAATAGAAAATTATCTTATGAGTATTTTTTTTCCTTTTTTTTTTGTGGTGGTTGGGGCTCGAACCCCAAACCTTGCATATATTATGCATTGTATATATACTCACGAGGACAGAGTATATTTATTTTCTTTTTGATTAAAGAGAAATAATTTAACCCTTCGTTAGAAAAGACCGTAGTCAAATTGTATTTATCTTTGAATAAAACTCTCTGAATTATTATGGTCATATGCCTAACAATTGGATGGTTGGTTAAAATGAAACAAAAATGCACAATTGCGACAAAACTACACATATGTTTTGTTAATTTTTCATTTCCCGTATATATACGTTGCATGTATGTATGAGATCTTTTTTCTTTCTTTCTTCATATAGTTCAAACAAAACTTGCATGAGATTTTTATTACTAGGGGCTAGATATCCATCAAATGACAAATTGTTCAGATATTCCAACTTTAATTAATAGTTATTGATTAGATTTTACTTAGTTTGAAACTAAATTTTCCGATTACGGGAACTCCTTCCCATGTGATTGGGAGGTTAACATAAACAAAGATCACAATTATTATTAGTCCAACAAGACGTACGAGGAAACGGAACCTAGTGTGTGATTTTGACATTGAAATGCTTGTCTGCAAAGTGGGCAAGGTTTCTGACTTCATTTTCATCAATGAAACCGTTGTGGTTGGCATCTGCAAACTTGAGATCTGTACCACAACTCCAAGATGCAAAGAATCCTCTAGCAAGGCGCACAGCATGCCGCAGTTCTTCTTTGCTCATTCTTCCATCACCGTTTGTGTCAAACGCTGTCTTCAACCATAGTTTAAATTGCTCCACCGTCATCACACGCTTGCCATGATGACCATTGAACCCTTTGTGCTCCATGAACGCCATACCTGAAATTTGAGAAATTTGAAAATTCCCTTTCAGTCACTAACTAGTGTTATATGTTGTTCGTGATTAGTTTTCAAGCTTGGATGTTGTATTTATATTGCCACATTTGCTTAATTTCTTGCTTTGTTTAAGCACTAGTACTGTTCATTAGGTTACAAACACATTCTTTTTACTTCGTTAAAAAAACACGTTAGAATATATTCGATATATATATAAATTTACATACTTTGTGGAAAAATTAGAAAGACATGTTGACTAATAAAATGGACTGTACACAAACTTATAAAATTATCTCCTTTTGTGGTAATTTTTTTTTATGGAATCTCCTTTTGTGGTAATAGTGATGTTATTTGAACACAATTTTGACATGAACACTATATAAAGTATATGTTGAGCTAAATCGATATAAATGTGGAAGTTAGCTAAAATGAGGCTACACTGCTAACGCGTGAACGACCATATTTATTTGCTTCAAATAAAGTCGTGACGTGAGTTTTTAAAAAATAAATTATATGCTTCTATAATAGCTCTATATGTCATAATATCTCCCATACCTTTACTAAAGTAGTCACTACTCTTTTCGGATGAGCTCGAAATCGATATTTACTCACTCCATCTTTGTTTCTCACTTTTTGTTTTATTTTATAAGCGATTTACTTGAAGTACCAAAATACACAAAAACACATTAAGACACCATATTTTTATCAATTTTCTATGTCCATTAACATATCTGATTAAAAAAATAAGGAAGTGTAAATTTTACTAAATGTTAGACTGTTACTGGTGGAAGTTTTTTCTTCTTAAAAAATAGATAGATTAAAATTAAACCGCATGCGCGATGCTGTGCGATGAGTCTTTTTCTTTTTGTGTATTATAGTCTGATATTTAAACATAAAAAACGCTGTCTTTATTTATTCTCTTTGCAAGTTGGTCTGCATACACCAATAGCAACAAATAATAAAAATATACGTGCTTATCCTTCATCTAGTATAGATTAAGAATCTGGAATTTATCAACAACAAAAGATAGTATGATCTATCTCGAATTGGCATGTGTTGGAAAAAGATGAGAAGTGTTATTAAATTTAAAGATGGGTTGTTACATTTTTTTTTTGGTACATGGTTGTTAGATTATTTAATAAGTATGAATAAGTACAATTAAATCATTTCATTGTGATAAACAATTTAACTAAAGAAGAAAAAACAAACCTTCCAATTTAACTAAAATATGAGATGTCATTATGATCGAATGTAAAAAGCATCCACAACTCTTTCAATATTGATGTGTGGAACAAAATTAGCAACAATAGTAATTAAAGTAACCAAACAACCACATACAAGAAAATAAGACAAAAGGAGGAGGAAGAGGATGAGAAGAAGACAACAATATTTATTTATCCGATTCGGTTCAAATCGATATAGCTTTAGAGAAGTTAACAACTCTCAAATCTACTATCAAAGAGTTTCTTACAAAGAGATACAACAAATTAGCCTTGAACAATTATCCATAATTTCTATGTTGCGTTTGGATTTCATCCCATAATCAAGAGACTCAATGATTTATTCCTAAGGCCTTTTGTAGTGTCCCCTCAACATTAGAATTTTTCCCCAATATACACTAATGTTTAGCCAATTGATCCTCTAAAGGTTCCCTCTTTTGTATTCACTAAGATTGTCTTTTTTTCATACTTTTAAACCCTAAACAAGAGTCCTTATTTATAAGATGTGTTCATACCTTAAAACTTGACGAATAGGAAAAAAGAAGAAAAAAACGCGTACATGTGCTTTGCACATGGAACATTGTGCCCTGAATAGTAGCGAAAAGACTATTGCAAAGCACATCCATTAATGTGCCCACCACATCCTTCTGTGTGTCCCATGCATGAGGTATAGCACAAAGTCTCCGTGAAACACAATTTTTAGGTATATTGAACAATTATCCACATTGCTCTTAAATCGACGGTGGCACCACTTTAACCATCAACTGCCTTATTTGCCCTTGCCTCCATCTACACGTGTATTCTCATAAGATTTCATATTTACCTCTTGAATCCTTGGAGTTCCTTCTTTCCGGTCTTTGTAAGGCTTTTGCATCTAATTGTACTAGACTTTTTAGATAGTTCCACGAGTTATATCATAGCCCTTTCAACCCTTGGAGTGATAATTTATGTCTTCTTGAAGATTTCATTGCTCTTAATTGCTTCTCTAAAGATACTTGGTTTCAAGTCTTGCATCTCCTCGACCACAATTAAAGCACAACACACAAAGATTCGATAGTTGTACTACTTTAGTACAACAATATCTCTCATTTTCGCTATCTCTAAGACACAATACATTCACAATCTTGGCCTTGTCCCAATCTCAGTCTGGTCTGCTTGTGAAATGGTGGTCAACAAATGCACCATCACCCTTCAATGTAGGCACACTTTCGTTGAATCAACACTACTTGCACCCCAACTTTCCACAACTTGAAATCATTGTCTTCAACAAATTTCTCAACCACTTGGTACTCGTGTGCTCGAGTAACGATTTGTAAAATTAGGGATTAATTTACAAATTTTGAAAAATTATAGAGATTAATTTACAATTTTATATCTCTTCAATTTTTTTTTTTACAATTTTATAATGAATTACAAGGACTAATTTAATCTTTTTAAAAATTTATAGGGACCAAATTTGCAATTTATAAAAATAATTTGGGATCAATTTGCAAATATTAATTGAAAATTCAATTGTTTAAATTAAATTCATTTTGTTTATATTTTTTTATCAGGTTCATGCACCGGCGAAAATAAACTAGTATAAAATAACCAACGATAGTCCAAATACTAAGGGATTTGAGTCTTTTAAGTACATGATCAAAAGTTGAACTAGTAAATAGTCAATTACCACACGTCCTCCTCAAAATTGCAACTTTCGTCCAAAAACTCCATTGATTTTGCGAAACTTCAAAACATCCATGATTTTGTAAAACATCTATCGATTTTGCACGTCAAAAAGTGTAACGACAAAAATAGAGGAGAGTATAGCAAACGTTTGACAAAATGAGGTTTTTTAAGTTTCGCAATATTGAGAGAGGGTTTTACAAAAAAATTAATTTCGGTAGAGATAATTGACAATTCAATCAAAGTTTAATTTTAACTTATATGTATAGATGAATGTTAAATCAATTGAAAGAACTCATCTTATGTATCTATTGTTTCTTCGACGAAGATTAATCACTCAAGTCGAATTAACTATTGGGCCGAAATAATCTATTAGGCTTAACCAGCAATTAAGACAGGAATACTGCTCTTCCCCCTGCATAAAATACTCTCACTTTGCAGTCATGCCTATTTTACCTCTGCACTAGTTAACTAACACAAGTGTAAAACTATGCGTTAGTTAACTAACACTGCGTGACTTAAGTCACGCACATGTTAAAAATGTAAAACATTGCGTGAGTTAACCCACGCAAAGTGTTAACACATGCGCGAGTTAACTCACGCACTACTGATAGGCATTCAATGCAATCAATATCATTAATGACCCGTAATCTTTACACGCTTATAATTGAACCGAATTACGCCAGTTTAACAATATTATCGGATAATACAACATAATCGATAAAAATTACACAAAAACATCGTTTTTCCCACAATCACATAATCACACATAACGATCCAAACGGTACAAATTTCACAAATTCGCCGGTAATGACCCGTAATTACTTAAACACACTTAATGACACGTAAATGATCCAAATTACACCAATTTGTCCATAAATCTTGAAAATCACATAATCTCACATAAACGGTTAAAAAATACCGAAATTCGTCGTTAAATTACATAAACACAAATTCATTAAAATTCAATAATACGGACACAAATTCGAACAAATTACGATATTACACGTTAATAAATTTTACACTTCAATGGATCGAAAAAAAGATGTAAAGCGTTATCTTCAACCATTACGTAAAACATGTTAGCGACGTTGCTATCATTTTCGACACGTTGTGGAAAATACACTGTTTTCGAAAAGTCCTCTTCCTTATCCTCCCCCAAGTTCACACCTGGCGCATTTAAAATTACATCATATGTTCTATGATTTGAACCAATATGGATAAAGGAGTTGTCAAGTTTTGTCTTCAACTTGTCCAACTTGCCGGTGGACTTTACAAAAAACCTAGCCTTCATTTACACATCTACATAACAGACATGAAGTTTAACTGGATCTTGTGCATCTTCATACATGTTTCACTTCAAAAAATATAATGAAAATCAAATATGAGAGAAATGAGATTAAATAAGTAGTTGAATAATTAGTGACAAAGTAAATGCAAGCAATACTTGGTGTGACATAACCGACCACCAAAAAAATATTTCATTTCATTTAATATATAATATTAGTTACATATTGACCACGAATATCCAAAGTACATAACCGGCCACCCAAAAATATGTCGGGGTGTAATACCACCAAAAAATAGGACGAACACCGACCGACCTAAAAGTGTCATAACCCATAAGCTTCATTTTTGACCGGTTTCGGTTCAACGTCATCAGCCGCGACATTGTCAATCATCTCTCTATATATTTATTGAATAAAATAATTTACAAAGTGGGAATAAATAAATTACTTGTGTAACAAGCTAATCAAGAACAAAAGTGACGCAAAAAAATCAAAAAACAGGACTGTACAGTGGCTGGCGTGACTTAAGTCACGCAACACATTAACATCTGCGTGAGTTAAGTCACGCAGCCTCTAACTCATGCACAAGTTAACTTGCGCACCTTGCCCTACTGCCTACGAAAACCAGACGAACCAAGCACAAAAACCAAGAAAATGAGATGCGTTTTGATGATACATTACCTGATATTTGGTGTTTGATGAGCGTAAAAACTTGCTTCCTGACGATTTGCAATGATTTGTGATGAGGATTTTGACCCCAAAAATCGCAATTTTTTGGTTTTTGAAGGTGGAGGGAAAGAAAATGGTGGTTGGATTATGGACTGATGAGTTCTGTACGAAAACAATAACTCTGCGCAACTTAACTTGCACAGCGTGAGTTAAGTTGTGCTGCGCTACTTAACATACGCAAGGTAAAATTGAAAAGCAATGTTTTGTGTAAGGGGAGAGTAATATTTTTAAAACAAAATCCGTGTTTATAGTTTATCCAGGATCTTGTAAAGGATTAGAAGTTAGTAGTAGAAACAAAAATGGAGTCACAGGGACAGTGGAATCCGCTTCTATCATTTTCGCGGTTTATCCACCAACACTGTAACCACCTTGCAACTCGTTTCGAAGACACAAAAAAACTCGCCGGAACCCTAATTCAATCTCACACTCGCACCAAACCCGCTTTCGCCGCTACTTTAACTTCCAACCACGTCGCCAAATCCCTCGCCGGAACCTCCGTTTACACCGTCAGTAGTTCCAACAATGAATTCGTTCTTATGTCTGATGCTGAAGGTGCTAAGTCCATTGGATTGCTTTGCTTTCGCCAAGAAGACGCTGAAGCTTTCCTTACTCAAGTAACGTTCCTCTCTCAGTAATTTGTTAATTTTTTTTTTTTAATTTTCTTAGATTTCACGCTGTTAATGATTTTTTGTTCGTTGTTTTAGGTTCGATCGCGAAAAAAGGAATTTCGAGGCAATGCTAAGGTTGTTCCAATAACTCTTGAACAGGTAGTTATTTTTCCCTTTCATAATTATCTCCTGCTAATGCTGGTTTTATCACAATTTGTTGATGTGAAGTGTGAAACCGACATGTGTTTCGTACTCGAATGCTTTTAATTCACTAAGGGCTTATTTGAGCTT
Organism: Medicago arabica; assembly: GCA_946800305.1. NCBI lineage: Eukaryota > Viridiplantae > Streptophyta > Magnoliopsida > Fabales > Fabaceae > Medicago > Medicago arabica. The sequence goes on from OX326967.1 coordinate 56,016,993, forward strand.
ATTTAGTGGCATAAATTTTGTGGAACCGTTTAGGAGAACTTATGAATACAACTTATGACATTTTTCATAAGGTTTGTATTGTTCAGCTTATTTCATAAGTTGTCCAAGATAGTTTATGAAAACAGTTTATAGCATAAACAAAAACAATTTAACTTAGTAATCCAAAAAATATATAAAAAATTAACTTTATTTTATCTCTTGCTATAGAAATAGCTTATATAAGCTGATACATAAATGCTTTTCATGATAAGCGCTTGTACTATATGCTGCAAATAAGGTTTTTATCCAAAGGGCCTAATTCATGTATCAATGGCACTCAATGAAATTGTGGTTTGGCTTTCTATCATATTTTATAAGTCAAAGTGATTAATTAATTATGTTGGGAACAATTCGTTGTAAAAAACCTTCAAGAATTTTAAGAATCAGTTGTAACTGAAACGATTCTACATGATTTTTCCCCTCTGAATTCATATCTATATGGGCTATGTTACTGTCAGCATTTAGAACCATTTTATAGCACCTACAACCATGAATGTCACACCTTTCCTTTTAATAAGGGGTAAGGGGGAACCTGCAATCAGATACTTTTTGAAGCATAATAAGTATGGTTTTTATCCTGTATCTATAACAACTTTTCTGCCTGTGTTATAGGTATACTTGTTGAAGGTCGAAGGTATTGCATTCCGATTTTTACCCGATCCACTTCAAATAAGGAATGCGTTAGAGGTTAGTTCCAGTTATAATTGTTGCACAATATATTACTTAAAGGCCAAACTAGTATTTTCATCATCTTATTCCTATATCAGTATCACTATGGAATGAGTTAAGTCTTATCAGTTTTAAATGTAAATCATGGAGGAAAGTAAGCTTTGGTAATATGCATGATAGCTGCGGTGTGGGAATTAGTTCTGTGACAGTCACCAACAAGGAAACATATATGTTCAAGTGCTGAACTGTTGGATTGTGTTTAATTTCATTTTCATTGTGTTTACCAGCTCAGAGCCGCCAACAAGGAAGGTTTTGATGGAGTTCCTGTTTTTCAGGTATGTTTTCTTACTTTGGCAGTCTCCAGTCCTTCAGAGGACTGATTGGGCAATGGTGAGGGTGTGGGCAGGAGTTACAAATTGACATTTGTTTGTCTTCTCGTTAATGTATATATCAGTAGCTATAAGTTTGGAATTCATTATATTTTATTTTCACTGAACTTACTGCCAAGTAATTAACTGCAGCCAATGCACGGTATCATGTAACATATAAATTCCAAGATTGGCAAGCAGCTTAAAAACCATCGAACTATTTTAGTATATGCCCATCTGGAGTCTAATTTAAATATGTGAAAATATTGGTAGTAATCGATCATGTTAATTTTTAATCTATTGATTAACGATCACATTTGCGTACAGTCAGAACTTTTGGTTGTGAAGAAGAAGAATAAACGTTATTGCCCTGTATATTTCTCTAAGGTTTGTCTAACCCATTGGTCTCTTTAATTGCAATTCTGGTCCCTCTATTATGGTCAATATCCAATTTTGTCCCTCTATTTTTAATTTAGAAATTTTGTCCTTCGATATTTTTAATTACGCAATTTTGGTTCCTTTGTCAAGTTGTAATCCAATTTTTAACTATGATGAGGATGTGGTGGTCAAATACGTGACATTGAATACGTGAAATTGACATAGCTATAGAGTGCTGATACGGTGTTACTTGTCTGCTGTACACATATGATGCTTATATCGCTATATAAAGTATAAACAAACTTTAATTTTTTTTAGCAAAGTAGCATGCTTGGGACCCGAATTCACACCCAGGCTTTTAAACTAACATACTTAACCACTACACCAACTTAATGGGCTACCGGAATATAGCAAGTATGGATGTGTGTGTCTGTATAATACAAACTACAATTGGTGGCTGTGTTAGCTTCACCTGTTCAATGGCATGTCAGCATTTGACTGCTGCATCATCTTCATTGCTAAAATTGAGAAATGAAAAATTGGATGACCAAAATTGCAGATTGGCAATAAGAGAGGGACCATAAGTGCAATTAACCCTAAATCTTAGCTAGGCATGTAGCTTGATGGAATATAATCATATGATAGTTTTCGTTTGTTGGTTATATGGACAGGAAGATATTGAACAGGCGCTATCTAAGGTTTCCAGGGGATCTAAAGGTCCTGGAGTTTCCAAGCAAATAATGGTATAGAATCTCTCATCTCTTGCTCTTGTTTTTGTTAGTGTTTGTCAGAAACTTGTGGCTCTGTATGAAACTATTTGGCCTTGAAAACAATTATGCTGAAGCAATAATTTTGTTTCAGTTCTATAAATGGTATGATTTGTTTATGGTTCTTCAATTTTATGGATAAATACGCATTTTTGGATGGGCAATTTACATGCGTAATTAGTAATTTGAAACCCTCTGTATGAGATTATAGTTTATAGTGTAAACTTTTGTGATCTTTCTTTCATGGAAAATGTTAGGAGAAAAGGGAGAAACATGTTTTCTTGAATAAACAGAGAAATATTTATGTTTGTGGATTTGAGTAATCACATGATCCCTATGTTCTAATTTCAATTCTGATAGTCTGCTTGATACCTGGTTTGGGAGAGTTTTCAAATGATAAGAAAAGTTGCATGCTAGAGTTTGTTGTTTTACAATTTATCATTTATTTGAAGGTTAATTTCTTATTTATTTGTTCACTTATGATAATTAAACAGGTTGGTAGCTTCGAAGATGTACTGAAAAAAATGGAGGTAGTAATAGTAAAGTATGCTTATTGGTATAGTTAATAAAATAGGAGGCAATTTGGATTCTGATAATGCTCTCTTTATGTCCCACGTGGCAGATGAGTGAAAGGAATTCAGGATGGGATGATTTGATTTTTATTCCCCCTGGAAAAAGCCATTCTCAACATATACAAGAAATTAAAGCTTAATTCCCTGGGAGCAAACTTAAGCTAACCATAGTAATAGTTTTATGTGGTTTTCTTGAGCAAATTGGATGTTATTGTTGACACATTCTAGTCAGCTGGTGAGATGTCAGGACCTCTCCCTTGCAATAGTTTCTTTTCTTTTCTTCTCAATTCAATTGAAACTCCTTCTCATGCAGATACTGCTTTAAGGATTTACAATGGATATATGTGAGAAGGGTATAACGGGCAATGTTTATTTCAGTTAAGGGTCCCATGGAACTGCGATCGTTGAGTATGTTAGATACTACACGTATGAGATTGTTCCTTCCTACTAATTCATGTACAGTTTTTTCTTTTTGGCAACACTTGTTATCTAATTGCTTAAATTCTACCTTTGCACGAGGTAAGGAAGGTCTGTGGATTTGGATTTGGAAAGAATAAGTTTAATTACTTCGCAGTTTTTTTTTTTTTTTATAACTATTTTGAGGTTTTTAAATGCGAATGAATTAAACAAACTACTATTGACTTCTGAACCTTATCAGTTAAAAAGTCAAGAGAGCTAATTCCAACTAATTGTCGAGTTTAGATATCCAATTACTAATAATTGACGAGTTTAGAGATCCAATTACAAACTACTTTAGGGAGTAATTAAAATTTGTCCAAACATATTTGAAAGTTCACGAGTTATGAAACTTACTCCCTCCGTCCGAGTCATTTGCAAAAAATATTGTCCTAAAAAAATTGACCAATTTCATTTTTCAATACAATATTAATTACTTTTTTTCGATTATAACTCCAATTAATACTACTTTCACAACTCCCAATTCAATATATTCTGTTTTACATTTATGATAAAGATGAATGAACCAATAGTTGATAAGGACACTCAAAATCATTTTTATCATCTTTTTCATTTATATATTTTTTCTTAATAAATGTGAAATGAGCAAAGAGCTCAATTAAAATGGGACGGAGGGAGTAATAATCAATATTCTTCGTCTCAGTAGTTAATTTTAATTAAAAGATAAAATCAAATTGGAACTTTTTTCTTCAAATTTCAAAACACTTGCCTTCATGATTTATAGAGCAATACAGATGCATGTAATTATTATTATTATTTTTATAAAACAGATGTATGTAATTATAAACATTATAGTTGATGAATAAGAAAAGTCTAAAAGATTAATCAACACGGGGGCATGTCTGGTGGCGGAGGCGGTAATGTTGCATTCAAGGATTTGCCATTCTTCACAATAAACACTGTCTCCATGCCCCAAGAGAGGTGGCGTTCTAGATGACAGTGTAGGAACCATACTCCTGTAATTGAATCCACAGTTCATGCAACAATGAGCTTTGAATTAAGAAAAATGAAATAAGTAAAACTAAATTATAGTATAAATGCAATACCACATACAAAGGTTAGTAAAAAAACGATTAGTTCTAAATGTTTCTTGGTTATTTTGCATCGATGTTGGTTCTATGTCCCTCAATTTTCTATAAACTTATGTATGTTGACATAGGATATCGCCTTGCCTTGAAAAAAAATGTTTACTATAGGACACATACCTGGGTTTGTAGCCACGAACCTGATAGCTGCCCATCCATTTATGGGCACAATCACTGTATTCAAAAGTGGAGGATCAATTAGGTTGTAATTTTTGGGGTCTTTACTTTTGTTAAAATTACCAAACCCATATCCAACAACATAGAAACTAAATCCATGGAGATGCATGGGGTGGTCTAACGGTGCTACCAAATTTGTCCCTTGGAAAACAACTTCCACAGCTGAGCCATATTTTATAACTTTAACTTTAGTTCCTCTCTTCGGTGTATTCAAGGTCATAGGCATAGAATCTGCAGTGAAGTTAAATATAAATGGTGGAAACCTGGGAAATCCCTTTCTGAATACCCCATTGATATGATAGTAATAAGCTTCTAATATGTCAAATTTACTAGGGGTTTGAAAACTTATGTTGTTCATGCTAGCAGATAAAATGGTTCCATTTGGGCCCTCACAGGATCGGCCATTGGGACATGGAAAGGTGTTGACAGAAACTGTGGTTATTATACGAGTCTTGATTTTTTTTGGTACATCATGGGAGTATTTGTCAGGTAAGCCTCTAATGCTTCTAATGAAGCCAAAAGCTGCTTGTGTGTCATTATAGTTTGGAAGATAAGGTAATGAAGGAGTTGAAATTTGAGTATAGCTCCCTCTGTATTGTACTATACCTGTGGCTGTGGTATTATCAAACTCCAATCCTGCTGCACTTGAATATGCTCTTGCAGCCATATAGTAGTGATTAGGTTCTTGGTTGGCATGCAACAATACATCCATTGATTGTCCTGGTGATATGCAAATGTAATCTCTTGTCACTGGCTTGGTGTACATAGCATCAGCACCAACAACAGTGAGTTTGTGTTTAGAAATGGAGAAAAAGAGAATGAGATTCATTGCAGCATTAACAACACGTAGAAGATATGTCCTTCCCTGTTCTACACTTAGCTTGAATGTTTCTGAAAAAGAAAAGAAAATTCAACTTTAGAGCCAAACGTCCAATTTACAACAAAAATTGAAACAAACAGATATATTTAAGACTTAAAATAGCCATTAAATAATCTATGTATGTTTACTAAAAAAAATGACTGTGTAACAGGGGCAGATCCACCTCTAGACATAGTATGCCTATACCATAGAGAGATAGGAACAATGGTATCAATGGCACATCAAATGATAAAGATTCAAAGTTATTAATGATCAGATGATCAATCAAAATATTAAAATGATTTTACATTGTTATATTAGAATTTTGAATTGTATAGTATCAAGTTGATCATAATATGGTTAATGGATACAGACCGAAATATTGATGCATATACCTGATTTAGAGCAGGGATACAAATCTCCTGGCTGACCATTAATAGTGATAGCATCTGATGAATTTGGGGCTCCTCCACTTTCAAGAAATTCTGTCAATACCTCGTTGACATCATTCTTCCACCATTCACCTATATGTATAAATTAAATAAAATCTAAATGTTATTCCTCCTTTCTCTTAAATTGTACACTAGCTAGTTTATATATAATTTTATGAATATGATCAATGACAGGATCAAAAGATTTTCATACCAAATATGATGGGTATCTCTCCATAAGGTTTAGGAAAAGGGTAAGTACTATTTATTGTAGGATAGATATTGATAGCCCCATGCACAGTTGCTCTAGCCCAATCACTATGAGCATGCCACCATAAAGTCCCTTCCTCTTCTGAAAAAATCACTTTCTGTCTGAATTTCCCTCCAGGTTGGATTGGACACTGAGTTATGTACTCAGGACCATCTGTCCAAGGATTCCTAGGCTGCTTCACTCCATGCCTGACTTATTTAAGAATATAATTAGTTTTCCATACATTTTGTGTTTGCATGTGTCATCAATGATTGAAAAATCAATACCAATGTATAGTTATGTTGTGTTTTCCCTTGTTATAAACATTAACATAGATTGTATCACCCTTGTAGACTCTTATGGTTGGCCCTGGAAATTTTCCATTCACAGTCAATATGCTTTTTGTGCTACACAGTCTTGTGTAACGGGCTTCTTTCACCTGCAACATTATTACATTAATCAATCATATACTGTATATAATCAGCTATATATGAACTACGACACTGTTGTGTTGTATGTATATGTGACAAAGTAGCATGCAAATTTATTTCAATGACTGCATAAGCAGTTTAATTCATGCAACCATTAGTTTGGGGAAACATACAAAAAATATTCAAATTTTGGCGACTACTTCATAATGTATACATATTCTATTTATTATTAAGTTATTGTCACGAAATGACGGAACTTACAACAAAATTATAATGACTTTGAGTTTGGGAACTAAGAGCAATGAAAGAAAAAATCAACAGAATTTGGAACAACTCTTTGTAACACGACATTTTCATGAAAGAAACTGTGTTTAGCTCGTTGTATAATGTGCTATTGTGAATAATGTTCTTGGGTTACCAAAGCACTTCTGTAGAAGGGGTTTTATAGAAGTGGATTTTACGTGCTTCAATTTACCAAATTTTGGTGCAACCTCACTGTCACACTTAATTAGATAAAACAAGATATTAGCTTAATTAGATGTATTAATTAACTCACTAGGCTATTGATATAAGTATTGCAAAGAAAAATGAGGGTGATGCATCAATAGTAATTCTGAGCTGATTATGTAGACAGCGTATAAATCCAATTGATGGCCTTACTTAGTAAGGTTTGAGTTTTGGCATAACCTTATTCAGTAAGCTTATTAGGTGAACCAACTCACATAATATTTAATTAAGATTGTTTTATCAAGACAATTGCTGGATTTGATTATTACAAAAATTGACTTTTCATTATATATGTCTATAAATTTTGTGTGAAACTATTGAATATCTATGCGTGATGCAAAGAATAATGTATTAATTTGGAAGAAACTAAAATAGGTGTAAAAAAACATCCCTAAACAGTTTTGAACTTGCTTTATTGCTGAAATTAAATGCAAAACTTACAAATAAGTACCACTAATTAATTTGAATCGTCACATCTGAACACTTTTCAATAGTCAACAACATGCACTATGAAGAAAGCCGTGTTAACTGCTAATTGGCCATAATGGAGTTACTTTACACCTACGAAATTGATACCTCTGATCTTTTTGGTTTTAATCAATATTAGATTAGATCCTTATCAGCCAAAACCACTTAATAGAAAATATATGCTATGTATTACAAGTAGAAATATATGGACTTGTAATTCAAATGAGTGGAAATCGTAGAAATACTACTTCCTTCATTGGAATCAAAATCCAAATGAATGAATGAATACAATAATTGCGAATAAATATTAAATAGTAAGTAAACATCGAATGTCGTTTTATTAGTCTTAACTCAACTATAAAAAATATCAAAATTATTAGGCCGTGAACAACATGATCGAGGTTCGAACCAAGATACCTCTTCACTTATACGTGAGTTCATGATTGTTTTGGCATTTATATATCTTCTAAAAAACATTGAATGCCGCTAATAATGAAAGGGTGTCTTTCATAATCGTAGCACACCCAAATCTCTATCAATAAAATTCCATACCAACGTCAAAAATAGAAATTCCCATACCAAGTCGAATACGTTTCTTCTTTCAAACAAAATACGTTTCTTAAAAAAAAATGTAGAAGATAGTATTTGGGATTTAATTTATACGCACCACTGAACTTTTTTTTTTTTTTTTACAAATGTTTTTAACTAAATCAGGCCATGCAGATATTTAAAATACTTTATAAACTAAACTATAAAAGTGACACTTTGATTTTATTTGATTGAATAAAATATATATAAATAAATTACACCGTCACTGTATAAAATTAACCATTAACCTTTAGTCTTTGTCACGTGTACAAATTTCCCCTTTGTGAATACCCAATTGTATCCTAACTGGTTATTAATTCAAGGCATTTCATTGTATCCTAACTGATTTCCCAATTTCACATATGTATTTGAATCATGATGTGTCGAGTATATGGTGTATTATAAATTAGATTTGGTCCATTAGATTAATCAATTGTTAGGTCCAATCAATACAGTTAAGTATGAAAAAAGTTCTGGGAAGGTTCGTAAATTAAAGGTTGTAGGGAGGTGTACATGCAAATGAGTAGTATAATCAATACAGTTAAGTATGAAAAAAGTTCTGGGAAGGTTCGTAAATGAGTAGTATAGAAACATAACGTTAATTATATAAGCAGTAGAGATAAGTGTCTAGATTTCTCTCATAAAATGTGTAGAATATTATTTTAATGTGTAGAGAACTCTCTTTTGGAGTATATAAAAGGGGAGTCACATCAAATTCTTAAGCAAGTAAATAAGAATCAAAGTGTTCTTTTCCTTTGTTGATTGCATGGATTGAGTTTTCAAAAACCTTAGGAAAAGATCGGTTAGAGTTTATGAGTTTCGGTGGCAGAAAACTTTTATAACTACATGCTGGTATCTATAGATTTGGAGAAACAAAACTATTTTTGAAGAAGGATTTCAAAGACCATATAATCCAATTTATGTCATCCAAAATTTCATTAGGGACATTGAAGAAGTTTCTCAAGATCATTTGTAGAAAAATCCTCATCATAAGGAAATTGTGTATATTGGCTGAAAAAGACCGTTGGATGGTTGGGTGAAACTTAACTGTGATGGAGCATGCAAAAGTAATGGTGAACTTGCAGATTGTGGTGGGCTTCTCCGACAATCTGATGGCAGGTGGATCAAGGGTTTTAACTGCAAAATTGGAGCTTGTGATGCTCTGCATGCTAAGATGTGGGGTCTTTATCTAGGCATGGAGAGATGATATATCTCACTTGATTGCTGAGAGTGACTCAAAAGTGTTTATTAATATGGTAACTAACAATTGTAAGATCAATGGAACCATTCCTTTTTTGGTTCAGCGTATTCAAGAGATCCTTCAGCAAGAATGATATACTCAAGTTATTCATACTTGGCGTGAAGGCAACATATGTGCTGATTGGCTCCCAAATTTTAGCTTAACTTTGAATTCTTGAAAATCTGGTAGTTTTGGAGTCTCCTCCTATTGAGCTTCATAGCCTCATGTTTAATAATATTTTTAGAGCATGCATGCTTCTTACGAATATGCAATTAACTCCTTGGTATTTTCCTTTTTTTCTTTCTTTTGGGCCTTTTGCATAAATAAAAATCTTCAATTTAGTTTCGACCAAACATTCACAAAATCCATTTATTTTGAAAATACACTAAAGTTGTAATTTTTTTTATAAACTCTAATTAAATTTATCAATAAAACAATGAAATTTACAAAGAAAAATTAAAGTTAACTTATAAAATTACTTTACCTAAAAAAAAAAAAATTCATTCAAATACATTATAGAAGATATGCACGACTCGTTATTTTGCCATATCACCCTACTTTTTGGAGGACATCTTTTTTATAGAATATATTTTTACAAAAATAATGTTAGGGTATTTCTCTGTATCGTTCCAATTTTATTAGATGTCCTCGAAGGGTCGCTAGGGTATTTAAAAACTGGAAGTATGATGTAAAAAAAATATTGATTTCATTAGACAAGTATTTCCTCTGTTTTTTTAATGTCATGTACTAAGATCAGTGATAAATATTTGGGTTAATTAAGTCTTTATCCCTATAAATATCTGCAGTTTCGTTTTTAGTCCTTATAAAATAAAATCACAATTTATAGTATCTGTAAAATTTTCCATCAGCATTTTTAGTCACTATAAAAATTTTCATCAACATTTTTAGTCCTTGTAAAATTTTTACGTTAGCATTTTTGGTCTCTAAAATGCTAAAGGAAAATGTCACAGGACTGAAAAGTGTGATTTTATTTTATAGGGATTAAAAACGAAACTACAGATATTTTTACGAGGATCAAAAACTTAATTATTGGTGAAAAAGGATAACTAATAAATAAATATTGTTACTTATGTTTGATACAGTATTAACATTTTACCTATTTTACCATGAATAATTAATTATCTGATTCTCTCTATTTCTCTCTTTTAGACAGAAACTGGAATGATATGCGACGAGGGAGAGGACAGCAATGGCCACCAAGTGAGAGGACGACGGTATCACAAGATTCCAGCACCTTTTGTCTCACAAAACACAACCAATTCCGATTTTCTCACAGTCTGATCTCCCACCACATGATAACTATAAGATTCAAAAGGATTTAAACTTTTTCGTTTGAGGGGGTGAAAGAAGAATTGATCGGAGAAGATGAAGGATCAAGTTGACGAAAAAGGGTAAGAACATTTCCATAGTAGAGAAACAAGAAGATTGGCCCATCAATCTCACCGTCACCGCCATCTTCATCGTTGTCGGGAATATAACTTCATAAATATGGGAAATAGTTAGTGTGATGATTTTAATCTGATAGTATGCTAGATATCTGGTTTGTGAGGATCCATTTACATAAATAGGTAATTATTTTTTATTATAAGATCAAATCAAATTAAAGAGATTATCAATTAGACCTTTGTTCATAATTCTAATTTAAACAGCTGCCTTCATTAAGCATAGTGTAATTTTGGATTGTTAAGAAAGATTCCGGTAATAACCACAACCTTGCTAGGAGTTGTTGCTTTTGAATACTATTTGAAGGAAAAGGTTCAATTGTACTTGAAAATCAAAGTTGTAAAGTGAGAAAGAATTTTGATTGGATACCCTTTCTTTCATTGATCATCAAGACTATTTGTAGCAAAGTTGGTTACAACAATTCTCCAATTATTGCATGCACAAACCTTGCCAACTCAGCATTCTAGAAGCACATACTCAACAATCTAAAAGCAAAATTAAATGACTGAAATTGAAAACTATTTAATTACATAAAATTGTAATTTATTTAGCTACTATCAGAGCATACATAAGAAAAGTCTAAAAGATTAATCAACATGGGGGCATGTCTGGTGGCGGTGGCGGTAATGTTGCATTCAAGGATTCGCCGTTCTTCACAATAAACACTGTCTCCATGCCCCAAGAGAGGTGGCGTTCTAGATGACAGTGCAGGAACCATACTCCTGCAATTGAATGAACAGATTTGTACATAAAATAGTTAATTTTGTGCAACAATGAGTTTTGAACTAAGAAAAATGGAAAAAAATTGTTAGATATAAGGAGTATATATGCAATGCCATTTACAAGGGTTGCTAATAGAATGATTTGTTATGGTTCTTGTTTATGATTCTTTTTTCTTTTTTACAAGAAACTTATAGAGTGACTTAAAGATCACATTACCTTAAAGAAAAACAAAGATGTTTACTGAGCACATACCTGGGTTGGAGGCCAAAAACCTAACGGCAGCCCATCCACTTTTAGGCACCATGACAGTATTCAAAAGTGGAGGATCAATGAGATTGTAATTCATGGGATCCTTATTTTTATTGAAATTACCGAACCCGTATCCGACGGCATAGAAACTAAATCCATGGAGATGCATGGGATGGTCTAACCCTCCTCCAACCAAATTTGTCCCCTGGAAAACAAGTTCCACTGTTGATCCATATTTTAGAACTTTCACTTTAGTTCCTCTTTTTGGTGTATTCAAGGTCAAAGGGAAACTATCTGCAGTGAAGTTAAATATATAAGGTGGAAAACTAGGAAATCCCTTTCTGAATACCCCATTGATTTGATAGTAATAGGCTTCTAATATGTCAAATTTACTAGGGGTTTGAAAACTTATGTTGTTCATGCTAGATGCTAAAATGGTTCCATTTGGGCCTTCACAGGATTGGTCATTGGGACATGGAAAGGTGTTGATAGAAACTGTGGTTATTATATGAGTGGTGATTATTTGTGGGACTTCACGAGGGTATCTCTCAGGTAAGCCTTTAAGGCTTTTGATGAAGTCAAAAGCTGCTTGTGTATCATTATAGTATGGAAGATAGGGTAATGAAGGAGTTGAAAGTGGTGTATAACTCCCACTGTATTGTACTATAGCAGTGGCTGTGGTGTTATCAAACTCCAATCCTGCTGCACTTGAATATGCTCTTGCAGCCATATAGTAGTGATTAGGTTTTTGGTTAGCATGCAACAATATATCCATTGATTGTCCTGGTGATATGCAAATGTAATCTCTTGTCAATGGTTTGGTGTAAATAGCATCAGCACCAACAACAGTGAGTTTGTGTTTAGAAATGGAGAAAAAGAGAATGAGATTCATTGCAGCATTAACAACACGTAGAAGATATGTCCTTCCCTGTTCTACGCTTAGCTTGAATGTTTCTGAAAAGAAAAAAGAAAATCCAACTTTAGAGCCAAATATCAAATCAATATTATACAAAATGTTTGAAACATGAGATATATTTCTGCTTTTTAGGGGAAGAGATATATCTTTTCCGGAGTTAATTGTTAACGGTTATTTTTAGATTTTTTTATCATCAACACCAACAATATATTTTGATGATTAATCTTCTGCGATGACCATCTTTTATGGAATCTCTCATCCCGACCACATTTTTCTCATCCACAAAGTTCAAACTTGAGACATTACTTAAAAGATTTGAGTGTAGTTTTACTTTAACCAATGTATTATAAATAGTTTGTTTGGAGTTTAATATGATCTATCCACCGATAATGTAAAAAAAAAAAGTTACATGGTTGTAATACGTATACATCATAATACTATTATTTCTTAAAATATTTTCATAAGTATCTATATGGTAATATACTCTCTCTGCCTCACTATTAAGTATTAGTACATGGTTTCAAATTATTTATCATTTTATAATTTTATAACAATAATGATATTTGCACAGCTATTTTTTATAACATTTGGAACAATTTTTTTTCTTTCATCTTCTTTTAGGACAAAACTAATAGAGGGAGAGAGTAAAAACATTTTTCTTGTTTTTTTCTTTCTTTTAATATTTATACACCTAACTATTGAGTTAATTATTCATCCACTTAAATAAACTACTCAAAGAAGGGGTACCCATGGGGCGCAGGTGATATGATCCCCATTCCCTTCCACAAACTATTATTGGAGGGACTTTCTCCTCCATCGCAACGACCCCAAATAGACCAGTTCCCCACCGGATCTTCACTTACGAGTACAAATTGGAGGGACTTTCTCCTCCATCGCAACGACCCCAAATAGACCAGTTTCCCATCGGATCTTCACTTACGAGGACAAATTGACATTTGTAATTGGACATGTCTATAATTGGAGGGACTGTCTTTCTCATCATCACGGGGCCAAAATAGGGTAGTCCCCACCAAATATTCACTTATGAGTACAAATTGACATCCAAAAAATTGAACATGTCTATAAATTATTTACAATCGATGAATAGTGATTAATTTTTTTTGATAAATATAAAAATAGGACGGGTATCGTAAAAACATAAAATGATCAAGATTAAAAGTTATTAATGGCCACATGATTGAAAAAAATTGTAATATGATTTTATACTATTATGTTATAATTTCAAATTATATTGAGTTATATACTATCAAGTGATCAAAATTTAGTTATTCATCCAAAGGAAAAACTTGATGCATTTACCTGATTTGGAGCAAGGATACAAATCTCCTGGCTGACCATTTATAGTGATAGCATCAGATGAGTTTGGGGCTCCTCCACTTTCAAGAAATTCTGTCAATACCTCGTTGACATCATTCTTCCACCATTCACCTATATGTATAAATTAAATAAAATCTTAATATTATTCCTCATTTCTCTTAAATTGTGCACTAGCTAGCTTAATTGTAATTTTATGAATATGATCAATATGACAGGATCAAAAGATTTTCATACCAAATATAATGGGTATTTCTCCATCAGGTTCAGGAAAAGGGTAACTACTATTTATTGTAGGATAGATATTGATAGCCCCATGCACAGTTGCTCTAGCCCAATCACTATGAGCATGCCACCATAAAGTCCCTTCCTCTTCTGAGAAAATCACTTTCTGTATAAATTTCCCTCCAGGTTTAATTGGACACTGAGTTATGTACTCAGGACCATCTGCCCATGGATTCCTTGGCTGCTTCACTCCGTGCCTGCCAATTAATCAATTATATGTATGAATTTAATTGATTAGTTTTCCCAACACCATGTTGTGTTTTGCATGTGTCATCAAAAATTGAAATATTAATACCAATGTATAGTTATGTTGTGTTTTCCCTTGTTATAAACATTAACATAGATTGTATCACCCTTGTAGACTCTTATAGTTGGCCCTGGAAATTTTCCATTCACAGTCAATATGCTTTTTGTGCAACACAGTCTTGTGTAACGAGCTTCTTTCACCTGCGAATCGTGCAACAAAATTAATAAGTTAATATACGATCTAATTAAGATACTATTGTATATATGTGACAAAAAGTATACAAATGTATATCAATTACATATTATTTTCATGCAACAATTTTAGTTTGCGGAAACATTTTAATAAACGAATATTAGGGTTGTGGCTGCTATGCTACATTTTTATTTGAGGGAAGCTACGTGCTACATAATGTTTTACTAGTATGCTATAGAGTATTAAGTAATTGTAACGAAATGATAGGACTCACAACAAAATCATAATGACTCCTTGTTTCATAACGAGTTTGAGAGCTAAGAGCAATCAAAGAGAAAATCAACAGAATTTGGAGCAACAATTCTTTGTTAAACGACATTTTCATGAAAGAAAATGTGTTCAACATTGCTCTTCAATGCTCTTGCGAATAATTTTCTTGGGCTACGAAAACATTAGTGTTGAAGGGGTTTTATATTTGAAGTGAAGAGGCTTAATTAGTAGAAGTAAGTTTAATTTCGTGCTTCAATCTTCAAATTTTGGTGCAACCTCACTGTCACACTTATTATGATAAAACAGCATTTACTTCAAAAAAGTTAAAACACCATTGTCAACTTAGGTAGACATTTACTCGCTAGTCCTAGGCCAATGATATAAGTATAAGTATAGGAAGTAAAGTTAAGAGTGATTCATCAAGTAATTATGAGCTTATCATGAAAATAGCGTATAGACCCGAAATGGCTTTATCTAGCTAGGTTTTTATCGATTGAACCTCTTTAAAAACACTGCAAGAAATGTTAGTATTAGGTGATGCCAGTTACTTAATAGTTGTTTAATCAAAATAAGTGATTAAGGAACCAAAATTAGACTCCATAACCACTACTAAGTGGTTTTCATTAAACCACATCAACAATGCAACCATTTTTTTTTTCTATCAATATCTCCTTCCTACGAGAGGTAATCATATTCAACGAACGTGGATGTTGTTATATATGAGTAATCTCTCTATTAGTTGAACCATGTTGTAGAGGTTTAACCTACCCGACATTTGTTGGTCGGTCCAAACAGATTATACTTTATTACTACACACTCAAAGTCTAAAAATTAATTATTGGCTAAATTGTTTTACTTACTATAGTAAATATATAAAATATTAAAAATATAAATTAAAAAAATGTTTTAATTAATTTTATCTTAAAAAATAAAACACATTACTTCTGATTGGTAATATATAAGAAGGATAAAGACATTTACCGTTTAATAAATATAATTTTTGACCGGAAGGTTTAATTATTTTGGATCTACTAGTTGATATGAACTGTCTACGTTTTTTTCTTTGTTTCGTATGAACAGTCTACTAAAGTTGATGGCGAAATTTACCCAAAAAATAAAGTTGATAGAAAATCGACTGAATCGTGTTATGCTCCTTTTCTCGTTTCACACTGTTCCATTCCAATTGTTTCTTGTTCAAGATCCCTTCCCTGGAAATTTCAAAATCACAATTTACTAGTCATAACAACTGGGCCCAACATATCTACGGATGAGAAAGCATGTGCTTGAGCTTCTACACCATTGAAAGCAATTCTAGTGGCCTCAACTAAAAACTATCGATTACAATATGTTTGGTTGATTTTCTCAAAATCAATCGTCATATTCAAAAGTAATGTTTAAGATCCCTTCCTTAGAAAACTGATTGAAAATGTCCACAAGTCCTAGATCAACTGGCAAAATGCCGAAATTGTTAAGCCGGATACCATGATCGGAGTTCGAACCCCGGTACCTTCATTTATGTGTGAGGGTTTATAATGGCTTTGTCATTTCGTCATTCTAAAAAAAAAAACTTATTGAAAGCTATAATTTCTAGCTCGAGTTAACAAGAATCGATTATGCATTAAATTTTATATTTTTGTTACTAGAGCCTATTGTTGAAATTTGGAGTTTAAGTCATCTTACAAAACCAGTTTGTAAGGTAAATAATGCTCCTCTTTATAAATTCTCTCAAGAGTCTTAACTATTTAATGTGAGACTAAATTCATCCCCTCAAAACCAACACAATGAAGGTGTTGGAGGCTACAATGAAGGAAAACCAAAACCCACAATTAAGGCAACTAGAAATGAATCGCAATAAAGGCGAAACTTTCAACGCTATTATGTTTCTTTATTACCCTTCACCAATTCTCCATAGTCCTTTTCTTTTCTGCGCATACCCAAGTTCCATTATTTATTTTTTCCATAAAGTCAACCACTTTTCATCTAAAATTTTGCTTTGTATTTAATTTGAAGAACCAAATTTGATTAGAAAATTTGATGAATCAAATTAGTTCCAAAAAATATTTATATGTCATGGTTTACCAAATTTTGAGTTTTCTTTTAAGGTGTTTTCGTTAAGATTTACTGTATTTTTTTTCTTCTTTCACCCTTCTTTTACATTATACTTTATCATTTTTTATAACTAACTCTAGTATTATTTAACTTAAATATATTTTATCAAATCAAAAAAATATATAATATATGAATAATTATTTTGTCAAAAAAATGGGTTTAATGATTTTATTTATCATGTTTCAAATCAATATATAAAAAAATTATTTATTTAAATTAAATAATATATCCATTTATTATGGATTTACATGTACATTCAACTATGTCAATTTATTTGAATTTAACAATGTCTATTTTGGTAATTATACATTCAAAAATAATTTTGATCAAAACTAGCGAAACAACATTCTATTTAATTAATTTTGCATTATTTTATCCAAACATAAATTATTATTTTTTGTTAAGTAGCTTAGTGGTTAGAACTCACACATTTAAAATGTGGAGAAGTGAGATGTTAGATGTTCGAACCCCGACTCCTGCATATAATATGCAATATCCCTACCAAATGAGATAAGCTTAGGGGGATGAACATAAATCATTTTGTTTAACTCAATTATGATAAAATCAGTTTCATCAAAATCAATTTTGTTGGAATCGATTATATCCACCGCAAAACCATACACACAAATCTTTCCATTTTATTTCTCTATTTATTATGTATATTAGTGTTTTTAGATGTATTAAAAGATTTATACTCCTTTAATGTAACATTTTTGTAGGGGTCATACTAACATGTGCCATTAGGGCATATATGTTAAGGATTCAATAATTAATAAATATATATGAAAAAAGGTAATTTTTAAAAGTTTCGTTAAATAAGCTGACACAATTTTTAATATATACACCATTCGGTCAGTATTATAAGCAAAACTCTGTATTTTAGATTCATTCATTAAAAAATGTATGTGATCTATAATAAAGATCATATACATCATTAATTGAATGAATCTAAAATGCAAAATTAAACTTATAATTGTGAACGTAGGGTATAATTTCTATCTTTTAATATGTGTGCTTAGAACACATGTTAGCAATTTTCTTTTTGTATTTATGTTTTTAAACTATAGTAATAGAAAGAAAAAAATAGAGAGGTCTCCAAGATATAGATCAAAGTCAACCCTTAAACATTCAATTTATTCATCTTTAGTAGAAGGATTTTTGAGCATTAAACTAAAAAAAGATTCAAAGCACGAATTTTTCAAGTAATAAATGAGTTTCATTAAGGACGAGTGTTTGAAATAACTCGACTTTAATTTTTGGATATAACAATTTTTAATCAGATTATCCTTATCTTATGACCGAAGTCAAAATTACTATGACTTGTTTTCTTTGTAAAAAAGACGGTTAACGTCGGGAAGAAAAAAAAAAGGGGTAGAGATCCAGATCCTTGCCCCCTCGTGCAAAGCTTTACATGCAATGGAAACAAACCATGCCGTTATTATGACTTTTTTCTTGACTAATGCCGTTATTATGACTCGATATCTGAAGATTAAATAACTCTAATTAATTATTCTTTACTATAGTACTCCTATTAATCATCAATCAACACAAGTGTCCTAGTGTTGGTACTCGGTATCATGGATCTCATGTGGGCTGTGCATACTCCATCCGTTTTAAAATATAAGTAAAATTTACTTTTTAAGTTTATTTATTTAATGATGTATGTGGTTCATATATTAGACCAAATACATTATTCAATTAATGAACCTAAAAAGTAAATTTTGCTTATATTTTAAAACGAATGGTATACTCATTTACACATCAAGCTTCTCAAGTTACTATGTTGAAACGGAGGGAGTACTCATTTACACACCAAGCTTCTCAAGTTAATGTGTTCTTTCTTTTAATATTTAGATCACATAAGTTGACAAGCCAAAATTTAAACCCAAATCACGGTATGTGATCTAATAATTTTTACATCTTTATCGATTTAGTTATAATTTTATAAATTTCTTAAGCTACTCTATGTACGTATCATGTTTTTGATATCTTTCATTTTTACTACACAACATGTTTTATTATTGAATTAATAAATTTGTTTGAAAAGTGTACGACAAATACTTATTTTTACTTAAACTCCTTTTCTACTTAATATAGGAAAAGATGTTTTTTAAACTCGATTTTTACTTAAACTCCTTTTCTACTTAATACAGGAAAAGATTTTTTTTAAACTCGTTGAATAATTAATGTATACATTGTACAATGAAGACCTAATACATTAATTTTTTTAAAAAGTTTAATATCACGAAAAATAAATTTTTGTAAAGACCTTATAATTAAAGCCAAAGAAAATACTTTTTTAATGAACCAATATTTCTTTTCAGTGCATTATTATGAGCAATCATTTTTGTGAATTATTTCAATCTCTTTAAAAAAAGACAAAAGGAAACAACTCAGCACCACAAAAGTAAAATGGAAGAAGTGGAAAAGGAGTTTAAGTAAATAAAGGATTATGCTTTTATAGCAAATAATGTTCTTAAAGGAAAAAAGATTCATACTATTATTTATATTTTTGGAATCAAGGAAAAAATATTCATATTTATGTTGTTTCTATTTTTGAGAATACATTTTTACTGTTTCATAAAACTTGTTAATATTATTACCTAAAATGATAAAATAAAAATAATGGCATGATTGAATAGAATAGAGATTTGATTTGATAGAGAAAAAGAAGGAGGAGATGATGGATCTAATCTGAGGTAGGGTCCACTTCCGTATTTTTCTGTGTTCTAATTTTAATTTTAGCTCCTTCTTTTCTTTTCCACCTCCTTTTACTTTTGCACAATCTCACTTTAATTTCATCCTCTAATAATTAGTATCAATCAAATTTTCTCTTTCAACTTTTCTGCTTAATCTCATCCCTAATTACTTTCTAATCAGGTACTTACGAAGTTTGATTTTGAACAATTGAAACAGAATTTGTTAAAATCGCTTGTTTTTTTTTTTTTTTGTTCTTCTATACCACTTCCTTCCACTCATGTATTTTCCGAACATCAACGGTTGAAGGTTAGTGCTATCTGGATTTCAAAATAGACATATGTACTGTTTATTTTCTGTTTCTTATTATTATTTTTTCAATTTAAATTATAATTTTTTTTTTATTTATTTATCTATCGATTTATTATGTATGTTATTGTCTATGTTACTGGAAATTGTAGACAATACTTATCCGACACCGGCAGGATACTCACACATGTGAATTGCTCAAATTATTATCGGTGTCAAAGTGTTAGTGTTGTGTTAGGGTCTGTGATAGTGCTTCATAGATTAAGAGAGAATAGATGTTGAATACAATCATCAGGAACTGTAAGATCTTAAATAATTGGAGAAGTGCAGTTACTTACTTGTAGTTGGAACTTAGGGGGAAAGAGCTTTTGTAACGAGATCTCGGCATTTGTCAAAGGTTTTAAATTGTCGTCACGGTCGTGATTTTGTTGTGATCATTGATATAGCAGAAAATTTCAGAGAAAATTACTTATATGATCACAATTGCGGTTGCGATGTGGTCTCACTGAGATCCTTAAAACCCAAATTATCTATCAACTTTAAATTACTGTTTCATACCATTAACCGTTCACTTTCTGTTGTGTTTATCTCTGTGAAATTAGAGTTATCCCTACAAAAAAAGTCTCGGTCTGTCCTGTAAATGCTGAAAATTCGGGAAACATCGTTATTTCAGGCCATCGGCTTACACCTCGAAATAATTTCATCTAACTGCCAAAGGCAAGTAATGTTTGTGAAAAAGAAAATACAATTTAATTCTCAATTTGTCTCTTGTTCTTGGGAGAAGCCCACTTAAATTTAAAACTCGCACATTGTAATTTTAATTTAATTCTGATTGTATTCAATCGATTTTTATTATTAATTGTTCAGTATTAATTTAAAACTTCTTTTGGTTTTGATTTTACATTCAACTGATTTTCATTATTAATTTGTTCTTCAGAGTTTAGCCACTGTTAGCACTCCCGACCCCTCCTTATAATGGAGGATGTTCAAGACAAGTTGCCCTCTGACTCCTCTACAAAAATTGCTGAAGAGACACCATTAGCAGAACATGTTGAAGACATGTTACCCTCTGAATCCTCTTCAAACGTTACAGAAGAGACACATTTGGCCAAACAAGTTGAAGACAAGCTACCCTCTGAATACCCTTCAATTTTTTTTGAAGAGACGCCACTGGCAGAACATGTTGAAGACAATCTACTCTCTGAATGCTCTACAAAAGTTACCGAGACTCAACTGATGGAACCCTCTGAAGAAAATACCGAAGTGGTAAACCCACCACATAATCAATCTTCCTCAGAACTTCCAATTCCACTTAGTAACGGAGAAGTGGAGTCTGGCTCTCACTCGCCAGTAAATGAGCTCCCTGAATTATCAGTGTTGCCAAATGTTTCTGATGGTCAAACTATAATACAAGATGAGGATGTTTCTGTAGATAATTCATCTTCAGTTCCAAATGATACGGTGGATGTAACAGAAACAAGCGACCAGCTAAATTTGGTTGAAGATTCTAAACCAGGTGCTACAGAAGATATCTCTGACAGGCATGAATTGCAGGTTGATGTTACTAATGTCGCTGCAGATAATGAGATTAGACTTTCAGCTTCCTCTTCTGAAACAAAAGATTTGTTAAATGATCTTAATGAAGTAAAGATGTCTTCTGGAGTAGTGGACTCACCCACCCAAACCAAGCAGGTTGATGTAAAAAGAGGCCTTATTGATACCACACCTCCATTTGAATCTGTGAAGGAAGCTGTTTCTAAGTTTGGAGGAATTGTGGATTGGAAGGCTCATCGAATCCAGACTGTGGAGGTATATATGTCTTGCATTTGTCTTCAGCTTTTATGTGCGACTATTATTTTGAGAATTTACCTTTTCAAATCCTGTTACTCTTATTTTTTTTCAAGGAGAGAATTAGGTTGAATATTGGGGTTGCTTCTTAAAGCTTATACAATATCTATTAAAAGATAGGCAAGAGGCAAATGTTGTTATGGGGTAGAAAAAAGAACAGTAGTCTTCAGTATCAATTTGATTATCAGTGGTAGTTGCAGTCGTGCTTTGGTGGCTGTTTGCATGTTGACGATGATAATAATTATGTTATTGTTAAATCATGTGCCAACCAAAGTCATATTATAGGCCTAATCACACATTACTAGCATGCACACATATAGCAGAGAAGTAACACTATTATTGCTGTTCTTCAACGCAATTTATGTCGCATATAATCAAAATTGGATTTACTTAAGCTGTACATGTCAAATTAATTATCCTGGCATTTTCTTTCTAAATCTTAAGATACAAATTGTCCTTTTCTTTTACTAGTATTTTTCTATCAATTTTCTGGAGAAGCAGCAAAATCTATACTATATCTCAAATCTATGAAATCAGAGTACAATACCTGTAATTTTGGGATATTATATTAGTGTCAATATATGTGTTACATCATATTAAGTTGGAATTATTAATTCTATGATCCGTTTTAAGTAAGGTAATGAAAAGCGGACCGGCTGGTTGATCCGGGAACTGGACCTATGTCCGGTCTGTTTGGTACTGAAAACCACTCTAGTGGCATTTGGGCCGGATCCATAGGTTGGACCACTCAAATTTTTCTTTATCTAAAAATGTACTAAAACGGGTATATTGAAGCTTCCGGCAGCTTGTTCTACGTTTTCTTCTTAAAGGAAAAGTTCTGTGTTTTCTTTAACAAGAGAAAGAGTGGGAATGATGAGTGAAACCATACACCGGATAAGGGAGAAGAAGAGGAGGGTAGACGTGGGTATTAACAAAAAGACACTTAATGGAGAATATGATCTGCACAGGACTACACCTATGTGTATGACAGACGTAGAGTTAGAAATTTAAAAGCAAAATTTCTACTGTTACTAGTCATATATCCTTGAAAATTCGACTAGTAGTAATTAGTCATTAGACCCTAGAGGCTAGAACCTAGAAGGATACTTATTATTATACAGCCATTAAAAAAACACTTGTTATTATACACAGTACTATCCACTATACCCAAAAATAAGTTACTATTATATATCCTGGGAAGTTGGACTATGATTTTGTTAGAGAAACCAATACTTTTTTCATATACGAATGAGTATTAAAAAAATAATTAGATTATGCCAAAATTTTATAATTATATCAATATATTTGTTAAAATTAAGAAAGAGAAGACATGTGAGAAAACGGTATGACCCCGGTCGAACCCAGTCCAACCTTTGAACCTTGAACCCGTGCCTACACTGGTTCAATGTCCGGTCCAGTTTTGATTACCTTGGTTTTAAGTGTTAAACATGCTAAAATTATTTTGCTGATACTAATCGTAAAATACAAGGAAACTATGATTGTATGGTTTTTCCCAAGGAAACTATGATTGTATGGTTTTTCTCAAGGAAACTATTTATGGTTTTTTCTTGCCTTACAATGCATTTTGGACCGAAACAAATTAGGGAATTGATTACAGATACTTTGCATCTGATATGGATCCTACTGATGTAATAAAACGTTCCTTTTGCTTCCTGCTGTACTGAGGATCAATTGTTTCTTCTTTGACCTTTGCTTGATTTTCTGTTGGAACTGTAGTGAACTTCATATTTTTTCTTCTTTTCTTTCTGGATGTACAGAGGCGCAATCTAGTAGAACAGGAACTTGTTAAAGCAAATGAGGAGATACCAGAATACAGAAAACAAGCAGAAACGGCTGAACAGACAAAAAATCAAGTACTAAAAGAGCTGGACAGCACCAAGAGACTTATAGAAGAGTTAAAGCTTAACCTAGAGAGAGCACAAACTGAAGAGCAACAGGCAAGACAGGACTCGGAACTTGCAAAGCTCAGAGTGGAAGAGATGGAGCAAGGTATTGCAGACGAATCTAGTGTTGCAGCTAAGGCACAACTGGAAGTTGCTAAAGCTAGGTATACGGCAGCTATTACAGATTTAGCAGCTGTGAAAGAAGAGCTGGATGCATTGCGTAAGGAATATGCTTCCTTAGTGACTGATAGAGATGAAGCTATTAAGAAAGCCGAGGAGGCAGTTACAACATCCAAGGAAGTAGAGAAGTCAGTGGAAGATTTGACTATTGAACTAATAGCCACAAAAGAGTCACTAGAGACTGCTCATGCTGCACACTTGGAAGCAGAGGAACAAAGAATAGGAACAGCCATGGCGAGAGATCAAGATTCACTCAATTGGGAAAAGGAACTTAAACAGGCAGAAGAAGAGCTCCAGAGAATTAACGAGCAAATGTTGTCTGCAAAGGATCTCAAATCTAAACTGGAAGCAGCCTCTGGTTTGCTGCTTGATTTGAAAGCTAAATTAACTGTTTATATGGAATCAAAGTTAAAGCAAGAAGGTGATGGTGAACTCTCACAAGGAGGCCATGAAGAACCAGAAAAGAAGACACACACAGATATACAAGCAGCCGTGGAATCGGCCAGAAAGGAACTCGAGGAGGTAAAACTTAACATAGAGAAAGCAAATGCTGAGGTTAGTTGCTTGAAGCTAGCTGCTACATCTTTAAAATTAGAACTGGAACAAGAAAAATCATCTCTTGCCTCGATTAGGCAAAGAGAGGGGATGGCCTCCATTGCAGTTGCATCTCTAGAAGCTGAATTGGACAAGACTAGATCAGAAATAGCTTTGGTTCAGATGAAGGAGAAAGAAGCCAAAGAACAAATGACCGAACTTCCAAAGAAGCTACAACTAACAGCTGAAGAGGCTAATCAGGCCAACTTGCTTGCTCAAGCAGCTCGTGAAGAACTGCAGAAAGTAAAGGCAGAAGCAGAACAAGCCAAGGCTGGAGTAAGTACCTTGGAAAGCAGGTTACTTGCAGCTCAAAAGGAGATAGACGCTGCAAAGGCTTCTGAAAAGTTGGCAATAGCAGCAATTAAAGCATTGCAGGAGAGTGAATCAAATAGAAGCAAAAATGAAGTGGACCCTTCCAGTGGGGTTACACTTTCTTTGGACGAGTACTATGAGCTTAGCAAACGAGCTCACGAGGCAGAAGAGCGAGCCAATACAAGGATTGCAGCTGCTAATTCTGAAGTTGACATAGCCAAGGAGTCTGAATTGAAATCCTTCGAGAAGTTGGATGAAGTGAATAGAGAGATAGCTGCTAGAAGGGAATCCTTGAAGATGGCAATGGAAAAAGCTGAGAAGGCAAAGGAAGGTAAATTAGGTGTAGAACAAGAACTTAGAAGGTGGAGAGCTGAAAATGAGCAACGGAGAAAGGCTGGTGAGTCTGTCCAAGGAGTGGTTAACCAGAATAAAAGCCCTAGGGGTAGTTTTGAGGGGAGTAAGGAAGCAAATAATTTTGACCGGTCCCAGTATGCAACTAATCCTGCACAATATTTGTCAAGTCCGAAGACTTATATGCATGCAGAAAAGGATGAAGGTGGGTCATCGCCAGAATCAAAACATGGAAAAAAGAAGAAGAAATCGTTGTTCCCACGGGTTATGATGTTCTTTGCTAGAAGAAAAACACATTCAAACAAGTCAGGGTAATCCCAAATTGAAATTATGTGCATCGTTATGCTGCAGTTATCTTGCCTCTCATCCTTTTGGAGATCTGAGTGACTCGAAATGCTGGATTACCAAAAGCTGTACTGAGCCAGTACACGGTGATCGATTTGTGTATGGTTTGACTGATTGGATTATACTCACACTTGATGGATGGTATAGGGTTTCCTGCTCAGTGTTTTGTGAGGACTTAAAAATAAGTTCGTCTATGTTGGGAAATGAGAAAATAAGATGATTTTATATTGTGTATAGCCTTCAGATATATTGAACCTCGGCTTCTGTAAAGATTTGTTTTGAGACTCAATTGAATGAAAGAAAAAAATTTCCATGTTTGTGATTTGAAGCACTTTGAATGGCATGGTATGTGCATATTCAAAACTCATTATATTGATTGATACTAGGAAGAAGTTTCTTAGTGTGATCCATTCACAATTCACTAGTCGTGGACCTTCTGATGTATGGAATGTACACATAAAGGCTGAAGTCATAGATCTCTTTTGATAATTTTTAAAGCTGTTTTCTGGAAGGTTCCTGTTCTGGATCATTTGATGATACTACTTTGATGAGTTTTCAGTGACAGATTTATCCATTATTTTGTTTGAATTTCCTTGTTCTTATTTAACAATAAACACTAATTTTTGGAAAATCACTATAATAATAGGATCATCTACTTTCACGAACTTAATTAATATACACTTCATTGTAAGAATGCTTATCCTAGCGATTAAGGAAAAATAGTTCAGTAGAAATGGTTGATTTCACATGGGTGGGGAGCAAGCAATGTCGCTGAAGTCGAAGACTAGTTTTTTTAACCCTGAAGCATTGCATACGTTTGATTTGTTAAACAGGAAAAACTTTTATAGTATTGAATAATTTTTTATCTTATACAATTTTTTGTAGACAAAAAGCAATTTTTGTATTTTAAATAACTTGTACGTTGGATAAAAAGTTGTGTTGTGGTTTAGTGAGGAACAAAAATTTATGTTTTTGGCGTCTCTTGCCTCCGGTTTGTCCTGTCTCAAAAACAGTTTTACAAATCAAACACTATAAAACTGAAATTGTCAAGTCCTTCATTTTTAACAGGTCAAACGCACTCTGTATATTCATTCATGTATTTCATAAAGCAGAAAGACCGGTTGATGGTAATATTTGTATTTCATTTTGATTCTTATATTAATATGGCATCAAACTTGTATCATTGATTTATGATTTATCCACAGTGAACAAAGTATCACGATGTTGGAAAATTATGAGTTACAAAAGTTTGTTATTTAGTTAATATATGAACTGTAAATGAAAACTTAAAAGGGGAAAACATTTTAGGGATCGGAATTTGAGTCACCTCCCAAAGCATAAAGAAAGAATTTGGTTTTATGGATCAGTCCAAGTTCCATAAAACTAATACATGTACTTGTCTCAGAACTAAGAACTAGAACTTGCAAGGGTCTGAATAATAGTTTTATGCCATGGATTTGAGAGATGCTCAACAAGGTTATCAATTGGTCCAACATGAGTCACTGAAGCTTGTACAAAGATACCAAGTATTGCTACCATTGCAAGTCGCCCTGTAACAAGAATACTTGCAACTATGAAAACAAGCTTTGGAGTATTATGAATTAACAGACAAAGAATGGAAAACTGAGAAAAATGTACCATTCTTGATCTCTTTAAGCTTCCATTCGCGAGCACTTTTAATGTCTTTAGCTAAGCCAAGAGGATTTAGCAGAGGACCCCCAGGGTACCTAATTGTTGAAACAAGATCATATACCTCAACTAACTTACAATTGTGAATAACGAAGAAAAAAGAAAAACACAGCTCAAAAGTGCGCACAAGTGTGTGTTTGTACAGTTATTGGAAATGGAAATACCCTGGCTCTAAGCCTCCGAGTGAAGCTTCCAATCCAAAGAAGGAACCCTCTTTAACTTGAGATCCAGGACTAACAAAATCCATGTACCTTTTTGTTTCAGCATACCTGTGCTAGTGAAAGTTAAATAAATCGCATATCCTGTAAGGATAACGAAAATATAGTAAGCTCAACTCATCAAACAGAAGTTGGAAGCCTGTGATTAAAATCCTACCCCATCAAGAGTAGTTGAACAACTACGAGCGTCCCTGTGTTCGCAATCTCGTATTTTACTGCACCGGCTTCAAACCAAACTGGTATGCTATTAACTCCTGCGACACGAAGTAGCTGCACAGATTGATAACAAGTTTAGGATGAAATGTCCATTGTATACATTATTTTAAATAGCGGCTGTGATACAGTTACAGCTGTCTCGCTATCATTGATAGAGAATCGCGGCCAAACATGGCCGATCCAGCCTCAATTGCAGTCACATTGTGGTTTCGACAACATCAAAAACCATTATGTTGTAGTTTAGATCATAGTAGCTTTAAAGGCCTTTATTCAAAACTTTGATTATATATATGCGGCGCATGTGTTTTACTAGTACAGCTTCTCTCAATATAAAAACGTTACTGGAATTATGAAATGTGAAAAATTATGTTAAGAGTTGTGTGACTCACATCTGTGACTAGAATTCCCAAGACCCCAAGCATTGCAAAGCGAGAATGAACCAACTCTGCTTGCACATACCACTTTAAGCTTTCAGGATCCTCTCCAAGCCCAAGTGGGTCGAATCCGAAATCTCCAGGCAGACTGAAAAGGTTACCCTTAACGTTACTATAACTTGAAAAGAGAAACTAGCACTGGCATTTTAAGATGAATTCAGGAGTCAAAATGCAGAGAGGTGTAAGAGCTTACGTTCCATCAAGATAAGTGGGAGGGTCAAGTCCCGGGAGCCATGTGGGTCGCTGTTGTGCTGCTGCACAAATTTGTTTATAACGTGGAGTGACTCCTGTTCCTGCGGCAGCAGGCCTGAGCCAGTGGTGTCCTGCTGTTGAAGGTTTACCAATGACATTGCTGTTGATTAAAGAATGTTGCTGGAAATGGAAACTTCTTGCTATTGCTGCAAGTGCAACCATTGTTCTCTAATTATCCGCTTCTATCCCAGGACTACAAATCAATTATTTAAAATTGCTCTACTCTTTCACAACCACATACGTATTATTATGTTGTTTTAGTTCAAGTAAAAAAAAACATGAGTAATCATGGGCCCACTTATCCAATGAGATCAGATGGTTGGATAATAAACGTCCTCTTCTAAAGCCTCCACATCCCTTTAGTTTTTGCGGACCTTTTAAAATTCAGATTCATATAGCAACTTGAAAGCAAGCACATAGAAGGCAAGGCAGTACCAACCATCATACCGTTAAACAAGGGAATGGTAATTCAGAAAAGTAAAACGTAATTTTTATAAAAGGTAGAATTCTGGGACCAACAAGCGTTAGCTTACAACAAAACCAAATATACTAGTACAATTTGACAACCGTAGGTGGCTGATTTGAGTTCCCCATCAACCACACCTTAAACATCCTACATAGTACATACAATGAAAAGTTTTAAAATGAAACATCTGAAAATGTCACTAATTAAGCTACAATAGCTAACAATTAATTGATAGTTGTGCCACGGATTATCATCGCCTGTTGGACATGCTGAATGAGCTAACTTTCATTGGGGTAGCTATAACCAATGGAGCCTCAGGAGAATCAGTCACTGCAAACTTGTCATGCATAAACCGGCTTTCAACGATAGAGTCATCCCTGAGAACTATCTTGTAGCAGTAGCAGCTCTTTAGACCCTGTTGACTGCGATAACAATCATGAGATCCATCTTTGACCTGTTGAAAGTTCCATATCACGCTGAACTTTCCCACAGTAGCCACTATATGTCGCTCCTGTTTCCCGTTCTCTGTCACCTAAATTACCAAGAAGATGAAATCTTTATAAAATATATTTCCACAAGAATACGTAATATGCAAACAAAAAACACATTTTTCAGCAGATGTGGAAACAGAACAGATACAATCAAATTGCAGGACAAAAACACCATGCCAAACTATAACATATCTGTTTTCAGCAACAGCAAACACGACATCCACTATAAAACCAATAAGATTACGGATTGGACTCTTAGTAAGGGATATATTTAAACAGAAGGGAAGAGCGTGTAAGCGTATAATTTTTTAATAATTAAAAAAAAAAAGCATAAAGAAGAGAGTCTCAAATAAGATGAATAGAGAAAGTTCAATGCATGTGTTAGGTTAGGGTGCACCTTAAGATGACTAAACTGTATTTTAGGAAAAGAAGAGGGTGTAGTAGTAGGGTAGGGGTGTAAAATAAGGTTGGAAGGGTGACTTCGAGTAATAGCCTAAAGGTGGTAGAAAGGGGGTGTGGGTAGCAAGGGAAGGAGGAAAAACAAAAGAGAAGCAGGAGATTAGTGAGTGAAGGAATTGATGGGGGAGTCCATGCCTCTCCAAGACTCTAGGATATCTCTATTTTCTTTCTATTCTGTTGCTAAGCAGACAGCTTTTACTATTTTCTGCACAAACTTAATATTGTTACCAATATGGAGCATAATTTCAAACATCATGCAATACTGTTCAGCAATTTCTGGTCTGGTTCTATCAATGCATGATAGAATTTTTGGCTAACAGATTCAAGAGCAATGCCTCAATTAGCAAAGTGAAATTAAGAACAATACATCAAGTTATAGAAAATAAGAGGTAAAGTTTTTAGGTGAAAACATAGGCTTGAATCCATCTACTGAATCAATACAAGGAAACATTGCCCATATTATCAATATTCAATAGTAAATGTATTCATATATAATGCAATGCTATTGATTTGGTAACATCTCATAAAGCAATTTGCAAATAACATATTACAAACTAATTGTTCTGACAAATATGTAATATTACAGTAATCTGTCCTTGTATTATGCATCGCAACACAGTTAATGAAGCACATAAAGTCAGTAGCCCGAAAACACATGTTACAGGATAAGATACTTTCTTTAGACAACGGGCAAGCAATTAACAAACAAAAAGAAGATAACAGTTGATAATTCACAGCAATAGATGATACCATCATTCTTAATTTACAAGACAACAGTGTAAACAATAGTAAACAAGCATGCAGAAATGATATACTCACCCACGAAAACTGAGCTTTCTGGAATTTGTTATTGACTCCAGCAAGATGCGAATCAAGAGGGTTGAGCTTGAGCAACCTTGGTGCAGCAATATTATTTCCCATTCTTCCAGCAAAACCATTTTTAGTTTTCCCATCTTTATCAGTAAACACGGTACAGATAACAACCAAGTAAGTATCCGTGGTTCCCACAATCCACTTTCCATCAAAAGTTACATCCACATTAGTAACAGGTGAACCAAGTCCAGGAAAAGCGGTTTTGGCCTGCCTCATAGAGTTGATAGAATACAGCCGAATCTTTCCATCCAAAGAACCAACAACAACAGAACCATCACCAGTTGTAGCAAAGCACTGAAAGTTTGTCCCCCTAGAGAACTGATGACCCTGTGCCCAATTCAACACAGGTGTGCTCATATTGGAGTTAGAGTCAGCAAGATCCTGAACTATTCCATGACGGTCACGCATATCCCACCTACAAAGCCTATTATCATCCAATCCAAGAAAAGTTGAACCGGATGGATCCAATTGAGCACCTTTACTATCATTGGTGATATCTTTCATTGTAATCTCAGTACCATCCTTACCAAATCTCCATTCAGTCACAACCTTACCAGTCTCAATATCAAACTGGTGAAGCCCTGTTGAATGAAGTTTGTTTTCACCCAATGGACTCATCAAAAGCATGCTTGTCTCAGCTTTCATGAGAAGCGTTTTCTTAGGAGTGCAATCCACCAACTTCGACGTTGACGACGAACCACCACCAAAGTTAACAAAAGCCCCTTTTCCATGAATCCCAGTTGCAAAATTTTTCACAACCTGAATCCCATTTTCACCAACCAAGAAACTGTTATCCAGAGCACCAAGCGCCAAGCTCTGAATCCCACCATTTGCAGCTTCTTCAAATTCCTCCCTCAAATCCTGTCTCGCTCTCACTGGCGTGGCCGAACCAGGACTCTTGGAGAAGCTATCATCAGCATCTTCCCACATTGATTCATCAGCAACTTCCGGTTTCGCCCACCCAAGAAAATCCTTACCATAAACCTTAAGCTTATTCTCATCAGTAGCTTCATACCCATGCGTATTTTCAAAAGTACAATTCTGAAACTTCACCAAAAATGCGTTAAAATCCTGTTCCGTAAAGAATTTCATCGCCCAGACACCATTTGCGATAAAATCCACACGACGCTGATCAGCTAGGGTTTTCAATTGCATATCACCGCCAACTTTTGACCTAATTTTTGAACCAATTTTCAAAACCCAAAAACCCTCATCACCATCTTCTTCTTCATCTTCGTCGTCGTCATCGTCATCATCACTGTTTCCACCAACACAGCGAGTTTTAACAAAAGAATAAGTAGTAAATTTCTCAGAAACTACCCATTTTGCGTTGGGGGAATTACCACCGATGTGAAGATAAAGCTTAACGGCGTTAGGGCTTTGATTTTTAACAGCGTACTTAAGCTTAAGAGCTTTGAGTTTGGCTTCAACTTCATCTACCGATGACGGAGTTTTCACTCGTTTTTCTGAATCTTCACCTTCGTTTGCATCTTCGTAGTTTGCTTCTTCGTTTTCATTTTCTTCGTATTCTTCATCGGAACTTTCGAGTAACCCGTCGCGACTGTGAGCGCCACCCATTTTTGGTTTTCCGGTGAGGATTTGATCGGAGATTGAAGAAGAGGAAAATGAGAGCGCCAAGTTCGAAATTTAAAATTGGAGTGTTTTTCGATTTGGATTTGATTAGGGTTTTTATGAATAGGATTGATTGAGATGTAGCCGTTTGTGGTGTGGACCCCACTGTCGGCGTAGAGGCACGTGGGTGATGTTGGTTTATTGGAATTTTACTGGACGGTGAACTTAGTTAAATGCCACATGGATTATAAATTACTCCCTCCGTCTCACGATGTTAATTGTTTAAAGTTTGTGCACGGTTATTAAAAAAATGATTAATTGGGTTGATTTCAATGATAAAATTAGTAGCATTTACTAAAACACCCTTATTAATTGTAGTTAGTGGATTAGTTAAGTTGGATGAAATTCAATAAATAAGGGTATAATAGTGGAAAGAGATAATAAATGCTGCATTGATATTGTAAAGTGACAATTATTTTGAGAAGAAAAAAAAAATACTAAAGAGACAATAATTATGAGACAGAGGGAGTAGTGAAATGCTTCCTCCACTCTTGACGTTTATTTATTAAAATGTTAGTAATTGAACTTAATTTAGTTAAATTAATTCATCTCTTTAAAACAGTTAGTATGCATTAAAATTATTAAAAAAATAGTTTAATATTTTCTTGTTTTAACCCTGTTATTCATAAGAAATCAATTTTAATTTTTTTTGGTAAGAAGAAATCAATTTTAATGATCCATAGTTCGATGGAGAAGTGGGTAAATTGATTAAAAAATATTTAAATTATCATTTAAATTCAATTTCTCTTGAATGATTCAGCTTTAAAAAAAAGTCTGCAACTATTTTAATCCAACTATGTATGTTGTTAGTAAAATATGTTTGTGTTAAAAGTTAATTGATAGTATTTACTGTAGGAGGAGAATATTGAAGATGAAAAAAATAATCTAAAAATAAAGATATATAACTTTTAGAAACATTTTTTTGTTAAACGAACCGGGTGTATTTTAAACTTAAAAATGTGAATATTCTTTTGTTATAAATGAGGAAAAATATTAAATTCATTTTATTGTTTGTGGTTTTCTTTTCTTTCTTTTTAATGCATAGTGCAACGGTTTGTTTTTTTAAGCACCAACTATTTACATTAGTTTGGATAGTCAGCCAATCCAACCGTCGCTTTAACAAGTGTTAGTGTTATAGGAAAATCATTTGAGGTAATTTAAATATTTTGAGATGAATTTTATTGTTTGGATAATAATTTGAAGAATTTTCAAAATGATGGAAATTTATGAATCATTTTGTTCAAGTTAAATTTAGAAAATTTCAAATGACATTTAAAGCTTAGAATTTCAAATTTCTTCATTGTTATATTTTTTCAAAATTTTCATTTTGGTCCTCAAATTTTCCAAAAATTACAATTTGACCCCAATAAATTTCAAAAAAATTGTAAATTGACCCCTCAATTTTTTAAAATTATAATTTGACCCCTCAAAAATTTTGAAATTTACAAATTGACCCAAATTTCAATTTTCAATTTTGGCCCAAAAAAATTCAAATTTATAAAAGTTGCTCAAAAATGATGACAATGAAAATTTTTATCACTCCATCCGAACAAGAATATTGAGAAATGAAAGTAATTGAATTGAATCATTTGAATTGCCCAGAATTCTAAATTCTTTAAAATTTCTCAATTACCTCATCCAAACACACTCTTAAGGAATTTATAGAAAGAAATATTGTCTTAAAAATATAAGTTAAATATCTTATAAAGGGATCTATACTCAATTTTCTATTTCAAATTATCAAAATAGGTAAATAGGTAAAAATAAATTAGTGGTCATTGAGGTCATTAATGTTAATTTGATGATCAATGATCTTTGACTAAGAGCATACTCCGACGAGGGTTGAATATATATATATATATATATATATATATATATATATATATAAAATTTTGATTTTAGTTTGTGTAAATTAAAAAAGAGAAGTTTTCCTCCTAAAATATTTTGTTTCGTTTTTTGTCCTTAACGAACATAATTTTAACATATTTTTGACACTTTAATGTGAATATGATATGGACATATACATAAGTTGAACATAATTTAGACACATCCCATGCATAAGAATGTCATAAATTTGATATTAACATGAACGTAAATGGAACCATCAAGCACAAAGAATAAAACAAAAACAATTGGAACGACGAAAACACCAACATTCATTTTATGGATGAAAAATTATTTAACCCATGTTTATGATTTATTTATTAGATAGATGCATTTAGGGGTCATTTAAGTTTAACTTTAGTTTTTAAGTTTAATTTTTTTAGTTTCAAATTCATCCTTTTAAGTTACACAATACTTCCCATTATCCTTTTCTGTCCAACTTCGATAAAGATTTTGCCTATGGATTCAAGGATTAAGATGAGATGAAAGATTCCGTGAAGGGAAGAAAATATAACCTTCATATATTATGAATTAATTATACATGTGTGGCATTTGAGTAGGATTAACTATATTCATTCGAAGACTACGCTTGACTAATTTCTCCTCTTGATTTCTTGCCTGAAGGTTGAAGATTAGTTGAATAAAAGATAAATTTCTCTTCATTTAACTAACTTTCCAGTAAAAACTAACTTTCCAGAAACTTATCGTGCAACTATTACTGAATATCCAATATCAGAAGACCTCATTACCTACATTGTTATGTAGTTTCCAATTGAAGAATGTTTTTTAAAACATTACCAGCTTACTTTAACCATTGCACCAGCCAATGTGGGACTTAGACAAACAACATATGCACGCACAAATAACTTATTTGTTTCTTGTCATCACAGTTCTTCCAATTCACAAATATGTTTAACCTTTTTCTTCTTCCTTTCATACATTTCAAATCATTTAAATTATCATTGCTTAAAGCACATCAAAAATATTATTTTAGTATAGGTTTCCTGGGTCATATATAGAACTTTAAAACCAGCCACGAGACTTGCCTTCTCATTCTGTGGTTGCTTCAGTACAATATTTAATGGAAATTATCAAGCCAATGAGAGCACTATATGTAATTACTGACAATGAGAGCACTATATGTTATTACTGACCAGTAAACCAGTTAAATGAAGCGAATCCACCTAATTTTTAAGACTATTACTTTTTCCACCCTGCTGTCTTCTCACGCGTCCTGCAAAAATACCAAAAATATCTTTGGTTCAGATTTTATTTTCTGAACCAGATTGCTAGGTATTCCGGATTTTAAATTCCGGACAAAGTCGATATGAAATTTTTGTATCTTTCTTTGTTGTCAAGGGTCTCTGTTGATCGTTATATAACCCTGCATAAGCTGCAATGCAATTGTAGGGGTCATATGAACAATCAACAATGACCATGACACCACAAACACTCCTACAAAACTTAATAAGTAATAAATGCATAAAAAAACCAAGTAAGTAGCATAAACCAAACATAAACAACAATATATTTTAGGATGGTGTTCGAAGAGGTGCTTTTGAACTCAATCCAGCTGGGTTGCCAACTAACATATATATATATATATATATATATATATATATATATATCGGAAGTCAAACTGGATCGAGCTCATAAAAACATTTTCGAGTTTAGATTTGCAACATAACAATAAAAGATAAGGTGTTTCAAGAGGATTGTTTTCAGTTAGATCCAGCTGCCTTGCCAATTGAGATATTTCTATCGTCAAGGCAACAAGATCTAACTCATAGCAAACCTCTTGGAATTCAAAATATAGAGCAACATCTTTGTATCTATATATCTTTGACAGCATGTTGAAGATCTTCATCAGGTCGTCAAATAGAGAGCTATCTATTTGCGACAGCCTGAGAAAGATCCTCAGCTTAATGACAAAAATTTGCATGATTTTCTTTGGTGTGTTTGTTTGTGTGTTTTGCTGGTATTGAAGCTGAAAACCAGAG
The DNA here is from genome assembly GCA_946800305.1 of Medicago arabica. NCBI lineage: Eukaryota > Viridiplantae > Streptophyta > Magnoliopsida > Fabales > Fabaceae > Medicago > Medicago arabica. Next base: position 56,053,243 of record OX326967.1, read on the forward strand.
ATCACATATTTATAGAGGTCCTTGGATGTTGTGGACCACATAAACTCTTGGAGCAATGTGGATCATGAAGGTGAGAAAAACACAAGAAGGGGGGTTGAATTGTGTTTTCTTTTTCTTAGATTTCTCTTAAGACTGAAATCACAGTTCACCTTCTGAAGTGATGTTCAAAATCTAAATGCAGCGGATAAAAACAGAGAGAGAGAGAGAGAGAGAGAGAGAGAGAGAGAGAGAGAGAGCAATTATACAGGTTCCTTCCACAAATCAGAAGTAGTCATGTCCTCATTGCACTTCCAAGGAGAGTTCACTAAAAATTAGTATCTGATTACAAATGTTCAAACACCAAAGTAAGAGATTTCAAACTACTCAAGCACAACTGCAAGAGAATTTTTATGCTCAAGTACAACTGCAAGAGACTTCATATGCTCAAGCACAACTGCAAGAGACTTCTATTCAAACAGAATTACAAAGAAAAATGTTTGAGGTTGAACAATTGATATACAATCAGTGGTGTTCACAATACAATTCAGATACATACTCTTTAAGACTCTAGAATTTCTAAGATATGAAAGTTAATAAGAAATTCTAAGTGAACTTTTGATGTGGAACAATTTCAACAGAGGTTTGACACTTGTAAAATTGTTGAGTGAGTCTTGCAATTCTTCAAGTCTTCACTCCTTTATATAGAGGTGTAAAAGAGACGTTGTTGATTGTCGTCACATCAAAAAAGAGTCATTTGAAGCTTGATCATATCACCAATGATCTATTGCCTCATTTGGTTAATGTCCTACGAAGGAACAATTTCAAATCCATTCCCTGTATAGAGGAATAACCAGCGTAGTCACATCTGTTGTTCTTGTACTATTGCAGATATAAAACAGAGTAGTGGAGAAGGTGGTTGTACAATTGTACTATTGTCCTTTTCCAACGTTCTTCAGCAAATATGCTTCTAATGCTTTCAAATTCTCTGAATTAGCCGTTACTCTATGACTTCTATTCTTCTGCAGAGATAGGCGTGATTAAAACAGCATTTTGACAATTATTTGAAGCTTTCAGTCTTCTGGCTTCTGATGTTCTTCAGCTTCTGATGATCTTTAGAGCCTATGATGAGAACAGCTTCTGATAGACAGTTTCTGATGAGAGCGCTTATGATGACGTCATCTTCAAAACTTCTTGTCTTACAAAACCTCTTTTCTTCAGATGCTTCTTTGCAACATAAACTTCCTTTATGTAGATTTCAATTGCTCTCATTTGTTCTTCAGAACCTATTGCTTGAAATAAAAGACACTAAAATTGTTTATGGTCCTGTGCACTTTGAACAAATATTAGCATATCCAATTGACTAATTTTTTAATACCTTGTTATCATCAAAACTCAAAGGGTAATGTTAAACACGTTTTGTTCCAACAATCTTCCCCTTTTTTATGATGACAAACATTGTATTTAAAAATATTCAATTGTTGTTAATCTAATTAACAAGTTGACTTCTAGGTTATGAGGTTTGTAAGCTCCCCCTAAGTTTGATATTCCTTTAAGGTGAGGTTTGTAAGCTTTCTCTAAGTTATATACAAGTTAATTAAATTCATTAAAAATGTAATAACACTCAGAATAATCTCTCTTTAAATGAAAGGACTAAGAGATGAGAAGAATGTTCTCTTAATTCAATTAATTTAGAAGAAAATTAATTTTATGAATTAATGGGGCTCAGAGCCTTTAAATACTACATCTACTCCCTCTTTTGTCATCAACAAAAAGGTTAAAATAAGATAAACAGAGAAAGTATAAAAATATGTGAGAAAATTGAGTAATATTAATCAGAATAAAGAAAATATGTTCAGAAGCACATAAGTCAGAAGCAGTAAAATATTCAGAAACAAGAATAAGAATTAACAAGAAGACAAGCAACTAAGAAATTGTGTGCAATCTATGGTTTGACTTGTTTCTTCATCATCTCCATCAATTCTTGCATCATATTGTTGGATTTCTCATATTGCTTCTCTGTGGATTCTTTCAACTCACTATAACTCTTCAGGAGAGCTTCTTCTCTGATCTTGGCTTCTTCTTGCTGAGCAATTAACTTCCTCTAAAGTTTAGCACTGAGCATCTTTTGCTCAAACAAGTCTTTCTTCAGCTGCATGTTGGCCTTTTTCAGTTCAGGGTCATGCTTAAGCTTCTCTACAATTGGCGCATCAGCTTGAATCTTCAGCTTAGTTAGCCACTTGAAATCAGGATTCTCATAGTGTACACTGGAAGAGAGGATACTTGAGGCGTCCATGTAAATAGATGTATCTGAGAGGTACAATATGTTCTTATTAGCATGTACTTCTTCCATGTTCTTGGCAACTTCTGACAACCATACTTTCAAAGACTTCATGGCTTGATCATATGCTTCTAGAGATGATTTCTGAAGTTCACACATCACATGATCAACTCTCTCTCTGAGACTGGTCCATTCATTCACATAGTTATCCTTGTGAACCAGATCATCCCTTGATTTCACCAGCCTGTTCAGATCCTTAAATATATTCTCACAAACCTCTTTTAATATAATAGAATCTAGTAAAGGGGTAGGTGGTGAGGAAACATTAACAGTTAGGATTTGGGTGCATGCTTGGTCAGAAGGGTTAACAATTTCTGTTGAGAGGGATTCAACAAAAATTGTAAGGTCAGAAGATGTTTGAGGTAGTTCATTCACAGGTTCCAGAACAAAAGGTGAGGATGAGCTTAAAGGTGGATTTAAAAATTCAGGTTTTAGCAATTGAGAAGCTTGCTCATCTTCTTCATCAGAATCTGATATTATTATACAATCAGGTTTTGTACTAATATTGTCAATGGTAGCTTGGGAAGGTAAAGCTATATTAAGAGGTTCAACAAGAGTAGGTGCTTTTGATGAGGAAGAAGGTTTATCAGAAGCAAAAGGTTCAATTATAGAGGTTTTCTTGAAGGCTAAGTTTCTTAATGCAATTTCAAAAGAGATATTAGAATGAGTTGCATTAAGATGGTAGTTTGCATTTAGGGTGAATGATAAGTTCAGAACAAGTATTGTAGGCTGTTTCTGAGTTTGGTTGTTGTTGTTGTTGGCTTTCTGAAACAACTTCCTTAGAAGCTACTTCAGAGACATTTTCTTTGCTTGGTGCAAAACTTGACAATTCACCTTGATAGTGAGAAGTCAGTTCCTCAAGAACAGATTGGTTACTTGTTTGGGTGGTTTGTGGAGGTTGGGGTGATGATGTTGACTTAGTGTTAGCTAGTTCAGATGTATCCTGCGCACTTTCAGTTTTTGCATCGGCATGAATAGTCTGAAGTGGTTGTATGTATGGAGGTTGGAAAGGGTGATTTATAGGAAGATTCTAACAGACATCTATCCTCATATGAGCTAACTCTCCAATCTTTCTTTCAATTACTGGATACATTGGGATAAATGGTTTAACAACATCAGGCTTTTTCTGATGCTTGGTAGATGTTGATGGGGTTAGTGGTTTAAGTAGATTTTGATAGACTCTATCCAAAGGGATATTGTCTATACTATCGAAAGAGGTTGAGTTTGGGGTAGAGGTTTGACTAGATTATATTTCTATTATATTAGAGTTAGTATGAAAATCTGAATTACCTCTGTCAGCTTCTGAAGCAACAACTTCTGAATAGGCTTCCCCTCTTTCTTCTGAAGTAGCTCCTAGCAGCTCATCAGCAACAACCAACTCCTGCAAATCTTCTGTCATTTCCACAAACTTTTTAGCTGCTTCTGAAGTGGATTCCTTCAGCAAGTACTCAACAGGAACTTCTATCTCCTTTGCAATCTCAAGAGCTTGTTGTAATGCAGCAGCATCAGCAACCTCCTTCTTTCTAACTACTCTGATAACTAGGTCTGTTGAAGCCTCAATTTGAGTGTCTTCTTCAACAACATGTGGAGAGACCTTCATCTTCCTGATACCATGTTTTCTCTTCCTCTTAGGAGTATATGGCTGAGGAGGAGGTATGGATTGTGAAGGTATGTTTTCTACACCTCCTCTTCATTTGAAAAATGGCATTACTTTTCATTATCTTTAAACAAAAAATCATCCTTTTTTTGTTCTTACATCTAAATGATGAAGATTATATCATATAGCATATCTTCTACCTCAAAGGATGTTCAATAACTAATATCAAGCACCATATTAGAACCATTATGAAGAATCCACTATGAACAACATTTTAAAATTCTTCGAAATGATTATTATTCTAAATAGCATATCTCCTATCTCAAAAAGATGCTCATTAAGACTAAATTTATCACATCTATTGATTTCTATATATAGTTGAATGTCAAGAGCAATTTGTTTTATCTATTTCTTTATATTCTATACTCACTCGACGAGGGAAAAAATAGAAACTGTATTGAGTTATTTTTTAAAAATCAAAGAATAACTTAACACGCCTACTAAACTTTTTATTTTTAATAATATATGGCATATCTAAAAAAGCCCCAGCTTTCATTCTCTATCTCTATTGTATTAAAACCTTCCCACTCTTTCTGTCAAAACAAAAAAAACATTGCCACTTTCTATTGAAATAATGATACAAATTAATTCTAAAACAAAACAAAAACAGATACATTAATATACTTCAATTTTAGCAAGCTTAAAAACTTTTTTCTTGAACATTTTTTTTAATGATTAAAACCGATGTAAATTAGAGAAGATATATTGATTATAGAAGTTCCCTTTGTATTCATGATTGAAACTTACATTTGCAAACAATGTTTTAATTACATTACATGTCACTTTCTATGACATAGAGCACCTTTTCAGTTCACATATTTATTTAACCAGATAAAAAATGTATCAACTGATCAAATTCCAATACAAGAAAATGTATACACAAATCAAATTGTAAAAAAAATTAATAAAAAGTCTGTCTTTACATTATAAGAACATTAAAATGATTATGCTATCCAAATAAATTCCATTCATTAGATGGGAAACTCTAAAAATGAACGTTTTAATTTTTCCAATAAAATATTGCCTCATCTTATCTTATATATGCATGACTCTCAGCTCTATTACCATGATCATTTATGTTTTTTTGCTTTGTTAAGATGATGTGGTTCTCCTTTTACTTTCTTTTCCTTTATTTTTTGTGTTTGAATTTACATTTTCAATTCATAAATTGGTTGTTTGTTTTCTCAAAAAGTAGTTTATATATGTCACATATAGCATAAAAGAGGTTTGATGAAAGTTCAAAATAAGCTACTTTATCACCATAAGGATAATCTCTTCAATAAATATAAGAGATCTTAAATAAGAAATAGGAAGGTAAAATTAAGTAGTTAGGCCACGTTGCGTAATTTCGAAGAACATGGTCAAAAGATGAAAAAGACATATCCTAGCTTGAACTTATTGCAACCTTTCTTATGAATAATATTGACATCAAACATGAATGACTCTAACTCTAAAAGAAAAGAATGTGAGAATCCAAGATAAGAAAAAACAACATATTATTACACCGCTATGATACCATAAATGAATTTTCTTATATGATTGCATTAAGATAAACTATGATATATGTCTTTAAACTTATTAAATATTATAGGATCCACCAAAAACTACATTATTTATCCTTAAAATATTTACACAAATCTACAATATCAATCAATATAAATTCTCATGTTTTAAATAAGGAGAATGATAACTATTGCCCTTGGGGCATTGGATAAAGGGATAAAAATAGAAATATAGTATTGGAAAATGGTGAAAAGTGAAAAATGTAACTTTTTAAAAGTCAAAATGTTGTTGAAACCAATGCAAACATGTTACTTTTAGTATAAATTAATATTAAAATAATCATATAACTAATATTATAAATCAATAAAATAAATGTGATTATACTTATCACAACTTTTATTTTCTCCGGTGCAAGCTATAATCCAACCCATGGGTTGCACGGGTTATATACCTAGTTAGTATTATCCTTGGAAGCCTTTTTAGTGAAACAACTTTGTGTTATTCTTTTCAAACTGAAGCCATGGCCCGTGGTGCAGGAGAATACATGGCCTATCACATTTCTTCCAAGTTCCGTTAATTCACCCAGTTTTGACTTCACTGATGTTCTCATAGTAGCCAAGGTCGAATGGATTGCAATCCTGAATACTTACATGAATAGATTTAACCAATATGCTCAATATTATGACCGCACAATTTTATTGGTCCAAGTTAAAAAACGTCTATTATTCTACTTGATCTACATAATTTTATTTTATAAGATTTTATTTCTTAACTGATTTTATTAGTCAATTGTCCATCTATGTATGAGAAACTTTCATTCCTCTGATTTTTATCACCAAAGTAAAATATGTATGTCAAAGGTTGATTTAGTTAATAAGAAGTTGACTTATATGGTATAAGGTCATGGATTTTACTTATGTAGATAGAATATGTAAAGATCTTTGGCCGTGAACTTTAAACACTATTTTACTCTAAACCTCTCATGTTTAAAGGTTGAGTTAAATTCGTAAAAAATAATTGATGTACATAATGTGGAAGATATATACCCTGAAAATATAAAGAGGGCATGATTTGAGAATTTTAAAAAAAGGAAAAACAAGATCTTGATGAAAAATTGAGATTTAAAACTAAAAAAAAATTTGAGAGAATTATTTTCATCCTATAGAAAAGTCTATTTAGATCAAGTTGAGTTTAAAACCAGACTTGATCTCAAACCCATAAATCGATAATTTGAAGAATCAACTCAAAACAACCACAAGAAGGTTGCAAATTAACAATTGTAGTTTGCTTAGGCATAAAATCATCTCTTATGGTTATATCAATAGATTTGATCTAGCAGTTTAAACTCATAAAAATAAAAATAAAAACATGACCGCTAAAAAGTTATAACTACATAAGCTTCTATTGAAGAAACCTTCAATAGAAATAGGAATATTCAGCCATTTGACAGCATATGCTTATCTACATCTGCTACTAAACTCCCTCTTTTTATAAGGTTACAAGGTTACTTTAACAGCAAAACCAACCGATGTGGGACTCAGACAAATAAAAGGCACAGTTTTGGCCTCTCTTCCAGCTAAAGCAATAACTTCAGTGTCACGTAATGAATGAGAGTACTATTTGTAATTATTCCCCCCGGTAACAAATTTGGAAGTGGCTTATAAGATTTGGGCTGGGAGGATTTTCTTCATTGAAAGTTTGAAGTCCTTTGCGAAACTCTTTTTATCTTGATGATGCTAAATTGTGCTCTTAAAACATAAATTAAGAAATCTAAAAAAATATAATGTTGATAGTTTGTACTCATATCTTGAAAATTTAATCAATTATCGTTTAAGAAAAAACTTTTTAGTTTTAATTTTAGATCTTTAACTTGTGTCATTCATATACAAGTTAGCATTATTCTTTTATTTATCAGGAGATAAGACAATTTAAACAAATGAAATGCAGTGCAGTTGATTAGAGTAAGGTTTACTCCTTTATTGAGTGCAACAAACGCCATGGCCAGCACGTCGTATTTGTTCGAAGGGTTTGTATATTTCTTTGGTGAAACTCTATGTTGAGGATGGTGTTCAATTGGTTGAGTAATTTTGTCCCTCGTTATTTTTTTTTGAAGAAATCAAAATGGGATTATATTACTAAACCATAGCACTTGCAAGCACAATGTGTGCCTACAACTACTATCAATAGTACAGAATAGTCAACCACAAGGTAATAACAAAAACTGTGGTTTAGCCAATACCTAGACAAGCCAAAGGACTTGACCACCACATCTGAGAGCCAAAAATAAACAACGACTTCTTAACTTTGTCCCTCGTTATTGTTGTTACTAGTTCTTTGACATCCACAACTATTGTTAATTTTTCAACGCCCTCAATTATTCCATGGTGAGGATGTTTTTAGTGAGACAATTTGTTATGTATTGCTTCATCAGTTTGCAATCATCCTTTCAAGGCATACTACCTCAAAATAGATTGTCTAATATATATGTATAAGTGAAATGATTTTATACCATACACGAACCTCTTTTACATTGTTAGATCGATAAATCATATCACATCTCATTTAGTTTATTGGTGAAATTTATTGATTTAATGGTGAAAAATAGTTTATGAATGATGTAACAATGGCAGGAAGAAATTTTATGGGGACCGATTTATTCTGCATTTGGTGATTAATGTTTTTGTTTCTTGGATTAGGATTATTTGACTTTGTAGGGGAAAGTTATGGTAACTTAGAGCACCATTATCAGTTGTTTTATTGAGTTCATACACGGTTACTGAAGCATATATGTTAGCTTACATGAATGTTTGACTTTGTGATGGGTTCTCTAACTATAGAGCGTGTCTAGGGAGAAAAACGTTTTTTTTTTTCTCTTTATGCCATGCAATTTCCATCATTTTGCAATAATTATATTAATGTAAAATATAGATGTGAGGTATAATGTGGGGCACGGTACGACACATTTAGAGTTTCGATACGTTGTATGATTTAGAAAATGTAGTTGGATTGTTTAAATAATTGAGAAGTATAAAATAATATATAAAAACAAGTGTAACTCATTTAAAGAACGTCATGTGTGTATGATGGATGTGGATGCTCTTAAGAGCTTACATGTCGGTGCTTTTGCACGGTGGTTTCACAATAACCAATGCCATGATGTTCGAGTGGTATGGATAATTGGCTTTCGAGGTGTTATTATCAACTTTTCCTCCTTCTCATTGCTCAGCGTTACCGCGGTGCCTTGTTGCTTTTTTTTGACATCCTCCTCATCTATCTTAACTTCAGAATTAGCAGCTGCACGCAAACCACATATTGGCTTGCTCTTCTTCCTCGTCAGCATGTTTCCTAAGCTCATGGTACTCGTATAAAGAAAGTGTTACCACAGTAGTTGCTTTCTCTCTGTGTAACTTTTGAGTAGGATTAACAATTTACTTCAGAGACCACACTTGCCTAGTTTCTCTTCATCGTTTCTTGTCATCTTATTTTTATTCCTACAGTTCAACCCAGACACCATTTGCCAACTCTTAAAATTCGTTCTAGGCAAGGCTTATTTGCATCCAAATCTTCTATTCTGATGATGGTTAGACACATCAAATATATCCCGGTGGTTATGCATCATGAAGTCAATATAGACACAAATGCTGCCAAGTGCTTATATTCAAATAGACTTCACTTGGGCTTAATTTGTTGTTAGTAGAGTCATCAGCAGAAATCACATCAATAACACTAACACCTGAACATCCATCTCCTCCACTGTCTTTCATCATTTCCCTCACCCTTGCTACATCATCCCATCTCCCAACAATGGCATAAAGATTTGACATTAATACATAAAATCCACCATTTTTGTGATTTAATAAAAACATTTTTTTTGCCAAGCATTCCCCAAGCTTCACCTCTCGTTGGATGCAACAAGCATTTAACAAAGCTCCCCAGACAGCAGAATCGGGCTGAATCTCCATTTTGTTTATAAATTCAATTGCTTCCTTGAACAAGCCTTCTTTACCTAATAGAGCAACTATGCATGCATAATGTTGCAGACTCGGCATCAAACCATACTCTTTAGTCATGATATTGAAATATTCCAGTCCTAAATAGACTAGTCCCTCGTGCGTGCATGCTGCCAAAACTCCCAAGAAGGTGATTTTATCCGGTTTTAACCCTTGGTCTTGCAGTTTAGAATAACAACTGAAAGCTTTATGCTCAAGTCCGTATAAACTATAGCCTGATATGATGGCATTCCATGTTGCCAAACATGGATCCTTGATGTTATAAAATACCTTTTCAGCATAATCTAGTCTTCCACACTTGCTATACATGTCTATTAGAGCAGTTCCTATAAAATCTTCTACTCTCACATTGTTCCTCAAAATGTAACTATGCAGCGTCTCTCCAATCCGCAGGTTACCAAGCTGGCAACACCCAGATAGTAAACTAGCGATAGTAACGGCATCTGGTTTTTGCCCACACGTGCTCATTTCAGAGAACAACTCCATGGCATCACTTGACTTTCCAGCCTGCACACAGCCAGATATCATAGAATTCCACGTGATCAGTGGTTTTTCTCTCACATCATAAAACAAAGATAAAGCTGCTTCTAGCTCATCAAATCTAGAATACAAACTTATCAGCCCATTTGCAACTAAGCAATCATTAGACAGCCCACTCTTCACCCCATAACCGTGCAAAGCACATCCAATAGCAAAATGTGAAGGACTTGTAATTCCATGAAGTACACCAATCAAAGCAACTGCGTCTGGTTTTATACCTAACTGAATAGTTTGGATAAAACATTCAACCGCAGACTCTATATCACCTTTTTCAGAATAGCTAGAGATTATTGCTGTTAACGTAATCAAATCCTTTGTAGGATAATATTTGTAAAGCTGTTCCGCCATATATGTGAACCCTTGCTTTGCATATAGACAAACCAGCGAAGTAACAACAGAAGCATCATTTGTAAAGCCACATTTGGTAACATAACAATGAACACTTTCCGGAAATAATGCATTTGCTGATACAAGGTTCATTATCGTAACCGAACTAGGTTCGAAACCTTCCTTCAGCATCTCTTTAAAGCAAAGGATAGCCTGGTCAAAAAGACCATTTTGGCCATATGCACCAATCATAGTATTCCAAGAAACAACACTCTTATCATCCATTTCATCAAACGAGAGTTTCGAAGCTTCCAAATCATCACATTTAGCATACATTGACATAAGAGCATTATTCAAATGAGAATCCAAACAAAAACCAGCTTTAATTCCAAACCCATGAATGGATCTACCTTGAAGAATCAGTTCAAAACAACCACAAGAAGGTAGCAAACTAACAATAGTAGTTTGATTAGGCTTAAAATCGTCTCTTAACATGTCTACAAAGAATTGAATAGCATGATAAAGATACCCATTTTGTGAATACCCACAAATTAATACATTCCATGAAACAACGTCTCTGTAAGACATTTCATCAAACATGTTGCGTGCATGAGAGGTAAAGCCAAGTTTCATGTACAAATCAATGAGAGAAGTATTAACATGGATAAATTGTATAACGCCACGTTTGAGAGATTGGGTTTGAATCTGGCGTGCTTGTAATGTCGCGGTTGATGAAGAATTTGTGAAAGAAGGAGATGAAAGACAAGCTTTGATGAGTAATGAAAAAGTGAATTCATTTGGGTTCACGTTAGCTTGTAAAATTTGGCGAAAGATAACAAGTGCAGGGCTCGTGGCATTTTGGAAGAGAGAGTGAAACAGAGAAAGATTGGGTCTGCTTCTGAGGCAGGGAAACTTCATTTCATAACTACATCATAACTTTTGCTTACATTGTTATTGTTAAGAAAGGAGTCTACCCATAATTTGAAGATAAATTTGTGTTCTTTTCAAACGTAAGCCATCATGTAGAGAAATACCCAAAGGATTAGATAGAAGGACCGCGAAGACTTGTTGGAAATGGCTAACAAGCAAATTGTCTAATTTTAATTATTCTCTTAGCCAATGGAGATTGTTTAGGGGCTTGATTTAAGAAAATAGGAGTGCATAACAGTAATATTTGGAAATTAGATATTTGTTTGTTTTTATGTTGAGTGGTTTCATCCTTTGTTAGAACCAGGAGTTTTTAGTATGTTTTGATTTGATGTGCGGGTTTTTTTAGCTTAAAGGAGCATTGGAAATCATAGAGGACGATGAGTGCAGATTGGTGAACTTTGGTTAATAAGTATTTTTGAGATGATGTAAAAACTCTTGAGCTCTGTGATTGAATTTTAACCGGAACCGTAATTCACATAGGATTTGTTGCGGAGATATTACTATTTTGAGTTATTAGGTGGACTAATATGAGCAGTTTGAACATTAATCTTACTTGCGTGTTCTTTTTGGTTTGAGAACTATGTATTCATGGAGTTATTTTTGCTTGGATTTTTAGATGTACTGAGAAGTTATTATTGTAAAGCTTTTGTAATAGATGGATGTATCTTTGTACTTCATCTAATTCTTACGCATCTTGTCCTTGGTTTAGTGTTATTAGTAAATTTAGCTTTTCAAACAAACAAAATTATCTTTCTTCCCCTTTAGACCGCTAAACCCTAACACCATTTTCAAGTGTACCACATTTTTCCCCTCTCAGTCACTCGCCGTCACCACTGCCGAGGCTTCATCAACCTTGTTGTGGAAACAATTGAAGTTTAGAGCCAAGTCTCACACTGAAAATAGCACTTTTAATTTGGTAGAAAGTCTATTATAGCGCTTTTACAAAAAAGCCTTAACAAAAGGGTATACACATATGTTTAATTTCAATTTTGAAGGGTACTTTTTTAGAGATTGTAGAATTGATTTTGTCATGTCCAGATTTAGAGAATAATTGATTTTAATTGTAGAATTGATTTTACTTGAGGTTAGAATTTGTAGTTTTTGACTTTTACAATTGATTTTTACATGTCATATATCTACTTTTACATAAATACATTCTAACATAAATCACTTTATATTCAACTTAATTTTATCCAAAATCGAATGGGTTGCAATTAGCAACTCTTGATGAAACATTTAACCAATATACTCATGTTAATGGTATGACCACAAAATGTTATTGGTCCAAGTAAAAAAAGCATGTATTAATTCTTTTTGGTCCACCTAATATTATTTTCCAAGTCTTTTTTCTTTAGTGAAATTTTAAACATAAAAATTTATCATCAAAATAAAATACGTATGCCATAGCTTGATCTAGTTGAAAAATTGATTCGTACTTCGAAAAGGTGTGCGTGGATTCAACTGATATTGTCGGTATAAGAATTTTGTTGATGATTTATAATAACATTTGTCACAGTTCTTTAATTCTTAATGTTTGTCCGATTATGATGAACCTCTTCAAAATGATTGTTAGATTGATGGAGTGGGATGGATTTGTTTAATTATTGAGAGAATATTGATTATTTTTCTCAAATTAATTTGAGAAAATAAGTATTTTCCTTTGACTAAGTTATTCTTTTAAATACCCAATCTCATACAACACCAACAGTTTGTAAGATCAATTTTTTTGGAAATACGGTTTTGTAGGATTATTTTTATTACATTTAACTAAGGAAAAGAAAAATGAGAAATTAAATCAGAAAAAAAAAATGTTTGAGAACATCATGAACAAAGTGGTTAAACATCTCCAAAAATTTTTTTGGTTAAATGAAGTATTTTTAAAAAAAGAAATCAAAATATAAACATAACGATGTTATAAAACATAGTCCTTCCCTTCAAAAGTAAAACAAACCTATTAACAAAAATTAAGCTAATATTTATTTGAGTAAAAAATTAAGCTGATATTGCAAAGGGCAGACCATTTAAAATTATTAAATAAAATACATATTGCGTAGCTATTACACGTCAATAAAAATATAAAAATTATTTAATACATTAAAAATTGAATTATTTGACTTTATAAAAAAATAATAATTTAAAACGCTTAAAAAGTAACACCAAGGTTGACCAAAAAAATGTATGAAAGCTCCTCAATATCATCATAATTTAATGTGATCCAGGTGCATGACTCAAATGAGATCCCTTTCAAATTCTCTTATGCCATTTTCTATGACTATAAGGAAGAAAGTTCTTTCATTTTATAACCTCACAGCTTACATTAGTGTTTGTACCGGCCGATGTGGGATTTGAACAGCAAACATAGGCACTTAGTAATGCTTCTGTTTCTCTTTGTATTTCGCCACTGCCTTCACAAAAATCCTGTTGTTTCACAATTCCATGCTTTATCTTTCTCTTCTGGATTTCACATAATTTGTATCATTTTAGATTTCATCTTCCAAAGCAAGTAAAAAAGAATATTTTTAGTATAGATTTCATGGATCAAATAGCACTTTAAAACAAGCCACAGCCTTCGCCTTTGTTTATGTGGAAGCAATAAGCTTCAATGCCATGTGAAATGACAAATATCAAACCATATAGAGTACTGTTTGTAATTATTCTACCATGAACAGATGTATTTGGAAGGATTATCTTCAATATGTATGCAATGATCTTGTTACTTATTCAACACCCTTATTTGTTCCATGCTAGCTGAGAATGCTTTTAGTCAAGACTTTTATTATGTATTGGTTCATTATTGAATTACCAAACCATTTCGTCATTACATCAAGAGAAGAGTCTACTCATTTTCTTTTCTTCTGTTGAAAGAAATTTGTGATCTTCTTTTCAGACTTAAGCCATAATGTAGGAGAATGCATCGGCCTAGCCTACCACATTTCTTTAAGTTCTATTAGTTTGCAAAGTCTTGACTCCACGGTAGATCCATCACATCTGAGGTTACTTATTCATGATAAATTTTATCTTTTAGAGATTTAAGATCCTCTTGCCATTTTTGGATCAGATACCGAGTTTTCAAAAACAAAAAAAATAACCTCTTGCCAATTTTGGCATCAGGGAAGATGTCTATAAACCTTAATTTTCCTTCCTCCTTGTCGATCCGTTGCTATTTCCGGGGAAGCTCAGCTAGAGATCTTTCCAACTTATCTTCCTTTCAATCTCTTGGAGCTATAAACGACCTCAAAGTAATGTTCTCACTCTCATTTTCATTGCTCTAATGAAATAGTTTCCCTTGTAGCCAAGTAAATGGATTGCAATCCTGAACAATCGAACCTAGTTAACCAATACTCAAGATCAACTACAATTAAAATAAAGTGTGTTTTTTCTTGACAAAAAAGTGGGGGGTCATCAATAATAAACAGTATATATATATATATATATATATATATATATTATATATTCAGTAATTCAATAATAAAAAGCAACCTTATAAAAATGAGTATATAATATAATTTTGACAAGGATAAGTATATAATATTTTTTCAAAAAATAAATATCGTAGATATTATTTTAACACTCTAGTTTCCGGCAGAAGACGACTCGAATAATCTAGGGCTGGTCAATTAAGTAAAATCGGATAAAAGTTGTTACAATCATAAATCAAAATCGGTTTCTTCTAATCGGTCTGTCCGTATCCGAAGCTTAGCATTGTTGTTCACCAAGTACATACATCATTTGAGAATGGGTGGACAACAGATAGTGGCAATTTTGATTTATTCTCAATGGATAACATCATACTAGGTTAAATAAGCAGATGTAAGCTTTGTCATTTTGACAAATATACTGTAACTACTTGATGATAGTGATAGAAATAATAACAATAATGAAAAAAAATTCACAACAACACAAAAAAATATCCACAGTACGTGGATATGGGAGAGTGCACGTGTCTTGTCCTGATTTGTAGTTTTGTTATGGTGTTCTGAACAGATATCACAAAGGCAAAAGCGCGGTTTTGGATTCCAACCTGAACGCTCTAAGGTCACCTTCTTCTTCCATTGAATCACATGTTTGGGAAATTCATTTTGGTTAGTACTCATTGTTCACCATTTTACCCTATGATCCTTGTATTACACTGACATCTTATCCCTTAGCTTATCAATAAATTATTGATTATTAACCATACAAGATATGTCACTAGTTGTCATTCAGCAGCAGAATATTCTGCATACAAAGTCCTTTCTAAGTGTCAGATTAGATCTGTACTTAAACAAACAACCTCAGTCTAGAATTTCCAATCTAGTTTTCAGCTTGGTTTCTAACCATAGTCATGGAAAACCATTTCTTGGTGGGACAAAAATGGTACCTATTAGTAAAATCAGGCACAGTTTCTATCCTGTTGAATGTCAACAAGGCTTGCCTGATGAAGATGATGAAGATGATGATGATGTCTGTCCTGTTGAATGCGTGAGAGAATTCAAGACTGATGAAGAGTTCTTGAAAATTCTAGATAAGTCTAAAGGAACTGGATCTCTTGTTGTAGTGGATTTCTTCCGAACCTCTTGCGGAAGTTGCAAGTATATTGAGCAGGGTTTTGCAAAGTTGTGTAAGAAATCTGGTAGCAATGATGTTCCTGTTATCTTTCTAAAGCACAATGTAAGTATTATATATCTGTTGTTAACTGTTTAACTCATCTGTATCGAAGACTTCTTAACATAATTGATTTATTTAGTTTGTTTTTGGTTACTACTAGTTACAAATTAGTTAGTGACTGATGGATTAACAACTGTTAGTTGTGATTTGCGTTGGTTCAATAAGTTGTTTTTTTAGTAATTAGCCTACCAATGTATCATATTTGTGTTATCATTATTTGCTTTATCATTGTCTCTCAAACTAGAGATTTTATTCGATTAATAATTAGATTGAGCAAGTTAACTTTTATCAAGACTCTTAGTTCTCACTCCCCTCTTATTGCAGGTGATTGATGAGTATGATGAAGAATCCGAGGTTGCGGAACGACTTAGAATCAGGGTATTTATTTCTCTCTTATGCATCTGCCATCAGTATCATCTACATGTTTCTTGTCTAATAACGTATTTAAAAGTTTGATGGTTAGTCCCTTCATTTGCATGATTACTCTCTTAGTAAGCATTCAACTGATGCATAATCTTGATTACTCTCTCTTTTGACACTTATCTCTCTAAACTATAGTATTACTCTATTGATGATAATTATATCTTTTCCCTACATGATATAAATATCTAGCTGTGCATCATTTTTACCAAAATCAACTTATTGCAGGCAGTACCTCTCTTCCACTTTTACAAAGATGGGAAACTGTTGGAAGCATTCCCAACCAGAGACAAAGAAAGGATTGTTGCAGCCATCCTCAAGTACTCATCTCTTGAAGCAGAAGATATTTTGAGCTAACTTCGAGCTCAAGGGATATGGTGTCACGGCGCCCTCGGGGACTGTTGTATGTATAAATCAGTCTTTGTGCGTGACAATATATTCATTAAACAACATTTTGTATTTATACTCAGAAGAATAAAATACTTTAGTCCTGTCAGCCTAATTCACTTTGTTGGGAAGTATCCAGTGGAGAATTTGTGAAAACAGAAAAAGAGTAATGGTGCCTTTTATTGTTAGCGGATACTAGATTAGTAGTAGCTGAGTCTGGCTGTGAATGTGATTCAAAACTCAAATGAGTATATGTAAAGTTTATTTCATTAATTGTTACCAGCTGTCATGATTTCTGTATTTGATATGTATACTTCCATGTAGGTTCTGTTTGTTTTTTTTTTTTCCTCAAGAAAATTATTCTGTAATGGTACAATAAACAATCCCTATTATAACTTTTTTCAAAAAGTTAGAAGTTTAATTGAATCTCCAAAATCATGCAAGGGAGTTTGGAACGGTTATTGGCCAAACAAAAGATGAAGACTTCACCAATTAGGACTACTTTTATGAGTTTTAACAGTGTTATTTCGCACGAATGAATAGAGAATTTCTTGGAATAATCAAAATGAAACTTCTATACACTTTTTTTTTATTCTCATCCGCTTTAAGTTTGATTTTATAATAAAAAAAATATTGAGAACACAAGTAACATTCCAACATGCATATTCAAACACAAATTACTTGTTGAATTCAAGCAAATATCTTACATAAATTCTAATATGATACAAGTGTTTATTGAAAATGAGATTTACTAAACTGTTTTCTAAATGCCCTCTCAGTATAAAATGACAACAGTGGTTTTTACTTTTTAAGCAATCATTAGATTACTACATTGCGAAATGCACAAGAACAAAGGGTTTTGTTATTGTTATATGCTACAACAAGAACAGCAGTTTTTAGTGTCGCAATTACAAGCACTACCCACCCAACTATTTTGCACATTTACGTGACAAATATTTTTTTTCCCTCAATAACAACTCCACTTTTATATCCTTTACCTAATAATATCAACAAAAACTGTAAAAAATAGTGTTAATTTGATGTCTTTCAAGATTGTACACAGCATATTGTAGAATCTGTCTAAATAGATTACAAAGATCAATGACGAATAGGACGAGGACTGGTTAATCATTCAGTATTGAGCAGGCAAACCATAAAAAAAAACCCACCCAAATGATGCAGAAACTGTAAATCGACCTTAACTATGTTCAAGACAAGAAACTAATTGCAGGAAAAAATGCTTTATGTCTTATGTCCATATGAGTTCTCGAGCACCCGCACTCCTGGTCCATATATCAAGCGGCAACGCTCAGTGAATGAACCAACCATCCTCGAGGCCACCTCCTTAAAGAACATTGATGCAATCTGTGGAAAGAATATAAGATAAATCATGAACATGAAATACAAAATATGATAGCAGCCTTGGTAGTTTTAGCAGTGTTCTAATGAAGTGAGTTACGTAGAAAACTGTATGGATGTTTTATAAATGCAGGTGCATAAGAGGAAATGCTGGTAATGCTACAGAGCAATATTTGATCAGCAAAAGCAACATAGTCCTTTTTCATTAACATACACAAACACAGAAAATGAAGGACGTGCAAGGTTTAGAGTTGGAGAATAAAAAGTGTAGGTACAGGCAGAATAAGGATTGATTCCCAATGCAAAGCATAAAGACACCAAAAAACAAGTTGAGATGAAGAGGTGAAATAGATGATAACAAAACCATACCTGTGAGTAAAGCGGTGACTGAAACTTAAAGTCCACCAAAAAATAGAGATTGCAAGTTCCTGGAACCGGGCCAGGACTAAATTCCCATATGTTTATCAAATGATCAAAGAGGGTACTCTGTGACACAGTTGTCTGTACAAAAAAAAAATACAAGACAAATCAATAGAAATGAAAAGATAATTCAGCTATCAAACTTTTTTTTTATAAAAAAGGACAAATGAAGACCAAGACAATAACTATAGGTCCATCCATGATCAACCAGTTGAGCCATGCACTGGTTTGGTAGTAAAGAATCTAAAACCCATACATAATATATAACATTGAATCTTCTTTGAAAGGATCAAGGCCACATCAGCACTCTAGCAATTATAAAGATACAACGATAACAATAACACGAAGTGGAAGTGATAAACTCTGTTGTGCAAATCTCCATCTTATATGCCAATGCTCGTCTAAGCACCATATATTATGGTGGTTTGGTTATAGCAATTGTGACTAAAGGAATTGTGATCCACATTATTGTTTATGTTACAAACTTGGAATATCTATTATATAGTCGACCATAATTAGGCTACAGGTTAGCTGCAGATTGTTATCCTGGAATTAGCTTCAAATTAACACCTAATCACTTCCTCGATTAATCAGTTGATTGGTTGTGATCAAGCTATGAATAGGAGATGAAAGTGTGCATCACCCATACAAAAGATCCTCACTTTCAAACTATAAAACTTTGTGCAGACACCCCTTTGAAGATTGTTCAC
This sequence comes from Medicago arabica, assembly GCA_946800305.1. NCBI lineage: Eukaryota > Viridiplantae > Streptophyta > Magnoliopsida > Fabales > Fabaceae > Medicago > Medicago arabica. Next base: position 56,072,470 of record OX326967.1, read on the forward strand.
AATTTCCTCAGGCGCATTTGGATATGATCTCTTTATAATTATATCATCTAGGTATATCATCCAAACTTGTAGTAAGTTGAGCTTGCGCAGCTTATTAAATGAACAGAGTTCAAGCCCTCTACAGGTCCACATGGCTTGATTCTCTTTTAATATGTAAGAAATTGCTAACGCCTAGGCATAGTTTCTGTTTCACTTCATGTAGTTTAAAAATGCTACACTTTCCTTCCTAGTTTAAAAATGTTTCTGTCCATCAAAGTGATGCTTGTAGGATAATTTTATTGTTTATGTGGAATTGTGTGACATCTCCACACCAATAACATCAGTGAAGGATCTTAAATGCATCAGTTTGAACAATAAGTGGCCAACATTGTTCAAATTGAAACTAAGAGCTCTAGAATGCAACTTCTTTAAAAGCACGGTGTGACCATATGTGCAATCAAGTCTAAGTTAACAAAAAGGTAAAATAAACATGTGAAGTTAGTTTTCAATGCCTGTACAAGGTATCGATATTTCCAAAAAGCATGAAATTGTTTTTACTGAACATCATAGGTAGTAGGTACTAGTTCCTCTATGAGATGGAAGCAAAAACATAGGTTCTTTGTGAATCAATGTCTAGTAAAAAAAACCATTTAAATCTAAACCTTTATCAATGGTTTGACCTATAATTTGCATAGGTCTTCAGTTATTTGTAACTATTGGACTGCCCTTCATCAAATTTACTTTCCTTATTAGACTTTTATATATCTTCTACTCACATACTTGAACAACTTAAGGTGAAATTTTAGTTTTACCAACTAATCAGTAGGTGTTATCTCCTGGCTTTAATTTAAGTAAAGATATTGTTATAATAGATGGGTTGGGGGCTCAACGAGCCAAGTAGGCCAGCCTTTGTTAGTTAGACTTTGATGATTCAAGTTGTTATAGTTAGCCGGTTAGCCCTCTAACTGCAGTAACAGAGCAGCTCAGGTAGGATATAATAGAAGGTGGGGGCATATGTGAGTTTAGTTAGTTGGTTGGTCAGTTTTGGTTGGGAGAAATAAGCCTCTTAAATACATTGAGTTAGAGAAACAACGCATTTTTATTGTGCATTTTTTGTCACTGACACTGCACCACATTGATAGGGCATTCTTTATATAGTAAAAGATTATTGTTTTGCCTATTTCTGATCCATTCTGTCAGACAAACACTAAAGGCAACCAAAAAAACAGTAAGGGAGGCCAGATACCTTTATTCGCTTAGCTTTTTCCAATTCAACATGAGAGACATAACTTTCAACTAGAAATTTAAATCCAATCTCCAACTCAGCATCAAATGATCCATCTGGATTACATTTAACTATCTCCGACCTTTGACACCAAGGGACAAAATCATGATAGTAATCAACAGCCGCAACAACATCGAATAATTGCTCTGGAGTGTACCTAATGATCAATGAATGTATTAGGCTATTAGCTTCTACTTCTTTCTTTTTTTATTTTTTGTGGGAAATGGGTATATTAGCTTACAGATGCAGGAATGAAAACGATGACAAACTATAGATATTCTAAAGCTAACAGTAATGTTAAAAAGCCAAGGGATAGATGCGCTCAAATTCATAAAGTTTTTTAACTCTTATAGGAAATCAAATTAGGAGTTTCATGACATAACTTGGCACATCAAATCAAAATATTAACAAACCAAATAAATCCCAATATAATATAACTTAATGATTGAATTAAATCACATAATAAAGCAGGATGGATAATGATAATGGTAAAAAAAAAAAAAAAAACTTTTAACCTTAAGCAGAATCACCTATTGAAACTCTAAAATATCACTAACAAAAATTTCTGATTAAGATGCAGCTATCAGCAGCAAAACTTCACAAAATTCCAGCTACAATGGAAAATCTTGACATAAGTCACAAATTTATGTTATTATGTAATAAATAAAAACTAGAATCACGGTGTTACCCCAAAACGCGCTTTTCCTCATAAGTTTTGGAGAGTACACCTTCAACACCATCTCCAACTCCCATAAACTGCCTCAATTGAATAGCTTTATAGCTGTTAGTGACAAAATTTCTCGTAAAGGGGGAAACTCCAATGCGAGAGCCAAAGGGATGAATTTGATGGGTGGGTTTGAAGGCAATGGTTGAAAAGCATCGACATACATCAAATTTTTCAATGCTTTTGGTAGAACTAATCAATTGATTGAATCCAGTTTTGCGTGTCGCTAAGGATCGAAGTGCCTTTGAGGTCGACAAAAATGGCGGCATTGTCAATAACAAGGAAAAAATTGGGTGAATTTTAACCTAATCGAATGGGAATTAGGGATTGGGATTCGAAATTGGAAGATTGTGAAACCCTAAAATCGTAGATTTGGGGGAAAATTTGTAAAAATGAGAGGAAATGCGAAATTGTTGGGCAAGTTAAAAAGAGATTTGGTGGGTTTTTAGACACGTGGTTATTTATTTATTTAGGCTAATTTGTTTATTGGCGTGAGTCAGCAGCAATACATGACGTGAACTGCCACGCTACGCCGTTCTTAGTTGACTACCGACCATACACGTGTAAATATTTTCATAATTAATCAATGATTATTCATAATTCTATGTCGGTTAATTTAAAAAATTTCGAACGTCGAAGTTCATTAACTATTTTTATTAAAAAAGAGTTTATTAATTGTTTGAATTAAATTGTAAATGATATGCAATAAAAAATGGATTATATTAGATGAGATGACATGAACTTTTTCTATACTTTAACTAATAGTATGGGTTGAATTTAGTCTCGGATATACATAGCGGCGTTAATTTTTATAGAGAGTTTACATTTTATTTAATTTTCACAAAACTTGAGGATTAATTTTTATAGTCGTGCTCAAAGATGCTTGATTTACATACGAAAATGGAGTATTTTAATTTGTTAAAGAAGTCAAAAGCAATAATTAAAACCTTCATCTGGAGCATAAGATGTGTCTAAAAGGGGTGGCGAGGATAATAGGAAAATTCCCATCAAAGGTAACTTCTTTGTAATCAGATTCCTACCAAGGATAGCTTATTTAGACAAGGCATCATCAATCATGAATCATGATTTGGTGTGAGCGCTTCTAGCGTCCTAAAACGAAAAACATTTGATTGTGGAATGGAATATTTTCAACGCTATTCGACACATTGTTTGTCTTTGGATTAGGTTCTTTTTGGTTGACCTTTATCGTATTTCATACTATTTAGGTCATTTAGAAGAAGCATTTAAAGCTCGGCGATCTATCATACGTCATTTGTGTTTTTGGAAAGATAAGAACATTAGAATCTTTAACATTGATATATGTATCGTAAAATGCTGATCGAAATCCATTTTCATTGTAATATAGTTGAATGAGATTGAATAATGTTGAACATTTTGACCCACAACTGGTTCAACCAAATTCTTTTTTTTATACGTAGACAAATTGGTAAAACCACTTATAAACTTACAAACATTGTAAGGTCTTAGAATCGAACCCGAATGAAGATGTTCAACCTAACAATTTTGGCATCGTAAGTTGAACTAAATTTTACGGACAATTTAGTCAACCAATTTTTTCAATAGTTTTTGCATTTGTTTATTTATTCATTTACTTTTTAAATTTTCTATTGAGCCAGCTCTATCAAAATCTTAATCTAAAAATCTCACTTATTCAATGTCTAATCCAATTTTTTAAACATCGATTGCTTCACCTTATATCCAGCGGTTAATCCTGAACTTATAATCATCAAGGTCGTATGAATATGATTATAGTAGTCCTTATTAGAACATCACTTTAAGAACAGGTCTAAGAAAACATTACAAAATTTAATCAACATTTACCAGCCCATATACAGACACTAAGTAAAAAAAAAAACACAAACATTCACACCGTTCTTAATTTTTTAACTGTATTTATTTTTTATCGTTAACTTCATATATCATTCAATATCATAAATAAAATAAAAAAAACAAGAATCCTCCTTTGTAAACCCAAACTATTGGGCCTAATAACTCCATTTAAACTATATGGTATATGATAATTTATTTATACAACAAGAAGTAGGAATAATAACAACAATAATAATAGTTTTCATGAAAATATTAATAATAACAATCAATATTGTAAATTAAAACGTTAAAGTATCAACTCTCGTCGCCTTTTTCGATTCAACATTCCTCCCATTCGTTTCAAATCACCGCCTCTAAAAAAAACCTAACTCGAATCTCGTTTTCTATTCCCTTCTTTTGTATTTCTACTCCTAGGAATTGTCCTCCTATCATCAAGTTCATCTTTTGAGAATAGATGAGCTCAAAGTGTTGATCAAGAAGTGTATGTTCAATCTGCAAGGAAAAATAAGATGCAACAACATCATAAAAGGAACTCACGAACGAAGAAACATAGGCTCTAATGTTTGTTTCGGATTATTCACCTTCTTCCTCCATCTCTTTTACTTGTTTGTTTAACATTTTTAATGGTTTATTCAATTATTGTGTAAATTAATTGAATAGTTTTGTGGAGATTGCTGTTTCATCCTTAATTTTGATCACTCGAACGCTCTCCATTGCTTATTTGAAAATAAATTTAGGATCGAAGGAAATCATAGAATTTATCAACTTGATCGGTGGCCCTTTTAACAATTTTTTATAAGGATCCTTTCAATAGTTTTTTTTCTCTCTTCTTAATAACATAACGAAGGTTATATCATTGAATTTCAACAATAAGAAAAATACAAGTAGAAACATGATAACGTTGGGATGAGCCATATACCTGTTCTGGTAACCTTCCAGAACATGATATGCTACATTCACTTTCTCCTACCAAATTTTATCAAGGAGTTTGACAACCCAAAGAACCTAGGCTTTTTATACAATTGAATCATGGAACTAAAATTAGACATATCTACCCATGGATTATTGAAATTATCAATCACAGGTTTAGAATTGAGCTAAACTATAACATTTTTAAGTCCCGATCTTACCACTTAAATGATAGTTTGTAACTTGTGGCCGATGCACGACTAAGATATTAGGGACTTCTATACCCTCTATATATTTTTATTGTGTTGATTATCATTGGATATTAGATATTTGTGTTTTTGTTTTCAATGCCCCCCACTAAATACAAATTTAGACCAAGAAATGATTTTATCTCGTATAAATTTTGTGAAGAATAAAATAAAATAAATGGTGCGACGGATTTTTGAATTATCGTCTAGTCAAATACATAAAAAAAGATATTTCATATATGTATAGGTCAGAGTTTGAACTCTAGACACATCACTTATTCACCTTAAAAATATGAATTTCTAACCACTAAACTAGTAGACAAAAAAAGATATTTTTGATAGCGAAGAAAATAAAATAAAATAAAAATCCTACAACACTATAATTAGTAGATGCTAAGGATTTTTTTTTTAATATACAATGATAGTGCTTGCAACATTTCATTTTCTTAATAATATTGATAACATTAATATTTCAATGCTTACGAGTTGATGTGTGTTTTATAAATAGGTAAATACCTCTTTTCGTTCATGTAATATTAGCGAATTCCTGTTTTAGTCCTGTAAAAAAAAAGGTTTAGATTATGTCCCTGTAATTTTAGATTCTGCCATTTTTGGTCCCTCCTTTCATCACGTTAGCAAAATCTGCATAAATTACGTCCCTGTAATTTCAGATTCCTCCCGCTTTTGGTCCCTGTAATTTCAGATTCCTCCAGTTTTGATCCCTCGTTTTACGTGTCATGTATGCAGATTCTGCTGACGTGGTGAAATGAGGGACCAAAAGTGAAAGAATTTGAAATTACATAGACATAATCTAAATCTTTATTTTTTACAGGGACTAAAAGCAGAATATTTATTGTGTGGTAATTTCCTTTGTTCATATATTCATTTTGAGTCATCTATGTCTTATTTATCTTATATAAAAGTAAATAAATACACTTTTGATTATCTTTTTTTTTTTTTGAGAAAACACTTTTGATTATCTTATTCCATGGTATTTTTTAGCATGATGTGAAATTATATTGTTTTTAAAATAAAATAAAAAAAAACTGTTTCTTAATCGAATGTAAAGCCATTATTCTGAAATTCATTAATTTTGGTTCAAATCAACAATATTAATGATGTAATTTTACATCGTTAATAAATACTATAACACGTTAAAAAAAATGCAATTTCTATGATACATCTAATAAATTTGGGTAGACCAAATCGTTAAATTAATAAAAAACGAGTTGTTTTTTTGAATAAAAATAATTATTTTTTTTATCATTGACAACTATAGTAATTAAATTTTATTTACCAAAGAGCTTCAACGAAATAAAATTTAATTTTTATTACTTGATTATTTTTTATGACAAAATGTAAAATTTTTGATATGATCTTTATAAACAATGAGATGATGTTTTTTCTTATGAAATAATGTTTTCTAATATAAATATTGACAAATAAGTTTTTATTTCATAAAAATTATCATTTATTTATAAATTTTGTGAACAACAAAAACGACTTTGTGAGTGTCGCGAGGGAACACTCTCCACCTCGCAACCATAGTTTGATAACAATAACTGAGAAAGCGAGTGTTTGAGAAAAGAACACAAAACAATGTTCAACGATAAATAATAATTGAGTTAGAACTTGTTGCAAAATACTCAAAACATGGCTTCTTCACTTTCCAACACAAAAACACTACTACTGCATGCTCATTCCTTCAAAAATCCTTTATCTTTTCGTTCTTCTCGTTTGATTCTATCCATTCCTTTCTACTCCAAAAACAAAGCACAGTTCCTTCATTCTCGTTTCTCTTCTTCCCTCAAAGTAGCTTCTTCTTCTTCTTCTTCTTCTGAAGCTGAACACAATTTGCAAGGGAAACCGGTTCTTTCACAAGGTAAAGGAGGAATTGTGGAGGAAGAAGATAGTACTGATGAAGAAGATAAGTGGGTTGATTGGGAAGATCAGATTTTGGAAGATACCGTTCCTTTGGTTGGTTTTGTCAGAACAATTCTTCATTCTGGACAGTAAGTTCTAACCCTCAATTATATGGATAATTTTATTTCTTTTACTTTTTATTTTTATTTTTATTATCATGGATTTAGGTACTTCAACTAGTTATAATGATTTGATGTTGAATTTATTCAGAAGGATTTAGATACTTCAACCGGTGTTTATTTGATGTTGAATGGTATTAAATTTATTGACAAAGATTTTGGTGGATTAATGTATGCATTTTATTTTATTTTTGGCTCTTGGTAACTAGTGCCCTAAGGGCATAAGATAACTAACTAAATATACAAATTTAATATTGGAAATTATGCATTCACAATCTTAAAGGCTTAAAAAGTTATCTTTTCAACGCAACATTTATTTTTTAGTTCTATTTTAGATCCTTATCGTTAGCATTTTCCTTTATTTTATATTCTTTATGTTCAACTCCAATGTGCATGTTTGATTCTAGCTTTTTAAGTAGAATCAATTCTCGAGAGCAACCAAACATTGTCGGAATCAATTTTGACCCCTCTAGAAATGAAACCAAACATACACAAAATTGATTGTATTCATGTCCATGCACTTGTGACTTTGTAGTTGTTTTCACGCTATTCTCTGAATTGCCTATGTGAATTATGTGATCCTTGATTAAATTTATCTAATATCTACTTTTCTATTGAGTGTGACTTTAAGAATCTTTCAGTTTATTAGGTTATATAGTGTTATGCTTTTGCAAATAGAACAGGTAATAAATATGACAACCCAACTCATACTTAATGTTTATCACATACCAGCTCTAACATATGAGTGTATCAACCTCAAAACATGACACTAATCACTTACATCACCACTAAATTTGAGGGCAGTAAAATGCATGTTGCTTCCTTCGTGAAATATGATTTCAGAACTTTATATCGAGAAAGAATGATAGACGTATAACAATACTTTAAGCTAAATATACAAGACATATTATCTAAGAAAGTTGGGAGTATCCTTTAGTTAGGGATTGTTAAATTTCATTCATAAATTTAAACTCTTTGTGACCTCTTGTAAGGCAAGAGAAGGATTGTATTGGTCCGAACCCCACTGCAATGGGCACTGGACAAGTAAGGCAATCCGTTGTCCATGGTTTTATGTATGCAATAATCAATGCAGTGAAGATGGGAAAGAAGGGACCAAACTCAACATAACTTACTAGTTATCAGTTTCTATGCAAAAAATATGTAGAAGAAAATAACCTTGTTAATTATGTTCATGGATGCACATGTTCTGTTTTCATTTATCTTGGAATATTTTATAGTACCTTGTTGTTATTTCATGCACTAGATATGAAAATGGAGATAGACTAAGCCCAGAGCACGAGAAAACCATTATTGAGAAGCTGCTTCCATTTCACCCTGAATCTCAGAAAAAGATTGGATGTGGAATCGATTATATCACGGTATATCTCTCTCTTTCACTCTCACAAATAGCATGTGCATTATTCAATTGACAAAAGGCTTTTCTTTATATTACCTGTTTTTAGTACAATAAAAATAATATTTTTGGGTTTAGCAATCTATCGGATTAAGCATGGCATCGGTTGTTGCCTACTGAAAGGACTTTACCCTTGATCATGTTAAATTGAAAATGCTTTGCTGTATGGTCTTTCCAATAAATGATAGGATTTGCCTTCGAAAGTGTGGGGTGTAAATAACTGGTTAAAGTGCAAGTTGTTAGCTATTGGCGAGGAAACCGAGAGTTAGTTTTTATTAAATCATAGAGTGCTATATGATTGCTATCAGTTTATGAAAACTCATGCGATTGGTCTGTTCATCAACAGATATCCACTCCACACTTAACAAAATGCACCCCACACTCTAGAGGACACCAATCGTTTACAATATTAACCTAGGTTGGTAGTTTGCTAATCTTTAATAATAGTTAATACACATTGTTTTGTTGCTCAAGTTTTCAATTTATGAGCCTCTAGTTTAAATAGGTTTTTTAAGAATCCTCATTTTGAAATTATATTCATTTCCCCCTTTCTATGTAGCCTATTCTTCAGGTTTCCTTGCCATTAAATTAAGATTTGAGGTATTTGCACCCATTTATGCGCGACCACCCTCTCTGCAATAAATTTTAACTGATTACTTGTGTTATACTATTATCCATCCCAATAGGGGGGAATCAGGCCAAACTTTGGGCTACTCGGAAGTGAAACAATGCCACTGGTCTCCAAAATGTAATTTAGCATCTCAGTCCAGCCATAAAATTCGGGATGATAGGTTGTGCTCATCTGTAATGTCACCTCTTGCAACCCTGCAGACTCCTTCCAAAAATTACTCATAAATATTGTTGGAAAATGACTCAAAAAATAGGCATCCTGGAAAAGCCAAAATTGGCACCCGAAGAAGGGAGCTCGGCGCCCGAATGTGCGTGACAGCAGAAAATTAAAACGGCTTTTCATGGGCCGGTTCTGTTCCAATTTTTGAGGGATGTTTTCCACTATAAATATAAGCCTTGTATCAAATGATTATGTGTGTAGAAAACAGGGTTTAGAAGCCAACATACAAACTAGGGTTTTATAGAGCTCTTGGCAACAAACACTAGGGTTGGGATTGTTTAGATTCACCTTGAACTAAACACTATTAGGATTGAGTGTTTTGGTCACGGGAAGAGATTGAGACTTGGGTAGAATTAGGTTTGAAGACTGATTCTTGTAACTCAATATCTCTTTGTAAAGAAACTCATATCATTATAGTAGAACAGAGAGCTGCTCTCTCCCCCAGAGTAGGTCATCATTAGACCGAACTGGGTAAACAATTTCTTGTGTTCTCCTTCTTCCTTTTATCTCTTGCTGTTTAATTTTTGTTTGAATTATATTTTGTCACCCGCTTGATTTGATTACTTGGTGTTAATTTGCTCCACGCATCAAAAGTATTATTGGTGTGGCTTTCTCAACGAATTCACAACAAATATACTCATTATTGATATAGGGACATGGGACACCAATCATGCACGTTATTTTCCTAGCAAAAGTCTATGTGATCTGTATGCAGCTTAACATTTTTGCATCAAATCATAATATAAAGTTTTTATTCTTTCTTTTCCTTCTTATCTAAAAACTTATAACATCAAAATGGTATTAGATTAGCATCACCCTTTGTGACCCATCTTGTCACTATTCTTCTCATTAGTCGTACGCATATTTCAGCCATCGTAAATTCTGTTTGTTTGTTTGTTTGTGTTTTGAAGCTCTATCTTTCTAGCGTGTTTAGATTCTCTCGTATCCCATGCCATCTTTCTAGTGTGTTCAGAATCACTTCGTTGTGTCATCTTTCTGACATGTTTAGAATCTCTTCTTTGTCATATCATCTTCCACTGTGTTTGAGATCTCTCAGTTTTGGTTTTGCATTATTTTTGTCTCAGGTGCAGTTTCGTACCAGTTCTGTCTTGTTTGTCATTGGCACCATTTTTTTTATATCCGAATTGTGGTCTGGCCCCAACTTTTGCTTAACTGAAATTTGGTCTCGACTCTTGTTCTAGATATGATTTGGCCTTGCCGGTCTTCACTATGAAATATATGATTTGGTTATATTTCTCTTTCAAATGATACGTCTGTAACAAGCTTATGTGTGGTAAGCTTTAGTTCAAGGGAGAGTATCTGATGATATGAAAATATCTTTCAATATCATTATATTATGTTAGAGTATTTAGATTAACTCATGATTAATTTTATATTTTAGAGTATCCTTAAATTATATCTTAAGTTAGTTTCCTTATTTCGTTGTTATTATCAAGATTAGTTTCTCTGTTTAACTGGATTTGGAATGTTGTCTATAATTAAGGGTTTAGTGCTTGAACTTTTTGTATGAAAACATAATCATCAATCATATCAAACGATATTCAAAGGCTCTATGCTTTCTTTTCGCTCCTTATCTAGAAGACTAAAACCCTGTAGCTTTAACAACATTAATCCACCATTGTAAATTGTAGTATAACCTATTCAGCTCTAAATTATGTTGGAGATGAGTATTAGGATCCTTAGATCCTCGATGATCCTTTTCAAATCTAGGTCTACCTTGACTTTCTCCACTATATGAGAATAATCTAGCCAATAAGGTTTAGGAATATCCTGCAGGTCGACCTATTTGTCATCCCTCAAAAACAAAGAACCAGCCCTTATTAGAATTGCCAACCTGGTACACAATGTCATACTCGCTCATTAACTTACAAACCAGTTTCTCTGATTTGGTGTAGTAAACCTCTGTTTGTTCCCATCTCTCTCATGAGGATGGGACTCTCCCAAGGATCATTTTTCCGTTTCACCGTAAGGTGATCTGTAGAGTGGCTTCAGTTGACAATTCAATGAAGGTAAAATGCCAATTAAGTACCGGTGGGCTGTGGCAGTCCTTCAAAGCTTAAGTAGAAATTTGAGACTACGCTGAGGCACTGACTCATAAAATGTGAATAATCTCCCAAGCATGAATGACTGCCAGTGCTGTATTGCTTTTACTAAGGGAATCAACTCCTTCTCATGCATGATGCACCTACTTGGAGAAGGAGGATGGAGGTGAGGTAACACTTTGCTGAAAAATGTTATTGGCCTACCCTGCGCAATAACTCCAATGACTAGGCCTAAACTAAACTTCAACCTGTGCATCACACTCGGTGGAGAATGGTTGTGAGAAATTTAGCATAGCCAACACCGGCGATGTAGTTATAGCTTGCTATAACACCTAAAATGCCGTTTCTGCTACCCCAGTGTACTCAAAAGCGTGTTTCTTCGACAATCATGTCATAGGCTATGCAGTTTTGTAATAATCATGTACAAACCGCTGATTTTAGCATGTCAAGACCAATAATCCACCATAAGTCTTTTGCTGTTCTTGGAACTAGCCAGTTCAGCCTGGAGTTCGCTTTACATAGTAATCCTGCCTTGTATACGATGTGACTGAGAGTCCAAGACAGTCACTCTGCCTCTTCCTGAACCTGCACTTTTACAGATTGTAGAAGCATTTTTTTTTTTTGCAAGGTGAAAAGAACTTGTGTCAAGTGAGCCTCGCATGTTCTACCACATATGAAGATGTTGAAGAAAAACACTAACACAGATTTCCATAGAGAGGGATGCAGGACAACATTCACAGCAGATTGAAATGTGGCTGGTATATTGGTCAATCTGAATGGTATAACCGAAAATTTGTAATACCCATGTTGAGGTCGGAATCTTGTTTTGGGAATATCCTTCTCATGCGTCCATATTTGATGGTAACTTGCCCACAAGTCAATTTTGAACAACTAATCTGTCCCATGTAATTTATCCACTTCATTCTTCTATAACATGGATCACATACTTACCTGGAATTGTCACCTTATTTAGTACGCAATAGTCCATACAACACCACCAATTTCCACCTGTCCTTTTCACCAAAATCACTTTGTACTGAGTTATACGATCCCTGTGACCAACATCTCAGCTAAAGCCTCTCACTCTAACCTTTCTGCCGACGCAGGTAGTGGTATGACCTGGCATTTGCTGGGTCGGAACTATTTCCTCCAGCATTCGATGCCACTCCTTCCTCATACCTACGTACCACTAACAAACTGCAAAATAGAGGCATATCAGTTCATTTCAAGAGATCTTGCGACTAAAGGTGAGGATTTGCCATATCACCATGTAATAACACCAGTCGCCATGTTCCCACTGTAGGTGAAGGACATGCTGGCAGTGACCGTGGCCGGATTAGTTGCCACATCAAAATATGAAATTTCATACTGTCCTGCCAACTGCAACTCCAGATTCAAGCAACAAATGGATTCCTCGTCCTTGAGTTCATCACCGCAATGCACTCGGTAGGTATGATGGTGTACTAAGTGGCAACAGGTAAACCAAATCCACTGGCAATAAAATTATGGATTCCTTGGATTTCTATCAAAACCAGGACTGTTTTTTAACAATCCCTTGACCTTCATGGTTTGATGCCGGGATTTTCCTCATGTTGAACAGAGTTAAAGCTCCACCAAATGACGTTCTCTTTGTGTGAACTCCTCCCGTTGACAATGGAGTCATCCAAACACATGAAATCGCTCTCCTCACCTCCCTGTTCATTGGTTGTGAGATCATCACTCAAACACATTTCAAGACGCTTGTTTCTGGCTGAAAAGGCCTCCACGACAGAAGCAATGACTGTCTTTCTACTTAAGGAACCTCTGATGGGGAACTTTCATCCCCCCGTTGCAAGCTTCTGGTGGCTCAGATGTACTAGTTTTGGGCTCCTCGGACAAGGTGGATCCCTTGCTAAACTTTAAGACTATAACCTATTTGGATAGTTTTCCCACTTCTTGATTGGCTAATCCTTAGTAATTACAAAATACACTTTGTATGTTGCTAAGGTTTGTAATGTATGAACCCTCTGCTATAGATAGGTTTTCTCAGGATCTTCATCTTGAAATTGCCTTCATTTTGCCTTCTCTAGCAGTTTGATTCATTTGATGTTCCAAATTCAACTACTTTGCTGGACCTTCTTCTCATTCCATGATAGATAGGAATTGACATGATAAATGCATTATGAATTATGGTAATACAAAGTCTTCTGAATGATTATCACATCACTCTTTCCCAAGGAGAATGTATCCCTACAACCGAGTAATTCAGTTAACCAATAAGAGTAATCCTAAATCACCATCTAACGGCTACATATTTCGTAATAATTAGGTAAATGGCTGCATTCTGCTATATTTATAATGACTCATGCAAACATTTAACACATTGATCTTCTCTTCTAATCTTAGATGTGTTTTTGTGTTAACTTTATGCTAATTGTATCTTTTGTTTTCCCATTAGTGTTATGTTCTATATTTTGTAAAAATTTCTATCCGTATCTCATGTATCCACGCTTTCTAACTCTGATTTGCAGCTGGTCAAATCAGTTTTTGGCCATGGTGTTGCCTTATTTAAGACAGTGTCTTGAGTAGTCCAATTGCTTACTTCTGCTCTGTAACTTTCTTGCATGTGTATAATGAAATATGCATTACTGCACTCGTTAAAATTCTACCTGTTCTGGTTTTTCTTTGGGTAATTATAAGAGTTTCTAATGTTTCTGTGTTGATGAAGAGTTTTCTCTTTTCCTGCTGCAGATTGGCTACCATCCCAATTTTGATCGCTCTAGGTGTATGTTCATTGTGCGACAAGATGGAGAGCTGGTCGACTTTTCATATTGGAAATGCATAAAGGGCTTGATCAGAAAGAATTATCCATTATATGCAGACAGTTTCATTCTCAGGCACTTCAGGAAACGGAGTCGTAATTTGTCAAGTTAATATCTTCTGTTTGTTGTAACATTTTATGTTAGAATTATAGTTTCCTTTTTTTAACATTATTTCACCCCTTCCATTTTTCTTGTACGATTATTATTGATAGCTAGCATACTATTTTAAAGGTCTGCAAATATATAGAAATTTATGGAATTCAGAAGATTGGTTATCATTTAACGACTCACTAATAATCTAATAATCGCCATGGATGCTGGAAATTTACTCCATTGTATTATTGGTGGACCGTCATAATAATTTTCTAATTAGCTAGGAGGGTCCTTCCTAAGGACTCCTACGCTTGCCAAGATATAAATCACTTCGCCTTGTCCCAAGACTCGTGTTTGTTGGGCTATGGACCGTCATAATATTCCTAGGAGTCTTAAAGACCCCCAGAAGGGCCTGTAGACCCTCCAAGAGGCCCTAGCGCCCTCCAGAAGAGTTCTAAGGCCCAGGACGCGTCCTTTCCAGGGCGCCGCCTCAAGTGGCTTCTAGAAACGTCTAGAACCCGCCAAATATGCTAAAATACCCCCATGGCTTGGAGACCAAGCCACTGAAACCAAAGCCCACATCAGGCTATAAATACAACCCTTGAGAACATTCTCAAGGCATCCAATAATCAGTCTAAACCCTAATAGACAGAGAAAACCCGAATAATATATTTTCTCAAAATATGTTCTTCAAATCAAATAATATATTTTCTCAAAATATACTCTTCAAATCAAATAGTATATTTTCTCAAAGTATATTCTACAATAAAATCTCTTCAATCAGTATATTTTCTCAAAATATATTCAGCAATAAAACAATTACGAAATTATGCAAATCAATAGCCAAAGCCGGTTTTCTATACACAGGACAATTCCAACTTTGAGAAGACATGTTTGGATTTTAAATTGCAGATAATAGAAACCTGTATGTAGCTATTAATAAAACCTTGTAATTTTATTCTAAAAGGATTAAGCTAAACTATTACTTTCTCATATTATAAATTAATGTTTACTCCTACTTCCCTTCTTTATAGGCGGTGCGGACTATGCAATTTATTGGTTGTCTTACCATAGTTTATTTATATAGTCCACTTTTCATAACATACTTTCAATAAAGTTCAATCCTAACTGCATTTGTTATATTAGAAGCCATTCATAATAGTGCTTCCTAGTTGAGACATAGACTTGATCTTACACTGTATTGATACGTGAAATTGAGACCGACATAACCCTATGCTTATTGCACGTAACCACAGGAATAATAAAATAAATAAATAGCAATAACGATATAGGCGTAGCCGAAACCGAATTCATGCCGAAAACTAAATTTGTTTTCGTGAATCGAAGCACAGAAGGACAAAAACTGATTGTAAACTTTATCGCCTTAGCAATTTTGACGGAAGGATTAATCGAAAAATAATAAAGTTAGAAAAGTACGACCTGATATTATAATCTCTTCAACAACCGACGCTCGGGAGATCAGACGGTAAGGCCGCCGTTGCCTTTTTCCTTGGCGGCATCGGCAAAGAAAAAAGGCCATAACAGGGGGCGGAGGCATGGAGGTTGAAAAGGGTGTGGCCCGGATCAGTTTTACCGGTTCCCATAGACGGCGCCAACTGTACTTGCAAAAAGTACGAGTAGTGAATACTAGGGTTTTCTCTGTCTATTAGGGTTTAGACTGATTATTGGATGCCTTGAGAATGCTCTCAAGCGTTGTATTTATAGCCTGCTGTGGGCTTGGGTTTCAGTGGCTTGGTCTCCAAGCCATGGGGGTATTTTAGCATATTTGGCGGGTTCTAAACGTTTCTAGAAGCCACTTGAGGCGGCGCCCTGGAAAGGACGCGCCTTGGGCCTTAGAACTCTTCTGGAGGGCGCTAGGGCCTCTTGGAGGGTCTACAGGCCCTTCTAGAGGTCTTTAAGACTCCTAGGAATATTATGACGGTTCAATTGGCAATATCTTTTCAGTGATTTAAAATTATGGGAACGTGGATTATGCATATAGCTATACCTTGATGACAATGTTGCTTTCAGTTAATTTCAAGAAATCAAAGTTTAGTTTTGTAAAATACCATTGCTTTTTTCGAATTAATAATATATACCATTGCTGTTATGCTGTTTACACCGAGATGTTATCCTATTTTGATTCCAAAGCATTCTATGAACTCAATAATGATTTGTGTAGTATTATTATTATTTATACAAGTGTCTTACGATCGATAGTTGCATCCATGAAGAATTAAATGTATACGGATTTTAAGTTATTAGCGTTCAAATCATTAAACATCAATACCAAGATCGTTGTCGTACTGGATCAAAATAATTAAAATTTGAAAATTTTGATAAAAGGTTTAAAGCTTAACCATGGTTCACAGATACAAGGTATAGCATATCAACTGTAATAAAGAAGGATGAAGAAATTGTGTACCTTTGAATTAGGTTGATTAAGGATAACTGTCAGAAGGAGAAGGATGAGAGGGATAACTACCCTCATTCCGTTTAGCAGCAGAATGTTCAGAATGATTAACCGTCTGATGAGATGACGTTTAAATAGCTAAACGGCTGAGGACAGAGACCTCTCATTGGGCTTAGCTAGATGGTCCAACCCATCATGCTCCATTTAGAAAGAATAGCTCAATCACACATATTATCAACTAATTAATGCTTAACACAATATACCATAATTTATAATATAATATTAACTTATAATAATTGATTATTGTCAATCCATAATTGATTAATTAAAATATTAATCCAACATTCTCCCACTTGGATGACAATACTCAATTACAAAAGAATATAAAATTTCACTTATCATAAAGAATAATTTTAAAATTATATGTATGGTCAAAGCACTAATCATTCAAAAGAGAAGTAAGCTTTAATACTGCATAAATTGAATCTGATAGGGAAAACAAATCATAGAGGTCAAAGACTCACTTTTCTAACAAATGATGAATTTATAGTGACACATTTGAATTAAAAAGAATGTGTCATTAAAGAATGGTCCAAACATTTTAGAAATGTTATAACAAACTCTCACTAACCCAAAATATCATAGACATGATCAAATTATTATGAGTTATAATACTCATATATATAATATGTGGTTAGTAGTTCAGTGAGTTTTCAATTTTATAAAAAAGTCATATATCCACATATGTGTAAGAATAGTAATTACTTATAGGGATAGCCTATTAAGAGAGTGTAATTACATTTAGTCAAAATCAATAAATGTTCTTTGACGTTCAATTAATCCGAGTTTTAGCAAAAATATGTGACTATGAAAATCCATAAAAAAATAGGAAATTCAATAATCTCCGAAAATGGATCAACGTAGACACATAGTTTAAAGAAAATGAAATGTGGATTAATGTGGCCACTGGAATGTCTATAATGAACGAACATTTATGATTATATGAGGTTATAAGTACTTCAAGAACACAATATCATACTCGATAGGAGTATTGATATTATACATTGTACTTATTATTTATTACTTCATAAAATGTGGAATGTTGATAAAAGAGAAGCACAATATTTATTTGCATGCTAAGAGGTTATTGTGCATATTCCAACAAAATTGACTTAAGCATTCAATTATGATGCTTATTGAGATTAAAAGAATTTTAATATATATCTCAATATAATAGAATGAGACTATGTTTAAAGTCTCTTAAGATATGCCATATTTTATAGTGTGCACAAGAGAATATGACAATGACAAGAATTTTAAATTGTATTTATATAATATTGTATACACATTTCACTTGAGCTCACATATATAAACAAGAGTGAGATTCTTCATTTGAGCTCATAGTATACAGTGTTGTGTATACACTCCCACTGATCCCACATATATACAAATAAGAGTAAGTGGGATTCTCATTAGTGATCACTAATATATAAAATATTTTAATAATGTAATATTCAATTCAACAGTAGGATACCAGATTACTAGTGCAATATTATCAACATAAGTGGTTATATAACTTTGAGTAATAGAGTTTCATGAAATCAACCAAATATTTTGCACATGAATATAGCAGAATTATTTACACAAATGGTAACTCAAGGATAGTATAAAATGAAGTAGCAATAAACGTCGCAAGAAATGGGGGGTTTGAATTGTGACCCTTTTTAAAATTATTCCTGAAACTTAAATCAAGTTTATGTACTCAAGAAAAATTCTTGGTTAATATTAGTCCAATAGTTAAATAACAATTAATATAAATATATAGGACCAGAACGTTCTGGAGAATGATTATATAAGCAGAATGAAAAAAAAAAAGTATTAGACTAGAATGTTAAGTTATTTTAAACAAGGACCAGAATGTTCTGGAGAAATATAAAGGCAGAATGATAAAACAATATTATGAACTGAATTTAAACTTTAGTTAAATATTTAGACAGTTGTTTTATCTTGGACCAGAATATTCTGGAGTCAGTTAAAAATAAACTTTAGAATAGGACCAGAGAACTCTGGATTAATATGGTTGTGATTAATTAGGACCAGAATATTCTGGAGTCAGTTAAATAAAATAAATATTAAATTGGGACCAGAGAACTCTGGATTAATATGATAATGATTAGTTAGGACCAGAATATTCTGGAGATAAATAAATGTTAGTGAGAATGATAGTGTGTGTGTATAGTGTAAAAATAAAAGAGAGAGAGAGAGAGAGAGAGAGAGAGAGAGAGAGAGAGAGAGAGAGAGAGAGAGAGAGAAAGAAGAATAACACAGGAGAGTTATCCTGGTTCACCAAACCCGGCTACTTCCAGTCCCCACACTTCGTGTGAGATTATCCACTATAGTATACAGTTGGTAGAAACTTCAAACCAACACTATAAGGTCTTGATCACACCAGATCAGTCTGTAACCCCTGTATTATCAACCTCAGCAGGCTTCTACAATTCTTTGCTTTCGCACAAGAAAGGTTGGAACTTTTCTATCTCAAACTATTAAGCCCAATAGACTTGAGACCTAGCTTTTACACTTTGTATGATGGATGATTTAGATTGTGATGTCTCAAAAACAAAAGAGACTTTCTACAAGCACAAACTCAAAAACGATATCTCAAACAAAAGAGATAAAGAGATTATAGTGATGATTGTGGAGTTTGCTTTGTATATGTTGAAGAGAATGATTAAGAGAATATTCTTGCTTTGAGAGAGAGGGTTATCAAAGCTTTATATTTCAAACTCTTAATTTATCCTTCAATGCTGCCTTCTATTTATAGAAACAGAGGACCTTGGAGAACAAGCCAGAAAAAGGCTGTTGGGCTCCAATATTTGAATTTGAATTTGAGCTCCAATGAGGCTTGGAGAGAAAGTATCAACGCTGTTCACTGAGAACGTTCTCCAGAACGTTCTTCCTGTGTAAAATGTCTCTCAATATGTTTGATAGATTCCAACCAGTCTTGTGCAAAAAGTTCCACACGTTTTTGACAGTTGGTGTGAGCTGTAACCTTGCTGTAAAAACTTGTTGCCCACTTATTGATGTCACCTTGATGTCATACGATGATGTCACTCAAAGATGTCACATGCTTTAATCCCAAGGAACACTTTATGATTAATTCTTTGAAGATCTTTTTCACTTGATTCCTTTTTGGGTCGAAAAATGCATAAGGCTTCTGCAGATTTTATTCCATAAAAGTTCCAAGGCCCATGTGCAAATATACTCTAGATTTGCTATGCCTTTTACAAGCCATTTTAAGGAATCTTGATCACTTATGATTTTGATCCTTCTTTTGGTGGGACAAAGAGAATAACCATTATTCTTGATCTTTAATTCTGCACACACTTGTTCATTTAAAAGATCATATTTGTCCTTTATCATTGATGGAGATGCTTGTTATACTTTGTGAGCTCAGAACGTTCTCATGGACATTCTCATGAAACAATCTCACAAAATCAATTAGTAGATAACAAGATAATTAAAAGTAAATAAGTTTGTTATCTTTAAAACATCAATAAAAGATTTTTCTTTCAACAATCTCCCCCTTTTTGATGATAACAAACAATAGAGATTTATTTTGATTTCTTTTTGGAAAGAGTAATTTATATGATAATGTTTTAACAATAACTTTATCAATTATCTCCCCCTCAATTTTAGCATTCAATATCAAGATTTAAATTGAGAATCATAAATGATTTTTTGAATCGAGTTTTTGATCAGAGATGAAGTAAGATAATGATTCATTAAAAAGCATCAGGAACATATCAAAATAGAATAAGTCCCGAAAATGCATAATTAAACATAGCTTGCAATTTCATTTAGAAACCAAAAGAAGGTTGCAGCAGCAACTATTACAAGTCAAGCATGATACAAAAGTTGCAGTAGCAACATCTAAACAACAAGCATTTTTTCAGCAAACATAAAAAGCAAATGCATAGAAGCATTAAAACAGCAGCATTTTTCAAAAGAGGACTTCTATACGTCCCACACTTCCTCTAAACTATCTCCCCCTTTGTTTCAGCAAAAAGGAGAGGGAGCCCTCATTCTAAGGAGTTGGAGAGGAATCATCAGAGGAGGAAGAAGCTTCAGGCGCGGGTATGAAAAACTGTGGTGGAGGAAAAGGATGTGGTACCGGTGGAGATACATTGTAGCGAATACTAAGAGTGCTTACAATCCAATCTCTTAAAATCTGAAGTTCAACTTTGTTGTACACAGCATGACTCAGAATTGCAGTAAGAGCTGCGAAAATTCTAGGAATTTCCTTCATAATTTTGCTTATATCCTTCTCAAGTTTAGACCTTTTAGGGGGTCTTGCATCAGGAGCATCCGTTTGATTAGGACCGGATGGAGCAGTATTAGAGGGCATGGAAGGTAAAGTAGGACAATTTGATTGTAAGGTGGTTAAAGAGTTCAAATTAACAGATGAATTGAACTTTGGTAGTGAAGCAAAGAACTTACTAATTGAGCTTTCATTGAAAAGTGGGGGAAAGCTTGTTTGTGGTGAAGATGTGAAAAGCTGACTCACTTGAGAAACCTTAGTAGGTTTAGGTATTTTTGGGGCGAAACTTTTGAGAACCTCAGTTGCTTGAATATCATTAAAGATGGCAGCTTGGTTGACAAAGACATCCAAGAGTTCTTGATCTGCCTCTAAAACAGGGGATTGTTGCTGAGAGTGTTCCGCAGAACGTTCTGGAGTGCGTTCTGATGAAGGATCAGAAGAGGCTTGAGTTTTCTCATGCTCAGGTTGACCTCTTTTCCTTTTAGTTGGAGTTATGGGAGGAGCAGAAGTATCCTTTGGTTCAGTCTTCATGTGACTGATGTTCTTTGGGGTGAACTTTGAGACTTCAAAGATTGAGACTTCACCATCAAGAGGAACTCCCTTTACTCTGAAAATCTTTGTAAGCATCATGCCATAAGGAAGGCAATGCTTCTTGTTTGTATCATTGGCGGCAGCAATCATGTGCTGGATAATTACATGAGGCAGACTTAGCCTTTTTCCTTTGAACATGTGATGAATGATCATAAGATCGTTCTTGGTAACATTCCCATGGTTTCCTTTTCTAGGGATCAGACTGTGTTGGCTCAATAGGTTGAGCATTTTTGGAATTTGTTCAAGGTTAGCAGAAGTATGGCCGACAGTGTTTGGTTGAAAGAGTTTCCTACACTCTTTGGCAAGATCAAGGTCGATATCAAGATCCCAGCTATCTCCATAAATACATGAACCATCAGTGGGAAGACCAAAGACTTCATGCAGGAGTTGAGGTGTGACAGAAATTTCAACACCCTTGATAGTTGAAACGAACAGATCTTTCTCTGGAAAGGTTTCAGCTTGAAAGTAAAAGGCTCTAATAAGCTCAGGGTAGTGCCTTTCGCGTATTTGCAGAAAGGAGGTCCAACCCATAACATCTGTAAACTGTCTAAGCAGAATATCATCATCTTCTAAAGCTTTGAAATCAACAAACCTTCCTATGGCTATAGGGCGTGTTGCCCATTTTTCTTCAAATTCCTTAGTTAGTTCAGGATCAAAGATTGGGATGTTTGTGGGAGTAGGGGGTTCAGTTGGAGGAGCTTCTTGAGTCTGAGAGGTTGCTTTTCCCTTTCCCTTGTCCTTAGCAGTAGGAAGCGGTTTAGGAATTGATTTTTTTGAAGTTGGTTTCTTTCTAGCTTTAGGTGCGATTTTGGGGGGATTTGATTCTGGAATATCCTTTTGAGTGATTATAGGAGAGGATTCGGTTGGATTAGCCTCATCAACAGGAGTATTGATTACTTCAGTTTCCTTCGGGTTTGATTCATCATCATCTGAATCTGGAATGTTGTGAACAGAGTTGTCCAAACTTTTAGCTTTGTTGGTTCCTTTTACAAACATAAGCCTTTGAGACCTTCTAGGTCTAGAAGAAGAGGTTGATTTTGTCTTCTGGGTTTTCGGTTTTGTTTGGAGATGAGGTGGAGCTTGGTTGGTGATAGGTGGTTGAGATTGAAAGAGTGGTTTAATGATTGTGTTCAAAGGTTGGACAATCAATGGAGGTTCCTCAACAGTGGCGGAAGGAGGGGGTAAGTTTGGTTCATTCATCTGAGACAGAGAAGGTGATAGAGATATATGAGGAGATGGTGGTGGTTCGTTAAGATCAGGAGGAGGAGAGGGTGGAGATGGTGATCTCTGTGGAGAAGGAGAAGGAGAGTAGGCTTCCTTTCTGTTTCCTTTAGTTCTGGCCATGGCAGATTTTTGAGTTTCTAAGGAAGAAGAAGAGGTATCCTCTTAAGAAGAGTTTTGGTGTTGTTTTGTAGAGAGAAAGATGAAGAGATCGATGGAGAGAAGAAATGAAGTGATGTTTGATTTGATTTGGAGTGGTTTAACAGACAAAGAGTGGTTTCAAGAAAATTAATGATGATTTTCTCATTTAATGAGTCTGAGATGCCTTGGGGAAGCGTGAGAGGCATAAAAGCCAGCAGACAAGAAACTCCTTTGAGTTCTCATTCGTACAAAATCAAGAGAACGTTCTCAAGAACGTTTGTACTATTTAAATCAAGGTTTTCTAATAATGTGTAATTTTTCTTTGAGAAAATTAAACCTATCTTCAACCAATGGTTTTGTAAAAATATCAGCAAGCTGATTTTCGGTATCCACAAAAATTAATTGAATTTCATTTTTATTAACATGATCTCTAATAAAATGATGCTTGATTTCAATATGTTTTGATCTTGAATGTTGAATGGGATTTTTTGATAAATTTATTGCACTCGTATTATCACAAAATATGGGAATATTTTCGTACCTGATTGAGAAATCCTCTAATTGATTTCTTACCCATAATACTTGAGAGCAACAATTAGCTGCTGATACGTACTCAGCTTCAGTGGTTGATAATGCAATAGTGCTTTGCTTTCTACACGACCAACTGATTAGTGCGTTTCCAAGAAATTGACAAGTGCCACTTGTGCTTTTTCTCTCAATTTTATCTCCGGCATAGTCAGCATCACAGTAAGCTGTCAAATCAAAACAAGACCCTTTGCTATACCAAAGGCCAAGATCAGTAGTACCTACTAAATATCTAAAAATTCTCTTGACCGCAATTAGATGCGATTCTTTTGGAGAAGTTTGAAAACGTGCGCATAAACCTACTGCAAAAACAATATCTGGTCTACTAGCAGTTAAGTACAAAAGGGAACCAATCATTCCCCTATATTCTTTCTCAGAAATATTTTTTCCTTTCTCGTCTTTATCTAGACTAGAAGATGGATGCATGGGAGTTGCCATTATTTTGGCTTCATTCATTTTATATTTTTTGAGAAGATCTTTGATATATTTTTCTTGACAAATAAATATTCCATTTGTTTCTTGTTTAATTTGTAAACCTAGAAAAAATCTTAGTTCTCCCATCATGCTCATTTCAAATTCACTTTGCATGAGACCAGAAAAGTCCTCACACATTTTTTCATTTGTGGATCCAAAAATGATGTCATCCACATAAATTTGAACAATTAAAAAATTTGATTTATCATCTTTTCTAAAAAGAGTAGTGTCGATTTTTCCTCTAGAAAAATTATTTTTGATTAAGAATGTACTTAACCTTTCATACCAAGCTCGTGGAGCTTGTTTTAAACCATATAATGCTTTAGTAAGTTTAAAAACATGATTAGGTTTAGCAGAGTTTTCAAAACCAGGAGGTTGGTGCACATAAACTTCTTCATTTAAGAATCCGTTTAGAAATGCACTTTTAACATCCATTTGAAATAATTTAATATTTTTATGAGATGCATATGCAAGAAGAATACGTATTGCTTCTAACCTGGCTACCGGAGCAAAAGTTTCATCATAGTCAATACCTTCTTGTTGATTATAGCCTTGTGCAACTAATCTGGCTTTATTTCTGATGACTTTTCCTTCTTCATCTAATTTGTTTCTAAAAACCCATCTTGTTCCAATTATGGAGTGACCTTGTGGTTTAGAGACAAGATTCCATACCTCATTTTTTTCAAACTGAGAAAGTTCTTCTTTCATGGCTTTTACCCATGATTCTTCACACAAAGCTTCATGTATATTTTTTGGTTCAATATGTGAGATCATAGCCATGTTGTTGTTGTTATCTTTGAAGGACAACCTTGTCCTGATTCCATCATATGTATTTCCAATAATTTGTTCTGGAGGATGGTCACCTACAATCTTCCAACTTTTTGGAGGAGTTTGAGATGAAGATGCTTGATCTGTATTACTTATTATCTCTTGATTTTTAATGATTTCCTCATCATCTTCTTTGTTAGTAACTAAGTCATCAAACTCATCAAAAACAACATGCATGCTTATTTCCATAGTTTGATTTTTCAAGTTATAAATTCTATAACCTTTAGAATTTGTTGCATAACCTAAAAATATTCCTTTGTCTGATTTTGAATCAAATTTTCCTAGGTTTTCTTTATCATTTAAAATATAACAAAAACAACCAAAGATGTGAAAATAAGAAATGTTTGGTTTTCTGTTTTTCCAGATTTCATAAGGGGTTTTGTTTAGAATTGTTCTAATTGAAACTCGATTTAAAATATAACAAGAGGTGTTAATGGCTTCAGCCCAAAAATATTTTTCTACATTTGATTCATTAATCATTGTTCTTGCCATTTCTTGTAAAGTTCGATTCTTTCGTTCAACAACTCCATTTTGTTGAGGAGTTCTTGCACATGAAAAATTATGAGAAATTCCTTTTTTGTCAAAAAATGTTTTGAATGATAAGTTTTCAAATTCACCTCCGTGATCACTTCTTACAGAGATGATGTTTGACTCTTTTTCATTTTGAACAAGGTTACAAAACTTTTCAAAAGCTTCAAAAGCTTCGTCTTTGTGTTTTAAAAATAAAACCCATGTATATCTGGAAAAGTCATCGACTATAACAAAACCATATTGTTTTCCAGCAAGACTTGCGGTTCTAACAGGTCCAAATAAATCTATGTGAAGAAGCTCAAGAGGTTTTTTAGTGGAAACAATGTTGTTTGATTTAAAACTACTTTTAACTTGTTTCCCTCTAACACAGGCTTCACATATTTTATCTTTATCAAAATTGATTTTTGGAAGACCTCTTACCAAGTCTAGTTGTGAAATTTTTGAAATAGTTTTCATACTAACATGTCCAGCTCTTTTATGCCAAATCCATTTATCTTTGTCAATGGTCATAAAACAAGAGACAGCTGGAATGTCATCTAAGAATAAGACATAAAGATTTTTCTTTCGAGACCCAGTGAAGAAAATATTTCCTGTAGAAACTTGTTTGACTTCACATATGTTGGGTTTAAAGATTACTTCAAAACCACTATCGCATAATTGACTTATGCTTAGTAGGTTGTGTTTTAATCCTTCAACATATTGAACATCTTCTATTTTAGCAGAGTTATTCTTACCAATAATACCTTTACCTTTGATTTGACCTTTGTCATTATTACCAAAGGTTACTGCTCCTCCTTCTTTCTTTATGAAGGAAATAAAGCAGTGTTTGTCTCCCGTCATATGTCTAGAGCAGCCACTGTCTAAATACCATGGCTTTCTCCTTGCATTTTGTGAGAATTCCTCCTCGTTGTCTGAATTCGCCATCAGACACATGTTTGCTTCTTCTCCTTCCTCAACTTGGGGTTCTTCAAGATCGTCCCATGTAATCAGAGCAGACTTCTTATACGGAGATTTTTGAGTCTTTTTGTTTAATGGACATTCATTTTTGTAATGACCTTGTCTGTTGCAACCATAGCATGTTACTTGACTTTTATCAACTTCCCTTTTTGAATTGTCTCTTCTGTTTGGAAAGTATCTTTTTATCTGATCTCTTCTCTTCATCATTCTTTGAATTTTCTTTGAGATGAGTGCTAGTTCATTTTCAGCTTCTTCTTGAACTACATGTTCTTCTTCTATTTCTTTTTCTTCAGTTTGTGGAGGTGCTTCATCTGGATTGTCTTGGGTAGATTGAGATGCTTTTAGGGCAATCATTTTTCCCTTTTTAATTGGTTTGTCTTCTTGAAGCAATACTTCATGAGCTCTTAGTGTTCCAATTAGATCTTCTAAAGCCAAGGAGTTTAAATCTTTGGCTTGAGTGATAGCTGTGACCATAGGTCTCCATGTGTTTGGGAGACATCTCAGTATTTTTCTGATTCTGTCATGAGGGGAATATATTTTTCCCAATGATCTTAATTCATTTACTATAGAAGTGAATCTGGAATACATTTCATCAATGTTTTCCTCTTCATTCATTTCGAAAATTTCGAATTTTCTTACGCCAATATCTATTCTTGTTTCTTTTACATGGCTGGTTCCTTCATGGTGTATTTTTAACGTATCCCAAATATCTTTTGCCGTATTGCATTCATATATTCTTTCACTTTCTTCCATGGTCAGTGAACATTGTAAAAAGAGTTGAGCTTTAGAATTTAGGAGTATCCTCTTTTTATCTGTGTCATTCCACGATGCCTCAGGTTTGATAGTCACTACTGCTGTGACTGCATCAGTGGTTTGTGGTACGAAGTTACCTTCAGTGATAACTTTCCACATGTCTACGTCTTGAGATTTTAGAAATAATTCCATCTTTCCTTTCCAGAAGTAATAGTTTTTTCCATTGAATAATGGAGGCTTTGTACATGAAAGTCCTTCTGGTATGTAAGACATTGCTTCTTCCTGAATCTTTTCCTCTAGCACGTGTTAAGTGCTTTTTGTTTTAGAGACCGTGCTCTGATACCAATTGAAGTAGCAATAAACGTCGCAAGAAAGGGGGGGTTTGAATTGTGACCCTTTTTAAAATTATTCCTGAAACTTAAATCAAGTTTATGTACTCAAGAAAAATTCTTGGTTAATATTAGTCCAATAGTTAAATAACAATTAATATAAATATATAGGACCAGAACGTTCTGGAGAATGATTATATAAGCAGAATGAAAAAAAAAAAGTATTAGACTAGAATGTTAAGTTATTTTAAACAAGGACCAGAATGTTCTGGAGAAATATAAAGGCAGAATGATAAAACAATATTATGAACTGAATTTAAACTTTAGTTAAATATTTAGACAGTTGTTTTATCTTGGACCAGAATATTCTGGAGTCAGTTAAAAATAAACTTTAGAATAGGACCAGAGAACTCTGGATTAATATGGTTGTGATTAATTAGGACCAGAATATTCTGGAGTCAGTTAAATAAAATAAATATTAAATTGGGACCAGAGAACTCTGGATTAATATGATAATGATTAGTTAGGACCAGAATATTCTGGAGATAAATAAATGTTAGTGAGAATGATAGTGTGTGTGTATAGTGTAAAAATAAAAGAGAGAGAGAGAGAGAGAGAGAGAGAGAGAGAGAGAGAGAGAGAGAGAGAGAGAGAAAGAAGAATAACACAGGAGAGTTATCCTGGTTCACCAAACCCGGCTACTTCCAGTCCCCACACTTCGTGTGAGATTATCCACTATAGTATACAGTTGGTAGAAACTTCAAACCAACACTATAAGGTCTTGATCACACCAGATCAGTCTGTAACCCCTGTATTATCAACCTCAGCAGGCTTCTACAATTCTTTGCTTTCGCACAAGAAAGGTTGGAACTTTTCTATCTCAAACTATTAAGCCCAATAGACTTGAGACCTAGCTTTTACACTTTGTATGATGGATGATTTAGATTGTGATGTCTCAAAAACAAAAGAGACTTTCTACAAGCACAAACTCAAAAACGATATCTCAAACAAAAGAGATAAAGAGATTATAGTGATGATTGTGGAGTTTGCTTTGTATATGTTGAAGAGAATGATTAAGAGAATATTCTTGCTTTGAGAGAGAGGGTTATCAAAGCTTTATATTTCAAACTCTTAATTTATCCTTCAATGCTGCCTTCTATTTATAGAAACAGAGGACCTTGGAGAACAAGCCAGAAAAAGGCTGTTGGGCTCCAATATTTGAATTTGAATTTGAGCTCCAATGAGGCTTGGAGAGAAAGTATCAACGCTGTTCACTGAGAACGTTCTCCAGAACGTTCTTCCTGTGTAAAATGTCTCTCAATATGTTTGATAGATTCCAACCAGTCTTGTGCAAAAAGTTCCACACGTTTTTGACAGTTGGTGTGAGCTGTAACCTTGCTGTAAAAACTTGTTGCCCACTTATTGATGTCACCTTGATGTCATACGATGATGTCACTCAAAGATGTCACATGCTTTAATCCCAAGGAACACTTTATGATTAATTCTTTGAAGATCTTTTTCACTTGATTCCTTTTTGGGTCGAAAAATGCATAAGGCTTCTGCAGATTTTATTCCATAAAAGTTCCAAGGCCCATGTGCAAATATACTCTAGATTTGCTATGCCTTTTACAAGCCATTTTAAGGAATCTTGATCACTTATGATTTTGATCCTTCTTTTGGTGGGACAAAGAGAATAACCATTATTCTTGATCTTTAATTCTGCACACACTTGTTCATTTAAAAGATCATATTTGTCCTTTATCATTGATGGAGATGCTTGTTATACTTTGTGAGCTCAGAACGTTCTCATGGACATTCTCATGAAACAATCTCACAAAATCAATTAGTAGATAACAAGATAATTAAAAGTAAATAAGTTTGTTATCTTTAAAACATCAATAAAAGATTTTGCTTTCAACATGAAACCCCCATAAATACATATTTTATTAGTGGCGCATATTATCAAGAATTGGGTTTCGTAGTTAACCACATATTCTGCATTTAGAATTAAGGAGAACGTAAATTTTCATTCATGAATTTTATAACACAAGATCTCCTTTTCACAGTTAAAATTTCAAAGAATTTAAGATATACAATAACCTTTATATGGTAGAGTATGATGATTATATAAAAAATTTATCATCATATGAGTGAGATAAGTCTCTTATTATTATAAAATAGGATATAAGACTCTATTCATAATTTTAGTAACTTACTCAAAATTCAAATGCTATAATTATACTTACACACATTTGAGAAAAGATTAGGTTACACGCAGCGGAAATACGTAAGACTTATATTTTATTATTACTGAGGATATAAGAGAAAATAGTCATAAGCTTCCATAAGTATTATAAAGAATAGCAATAGCATAAAATGTGTCAAAATATACCATTTATAATTATTTAGAATAATAGTATAAATAAATTTTTCTCAAAGGAGTTGTTAAGAATTTTGAAATTTTGACATATTGCTTTTACAAAACAAGTTTACAATAATATAGAAGGATACGATAGTGTATAATAATTTATGAGAAAATAATATAATTAATATCCTCGATATAAGTCTCTACAATAATTTTATATCTAGAGTTATGAAACAAATAAAACATATTTGTTTATGAGATATAGTTAATCGACATATAGAATTTCTCTTGCTTGTTGTATAATGATATTTTCTCCAATTGGTGGAGAAAGATACTAATAAGGTATTTTTCTTACCCACAAAAGGATGATTATGTTAAGTAATGTCATACCGATAGGGTATGTCCATCACGTTACACAATACATAGCAAAGATTCTCCCACTTAATAGAGAATAGATAATGATAGATGAATTAAAAAGTTTGAAAGATATTTTAAATAAATCATTCAACTATTTCTCTATCACAAAATGATATGTTAAGTAATGTCATACCGATAGGGTATGTTCATCACTCACATAGCAAAGGGATAGTAGCAGTCCAAAATATTTATATACAAAAATAACATATAATTAGAAATTTAATTTAAAATTAGAATAATATTGGATTGCAATATCTATATAGTTTTCTACATGACTTTTAACAAAGTAACTTACTTATTGTAATCCCATTCAAGGATCTTAAGGATAATAAGTAAGAACTATATCATCGCAATGTACAATTCTTATGTCTTAATTTAAATATTGACTGGGTACTCTAATTATATTTGACATAAGTATAAAAATTAAGGTACATTGAATAATAGTGATTATATTAAGAACAACACACCGATAGGGTATGACTGTCACCAATATAATGCTAATCTATTTAATAAAATTTGCATAATTGCATCCACGATAGGTGAGATTACAATTATACAAATCAATAATGTTTATGCTTAAAAGAATATGATAAAATAATATCATGCATAAACAACTGTATTTAATTTACTCAACTTCGGTCATATTCAAATAATAGAATGACATGCTTAACAATATTTTAAATTAGCATATCATTAATATGACTTTAGAATTTATTTATGTGAAATAGTATGATAACAAGAGTTATTATTTAGAATACAAGTGTGTCAATTAGTTTTCTAATTTATCTAGAATAGAACTCTTAGAATAAAATTTTAAATACTCCCACTATAAACTAGAATTAGAATATAAATACAAAATAGAGTATTATAATAAGAATATATAAGAATTATAGAGTTCTATTTAAAATATTCTAGAAAAGGGATTTCACTTCTATATAGAATATCATAATTACACAGCAAAAGAGAAGAATGAATAAATGTTTACATATATGCAATAATATACGGTAAGTCACAAGAGGATAAATTAATTAAATCAACACTAACCTCGCAATGTGTGACATTCATCCTTGTACTACTTTGAGCCAGTGTTTTTTGATGACTTAACGAGAATATCTTATAATATAGTCATCTCAAAATAATCATGAATAAAAAATAAGTCATTTTAACTAAACATACATGAGACTCTAATTATAAATCATTTCGATTTATAAAAGTGTTCAGTTGTAAGGATGATTTAAAATTGCCTGAATTCTTAATATGTTGTTTTGATAATATTTAATCGGTAAACAACAAAGAGGTGTGCAAATTTTAATTCATAATTAGAATTTTAGCATAAAATAATGCAACAATGCATTCTTAACTATATATTACCATCCAAATATTTAATTGCGACAAGATACTGGTGTTTGTCACAAAATTAAGAATAATAAATTACAGGTCTACATTAAAGAGTATTGTAGAAAGTATAATGTATATTAAAGAGAAATATGCCAATTTTAGATTCATTTAATATAAAGCATATATAATATACAATTCCCTATACTCATTTTAAAAACAAAATATTAATAGGACCCATTAAATCAATTTGTGACAAGAATCAGAGACAAAAGTCTAAGTTTAAATATGTCGCCAAAAGAATGATCACAGATACAAGTTATAGCATATCAACTGTAATAAAGAAGGATGAAGAAATTGTGTACCTTTGAATTAGGTTGATTAAGGATAACTGTCAGAAGGAGAAGGATGAGAGGGATAACCACCCTCATTCCGTTTAGCAGCAGAATGTTCAGAATAATTAACCGTCTGATGGGATGACGTTTAAATAGCTAAACGGCTGAGGACAAGGACCTTTCATTGGGCTTCGCTAGATAGTCCAACCCATCACGGTCCATTTAAAAAGAATAGTCCAATCACACATATTCATCAACTAATTAGTGTTTAACACAATAAACCATAATTTATAATATAATGTTAACTTATAATAATTGATTTTTGTCAATCCATAATTGATTAATTAAAATATTAATCCAACAAATGTTACACGGGAGTTAGGCTCTGATCCAAAAACAGCGATTGGGTCATAACTTTTTATAGACTTTATGCAGTAGGAATTACGATCTGATAAATCTAAGTAACTTTTGAGCAATGTTGGAGATTTATATGATTCAATGACCATGTTTGATTACAAGACTTATTAGTTAAGCATCAATTAAATAGGCTGATTTTCTGTATTTTGTACTGTCGTCATCATTCTCTGTCCTTTTCAAAACAAAAGTTATTATCCTCTCAACATGGATGTACTTTGGGCTTTATTTCCTTTTTTGGGGATTCTTTAGGATAAACTATGCCAAAATTAGTAAAATGGAGGTGTCAGTTTCTCATTTATCCCTGGCTTTTGATTTATTCGAAATTAAAATACAACAGATAATAGTAGTACTTGATGATGTGAACCCAACCTAATGCCATCAATCAGTACACGCAATTTGTCAAAAAGAGTGTGCATTGCCAAAAATTCAAAGAAGTCATTTGCACCAATCAAGAACCTGCACGACTGTCCATGGTGGTTAAAAGTTAAAAGGAAAATAGTGTAAGTTCAGCCAAGTGTTTGGTGATTCCATTTTTGTGACATTTAGCCATTTCTAACTGAAATAGATCCTTTTTATTACCTTTTTTTTCCAACTTAGATAATATTATTGGTACGAAGTGAATTGTTGGATCATGAGAGGAGTTAAGGTGAAACTCGTAAATTCATCACATGAAACTAAAACGAAGTCATCCACCATATTACGTTTGATATACTTATAAGACCATATGCAATGGGGGTATTGAAGGCAATATTCAACATGTTGAACCATTGAAGTGGGGGTATTGAAAATGGGAGAAAAGTGAGTTGGAGGAGAGAAGTGATTAACACAATCAACATGTTTAATACTGACATGTGGCAGTACTCAATTGGCTGCTTGGATTTTTATCATCTTAATAATTCAAATTCAATTATTTCATTGCAAATAATTTTTTTTTTGCTAAAATTCATGATTTTTTTTTGTCTATAAATAGAGATTTGAATCATTTGATTTGGACACGGAAAAAAACCTAAGTTTTTCATTATCTTAATCTTATTATTAACTTTCTATTAGTCTTTCTTTTGAAGTTTTAGTCTTTTTTTAGTGAAATGGATCCCAATAATAATAATTTCAACACCCAGAATTCTTCTGATTACCCATTTAGCTACCAAAATCCCAACAATTATCAACATTCAAATCAATTTTCCAACCAACGACCTCAAAACATGCACATGCCTAATTTTGGTTTTGCACCAAATTTAAATCAGTCATATGGACAAAGTTTGGAATGTTTCGTGATTGAAGATGATTTGTATCGTACTAAATAAATTACTTGTGTGTTGTGTGCTTAGTTTGCTGTCTTACATTTATAATCGATAATTGAAATTTTATGTAATCAAAAAAACAAAAATATAAAAATAAATAAGAATATGAAATAAAAAGTGGTGGGGTATAGTGTTGAAAGAAAAAAACTATTGAAGAAGGTAAAAATCGAATAAGTGTTAAATAAAAAAAGAAAAAATGATGTGGAGTGTTGAGAATTGAAAAAATGAATGTTGAGACTTGTTGAATGATATTTACCATTGTATATGATCTAATATTGAGCATCATATACCTGATGACATATATATTTCCAAGGCTTTTAAATTTTAAATAAAGACCCCATATCTAATCCACTTATATGGTCACTTAAAATCTAACACGATTATCCTCATACTTCTTATAACTCAACAAATATAAATAGTATAACATAAAAGAGGTGCTCAAATTCCCAATATACGGTCCAAATTACTTCAAGACTTTTTATTATTTAGTAATAGAGAACATGCAATGCTGATGTAGTGATGTTCACAATGAAGATAAATCAACCAAAATTCGTTAACATGATGAATATTACTTTGTGCATGTGGATCGCACTTTTGGGTTCAGATAGCGAAGTGTTGGGTTGGATACATTGAAATTCGACACGTGCCTTCTCTCCCATTTTGTTGGCCCTAATAATAAGTAACAACAATAACAATATGCTGTCGTTTATTATAAAACAGTTTTTGTTGCCTTTTTGAATGGGCAATGTAAAAACTAAAATGGACTATAATTGACAGTTCCTGTCACTCCCTTCTTCATGAGACACCTGTACATTCCTCGTTGAGTTTTTTTTTTTTTTTTTCTCTTTGTTGGTGGAAATAGGCCTAGGTGTCCTAACAAGTTTGGACTATTCCTTAGTTGGTTGGTAGCTAAGTGACCACATGACTTGAAACAGGGTACATCTCTTTCCTTTAATAACTGATTAAATTTCAGTTTTTTATTGGGAGATCAAATCATATCTTGCCACTTTGGGCACTTCTTTTTTTTATTAAATGTCACTTTAGATACTTCTAGTACCACAAATAGATCAAGATGATTGTTCAATACTCATGAATATGATATACCATTAAACCCAATTTTATAAAATATTCTTCTTCATTAACTATCAGTTTATTAAGGGGGTATATGTCTACTCCTTTAGTCAATAAGATTAATTTAAACATGAAATTCATTCAACAATTTAGAAAGAGAATAATTTTTATGCAAGGTATAGCTTTTCTTTTACATGTGTCTAATAACATCCGGCAAATTAGATATTTGTAAGAATATTTTAAGAAATAACCTAAACAAGTGGCATTTTTATTTGCAAGAGAGACATCATAGTTAAAGCGTGGTCGAAGATCCAAACCCAACACTTCAATAAAAATGATGAAATTCCAAACCCTCAAACTAAAAGTATATAAATCTTCATTGGTGATATCAAGTACCTCGTGCTGTTCTTTTGGATACATGCAATCGCTGGCAGATTGATGTAAACATTGTAAAATTATATTCATATTTCTATTCTTAAGAAAAGCCAGAGGTTTTCCTTTCTATGAGTGATTTTGTAGCTTTCTCGATTAGGCTCCGTTTTAATATTCAAAAAATAAATAAGTAAAAGACAAAAACAAAAAAGTCTAACGTGCATTGAACTTAGAACAGTAGGTGATACACAACTAAAATATAATTTGTCTAGTTTAATCAGCACAAAGTCAATTTCAACAGCTCACTTGAAATTCACGATCAAAACAATCATAAAAAGTTTCCTATTCTGATTAAGTTTCTTTTTTATAAACAAATGGAATAGATCAGTTTGAAGGATTTGAAAATAACAATAATCATAGATTCGTTCAAAATAATCATATGGATGCAGACTATATAGATCATGTATTCAAATATGGAAAATGTTTGATTTACACTCCATATGGGTGCACACACTTTGAAAGGGAGAGAGAAATGAGAGTGATATGATAGAAGCGAGGGATGGAGATAAAATGAAATCTCCAAAAAGGTAGAGAAAGATTTAGGAAAACTACTATAAAATAAACTATTAGAAAAAATTTAGAGTCAATGAGTTGGATCCAATCATAATTTATGATAATAGAACACTATGACGTAATTTGATACAGTTTACTCTGTTTAGTGTGATAAGATTTAGTTGTTATTGTTGTTGAAGTGATATGAAGATGTACATGTATCATTGCTGGTGCCCTTAAAAAAAATGTAGCATTAATTGATGTTCGTGTGTATATATATTGCATAAATGATAATGGAGAACTGTATATGTATCAAAGACATGTTGATTGACTCAATAATAGTATAAGAGTGAACTATCATCTTGTCTATATTAATTAAAAGAGTAAACTATCTTTTTATTTTTATTTTTAATAAGAGTAAACTATCATCTTGATCTATATGTTTTCATGCAAGTTAATTGCTAATGTGGTATCTACCAAAAAAAAAAATTGCTAATGTGGTAACGATTGAATTACATAACAAAGATAGGGATCGACATGATACAATGACCTTATTACACACAGTCCATTCAAAATCAAAGTCCCATACATATTCATCAAGTGACTAATAGTTAATTTTTTTTTTGACAAAAAGTGACTAATAGTTAATAACAATTCATCATAATTAATATATTATACATCAACAATTTATACCATTTTTTATTGTTAAAAATAATAATTTATAATAATTGGTCATGTCAATCTACATAATTGATTAATTAAGATGTAACCAAAAAAATGGATTAATTAAGTTATTTAATCTAAGATATGTTCAATATGTTCAACGAGGTCGTTTACAAGTTAAGAGAACGTGTATTCCAACATTTCTAGAGCAACTTTGATGTGAGTTCTAGCTATATGTTTGAAATTATCTATGGACAATCATTCATCTTGTGTATTATAAGATAAGGAAATAAAAAGAGTTAAGTGATATATGAAGATGATATGATAGGAATGAGATAAAGAAAAAAATTAAGTGTTGAGTGAGTATAGAAAAATAAAAGACATTTAAATATGTTTGTTAAACTCATTTATACAATCCGCTAGATACCGGCTATATATATTTTTTTAAGAGGAAGTTATCCTTTATATATATCTAATAATTTTTAACAAAACACATCCTTAACCTTTACATTATAACTATATTGGTTTACTTTTCTGTTGCTTTTTCTTTTTCTTTTCCATTTCCATCTAATCTTGTTGGCAACTAATCGATGTGTTTATCTTTCTTTGTGTTATAATCAAGAATAAACTTGGGTGAGAAATTGAGAGCTAGTGACCACAAAATTCAATCATAGCCATTGGCCAAAGCCAACCCCGCTGTGGCAAATATTGGTAGGTTAGTGCTTTTGCTCACGCGGAAGTAACAAAGATGTTGTCTTTATTTACGCAAAGACGATTTCAATATCCATGAAGCAAACTTCACTATCTATGGATATGGGTACCCACTTAGGCACTTACTAAACTTATAGTAGATCAATTTATATAATCAAAAAGTTATAGTAGATCATAGATGAGATAAAGATTACTGAGAACCACTTTTGTCGGCTTCAATTAATTCCATTGAAAACGACGGTATTTTGCTAAAGGGAGGAGAGGGAAATACATTTTTGTAAAATGAAGGAAGACAAGAAAATGGAAAAAATGACGGTCCAAACTTGAATAAAAGAGTTTTTTTTTTTTTTTTCATAATATAGAATCTCCCTCTTGACCAAAAAAAAAATCTCTCCAAAATTGGGAACTTAAAAATTGTTTTGAAGAAGGATTTTAAAATGTTTAGTTAAGTTTCTCCCAAATTGGAAACTTAAAAATTGTTTTGAAGAAGGATTTTAAAGAGTATAGTTAAGTTTTTCAAATTCAATTTATTTTGTTGAAATATTGCCAAAAATTTTTTGTCAAGTAGCCTAGCGACTATAATTCACCTTTTTTTAAGATGAATAAATGGGGTGTTAGAGGTTCGAATCTCGACTCATGCATATAATAATGCATCTCTCTGCCAACTGAATTATGCTTACGGACACTTCAAACTTAAAAATATATCATCCTTCAAAAAAATCATAATTTATAAACATTTATTTATCATTTTGTTTAAACATGTATTTTTTTTTGAGAAAAAAGGTATAATTTTGAAATAAAACTATTTTCTTTTACTAGCAAAATACAGAAAGTTCAATGGTGCTCACCCGGATTGAATTTTCCTATGCCCCGCCAAATTAGTCAAATTAACCACAAAGTTCAATATTGCTCAACGTAAGAGTTATATTTTTTTCCAATACATACATCTTTTTTCTTTTTATGTTTGGAGTTCGAACTTCAATCTTTATATTTATTATACATTATTGTTACCAACTGAATTAAACTCAAACATAAAAAAAGAAAAAGAAACGGCGTATAAAACAAGGAGATTAATTTCTAGTATTTATTGACTCGGCAATTGTTTTCTTTACATATCAATCAAATCACACTAAATTTACACTGTCCCTCCATGCGAATTAAATCCTAAAAAAGTGTGTCATTTTTTAACATTTCCCAATTAATGTGTGACTTTCTTAAATTTTTTTGACGAGTCTACCGATGTATATTTGTGACTTGGCTTCCCAATAAAAACCTGCATGTTTAACTCTTAGTTTCTCAAGAAGTCTATAAATCATTCTCAACTCATGTATTTGGTTTAGATTTTAGTCAATGTATCTAAAAAATTACTTATTACTTCCTCCATTTTAAAATATCTGTTTAAATCAACTGCTTCACATATGACAATACACAATTTTGACTGTTAATATGTTTAATTATCTAAAGTATAAAAATTATAAAAAATTAATATTTTGAAAATATTTGTCGAGACAAATCAAACACATCTTACATATTAATATTTGTATTTATACATCAGTTAAAAAGTACGGTCAAAGTAAGTCAAGTAAATAGTGTACATTACAAAAATTAGACATAAATTTTAAAACAGGTGGAGCATTTTTTATAAATAGGACTAAAAAGAGCATTAGAATTGTTCTGTTGGACATTGTGATCAACATTCATGTTCAGCCTCTTCTGTTTATGTAGGTGTGTTTCTAATCGGTGACTCTTGCTATTATGTCCATGAATAAAAAGAAAAAGATAGCTTGACCACGAAAAAAAGAGATAGTAGCATTCAAAACTATTAATATTTTTTGTGTGTGTGCAGACGTACGGAGCCAGAACTCTAAAAATGATTACGATGGTACTCCCTTCGTATCAAAATATAAGCAAAAATGATTTTTTAGATTCATTCATTTAATGATGTATGTGACCCATAATATGAATCACAAACATCATTAAATGAATGAACCTAAAAAGTAAATTTTGCTTATATTTAAAAACGGAGGAGTATAAAATTTAAATTTGTGTGGATTGTTGACTTTACTTAAAGCAGCGGTTGACTACGTGCATTAGGGAAATAAAGATGATTTGATAAAATCAATACACTTATTCGTTTATTTTCAGTTGCTTTAAATTTCATACACTTATTCAATTATTTTCATAGTTTATTTAAAAATGAAATGGTGATTTTTACATGAAATAATTTGATTTTTTGTTTTTTGAGAGGTGATGAAGTTATTTTATTTTTTGTTTTTTTGGTAAACTTTTGTTATGCTTTAGTTTAACTGTTTTCTTATGGATGTAAATTTTCTTTTTTAACTGGATTTTACTCCTTCCGTTCCTTGATGTAGGCATCCATTGTCTTTTTCATATTTTTTAAGAAATGTTGTCAGTGTAATTAATATGTCTGTTTTGTGTGTTAATATTACCAAATTGTCATTTATTTATAGATGCATTAAATTTGACTTTTCATTTTCAAGACAAATTAGTAGTATTAATTAGAGGTGTGTTTAGGAAAAAATAATAAATGCATCTAGTAATTTAAAAGAGAGTTTACATTTAGAGACAAAAATAAAGTCAAATGGGAGTTTAGATATAAGAATGGAGGGAGTAGTTTGAAGTTGAAGATTAAAATATTTGCCTCCAAACGTGATTTAAACTCAATTGGTTATCCAATTTTTTTTATACACGTCTAATCACTTATTTCAACTCATTTTTAATTAAAATAAAGTTTGTAATTTTTTATTATCATCCTTTGCAAATCCCATATTTCCTTTCCTTTCTTTGTTCATCTCTTTCACTTTCTACAAAACACTTGATTGAGTTCAAGTTTTTGACGAGATCTATTAAGAATGACCAATGACCCCCTTCCATTCAATGAGATCCAGTGAGTTATGATAAAACGACTTTTCATTCTCACTAACTTGAAACCTAATGTGAACAATAGGAAAAATAAATAAATAGAAGAATACATTATATTTATTTTGAGGGAGAAAAAACATATTGTATCTTATTTGACTTGCTTTTGTTACTTTACAGGTTGGGAGGATTGATAGATGGATTTGGTCTCTGCATACTTCTAACTGTTATACTGTTAGTTCGGCTTATTATGTTTTAACACAGAAACATATATGGGGCAGGAGCAAATAAATAACAACAATTTCATGTGGTTGAAAACGGTGCCTTTAAAAGTATCTATTTTTGCGTGGCGTCTATTCCTAAATCGGTTACCAACTAGAGAAAAGTTGTTCCAAAGGCGTGTGTTAGCGGAGTCCGATCAGAGTTGTCCTGCTAGCTGCGGCCTAAATGAGGACAGAGACCATTTATTTCTAAATTGCGGTTTTTTTGGAGGTATCTGGCGGCATATTGTGGCTTGGTTAAGATTCTCAACTGCTTTGCATGACTCTTTTCAACATCATTACTATCAGTTTGGAGGGTTGCGTGGCTCTTCGAAAAGATCAATTGAATCCATGCACATTATTTGAATGTCAGTTGTCTGGGCATTCTGGAAAGAGCGTAATAACATAATGTGTCAGAGAAAAGAAGAACAGCTTCAAGCAATAGCGAAAGGGTGAAGTTTCAGTCATTTTGGTGGTTGAAATCGAAATGCGTTACTTTCAATTTTGATTATCAATTGTGGTGGTAGAGCCTTGTAGCTTGCTTAATGTATGTATTTTAGCTTGTTTCTTCTGTATTTGTTTATTTCTTTTTTTCTTCTCTTTTTTCCGGTTTGTCGTTATGGTGATTGTACAGATTGTTGCACTCTGTTTTGTCTAGGCCCTTTTGCACCCCTTGTGCAAGAGTGTTTGACTGTGTTTTCTATTATAATTTTGACGTTTTCAAAAAAAATAAATATCTTATTTAATTCCAGAGAATTGGTTAAAAAAATAACGAGATTAAAAAATAAAACTTATTTTCTCTCACGAGAAGAAAAAATAAAAATAGTGCAAAATGGTAAAATTATCTACCTACTAATACATCAAAAAAAATACAATTCTACCAACAAAAAAAACATCAAAAGAATGTAAAAGCTATTGAATAAAAATATTTTCTAAAATGTTAGAATGAAAAGCTATTATTCCTCATAAGCAAAGAGTTATAAACAGTTTTGCACTTTTTTTAGATAAGCGAAACAATAATCGTTATTGAAAACTCACACATATAATTAGAGAAGCTAAAGTTAAATTTTGGTTACCACATCTTACCCATTTTTTCCATTTATGTTAGCCTTTTTTCACTTTTAACCGATCCACCATTTATGTATTGGTAAGCAAAAAGCGATAATATTCGATTATCTCCAACAAAGTAAGCATATGTTTGGTTTAAATTTTAAAGGTCAAAAGTAATTCTAGTTGTATAATTAATTTTATCATGTTTAGATGATTTAAAGAATAATTAATTTCTTTTTTATAGAATTGATTCTATTTGAAGTTAAAGTTCGTAGTTTTTTGCATTAAATTTATTGTTAAATCAACTTTACATTAAACTGTTTCTATTTTGAAGAAATTCAACTTATTTTTATCCATAATCTATTATACGTAATTAATTAATTCATAATCAATTATTATGAATAGCCTAGAGGTTGTCATGTTACCGTCACGGCCCACAAACGTTATGTTGAAGAAACCAAGCCCAAATCGTACTTCTTGGAAATAAGAGAAATATCTTTAAAAAAAATAAAATAATAATAATTATTGAGAAAAAACATAAAGAAATAAAATTGCCTAAGAAAACAATGCTGGGTCTTTCAAGTGCGACTTCCTCAAAGAAAGAAAACAAATTCCAAATATAGAAGTGACACTTTCAAGAAGACACTTTCCTTCTTCCTAACAAGTGATCAAGATGCAAGTGATCAAGATGGAGTGTTTTTAAGTGAGTAAAATGAGAATGAAAATTTTGATATTTTTTAATTAGTTTACTGGCATAATTTACCCTTAATAAATACTAAAAATTCAAGAATTGGGAGTTTCAATATATTAACTTGAAAAGAAGATTTTTATGTTTTTTTTGTTTGTGTGTAAATGAGACATCCTTAGCATACGCAACTATAAAACTAATCTTTCGAGTTCATGGTACTTAAATAAGCGACAAACTCTTCAATTATGATGATATTATATGTTTAAGAATAAATTTAAACTCACAATTTTGGTTAAAGTAAAAGAAACTTTTCTTGTCTTATTTAAACGTTATAGAGCATAAGATTTTGGTGTTTCATTGAGAGAGATGATTATCAACAAAAAATAGAGCAGAGGATATTCGAATTTTTCTAAAGGAGAAAATTTGTTTAATGGAAACAATTATTATTTAAAGAAAGCATGAATTGCTGACCATAACTTTTAGGAGAAACGTGTACGGCTAGGATTCTAACAGAAAGCAAAATGTGATTGGTTGGTGTCACATCATACCCTTTCCAACTTCCAACCTCTTTTCATTGGTACACGTACCCTGGTCGGCAGTATGCGACCTCCATTATTATGCCTTTTTCTTCTAATTTTTCATATTTTTATATACAACTCCATAATTTCTTCATCCTTTTTCACATGACCAAAAATCATACAAAATCTAAATCAAGAACGTGTTGTTTACGTATGTTTTTTTTTTTTTTTTTTAATTTAATTTAATTCTCATCCTCGGTAAAAACTACACTAAGAATGAACATAGACATAGTTTTAAGTCACATAGACATGACATCATTTATTTATAAACATTTTAATAGAGAGATAAGCATTTCTCAAAAGAGAACCACCATTGTAAACAAGAAGTAATTCTTTGTATTAATTTTAAGTAACAACAAGTTAAAATCACAATGACATAACATAGTTTATTTAGTTCCAGTTAATTCTAATAATATTAAAACAAATTGTGGTCCAAACCAAATGGTGTTGAAATAGAAATAGAAATAGAAAAGTGAAAAAAGAGAAAGCAGAAAGTGTGAAGAGACATTAGGACACTTGTCACATTAAGCAGAGGTGTTGAAACCAAGGAAGAAGGAACGCAGCCAAACCAAATCCACCACCACACAAAAACATACCAAATCAGGTATCACCACAAATTCAAGATTAATAAACCATATAATAAAATAAATAATATCACAGGTATGTATGTATATTTGTACACTCTCTTTAATCTCTTTTTCTTTCTCCAGATTTCTCTTTGTTTGTTTTGTTTTCCCCTAATTTTCAACTCCTTTCTTTCCATTTTCGTTCTTCAATTCTTATATTCTGATTTTATTCCTTACCAAAAATAAGTGTTACATAAACACTAGATTTTCTCGATAAAGATATTTTGCATTAGCGTTGAAATTTTGGTCTATTTTTAATTACAGAATCTCGAGACTCTTGTTACAACGTTGTACAAACACAAACACTCCACCAATCTACATTTTTACCTTAAAACTACAAAATGCAAGTTTAGTTTAAATTACTCTCCACTTGTGTGTGTGGTTTTTTTTTTTTATTTATGATTAGTGCAATCTTAGCTCAACAATTTTTTGTTGTAGTTCTTTTTTAAGAAGAAAATAAAATCACTTAGATGTAATTTTTTTTTTGTTTGTGAAATTTTATGCTTATGTTTGAAGTTTGAGAGTAAAGGGATTCAGATTTGTGATTTAGATGAGGCTATGGTTTTTTTGGTTCAGATTTGAGGAAAATTGGGAGTGATTAGAAGAATGAATTTCAAGGGTTTTGGGAATGATCCAGGAGCCTCCGCTGCCGGAGCAGGCAACGGAGGTGGGAGGATAGCAGCGGGCAATTTT
Source organism: Medicago arabica (assembly GCA_946800305.1). Taxonomy (NCBI): domain Eukaryota; kingdom Viridiplantae; phylum Streptophyta; class Magnoliopsida; order Fabales; family Fabaceae; genus Medicago; species Medicago arabica. Next base: position 56,116,187 of record OX326967.1, read on the forward strand.
CCGCTGACGAGGCAACCGTCGGTGTATTCGCTGACGGTTGATGAATTTATGAACAGTATGGGGGGTTCTGGAAAAGATTTTGGGTCAATGAACATGGATGAATTGTTGAAGAATATTTGGAGTGCTGAAGAGGTTCAAACAATGGGCGGTGAAGAAGCTATTAGTAATCATTTGCAAAGACAAGGTTCCTTGACGCTGCCGCGAACTCTTAGTCAGAAAACAGTTGATGAGGTTTGGAAGGATATTTCTAAGGATTATGGTGGTCCTAATTTGGCTGCACCAATGACTCAGAGACAACCAACTTTGGGGGAGATGACTTTGGAAGAGTTTTTGGTTAGAGCTGGTGTTGTTAGAGAAGATGCTAAGCCAAATGATGGTGTTTTTCTTGATCTTGGTAGTGTTGGAAATAATGGTAATTTGGGTTTGGCTTTTCAGGCTCAGCAGATGAATAAAGTTGCTGGCTTTATGGGGAATAATAGTAGAATTAATGGTAATGATGTTCCACTTGTTGGTCTTCAAAGTCCTACTAATTTGCCTTTGAATGTTAATGGGATTAGATCAACAAATCAGCAACAACAGATGCAGAATTCACAGTCTCAGGCTCAGCAACAACATCAGAATCAACAACTTCAGCAACTTCAACAGCAGCATCAACAACAACAGCAGCAGCAGCAGCAGCAGCAAATATTTCCAAAGCAACCTGGTTTGAACTATGCAACTCAGATGCCTTTGTCTAATAATCAAGGAATGAGAGGTGGAATTGTAGGGCTTTCTCCTGATCAAGGAATGAATGGTAATCTTGTGCAAGGTGGAGGGATTGGTATGGTTGGTCTGGCACCAGGGGCTGTTCAAATCGGTGCTGTCTCACCGGCTAACCAGATATCTAGTGATAAAATGGGAAAGAGTAACGGCGATACTTCTTCTGTGTCGCCGGTTCCTTATGTTTTTAATGGTGGTATGCGAGGGAGGAAGGGTAATGGAGCTGTGGAGAAGGTAATTGAGAGGAGGCAGAGAAGAATGATCAAGAATAGGGAGTCAGCTGCTAGATCCCGTGCTCGCAAGCAGGTAAATTTTTAAGACTTGCTGTCTTGTTATTGTGATTTGATTGTTGGTTTAAATTTAGCAATCAAAGTTCTTTAACTTGTTCAAACGAACACTTACCTGGATTCAAGAAGACTAATTTATACAACTATTTTTTCCTAGTATTCGTTCCCTTATGTATGTCTACTCCTCTCGATATACAAAGAGTCTAGACCGAAAATTGATGACAAGCCATGCTTGTTAGTCACTTAAATTTGTAACTGCATTCTCCATGTACTGGTTTGAGCGATACAATCGAAAGTCGGTCAGTGCAGACTGTAGATTTTACCTTCTAGTAACAGAAAGGTGAGAAGAGTTCCTCTTTATTGTGAAAATATAATAGATAGTTCACTATTAATAGGGTTTGGTAACATATGTTAATGTGTAATCAATTCAAAAACCAAAAGAATGTGTTGGTGATTTTAGTCATGTTATGATTATAGTACAAGGAATACTACTCAGCCATTGACATTCTGATTTTATCCTCTGTGAACATGCTGTATATGTGCAGCAGAATGGTAATATGATAGCGATCTGACCTGATGAAAGGTGAAAGATTTTTGGGAAGTTACAGTCATGACAATTTGTAAGGATTCAGGTTTTAACAAGGTAATGGTGCAACTGACTGAGGAATTTAACTGAGGTTGGATCATCATCAGATCCACAAAAGCATATATTAATGGGTTATGGTGGGAACATGACATGGGAATGAAGTGCAGTTTTGAAATTTTGTAAAAATGTATTAAGATATATGCTGTAAGTTCTGATCACATTTTTATTTTCATTTATTACAGGCTTATACCATGGAATTGGAAGCTGAAGTTGCAAAGTTAAAAGAAGAGAATGAAGAACTTCAGAAAAAACAGGTAATTATGGCTATTCCGCATTTCACAGCCAGATGCAGCCTTTCATTTGTACATGAATTTGTGGCTTATGGTCACTTACATTAAATCATTCCCTAATTGACCATTATTTTAAATAATGCAGGAAGAAATCATGGAACTTCAGAAAAATCAAGTAAGTTCAGCTTTCACCAAAATCACGGAAAACACTCCCTTTTGTTTTTCAGTCACAGCATGTATTTGAATTTACCTTAACTGTACAAATCGATGGTTTTTCTAGAGCACATAGTCGTGTCCTCGTACCCTGTTTTGTTGGTCAAGATGTCATGAATCATGGTTTTAGCTTCCTTCATAGAACATGCCGTTTTGGCAACCGACCACCAAGAGCAATGGAGGGTTTGACAAAAGTCGTGTGAAAATAACATTTGGTCAAAAGCTATGCCAATCTACGCATTTTGGTGTGCTTGTCATGTTCAACATAAGAACGGTTGGTTGGGTGTTATGTGGTGATCCAATAATATATACCCGCTTTGAACTATTACCTAATTTAGGTTCACATGTTGATTATCCCATGCCATCAATTATTAAAAAAAATAAAAAATTATATGATTAGATACCATTCGGTGTACTGTGTGGGTATGTAGTGGCTGCTTTTCTCTAGTACCGAGCCTTTGTCTCTCACAAAATGTTTGATCTTCTGTCATGTATTCAGTTGATGGTTGTAGAATTTATTTGATGGTCATTTTTCATAAAGCTAGTAAGAAATATATTTAAGGGTCTTGCATACATCTATCAGTCCCCTTAAATATTGAGATATAAAGTCTCATGTATTACTGATTTCAAAATCTACAGTTTTTGATTAAAAAGAATATTCTATTTTTGATTCCTTACGTGTGCCCTTAGGTCACTTGTTTGCGTTTGCATATGTTTTGACATGACCCCTGTTCATGTTACCAAACAAAAACTTGCATGTAAAGGCTGCAAAGGAGAAATATTATCAATCAAACGAAAGTGCAGTGCAGATGATACTTTTAGCTCATTGATTTTAAACCATATAAATTAGTTTGTAATGCCGAAAAACAAAACAGTGTCAACCCATATCTGGTTGAGATTTCTTTTCTCAGTTACATTTCTTTCTGTTAGAGTATACTTTATTTTGTATTCTTTTTGCATATATATAGCTAACTGTCACAATTCTAATTGTTTCGTCATATTAGCATGTTAGGCCCGCTATTTTGTATTCTCATTATGAGAACAGTAGGAGACTAGGAGTGATTATGAGCTAGCATGTGATGTCTACTATATTTTTATGAATGTTTTGCCATCTGCTTACTGTTTAAACATACTTTTGGACCATTTACACATCTGCTTTCGTTCCAAAACATGTGCAGCAAGTTCCAAGTCAGGTCAAAATATCATGAATCATGGTTTTAGTGCCTACATATCTGCTTTGTGTTAAAACATATTTTTGGACTATATTACATTCTTAGTTTAGGAATTGATGCCACCTTAGTACTGAATTGTCTAGCACTTGATGATATCGCAGGTTAAAGAAATGATGAATTTGCAACGAGAAGTCAAGAGAAAATGCTTAAGAAGAACACAAACTGGTCCGTGGTAGATTGAAGATTGGATTATAATTCCGCAGTTAAAAACATTCTGTAAATACACATAAATACATGTTTTTCTGTAGATTGAGGCTTTTGTAGTTTAGATTAGCCCTTGAAAACTTTGATGTGTTGCTAACAGTTTGCATAGTTAGGGAGGATAGGCACAGTAGCATGAGAATATGTTTCAGTTCGCGTCCAAAATCATGCCACCATTGGTTAGACAATCTTGTGCAGAACACCTTCATTGGATTTGATTCCGTGAGAGGGTGAAATATTCGTACGTACTTCTATTTAATGCACTATCCATGAGTTTGGACCAATGGCTTACGAGTTATTTATAAATCCACAGATTTTGCTATCAAGTAAATCGAATATTTCGTCCACAAGCAATAATAAAATCAGATTCATAACCTTTTTTTTTGGAGTAATTTATCGTCAGGTGACCTAGTTACTACACCAATTAACTATATCAATAATAATGGCATATTCATCACTATGGCTGAAACGTGGGCAATTCATAATACGGGTTCAGTTTAGCAATGAGCATTATTATGCCATAGTGACCTCAGTTCAACGGTAGTTGTGACCTCGATTGATATAGATTGCAATATGAGACACCCTTGTTATGGTTTGATGACCAAAAAAATTAGAACTCAGGATCTCTTATATCTTTCAGAGGCTAAATAGTTGGCTGATTCTTTTGGAAAATTTGGGTTTCAGATGGATTATGACAAATTGTTCCTCGCTTTGCTTCTTTTGCTTTATTGACTGACTTGAGAGCTAAAGGCTTTTAGCTTTTTCGTTTTTTGTTTCTGTTAAACCCCTTTTTATCGATCGGTATACTAAAACCCCCGCATATGCAGATCCGAGAAAGGGTTCAACCATTTTAATGCAGACTTAATTACACTTTTGGTCCCCGTGTTTTGGCCTACTCACGAAAATGGTTCTGCCTTTTTAAAACAGAACAAAACTGTCATTCGATTATCATTTTTGTTGTATTTTTTGTCCTACCCCCCATTTTTCCCTCCAAAAACGCAGAGATGGCAAATAAACATCTATGTGGCAATGCCAACTTGAAAAATGATATTAACATGTCATTAAAACAACAATTTTTAATTTTAAAAAAAAAATTGAACATTTTATAAATTAAAACAAAAACAAATTGATATAAACCCTAATTCCTAAATTTCTTTTCAATCCATCCATATTCAATTCAATCCCAAATCTGTTTTATTATTCTTCTTCTTCCTCATTTTCTTCTTCACTTTCCACTTTGTTCTTCTTCTTCACTTTCCTCGTTTTCTTCTTCAATCCCAATTTTCGTTCAATTCCACACCGTTCTTCTTTTTCTTCCTCCTCATTTTCTTCTTCACTTTCTTCATTGATCTCCATCTGTTTTTGATTTGTGAGAAAATAGGTGGCACAAACCCAAATCGAAAAACTCTGATTCTCTCAAATTAAAACCGGATCTGAACATGGGAAGAAAAGGGAAACTCAGATTCTCTCAAATCAAAATCACATCAAAAAGGTGTTGTGTTGACAGCAGTTAGGAAAGGTGTTGTGTTGACAGGGTTGTAATTTTTGACTGTGTCTGTATGCGGCTTGGTTTTTTTCCTGGTTCTAGCAGCTGTTGTGCTGCGTTTTTTGCATGCTAGCAGCAGTTGTTCTGCTGTTTTTTGCTGTCATTTACGCTTATTTTATGGTGTTGTTATGGCCTAGATTGCCTCATTGTAATCCTTTTTTGCCATTTGAACTACTTGTGCTAGGCGTCTATAATATATCCTGATTCAAAAACAAACAAAAATAGTAAAGGGTGTTGTTAGAGATTAGAGCGTTTTTATGAATTGATGATGATTGGTGTTGTTTTGATGGTGATGATGATGAACTATGAACAATTTGGGATGATTATATAAACAACAATTTGGGGATTTTTAGTTATTTCTTTAAATTTCTTAATAATAATTAATAATAGTTTTTTTTGTTAATTTTATGGGTTTTTAATAATAGTTATGTCATGGGTTTTTAATCATGTTGTTCGATCAAAAACAAACTAATATAGGTTTTTTAATTTAATCTCAATTTTAGTTTTTTTTGTTATTTTTAAAATGAATTATTTAAGTTAAATGGTAATTTTATGTTATAATTGATTCATTTGCTGATGTGGACACTAATTTTTCCATATGTGTTTTGCCACATAATCATTTTTCATGCCAACTCATTAAAAACCATGACACATCAGCGTTTTTGGAGGATAAAATGGAGAGTAGGATGGAAAATGCAACAAAAATGATAATTGAAGGACAATTTTGTTCTGTTTTAAAAGGGCATGACCATTTTCGTGAGTGACAAAACACGGAGACCAAAAGTGTAATATGATTTTACCATGTTTTTACACAAGAGGTTGTTTCCAAAACTCGAACATGCGACCTTTCAATCACATTTGGATTTATGTATAAAAACATTATTAAATAAAAAAAACTAACTCGAACGACTTGAAAAATTGGATTACTTATTGCATATTGAAATATTTATCTAAACAACATTAACAACCTAAAGGATCGATATGAAAACATGCCAACCGGAGTCTATTTCAAGAAAAAACTACAATAGTAAAAAATTTAAATATAAGATCCACAACATTGTTGTATGACTAAATTCAATAATGTGGCTAAAAATTTAAGATCCATGTTACATCCCGCAATCATGAAATCTGTGATGAAAAACTCGGTGCCTGGAAAGATGTCCGATAAATTACAATGAACCTATAAAAAAATTACTACAACTGCTGTTTGGGTGTTCTTATCACAGTACAATCGTTGAAAATTCTACTATTTATTCCTCCTTGTATTTAAATCCGTGCAGCTGCTGCCAGATATTGAATTGGTGCAACAAATAATCATTGGCTGAAATTACCACTTCAAAATCTACCAGTGTCTCGACCAGTTTTTTACCTGTAAAGTAACGAATGATGGTAGGTTGAACACTATATTCTAATTGCACTGTCCAGATCTGAACATTACTGCCAGGGGCAGTTGGATGTGAAATCAATCTCTTCGCAGAAGATCGGTATTGTGGTCTTTTCCTCTGAAAGATCTAGCTGGGAACCTACTGCTACTTGGGTCAGTTGGAAGTAAATTTCGTGTCTTTCCAGGAAATCGTCTTCCGGTGATCCCTTCCTCTAAAAGATCTGCCCAAGAACCCACCACTAACAGGCTTGCATAAGCCAACATCCACCAAGGTAGTGCAATTTGTCCTTTCAGATGATGACCCCTCATCTAAATAATAGTCGAACAGCATGGCAAGATAACTCACTTGATGGGCTAATACATAATTATGTTCAGTAACAGGTAGTGTCCTAAGCATGTGTAAGTTGACCTACAATTTAGAAAGGAAAACATTAATAGGTACTGTGAGTTGGAGAAATCAAGGAAACAACAACATTTGTGACGGTGCATGTATATTATGTGATTTTCTTTGCTTCTATAAAATTATTTTATTTTTGGACATTATGGTAAAGGGGAAAATGGCTTTCAGAATTCCCTAAAGAACGAAAAACATGTGATTGTGCGAGACCCATTCCTTGAAGAAATCACATCATAAGATACAGTCTAATGATTTTACTAGAGTAACATCCTAAACCACCATTTACTTACCTCCGCTTCTATTGAACGAAGTTCATTGTACCATTCCAATCCATCATTCTCAATATGGTACTCCCCAGAAGGTCTACCGCGAAGACTCAATGCAAAAAGTGGAGGCCTTAGAGGATATTCCATGCTGATCTTGATCTGTCAAAAAAATCAAATCTAGGTGGAAATGCTAATAGATCCTTGAATACATTATGTAGATAAAATGGGGATGCTTCTTTACCTTGGCTTCTAAATTCACATTTCTCTCGTCTGCATTGGTTTTTCTGCTAAGAACAAGGAAAAACTCCTTCACGCCAGATTCTATCCACGAAAGAGATTTTCTGGCACAGTAATCAGATACGCTATTTTCATGTTCACCATCTATTTGTGCAGGCTCATCAAAATCACTATCAGTATCCAGCAAGAAATCAGAACTATCATCAACTTTTTTGAAACTCAGTGACCTAATTTTATTAAGTGAAGGAATGATGCTTTTTGAAATTAAGCTAGCTTGCTTGGAGTGATCAGACTTAGTCGTCTTTGGAAGTAAAATTGGAAGCTCCCCATCTTCTGCCAAATTATCCAGTTCTCCTTTTATGCCACCGGAATTTTCAATTACATCAACATCCATTGATTCCTGAACATGCTCCTCTTTATCTATGATAGCCGGAGATGAAGCTTCACTAGGTACAGGTAGGGCTCTAATAGGTGACCAGCCATCCAATTTACACAAAGGAGTGTGCAAAGCCCATGGAACACTTTTGCAGGGCAAAAGAGGCCACTCAAGCTTTGCAAGAGATTCTAGCTGTTCCCTGTAAGCCAGCCAAAGAATTCCACAAAATTTAACTTAAGCATGCCCAACCACATCGATAAGCAATATAAACCAGGGATCGTTGAAAATATAATGGAATGTTTGTAAATGGACTGAAAAAAATCTGACATGCAGCATAAACACTAATAGGATTTAGAACATGGAGGCATACAAAGAAACGTTGCTAAGATGTCAATAATGAAAACATAACCAAAGCAAAGCCCATAGAAAATCTAAGGTTGATCAAATTACAGTATTTATCTTTGTTGAACATCAAGAAAAGGTCCTTGATATTCTAAAATTCTAATATTGAAAACACGTTAGAGCCATGACTCACAGAAGAGCCAACTGAGCTTTTCTCCTCGAGCGAATTCTCTGCAAAACTGTCTGTACTCGATTCTGTTGGCGATATAATGAAAGACCAGATATAACATCTTCACTCTTGGTGGCTTCACTGTTGTCAGTGGGAAGCAATGGAGAAACCTCAGGCAAGAAATCAATTCCTGCCAGGTGCTGAGCCCATTTGTAAGGACGTGAAGTTCTTTGAGTATTGAACGCCGTGGCATCTTGAACGAAGAGTTTAGCTGACTGCATCATCATTCAAATGAAAGAAATGGAATATAAATTATAATGAGTTGAAGAATACATCAAAGATGCTGATAGCTTAATGAAGAACATGCCCATGACATAAAAGCACTCAAACCTGGTGTGGAAGCTCGAGTCCTGTATCATTGGGGAATAAATTGCATAAGATGTCACTGTCTGGACCATCATTAGATCCTTCTACTCCAACACATACAATATTCAACTTCACAATGTACTCAAACCTTAGAGTAATGAGTTTCGCAGGCTTAGGGTCAGAAGACTCGTCTTCGTACACATGGATAATAATTTTAAGTGGGTGACTTTTGAATATACCCCCTTGATCAGGGTTTTCCTTGACGTCTACCCTCCTTGGCCTTTTTCTACGTCTCTGACCATCTTCTTCATCATCATGAACATCATCTTCCAATTTGGAGCTCTCCGTGACACTGGTAATGCCTAAGTAATAAAAATAAATCACATCATATTGAATATTTTTTCAATTGCGTCAACGAAAACATTCTGTATTAAAATATTCAAATGCTCAAGAAATTCTAGAGCCACATGGGGCACTTGCATAGATAGATTGCATGCAGGGTGAAGAAATAAACTTCCTTTCGTTTACTTGTTGTCTTGATTTTAGCATTACGACTATCTATAACTTTCAAAGCTAACAATGTTCTTAATAATACCTTCGAAGTGATGCATTGGTTTGAAGTTGAATCATGAAAAGATAATTATATAAATATAATCCGGTGTCAGAATATACACTCCAAGCGGCAATAGAGCTGGTAACATATAGTATATCCAATCCAAAGAATAATAAAATTCATGTATTGGCTATAACTTACCAGTGTCCTTGTTGGCTTGACTGCGAGCAAAAGCTTGAGCATCTTTCAGGCTTCCTATAATCTCCAGATCAATAGGTTCTGCAAAGGCCTCTTTCTGAGCCAATAGCTGTGAGTAAATCACATAAAGAGATGGTGGAAGCAACTCTGCTGAATGATGCTGCTTTAGTTTCTTTGTATGTGTGATTCCTAGCTGGTTTTGTACAGGCAAGGATGCTTTCTTAAGAGACTTAAGATGTGAAGGGAGACTTGTGAGGAACTTCTTTCGGTTTGCAATAGTCTCCAAAAGGATTTTCTTTTGCTGTTCCAGTTTCGCATGATGTTTGCAGAGCTCTTTACGCTGATACACATTTCATATAAGAATCATAAGCATATTTAATGATGTTTGCATGAAAACTTGAACAATGCAGATTAGCAATGCAGGGATATAAGATAAATGAACGAATGAGAGGGAGAATTTTAACTTCATGAGAACACAACTAGCATATTCCAACCTGATATAAAACAACACTCGGTTTAACAGGTAAGCAAAGCACACACGCTCTCTTCTCGTTACTTAATCAACAACAAAATATCAAGTAACTTCCACTACAGATGATCAAATTTATCCATGTCTAGAAAAACATAGAGATGAAAAGAAAACCATCAATTTAGTTCTTAAAGTACGACACTCTGAAATTCAGTCCCTAAAGTTTGTGTGTGTGTGTGTGCATATGGACACGCGCACACGCACACACGTATGTATACAATAAGTAGTCTAAAGTATATAATTATTTGTATACACTTAAGGGATTAGATTGGCAAGAAAACGATACTTGAAGGACAAATTGATGGTTTATTGTATGAATTAACACAAACTTCTGGCTTATCAATACAAATCTTTTAATAACGGCAGATGCATGCTAGCCAATATCAAAAAAACTAATATCACATTATTCAAAATCAACCTAATTGCAAAATCCCAAATATACTGTGTAAGATTTTACAACAGAATATCTCATATTCACCTGATGTAGCTCAAAATTGAGCCTCTTGAGCATCAAATTATGAGCACCATCTTTCGACAAAACTGAATCCTTTATATCTTTTGGAGCATCCCGGAAAAACTCTTCCTCAGGCACAAGTTCAATATCAGGATACTTCGATTTAAAATCTTTACAAGCCTTAATAGCTTTAAGATAATGACTCTTCTCATACACCAAATTATGAAGCTGCAAAGTCGTAAAATCCACTGGCGCCTTCGCGCGTTCCGTCTGCATTTTAACCCGATCCTCCTCAATCAAAATGGAACGATTCGCCTAAAAAATTGAGAAGAAAACAAAAATTAAAATAATCGAAACTGTAAATTTTTAGTTGAATTTTGAAATTGGATAAACCCTAGGTACCTGACGAAGAGTGATGAAGTGAAGGAACATTTGAGTAACGAGATCGCGAAGGAGTTGTTTAGGTTTAGCTTCTTTTTTGATGGAGAGGATATCGGAGATGATTGATTCAATGGAAGATTTACTGTTTTGAAGCAATTCGTAGGGTGATTCTTCGTCCGATTTGGAATCTTCTGAGGAATTGGGAAAGGCTTGTTCGTTTTGTTCTTCCATGGCGATTGAACCTTCTTCTATTTCACCGTCTTCCATTTTCGCTGTGTTTCGTTCTCTGCTTGACCTAAAACCCTTTTCTTTCTTCTTCCCCTTTGAAGCAAAAATCAGCTTCTACAAAAGCTTTGAGTTTTTTCTTTTGTGTAAGTTAACTACTGCTCTTGTTAATATAAAATAAATCTAACAAATTGATGTAAGTTAATCACATGAAGGAACTCTAGTGATTAATAAATTTTGTTACAAAGGAATTATTTGAAAAATTTGTGTTTGAAAATCAATTTTCAGAAGAAACAATTACATTCAAGTTATATTTATCTCACGTTAAAACTTTAATTATCACAGTCTCGTTATGTGAGGGTTTACACAAATAATTGGTGTTAGTTGCATCATTTTGTGTTGATTCAACTTTTATTTATACATAGGACTAGAGGAAGTACCCTGTAAATAACCAAGTATCAAGATTCACAAACAAAATGAGCACATTGTTAATTCCAACCAAACATTGTTGGGGTTTCTTTAAGAGCATGTGGAGGCTCATCCCAATACCTCCTCGATCTCTATCATGCATGGATTTCTGCTTCTAGCAACTCTCGTCGTGTGTTTCTCTACATCTTGTGTGTCTTTGATACTACAAGAGGATAACTGGAAGAAAACTCTATTTTTGAAAGGATAATAGAAGAAGAGGAAATAGTTGTCGATGAAATGACGTTTTGTGAATACGAGCCCTTTAAACGATTTCTTGTTGGGAAATTATGGACGTAGGACCACTTCAACATTTGCATATTCAAGAAAGTGGTTAGTCTTTAAGATTGAAGAATCCATAGAGATTCATGACCTTAGCAAGAATGTAATCATGTTTCGCTTTAGTACAAAGCCAGGTATGGAAATAATGCTAGGGAACGAGCCATGGAGCTTCGACAGAAACTTAGTTGTCTTGAAATGGATCTTAGGTTAGGAACAACATTCTGCCTTGAAATGTTTATCACCAATTTTAAGGCTATAGTTTAAGATTTTCATATGAAACTAAGATATGATGCAATATATTGGAGATAAGGTGACACTGTTGGGAAATTCTTAGAACCAGACACTAAAGAAGGGCACTAAATTAAAATGTTTCTCAGAGTTAAAGTTTATATCGACCTAAGGAAGAAGAATAAGAAGAAAAACCTCAAACGAGGTATTGCGATCAATTATCAAGGGAAAAAAAACTCCATGTCTTTTTCAATTAGGAGAGACTACCAAATTTGTGCTCTATGTGTGGCTGGATTGGGCACCAGATGAAGGAATTTGAAGAGGTCAAGGGTGATCATGGATATGGCTATGAAGATATTAAGGAAAAAGAGCTCTGATAATGGATTGGGTTGAAAGCTTCTCAACTACAAAAAAAAATAAAAAATGAATGGGGACATAAATAAAGAGCAAAGTTATGGCTCTTGTAGCAAAAGCCTATTTGGGGAAACAAATAAAAACGATATCTAAGGAATACACATGAGAAGGAATAAAACCATATGTGTTAAGCTCCTTGAGGAAGCCTATTAAAGGAAATGAATTTTGTGTTCAAAGTTGTAATAAGTTGGGACAAAGACCATATTAAAGTTGAACGTGTTGCAGAATCACTTAGCAATGTTCTAATCATGACCCCTGAGGTGGGTAAATTTGACACGAGATCCAACACAGACAAAAGGCCCATGCTAAAGCTACTAGAAAATGGCCATGGAAGAAAGATATGGGAGTGAAGAAATCAAACCAGATCCAACTCTTATCAAACTTGGAAAAACGTAAATTAATTGATGTGGCCATCTCAGAAGGAACACAAAAAGACATCATGATGGATGACATGAAGATAAAGCAAGACATAGAGATGAATAACACAAACAACAATGAACAAAAGGCGGTGTTGGAGGACCAACACCACTGTGTTGGAGGACCAACACCGCCAAGTTGTTGGACTTGTCGTCGGGGTTTGGGGAGTCCGTAATTAGTTTTAGCCCTGTCAAGGTTCCTCAAACTTGAAATTCCTCATCTGGTATTCATGATGGATACGGGATTAAAAGAAAATGAAATTTCTTGAATATGAATCAAATGTGGCTTTAGCCGGTGCCTTTCAATTGCATGCACTGGTTTTGGAAGAGGAAACATATGTGGGATTTCCTTTATGTGCTTGAATCACGTGAATCTCTCCATCATTATTTTTTCTCTCAATCATATTTTATGCTTTATTATTGATGGGGAAAGGGTGGATGGTTGGTTCAAGAGCTGCATATGTGGTTTCCCCGAAGAGCATAATAAGAGGGAAACAAGAGATTTGGTCCAACAACTCTCACACCATGTAGGAAATAAGTGGCCATTTTAGGAGACCTCGATGACATTATCAAACCTGAAGATGAAATAGGAGGCGTAGTAAGGAGCCAAACGAACTAGGGATTGGTAGATGAATGATGGAGGATTGCGACCTACAAGAAATGAGATTCAATGACTACCCGTGCACCTGGACGAATGAGAGAGAAGACATATATAACCTTTGGTGCAGCCTTCTAGAGGCATGAATCTAATCATGCGAATATTATTTTGCTCAAACAACATGTTCCTACAAGGACAAAAAATAGTATACAAAACGCACCCCCTTAAAATAGTATATTGTGAAGACATTATTGAGGTCATCAACCAAATGCACCCCCTTGATCTTGAATCCTGGTGGATCACCTGCCTTCTTTTATCATGAGTATTGGAGCACTATTGAAGAAAATGTTCAACACTTGGTTCTAAACATTCAAAACAACAACATCACTCAAAATACCACCAACTAAGCCTTTCTCACTCTTATCCCGAAAAACAAAAACCCCACATCTCCATTTGTCATCGTAAAAAACAAGCTAATTCTTTATCAATAATTGAAGTGTAATAGACTCAGATATTGAAGTGTACAAATACACTTACTTACTTTCATCAAGAAAATTAACAATTATTTTTATGAAATAAAAAATTATTTATTTATCGACTTTTATATTTTATGAAATACAATTTTATAAGAAAAATTATTGTTTCATTGTCTACAAAATTCATATTAATTTTTTTACTACCAAAAAAAAAGAATCATACTAAATATTTTATTTTTTATCTTAATTTTTATTTATTTTTTATCTTAAATAAATATTTTCTTTTAAAAAAATTGTTTTTTAGTGTAAGGTATAAATTGTCTAGAAACTTTGAAATTAATAACAAAATCATTATGGTAATATTAGCAAAAAAAAGCATTATTATAAAATTATTTTTAATTGAACGATTAAATTAAGACTCTTTCTAGTCTCACCCCATATAATTCTAGTTACATCCAAATTTATTTAAAATTTTACAATAATACCAAAGTTGCTCTCTTCATGTAAATTTCTAAAAACCCTTCTTTCACTATCATTATGAACCCTCACCCCCTTTCGTCTACAAATCACCGTAGATGTGCTACCAAGATCAAAGATTGAATTAACATATTTTTGATTTGTCCACTATTCATAAATGTTAGTGAATTTCATGAATTTCATTTTCTAAGAGTTTATATTTGTTTATTGTTTGTCTTGGTATGAGATATGCCTCTGTTAACCGTAATATAATTTTACGTAGTGAGAGGTTAGTGTAAACTAAGTTTACGTATGTATATAAGAGGTTTACGTAAAGTGAGTTTACATATGTATATACGAGGTTAGTGTAAACTTAGTTTACGTAGTTAATGTATATTCAGTTTACGTATGTATATAAGAGGTTATTGTAAACTCAGTTTACATAGTTAATGTAAATTCGGTTTACGTATGTATATAAGAGGTTACTGTAAACTCAACTTACGTAGTTAATGTAAATTTAGTCTACGTATGTATATAAGAGGTTAATGTAAACTAAGTTTACATAGTTAATGTAAAATCAGTTTACGTATGTATATAAGAGGTTGATTAGTGTAAACTTAGTTTATGTAAGTACAATTAGGTTATTGTAAATTAAGTTTATATATACAAGAGGTTAGTGTAAATTTAGTTAACGTATGTATATAAAAGGTTAATGTAAACTTAGTTTTTATTGTAGTTAAAGGGTATATTAGTCATTCTGAGGTGTAACTTGGGTTTTTTGGAGTGTGAGTAGTATCTGTCTTAAATTAACTTTTTGATGTAATTATAATACTTAACTCGGAAAATATGTACACCCTCCGGTAACAGTTACAATCAAAATTTTAAAGTTTAGATTCATTCGATTAATGGTGTATGTGGTCTTTATTATAGATCACATACATCATTTATTGAATGGTTAAATATGTTTTTGGTCCCTACATTTTGCTCTCCTTTGGCAAATAGTCCTTACATTTCAATAAATGTTTTTAAAATCCCTACACTTTTCCTCCGTTAGCACAAATAGTCCCTGCTGTCAAATAATTAACGACAAGCTGACGTGGCAACTAGTGGACCCCGTTTTTTAAGGGTTAAATATGTTTTTGGTCCTTATATCTTGCGTGACTTTGAAGAATAGTCCTTACATTTCAATAAATGTTTTTAAAATCCCTACATTTTTCCACTGTTAACAAAATTGGTCCCTGTCGTCTATTTTCACTGATCGAACAAACAGAACATGCCACATAGATGTCACAAAGGACATTTTAGTAATTTCCAATAAAGTACAGGGGCATAATTCACATTTACCCAAAACTTTACTCACAAAAATTTCAACTTTAACTCCGATCTGGTCTTCACAGTCGTTGTAACTTGCAGTTTGAATGGTTCTCTGATAGCGTGAGGGAGAAGAGGATGTCGCCGACATCGACAAGAGAGAGAACAGATCTAAGCAAATTAATGGTGAAGAGGACGATGGTGGTTGAGGATGAGTGTGTGAGGTTGATGGTGGTTGGGGAGAAATAGAAAAACGCGGAGCGAGGATGAAGACGAGAGAGAAGGTTCAGCTGAAAAATCAATTATGTCCTTGCACTTTATTGTAAATTACTAAAATATCCTTGGTGGCATCTATGTGGCATGTTTCGTTTGTCCGGTCAGCGAAAATGGACGTCAGGGACCAATTTTGTTAACAGTGGAAAAATGTAGAAATTTTAAAAATATTTATTGAAATGTAAGGACTATTGTTCAAAGTCACCTAAAATATAAGGACCAAAAACATATTTAACCCTTAAAAAATGGGGTTCACTAGCTGCCACGTCAGCTTCTCGTTAATTATTTGATAGCAAAGACTATTTGTGCTAACGGAGGAAAAATGTAAGAATTTTAAAAACATTTATTGAAATGTAAGGACTATTTGTCAAAGAAGTGCAAAATGTAAGGACCAAAACATATTTAACCTTTTATTGAATGAATTTAAAACATGAAATTTTGCTTATAATAGTAACCGGATGATATAATTCTAATTCATCAATTAAAATTTTTGTAAAATTTAGGATACATATTTATAACAAAAGTAGTGCTATCAATACTATCTTTTCAACGCTCTCTCCAACACTTACTTTCTACTATAATGAATACCGCCATAAAATGCATTTAAAGAAAACAAATAAAAATATATGTTAGTAATGAATATGAGAATATCTGCAATATAAATGCACTTGGGTTTATTGCTGAAACTTTGTAGGATTGAATAAGGCAACTTTCCATAAAGCATTCACACGGTTTTGATATTTTGAACAAACTAATTTTAATTTCCTAATAAACCATTAATAACCCCATTGCTTTGGTAAAAACAACTACATTTAATTTCTCAGTTGGTTGGAGATATAACATATTGTGTGCAAGAGGTCAGAGTTCGAACCCCGATACTCTATTTAATTAAATTGTGAATTGTGTGAGTTCTAACTATTAGGTTACTATAAAAAAAACTACATCTGAACTCCATTTTTATATTTGTACCAAAATTAATTTCTAAATGGAGTATTAATTTTGTTTGCCTACATTACATACCATTAAAAACTCCATTTAATTTTATACCAAAAAAAAACTCCAATTAATTACCAAAAAAATCATTTAATTAAATGCCAAGTAAAATAAATGAATTGAATGCACTGATTTTGTTTTTGCACTGATTGTGGATTTTTTATGACGTAAACATGAATGGGAAATAAGTTATACGATCGCAAAAAAATCGTAAGGGACCAACAATCTAACACAAGGGAGTGCTAGCTGTTAACATTTTTTGGTTTTTGCACAGATTTTAACTTGTGTTATTTTTTTAAGAACTTTTGGATTTTTTATATGCAGTTACACATAGAAAGTTTCTGGTTAAAAAAAAGAAGCAATTCCCACGTTTTACATTTCATGCGTACAGTACCACAATAAAGTTACTCGTGTGATTAGTGTGGCAATCCGTTATTTCCTTGAATTTGCATTTTAGCCATTTCCCTAATTGAATATGTGTATCATACGAATAAGAAATTTCAAACCAATTTTCCAATATCAATCTTAATAATTAATACACAACCCCGTCAACATTGGATCGCAAATGCCACAGAAAATTTCTAAACACAAGTTGTACCTATTGCGTTGATATACAAACTAACGAAAGAGGTGATCCTAATCGTTCATAATTTTTGTTTTTGGATAATATCTACTTTATAATTTTCTACTACACCCTCTCTTTCGCAACAAATCTTTGGTAAGAAATAAACAGATAAACAAATAAGTCTTCAAAATAGAAAGGGATAAAATAAAATTCCTACAAAAAAAGAAAGGGATAAAATAAAAGATAGCAGCTCTTATATTGCACCGGATCAAGTACAAAAAAAAATCATTTTTTCAAGCTATCCACTAACAAATAACATAAAACCTAAAATATTTAAACTTGCTATTATCTTCAATGAAAAGACACGAGATCGAAGACAGTAACCATGCGTGGTAAAATCCATAAAAAAACAAAAGCAATGGTGCCAAAAAGAAAAAGCAGAGCACACAAGACCCAAAAGGTCCAAATGGGAAAACAACAACACCAAAACCTAGGTTTTTTTCGATGAGTGTATTTGTCAAATAGACGGGCATTCTCTGGCGGAGGTGTGCGAAAGACTTGGTCGTAGGGCAGTTGGATGATAGTATAGGTTTCCGATGGTTGAACATTTGGTGACGGTGGTGGATTTAGCGACGACACTTTAGCAGCAGTGTTCGAAGGGGATGCTGGCTCGTTTGAAAGGATCGGAGCCATTTGGTTAGGTTAGAGCTTGTTTTGTTCAAGAGGAGGATAAATTAATCACACTGATGAAAGAATGCTATGTAAGTATGTATATAATGTTTGCTCACACGAACCATTAAAATTCTAATTATGTCAACGTAATTATAATTATTAAAATAGTAAATGCCTTTTGTATTTAATAGGTGTCTTTTGTATTTAATATGGATCTCGATTGCATAAGGCACTAATTACTAGTAATCAATGTGTATTCTTAAGAACACGTTATTTCATCAATCTAATTTAGGAGAAAAAATGTCTGCCCCTGTCATAAAACAAATTGATATGTATGCCCCTAATTCAATGTATATTATTGATAGATATGTCCGTGTTCTTCTTAGTTGACAAACATGACCATTTATTCAATATTCTTTGTAAGTTTGCAGGTTTTTTCTAAACATTCTATGTATTCTGCAAATGGAATGGTAAGCATAATTTTTTTTTTTTCTTAAGTTTTTTTTTTTATTCTTCATATGAAATGGAGAGCAAGCCATTTTTTTTGTGTTCTATTTTTTAAATGGCGAGCATGTCACAGCCTTATACGTTTCTATTAGTGAAAATAATAAATGTAAGTTTGAAAATTAAATAGTTGTGCACTATCACTATACACCACTTACTTCGGTTGTGCAAAAGGGGCCTGAAAACTTTTTCCATGATGATTATTGAAAAATACTAGTAGAATCTAAAGACTAAACTAATTGAATAATTTTTTTGGGATTTATAATTTATTTTGACGATGTAAAAAAAAATTAATTACATTAAATATAATACAAATAGTTAAGACGAGAAATGAGTAGATCTCTTGACTTGATAGGATGAGAATGTATCCCGTTTAAAACTTAATTCAAATTTAATATAAACTCTTTCTTTAAGGGGGTGTATTGGATCATGATTCTAAGGGATTTTAAAATACTTTTTTATCATGAAAAAGTCTTGTGGTATTCAATCAAAACTCTTTCCAACATAAAAAAGTCAAGTTTGTGGTATTCAATCAAGACTCTTAATCACTTAAAAAAAGTGTAGTGATATTCAAAATCATTCAAATTTCGAAGGATTGTTTAATAAATCAGATTTTGATGGATTTTGTGGGATTTTCTAGTGAAATTTTAGCATGAAAAAATCTTTCATAAAAACATGAGATTTCTTAGGATTGTTTTTTCTTTTAAGATTTTATTATCTTTCCCTCTCTCTCCTCCCTTCTCTCTTACTCTCTCTTTTCCTCTCTCTCTTTATATATATATATATATATATATATATATATATATCTTCCTCTCTCTCCTTCGTTCTCTCTCTCTCCCTCTCTCTAGCTCTCCTGTGTAAAAAATAAAGTAACATAAATAAAGATAAAGAGTCTTTATTGAGATTTTGTGGATGAGGGTATGTTATGATCATTATATTTTAAAATTCATAAAATCTGTTGAAATCTCTTGAAATCCATAAAATCATTTCAAATTCTTTAAAATCTTATGAATTAAATCCATTGAAATCCTTAATAGTCTTTTAAAATCATCAAAGTCATCAAAATCTTGCAAAGTCTTTTAAAACCCTCAAGACTTTTTTAAACAAAAATTATCCTTTAAAATCCTAATTCAATACATCCTCCTTAAGTTAAATTTCACTCGACTCAAAGTTTGTGAACAACTTGAATCGACCAATCAACCATGAGTTCAATCTAAGCATTTTTAAAAAAAAATCAAATTTGACTCCAATAAAATTATAATTATATTTTTCAATTAAAAAACTATCTTTTCCAAGAAATTATGTGAAAACACTTTAACAAAAACTAAAATATCATTTTCAATTTCTTTTTATTTATTTTGATTAGACAAATAACCATTGAAACTTAAACACACATATATCCTTATTATATAATCCTAAAGTACAATGCACACAACTCATCTAAAACCCTAATCTTTGATTTAGAGCGGGAAAATTCTGCCTTAACTACACTTAATGTAAAATTCGAATTTCAAATCCCTTCACTGTTACCCATCAAATATTGGTATTCCATCAACATTCAATGCTCGCTTCTTTCCAAGGCATGCATATGGCTGAAAAATTGGTTTCAATGTTACCCACTCTTCTCAATGCTATTTCCTTACCTTTTGTTCTCTCTTTGTCCTCTCCTCTCACGCCCATTTTTCTCTGATGAGAGAAAGTCATCTTCCATTTCAGTCTTTCTTCTCTCTCACTATAGTTTCCCTGCTAAAAAATCAAAAGCCTCCATAAATTCAATTCAATATCTCTCAAAATCTATGAGTAAAAACACCAAATAATACATCTTTCTGAATCAAAAAGGCACATTTGAATTTGTATATGAATCTCAATTTCAATTTTCAATCCTCTTCTTCATTGTCGTCATTTTAAGGATTTCCCTCCACTCTCTTACTAATCACTGTTCCACGACCATCGTTTATTCCAATATTTTTTGAACTGCTTCAGAGTGAAGTGTAGCACCAATTCTCAGATCAACAAATAGGGTATACTTCCTCTCTTTTCTAGGGTTCTTCTTCTTTTTCATTCTACTTTCATGTTCTCCCTTTCAGAGTGCATTCTCCAATGTCTTTCAATAAAATTATTTAATGTTCATAGATTTATACTTAGTCTTAGATCTGTTTCAATTTTGGGTTTAAATTTCATTTTTTTTTACTATTTGTTAATTACTATCGTTGATTATTCAGACATGATATTATCAATCTTTTTGTTTTCATCATCATCAATCATACTTTATCTGTAGTTTTTGTTTTCATCATCATCAATCATACTTTATCTGCAGTGTTACTTAGTTTCACCTATCTATGATTATCACATGAGCACCAACGAATTATTATTGAGAAATAAAAACAGGCCCTACTTTAGTATTGCAATCAATTCACCCTATACAGTCTAATACTTGTTAATTGTTATTGCAATTACTAATTTGATGGGTTTTTTTAGTTGTTGCTCCTATTTCTTGAGCTACTTTTCAGAGTAGTTTTTAATATCCAATTCGTAAATTAATTTTTGTTATTTGTGTATTAAGTCCTTAACACTAACCTCTCATATCTGCATTTTATATATGTGACTTGTAATCATGATGACTTAACAAGTGACGAAAACGTGTCTTATTTTTTAAGATACATTTTCAGCGTGTGACTTATTTTTAGTGTATCTCTTTGTTTATGTCATGCCTAATTCCACATGATTTTAATGTCGCATCCATGGAATAGAAAGTGAAATACCTATGAGTAAAATTGGGAACAATGCCATAAATGAATGAATGCCTCTAATTCTCATTAAAATGTGAAAGAGAAAGTACAATGGTATTTATATATGTAGATGCTAACAACCTAGAGTAAGTAACTGCTAGCACGTCATAATGGCTATTGTAACAGTATTGAAAAGAAAAATAAAATTCCTCTTGTGTAGCCTGCTAAGTAAGTTCCTTTTCTTTTTCATTTATGGTTCTTAATACCATTTGTCATGACAATATTTCTAAAGTTACTCCAAAGCAAAAACTGATGTGAATTTCCATTGTAGTTATTATTGTTGATGTAGCAACATTTTCATTATGAAAGTGCAGGGTTAATTAAAGAGCTTATAGGATTGGATCCACAATTGATTTTGAGTTTGCTTATGAGATGAAAGGGTTTTTAGCTGAATATGGATGGTGTGTAACTTAGTTTAGCAAGTGGGCATATTTCTTGAATCACATTGTGGTTTACTAAGGTACTTTTATTCTTCTCTTTAGCTTATTCACTTATGTTTTTAGTTTCTGCAATTTGATTTTGTGCAAGTATATTATCATTTTGTTTTTGTTATTGATTAGGTAAATGTTTGTGTTTAATATTTGTTTTGTTATGTCAGATGTGATTGGTCACGTGATTGAGAAGGATAACATCAGGGAAACTGATAAGAATGGCCAGAAGAGTAGGGTGATTGATCTTACTTTGGAGGATTTAGAGTAAGTTTCTTCCATTTTAACTCACTTTGAAGTTTCCCCTATAATTGCGGTCTCGACTAATACTTGATTGTGGTGCTTGGTAATTCTTTTGTGCAGAAACAATCGAATTCACTGCTCATTGTGGGGTGATTATGCTGACAAGATGGCTGAATCCTTGGCTACAGTCGACCACTCATCTACGGTGATATTGATATTGCAATTTTGCAAGCAAAGAAAATATATGGGTATAAGAGCTAATGATTGACTTCGTCGTGATATTTTTTTATAGTTGCAGATTTGTTATGATACATGCTGATATATTTATTTGTTAGGTGTCATGGGTGTTGCTAATTCATTTTATGGAACAAAAGTCATATTGAATGGAAATTTACTAGAGAACAACGAGTATAAGAAGAAGTATGACTTTGTGGTTTTGTCCAAATATTGTAGTTCATTTACAGTTGTTGTGTCATTTAAATTTTGTTAATTTATGATTTGTTAGGATGAAGAGTGTTGCAGTTCAGTTAACTCAAGGTGTGAGTCAAGCTTCCACACATAACTCTTTGTCGTTGTCAGATGATCTGCTCAAAACAAAGAGGATGACGATTGAAACATGATTGAGTCAAGTGAGGTAATTGTTTTGTTTATCAATGATGCTGACATGGTCGCTAACTAAGCATGGCAGTTCACATACTGACGAATAATGTATGGTTGTGAGTATTGATGTGTATCATATTTAGGAGCAAGGGATGAGATTAAACAAAGAGACCATTATTGATAAAAAAAAAGTTTTAAAATAGAATGTCAGTTGAAGATTTGTTATATTATACCGTAATTTAGAAAGCAAATACTGACATGTATTATTATAACTAGAATGGTGATTCACTTTTTGTGTAGTTAGATTTGTTTGCCCTTATTAGCAGAAACAATATTGACATGTTCTTTTTATTTTATTTTTGGTTCTTTGTTTCTTTGTAATACACAGTTGTTATTAGCCATGTGTCAAAGTCATTGAGATAAAACTATGAGATCAGTAGTAATAACTAATATTTTTAAAATAGAATGTTAGTTGATTTGGAAGTTGGGCGTGTTTTTGATTCACATATTGTTGGTGGAAGATTTGTTATATTATGCCACAATTTAAAAACCATGTTGTTACCCTTGCAATGATGCCGTAATTTAAAAACTATGATGTTTGCCTTTAGTATAGGAAACTATATCACGTTCATCTTGACATGTTCCTTTTTTGTTTTTTAATTTGTTTTTTGGTTCTTTGTATTGCGATCAAAATATATAGGTTTGACATGGTTTTGTGCTCGCCACTATATGTGAAATTGAAATTGGAGTAGAATTGTATTTTCGGTCATGTACCAAGTGTGCTTCATTGGTCACTATATTTGAAGGAAAGCTTTTTTGCAAGAAATACAGTACATGCAAAAGCGTTGTACCCAGGTATATTCACCATTGAATTTTCAAAGGAATGAAGAATATTGGTAACTGACGAGGAAGGTGAAGATATAGATGTTACAATCAACTGTAATGAGGTGGAAGAAACGACTAACCATCTCTTCTTACATTGTACTAAGACTTGGAAGGTTTGGTAGGAAATTCAAATATGGCTAAATGTAAACTGTATTATCCCCGCTACTTTTTTTGTTCATTGGAGGTGTTTATACCGCATGGTACCAAATAGGAAATAACTAAAAAGAAGAATGCGGCTTACTTGGCATACTGTAATGTGAGCTATTTGAAGTGCTAGAAATAATGTTATCTTTAACAATGACGGTATAGAGGTGGAAAAAGTGGTGGATGACATTAAAAAGGTTATCGTGGAGTTTGAGTTTATCGAGGCTGAAAATTCAACCATGTTTGTTCTATGAGTGGAGGTGGAATTCGAATTGGTGCCTTGGAGTTTTACGCGGATGAGGGGACTGTTTTTCTGGGTGCTGTCATACCTGATGCTACTTCTGGTGCGCGGTTGACAGCAGGCATGCCTTTGGAGTTTGTTTTGCTGCTGCTGATGTGGTTGTTTTAGCAGGTGCAGCTCTGGTGTGTTGTTAGGTGTTCTGGCAGTTCTGTTGGTGATGCTTCTAATTGTATTTTGTACAATTTTTAGTTCCTGTTATGTACTGTAATAGGATTATAGGGTTTTTTTTTTATTGAGTTTTAGTTTGGTGGAGAGGTGCCGTCTTTTATAAGGAACTCTTTAAGTGTACTCTTTTTCCTCCTTTGCGGGATTAGTGCTCTGTAATTTTATCATAAACATTTTATTTTGTACCGCAAACACTTTTTAATTTCAATATATTTGCATGTTTTGTTTCCAATCGATATGACTCGTACGACAACACGGATGGATGGTCTAGTGTGTGTGTATATATATATATATATAGACACACACGAATGAATCATTTTTTATCAATTGAATTAAGATTTATAATCGTTTTTATGAAAAAATTTAACATGCCAAACGGTGAAAATGTTCACGGAATGGTGAAAGTATATGCCGCAGCTGTAAAACATACTATCCGACGTGGATAACCACGTAAGATTTATGGTTGACCAAGCAGATGGGTATCACGTGTCAGGGTGTTGACAAGTAACAACGTCATCACCGTGCCCGATCGTAAAAGCAACCACCGCAATCTTGTCAGATAATCACGTGGATTTCTCATGCATCCTTAATCCCTGAATTCTTAGCTCTTACACTCATTTCTTTTTTCTTTCCATTTTCTATTTCTACTTGCTACGTAATTTACACACAACTCTATGCACTTTGTTTCCCCAGCGCAGAGACACCTCATGTTTCAACTTTTGCTGGGAAGTTGGGGTGGCCAATCATGCTCTGATTCGAAGAAATAATATATATAAAAAATCCTATGATGTTGTTAATGTAAGATTTTAAAGAAACGGTTAAAGTTTGCATTCTATATCTTATTGATTTAGACCTAAAAAGGTTTTTATAGAATGCAAACTTTATAATATCCTGGGTGATTGTTTCACTGATCAATAAAACTGGAATTAAAACTTTTCATTGAACACACACTTTTGGTTTTTCTATATATTTTGTAAACAAAACATCTAAATTGATAATTGTTTTGAAAATTTGTCGGGTCATTTAAAATATATTTTCTGAACAGATTAAATGTAAAATGATTTGTTCCAAATTTTATTTTAGACACTAGTTCTGTTGGGCATCATCACTTGCAAGTTTACTCATTTCCTAATGTTCATTGTAAGTTGTATATATTATCCATCATCAACCTATTCAAATATTTAATATAACTATAACTATTTTTAAGTCACACAAATACTTTTTTTTTGGAAAGGCAAGCCACACAAATACTAATTAATTGTAATTTGTGGGTAAATTTTTTAGATTAAAATTAAAAACACCTTAACTTTTTTAGCCTCAGAAACCAAGACCAGTTTGTTTCACGTAGTGGCCGTACATATGTACTCAACGGCGGGAGCTTAAATTTTTTGTGCGCCCATGTTAAGCACACTGCTCCCTGCCTCCCTCCTCCTGCAAAAATGTTGTTAATTAAGAAACATAACATTTGATATATTAATAGTACAATTTTAGTTTTTTAAGAATATTTATAACAAGTGTTGTATAATGATATTGTGTGGAGTAGTATTTATCTAATTAATATATAACACGTGAAATAAAAATTTAAAACAACATTTAATAATTAAATACAGTATATTATTAAAATATATATAAATAATTTCTTCCATTATTTATTCTATCAACATTAAAATTAATATAATATCACTAGAGTTATCTTCTATTCCTCTGTCTCTAGACTAAAAATTTTCTTCTCTGACACGCCCACACTCGCTCCAATATTTTTATTAAGAAAATATTCACAAAGGATAACATTTTATTTGTACCTTTCTTCCAAAAAAATAAATATGTGTACCAAAATACAATTCACCAAAAATAAATAAATATGAAATTGGACACTTCCCTAAAAAAAATGAAATTGGACATAATTGTTTTTACACTTTTCATACCAGATCCAGTGGATTAAGAATTTAAGATGAGTGATAAGAGTTAATTAACGAGATATCCATGCATGATGAACAGGACAAAATACATAAAATTGGTACCACCAAATTAAGATAAATATTCTAGATAGACTAAAGTGCTAAACCTTAAAATAGAGTACTATTTAATTGATTGATCACACTTATACATGATAATTAAACCCTAATCAATGAAATTTATCACCCATAACGATCAACATTATTGGTAAGGCTTAGGCAATGAAACAGGGAACCCTAATCCTGAACCAGCAACTGTCCTGTTACTGTTGGCTCCTGAAGCACGTTCCTGCAGTGACTTAAGTTGTGTCTTGAGAAATTTAACATAATGAATAGCTTCATCCAACATTGATGCAGTATCCATCTTAGTTCCACCTGGAACCATTCTTTGCAGTATTCTTATTTTCTCGCTTATTCTTTCTCTTCTGTGTCTAGCTGCTATACTCTGTGGATCTTTTGAAATCTTCACGTTTCTTCTCTTGGGTGGTTTTACTGATTCTGGGTCTATGTAAATTGGTTGCATCGCTGCTATTCTAAATATCATCTCCCTCATAGCCGCCATCGAGTTTCGTTTCTCAGATGGCGACGCAGTGCCGTAATGGTTCGCATTCGCAGCAATCTCGTTGCTCGAATTCGAAAACATTAACGGTGTTGTTTGTTGTTGTTGGAACATTAATGGTGCAGTAGAGTTGTTATTAGTGAAAGAGATTGTGTTTGTGGTGGATTGTGAGGGCAAGTGTGTGAATGATGAAGATGAAGACCATGGTATTGGATTAGGAGGGTTATCTATTAAATCTGCAAGAGGACGTGTATTGCTAGAAGCATTTGAAGTGCCATAGAGTTCTTGATCTGACGGTGGAAATTGATTGACGGTGTTGTTATTATTACCGTTAGATGAAGAAAATTCAGGGAGTTGCATCATCATCATTAACATCATGTCAATTTGATCCTCTGATGATGATGAAGAAGATGACTTTAACTGGTTACAGTCCATTTTGATGGACAAAGAAGGGTTAAGAGGAAGAGAAGTGAAACCAGAAACAAAAGATGAAGATGGAGGGAAAGGAGAAAAAGATGGACAAGTATTTAAAGGATAACTGAAAAAACAGAGAAAAACAGAAGATGAGCAGAGGAATGGAAAAGAGGAGAGAGAGTGAGTGAAGGCCTCTCTGCTAGATAGATTGGTGAGAAAGAAGCAAGAAAGCAGGGTGAAAAATGAATAAAATAGTGATATCGGGAACAGGCAACAGCAAAGTAACACTTTTGAGGCGGTGACTCTCTTACATGTTAATTTGCACATATCAATTCATCATATATATATATATAACATTGTACAGTGAGGCCAATAATATGTCATAATATTATTTTTGTTTTGAATTCTATTCTATCTATATTATTGTTAAGTTATTTGTAGTCAAAATGATTTGACATAGATCTAGTGTATTTTTTATTTGCATGGATGGCCAAAGATTGAACTCCATAATCAAATGGTTAAGTGATGAGATGGTGTGTAGTTGACTGAATTAGAGGAATAAAAAATTGACATTAATAGGTATTGTACGGGTTAAAACATCGATCACCTGAGCAATTAAACAAAGAAAAACTATATGAATAGGTGAAGCTTTACTTGCTTATCCTTAGGGGTGTAACAGTTCGGTTTGGATCGATTTTCCGTCAAAAAAATGTCTGAACCAATGAAACTTTCATCGGTTTGGATTAGTTTGGTTTTCACTGTATTTTAAAAAAGAAACCGAACCAAACTAATCGGTTTGGTTCGGTTTGGATTGGTTCGGTTAATCGGTTTATTTAATAATACAAAATATTTCATAGAATTTTGTATAATTGTATTTCATATTTTGTTTTTTTCATGTTCTCTGTTTTTCAAACAACTTTTTATAACCAACCTTACTCAATATTTCATGCATGTGATCCAAGATTCATCATTTTTCAAAAACAACTTCGTCAAACTCAAATATTTCAATCTTTCATGATCCATACATGCATCATTCATCAACAAACACAAAAAATTTCAAAGAGAAAGGGAATGGATTAAAAAGTATATTTTATGTTTAATTTTGGCCTAACCATAAGTTTGTGTGAGGTAGGATAATATTAGTAAAATAAGGAGTGTGGTTATCATCAGATTGATTCATCGGTTTTACGGATCTCGAAATGAAAAATCATGAACCAAATCAAACTAGATCGGTTTCAATTGGTTCAGATCGATTTCAAACCGAACCAAACAAGGTCGGATATTTTTTAGGTTTGGTTCGGTTTAAACTTTCAGTTTCGTTGGTTTTGTCCGAACCACTTACACCCCTACTTATCATATCCTTTCCTCTATCATCACAAAGTTGTTGAGCTTTTAATTCTTGTGGTTAATAGTTTAAGTTTCCTATTAAGGAAAGATCTTGATTTGAAATTAAAAAAGACACTCACATGGTACCGTTGAATGATAACATGTCAAAGATCAGTAGAATTGGCTACGTGCCATTGTAGGTCAAGTCCCTTTTCATTATTATATTTTCACAATTGTAAAGATTATATCAATAACAACAGATCGATTTTTCTATAAAGATTATCATTATCTAAATTGACATGTATTCGAATGTTATTGGGCTGCGCCACTCAATTCGATCTCTTAGACCTCATTGATGTACTTCTTGTCTTCTGGTATTTTGCTATTATTGAATTTGGCTCATATTTTGTAAGCACTTAGCACATCCCGTGCTTAATTTAAGTTTTTTTTTCTTTTTATAATATATATTATTTCATTAATTATATACATTAGATATAATATATATATATATATATATATATATATGTATATATATAATTTGTTCTTGAAATATAAAGAGAATTTGGGTTAAGAGATGTAAAGGCTCCACCCATATGCACAAAGAAATTGAAAAAAAAAATATAGCGAGAATAAATTCTCTGGTGCATGAATGATTTCGCTGAGAAAAGCAAAATATTTTAGGTTAAATAATACATTGAGTGGAATTGTGAGAGTGCTAACTTTGCCCTAAAATTACTTTCTTTTCAAGAACCCCAAAGCCCCACACGCACGTGGCAGGTGTCAGAAATTTACCATACCCTTTTAAATGACTAACTTGGATAGTGCCCTAGTTGGAGGTGGGGGGATCCGTCTGATGCAAATGATTTGAATACGTGGCAAAAGGTTAGAGTATCACTCATTTATCGTATTCAAATGATTCAGTGCAGTCTATTATCCTTTGTGTGCCGCAACTACAACCTAAAATATCTTACAATTCTCTCATAGAAAAATTGAACGGCTTTTCGAGATGGATCAGACTCTGATGGAAACCCTCTGCTTTATGTGCCGGAATTGTTAACGACTTACCATGCAGTAACAGTGAAACTAACTTGCTTTATTTTGAGGTTCAGCCCTCTGCGGGAAAGCTAGCGAGTTCTATAGTTTTCACTTTTTACCCTTCACAAACTTGATTTGCATTCATCATGTATACAGATTTCACATATTAACAATCTTTTTTTCTTAAACAACTTATGAGACATTCAAACGATAGAAAGATATATAGTTATTGACACCAAAACCAAAATAATAGAGAACAAATAAGAACACAATATAAATATGACAGAAAAAATTGTCTCAAAAGTTGAGATAAAATGGTTTTAGAAATATCATTTCTCTTACGCATGTAGTACTATTTGTATTAGAAGAAGGGTGTTGCAGCTAATAATAAATTGATCCAAGTGGTAAGAGATTTGAGCTACTTAAGCAAAGTGGTCATGTGTTCGATTCATAATTTTTGCATATGAAAAAGTTCGGTTGGTAAGGGAGAACCCACCTTATTGCCCCACAAGTTCTTCAATGAAGATTAGTCATTGTTAAGCGGCGGTGGAAATTTCATATCATTATCATGGTAACAAAAAAAATATTACTAACGAGTTCTCTAAGGATACTCTTTAAAGATTTTAAATTAAAAAATTATTCAAATAAAAAGTTAAAGACTTCAAATTTTGATGCATTGAATGTATAAATTTTCGTAAAAACTTATTATCTAAGGTTTTTAAATAACGCTCATTAGCATTTTTCTAAAAACTAAAATAAAAATAAGACTATTGAAAAATATTGTGTCATATATATATATATATATATATATATATATATATATATATATATATCAACCGATTATACTTGCAACGTTCTTAAGTATCAAAGTATTCACCGACTTTGTTGATGATCCGTTGGACAACATCGCTTGCCACCTTTGGTGTGACACATTGGATGAAATAGTAGATGTTGAACAATTTTTTTTTAATAAGCCAAGCTAGCCTACCGAGATTGACACCAGGAAAAATCAAACATGAAAACTTGAGAGGTACGCTCTAAAGTCCCACGTACGTCAAAACCATCCGTCAATCCAAGTGGGGTTTGAATAATATATAACCAAGAAAACTAGACCATATATATACCTAACATGTTAAGATTTTGAGTGAAGATGTCATATCCAACTCATTTGTGTAGTCGCTCTTAGTCCAATTAATGATCTACCCTGGTGTTTAATGCTCCCTTGGAAGTTTTATTGGGGATTTTCCTTTGTTGCTTTTCCCAACAACTAGCATTAAAATATTGACTTGTCAAGTGTGAGTTAGTAGTTATACATTGGATGAAAGAATAGATGTTGAACAATATATATGTGAGAAGATCACCTTATTCAATGTTTTAAGAATTTTGGTAAAGATGTATCTAACTCACTTGTGTGGTTGCTATTAGCCCAATGTGATGATTCACTCCATTACTTAAGGATATCCTAGAAGTCCCGACAAAATGAAGATTTCCTCCTTTTGCTTTCCCAACAACTGACATCTAAATATATTGACATGTCAAGTATAAGTTAGAAGTTCCACATTAGATGAAAGAATATGTTTAACAACATATAATGAGAAAACTAATATACCTAATATATATCTTAAAGTTTTGGATGAATATGTTATGTCTAACTCACTTGTGTGGTTCTTTAACCCAATGTAAATATCTACCCTGATATTAATCATCTCATGGAAGTCTCCATATTATTTTTAATTATTAATTTAAGCAACCAAAAACTAAAAGCCAAAATTCTTGTTTGATGAGATTCAAATCCCGTCCAATGCATATGTTGACATGTACACTGGACGGAATTTTAATTTGTAGATTTTTCTTTTTTTGTTTACAAGAGTAATTGAAAAAACTTTTTTTTGGGTACGTAAACTATCATATTGAAATTATTTTCTACACTAGACGTTGTTGAGCTATTTTGTGTTTGTGGCTCATTAGTTTTGTTCTCTTTACTTCTACCATATTCTTGTACCTTTTCACCCAAATTCAGTAAAATCTAGTGATCTGATTAGGGGCTTATCAATATAATTTACCGATTAAAAAAAGAACTTCAGAACTACTTGTACAACCATCATCATATTCATCTTCGCTATTCACCAAATCAAAGTTTAAACAGTCCTTATGTTCTATTTTTGATCTATTTGTGAATAATGACCATTGTAAGAGATAAATTTTAACTCCATAAAGTTAGAGAAATTTGATGGTGACAATTCATGGGAAAAAAATATTCACAACACCGACCATAGTAAAGATTTGTATGCGATGAATGTACTCCCACTACTAAAAAAGCAAATATTACTGAGGGAATTTTAGAGAGGGAAAACGTGAAATCCTTATCTAATTCGGTCATTAAATTTTGCGACCAAAGAATTTGTGAGAAATTTTAATTTTTCCGTCACTAATTTCCCTCTCTAATTTCGCTTTTTCTAGTAGTGTCCATAGACAATGAGATTTTAACTCTAAGGATTTGGTCTAATGATAAAGACACACACATTAAATTTGAGAGCTTCTAGGTTCGAGTCCCGCTAATGTTTTAAATCTTTAGAAAAAAATCTATTTTTTTTATTAAAGAAATAACTTTTGTCATTTTTAAATGTTTGTTTAGGATTTTCATAAAAAAAAAGTGTCTGTTTGGAATTTTCATAAAAAAAATATCTATTTTAACTCTAAAATAAAAAACTATCAGAATTAACTTTTCTAAAAAAAAAAGAAAATTCAAAAACAAGTAAGTATTAATTTTCTAAAAAATATCTAAAAAGAATAATCTAGATTTTTCTAACACTAAATCTATTTTTTTAAAATTTAAAACAAACACACCCTTAGTTCAAAGGCCAGTCATAAATTAAGGTATAATCAAGGATTATTTTGATTAGAGTTTGAACATAAATACTTTCCATCAATTCAGTTTTATTTTAAACTTATAACAAACTATTTGAATTAGTCGAAAGAATATGACTTTGTTATAGATTTGCTGCTTTACATTAACCTAACTTGCATGAAATAGATAGATTTGGATAAAGATAAGGTCACAAAAAACAACGATCCTAACAACCTAAGTAAAAACTAATGATCCTTTACCCAAAAAAGAAGAAGAAAGAAAGTAAAAACAATGATGTATGAATGAACGTCTGTTTGCATGTTTTTAAATTTGAATATTTATTATTTAAAAAAATTGAATATTTACTGACCATTATTTGTGTTTCAATTCGAGTGTGTAGACCCCGCATTGGCGCATAATAATGTGACGTAGACGTTGATAAGGAAACAAGTAGTGTACGCAAATCTAGAAGGGACCCGATTCTATATGGTACGAGACAGTTTGTAATATTGGTCAGTCACCCCCTAGTATTCGTAGTACTTTTGTGGTACATTTGTTTCATAGAGAGCATTCAATTAGAGAAAAAACAAACTAAGAGTCAAGTTTGTATGTTGCAAACTGTGATGGTAATAAGAGTTTGGGATATCAATTTAATTTCTGAGATTTTGGCGGCTGCTTAGTGAAGATGTTGAGGTTATTTTAATCAATTTTTCATTCATGCTAAGCTTCTTGTAGCTTCCCTTCATTCTTTGTTACTCTCGTTCATAGGATGGACTATCATCTTTGTTTGGGGATTTTAGGTCGATCTTCCTTCCTGGGTGTTTGTACAAGCTTGTTTCGAAGGTTCTGGTAGGGATGTTGGGACCTATCATGGTTAAGATAATTTATCCCACCAATTAGCTTTCATAAAAGGAGGCAAGTTGACGGGGTTGTGTAAAAATGAGACTGTCTTATCTTCAAGGTGGATTTGGAGAAGACCTATGACTCTGTTAGTTGGATATTTTTTATTTATTTTTTGATTATACGATGGGGAGATTTGGTTTAGACAATAGGTGGCGGTCTTAAATTTTTGTTTGTGTTTTTTATGGGGATTTATATTTTTTTAATTAATGAGTGTACCACTGAAGAGATTAATATCCAAAACTGGTTCAAATAGGGTGACCGTCTAGCTTCTTTCCTTTTTCTTTTGGTGGTAGAGGGGTTAAGTGCTTTGATTAGGTTATCTCAGTCTTTGAGTGAATACTCAAGATTTGGGGTAGGGAATTCATGTTTGGGGGTTTCACATCTTCAATACATGGATGCTACTTTTTTCGTAGGAGAAACAAGTCTCAATAATATTTGTACTATGAAGAATATCCTACGTATTTTTTATCTTGCTTATGGAATTGTCGTTAACTTTGCTAAAAGCAGCCTTATAGGGGTCAATGTAAATAATGAGTTTTTGGGCATGACAAAATGCTTCTTGCATTGTAAGGTTAGATCTGACCCTTTTAGATATCATAGTTTACCTGTGGGGGATAAGTCTACTCAAGAAATAAAGTCCCATTTAGAAGGATAAATACGTTCTCTGATGATGTGTGATGTGATTACTGACATGGCACACACTAATTGGGATAACTAATTGATGACTCAACATAGATCACTTGAATTGATGTTTTTTCATTTAATGTAACCAGAAACATGTGAAATGACTATTTCACCCCCTTCTTCTTCCTTATCCCGTCCTTTCTTTTTTCTCCATCACCACCATCACCACTGCCACCAACACACAACCAAACTCATAAATTCTTAAACCCAAAACACAGAAAATACAAATAACCACATTCGTGTCAACCATAAACAACGTAACTCTATCTACCGTTGTATTCTAAAAAAAATCAACTATGTAATTCTCATATCTAATCCCTCCTAAACCTAACTCCGAAGCTAAATTAGAAGTTGAAATGGGCGTAGTTAATGAAGTTGGAGGTTATGAGTGATATCGAAGACCTTAACTCTATTACCAAACAACAACATAAAAAAGAAACTACAACAGCTTCATGATCATTCTTAGAAGAACAACATGAAGATCTTGTGGTCACTAGTTATGGTTTGATGCTCGTCGTTTTGGTTTAAATTTTGCTTCTTACTCGTTACATGTTTTTTGATCTCGAATCGTATTCGTATCAACAAGTCACTCTCTCTGCATCTTAATCCCTTTCACTTCTTCACACCATCCTCTTCTCGTAACAGTAGAATCAATTTGATAAATTGATATTGATCATTCCCAAATTAACTCATGACATAGCATGAGAAAGGGAGATAGATTTTTTATCACATACACCGGTTGGGAATAACCAATTCAGTTTGATTTAGTGTTTTTATTAATCCTTGTTATATATTTTTTAAGCGTGAGAATGGGAGAGTTTTAGAAGGATTTGAGAGAATGTGGTATTTGTTCAGTATGATGGATTTGAGAGAAGATTGTATGGAGATATGTGAGACCTGTGGATATGAGGTTTCAGGTGATTAAAGGTGTGAGAGAGAAGAAGGTTATTTTTGTCATTTTCCCTTTGTATGGATCAATAGAGGTATTTTTTACCATTCAAGCCAATTTTGGTCGGGTCAACAAGCTTATATCCTAGTCACCATGGGCACGTCGCTACGTCAGCGAATCACATGACACATCTGTGAGAAAATGAGATTAAGAACTAAAACTAAAGTGATTAATATTTGCAACTACTGTATAAAAAGATTAGTAAGTCAAGGGACGAAAATTCAAATGACGCATGATGACATGTTGTCATTACGTAATTTTTAGGACTTATTTTGATATTTTGATAGAGTTCTGAGGCAAAATGAGGTATCTATGGGTGTTAAAAGCAATAAATTTGGATATGCTGAAAGTACCAAATCGTGGCGCGATTTTGAGTGGCGTGGCACGATTTTGTGACCAGAGTGAAGGTTTGGTTCTGCCACTGAAATCGTGGTACGATCACGATTTCTGGTGGCGTGGCGCGATTTTGCAGAATTGTGGCGCGATTTTATGAGGCGTGGCGCGATTTTTGACATAGAAAAATATGCCTATTTAAGCTGAATCCAAATCCAAAAACAAGGGTTACGAATTGGAGAGAGCAAAGTGTGCGATTTTGAGACCTAAAGACGGCTAGAAGGGCGAATTCTTCAACCTTCTATCAGTTCATGTATGTTTTGATCGATTATGAGTGGCTAAATATCTTAGAGATTAGGTATGAGATGATTCTTTGTAACCCTAATTGAACCATGTTGTTGTGAAACTCTATTTACAATCTAGTTTTTATTCAATTCAATTGTTTTTAATGCTTTTTATATCCTGATCAAATATAAATATGATTTAGTGAAAATGAATGACTACCGACCCTAGCTTTCAACTTAGACAGAATTGAGTTGTTCTAATAAACATGGTTAGTCTAGGAATGGATAATCGTTTATTAGTGAAAATAGGTTAACGTTCATAAAACACATTCAAAGATTATTAGACCACCTAAGGAATTAGGGGCTGTAGTTTAAGAAGAGGGTCCTAATGGATTGATTAGGGCTATTTTGTTAACTATCGTGGGACTAGAAAATCATTCATAAGAATAGGTGCAGTATACCAATTAGGGAACTTAGATGATTCGAAAGACCTGATCTCATCTCTCTTCATATTTTCTAACCAAATCTATATTTTCTAACCGAATCTATATTTTCTGTTATTTAATTTTATACAATCAAATCAAATCTACTACCTATATTTTACAAAATAATATATACATCCTAAATATTTACTTTATTGCCAAATTGAGATTAACACGAGGAGATACGAACTTATTTTATTACTTCTACAGCTTTTGATACACTTACCAAAACATCTATCAACGCATATTTGTATGGACGGATTAGATAAATAAGCCTAAAATAAATTCATCACATTCAAAATGCGGTCTCTATCTATAAAATAAAAATGTTTTCTGCACTTGAAGAGCATGAACTTTAAGTAAGAAAAACCATTCACTTTTTCTTCAATTGAAACTCATCAATGACTACATTTTATTATTCACCCTTCTACCAATATATATGCTACCATAAATTTTGAAATGGTGTTAAATAAGGATGTGAGGAAGAAACTCCATTATTGAACATTTTTCGTTTTCTATGAACAACATATTTATAGAATGATACACATCAAGCGTTACATCATCAAAATAATATTGTCTAAATGTATTTTAACACACATGACTAACTTGTTAAGTTACTTAACTTTAGAGATAAAAATTTATAGTTTAGACATTCCGGATCTCACAAGGCCAAAGACCTCATATATAGTTCATAGATTGATAGATGTACCGACATATTACTCACCAATACAATTTGTACGTGGGCAATGAGGTTCGAACTCCTCCATCTCTTTCCCTATTGGATATGCAAGTTAACCATATTCAATACTTCCTTCGTCTCTTAATTATAGTCGTTTAAGATTTGTGTAAGATTATTAAGGAAATGATTGATTTTGTTGATTTCAATGGTAAAATTAATATCATTTACTAAAATACCTTTATCAATTGTAATTAGTGGAGTAGTTAAGTTGGATGAAATTCAATAAATAAGAGTATAATAATGAAAAATAAGCATTGATATTCTAAAGTGACAATTATTTTGAAGAAAAGAAAAAATGTTAAAAAGACTATTATTTTGAGATGGAGGGAGTAATAAACAACCAATTGAATAAAAAGAAGGAA
The DNA here is from genome assembly GCA_946800305.1 of Medicago arabica. Lineage (NCBI taxonomy): Eukaryota > Viridiplantae > Streptophyta > Magnoliopsida > Fabales > Fabaceae > Medicago > Medicago arabica. The sequence continues at coordinate 56,153,259 of OX326967.1, forward strand.
AAAAAAAACACTAATGATCATATGGTAATTACAATCTTTAATGGTTACAAACACTAATGATCATATGCTAATTTACTCATTAGCAGCCCCTATTAAAAACAAGTGTGAGTTTGGTAGAGCAGAGTCTATTGTTGTTGTTAAATATTGCTGCTCTCTTAATTTGCTGCATGTGCATTGGTCTATTTGGGGGTTTGCGTTATAGTGTCATGCTTATCTCACGAGTTCGTTGTTGCCAGAAATTCCACATTCCCCAATTCAGTATCTTTCTTCTTAAAGCTGCAACTACCTCAAACAACTCCCTTGCCTCATTAGTCATTACCGTAAAAAAAGTTGAAGAGTTATTTTATTAAGTAAAGAAAAATTATATTTGAACAATTTATTTTTGACAACTTTCTTTTATGGCAACTTAACAACTTTATTTCTTATATTTATATTATACTTTTATTTTTCACTCTATTATTTTAGTTTTTGTGTTGCTACTTAGCTATCTTTGCATATTTTAGTTGTCAAACAAGTTGTCACGATAATGGATTGTTAAAATAATATTTCTTTTTTGAGTAAGTCACCATTTTTAGTTCGTGAAATTGTAAGAATGAGTTACTTTGGTTATTTAAATTTATGAACTAATATTCAATTTAGTCCCTTCGAAATAAATTGAACGGTATCACTCAATTTACACTTTTAAAACAAAATTGTTTTATGATTTTAATGGTTTTATGTTTTTGTTGATGCATTAAGTCCTATTCAAATCAATAATATAGTTTGATGGAAAGACTAAATTGATTTCATTATTTATGGGATCCTTTTGAACTCTATTTCCAAATTAATTGAAATCGGGAATTTAGTAAAACCCTCAATAGATTGAACTAAAAGATTAATTGTTTGATTTAAAACTGAGACTTAGAGATGAAACACTCTTATGTTTCTAACCTATGGGTTCTTTATTTATGGGACTGCTTTGCTATTTTATAATTTTAAAAACTATGTTGCTAAACTCTTCCAATTTTGAGTACGAAAATGATCATTTAATGAAATACATATATAAACCATTATTTACACTTGAATAGAAGGCAAACAGCCAACAAGCTGCGCCGATAGACCTTTTTGGATGGCAAAACCAATCCTCGTAAACACAACATTCATGGACCTAGGAGACATGACATTGCTATGCATGGCCTTTTGAACTATATGTAGAAGGCCAACAACCTCTGGTGCTAGGAAATCGAAAGTGTCAAAAGAAAATGATATAAAAACATGTTGATTGTCAGAACACGCTTTCTCGTGTTTGATCACCTTACTTGACGCAGTTTTAAGGGCTGCCTGTTCTATGGTAAAATGCCCGACACCTAATTCCTAGTCAGGAGTATCAGTGAAGAAGGAGACGCATGTGAACTTTCTGACCGACCCGCTAGAAAGAAGATCAACACTCAAACATGCGGAAGTTATCATTTAATTGTTTTTTTTTTTGGAGGGAGTGATCATTTAATTGTTGTTTCATCCATACAACCAATGGTAACTTTAGTGTTCCCATAATACCTTTTAAAATTGTGTGAAACATGAAAACAAAAGAGGGAAATAGTGGTCCCCTGGTTCCTTATCTTGCTTCCTCTTTTATTTCTTTCTCTTATTTTTATTATGCTACGCACGAATCCAGAAATCAGAATTGCTTCCCTGAGTGCTACTGAATCAATTGCGTTAAATTCACCCGATCACGTGTCCAAATTGAATTATTGGAACGTTCATTTAAAAAATCAAAATCAATCCAAAGAAACATATCCTCCTGCTGCAAAAACTTAATGCTGCCAACATGTGTATGCATGCACATGAATGTGGATTCCTGCCCAAAGTCATTGTATTATTATGGCGAAAAAATTTAAAATTTCTCAAACAACTCTATAGCAGGCTCTAACATGCATATATAATCTGAAAATGAGCAATAAGTTGAAGCATACTGAATGTTTGGTTATATCTTCAAAATTTCAAAGCATGAAGTCCTACATTGTTAAGTGAAGAATTAAACATAATTGTACTTATCTATTATAACCCCCACCAACTAACAAATTGATATAACTTGAAGCATGCCAAGAAGTGCTCTTGTTGGAGCCTTAGTTGAAGATTTAAAAGAGCTAATTTTTAAGAAGTTCTTTACTAATGAACCTAAACCACGTCTGTTAGCCCAATTCTTTATATATATATATATATATATATATATTAAAGTTAGTTCTGAAATTATCACATTTCTCTAATTTAGACCCTAAATTATATAAATATGATAAGCAGTATTTAAACTATAAAAAATTGACAACTTAGTATCTAAATTATATAAAAGTTCACAATTAGTTCTTAACATCTTAATAACATGGACTAAATCAATGAATTTTTCATATTCTTTAAGGATCGCTTATTATATTTTTTTTGTGGTGGCAGAACTTAATTGAAGTGAATGTGGTAATTTAAAGACTAAATTGATCATTTATTCATAAACATAATTTTTTTTTCTCTCCCTTTTATATAGGTTAAATTAAAATGACTAATATTGTCTAATTTTATTACTTGAGATTGTCATCCACACGCCTTATACTTATCTTTATCCCTAACAATAATTAAAAAGAGACAAAACAATTTATTTACTAAAAAGAGACAATTTGATCCATGACAATAATTGAAAAGAGAAAATTTGATCATTTTAAAAGAAAAAGTTTTTATATAATTCTTTTTACAAAAAAAATCTTCCATTTTGGTTCTTCTTTAGTATTTTTACAAAAGTATATACCGACCTGAATTATTCAATTAAAAATCATCAATACTTCACTAATCGAAAAAAGATTTATAACATTTCTAAACACGACCAGAAGAGAGACAAATGGAGATGGTGCTATAATGCAGCTACAATTGTTGATGATGATTGTTGGTTATTCTTCATCGACGTGGGATGATGCACTTAAAAAGATATTACGACGCTTAAGATTGTAAGGTCTCACATGTTTTGAGAAATATCTTGGAATGAGAAATATGTACGTGACTTTGGGGTAAATTGCTCTATTTATAGATTCGATGAGGTATACAAGAGTACCCTTACGGTGCAAATGTATAGTATACACTCGATTGCTTGGAGGGTTCATATTGACTATGAGTCTTATTCAATAGTTTGCACCTTTTGTTGACACATGTGATCTTTAGATGCATTGGGCGGGCGCCTGCTTGAGCCTTGAATTCATTAATGGACTTGTATATGTGGATTGGGATTTGATCTAGTTCAGAATAGAAATTATTTGGCTATCTTTTCTTTCGTAGGTGTTAAGTTGTCTTTATTTAATTTAATTGTTGTTAGGGAGAAATTATTATTTATTTAGTTACTGTTATGGACACTATTGTCCTTTAATGTTGAAGGTTCAAATATGGATTAATTAGTGGATTAAGTTCATACTAGTATCATACAATTTCAAGGATAAAATTATTTTTTTATTTTATTTTAATAAAATATCTATTATTAAAAATACTAAGAATACAAATTGGCTAAATCCGATACAAAAGATTGAATAAGCAAATAAGGAATCAATCCAGATACATTCACATTATGTGTTGCATATTTAGCAAGGAAATGGACCTTTTGATTGCAATTACTATTGGTATGCCAGAACATAATAGAGTTGAACATTGGACTTAAAGTCCCACAATCCCCTATGAAATCAATGTTGGCTATCTTCAAAAGCTCAGAAATGAAATCAATGTTGTCACTCATCACGATGATATTTTTATAGCAAAAATCACTTTCAAACCTTTAGTGAGAAGGTGATCATTGATGTTAGATCGAGTCTTGAGTTACGAATAACACACCGCCATGCCCCCACACGCCATTGGAGTCAGTGGCAACATCCACATTGAGCTTCAAGAAACTACCTGAAGGATGGATCCAAGAGATGATATCTGAAAACAAGAGCGAAGGCCGATTTGGACTTTCATTAGTTGAATCAATAGAGATGAGAACCTTCAGCTCTTTCTTATAATTAGGTGCTTTGGCCCATGAAATGTAGAATTCGATGGTAACAGTTAGTTTATTTATTTATTTTAAATTTCGGTATCTCAACATACTAATTCGAGGAGTTCAATCTTGCTGTTCATTTGTGGGTTCTCTATGTAAAGTCGGAGTTTATAAATTAGCTCACTAAAGGAATTAAGTCTAAGGCATTCAAAGACAAACACTCCAAGGTCTCAAGCCACACCATCAAATCAATCTTGGCAGGTTGAACTTGAATAATGAAATTGAGAAATGTGACATCTTAGGGCTTCGATTTTAGGGATTCAATTATTTTAGGGTTAGATAAGTCTTTCCGCCCTATAACTTTATATATTGTTGTTTTTAACTCAACTCATCTCTAACCTTTTTATTTTGTAATGATTTTTCAAAGAGATTTTTAGAATATCATAACAACTTATCCCGTAAAACTTTAGAATTAAAAGAAATGAAAAATGTGAATTTTTAAGCGTTAAAAATTAAAAAATTCATATTCAATTAATCTCTTAGTAAAAAAAATTTAAATTTTAAAAAAGATATTTTTATAATGTATTAAATATGATTGAAAATAATAATTCAAAATTTCAAATGAAATACACGAGTTTACTTAAAATCATAAACCAAACATTGTAAATTTTTTAGAGGGACTAAAAATAAAATTTGATATATTTATAGGGTAAAACTTATTTAACTCTAATATGAATGTGAATCTCAAATGAAAGTAAAACCATATTTGCTTTCCCCAATCAAAATCGTTGAAACTACGATCATGGTTTTAGTAGTAGCTAGGGCACAGGGAAAAGGATAAAGAAATATAACTAATGCCTTTGATGATTAGGTTAGTCTGAAATATCGTGGTTGAGTCTAAAATAATTTCACAAATCAATTTGTGAAGTTAGAATTGCGTCATTTTATAAACATATTGTCAGACCATCTCTTATTCTATTTGAGACCCTTTAACATATCCCCTCATGTCTATGACTGGACATCTGAAGCATGAATATAAATGGTGGGTGACGCGATAACGGAAACTAGATAACATTTGGGGCCATTGATCTTGAACTAGACTCTAATACCATCTTAGAAATCGTCGTTGACATAATAAAACCCCACAAAATTGGGCTGTGAGGTGAAGATTGGGTGAAAATTAGAATGCTCCTATTTATAAACACATTGTTAAATCATCTCTTATCCAGTATGGAACTCTTTAGCAGTTCGCACGAATACATTGATTCATTAAAAAATTTATATAGAAGATGATTTTGTTTAGGATATGATTAAAGTTTTCAGGATATTTATGATTATTTTATTCTTCAATAGTGGTATCCTAATTTAACACTGTACCAATCATATTCGTCCATAGACCAAGTGCGGGAGTATCCAATAGGTGTAGTAGAATTTCTTCACAAAAATAAAAGGGTCATGCTAAACCAGTACCCTCAGGGCAATGGTTAAGGAAACTATAAATAGAAAATTTATCTTGAAAATATAAGTTTTAACTTTTGATTAAGTAATAATTACACAACTTTTTAAAAAAGTTACTTGTTTTGGTTGTTTAACCAATGCCCTGAGTGCACTGTTTAACATTCTCCAAGAAAAAAAATAGGTGCAGTAGAAATAAGTATATTGATGATTTGATCTGTTCATAAGGAATATATATATATATATATATATATACTAAAAAAAGATGAAGGGTAGAAACTAGAAAGTGAGACAATGTTGTAAAAATTCAGTTGAGATGTATATGATTCAATTTTAGATATGTATCAATAGAATTGTTTCTTGATGAACCACTTAAAATTATACTTCTTGGGGATGAAGGTAACGAGAGAGAGAGAGTTGATTCAGTTAATCAATATTAGATATAATATGAGTTATAAGAAAACTTTACATTTTTTATTTTGATCACATGTATTATTTTTAAATTTTTTTGACTTTTATAATAATATAATAACAAAGAGTAAGCAATGTTTATTTTCTTCAAGTATTTTGCATACATATAAATTTTATTATAAATTTTTTGTTAACGTATCATAGCCGTATCATGTCTTAAATTTTAAAAAATTCACTTACCCGTATCCAGGTTCCATAACTTGCAATAAACTAATAACCTCCTTCTTTTTTTTTAGTTGGGTCTAACTCTAACACCAGTATTAGCACGAGTAATGGTGTGGTTGGGGAAGTATTCTCTTGAATAACTTTACTCGTCAAAGAATTAGCGTTTGTAAGAAGAGTGGTGTTGTATCGCACGACACTCTAATTACACGATTGGTGCACGACAATATTTTTTTTTCCTTAATTTGCTTCCAATTCCATCATAAACGTGCTTTTGCTTTTTATATCTTAAATGAATAGAACAACACTTAGATAGAGGTACACCGCTCACCTCTCAGGGAGAAGTGAATTTTTTTGACATTTGAGTCAAAACTAGCACATAGTTTATATAAATATGCATTATATCATAGGATTGATATGGAGTAGCACAACACATTCACAACTTTACAAGAGATATGTATATGTTGGTACAACACTAGCACAACACTGTCATCAAATATATGTTGGTACAACACTAGCACAACACTGTCATCAAATAAAAGAAAGAAATATGTTATCGTGCAACATGCACGAAAAATTATGCAGTGCTCTTAATCATTAGAGTATTATTTTTCCTACCCTGCTGTCTTCTCGGGCGTCCTGCAAAAATTCCAAAATACCTCTGGTCTGGATTTTATTTTCCGAACCAAATTGTTAATGTTTTCTGGATTTTAAAATCCAGACACATTCAATATGAAATTATAGTGTCTTTTTTTATGTCAATGGTCTCTGAGTTGACCGTTATATAACCCCTGCATAAGCTGCAATGCAATTGCAGGGGTCGTATGAATAGTCAACAATGACCATGACACCACAACACTCTTACAAAACTTAAAAAATTGAAAAAAATGAAAAAAAAGAGATGAAGTGAAGAATGATGGGATTTGTTGAACATGCAAGCCTATTTATAACCTTAAACCATTAGTAGGTCATAATTACAGTCAAATAAAACGTGTTTCACACTCAAAATCGTCCAAAAATGCATTAAAACTCCACTAACGGACCAAACCTTTGGTGAAACGCCACCGACCAAATGAAGCTGAGGGCTTCCGGATTATATAGTTCGGAAATGACAAAAATATCCCGGATTATATAATCCGAACTGCACCAGAAAGCCTATTTTGGAGGGTTTTTTTTGAGAGATTTCATGGAAAATAAGTAATAAATGCATAAAAAATCAAGCAAGGAGCATAAACCAAACATAAACAACAATATATTATAGGATGGTGTTCGAAGAGGCGCTTTTGAACTCGACCCAGCTAGCCTGCCAACTGATATATATATATATATATATCGAAAGGCCAACTGGATCGAGTTCATAAAAACCTTTTTGGATTCAGATCTGCAGTAGGTTTGTATCCTTATATTTTTGACACCATGCTAAGGATCTACATAATGCTGTCAAATAGAGATATATCTATTTGCGACCGCATTAGGTAGATTCTCAACTTAATGACAAAAGTTTGCATGGTTTTTTTGGTGTGTTTGTTTTTACTTTTGACAGCATACTGAGGATCACCACCATGCTGGCACATAGAAAGCAATATATTTGTCACATAGAGAGCAATCTATTTTGCGGCAGCATGACAAAGATCCTCAACACAATGATAAAAAATTTCATGAATTCTTTGATGTGTTTGTGTGAAAACCGGAAACACTTATTTATAGAGGTTCATGAATGTTGTGGACCACAAAAACTATGGGTGAAATGTGCTCCTCACAAAACAATCCTATGCTGAGGCTGTCCGGATTTTATAATCCAGATTGTACTTACACCCTAAAAATTGAATTCAGAGGGTTTAAATGAACATCTTTGACTTAAATTAAAACATAATAAAAGTTTAAATAATACATATATTATTCAAATCATAATGCAACAACTTAATTCAACAACATATAACTAACACATAATTAAAACAACATAAAACATGTGATTAATTAAAACATAACACATTATCACGGATCATGTAAACTAATTTCTTCGTCTGGTGGTTCCAGGAGTGTCCTGATCTCTTCGTAGGTCTTGAGATGCATTAAACTTTTCAGAATTTGTTCAGTAGATCTAACCAACGAAACGTCCAACTCGATCGGCCCTATAGTACTGTGCTGACCAAAGACAGAGAACATGGTTCTCACGTCGGCGTCGTTCACGAGTTTCATCTGGATGAACCGAATAGATCCGACTAAGTCGGACAATGGACATCGATATTCAACATCGACCGCCCTCCTCGTGTCTCTGTGGTTGAGTTGACGGTTGATTTAATCCAGCTCATCCTTCAGCCCGGAAAGTGTGACATCGTTGTGAATCCTAAACAGATGGGGTGGTGTTCCACCATTGTAGTAGACTGCCGCTAGCTTGGTGTTCGGATCAAAGCCAGGGAATTCCATTTTTTCTGCTGTATGAAAACAGGGATCTCTATTTATAAAGGTATCTGGGCGTTGTGGACCACATAAACTGTCGGTGCATTGTGGACCACAAAAAAGAATCCTATGCTAAGGCTGACTGGATTAGAAAATCTGAACCACCATTCACCTACATAAAGTACCAAGTTTCGTTTGTTTCAACCATGATCGTATATTTCCGGATTATATACTTCAAAATCCATGCGTAATCCGGATTATAAAATCCGGGCTGCGTCAGAATCTTTTGGCTGGTGGTCTGCACCACACATAACACGTTTGTCAGATGTTTTGGACTTTGGTCAAGTCAAGAAGACATGTTTTTACTGCATTAAGTGTAGATACACTCTATGCAACCACTCATTCCCTATAAATAACCTTCCAAACCACACCATTTCTCACACCATTCTCTCCCACGATCTCCTCTTTTTCCTTCTACAACTCTCTCCTCCTCTTCCTTCTACAACCATGGTTTTTCATCGTTGACCTTTCATAGAAACATGTTTCTTTGGAAATTTTAAGGGATTGTATGAACGGTCAATGGGGCTCAAGGGCGTTTGTTTCTTCTTCCCGCCCTCCTCTTTCCTCCTCCCCTATCTCCCTTCCAACATCGAAACTACTGGTATTTCATATGGCTTCCCTCATATTGGGCTCTTAGGAGATTTGAAATAGTTTTAGGCTCTTATGTAATAAGATTATAAATAGTTTCAGGTTCTTATATCATAAGCTTAAAAATCATCAATCTTTGTAATGTATTATTCATATATTAATAAAATGACTTCCTTCAATCTTTGTGTTCTTTTTATTTTTGTTTTTTTTATGCTTATTTTCCTTTTATTTCACGAATTTGAAAGCTTAAAATGAAAAAATTATGGAAAAAGACCAATCCAGATTTTAAAATTTGGAAATCACTAGCAATCTGGTTCAAAAAATAAAATCCGGATCAGGGGTATTTTTGGAGAAAAATAAGGCACACGAGAACTGCATATGGTATAGGGTGGGAAAAGTAATACTCTAATTATTATCCTTGTAAGAATCCTCCAGCCTCTTTTGGCAAGAAAAGATTCATCGAAAGCTCTAAAGTTTCTTAACTTATTAGCACCCCCTTCTTTCTTTCCACAAACATGTTTCTTAGTTTTTCAGCATATTTTCTTTTTTAATTTTCTAGTTTAAAATAAACATTTTTGGGGATGAGAAAACACCAACTAACATATGTTGTTATAGCTTGAAGCCTTGAACAAATAATTGAAGTAGAACACTCCTTCTAGCATGTGATAATAGCTTTTTCTTCCAACCTTTCAATTTTTTCCAGATTTTGTTAATGATGTTATTAAAGAGGTTTTCTTGGATCTTCCAATGTTGGTGGGAAGACCAAGATACTTGTTGATGCAGTCCACCATGTTGATCTATAATATATTTTCAATATTCCATCTTCTGTTTGTAGGGACGTTTTTGCTCAAAGATAATTATGACATCTGTTGATCTATAAGTTGACGTGATTGTCTTTGATATAGATCAAGAATGTGTTGAATCATGCATGTATCTTTTGTTTCAGCTCTATATACAACATTTTTCTAACCTTTTTTTTTCTCAGTGCCAACAAATTCGGAATTTTATGTATTCTGGGGCTTTGAAATATATGGTTTTGATAGGTATACCCCCCACCCTAAATGGCTATATTTAACATGTTCAAAAAAAATCTTAAACTACTCTTCTTTACCATATTAATCTATTCATAGTGTATAATTAAAAAGTGTATTCATGATCATTTATATAGAGAAGATATTCCATATAGTGAGGAAAATTATTTAGCACACGTCGTTTTAGCCACAATTTAAATTTTAGAATCCGAACAACAATTAAGACAAAATGTTTCAAACCCATTTACAATTAGCCACGTCGTTTTTACCACTTCATTTACATGTTTCAAACCACTCTTAAGGCAAAATGCAATTTCATAATTTTTCACATTCTGATTAAGTAATAATTAGATTACCATCGTTCATTGTGATTGAAATGCAAATATTTAAATTATACCAATGTAGCTGTGGAAACTGATATTTTTGTTGAACTGATGACAAGCATTCTAAAGATTAGCGAAAAATCTGAGTTTGTGCATGCTTGTTGAATGTGGAAGTATGTAATAGAGTTTGTTTGTAGTTTGGGATAAAATCAACAAGAGGCAGAGAAAATAAATTTCACAATTTCCCTTCTCTCTAAGATAAGGAAAATATTAGTGGAACATGATTTCACATTAATTAAGCAATTTGGGTTAATCATATAGAGTTTCTTTTATTATGTGCAAACTTGAATAGTAGAAGAAGTAAAAAATTACTAATAAGTTTACTTTGAAACTAGCATACTTTATATTAAGTACATAATTTTTTAATAAATAATTGTTGTTTTCAATAAATAAAATTATAATTTTTAATTGTTTAATCTATGCAATATTGCATTGGATAGACAAACTCAATCATATGGTACATAATTAAGCATGAAACACAAATTTTGACGAGTTATCCGACCGATAACAATTGGTTTTATTCATATATGTGGGATTATATTTGCGGGTCATGAAAAGAAACCAGAAAACTAGTTTGAGTCTCAAACACTTGAGGTACAAAACTGGCATCAAGCTATGCTTTTGTTGGGAGTATCATAAAACTTCCATGAACATTGGAAAAATTATGACAGTTTTAAGAGACTATCGAAACATGTAAAAGAAGTGATTGGATTCTAAAATCCTAATGTATAAAAATGACTGTTTTGTTGTTCGGATTTTAGAATCAGAATGTGCACAAATCCTAAAAAAGGTAGTTGAACCGTGGCTAAAAAATTTTCCTTGCTTGAGACTTAGGGGTGTGAAAAGAATTTCCTTGATGGGCTTAATGTTGGGGCCGTTCGTAAGACCCATTTTGTTGTCCAGGACTCCATGCTTTGGATTACGCCAATTTCCAATATATTTCTTAACTAGGAAAAAAAATTGCTACTATTCTTCTTATCAATAAATATATATGTTATCGTCAAATTCAAATTTGTAAAACTTACAGATTGAATATTGAAAGTGAAATTTAAATAATTCTATGTATCATAAGTGTTATAAAATAGAAAAAAAATGTTTAGAGTGCCAAAGCATGAAATATTAACTAAAAAAAAAAGCATGAGCCAATAGGTCCACAAGCAAAAGTGTTACTCAACGTGTGCTTAATAAAATTAAAATTTATTTTCCCCCATAACCACAAATGTTCTTTTTCAGTTTTGCTCTTTTTCTGGGGTCAAATAAATAAACTTTAGCGACCTATTCGATACGGTTGTTTAGAATTTAGCAACACCTCAATCTCAAATGCATTATTAAAAAGTCCAAACCGAAAGCTTCTTTACTTACCACTCACAACTACTCACTTTTTTTCATCTTCAAACTCAAACTCCATTTCACTACTTTGCTTTTTCTCTATAGCCATTAACCTTATCTGACATTCCACTTCTAATTCCCTTCTACACGTGCAAAAAACTTGTCACGTGCCACCCTTTAACCTAGCTAAAAAGTATACAACCAAACATGGTCTTGTCTAAACTTAGTTACATGTTATTGCTCTTTAATTTGGTCTTTTATCATTTTTACAATTTTCACCTTTCATATGTAACGAAATTAATATAGGATTCAAATATAGAAATTTCTTATCATGCTTTCTCTGATGTGTCTCAGTGTTTCTCTGTTTGAGATATTAATACTCCACAGTTCATAGGAATATATATATGTAAAATTATAAATACTAGAAATACTTAATATAAATAAATTAAAAAAAGAAACACTAGAGTCAAGGAAAGCAATTTAATACTATACAGTAGTATATAGTCTCTTTTTGATAATGCGAAAGACAAACTTTATGAGACACTTTTCCCGTATAGGTATATATGAGTAGTGCAATGCGACAAGAAAAAGAAGACTCAACATTAAAACAGAAAGAATCATAAACTTCCGGGCAAAAAATGCATATATTGTTCAATGTTTGTTCACCAACCGGTCAATGGTCTCATTTTTCTTTTCACAGTGTTTGTATGTTCTTGTCACAAGAGTAAAAAATCAAAGACCAGTGAAAGTGGAATCCGAAGAGTGTAGTGAAAAATGTTAAATACTTAAAGTAGGGAAAGACAAATGTTTCTGGTCCTTAGAAGTATATAGAAGAAGCCTTGGAAGAAACATTTCCCTTACATTTCGCTTTCATGGAATAATTCACTTGTTCTTTTCATATCAAACTTTCTCAACATTATTATTGTGAATATTTTATTCCCACTACAAAGATATACAGGTTAATTTCCTTGTCTGCATCTGCATTACTGACAATTCATAAATACGGCAAAGTATAGATTTATAACTCTCTAGCTTGAAGAAAAGCAATGATAACATTCTTTTCCCATAAATCATTGTACTATATACTATCTTGATACCTAAAAAATATTACTTGTTCATAATTAGGATTGCTAATCAACCATAAATTGTACTTCCAACAATGTGATTTTTTATGAATGAATCAGTCATTTGTGTCAGCTTCGTTCATCGAGTTATGAATTAAGATGCAAATTATTTTGTGTTTTTCGTTTGGTACAAAAATAATGCAAGAAAGCCTTAGAAATGTGTCATTAAGCCAGGCTGTTACATACATTCTTCTAAGTTCCCAGCTTTTTACCCAATGGATAAATATGTAAGCATTAATTAACTCCTTTCTTTATCTCGCTTTCTTATGGTAGCATTAATTAATGTAACTGAAGCATGCAGATATCAAAATCAGCAAAAAGAGATGATGAAATGAACCAAACAAAAAGGAAGGAAAAATAAACCAACACAAAATGCTAGGGAGCAATAAATATTGCACCAGTGAAAATGAGAAAAACTCAACCAAAAAGAGAGAAGCAGTAGAACAAAACATTGAAGTTTGGTAATTAAATTTGATCTTTAATCTTAGTACTACCAAAATCCACCTACATCAATAGATTGTGAACAAAGATAATATTGGCACTAAGTTATATGTACACAGAATCACACACGCACGCAAAAACACATGTTTCCATCAATATCATCATGATCTTCCTAGCTCCTCCGTGACTCAAAACTTGATAATCAACTTCATTCTTCAACAATAAAAATAAAAAAAAAAAGATAAAAATAAAATAAAACAAACAAGTAAAAAAAAACTAAAAAAATAAAAAAACCTAACTAGCTTAGGATTCTCATATTAAGAAACTAACTAACAAGTGGAAGGAGGCATTAGATTCAAACCCAAATCAAAATCATGATCTTTTTCCAAAACCAAACGAGCCTTGTTGGTTTCCAAACTATTTGGATTATTAGATCCACATTCAGGGTGCACTCTTTTCTTGGACTGAAGTGATACTCCAAAAAGCTTAGTCTTGCTGCAGTTATTACTGTTAAGCCCTTCAACCATTGTTATAGAGCTTCTTGATGTGTTTGTTGGAGAGTTCACATTCATACCATGATGAGATTGATTTTGAGTTTGAAGATGAGAAACATGTTTAGGGTTAGAATTGTAATAGCCCAAAAGCTGGTTCATTGGCTTTTGCACCATCGAAACATTACCACCACCATTCATAGCAGTTGGATTTGAAGCTTGTGGAAGTAGAAAAGATGAAGAGTAAGAGTTACTTGGAGCTACTGGTTTAACATGATTCTGAACAAAGTAGATTATATCATTGTAAAGCTTCTTCATGTGAGCTAACTCAGACATTAACATGTTGTTACTTCTTCTCAGTCTTTCATTGTCTTCAGAAAGAGCAGAAACAGAACTGTTATAGTTGTTTGTTGGTGTTGCTCCATTAACAAATGACGGTGAAGTTAATGGTGGAGAGTCACATGACCAGTTGTTGACTTGTTCATCAGAGTAATCATTGGATGGAGAAATGCTAACTCTAGTGTTTGAAAATGGAAAGAAACTTGGTGGAACATTGTGATGCGGCTGGTGATGATTCACGTTGATTCCTGTTTGTTGTGGCTGTGATGTTTTTCTTCTATGAATCTCACAAAGCAAATGTTTTTCTCCTTTTTTGAAATATTCATTAGCAAACTCCCATCTGTCAGGTACAATCTTTCTAAAACCCTAGACAACAAAAGATAAAAAATAAATAAAGTTTTATAATAGGTAGTTACAAACATAATGATGAAAGGATGATTGCTTACATAAGTGTTGAGTTGTCGAACGAAGCTGGAGAAGTTGTTGTGTTTGAAGTAGTTAGGGAGGAGGTCTCTAGCAAATTCAGGAGGACGCCAAACAACGAAGGTGGAGTCATCTTCACCCCAAGAGACGATGTGATCTGTGGCTGGATCATCAACAAGTTGGTATGTTTTGGTGAGGAATGGAGCTGGGACTGATTTGTGTGAGTCTAAGGAGAGCAAAATGCCTTCACAGTTGTCTAGTAGAAGAGCCATTTTCAGTGATGTTGATTCAATAACACTGGTTTAGAGAAAGAGAGAGAGAATGTGTGAGTGAGAACGAATGAGAATGAGGCGGGGATAAAAGAGAGGGGGTGGAATGAATAGTACTTGTACTAGCTTTTGTTACTGTGTAATGCACTAATGCCTTTTGTTTTTTGCATTTCTTCTTTTTTATTTTTCAGATAAAATTCATTTTCAACTGATAACTTGGAAGGATATTGTCTGGTGGGGCATTATTTTTATTTTTTAGTTTCCCTTACCGGTTATAAGTAGAAAGAAACATTTATTTGGAGGAGCACTTCATTGTATAAGATATTGTTTTTTAGTTGTCTATTGATTAAAAATTTACCCCCTAATATGAATAAGTTGGGGTTCAAACCTCACACTTGCGTATGGTAAAACCTTTGCCAATTAAATTATGTTCTTAATGAAAGTATTTTGACAAAAGTGGCGGTATGATATTGTTAATAAAGTAAGAAATTACTCATTTTAACTTTATGTTGTACAATATACTTAGTGATCATATTCTTAAAAACATATACATTTAGTGATCATGTATCCACAATTTTTTTTATATATACATCTACTTATACTTTATCATTATATTATTGCGTTTTATTAATTGCTAAAACTGTATTATTGCGTTTTTTTTTCATTATCACTTCACACTTATTATAGTTATTACACTCTAGAACTACTACATATTAATTCTATCATATATAAGTGTCATTTTAAGTTTCTTGACATATATTGAGTCTCAATATTTGTCAAAAATACATAGTAATAGTAAAATACTATAGCAAATTAGAACTGATGTATCTTATACTAATTTGGAGGTAAAATTTAAATAAAATAATCAAGTACCATTGCAAGAAATATGAAAAGAAAAATACATGTTTCAATAATGAACATTGATGTTACCAAGAGATGAAAGTTCTTCTTATTTTAAAGCGATAGCTCGGAATCAAATATAGTAGCCAGTTGGGGAATATGTGTCTGTCTGTCTATCTAGGACTGTGAAATAAGGGCCTTTCAAGACAAACCCGTGACTCTCTCTCTCTCTCTCTTCTCTCATTCTTCGTGTTTGTGTGTGTATGTTTTTCTGATACATATATAGAGATAGAGAGAGAGAGAGGTTTCTGATTTCTGACATTAATCCCGCGCACACCCACTTAAAATCACGCATAAGAGCTAGAAGCTTGCAGACCCATGTTGTCTTCTTCTTTCTATTGCAAATTGACCCTTCAACCCTTCCTTAACTCTACTATATTCCATTCCATTTCTATTTCTATTTCTATTAGTAGTAATCAGTCAAACCCTTCCTCAACGGTTATGTATGTTTTGTACTAATAATTTGCTAATTAGTGGTTAGTCATAAGATAAGACTGGAATAATTGTTCCATCACGGTATTACCAATTCCAATGGTAAAGGAAATGATCTCGTGAAAAGGGATATAGATAATTCTCATTTTTTGAGAAACAAAAAGGTTATGTAACACTACTAGTAGTAGAACTATAGTAGTAGTATATTGACATCACATATTTTGTTCTCGATTGAATTGAAATATTGGAATAAAAATGAGAAAAGAAATGTCAAATGTGAAGAAGGTGGGTTTCACTTCACGTCAAACGAAACGAGTGTCTTCTTTTTCACTTTGTAGCTTTCCTTTTGTTGTTTATTGTCACCAACCAAACACAGTCTCTAATTTCGAATCCCTAGCTATCATACATTTTCTAATGCACGTCTCTAGCTTATAGCATCGAACTACGTGATGGGAATGAATTAAAGACTGTTTTTCGTGACGACATTTCTTCCATCCGTTGCTTCTCTCATTTCTAGCTCTACCTTTTTTCTTTTCTTCCGTCCTTTCCTTTCCATTGAAAAAAAAAAAACACACACACATTTCAATCTCCTATATAACAATATATATATATATATATATATATATATATATATATAATATAGCTTCTAGATTGGAAAATATTAAAGTTGTATATATTGAGAAATTTGGGAGTGAGTCAGGAGCAACATCAAGTCATTGTTCCAAAATTGCAAGAGAATGAAACATCACATCTTCATCAAAAATATAAAAGAAATTAAATATTTAGATCACATCTTTTATATATTTAACTTTAATCACTTCAATGTCAACGAGGAAGTTAATCATTTAGACTTAAACCTAACAACATTGAAATTGAATTTCACACGACCAAATATTTGAAATGTTGAATGTATAAATTTGTTTGAACATAATTATGTGGATTGTATATCTTACAATCCAACATTGAAATTTCACACTATCAAATTTTTTAGATTTGAATTTATATATTTGCTGTAATTCCTATAATCCAAGATGTATAAAGGGGCTTGAAATCCATTCCACATACGTATATTCACCCTCATTTCATGTAAGTCAAAATATACTCCATAACTTCACACTATGCAAGCCGAAATATCATATTAAAATTTAGGTTGAGTCTAAACTTATCTATACAAAATTGAGTTATATGATGAGATTTAATTCAAGTCCTATGTAAAATAAAGATGATGTTGAAATGAGTTTATATATAGGGACACATCTACATATATGATATAAACCATTTTTAAGTATCAATGTATGCATATGACTTATAATACTTCCCCACCTTAACAATAATAATATATGCACCCACATTTTAGACGTATGCTGTCTCTGTCCGCTAGTAGTACCATTAAGTCACTAGCTAGCTCACAATAGCTTCCTATAGTTAGTAGTTACCCCTGTTTAGCTTTTCCTTACTTTTAAGTTTTAAGTATTTACATTGAGCCTCCAACTTTGGGTCTTCTACGGCTCGGCTTAGTCCCGCTGATGTGTCCAGGTGATTGAATTATTGACTCTAAAAAAGTTTCCATTAAGAACCTCGGCAAATATTTACAGCTTTTCCACCTCCTTTTTTTATATAAAATATTATAAATTACCCCAATTAATCATAAATTTTCTTTACTTTTTCCCTTTTTCTTTATCCATCACACATTCACTCCCCATGCCCTATTATATCATGTAGTATGATATAGGTTGCTCATGTATCAAATTTCAAGGTGCATGCAATATTAGAAGCAAAAATACATGCATGACATTAAAGAGCTCATTTTAAAATATAATACTTAATTTATTTATTTTTAAAATCTAATATTTGTTTACAAATCATATATTCTATTAATAATTTCACATTGACAATATATGAGTTTTTATTATTCATTGGATAGCCACATCAATCAGATACGGGTAAGTGTTTGCATATAAGCTACATATTTCATATCCATAATACGATTTTGAAAGAAAAGAGGAGGTAAAGAAAGTTGCTTGAAAACCATAGATGATAATAATTGGCCAGTGAGGATTCAAATAATTAAAATGAGAAGCGCATTCATTCATTCTGTGATAATAAGTGAAAGTAAAAGAGTAGGGACGCAGAAGCAGATAGATATATAGAGGGGCCAAAGCAAAACAATGGGAGAATGATGACTAATTATATCGGATAGATATCATAACTGATTATTTTGATAATGCCTATGATTCTCATTATTGGAAAAACAAAGCTAAACTGTCTTGGTTCCCCACCCACATAGTAATTATTTCTCACTTTACAATTTTCTTTGCTTTCCTCATTAATAATATCTAAAAGTTGCTCAACATCCAAGTTAACTAAGCTTACGAGAGAAGCTCAATTTTTGTATTGATTTTACCCCATATTAGTAAACAATTCAAAGGAGGCAAAGATTGAGGTATCTTGGACTTGAAGGGTGAGTCAAAAAAGAGTATCTTGAAGGGTATCATGTTACAAGAAGATGATTAAAAAATAAAAGATTTTGTTAACGAATTCTTCGGGGACACTCTTTACCATTTAAAGTCCTTAACTAGTACCTCCAGTAGTGGGATATTAGCTAACATTCCTCAAAATGGCTTTTCATCGGAGGATATTACAGAAATAATGTAAGTAGAATACTCATTTTCGATAACAATTAGGTGGTCATTAACTTGAATGTTTTTTTTTTAAAAAAAAAAATTAAAAGTTTTAGCAATCAAGTATATATTAATTTATAAATGATAAAGTTTATGGCATCCGAAAGTGTAACCCGATGGTAAAATGGTTGAAAAGTTGAAGGGGTTTTGAGAAGGAGATTCAAGGGTCGTTCCTTGTTGTTAACATTTATACACCACCTCTAACAATATACTACTCACTCCGTCCCAAAATAATTGAGAATATTTTGATTGATTGTATCTATCAAATAATGAAATGTCAAAACTAACCCTGACTTGTCTTATTCGGCTATTCTCATCGGTTGTGCGTGTTTTTATCCGTTATTAGCTGTACGTGACGCTCCATGTTTGACTTGGTCTCCCAATATCTCGCCGCATTATTGTTTTCCCTACCCATGCGTGCATTGCCACTTTTGGTCGTTGTTCGAAAAAATGATCGTTTTAGTTCATCAGCTAAAACATATAACACTCTTAATTTGTCAAGTTCATCCTCTCTTTGATTGATCTAACACTCCTCCGACCTTCATGAGACACTTTTGGGCTTGAGAAAGATTTTCCTTGCCCATATTTGATTGTCCTTAGTTCAAGTAACCATCATTCGACTACCTAAATATCAACTAAACCTAATTCGGTTGTTGACCATTTTCCGTTGACAATTTAAATGATTTATAGGTGTAAAATACTTCAAAACCGAATATATTACTAGTAAACAGTATTTACTAGTGATTATATCAAATATTCAAGTTTTTTTTTTCATATATTCATGCAAGTAAATATTTGTAATTTTTTTTTTACGGTGCACCATGAATTCCTTAAGTAAATTGAAAATTGAAAAAAAATGAAAAATCTAAAAATACCGGCAGCTTCAAGTCCCGATAATCAAATGAGAAACGTGAAGAAGGGGAAGAACAAAGGAAAGGAAAGGACCAAAATGACAAGTATCTGGCAAGTTGTAAACAATCATGCATGCCCTTGTTGTTTCTATTTCTTTTTGCTTCTTCTTCTTCTTCTGTTCTTCTAAAAGCTTTTCTTAATTCTCAAATTCCCAGTTCACACCCCCCAGACTGTATAATAGTACTCTCTAATATTACTACTGCAATGTTTCAGCGGCTGACATGGTGACAGTACCTATAGTCCTTTATATTTTTCTGATTCATCTGTGAGTATTACTAGTCTCGTGAATCCTTTTTTGTTTTTTTCTGTTCTAAAACACTTATTTAATACCACTACCTTATTCCCTTGTTCATGTTACGTGCATATTTATGGGAATTGTAGACATTTTTTATTTTTTTATCATAATTTAACAACAAGACGAACTAACCCCTCTCTGTTCTCTCTTGTTCCAATATCAAAATAAACGTGACCACAGTTACGATAGGAAGAGAGTACCCTGCCCAATTTTTTTGTTTTTATCCTATTCTTATTGTGTTTCCAATCCAAATCGAATCTCATGTTTAGAACAGGAGCAGGTAAATTAAACTATTTCATAGACATGGAAACTTTTTTGTGTCGTCACGTTTTCATATTCAATATTATCTATCCAAATTCAAACTTCTTTTTTCAGAATTACTGATTCATTTGCTTGACCGGAACAGAAATGATAGACCTAATTACGTGATTATATATAAGAATGGAAGATCAAATTAGGCGGGGTCCATCTATGGCTCCACCCTTATTTTTGTTCTAAAATGGTATAATTTAGTAAGACAAACGTTTGATAAGAAAAACTTAGTCTACAAACTAGCTAGACACAGTTTGAGCCAGCAAATACTATGGTCAAAACTAAAATCAGTTGAAATCAAACAATGAAAAATACTTTGTAAGAATATTTTGTATATTTATTTTTAAAAGTGTGGTGATTTTAGTTGTTCATAAAATGAATAATTGTGTGGATAATTTTTCAAAAACAATCAATATGTCAAAATAACCGTTCTAATCAAAAGAAGTAAAGAACTCTTTAAAAATATCAAATCAAGAAATTATTTCTTAAAAAAGTGAAATACTATAAATTTTTATAAAAACTTAATATTTAAAGTCTTTAAAAAATATTCTGAAGATACTTGTTGGCATTTTTCTTAGTTATTTTTAACAAAAAGAAATGTTGTTTGAATAAGAACAATGATGTCCAACATCGTATTTGTTTTTCGTTTATATATACTCAAAATTGAATTAACGAAAGTAATACTCCAATCCAAAATAAAGTACAGTAATTGTTTGTATATTACCCCTCTCTCTCCCCTCCCGATAATAACAGTAGTAATTATAAATGATGTATTTTTGTACCGTCTTTAAATATAGGACACTTCTACGGTGCAGTCACGAAACTGACTTTCTTAGAAAAACTATTTTGTTTAGCCAATAATAGAACGGTTAATGCCAATTCAACTAGTGTTCTGTTGGTGGACCACTCTAAGACTAAACTTTATCATAAAGTTTTAATTAAATTCGACTCATCTAAGATTAAGAAAATAATTTAGAGTTTAAAGTAAATTACTGGAATAGTAGGAGAAGCAGTGGCAGAATAGCCTCAACATCATTTTCTGGCGGTTTTTTTAATGCACCTGATTTCCTTTTCCCTACTTTATTTTTTCCTTCTTTTCGTACAAGTCATTTCTCACTTGCTAACAAGTGACTATTTGTCGTTTTTGTAGGGATCCAAAGTAAATTTAGTCATAAGAGGCCATTGCATGCCAGGGACGACAGGCTATGAGTTACTTAAGAAAATTAAGGTACTTATAGCATTGGTTTGGTGGTTAATTGCAGCAAAATATGTATATTAGTATTTTTTTTTCACAATACAGTATTGTTGCATTATGTATATATGATGTAGTAAATTTCCCTTTATCAAAAAAATCATTATCTTGACTTCACCATAGAATTTTCCTTAAATATAATGTAAAATTTTGATGATCAAATAACATCACTTTTAGAGAAATGCATCACCTCTCGTTAGTATTTTATTTTCTACAGTTACAATGATTGGCTTTAAGAATCTTACATCTTATCTTATTATCAAAAATTTAATACATACTTTGAAAAATGAAAATAGAAAATATTTTCACAAAAGTAAAGGAAATTTGGATTTTTAACGAAAAACTGTCACTCCCTTTATCCCATCCAAGTAGGTGAACACTTGATATCTTAGAGGGAATTTCAAGGAGAGAACTTAAAAACACACACCGAATACGGATGAACGATTATCATAGTAATTTTTGTTGAATATTTATAATAGTCAATACCCATAGTTATTTAATGTCATATTTTTTTTATATTATATTATTTTGAATTAAACTTTAATCTTAATTTGATTAATTAATCCTCAAGGGTATTGATGGCCACCTATTTTTATGGATGCCAAAGAATTCTCCAAAATCCAAATCCTCATGGCTTTCTCTTAATTTTGTTGTCCGAATGCTGGAAAATGTTGGAAAAGAAATGTAGAGGATCTAAATTCTTATATAAAAAAAAAAAATATCTACGCTAAAAAAAAAAGGGAAATCACGAGCATTTGTTAAAGAATTATAAAAGGAAATGTATTATATTTTTTGAAAGTTGAAAAAGTATTTTTTTTCAATGCAAATCTTGTCTTCTCTTTCTACTTTTAATTTCTTAACC
This sequence comes from Medicago arabica, assembly GCA_946800305.1. Classification (NCBI taxonomy): domain Eukaryota; kingdom Viridiplantae; phylum Streptophyta; class Magnoliopsida; order Fabales; family Fabaceae; genus Medicago; species Medicago arabica. The sequence continues at coordinate 56,175,853 of OX326967.1, forward strand.
AATACCCCGAGGACATTGATTAACGAGACCCAAAAAATAATAGCACCAAAGTTTCAATAAAAGGTTGATATTTTGTTAGCACTCGAACGCAACACCTTAGTATCTCTAAATTTGAATGTGTGAAGGTAAAATCAATTGAAATTGTATAAGAGTCCAACATTGCTAAAGTTTCCAAACTATTAGATGTCTAAATATATATATGGCTGAGGAGTTAGAACCAAGACCATTTCACATAATCAATATCTTATACATCCTAAGATCTCTAAATTTCCGACTCAATGCCATTAAACCAACTTATAACTCTAATAACTTGGATGTTTATGAATAGCATTGGACACAAGATAAAAGATATGAATACATATATTTAAGAGATTTAAGAGAAATTTAAAAGAGATTCGAATATAAATAGATTCTCTACAACAACCGTATTGCATAACATTATAAAATCTATTTAAATTTAGATAGGATAAATTATTTCTCTAAATCTAACGATTTCTACGACCGTTACACAATACCGTTATTGTGGAGGATCCCCACACAAGGGATCCCCGACCCTCCAGGGTAAGAAAATAATGGAAAACAAAAGCTGATTTTCCTCACAAGCTGACAAATCCTACCGAGCCCACCACTATGCATGACTACCAAAATTCACCCAAAAAAACAAACAAATTATAAACTCACTCATCATCACTCACTCCTCTAACTTCACACTCTCTCTACACGTTGAAGAGCTAAGAAGATTCTATTCTAATTTCTAAAACTAAAAAATACAGTGAAAGTGAAACAACCCCACCTCCTATCACATGACCACCGCCGGTACCTTTCAATAAAATCATATTTGTTATTATTGGACAAAACTTGCAACGGGAATTTCAAGGAGAGACAACTTCAAAACACACACCGAATATGGATGAACGATTTTTTATAGTAATTTTTCGTAATGTAGGATTAGCCACGCAACATCTTATTATGTTAATCACAAACACAGATACACCTTTTTTTTTAAAAAATTAATTCTTCTAAGAGCCAAAGAATAAAAAAATATGTATTTCCCTATACGACAAAACCACTGAGGTTCTTCTTCTGTCTCTTTTTGGACTTTCGTTTGTCTGTTTTATCCTCTCTTCAATTTCTATAAACACTAACATTTTCTAATCATTAAGTTTTATATATATATATATATATATATATATATATATATATATATTCTTAATTTAATGTTATTATCACTTCAGTTTTTTTTTTTATCTTCAATTTCTAATTCAATGGGCCGGCTCAATTATGGAGGATATATGAAATTAACCATATATACATGTATGATTACCAAAAGAAATATACATATATGCAAAAGTTGAATGCATAACTGAAATTGAAAGTTACATAATAAAAGACATATTTAGAATAAAGGGTATTTACATGGAGGAGATTGGTTTGCATGTAAAAGTTAAAAGTGAAGTTGTCATGGGAAAGACATTGTAAAGCAGCTTCTTCAAAGAAAATAGTATGACCTATACTCTATGATCAAATGCATGGCATGACAAATTTCTAATTTTTTTTTAAGATACTTTATGGTTACATTAAAAGAAGAGAATTGAACAACAAAGGAGGTCTTTTCCTACCACTCAACCTTTCATTTCTCCTTTCCCCCTTTTCCTATCCCTTTATTTTTATCTTTTTTCTTTCTTAAAGTCATTTCCATACATACGACTTCTACGACGTGAATGGGAAATTATTAAAGATCCTTCTATTTATGTGAAATGATGAGATACTTTGCCTCGTATCATAGAATAAGAATAGAAGTAGTATATTCATATTCTACCACCTAACGGATCAATTCATCACACACCAAACATCACATATCTTTTAGTGGTTTAATTAATTAAAAAGAAAAGCAAGAGAAGTATTAGACAATTCATTTGATATGATGCTGGGCCTAAGAACTTAAGCTTTTAATTTTATGAATGGCCAAGAACGCATTCGCATGCATGCATGGCCGACCTCGCATGTCAAGTTATGGGACCCAAATTATGTTTTCAGGACGATTAATTTTTAGATGTCTATGCTTGAACTAAACACATTAACCATAAAAGTCTAAATCACCGAATGTTCATAAAGAGATCTAGAGCGATAAAGGACCGGCTCCTCTAAAGTTAGATCTTGAAGGTACTTCCTTCGACCTGAAATATAAGCAAAAATAAATAAATAAATATAAATATTTGGGTCGTATTTTTAACTACATACATAAATTTTGTTTCAACTTTTATTTGAGACCGTAGTACATGAATAACAAATGATTAGTTTGTTATATTAATAATTCTTTATTACATTACTTCAAATTTATCCACATTAAACAATAAATTATTATTTACATTTGAATGGAAGGCAAGCGGACAACAAACTACGCCGTTAGATTTTTTCGAATGACGAGTTTATAATATTTACATAACTCATTTTTATAAAACTAACTTCTAATGTGAGATCATGTGTCACTTTTTATAGCCTTATCTCTATTTTATGTGAGACATTAGTTTTTTCAATACACCCCTTGTGTTCGATACTATTGTACTTATTTTATAGATATAAATGGAGGGCAAACCAATTGTACATATATGTTTCTATATTAAGTCTAACTCGGTATTTCAATATTTTTTGTTGTTGCAAAGACCTTATCCCCTACAAAAGTAATTAATAAACGTCATATTCTTAACGCACTCCATCACATTTAGAACTAGGTGAACACCGTCTACCAATTATATAAATACATTTTTGGATAAAATATCTTTTTTGATCCTTTTAAATATATCATCTTTTAGTTTTATACCTTTAAAACTTTCCTTTGAACTTTGGTCTTTATAGATTTTTTGTTACCAATTTTAGTCTGTATTTTTCTTTTCTTTTAAGAAAGTTTGTATTTCATGTTCCAAGTAACTTTTTTTGTTGACATGTTATTGTCAAGATTTAAAATATCACCAGCTTAATAACTTAATTATTTATTTGATCTTTAATCTAACAATTTAATCTTTAATTTTAATTTATAAATAAACTAACAAAGATTAAATTTTTAAATTATTAAATAACAATATTTTAAGGTTTTAATAATGACATTCCATAACAAAAGAGTTACTATGAACATGAGACACGAACTTTTAAAAAAAAAAGTAAAATTGACAATAGAGAATTAATGAGGACCAAAGTTTAAATTTTGTTTAATTAGAGGATTTAAACATAAAAGTTGATATATTTAAAAGTTGAAAAACATGTTTAACCCTACATTTTAGAGATGTATCTCATGAAATATGAGACTGTTAACCAGAAACAATATAATTTCATTAATTTGATTAATAACTAATTTTGTAAGCTTAGTTCAATTGATAAAGACAATGTATAATATAAGTTCAAACCTCGACACTCAAAATAATTGGAAGCTAAGGATTTCTTTTTTGTTGACAAAATTGAAGAAGAAAGGTAGCTCTATATAGGTGCCGTGGGAGGTAACGGGGAACATAAAGTCTGTTGGATCACATGTATATCACATTCTTTTTCTCTCTTCTACTTCTCTTCTTTTCATACTGTGGCCGATAAATGTCTAAAGATATAAAAAAAACAAAAAATAAAGGTGATTAGAGTGATTACTAACCAACAAAAAAAAAAAAGAGGAATGGTTAATTCCACATCCACATTCCATATTCCACAGTTTGAAGGCTGCTTATATATCCTCCTTAATCCAAGGGATTCTTATGACATGATGAAGCACCTTCTTCCTTCTGGCTATATAGGTCCCACAACATCATCATTTCATGCATATAGTTGAAAGACCCACCTTCTCTCACGTCCATACCTTTGCAAAGTGCAAACCATTAATTGCTTAAAGTGGTAAAATTAAATTTCTGATATGCCAGCCAATAATGCATGACTGCACCATGTTCATCAGACATTGATCATTCATAGCATCGATTTTCAGTAAAGAACCATATGAATCGAAAATAGATTGGGTTTTAATAATCATGTTTGTGATCCAAAAATCATTTGCTATGTTTGATTGATTCCAACTGTCAAGTTTAATGTTAATGTTTTTTTTTACGGTGAATCTTAATGTTTGCTATGATGTATATTATGCATTAATGCATAGTAATGCATATGTCAATATATAGATATTTCCATGTAATAAAGAGTAGAGATACAAGGTGCCAACTAATTTTCCACTAAAGCAGAACCTTTTTGGCCTAGACAATCATGTTTGATATAAAGTTCTTAGGCCAAGTAATCTGATAGTGATACATGTCTCATTGTTAACCAGGTCTCATTGATATAGAATTAACTAACGTTAAAGCAAAACTCGTGTAAAATGATATGTTTAGATTCATTTATATAAAAATGTGCTCATCCATATGTTGGAGGGTAAAAGTCAACAATATATACAAAAAATCTAATTTCTAACTTTGAATTTGAATCAATTCTAAAATTATGGTCAATTATATTTAGGAGTATTTAAATATGTTAAAATCAATTTTATTTTCTTTCTTTATCGTAGTCTAGTGGTTGAACTTATCAATTTTACTCTATCCAAATTCAAATCTATAACCAACATCCAAATTCTTTATCATCATATTACTATTAAATTTGATATTATAATAACATTTTGAACTGCTTAATTATATCTACTTCTTTATGACTAGTGTAGATGATCGAAATATAGCTTACAATCATCACTTTAACAACATTTCATTTTATATCATAGAAATAGTTTTTTATAAGCAAAATATGATTTAAGAAAAAAATGCAGATGATGTATTCTTAATTTGCTTAAATCATAACTATTTTTCATTAAACGTTTAATTAGTTTATATATCCAAATACCTTATTAGATGTCTTAGGCTTGGCAATTTTTGCTTTGTGGAGTTTTTTAGATGTTACGTATATCGGCTGCATCTTTGTATCGTTTTTTTTTCTCCGCCTCTCTGCGTCTTGCTAAGAGTTTCGGTGTTAATAATATTTGCCGTTTAAAATATATATATATATATATATATATATATATATTTGGCAAATTATGTGTGAACTGGATAATCTATGCGCCCAAACAAATCACTAACGTGTATATATAAATAATGTCCAATTAGACAATCAGTTGATTACAAATTGCGTCTCTACAACCAGTTTTATGGTGCAATTGACTTTAGAACGTTAGATTATTAAGAAAATTTCTCAGTCTTAATCTAACAGTAATAAGATGCACTATATAGGATTTGAGTTCGATTGATTAACATAAATGTCATTAGAAGGTGGGGTTCGTTATAGAAGAATGATTTTTATGGTGAGTTGTTTATGAGTTAATATTAACTAGTACAATTTCTAATATATCAGGGACCGCAACACGTACTGTTGCCAAAAGTGTAACCAACATCCTATTATGGTCCGGTGCTTCTTTGGAGTTGGCTTTATTTGCAGAACATGAGTGAAGCTGTTTTCACGTCCCACCCAAAAAAGCAAAGTGGACGCACTAAACTTTTGCACATTTTAAATTTAAATAAAAGAGCATATGCGTACAAGGATAAGACAAATCACTAGCTTGAAATGCATGGTGAATTTCAATTTTAGCTTTTCAAGTTTCACCAATGATGAAACAAGAGAATATAGATAAAAAGCATTAGAAAAAAATTAATGTGAATCACCAATCTATAATTTTGGTGATCGATATTATGAGTCTCATATAAGAATACCTACTTAAGCTATAAGGATATTTCCCACCAAATGTAGGCTTTTAGATTGAACTCTCATAATGATCGGTTTAAGTCATAACACTTGAGATTTACGTTTAGTTACAAAAAAAAACTAGCTACCTATGCTTGATTAAGGTACACAACTGAATAAGGTTAGATTAGTGAAGCAGCAAGCAAAGAGACAAATGCTACCACCAAGTTAATTAGAGTATTGAAAGTCGTTATGGACATTAACTCTTAAATGGATTGAATATGCTATGATTCTCACACTTAATAGAATTAAAGAACTTGTATATGATACTTAACTCATGATACTCTCCTGTCTAATGTGACAGATCAATCTGTTAGATTAGACTCTGTTAGTATTGATAGGTTTAACTCATATGATGTTGATCAAGTTACTGAAAAGAGAAAATTTGCATGTTGCACTACACAAAATTAATATTTTACAATCTCCTTTGTTGACAATAATCTTATTTAATTTTTTTCTTCAGTAACATGCAAATTTTACTTTTTCTTTGCACTACAGAGAAAATTTGAGACCATTCTTATACTTTTACCGCTATTTTTTTCCTATCCTAAATCCATGTTTTGTATCATGGTAAAAACGGTGACATTATGAATTTATTGAAATTGTAAACGGTAGGTTTTACAAAAAATACAATGACTTGACGTGATTCTGTAAAATTCACTGTGACAGTGATTTGTACATTTTGATTATGGAGTTGTACATTTGATTCTAATATATTTGGTTGATTTCGAGTAGAATTAATTTTGCATCTAGAATTAATTTTACTTGAAGCTAAGATTTGTAACTTTTGATTCCATAATTGAATTTACACACAAATTTAGTTAATGTTTGGCTCAAATTTTAAATGAATTAATTCCGTAGAATTGATGCCAACTAAAAATGAATTGTAGGTGTAGTGATTTGTATTTGTTTATATTTAATAGTGAGTTGAACCATATATTTGTGAGTAAAAATCAATTCAAGTAAAATAAATTCTTAAGGCAAAATCTATTCTAAACAACGAAAAATGTTAGAGTCAATTTTACACATGCATAATCAATTTTGGGCTCTCTAGAACGTGGAACCAAACATAGACTTATTTTAATTCAACTCACTTTTGCATGAACACATTCAAACTCAAATAACTTTACATTCAACTCGATTTTAATCAGAATCAATTCATTCAAAATCAATTTTTATCGAAGCACATTGTTAAGAGCCCCACATCAGATAGGAGATACTTGACAATGTGCTTATATGTGGGGGCAATTCTCACATCACAAGCCGGTTTTTTTGGGTTGTGTTAGACTCAACCATGATTTTTAAGATGCTATCATAGCATCTTGAAGATCCATTGGACTACCTGCTATCAGATTTTCGCTATCGGGCTACCCACCATTTATGTCCAGGAACCAAGCCTAATAGTGTTGGTCGTGAAGGGGTGTGTTAAGAGTCTCATCTCGAATAATAGTGTTGATTGTGAAAGGTGTGTCAAGAGTATCAAACCAGATAATAGATGATACAATGACAATGTATTTATAAATAGAAGCAACATGTTGTGATGTTGTGTTAGGTCCAAGCAAGTTTCTAAAACACATCACAAAAACACATTCAAATTAACCAAGGACAAGGACACATGCATGTATTATGCATTATATTTGTATACCCACCCATGTACGGTTAATTTATATATGTATAATTGGCCACAGGGTAACATAAAGCCACTCACCTCCCGAATTCCAACACAATGGAAAAGAATATTGGGTTTTACATATCCTGGCAAAAGAACAAATGTTCCATTTACGTGGGTGGAAGCTTTGCATCAGAGCGCAATATCCTTCAAAAAGTAGAAGCTGTGGGCATAACTTGCAACATTGTTCAGCTTAAAGATAGAATAACTTTGACTGCAAAAGAACAGAGATATCTAATTGGAGTCCCAAAATTAAATTCACTGATGTGTATGATTTTAATGAAAAAGAAGGAAAGAAAAAAAGAAGCATATTGTGTGATACAAAGTGGAAGGAAGCAGGCATGTTAGAGAAGGCTGCCTTATTTTGACCCCACAGAGAGAAAACAAGATAAAAGAAAGTAACAAACAGCTTTATGGGAAGTGTGGATGAGGTTGTATATGATTGAATTTCAAATGAAGTAAAACTCTCTCTTTTCCTTCTTGATTTTTTACAACAATATTTTGTTTACATAATATTAATTACATGTACATTTTATATACACACGTGTTTGTTTATGTATATGTGTGTAAATCTTTATACACACATAATAGCAAAAAGTCCCTTCTTTTGAAATTTACTACAAGTTGTTTTGGTGGGGTATATAATTTTTTTCTTTTTACAAGAAAATGTTAGTTTTTAGTATATTGTTAAATGGGAGAGAGGAAACGTTATCGGTAAAGATCAAAAATCGAATCCTGAGCCTCGTTAAACTCCTTCAATGTCCTAACCTTTTAACCAACGTGTTACGTTTTTGGATGCGTATAACTTAATTTCCTTATAAGGAATGGATAAGGAGGGAAAAAGGCAAGGGATTTGAGTTTTATGCGGTAGATCGAACACGCAGTTGTTACATACAATAATGAATCTAACCATTAATTTTAACTTAGAGAACTTAAATTCCACAATTAATAAATTAATTTAAAATGATCTCAAGCGTTAAATGAGTATGAGTATGACATGACTAAGATCAGCTGGAAATTGAGGTGGGAGGTGGTGGAAGTGGAGGAGAAGGTGGTGGGAATAATTATAATAGAATAGATTGCAAGATAGATAGTTATAATCATGGGCGAAGCATATTCACTTTCCTTTGTCATCACTTTCTAAGGCATGATTAGAAAAAAGTTCACCAATCTTCTCCACCTCCTTCCAATAAAAAGCAGTCTTTTCTTTCGTCCTTTCTACATCTTCATCCTTCTCTTTATATTGCCAACTATAGATGACATAATGACAACAAATTTAGGAAAATGTCACAAAACTTGCATCTCAAGTGTATAAAAAAGATAGCACTGATTTCCAAGTATTTGACTAGTATATTCTTTTTTATAAGAATTTGACTAGTATATTTTATATACAAATAGTTTTTTTAGGCAAACCTTTGAAATAATCCTCACTATTATATTAATCAATAATCATAATAAAGATTCTTTTGTTGAGAATAGTAAAAAAGTATGCTGTTTCTTCCATTAGTGTCAAAATATGGAGATCACTTGATATACGACTTCTTGAATGAATTAACGTTGTTTGCATGGGTATGTAATTATATTAGAGTGAATAATTACTTCGGTCCATGAGAAAATCTGTGATATCCAATTTAACTGATAATAAAATAAAAAAACAACCTTGAGTCCCTGATAAAGGGACAATTGGATCCATAACAATAATTGAAGAGAGATAATTTGATTCTTGACAATAAAAAGAGACAATTTGGTTGCTACAATAAAAAAAAAAGTTTGCAAATAATTTATTCTTCAATAAATTGTATATTTTTGTTTCTTTCATCTTTAGCATTCAAAGAAAGTTATTCAATAAAAAAAAATGGGGACCTATGTAGGGATTAAGTCATTCAATGACAAAAATTACGGAATTGGGTAGAGATAAAATTATATTTTTTCACATTCAAACAAATTCATTCAAAGTCACTCAAGGGATTTGTTTGAACGCTAAAGAAGAAAAGGAATAAAAATGGATAATTTGTTGAAGAAAAAATAATTTAGGTTTTTATTTTTGTGTTGTAAGAATCAAATTGTCTCTTTTTAATTATTGTCAAGAGATCAAACTATCTCACTTTTAATTATTGTTAGGACCTAATTGTCCATTTTTTGTTAGTGGTTCAATTAAAGACTAAGTTGTCTTGATTTTTTCAAGGTACTAACAGTTGATTTTTTGTTTCAGGGCTCCAATCGGATTTCACATTTTTTCGGAGATTAAAATGAGTTTCATTCTACTCGTATTTTTGCTTGTTTCTGAAACAGTTGATTATAACTTCCCGTAACTAATTAACATGATAGAAAAATATGACTGGTGTTGGATTATAGCACGAAGTACCATTTACTGATGCATATATAGTTTGACCTCTCGTTAATACTTGAGGGTGTTTTTGGACGAAGGGCTTGTTTGTTTTAGATTTAAAAAAAATAGACTTTTCTTTGTATTTTTGAAAATGGATTGTTTAGAAATTTACTCAAGAATAATAGAAGTTATTTCAAACTCATTTAGCTTAAGTTAAAAATAAGATTTTTGCATTCATTAACTTAAATATTCATTATTAGAGATTTTACATAGTAAAAATCACATATTTTTTTAAAATGACATCTTTTAGAAATGATTTTTATGAAAAACTATTTGAAATAGCTTTTTTTTTAGAGATTTTTTTGAAAATTTTAGTATCCCAAAAAAATTATAACAAAATGATGAAATACATTTTAAAATAAACTATTCAAACGGATTTTTCATTCGAAACTTTCCTTAAGAATTTCTTTGTTAAAAAAATTATAGCAAAAAAAATTACACTATAAAATTCTATTTTAAAAAAAGCTAAAACAAACGGGCCTTTAGTTTATTTTAGAATGATTTTTTTTGTTAAAAAAAATTGTGTTAGATTTACCCTTTTTCGGCTTTGTGTTTTGTGCGTGTGTCGTGGTGGGGTTAAGTGGTTGACGGCTGCGCCGCCGTACCGCCTTGCCTTCAAGATGGCTTCTCGTGGTGGTTTGCGGATCTCTAGGTGGTGGGCGTCGCTGAATACATATTGTTCTGTTTTGGCCTCTCTCATACTAACCTTGCACATCCTCTGATTGTTGGTTCCTTCATCACATATGTTGAGATCTGCAAAAATTTTGGTTGTTGTTTCGCTATCACCGCGTCGGTGCTCTTGGAGACTCATTTTCTTCGTTGTTTTTTGTTCAATACTGTGTTTGTATTTGCTGTTTGTGTTATGTTTGATGTTCCTAGATTGGGAGGGTTAGGCTTACACCTTTTTGTAGTGGATGGTTTCGTTAACCTGAAAGGGTTTGTTGTGTGATTCAAGAATCCGAAAAGGTTTGGTTCGTTTAACCCAAAAGGATCTGGTTGCAAACGTATTGGACTCATCCCACGATCCGAGTTCTTACGCGTTGTTTAGCTCGAAAGGGCATTTTATTCTTGTTGTTAATCAAGGAGCTGTTGGCACTTGGATTTGTTACCGTGTTGGCGGTCGATCCATTCACCATTCTTAAACTCTAGTTGTTCTCGGGAAATTTTCACTTTTCATACTTTTTTGTAATTTGGTTTCGAGCCCGTACGCGGGTTCGCTGGGTTGCGTCTGTGATTAGTGTTCTTTTTGCTTATTTTTGGGTCAAGTCAAATGTCACCTTGTAAATCTTTATTTTTATTTTATATATTTTCTATTTTGCCTAAAAAACAGATTTACACTTTTTTTGATAAAATCAAAACTGAACCAAACAAAGTTATAACGAGTTGGTTTGAGTTCGAGGACATTTTTTAGTAACATTCCTCGTTCCTTCCTGAGTGCACATTTAAGATTTTCAATTTCTTTTTAAGAACATTTAAAGACTCTGTCAAATGTAAAATAAAAATACAAAGTGAAAATTTCAAATTAAAGACTACAATTCCCTAGAATCAATACTGTAAAACCGGGAATAAATCCTTCCCAATTTTGTTTTTCTCTAATGTCGCTCAATTATTTTCAATTTCACCATTAAATAAAAAAAATTAAATTTGTTTTTAATATAAAAAATGAAAGTAAAAAGTTTAATGGTGGGATTGATAACAATTAAGAGACATAATATAAAAATAATTGAGATGATTCATTCCCACAATAACCAAGCCATGTCTCACACCATTAGAATATGATTTATTATGGTTACACCCGGTAAACTTCCGGTTACACCCACTTTAGACAATAATACCCTTAATGGTTATTTTCGCGTTTTGTTTTTCTTCTAAAGGGTACAAGTATACGTCAATTAAATCCACACTAACGGAAATAGACGTGAACTAACTTCACGCATGTATCACTTAATTTTTCACATATGTTTTCTCACTTCAATTCATCTGTACATGTAACCTAATTTTTTTTACATGGTTTCTTGTCACATCATATACCTGTCAGGCCTCCATCAAAAGGAAGAAGGCCAATTGAATATGTAACTTGTGTTGTTCTTAGATCACTAACCAATGATATCTACTATATATTCATAAAATGTATTTACCGTTATTTACACTTGAATATCTGAAATTTATGATTTTACAGGTGGAAGTCAATTGTGTTTTCAAATGATCGAAAAACGCAAAAAAAATGAAGATAAAAAATAGAAATCACACAAACGATGGTTTAGCTATGCAATGTTGAATTGATAGAAGATCTTATGCTTCAATCTTGAATTGTTTATCAAAATTTTACTTTTGATGGATGTTTGTGAGGGATGAAAAGTTTCAAAACGAGATGAAAAATAAACTTTTGAATTTATTCTATGAACAAGGACTTTCTCAGTATTATGATTTAATTTTAATAGATTTTAGGTGTAAATAGATTTTTTTTTTGTTATGTGACTAGAAAAACTCTTAGAATATTCATAAAATTTGCAAAATGATAGAGAAATAATAGTAAAATCAGGGATACAAGAGGACTGACATAATCAAATGCACAAGCAAGTCGTGTATTTGAACTCAAAATCCCAAATTTTAATATTCGTTGTCCGAATAAAATGTGTTTGGATTTGACGGGTTAACATAGTTTAGCTTGGATTAAGGTTTGATTTGAATTTGTCAAAACCGATGAACACCCCCAATTAATCATGATTTTTACAATTTTATTGCATTAGCTTATGTATGAGAATTCTCTTAAGATTTGTAAAAATCTTCCTGAGACTTTCTATTTCCCACTTACTTCAACCTTCTCGCGCATTTTATTATGAATTTTGAAATCCAAAAAATTGAGGATATTAGAGGGTTTTTGAATGATTTTACGCTTTGGAGATGTATATATATACTATATATAAAAAAAACTACCCCTTTGATAATCCCTTTAATTTGGGTTGGACTTTTCTTTCCAAAAATACCCTTAATTTTTAATTTTAATTTTAAATACAAATAACACATGTAACAAATAGATAATAATAAATTTATTTTAAGGAGAAAATTGACACACAATTCATTATGAATTGTTCTTATCGTTAGCCAATTATAAAATAACACGTGGATCACTAATCAATGTCACTAATCGTCACCGTTAACCCTCTTTTATCTCTGTTGACTACAATTCAAACTCACAAAAAACAAGCACAAAACAAAACTCATGTTACTTTTTTATCAGCCGATTTTATGTTGTACATCTGTGTTGTTCCCATCAATACAACCGACAAAAATTGCCAAGTATTTTCATATTCCTTCCAAAAAAACAGTATTTCCATATTATTTTATTACTTCCACAAAAACCAGTATTTCCGTATTTTTTTATTAATATAAGTTACTTTTCCTTAGTCTTTGATCAATTGTAACAAACGTGAGCAAAAATTAATGTTAAAGATTGGACTTTAAATCCTCTAAAAAAAGATTAGTAACAAACGTGAGCAAAAAATAATGTTAAAGATTGAACTTTAAATCCTCTAAAAAATAGATTAATAACAAACATGATCAAAAAATAATGTTAAAGATTGAACTTCAAATCCTCTTAAAAAAGATTAGGACTCAAAATATTTTAGAATTTTTTTTGTTAGCGCTATATTAAATATTAATTATCAATTTCCAGAAGAAGAACATAATTTGTTGTCATTTGACGAGGTTAAAGGGGATACTCGTAACTTATTTCTAATTGGAATTCCTAAACTCAATTGCTCAAAGAAGTATCCCACCACATATTTTAAAGGTAAAAAAAAGGTGAACCTTTGATGTTGTTGCGAAACATAAACCCTAGATATGATCTATGTAATGGACATGATTGTTATGTCATAGTTTATTTAAGAATATGTTGGATTTGGAAATCCTAACATGAAGCAATTTGGAAAAAGAGCATTCTTGCCCATAATCAAATTAAAAACAAATGCGAGTTCAGGACTTCCCTTTATGTTTATGTTTAGTGGAAAATATTTTCTCGTTAAACTAAGTTTTGCTATTACTATAAATAAGTCACAAGGACAAATCATTCTCAATCTTGGAATCTATCTTCCACGAGATGTTTTCAGCCATGGTCAATTATATGTAGCTTTATCAAAAGGAGTTTCTCAAAATTCAACAAAAGTTCTCATTAAAGAAGGAAAAAATAGAAGGAGAAGATGGAAATTTTACCAAAAATATAGTTTTTAAATGTATTCTTTTATCGTAATAATAACAATGTTTCTTTTACATAACATGTCATTTATACATTTATGTTATGATGTTATTAATTACTATTAGAATAAACAATAAATGATCATTATTTTATCTTAATTTTATATGCAGACAAACTAAAATATGTTCAGTTCAAAAATATTTTTGTTATATGTCTTGACAATATTTTGTTTATAAATCAATATATCAATAATTTTCATCAATATTTTAAAATTTAAGTCAAAATTATACAAACAAACATAATAAAATAATCACATTCGTTAGCCAGTAAAAAGAGTGGACAGACGGGCACGATAGTGCCCGTCTTTCCGCTAGTATTATATAGGCTAAACTCTAATAGAACACCTGGGGAGTAAGCAGTCTGTGATAAAATTCGCTTCACGTATTCTCCAAAATTTATTTGTTGCATTTGTTTTAGTTTCGAGAATGGCTCTTCTCCCTTTTGGTTTTGTTCATTTCCGTGCTTGAATTAATTCACATTGAAAAATGCACCTACGTGAGTTAACTAACGTTAAAATTACATTTACGTGAGTTAATTCACGTTCGACTTTTTAGGGGAATGAACAATTTTAAATGCTCTTTTGTTTTTGTGTTTTTCATTTGTTATAAGGTATTAGGCTCTACTAGGCCCAATAACATATTTTCTTGAAAAATTGCTCTTCTCTCATCAAGTTTCGTTCATTTCCAACTAAATTATCTAAGATACCTCTGCGTGAGTTAACTCAAGCAGATGTTACACGCAGCATGACTTAAGTCATGCTCGTTGCCTGACTTAAGTCAACGTGAGTTAACCCGCGTAGGTTATACTTCAACTTACCGAACATGAGTAAACTCACGCAAAGGGTATTTTAATCAGTTTGCATGAAAGTGAGCGTTTTTTGTTTAGAGAAGAACAATTTTCCATTTTCTTTCTTCTTATTAGAATAAGAATGAATTGGTTTGACGAGTGTCTTTTTTAACTGAATTGATATTATTGGGAGTGTTTGTTTTAACTAAAAATTAAATAAATTCTTTGTCAGAAAATCTAGATATTTTTTTAGAAAAAACTAAAATTATTTATGTTTGTTTACTATAAAAAAAATATAACTTATTTAATTTTGTTTAACTAATTCGTGTGTCACTTCATTGTTTTAAAAGAAAATAGATTATGAGAAAAACTAACCCTGATAACTTTTCATTTTAAAGTAAAAATAGATTTTTTTATTAAAATAATTTTTCTAAAAATCATACCAAACACATAAAAATGACAAAAGTTGTTTTTTAAATAAAAAATAGATTTTTTTTTTCTAAATAATATTAAGCAAACACACCCAATCTAGCTTTGATATTGCTTAGGTCGAAGAATATCAAAGTACTTCTACATTCAACTCAAAGGACCAAGAACTATTTTCCTAACCTAACAAGTCGGGGTAAAGTAGCTGCAGAGGATCTAGGTATTGATGTTATAGATGAAATTTAAGAACCCTGCGTAAAATCAAGGTAGCCAACAACAATAAAATGACTCAACTATTTATCGGTAAGGAAGGATGTGTTTGTTTCAAGTTATATTTTGTAGATTTTTGGGAATAAAATCACAAAAATACATATGTCTATGTTTGTTACAAGTTTACTAAATTTTATACCGGGTATAAAATGTTTCTGGGAATAGAAAAGTTTTCCCAAGGAAAATGGTGACAATAAAGTTCCCATGAAGATGGGAATAAAATTATCTCTAATTACCTATTATAATCCCTATTTTTAAGGTTTCTTGGAATATTATAATGTTAACCAAACATTTTTTTTTTCTAAATACCTTGGAATAAATTTCCCATCTTTATATTCCAAAAAATGTTATTCCTAGGAATAAATTTGGTAAACTTGAAACAAACACACAGTAAGTTCTTAATTTTTTTTTCTTCAAAAAATCAGTCTTTAAGAGTAACTTTTCAAAAAATAAATTTGTTTAGAGGGGGGAGAAAATAAGTATCAAAATATGAAAGAAATTTTGTAAAAAAAAATTCCATCCTTCTTTTCAATGTATATTTTTTTTGGCTTAATAGCAGTTTTAACCCCCTAACTTTTCTAAAGTTGTGATTTTGGCCCCCTATGAAAAAAAACTACAAAATCGTCCCCTAAGTTTTGCACCTGTGGCAGTTTTGGCCTTCAAGGCCAATTTTGACTCGGTCTACGCTGACGTGGCACCCTAAGTGAGGTGCCACGTATTATTTTTTATTATTATTATTTGTTGGCCTTGGGAGGCCAAAACTGCTATAATTGCAAAACTAAAGGGGCGATTTTGTAGTTTTTTTTTCTTAGGGGGCTAAAATTGCAACTTCGTGAAAGTTAGAGGGTGAAAACTGCTATTAAGTTTTTTTTTTTTGCTATTCAGTTCAGTTTTTTCCTTAAATATGTCCTACTTTCGTTTCCTTCAATCTTCTCTCAGTCTGTCTAAATCGTCCATCACTATTATTGCTTTTTATTTTTCTTTCTGATTTTAATTTTAAATTTTTGCAAAGATGAACGCGAGTTATACTAGTAAAAACATAATAATATGCCAAATGTTGCATGCACTCCCAAATTCTTGTTGATGTTGTCAATGCAAGAAGAAACCTATAAAGATGAACGTGAGTTATAGTAGTAAAAGCAATGATGAACACGAGTTATAGTAGTAAAAAAATGATAATATGCCAAATGTTGCGTGCCCTTCCTAATTCTTGTTGATGTTGTCAATGCAAGAAGAAAAGACCTATCAAAGTTTTATCGCTTAGTTTCTAATATTCAATATGGTGTTGATTTAATTGATAACTACGAGGTTAAGTTTTGTGGGTGTCGAGCTAATATGGCAGCCCACTCGATTGCGAAGGACATAATTTCCCTCGTCCTTATTTAGAAATGAATTGAGTTGAGTTTTGTTTGCATCCGACCACAAACAAAATTCAATTCTAATACATCTCACTGCGAAACCAAATACATACACGAACTAACCTATGAACTACTACACAGTAATTGTCCTTAGAGTTAGAATCCAATAACTGTATTATGTTGAATGTCACGCTTGGAATCAAAATGTGAAAAACAAACATTGGAACCAAGTCAGTCATGTCTAAAGTTAACAATATCTAGGTAAGGGTCCACATTTCAACACATCTCTAGGACGAAGAAGAAACACACACGAGCATCTCATAATTAACAGGTAAACAACTATGCAAGCAAAAACAAAAAACAACAACTGTCATTTAACTTAAAACAAACAAATACATAAACCAGCAGGGGAATATATATATATATATATATATATATATATATATATATATATATATATATTCTCCTAGTAGTCAATACTTAGGTTGTTGCTGGTTGGGCCATTGAACTCTAAGGATGAAATTGTTGTAGTCAATGCCATTGAGTTTTTGAATAGCAGTTTGAGCAGCTTCCCTGGTAGCAAAGTTAACAAAGCCAAAGCGGCCACTGCAACCAGAGTTTTGATCAAAAGCAACATCAGCACTGATGAAGGGGAGGTTGCCTACGACTACTAGAACAGAGTCATTGGATGACCCAGCAATCATCTCTTCCATAGAAGCTTTAAAGCAGGGAAATACAAACGTACCCGCAATCGTTAGTGGAGGTTTAAGGTCAAGATTACCAATTTTATTATAAATTGTATGACAACAACGTCTTGGACCAGGTAATGGACGGCTTTCATCACACTCAACTTTGTCGCCAGAACCTGTAGATACAGACAAACAATAAATACCATTAGATTGATAGGCATGAAACTCATGAATGCTTTAAAAAAAGAA
Source organism: Medicago arabica (assembly GCA_946800305.1). Classification (NCBI taxonomy): domain Eukaryota; kingdom Viridiplantae; phylum Streptophyta; class Magnoliopsida; order Fabales; family Fabaceae; genus Medicago; species Medicago arabica. Next base: position 56,193,692 of record OX326967.1, read on the forward strand.
AAAAAAAACCTATATTCAACTGAATAATCTCTAACAAAAAAGTAAACTTTATAGTGGCGATGATAGAAAAACAAGAAAGCTGATCGATCCTTACCGTCTGAGGGATAGCGAGAAATCAACAATAGGTGCCATTTTCCAAGCTCTTTTTTTATCTTTGATCTGAGGAGGATTTGGGTTTTTTGTTTAATGCATGCGTTACTTGCTATTGAAGGAATGGATGAATGAGTAACGGACTGACCTTCTTCTGCTACTTATAAGAAGGAAGGAGGATTTGGTTTTTTTTTTTTGTTTTGGCTGGCTGGCCCGGCCCATATTTACAAAAAAATATAACAAAAAAAATCAATTCTAGTTAGAGAAGAGGAAAAATAACTCTTGAAAGATTGGGATGATTGATTTTTGTAACAATTTTTTTTTATGTTGTTGTATCCCAACAAACTAAATTATTATTTTTTTTTTAATTTCTATCACACAAAATAGATTCTTTTTCTTTATATCTCTAAATAAACGAGCCTTAAAAGTAATTTTCAAAAAATAGATTTGTTTCGAGCGCGGAGAAAATAAGTATCAAAAGATGAAGACAATTTTGTAACAAAAAAAAATCATTTTATAAGAAGTGATTAGGCGTTGTATCCAAATAAGTTAAATTGTATTTTTTTTTTTTTAAAAGAAGTGATTTGCGTTGTATGTGTACCATTACATATGACGGAACTTATAAATTTAATGGTAAAATACAACTTCTGCATGATGCAAGACCTATATCACTTGTGTATCGGCCTTGTCATATTAAATTGGGGAAAAACGTACCTTATACACCTATACCCTTTTTCATTTAACTTTTTACACCTTTATTTTTACTTACTTTCAACTTTTCGGGATTAAGCACGAGTTCACCCTATGTGTTTTTTTGGCATGGATTTTTTTTTTTCCTTGTTTGAACAATTTTCGAGAAAACTTCATTTAAACCTTTTCGATTTAAATAATTTTTTTGAAAACCTTATCATATAATTTTTCAGTTTGTTGAATGTTTACTGGAAAAATTTATTAGGTTATCTGAACGGTATTTATTTAATAAAAAAAATGAGTTTTTGTTTTGTTTGATAAGTATAAACATGATTCAATTATGCTATATAAACCAAACATGTATAGTCATGACTGATGTTTTCACAACTACACAACTGTTTGATACACGGGAAGCTCTAGTTAACTAGGATAGAGTTTGGAATTAGAAATAAATGGATGGATGGATGGATTGTTGCCATTACTAGATCAACTACTAAGACATGAGGCAGAGCAAATTAATTTTGGGTTGCGACAAATATGAAAAGTGAAAGTTAAAAGTTCAACACAAAATGTGATTAAAAAGTGTGGTTTTCAATATAAAATTAGATCAACATCTCGAAAGATGGTCTAGGATGGTAATTAGGGGTGAAATGTGGACTTAAAAGGACAATGAATATATCTATTGAATGCTGCTCTTCCCTTGCACAAAAACACTTACACCCTGCATGTTTTCGAATTTTATCCCTGCGCATGTTAAGTAGCGCTGCATAACTTAACTAACGCTGCGTGAGTTAAGTTGCGCAGAGTTACTGTTTTTGAACAAAATTCATCGGTCCATAATCCAACCACCATTTTTTTTCCCTCCACCTTCAAAAACCCAAAAAGTGCAATTTTTTAGGTCAAAATCCTTATCCCAAATCATTGCAAATCGTCAGGAAGTAAGTTTCTACGCTCATCAAGCATCAAATATCAAGTATTGTATCATCAAAACTCATCTCATTTTGCTGGTTTATGTGCTTGGTTCGTCTGGTTTTTGTAGGTAGTAGGGCAAGGTGCGCAAGTTAACTTGCGCAAGTGTTAGAGGCTGCGTGACTTAAGTCACGCAGATGTTAATGTGTTGCGTGACTTAAGTCACGCCACTGTACAGTCCTTATTTTTGAATTTTTTGCGCCACTTTTGTTCTTGGTTAGCTTGTTCCACAAGTAATTTGTTTATTTCCACTTTGTAATTTTTTTATTCAATATATATATAGGGAGATGGTTGACAATGTCGCGGGTGATGACGTCGAACCGAAACCGGCAAAAAATGAAGCTTTCGGCGATGCTTCTAGTAAAGGTTCCGGCGATGTCAAACCGACCGTTAATGTGAAACCGTTTAAAGTCAAAATTCCATATCAAGCTTGCATTGGTAAAATTGAAGATTCTAAACCGGTATCTATCGGTGTTCTTTGCGAAGGTCGCGACACCGCTTCTTTTTTTACAACAAATGCAAGATGGAGAGAGCGAGAAGAGTTACTTGCTTGGGTTCGTCGACAAGGGGTAAGGGCCGAATTTAGTGTTTGTATAGATAAATCCGTTTTAAAAAGGTCGTACTTGACGATGCAATGTGAAAGGAGTGAGATATACAAGCCACCTAAGACGAGGAAGAAACCAAACTTTGAAGACATCAGTTCAAGGAAATGTAATTGTCCGTTTAGTTTGAAATGTTTCTTTGATAAAGATACAAATGATTGGTGGCTTGCAATGCTCTGTGGAATGCACAACCATGACTTGGATGAAAAGTTAAAGGGGCACCTTATTGTGGGTAGGCTTAGTGCGGAGGAGAAGAAAAAAGTTATCGACATGACAAAGAGCTTGACGGTGCCTCGAAATATCCTCACCAATTTGAAACAAAATAACAAAGAAAGTGGCACAACTATCAAGCAAGTGTACAATGTGCGTACAAGATGGCGAAATGGGGAAAGAGGTAACATGACGGAGTTGCAATTCTTGATTTCGAAGTTGATGAAGCATAAATATGTCTATTGCACAAGATGCAATAGTGAGGAAAGCACTCTTGAAAACATATTTTTTGCTTATCCGGAGTCAATTAAATTGCTCAACACTTTTCCGACCGTTTTGGTCATGGACTTCATTTACAAAACCAACATCTACCAAATGCCGTTGTTTGAGATAGTTGTTTACACCTCTAAAAAAAGACGTATTCTGTTGGTTTCGTTTTCCTTCACTTTGAACTAGAGGATAACTTTGTTTAGACACTTGCGATGTTGAAAAGTCTTTTATCTTTAAAAGACAACATACCTATCTTCAAAAGACAACATACCTAAAGTGTAATCTCCTCTCTTTTACCGAAAAGAAAAGAAAAAACATAGTGCGGTTTCTACAACTTGATCATGCTAATCATAGTAGCTAATAGCTAAGTATGTGTTGCGGTCAAACTTGGCAACTCAAGTCATATATAATTTGTGCCGGTGGCTTTTGTACTACTGGTAGTATATATCTCTTGTCCTAAAGTTTTTAAAATTTCTTGATTTAACTTCTTCCAATTAAACTATTAAGCAAACCGATTATCAAATTAATTCTAAAAGATTCTCTTCCTAGACTGGGAAGTAAATGTTGTTCAATACGCCAGAACTAACATGAAACATTAAACCAACCCGACCAGATGAGAAATAAAATTGTATAAAATGAAACATTAAACCAAGCCCGCCAGATGAGAAATAAAATCATATAATAATTTGATATGCAAGCAACCTAATTAACCATAATCCTGCCTTTTTTTTGAGGGTTTTGAAAAATATTTATGAAAAAAATCCATCCCATGCTATGTTGGATATTTTACAGCATTTTAACCACCAAACTGTTTTTGTGATATTATTTGACTTCCACTACATGATATCTAATATTAAACTCTCTTTTCAACTTCGGTGCATTTTGCTCATTTAAACTGATATTTTTATATGAAAATCGAAACAAACCCGTGCATCGCACGGGATAAGGGTCTAGTATGGTTAATTTTCATTAAATGTTAGATAAATTAATCACAATTCTTTCGAGGGACCATACCTCACTTTAGCAACTTAGCAAAGCTCTCAAACTAACCGGTAAATACATTTCTTTCTGGTAACCCTGTTTAGGAATCAACGTTAATATTTATTTATATTTCATATTAAAAAAAAAACTATCAAAGTACATTGATATGTTTAAAAAAACAGTGTAAAACTACATGTAATACACCATTAATGGTAGAATCTCTTTCCGAATCTTCTATAAGAGCTTTAGTGCATAAGACGATCCTTTTAAAATACTGTTTCTATAACCCTTTTGAAGTAGATGGGGTACAGATATAGTTAGAGAGATTGGTGACAGAAACTGCATTCATGAAATTCTGATCCAATTCTAGTGCTCTCATTACATTTGGAGAAAGAGAAATTTCCAAATCCATGCTCCCTCCTCCTTCATGTCCCTCATAAGCTGTCACATTCCCATCACATTTGTTTGCATAACCACTCAAAACTGCCACTGGTTTCCCCATTCCAAATTCATTTCCATACATGTTAAATCTCGGTGAACTTATCATTGCCACACTACCAGCATCAAAGTGGTGTTTAAGGCTTAATATGACAGGAGACTCTAACCACTTTTTGACCATATTTCGTACCTCTAAGTCATCATGGTTTGCTACAGCACTATGCACCTTCCATGCTGCCCATCCCAAATCATTCTCTAGTAATTCACCTACGGTTGTTTTTACACTCACTGTATCAACTGAGGTCCCAAAGTACTCTTGAGGAAGAGGTGGTTTCATTCTCGGTCGATTATTTACAGCTAACATACAAGTTGTTATTTGATCATTCGTTAGGCCGCGAGCACGAGTTATACCTCTCCAAACATGTGCTGATAAAGACTGAAATGAAGAGATTTTGTTTGTATTAGACTCCATATTGGCCTTTGCTTTCAGCTTTGCAATAGATTCTGCTGTAAAATGGAAGAACCTCTCTCTCAGCTTGGGTGGTTCATACCTAGTTATAATCTCGTCATGATGTTTGAATGGAAGATTGATCAATTGACCATAACCTTCTGGAAACCAACGATTGTGTAAGGGTTGGTGTGAAATGCGAACATCATGTCCTTGGCCTTGGCCTTGACCTTGAGCTTGAAATATTTCAGACCATGTGTTAAAGAAATTCCAATAAGAAGTTCCATCACCAATATAATGATTCATTGAACAACCTATGAAAACACCATCCACTAGCTCAGTGAATTGGATGGATAACAGCGGCATGGTGTGACCGTCATGATTGATTGCTTTATTGAGATCAAAAAATGACTTAACAACTGATGGAACATCAATTGGTGTGATGATATCAGATACTGTTGCATCCAAAATTGCATGGATGAATCTTGCACCGGAGTTATTGTCACTGCAATCAACGAAAATATTATAAGTAGGAGGGTCTTGAGATTTTTGTGTAACAAGACGACCAGATAAAGGATAGAAATGAAATAGTGCAAGAGAGAGGGAGTGTTTGAGCTTCTCCAACAGATTATCAATGAAATTTTGTTGGTTATTTGGCTTTTTGAATAAGAGGCCTTTCTGGATATAGTTCATAGAGGACATGGCAATATCCCAAGTTGTCAAATAACATATTTGGTTTGACTCTGGAATGGGGTGTAGTGGTTTGATAAAACATTCTGAAACATGTTGAATGATAGGAGAAGTCATCATTCAAATGCTCACATAGAATTTTGTTGCAGAGAGAGCTTAGGGGTTTGTTTTGTTTCTGTTTATTCTTATGAACTTGAATGTCGCCAATAGTAATGATCGATTTATAAGTCAAGGAAAATATAACTATTTGACTGGTCTTCGCCGCCAAAGGAATTGATGGAATAAATAATTTGTGGTTGGTTAAAATGATCTAGTGTGATGTAAGATGTGATGTGTTTAGACTGGATTTTATATTGCTGATACATGTTTTGAAATATTTCCAGTGCTGATCCATGGCCTTGCAAGTTGCAATATTTTTTCTCTCTCAAATTCTAATTTTAAATTAATTAATTATACTAAATTACATGTCTTTGTTGGTACCACTTTTGCATATGTTATGGATTTTTTTTAGAATTATCAAGTAATATTGCTATTTAATTGATTAATCATCTTCATTGAATAATAATCTAGTTAGAGACTTTTTCTGTTGTAAAAACTAAAAACCAGATTGTTTATCTTAAATTATTGTGAGGGATCAGAGTTGTCTATTCTCAATTATTGATATGAATTTATTGTCCATTTACTAAGATGGCTCAAGTGGGAACTAACTTGTTCTAGTTTATTTTTTCAGTGTTCAAAAATTGTTTTTGTTGTTTTCATGGACCGAATTCAGCCGCGTAGTTTTTTTCATTAACTAAAATGGATATTCATTTTAAACAAAACCATCCATTAAAAGTCTAAAGTTACAAAATTATAATTGTACACTTCCTCAAAAAAAAAAATTATAATTGTACACTAAAAATATAGCATAATAATAGTGTTAATATCATACATCTAGAAGCATAAATTAGAAAACATAAAGTTACAAAATTAGACTTATACACTAAATTTATGCTTACCTCAATTCCTTCTATTTGTATGTTAACTTTGTCTCCACGGTTAACTCAGAAGCTCGTTTCGATTTAGCAAAATTAAAGCCTAGAAAAGATAACTTGAACTTTAATTGCAAGTAAAGTTAACAAAATCAAAGACAAAATAACGAGGCAGCTAAGGACATAATCTATAGATAAAGTATCTAGGACGAATAAACACTTAATGCATACTCAAACTCAAGCGAAAACGTTTGATCTAGATTCCAGAATGTAGCAGTTTTAATGAGAATATTTGAATATGGCAAGTAGATAAAAAACCAAATAATGATTTTGAGTGAAGGCTTTAGAACTATATAGTTGTTGGGGTGTGTGGAGCAAATACGGATCAATACTCCAGGACTACCTCTCATCCTAAAACTTTTATGACATTAGATATATGAGTTACCTATCTTATATATCAAACATTTTATTCATTCATACATTCCAATTCTCAAATATATGTTAATTTATTTCAACTATGCTTGGCCAAAATTCACAGAATATTAGAAAAATTGACCACAGAAACTGCATTCATGAAATACTCGTCTGATTCTAGCGCACTCATTGCATTAGGCAAAAGGGACACTGCTAAATCCATGCTTCCTCCTCCTTCATATCCCTCGTAGGTTGTTACATTCCCATCAAATTTGTTTGCATATCCACTTAGAACTGCAACCGCTTTTCCCATTCCAAATTCATTCCCATACATATTGAACCTTGGTGAACTCGACATCACCACACTTAAGGGATCAAAATGGCGATTAAGTTGGTAGACAACCGGAGACTCTAACCACTTTTTGAGCATATGTCTCACCTCTTTATCGTCATGATTCACAACAAGTGTATGCACCTTCGACGCTGCCTGTAACATCCCGAAATCCCGACTTTAAAATTTCATTCAAATAATCAGAGTATAACACATAAATCAGGATGTCACATTTCATAAAATCTTAAAAATCAAATTGAATAATAATTTATTCTTAAACAATATCAAACACAGCAACGGAATTCATAAACGTCTCAAAATCTTAAATAAATAATGTCTCGGCTCAAAGCCACATAAAACATCTCAAGTCAAGTTACGTCGCAAACATCATTATTAGTCAAAACGATACATAAAGGAATAGAAACAATTGATAAATCCCCATCCCGTTACGTATCAGAGCTCCTAAGACTCCACAAGAACCTCTCACATCGACGAACCTAAGCTTGGTCACCTGCACTTGCCCACAAGGCGGCAATTCCAACAGAAGGGGTGAGATTCACAACAATTATATTAACATATAATTCAAATAGTTATGCTTAACAATAACAACATTATTCATCACATAGAACAGAAACGTCTCAAACATCTACTTATACAAATCATCTTAGAACATCTTCATAAACAACCATCTCAAAACATCTCAGACCCAAGACTCGACAAATGCAACTCTAACATCTTAACATCATGCATGTGGTACCAATATTTTAGCTTTAATAAGCTTCACCGTCGCTTTGAGCAAATGCTCCACCGTCGCTTTGAGCATAAGCTCCACCGTCTCAAAATATGCAAATGCATGGACTCGACTCTTTAATTCTTAAACAAGATATTACAACGTCTTGACATCAAATACGACTCTTTATCGACACATGCAATTATACAATACATGGCAGCATCTCAGCACACTTAACATATATATTTACAGCACATAGTTATCATCACAAACATCATTTGTACTTCGTTCACAAACCTCACTTAATAATCATTTTAATCGTAGATTAACGCCAACGTCTTAAAATCATCTTACAGCGTCATTACATGTTCTAATTTAGGTCTTAAACATCTCTAATGCTATCCAAAAGTCTACCCTCAAAGCCTCGCTCAAAACAGAGTTCTAAAACTCAAGTTATAGTGGTCTGAGACCACATTGCTCGTTGTGGCGAGTGGGACTGCTCGCCACGGCGAGCTACTTAAATTGTGTTCTGCCACTTGCTCGCTACGGCGAGTGATGTTGCTCGCCTCGAGAGCACTAAAGGGTTGCTCGCCACGGCGAGTGATGTTGCTCGCTTCGCGAGCGAAACTGTTCTGCTCGCCACGGCGAGTAGATCTGCTCGCCACGGCGAGCGGTCGCAGAATAGGCTGCGGGTTCGCTCAAAACCTCGCCAAAACTCGTCCAATTCATCATGTTATGCTTCTAATCTCTCAGAATTATAGTCCTAGTGATTAATCTAGGTTCTGTAACAAGTTTCTACATCAATTCACGTCATTCTCTCATCAATTCATCATAAACCCTACAAAACCCTAACTTATGAAATCTCTCAAACTCTCTTTCAATTCCTATGTTAATCACAACTAGATGAATTACAGTAAATACAATTGAAGTTAGGCTCACCCTTACCTGGTAATATTGCAGAATTGGGGTTCCCTCTTCTCTAGCCACTTTCTCCCTTCTTGCCAAAAGTCTGTAACGTACTGACTGTTTCTCTCTAAACCTAATTTCCTTTTATAATTCTTTCTATTCTCACTTATCCCCACAATTCTATGTTATTTATGAAAACAACCCCATCTCTCAAAATATTTGTTATTCTATCTCATCTTAATTTCCATCACATATTTTATTTTATTAAACAATAAAATAAACGTCACACTACAACATCATCTCATACGTCACAAACATCATTAAAATCATTTAATATATAATAATATACTATATACTCTAATAAAATAATTAAATAAATAAAGTGGGCGTTACAACTCTCCCCCACTTAAAGGATTTTCGTCCTCGAAAATCTTACCTCGATTAAACAACTCTGGATATGACTCCAGCATCTTACTTTCAAGCTCCCAAGTTAAGCTTTCACCGGTCGCTCCACTCCAAACAACCCTCACCAGAGGTATCTCCTTGCCTCTCAACAACTTCACTTTGTGATCATCGATCCTCAAGGGTAGAGTCTCAACCGTAAGGTTGTCCCTTACTTGCACATCGTCACTTTGGATCACATGAGATGGATCCGGAACGTACTTCCTCAGCTGCGACACATGAAAAACATCGTGCAAATTCGATAAATGCGGTGGTAATCCAACACGATAAGCCACCGTCCCAATCCTCTCTGATATCTGATACGGACCAATAAACTTTGGAGTCAACTTCTTCGATTTCAAGGCACGACCTACACCGGTCATTGGAGTAACTCGCAAAAACACATGATCACCCTCTTGGAACTCAAGGTCCTTTCTACGCTTGTCATGATAACTCTTTTGTCGACTCTGCGACGCTTTCATCTTCTCTTGGATCATTCTTACCTTCTCAGTGGTTTGTTGCACGATCTCTGGTCCTAAAACCACACTTTCACCCGACTCAAACCAACACAACGGGGTTCTACATCTTCTCCCATACAAAGCCTCGAAAGGTGCCATCCCAATACTAGAATGGTAACTGTTATTGTAAGTGAACTCAATCAACGGGAGATGATTATCCCAAGCTCCTCCTTGTTCAAGTACACACACCCTCAGCAGATCTTCCAACGATTGAATCGTCCTCTCGGATTGACCATCTGTCTGTGGATGATACGCCGAGCTCAGCTTCAACTGCGACCCTAAAGCTTCTTGCAAACTTTTCCAAAATCTAGAAGTAAATCTCGGATCTCTATCTGACACAATGCTCGAAGGAACACCATGCAATCTTACTATCTCTTGAATGTAAATCTCTGCTAACCGAACCATAGGAAAAGTGATATTGATCGGTAGAAAATGAACTGACTTGGTTAACCTATCAACAATTACCCAAATAGCAGCGTTCCCTCTTGGAGTAGTTGGCAAACTCGTCACAAAATCCATGGATATGCTATCCCATTTCCACTCTGGCACATCCAATGGTACCATCATACCAGCAGGTTTCTGATGTTCTATCTTCGATTTCTGACAAACTAAACAAGAATATACAAACTGTGCCACATCACGTTTTAATCCAGACCACCAAAACAACTTCTTCAAATCATGATACATCTTCGTAGCTCCTGGGTGAATACTCAAGCTACTTCTATGGCTCTCTTCAAGTATTGCCTTCTTCATCTCATCGTTGTCCGGAATACAGATTCTACCTCGGAACCTCAACACACCGTGATCATCTACTCTAAAGTCACCATCTGCAGTCTGGTTACTCGCAACAAGCAAATCTACAAACTTAACATCTTCCTTCTGCGCTTCTTTAATATTTTTGAGAAACTCGTTGTCAATTTTCAACATTCCTAGCTTTACACTCTGATGTGATCTTTCACAAACCAAGCTCAAATCTCTGAATTGTTCCAATAGTTCGAACTCTTCCGCCATCATAGCAGACATATGCAACGTTTTCCTACTCAAGGCATCCGCAACTACGTTAGCCTTACCCGGATGGTAACTCAAATCAAAATCATAATCCTTCAATAACTCGAGCCATCTCCTCTGTCTCATATTTAATTCTTTCTGATCAAACAGATACTTCAAGCTCTTGTGATCACTAAACACTTCAAACCTCGAACCATACAAATAGTGTCTCCAAATTTTCAACACAAACACCACTGCAGCCAACTCAAGATCATGGGTGGGATAATTTCTTTCATGAATCCTCAACTGCCTGGATGCATAAGCAACCACTTTACCGTCTTGCATCAGTACACCACCTAAACCCAACTTAGACGCATCACAATACACCACAAAAGGTACTTCAGGCTTTGGCAAAATTAAAACTGGAGCTGTCGTCAACCGCTTCTTCAACTCATTGAAGCTACTCTCACATTGAGCATCCCACACAAAGGCTTTACCTTTACACGTCAACTGCGTTAACGGAAGTGCCAACTTAGAAAACCCTTCTATAAATCTTCTATAATAACCTGCCAATCCCAAAAAGCTTCTAATCTCAGTAACCGACCTCGGAGTCTCCCATTGCGACACTGCTTCAACTTTAGATGGATCAACTGCTATTCCATCACCGGAAATAATATGACCGAGAAAACTAACTTCCTTCAACCAGAACTCACACTTAGACAATTTAGCATACAACTTCTTTTCTTTCAATACTTGCAAGACAATCTTCAAATGTTCAGCATGTTCTTCTTCGGATTTGGAATAAATCAGAATGTCGTCAATAAACACCACCACAAAACGATCCAAAAATGCCTGGAAGGTCCGATTCATATACTCCATAAATACTCCTGGCGCGTTCGTAACACCGAAAGGCATCACTTTATACTCATAATGACCATATCGAGTTCTAAAGGCCGTCTTCTGCATATCTTCATCCTTCACTTTTATCTGATGATAACCCGACCTTAAGTCAATCTTGCTAAACACACATGCACCCACTAACTGATCCATCAAATCATCAATTCTCGGAAGTGGATACCTATTTTTTATAGTTACCTTGTTCAACTGACGGTAGTCAATACACAATCTCATACTCCCATCCTTCTTCTTCACTAGCAATACAGGCGCTCCCCAAGGTGAAACACTTGGTCTTATAAACTTCTTCTCAAGCAGATCCTCCAATTGCTTCTTTAACTCAGCTAACTCAGAAGCTGACATACGGTAAGGTGTCATAGACACAGGCTTCGTTCCAGGAACAAGATCAATCGCGAATTCAACTTCTCTTTCAGGAGGCACATCAGGAATTTCATCAGGGAATACTTCAGGAAACTCGCACACCACTTGCAGTTCGTCAATCTTCTCTTGATTCTCAATAGATAAGGATGCCATCAGAGAAAACATCAAAACTCCATCTCGTTCTAATTGTTTCAGCTGCTTGGTAGATAAAAATTCTGCTCCACTTTCTTCCTCTTCAGACAAGAAATACACCGTCTTGCGAAAACAGTTGATAAGCACACGGTTGTACTCTAACCAATTCATCCCCAGAATTACATCCATACCCGTCAAAGGTAGGCAGACTAAATCCATCTCAAAATTACGATCGAACATAGACAACGGACAACTTAAACACACACGAGAAGTAGTCACCGAACCCTTAGCTGGAGTTTCGACAACCATCTCTCCATTCATATCAGACATAACAAGACCCAACTTAACAGCACAATCAAAAGCAACAAAACAATGCGTAGCTCCAGTATCAATAATAGCAACTAAAGGTATATCATTAATATAGCAAGTACCTCTAATCAAGCGATCCTCGTTCTCAGTCTGAGTGCCGGTCAACGCGAAAACCCTTCCAGTAGTCCTAACTTTCTTTGGCTTCTTGCATTGCGAGCCAATATGTCCCTGCTCATCACAGTTGAAACACACAACATCATCAAACTTGCAGTCTGCGGTAATATGCCCTTTTTGTCCGCATCGGTAACACCTCTTCACATCAACAGGACACGCATTACTCTTGTGGCCTTTCTGCCCGCAATTATAGCAGGTAATCTCAGCAGGAGCATCCTTCTTCTGTGGTCGCCTCTCATCATTCACTCTTTGCTTACCCTTATCTCTAGGAGCATCATAAGGTTTGGGACGACTCTGCTGACCCTTAGCTTTTCTATCATTCACTACCTTATAGTGAGCCTTGGTATCCTCCTCATAAATCCTGCAACTACTCACCAGCTCAGAGAAATTCCGAATCTTCTGGTAACCAATTGCCCTCTTAATCTCAGGACGCAAGCCATTCTCAAACTTGATGCACTTGGAAAACTCAGCATTCTCAGCAGTATAATGGGGGTAGAACTTTGCCAGTTCCACAAACTTCGAAGCATACTCCGTCACAGACATATTTCCTTGCTTCAACTCAAGGAACTCGATCTCCTTCTTTCCCCGGACATCCTCAGGAAAGTAACGGTTCAGGAATTCTCTCCTAAACACAGCCCAAGTCACAATAGCACCTCCTTCCTCCAGGATAGGTCGAATACCAACCCACCAGTCATCAGCCTCCTCCGCCAACATATGGGTACCAAACCGTACCATCTGACCATCTTCGCACTGCATCACCCTAAAGATCCGCTCAACTTCCTTGAGCCACGTCTGAGCCCCGTCAGGATCATATCGCCCTCTGAAGGTAGGCGGGTGGTTCCTCAGAAAGGTTTCCAACATTCTCGTCCCATCGTTCCCACCAGCGTTGTTCTGATTCCCCACAGCTTGGGCCATTGCTTGCAAAGCAGCAGCAAGGGCAGCATCATTTCTTCCAGCCATCTTATTCCTCTACAAGCAAACATAAGTTAGAATAATATAACTATAATATTCTAACTCTAAGACACCGTCACTCGACTCTCTAATTGGCCGGACGGACCGACCTGCTCTGATACCAATTGTAACATCCCGAAATCCCGACTTTAAAATTTCATTCAAATAATCAGAGTATAACACATAAATCAGGATGTCACATTTCATAAAATCTTAAAAATCAAATTGAATAATAATTTATTCTTAAACAATATCAAACACAGCAACGGAATTCATAAACGTCTCAAAATCTTAAATAAATAATGTCTCGGCTCAAAGCCACATAAAACATCTCAAGTCAAGTTACGTCGCAAACATCATTATTAGTCAAAACGATACATAAAGGAATAGAAACAATTGATAAATCCCCATCCCGTTACGTATCAGAGCTCCTAAGACTCCACAAGAACCTCTCACATCGACGAACCTAAGCTTGGTCACCTGCACTTGCCCACAAGGCGGCAATTCCAACAGAAGGGGTGAGATTCACAACAATTATATTAACATATAATTCAAATAGTTATGCTTAACAATAACAACATTATTCATCACATAGAACAGAAACGTCTCAAACATCTACTTATACAAATCATCTTAGAACATCTTCATAAACAACCATCTCAAAACATCTCAGACCCAAGACTCGACAAATGCAACTCTAACATCTTAACATCATGCATGTGGTACCAATATTTTAGCTTTAATAAGCTTCACCGTCGCTTTGAGCAAATGCTCCACCGTCGCTTTGAGCATAAGCTCCACCGTCTCAAAATATGCAAATGCATGGACTCGACTCTTTAATTCTTAAACAAGATATTACAACGTCTTGACATCAAATACGACTCTTTATCGACACATGCAATTATACAATACATGGCAGCATCTCAGCACACTTAACATATATATTTACAGCACATAGTTATCATCACAAACATCATTTGTACTTCGTTCACAAACCTCACTTAATAATCATTTTAATCGTAGATTAACGCCAACGTCTTAAAATCATCTTACAGCGTCATTACATGTTCTAATTTAGGTCTTAAACATCTCTAATGCTATCCAAAAGTCTACCCTCAAAGCCTCGCTCAAAACAGAGTTCTAAAACTCAAGTTATAGTGGTCTGAGACCACATTGCTCGTTGTGGCGAGTGGGACTGCTCGCCACGGCGAGCTACTTAAATTGTGTTCTGCCACTTGCTCGCTACGGCGAGTGATGTTGCTCGCCTCGCGAGCACTAAAGGGTTGCTCGCCACGGCGAGTGATGTTGCTCGCTTCGCGAGCGAAACTGTTCTGCTCGCCACGGCGAGCGGTCGCAGAACAGGCTGCGGGTTCGCTCAAAACCTCGCCAAAACTCGTCCAATTCATCATGTTATGCTTCTAATCTCTCAGAATTATAGTCCTAGTGATTAATCTAGGTTCTGTAACAAGTTTCTACATCAATTCACGTCATTCTCTCATCAATTCATCATAAACCCTACAAAACCCTAACTTATGAAATCTCTCAAACTCTCTTTCAATTCCTATGTTAATCACAACTAGATGAATTACAGTAAATACAATTGAAGTTAGGCTCACCCTTACCTGGTAATATTGCAGAATTGGGGTTCCCTCTTCTCTAGCCACTTTCTCCCTTCTTGCCAAAAGTCTGTAACGTACTGACTGTTTCTCTCTAAACCTAATTTCCTTTTATAATTCTTTCTATTCTCACTTATCCCCACAATTCTATGTTATTTATGAAAACAACCCCATCTCTCAAAATATTTGTTATTCTATCTCATCTTAATTTCCATCACATATTTTATTTTATTAAACAATAAAATAAACGTCACACTACAACATCATCTCATACGTCACAAACATCATTAAAATCATTTAATATATAATAATATACTATATACTCTAATAAAATAATTAAATAAATAAAGTGGGCGTTACACTGCCCATCCTAAATCATTCTCAAGCAGTTCGCCTACAGTTGTTTCTGTACTCACCACATCAACTGAGTTTCCAAAGTACTCTTGCGGGAGAGGTGGTTTGATTCTTGATCTATTGTTTATGGCTAACTTGCAACTGGTTTTTTGATCATGTTTTAGTCTTCGTGCACGCGTTACACTTCTCCAAACAAATGCCGATAAAGATTGGAAGGAAGATATTTTATTGGTATTGGATTCTTTATTGGCCTTTGCCTTCAGTTTTGCAATAGACTCCGCACTAAAGTGGAAAAATCTCTCTATCACCTTGGGTGCTTCAAATCTGCTTGTAAACTTGTCAAAATGTTTGAACGGAAGATTAATTAGTGGACCGTAACCTTCTAGGAACCACCGATTATGAAAAGGTTGATGTGAAATGAGAACATCATGACCTTTCACTTGAGCTTGATATATTTCAGACCATATATTGAAGAAATTCCAAAAAGAAGTCCCATCACCAATACAATGGTTCATGGAACAACCTATGAAAACACCATCCACTAG
The DNA here is from genome assembly GCA_946800305.1 of Medicago arabica. Taxonomy (NCBI): domain Eukaryota; kingdom Viridiplantae; phylum Streptophyta; class Magnoliopsida; order Fabales; family Fabaceae; genus Medicago; species Medicago arabica. Next base: position 56,209,734 of record OX326967.1, read on the forward strand.
CTCAGTGACTTGAATGGATAACAACGACATGGTATGACCATCATGATTGATTGCTCTATCGAGATCAAACAATGAGTCGATGATAGGTGGAGCATCAACAGGTGGAGCATCCTCATTGATTGCTTTATCGATATCATATATTGTTGCATCCAAAGTTGCATAGATGAATCTAGCTCCGGTGTTATCGTTACTGCGTGGTATAAGACGGAGGGTCTTGAGTTTTGTAAGTGACAAGACGGCCAGAAATAGGATAGAAAATGAAAAGGGCATGAGAGAGGGAGTGTTTAAGCTTCTTCAATAGATTTTCAATGAAATCTTGTTGGTTATTTGGTGAAGTTGTTGGTTTTTTGAATAATAGGCCTTTTTGGATGTAGTGCATAGAAGACATAGCAATATCCCAGCTTGTTAAATAACAAATTTGTTTTGAATCTTCAATAGGGTTGAGTGGTTTGATAAAACATTCTGAAACATGTTGAACAGAGGAACTCATCATAATCTCGATACTCATAGAGAACCCAAGATTTTTCTGCAATGAGCCAAGAGATGTAATTTCCTCTTATCCCATTGTAACATTGTTGGTGGAGTATATGTCTTTAAGGATACAAATGTGAATTCAAATGACGCCGGAAAATCATCAATGTCATCCGTTGATAAGTCAATGAATGTAGGTATAGTAGTTGTAATATCGTCTTCAGAATAAATTGTAAATTTATGGGAAAAAGAAATTAATTTTTCTGTGGTTGGATGTGAATTGTGATAAGGGATTTAGTGGCCAAATTTGTCTTTTACTTCAATAAATAAATGAATGAAATAATTGATCAAAAAATAATAATGAACTCTACTATTTACATTATGTTTTGCTCCATTACATTATTTTCAATTATGCTCCGCTCGGATGTTTTGTTTCAATTAAAACAAAGCTTAACAAATTGAAAGTTGATGTTCTCACAACGATAGTTTCTTAATATTCAATGCCTCTTGCAGCGGATAGTTGTAGTAGAATTCTGAGGTTCGCCACTTTCTTGCTCTCAGGACGCAAATTCAGAGAGAGGAGCAGGGTTTAAGAAAAAGAAACTTCAACATCAATTCTTTTGTTTTTCTTTATTTAATTAGACTAGATTCCACTTTAGATAAGTGACAATGATGCCACATCGGCGAAAATTGCCAACCCATCAAAAAATTGAATGGGGACTATAAAATCAAAAATTAAAGGAGCTAAATACGGGAGATTAAATAGCACAAAACAAATTATGGGGCTAAAATCACACAATTGAGAAACTAAGGTGGTTAAAAGTGCAATTAAGTCAAAGTTATATTTTTTATTGGACAAAATAATAGAAAATTAGTTTGGTCCCTCTTGTTATACTTTCAACAATGTGAAATAACTATTTGAATGTTGAATCATACCTCGTAATAAAATATATTGAATTCGGATTCTCTCAATTATTAAAAAAATTAAAAGGTTATGTGGATGATCTCATCATTAAAATATATTTGATTTTACTTGTAATTTTTATAAGTTGTAGAATTCAATGCACTTTAGTAGTGAGATCATTCACATAACCATCTCAATTTTTTTTTAACAATCGAGAGGAATATTTGTGGGGTATTTGTAAAATTTTACAATTTCAGGAATATTTGCCTATAATTTACTCGATATTTTGACAACTTTGAGTTGTCCGACAATCTATATTTTCATGTCATCGGGTATGGTCTTAGTGTTGCTTGCATGAAAAGTGAATCAAGAGGGACCGAAAAGCTTTACGGGATGGTCTTAGTTTGATGTCCTTTGTTTTCAATTTATATTGAGTATACTATTGACTAAAACTATATATTTAACTAAAAGCTTTGCAGATTGATGAATATAATAATGTCCCCTTCCCTGAAACTATGAACAAAACTTGCAGATTTCAAAATTATGAAACTAGTAGTAGTAAATAAATTTAGACACTTCAAACCACAATATTCATGAACTCCTCGTCTAATTCCAACGCTCTCATTGCATTAGGTGTAAGGGTCAATGCCAAATCTATGCTTCCATGCTCATACCCTTGATATGATGATACATTACCATCAAATTTGTTTGCATATCCACTCAGAACTGCCATCGCTTTACCCATTCCAAATTCATTCCCATACATATTGAACCTTGGTGAACTTGACACTGTGATACTTTGGGGATCAAAGTGGCGACCGAGTTGGTATACAACAGGAGATTCTAACCATTTTTTCAGCATCTTTCGCACTTCTTTGTCATCATGATTCACTACAGCCACATTAACCTTCCATGCTGCCCATCCCAGGTTATTCTGAAGCAATTCCTCCGCAGTCGTTTCTGCACTAACCACATCGACTGTGTTTCCAAAATACTCTTGTGGCAAAGGTGGTTCCAATCTTGGTCGATTATTTATAGCTAACTTACAACTGGTTTTTCGATCATTTGGTAGTCCGCGTGCACGTGTGACACATCTCCAAACATGTGCTGATAAAGCCTGGAACGAAGATATTTTTGTTGTGTTAAACTCCTTATTTGCCTTTGCTTTCAGTTTTGCAATAGACTCCGGTGCAAAATGAAAGAATCTATCTCTCAAGTTCGGAGATTCATATCTGCTGATAAACTCCTCGTGATGTTTGAAGGGAAGGTTAATAGGTGGACTGTAACCTTGTAGAAACCAACGATCGTTAAAAGGTAGATGCGAAATGGGAACATTGTTTTCATTTTCACAACTTTGAGATTGAGATTGAAATATCTCGGACCATATATTAAAGAAATTCCAGAAAGAGGTACCGTCGCCAATACAATGATTCATGGAACAACCTACGAAAACACCATCCACTAGCTCCGTGACTTGAATTGATAACAATGGCATGGTGTGACCGTCGTGGTTGATTGCTTTGTTAAGATCAAAAAATGACTCAACAATTGGAGGAACATCAACCGGTGAGAGTATACCGGATATGGTCACGTTTGCCGTTGCATAGATAAATCTTGCTCCGGGGTTATCGTTATCGCAATCAACGAAGATAGTATAAGTGGGAGTGTTTTGAGTTTTGTGAGTGACAAGACGGCCAGAAAGAGGATAGAAATGGAAAAGGGCATGGGAGAGGGACTGTTTAAGCTTCTCCAATAGATTCTCAATGAAATCTTGTTGGTTATTTGGTGAAGTTGTTGGTTTTTTGAATAATAGGCCTTTTTGGATGTAGTGCATTGATGACATAGCAATATCCCAGCCTGTTAGATAACAAATTTGCTTTGAATCTTCAATAGGGTGTAGTGGTTTGATAAAACATTCTGAAACTCTTTGTGCGATAGAGGAAGTCATCATTCAAATATTAAGCAGAACATAACACACAATGATGTTGCAAGAGAGATCATACAAGTAATTCCTCTATAAACTAGAGTGGAATAGTCCTTTTTTTTTTGTGGAGATACTCTCACATCAATTATGTCTAAAATCAATTAATGTAAGATGATAAATTTCTCACCGGAACTAATCAACCAAAATAGGAGACGTGCCATTAAGCCTAAAGTTTATATAATTAAACGACAAAATCATCTTCTTCTTTTTTTTGACAAAAAAGACAAAATCTTCAATTTGTAAGGCGTATGGGTGTTGATATCGCTTGGTCATGCTGATATGTTTATCTTATCACATATCTATTAAGGGATCTTACTTATCCTTTTTGCGAGTTTTATGGATATCTCTAGAATTGGACCATATTAAAAGGAACACACTACAGCGTTTTAAGTGGGTTATATCTCCACATATATGTTAAGTTAACATCAAGTAGATTGACCTTCATGATCATGTATATTGCTAATTAACTCTTACGCATATCTAATATTTATGATAAAAATGATCATTGGTTTATGTAATGTAATTACTCACAAGATTTAAAATGAATCCCCTCTAAAATATGAAAACAACATAACTTTGTCCAGGTAACAGAGCAACACCGAACTGCAAGGAATTATTTCTCTAGTAAATTGTCATTCTGGTCGTGAGTCAATTTGTCAATGTCACTAGTAGTGAATAAGAAATTGCTTGGTATTGCGAAAGATCACCTCACGAAAGTTTTAGTACCGCCTATTTACTAAAGGATAATGATGTATATGTATATCGCAATACAACCACTCACAAGAGAATCACGACACACGACAAGAGAACAACATTTACGTCCATTAAGTCATGTATTGGATCAAATGGCAAACAATCCGATGAATGTAATTCATTCGTGATATCTTTGTGAATTTTTCTTTTTCTACAAATAGATCGTCCTTTATTGAATATTTTTCCGAAAATGTTCTTGATGATTTGTTGGATAATTTCTCTCAAGATAAATAACAATGTACAACCAAATATATTGAAATTATAATAATATCTTTGAGTGTGTCTTTTAATAGTAATTTTCTTTTATTGGAAATTTAATTATTATAATATTATTACACTCAAGTTCAAATTAGTGTGAACCGCATAAGAAGTTGAGAAGACCATATTTCATTCTTCTTCTGAAAAGGCAGCTGAATATATTAATTGGCTCTAAATCAAGCACATGCCGTGCAACAAATAGAGTAAAAGATACACATTAACTATATAACTAAAGAAGTACAAGTACAATTATTTTGAATAGCAAAATAGATTTCATTGTATAGGATGAGATAAATCCAATAGCACTTATATGAGATAGAATAAGTCTCTTCTAATTTAACCAAGGTTATGTGTTCGAATGCAGCTTTAGACATGTAGTAACGTTATAACTTTTAAGGAGAGTTTGTTGTCCATTTGAGTCTCACAATGTTTAATGGATTAGTCTCCACATTGCACGTCGAGAATACTTATAATACACAAAAAGGATGAGATTAGTAAAAGGGGCGCTAAATCTCCACCAGGAAAATTGGTACTAGTATACCAGTCATTCAAGGAAACACCGGGCTACGAAAACATACAATTTCTAAATAAAAATAAAAATAAAAGCAAGCTAAATCCCCACCAAGAAAAATGGTACTAGTACTGACTGAACCTAAAAAATAGACTAACTAATACCACTCATTCAAGGAAACACCGAACTACAAAAACATACAATTTAGTGGTAACATAAACCATTCATAAAATAAATAAAAAAAGTAAGAAGATGAGGTTGATCAAATAAACCACTTCTACCACTTTAGGAACCTTTATCTTGAAGATGAGATCATTTCTAGCTTTTCAAATGAGGCAAAGCATCACATGCCAAATCAACAATATCCTACTTACATACTAAATAGAACTCGTGAACATACACGTGGCAAACAAACAATCTTCGAATTCCAAGACATTCTCACACTACAAGCAAGATGGAACAACTTCTCCGTTAAACATCTTTAACAAGTAAAATACGTTTTTAAGAGAGCGACCTAGTCGTAAATCAACCTAATAAAAATTTTGGTAGATGAAAATTCTTTTTTAAAATAGACTTTGAAAATTCAAATATAACTATTTCTAAATCAATCGGAGGAACATCAATCAGAGAGATGATATCACATATGGTGTGATCTTCTTGGTTGATTGCTTTGTTGAGATAAAAAAAAAATGACTTAACAATTGAAGGAACATCAATCGGTGAGATGATATTGATAGATTTTTAGCAAGTGTACTAAAAATGCATCGAAGTAATAAAATAAGTTCGTATCCACGAGGACTGTGTTAATCTCAATTTGGCAATAAAGTAAATATTTAGGATGTATATATTATTTTGTAAAATATAGGTAGTAGATTTGATTTGATTGCATAAAATTAAATAACATAAAATAAAGATTTCGTTAGAAAATATAGATTCACTCAGAAAATATAAATTCAGTTAGAAAATATACAAAGTAAATAAAATGGTTTGATAATTGGATTAAAACAAGCCTTTCGAATCCTCTATTGCTCACTGTGAGTAATTTGGCTCTCTTCACTCTCAAAGAAATAATTAACCTAGCTTTACGACGGATTAACTAAGTGGTTTTGATCAATCTCTTGACTCAAAACCCTTTCCTAAGTTATAACCTTTTAATATCTTAAACTGATTGAATAACTGCGGGAATTAAACAGAATTACTATTTCAGGATTAAAAGCTAGGGTTAGTAGTCATTCAATTCCTAAGATCAATTTATATGGTTGAAAGGAGCTAGGGTTAGTAGTCATACAAACAATCATAAGAAAAGCATTAAACACAAATAATTCTGAATAAAGACTAGGTTTTCATTGATGTTAAAGAGAGTTTTTAACAAATTACACCATCAGAGATCACAAAGATTCATCTCATGGCTTAATCAATCTAAGAGTACATAAATCATAACCAATCGTGAGTTAGGTGGATCCACTGCGTGTTCTGCGGTTTCCTGGTGCCGTCTATGCTCTATTTAGGTTTCCAAAATACCCCTTCAGCTTTTGATTGCATCTGACTTTTATAGGCAAAGAATTAGGGTTTCAGAAAAGCCCACCATCGTGCCACGATGGTTTCGAAACGTGGCACGATTTTCTCATTAATCCTACGTGGCAGCAAATTTACTCAACCATCGTGGCACGTTACACATCCATCGTGCCACGATTTTTCCAGCATCTTCAGGTAAATTCCACGCTTCAAACGTGCCACGATTCAGGTCCATCGTGGCACGATTTCTTCTCTAATTTCTTGCATTCTTCTCCAATTTGTGCAAAACTTATCTTTTATGAATCTTGATCTTGCTTAACCATGTATACAAACATTTGACTCTCAAAACATTACAAAAAGAACACAAATATGACTAAAAAAACTAGTGTTGACGTACTGTCATCATATATCAGATATGGTCACGTCTGTGGTTGCATAGATGAATCTTGCTTCGGGGTTATCGTTATTGCAATCAACGAAAACAATATAAGTGAAAGGGTTATGAGTTATGTGAGTGACAAGTCGGTCAGAAAAAGGATAGAATTGGAAAAGGACATGTGAAAAAGGGAGTGTTCTCCAATCTACTATCTATTGTATATTTGTGTATATATCTATACTATATATAAATAAAACTACCCTTTTTAGCACTTTTGGGTTGAACTTTTCTTTCCAAAAATACCCTTAATTTTCAATACAAATAGCACATGTAACAAATAGATTAAGAATAAATTTAAAAATTAAAACAAATGTAACAAACACGATATGAATATATGTATATCTGTTTTTTTTTATCATTTAAAAAATATAACAAACTAGATGAATATATTTACTTTTTTATTATCTCAATTATACCCTTAAACAACTTTTTCTATAATAAAGATTGTTGTTCGTGTCATTAAAAAAAGCAACAAACATTTATATTTTTACTTTTAATCAAAACCAAAATTTCATAAAAAAAAATACCGCTCATAATTTTCAAACGTTAGCGCAATAAAAAGAACGGAAAGACGGACACGGAGTGCCCGTCTTTTCACCGGTTAAGATAAGGTTATTCTTATTAGAATAATTTACAAGCGGTTCTTCCAATTTCCCTCTTATTTTATTTTGCATATATATCTCAACAAACCAAATCTAATTCATTTATTATTTTATTTTTGCATAAATATCTCAACAAACGCATCCAATTAACTATTCAAATTTTTTTTTTCTTCATCTAACCTTTGTAGTTCCTTTTTTTCTTTCAAAGTAATGGTTTGTTAGAATAATCTCAATTAATATCGATCAAATCACAAATCTATGTATTATTAAAAAAAAATCACAACTATATGTTTTCTGCAAATTTACCTTTTTTATTTTCTTATATTCATATTAAGAGTGGATATAGCATATCAATAGGTCTAGATACATGTAGAATTATAAACATGTCTCACGTATTAAAATTAAAAGCATCAACATGCACGCACGCGTACACACAAACGTTCAGACAAACACTATATGCTCTTTTTATTGCGTCAAATGGCAAACAATCTGATTGATGTAAGTCATTCGTGATAGTGAAATTTTCATTTTGCTACAAATAGATCATCCTTTACTAAATATCTTTCCTAAACTATTATATCCATGACCTCCCTTACTTTTCGGCCAAGAAGAGGCTTAATTGGCTAAATGTTTTTCGTGATCTGTTGGATAATTTCTCTCGGGATAAATAACAATGCTCAACCAAATATATTGAAATTATAATAATACTTTTGAATGTGTCTTTTATTAGTAATTTTTTCATTAAATTTAAAAATTTAATTATAATATGAGGTGTGTTATTTAAACAATCATTTGTGTGACAACTTTTGGAATAACCATAAATTTACAAAGAAAAATAGGTATTGACACAAAAGTTAAAATGATAGAGAGAAAGTAAAACTCAATGTGAGTATGAGAGAGAAAGTTGTACAAACATCATTTCTCTACTCTCGAATACTTACCCGTTACCCTACCTATTCCAACGGGGACGAGAAATCGAACCTCATCCCCGTCACCGACGGATTCGGGTATCCTCGCCTCATCCCATCCCCGCAGTGGATATTTTTTTAATAAAAAAATACTTTTCAACCCCGTGCTTAATATTGTATGCATTATCTAGCATATAGATGATAACAATTGATGGATATGATGATGGAGAAGTGAGACCGAGGGTGTGAGATTTGGAAGGAAAATAAAGAGAGAACTCAAAGAAGTAAGTGTCGTCTGAAAGACTGAGACTTTGATTGTGTGAGTGAAATGATTTAGAGTTTAAGTTTTTATTTATATAAAAAGGATAATGAATTGATTTTTTTACGTTCGGAACATGTTTGGTTATGGGTTCAGGTGGGTACTTATATCCCCATTATTCATCCCGAACCCGTGTTTGAAATCAGAAAAAAATCAAATCCACACTCAAACCCAATCAAAATGGAAAAATCCCGTCAATTTAAGTTTGGTTCGGACGGTTACCCATATGTATGGGATTTCTTGCCATGTCTATTGTGAATCACATAAAAAGTTCTGAAAAAGATGTTTTGAATAGCAAAACAGAGTAAAGACACACATTAACTATAACTAAACAAGTACAAGTTCAATTATTTTGAATAGCAAAATAGATTTTATTGAATAAAACGAGATAAGTAAAAGGGGCACTAAATCCCCACCAAGAAAAAAGGTACTAGTACTAACTCAACCCAAAAATAGACTAACCAATATAGGGGTGTCCGTGGGTGGGTTTGGGTTGGATTTGGCTAAACCAAAAACCATACTAAATATGGTACTCCGGTTTGGGTGAGGTAAAATAACCACCCGTTATACTATTGGGTGAGTTTGGTAAACCCACTAATTTTTTGGGTTGGGTTGGGTTGGATTGAGTAATGGGTTATCCAACTTAATTTTCTATTTTTTTAATATTAAATAACTAAATGATAAGTCTTCATAATTTTTGTTTTAAAATAGTACTCTACTTTTTAATTTTCTTAAAAAAAATGTTTAACTTATTTTACTATAATTTTATGCATCATAGAATATCAAATAATAAACTCCATCATAAAATACTTGCAACAAACTAAAGTTGCATGGCATAAATTGCATTAGTATCAAAATAATAACCAAAAAGTGCAATATATTAATTTGTAACTATAGTATGTTTTGATTTTCAACATATAGGGTACAATATGTATATTTTGTAAATATAACTTTCTTCTATCCTATGAAAATAAAGATAAAAATTATTAATATTATTGGGTAAGTGAGTTTTTTGGATTTGGGTTTGGTTTTACCCGAAACCCATTTATTTTTATGGGTTTTCCACTTTTAGAAACCATGTCCACCTAATTACCCAACTCAACCCATTTTTTTGGATTTTTTGGTTTGACCAACCCATGAACACCCCTAAACCAATACCAAGGAAACACCTAACTAGGAAAGCATACAATCCAGTGGTAATATAAATCATTTACTAAAAAAGCAAGAAGACATCGACTTATAACCCAAGAGTCATTTTCAAAAAAGTAGCTTGAATCAACGTACATATGTAATCCCCAACCATTTAAACACCGCGTACCAAATGGAACTCATGAACACACACTTGACAAACAAACAATCTTCGGTTTTCGAGACATTCTCACACTACATGTAAAATGGTACAATCTTTCCGTCAAACATTCATATCAAATACATATAATGTAACCTAAGTTTAACATTACTGAGTAATGTTTGCCATTTTAATTATTTGTCTTGTATTTTATCTATGTAGTATGATGAGTTCTTTAGAAGACACACAAATATGATTGCTATTAACTTTACAAAAATGGTAATATATTATGTTAATTTTCAATTCTATTTTGACATACTTACTTATCCTTTGATTTTAAATAAAATAAGTTAGATTTCTATTGTAAAAGAAAATTATATCTCTAGATAATGCATGTGTCAAAAAGAAGAAAAAAACTCTATAGGCAAAGTTAACATCACTAGCTATAGATCCCATCAATATAAACATCACTAGTACAGTAAATTGACCTTCATTCATGCTAATCCATTAACTGATAACAATGACTAATCCGCAAGATTCAGTAAGTATCATGATTGGTTGGTTTATGTAATTATAAAGCCCCTCTTGATACGAAAGCAAGCTGAGACAAAACATCAAGCAATACGTAACTGCTGGTTTTTCTTCTTTTTTGTGACATTTTGCTTGTTTTTCTTCTTTTTTGTGACATTGAAGAAATCTATGAAACCTATTTTACAACGTGTCCTAATATTATTCTTGGTTTAATAAATGAGATCAGAATCATGCATGCATCCATGCACGTTAAGTTAAACAATATTTTGTAGTTATTTTGAAAATATAGTTATAAACTAAGCTTATGTATTTGGTCAAAAAGAATATGTATCAATCTGAGAAATCTCATGAACTTAGTCTTAGCGTATTGTCCCAGTGTTGTGGTCATGCATATACTATGAAATTATGATTTGTAAGAGTGACAGATAAGAATAAAAAAAAAAGTTTGCTTCAAATAAAAAGCATAAGAATAAATATTTGTCATTGATATATAACAAAAATTGAAGAAATAGTTGCCATTGATAAATATAAGAAAAACACAGGATAAATATTTTCTACTAATATATAAAACAATTGGATAAATATTTGTCACATATAAATATAAATAAATATGAGACAAATAATTATCATTGATGCATAAAAAAAAGCATGACATAAATGTTTGTCACTAATCAATAAGTAAAATTTATTAATTATTAATTTTTTGATATATTCTAAATAAAAATAAAAATAATTATAATATATTAACGGTAATTTTTGTTTATAGAAAATATGAGTGATGCTATTTTCAGCGAATTTTTTCATCAAGAATCAGTCACAAATCATTTGTGTGTTGGATCTTCGATTTTGTGATATAAACTATTATCCCGTGCAGTGGCGGAGCCATAATTTTTTTTTGGGGTGGGCCATAAAAAGAAACTCTTGATAATAAACACTAAGCACAAAATTATTTATAAAAAAAAAAAAAAAATTAAACTACATAACTTAAGACAAAAACCTCAATGGAAGGTCATGTTCAAGTATTAAAAAGGGCCTCAATGGAGTAACAAGATTTTTTTAAGCAATAGGAATCCTCTATTTAAGTTGTAAATAACATCAAAAATAGTCATTCTTATAAATTAAATTGTAAATTTGATTAAAAAAAAATCTTAATAGCCTAATAATTGTGTATGTAATTGAGACTTTTATATTTGGTTCAAATTCACACTAACGCTTGGGATTGAACCTCAAGACAAAAACCTAAATGCATTCTATTTTACCACCAAACCATTACAAGGTTATACTTGACACTTTTAGATGCTATATTATAAATGGAAAAAAAAAAGTTTGAAGCTCCTAAAATTGCGAAGCCCGGCACCGTAGCTCACTTTGCGCTTACTAAGCGTTGGGCCTGATCCCCTATATATATTTTCTTAAAAATGCTACCTAGCGAAACAAAATCTAATAGATACACCATGATGTTTTTTTAATAAAACAATTTTACAAGAAAATGCACCACAGCTTCACTTGTATCTTTTTTTTTTCTTTTTCAAACTCGGATTCACTTATATCTGTACTATATACATGAAGAGAATATGTAAGTTTAAGCTGTCTTTTCCTTTTCTATTTTACTCTTCATTTAAACTATTTTATTATTTTAATATTTTAAAATATTATTTAAAATACTATATATAAAGAAAATATATGAGCTTGAGCTGACCTTTTCCTTTTCTATTTTACCCTTTATTTTATTTACTATTTTATCCTTTTATAATATTATTTAAATTATTAGTTAAAAAACTAAATTCATAATTACTCCACTACAAATGAACAATATTATAGGTTATAAAAGGAGTTTATTTAAACTTTTTTAGGTAACTTATTTCAATCTTATTTACTAGACATATTTTATCATAGTATATGTTAAAATTGATATATCTTTTTTATATATAATTAAACGCACACAAAAAAAAATTAGAAGATAAATTGATACTTTGGTGTCCGTCTTTCTGTTAATCTTATTAATGTTTTACAACAAATTTATATAAAAGAATTAATATTATTTTCTACCTAAATAAATATTGTTAACTTGAACTATCTAGCACAAAACACTCATATGTTAGTACGGATAGCAATTGAGTGACATTGGCACATCAATGTCACCTAAGTGTGTTTTCCATTTAAGTACGCGTCGGATTTACTAGTTTATACTTGGGATAGAAATAGTACATGTTATAGTATTATACTACACTGGGTAAAACCTATAGTAATGATATTTGGACACTCTATTCTCCTCCAACATTTATTCTCTTCTTTCAAGGTGGAAAATGGGCGTCAACATATTATTTTCCTAAAACTAATTTAGATTTTGCATCCCAACAAAACACCATAACTGCATAACATATTCAAACACTCGAACATGCGAGTAAACACCAGAAGTTGAACTCTTCATCTGCTTCTAGCGCCATCATTTTATCTGGTGAAAGACACACTTCAAGATCAACGCTCCCTCCTCCTTCTTGACCAGGATATGATGTTACTTTTCCATCAAATTTGTTAGCATATCCACTTCTAACTGCCAAAGCTTTTCCCATTCCAAATTCATTCCCATACATATTAAACCTTGGTGAACTACCCATCATAACAGTGTAAGGATCAAAAAACAAATCTGTTTGATACACAAAAGGAGAACGAAACCACTCTTCAACCGACCTACGCACCACTTTACCATCATGATTTACAACAGCTAGATGAATTTTCCATGCTGCCCATCCTAGATCTTTCTCCAGCAATTCTCCTACTGTCATTTCAGCACTCACTGCAAAAAGTGAATTCCCAAAATATTCCTTAGGAAGAGGTGGTTCCATTCTTGTTCGGTTGTTTGTAGCCAGTTTGCAAGTTGTTCTCTCATGATATTGTAGATGGCGTGCACGAGTTATAGATCTCCAAACTAATGTTGATAAAGATTGAAACGAAGAAATTTTGCTTGTATTGAACTCTTCATTTGCCTTTGCTTTCAGTTTCGCTATAGACTCTGCTGAAAAATGGAAGATTCTCTCTCTTAAAATAGGTGTTTCATATTTGTGAACAAACTCATCGTGATGTTTGAATGGAAGGTTGATAATTGGACCATAACCTTCTGGAAACCATCTATTGTGGATAGGTTGATGTGAAATGGGAACAGGAACGGGAACATCATTTTGAAATATCTCAGAAAATGTGTTGAAGAAATTCCAATAAGCTGTTCCATCACCAATACAATGATTCATTGAACAACCAATGAAAACACCGTCTATTAATTCAGTGACTTGAATAGACAACAAAGACACGGTATGACCATCATGGCTGACTGCTTTGTCATGATCAAAGAACGATTGGACAATGGGTGGAACATCAATGGGGGTGAGGATATCATTTATGGTGATATCTAATGCTGCATGAATAAATTTAGCTCCGCGACTGTTTTTGCAATCAACGAAAACAGTGTAAGAATGGGGGTCTTCGGATTTTTTAGTAACAAGACGACCTACGAGGGGATGGAAATGGAAAAGTGTGAGAGAAAGGGAGCGTTTGAGTTTGTCCACAAGGTTCTCAATGAAGTGTTGGTTTAGTGATGATGATGGTTTTTTGAAGAGAAGTCCCTTTTGGATGTAGTGTGTAGATAACATGGCAATATCCCAATGTGTTAAATAGCATATTTGGGTTGAGTCTTCGATAGGGGGGTAGGGTTTAATAAAACATGCAGAAATGAGATTTAGGGAAGGAATACTCATCTTTTGGAAGTGAGGAAACGAGTCTCTTTTGAAGTTATTTTTTTGTTGCATCATTTATTTGAAGATAGTTGTATTAATAAACTAATTCGAGATAGTGATTTATTGTCTTTATAGGGTCGATAAGGATGCTCATGGGAAGGTGTTAGCAGCACGTAATGGTTCAATGCCTTATCTTGAGCCAAGGACTTACCTAATTAGAGATTATTATCACCATATTTCTTTGATTGTTGTTGGCTACGTGTTCGAACACTTGCTGAAAACTTGTCCAATCAAAATAGTTTGCTGACAATCTTGTTAGTCTATAAAAGACATTTTTTTGTTTTTTAGGGAGAAAAGACATGTTTTATTATGACTATAAAAATAAGAATTTAAAATAGGCTTAACTGCAGCTTTGAGGATTGAATTTCAAAATAAGGTCGTCTAACCTGAGACATTTAGCATACACAAGTTATTGAATTTGAATACCACAGACAGATGAGTTTTTATCATGCCGTCACTTTTGAACATATTTAAATGGCAATGATGAAGACACTCGTGTACATTTTTTTTTTACCACTTTGAAAATTTCCAGTTAATTAAATATACGGTTTGTGTGACTCTATTTTTGTAGTTACGTGACTACTAATTTTCTATAATTTATTTGGTTAACTAAGTAAAAAAATAATGGTCACGCGCATTTTAGTTGCGTAACCACATTTTTCAGCTTCTAAATAATGGTCACGCAACTGAAAAAAATATGATCGCAAAGACCGTATATTTGGTTAACTGGAATTTTTCAGAGTGGTGCAAAGGGTTGAACACATTAAGAGTGTCTACCCATCTTTATTCTATTTAAATCCTTTATGGCTTTCAACCAATTAGAATGTGGTATTTTTTCAACAAGTCAAGTTATCAAAGTCAATACATTTTCTTTCTTCCATTTGTCAAATACCTTTCTTTTTCTTTTTCCATTATATCTCTTATTTATAAATGTTAACCCGAACGCAATATTAACCTTAGATTTAACCTAATTCGATCGTATGATTTTATTATATTAACCCTAGGTTTAATTTAATCAAAATGTTAATCTCTTACTTATCTCTTATTTCTAAATGTTGACCCGAACACAATATTAACCCTAGATTTAACCCAATTCTCAAAATGTTAATCTCTTACTTATCTCTTATTTCTAAATGTTAAACCGAACACAATATTCACCCTAGATTTAATCTAATTCTATCGCCTGATTTTACTATATTAACCCTAGATTTAATTTAATCAAAATGTTAATCTCTTACTTATCTCTTATTTCTAAATGTTAACCCGGACGTAATATTAACCCTAGATTTAACCTAATGATATCGTCTGATTTTACTATATTAACCCTAGATTTAATTTAATCAAAATGTTAATCTCTTACTTATCTCTCATTTCTAAATGTTAACCCGACGCAATATTAACCCTAGATTTAACTCAATTTTATCGTCCGATTTTACTATATTAACCCTAGATTTAATTTAATCAAAATATTAATCTGTTACTTATAAATGTTAACCCGTCTCGTTATACTTAACCTAATTTTTTCCTCCACACTTTTGCATTTAATGTTTACTAGCCCATAGACTCGTGCTAACGCACGAGTCATATCGAATGTAATATTTGACGGTAATAGGTAACAAAATAGTTTAGATGAATGTCATGATTGTCGTATAGTATTTCATAAAAATTAGGTTAAAATTAGATTAAGTATAGCGAGACGGGTAAATATTTATAAGTAAGAGATTTACAATTTGATTAAATTAAATCTAGGGTTAATATAGTAAAATCAGGCGATAAAATTAGGTTAAATCCAGGGTTAATATTGTGTTCGGGTTAACATTTAGAAAAAAGATATAAGTAAGAGATTAACATTTTGATTAAATTAAATCTACGATTAATATAGTGAAATATGGCGATAGAATTAAGTTAAATCTATGGTTAATATTGCGTTCGGGTTAACATTTATAAATAAGAGATTTAAAGTAAAATAAAATTATGTTGTTAATTATATGCTATTTTTTTGAAACCGCTTACTTATAAATGTTAATTTGTCTCGTTATCTCTTACTTATGCATTTAATGTTTATATAAAGTAAAACAAAACTATGTTCTTAATTATATGCTATTTTTTTGGAAATCTCTTACTTATAAATGTTAACGTGTCTCACTATCTCTTACTTATAAATGTTAACCCGTCTCGCTATACTTAACTTAATTTTAACCTAATTTTTATGAAATATTATATGACAATCATGACATTCATCTAAACTATTTTGTTACCTATTACCGTCAAATATTACTTTCGATATGACACATGCGTTAGCACGAGTGAATGGTCTAGTATTTTACTTCTTACTTATATCTAATCCTAACATAGATTGTTAGCCTAATTGCACAACCCTAATCCTGTATATTTAGACGCCAATCAATCCAGACCGTTAGATCAGTGTAATTAAGGCGGTTAGCACATCAGCCGTTGATCAAATCTCACTCCTTGAAAATTGAAACACGCGCATATAGGGAAACAAAACAACTGATGTTATTATCTCACCTCTCCATTATTTGTTCAATACCGATGCAAACTCTACAGAGCCCAATGCTTCCCTCTTCTTCTCCCTCCCTTAGTCACATTTTGATTAAACATCTTCCATCACCGGCTGAAAACAATTATGTTCAGAAGCTTTGATTTGTGGTTTCTTGAACCCTTCTTCGTCTTCCTTTCCTCACCTTCTTCCCCCTACCCCCGTATCACCACCATCATCCATGGCGGCACCAACTTTGGTCGTTTTGTCTCCGCTGCAACCGTCACTGATCGACGCCGCGCTGATCGTTCTTTCCTTTGCACTCGCCGTGACGATTTCCTCTGTTATTGCTCTTTTACTCAATTTCACTATTTTATTTAATTGATTTGATTAACTAATACTAAATAAATACTAAACTGTTGTGTTTTTAGATGTGTTTGATCCGTTTTCTCCAACTAGGAGTTTGAGACAGGTGTTTAACATGGTGGATCAATTAATGGACAATCCATTCCTTTATGCTTCACGTGGAATTGGAGACGGTGGAGTTCGATGTTGTTGGGATGCGAAAGAGACGTAGGATTCTCTGCTTCTTCGTTTGGATATGCCTGAACTTGGTAAGGAATATGTGAAGATCTATGTTGAACAGAATACCCTTACCATTAAAGGTGGAAGGTCACATGATTGGAAGAATTCCGAATCAGAATTCCTTTCATCGTTTTTGGTTGAAGGTACATGACTTTTTTCTTATAGACTATGTTTTCCACAAATCATGTTTTATGTTTTTAATTGTTTTTCCTTTGAACTTTTTAATTTATATTTTCTCTTAATGGAATACTCAATTTTTTTTTTTTTTGTTTTGAAAAAGTTCTTTGTAGTATTCCTATTCACCAAACCACAATACCTACAATTAAAACAATAGATCTAAATGTAATTGCTCATATAATTAATTCTAGAAATTGGTTGGTGGTTTCAGTTATGAAACACAACACTGTTGTTTTGGTGCTATCATCAATAGGGGGAGAGCATTAGTTTGTTCAATTTTCGCTTTGTATTTTACTTTGTTTTATTACTTATGGTGGTTGTTTTGGTTTTGTTCTTATAAAGGAAACCATGAAATAGGAGTTTTAGAATCAATTTTGATGTAATTCTATAACATGGTATACTTAATTACATTGAGTTTTATATCTCTATTTAGGAACTTGAGTAGGCCTTGATGTAGATTCACTGAGACATGAAAACCAATGGTTAAATTCATCTGACCATATTGGATTTATGACATGTCACAGCTCATAGTAGTGTGTTCTTTGATCCTTATTTTTTTTATTAATCTACCTATACATGTCATTATGTTTAAAGGATGCTATTGTAGACATTAAGTTGCATTTGTTCATATATCACATTTCACTTAAATGAAGAATGAAGTCAGTGGGAAATAAATAGGATTTGTGAAACTTCTTATGAAGACTTTCTGTGCATGATTATTGTTTTTGATGTGCTATTTTTTTTTTTTTTTTGAAATAATTTAGAACTTCACTTCAGTTTTTGATTAGTAGAAATAGCTCAAACTAGAAGATAAAAAAAAAAGCACTCCGAAAATTATTTTGACAGTAGTACATATGAGAGTTGTTGTCACAGTTGTATATCTTACCTCTTCAAATTTTGATAAGTTGGACATTTACATGGTTTGATATTTTTTGGTTCTATTATGGGAATAGTGTGTATTTTTGTTCATTGGCTTTGATTGATTTAGAGTAAACCACCATTTTTCTCCTTGAATGTGTTATGCGATATCATTATAGTTTTTTTTTTGAAATAATTTAGAACTTCACTTCAGTTTTTGATTAGTAGAAATAGCTCAAACTAGAAGATAAAAATAAAAGGCACTCTGGAAATTATTTTGACAGTAGTACATGAGAGTTGTTGTCACAGTTGTATATCTTACCTCTTCAAATCTTGATAAGTTGGTCATTTACATGGTTTGATATTTTTTGGTTCTATTATGGGAATAGTGTGTATTTTTGTTCATTGGCTTTGATTGATTTAGAGTAAACCACCATTTTTCTCCTTGAATGAGTTATGCGATATCATTATAGTCCCTATTTGTATCAAAATTGCAAACACATCCTCAAAAGTCTCTTTAATTAGACATTTTAGGCCTCAGGAGGTATATGCTTATTATGTTCTGATCTTATGTTTCACAGTGCTACTTACATTATTGACATGTTTAGATCGATGCTACTGGCCGTGCTTTTTTCTTTTTAATATTCAGATTCAACATTCCAGTTGTTTCCAATAGCTTAGTGTGTGATATTCTAATGAATTGCAAGTAATGTTTTAAACTATAAATGACCCGTGCGGCAGCACGGGTACATGATCTAGTTCAAGTATATTCTTAGTTATTTATTTTTGAAGGGAAATTCAAGTATTTCAATCAAATCTTTTTATTATTACATGGTCGATTATGTTTTTTTTTTTAAATTATACATAAAAACAACATTATTATCTTCTCTCAAAACAAAAAAAAAATTACAACTTAACTCCTCATCAGTTCTTTCAAGATTTGGTAATCAATTACAACATCAGATTCGCCATCGTCGATAAGAAGGAAGGTTGCCATATCTGTGAGGATGTCGTTACTTGCATCCTTCGACGTATATATTCATTTTCAGTGGATCGGGCAAGGTAATGGAACATATTATGAACCTTACAATGTTTCTTTCATTTGAGTTCCATTATTTTAGATGAAATAGTGTTGTCTAGAATTTCATGAACATATTGGATCTGAATATGTTATTAGTTTTAGGGTTATTGAGATTTCAGTGCTTAACTGTAATTAAACCATGTTTGATTAATAGAAAAAACGAAGCATTTGATACTTTTAACATATTCGACAGAAATGGAAATGAAACATATTTATTCACATATTTTGACAAAATTATAATTGTTCAATACATTACATTAAGAGACACAAATGATATAGATAAAGGTAGGGGTGGACATAGTTTAGTTCAGGATGAAAACTGAACCGAACTAAACTGGACTGTTTGCTAAATTTAAAATAACTAAATTGTTTCCATTTCGAACTAAATTGAACTGTTTCAAACCGAACTGAACTGTTCTGAACTGAATTGAACTATTATTATTGATACCTTTGAAAAAAAATATGAAAAAAACAAACAAAATTGAATTTTAGTTACATGACTGAACTGAACTATTTCGAATCGAACTAAAATGTTTTGAATCGAACAAAACTGTTTCAGTTCAGTTTTAGAACTGTTGGTAATGGTTCATTTTTTTTTGGTTCAGTTCGGTTTTTTGGTTTTTTTCCCACCCCTAGATAAAGGGAAGTAAGCCACTACCTCAAAAGTAGTCTTGGAATGATAGTGTAACAACTCAAAACCATTACATATCCTCCAAGTGGAAACACAAAGGTGTTTGTGTTACAAAACTCCTTTTGGAGGATGTTCTGAGAAACCCTCAATCTTTCTACCATCATTGATTGAATATTAAACTATAGATTTCACCCAATGGTTTTCATAGGAAAAGAAAATGTTGTTTTCCTTTACTATCTCACTTTGTGGATGAAACGGTGCAAGTGTGCACCTACTCAGATTGAGGGTGGACGTAATGATAAATTTTGGAGTTCTCCAAGTCTTTCACCGTTAAGATAGAGACCTTAATGTAAGGCATGTTGAGAAAGAACCAACTTTACCAAAGTTTGAAAATAAACTTAGTATAACATACGATGAAAAATAAGTGATAGGATGGATAAGACTTAAATTGTGAGAAAGAATTAGCATTAGAACACATGGTGTTAAAAGATTGATGTGAGATATATCGCTTAGTGTGAGAAAGAAAGGAGTACTAAAACATGTTCGAAAAGAGAGATAGGAATAATATGACTTAATTTTTTTGAATGAAGACAATGGATAACAACCATTCTACAGTATCCAACTACTAGAGGGGGGGCATTATTCTTATTTTGTTAAAGATAAGGGATCAAATGTGCATATATATATATATATATATATATATATATATATAATAGAAGGCCAAAATTGCTATTGTTTGGCATTTTGCAATGATTTGTAAAGTTGAGAGACTAAATTGTTATTTTTTTATTATGGGGGCCAAAATTTCAACTTTTAAAAAGTTAAGGGATCAAAAGTACACTTAATTCAATATTTAGATTTTGCATCCCAACAAAACACCATAACTGCATAACATACTCAAACACTCAAACATGCGAGTAAACACCAGAAGTTGAACTCTTCATCTGCTTCTAGCGCCATCATTTTATCAGGTGAAAGACACACTTCAAGATCAACGCTCCCTCCTCCTTCTTGACCAGGATATGATGTTACTTTTCCATCAAATTTGTTAGCATATCCACTTCTAACTGCCAAAGCTTTTCCCATTCCAAATTCATTCCCATACATATTAAACCTTGGTGAACTACCCATCAGATCAAAAAACAAATTTGTTTGATACACAAAAGGAGAACGAAACCACTCTTCAACCGACCTACGCACCACTTTATCATCATGATTTACAACAGCTAGATGAATTTTTCATGCTGCCCATCCTAGATCTTTCTCCAGCAATTCTCCTACTGCCATTTCATAACTCACTGCAAAAAGTGAATTCCCAAAATATTCTTTAGGAAGAGGTGGTTCAATTCTTGTTCGGTTGTTTGTAGCCAGTTTGCAAGTTGTTCTCTCATGATATTGTAGATGGCGTGCACGAGTTATAGATCTCCAAACTAATGCTGATAAAGATTGAAACGAAGAAATTTTGCTTGTATTAGACTCTTCATTTGCCTTTGCTTTAAGTTTTAATATAGATTCTGCTGAAAAATGGAAGATTCTCTCTCTTAAAATGGGTATTTTATATCTGTGAACAAACTCATGGTGATGTTTGAATGGAAGGTTGATAATTGGACCATAACCTTCTGGAAACCATTTATTGTGGATAGGTTGATGTGAAATAGGAACAGGAACGGGAACATCATTTTGAAATATCTCAGAAAATGTGTTGAAGAAATTCCAATAAGCTGTTCCATCACCAATACAATGATTCATGGAACAACCAATGAAAACACCATCTACTAATTCAATGACTTGAATAGACAACAAAGACATGGTATGACCATCATGGCTGACTGCTTTGTCATGATCAAAGAACGATTGGACAATGGGTGGAACATCAATGGGGGTGAGGATATCATTTATGGTGATATCTAATGCTGCATGAATAAATTTAGCTCCGCGACTGTTTTTGCAATCAACGAAAAGAGTGTAAGAATGGGGGTCTTCGGATTTTTTAGTAACAAGACGACCTGCGAGGGGATGGAAATGGAAAAGTGTGAGAGAAAGGGAGCGTTTGAGTTTGTCCACAAGGTTCTCAATGAAGTGTTGTTGGTTTAGTGATGATGATGGTTTTTTGAAGAGAAGTCTTTTTTGGATGTAGTGTGTAGATAACATGGCAATATCCCAATGTGTTAAATAGCATATTTGGTTTGAGTCTTTGACAGAGGGATAAGGTTTAATAAAACATGCAGAAATGAGATTTAGGGAAGGAATACTCATCTTTTGGAAGTGCAGAAACAAGTCTGTTTTTTAAGATGTTTTTGTTTGCATCATTCTTTTGAAGATAGTAGTATTTATAAACTAGTTTCCTCCCTCCTGCCATTTATTCTACGTTAATGGTAGTATTAATAAACTAATTAGAAATAGTGATTTATTGTCTTTATAGGGTCGATAAGGATGCTCATGGGAAGGTGTTAGCAGTACCTAAGGCATATATCAATGCATTATCTAGAGCTTAGGACTTACCTAATAGGAGATTGTCACCGCATGTCTTTGATTGTTGTTGTCTTCCTGTTAGGACGTTTGCTGAAAACATGTTCAACAAACAAGGTTTAATGACACACAAGAGTGCTTAGATGAGACACAATGTAAATCTTTATAATTTAACCAGTGTTTTAGATTTGAATTCACTTTGAACATCTACCATCCCTAAATGTCTAATTAGGGAGAGTTTGCCGCCTTTTTTAGTCCGACAAAATTTGAGAGATTAATTTTTGCAGTTGCTCGCAAAGGATATTTGGTTTGCTCACAATATTGTCAGTTCATGAAAAAAGACGTATATTTAATATGATTATTAAAATAGGAATTTAGAACATGTTTTTACGAAAAAAATAATAAAATAATTACATTTGAAACCAAAATAATAATTTTTCCATTTGAATCAAAATCAATAATTTTTACATTTGAATTCCTTGAAGGTGAATGAAATTTCACTTAAAATGAGGGTTAAGACCATAAAAATGTTAGCATAAAATTGATTTTTAATTAATATTTTTTTCAGACATCTTAATCATATAAAAAGTTGAATTATATAAGTTTTTTTTGCTTCTATAAACATATCATATTTTATTTTTAATCCGTCAAAAATTAACAAATTTTGGGTCCCTAAATATTTTATTTATTTTTTATAAAATTGGTCTTGCCATTAAACTCAATTAATGAATGAGTATGTGACACTATGTCTATGTGTGGCTTGTTTTTATCTATCCTGCATGACCGGCCACGTGGTTGTGCAGCCTGGCCTACTGCACAAGGCCGTACATCAATAAAACAAAATTATGAAATTTTGGCCAAAAATGGAAAAACAAGCAAAAGAAATATATTTCCTCATTCTTATGATAATTGTCTTTTTACCTTTTTTTTTCTTAAAATAATTGTCACTTTATAATACAAATGCATCATTTATTATTTTTTCATTAGTATACCCCTAATTTCATCCAACTTAATCACTCCACTAACTATAATTAATAAAACTGTTTTAGTAAATGATAATAATTTTACCATCAAAATCAACACAATTAATAAATAAATAAAATATGAAAGGATTATTTATTTTTTATATATTTCCCACATGACAATGTTTTCCTCTCTCCTCCAAACTTTCAAACAGTCTAATGAGTCTAATTTCTTTCTTTTGCATATTATTCCCTTTCATAAAAATATAAAGTGAAATATAATTATTTATTTGAATTCAAAATTAAAGAGAAAAATAATATTATATTAAAAAAATAAAACAACCGTCAATGTAATACTTTTTTTTACTTCTTTTTTTTGAAAGAATGTAATATTTTTTTTAGTTTTGAAAGTTAACTCAACATGAAATAGGAAGCAAGGAAAAAAAAGGTCATATCTTTTATTCTTTTAAATTTGACAAAAATATCAGGTTAGTCTCTTAAGTTTTTTATGTTTTACATATGTCTTTATTACCTTTTTAGGGATCTATTTGAACTTTAAATTTTTTTAAATAGATGTATTAAATCAACAACTCAAATAATTTCGTTGAAACTTAAAAAAAATATTAAAAAACCTGTTGAAAACTTTAAGAAAAACATAAAATATTTATATAAAATTAACAAACTTAAAACACTACCCTAGTATTTTCGTCAAACTTAAATAATTAAAAAAGGTACTTTACCGGGGGAAAAAAAGGAAGTAATGCTGTAAAAAGAAAAGTGTTTTTGTGTGTTTTTACTTTTTAGTACGTTTGCACATGGGATGTGTTTTTACTTTTTAGTACGTTTGCACATGGGTTTTAATCGCGCTAAAGCAACCCATCAAGAGCAAGCAACCCCACTGATTAATTTCCCTAATTAATAAGGGGCCAGCAATAATGGATATTTTTTTATTTGATAAAATTTCTTAATTCTTCAAAATAAATCTTAAGCCGTATAATAATTATTGTATACTTTTTAGGAATATTTATTGTTTTGGACCGGCTAAAATATTTAGGTCCAATTACTTAGGTTCAATATAATACAACTAAATTTCACATTTGACAATATTACTCGCAACACATCCGCTCCTTATGAGGGGGTGTTTGGAGCAACAATGACCAATTCAAACGAACAGTAATCGTCATTGTCATAGCTCCTACAAATTTCTCCTCGTCGGTTACACTTCATATGAATTCGTAATCGTCGAGCACATGTGTGCCATACTCAAACATCCATCTTTATATAAAGGAGACTTTTTAAAGTCTGTAAAGTAGAATCCAATCTCTCTCTACCCACATTCTGATCTCATACTGACTTGAATGTTGGAGTGTCTGCATGTACACGCCCTCTGTTGTTTCAGTTATTAACTAAAGCATTCACCATCGAATATCACCATGCAAAAACTGCACCGGTAGTCACATTCTGATCAGATACGATCATTTATTATTCTTTTCACAAATATTTTATTTTTTATTAGATTTCAATCATATAACTAATTCACTAGTTATATATTTCCTCCGTCCTAAAATATAAGCAAAATGATCAACAAATTTAATATATTTGGACGGAGGAAGTAATTAATAAGATGTTTTAATAATTAAAATAATGTTTTACTATTAAAATTAACATTATTAATCAGTTATTTAATAACCATAACCATATTCAATAACCGTAAAACTTAAATTGAAGTACCAGTATTATAATCTATTAACAATATATAAAAGTTGAAGTTAATTTTTCATAAATAATTATGGAGTCAATTTTTTTTTCCATGGATAACTATGAAATTAATTAATTTCTTAAAAAAATTATGGATAATGGTCATCACAACTCTAACAAATTTTCAAAAATAACTATGGAATCAATTTTTTTTTTTATCGTCCTCTTTAAAACTCATGATCTCCTTAATTTCATGTGCATAATGGTCATTTTTCAAGATTTAATTTAATTGTCTTTTTAAAAAAATAATTAATTATTGATAATGGTTATCACAATTGTAACAAATTTCCAAGGATTACTATGAAATTAATTAATTTCTTAAAGAAATTATGGATAATGGTCATCACAACTCTACCAAATTTTCATAAATAACTATAGAATCAATTTTTTTATTTGTTTTTATGCAAAATTGATAAGTCTTTGGAATAATAAATTTTGACCGATATTTTCTTTTTGGATGCAAAATTAATAAGTCTTTGCAATAC
This sequence comes from Medicago arabica, assembly GCA_946800305.1. Classification (NCBI taxonomy): domain Eukaryota; kingdom Viridiplantae; phylum Streptophyta; class Magnoliopsida; order Fabales; family Fabaceae; genus Medicago; species Medicago arabica. Next base: position 56,235,511 of record OX326967.1, read on the forward strand.
TTTTAAATTTAATTTTTTTTTTAATCGACTAACAATATGTAAAAAAACAATGTATAAAAATCGAAAATATAGTGTATTATAGCATGAATATAGGAAAACAATGTTACTCTTTTATGCCATAAATATAGGAAAATAGTTTATTCTAATCTCTTTTAATCTCTTAATCTTACTAATTTGCATATAATTAAAAAAAGTAATAGAAATGATACATTAATGTTAATATTTTTAAAATAATCATTAGTTTTCAAAATTTAAGCATATCACCTTTCTCACATTAGTATACATAAAATTTGATTTGGAAGATATAAGCACATAAATTCTACAATAAGTGCGGTGTAAATATTTAACGGTATTTTGGAGAAACAATACAGTGATGTTGATATTTTGAAAATAGTCACGAATTTTTCAAATCGACTATCGCATATCGTTCAATAAAAATTTTTGTCTGCATCTATAAACTTATAAAATCCTCAACGAGTGCGATGCAAATATTTATTGGTGTTTTAAATATAAAATAAAAAATTATTTAATAGAAACACTTCATTGACGTTGATATTCTGAAAATAGTCACGAGTTTTTAAAATTTTATCATCTTGATTTTCTCATATATGTACATAAAAATTTATTTATGCATATATAAACCCATAAAATCTGCAACGGGTGCGGTGCAAATATTGAACATTATTTTGCATATAAAATAAAAAGTTATTCAATAGAAGCACTACATTATTGTTTATATTTTGACAATATTAATAATGAGTTTCCAAGATTTTATCATATAAATTTTCTTATATATTTACATAAAAATTTGTTTTTCGCATAAAATCTGCAATGGATGCGGTGCAAACATTGAACGGTGTTTTGCATATAAAAAGAAGTTATTTAATAGAAACTACGTTGATGTTGCTATTTTGAAATTATCATATCGATTTTCTCATATATGTACATAACAATTCATTTATGCATATATAAACTTATAAAATCTGCAACGAGTGTGGTACGAACATTGAACGATGTTTTACATATAAAATAAAAACTTATTCAATGGAATAACTATATTAATGTTTATATTTTGACAATATTAATGAGTTTTTGCGATTTTATCATATCATATTTCTCATATATTTACGTAAAAAATTATTTCTGCAGATAAAACGCATAAAATCTACAACGGGTGTGATGCAAACATTGAACGGTTTTTTACATATAAAATAAAATTATTTAATAGAAACTACATTGATGTTGTTATTTTAAAAATAGTCATGAGTTTAAAATAAATTATTTTATTGACTTTACCCTATGCATGTAAAAATTTGTTTGCGTACATAAGAAAATAAAATCCACAACATATAAGATTCAGATATTTAACATATTTTTCTATATATAAGAAAAAATATTTCATAAAAACATTATCACGTTAATAATTTTCATTTAATATTTTTAAACGTTAAACAACATTAACAATAAAAATATTTTTTATATGATTTTCACAATGTTACGTGACCCTATTGCTAGTTTAAAACGGATGGACAATTGACATCCCAACGAAAAAGAAGAAAATAAAAGACAGGGGACATTTTCTCAAGGGAAAAAAAAACAGGGGACACCTGTCGATTTGTGAAATTCAGATGATGAAATGATTGAAATCTCTATCTATTTTTTAATTCGCAACGATTACCATGAGTAAGAGATATAATTAATTAATTATAATGCCATGGGTCATATACTCACCGACCCCTGACATGTATGTGTCGGCATGGCAGAAAAAAATGGCGCACGTTTTCTTGTACCTGGACATTGTCGGTACACAATATAATGTGGTATTTTCAAAAAATATATATAGTGTGGTATTAATTAAATTGAACCAAGGAATAGATACATGATTGATACGCAGTATGTAGGTAGGAGTTAGTGGGATTATTTTTTGTTAACCATTGCCATAAAAGAAATAAAAAAAAAAGGAAAATGAAATAATTATGAAATTTCATGTAGAAAAAGTTGCTTTTTACTATTTTAATAAGTTGTATGCACAATTTCTAAGATAAAGTTACTACTTTAAGTTTCTTATCAAAGTATCTTTAGAACGATGGTTATCATTTTCCATTTTTATTATACATCCTAACTCGGTACTATCGTCTATATTTGTCCTAAATTAATTGACAACCTCCTTTGAATCTATAACAAAATCAACATTAGTCAGCTTAATGCTTGTCACCTAGCCTATAGCTGTACACAAACACATTGCTTTACACACTTTGATAGACACAAATTGTGGAGAATCAAATAGTTCTCGGTAGGACAAAGCTATCAGTGTTTCTTATGCACATATTGAATCCTACCTTATTGAACGAGGATGCCCACGATGCGTCTATCTGTGCCGGTTTCAACCACCGGTATGTTGCTGCTCTGCTCGTCCCCGCCTGTTTGGTGGTATGCGTGGCTGCACTGTCTGAACAAATTTTTAGGACAATGCATTAAAATAAATGTCATATTTTAAAGGAAAATGCTATTTATCTAGAAAAATAGCATCAAGAATTTTTCAAGACACAGTTGGCAAGTTTTAATTGCATGATTTATTTGTTTACTTCCTATTTTTCAGCCACACCTCCTTGAATTGTGGTAAATAGTGCATTGTGATTGGCTACTCTTTATTCTTGAAGAATTCTTGATGTTATTTTTCTTGAGATATAGCATTGCTCTATTTTAAATGCTAGGTATTAGTTTTAGATACACTAATTCGATGCTTTGGTGTTGTACTGGTTTTGTAATTGACATTGTCTTGCATTTTTTATGCTAGGTAGAATACTTTGTTTGATTAATATATTTTATTTTTGTCTTGTTAAAAGAAAAAATTGAAAGTGGAAAAGAATTAAAAAGAGTCACTAGCTGGCAATTTCTTTGTCAAAACGGTTATCTCTTCTGTGACCAAAATAGCAAAGAAAGCACGTATCTATGTTACTATGTATGAGGTGAATAGTTAGACTAACACATTAACAGTGCTCTGTTTCTCATCACTTAACCAAAATAAAATGTTAACATTACATAAACCAGCTTTGTCCCACTAAACCCAAACTCGCAAAACACCTTATCATACTCACCTGTCATTGCAAAATGAAGTTGTCTTTCATTTCTGGTTGTTGTGTTTAGTATCAACTTCCCTCACTTTTAAAGACTATAATGACATCATTTGACACATTCAAAGATCAAAAAATAACAGTTTACTCATTTTTGTTTTCATTGTGTCATAACTTTGGAAATTTAATTATAACATAATCACCTAAATTCAAATTATTGTGAACCATAGAAGAAGTTGAAAAGCCATGTATTTTGCATTGTCAACAGATCACATAAACCATTATTTATGTGACTTTTAATAATGTTACAAATGAACTTTTAATTTAGAGGAATGTTACCAATGCAATATGATGAAGTGTAAAAGACTAATTTACTCATCAAAGACTAAAACTAAGGATTAAACAGAGAAACTGAATTCATGAACTCTTCATCTGTTTCCAGCAACATCATTTTATCTGGTGAAAGACACACTTCAAGATCAATGCTTCCTCCTCCTCCTTCTTGACCAGGATATGATGTTACTTTTCCATCAAATTTTTTAGCATATCCACTTCTAACTGCTAAAGCTTTTCCCATTCCAAATTCATTCTCATACATATTAAACCTTGGTGAACTACCCATCATCACAGAGGAAGGATCAACCAACATATCCATTTGATACACAAAAGGAGAATGTAACCACTCTTCAACCGAATTTCGCATCACTTTATCATCATATTTTGCAATAGCCAGATGAATCTTCCATGCTGCCCATCCTAGTCTGTTCTCCAGCAACTCACTTGCCGTCGTTTCAGTTCCCACTACGTAAATTGAATTCCCAAAATATTCCTTAGGAAGAGACGGTTCCTTTCTCATTCGGTTGTTTATAGCCAATTTGCAAGTCGTTCTCTGATCATGGTGTAGTTGACGCACATGAGTTATAGATCTCCAAACTAGTGCTGATAAAGACTGAAACGAAGAGATTTTTTCGTTGTCTCACACTCTTTGTTTGCCTTTGCTTTAAGTTTTGCTATAGACTCTGCTGAAAATTGGAATATCCTCTCCCTCAAAATGGGTGCTTCATATCTAGAAATAAACTCAGGGTGATGTTTGAAAGGGAGGTTGATAATTAGACCATAGCCTTCAGGAAACCATCTATTGTGAATAGGTTGGTGTGAAAGGAATATCAACATCAACATCCTTTTGAAATATCTCAGAAAATGTGCTAAAGAAATTCCAGTAAGCAGTTCCATCACCAATAGAGTGGTTCATGGAATAACCTATGAAAACACCGTCTAATAGTTCAGTGAATTGAATAGACAACAAAGACGCCGTGTGACCATCATGATTGACTGCTCTATCATGATCAAAAAATGACTGAACAATGGGTGGAACATCAATGGGGGAGAGGATATCACTTATGGTGGTATCTAATGTGGCATGGATAAATTTAGCTCCAAGACTATTTTTGCAATCAACAAAAATAGTGTAAGAAGGAGGGTCTTGGGTTTCTTGGGTAACAAGACAACCTGAGAGGGGGTAGAAATGGAAAAGTTTGAGAGAAATGGAGTGTTTGAGTTTGTCAATGAAATGTTGTTGGTTTAGAGATGATGTTGGTTTCTTGAAAAGAAGGTCCTTTTGGATATAATTTGTAGACAACATGACAATATCCCAAGGTGCTAAATAGAAGATTTGCTTTGAGTCTTCAATTGGAGGATAAGGTTTGATAAAGCATTCAGAAAGGAGTTTTACACAAGGAGTGCTCATCTTTTAAGGAACTTAGATGTTTGTTGTTGCAAAGAGAGATCTCGTTTCTTATGAAGACATTTTTCTTTAACTGATTCCTTTGAAGTTGATAAAAAGAGTCGGCTGCTAAAATTGAATATGGTCCATAAGAAGGCTTGTCGAAGTTGTGAGTAGAACGTGCATCCAGCATCCCAGTGAAGTAATAACCACCTACCCTGCTTTTTTTTAATTAAATAAAATCCACCCTGCTTTTATTATTGCTTAATTTTTAAATATAGATTCAAGAAAATGGGGATAAAATGGCCATTTATCATTGCCACATACACAGCATAGAATAATCAACATTCTTTGTCATGGAACTCCCTATGTAAAGAAAAAAATAAAGGTGGAATGGGATTCAGAACCTTGAAGGAGTTTAACTTAGCTATGTTAGCAAAACAAGGATGGCGTATTATTCAAAATGAAGGAAGTTTGCTCGGCAGCTGCTTGAAAAGGCGGTACTTTCCAAGAACCAACTTCCTCAATGCAAGTCTTGGATATAATCCAAGTTACACTAGGAGGAGTATTCTTCAAGCTCAAATGGAGGTTATCGATCATGCTGGCCTTTGGAGAGTTGGTGACGGTAAAAGTATTTAAGTTTGTGGTGACAATTGGTTACCATATCAGCAAGGTCATAGAATTTGGTCCCCTCAACCTCCAAACTGTGTTTTGTCAAATGTGGCAGACCTAATACATCCAGATCGGAAAGAATGGAATGCTCAATCGATTAATGCTACCTTCCTTGCTTTCGAGGCACAACAAATCCTTCAAATCCCTCTTTCCCTCAATAATCCATGAGATTGCTTCATATGGGGAGAAAATAAAGATGGTGAATTTTCTGTTAAGTCTGCTTACAAATTTCAAAAACAAAGAAATGAGATGCTCAACTCCAATCAATCTGTCGTACCTCATGAGAGCAATGTATGGAGTAAACTATGGAAGCTTAAAACAATTCCACGTCATATGCAACTTATGTGGCGTATTCTACATAAAAGGCTGCCGATAAGAGAATCTCTATTTAAAAGAGGAGTTAATTGTTCCCCGTTATGTTGTGTCTGTGATCTACAAAATGAGTCAATTAATCATTTATTTATGGACTGTGAGTTGGGTTAAAACAGTATGGTTTGCATCACCCTTGGGAGTTACTTTTAATACCAATGATGAAGATGCTCCAAATTTTAGTGAGTGGATAGCTAAAATTATTACTCATGAAAAAAGAGAAGTTGTGCAATTGGTTGAAGCAATCTGTTATGAGATATGGAGGGTAAGAAATAAGAGGTGCTTTGATGGAATTGATATGCCTGGTGCTCTTTCCGTTTGTAACAGTGCAATTAAAGCAATTATAGAATTTAACTCAGCTGATACCATGTTATTTCAAGCTGTGATGCATCCTAATTCGGTTCCAACATCAGCAATGCGGTGGACACCATCTGTAGGTAATTCTTTCAAGTTGAATGTGGATGCTGCTGGTCCGAACAGTGATGGAAAATGGGGGTTAGCAGCCGTTATCCGAGACACAGAGGGCGTGGTTGTTGCAGCTCAGTGCTGGTGCATATTGGCGTTGCAAGAGGCAGATGTGGCAGAAGGTTTGGCAGTACTTAAGGGACTGGAATTTGCAAGGGATATGTTGTTTTTAAAGTTGATTGTAGAGTCAGATTCATCTAATGTGATCATTTTCATCAATGAGTCTCAACACCAACAATCCTATTTGGGATCAATTGTGGAAGACTGCAAGAGTTCCGCCTCAAGTTTTCATAGTTAAGATTTCTTTCATATTCGTCTAGAGGCGAATCAAGTTGCTCACTATTTAGCTAAATTTGCATTAAAATCTGACATTGATTTTGTTTGGGTTGAAGAAACTCTTTCATGTATTTCAACAGTTGTGGCTCTTGATCTAATGCCTCCTTTGATCTAATAAAATTAGTATCTTCAAAAAAAAGAAAAAAGTAATAAAAATTCAAAATATCTATATTTTATTTCGTCGACGTTTTTGATAAATAAGATTTAATTATATAATTTTCAATGATAGAAAATAATTCTTTTTCTTCAAAAAAAATAACTCATTTAGTTATCAACTTAACGATATTGGTAACCTCAAATTTTTGGATGAACCGTATAATTTATCTATTTTGTGGTGTCGGCTTTTTGAATACCAGTCCTCTTTGGATGTAGTGCACATAAAAGTATTTATAAAAGACTACAAAACACAGTTTCCTTTGATTATTAAATATAATTAAGCGCCACATTTTAGCGCAATAAAAAACGAAATATGATGGTATTTATAATGATCTAATTAATATAATTGAAGACAGTGTAGAAGGTATCTTACAAGATATATATTGTTTTGTTTTTTACCGTCTATAGTTGTTTTTGCTATTTACGAACAAAAGATGCCAGTTGTTGGTTTTGGTAAATGAGAACATGAAATGTGTATTGTAGGTTAAACACCAAAGTCTAAATTAGAATTCATTATTTGGCTGTTATTTTTAAAATGTTACGAAGTGCCCTTTGTATGATGAAGGGTAAAAGAAATTTACCACTCGCATTCCCATTAAACAGCACAATAGCATACTCAGAGACTAGAACAAAGGATTAAACACCGAAACCGAATTCATAAACTCTTCATCTGTTTCCAGCAACATCATTTTCTCACATGAAAGACACACTTCAAGATCAATGCTCCCTCCTCCTTCTTGACCAGGATATGAAGTTACTTTTCCATCAAATTTGTTAGCATATCCACTTCTAACTGCCAAAGCTTTTCCCATTCCGAATTCATTCCCATACATATTAAACCTTGGTGAACTACCCATCATCACAGTATAAGGATCAAAGAACAGATCCATTCGATACACAAAAGGAGAACGTAACCACTCTTCAACTGAATTTCGCACCACTTTATCATCATAATTTGCAATAGCCAGGTGAATCTTCCATGCTGCCCATCCTAGATCATTTTCCAGCAATTCCCCTACCGTTGTTTCAACACTCACTGCGTAGATGGAATTCCCAAAATATTCCTTAGGAAGAGGTGGTTCCATTCTCGTTCTGTTGTTTATAGCCAATTTGCAAGTTACTCTTTGATCATGTTGCAATTGACGTGCACGCGTTAGAGATCTCCAAACTAGTGCTGATAAAGATTGAAACGAAGAGATTTTGTTTGTATCCGACTCTTTGTTTGCTTTTGCTTTAAGTTTCTCTATAGACTCTGCTGAAAAATGAAATATTCTCTCTCTCAAAGTAGGTGTTTCATATCTATGAATAAACTCGTCGTGATGTTTGAAAGGAAGGTTGATGATTGGACCAGAACCTTCTGGAAACCATCTATTGTGAATAGGTTTATCTGAAATCGGAACAGGAACATGAACGGGAACATGAACATCATTTTGAAATATCTCAGAAAATGAGTTAAAGAAATTCCAATAACCAGTTCCATCACCAATACAATGATTCATGGAACAACCTATAAAAACACCATCCAATAATTCAGTAACTTGAATGGACAACAAAGACATGGTGTGTCCATCATGGTTGACTGCTCTGTGGTGGTCAAAGAATGATTTGACAATAGGTGGCACATCAACAGGTGAGAGAACGTCATTGATAGTGATATCTAATGTTGCATGAATAAATTTAGCTCCGGGACTGTTTTTGCAATCGACGAAAACAGTGTATGAATGAGGGTCTTCGGATTTTTTAGTAACAAGACGACCTGAGAGGGGATAGAAATGGAAAAGTGAGAGGGAAAGGGAGTGTTTCAGTTTCTCCACCAGGTTCTCTATGAAATGTTGTTTGTTTAGTGATGATGATGTCGGTTTTTTGAAGAGAATACCCTTTTGGATATAGTATGCAGATAGCATGCTAATATCCCAAGGTGCTAAATAGCATATTTGATTTGAGTCTTCGATTGGGGGACATGGTTTGATAAAACATTCAGAAACAAGGTTTAGAGAAGGAGTGTTCATTTTTCAGATGGCAAAAGTAGGGCTCAGATGTGTGTTGCAGAGAACTTGGTTCTTCTTTTGAAGATGTGGTTTTGTTGGACTCATTCTTATAAAGATATTAGTAATAAAAAATTACTAAATCAAATGATAATGCATTGTCTTTATATGATAAATAAATACAATATAATATGAACGTTCGTGCTGCACGCTCAAACAGTCGACAAATACAATATTGTTTGTACTATGATAATACAATATGGTCCTTCAGTTCACCGCCAATAAACTATGCTTGTTTCAATTTACAAGGATATGTCTTTGTCTTTACACTTGGACTTTGCGGTAATTAGAGATATGATCACCACAAATGATTGTCTTGACAGTTGGCTTTGTACGCTTAAATTTTTCCAAAAAACAAAAGATTTGCTGACAATATTTTATAGTGCATAAGATATATTTTCATTAGGACTGTAAAAATTAAGAATATGAAACACTTAAATTTAAAAACAATTAGATGGTACTATTATATAAATCATTCAATGGTTGAGATAAGAACTGTGTTTTATTTTACATCACCAAATCCATTTTTCTTTTTGTGCTTGTTTTTAGAATGGTATGAATGCAGACTTTCAAGTAAAAAGTAATAATGGTAGAAAACTCAAATGTAGTTTAAGATTAAAAAAAGAATTAGTTAACGGGGTTGAAGATAAATAAAATCAGTCCACTATGATAGCAGATTTCAAGCATGAGACGTTCATAATTTACGAAAATCTTCCTAGAAACAAAGTCAAAAAACCAAATAGTAAAAAGGAAACTAAGCAAACTGCAAATCAATATGCTAGTTAATCCAAGGAAAATGGCTAATCCTACAAAAGGCCAGAAGCACAAAACTCTGTAACACTAAAGAACGCAGGTATCCCTGAAACTGACATGCAGGGTCTAAGACTCGAGATTGTCGTTAAGAGAGAGCTCTCTTCTGTTTTACACAAGGAGTGCTCATCTTTTAGATGGTAAAAAGAGAGCTCTCTTCTCTTGTTACATTTTTCTCTGACTAATTCTTTTGAAGATGGTAAAATTGAACTATGGTCAATAAGAAGGCTCGTGGAAGGTGTGAGTAAGACATGTATCCCAATAAAGAAATAACCAAACGTTTTCAGTGAAGATTGTTCTTACTCTGTTAAACTTTTCCTCTTGGAAGTGCTTCAACAAAATTTTCCAAGAACACCACTTATACAGTACTCATTCCATAAACTAGTTACCGATGGTTAGCAAATCCACCCTTTATTTATTATTGCTTAAATTCTAATATAGATTCAGGAGGAAGAAGATAATACATTAGAACCTATAACACCTACTGCTGAAATTTCTCAATTACCTCATCCAAACACACTCTTAAATTTTCACTAAATCCTGTGGTGTCTGCTTTTTTAATAATAGGCCTCTTGAATGTAGTGCATAGATGACTTAGCCTATCTTTGGCTGTGTGGTGCCATTTCCACATCAAGCCAAAATCACAGCAGTTACTCACGTTTGCATTGAAGCTACATATAGTAGCTTTTCTAAATCATGGCAATTTTTGCTGTGGGATGCGAGAAAATTTGCTCCACCGCACATCCAAACAAGCCATTAGCAATATTCCTTTGGAAAACACAATTTTGATACATAAGCTTCTTTTTTTTCTGTGATGCCTAGGGTTCGAACCGCAAACCTTGCATATATTATATATTGTCTTTACCAATTGAGTTTAGCTCACGGGACAATTCGATACATAAGCTAACAATACATTTAAAGTAAAAGACAAAAAAAATGTATCAATATCTAAATTCAAACCAAGTTTTGCAAGTCCATATTATGTAAGGTGAAAATATATTTTTTGAAAAACTGTTTGGTGAAAATATTGATTTCATTCAAGTTCTCAAAGTACATTGGGAGCTTATTTATAGCTAAGTATCAAGATGGAAAGCACAACGCTAGATTTGAAAATATGGTTTCAAGAATTTTATGAGACTTAGACTAACACAACTAAAACTAAATCAATTAAGCTCCAATTATCTAACATCTTATCCAATTAGCTTCCATGAAAATATGGGTTCAAGAAGTGTAAATGAAATTTACACCTCGGATCCCCATTAAACGCCATAGCATACTCATCAAAGACTAAAACTAAGGATTAAACAGAGAAACTGAATTCATGAACTCTTCATCAGTTTCTAACAACATCATTTTCTCAGGTGAAAGACACACTTCAAGATCAATGCTTCCTCCTCCTTCTTGACCTGGATATGAAGTTACTTTTCCATCAAATTTGTTAGCATATCCACTTCTAACTGCCAAAGCTTTTCCCATTCCAAATTCATTCCCATACATATTAAACCTTGGTGAACTACCCATCATCACAGTATAAGGATCAAATAACAGATCCATTCGATACACAAAAGGCGAACGTAACCACTCTTCAACATAATTTTGCACCACTTTATCATCATGATTTGCAATAGCCAGATGAATCTTCCATGCTGCCCATCCTAAATCATTCTTGAACAACTCCCCCACTGTTGTTTCAGCGCCCACTGCGTGAATTGAATTCCCAAAATATTCATTTGGAAGAGGTGGTTCCATTCTAGTTCGGTTATTTAAAGACAGCTTACACGTTGTTCTTTGACCGCATTGTTGTTGACGTGCACGAGTTATAGATCTCCAAACTAATGCTGATAAAGATTGAAACGAAGAGATTTTGCTTGTATCAAACTCTTTGTTAGCTTTTGCTTTAAGTTTTGCTATAGACTCTGCTGAAAAATGGAATATCCTCTCTCTCAAAATAGGTGCTTCATATCTGCGAATAAATTCATCGTGATGTTTGAATGGAAGGTTGATAGTTGGACCATAACCTTCTGGAAACCATCTATTGTGAATAGGTTTATCTGAAATCGGAACAGGAACATGAACGGGAACATGAACATCATTTTGAAATATCTCAGAAAATGAGTTAAAGAAATTCCAATAACCAGTTCCATCACCAATACAATGATTCATGGAACAACCTATAAAAACACCATCCAATAATTCAGTAACTTGAATGGACAACAAAGACATGGTGTGTCCATCATGGTTGACTGCTCTGTGGTGGTCAAAGAATGATTTGACAATAGGTGGCACATCAACAGGTGAGAGAACGTCATTGATAGTGATATCTAATGTTGCATGAATAAATTTAGCTCCGGGACTGTTTTTGCAATCGACGAAAACAGTGTATGAATGAGGGTCTTCGGATTTTTTAGTAACAAGACGACCTGAAAGGGGATAGAAATGGAAAAGTGTGAGAGAAAGGGAGTGTTTCAGTTTCTCTACTAGGTTCTCTATGAAATGTTGTTTGTTTAGTGATGATGATGTTGGTTTTCTGAAGAGAAGTCCCTTTTGGATATAGTATGCAGATAACATGCTAATATCCCAAGGTGCTAAATAGAATATTTTGTTTGAGTCTTCAATTGGGGGACATGGTTTGATGAAACATTCAGAAACAAGGTTTAGAGAAGGAGTGTTCATTTTTCAGATGGTCACAGATCTAAGATGTGTGTTGCAGAGAACTTGGTTTTTTTAAGATGGTTTAGTTTGAATTATTTTATAAAGATACTAGTAATAAAGAACTATTAATTTTGTTGTTGGTGACCGAAGTTTGAAGCTCAGACCTTACATATTTTATGTATTGTACTTAGCAATTAAGTTAAGTTCACGGGACAATAAACAATTATTAATTAAAAAAGATATTGTATTTTCAGTATATGGTAAATAAATAAATACAATATTTCTTATAAAGATATTAGTAATAAAAAATTACTAATTAGAAAAATAAAGTGTGTTTTATGTATATGATAAATAAATAAAATATTTCTTATAAAGACATTAGTAATAAACAACTACTAATTAAAAAAGATAAAGTGTTTTCTATATATGATAAACAAATAAATACAATATTTCTCATAAAGATATTAGTAATAAATGACTAATTCGTCTCTAATTATAAGACCATTTACAACAACAAAAAAGGTATTTATTCTTAAATATAAGACCATTAACAAATTTTCAGATGCATTCATTACTCTTTTTTCAATTATACTCTTTATTAATACTACTAATTGTCTTGGTAGTATATGAAAAATAAACATAGAATGCACTTATACAAAAATAGTAATTTAGTTATAGTAATACACTTTTCAGATAAATTTATTACTCCAACAAAATTTCTTAACATCCGTGACAAATTTTATTACTCCAACATTTCTAAATATTAGTGATTTTTTTTGTTCTTATATTAACGAAGGGAATACTAATTAGAAAAGATAATGTAATTTCTGTATATTATAAATAAATAAATAAATATGATAGGGTCTATCGTGTTTAGGTTAGGCCGAGTTAGGCTTTGCAAGACATATGTCTGGTCTGTCAAAAAATTTATATATATCACTTATTTAATGAATTTGAAAAAGCAAATGTTGCTTATAAATGTGACCAAATGGAGTATGGCTGGCATGCGGATTGTCATAGCCTTACTTTTTAAATATGGGTCTGACCTTTGGAAGTCTTATATAGCTTGCTAGCCTGTTCAAACGCTTGTTTTATATGAACATCTTTAAAAAAATAATGTGATCGAAAGTTAAATAGTATGTCCCTTAAAAAAATGTAGAATAATAAGCTTAAATAATGAAAAGGTTTACATTAATCTATTTTAATTCAAAGTACAAAATATAGTATAATAATAAATAATATTATGTCCCTTAAAAAAAATTATATATTTACCTAAATAGGCCGGCCTAAAGAACTTTTTAATGGTCATTGGTCTGCCTCAAGTGAAATATGTTTATTAAAAAATACTTAAACCTTCTCTATTAAAAAAAAAAAATCTGACCTGATTTATCTCATCCTAATCGTGCCGCATGTACACGCAGTTCACCGCCAATAAACTATGCTTGTGCCAATTACAAGGATGTTGCATTTATTTAGAGCTTTGGACACTGGTAATTAGAGATATGGTCACCATCCTTCAAAAAAAAAACATATGGTCACCATCCTTAAAAAAAAAGTAAAATATGGTCACCACAAATGATTGTCTTAACACTTGGCTTCGTGATTCAAAAAATAAAAGGTTTGCTAACAATATTCCATAGTCCATTAAAATAGACATCTGAGACCAAAATGTAACATTCGAATTTATGAAAGATGAAATAACCTTTTATCAAGTTACTCATTACAAATGTGTGTTGAAACTTCGTGAAATCTGTACGTAGGTTTTGGAATTTTAGTGATAGATGACATTTGAGTTTGGTTTTCTGGTTGATAGTGTCATATTCCAATTTAAATTAGTACAGAAGATTTAGAATGTCACTCTTCACCCAGCAAAATACACTATCGTCCAGCCAAAATAACCAAAATGCCCATGCGCAAGTTAAGTCACGCTGCGTGACTTAAACACTGTGCAAGTTAACTCACGCACGTGTTAAATATATGTGTGAATTAACTTGCGCAGTGTCTGGCTTAAGTCACGCAGCGTTAATACATGCGTGACTTAAGTCACGCAGCGCATGTTAACTAACGCACAGTTTTATATGTGCGTTAGTTAACATGCGCAGGGACATATTTTGGCTGGGCGGGAGTGTATTTTGCTGGGTGAAGAGTGGCATTCGATTTATTATTCCATTGCATTGATGGATCTTTTTGGGCTTGTATTTTAGGAAGAGAATGCAGACTTTCAAGTAAAAAGTAATAATGGTAGAAAAACGTAGTTTATGATAAATAACTTTTTTTTTAACGGGGTTGAACATAATTTAAGTTGCCTTTTCATGATTTCACAATCCCGACAGCAGATTTCAAGCATAAGACGTTCATAATTACGAAAATTTCCTAGAAACAAAGTCAAACAAACCAAATTAAGTAACCAAGTAGTAAAAAGGAAACGAAGCAAACTGCAAAACATATGCTAGCTAATCCAAGGAAAATCGCTAATCCTACCAAAAAGCCAGAAGCACAAAACTGTAACGTTCAAAGAACGCATGTATCTCTGTAAACTGACATGCAGGGTCTAAGACTCAAGATTGTCGTTGAGAGAGAGAGAAGCTAGCTGATCAGTTGGGCTGTTTGATTGCTGTTGTGCAACATTTCTCAACACATCCACGGCCTCAGCAACTTTAGTCTTGAGAGCCTCTGGTGACTCAATCAGATGTAACACCTCAGGCTGGTCCATCTCCAAAAGCATCCCAGTAACCTTTGCAGCTCCAGCATGCTCAATCTTCTCTACTAGAGGGTATAAAACTTCACCAAGCATCTATGAATCCATTCATGAAACAGTCAGTATGAGATTTTCCTAATGCACATTAAACAATTTTGTACTCAATCCAAATGTGATGAGAAAATAGCAAGAAACAGGACTTACAGTCCTCTGCTGTTCAGGAGGAGCATTTGCAAGGGCTGTAGCCAGAGCCTGCATGGGCGTTCCTCCAGCTACCCCTGGCATCGGAATACCTTGTGGGTTGCGACCAGTAGGATATCGATAGACACGTCCTCTTGGATGCATCTGAAAAGCCCAACAAAAAGCATCTCAACAACAGGCAGAGAGCAAAAACAGGAGAAATAAAACAAAACCCAGATGTTATGCATGACCAGACCTGTTGCTGCATCATTGGTAATGAATGCGGGAGTTGTTGCATAGGACCTGCTCCCCGCCGTCCACCTGGACGCTGACCTTGTTGACCCTGCTGAACCATGGGCATGAAGAAGTTTGGCATTGGAGCACCACCTGGTCTCATTCCAGGAACCAGTTGCTGCGGGTAACCAAATCCAGCCTGCATATATTATTGCTCAGTTTCTAAATACAGATTCAATAAAATGAGGATAAAATGTGAAACTGAAATGTTCATTTATCATTGTCAGATACATCATAGATGAGAATACATCAGAGCCTGTGCTGAAATCATAAAACTTAAAAATGTTAACTGAAATGTGAAGAATTGGTCAGCTAATATAAAATTAGGCAGTCACGTTTCATCTGCAAAAACCATTGAGATCTTCTAATAACATAGTATCATCAAAACTGAAAACAAACAAACAAGATGAATAAATTCTTTGTAATTACCTGAGATATGAAGGCTGGAGGAGCCTGGCCATACATAATTTGTTGTCCCATCCCAGGAACACCTGCAGGGTAAAATGGCATCCGAGGTGCAATAGGAGCCATTGTAACCGGCCTCACTTGCGAAAATTGTGCCTGTACAAAATACATAAACAATGTTCCAGAAAGAAAAAAAAAGAAGGAAATAAGCCATATGCTAGGTGAAAAAAGTTAACAAGTGCACATATAAACTAAAGAATAAGTGAAGACCACTCTATTCATGTTAGAACATCTATAAACTATCCCATGATATTATTATTACATTTAAATTATCCCAGTATCTTTTATGATTTGCTTATTGATATAATATAATTAGGAACAGATAAAACTAGTATTAGAATAAATAGGGGATGGTGATTTTTTTTTAATGAAAATAAATTATTACCCGTAGTCTCTTTTATCTCTTTTTCTCAAAATTAGAAACCACACTAAGAGATCAACCAAGGTGCTGTAAAAATATTCTAAAATGTAACAATGATATTATGAGTTATTTTATAAATATTCTAACATTAATGAGCAACATAAATGAGAGAAGGGTCTTATGCCTTGTTTCTTTATTTAATTTAATTAGGAATAAAAGTCTAGTATTAGAATAAATAGGGTTATTTGTTTTGATGAAAATAAATTATTACTCATAGTCTCTTTTATCTCTTTTCCTCAAAATTAGAAGCCAAACTTAAGAGATCAACCAAGGTACTGTAAAAATATTTTAAAATGCAACACTAATATTCTGAGATATTTTATAGATATTCTAACATTAATGATTAAAATAGATGAGAGAAGGGTCTTATGATTTGTTTCTTTATTTAATTAGGAACAAGAGTCTAGTATTAATACATAATAGATTATTATCCATAGACTCATCTATCTCGCATTTCCTACACTGTCTGAAACCCTAATATTTTCAGATGATTCACAACTGACAATATCTGTAATTGTTTTAGATTAATGACAGAATCTTTCTCCTGATTTGAATTAAATAAAACTTGTGCATTATCCTGCTTTCCTTTCACAAGATAATCCAATAATTTGACCATCACTTGGATTACCAATCCCTTCAGTCTTTCCACTATGTCAAATTGATGGTATTGTGATTATTCTCATTTATCAATCAAATGATACCGTAAACTCCAACGCTGCGTATACGACATGCATATTTATCATCACATAAAACATGGTATGTTTACTTTGGGATTTATGAATTAATTTTAAATAATTTTAATAGTTTGAAATACCAATTTACAAAAATATGAACGGGAACTGTTCCATGCATTTGAGAGTAGATCAAACCCATATCTAGTCCTCTTCCTTATAGAAATGGTCACGTATCTATATTGTGTATCATGCCATACTATACACTTCATATATGCAATTGCAACTCAAAAGAATGAATGGTTTTATACCAAAGAGGTAAACAATTGAAGCGACGTGCTTGAATGGAAAAAGGTAAACAACCTTAAGGATGAAAGACATTATTTGACATCGTTTTAAGTTCCATTGATTTGGAAGAGACATGTGATAATACATTTCAATGATTTGGAAGCAACATACTTGTATAAAATGATATTGATAGATGAAAGACATGATAAAGAAAAGGTGTACGATAAGAGAAGTGATGGATGAATGACATGATAAAGAAAAGACGTATGATAAGAGAAGTGATGGATGAATGACATGATAAAGAAAAGGCATATGATAAGAGCGTGTGAAAAGATTGCCAAAGAGATTTTACAAGAGGCTTTAGACAAAGTACAAATTATATTTCCTTCATCTGAATAATTCAATATTTGAGGGGGTCACAACTGCACAGGTGGGAGCACAAAGACTTCCTAAAACTAAGTCTACAACATGAATCGACTTTAACATGTATCTTCTTATTTGGTGCTATGTGTTTCCACAACATTTTTAAGAACTAGTATCATGTTGCATGTTTTTTGTAGATACTGAAGGCCGGCTCTTTTATATTATGAAAAGTTATAATATTTTTTTTGGTAGAATAAAAAAAAGTTATAATATGTATAGTTAAAATTTTTGCTAGAACTTTTTTCAGAAGCTATTACTATCTTATGAGAAAACACTAGAAGGGTATTTCCTTTTTATGAAAATTTTGGCATGCAAAAAAATATAAATACTAGCCATCTTCCAAAGTCATCAATATTTGTAGGTTAATACTAAGATACAATACTATAAGTATGTGTTTGATTTAACATTTATAAATGTACTTTTGGATAAACGCAATTTTGCAAACATACTTTTAGTTAAAACTCAGTTTTCTATAGTGTCATTTACGTTTGGGTACTTTTTCTCAAACGTATGTTTTAAAATACAAATCTGTTTGTAATATATTGACCTAGAGTACTGTCAGATATATATTTACCAAAAATTAACTACTACAAACTGTGACTGCCATCTAGTTATTTCCTCATCAAATCAAACCCAATGAATCCAAACATAAAAGAGGTAAATAATAAAAAGTAAAAAATAATTCATAATGAAAATATGCACATAATCACCAAAAAGAAATCAAGACAAAGCCACTTTAGACCAAGGTATAATATTAAAGCAAACCAAAAAAACAAAGAAGAATCAAATCAAGCCAGACCCATAAAACAAAACTCCCGAAATAATTAGCATCACAAATGTTTCACACAAGAGAGCAACACAAAAAATCAAGAGTCGTTTTAACAAAATTACTTTACTGAATTAAAAAAAAAAACATGGATTTAGAAATAACAACCACTTAAGCCACTGCAGAACTTGTGGAACTTTTACGGTTGGAGAAAATAAAGAGGGCAACCACAACCATTACGATATTTCAGAACTTGTTTGTTTTACAACAGGCTCACAAATTCCAAACTAGAGGTGAAAATTGGAATGCATACTAGACCACAAGACAAATTTTAAGTATCATGAGCCTATCATTCAAAATGACATGGAATTAAAGGGTTGTGCCATAGGATTCAAGAAGGGCACATGTATCTTTTGTGCAATCTATGATAGAAAAGTACAAGTCAAGCTTAAAGGAGAGTTCAAAATACTTTCATCGTGTAACTATAAATCATGCCATGATATATGATATATGGGGCTAAAATATAAACTCAGAATTGCAAAGGGGATGCTGCAGTGGATCGATGTAGTAAAAAAAGGACAAGATTATCAATGAACGCATTAAACAAAAATTTGGGGCAACATCAGTGGTGGAAAAGATGGTAAAGTAACTTTAGATGGATTAAGAATATGTGGATAAGACCACTAGAAACACGGGTAAAGTCGTTAAACCAAATGGATGATGATCCAATGGTTCTAGATAAAGGGTGACCAAGGGAAACTATCGACTAAACTATTAAAAATGATTTTTTAGTTTAATAATCTGTGAATAGAAATAATTCATGATAGGATGATAGGGCATTATAGCTTCATTTGAAATTTTGATCCATTGGCCAACCCCACCTAATATAAAAAACTTTTGGGTTGTTGTATAACTTTTGTTAGACTTCAAAGGATGAATTTTGCTACAAAATGAAAGACATGTAATTATTTTGTTTGGTACAGAAGTAATTTTTTTATTAAAATCAAAGAAGAACATGGAAGTACACAAACAAATTACCATCCATTATTGATGAACCATCATTAAAAATGGACCCAATGCAGGAATTTATGTTTCTAATTATTACCACACTCACTGTAATTATAAAGCACAGAATTAACTGTTGATCCATTGTTGCGCAATATTACCTGTAACCTTGCTTTTCTCTCTTCCTTTTTCTGTGCAGGAGCAACATAGAGAGGTTTGCCAGCAACCATTTTGCCATTCATCTCAGCAAGCTATGAGAACCAATAGATTTGTATATGATCAATAAACTTACTCGGCAATTATTAAATATAGTCGCTAGAATCTTTACACTTACAGCTCGAGTTGCTTCCTCAGGAGTTGAAAAGGCAACAAATCCAGATCCCCTACTAATTCCCTGTGGATCTCGCAGAATCTGTAGATCATGAAAAAAGAAATATATTTCATGAAGATGATGATTTGACATTTGCAGATATGAACAGAAAGGGGAACGGTATTCACACACCTTGCATGAAGTTACTGTACCAAACTCAGAGAACAGTTCGCTAAGTTTTTCATCAGTGACACTATCATCCAAGTTCTTGAGATACAAGTTTGCACCATAAAACTTGTCAACAGTTTCCTTCATACTCTGTTCATGTCTTTCTTTCAGCTCAAGCTCCCTTTCATATTTTTTAAGGGCTTTTCCAACATACCACTCCTTGTCATCAAATTTCTTTCCATTGAGTGCCTCCACAGCTTTAGCAGCAGCATCTGCATTTTCAAAATTGACAAAACCAAAACATTTTGATTTACCATCTACATCTCTCATTACTACAGCACTAGTAATAGTTCCATATTCTCCAAAAATGTTCTTCAAGTCATCATCTGTAACCGACTCTGATAGGTTTTTCACATAGACATTATTAAACTTCGCATTACTCAAAGCATTGTCTCTATCCTGCTTCCTTTGGAAATGACCAACATAGACCGGTTTATCGTTGAGCAGCATGCCATTTAACTTGTCAATTGCAATTTGTGCAGATTCTTCATTCTCAAATTGCACAAAACCATAGCCTTTAGACAGACCAGAAGCATCCATTGCTATCTTGCAAGAAAGGATATTTCCAAAAGCCGAAAAGGTATCATATAAAGCTTTATGATCAATTGCCCTGTCAAGGTTCTGCATCATCATGAAATCACAATATTCAATAACAGAATTATTAAACATTCACTAACTAAAAAAAATAAAAATAACCATTTTAAAAATGAGTAAATCACCCATTCACCTCCTGAAATTGTAGGGTCAGAAATTTACAACCCCAGAAATTTACAAATAAGCAAAAAAAAAATCACTTTTTTCTTTAATTTTGGTTGAGTATAAACTTTGGGCAACTCGGGTTGAATATAAATTAAATACAAGTTAATAGAAGGACCAAGTTGCTCGACATAATTCAAAATAGTCTCTTTTTCCTATTCGTAAATGTCAAGGATGTTAATGCCTAACCCTACAATTTCAGGGAGGCGAAACAACGATTTACTCCATTAAGACGAGACAGTACCTTGATGAAAATATTAGCAGCACCACTCTTCCGAACACTAGGGTCACGATGAGAATACATAATCCTAATCGGTTTGTTGTTCAGTGGAGTGAAATTCAACACATCCATAGCCTTTGCAGCTGCAAAACAGACACATTATCAAAACCAAAATCACAATAATCTATCAACAAAAGCAAATGCGGCTAAACCTAACCGTAACAATGCATTAAAATTTCACCAAACCGAAAACAAAAACAAAACCTAACCGTCGTGAGGGTTGCTGAAATTGACATAACCATAACCTAGGGATTGTTGAGAAGCCAAGTCCCTACAGATCCGAACAGAAACAACTTGACCGATCTGGTTGAAAAGATCGTAAAGCTGAGAATCGGTGACGTCGTGATCGAGATCTCCGACGTACAACGACGTCGTTGTCAGATGATTTGGAACCGGAGCCGCCGCCACGTCATTGTTCACATTCTCGTGATTTTGCGCCATTGTTTGGAGATTGAAACGTTCAACAGCGAAATGAAAACCCTAAATCGGTTTTTGGTGAAAATAAATTGAAATGGTTTTTAGGTTTTTTTTTTTCTTTTTGATAAACCCGCTCTGCCCCGAACAATGTAGCAGCGGAAGTAGAGAGATGAGTAAAAACAACGACAAAAAAAAGTTATATTTAATCTTTTTGGTGGCAGCGCATGCACAAGGTTGGTTGTTCGGAGGGTGGGGCTTATATAGTATGACTGTTAACCCAAGATTATATTTTCATGTCTTTTGAGTCCAAATTACACTTACATCCTCATAAATGAAAAAGTTAAGGACCAAAATAGGGGTATTGTCGTACTAGATTTCATTACATCAAAAAAATTAAGCGTTGTTCGAGTGACCAAAACGAGCAAGATAATCTGCATTCGAGTGGCCAAAACGAGTAAGAGAATCCGCATAGGAATTAGATATGCGTAAATGCGATTGACCTAGATCCACCAGCTATGTTGTGGATGAGATCGATGATCTCTTTTAAATGAGGCTTAGTCACACTTTTATTTCTTCTTAACAAATATTCTTAGAGCATTTGTTGATATTTGGTGATGTTAATTTCTATTTTAAAAATTGGTCAAATACATCTTTTAATCCTTTTAGTTTAATCAGATTTTTCAAGTTAGTTCTTTAAGTTTCAAGTTGGTCATTTTAATGGTCACAAATTATCATTAAACGCGGCGTTTTGACACCCTTGCCTTTAAAACGCAATATTTTGATTTCAAGTCAGCAACTTAACGGTCGCACCAGCATCAGTTGAACGGAGACTGACAACAAGGTAACAATCAAATAGTTTATCAACTAAAAAAACTTACGTGAAATTTTGAAACTTAAAGGACTAACTTAAAAATTATGTCAAACTAAAAGGATCAAAAATGGTATTTGACCTTAAAGATATTTTTTTTATTTTTTTATTGGAATATTTATTTTTGTTAAAATGTGATATATATATATATATATATATATATATATATATAATTAATTCTTAAGAGAACAAAGTGTAGTTGTAACATCTCTTAAGAGAGAGGATATCATATATTGTCTATATAGATTTACTGCTAAAAAAATGAGAGTATATATTAAGTTATGCTAATAAATGATATGAGAATATCTACTAAGAAGGTTAAAGAAAGAAATTATCTTGAAAATAATCTATTCAACACACTGAAGTTTTAAAAAACAACATTTTTTACATAAAAATGATAAACTACTTTAACCCGCATTTTTTTGTCAAAAAATAGAATTATAATAATCAACTTTCTTTACTTAGCACAAGGAATAGTGAAGCAAAGTTACATCACACCAAAAAAAAACAATTACAATAAATTAAAAGAATTAAGCCACCACAAGTGGTACTCAAAAACAAGGTATTATGTTTGGCTTCCAACCATTCAAAAGAATGTGTTTTATTTTTATGTTGTCAAACAAGTAGTAAATATTTTTATTTTTGTCCTTGAAAATTCTTGCATTTATTTCTTTCCATAAATAATAAATCAATTTAGTCAAAAAATTACTAGATCAATTAAATATTAAACTTTTTATGTTTTAATATAGTATTATTTTCTTCCTAGTAGATAATTGTTGTATTTTTGGGCTTAGATCCTCTTTCATTTCAAACAAAAAAAATTAGTATTTTTGTTTTTAGTTAATAATTTTCTGTATTTCTACAATCGTATTCTCTTTATCAAAGCTAGTACATGCCAAAGTTACTATTAACACACGAAACAAAAACCAAAACTAAAATAGTCCAATTAACAATACCACTCAAACTTTATCAAATATCGTTGTTATTTTTTCATATAGGAGACTGCAAGTGTTGTTTTGAAGCATTCAACGGTCTTTAAATATTGTGCTGATTAGATTATGTGTAATGTCCGTCATAAAAGCGCTTTTTTTCTTTAACCACTTTACTGTATTGGTTAAAATTCACACGAGTTACGTCAAATTATGTGGGTCTTATATAAATTTGGTGGGTCTCATATAAATTTTAATCAATAAAAAAATATGTGTTGCTAGCATATCTCGTTTGTGGGATTATGTTATATACTTCAGGTTTTTGTTTGAGTGGTTGTGAGCATGACGAGAACGTTCATCACTTGTCTGTGGGCTGCACATTTTATAGTAGCATTTGGGTGATGCACCGTCTTTAGTTTGGCATCTCTATGTTGGACAAGTTATTTTTTTCTAATCATTTTACACAATTAACAAACTTAATTGGCAATTTTATGAGAACATTTTTCTCTTTATATTATTTGGATGGCGTCTGTTTGAGTTATTTGGAAAAAAATGAATCGTTGTCTTTTTTCGATAAAAAGAGCATTAATTGCAGCAACTTGTTGACAACGTGAAACTCATCTTTTTTTAGATGGTTACAAAAAAATAAATATAATGTAGGTTTCGATATCATCACTAGTGGATTAATTCCACTTGGAGCTTCGTTTTTCCCTAGCTAGAATGATGTCTGTTTTCTAGCTAGCAACGCTAATGTTGTTGGCTTTATTATGTATTGTAATTGGTGTCATTTAGCATGAGAAAGGGAAAGAGTTTCCCACAATGGAAAAGCTAATTTTGACCATCAGATTTACTAAGGAACATAGTTTTATCATAGACCATCAACACCAAATCCAACCATCCACCCTCTACATCTCATCTTCCTCCTTGCACCCACCACCTCATTATACCTTCTTACTCAAATTTAGTATGTCAATTTTTACATCTTTAAATCTTTCCCATGGTGGAATCACTTCATCTCTAAATCTGATGTCTTAAAAGCTAACTTAATTTACTCTTTCTCTTTTTAGTAAGTCGTGACATTAAATCAATGTCAAGCTTTGCACGACATGGTTTTAACAGGTTCATGTAGATAGCAAATTTTAATGAGTCAAAGACACCAATGCATTCCTAATACCTTTTTTTGAACAAAAGACATTCCTAAGACTTTCGTCAAACTCAACTTCATATTCTTCTCAACACCATAAATCACCTTTTCAACATAACCCCAACTCCATAATCCGACCCATATTTACATTAACCCACCTAAGCAAAACCAAAGGATGATATGAGGTAGAAATGTGTGATTCAAGCTCTTGGAATAGTAGCCATGGTTGGGTGAGTAATGAAGGAGAGAGAGAGCAAAAATTTGGCGTTTAGAGTCTATGATAAAATTGTATTCTTTAGGTAATCTAATGGTCAAAATTAGCTTTCCTATGATGGGAAACTCTTTCCCTTTCCCATCCTAAATGTCACCATTGTAATTGTATCTTCTCGAGTTCTAACTTAAAACTCCTTGCAAGGGTCGGAGCTCGTTAATTAATATACATTTCATTTTATCTTTGTAAAAATAAAACTTAAATAAGGTGTTAACGGATGGAAAAAAAATTGAAAATCTACAAGTAATTTAAACTTCAAAGCATACTAGTATTACAAATATTTGACACAACAATTAATTGGGATATATAAATATCAAACTCTAACTTTATGACTCTAATTGTCATTTGACGTGTAAACAATACTCTACATTTTGACAGCTAACGAGCAATATGTATATATTAGTTGATGATTTAATTTGGCAAGTGCATCAAATTGTTTCAAGTAAATTAGTAATTTATCGTTTCTATATGGAATGTCGTTTCGACGAGGCAAATAGATAGACTTATTAATTAAAGCATAAAATTGGAAGAGTTTGCAACTTTGATTTGATTGTGCAAAAGAGTTAGTTTGATTACAAAAAGAGTAAATGATGGTTGATTCATATCATTAGCGGTGATTAAGATTATTAGAATCACCTCCTTGTCTCTTTGTTGGACTCAAGGCAAATATATTATCAGTTACAAAATATTACATTTGTCCCTAATTATAAAACTTTTTTGATTAATTTTTTTGTCCTTTTTTATAAGACCTCTCTGTTATTTCCAACTATATTAATTACTCCTCTCGTCTCAAAATGTAAACAAAAATTGGTTAGCATAAGTTGATGTATTTAGTTCAAAATTTGTACCAGATACATCAACTTATGTTGACCAATTTTTGCATACATTTTGGGACTGAGGGAACATTTCTTTACCTACATACCCATATTTATCATACATATTTTTATTCAATCAGTAATAAATAGCATGTTAAAAACATAAACTAACTATCTTAAAAGATAAAATTGTAGTTATTACAAACAACTTTAATGCAAATATCAACTTTATTAATTCTCGTGATTTTGGCAAAAAGATCTTATATTTAGGGGGCAAAGATAGTAAGGATTAGATCAAAGTGGTTAGTTTGTGAGACATAAATTCTACAAATGTTACGTTCCTCCTCATCACTCTAAATATTATACGTGCAATACAGTAAAATGTTGTCACTCCTCATGTTTTCATACCCGTTGGTATTGTTATTAATGTGAGGACTTTCACTCTCACAGATGATTGAAATGGAAGATAAGTTGAAATTTTTATGTTGTTATCTAAAGAAACCACTTTACACACGAATCTTAGAGGTTAACCGTATACCCTATTTATCCTTAATTAGTTAAAGAAGTTAGAATAAAGTTAACATGCAACGATTATGATTCATGTGAGTCATAAGCTTCCAACTCTAGTCTAAGTTCAACCACATGAGATAGACATGCTACACTCCCCAGTGCATGAGAGCATCAAAGCGCGAAACATATGAAAATCAAATATAACCCAAATCGTATAAATGTTTTGATTTTTTTTTTCATTTTCCGTTTTTATATGGTTTGTTAATATTTGATCCCTCTGTGCAATTTGTAGATTTGTGGTGACATATAATTGGTAAGCACTTTGAAACCTGTTTGCATTTTTTGGTGTTTAATTAAATTAAAATGTGTTTTATGATTTTGTTATTTACCTGTTGAATTTACTGTTTTACTATTCTTTACAACAATATTATTTAAAATGTGTAACTAAAGAAATTGTGACGTTTCTAACAACGTTTGTACATTATATTACTCAGGTTCTAACTTCTTTATTTTTTGGTTAAACTGCACTTTTCGTCCCTTAAGTTTTAAAATGTTGCGATTTTAGCCCTCTGTTAAAAAAATGGCAAAAATCACCCCATGTTTAGGGAAATATGCCCCTTTGACCCTCTAACATAAAGGAAATATGCTTTTTGACCCCTTATCTTTACAAAAAGTTGCGATTATGACCCTTTTTTGGGGCACGTGGCGTCTTCTCGCCAATTTTAGGACGAAAGGGGCTAAAATCGTATTTTTTAATAGGGGAGCAAAATCGCTACATTTTAAAACTTAGGGGACGTAAAGTACAATTTAGCCTTATTCTTTTTGTTTGAACAAGAATGATAAAACATACCATCTAGTGCATAGTTGTACAAGAAATTGTTGTAGCTGATTCATAAAATATTTTAAAATATAAAATAAAATTGATTTCTTCATCTTTTTTAATCTATACTATGTTTTAAACAATTTTTTAAATTGATTTCTACATTTTTTTTTCATCCTCACTCAACATTTGTTAATAAATGTCTTTTTCGCAAAGTTTACTGCTATAAAGGATTGGTGATAGCAAACAAGCATGAAACATGGATAAAGTAGAAGAGATTGTTTAGGAAACCATGTATGTATTCTCCTTGATCTTCTCTAATTAGGTCACCACAACTTATCCTCATACCCACTTTTGCTAGCACCGCCCGCGTTCAATTTAACCCAACCCTGTTATGGAAGAGACCATCGAACCTGCATTGGAATTTTGACAACATCAATATTTCCAAATCCTTTTATTTGAGATGAGTTGACATATTGTTGAGAAAAACACATTACTTTCACCCCAAGGTGCATGAAGGGGAGTGAAAACTTCAACACAAGCCTCCTTACCCTAATACCACGAAGAGTGACAAGTTATAGTCCATACACCATACCACAAATTTCCTATATTAATCTCATTCTGTTTGCTCAAATTTAACTCTAACCAATCCTTAAAAATAACTTTTCAAAGAAAGCTTCACGATCCTTCCACGAAAACAAATGCATCTAATCGCCCTAGTTAGCAGACACTCGTGGAGACCGGAGAACATATAAAACTGATTCAATTTCATTACCACAAAAACTGCAGTACAAATCACCTAATTGATTGCGCGGCTTTTTCAAATTAGCGAACGTCTCCCATGACAAACTAGCCAAATAAAGTATCTAACACGCTCTGGAGCGTCAATTCTCCAAACATTGGAGATTGGACCAAAAGCTATTAGCCTCCATGTTATTCAACCTGCAAAGGTACTTGTAAGTGGTAGCAACGATATGCTCGCCATAAACCTACAGATCAGCTCCTAAATTGATCTCAGGTTGCACTAGGCTCATTATGTCAAGGACTATATATATATCATCTAACAAGTGGCTATTTAATAGAGATAATTCCACTGCCCATTACCATCTATTAAGTCTGCTACTTTCATATTACTGATACTATTTGGGACATGTCCTTTGCTATCCATTAATCTCCTCACACCCGTTTCATTAAACAAGCTTGTGATTCATAACATCAAGCCTCTTTGTGCCAAGACCTCCCATATTTCTAGGGAGAGTAAATGTGTCCCACTTTACTGCATCAGAGAATTGTTTTTGCCGATTTACTACATCATGAAGGGAATCAAGCTACCGATGTTTTTGCCAAATATGAGTTACATACGACTAGCTATAGTTTGCTGACAAAAGAGTTGCTGCATTTTTTTAGAGGCTTTTAGTCTTTGCAAAATTTAGCTATAGTTTAATGGTCAGGGCCTAGCATTATGCCACTTTAATAATAATAATTCAAAAATTTGTTCAAAAAAAGTAATAATAAAAAAAAAAACATTCGCAAGTCCTAGCTCAACTAGTAAAATGCCAAAATTGTTAGGCCGAATGTCATGACCGAGATTCGAACACCGATAATAGCTTTGTCATTTCATGTATCTAAAAAAAATCTTTGCAATTTTAGTTGAAGCACCCTTTTCATGATAAAAGATAAATAAAACAACAAAAGAAAGAGATGACTATGGTCCTTTTTTTCTTTCTTTCTGGTAAGCAAGATGACTACGGTCCTATGAAGAAGAGAGCATGCACATGACAACCGATAAACATTACTGCATTTATCATAAATATAATACCGACATGACTCTGTAATTGTACTCCTGATTCTTTTTTCATAAAAAAAGGTGGTCCAAAGATAGAATTTTAGAAAAAAAGAAAAAAAGGAATTAAAGATCTTGATGGTCCCTACTCTTTTGATTGATGTACATAGAAAACAAATCGTATGGTAAGCTCCAAAACACTCTTTGAGATTGAGCACTACTATTCTTTCACCTGTCTTGCTCATTCTACATATCAACAACTGCCTATTTTGGTGCTTATCTCAATATCCACTTGTTATAGTACTTTTTAGCAACCGAAGCAATTTTAATTTTTTTTGTACGTTTCAAACTAATGCCGCTTTGTTGGGCCACTGCCGTTCCTATGAATTCTATCTTTATCTCTTCGTCATTTGTTGGCCTCTTTTCACATCGGTTAATTGCATTTGCACATATTTTGATCATTCATCATCAAGATAGCATAGGAGATAACATAGTTCACAAAAAACGCAAGTATCTTTCAAAAAAATAATAAAAGTAACATAGTGCTATAAAGTGATTAGAATCATTTTGTTTGTCATGCAACAACCGCCTCAATGCAAATTGGGGCGATAACCGTCAAAATGCGAGTTGTGGGTATTTGTAAAATCTTTGACGCTCGAGTTGGTAATAGAACAAAGAGGGAGAGGTTAAACCTTATATTGATTGTAAGTACCTTATTTTAATGGCCAAAAATGCACGAAGTCTTTGGAGTAATGATGAGAACCAATATGATCGAAATAAGATTTCCACTATGAAGCAAGAATATTCCTCAGATTAGACGTGTGTCGAACATGACACGTATTGCTGAGCTAGGTGATTTTCTCAAATTATTAAAAGTGTTTCCGCGACAGCATCCATGTTGTGTCAAGTGTCCATAGTTTTCCAACATCTGTTAGGAGGTTAGGAGCCGTTGGACCATTACATGATTGAAGGATCCTAGGCTTACCACTGAGGTGGTGGAAGAGGATTCGGTTGTTGAGTTGGACCTAGTTGGGATGGAACCACCTTTGCTCAACAGGTGTTAAGTTTGGGCATTTGGAATGTCCAGAACACATACCATATCATAAACTAAAATTCAATTCATTCTTTCATCAAAAAAACTAAAATTCATATCAAATTAAGGAAGAAAATATCAATCAACAAAATATGGTTATTTTGATTCAATTATCTATGTCCAGCCCTGTTACAAATTCCAAACACCATATTCATGAAACGCATTATTCACTGATTTAAATTTGTTTGGAAGTTAACAATTAAATTAATGGCGGCACCATCACTTTAAATAAAGATTAATTGCTCATCTTAATTAAAAGTAGGTTACATTATTTATGACAATTGACAAGGGTCTATCATCTATTTTTTCATATGTTAACAATTCTAACAAACAGGAAGAAAAAAGAGTAAGAAAAGTTGCAATTTCCATCATCATAACAAAGTATCATATCAATAATATTAAAACTCTAAGTGAAAGCATTAAAAATCTTCAGGTTCTGGAAACTTGTTCAAATCCGGTTTCACATCAGAGTTGAATTGATCGGAATCAGAACAAGAAGAAGGTTGAAGAGCAGTTTGAAGAGCATCAACTCTAGCACCGACTTTGGTAGCTTTTTTGCGTATTAAATCAGCAGACATGTTACCTTGTTGAATAGAACCATCGTCGTTGTTTTCTTCATCGTCTTGAAACAATAATTCTGGGAAATTAAGACGAGCCGTAGGACCTCTTAGATAGAATACGGCGGTGTCGTAGGCACGTGCAGCGGCTACCGGAGTGATGTAAGAACCTAACCAGATTCTTGATCTTTTGTTTGGTTCTCTTATTTCTGCTACCCACTTACCCCACTTTCTCTTCCTTATTCCTCTGTATGGTTTCTCTAGTTGTTGTTGTTTGTTGTGTTTCTCTAGAGGTTTGTTGTTGCTTCTTATTATTGTTGAACAACAATCTCTTTCTTCTTCCATGATCCTCCTAGTTGATTCGCTTTGCTGTACCAAAACCATATATATTGCCTCGATGTTGCCAAAGCTATAGTTCAGGAAGAGTCTGAAAAGTCAGCTGGATATGATCTATTTATATGAAGAATGAATTGGAAATATCTATACTGTATATATAAAGAAACTCATGTGTGGTCTACTAAAAAAAATCGTGATATAAAATACGGCGGATAATTTTTTTTTTTTTATTATTATTATGAGCTTGTCATGAAAGTAAAATTATTACCTCTTGAATCCCGTGAGCATAGCTAAGTTGGCTGGCAGAGATATCTCACTTATTCACAATAATTACATCGACTAAATAAGTTAATTGACTAAAAAAATTAGTTTTTGAAGTATTTTCAGTCGCAATCAAAGTAAAGTAGTGATATGGTGCTAATCAAGTCGATCAGAGAGGTTTCTTTTCAATTAGGATTTCTAAAAACTGGTATGATATAGACACTCGTATTTATAGACTCACGTTTGTGCACCTCTTAGATATTTTTAAATAATATATATATTTTTTGAAACAATTTCAAAACCATATATTTGATTGTATTTCCCCTAGAAAACAAAAGAACTCGTATATTTTATTGTATTTAAATCCAAAATATATATCTTGAGACAATTTGAATATTATATTTTTGATTTTATTTGAATTTAAAATATTTTTTTATTTTTTAAATCTTATTGTTGATTTTATTTGAATCCAAAATATATTTTATGAAACAATTTCAAAACTATATATTTGTTTTTATTTAAATTCAATTATTTTTTATTTTTTAAAAAAAGACAACCTATCCCACAGAAATTTGTGCCGGAAAAATCAAACATGAGATCTTAGATGAATACATTCTAAAGTCTCAAACCAATACCATCAAACCAACTTAGATAGAGCAATAAAATAAAATATATATTTTGAAACAATTTCAATATCATCTAACCTTGTAGGTTTTCGTAACATTGATTATAATATTAAACCATATATTTTTAATATTATACATCAATATCATTCACTTGACGAAAATGTCATGTGGTGTGATAAAACGTTTTTGTGATAATTTAGTTTGGTTGCTTAAAAATTGCTTAAAATATTAGGTGTAAGTTATATAATTTACTTAAACTTATGCTCTATAAGTGATGATTTAAGACACTTGCTATCATTTTTTATATAAATTACCATCTATCTACCAAAGAGAATGCTAACAACTTTGTTAATATTCTCTATATAATTTATTTTTTATTATGGTATTGATACAAAGTTTTCACTAATACATTGCACATGAAATAGATTCCATCTTTCAATTGAATTTTATCCATACTCAAGAGTTTAGGCATCAAACTAATGACCACTGCTTAAAGAATTTTACTCTTTTACTCACTTAACACTTAGATCAGTCAATTGCAAAAACAAATTCATCAAATCGAAAAAGACTAGAATAGTGACAAAACTCTTTTTCAAAAGATTTAACATTATTTCATCATTTTTTCAAATGATTTAAGATTAATGCATTATTATGACTGAGTTTGAACACATGTTATCTCATTAAATAGAAAAAGATTGTCAGAAATGTTAACGAGTGTTTTCAGGACATTTTTTTAAAAACAATAAGTAGTAAATATTTATGAAAATTCACGTAAGCAATGTCTTAGAAATAAAAAAAAATTAAGAATAATTATTTATTTTAGATTGTTTAAAGAGTGTCCGAGACACTCTTTAACAAAAACGCATAAATTTGTCCAAAAAAAAAAACGCATAAATTTTTTACCATCATAATGTATCAATCCATTGTTGATTATTTGTGTTTATTTATTATTATAAATGGAATAGATATAAATTTGGCGGTAGAGGGCCGGTGAAATGAAAGGAAGGGAATGAATTTTCCATTTGGCTGCTAGTCTGTCGACTGGTACCGCCGCCACGTTGAGATTTCTTTAAGATAAATCCAACATTCTATCTTTTTCAAATAACTTACCACTCTCAAAAATTTAATAATAATATTCACTATATTATTCCTATTTTCTTAACCAAAAAGATGGCCGACACACTCCATCATAGCAATCTCTCTATCACACTCAATTCAAATGCCAAATTTGTTCGTATAAGTATATATCCACCACACGTGGCATTTTGTGGTTGTTATGACAGCCAAGTTGGACGGGTTATGACACTGTATTCCTAATCTTGCAATTATACGAAGACAAATACAGTCGTATGTTGCATGATTGAATACAACAAAATTGCTAATAATACAGCCACCTATGTTTCTTTTTGTGCTTTGCCAGCAGTTTTAAGTTCGCACTCCTATTTGTTTATATTGTCAAACAAAGAATAATGCACAATAACGTTTTCTGTTTTGCTTGGAAATCAATTAAAGGGTGGCCTCATTGCATGACTTGACAATAGTGGACACAATGAGTTATCCAAAATAATAAGGTACTGTGTAAGATGGAATAACTTTTTTGGGTTACTTTAAGATTGAATAATTTGATGTTTAGGCTATTATTATTTTTTTAATTAATTTGGTCCTTGAAACATTTTTCAAAACAAAGAGGAAAGCTGCCACTAAATTGCAAGAACTGCAGATTCATAAGGGAACCACTAAACTATTTGATGGTATATTATGAGCGCGTTTAATATGCTAAAAAATAAAAGACATGGTAACTATTGCTGTATAGTGTTTAAATTTGGGCTTAATTACACTTTTGATCCTCAGGTTTTGACCAACTCACGAAAATGGTCCTGCCT
Source organism: Medicago arabica (assembly GCA_946800305.1). Classification (NCBI taxonomy): domain Eukaryota; kingdom Viridiplantae; phylum Streptophyta; class Magnoliopsida; order Fabales; family Fabaceae; genus Medicago; species Medicago arabica. The sequence continues at coordinate 56,268,911 of OX326967.1, forward strand.
TTTTTAAGTTGAACAAAACCGTCCTTAAATTATCATTTTTTTTTTGCAGTTTTAGTCCTACCTCCTATTTTCAACTCCAGAAACGCAGAGAAATTGCAGTTTTAGGAAAGTTTTGGACATACCCCTATACCTCAACCATGAAATAAACAAGGAATAAAACATATGGGTACAAAGAATCTACTTTATTCAACACACTAATAAAAAAAACTCTAATTTAAAACATATCTTAGAAATTAGGGTTTTTTTTGTTAATGTGCTGAATAAAATGGATTTCTTGTACCCACATGTTTTATTCCTTGTTTATTTCATGGTTGAGGTATAGGGGTATGTCCAAAACTTCCCTAAAACTGCAATTTCTCTGCGTTTCTGGAGTTGAAAATAGGAGGTAGGACTAATACTGCAAAAAAAATGATAATTTAAGGACGGTTTTGTTCAATTTAAAAGAGGCAGGACCATTTTCGTGAGTTGGTCAAAACGCGAGGACCAAAAGTGTAATTAAGCCTTAAATTTGTAAAGCTGTTTTTGGTTTAGAATAAATCATAGACAAAAGATATGGTAAAAACTGAAATTCTTGTCCTTTACTAAGTCATAACATAATTTTTGTCTCACGTTACAAGTTATCTAAAATATCAAAATAGTCATTTGTATGCCAAAAATTGTATAAGATAAAATATTTCAATATCATAAAAGTTTGTCATGTGTTGTATTGTGTTGTTATGTCTTATATTATTATGTTCGGTACTTATTGCTTAGCATATGAAATGTACCCCGAGAGTTTTAAGTTGGATGGAAAATGAATGTTACTTTATAAGTGACATGACTCATAACTTAGTGTCTTAAAGTTTTGAATTAAGAGGTGATTTCCCTTATGTGGTTGTTCTTGGTACAATGTGGATGACCTTCTAGACTCCTATCATGACTTAACAACAGTATCGGAGTGATGGTTCAACGAAAGGTTCAACCGACTCCTAGTGTCAAAAATCTTTTAGACAATAATAGTGAGACGACGTATTTTCAAGAGAAACAACGATTGTACATGTAGATTTGGATGAAAAGGCCCCCGATTGAAGGGGATACTTAAAATTGTTGATATATATATATATATATATATATATATATATATATATATATATATATCAATTTGAGTCAAAGTTTCATGTCACAAAAATGGATTTTTATCTTTTTATAAAAGTGAAATAATTCATAAACTTAATATCTTAAGATTTTGAGTTAAGAAGTGATATCTCTCTCACTTATATAATTACTCTTGATAAAATGTGGATGGTTCTCTAGTCTAGACTTCTTTCACGACTCTACACTATCAGAATGGGTATTCTCCACCGACCAATGTTTTAGCATGGACTAGATTGTACATAAAAAACATATTTTAATTACGCATCAGAACTCGATTAATTTGACAAATGATTTTTCATTATTTTTATGAAGGCATTGCTTTGTTATGCTTTTTGTTTTAAACAAAACCAAAACAAGATCATAATATTAAGCAGTTTTAGAATAAGAAAGAATACTTCAAATTTTGATTTAATTTAAATTAGTATGAAAGTAAATACTTACATTCCATGCCAAAATTTTCGGAAAAAAATGTCTGAAAATATCATTTCTTGCCACTGTGTTTACTATTTAGTTGCCTGCATGCATCGGGTTATCTCCACCGTCACCGACCACGAGTCTCCATGGTCATATACTCTTATTACAATTTACGACGTCTCCTCTTGGCTCCCCGAAGATGTGGTTGCCATAATAAAGAACCGATAATCATCAAATTAGACAAATTTTACTAGGGTCATTCCTATGAAATTTACGGTCCCGTTATCATAGTAAAAATATGTCTCTATTTAAATTGAAAATAACATCCGTAGGAATAAAAAACAATGATTGTTATAATATGAAAATAACACTATTTTTATCAACTTTCAGACTACTGAAAACAAGTTATTAAATTGGAGGCTAGAGACATTCAACTTGCAACTACACCTAGTATGTTGGGCTACTAAAACATACATTATCAAAACATGATCTTGAAAATATATAGGCCAGGAGGAACTAACAAGATTAACCTGGTCCTTAGACTTGTTATCCATGTTATAAACATATTCAAATTTTTTGCTAATACAGTTCAGATTATATAATCTGAATTGTTTTTATCCTGAATAAGGGTGTTTAGGGGGTGTTCGAATTATATAATTCGAAAAAAACAATGAACACGCCCTATTTTTTTGGGTGTTCGGATTATAAAATCCAAATTGATGAAAAAACTCATTTTTTTTCACCCCAACACAAGGGGAAAACTCAATTCGGATTATATAATCCAAAAATTTCATGGACATTTTTGTAAAAGAATATAGGACACGCGTGAAATGACTAAGGTGGGAAAAGTAATAGCCAAATATATATAATTTGGGCCTCATATAAATAATTGTTGAGACACCCATAAGCAATAGTTTCATATTCGTAGGGTTGTTTGCACCTCCTCAAGGATGCCCCCTGAATTTTACACTTCCATGTGTTTTTCACTTTTGCTTATAACTCGGAGTACAATCAAGACTTTGAGAGGAACACAATATGTGACTTTGAGGTCCAAGCCCATAATGTTAGGTAAATCCTGCGAGTTATACACTTAATCTTCAATAGGTTGAAAATAAGTTAGAACGAGATAGATATTAGAAGGTGTTTGATTTAGTAGAAAATCTGATGTATGAATTTGATCATTTATCTGTCAATTTCATAAGTTTGTTTTTAGATTTGAGTCTGAAATTTCTAAAAGTCTAATATGCTATACTAATCTACATAAAAATTACTTTATATTAAAATTTATAAGTAATTGATCCAACTAATATGTTAATGAAAATCAATTTAGTTTTTAAATGTAACAAGATAATTTATACTTTTGTCAATGAAGGGTTAACTTAGTACACTCACATTATTGCATGTTCAATTTTCGTTGCAAATATAAGGATCTTTTTGGTGAATAACCTCTAAATAATTTTGTTAGCGCTCATCTACATTGATTTTGATGAGTCGTTGAAGCTCAACTCACATAAATATTTTCTCGTTGAAAAGAATTTAGACTTTTTGTGAACTCCCATTCAAGTTATTATAATAATATTTATGAATATGTCCAAAATTAACAGTAGATTAATATTCTTAAATTAATTATATAAAGAGTTACCAAATTTATGATTTAACACAAATTACAAAATCTAGTATAATGCAACCATAATTTTTTTACAATATAAAATTATTTATATTTATATATTTTTTAATTTGTTTTATAAGTATAGCTCGATTGATAGCTTTATGATATTGATATGCACTACTTCTAAAAAAGGAAAGTATACATTTTATTTTATTTTATGTGTGGCCTATTTAACTAGGTGAACTTTTAAAAAAGCTTTGGTTTTGTCTTTTTAAAAAAACTTGTGGAATGAGTTTCTCTTAAACTTATTTATAAATCGATGTTATTTTTTCAGTGCAAAACAATGTTAAAATAAGTGTTCATTTATATTTTATTTTCGAAAGAGACAAAACTGGTATGAAAAAACATCTACATTTGTTATCTCCTTGTTTTTACCACTCACGAAAGAGATTTACTTTTCCCACCCTTCGACCTTCTCGCGCGCCCTGCAAAAATTCTAATAATACCCCTGGTCTGGATTTCATTTTCCGAACCAGATTGTTAGTGTTTCCGGAAAATACAATCCAGACGCATACGCTATAAATTTTTGTGTCTTTCTTTGATGTCAAGGTCTCTGTTGACCACTATACGACCCCCGCATAAGCTGCAATGCAATTGCAAGGGTTGTATGAGCGGTCAACAATGACCATGACACCACAGACACTCCTAAAAGCTACCTAAAAAAATAAAAAAAATTGAAGAAAATGTAAGAAAGGAGGTGAAGAAGAATGAAGGAAAATGTTGAAGATCCAAGCCTTTTTATAGCCATAAATAAGTCACGGGTCTTAATTACAGTCAAATAAAACGTGTTCCACATTTAAAACCGTCAAAAATAAATTCAAACTCCACTAACCGGCCCAACCTTTGGTGAAACGTCACCAGCCAAAATGTTACTGAGGGTTTATGGATTTTATAATCCGGAATGCATGAAGTTATTCCGGATTATAAAATCAGAACTGCATCAGACCATTTATTTGGTTCGTTTTCGTTGTGAATGCCTTGGAAAAAATAGAACAAAGGTACATAACATAAATAGAAGCAACATAAGACAAATAAACAGTTAAAAAAACCATAATAACATAAATGATGAATCTTTTGGGAATGTGTTTTCAAGAGGATTTCTTTGAGTTAGATCCTGCTGCCTTGCCAAAAGACATATTCATCTGGCAGGCAGCAAGATCTAACTCATAGCAACCTCTTGATATTTTTTTAGTTATCTATCTATCAAGGAGGCAACAAGGAGTATCTATATATTTTTGACAACATGCTGAAGATCTTCATCACGCAGTCAAATAGAGAGCTATCTATTTGCGACAACGTGAGAAAGATCATCAGCTTAATGACAAAAATTTGCATGGTTTTCTTTGGTGTGTTTGTGTCTTTTGCTGGTATTGAAGGTGAAAACCGGATAGGGTGTATTTATAGAGGTCTTTGGATGTTGTGGACCACATAAAGTCTTGGTGCAATGTGGTCCATACAAAAGGATCCAATGCGGAAGCGTTCCAGATTTAGTAATTCGGAATACACTTACGCCCTATTTGAATCCGGATTTCATAATCCGGACTGCATATCTTCGGTTATTTTATCGAATAAATGAACATCTTTGACGTAAATTAAAACATAATGAAAATTTAAATAATATGTATATTATTCAAAACATAATGCAACAACTTAATTCAACAACAGATAACGAACACACAATTAAAACAACATAAAACAAGTGATTAATTAAAACATAGCACATTATCACGGATCATCCAAACTAATTTTTACGTCTGGTGGTTCCAGGAGTGCCCTAATCTCTTCATAGGTCCTGGGCTGCATTAAACTTTTCAGAATTTGTTCAGTAGATCTAACCAACGAAGTGTTCTAGAGTACTGTACTGACCAAAGATAGAGAACATGGTTCTCACGTCGGCATCGTTCGTGAGTTTCATCTGGCTGAACCGAATAGATCCGGCTGAGTCGGACAATGGACATCGATATTCAACACCGACCACCCTCATAGTGTCTCAGTGGTTGAGTTGATCCAGCTCATCCTTCAGCCCAGAGAGGGTGACATCGTTGCGAATCCTAAACAGATGGGGTGGTGTTCCATCGTTGTAGTAGACTGCCGATAGCTTGGTGTTCAGATCAAAGCTAGGGAATTCCAAGATTTTTTTCTGCTGTAGCTTACTTGTAATGAAAACAGGGACCCGTATTTATAGAGGTATCTGGGCGTTGTGGACCACATAAACTATCGGTGCATTGTGGACCACAAAAAATAATTCTATGCTGAGACTGGCTGGATTAGAAAATCCAAACCACCATTCACCCTACAGAAAGTACCAAGTTTCGTTTGTTTCAACCAAGATCGTATATTTCCGGATTTTATAATCCGGAATCCATGTGTAATCTGGATTATAAAATCCGGACTGCATCAGAATCTTTTGGCCGGTGGTCTGCACCACACATAACACGTTTGTCAATTGCTTTGGTCTTTGGTCAAGCCAAGAAAACGTGTTTTTACACGTTTTTTGACTGCTTTAAGTGTAGATACACTCTATGCAACCACTCTTTCCCTATAAATAGCCTTCCAAACCACACCATTCTCTCTCACCCTCTCCTCCTCTTCCTTCTACAACCATGGTTTTCCATCATTGGCCTTTCATAGAAACAGGCCTCTTTGAAAATTTTCAGGGATTGTATGAACGACCAATGGGGCTCAGGGGCATTTGTTTCTTCTTCCCGTCCTCCTCTTTCCTCCTATCCTGTCTCCCCTCAAACAGTGAAGCTACTGGTATGTCTTATGGCTTCCCTCTTCTTGGGCTCTTAGGAGATTAGAAATAGTTTTAGGTTCATATGTAAAAAGCTTAAAAAGCTTCAACATTATTGTAACGTATTATTTAAATATCAATAAAATGAGTTGTTTTTATCTTTTTGTCTTTTTATTTTTGTTTTATATGTTTATTTGCATTTATTTTACGAATTTCAAAGCTTAAAATTGAAAAAGTTATGGAAAAAGACCTTTATGGATTTTAAATTCCGGATAAATCTGCAAAATTCTAACAATCCATTTCGGAAAACTAAATCCAAACCAGGGGTAAAATTGGAAGAAAAAATAGGGCGCGCGAGGAAAAACATAGATGGGAAAAGTGAATCTCATCACAGAATTGGGTATTGCCCCCTTATTTGGCTATTTTGAATTCTAACAGTTTTGATCCCTACCCCAAATTTTTTGACTAAAAAATAATGATTTTAAATGTTTCAGATGACATGACATAAAAGAGAGCCATTATAAATTTCAGTCCAACGTTAGTTCTTAAAACTAATTGTGTATAATCTCTCTAACAAAATGATCCATCCGAGAAAAAACACAAACATATCACGAATGTGGCAAAAGCTTTGTTGTTTCGATTAAATTTGCCCAAACATTTTTAGTCTTATGTAATCACTCGTGTTGATTGGCATGAAAAATTATCCTTATTGTTTGTTAAGGAAGGGTATAAGTAGTCAATTTCATATTACTCCTTGTTTATCCTGTGATTGGTACTGATTTCATTGTTGTGTTGGTATATGTAGATGATATGATCCTTGTAGGAACTTCATTGACAAAATTTTAAAGAATCAAAATGATTCTTAAGGACAATTTCAAATTCAAATACTTGCGATCAATTCAAGTATTTTCTTGGTTTAGAAGTAACCCATTTAGAGTATGAGATTTTAATTCAATAAAGGAAGTATTGCTTTGTTCTTTTCTTTTGAAGGATTCATGACTCCTAGGATCCAAATATGCTTGTACACCTATTGACACTTCAATCAAGTTACATCAAAATTCTAGTAAGTCTTTTGAAATGTTTTAGCGTATATGAACTGATTGAAAAACTTATGTATTTGAATACAACACGTTCTTATATAACTTTTTCTACACAACAATTGAGCCATTTTCTTCATGCTCGTACCATAACATATTATCATGCAACATGTAGAGTGATCAAGTACCCTAAACACAACCCTGTTAGAGGTTGATTTTTTTTTACGTTGCCAAATATTCTAAATTGCAACTTTTAAGGTACTCATATCCATATCAAGTTGGTTGTATTAATTCAAGACCTTCAATTTCATGTTATTGCTTCCTATCGAGGGTCATCTATCACTTCTTGGTGTGTAATGAAACAATTGACTGTATCCAGATCATCATATGAAGCCAGATACACAGTACTTTCAATAACCATTGTGAATAGGGACGACTTATTTATCTACTCGAGGATTTTTAAATCACTTACACTAGACCACCAATGCTTTATGTTGTAGTCAAAGTGTCCTTCACGTCGCCTCCAACCCGTTTTTTCATGAAAGAACCAAAAATCTAGATATTGATTGTCTTCTAGTCAGAGAAGATGTTTAAAAAGGGAACACTTCATTTACTACCAACTCCATCACCGGAACAACTAGCAAATTTTCTTACTTTGCACCTCCAAAGTTCACTTCTTTTATTTTCAAGCTTGATATGATAGACATTTATCATACTTCAACTTGCGGGAGACTATTTAAAAATTTATTTGAGACTCAAAGATGATCCAACAATCGGCAATTGAACACACATTATTTGTATATATTTTATTAGTTTTATTTTATTATTGGATAGCCATAAACACAAATAGTATTACGTGCTCACCTTTTTTTTCTATTTAATTAAATTGTACTTATTTCTCATTTTTTATCGATTAGAGTAATTTCATTTATCGATCAATATTTCTCTTTTTGTCACGAACCCTATTTCTCTCAAACACCAATTATCTTACCTTTTTTGGTATTCTAATGGTCCACCACCTTTTCCTTAGCAAACCTAAATTTTCATGACCCGTCCCCCCAATACCTGGCAGTACTACAATTTGGGTAACAAACCAAATTGTCCTTCACACGAATCTCATCTCCGTAAAAAGCACCTATTCCGCACTTGGCACCTTCAATTTTGTCACAGGAGTGATTGTTAAATTTGTACTACTTTAATTGCAAACAACAAGATAACCAGGAAAAGGAAAACATCATTTTCGTTTTACTAGATCTCTCATCAATTTCGTTTTACTAATTTTGTTTTTTCGATTAATGAAAGACCACTCTTGGACTACTAGCTTTCTAGAAGTGCTTGCAAAATTGAAAGCCCAACAACTTATCTAATACTCTATTTAATTCTCTTATCACAACATTGAAATCAAACCAAAAAAATGACTTACCAAACGCGTTAATTGCCCACTATGTAGACTTTGTCGGTTGTCATAAATAAAATTATTTATATGGAACTGACCAAGAAATAGGACTATTATTATGAAATTTAATTAATTCAATCAACCCACAAGGAAAACGCTACTATTAACCTTGTTTTGTGCCATTTCATATTCAAGTTTATGTAACGCTTCCTTTTAATTACCTGCGTGCTTTTATTGAACCAGTCATTAGTCATAGTCCACGCCCACCATCCTCTTCATAACTTTCTCATTTTTTCCAAACCCAAACCAAACTATTTCAATTCCATATTCACAACAAAAACTTTATGCATCCAAAATCAAAATAACAAAAGATGTGGGTACATATTGCAGTTATAGCATCCACCGTTGGATGCGTTTCGACCATAGTCTTAATTTTAATCTATCGTCGTTGGTGTCATCGAAGAAACCGTAGAAATTCCGAACCAGCTGAAAATTCTAGAGCTAGAATTCATAATCACATGCCAAGTGTCCATCATCAATTAGAACAAGGTAGTAACAAGAACAATAATAATTCTCTGTTTCGCAGTCATGTTTCTGGAAAAAGAAGAACTAATTTGTTCAGCTGGATTGAAAATCCATCTATGGCTGCTGATGCAGTTGAAAATGGATGGTCAAGATTTGCTTTCACTAGCTATAACAGTTACATGCCATCACCATCAAAGAGGTCTTCACTGTTAGGATCATGTGCACCTGTAGGTGATTATGGAAGAGAATCATCTGAAGCAGAGATTAGCTGGGAAGTTTCACGTGGATCAGATGAGTTTATGCAGAAAGTTAGATTAAATCCTGGATTAAGAAAATCTAATCAAGTTATTCAAAATAATTCTGTTATTAGAACAGCTTTGCCATTACCTGGTCCTGTTTTAGGAAACCGTGTTTTCCCACAAGAAGCGTATTTTGAAATTACGATATTGTCCTCTTCGCGTGGCGATGAATTTGAATCGGTGAGAAAGAGTGTGGATGGTGATAAGATGAAACTTATTGTGAAAGGGAATTCGGAGGCATTGGTTCATGTTACAAGTGGGAATAGTCATAAAATGAATAGTGTGGAAGAAATGAAGGTTGATGGTAGAGAGAATGGTGGGAAGAAGAGTGATTCTTTGATGTTTTCGTTGGGTTTGACAATTGGTGGTCCTGTTGTTTTGAAAGTTCCTGGGAGTTATTCCGGTAGCATTGGTTTTAACTCAAATGGTTCTGTTTATCTTGATGGTAAGTGGTTATTCACTTACCTTGAGTTTATTGTTTTTCAACTTCATGAACTGAAATATTTGAGCATATCTACTGTCGTAAACTTGTGAGATCGTTTGGGAGAACTTATAGGTATAGGTTAATAAGTTGTTTTACAGCTTATTTTCAGAAACTCTTTAGGATAACTTATGAAACATTTATGTTATAAGTGCTTAATTAAACTGCTTATACAATTGGAGCCTAAGGTCATTTCAATATTTTTGGTTTAGATTTTGTAGTCTTGTGGATAGGATCCCCAACATCAAGGTGAAACAGACAGATTCACAATCTTGCATAACCTTTTTGCTTCCACTTCAAGACAAAGTATCATCTTAAACATCAACATTATGAAAGTCTTTGCCCACATGAAATGTTTCACATCCCATACTATAACCACATGGTCATGTCATACTCATAATTAGTATTGTATCTCGTTTCATTAATTTATTTTGTGTATTGAGGTTCAAAAAAAAGAGTAGAATAGATTATAGATGGATATATAAGACAAATATATACTTACCTACAAAGTAGAAACATGGTTTGTATTTTTGTTTTTGTTTTTTTGAGATATCTAAGTGTGAAACTTGATTACAGGAATGAAACTTGTATTCGAATCTGAGAAGGCAGAGTGGATAGGAACAGATAAGGTGATTGGTTGTGGATTTGATCCAAGGCAGAAGAAAGTTTTCTTCACCTTAGACTCAGAATTGATGCATGTTGTACACTGCCAGACAGACGAATTTAGCACTCCATTGTATCCAACATTAGCTGCTAATATAGACATTATGGTATTGGTTAATTTTGGACAAAATGCATTTAAATATGCACCAGCAAATGCTCAAAGAACACCAAATCCATCCCTTGTATCACCACTTGTAAGTTCTCCTGCTGCCATAGGTTACGATGACGATAGCAAAGAATTATTCTCCATGGGTAGGATTGATTCTCATTGGCTTAACAGGACTCCAACCAAAGGAAGCTACAACAATGGGCACAATATTTCAACCATGGATTTTGATGAAGAGTCTGAGGCTGATTTGTTTGAAATCGTCATAGATGGTTCTAGAAAATCTCCAAGTACAACATCATAACTTTCAACAAACTGTGCCAAGTTGTCTGGGTTCTGGCATTTAACAACCTCTTTTGCTTGTACAAATAGTACATTAGTTTGCACAGCACATATTTTTGAATTATTTTTGTGTATGTTTAGAGTTTCAAAGGTAGAATACAACTCCCATTTTATTAGATGAGAAATACAAAAGTTATGTATATTAGAGAATTAAATTAACCTAAACATTTATACTAGTATGTCATAAGTTTTGACTTGGTGGTGAGATTATGACTTTATCTGATCTTATTTTTCTTAATCCAACTACACCATATTATTTGTCAGCTACTGACCCTGTTTTCCATCTCTTAAAAGCTTTCTTCTTCTTCTTCCCTCCTTTATTTTAGAATTCTGTAAACTTGATTAACAATCAGTTTTCTCTACAATTCTGAAAACTTGGAATCATTCGTGGAAGAACTTGTTGAATCATGGCTGAGTGTCGCGGTCGACATCAATCACACCCAATAAATCCTTAGAGACAATATCCATGATAATTCTCAAACTATCCTATGTTTCTAACAATTATAACTCGAGGATTTATTCACAAAATGATCCCGTTCCATTGTTCCCATGTCAAAGTATTGGATATATTGCTATGATGAGATTGAGAAAGGCAAGAATACCTAGCTCTTTATAGTCGTGCATTACTCCTAGAATAATTATCCTGTTAGCCAAAAACGGTAGACAGACGAGTTTCCTCTAGCCGAGGGAAGGTTAGACGAGTGCCATTATAGCCGAACGAGAGTCAGAAGATTCTTTATTGAGTCTACTGAAGTGTACATAAGTCTCGAAGACATCAGACTAAGTCAAAACTAAGCAGAAACATGACAACTAGGCACTAAATCCACACTCTCTTTTTATAGCTTCACTAACCACAATGAGCGGTGAGTAAGGAGGAAGGTTTTGAGGAAGAGCCGCGTACATTGAACATTGTTAGTGGATAAGCCGTGAAGTGGGAAGCTGTTAGCCGAACATGGGGAATGGAGATAGCTAAACGATGTAGAATATGTCGTTTATGAGATAAGTTGACGGAGATAGCTGACGCCGCTAAAATCATCAAGGAAATTTTTCAGCCCCCCACGTAAAAAATGCATCTTTTTTTTTTCTTTTTTTTCTCCGGAAGCACGCTTTCAACAGTAATTTTTTGGGGGCTTTGAGCATGTAGGCAGGTCGCAGGTGGATTGAGAATTTACCAATCATCAAACGTAGCTATCTATTTTATTTTTTTATGGAATCAAACGTATCTGTTAACACACAAAACAATTGTGTTCCATTAACTTAAGAATATTGGATAAAAAGTTCTATATATTTTTGCCAAATGAATACTGTGAACTTGTATCTTATAGTAGACATTTTTCTAAAAAGTGATGTATATATTAAGAGGGTGTAATAACATGTATGTAAGTTTTTCTTTGTCATTCCATAGGCATTCAAGTTCAGAGAGTTTCACAAATTCATTTGCTATCTATCACCGAATTCATGAAGTGTTGGCCAAACATGTAAACAACATACGTTGTTAATATGAAAGGATTCACTTGTTCTTTGGTAAGACGATGCACCCTTATTCTTTTTATCGGGATTTTTTGAGAATTTTGTGCGAGGTTTAAATATCGGTCGAGGACACGACCGCATTAAGAATTTCATCACGATTTCGGCCATTAAGGACTGCGGCAATACTGCATAAATCTCATCAAAACTAAATATACTTGCAATGAATATTGGCAATGGCAATGGCAATGCTTTGCATGCTGAGCTGACATGAACAATGATGGCAATTGAGATTGCATCATAAAAAACTAGTCAAAAAATTATAGCTTGAGATAGATTCCGTACAAGTTGTTCTTGCTTTTTAGAATCCTTCTATAATTCCATGGCGATTAAGAAACAAATGGCTTAAATGTATGCCAATTATTTTGTCTAAGAGTTTCTTAGCTACTCATATATTCATGGAGGGAAACTATTGTGCTAATAAATTGGCTAATTTAGGTTTAAGCTCACAAAACTTTACTTGGTGGGATGTTGTTCATAGGGAGCAGGACTTTGCAGGAAACAAACTAGGGATTCCTTGTTTTCGTTTTGTTAACTGAAAGGGTTTTGGTTCTTATCCCCCTTTCCTTTTTGACTACTAATAAAATCAAGTTTTAACGTTCCCTCAATTTTCCACGGCTGCACGGAGTTTCATCATGGCGTACCTGCGTTTTGTCGCCCTTGTTTTTGTTATTTTTGTTCACTCTATTAAAACAGAGAAAACGATAACCTAAACCTTTTGTCGCAACCGTTTTTGCAGTAGTATAAACTTTTATTTAAAACCTTATTTTTTAGTACACCTTCCTCTTAGGTACCCTCCTCAATAATCTCTTCTGCCTTAATTTGAAGTTTTCCATTATCAGTAATCTTCCTTGATTTTAATTTGGCACGTAGAAGCAGATTCATTTCTCCACTTTTAAAGGCAATAACAAAGGTTTCTTTCCTGTTCTCGTTTTCATTGCCGCGTCCCCATTTATTTTCTTTCCTTTTATATTTTTTGATCTCAATGTTAAATAGCCATTTAGGTTTCCGAAAAGAATCAAACAAACACAAACGGTGTTTTGAGGTTGAAATCTTTCTCTCATATAACAAAAATGGCCATCACTACTACGTCTACTCCCCATTCCAATGCCACAAAAATCAAACACTGGTTATGGCACACAAACAATCAGGTAAACCTTAAACAATTATTTTTCTCTTGAATGTGCTCATTATTCCAAAGATAGTAATAGAAATCACACATGTTATATTTAAGTGCTATACGTCTGCTTTTGTTTTTGTTATGTAGATTGTTAAGAGAAATATCAAAGATGCACGAACCCTTATTGCTACGCAACAGCGAAACGAAATTCATATGGCTTTGAGTCTTCTTGATGAGGCTTTGGCTATATCTCCAAGCTCAGATCAAGCCCTTGAACTTCGAGCGAGGTCTCTACTATGTCTGAGAAGGTTCGAGGACGTTGCAGATATGCTTCAGGACTATATTCCTAATTTGAAAATGGCAAATGATTCAGGATCGGATTCTCGTGTTGCAGATCAGAATTTGTTCGAGCGCTTCTCTAATTTGATGAAGCGTGTTAGGACGGAAGAACAATACAAATAAAAGCCGCATTACATGCTAGAAAAGTGTGGTAAATAATTTAATTAATGTCATGGTTTGGATTCTGTAAAAATTAAATTGTTTTTAAAGTTAAGTTTATATTAAATGACAACGAAAGTTGAAAATTGAATGATTTTTAGAGTTAAGTTATATTTAATGATAATGAAATCCCCAGTATCATGGGGTTTAAGTTAATGTTTTTGTTCTTGTAAAAAAAAGTTTTTTCTTTTTGAAGGGTTGTAAAGAAAAAAGTTATCGGGTGTTTTTACATAATATTAAGATATTTGATAAATGGATAAATATTTATTGGGTGTTTTTCATTGAATTCTATGAATGTGAAATACAGATATTTGGTTTTGGGGAAAACATGTTTCCATTTAGGCCTGTTAGACCATGCGACAGTTCTTCTCCAAACCGGAAAAAGCCTCGCTAGAGCTGCATTCCGCTGCAAGAGCTCATCTTGGTCTGACGACCGTTTCTCTGAATGTAACATACCATTCTCCGATGGCACCATTTCAAGACCACCAACAACCAAACCATCCCGAAGCACTCAAACAAAATGTGAAACTGTAAACCAACTCCTTGCAAAGACAAAACTCCATCTATGTCGTCGTACCATTGCAATCGCTGCCTTTGAAGCTGGATTTTACACAGAAGCCATCCGACACTTCTCAAAAATCATTGACAGCTTTGGCACTCCTCAGGCGTTCCTCGCTGAATGCTACATGCTAAGAGCCTTAGCGTATCGTTCTGCTAGTAGAATTGCTGATTCAATAGCTGATTGTAACAGAACGTTGTCATTGGACCCAAAATGTTTCAATGCTCTTGAAGCTAGATCATCCATTTTAGAAACTATTCATTGTTATCATGATTGTCTTCACGATCTTGAACGCTTGAAGTTGTTATACTACATGATTTTGCATGATCACAAACTCTTTACTCCTGTATGGAAAGCTTGCAACATTCGCTATAATGAGATTCCTAATAAGATTAGCACCATAACTGCGAAAATTGAACAACTGGTACAAAAAATGGACAATGCTGAAATATTGAATGTGGATTACCATACTTTGATGGGGTTGCCACATGGGTGTGATCAATCCGAATTGGAGAAGGCCTACCTTTTGCTTGATTTGAGGCATAATCCAGAGAATGCCACAAGTTTCATGGAACGATGTGAACTTGATGAAAATCAGAATGTTCAGTCAATTAAGAATAGAGCTAGGACGTCTGCTGATTTGTTGTATAAATTGCTTGAGAAAGGGTATTCAAGTGTTATGAATACAATTATGGAAGAAGAATTCGACGACAAGTTCTTGAATTGCAACAAACAAGTATAGATATCATGTCTTCTTCTAGCACGGAGAATCCAACACCATTTCAAGATCTAAGGATGGTACGTACGCGGGTTTAAATTTTGAATTATAGGTTAGTATGGGGATTTTAGGATGTTTTATTTTTATCTCTGATTATTGGTTAGTGCTTCTTTGTACAAATGAATATAATAAGTCTTGAACATCTTGGGGGAGATTAACTTTGGTTTTATTTTCATCTATTATTACGTCTATAGAATATTGGTTTTCCTTTGGTCTACTTTTAGAAATTGCTATGTGTTTAAAACCTTGTAAAATATTTTATCACTGTTCAATTAAAAGGGATACACTAACAGTCTATCACGTTATAAAATGTTACTAATAATGGGAAATTACATTAACCTCCCCTGAGGTTTGCTTAAACAACACATAGACCCTCTCTAGTTTAAAAATGGACACTATCCTCCCTTATTTATTTCTATAATTGACACACAACTCTCTTATAAGTTAACTTTGTTAGTCTCTTTTTAACGGTAGTTTGAATAAGTCAGAGTGCTCCTTCTTCTACATATGCATACATAACTCCCTTGAGGTTCAAGTCTGAAATTTGCAGTAGGGATTTGTTTCCTCCATAAAATTAGATTGTGGTTTTTATGTTTGAAAAGACTACAGGTATCATAATACTGAGAACGATTATTTATCATTGAAAATCAATGTGAATGGATAGCATATATATACTTGTTATTATTGATGAGGGAATTGCTGCTACAAAAATTCATTATTTATCTTTTAAAATTCATCATCTGCTGCACTAAAATTGTTCTATAGGCGCAAATAAAAAACAAACAAAAAATTGATGTCAACATCATTACATTATCCCCAATTATAAGTAACCAATTCCTTACAAATCAGATATATAAAAAAGAATCCATGATACTATATAATCCTTACTCATAACAACAATCTCATCATTTTAAAAGTTCAAACGGAGAACTGTGGTAAAGTGAATACTGAAGCAATAATCACAGTAAAGAGTTGTGCCATGGTGTAAGGATATTGAAATTGTTTATAAAGAAATTAGGAAAATTGATGTCTAAAAGGTGTTAAGCGTTAATTCATAGAGGGGAAGGTGAGTGTTTTTATTAAAATAGAGGGGTCTATGTGTTGTTTACGAAAACCTCAGGGGAGGTTAATGTATTTTCCCCTACTAATAATGTTGCTAGTCGAGAATCAGTGGTACAATATGGGTGTATCAAGTGTTACTAATAAACGCAGGGCTTAACTGAACCACTTAAAATTAAAAACTCGTTTTATTTACTGTATTTAAATCTCCGATATTATTTTTTCCGGACCACTAGACACTAGCTCAAGTGTATCAAGAACTCCAAAGTTTAAACCCTTTAATTAGGATGTAGGATATGCATATGCTACCAGTTCTACTAGCTAAAATATCAACAAAAAAAAGAGGAAGCAGGAAAGACATCTTATCTTATAATTTTAATGATAATTAATGCTTGATCTAGGCTGACTTTATGCGACCTGGTTTGCCTCACAAAAGACATGCGAAACCTTCACAAAATTCCTATTTGTTGTTAAACTGTTGATATCAGTGAAAATGGAGCTAAAAGGGCAAGGGGAAGAACACCAAAGGGAATATTGCGCAACAATTTTTATCAGATAATTGACCAAAACTCGGCCTTGATTTTGGAACTACTCATTCAGTGGGCAAAATAAATTCCCGTTTGAATTAAGCATAGAAATACTTTATTTGGGCACAATCCTCTCACGGATTATTAAGTGCAAGGAATCCAACAGAGTCTGACCTCCAAATTTTAGTGCCCAAATTTTAAATTTGTGATGCTTTGTTTATTAAAGTACTCCATCCGTTTCAAAATACATGTCCAATTTTTGCAATGTGCACTATTCACTTAACTTACTTTGACCATACAATGTATAAATACAAACATTAGCATGTAAGATGTTGTTTGATTCGTCTCAACAAATATTTTCAAAATATTAAATTTTTATAATTTTTTACTTTTGATAATTAAAGATATTAACGGTCAAAATTGTGCATTGGCATATGTAAAGTGGTTGATTTGGACATGTATTTTGAAACGGAGGGAGTATAATATTTTAAAATATTTTCTATGATCCAACAAGACTTTTGTTTCTCTTTCTATTAAGTTCCTAAATTTTAAGATTAAAATAGAGCTACTAAAATGTTTAAGGTGATGTTATACACAACCCCAACTCAAAATTCTTTGGGCGTGCAAATAAAAAAGAGAAATAATTTAGTCGCATGATTTAATTCTTTTCTTCATTTGTGTGCGCGCGTCGAATTAATTTTAACCTGGGGTCGTGTTCAAGTAAGTCTTCTCCACCACAACATGCATTCAACCTACATAGATAACCACCCTGCCACAATTAACATGCTTTTTTTGTTTTTTGTGTTAATCTTCTGATTTTTAGAAAAAAGAGACCTAATTACTAATTCAAAGTTTGGCTAAAATGTAGCCGACAAAAAAATTATTTTCACTAGGAATTAAGCCCGATTCTCACAAATGATTTGTTTTAGGAGGAACTCCTTAACCACTTTCAACCACTTAGTTATTTTATTTTTTTTAAGAATTCAATCACCTAGTTATTAACATGCCTTTGTAAAAAAAAAAAATGTGTATTAGTAATTACTTTATAGAAGCATAGATTTATATATATTTTTTGTTTATATTATAATTATAATTGATAGATGAATTGAATTGTGCACCAATGAGAGAAAGACAGGGCTAAGCGAGGCAATTGGGGGGGGGGGGGGGGGGGGGGATTAGATATTTATTCTAAAGATGGCGGAAGCATGTGATTTAAAGGTGAAAATAAAAACACATGGAAAAAAAGTTATTTGGGTTGGCAATTGGCAGTCTCACTTGAAGCATATGAAGGAAAAACGTACTGCTAAATAAATGAATCGCATAAGTTCTAATTCTTTGTCTGTCATTGTGCTCTGATCTGATGGGAATATGTTACACACAAGTCACAAATTAAACTGGTTTTATTGGTTTGTTTGTAAAACTAATTTCAATTACATGCTTACCAAGTAGTCAACCTAGGTTATGGTATAATTAAATAAGAGAAATCCTCACATCATATCTGTGACTGTAACTATACTCTATTTGATGAAACACTGTTACAAATTCTGCATGATGTCAGTGTCCAAATTTAACTATAGGTGCTCAAAAACGACGTTGTCTCGCAAAAACTGTTTATTGGGGACCATTTTGTGGTTGCTTGGTTAGCAATTTGCACCTGAGGATGACAATCCAATCCAATGAATGAAGACTTAAGTTGAAAACAAGTTTGAATTCGGGGTTTTATGCACCCACCTTCTTCTTACTCTTCCTTCTAAATAAAAACATGCACATAAAATTTGATCTATTATTAGTTGTTAATTTTATTTTATATAGTTTGTGAATGTAGCAAAATTATAAACACATCTTCAAGTATTTTTTTGTTTCCCTCAAAAAAAAAGTTTTTTTTTGTAGTTTTATCATTTATGGATTAAATTGACTAAAAAAACACGTGAATCTCAAAAAGAAAAAACATGTGAAGATTCAAATGGTTAGCAAAATACACGTTCGAAGATCAAAATGATTAACTAAAGAAACACTTGAGAATGTGTTTCTAATTTTAATACAATTAGAGTCTATAACGATAAAACATCACATATATTAGAAATCTAAATTGTTACTTACCAGAGAAATTACGGTTCTTATGATTTATAAATATTTAACTTTTTTTGATCGGACCAAGGTCCAACCAAAATAAATTCTATTGCCAGGGTAATGCATACGCTGCACAATAAACACGTATAAATGCTAACTTATTAACCAAACACCGCATGATAGAGATGAAAATTTGATAGGTCGATCAAATTGTCAATCCTTCAACAGGACTAACGATTTTTTCGCAAATTTCTCTTGAAAACCTTGTTATATTGAAGGACCTCGACACCAACAGAACGATACATATTATACTATGTGAATCCTCTCACCTCAATTAAAGACTGACTTGAGTGTCTGAACACCAACATATACAATACCCATCAAGGAGCTCCACTTCCATCCCCGGTCACACTTCCACCATTTTGATCGTCGTTCAAATCCACCTCAAACTAAAATTGGTATATAAAATTGTATCAATTTAGCTTCTTAAAAAAAAATATTTTAAAAGGACACCTAAAATTATAAAAGGTTAATCAAATTTGTTCATTTGTTGGTATCTACATGAACTATAATGATATTGAGTTGTTGATATTAGGTGTGAATTTTAAACTTAGGCTTTGTTTGATAAAAAGTAGCATATGTCAAATAAACTAGAACGATGAAATTATAACAGATCAATGAGTAGATTGAATTTAAAGTGTTTGGTTAAATTAGAACTTGAACCAATTGATAACATATAAAAGGACAAAAAAAAACTCATTAAGGTAATGAAGATAAGAATGAGAGAAGTTCAAAAGTTTTAGCTTAACCGATAAAAATACCGAATTTGTTAGGCTGAACGTCGTGACAGTCGTTCGAACCTAACCCCTCCACTCATGCCGTCGTTCGGTCTATCTTTCGAAACAAAAATAAGATAAAAATATGTTATTCTATAACGTCAAATGCTACTTAAAGTAGCATATCAAAACATACTTCAAGCTGGTGAGATCATATTGTTACTAAACAACTCTATTTTGATCATACGAGTTCATACCCTATAAGTTAGCGACTTAGCCTTGCCAAACATATGCTAAGTGTGAATAATATCATAGATATTTGACATAACTCGAGATATAAAGATGAACTCTTTTTTTAAGGAAAAAAAATATGAACTTAACTAGTATTTTATAATTGCAAAAATTGTTTTAAAATATTAGTAATTTGAGAGACTAAATTGATATACTACTAAAATTTCATAAACAATATATGGATATTTATTATTTATAACCAAGGATTGGCCTAATTTGTGACAAGTATATTCTTCTTTTAAGTCTCAAAATTAAATTCTTCAAATGCTAACAATTTCTGTGTCGACCAATTCTATAAAGAATTAGCTCTAGCTTCAATCAGTTTTTTGCCGGTGGAAAGTGAAATTGGTAAGTATTGATATGGCCAATTTTTTTTGGATACAAGGTTTGCCAAAAAAAATATCGATATTTACGCCAAAGACAAAATTGTTTTTCCTTCAATGCAAGCTTGCTTTCTTTGCAGTCTACCACCTCAAGAAGGCAGACAAATTAAGCGTCCAAGAGAGGAGAGGTCATTTTCTAGTTTGGGATTCAACTATAAAACAATCGAAAATGTTCTGAATCATTGCCTAGTTAGAATGGAATTTTCACACTAGCTAACAAGGCTGCCAGTGACATAATTTTTTCATTTTTCTCAATTTCTATCAATTGATTTTTTGGTTGATAATAGTATCAATGAAATTTCTAAATACAACATTAATTGGAGGAGTTTTATTGTGAGAGATGAGTGGGTTAAATCCTGACCCTTGGATTCACATCAACGGTTCAGATTTAGTATGTTACAGAAACTGTGCGCGTATTAAATTTCTCCCACAACACCCTCTTCTTCCTTCTTTAGCTTCCCAATCACTTTGCTCGGTCTCATGAAATTGTTTCTATCTCAATTGTGACTCACCCAATTGTTTCTATCTCATGAAACTCATTTTTTTCACAGCTTTTTCAATCATAATTAACAACTCCCGTGAGTTTTCTTTCCATGCCAAAAGAAACTGCACGTTGATTCAAATTTTGGGGTTTAATAGGATGAGCCACAAAGTTAAATTATTATTTTTGGTCAAGATTCAAATTGATCTAGCATCTGAATTTATATCCAATAATTGTTATTTTTGACATTGAAAAGAATACGATAATTGTGAGGTCAATAATGGCTACTTGTGACAGTGATGAAGAAAGGTTAGGTGTGTAAATAATAACCTTTTGATTCATTTTAACTAAAACAATTAGAGTTGATTCAGCAAACCCAAGAACTGGAAAAGTTAAAATTGAAAGAAAAGATTGTAGCAGCAACACACGAGAGAGAAAATGCAGAATGGTTTTTGGTTTTTTTAATGAAGAAAGGAAAGGTCGCACAAGCAAATGAGGGTGGCGAAAAGCTTTGGATGCGGTTACTAAAATTCAATATCATGGTAAAGATTAATCCAAGGGCTAGGATTCAACCCTCTCACCTCTCACAATAAAAAGCCCCTCACTTGACAGGTCCCTCATCGTGTAACAAAAACATAAACACATGAACATAATTGAAATACAATTTTGACAAGACAGTGATTAGTTTGAAATATTAATAGAGCTAGAGAATAATTTGAGAGTGACTTATAGAGATATGAATCAATTTGATGGTTTACTCATTAGATATCTATCATTCATGGCCTGCTAATGCTATTGACGGTCTGTTTTATATTCCACGATCTATATTGTGACATAGGCATTAATTACTAAAGAGTCCCACATAGGTAGAAAGATGGTGAGAATAATGTTTATGATGAAAGTAATTCTTATCGCACAAGCTGGTTTAACGAAGTTGTGTTAAACTCAACCATAGTTTTAAGATTAATGTGTGATGACTGTTCTTCACCTTGTGTTCGAGGCCCTTCAATCCCCTGGTTCACTGGTTGCCATGCACACACTGGGAGTACATATCATCTTAATGTGCTCTTTCTTTGAAAATCCGCTCAAAGTTGTTGTAGGGGGACCGCTCTTACGAAAAAAAAAAAAAACATTAACACGAGTGAAGAACAAATTAACGAATTCATGTCTTTTAATTTGTACCTGAAAATTCAATGAATGTAGTTCCAGTGGGTGCATTTAATGTTGTCTTTTAATCAAACTACATTAATGTCTTTTAATGCCAATGACAATATTTTCAGGTACACATTCATGTCTTTTAATTTGTACCTGAAAATTAAATGAACGTAGTTTCTTTGAAAGTCATGAATGTGTTATTCTCAAAACAAAATCATGAATGGAACCTATTAATAATTTAATATAGTTTTGGTTTTATTTATAAGAAAATATCTAACTTTAAGGTATAATTATTGTTTAAAATACTCCTTCCATCTTATGTAAGAAAAAAAAAAATTCATCTTCTTTATTCTAAAATATAAATAAAAAATACAAACTTTTATTTTATTTAATATTGTTTTTTTTAAAACCATCGTTTTCAAAAAAAACTTTTTCTTATTCTCACAAAATTAAATGCAAATTACATTCAATTTTCTTTCTCCCTCGTTTTTTCTATAATCAATTGTCAATGAAAATTATTTTTACATTTTTCCATAAAACTTATTTTAAAGAAAACACAAAAAACTATACTATAAATTCTTATGTTTTACTCCCTCGGTCCCAAAATGTAAGCAAAATAAACTCGCATTCTTTGTCCAAAAATGTAAGCATTTTTTTTATCCTATTTAATCTTTTTTTTAAAAACATATTTTCCAATATATTTTTTTGTTTATTCTCATAAAATTAAATGCAAATTACATTCAACTTTCTTTCACTTCAATTTTCTCCATAACCAATAGTCAATTAAAATTGTTTTTACATTTTTCTATAAAACTTATTCCAAAGAAAACACAAAAATTATACTTTAAATTCTTATGTTTTAATTTTCTTAATAAATATGATTTGATTTTTTTTGCATTCAATTTGAGACAGAGAGAATAGTTTTCTTATAAGTCTAATTTTTATTTTTTTGTAAAAAGTTGATATTTAGGGAATATGCATTGAGAATAACAGGTGTTTATATTAGCATAACTCTTTAATTACTCCCTCCGATCCTATATATATATATATATATATATATATATATATATATATATATATATATTGATTTTTTAGATTCATTGAGTAATTAATGTACTTGGTATAGAATATAGACCAAATACATCATTTATGCAATGAATCAAAAAAGTAAAATGTTTCTTATAAATATGACCGAAAGGAATATTTATTTACTATCATTTTCTTTCATCAAAATAAACTAAAATCATCAAAGTCACTCCAACTTAAAATCATTAATCATCCAAGTATTTTTCTGATTTTTATGTTGTTAATGTTGTGCTAAGTTCTTGATCGGTACGCCTTCAACAAGAATGACAAGATGTGCTAGTTCTACACGTACAATAATACGATACGGTTGGTTGACGACACAGACAACCATGGTGGGCAGGGGCGGATCCATGTTGGGGCTATGTGTGGCTATAGCCCCACATGCACTTTTCATATATTATTTTTTTATATAATAAATAAAACACAAGATCATTATAAGCTTTAAGTTGAAGCAACAAAGATCATTATATGTTGAACAAAGATAATAAGGGCTTTTGAATGCATTATCGTTCAACTATTTTCATGACTTTTGTTTGTTATGCTCACAATTTTGATGGAAGGAGTAACTCTTAATTGACCATTGAATTGTTTGTTTGTCATTCTCACAAAGTCATTATTATATTTTATAAGATGAATAAATTTTAGCCCCACATGAACCAAGTGTCCGGATCCGCTCCTGATGGCGGGATACCCTACTTAAAGTAGCACAATACAAAGAGTTGCCCTACCACTGATTGTGGGGCCATCAAACTCTGACAAAGTGAAGCCATAGGCCCACCGTATTTTTTAAGCTAATTGCCATGTGAAGGAGAAGTTCAGCCCAGCTGGATGCTGCCTATACGTGGGTCTTCCTTTTCATTTAGGTTCACTCTCCCGCCCCTCCGCTATTGCTTTCGTAAAGAATGCTAACAACACATATTTTTGTTGATATATTCTTTTTGATTAATAAAAATTTACACGAGACCTATGCAATTTATATGGAACCTAAATGATTTAGTGCAATTTTTATGGATTTTAATTAATCAAAGAAAGTGTGTTGAAAAATATATGTTAAAATGTACGTTGTTAACATTTCTTTTGCTTTCATTCATCTAACGTGTAAGTGTATATTTATTTGGTTAAGTTCAGGGGCGGTTCTAAGGTCTGGTGAGTCTGTGCAGTTCCTCATACTCCAACTCAATTTTTTTTGCAATTTCTTATGTAAGTTCCTCTGAATTTCTTATAAAAATGTAGAAACTCGTATAAATTGGACAATTTCTTTAAATTTTTTGATTATTTGCTTGTAATTTCTTATGTAAATCCTATAAATGTGTTGCACATTTTTCACCTAGACTTTATAATAATCTAGCTCCGCCATTGGTTATGCTGCGATAAAAATTGGTTCTATAAAATTGATTTTAACTAAAATTGAATTGATCCGTACTTACTTGGATATACTCATTAAAAAATGAAGTGACATTTTTTCTTTGCTACGCTATGCTAAATGTTACCCAAATCCAAACTCCAATAACTCTTTTGCTTTATACTCTATCTTTGATATCAAAACCTTTTTCCTTTTTTTCCTCTCTCCTTTACCTTTCGGTTCAATATTACATCTTTAGTCTAAGTTGTTTTCATTTTTCATAATAACAAAAACTTAATTATGGGTTGCCTGAAGCTTAACACATTAATGTAAAATTAATGATCTAGGAGTTGCCTAAACTTTGTTGACTAAAGCCTTAGATGAATAGATCAATCATACATTAAGGATGAAAAGAAGCAAAGGAAGAAAAAATAGAGAAACAATAAAATGTGTTTACTGAGTGGTGAGTCACGGAACAAACTAGAAAGGAACAAGAATACTATGGCACCTGTGAAATGTGGACGTAAATGATTAGGACTTGGTACCGTCAAAGACACAAACCTTCCCCTTTTTTCCTCTAGTAATGGCGTGTATCTGGTTCCGCGTCACGTGGCTTTGTGCGCCGTATTATTTCTTTTCTATTGTTATCAAATCCACATCTCTACTAGATTACGTTAGGTTGGTACCATTTTCTGGAACTTGCTCTTTTACCATTTTCATCTTATGTCCTTCCTATTCCTACCCTACCCTTACCCTTATTTGTCAATTTTAATTTGCTTTGATCAACATTATTTTTTTCGTGGATTAAGCTTGTTAAGCAAAATCAAATACTATCAGTGTTAAAAAAAAACAGATAAAACCGGTGACTCATTCCAGTCATGGTTTAATCTTCTTCAACAATGATAAAAGATAAATAAGTACAAAAATGTATAAAATGAAAACCAACAGTGTTCCAATTTTTTAAGTTTTATTCGATAGTTTGGAGGGGAAAGACTTTGGAGGTGAGAAATATAGTGAAAAAATAAATAAATAAAATCACAGTTTTTGAAAGAGTATTTTTTGTTAGACATTACTAAATTAATGCTTATAATTAATATAATATAACGACATACATTGAATTTGAATAACTCCTATAAACCCTAAAAAATTATTGCAATACAACTTTTGAGTTTTTGCAAATTGAAAGAGTTTTTCATTGAGAAGAAAAATGAACTCTCAAATCCCACCTCGTCATTAATTTCTAACCTTTACTTTTTTTCTTTCTTTCAAAATTCTCCTCCAAATTTCTCTCTAAACTCGCAAATAAAACTTTGTATCCATTTCTTTATTTCCTCTCTCCTTGATTAGAGCAAGAGGGAGGGTAATCTTATGTCAGAATATTGTTTGTATTTATTTTAAGAATGATGATAATAACATTTTTTTTGTATAAATAAGATTAAATGTCTCTTATAAAGTTTATATCGAACCAGAATCAATTTGAATGTATAAAGTAGAGTTGTTGGGGTTTTCGAAGAGCATACAACAATTGATTGAATTATCACATTAGCCTAACATCAATCATACAAGTTAATTTTTTTTTTTTGGTAAAATCCACACAAGTGAATTTAAACGCTATATCTCGACCAAAGATATTAACATGTTAAAAGTAGGTTAATAACACTCCTCGTCATTTTTTTATAGGTTGCCTCCATTAAAAGAGTAGATGTAGTTATATTTGAAGCGAGTTAGTTTTTTTTTTAACAAATCAAAATGAAATGCATTACTAACAACGGTAATTCTCCCCGCACAAGGCATACTGAAAAAGAACACCGAAAACAATTACAAAGTCAATTGTGCCAGTAAACAGAAGGCACCATCCGAAAAACAGTAAAATAATTATACGTGGACCCCATATAAAGGAGCGGATGTTTCCATCCGTCATGATAAGAAAATGAGCTAAATGACCGATGTTTAAATTTCAACCACAAAAATGAATTAAGTTTAACTTTCTCAACGAGTAGTGAAGGGTCTGAAGACGAATTTTGAAAGACATTGTTGCTCCTCTCCTTCCATAACAGGCAAATCAAACAAATTGGTATCACATAGCTATTCTTTCAAAGGATCTGTGAGACACAATAAGAAATCCCATCCACAATTCCTAAACCTATATATCATATTTATTTATTAAATATGGATATATTTTTCAAACACGGATTTGAATATTCGTTACGTTGGAGAAGTCCAACCTCTTTCGCTAAACTTTACCATCACTGCCAACACTCATCTTATTTTAATTTTGAAAAATGTTAACAAATTTATGATAAGTTTAATGTTAAGTATTTTTTTTTTTGAATTTGTGTCTTCAACACATTGAAACATAAAAAAACATTTTTTCAACATGAAATTAATCAATTATTTTTATTTTAAATCATTAACAAGCAATATCATTCGTTAGCAATACCCCTTTAATTTTTACTTTTACCTATAGTTTGAAAAATTAAAGTGAGTGTGAATTTTTTTTCCACTCTGACTAAAATCAAACATCTTATCATATAAAAGAGGAATCAATGACTACGGTCATTGTTGCTACTTTAACCTTTTTGGAAAACAGGGATTAGAAAAAACATTCCTCCGACCTCAAAAAACAAAAAGCAAACAGTTACTACTAATTTAATTAACATAAAGAGCAGAGATTAATCAAAAGTTGGCGTGGGTAAGATGGTAAATTTGATACAACAAAAGCAGCATCTTTTTTTGCGGGAATAGGAGTACAGATGTATAGGACCGTTGAAAAAGGGTAAACTGGGAAAGAAAAAAAGCAACAAAAAGTTGAAAGCACGCGACCTCATAATGCAGTGAAGGTGAAGGGAAAATGATAGCAGTGGTTGTTGTCCTTACGGTTACTGCTCATACTCTCTTATGAAACCTTCCTTTTTCTTTCCACAACTACCCCTCCTCTTCCACTCACTCTCTCTCTCTCCCTCTTCAACCACATTACTTTCTCTCTCTAATGCTATCATATTCTCTCTACTTCAGCAGCTCAGTCATATTTTATTATTTTAATTCAGTAATCGAAGCGACAAGTACTGAATCTCAGTGAATTGATAGTAACTAACTCAGGTACTACTCTGCTTAGTTTTCTTCCCCATGGAAGGAGGGGAAAATTGTTGCGTAAAAGTTGCGGTTCATGTACGGCCATTAATCGCGGACGAGAAGCTTCAAGGATGCAAAGATTGTGTAACCGTCGTTGCTGGGAAGCCTCAGGTGCATACACTGTCAACTCAACAATGTTAATGTGTAAAATGAAATGCATTGTCGTTGACTCTATAGAATGCTATAGATATTTCCTCTTTTGGAATTCTAGTGTTTATGTGGAAGAGATCTAGATCGGAAATTGATTACGTAATTGAAAACAAGTGTTCTAAAATTAGATAGGTTAAAATCGGTTTTATAATTATGATCTGATAGTTTACTTAATTGGGATATATTTGACTTCATTCTATTTCTGGATTTGGTCAGTGTACTTTCTGAAAATTTATTTTAGGTAAATATAACATGATTTTTGATTTATATAGGGAGGAGAGCAAGATTTTTTACCCAGTTTTGCAATTTCACTTTTAGATTATATATTCACAAATTATAAATTATGTTTGGTTTGTTTTGCCGTGACAAAAATTGATTTTGAATTAATTAATTATGAAAAACTGATTATGACTAAAAATGACTTGAATGTAAAGAATTTATGTTTGAGTGTTTTCATGTTAAAATGAGTTTAACAACAAAATTCCAGGTTAAAAATTAATTTTAGGGGCAAAAACATCAAATTTTAGCTTCCGGGTAGAGTCAATTCCTAAAAAAACTCAATTCAACTAGAAACCTTACAAAATGTCAATCAATTCTACATAATCAAATTTTACCTCCTCAAAGAGTGTAATCAAATATGGTCAGGAGCCTTTAAAAATAAATGACAGTAGCTCTTTAATTTTGGAATTTGGTTCAATTGCTTGCTTGATTTTCTTTTCTTTTGCTTTTGATGTTTTTTCGGTTTCTAATGTCAAAATTCAATTGCTGTATATGCTCAAAAGTTATCAACTGATTTATTTTTCGCGATGATAGCTAGTAGTTTCTTCTTCTTTGTAATGTATTCACACTAAATGTTTCCGTATATGCCTGCCTTTCATCTTCAATTGAAATCTGTCTATGGTTATTTTATTTTCAAAGAGAGTTGGCTTTTAATTTTTTTGGTTTTTATGGATGCCAATTGCTTATTATTTTAATTCATTGGGATATATCTATGTTTGATTTTAAAATGGCACCCCTTAATATCTTTTAAGTCGCTAAAAGTGTGAACCCACTTGGGTTGGTTTGGTGGTGTTGGCTTGGGATCTTGGAATGTGCTCCTCTCAAGGTCTCAGGTTCGATTCTCACCAATTTTGGAGGGCATGCTAATTGACTTGCTGCTATAATTCAGGTGCAAATTGGTGCTCGCTCATTTACATTTGATCATGTTTATGGAAGCACTGGTTCTCCCTCGAGTGGCATGTTTGAAGAATGTGTTTCTCCACTTGTTGATGGTTTGTTCCAAGGATATAATGCTACTGTTCTCGCATATGGTCAGGTATAGTTATTACTAACAGAGACAGTAGCTACGTGCCACAACACTTGTAACTCTTTTTCCATTTGACATTTTTACTTCATTGCAGACAGGTTCTGGGAAAACATACACCATGGGAACTGGGTTTAAAGAAGGTTTCCAAATAGGAATAATACCTCAAGTTATGAATGTTTTGTTCAACAAAATTGGGACCTTAAAGGACCAGAGTGAATTTCAGTTGCACGTTTCCTTTATCGAGGTCTGTTGATTTATTTTTTCACTGCTTGCAATTTGATCATTGAACTGTGTATTCTTCATATGTGCAAAGTTATTTATATTAAGTATCTAACAACAACATTTAATTGTGAAAAGATTCTTAAAGAAGAAGTAAGAGATTTACTGGATCCCTCCTCAATGAGCAAAACAGAACCTGCAAATGGGCATGCAGGAAAAACAACCTCACCTGGGAAGCCGCCAATACAAATTCGTGAGACATCAACTGGTGTTATAACCCTTGCAGGGTCTACAGAAGTCAGTGTCACAACACTAAAAGAAATGGCTGTTTGCCTCGAACAGGGATCCTCAAGTAGAGCAACTGGGAGCACAAATATGAACAACCAATCCAGGTTGATAATGCATTTTTCTTCTCTTCATTCATCTGCACAAATTAGTTTTTATTTGTGAAATAACTATCTGATTTTTAGACTGCTTTTGGGTAGCATGGCCACAAGACATGATTAGAGAAAGAATCATACCACGTAAAATTCAGATAATAAATTGATAAATAACTGAAGAAATCGGATATTGTCCACCTTTGTCATCTCTTTGATTTAAAAGCCTGCTGGCATTTCCAGCATCTAATAATGAGGTTGAGCTTTGGGTTTTATCTTAAAATCGGCTATGATGAAATTTTTGGGCCTCTAGTTATCACAGTGGATAATTAATAGATGGAACTTTTTTTTTGGGAATTTAATAGATGGAACTTTTGTCATTGTAAGAATGTTTGCAATTTTATAACGCATTTTATGGATTTTTCAATGAATTATCCACCTACTTACTTGCTGGTCTCAGTCCATGATGAGACACAATTTGAATAGTTTGTCATTCAACGCGATTCATAAATATTATGATGTTTGATCTAAGCCGTTGAGACCCCACGTAGTAGGAAAAGTATTTTGTTGCTGTTGTACAATTACATTGAAAAGTTATGCCTCAAACTGTTGTTGCTTTTTATTCTACTGGAGTTCCCCTTTATTTCTTATACTTCTTCACTATGTCCAACTAGCCGATCTCATGCCATCTTCACCATAACATTAGAGCAAATGCGCAAGCCCAAGAATCCTAATGATGGCTGCTTAAATGATACTATGAATGATGAGTATCTTTGTGCTAAGTTGCACTTAGTAGATCTTGCCGGATCAGAACGAGCTAAAAGAACAGGGTCTGATGGTATGCGTTTTAAGGAAGGTTAGTTTTTGACACTTTTCAGTTTAATATTTTATGTGTGCTTTTGATATTATATATTCACTAGTCATTTAATGTTTAAATCAGGAGTTCATATTAACAAAGGCCTTCTAGCACTTGGTAATGTTATTAGTGCACTTGGTGACGAAAAGAAGCGAAAGGAAGGTGTTCATGTTCCATATAGGGACAGTAAACTTACTAGGCTTTTACAGGTTTGATATCTTTATATTTAGCTTTATTTTTGCAGCATACACTTTTGTTTATTTTGATATTGGAAATATTTTATAGGTAGAAGGATTAGTGTGCACCATATCCCCTGTTTCTCCGAATCCATCTATTAATTAGTGCATATGAAGCTCATATATTTTAAGAATGTATTGTGCTACAAACACATCATTTACGTCACAAAGTTCACCTATTTTGAAGCTGGACTATTTGCAGTTGGAATGTTACACTTTCCTAGAAGAAAATAAATACTTATTACTGATAAATAAAAACAATATTAAACAAGAAACTTGTCTATGGAATATTTGTTTTCATTTTCAATTTTTATTCCGTTGCTCTTTTTTGTTTACTTTATTTTATAGATTAAAAAGTGAAATAATTTTGCAGGATTCACTTGGGGGTAACAGCAGAACTGTCATGATAGGTTAGTTGTTTCTCTTGTATTTTTTTCCTTTCTCTTTTTGTACCATAAATGGCCTTTAATTTCAACCTAACATTTTTAATCTTCATCTTGGAACCAAAGTTAATAACCTATCTTAAACTTGATGAAATCAATAAACTGTGTTCTGTATTTTTCATAAGGTTTGAAATTTTTCCAACTAAATGGTTGATGCAAAGGATTAGAATGCTCTATTATGTATTTCTATTTTATTTCCAAGCTTTTCATGTTGCTTCTTAAGACTAACTGTTTTTTTTTCCTTACATCCGAACAACATTTCTATTTCAGCCTGCATAAGTCCTGCTGATATCAATGCCGAGGAAACCTTAAACACTTTGAAGTATGCAAATCGTGCACGCAATATCCAAAATAAGCCTGTTGTGAGTATTGCATTATTTTTTGTTCACAATTTTTCATTTGACAAAATCGAAATAATTTTACTATGATAGCCATTGAGGCTCACCTTTTTTAAAATTCTTCTCTAGGTCAATAGAGATCCCATGTCCAGTGAAATGCTAAAAATGAGACAACAACTGGAGTGTTTGCAGGCAGAGCTTTGTGCTCGTGCCGGTGGCTCATCTGAGGAAGTTCAGGTATTTGGCTTCCGTCAATATGAATCTTCAGAGAAGTCTTGATTGCTTAAATATATTTCCTATAATAGCCTACTGGTGGCATTCAATGGCTTAAATTTATAGTGTATGATGAGATACCAATCAATCCTCATCACTGTGTTTATTATTTGAAGAAAAGCATCCTAGCATTAATTGGGCTTTTGCCACTATTTTTATATGCATTTCATACAAGGAAACGGTTTGTATTCATATTGTAAATATGTAATCATCTTTTAACTTATTATATAGGGTCTTAAGGAAAGGATTGTTTTGCTTGAAGCTGCTAATGAAGACCTTTGCCGTGAACTTCATGAACACCGTAGTAGATGCTCTGTCGCAGAACAAAATGAAAAGGATGCTTATGTATGCCCCTAACTTTTTGCTGTTATTTTTCTTTGACTCGAGTAATTTTTTCCTTCTCAGATGGTGTTTTTATCCTCAAATTTGTCCTTTCATGTTATCACTGTAGTTGCATCCCGCTAGTTAAAAATGAATTGAGTATATTGGATGGATAATTTATGCATGCAAGCTTGAAAACTTTGATTTTCAGGATGGAGGCACATGCATTGTGAAGACGGATGGGCTTAAAAGGACCTTACCTAGCACAGTGGCTGATTATCCAATGAATGAAACAGCAGGCAAGTCTCGTCTTTGGACGAAATTTAATATTTGATTAATGTCAGTTCTATACATGCACTTGCTTAAGTCAGTCCTTTATCTATCTCTTTCTCTGCTACTGCTTGATCTAGTGTTATTAGAACTGCATGACTCACGGTACAAGTTGCTTGTTTTAGCAGGTGATTCCAGGGAAATTGAAGAAGTAGCAAAAGAATGGGAGCATAAACTTCTGCAAAATAGTATGGATAGAGAGTTGCATGAATTGAATAAACGCTTGGAGCAGAAAGAGGTTGTTGCAGCATATATGTATAATTAGATGTATATCCACATTACACACCAGTGAAAAGCACATTAAAATTAAAATCAATACAATTAAGAGCGGCATAAGTTATATATTTCATTAACCTTACTTGAAGAAATTTATCTGAGATATGGTGTCCATTTTATCTTGATAAATGAAGCAGGCACATAACTTAGTAAGGTTGTTATAGTACTGAAAATATCAGATCCGTCGCAGAGGAATTGAATTATTGTAAGGCACCAAAAGAAAAGGAAAATCACGAAAGAAACAGAGTTGTTTTCGCCGAGCATTATTGGAGAAAAGAGTCTTCTGTCTTTTCTCCTGTCTCATATTTTATTAACATACTTATTCGGATTGATGTCTGTACAGTCTGAGATGAAACTGTTTGGTGTATCTGACGCTGAAGTACTCAAGCAACACTTTGGAAGGAAGATAACAGAACTAGAGGATGAGAAGAGAACAGTGCAGGTTTGATAGAAGTTATGCAAAGTTATTTTGACCGTTACAAAAAAATTAGTATTCACATTTGTGCTTAATTTATGAATTTATGAATGCAGCGAGAAAGAGATTGTCTTTTGGCTGAAGTTGAAAATCTTGCTGCCAACTCTGATGGACAAACACAGAAATTAGAGGATACCCATTCCCAAAAATTGAAAGCACTTGAAGCACAAGTGGGTAGTCCAATTTGCCTTTTATTTATTTATGTATAAAATAACATCTATTATCCGTTTATAAGATTTAAATTTGAATATATTCTAAATTGCAAAACCCTTGTTAAAACTCCACATTTTAGATTTTGGATCTGAAGAAGAAGCAAGAGAGTCAGGTCCAGCTTATGAAGCAAAAGCAAAAAAGCGATGAAGCAACGAAGAGGCTGCAAGATGAAATACAGTCTATAAAGGCCCAAAAGGTTGACAATTGTATTTTAACAAATCCATGGTTATAATCACTTTATATACTCTTTGTTATGACTTATGACCTTAATAACCTTGCAGGTTCAATTGCAACAAAAGATAAAACAAGAGGCAGAACAGTTTCGGCAGTGGAAAGCTTCTAGAGAAAAAGAACTGTTGCAAGTATGTCAAGCTTCCTCTTTTATCATGTTATTTAATTTGTTCATGCTACTTCTCGATGACATCTCAAGGGGCTGAATGTTCATTAGCTAGTTTTTTGCCTAAAGTGAAATAATTTATGTGCTATTAGTGAGTAGAGGTGTCCCAACTACTCCTAAGCTTGCAAATATCAAATAAAAAGGTGGAAATAAAGGCTGTGTCATTTTTCAATTGCATTTACATTACTGTTGAGTGTTGACTGATCACCTCACATTGATTCTGTGTTTGCAAAACAGTTAAGGAAGGAGGGAAGAAAAAATGAATATGAAAAGCACAAGCTACAAGCTTTAAATCAGCGCCAGAGAATGGTATGTATTTCCAAGTTGTTCAATGCTGTTGTGTTTTACTTAATAATCTTGCTTTGAATACTTTATTATAAAATAAATCTCATAAGCCATATGCATTTTAGCTTTGCTGATGTTGTTGCCTAATTGGAGTGATCTTAAGCCTTAATTGAAAGATTTCCACTCAACAGTTTTTCCTGCTAGTATTTTTTTTTTTAAAAAAGTCTACTTCTCAGTATTGTGTGCACTATGTCTGAACTTTGAACTTAAGAAAGTTGTAGTTCAAATAGAAATTACTAATAATCTCTAATCCATAGAGTGATCATTTTATCAACAGTAGAAATAAAGACTTAAGGAAATTGTGGTGGGACAGTTTTTTCCCCTACCCATGGCCTTCTTTCGTCTTTCTAACAGGGAACTGGGGGTACTCTTTCATGATGTATATGTTAATCATGGAAAGACAGATATGGAAATACGAGAGTCTACCTTTTATGTTTTTTTAAGGTTTCTATTGGAATAAGTCTAGTGAAATATGAGAGTCCACCTTTTGATTCTAGAAGCATGTACTGTATGATATGGTTCAATTAAGAGGTAACTAAAATGTCGTAGTATGGAATAGTATTGCCCCCGCTACGATGAATCGTTACTAGGTAGAACAATTCTTGCCTAGACTTTAGGCCAAACTCCATATTACTATGGCCCCTTCCCCTAAAACAGGAGGGTTAACACACACAAAAATTGACGAGGCATCAAAATATGTTGGGCAACGATTTAGTTAATTTAATAAAAAAAAATTATTAATAGAAAGGAATTTTTCTATGTGCAAAACACTATTAATTGAGTGAGCTTACACATTTAAAAAAAAATTATTATAGAAAAAAATTGTGGCTGCTGGGATTCAAGCCCAGGTCTCCACGGCCACAACGTGGAATTCTTACCACTAAACTACAGCCACTTTGGTGTTTAGGTCTCCACTTAGGTTGTAAAAGGAAAGAAAAATTGTGGCTGCTGGGATTCGAGCCCAGCTCTCTACGGCCACAACGTGGAATTCTTACCACTAAACTACAGCCACTTTGGTAATTAAGTCTCCACTTAGGTTGTGAAAAGGAAAGAAATCTTAAATAAGTACTCCCTCCATCTCCCATTAGGTGTCCCATTTGAGTTTTTCACAAAAAAGTTACGGGTTAATTAAGTTTTTGGTCCCTATAAATATCTGCAGTTTCGTTTTTAGTCCTTATAAATTAAAATCATACTTTTTAGTCTCTGTAAAATTTTCCTCAGCATTTTTAGTCCCTATATCATCAACATTTTTAGTCCCTGTGAAATTTTTACTTCCCCATTTTTGGTCCCTAAAATGCTAAAGGAAAATGTCACAGGGACTAAAAAGTGTGAATTTTTTTATAGGGACTAAAAACGGATACTTATAGGGACCAAAAACTTAATTAACCCAAAAATTATTAATAGTGTTGATTTTAATGGTAAAATGTGTATCGTTTACTGAAACACTCATATTAATTATAGTTAGTGGAATAATTATAGATGATTGAAATGCAATAAATAAGGGCATGTTAGTGGAAAATAATAATAAATGTTGTATTGATATTATAAAAAGGACAAATAATACGAGACAAGAAATTAAGAAAGATGACACCTAATTTGAGACGGAGGGAGTATATAGGAATTCAACAAAACTTATCCGTGCATCGTGCGGGTAGACGTCTAGTTTTTCATAAAGAAGCCAGCCCCTGTAGGACGACCTGACCTATTTCCAATATAACATCTAACATAAAAGTATACAAGGAAACATCTTTCATAATCTATCACATAACAAATCAAAATAGAACCACGAAAACGAGAAAATTCGGACATAGAACAAATAAGGTACCAACTTCAATTTTGGCTATGTTACAAACATGTGTTATTACGAGTTGCTAGACGCTCGTAAAATTTCCAGCCAAGACAGCATCTACATTTGAATTTTTTATAGTTGCACAAAAAAGTTGTGGCTGCTGGGATTCGAGCCCAGGTCTCCACGGCCACAACGTGGAATTCTTACCACTAAACTACAGCCACTTTGGTGATTAGGTCTCCACTTAGTTTGTATAAAAGATAGAAATCCCAAATAAGTATAGCATCTAACATAAAAATATAGAAGGAAATGTCTCAGAATTTTTATTACATCACAAATCAAAATAGAATTAGGAAATATAGGAAAACGATTAAATTAGGACATGAAAAACCAAATTTTATAATTTTTGTACTAAATCACAACAAACATGTATTTATTTCTCAGACTACAGACATATTGTTACGAGCCCAAAAAGTATAAACGCTATCCAAATGGAGTATCCAGTTTTTTATTTTGAAAAATAATTTTGATATTTAGTTGGTAAGTATTGTACTGGATATGTGTACCACGAATTCAATTTTGTAGTGTGCAATTGTGCTTGCTTCAGTGGTAGCTGCCTATGTTAAGCAAGTACGTGTTATATTCAGGTCCTTCAAAGGAAAACTGAAGAAGCTGCAATGGCAACCAAGAGGTTAAAGGAGTTGCTAGAAGCTCGTAAAACTTCCAGCCGAGACACTTCAGGTATGATTTGTTTTACGTAGCAATAATAAATTTAAGATTTTGAGTCTTTTGGGATTCAAAGGCAAACGATGTTATTAAGTTATATTTTCACTTGTAGAGGAGACTGTTTTAGTAAATAGCATGATGATATTGTCGTACTTTTATTTTGTCTGATCTCCTCATTCTATGTCACTTTCCAGTTGCAACAAATGGAAATGGAACAAATGGGCAGGTACTGAATTTTCCATTCCCTTCTTAGGTTGCCTTTACTATACATGTGATCTTAAATAAGTTTGTGATTTTCAACTTTAGAGCAATGAGAAGTCCTTACAACGGTGGCTTGATCACGAACTAGAAGTCATGGTTAAAGAACATGAAGTTCGTTTCGAGTATGAGAAACAGAGCGAAGTGTATGTAATATATGTTTCTGTAATTACTTTTATTAGTGACTGATCTGTCATGTAGAGTGTAGTCATTAAAGTTATGATGCAATCTTCAGGCGAGCTGCCCTTGCAGAGGAGCTAGCCATGCTGAAGCATGTAAATGAGTTTGCTGCTAAGGGTCTCAGTCCTCCAAGAGGGAAGAATGGATTTGCCAGGTTTGATCTTACAAATCTTATTTTGAAATGCCTACAACTTCACTTTTCAAATAATTGGGATCTTTGGAACAATATTGAGTGCAATGCACAAAGTATAACATCTGTCATCCTGGTTGTTTTCAACATTATTCTTCTCAGGGCCTCCTCCATGTCACCAAGTGCAAGAATGGCGAGAATAGCTTCACTTGAGAGCATGCTGAGTATATCCTCTAATTCACTAGTAGCAATGGCTTCTCAACTTTCCGAGGCAGAAGAGCGAGAGAGGGCATTCACTAATCGTGGACGTTGGAATCAGTTGCGGTCAATGGGAGATGCCAAGAATTTGCTTCAATCTATGTTTAACTCTGTTGGAGATGCTAGGTGCCCTCTTAGTCCAAACCACTCTTTATTGGTACTTCATAGTTTCGGTACTCTAGAAACAATTTAACTGCACAATTTGTAAATTTATATACAAAGCACATATATAAGATTACCACCGTGGTCTAGCATAAGTTGTAGATTCTGTGGTACCGAGTTTGATTGCTAACCGTAAAAAAGAAGCACAGATATAAGATAAAGATTTAAAAGTCATGTTTATAAGCTCTTGTATCGTTTTATTGAGTAGCTTATACTGGTTTATACTGTTGAAATTTGAAGTATCATTTCATACTATATCAACAGGTGCCAACTCTGGGAGAAGGACATGGAGATCAGAGAAATGAAAGATCAAATCAAAGAACTTGTCGGTCTTTTGCGGCAAAGTGAGATGAAGAGAAAGGAAACTGAGAAGGAGCTAAAAGTGAGAGAGCAAGCTGGCGCAACCACATTGGCTACCCCGGCTTCTGTAAGATTATTATTATACTGTGAGGCATTATACACAAGTAAGATTGCTTGAATAGGGAGACAAATGCTGGAACTTTATACCTCAAGACTTAATTATTAGAGTGCTGTTTCAGGCTGTGAGCGTTATGCCAAATTTGGATTTAGGATTTTTCATGGGTTCTCGAGTAGCTTCAAGCGAAAATCAATTATGGTTTAAAATAAATAGCTCATTGTATTGCTGTCTGTAAAAGAACTAGATCTAAGCTCATATGAGTTGGTAGAAACTAACATCAGAATAACACCTAATGTTCTTGGATATCATGCATAAAAAGTTTTCCCTCACTATTTTTCACTTCCCCTTTTTCTACACAACCAATTATACCCTAAATACTTGACCTATCAACCTTCAATAAACTTGTCAATGTCAGAATACTCCCTAGGCAAAATATTGACAGAAGCGACAGATTACTATTATCCTCATATAACATGAAATTATAAGTCAAGTAGTCTTGAACTAGTAGAATCCAATCAAAATAAACTAAAACATTAGACTCTTTGATCTCAACTTAAGTCTCGTGCTTTCTTGATGCTACTGTCTCCTGAATCAGCGGCTTTTTGAGCTTGATTATAAATGAATTTGAAAGTTTGAATTATGTTACATTATTTAAACTAGAAATAAAATTAAAATTGAGGATTTTTAAATAGCCTCTTAGTTTTGAATGATCCGCAACCGTCTCCTTGAATTAGACTAGGATTCCATCAATTATTATTTTATGGTCACTGTCGTAGCAAATTTTTGGTTGGCATTCATTTACCTCTTAAATTATATATGTCATAAGGTCGTGACTTATTTTGTTCTAATAGTTAACTTCTCATCACTCTACATCAACAGGGAAATTCTCCAAATTCATTGAGACAGTATACTGAAGATATGAAAGGACCTTTATCTCCAATGTCTGTACCAATACCAAGACAGCTCAAATATACGCCAGGGGTTGCTAATGGCTTAACGAGGGAATCAGCAGCATTTGTAGATCAGGGTAGAAGGGTAAGTTAATCGTCGTTTATATGAAACTGGTCTGTCTTGTATAGGAGATGAATGTGAATTTGCTGTTATTTCAGATGAAACCCATTGGGCAGCTGTCAATGAAAAAACTAGCAATTGTAGGACAAGCTTCTGGCAAGTTATGGAGGTGGAAAAGAAGTCATCATCAGTGGCTATTGCAATTCAAATGGAAGTGGCAGAAACCATGGAAACTTTCAGAATGGATTCGACACAGTGACGAGACAATTATGAGATCAAGACCGCGCTCACAGGCTTTGCCACACATCATGTGATATTTTATTTTCATTACCAGCACAGTTGCTGTTTCTATAGTTTTAGACCCACCAGAATTATCCTAGGCACATAGCAAAATGGCATTTGAAATAACAGCGCTAGGTACAGGTAATTTATCCTTGTTAATTTATTGCCTTAATTTATTTAATACTAATTTGATGCAAATCATTGTACAGCTGCCATTCACTTTTTCTTTTACATCTTTTTCATTTTTATATCCTTCTTTGACTTGACATAATAACTGCCAAAATACTTCCTTTTTTCTAAATAGTAAATATAGATACATTGATCTGAAATTCTTCATTTCTTGCAACAGTGTAATATAAGTAGTTGCAGAAGAAGTATATGGCGATGTCTTGAATAATGCTGTCCAGATCTTGGAAATTTTTGTAATAATTATTGTATATGGAACATCTTGGGAAGTGTGCGGCAACGTACAGGTACCCCCAAATAATAAAAAACAAAAAGATATTGCTTGCTTGGAGACAAAGTCTTAGATTCTGCCAGGCAGTTCTTGGAAAATAGTGTGTCCATACCAACGTTAGAAGAAACCAAGGGAAGATTCTCGTATCAAATCCTGGAAATGTGTATTTAATATCTTGTATTCCTTTTTATGTGTTCTGAAGGTCGTGCTGTGTTTAAGCCAATTGATTTTTGTTGATAGATTTTATGCTCTAGCATGTCACATACCAGGAGGAAATTCTTCCGTAGGTATTTTCATCTAGAACTTCCTGTTGTAAAAAGCTGTAACATTAGTGTTTTGGTGTAACTGTAACATTATTTTATTTTTATCGAATAAGGTGTTACATTAGTCATATTATATTGAAAGATATTCTAGTGTACAGTTTGTAAAATAAGATTACACCATTTACCTAAAGCTAATTGCAGCTGTTAACTGGTTTTTCTTTTTGTCTAGGAATTTTGTTACAACTTGTTGCCTCAAGCAATGAATGACGTTATTAGAACCCAGAGCTCAAAGCTTACTCCACTGTCCTCTCTACGGCCTCCCAATTTCTCTTATTTTATCTATTTCCATTATGTGTCCATTCTCTCTCCACTGCTTTCTTCTACTCATTTCATTTTTGCCTTGCGGCATTAAAAGGATAGTAGAGTATCCAAATTGCAAAAATAAAAATAAAAAAAAATGAAGTCAAATGTGTTGTACGGGAATGTTCTTGATTGTGTTTGGATTGAAGTTTGCAAATATAATTTTGAATGAACTTAATCTTGCAAATTGAGTTTGCAAAAGCAACTCTCCTTACATCCATTGTATTTCAAGGCAAATTTCAGTTTACAGTAAGACCCAACTGAAAGGCAATTAAAAAAAGAAGGCTAAAATATGCATTTCATCCCTGCAATTAGGGGTCGTTTGAAATTTCATCCCTAAACTTACTAATCCTCCCATTTTGCCCCTGCAAATATTAATCATTTGAAAATTCGTCCATTAACCCACTTAATGACTGTCACGTCATCAAATTAGCAAAATGACATGGGAAAAGACAAAAATACCCTTTTTTAATTAAAAAATTTGAAAAAAATAAAAAAATCTGAAAAAGTTTTTTGGAAAAAAACTGTTAAAATTAAAAAAAAAATTAAAAAAGTGAAAATTAAATTTTCGAAAATAATTTTTTTATTAATTTGAAAATTATATATTACTTTTTTTTTTCGAAAAACTAATTTCCGGATTTAAAAAGCAAATTTCCACTTTTTTCTTCATCTTTAAAAAAAATTGGAATTTTTTTATGATTTTTAATTATTTTTTTATGATTTTTAAAAAAAATCAGATTTTTTTTATAAAAAGGGTATTTTTGTCTTTTCCTATGCCATTTTGCTAATTTGATGACGTGACAGTCATTAAGTGGGTTAATGGACGAATTTTCAAATGATTAATATTTCAAGGGCAATATGGGAGGATTAGTAAGTTCAAGGATGAAATTTCAAACGACCCCTAATTGCAGGGATGAAATGCATATTTAAGCCAAAAAAGAAAATAGATTTACATTTTGAATAGTTGTTTGTTAGCTCCCAACTAAAAATTCCTTGAAAATTTTCAAAGCTGTAGACATTGTTGTGTAACAATATTTTGAGGTCTTTGACTGTCAATTCACTCGACAAACATAAGCGAACTGATCAACAGCAGCATTGTCTTGCAATGTGTTTATTGACAAGACAGCTCAAGAACATGTCAAGACATCATCGTCCCAATCTTTGGACTTTATTGCTACAACCACCTATTACAATTCTAGATACAAATCAGCCACCAAAAAGACTGTTTCATAATTTTCTTGTACTATTCTCTTTCAATTGCATTATTTTTTAATCAATTGTATTACCAATCACCAAATCGTCACCTTAGAAATATATACTCTTAATTGGTGCATTGAGTTATAGCCTGAATCCAAATCTGAATGCAGAATTGAGCCTTAACATAATTGTTTGCTAACAATTCCTTAACTGATATAGCCTTTTTAAATAGAATCAGGCTCAGGACTCTGTGAGGCAGTGCTAAATACAACCAGACAAGCCTAGTAAAGGAAGTTAGGTGTACCCCACATTCTATCAACATTCCAAGAGACTAATTAATATCAAGATAGTGAAGTTTATAACTTTGTACCTCACTCTTAATTGTTTTTACACCACTTCATACTACTCTTTTGTCTTTCTATCCTCCTTCTATAACATACCCAAAAACAAAAGAATACTAAGACATGGCAATGGCATTACTACTACGTAGGTCCAACTCACTATCCTCCAAGAGTACAATCTCTTTGATTTCTTGTAACATCTTCAAGACCTGCCACATTGTGGGCCTCTGCTCTGGAGAGATCAAGCTACAAGTTGTAGCCACCTGAAGAAGCATATCCATTCTGTTATCTTCGCTCCCATTGTCATCCCTGATAGATCTCACCCATTTTGACATATCACCAGGAACCATGAATGGAAGCTCAGAAGCATATTTCCCAGTTAGAAGCTCTAGCAACAAAATACCATATGCATAAACGTCGGATTTGGGGGTTGGCTGATGATTTGGATTGCGAGTCTCCGGGGCTCTATAAGGTGCAGAATCACCAACTTCATCAAAGGTAGATGGATTGGTCAACACAGACAGGCAGTAGTCTGTGACGCAAGCTTCAAAATCAGGTCCTAGGAGAACATTGGTCGACTTGAGATTGCCATGGACCAGTCTCCATGCCTGGTGGATGTAGGAAAGCCCTTGTGCTACGTCCTCTGCTATTTTCAAGCATGAGGTCCAGTGTAATGGCCTTGCCCTGCTTGATCTGGAACCTGCAACAAATTAACAGTTAACAACAGATTATCTTCAATTAGTTTTCTACTAAGTTAGTTAAAAATATATTGAATCATAATCACTCCAATTAGGAATGAAGGTACATGGAAATGAATAAATAAATAAATAAAAACAACCAAGTCTGAATTACTCAAATTAGGAAAGAAAGTAGAATACTAGTGTTGTAGTCATGGTAGTTGATTAATACAGTTTGGTATACATCAAGAAATACATGACCTGTCTCATTTAACCACTTGAACATACTCATAATTTTCACATGACAGTAATAATAGCAGTGCATGCAGCAGAGATGGTAGGGGAGGGGACCCAAAGGACAGGATTAGATTTT
Source organism: Medicago arabica (assembly GCA_946800305.1). NCBI lineage: Eukaryota > Viridiplantae > Streptophyta > Magnoliopsida > Fabales > Fabaceae > Medicago > Medicago arabica. The sequence goes on from OX326967.1 coordinate 56,311,932, forward strand.
GAAGCCAACAGCAAGCTATAATCAACCAAGCACCTTGGGTTCCACCTCGTGTGTACAGCCAAAATAATACAGTTGATTTAAAACTCTTCATTCAGGAATCAGGATCTTTGTCCAGATTTCGTTATGACTCATCAATTCTGTTCCTAACATGATAACATCACCTCCAATCTAAAATCCAAATTCAGCAATGTCTTTCAACTAACTAACTAATTAACAACTATCTCCAATCATAACATAAGATAGTTTAAAGATAGTTCGCTAAACGACACAGAATAAATTCTTTACTCAATTAATTAATTAATTCACTACTATCTTATACCTTAAAATAAATCAAACCATCAGGAATCAATTCATGTTTCCTAGTCTAACTATAGTCAGCAGCAATATTCTCGGTGCTGGTTAAAAAGCTCAAATCTAGATTACAATCACGTGCAAAAGAGAATTTCAACAAGACTTTCCACGTTACAAACCAAATATCAAGTCACTATTATTTCAACAAGACTTTCCACGTTAGCATTTCCCATATCTTTATATCAATTAAACACTCAAAAAAAAAAAATCTATAATTACTAGTTCAACTGACAAAATACCGAAATTGTTAGGCCGGATGTCATGACCGGGGTTCGAACCCCGGTAGTTCCACTTATGTGTGTGAGTTTATAATGGAATGAATGCACTTTAATAGTCCCTATAAATTTATGTGTCAACAATTTATGTGTTAGGTCAGACTTATACTTCAATTGGATGGATCACTATGGACCCCGCTAACGGATGTTGGGATTAATGTCCCGATATTAGTCAATCATTGAATTAAGTTGATGATCATAGATAATGTACCGTGTATGAGTGAGAAGAGACTTCCATTAGGCTGATAATCATAGATAATAAGCCTCTCTTGATTAGCCTGAAAATAAGCCCTAACAGCAACCAAATTCGGATGGCGGAGACCACCAACTGATTCCATGTGACGCTCAAAAACTTCCTTACTAACATCCCCACCCATTTTCCCACAATCAAGACGCTTCACTGTTACAATCAAACGGTTATCAAGCACCGCTTTATAAGTTGTTCCTAAACACCCTCTTCCTAATAGCTCCGCAGAACCTTTCATCAACTGGTCCAGCGTATACACCTGCGACTCACCCGCACAGAATATTAAATTCCCACTCTTTGCAACTTGCGCTCTTTTTACTTTTTGTTCTAATTCTCTCTCTTGCTCCATTTGCATCACCACCGCTTCTTCCACCGTCGCCGCCGCCGCTTCGGAAGCCATCACGCTCGATCCAGAAGTTCCTTTTCCTTTTTTCTTTCTCTGTTTCTTTATCACCACCGCGAAACAGGCCAGAGAAACTATCAGAAAAATGATTCCGGTTGAAAATCCGATTATCACCGCTCTCCGATCGTGTTTCTTCTCATACGGCTGCCGGAGTAATCCATGAACCTTCGCACTCTGGTTAAGTCCAACCGTCGGAGGCGTAGCCGGAGCAAAAAACGGCGTTGATGGACGACATTCTCTCCGAATAATCTCTCCACAGAGATTAGGGTTTAAAGCAAAAGAAGAAGGCTGAAAACGCGACAAGGCAGTGGTTAACGGAACTGCACCGGAGAGATTGTTACCGGAAACATCAAAAGTTTTCAGAGAAGATTGATTAAACGGAGGAATACTACCGTTGAAAGAGTTGAAGCTTAAACGAAGATAATAAAGACGATCAACAGTGATAAAATGTGTAGGAATATTTCCAGAGAGATTGTTATGAGAGAAATCCAACGTTTTAAGTCTGTGAAGGGAGAATATAGAAAATGGGATTGAACCAGTGAAGTAGTTATTATCGAGAAAGAGTGATTTGAGATTGAAGAGACCGGAGAGATTGGGTATGGTTCCGGTGAGGGAGTTGTTCTGTAAACTGAGTACACGGAGTTGGTCGAGATTGGAGAGTGTGTGAGAGGAGAAAACACCGCCGAGATCTAAGCTTCGGAGGATGATACGAATGACTTTGTGTTCGTTGTTGCATTCTACGCCTTGCCAGTTGCAGAATGGGGCTTTGGTTGTGAAGTTGAGGTGATTGTTTGGGTCAGCTTTTGATTTGAATGCTAAGAGGGATGTAGGATCTGAGAGAGAGGGCTTGGTTTTGTTGTTGAGTTTAGTTGAGTTAGAGAATGTGGTTGTGAGTAGTAAGAATGAGAGCGAGAAGATGATGAGAGTGTTTGAGTGTTTTGTTTTTACTGCTGCCATTGTTGAAGTGAGGTTGTTGTTCATTTGATGTTGTTTTGAGGTAAAAGAGGAATGGGAGAAATAAGCTTTTAAATTTCACAAGAGTTGTACAGTCTACAGAGACCGAGGGAGAGAGAAGCGAGCAGTACGTGACAAAAGGACTTGGGGGCAACTGGGTCAGGGATCACGTGATCATCAGGTACATAACTTGAGGGAGAGGAGTGAAAGAGAGAATTCATACTGTATGTTTACTGCCATGTTTGTGGATTAGTTTTGTAGATTCAATCATGATTTTTAAATTAGAACAATCATCAACCCACAATTCGATTTTGTGGTGTTGCGTTAGACTGAACCGTGATGATGGACTATGATATGCATAAATACTTTGATATCAAACATAGGCATGCGATCAAACTCTCCTTTCTGATGTTAGCTCTATAAAGTATCGAATAAATCATCTATAATTCGGTCCTCAAACTAGCACTATTTTCCTCTCTTTTTTTTTAACCAAGTAGTTTAGTATTTAAAATTATTTTTTAAGATGAATAAGTAAAATGTTTTGGATTTGAACTTCAACCTCTTCATATTATATTTACGGGAGGTCATGTTACTTTGCCAATTTAATCCATTGAATTATACACATAAATTAAAAGTGACCTTAACTTTTGCCAAATATATATTATAAAAAACATTAGGATGATTTTTAAGCTTTTTTTAATTCATCAAGATAGTTCATAAAATATTATTTTCTCTCATATTTTTAAAAGAAAATGAGGGATTAGTTTGATGGAGTGATGATAGTTTATAAACTATTTATTATATGTTTATAGGAATCAAATTTGATAGAATAGTTTATTCAGTAAATTAATGGTTTGTTCACGAACTAATTGGTAATTTATGCCATATGATAGAAATTAAAAAAGAAGTTAAAATCAACAAATAAATAATTATATATACAATCATCAATTTTTTTTTACTGGTAGTAAAGGAAAGGAGAAAACATGGATGATCATGCTGAATCAAGGGAAAAATGTTAATTTTTTGTTTTGTAACAAGGCTAATTAAAAGAAAACAGAACAGAAATAGAAGAGAGAACAGCAAATTTCTAAAGAAAAGAGTTTCCAACTCGTCCGTTCTAAGAAGCGGGTATTAGGCCTTCAGGAGGAGAGGAATGAACTGACAATTCACCATTCGTCGATGCTCCGAGCTTCACCATAAAGTCTGCACACTGGTTGCCTTCTTTGAGGATGTGATGAAGCGAGTAATTTCTAGAAACCAGCATGTCCTTGATATCCTGAATGATTACGGCATAGACATGAAAATGAGAGGTATCTCCATTGATGAGGTTAACTGCGAGCAGCGAGTTAGAATAGCAAACCAAATCCTCAAAATTCAATCTAATTGCCATTTTTAAACCTTGGAACAGTGTTGTCAATTCCGCAAACAGAATGTCGTTGGAGCTATTTATGAAACCCGAGAAGCCAGATACATAATTGCCTGAATAGTATTGAATAACACCTCCAAAACTTGTGCGAATTGGATCTCCGATGCAGCTACCGTCGACATTTAGGATAGAACAAACATGATCATCGTTGTTCCATCGAACCAACCTTGCTGAAGAAGAAGTGCTTGCGTTATTATGCAGGCAGAGACTGATAACTTTTGTTGTGCTGTTAATAATAATGCTGAGACGGTATACTGATCATGTTTCATTATTAAAACACATAAGATTGCGGTGCCTTCAAATCCACCACAGACCCGCGAGAAAGGTAGTTGAACGGTGATGGTCAATACCCTCCGTTAACCAATCAAGCACATACGAGGACAAGAAGAAAGTCAGACTTTTAAAGCCAATTTTATGACAAATAATGCTGGAAAATTTGCAGTCTCGAATGCAATGAAGGAAGGATTCTCCGTGGTCTCCGCACCTATTGCAGATGGCTGAAGTGGCCATGTTCTTATGGTTGAGCAGAGATAGAGTGGGAACAACGTTGTGACAAGCAAGCCAACTAAAAAACTTATATTTTTCTGGAATTTTCAACCTCCAAATCCAAGACCAAGATGTGTTGATGTAGCTTTCAGTTTCTGATTGGGATATAGTCCAATTGTAGCCGCTCTTTGTAGTATAAACACCATTGTTATTATGAGGCCAAATATAAGCATCATATATGACGGCATTAAATTGATTGGGATATAATCAAATTTGATAATGTAGTTTAAGTAGTAAATTAATGGTTTGTTCATAATCTAATGCGTAATTTATTTCATATGTTGTTATACAAATTTTAAAAAAAGACCAACAAATAAATAATTATTTATACAGTCATCATTTTTTTTTTTTGCATTTTTAAGTTTGGCTGATAGAATTGAATGCACTATTGTCATAAAAAGAAGAAATAAATGTAGTACTTTAGTTTAGAAAAAAAAAATCATGACACAATCACAAATCAATATTGTTTAGACAACTTTACATGAAATTAAAAAAAATGGTCATATCAATTGACATTATTTAATTTTATACTTTTTTTTTTGTGTGCAAACAAGTATATCTTCTTTAATTTATTGGTCTTACTTTGGATTTCTTGGCCTTTGTTAGATTAGGGATGTAAATGGATATCCATGGATGCGGATAATGTGATATCCGTGTCTGCTCTGTTAGATAAATATGAAATCCGTACTCAATCCATATCCACGCGGATATCCGCTTAGCGGGTAATCCGCGGATTTTGAGGTATCTGCGGATTTATACAGATATTCATGGATAAAATTTATAAAATAAAAAATAAAAATTTTGTTTAATTTTTTTTAGTTAAAATTTAGAAACAAGGGTTTTTCACATGCATTTTCTTTTCTTTTTAACAAAACATAATATTCATACATTACAATAACAATAAAGATCATTGACTCAACAAAAACATAAATAAAGTCCCTTACTTTTAATAAAAATAAAGTTCTTTGAATTAGAAAAAACGTAAGTAAAACTCATCATATTCAACAAAACAAAGCTCTTGCTTCAACAATCTCAACCACTCTCACTTCATTTTAAATGAGCGTAATAACTGATAACACTTACAATACCTGGGTGTTTTCTTAGGAAGTTGAATGATATTGAAGTTATCTATGTAATTTACTCTTAACAGCGTGTATGGATATCCATAGATGTGGATACCATTAAATCCGCATCCGTATCCATTAATTAGCGGGTAGTTAAAAAATCTGTTTATTTTATTCATGGATATCCATTAAGGTATCCGCTCCGTGCCTTGACGGATTTCATCTGCGGATATCTACGGGTAGGGATCTTTTTGTCATTCCTATGTTAGATTATAACGATTTTCAAAATATAGTTTAATATTCTTGGAGAGCCAATAATAACTGAAAGACGAATATTAATCGTTTAATGACGATATTAAAATATAGAATAGAGTTTTGTATTCTTCGAGAGCCAGTAATAAACAGGAGACTATAATTAGTTGTTTATACGATAATACTAATACTTGCAATCATTTTTTTATTACTTTCTTTCTCGTTCTCATATTTTTAACAACACATCCCATGTTTACAAGAACATAGCATACCAATTAGCTTTTGGATAAACATGAATAATAATTTTTTTATCAAGAGTCCAACCTGTTTTACTCCCTGCTCTTCCCAAACTTAAGCTTCTAACAATTGAGTCCATTTGCACCTCTAATATCAAAACACCTTGATTTTAAGCTAAACATAATCCTTTGATATAGTCCCCACAACTCAGTCAGCCATATAAGCACTTGTGTGTCCAAGATGTTTCACAAAACCTGCCGCCTACCTTCCATTATCATCACGTAAAACTTCACCACAACATGCTACTTTATAGTTATCTTGGCTGAACCATCTGTATTTAGACAATGCCAACCACATGGTGGAGCCTTCCGAGACACATGCATCAAGCTTCTCCTATCATAAGGATCACTCAAACTCCACTCAGCCATTCTAGAGTTAGTAATTAAGCAACCAATAATGAGTTATTTGCCACACAAAAACTCTAACCCGCTCGAAGGTCGACTCTATATGCCAGATTTTTTTTCCATATCAGATTACCTATGTCATTAACCAAACCTGCGACTGCGAGCATATTGCATGCACTCCCTTCTCTACCTTTTCATTCTCTACTTTTCTCTACCTTTGTCTATATTAATTATCTAGTTGGATTTGGCGCAGTTAGTTACAGGATATTCCGGTGTGTTTAGAGTAACTAAACCTGAGATCTAGGAAAGGGCGTCTACCCGGTTCAAATGAGATCCTTGAAAATAAGACCTCGTAGCTCTCTAGAAGTTCATTATGTCTAAGGCGGTGGAGCATGTCGGCGCTCTTATAGTATATGAGATGGGAATTATTTCATGTAATAATATTTTATATACTTAATTATTTTAAATAGAATTTCAATTTTAAATTAATTTTGTCAACAAAACTCTCCATTATTATTAAAAAATGACTAAAATGCACTTTTGATCCCCAAGTTTCACAAACTTGCGATTTTGGTCCCTTAAATTTTACCTTCTTTACAAATTCAAGATCCACTTGATTTTGATTCAGTCGAAGCTGACATGACACTATTTTTTATGTTTTTTAAATTTGTCTTGCAATCACTTATGTTGCAAGCCCTTTATTTTTTGTTGTTAATCTGGTTTTATTATATCAACTTATGTTATAAGCACTTATGGAACAACCATTTATTTTATGTTGCCTAATCATATTGCAATCTATTTCAACATTTTTGGTCAACCATTTATTTTATGTTGCCTAATCATATTGCAATCTATTTCAACATTTTTGGTGTTGGTTGTGTTTATGGTTTGATCATGTGGAGGTACCAAAATTGAACCTGCATAATTTTATAGGTTGTAAGGTATTTTTTTTAAGGTACAAGGTTAGAAGATTGATTTATTTTGCTAAACAAAGTCATTGTTAAACAAAGTCATAATACTTAATTCATTAATTTTTATTCATTGTTAAACAAAGACAAGGAATTGTTTCAAAACTGGAAACGGAGATTGTGTATGGAGAAGAAGAAAGAATAACAATAGAGATTTGGGTGTGGTAGAAGAAGAGCAATGAAAGTTTTTGGGTATTTATGGAGAAGAAGATAAGAAAGATGAGAAATAGATCCGTTGCATAGAAACGGTCACGTGAGTTTTTTTTTACACGTCATCTGCTTATGTGTCAACTTGTTTATGAAAAAAGTTCCATGTCAACTCTGATTGAGTTAAAATCAAGGGGGACCTTGGATTTGCAAAAGGGGTAAAATTTACGGGACCAAAAGTGTTACTTTTAAATTTGAGGACCAAAATCGCAAGTTTCTAAAACTTAAGGGACCAAAAGTGCATTGTAGCCAAAAAAATTATTTAAAATTACTATCTTCCTCTTGAAACAAAATATTTTAAATTTATTTAAAATTACTTTTTCAAATTTTGAATTGTCTTACTTATTTTTAATCAAAATATTCTTTATTATCGTACACCTTTTTAATCTTAACTAAGAAGTAAAACTATCGAATAAGCCTCAAACTCTAGAACCCCGCTTATTAAACCTCTTAGCATGTGTTTGGAAGTGGCCATAAATGCACGTTTTTGCTGAAGCTACAAATCAAACTTAGCATATTTTTTGTTTCAATTTTGAAGGGCCAAAAGATATTAAAAAAAGATGAAGGGTCGAAAGCGATTTTGGAGGTTGTAAAATGAATTTTATCATATTTAGATGATTTAAAAGATGATTGATTTTGCTTGTACGATAAAATGATAGAAATATATCCCCGTGAGTTTAACTCAGTTGATAGAGATATTACATTTTATATGCAGGGGTCGGGGTTGGAATCTCAAACACTCCACTTCTCCACAATTAAATTGTGTGAGCTTTAGTCACTAGGCTACTTGACTAAAAAAAATGATAGAAAGATATCTTTCAATAGATTTATACTATCGAGTCGAAAGATATGTTCTAATAAATTGAATGACTTTTGAACAAAACCAAGGGTCTATAGAGCAACCTTTAAAAATTTTGGCCTCCCATATATGTGAGTTGGGGCCAAGTTTGGAGGGACAAATAATTGACGGTTTTAAGAATGAGTAAGTACTACTAAACAATGTATAAAGAAGATAAATTAATTATCTCCTCCAAATATATATATATATATATATATGGGGTTTGCTACAATAGACCCACTCGTTTTCATGAAAGTCTATTTTAGCAACCAAAACCTTTTGATTTGGACACAAAAACCCTTGGTTTTGTTTTTTGAAAAAATTGAAACTAAAGGACTCAAATGTAATTTTTCAGTATCATGAATGTTTTCTTTGTTGACAAAAAACATCATCAATTATTGTTTATCGATTCTCTCTCTCATTTAAAGTCTCCTTCTCTATCATGCTGCAATTGCAATTCTCCCTCACTCCTCCTCTCCGTCATCTCTCTCATGGTGTTTTCCTCCCTTTCAGGAAGCTCCGATGGAGTTATTCATTCAATGGAAACACTTTATCCAAACCAAAAAAAAAAAAACACTTTATCCAAACAAAACAAAAAAATGTCAATTAATGTTGAAACTTAGAGAACAATGTTTTTTTCTTTAAAAGAACAAATTAAGTTTCAGAAATAAAGACAAAGAATAAGATTGAGAAAAAGAATGAGACATAAGAGAGAGGAATAAAGAATGAGACATAAGAGAGAGGAATGTATCAAACTCAACACAATCCATGTTACTTGCTTTACCAAAAAAAAAATCAGATCATATGTTAATTAATTTTTCCAATATTCTGCACCGATTGTTTTCTTTTGGAAGCAAGCACGGTAGGTAAATTAGAAAAGAAGAGGGAGACCTGAAGAGAATGGAAGCAACGACAGGTACAGAGACAACAAAAGAGAAGTATGAAAGAGAAGATTTGGACATGAAGAGACCATAAAATAAATTAAAAAACAACTCTTCATTAAATATAATGTAGTTAATTACATTTGTGTCCATTAGTTTCAATTTTTCCAAAAAACAAAGCCAAGGGTTTTTGTGTCCAAATCAAAAGGTGTTGGTTGCTAAAATAGACCTTCATACAAATGAGTGCGTCTATTGTAGCAAACCCCTATATATATATAGATGATATTTTTGAAGAATAATTTTTTCATCTTCCTTCAAAAAAAAAAAACTCATCAATTTTTTATTCAATAACTAATGAGTCAATTGAATTTGGACCTAATTTCGTCGTCGTAGTTGATGAGCTTCACTTTGATGATAAAGGCTGATTTTTGTGTGACTTACCTGAATTGCCAACAATTTATTGGGGGGTGTGTGATATACTGATATATCGGATTTCATGATAAGTAAGGTTCTCTGTGTCTTACGCACGTCTTCGTCTCAAGTTAATCCTACATGTTCTTCCATTGATTTTGAATGAAGGCATGGAACCTGTTTGTTTTGATGGTCCACACTCATAAATGTATAGTAGTCCATTGATTGTAATCTTTCACCAATTTCTGACATAGATTCAAATTCAAATAAAAACAAAACTAAGTTGGAAAGAAAATGTAAGTGAATGGTAATAAAGCGTCAGAGTATGTTATTGTTTTGTAATTTCTGACATAAAAGTATTTAGATCATTAGAGTATATGTTATTAATTAGGTTATTTGTTCCAAGTTCATATATTGCAAAATGATTGCACACAGCAAATGGTAATAACTTAATCCGGACTTTGTTAAAAAATGCACCATTTTTATAGATACCATTGATAGCATAAGCAGGCTGCACCATTTTTAAACAAATATCATGATTAGTATCTGTTTTAGTATAATGACTGCAAGATAAATGTGATGCAAACCTAAAATATAAAATCACACATTAACACTATACATTTGTGTGAACCTTAAACTTATAAATTTGGCATACACTATCCGAATCAAAATCACAGCAAACCATAATATGCTCGGTTAACATATAATCAAAGAACCAACAATTTTGATTTGAAAAAGTTCATTCTTTTCCTCTAGAAAAAAAATTAACATATTTCTTGCAAATTCTTAGGTTAAAAAGAACACAACTGAACTAAAAAAACTCCACTACCTGGAAACCCCAATTGCTCTATTCTGGTCTTTCTCAAATAGCTCCATTTCTTCCTAAAGAAAACTCTGGTTTTAAATTCAATTTGATAGAACCACTTTGCATGAAATTTAATTACACAACAGAAGAGGTGTTCAAGATGAAACTGAGAGAAACATGTGCAGATTTTTTTTTTTCAGTAAAGGCAAAGTTGTGATAGAGATTTGTAAACCATTTGAGAGAGAATACCTAAAACTGATGCAACGTCCATCTTCACTTGCAAAACTTCAGCTAGTTGTTCAAACTTAGAGCAAAATGAAAGAAGAGAGAAGAGTAGTCAAAGTGGTTGGGGGATCGATAAGTGCAATGTCAATCTTGGAATTGTAGGAAAATTAATTTCTCATAAGCCAATAAAAAAAATTGTCATTGGAAAATGCTAAAAGTACGGGGTGCCGTTTTTTTTCATTGGAACAGTATCCTAGGGCACTTGAAAGAAGTAGTACAAAATTACAGGGAATAGTTAAATAGCTTAGAAATCAATGGTTGAGATGCATTTGGTGCCTAAATCAGTGGCTATTATTCATTGGCGCCAAAATAAGTAGAAATAGGGATGACACAATTTCTTTAGACTGTTATTAGTATTACTAGATTGCTGACCCGTGCGTCGCACGGGTTTTATGAGCTAAAATCATTTTATAATGTATTTTGTTTTTGTGGTGTAGTTATAATGTAAATTTGAAAATACTTAATACACAACGAATGTTTCAATAATCAAGGATTATTTTTAGCTTAACAGACCCATGCAATGCAAGGGTCACATTACGATATCTAAAATAAAAATAATTGGGACACAACATACTTGCAATCAACAAACTTTGCACAAAATGCTTGATATCTAAAATAAATTTAAGGTCAAACGTGGCATACTAAAATGCACATATATTAGTTATATCATCTGAGTAAAGTTTTTCTACACAATCATCTAATCAAATCACTTTATGATATCACAATTTTAAGTTAGTGCTTAAAATTAACCAAATCACTTTATGATCACAATTTTAAGTTAGTGCTTGAAAGTTGAAATATCTCTACAAATAACTTGAAATCGTTTGATTGGAAGTATGTGCAAAAAAGTTAAATACCATATGTTCATGGAACTGTAACCTTTTGGCCAATTCTTTTGAGATAGTTTTGACAATAGTGATAACAATCCCAACCATATTAAGACATGAGAAGTAATTAAAATCTTTCAAAGAAAAGTAAAAGTAAGAAGTTGAACGTCTGCATAATTGGCCAGCAATGAAAACAGAACATGATGCCTAGAACCTTGACCAAATTATTTTCTATCAATGAATAGTTATTTGAATGATTATTTTCAAAAATGAATCAAGTTTTTCTACTTCAACTCACTGCCCTCTCAAATTGTAGCCATTCATATTTCAATTATCAACTTAAATTTGATAATAAAAAGTGCAAATCATATATGTACACCTAATTGATAATTCAATCTCTTGTATGTGATATGTAACATTAAACAAATACATCTCACTAAGCTCTTTGTTTTTACAAAGTGTTGATTGGCTATAAACAAAAACAAAAGAAAAAATGAAATGATGAACCAAACAAATTTTTCCTCTAGAGTTTTGTCAAAATATAATCACAGCTTGTTTGAACATTTCTTTTCACTATCATCAGACAAACTCCTCTTGACCTACTCTTTAGCCTTCCCAATGGATTCCCCTGCTATTTCAACATAGATTTGCTTGTTCCGTGGATTATCGCTAAAGTTACTTTCACCTTCACGCGTGCTTCACAATTATCTGCTTGACCCTCATCTAGTCTTCTAATACTAATCAAAACACCCACACATAAATATGCTTAAAGAGAGTGTTAATGAACCTCAACATAAAATAGTTTTACGAAAGTGTAGATGCACCTCTTTGGTAGTGAATGTATAATCAACATGAAAAACATTAATAAACTCTAAAAATAACATGCAAAAAGGCTTGATATGGAGAAATAATGAGGATGTTTAAAAATGTTAGAAGATAAAGATTGTCTGGTACCAAACAACAACTACAACTACAAATAATCTTCCAAAACAAAGGAGCAATTAATGTAATGTAGCCGAGCTTTCAGTAGGAAAATTTATAGAAAGGTTTGAGGAACACAAATTAAAAAGAGCTAAACTTACATTGATACCAAAAGCTACTTTGAACAATTAATTATGGAGAAGATGTAAAGAAGAAGATGCAGGAATAACATCAAATTTGAATATTGAATGAAAGTAAATTCAAAAGCTAGTAACAACTTTATCATAGATAAGAAAATGTAAAAAAGGGGAAGAGATGAAGGAAAACAATTAGAAGCTTTGATGAGAATTAACAGAGATAGAAAAGATTTAAAATTAAATTATAATTAAATTGAAAATTTATCATTCTATAGACCAGAACGATATTAGAAGAAGAGAAGACCGTGTTACCTTGTTATGGTACAAAACTGAAATGGTGACAAATATAAATATGACCATAAGATAGAACCCATATCATATATGAAATCACACTAAGGAAGATACATTCATATATGCATTACATATTTAGATTTTAAATCAAATCATCGAATAAAATGATAAATAAAATACAAATTCAACTGCCTTCGTTTTTCAAATTCACCTTCACTCCAATGTAGCAATGTGATAGGCAGTGGAGCTATCACAATATCAGAAAGTTAATCAGAGACCAAACAAAAGGAAGTAACATAGATAAAAGTTAATCGAACCCAAACAAAGTAATTTTTGAATCAAACATGATCAGAAAGTTACCACTATTAAATAGACTCACCCTTGAAGGAAAATCAATGATCATCGACTTGTCGGAGCATGTGTACAGTATTGAATCCAAAAATGGAAAATGAAAGAAAAAAAGAGAAACCAAAAGTTGGGGAGAGAATTCCGAGGAACATGAGAATTTTGGAGAAAGAAAATAAAAAATAAAATTCACATTGTAAAAGTTGAATGAAAGGTTTGAGTATCTATATTGAGAAGGGGTGTGGGGAATTACATTGGAAGGGAATAATTGAATGAAGTGGTGGGAAATTGGCAGAGAGTTGAAAAGTCTTTGGAAAGACATTTGGAATGGCTCAATATCACACGAGTTTATGTGTTTCTATTACCTTTCCAGTGTCTCATTCTTGAAAACACGCGTTTTAACATTAAAAGTCCCATTAGAAAAATTAAATTTATTTAATCAAAATTCAAAATTAAAATGGTAAATGAAATTGGGAGGGGAAATTTTTTAGGGTTAAAGTGATTAACAATTAATGCAATAGAAATAGAGGGAAAAAATTAGGTTAAGTGATGGCAAGACCTAATAAGCTTTAAGAATAAGTGATATACTAGAGTGTATACTCGTGCGTTGCACGAGTAAAACACCTTTTAAACTACATAAAGATAATTAAGACGTAACATCTCAGAATATTTTAATTATACCTAATATCTCAAAATGTTTTGAATTTGGCATAAATTTTTGGGATTTTTAAGTTGTTATATCTAGAATAAATTTCAATAACCATAACATTTTTATTTGGATTTGGCATAAAGTTTTGGGATTTTTAAGTTGTAATATCTAGAATAAATTTAAATAACCATAACATAATTAGTTCAAATAATTGGACTTAACATCACAATCCAACCAACCAAGACAATTTGAGGCATCCGCCTCTGTATTATTGTAAACAGAAAGCGTTTTATAGCAGCTTCACCTACGCTGCACACATTCGTCTGAACTTTCACTCTTTAATACTCCCTCCATCTTAAAATATAAGCAAACAAAAACTTATTTAATATTGTTTTAAAAAAAAATATATTTTTTTTTTTCAAGAAAAACTTTTGTTTATTCACATGAAATTAAATGCAAATTAAATTCAGTTTTCTATCTCTTTCATTTTCTCCATAACCAACAGCCAATAAAAATTGTTTTTACATCTTCCTATAAAACATATTTCAAAGAAAACAAAAAAAAATTATACTCTAAATTTTATTTTATTTTGAAAGAGTAAACTCTAAATTCTAATGTTTTAGTTATTTTAATAAATGTGATTTTTATTTTTTTGCTTACAATTTTGGACAGAGGGAGTACATAATAGTAATAATAATCTAAGAGACACCAAGAAAATATTCGATTTAACTTTTCAATGCATTATTTGAAAGATTGCATCGTTCTCCACTATATTGTCTTTTATTGCACATATAACAAAGGTTGATCTGCACCTAGCACCACACTACCAATCAGTTGAACATCACAAATTACTTGATCGTTAAAGAGGATGAACATATAAGAAGGTAAAAAAAGGGGAGAATCATAGATTAAGTTATGACCTAGGATATGTCAAATAAAAGAAAAACCAAGCAATTAAAAAACAATCCAAATTTTCAACTAAACAAATGTAGTATATTACTTTGAACTTGTCATATAATTTATTTAACATCATCATTCCTTCATGTATATGATTTATCTCTTAAACAAAAGCTAGCAGTATATCACTGCCTTATAAAGTCACTTGGAATAATAATTATATAGATTTAGCTTGACATCATAGAATAAGAACTTTCAGCAAACAAATCTTGTCAAACAAAATCACACGCACAAAATAAGATTTGAGGAAAAAAATTGCCTTGAGATTATAATGATATCATAAGGCTAATTATTCTTACCTCTATACTAACATATGCACTGAAAAAATAAATGAGTTTTGGAATATTGATAACCTTTATTACAGAGGTGGAAAAACTTAATTCCCATAACTTGTGACATAACTCATAAGTGGAGAGGAAACTGTTTAAACTGCAACTGAAATATTCATTGAAATTGGCATACAAAGATTCAAATATCTAATTGTAACATGACATAACTCAACAACCTAATGTAAGTATTTGAAGATATCACAAAACCAGCAAAAACCCCTTGCAAAATCTCTTCATACGTTACCTATTCAACAAAACCGTAAATGACAAACTTTTTATGATCTGAACATCATTCCAAAAATCCAGCTACATATGCTTAGAGGAGATCGTTGATGTAAAGTTCTAATAGGATCACAGTCATCGAAAGAGAAATGAAGCTCTCCATTTATTAAATCCCAACATAAGGAAACATGTGTTAGTCTAGGAAAACAAACATAATTGGTCTATTTACAAACAGAAATGTAGAACAACTAAGTTATGCATTTACAAAATTTAGGAAGGATGAACAAAGAGCAATTAAAAAAAGTATATATGAAAGGGAAATTTATTGAGAAGAAGAAATGAAGCATAATAGGTGTGCAATGAGGCATTGAAAGATTAAAAAGAAGAGAAATCAATACGGTGAAGAGTGATTCCTTAGGAAATTAAAATTGAATGTGGACAAATTTCAACCTTGAATACACGCATGTCAATTAAATTAGAAATGGTTGTGTACTGATTAAATAGACCAATCTTGTGCCAAAATGAGAGAGAAGATAAAGTTTGAAATTTTTTTGAAAATTGAAAACGTTTAACAATCTAGAAAATGATGGAAGAGAAAATAGCAAATTCAAATTTAAAATGGGTGGAGGGAAATACTTTACGGTTTAGGAATTAGCATTAAATGACATGGAATTAGAGGGAAATAATTAGGTTTAGATATAGCTAGACCTAACAAGCTTTAAGAATAAGTGATGATGTCTCTTATAAATAAATTGGTGATATTAATTCTTTTGAAGATTTAAAGAATGACGTCTCTTTCTTAACCAAAAAAAAAAAGAATGGCGTCTCTTTTAAATAATTTTGTCAACACAACAATTTCTTTTTACTAAAAAAAAAACAATGATTTCATCAATAATTTGTTATTTTCTTGTCTATATATTCTTTTAAGGGTTTTCTATCGAGTTATTGTATGAAAAACTAGAACGCACTTGCCGCTCAATATGCTTGAACCAAACAAATTACTAACTTGATAGAAAACCCTTAAAAGAATATATAGACAGACAAATAACAAATTATTGATGAAAATCATTGTTTATGTTTTTTTAGCAAAAAAGCAATTGTTGTGTTGATAAAATTATTTAAAAGAGACGTATTTTTTTTTGGTTCAAGCATATTGAATACACCTTGGTGAGTTCATTATATGAAAAACACGTTCCATGATTTCCCAACTAAACAGGTTCTATTTCTTGAACCGCGAATGTTAACTTAAATGAGATTGCGCAATAAGACGAACCATTTGTTTCCGTTGAAGAAGAAAACCAAACTAGTGTTGTTCACAACAAAACCGTTGACGACCACCAAAGTGTTCTTTAATATACGAGTCTTGTTAACTAGTGCTCTTGGATACTTTTTAAGCATTCATAATGAAGAAATTATTCTTTTAAAAAAATAAAAACTTCAATTTCCAATATAGTAAATGCACAAACTTTCGTAAATTTTTTCCATTCTTGGTGTTTGAAGAGTGTCTCGAATTCAACTAAGATTAGTTCCTCATGTTTTTTTCCTTACAAGTTTGCTTACATTGTATATTCACTAAGTAGCAGTGTAACAAAAATATTTTCATCAGCGGTTTAAGATGCAATGAATGCATGTAATCTAAATTCCAATTTGTTGGATCAACCAACATTTTTCTTGGTTTTATAAACCCTGGCACATGTGAAACTTGCAAGTGCCCTTACTCCATTGTCTTAAGGGATTTTGTATGAGAGGGAACAACAACAAAGCAATACTCCACGACCATAAGAGAGGGAGCCTCCACATCATCACCCAACATCTTAAGGCATTAGATATATGAGTTACATTTTTTATATATTCAACACTACATTCATTCAAAGTCGATGCGAGACTAAACGACTCACACTTTAACACAACAATCTCCCCATAAGTATGAGTCACATTCATCCTACACTTGCATCGTTGTAATTACTAACACAAGATGTCTCTTTACTACACTGCTAAAAAGACTTTCGATACACTGTTCTAACACCAATATCCCAAACTCGCTCCTAAACCAGACTGAACTAGGGCTCTTATATTACTTGTTGTAAACTCTAATGGAGCGTCTGAGCAATATCAGGCCAATGCTTACACAAGAGGGGGAGATATCATTTCTTTACCTAAAATCTTAAAATATTAGGTATATAGTCACTCTTATTTACATATTCAACACTGTGCTCACACTTGTAAGATATATCTCATTAGATACAGGAGTGTCGGTGTTTGATGTCATGGAAACTTGAGAAACACTCGTTTTTTTTAACCAAAAACAATCAACTTAATTTTATTTTTTTTCTCTTTTGATAGTGTGGGATGTTAAATTGGAGATTTTTTTTCTAGACAATGTTTAATTGATGAGTATCTTTGATTTTTGATAAAAGTAAAATTGGCAGTAGTTCATGATATTTTTATGCTGATGAGTATCATTTAAACTTAGTCAGAGATTATTTTGTCATTAATATGAAAATGTCAACTACTAACTTATCAGCACAACTCTCAAGTGGATCGTGCGAAGACTTTTGTTTGGCATAAACATGTTCCGCTTAAAGTTTCAATTTTTGCGCGGAGGCTGTTACGGAACCGGTTGCTTACTCGAACAAACTTGATGCATCATGAGATTCTTTCTGGAGCCGCACCTGGTTGTTTGTCAGGGTGCGGGGACATCGAGACTTCTCAGCATTTATTCATCTCTTGTGACTTTTATAGTACTTTGTGGCATAAGGTGCGGTCTTGGCTTGGAGTCTCAGGTCCCGACCCACTTAATGTCTCAGATCACTTCTTTCAGTTTATTCATTCAGTAGGTGTTTTACGAGCAAGGAGCTCTTTTATGCAGCTTGTTTGATTGCTTTCTGCGTGGATCATATGGAATTACCCCAATCAAAGGTTGTTTAACAATATAGGTAGTTCCATAGCTCAGTTGTTGGATAAAGTAAAGAGGTACTCTTTTTGGTGGCTAAAAGCTAGTAATGTCGTTTTTGTTTACGGTTTTAATTTTTGGTAGTCAAGTCCCATGACATGTTTGAGAATTGGCTAATAACTTTGGTTAACATTGCTTTTTTGTAATTATTTGAGGTCTCTTTGATACACCTTGTATTTAGGGGATTTCTAATTTTGTTAATATAAGTCCCATTTTTTATTGTTAAAAAAAATATGAAAATGTTAGAGATTATTTTGAATTTTATTTTTTACAAGGATTTAAATGATACACGCAAAAATTGTGAAAGACCTAGAGTCTTCGAAGAAAATAAACAAGTTTATTAAATACACATGCTCTCATTATTTTATTTATTTTTGACGGACGTGGTATCATTTTTTTGTAAATCAAAAAAACGATTATAAAATTTAAAACTTACACACGTAGAAAAAGACTTTATCAATTTTAATATTTTTATAGTTCGTAAAAAAAAAAACTTTAACAATTTTACCGGTTAAACTTTAATACACTTGCTCTTATTGATATTTTTAAATTTTTCCCTATTAAATTTTACCTATTAAACTAAAGAGTTATGTTAACTTATGTCTAGGGCACAAGTTAAGAAACTAAAAATGAAATTAAAAGATAACTTTTGCATTAAAAATATAAAGTTTTAAACTTTTAATACAATGAATGCACAACTCCTAAAAAAATGTTTCTATGTTTAGTTTTTCAACTTGTGCCTCATGGGTACAAGTTAACATTTTCTTAAACTAAAGAGTTTTGTTAACCGATGCCTCCATAACTTTTTTGAAGTAAGCACTAGTTAAAGGACTAAAAGTAGAGAAAAAAAGTAAAATTTTGTATTGAAAAAAACATTTTTAAAAAAAAAATAGAATACACAATTTTCAAGACAATATTTCTTTTTATGATTTCTTATCCAATTAACATTTTCCAAGATTAAAACCCGTGGACAACACATCTTAATTGTTTTAATAAACACCTATAAATAAATACATTATTTAATTTATTTCAATTGCCTCACCAATCATGTGCAAAAATGAAATAATTAAAGTGGTCATAATTTTTAGGTTTAAATGCTCTTTTGATCCCTTAACTTGATTTCAAGTATCAGTTTGGTCACATAAGTAATAAAAAGTCTGTTTAGGTCCTTTAAATTTATTTAAAGGATCAGTTTGGTCATTTCTGTTAATTTAATTCAAAGAAACGTTAAGTTTAGGAACCAAACTAATACTAATTAAATAAGTTAAAGGATCAAACTAATACTAATAATTAAGTTAAGGGACCAAAATTTAACGTTTTTTTGAATTAAATTAACAGAAAGGATCAAATTGATATTTTAAATAAAGTTAAAGGACCTAAACGAACTTTTTATTACTTATGAGACCAAACCGATATTTGAAATCAAGTTAAGGGATCAAAAGAACATTTAAGCCTTATTTTTAACTTGAACCAAGTCACCGTCCCATCTCATAGATAGCATTTGGGTGACATAGAGTAGGTGACATTGGTCAACCACAATATATGATTTTTTTTATCTCTTTCAGAAGAATTATGATATTGTGTTTGACCAATGTCATCCAAAGTGCTGTCCCTCGTCTCATCTGTAGTTCTGTCTTTACAAAGGACCACTTTCCCCAATCTTTCTGTTGTGTTTCAATTTCCACCTCATTCTCATCTTCTTCTCTCGGCAAAATGGGTCCCAACATGGCCGTGATCTTGATCCTGTTCACGGTCTTCACACTAACATTAGCCTTGGACATGTCTATCATTTCCTATGACAAATCCCACGCAAACAAATCTTCATGGCGTGGTGACGATGAAGTCAAGATTATATACGACCAGTGGCGCGTGAAGCATGGAAAACTCAACAACCTAGGTGAGAGTGAAAAGGATAAGAGATTTGAAATCTTCAAAGACAACCTCAGGTTCATCGACGACCACAATGCTGAAAACCGGACATACAAGGTTGGGTTGAACCGGTTCGCTGATCTTAGCAACGAAGAGTACCGGTCTAGGTACCTGGGAACGAAGATTGACCCAATTGGAATGATGATGGGAAGAACAAAGACCAGGAGCAATCGTTATGCTCCAAGTGTTGGTGACAAATTGCCCAAATCTGTTGATTGGAGGAATCAAGGTGCTGTGGTCCAAGTCAAAGACCAAGGAAGTTGTGGTAACTTCTCTTCTACTCCTATATCATGTTTAATTATTGTTTTTTGTGTGTGGTTACATTGTCTTATTAGAATTAGAACAAAAACAAAGAAAAAGGGAATGTAGTGAACCGAGTTGGAATTCAGGATTCCACTTGAAATGTACTCACAACTAAAGTGGCATTAAGTTGATAATATTGAGGATGAGTTTCAACCTAAGTGAATAATTCTACCATTTGATGACATATTTTGAATGAGGACAAACTTCAGTGAGATTTTAATATTTCATGAATCGTTTTAGACCATTGTTAATATGATTGCTTTTTTTTTTTGGTTACAATATGATTGCTTAGATTGATATAATTTTATTTTTTTCACAAGGATTATATAATTTTATATTTTCAAGGACTAAAATCAATTATGTTTATGGAAACTTTCCACACCAACCACTGGAGACAATCTATAAAGAACAAGAAAAAAATTGTAAAATAAATGAAAATATTTGGGTATATTACCTCTACTTTTTAGAATTAATAAAACTATAGCTTTATTAGTATCCCTTATGTTAAGCTCATATGGCCAAATTTTTGAAATGGATTGCTTATAGGTTATTAGTTTACAATTTATATGATCATCCCTTAAAAAAAAGTTTATATGATCAAAACATACATGTTTGTTAGCAATTTTTCTCACGAGCTTATAAATTGTTTTAGGGTCATGCTAACATGTGCCCTTAGGGCACAAGTTAAAGATCTAAAAAAAATTAAAGCATAAATTTTATAAGTTTTTAGTCTTTCAAGATATTGAATGTACAATTTTCAAAATTATATTTCTACATTTGACTTATAATCTTGTGCCTTAGGGCACAAGTTAACATTTACCATTTTTTGGGTTAGTTTATAGCGTTTTTTATACGCTACTTCAAGTAGCATATAGCATAAAACTAACCGTTTTTTTCCACTCAATTTTACCTTTCTTATTTTAATTGAAAAAAGTGAAATACGAAACATATTTTTTTATGTCATTTCATATTTATTATCTAGTTTAACCGTTAATTTTTTCAAACACTAAAAGTTTAATAATTAACTTATCTACTAGTATTAATTATCTGCTATAAGATATCTTATTTTTTTATCAAACAGAGCCCGAGCCCTTGTGTTTTTTACATTATGGTTAAGGTAGACAGTAGACACTAAACATTAAATGTCTCTAAATGGGTAAATTTTGTATTACCAACTCAACTAACTGAGAAAATGTTAATTACTTGTTAATTTTTAACAAAGGTTGGTTGAACTGGTAAGGACTAAGGAGTTCGACTCCAGCAAGAAGACCACCGTTTTGGATAATGGATAATAATAAGTAATTGCCATTTTCCCGGTTAAAAAAATAGAAATTAACATTTTTAAAGTTTTAAATAGGATAAATTTTAGAATACCTCGAAAATAACGAAGGGTGTGAATATGATGCCAATAACCTGGTTCCTTCATTTTTTCAGTGAATATATATATATACTGTTCTGCAACTAACGGAGATCGTCTACTCTTTTTTTCTTTTTAAAATGAAGGGAGCTGCTGGGCTTTTTCAACAATTGCTGCAGTGGAAGGGATTAACAAGATAGTCACAGGAGAGCTTGTTTCACTATCAGAACAAGAACTAGTTGACTGTGACAGAACAGTTAATGCAGGTTGCGATGGCGGACTTATGGAATATGCCTTTGAGTTCATTATAAACAATGGTGGTATTGACAGCGATGAGGATTATCCTTATCGTGGCGTTGATGGTAAATGTGATCAATACAAGGTTAGTTAGTATTAATTTTATTTTTTTATGAATTAACAACTGCTTGTAATATTTCTCACTCCAATAATTACTTATAGTTTTCTCTGCTGTCTTGTCTCACAGAAAAATGCTAGAGTTGTTTCAATTGATGACTATGAACAGGTTCCTGCCAATGATGAGTTAGCCTTGAAAAAGGCTGTAGCTAATCAGCCAATCAGTGTTGCCATTGAAGCTGGTGGTAGGGAATTCCAGTTATATGCATCCGTAAGTTTCTTATTCTAACTTGCTTGGCACCCCAGAGTAAAATAAAAGCTCCTAATCATACAGTACTAGTAGAAGGGAAAGAATCGAAACTAGCAATGCACACTAAAGCATAAGACCGTGCCTTATATTTAATCTAATCAGTACGTATGTGAATTTGGCCTAATATCTTTCAACTGTAAGTTGAATTGATATGTAATCATTTATTCAGCACATTCTTACTGGACTATGATTAACAACATAAGCATCTGGTAAGTGACACCTAAGAAGCTAGAAGTCGGAAGTTCAGGATTCAGCGTAACCACTAACTTATAAATACTAGCCTATCCAAAAAAAGTTATTCGACTGACTGATACTCAAATTATTATTGTTGTTGTTATTCCTGCTATTAGTGATATCACGAGAATTTACAAGACCTTCTGAAAGTTCATTTGCTAGACTCTCTTTTACCTATCTATGTGAATTGCTTTCTTTGTTTTCTGGCTTTAGGTACTCTACTTATCACAATTTTCGCAGGGTATATTCACAGGAAAATGTGGGACAGCATTAGACCATGGTGTTACCGCTGTTGGGTATGGAACAGAAAATGGAGTCGATTATTGGATAGTAAGAAATTCATGGGGTAAGAGCTGGGGAGAATCAGGCTATCTAAGAATGGAACGTAATCTAGCAACAAGCGTTTCAGGTAAATGTGGAATTGCAATGCAGTCTTCCTATCCCATAAAGAAGGGCCAAAATCCCCCAAATCCTGGACCATCTCCTCCTTCACCTGTGAACCCACCAACCGTTTGTAGTAGATATCACAGTTGTGCTTCAAGCACTACTTGTTGTTGTGTACTTGGAATTGGAAAACTTTGCTTTTCATGGGGATGTTGTCCTCTTGAGGCTGCAGTCTGCTGTAAAGATCACTCGAGTTGCTGTCCTCATGACTATCCCATTTGCAACATTCATCAAGGGACCTGTCTCAGGGTAAATGCTACATACATCCATAGACATGCAGACATACACATGTACACACACACACACACATACATGACACACTTGGCTTATTTTCCTTTAAAAGTAACAAATGTCAGAATACATGTGTGAAATTTTGCTGCATATTATTTGGGGAAGACTTTTTCTTAGAATAGATAGATAAATATATACTGAGTTTCCCATTGAAGACTTAACTTTGCATTATCACTAAATATGCACTATTTGAATTGGTTTCTATTGCAGAGTAAGGATAATCCATTTGGAGTAAAGGCAATGAAGAGAAATCCGGCTAAACTGCACTGGCCTTTTGGAGATCAGAATAAGATAAACGTTGCTTAAGCAGACTATGGCCAATTTGGTACTCATCTCCTTTCATCCCCCTTCATCTAATTATGGGTAAAAGCATATAGAACGATAATCCTCGGCAATGGGATACCTACAGATTTCACACAGAAGTATGTACATGTGCTCGTTTTACGTTTGGTGGTGCATTTGTATTTTTAAATTTCAACCTATGAACATATGCTGATTATTGTTTCAGACTACTGTAGATTCTGGAATAATTATTCGCCTATTAGTTTCTGAATGTCCTATTGATTTCCATTCAGAATAATCATGATAACCGAGACTCGTTATCATGATTTCATGCATACAAATATCACATGTGTAATAGATTATGAAGTTATTATACAATATTGTAAAAATTACTTATGTTTTCATTGTTAATTTTTCGATTAATGATTGTAGTTCTTTCTTACATAGTAGATAGATAGAGCAATCATAGGAACCCCAGAATCAACACTAATTGAAGATTTTCAAGAGCCGAATAACATCAACAATGAGAAAGTGCAATAATTAGTTAAAAGAACTCACTTGCACTATGCCTCATTGATTGGCTGATTTACATTGAGTTATTTTGTTCTTATCAAAAAGCACAGCTCAATTTTTAAATATTTATCGTCGATACTCTTAAATAATAATCCTAAGTATTGTGAAAAAATATGGTGGCAGATTAGATCACAGTTTTTCTTTTGGTTCATTTTTATTTGTTAACTTCTACACGAGTGTATCTCTTTATTATAACATAATGTCGTTGGTATTTGTTTCCCAACAAGAGTGGTGACGTACTTAAGATTGTCTAACTTTTTCTAACCTTGTTTAGAAAAAATTTGAAATGACAAAAGCTACACTACACAACATTTCCATGATCTTCTCTTAAGCCTTTGGCCACCAAATTTTGTCACTAACTCCGACCACCATCATCGACTCCAACCACTGCAACGGCATCCACACCACTATTATCTTCTTGTATCGCACCATCATTGACTGTCACACCCAAATTGTTATTTATATATAGCCGAGTATTTAACTTATATGCTTTAATTTATATGCTCCAGCTTGAGGGAAGAATTCATCATTAAACAAAAATTTGTAGCCATTTTGAAGAGTAATTGTAAGCAAAAAGTTATTATTAGGTTCATTGAATGATTATATACCAGATATATCAATTATTCAATAAATCTAAAAAAAATAATATTTATAATGGTGATAGGAGAATATATATATATATATATATATATATATATATATATAATGACAATTTGACAACTAACAAAATAAAACTTAAACCAATACCGTTATATATAAAAGTATAATTGTAATAACTTAAATTGGAACATCTCCCAAAAAAAATGGAGAGTAAACTTATAGATTGAAAAAAGGACGGTGATAAACATGCAGAACTTTAATGCTTAAGGAACAAATTAAAATCAAGCTTTCAAGCTTCTTCCTTGATGGTAGGATGATGATCACCACATCTGCCAACCACATTGGACTTGTCTACTATTGGGTTTGACTTCATATCAACATTTACAGAAGAAGACTCTCCAACACTGTCTTCTAATTTCATCATAAGACCCTCGGTCTTCAATCTATCAATAGACGAAAGATTTATCGTCTCTTGTATTGCTTATCCTTATGAACCTTTTTGTGTCCTCCTAAAGCTCGTAAAGACAGAAACTTTCTCTTACAAACCATGCAAGAAAATGTATTTGAGGTAGCGTAAAAATCATCTTCTTGCATCATCGACCCACAAATGGAATTATCGGTAAGATTGATGAAAAGAAGCACTGTGAGTGTGTTCTCACCTTTATGAGCCTTTTTGTGTCCTCCTAAGGCTCGTGAAGAGGAAAACTCTCCGGCAAATCTTGCATGTAAAAGTCTCTGAGGTCGCAAAAAAATCACGTTCTTGCATATTTGATCCGTAAATCGAATTATCGGTGAGATTAACGAAAAGAGGCGTCTTGATGTTTAAAATTTGATGGTGTTCAACTTTTACTCGCTTGTTGTTGTTGCTGCTGCAAGCAGAAATAGAAGCAGCTGCTAGAGGCATAAGCTCCTCGCGAACATTAGACCATAATGAAGACGTATCTCCCCTTGCATTTGATCCTCTGATTTCAATCTCTTCGTTCAAACGTGTTTTCTACACTATTTACATTAATACATAATATTCATAAATTAACATTAAAATCATTAAAAAAAGAGTAGGTGAACATAAAAAGTAATAAACAATATTGATAATAATAACAATGATGATAACAACAATAATCATAACGACGAAGGGAGCATGTGATAAATGGAAAACTTATTTTTTTTTGGTCAAGATAAACGGAAAACTTTAGCAAGCAACATAAGCAGTTAAGTGGAGCATGAACTCTTCAAAAATATATTTTCACCCGGACTTAATGTCAAGTTAAGCAATAGAGGTTTGTCAAAAAACAAACATGAGAAATTTTGTTTTCAGTGTCTGTTCTCAAGTCACTGTTTTTTACTATTACAATTTTGTATGTTTGGATTTTGATCAATGCATTTATAATATAATAGATTTTATAGCTTTATAAATTTATAAAATTTGGAAGGACGGTGAATTTTTAGCAAAATTTCAAAGCTACAAGAGTGAACGAAAGTGCGTAAAAGAATGAGTGAATGGAAATACATAGTAAATAATTTATGAGAATTTTATAAAGAAAAGTAACTATAAACAAATCTTTTTTTTTTTTAAGGATAAACAAATCTTTTAGTAGTTAATAAAAAATATAATACTTTATCAAAACTTAAAATAAATATTTGTATTTTTTTTTGTTTCCCTATACATTTTTTATAGCAATCAACAACATAATGATATAAGTTACAAGTGTCAAGTGTCCATGTAAACATAACTTAATAAGTAAAAATTTATGTTTCGACCAAAAAAATTACACACACAATGAAAAAATAAAACATCAATGAATTTAAATGTTGAAGTTGTAACAAAGAATGACAAACAAAATCAATTAATAAAATAATATACATGCAATGAATAATAGAAGAATTGTCAATTTGTCACGCTTAAGCCGTAAAAGACAAACGAAACTTGTTCGTTTTTTTAAAATAAAAAAAGGAACTTGTCCGTTGAAACTGGAAATAATGAAGAAAAGAAAGTGGAACACATTGAAATACCTTGATGTTTCTACTGGTCTCAAAAGAGTAGTTTCTGAGAGAAGAATATAGAGATCCATATGCATGGTGATTACTACGCACAAACCAATTCGATGCAACATTAGAACCACCAACAATATTAGTAGTGTTGTTGTTGTTGTCACTTATCATCACTTGTTGAGGGAATCGGAATGACCCATTTGATGATAATTCTTCATTTCTCAAAAGATTATTGTTTCCACTACCATTTTGATAATGAACTTGTTTTTGTTGTTGATTGTGATGATAGTCAATGTTAACTCCAAAAAGATAAACCATGGTATCTTCCTAAAACTTCTTCACAAACTAATGAAAAATATGGGAGTACGCGTACTTGACAATGAAGAAGTTTTGTTATAATTTTTAGGTTAAGTTGAAGGTTTTGTGTTTACTGCAAGTCGAAGGTTTGTTGTATATATATACACAAATACACAATTAAATTAACACGCTTCTGTCAAAAATAAAACAATTAAATTAACACGTTAATATCTTCTCTAAAAAGGAAAGAGATCTTTTGAATTATTTCAGTAAAAATAAAAGTTTTTTTTAAATGAAAAACATCTCATAAATTGTGGTGTTATTATTTATATATTCGATATTATTTTACAAAGAGAAATCTTTATAAAAAAAAGGACACATTTTAGGAAATCCTAAGAAATGACATTGTATCAGCAATTCCATATTAAATACATTTTTCAGTCATTATTATAAATAAAAAAATTGAATAATTTATGCGGGTCTATAATATATATCACAGACATCATTTATTCAATTAACATAAAGAGTAGTATTTTTTTCCTTCAAAAAATAAAGAGTAGTATTTTTTAGACATCACTTGTGTATCATTAAGAGAAGAATGTCACATAACATCGACAAATTCAATTCAATTGTGACACTTACTTTAATTCAACTAGTCTAATTATTTTGTAAAATATATAATATTTAATTTAATGGATTGAATTTAATTTTAATCGTTAATAACATGTGACCTCATCGTCCTACCATTCTCACAGGGAAAATTCTTTTATACCCATCAATAAAATATGAGTAATACTATTCATGTTGAGTTGGTTCAATCACAATGTATTTATATAACATTAAAAATAATATAAAATAAATAAATAACTTTGGTTTATGCCAAATCAATATGAGTTGTGTTACCCACATTGATGGGTAAGGAAGTTGTTTGTCACATTCCCATGATATTCACGGTATCTTTATTTTTACTCAATAATTATGGTTTCCTAAATCGTACATAATGACATTTAATACATAAAAAAAATGCATAATGACATTTAATTCGTCAAAAAATATTTATATCACGACATTTAATTTTAATATTTTTTAGGAACGACATTTAATTTTAATATTTCTTAGGAAATTTAATTTAAATTTTTAACATGTGAGTAATTGTTATTCCTCTTTCCACGGCTTAACTTCTTCTTCTTCTTCTATTTTTGTTTGTAGTTTGCAAAACTATTATGTTACCGCACCAATTTTCAAGCCAAGTACCATTTCTTGTTGGACATCAATAACTATTTCTTGTTGGACATCAATAATTTGATTTCTGGTAAATTATATCTATATGACATTTAACCTTAAAAAAAGATATTGAAAAAGAAAAAAGAGACGGTGCAATTAACCACTTATCAAGTTTAAAAGGTATAGTAAAATTTAATTCATTGAAACCAATGAAATTGTTGCAGTTTTGTAGAGGAGTTTCAGAACAGTGGGATTTTTTTTAAGAGTACTCACTCGGTCACTTTTTATAGGAATAGTTTACAAAAAGTCATATATAAATTTTTAGATGCATTGGTTTTTTTTTTCCCCTTCAAATATACCCCTTATTAATATTTCCGTTTTGTTCTTGTATATGAAAAGTTAACATTAGTTATATATTTAAGGAAAATGTTAACGAGTGTCTTCGAGTACAGACATTAAATATTAACTTTTTTATAAAAAAAAAAAAAAAGCTTCTGCATTTAATGCATTGGAAATTGAACTATTTGAATTTTTTAGAGAATAATTTATTAATTTAGAATGTTTAAAGAGTGTCTCAAGACACTCGTTAACAAGACCCTAGATTTAATTAAGGGTAATCTAGTATTGTGTTTCACGTATGCACCTGAGGTATGTAAAGAGTATTGTGTTCGGCGTATGCACTTGAGGTATGTAAATATTCTCAACAATATGGAACAATTGTCATCTTCATCAATTAGAAAGACGCGGCATTTTTTACCGAATGAACCTTTTCAATTGTTGGGAATGCCAACTTTTATGGCTCATTCAAGCGTTTATAAGGTACAATCGGTCGAAACACTTGAAACTTTAGTGGTAGTGAAAACATGTTTCATTAGAGAGCATATTCACATTGGGATACATGACATCATGTATCAGGTCTCCAAACAACTTGTTGACATTTTAAAATCCATGGTTCAAAATGAGTATCAAAAGGCCAAGAATTTGGAGGTTATGTGAGCCAATTTAGTGACAATTCAATCACCAAAACTCCATAAGGTATGCAAGGTAGCCAATTACAAGCAATCATTTCTCAGCAAAGCCATCTGATTTCTATACAATTGACATTTGCTACACCTTATTACCACACAAGTATTTTTGTCACAACTAATCCTTGGTGACAACCAATGACAAATGATGTTGTTGATGGAAGCAAAATTTAGTCGAGGTTGGGTGAGATTCCTCAACTATCATTCTTGTGCCTCAAGCGACTAACAATGAGGGAGGAATTATATCCCCAAGATATGGGTTCCCAAACTACTCTCGTCGAGAATCAGGTACAATTATCTTTGAGTTTTTTAGCTACCCTAGAAACAACATAAACAAAAACAGGCTTTCCTCTCTACTTCATGTGACAAAACCAAAATTTATCTATAATGCTCTTAATCTCATTGCAACAATCCTCTAGGAGCTTGTACAACCAATGATATAGTTAGGAATCACTTTAGCTACTAGTTTAATTGAAATTTCATCACATTCTCTTAAACATAATGTCTCATGCCATCCTTTTAGCTTCTTCCAACCTCTGTCAACCGAAAAAGAGATTGTTTTGAAAAGGGAAAATGTTCATCTATTTCCTTAAGAGTGTGTTTGAATGGAGGAATGCTTTGAGGGAATTCAAATATTTTGAAGTGAATTTCATTGTCTGGATAATAATTTGAAGAATTTTTAAAAAGATGGAAATTTATGAAGTATTTCGTTGAAGTTAAATTTAGAGAATTTCAAATGAAACCTAAAAGTTAATAATTTCAAAATTCTTCATTGTTATATTTTTTTTCTTTCAAATTTTGCATTTTAATCCCCAAATTTTACAAAATTTCAATTTGACCCCAATAAATTACAAAAATTTGCAAATTGACCCCTCAATTTTTAAAAAATTATAATTTAGCCCATCAAATTTTTTGAAATTTACAAATTGACCCCTGATTTCAATTTTTAAATTTGGCTCAAAAAATTAAAATTTATAAAAGTTGCCCAAAAATGACGCGATGATTTTTTTTATTACTCCATCCAAACAAAAGTATTGGGAAATGAAAGCATTTTAATTGCCTAGAATTCTAAATTCTTAAAAAGTTTCCAATTACCTCATCCAAACACACTCTAAAGTATATCTTTCTCTTGAATTTCATCAAACTTTACTTCGTTTTTCACTTCCATATCTTCACAATCTTTGATTAGAGGCCTGTTTCATCCATACACAAATCAAAAAGTGGTTCATTGTATTTTAATGGACATGAAAGTTCTTACCTTGTTATTTGACCGCAATTTCTCTGCAAGGGGTTTAAAAAGATCAACATATTTTTTGGCACAAAGGAACTTTTCTACTATGTATCATTCCTTGCAACTATCTATTGACAAGAGCAACAAAAAGAACCTAGGAAACATTTGGTTAGAGAGTGTTGGACTTCACTCTAAAACACGTTTTTTTTTGTTATGAATTAAACTTAAAATAAAACATAAAAAATTAAGAATAAATGAGAAAAATAAATTGAAAGGTCCATTGATGATGGTGTATGAAAATGACACGACATTGTAAGGAGTGTGTCACTCTCACACACTCAATCTATTCTACATTATCATCACTCTCCATTAATTAACGCAACAAAAAATCCAACCCCCAAAAAAATCTAAATGGCCGCACCCCTTCTTCTAAAACAAGCTCTGTTACTTCGCGCTTGTTTACATAACTACAAACACTTCACGGTCAGAACCGTTACAGCGCGCCACCGGCTATGGTGCAGCGCCGCCGCCATCAATCCACCGTCGGAAAAACCAAACGATAAACCTAACTCCGTTAACAACACGTTAAATCGGAGAGATGTTTACCCGTCCAGTAACTTCCGTTTGGAGGATGAAGAATCTGATTATCGAAAATGGAAGGATAAAGAAGATGAGATTTTCAATGATATTGAACCTATTATCGTGCTTACTAAGGAAATTCTTCATTCACCAAAGTAAAATTCGTGTTCTGTCTTGATTTCAATGAGTTGCGATTTTTTTTTATTGAATTTAATTTTGTGTGCTAGGTATATGGATGGAGGGACATTAACATTGGAGGATGAGAAAGCTGTAGTGGAAAAGCTTCTTGCTTATCATCCACACTCTGAAGATAAGATTGGATGTGGTCTTGAATCCATTATGGTAAGCACTTATAGCATAAGCGCTTATTATATACTGTATAAGATAGATATATAAGAAAAAATATAAAATAAAGTCGAACTGTTTTGATATAAGTTATAAGTTCGTTGTGTTCATAAAATACCATGCAGAACTTATGAAAATAAGCTGAAAACAGCTTATGGACATGATATAAGTTGTTTTCATAAGTTCCCTCAAATAGTCTTACAAGTGGTTATACTAGTAGATAAACTCAAACTATGAAGCTCAGACACATACACGATATAGACACGTTGACACCGATAATAATTTGAAAAAATCACATAATTCAATGTAACCACTAATCATATGTGTGGCTGTAGTCTCGGTGTCGGACACAATACGTATCCGACACCGGGACACACCTAATCCGAGGAGTATATGTGCTTCACTCAAATAAGTCAATTCAAACAGACACTTGGGCCCTGTTTGGATAAACAACTTATTTTCACCTTATAGCACAAGCGCTTATCATGATAAGCGCTTGTGTATAAGCTCACATAAGCTATTTGTATAGAAAAGTATAAAATAACATTAAATTGTTTTTGTATATGCTATACGTTGTTTTTATATTGGAGAAGTTGTGAAAATAAGTTGAAAAAAGCTTATGAAAATTTTCATAAGTTCTCCGAAACAGTCTCACAAAACTTATGCCAGTAGATAAACTCAAATAAGCCAATCCAAGCAGACTCTTAATCTACTTCCTCCTGGACTAGTGTTTAATTATTATTGTTATTAATTTTGCGTCTCTATTTACTTTATACAAGGGTGAACTGTTTGTGATATTTTGAGCTATATTCAAATCATGATTATCATGATGCATAGAAAGTGCTACTCTTGCGATTTTGTTGCCAGCATTAGTTGTATTAATAGGATAAAGGGCTTACATTTGTTACAAATGGTTTTTAGTTCAAGAATACTACATCTTAAACGGTACTAATTCTAATCATATTGAATTTGAATTTTGAACATCAGATGTCTTCTATATTTATGTGTGGAAGAATATTTAAACAAAAAGAAAAAAGGATGCTGCTTTATTAGAGCTTAATCTGAGCATAATAGTGTTCGGTGTGAGCATTTAGTCTCTGTATAAAACCATGGTTATTTCAAGCATGACTAGAGATGCAGACTTCTGGTTTGCTTCTACAAGATAATAGAATTACCTTAACCGTGTTTGCCTAAAGCTGCCAAATTCCGAAATGGTTTGGCTTAACTTGTAAGATCAAGCACCCTCCACTTAAAGGTTTTTCGTTCATCCCTGGATCAGTGGTCTTCTATGGAAGGTCAAGTGTAACTTTTAAGAACAACTGTCAGCCTTCACTATGTCTTGTAGCATACTTTGAACATAGAGTAGGAGGGCGATCTTCCCTCGTAAAATAAATTTCAACAAAAAAAAAACTTTAGTATTTTGGCTATGCCTATTGTTTTTAACATGTAGTTGCTTATTTTTAGTGTAGGGTTATATTAATATTCATTTTTTTGGCTGGGACAATTTTTTTGGTGGGGTGATAAAATAGGTTGCTGAATAAATCACTGGATTAGCTGCAAAATTGATTTTCAAGTTATACTTATAATTTGTCATGACTTATGCTGGTCTGAAAATGCTGAAGAATCCCGTAATCATCGTCGTATTTTCATATCATATCAACTCTGACCCAGGGACGAAACTAGGTGTGCAAATTTAGGTGTAAAAATTTAGGAGCAGTCGCCACCCCAAGGTCCAAAATATTATGACTGTGTACTTGAGAAGTTACAATCCCGCCCCCAC
Organism: Medicago arabica; assembly: GCA_946800305.1. NCBI lineage: Eukaryota > Viridiplantae > Streptophyta > Magnoliopsida > Fabales > Fabaceae > Medicago > Medicago arabica. Next base: position 56,345,264 of record OX326967.1, read on the forward strand.
CCCCTGCTAAAGAGAGACGCTCTTGTTGATTGAATTTCATCATAACGTCACTCATTAGCTGCATTGCAGCATACATCACTGACTTCAAGTACTTTTCAGTTTTCACTACACCCCAATCCACAATGGTTTCATTTATAGTGTCCTTTCCACGTCACCCTAGACATTTACAATCTTATTTGAATGCCGCTTTCATACATATTTTCAAAATGAGATTAATTCTTGCATCAATTGTTGTACATCAAAATTGGCTCTTTCAAATTTTTTTTGTTAAGATCATAAAAGTAAATCATCTTAATTATCAATAGTTATTGAAATGAATTTATAATTTTTTTTTGTGTATAAGTATATATGCATATACAATATGTGCTCAAGTTGCCTAACACGAGTTTTTGTTTTCAAACAAAAAAATAGACCCACACATGTGTTAAATTTTCGCCACCCTTAATAAATTTTTCTGGTTCCGTCCCTGCTCTGACCCAATGCTTCCCGGTTGTAATGCTCATGATATATGATATAACAAGTTTCTGAAAACTACACAACAAGCCAGGGACTTCGACATATGATAACACATAATGAAGCAAATTAAATAATTCCTCACACGATGCGTCCAGTCATTACAAGTGAAACTAGAGTGAAAAGAACTTGATGATTATATATTCTGTTATTCTTTTTTAAACAAGGGCAATGACAGTATTGTTCTTTATTGGTTGAGTTGGTTGGGGTTCCTTATAGAATAGAGAGTGGAAAGAGGGAAAGGTCAAAGGGCCCTGGTGGATGCTCTGAAGCATCATCGATGGTGGGTCTGCATGAATGTTTTGCTTTTGTTATTTTTTCTAGCTATCTGAGAAAAGAAGAAAATAGGTTAGAATGAAAAGTTTGATTTAAATATAGCTTGGACAAAAACTTTCTCTTTCATTCTTACTTCTTAGTATTGCTTTGAATTTGTTTTTCCCTATGTTGACCCCCATCAATCCGGACTCCCTGCATACAGGGGATAAAATATATTGGACTTTTTAAAAATTGCCTATAAAATAGCTTCCACCATAGCACCCAAAAGAAAATTTATATAAAATGTTCAAGCCTTCAGGGATATGGTATGCTTTTGAGAGATTGAAATAGCTAAAGAGGTTATGGAATAAGATAAGGAAAATCAAATTCTTCCTAAGACTTGCGTCTTCCTAAGAAGAGAAATCCATGGTATTATTCCCATTTGTATGCATCTTATACACAAGGGAATCTTCGAGTGAACTTCCAATCATTATTTGGGAACCAGAGAAACATACTAGCCATTGTTTCTTGGATGTCCTTTCTCTCCAATGATTTAATGTTTGATCCTGTCTTCTACAATGGCATATCTTTTGTTATTTTTTCTAGCTATCCGAGAAAAAAAGAAAATAGGTTAGAATGAAAAGTTTGATTTAAATATAGCTTAGACAAAAACTTTCTCTTTCATTCCTACTTCTTAGTATTGCTTTGAATTTGTTTTTCCCTATGTTGACCCCCATCAATCCGGACTCCCTGCATACAGGGGATAAAATATATTGGACTTTTTAAAAATTTCCTATAAATTAGCTTCCACCATAGCACCCAAAAGAAAATTTATATAAAATGTTCAAGCCTTCAGAGATATGGTATGCTTTTGAGAGATTGAAATAGCTAAAGAGGTTATGGAATAAGATAAGGAAAATCAAATTCTTCCTAAGACTTACGTCTTCCTAAGAAGAGAAATCCATGGTATTATTCCCATTTGTATGCATCTTATACACAAGGGAATCGTCGAGTGAACTTCCAATCATTATTTGGGAACCAGAGAAACATACTAGCCATTGTTTCTTGGATGTCCTTTCTCCAATGATTTAATGTTTGATCCTGTCTTCTACAATGGCATATCTATTGCAATACTTTCATTTCTACAACAGTGAACTTAATTTTTTGTTGGCGTTTTACCATCCAATATTCATTCCCAATATTGCTAGTATTATAGCTATACAGTATAATCTTCCTTTTGGTTTGAGTGGTACTTTTATATTACAAGTTACACAAGAAGCATACCTCTATTTAATTTGTAAAAATATGTTAACTCTGTAAATTGTGTGTATAATGAGATCACACACCTTGTAGTTATAATGACTTTACAATAAATACATTGAATGCTTATTTAGTAAGCACTAGCTTAGGAAGTTGAATACTCTAGGAGAAATAACAATCAATCTAGGAAGTTGTACAATTAAAGGAATATCTATAGATTCTTAATTTTAACATAATTAACCTTGCTTGAATCCATGGTTGATATCTCGTATTATTTTTTCTATGATTTTATATTATGAACCCTAGATACTTCACCTGTGAGAGTTGTGATATGATAGTTTATCTATTGTTACTTTTAAACAAGAATGGACACATCCTACTTAACTTATACTCCATATACCTTGTTTTAATTCAACTAATGAAATTCACTTGCTCCTGAGGCCTTTCTCCACTACTCTAGATCTCTATTTTTTTTTTCTTTCTATTTTCCAACTATGACAACATCATATGCAAAAAATCATACGGTGTGACAAGTTGGATAGATATGTTCAGTAATCACATCTAGAACTAAAGTAAGAAAATAAGGGCTCAATAATCACCTCTACTTTAGTCTTGTAGTTATAAGAAAGCTTTTAGGGACCTTTTGTTTTCATGCTTGTCGTGATATCATGATATCAATAACCTCTTTTTGAGTCATCTCATACCTATCTTTCCCAGCTCCATGCATATCTTTGGTCCAACTTCTTTGCTATTAGCCATAAATTCAACGCTTCTTATCCCTTAATTCTTGAATTTGTTGGCGGGAGGGGTGATACTTATCCATGTCTCTATTGTTGAACCTATTCAATTGCAAATTGATGTACAAGTTCAAAAACAACAATAAAAAGTCTTGTCCCATTAGGTGGGACGGATTAAACAACTCCATAATGTCCTACCATAGATCATGCAGGAAAATAACATAAGCCTAAGTGTTTGTTAGTAGCTTTTGTATTTAATTTATTCTGTTTGAGTATTACTTATTTGTTTAGCAATCTCTTATGTTTGTTGTTTAGTTGTTTTTCTGTTAGGTTAGCGCTCTCTGATCCTTTGAAAGGAAGTCAATAAATAAGGAATTCTTTCCTCTTTGAAAGGATCTTTGGCATTTTCTTAGTCGACTGTCGTAAACCGGTGTAGGAGAGCATTCTCTCTTACGTCTCCCTATTGTTTTATTATGAATAAAACTACAAGGTTGAATAAACTTCCTTTTTCTATTCATACTACTTTTAGAACTCTGACATTCTTAATGGTTGGACCTATGTTTTTTTTATATCTTCTTTTACCTTTGTGGGACTATTCTCCACTTGGTCTATCCTCCTTACCGGTTATTCTATAAGTCTTCTCCATAAATTCACAAATCACATGAGATGAGACTCTACCATCTTCTTTACTACAATAGATGCTACTGCACAACTTCCTCTCTATTGTAGTTTTCACTCTTAATCCTATCTTGTCTCGTGTGTCTCCAACTAATAATTTGTTCCATATAATCTTTAGATTTTACACTTGTTAGAACAAAAGCCAATTGATGTACTAATAAAGTCAGAAAATTGTAATATTTAATTAGGCATCCGCCTTTCATAATCACAAACTGATGTCTAATAGTTTTCAAACTGACCCAATTAACTCCCCTTGTCACATTGATATTGGTACATATTTTCTTTCAAAATACAAGTAACGTGTAAGCTATGTCATTCCCGTCCAACCAAAATCATCATTGAAAAAGAGTACAACAGAAATATGTTTGATTTCTGATCAGCTAAAAATAAGGCATTATCATGTCAAGTGTATGGAAGTATTTGTGCTGCATCCTTATAAATTTTTAGATATTTTTGGTTCTCTGTTTATACTTCTAATAACTTATTATGCCTTTGTTGGCTTCCCCAATCACAATTCATTTGATGAAATCGTGTTTATGCCAATTGATCAAAGATTCAAGAGCAAGATATCCCTTGTTCTGATGAAACTTGTGTCACCCGAATCCCACTATTCTGAATATCAACATTTTACATTTTGATTTCCTTTTCTCTATTGTTTAATTTGAATATTTTTGTTGGTTTGATTTTCAGTTCTGCAGACAATTCCCCTCCTTATCAATTGATTATCGATAGTTGTGGCCTTTAATCCAGTAGGAGTTTTTGGCCTTTGTAATCAATGCCCAATTTTTTTTTCTTCTTAAAATTATAAAATTTGCTTTACATTTTTTTTACATATAATTTACCATACCTTTAAATTTTACATCAACTGACCTCAAGATCATTGATTACACTATTATTGTTTGGATTTGCTTGTCAATGCTTATGTGACTTATTTTTCTTGCAGGTTGACCGTCATCCCCAATTTCGACACTCAAGGTGCCTTTTTGTTGTAAGAACTGATGGTGGCTGGATTGATTTCTCATATCAGAAGTGTCTTCGAGAATACATTAAAAAGAAGTACCCAGCTCATGCTGAAAGGTTTATTCGAGAACATCTTAAGCGCGGGAGTAGTTGATGTATATATATAGAGGAATCATTTACTTTGATATGCAAGTATTTGATATTGTGGCTACTCTACACATATATCTCCCTCGTCCCTAAGTTTTTTGGTGGCTTACATAGGTTGTCAATTGTAGTGGATAATCATTGATTGCAACATCAAGCTTGTTTTGAAGGGAATGTAAAATATTTGAACTGAAAACTTCACTTCGTACGCCTGAGGAACACTTTGCTGGGGACGAAGAAATTGGTCATTGGGTGACTGGTAGGCAGTGAGGAATGAAATTTTGTTGCTTTACAACCTCTATATCATAGGAAATTCGCTGCTATTCGATGTCCTTTTTTCAGTCTTGCAACATTTTAAAATGTTTCGTGGTCTCTTCTCTTCAGCATTGGTTTTTTAACTACTTAATAAAGTTTTAGAGGACGCTTTGGCGTGGAATGTGAATTCATTCAGAGTCTCACCATAATGTTGCTCAAGAGTCATGGTATCGAATGCTACTATTGAAGAGTAAAATTGCACAGAAGTTTGGAAACTTAAGCAGAATCAATGGGAAGTTGAGGATTATTCTCATTCTGGATTTTGATTGGGGTGTGCTATGTCTCGTTATGTTAGTCACGGGTCATTTGGAAGTGGTTAATGTAGGACATGAGCAAGTCAAAAGGATCATGCTAAGCCAGGGCAGGTTGCCTAGCTAGGTAGGACTAAGAATGAGTCAAAACGGGGAGAAACTCTGTTTGACCTACTTTTAGATTTTTTAAGCTGAATGTTTTCTAAATCCCTAGACAGAATCATCATCTTTCTGTCGGTATGTTGCTTTGATTAGTCAAAAAACATAAATTTCGGGTAAGAATTAATGGTCGTATTTTTTTTCAATGATAAAACTAGAAGTATCTTCATTTCAAACTATTTGAATCAAAAGATTTTTTTTAAAATCCTAATTAAACACTTTTTTTTGGAGGCCTAAACAACATTTAAAAATGACAAAAATAATTTTTTTTATTGAAAAAATAGATTGTTTTTCCCAAAAATAGCTAAAACAAATGCACCCAATTTTTTTATTATAACAAAATAGAGGTTTTTTTAAAAAATCTGAAACAAACAATACTAAAATAATAAAAGTGATTTGTTGATTAAAAAATTTTTAAAAAAATAAATTCAAATCAAACAGGCCCAAGTTCATCTGCCATAATATTTCATAGAAATTTTATTTTACACTATGTTTTATTACGATCGTAGTATCAAGAAAAAATGTTTGACTTTTATCTAACTCCTTCTAAAGTTATATGATTGAATGTGAACTGTTAACGGTGTATAAACTTTACACTAGTTGTGAATAAAAATCAAATTCGTCCTATAATTTGTTGGAATTATTGTTGGTGGGAGTGGGAGAGTGATACAATACAATGTGGGAAAGTTGCGCCAAATAAAAATTCACCCAAAAGAAATGCGGGAGAAGAGAGTGAAAAAGCAGAGTGTTATGGGAGTTGATAAAGGTCAATCTGAATGGTGATTACGTACCGTTAGTCCGTTATGCTATTTTATCATTACAGGGAAAACATTATCATTAAGCTCTGACTTTGGATTCTGGACCCCACAGTATCAGTGGTCTTCACTCTTCACCTAGCTGGACCAAGATCCTTGTAGGCCAACAATTCCAACCCACAACCCATTAAGACAAGTACTAGTACTACATTTATTTTCTTAGTACTGTGTGTGCCTGTGTGGGGGATCAGCAGCAAATATGTGTGTGACACAAGAATTACTAATTAACTATTTTCATTAGTTTGATCGTATTTTGAATGTGTAAATTATTCAAAATAATAATTTAATTTTCTAAAAGGATAAGTTAGATAAAAAATAGCATTTAAAATGATTAGTTAGTTTGTTTAAAAGTGTAAATCATTAGTTTGTTTAAAAGTTTATGTAGTTTGATCTCTTTTTTCATATTAACTTTGATTGGTACTTGTCAAAAAAAAAAAAACTTTGAATTGTTTTTAAATGTTTCTATGGTCCACAAATTGCTTAATCTGGAACAAATGCACGTTTGTGCTGGGATTAAACAGTTAAACAAACACTTTATTAATAAAAAATGATTTAAGTAAATTTGTTTTTACTTAGGAAGGGACAACTTGCATCGGTGGTGTGTTGTCTGCACTGATAACATCGGATGAACACAGAAGTTGAACAGTTCAGAACAAAGGGAAGATGGGTTGCACCGAGGAGTCCAAGCAGTGGGTTCATATGGGCCGTGGTCGAGAAACAAAAAGCGAAGGACATGTTAGTGGCCGTGAGGCAGCAGAGTTGCGGGGGCTCTAATGATAGGTTAAGTAAGTGCAATGTCGATGAGACAATCTTCAAAGATATCACTCTCAAGTGTTTGGACGGTACTTAAGGTAAACTTAATCACGTGTAGAGTCTATGTTATTGTAGATGTTTGTAGGATAAGTTTTATCTGACACTAAGTCGATAATACTCGTCACTTTTTAGTTATCTTATGCTAGCCACCATACTTTTATTTACATTCCTTGTGTCATGATTACTTTGTTTATGTATAAAAAATTATAATTATTTTAAGGAAATAATGCAATGTTAATTTGTAAACTTCAGGATGTACATAAAACAAAAGCCAAAATTAGGTCATATCATATGCAATAAGAGTAGAAGACTAATAAAGGATGGATACGATCGTTTGGTAGTAGTACGATCTGTAGAAAGCTTTCATGACTCCCAATAAAGGACTTTGTTTTATTTTTCTGTTCCGCGATTAAAATTTGAAAGCCAATAAATCATCCACTAGCTTTGTGATCCATTCAGAGAGTTGGCTTGTCTGACTTTGACCCGTTTATATGAAGTGAGAGATGCTGTTTACTTACGAGGTGAAAAATTTAGAAATCAAAACTCATATTAACATGTCATGAGAAAAAAATGCTTAAATTATGACTGATTTTGGGGTGAAAAAAACATTAGTAATATAAATCAACTTATTGAGATTTGTATACAATGGATTTAATTTGTTTTTATTGAGATTGTATTGATTAAATATGATCAACTTATTTAACGTGTAATTTGACTTTGGAGGGTATTTAAGAATTGAAGTAAGCAAGTACAGTACTGGAGTCTGGTGTACCGTGTAAGTATAAGAGTAATAATAATAAATAATAATTGAAGACTATTGAGAAAAGAAAGTTGGTGTTGATGTTGTGCTGGAAACCACGACTAACTTAATTCCACAATTCACAACAACCACGATGAATTGTTATATCTACCATATCACCTTTCACCACACCAATCACCAATCCTTCCATGATTCTGTCTCACTCACCTGCTTGCACTATATATCTAGCTATCCCTTTTTCATGCATTTCTCTTTCTCTTTATCACCCCACCCAACTTCGTAATTTCTTGGACAACGAGCCTACAAAAGAGGCACAGAAGAATTGAACACAGATGCAAAGAAAAATAGTACAACTGGTAAAAACTAAAAAGAAAAGAAAAAAGAAAGAAAGCAACTTATCATAGAAACAAGAAAATTAACCCTATCTCGCGTATGCATGTTTAAATTAATTTTCTATACTACTATATTGATATTTTTGACTTGCATGGCTTATGGCTAATTCTTGGAATAACTCGAAAGACATGCTCTATACTATTACTATATGCCTTCTGTTTAAGAATAGTCTTTTCCGCTTCTACGCTTCGCTGTGCACTGTAGCATTGCAGCTATAATATTTATTGTAATGGAGACATCTCTTTATCGTACGACAAAAGGAAGAACTGTGTTTGTCCTTATGGATTGTATTGTATATTAGTAGTAAATTATGTTGGAAAGCTCGTACTTCCATAATTGTCGTGTCGTGTTACAGTTTTCGGTCTCTTAACCACAGGGAATGAGATATACTTACTGATCACAATTGAATTGAAATGAAATATTTATGTCACTTTCTATAATCTTCTTAGGACATACGCATTAGATATTGACTATGTGGATTCAATTCTATAGGTTATGCATGCGCTACTTTGGGAGAAGTTCACTTCGAAATCCAAAACCGAACATGTACAGATCATTAAACTACATCTCAAAACCACTTACACTAATGTTGTGTTTGGATCAGCGTTTTGGTTCTCTTTATCGCATTTCAAACAAACGGAGGCTTAACCAAACAATCTCCACTCCAAGTGTGAGTGGTTTATCAACCGTTTGTTTTCACTCTTGAAACAAAGAAAATGTGTGTTCATTCTAATATTCATACAATTCCTAGCTTCAGTATTTCTGCGTTAGACAATCGTTATGATGCAATAAATTGGCCACAAATGCTAGTCCAAACATACACTTATTGTCCGCATGTTAACGCGGTGGAACCACACAAAATGCACACTTGTGCTAAAGCTTCATTTTGTAGCTTCTCCACACATGCTATAACCAAATACAATGTTTTATGATCACAGGAGGCAAACATTACATCTTCATTAACAATCTTAAAGTATTCGGTGAATAAGTTATCTCATATATTTGAATCGATCATAATCAAAATGCAATTAAACTACTCACACTTAAATCCAACATACTATATGTTTGACTCGCTGTAAGTTTGATAAAGTTTTGATGAGTAATCATAATTTTGTCTAACGATTATGCTTACAAATGTCCTAAGTTTGTTTTATCTTTCTAATATACCTTAAGGTTTAAGAAAACCATAAAACAATTTTATTTTCAAAACATAGATCAAACACTTATCTAATTAATAAATACATCATTTTCTTTGTAGTTATTATTATTTTTGTAATTTTAAAAAAACAATGTGAAATGTCAAAATGGATTTTAATCACATTGATTTATTAGTTTGCTAGTTTATTTGAACTTAGATCACATTACTTATCTAAAGATGTTCATATGAAACATATTTTTAAAAAGTCTAGTAAGTCATATCAGACTTTCAAAAAGAAAGATTCTGGTCTGAAAAATAAGTTTATGACAGGCTATATGCCAGAATTACACCTGAAATATTTCGATAGATCACTTAAACGTTGCAAAATCTAACTCGACCTAGCGTATAACCACCCTTAATGGTCACATTTAAAGCGTAGCATGAACATTTTTTATCATATTCCAACACATGCTCTTAGACCAAGTGCAATGGTCTTATTGAAAGTAAAATTCAATAGTTGAATGCATTGGAGTAGTGTTGTTGAAAGTGGGAGAAATATGTGTTGGAGGATAGAGGAGATGAATGCAATAAACATGTTGAATGCTTACAACAAGGGGACACGTGGCAGCTTGCCATTTGCCATGTCAGGCGCGTGTGGCACACGCGGGGGACAGGGCGCGTGAGCGGTAGGAAAGGCAGAGAGAGAGAGCATTGGAATCTGGGTGGGACACGTGGCATCATACGATTGGTTGCCTGGATTTTTATCATCTTAATAATTCAAACTCAATTATTTCATTACAAATATTTTTTTAAAATTTTTTTTTTACCAAAATTCATAATTTTTTTTCTATAAATAGAGACTGGATCATTTGATTTGGACACAGAAAAAAAAATCAAGTTTTTCACTATCATCTTATTATTAGCTTTCTATTAGCCTTTCTTTTGAAGTTTTAGTCTTTTTTTTAGTAAAATGGATCTCAATAATAATAATTTCAACACCGAGATTTTTTTTGATTAGCCATTTAGCAACCAAAATCCTAATAATTATCAACCTCCAAATCAATTTTCCAACCAACGACCTCAAAACATGCACATGCCTAATTTTGGTTTTGTTTTTCCAAATAAAACTCAAAAATAAATTATTAAATTTTTATTATTTTAATTTAATTATAATTGATAATTGAAATTTTATGTAATCAAAAAAACAAAAATATAAAAATAAATAAGAATATGAAATAAAAAGTGGTGTGGTAGAGCGTTGAAAGAAAAAACTATTGTAGAGGGTAAAGATTTAATGAGTGTTGAATGAAGAGGGAGAAGATGATGTGGAGTGTTGTGAGTTGAAAAAGTAGGTGTTGATGGTTTGTCACATTGTTCAAAATCAATTTTTTTAAATTTCATTTTATCAAAATCAATTCTCACCACCAATTTTCAGTTGTTTCCGAAGACATATGTATGTAGTTGAGTAAGTGTTGTATGGTGACAAAATTTTAGTAGAAAAAACTTCACTTGGCAGCCACTGGTCCAACTGTACAGTGGTACCTTCACGCCGATTTAAACATTATACTAGTATAAATTAAGTGTTAGTTAATACGATCATTTAACATTGATCAATATGATGATTGATCTTTTAAATTTAACGATTGAAAGACCGCGAAATGGATAGGGATCCTTAAATCGTAGGGTACAATTGGTCACGTGTCGAGTAAATAGGACCCATGGCCCATATGATTCATTCATCTTTGAGGCTAGCTAGCACAACACAACACAACACTCTCTCAATAAAATACTACATTACCTTCGATTGTACAAACCCAACTAATAAATAAATAAATACATAAAACAACACTCTCTTTGTTTATACTCACTCCTTCTCCTCTCACACTATAGCATTTCCAATTTGTCTCAATAAAGAGAAACGTTATGCTCTTATTATGGAGCATTTCATTTCACAAATGAATTGAAGTCATAGATCTCAATCTCATATATCTAACATGGCTCAACACTATGACCCAATTTTACTTTTGGATACGTTGTACTGTTCAGAAGAACATTGGGAGGAACAAGATGAGTTTGAGTACGATAATGTTTCCTTAAACAACACAACAATAAACACCTCTCCATGTTCTTTGTTAGAAACCGACATGTTTTGGGACGATGAAGAACTAAAATCACTTCTCAACAAAGAACAACAAAACCCACTTTACATCTTTCTTGAAACCAACCCTGTTTTGGAAACTGCTCGTAGAGAATCTATTGAATGGATTCTGAAAGTGAATGCTCATTACTCTTTCTCAGCTCTTACCGCTGTTCTTGCTGTTAACTACCTTGATAGGTTTCTCTTCAGCTTTCGTTTTCAGAATGAGAAGCCATGGATGACTCAGCTTGCAGCTGTTGCTTGTCTTTCTCTTGCTGCTAAAATGGAAGAGACCCATGTTCCTCTTTTACTAGATCTTCAAGTATGTTTCATCCTCCTAGCTCTTGCAAGAAACAAAAAGAACTAAACTTTGTTTTGAAACTTATGATTTTTTTGAAATTTGTTTAGGTTGAAGAGTGTAGATACTTGTTTGAAGCAAAGACGATTAAAAAGATGGAGATTTTGATACTTTCAACTCTTGGATGGAAGATGAGTCCAGCAACACCTCTTTCTTTTATTGATTATATTATAAGAAGACTTGGATTGAAAGATCATCTTTGTTGGGAGTTTCTTAAGAGATGTGAAGGTGTTCTTCTCTCTGTCATTAGATCAGGTAAATTTTCATTCATTGAGAAAGTTTTTATGTTCTGTTTGTCATCTAATTAAGTTTTGTTTTCCACAACATTGCAGATTCTAAATTTATGAGTTATCTACCTTCTGTTCTGGCAACTGCTACAATGGTACATGTTTTCAACAGCGTGGAGCCTAGTTTAGGAGATGAATATCAAAGCCAGCTTCTTGGTATTCTTGGAATCAACAAAGTAAGTGTTTTTCAGATTTAAGAGTATATTATATTATATTATATTATAATCCTATAGTTGTATTAATGTGGAATGGTTACAGGACAAGGTGGATGAATGTGGGAAGCTGATGTTGAAACTATGGTCAGGGTATGAAGAGGGGAATCAATGCAACAAACGCAAGTTTGGGTCAATTCCAAGCAGTCCAAAAGGTGTAATGGATATGTCGTTTAGCTGTGATAATTCCAATGATTCATGGGCTATAGCAGCAACAGTTTCAGTATCATCTTCACCAGAGCCTTTGTCCAAGAAGATCAGAACTCAAGACCAGTTTTTATTAAACTCTTCATAGTTAATTTCAACTTTCATTATGCAAAAAAAGAAAGAAAAAAAAAATATATATATAGTCTTTTGATGAAGTATTTTTCTTTTTGAGGGACAAAGGTTAAATTGTCTATGGTCACCAAACAAGTTATCAATCATGAAAGACTATCCATGAATCCTGAGATGGTCCTATAGGATAGGACCACAGCAGAGATCGTTGGCATTTTATGAGGAATTAATATAGTAATAAAATATTAATCATTATATAAATATAAAAAATGACCATATCAATGAGTGTATTTATTATTATCTTGTACTTCATCCAAATAAATCCATGTGTTCTCAACCTCAAATGACTTTGATTTTTCTTTTTTACTTTCTAATTTACCAATAATAATTAGGGTTTTTGATCTCATGGTCATGGATGCCAGAAGGCATCCCAACAGTTTTGACATCAATTTTCATTATTTTTTCCTTTATCTTTAAAATATTAATATTATGCTAACAATGAATATATATATATATATATATATATGTGTGTGTGTGTGTGAAATTTATATTGAAAATTACAAAGTAAACATTAATCGAAGCGATAAATACATCTTTTTTTAAACAAACTTTTTCTCTTTTGATTCTTTGAACGTTGTCTTTATTTTTGCTAACATTTTCTTTTGCCCATGAATATTTAACTTAAAGCAATGCCATAATAAAAAAAAGCTTAAACAAACATCTGGTCCCGTTATTTTCTTTGATTTCTGACTTTGCTACCCATTTCTACATCTTAAAATATTAGTCCCCATAATTTTTAAAGTTTTAGAAAAAAATTCATTATTCAATTTGAGGTTTGTATTGCCTGATATGTAGTTGAACAATGACCTTTTTTTTTTTTTGAAACATTGTTAAATAATGAGTTGGTAAGAGGGGTCTGAACAAGCATATATGATTTTTTTTTTTATATCAATGAAGTATATTATTTTTTTAAACAAAAAAAGTAGCATAGCAAAGTGATACTATTGAATTATTGTTTTTATACAAATAAAGCTTTAAATGAAAAGAAATATAAAACATTAAAAAATCATATTAATTTTCCAAAAAAAATATGGATTATCATATCACACAAGTAACTTGCTAGTTCATTGTTATAAAGGACCAAATATGTACTTAAAGGGTATTTATTATAATAAAAAAAAATAATCAACGAGTACTTATAAGGTCAATTCTTCTTTTCATACCCTTAAAGGTAATGATGAGTCAAAGACTCAAAATCAAAAGGACAAGCAATCATCTAAAACTATTCTAACGAAATAAACACTCCTACATTTTCAATATTAAACATCATGTATTTTCTAATATATAGAATCAGTCAATATTAAACATCACGCCGTACATAATGAGTGAGTTTTAATTTTGGTGTATATCAATTTTTTCTTTAGCTTTGACCAGTCTAAAACACAAATCTATTGTTTGGTGCATAATGTCATGTGACTTCTATTTATGTTTCTTACATAAGGTCACGTGGTCAAGTGACACCCAATTATAGTATATAATGATGATCTGTTAGCATCTAAGCACACGGAAGGTTTTCCTCTACTCCTAAAATAAATTTTGTTTATCTACTCAAAATAAATGGGACATTAATTTTTTTCTCCGAATGTGTAATGATAGTCACAATAATATTTTAATGTATCAAAATTTTGAAGTTATTTTTGATTGTTCACTATATTAGTCAAAATAGTCTTATACGTTAAAAATTCTTGTTAATATTGTCATATCAATTCATCAATATACTTACTCATTGTCATATCAATCTCTATAAGTACTTACTTATTGTCATTTCAATCATATATAAAAAGAGTTAATTTCACTATTGAGGGATTATTTTAACAACAATGACTACTTTAACTAAGGAAGTGCACAATCATTAATTATTTTAAAATTTCGACACATTTGAGAATTATTTATTTTTGTTAAAAATTGTAGTCGAGCTTATTACAACTCTACAAAACTATCTTGTAAGGCGAGGATTGCGCGTTTATAAACATATGTTAGTTCTTTTTTTTTTAATCAACAAAAATTTATTAAAAACCCTGATCCCCGCACAAGACACCCCTTTGATCAACACCCATAAGGACAACACCTATCAAAATAAACATATCCACTTGAAATTGACTCATAGACAACCGACCACTGAAATTAACACCCAACGTCACTACTCATCCCAAAAAGATCACCTTTGTAAAAGAAAACTCAGTCTTCATCATTCAAATTGAGCCGCTTCCACTTTATTTAAGGATCAGTCAACCTCCACCACCGCACAATCTCTGGTCCACCGGAAAAACACCTAAAAAAGCCCAAAACCAAACTTAAAAAAAAAATTAGTTCATCTGTCATTAACAATGTTAGCTAATGCAGATTTGGGAATTGAGGAAATTTGGAAGGAAAATGCTATTTCTTTAGAAAAATAGTATCAAGAATTTTTCAAGACACAGTTGGCAAGTTTTAATTGCATGATTTATTTATTTACTTCTTATTTTTCAGTCACACCTCCTTAAATTATGACAAATAATATATTGTGATTGGTTGAACTTTATTCTTGAAGAATTCTTAATATTATTTTTCTAGAGATATATCATTGCTCAGTTTGAAATTTATTATATGCAAATTGAGGAAACAACTGTTGAAGATTTGGGAATGAATTTCTGTTTGCATGTGCTGGGTGGGTGGAACATGCTGTCGGCCACGGCACATATTAGAAATGAAATACGGATATCAATGAAGCATTATTTATTTGTGTGTTGACCTCGTTATGGTGAGTTCACTTTGCGTTCTTACTTGCAATCATAGTAAAAAGTAAACCATGATGAGCTATCCAGCTGTAGATGCATCCTTTTACGTTTCTTTCGTTTTTTACTTTCTTAAATTGTTCTCAATTTTCATGTATTTTCTTTTCCTTTTGTCTTTTCTTGATTTAGGAAAAGCCAAAGTGGACCATTGTCTTCAGCAGCATTTTGTTAATTATGCAAGCAAATTCAAGTCTATAAAATAATGTATAGTTGCATATACTTAAGGTGTATTTGAGATTTTGAGAGCCAAACGCATTTATCATGTTATAAGTCCAAATTAAAGATAATAATGTGAGGATTTGTTTCAGGATCTACGCTAACGCGATGATGAATATTGAAAACTTGTATTTAAGTTCTATTTTGTCAAAAACTTATTTAACAATTTGGAAACTCAAGTTGATTAACCATTGTTGTTTTTAAGATCAAATCACATTGATATTCAAAAAATATTTTCGGTGAGATTGAACATCATCCAAACCGGTCTAAGGATTTAGACGTACCAACAAAAAATTATTTTTTATTAGAATTTTATTTATAAACAAAAAAGATTTCATATTTTAAAATTTGTTTTATTTTTTTAATTCACTATTGGAAATTATTGAACCAACTTTTAACATGATCTTATCAATTTCAAAGAGACTGGTTTGTTGGATTGAGTGGCAGTGAGATCTATGGGAAATATTATAGAGGGAATCATCAACTTCGTCCTTGAATTTTTATGCGTCGGCCAACATAGTCCCTCAATTATGCGAAATATCTACTTAATCCCTGAATTTGTTAAATGTCAATCAAGTTAGTCTTTCTATTCAAACAGAGCGTTAACGGGGCTGACGTGACCGTTAACCTCTCACATGGCAGATGCCACGTAGGTAGAGACTAATTTGACCGAAAAAACAAACATTTCAAAGGACTAAACTGATTGATTTCCGTAAAATGTTTATCCTTTCTTCCCAAATGGATCTTTTCTTCTCCAACGACTCTTTCTTCCCCAATTGTATAAAATTGGAACCCTAATTACATAATCTGCAAGCTACACTACAAAATCACCAAAATTTCCTCAAATAATAAGTAGTCCAGTTCTTCCCCAATTCAAAAATCTTCAAACCCTAACTTTTTCACATTGAATCTGAAAGTCAAAATCCTCAATTTTTTGAACCAAAACTATTGAAATTGAATTGAAATGATGGGGGATGGGAATATGGGAAAAAATAGTTATGAAAGTCGAGCTTCATCTTCAAGCTTTAAGTATAATGCTGATGTGAAAGTGCTTGAATGTTGGTGTCCTAGAATTTGTGTTGTTAGAAAAGTCAATACTGTAAAAAACCCAAGAAGGTCATTCTATGCTTGCCCTCTGCCAAAGGTTTGTATAACTATTAAACATGCGATGTCCTTGGTTTGAACAACACATACTGATTTCGAATTTTCTTTTTGTACAAGATCATGTTGAAAATTGTGAATTTTTTGTTTAGGTTGATGGAGCTGAAGAACTAGGATACTTTAAAAACAATGGAATTGGTGATGGTCATGGAAGAAAGGCAAGATTGATGAAGATGGTTAAGGCTAAGGCTAATGGAAGTTGCAATGAAAAGGTTTGGAGAGAAATGTTGACGGACAAAGTTGAATGTGTAGGAATTGAGTTTAGGTTGATTAAGTTTGTGTCAGTCATAATTTGCTTGTTTGAGGTTTTTAACATGATATTGTATTGTTTTAGGCTTGTGTAAAATTCTAATGAAAAGAGGTTGAAGATGATTGAGTAATCCTTTCTGTAATATTATTTCTATCAAATTAGTCCTTGAATTGTTGTTCTATTTATCAAATAGATCCATACATTATATTAAATACCATCAAATAAGTCCTTGAATTGTTTAATCAGATATCAAATTGATCCTTGCAGGATGTGTACAAAATAAACTAAAAAAGTTAGAACATTGTCAATTGAAACTGAAATATTACATAGGCAAAAGTCATATGTCATAAGTCATAAGTGATAAGTCTGAGAGAATTACATAGGCAAAAACAACCCAACTATGAGGCATTAACAAGTCACAAGTCTTAAATAAAGTTAAGCAAAAAGAAACCCAACCATGGGCATAATTCAAACAAGCCTACATAATACAAATCCAAAACATATTTTAAACTCCAAGAAGCATCACTTCTTTGGAAATCCGGGAGTTGGTATAAACTCCATGAATTTAGTAGGTTGAGTTGAACCGGATGGACCATAGGTTGGATATGGAACCCTAATTATGCCAGCAGGAGTTGGATGAGCTGGTGCAGGACCCCTCATTGGTTTTTGCTTAGGTCTATCAGCTGAAAGAACAGGTCCTCTAAGGCCATACCTCCTTGGTGCAACACCTTAAAATTGCAAATTCAATCAAATTATTCCCTAAAATCGTAACATAATCAATCAATTCTGTCCTTCAATTAGTATACTAATTGTCAAATTGATCCTTAGGATGTAATGTGTAATGCAGGGGCAAAATGGAAAAAGCAGAAAGAAAAAAACTGAAAAGTGAAGACTAAATTTTTACCAAATCAATCAAATAAGTCCTTGAACATGTGGCTTCCTTCTTGCCACGTGTAAGAGACAACAGAGCATTCAGGGCGCCACATCAGCATGACTAACGGAGCACTTGGATGGAGGGACCTTATTGATGGACTTTTGACAAATTCAGGGACTAATAAGATATTTCACATAATTGAGGGACGAAGTTGGCCGACGCGTGAAAATTCAAGGACGAATTTAATGGTTCACTTGAATATTATACTTGCATAGATTTAATAATTAATTAACTAAATTTCTAAAACATATATAAAAGGAAAAAATGAAAATGATAGAAGGAGATAATTGTTCATTCTAATTTTATTGGTCAGTTACATTTACAAACAGACATCTATAAGGTCGATTTTCTGCCTATGACAACCAAAAAAATAAAAAATAAAAAGATAAAGGTAAAAATGCTGCACCAGCAATCTTTTGCTTTAATTAAAAAGAAAAGTTTGTTGGTATGTAAATGGATTTTGAAGTTCAAAGTGCAAAATAAGTTTCCATCCTTTCTCGGGGAAGCACAACAAAGTTTACATGTAGGTTCCGTATAAAATGAACCAGTTAAAAAATTGGTCGATAATGGTACCACATTTTTTTACCTTTGGATTGATCAAGCCTTCTCCATAACAATCTACCCCATCTACACATTATTATCTCCCCAACTTATGCTGTTTTCGGCACCCATGTTTCTCTCCCTCCATTTTTTTGGGTGAAATTTTATTATCATTAAACTATCACTAAATACATAAAGTTATCATTTTTAATCCAAACCGTGTATTTTTCTTATATACTTTTTTATTTCTGAATTCATTGTTATGATTTATTTGTTGTATATGCTAAATTTACCCTTTTTAATACCAATGTGAAACCAGACAACATCTTCGCACACAACACCAACAACAAAATTTCCTTGTTTCCACAACGCTTTAATATGATAATTAACATGAGTGCCAAAAATCTCAAATCAAATCAAAATTCAGTTGTCGAACTTCTTAGTTTTTTTTTTGTGATTTTATTCAAACAATAGAGTTTTTTTTTTTTTGGTTACATAGAGTTAATTTTATTTATTTGTACATAATGATGGATAAAAATGGATGATATTAATCATCTCAATTAAACAGGACTATGCCAATGAGTCAATTGAATTGCATTTTACCTAGATATCAACTTTATCCATTACCCCTAAAAAAAAAAACTTTACCCATTAATCTTTAATTTATTTTTAGTTGATAGAATGATAAACGCAATCTGAAACTCCTACACACAATTGCAAGGTGAAGTGTTTTTTTCAGATGCAAGTGTTCAATTTAACAATATCAGCCTTATCAATTGAGTTAAGTCTAACAAACAATTTTAAGGACTGGTTTATGTAAATATATTATTAGGCATTTGGTTTCTCTTCTATAGCAGTATAGTCACTGATTTGGGAGCAATGGTCATTTAAATTGGCAACAAAATGTATCTAAAGAACACAGTACTTTGAGTTTAACAATTTTGTTTTGTTTTAGTGGATCTTGCTTCTGTCTTGTTCATAGCATGCAAGAGACACCCACAAAATCCCCTGCATGTGCTTTCCCTCCATATCGAAGGGGACCATTTATTGCTTGACTTTATTCGTTTTTTCCCCTCTCTAAGTCTCTATGTACGAGCTTCCTGTTTTTTGTGGGGAAGGGATTTGGGTATCGTGTTAGATATACATAAGAAAACGTTTACTTTCATCAAGAAAAAATATGGCCACTTTAACAATTCTTGGTCAAATTACAGTGCGTAGCATTCATACGTACACTATTAATAAAAATACAAAAGGAGAAATTGCAGGGCACAGTGTCTAGTACTGATGATCATCTTGTATTACTAGTTGGTAAAAGACTGCAGAATGCAGTAGTGCGTATTTCAACTAAAAGAAAAAGGGGAAAGAGACAAAGATTGTATTTGTCCCCCAACTATGATATTATAAATCTTCTTATTTTTTTATAAAATTAATTATAATAACATTTTATGAATTATCTTATTTTTCTTATAGTAATTTTATTTCAGTACTAGATATTAGTTACAATATTTTTTGATAAAACACTAATTAATATTAGTTAAATTTTAAAAAGGCATATTAAATTATAAATACTAGTAGTAAGGAACGAAAAATTCTGCCAAAAATATAAACAGAGATATGATTAACTATTCGTTTTTTGTCTACGAGTAAATGATTAAAGTTAAAGGAGTACTTATTTGTTCCTTCTTTGGAGCCTATTTCTATTTTGTTTTTAAATTTTGTGCTCTAGTCTTTTTATAAAGTAAAATAAAAACATCAAAATCAATTTTAAACATTTTTACAACTACATTTTTTATAAGAAATTGTTAAGCATTAAATACTTACTATGACCAAAAATATCTCCAAAACTCTCTTATTGTATGGATCGGAGGTGATTTGTCTTGATCAAAACGATGACACCCGACGAGTAGTGATGATTTGGGTACATACAAGCACTTCAATACTCACGAGTCAAGCTAGTAAAGGGGTACATAATGAGAGGTTTTTAAGGAGATGTACACCTTGAGTTTGTGGTCCAAGAACCTTCTTATACAACTTGTGAAGTCACATATGAGATAATAGTTGAAAAGTTGTTATGTATGATAGGATTTTGTAATTGTCGAATCATCGAGCATTGAAGAGTCATGATAGTCGTAAACGTTATGAATTTTGGAAAAAAAACCTAAACTTCTTCTCGTTGGACAGCACATTGGGCCATCACATGATTGCACCTTTGTTCGGAGTTGTGTGTTTGGGCCAAAAGGGTATTCGGATCTCTCATGTGTCATTGAACGTGTTTTTTTTAAAGAACGTGAGTTTTTTATTATTATTATTAATTTATAATTTTATGTTCGAATACTTAAATACAACAGTTGTGATCAAATCGAATTTTGATTCAAACAAATGAAAATGCAGATGTCAATGCCAAAAATGAGATGGCGCCAAAGAAATTGTTAATGACAGAGCAAATTAGGCACTCAAATTTATTTTTTTGGTAGATAATTAGGCACTCAATTTACTCATGTCCAAATAAATTAATTGATTGCCTCTTCAAGAACATATATATTATAAAAAATATTTTTCTATGATATCTATAAATTTCATCAGAAATGCATCGAGCTTTGATCTTTGGTAGGATCGGACAGCCATGTTTGTTGATAGAAAAGTCGTATTGTGCCAACATGCTTGTACTATTTGACATTTAGACTATGGTTTTTTTTTTAACAAGCTAAAATGGAATTATATAACAAAGCAGTCCCAAAAGCACAAGGTGTACCTTAGAGACTACAAAAGGAGTCAAGAGTTACATCAGTTACAAACACAGCACAACAGCCAAACACTAGCCTATACCCAAACAAACAAGAGGGCAAGACCGCCACTGCTGAGTACCAAACACAAAGGTAGCTATTTTAGCTTTCAACCATCCTAAAGACAATATCTTAACCTTATCTAATAAACGAGGAATGAGAGTATCTACATTATTAAACATGCGATTATTTTGCTCGTTCCACACAACCCAGACACAAAGAAGCCATATAAGTTGTATAAAAGAACGTCTAGATTTAGCACCACCTGTCAAATAAATAAACTGTAGAAAATGGTCCGAAATATTATCAGCATCCATCCCATAACAACCAATCCAATCACGCACCAAATGCCAAAGGGAACCAAAAGTGTTGCACAATAAAAATAGATGTTGTGCCGTTTCAAGGTGACCGCAACCAGCGACACATAAGGACATGTTAGTCGACAGAACCCGCCGAGCAATCAAATTAGACTTTGTTGGATCTAGCTTTATTAATATGATGAGATCTAGCTTATAGAAATTTGAATCGGTGGTCTCTACTCAGCATTCCTATTGTTTTTTGTGTTGTTATTATTCTTCTGAATTTGTCACATTTTTGTTGTCCAGTACACTCACTCTATAAAGAAATGGAGGACCCATGGAAATTGGATTTGGACCCCAGACTTTTAATTAAAATATGGTTCCATATGATCGCAATTCACAGCCTATAAATATTTCACCGTGTCAATGTATGTAATGTAATTTCATATTTCTTTAAATGATTATATATTGGAGAAATTATTGGCCCATATCATTACTGAAGAAAGTTCCTTTTCAGTGAAAATTAAATGAAAAAGGATGACTGTAAATATAAATATAAATAATAAATGTTACATACTTCAACATTGAATACCAGAAAAAAGAAAGAATCTAGGACTAGAAAATTGCATTGAAATGGAGTGGCCCCTATATACTGAATCAGAATCTGATTTTGGAGCAGAATTAAAGTGACGAGACAATTCGAATTGTCACGTTGCAGGGAGATACATATATAACACCTTCAATATTGCGTGATTGTTATAATGGTGAAGGACAAGGACCCATCTATTCTCTGCTACCCCAACCTCGCATCAAAGGAGATGTAAATTCTACAAAATAACAACCAGAATGTGATTTTTTTCTCATTTTTTTCAAAGAAATGTAATGTAATGAGAAATTAATTCACTTGTTTGTCATTGAAATTTTCCAAAGGATTGTTCACATGTAGCACGGGATGAGTATTCAATGGGCTGGTGGTGGTGGGCTTGGGTTGGGCCAGTACATGGTGTTGTCTTCTGATGTGTGTCACTATCTTAAATTCAGTTAATGACAAATACTGGTACTCGGCCTTTGACAGGGGGACACAGTTAGCATTAACTAATCCGCCTTCTTCTTCTATTATCTTTGTGTGGACAATGGACCATGAAGTGAGAAATGGAACCATTTGCATATGTAAAATCAATCTACTATGTCCCATAATAAAGAGTGTTTCGATGACCAATTGGGATTGAGGTTAGTGAAATGGGCTAAATCCTTCCGATTTGATGAATCAATGCTCAAATTTCAATTGATATATATATATATATATATATATATATATATATATATATATATAGTATCTAACACGTCTCGAATATTGTTGTGTAGAAAGTGTGAATTAGAAGACTCACATTGGATGGAAAGTGAATATTGAACATTATATAAGTGCGAGGACACATAGATTTAATACCTTAAAGATATTGGTTAAGATGTGGTATTCAACTCACTTGTGCAATTGTTTTTGACCCAACTTGGATGAGTTATCTGGCTCCCCTCATGACCCAGCAGTGGTATCAATGTTGACTGTTAGACGAAGGGTTCGACCAACTCTTATTGTCGAAAGTCTTCGTGATAATGGTGGTGGAGCAACGTGTCTCATTGAATCCAACAACAACAATGGTGTAAGTAATGCAAAATTTTAGATTAACATGTGGTGTTCAATTCACTTGTATGATCGCTCTTACACTCAATATTGGTGATCCCTCTAGTTCACTTCATGATCCAACAAATATGATTAGATTCGATGTTGGAACATATGAAAAACAAAATAAAAAGTTGAGATTTTCCTAAAAATAATAAATTAAAAGACGAATTTAACAATTTTATAAGGATTTGAAAGGTAAACCAGCTTTACACTTTGCTCGTTTCTTTATTGGGATTTAGATCAAATAGTTTGTTGTCCAGCTCACTTATGTGATTATTCTTGATCTAATTTAAATGATCCATCTGACTCTCTTCATGACCCAGTCTTTGTATCAAAGTTGATTGTTCAACGAAGGGTTTGATCAACTTTTTGTGTAGAAAGTCTTTGTGATAATGATGGTCAAGCAACACATCTCATTGTGTGCAAGACAACAATGATGCAAGTAATGTAAAGTTTTGGATTAAGATGTAGTGTTTAACTCACTTGTGTGATCGTTCTTCCACTCAATGTAGACGATTCCCATGCCTCACTTCATGACCAAACAAATATGATTAGCTTTAGTAGTGGGAACATATGAAAAACAAAACAAAAAGTTGAGATTTTGTTGAAAAGTAATAACGAAAAGATGAATTTAACAAATTTATAAGCATTTAAAGGGTAAATCCATTTTACACTTTGCTCGTTTCTTTGTTGGGATTTAGTGCGAATAGTTTGTGCACATAGTGTGTGTGAGTGCGTTATAAACTTAAAAGTATCAAGTTTGATTTTTATTTTAACGTTTAAAGAAACTAATTTTATATTGACATTTATTAAAAATCCACTTCTTCGCCAAATCACTCTATTTTTGTAAATGTGTTTTGAAACTGATACGACGTCTAAAATAGAAGTCACGTAATAGATATTTATTAACACGGAAAATTTCTAACTATTAAACTCATTTCATAAATAATATTATTATTATTAAGAGCAAGTCTTCCATAATCACGAGACGATAGTCATAAATCTTATACGCTTTTTAAAAGCAAAAACGATAGAAGTAAAGTACATTATAATAATTTTACTAGTGTTTCGATGAAGAAAAAGTTGTAGTAGTGTAAACAATATATTTTTAGGGAAGCACTAGTGTTTTGATGAAAAACAGCTGTAGTAGTGCTACACAATATTTTTTTTAGGGAAGAAGTGTACTTACACAATATTCATTTGGTGCGTGTTAGGCACCATATATATATTTTTTTAGGGAAGGCACCATATATACTGTTTTCAAGAAAAACTAGAATAAAGTAAAATAAATCGGTACTATCAAACCAAAAAATAACACTTTTTAAAAACTTTCTTAATGAAAATTACATATCTTAGAACTCAGGGAGTATGGCAGAGAGTTCGGAGAATTCGTTATATTTGGGCATGATGGATCCTCCACATGGTCCATAGAAAATTGCTTTTATCACATCACTCAATGGTAAGAAACACCGTGAAATAATAAATTTAACCTTAAATGTTGTTAACTACTAATGAGATTCTACTGGTAATTTTGAAGTGTTTCATAGTAATCTTTGATGTGGGAACATCAATTTTCTGGTCTATAAAATGGCTGACTTTCATACTTGTGGCCCAAGCCCAATTATCTAGGCCTTTTACTTTCAATATTTTTCCAAATACCTTTACCAGAAGAAAATTGCTTTTCTCACATGCAAATTGCTTAAAAACAAATAGAACTTACGCATTTATCCTCAACAACAGTTTTTAAGCAATTTCACGTATTAAAAAAGTAATTTTCTTACCCGAAAGAATGGATAGATAGACCGAACAATTTTGACTAATGGATGCATTAGATATCTCTTTCAACTGTTGACTTTTGTCACATGTATTTGACAAAAAAAGGAAAGACTTAATTGCAATTTTGTTATTCCTATTTTATCAAATAAAGAATTTTGGTCTCCCTGTTTTTTTTTTTTTTTCCTTTTTGAACAAGCAAAAATGAGATATATAAATAACAACGAGAATTCCTCCAACACAAGATGTGCAAAGAAGGAAAAGCCCGAAAAAGTTACAAAGTCTCTAGTCTCTAGTCTCTAGTTTCCACCACTCATAATAACAATAATTAAACGACACCTGATTTGATTTCAACCATAAAAAGGAGTATAGCTTCACTTTATCAATGATAACGCTAGGATCAGAAGCCATATTTTTAAAGATACGGTGATTCCTCTCCTTAGAAAGAACCCAAACACAAGTGAGCCATAAAATTTTAAATAATAGGTGTGAAGATCGCGACATCCCCGTCATGTGACAAAACTGCAAAAAATGGTGGCGAAAAATGATCGCGGCATCCCTCACACTCTCCTCCTCCCAAGCAAACAAACGACGTCTCCACACCCACACCCTTCCTCCTTCCGACCATCCTAACCGCTCCATCTCCTCCACAGAGGACTCCTGAGTCTCAACCAAGGCAAACAAACGGGGGAACCTATACTTCAACGGAGTTCCCCCAACCCAATTATCCTGCCAAAATAAAGTATGACGGCCATCGTCCACCACCCTTCGAGTGTTGTCGTCAAACCTACTCCCTACCCCCTCGCCCAAACCCCCACGGACATTACACACCTTCCTCCACCAAGAAGAGTAATTACTGCCCCCTCCCGAATTCTACCTCCAATATCTCCATATATGGATTTTAAAACGCGGTATTAAAGCTCCTTCTTGTCAACCAACATCCACCAACACTATTTCTCCAACAACGATAAATTAAAAGCACATAACCTCCTAACCCCCAACCTTTCTTCCTCCTTCGGTAAACATATAAAATCTCATTTTACCCAAGCAAATTTCCTAGAAGCCTCGCTCCCTCTTAGTTTAAAAAAAATAGATTCTAAGGAAGAGATTATACCTGTGGGAGCCTTTCTTTTTAAGAAAGTAAATCGGAATGGAAAACAAGACAAATTTCAGTAATATCAGTCGACCTCCGAAAGACAAAACCTTATTACTCCAAGACGATAAGCGAGCAACGATACGATCAATAATAGGTTTCCAAAAACTAATTTTTCGAGCATCCCCACCAATAGGCAAACCTAGATAAACAAAAGGAATGGTCCCTTTTTTACAATTCATCACCAAAACGGCCTCTGATAACCAAGAATCTGAGATATTAACACTCGTCAACATACTTTTATTAAAATTCACCTTCAGTCCAGAAACCTCCTCAAAAAGAGCAACACTGCACGCATAGACCGAACATTCACCCAGCTTTTTTCAGCTATTAAAATAGTATCGTCTGCAAACTGAAGATGTGTAAGTTTCAACTCCCTATCTTGGCCGACACCATGACCATGAAAGAGGTTTTCCCTCTCCAAAGCATTCATCAACACATTGAAGCCTTCTGCAGCCAACAAAAAAAGAAAAGGCGATAAGGGATCCCTTTGACGAAGACTCCTCTCGATGCGAAACTCTTCTGTGGGGATACCGTTAAAAAGAACCGATGCGGTTGCCGTTCTGACACATTCAACCATCCATTCCAGCCAAACTCTTGGGAAGTTCATGCTGGCCATCATTGAATCCTTGATAAGTTATCCACCGAGTCATACGCTTTCTCGAAATCCACCTTGAACAAAATCACTTCCTTATTCATGTGCCTAGTTTCATCTACCACATCATTGGCTATAAGAATACCATCCAAAATTTTCTTCCCTTGAACGAAAGCTGATTGAGATTCCGAAACCACACTGCCAATAACTAACCGTAACCGGTTTGCAAGAATTTTCGCAAGAACCTTATACAAACAACCTACTAAAGAAATAGGACAGTAATCATTAAGTCTTCGGGGGACTGTTTATCTTTGGTATCAACGAAATAAAAGTAGAATTCAAGCCCTTCGTCAGCCTCCCATTGCATTGGAATTCTGATAAAAATCTCATAAAGTCATCCTTTAACAATTGCCAAATCTCCTTAATAAACCCAAAACTAATACCAACAAGACCCAAACTCTTATAATTGTCGCAATCCCAAACAACATGCTTCACTTCCTCTAAAGAGAACGATTTGGTCAAGGTCCTTGCGTTGACATATGATAGTTTCCGAAACAAAAGACCCTCCACACATGGCCGAACACCACCAAAGGACTTGTAATGCCTCGAAAAATGATTAAAAACCGCCGATCTAACATCTAGCACACCTTCAACTCGGACGCCATCCACATTGACAATATTAACAGCATTATGTCGGCGACGAGTAAACATGACACCATGAAAGAATTTTGTGTTTGCATCCCTTTCATGTAACCCATGCATTCTCGCCTTCTACCAATTAATACTAGTTTGAACTCGAGCCATAGAATGCAAGTTTAATTTTGCAACATCAATTTTTTTAGAAATTAAAAATACAGGGACTAAAATTCTTTATTTGAAAAAAAATAAAATAAGGGAATCAAAATTAAAGTTAAGCCAAAAGAAACCCGTTGTTACATATATAATATTAAAATAAGAGTAAATAAACTAATAATATTACAGAGGTAAACATTAGCCCTTAAAGAAATTAACTAATGAATGACATATTTAAATATCAAAATCTCTTATTTATAAATGTTAACCCGAACACAATATTAACCTTAAATTTAACCTAATTTTATCGCCTGATTTTACTATATTAACCCTAGATTTAATTTAATCAAAATGTTAATCTCTTACTTATCTCTTATTTATAAATGTTAACCTGAACATAATATTAACCCTAGATTTAACTTATTTCTATCGCCTGATTTCACTATATTAATCGTAGATTTAATTTAATCAAAATGTTAATCTCTTACTTATCTCTTATTTCTTAATGTTAACCCGAACGCAATATTAACCTTAGATTTAACCTAATTCTATCGCCTGATTTTACTATATTAATTCTATATTTAATTTAATCAAATTGTAAATCTTATCTCTTATTTATAAATGTTAACCCGAACGCAATATTAACCCTAGATTTAACATAATTTTATTGCCTGATTTTACTATATTAACCCTAGATTTAATTTAATCAAAATGTTAATATCTTACTTATCTCTTATTTATAAATGTTAACCTGAACGCAATATTAACCCTATATTTAACTTATTTCTATCGCTTGATTTCACTATATTAATCGTAGATTTAATTTAATCAAAATGTTAATCTCTTACTTATCTCTTATTTCTAAACGTTAACCCGAACGCAATATTAACCTTAAATTTAACCTAATTCTATCGACTGATTTTACTATATTAATCCTAGATTTAATTTAATCAAATTATAAATCTTATACTTATAAATGTTTACCTGTCTCGCTATATTTAACCTAATTTTAACCTAATTTTTATGAAATACTATACGACAATCATGACATTCATCTAAACTATTTTGTTATCTATTACCGTCAAATATTACATTCGATATGATCCGTGCGTTAGCACGGGTCTATGGTCTAGTAATTAATAAAAAACACTTTTAGGTTTGCTTTTGTCTTTGAAAAATGCTTATGTGTTCGTCGCAATCTAACGAATGACCACTAACTACTCATATTTCATATCTTGCCTATTATTTGCGCCGGTAATAGTTATGGTGTAGCCTTAACAATTCTTCTTCTTTGTTTGGAGAAAAAATATTGTTCTTCTTGAGTGGTACTTTTATTTTATTTAGAGTTAAAACATATGCTTAATCTCTATACCATTATATTTTGGATTAAATATGTTTCAAGACATTATAAAATTATCAACTTTATGTTTCAACACTCTAGATTATACATTTTGTCCTTTAAGTTATCTTCAAATTTTACTTTGATCACTATAAGGTTATAAATATTAAATACTTTGATCTTTACAAGTTTTTTTCTTTTTCTTTTGCTATCTTAAATTACAAACTAACGTTTGTAAATTAAGAAAGACAATTTTTTTTATATATTAAGGATCAGAATATTTATCTTTTGTTACTTAAAAGACCAAAATGGACAAAAAATAAACTTAACGTTTCAAAGATAACTTCTAACGAACTGAAAATTATATAAGGTACTGTCTCCGTTGTCTTCAAATATTTAGGACTAAAAGATGTATAGCTAAGGACAATCATTTTTCTTAGGAGGGCCTATATTTAGGAATGGGAATAGTATATTTAGCATTTTTATTTATTTAATTTTAAAATAAAATTGTCATGATTAAAACAGGGTTTCCGAATTGTCGAAGACGACTCCAATCAAAATAATCATATCAAATGTTATGAAATAAGAGTGTGTGAAGTAAAATATATTAAAGAACAAATAGTTTCAGATTTTATTTTTCAAAGAAGAGTTTTAGTGGAAAAGGTAAGGATGAATTAATTTCTTTGGTTGTTTCTGGGGAAAATACCATAGTTAAGGAATTTATAAATAATTTCCTGAAAATATAGTATTAATAGAGATAATATATGGGTTTGTTCGAAAATAAAAGGGAACCATTGAAAATGACTTAGTTGATAATGAGTTGAAGGCTTGATGCATTCATAAGGTTGTAGATTCAACGGATCATTAAGTCTCTAAACATGCACTAATCCTAGGGTTAAGCCCCTTTTTTTTCTATTTTTTTTCTCAAAGTAATTCGGTGGTTAAAAATTTGCCTTTTTAAGGTGAATAAATGAGATTTTTTCAAAAAAAAAAAAAGTGAATAAATGAGATATTTGAAGTTTAGGGGGTGTATTGGATCATGATTTTAAGGGATTTTAAAAGATTTTTTTATCATGAAAATGTTTTGTGGTATTCAATCAAGACTCTTTTCAATTTTAAAAAAGTCTTGTGTTATTCAATCAAGATTATTTGTCATTTAAAAAAAGTCTTGTGGTATTCAATCAAGACTCTTAATCACTTAAAAAAAGTCTAGTAGTATTCAAAATCATTCAAATTTCGAAGGATTGTTTAATAAATGAGATTTTGATGGATTTTGTGGGATTTTCTAGTGAAATTTTGGCATGAAAAAGTCTTTCATGAAAACATGAGATTTCTCAGGATTGTTTTTCTTTTAAGATTTTACTATCTCTCCATCTCTCTCCTCCCTTCTAACTCTCTCTTTTCCTCTCTCTCTCACTACAACATTTTAGCTTTACGACAACGGCAAATTTTATTATTGTAAAAAATTGTTCTGATAGGGTATCAAAGACATCATTTTAAAAATTTCATAGCGGTATGTGAACAAAAGCGTTCTCTTATGGTGCCTATTACTACGATTTTTCTAACGTTGTTGCTGTATACTCGGTTTGCCACGAACGGGAAACCGTTCTGGTAGATAACGACAACGCTTTTTTCAGATCTTGCAACGGTTTTTCGTTGTTGTGGTAGACCACAAATGTTGCGCTCTCTCTCTCTCTCTCTCTCTCTCTCTCTCTCTCTCTCTCTCTCTCTCTCTCTCTCTCTCTCTCTCTCTCTCTCTCTCTCTCTCTCTCTCTCTCTCTCTCTCTCTCTCTCTCGTATGTCTAATATTTTTTCACTAAGTTGTTTATACCAACTAAGTTAAGCCTACGAGGATCCAATACGTTTAATATGGGTTCAAAGATGAATTTTATAATAATAAAAAATGGAATATATTATATTAAAATTTATGAAGTGTAAGAGGGTTTTGTCAAAAAATTAAATAGATTATATATCAATGAATCGGTACATATCAGAGAACCTCTTCTTTATATCTCTATAAATAATGGTGATCCAATAAAAATAATTACTGCTAATTCTTTTAAAAAAAAGTAATTACCGCTAATAATTATAATTCAATTTAAACAAATCAATTCATGATTCGTCCAAATTATTTTAGGAAACTGCTGATAGTACAATTAAAGAGAAATACTATTTGTCATCGTGAGCTTAATTCAATTGGTATGTATCATTACATAATGGGTTGGGCTTTGGAACTTCTCATTTCTCCATATTAAATCGTGTGAGCTTTGACCATTAAACTACTTGACTAAAAAAAAGAGAAATACTATTTTCTGATTCACGGTCTCATATTTTTAGTATTTTATATACTTTTTCCACACTAAAAATCATTCATTATATTTGTTTTTTATCTGAAAATTCTCCTTAGTATAAAAGCATGTATGTGTATATATTTGTCTATATATAAAAAAGAAAGTATATCGTTTTGAGCTAACTTTTTTTCCTTTCAATTGTATCCCTAAAAATTTTATTTCGTTGATGTCAATGTCGTTTGAAAAGATAGTAATTTAAATTATATTTGTTGTATACTAAGACAATTTTATTTTGCAAATGATCAAGTTATTTTGAGAGAGAAGAAAACAATGTAAAATTCTCTCTCTCTCTCTCTCTATATATATATATATATATATATATATATATATATTAAAACAAAAATATACAAAAGTACAACTTAAGTAATTTTAAGCAAAAATAAAAAAATTTGCTTTAAAAAATTCAAAATTAAATTTAAAATAATAAAATGATAATACTACAATACCTCCTAATTTTAACGATTTGATTTTGATAATTAATTCATTATTAAAAAATAAGATTTCGATAATAATGATGATTAGGGAGCCTCGTCAGATAGAGAAAGATGAGGATATCTCTCGATTGGGAAAATAGTTATTGACTGATTCCATAGCCATAAGGCAGCGAAGAGGAGCATGCATTCGGGTTTGTTTTCTTTTCTAAATAAGGAAGTAATCATAGTTGTCTTCCTAGTGATGCCCAAACCATTCAACCATATCTTCACTCATTATTATTATTATACCAAAATCACGGTTTAAATTATTCCATTTCCCGAAATAAGTTTTCAACACCATTTTTTCCTATAAAAAGACCAACCAGCCTCTCAACTTTTCATCACACTTTCACAAACAAACACACAGAGAAACAAAGGTTAAAACAAACAAGAGAGAATAAACATGTCTGGTTGGGCTATTGCTGTTCATGGCGGCGCAGGTGTGGATCCTAATCTCCCACCACAACGTCAGGAAGAAGCCAAACAGCTTCTTACCGAATGTCTCAATCTTGGTATCTCTGCTCTCCGATCCAATGCTTCCGCCCTTGACGTAGTCGAACTCGTCGTATGTTTTCCCATTCCTATGTCTCTTCCGTAATAAACCTAACCTAATTTATATCATTCATAATAATCATGAGATAATGTTACATGCATGACTATGCACGTAAAATGAATCAGATCCATAATGACAATAATATAGTTTTTTAATCCAGTATTTTCGAATCTATCGTTTGTTTTTTCTGTTTTAGTTGATTTTAGGGTTCTTTTTGTTATAGGTGAGAAAGTTAGAAACAGATCCACTATTCAATTCTGGCCGTGGATCTGCTCTTACAGCAAAAGGAACGGTGGAGATGGAGGCTAGTATCATGGATGGTACCAAGAGAAGATGTGGTGCTGTATCTGGTGTTTCCACCGTGAAAAATCCAGTCTCTCTTGCTCGTCTCGTCATGGAAAAATCCCCTCATTCCTACCTCGCCTTCACCGGAGCAGAAGAATTTGCCAGAGAACAGGTTCATATCATTATTTCTCTATTTCATTCCAATTTTTGATTTATAAATATATTTGTTTCTAATTATCAAATCAAATGATTTTTGGTTATGTTTTTTCTAGGGCGTGGAGACTGAGGACAACGAATATTTCATCACTCCTGATAATGTTGGTATGCTGAAACTCGCAAAGGAAGCTAATACAATTTTGGTAACAATATTTTTAACTATGCATTAAATATTTATTACTGCTGTATTTAAAATGTGGATTTTGTGATTTTTTTATCATTAATGAATGTGTTTGATGGACGGTGGTGCAGTTTGATTATCGAATTCCAACGGAAAAATGTGCTGGAACTGAAAGTCCAGTGAGAATGAATGGTCTGCCGATAAGCATTTACGCGCCTGAGACTGTCGGATGTGTGGTGGTAGACAGTCAAGGAAGATGTGCTGCTGCAACCTCAACTGGAGGGCTAATGAACAAAATGAGTGGTCGAATCGGTGATTCACCTCTCATTGGTGCTGGAACTTATGCATGTCAAGTGTGTGGAGTTTCTTGCACTGGTGAAGGTGAAGCTATCATTCGTGGCACTCTTGCACGTGAAGTGGCTGCAGTTATGGAGTACAAAGGCTATGAACTTCAACAAGCTGTGGATTTTGTGATTAAGCATCGTCTTGATGAAGGGTTTGCTGGTCTTATTGCTGTGTCTAACAAGGGTGAAGTGGCTTATGGGTTCAATTGTAATGGAATGTTTAGGGGCTGTGCTACTGAGAATGGGTTCATGGAGGTGGGAATTTGGGAATGACAAAAATAATTATATAAAATAGTATTGAGTTTGATGCTGGTCCTTTTTTTAATAGGGGTTCAAGCTTTGGTTTAATTAGGTCGGAGTCATTAGTCCTTTGAATTTTAGTTGCAAGGGTGATTTTGTTTTCTACCCTAGAATTGGGTACTTATGTTTTCTTTTCTTCCAGTGATGTGAATCATCATCATATAAGTAATACAAGATGATGATTTTAATATTTTTGATCTCGTACTATATGGTAGGAGCATCTTCTGTTTTTATTGACAATGCAATTGATCTCGTACTATATGGAAGTTTGGAACCGATAAATATTAATTACTTGATTATGCATCAATGTTTCTTATTTTCAATTCTACCATTCATCTTCATCCCTTTTGTTAATAAATTTTGTTTTGTTCATGCAAAGACCCATGTTTTTTTTTTGGCCAAAGACCCATGGCTTTTTATTTACACGTTTTTTTCATTTTCCAATTAACCTGCTAATTCCATTTTTGCATGTGCCTTATTGTGGGATTTAAGAATAACAAAAATAATTATGTTTTTTTCTCTAAAAAATAAAAATAATTATGTATTTATTAGTAGTATATATACATTAACTCCGCAATATACGCCCAAATCGGACTCAGTATAATTATATAATTAAGTCACAAGATATTTTTTTTTATATTCTTGTAAAAAACAATTCTTAATATATATATATATATATTTGACAAAATAAGAGATATTCATTCATTTAAATTGATAAAGTAGATCGATATAGGATGAATTTGTGAACAGACTCACATCATCCATGCTAATAGCATAAAACATAAAACGACTACACATATGACTATATTTAAATCTCATGCAACGTGGATGACGCCAAAGTCATTGATTGGATCTGCACTGGATCGAAGTTGGTCTGACAATCTGAACTGATCAAATACCTAAGACGACGAACCAACCAATGTCGCACGAAGACGACGAAATCACAAAATAAAAAACGAAATAGATGTGAAAATAACTTATTTCAATAAAAGGAAAAGAGAAAAACGAGTGAGAGGAGTGATTTTGGGTCAAAAACTGACCTTAAATCACCCCTCTTTGGTGGATGAAGAAGAAGAAGAGACTAGGGTTTCGGTGACAACTTACAAGAGAATATATATATATATATATATATATATATATATATATATATATAGAGGGCATTTCAAATTAGAGGACTTTTTAAATGAGAGGATGAGAGGATTCATTAATAGCCATTAGATCAAATTCTACGGATCAGATTAAAAGCTTCATATAAAACTTTTTATCTTCTCCCCGTTACCTCTCCTCCTTCCTCCTTCTCTGGTTTTCACCTTTCTTCTCTCTCTTGCTCCATCACTCAGACCCAATTTATCGTACCACTCATACATATTAATGATTAACTTCTCAACTTTGTACAAGGATGCATCCATTGGCCATGGTAATGTGAGGAATCTTGTTTCTACTGAGCTATCAAGCCGTGAAGAACTTTGTTTCTACTAATTTCATATTGATACAAATTATTAATTTAGAAAAACCTTTAGTTTCTATGATAAAAAAACCATAGATTTTGGAATCTTTTAATTAATCTCGAGAAACATGACCTACCAAATTTGGGATAACAAGACATGTATATATATGAATTGGAGAAGAGCTTAAAAAATGCAGAAACAGAACAAGTGGAATTGATTTACTGTATAGAAAAATTCGTCCAGCTTTGAATTTTTAATTGCATCTGAACCGTTTCTGATAAAGGAGAAAGAAAAAGGGGCAACTCAGAAAGATGAAGAAGGAGAAGCGAATGGAAAAATCAAGTGCATTTAATTTTATATGAAGCTTTTAATCTGATCCGTACAATTTGATCTAATGGCTATTAATGAGTCCTCTCATCCTCTCATTTAAAAAGTCCTCTCATTTAAAATGCCCTATATATATATATATATATATATATATATATATATATATATATATAAACTTCTATATTTATTTTCTCATAAAAAAGAATTTTTTCTCATAAATCGGCCTTAGACATGAGTTTTTTTTTGTTTTAGGGTAGGAGATAATATCTCATTCTAAGGCCACTCCACCAGACTAAAAGGATAGGGTGATAGTTATTAATCTTTTTACAAATATTCAAATGATCAAGCTCTTACTAATGAATAAGAACTTATTCTATATCAACAAAAACCCCATCCATTTCCTGAAGAAGAAATGATCCCGATTCCATTTATCAGAAATTTTAGAGTTAATCGTGATGTGATGGAAGATACAAAAAAAGAAGAAGACATAAGTAAACAATTTTCCATTACCCTTCCAAAAACAAATTTTCATTAATACAGCCTATGTTTGTCAAAAATAAAATAAATATAGCCTATTTTATATAAAAAAACCACGTGTACCATTAAATATTTTTTATAAAATGATATCGAGATTAAAATAAGATCACAAAATACCACAAAGTTTATCATGATCTCTATCTATCCAAGCCTGGC
This sequence comes from Medicago arabica, assembly GCA_946800305.1. Classification (NCBI taxonomy): domain Eukaryota; kingdom Viridiplantae; phylum Streptophyta; class Magnoliopsida; order Fabales; family Fabaceae; genus Medicago; species Medicago arabica. The sequence goes on from OX326967.1 coordinate 56,381,186, forward strand.
TAGCTACAGATCACTCAGTTGTTCATAACAATCACATGTGGGATTGAATATGTCCAACCGTCCAAAGGTGTGCTAAGCTATATAGATTGTTAATTATTTCAACAAATTGCTATTTAAGCTTCAAACTTCAACTTTCAAAATGCATAACTACTGGCACAGAATGTCAAGCTCATCGTGATCTAGCACAGAATGTCAACCGTCCAAGTCATATTTGACCATTCCGTCTTCTATAATAATCACATGATGACAATGAGGTGAGTGAGATACGTATTGCCTTGCTTTGTTCAATCCAACGAGATTACAATATACTTTTTGTTTCTACAAATTAACTACCAGGACTTTGCAACAAATGTAAATCTAACTAGTACATAAATGAAAATGAGCAGCAGCCAAATATATATATATATATATATATATATATATATATATATATATATATATATATGCAGAAAATTAACAAGTCAAGAGATTTAGTCATTCCAAAGAAAAAAACAGAAGAGACGTTTAGATATTAACTTGAAATACCCTTTAAAACGTAAAAAAATCAATGCCCTTCAAGACCAATAAACAAAGCTCTAGTAGTATTTGAGACCAAATTAGGAGGCTTATATTTATTTAGTATTTGAGACCAAATTAGGAGGATAAAATAATAAAGTTATTATAAACTCACATACATCAATAGATGTGACGGGATTTGTATATTGGTCATGGTGTCCGGCCAAACAATTTGGTATAATTTTTTTGCTGGCGTGTTATAACTTTGTGGATAATTAGAAGTCTTATTTATTTGTTGGCATGTTAATTTGTTTTTGTTTTCCTACCAAAGTATAATGATATTCATTTTTTCTAAAAAAAAATAGAATGATATTCATTTATTTAAATTGATATGGTACCTCTAATACAACCACATATTCAACGTCGCATATATTGAATCAACGAACAAACTCACAACATTCAAATTAATAGTATTCAACGACAAAATGCTATAAATAATATGATAAAATCAAATTGACCGGTATATGAATGTCTTTAGTATGCAACATTGACGTTCAAATCACTAATTGATATGTAATTGGTTGGAACTGATATTTCAATAGAAACCAACTGAGCGCCATAACAAAACAGGAAGTCAATCAATGATACGCAAGACGATAAATAATACAACGCTACACCCGGTTGACGAAAATACAAAAAAGAACACAGAAGAATAAATTTAATCCACGTGGAAACCATTTAGATGAACAAAAAGGATGATTCTAAGTAAAAAAATATCCAAAACCACCCTTCTCTCATGATTGAAGGAGAAAAAGAACTCAAGAAAATGTAGGATTTCTCTCTTTAAAAAAAACAATGGCCGACAACATTTCCGTGCATACTTAATACGTATATTTTTTTAAAGGATACTTGATACTTAGATGGCCTTTTTTTTCAGGGGTAGTTAAATGGCCATTAAAATCACTCTATGTTTATACTAATCCGATTAAAAATAGAATCATCAATTACTCTCCATCCTTCAAAAAAATCAATTACTCTCCTAAACAAAATTGACCATGCATTTTGTCAAACAAAAATTGACCATGCATAATGCGTGTGAGATTCTTTTTTGGAGATTATGACAATAATATTTTAATTTGTTTTCTCTTCACCTAAATTGTAAAATATTGGTGGCTTTCATCCTTTATAATTTTGGGTATAGGTTAATTTTTGTCTGTTTGTTTTGTCGCCGTTTCAGTTGATGACCTTTGTAAATACTGTATAAACTCTGTTTCTTCTTACATGTCTTATGCTAGGATGAACTTTTTGTGGTGGTAATATATTTTATTTTAGCCTCTTTAAAAAAAAAATTGTGTTTTTGAAAAAATATAATATTTTAGTATTACTACCAATTGTTTGAAGCGATCAATGCATAGATAACTCACTAAATATTAAAATACACACCGGTTGAGATAAATGCTTTTTTGTTTAAAATTTCTTAAATATTCTTAAACACATGTTAGCATTTGATTAGAAAATAATAAATAATATTTTTGTTTTTAAAATTTTCTTAACAAGTTATCTTAAACACATTCCCTTAAAAATAGTAGTCTTAAACACATGTTAGCATTTTGATTACAAAATAATAATAAAAAGTCAAAGTGGGGAGATTTGATATATGAAAAACAATTATTTGTAATAGACAAGCTGAATTGTATTTTCTTAAAATAAAAAATGATATATTTTTAGGCTTCTCACTTATCTTTAACATTCACTAAAATAATATTATCACTAAAAAACAACATTAGAAACAACTTCTCATTTTAATTAGAAAAACCCATATTTAGATTACTAAGGAAGATTGTCACAAAAGTTCTCATCAAATGATTGTTTAAATATCATTACTCATTCTTAAAACTTAGAGTTCATTCAGAATGTTTGTGAGCTGTTGATTTTTGATGTTGAAAGCCAATTTCAAAATTTAAACTTATCGAAGGTGAGAAATACACGGGGATTAAATTGTGTGTATCTTTTTACAAAATTTTCTTTTTAAAATAGATAGTGCAAACAAGGACGGTTAAAAACACAAAAGTAAACAACTCAAAGCTAAAGAGATACATATTTTTATACTGGTTCACCACCAAACTAGTAATATCTCGTCTCTTCGTTTACTCAAAAAAAAAAAATCTAGTATCTTCAACTTTGAAGAAATTTTCACTATGTCCAACTGATTACAACTAGCGATGACAATGTAGGCCAATCCATCTTGTTTAGGTCATATTGCTATTAGTCCGTCAAAAACTCGATGAGGATGGCCTAGTTGAGGTGATGAGCTCAAACATACATCCCGAACCTGCCAAAAGACAGACTGTCGGGTTGACCTGTTAAACAATTTTGTTTCTTTTTAAAATATTTTTTTTTTATAAATATTATTAAAATATATGCTATCATTATAAAAAAAGTCATTTTTCCTTTCTTATAATTATTTTATTCTCATTCTAATCCCACCTAAAGAGAAAAACAACTTTCAAATAAAGAACTTTACAATTGTTTTTCAAAGAAAAAAACTTAAAAATTGGTCACATATTATTTAATAGTACAATAAATATTTTTTAATAAGCTCGCGGGCCAACTCGCTCCATTTCACCAGATCGTTAGCCAAAACAAGCCTTTTGAGGTTTCACTAAGTTGAAATGATGCCTTTTGAGGTCTCACTAAGTTGAAATGATGAAATGTTTGTGATCATAGGATAACGCTCTTAATAAAGAGAATATGGAATTTTTGCTCGAGTACAAGTAAACAGCTTTCAATAAAAATATTTGAAATTTGGGTTCACTTGACTCTTTGTAATTTGGAGTCGATGTTTCTTTGAAGTTTTAATTTGCTTGTGATATTGAAGTATTGAATCATTGCTTTGTGGTATTTAAGTATACACTACTAAGCAAAAATAAAAAATTAAATGGTCAATGCCTTAAATATTTGAGTCACTAGCTGATCGTCAAGATGATCTTTTAGGTAACATGTGAGCGTTGTAGAACTTGTACTATTTCACAGGAATTGTAGTGCATACTTGAGCTTGTACTAGGTGAGACAACTTTGATGATTTCAAAATTGATTCTTTACGGAGGAATTCGAAATCTCATCTTCAAAGCATTTCATCTTCGGTTGTAGATTAAGATTTACAACAAAGTTCTTCATAGAAATTGGTCCTGTCGTGAGCTAATAATTGCTCTGGATGATTTGTGTTGAAATACTGACCGGATGATCCAATCACTTACGTCCACATTTCACAGGTGCCATAGTATTCTTGTTCCTTTCTAGTTTGTTCCGTGACTCACCACTTAGTAATGGTTTGATTAATGGCGATGTGGTTGTAGGATTCGATAGAGACTCGACTTGGTGGAAGGATATTTAGGATGGTTCTATTGGGGTTAGTACAATTGGCTTCTCATTAACGCTAAGAGTGTTGAGAATGAGAGAGAGGCATTTCTTTTGGTCAGATATGTCGGTGGAGGGTGGTTGTTGTGTGAGAGGTAGTAGGATATTTTGGTTGTGTTAGATAAACAAACTTCGGTGGCTAATATATTCAGCAAGGGTTTTCAATGTGGGGGAGACATTTTGGTTAACATTGCTTTGGGTTATGCCTACCCATTTTGTGGTCTAATTATACAAGGAAGGGTGGCGCGAGAGAAATTTAATCTAAACTGGTTGATGTGTATTTGATCTATTTAAATATTGAAAATTAGTACTATTTTTCATCAAGAAGAATTCTAGTTTTTATTTAGAAAATCAACAAGAATTCAATGTTAATCAATTATTAGTGTTAAAATTTTATCTTAGTGGTTGTTCAAGGCAGAAGGGAAGTATTTAAATTAAAGAACCAGTGTTCTAAGGACATTATCATAAGCGAATGCAACGAACATATATACCATCAATTGCAAAAGCACAAGTTCTGCACTCCATGAATTCCATCAAGTGTAACTTAAAGTACTCATACTTCAAGATTCTCGATTTTTCTTGTAGACTTTGAAGCCTAATTTCATGGCTGTGTGATTAAAATAGCAATTATAAATGAAGGTCATTACAATTTACAACTCCTTAACTCTACAATAAAGTTAGGGACATCATTGTGAGAAATGTTATGAACAATGGTACCAAATATTTTTGAGAAATACAATTAGAAAACCCAATGGAACTTGTTGCCTCGTTACGTATTGGACTAACATTGTGATACATATTTGGATTTTGACTTGAAGAGGGTACAAATTGAAGGAATGCATCAGCCATCATCTTTCCAAGATCAACCTGGGCAGGGGTTGAAAGATGAAGCCCATCAGGCTGAAGAGGAAAACCCTTAGCGTCCACAGTTTTCAAGTTCAGGAGGTCAATACCCAGTTGAGCTTGTCTCACTATCTCTATGTAAGGGCCTGATCCTGATGCCAAAGCCACCTACAATACGTAATTAACAACAAAAAAAAATTGAAAAATAAGACTACAATGCATATATACAAGTGAATATTTTTTTTTTGAAAAGATTATACAAGTGAATATTGTTAATGATAGAGACGCTTTACTCTCTTGGATTAAAATTTTAGTTTAAGGTGTATATATATTGAGTTTAAGTTGTCCATGTGAAGTAATTCGCAAGGCAATAACAGTACATCAGTTAACATTATTAAGCTATGAAAGTAATTTATTGACACAACCACAAGATTGTTACTCATTCATTTGTTGTTTTCTGAGGTGGTTACTTATTCGTATAGACCAGTAGAAGTTAGCATGAATTGACAAGAAATCAACTGACAGGTAACGATAGATATACTATGCATTGGGAAAATCTCACATGGGAGAGATATGACTTTTGATAAGAGTTTGTAAAGAGATGTACTTCTCACCTTACAATCCAATTTTGTAAGGAACACTGCTCTTCCCTCTGCATTTTTCGCTCGCGCTCAGCATAACTGACCAAAATATTCTTGTGCTAGTTAAATAACGCAAATGTAAAATTAACTTGACTTAAAATTTCGTTTTTTTTACACTTGCGTGACTTAAGTCACGCTGCATGACTTAACTCACGCTAGTTACAATGATCTCAAAGTTTCAAAGTTGCACATGTGAGGGACAGGCATTTATCACCCCACTACTAGGTATTTATCACCCACTCCTCCACCTTTTCGGTCTCTGTATGCACTGTTTTACAACAAAAATTTCATACTTTGATACAGGCTTTGTTTGTATGTTTGAGAGAGAGTTATGGACCAAAAAAAAATGAATTTTAGGAGAGATGTTGAAAGTGGTAGGACAAAAAACAATTATTCATATCTTTATGATGCTGAGAATCATAGGGAGTCATGCTTCATGGCTTGTACCTGCTTTTGTGTTTGTTAATGTTGTTGTTTTCATTGTGGCCATGTGCATTAGCAATTGTCCTAACAACAATTTTGGTTTAAAGATACACATGTGCAACTTTGTAATCTTTGTAAGTAGCGTGAGTTAACTCACGTATGTGTTAATTCCTGCGTGAGTTAATTCACGCAATGTGACTTAAGTCATGCATGTGTAAAAAATATGAAAATAGTAATTCTGCGTGACTTAACTCATGCTGCGTGACTTAACTCACGCTGCGTGAGTTAAGTTGTGCAGCGTTACTTAACATGCGCAAGGGTAAAATTGGAAAGGCTGCAGGGTGCGAGTGTTTTGTGCAGGGGGAGAGCAGTAACCTTTTGTAAGGATGAGTTAGACCCAAATTTTAACAAGGTATTGAAGTCTATCGCTATCGGGTCACCCATCATTTATATCCACACACCAAACCGAAGAGTGTGAGATGTGGAAGGGTGTATTGGAAAAACACAAGTCCCACATGAGATAGATAAAACTCTTGATAAGAGTTTATAAGAATAAACTTACACATAAGATTAATAATAATTTGATTCAGGATAATATAATAATAATATGATGTTTTTGAGGAATTGATATATATTATTTCCCATGATACCGAGGTCATACCTTATCTTGAGGTTTCTCTATAGGCCTCCTTATATTCAGAACAATTATTTGTAAGAACAATAGTTTATGACACCATTTTAAAATTTGTATCGAATCTCCTTAAAAAAAAAATTGTATCGAATCTAACTCATGTTTACAAAACTCACATATAAGATAATAGTTTTATTCTTAATAAACTTTAATCAAATATTCTCTTTATTTAATGTGAAACTTAGATTTTTTTCAATACACAGAAACTATCATATTCAATGCATCCTCAAGACATTAATTAACGACACTTCTTTCGGCCTGTATTCAAAGTATCTTTCGTTAGAACTAACCTTAATTGGTAAGGAATGAACCTTTTTTATAATAATTTTTTTAAGTGAGTTGAGTTTTAGTTACTAGGACTAGGACAAACCCTAAGACTTATAAAAACATGATAAAGATTCGTATCCACAAACAAGGTTTTTAAGTTGATTGCGCGTTTGAACTGACGACTTAAGAGTCAACTTCTTACAAACTCAATTAATCTTAGTTGGCTAAGGAATTTACAAGTAATTTTATATTGATGTATTTTTTTTTAGTGTAGATTTAAAATACTGTACAATAATCATGTTATATCTGGGATGGGATCCATGTTAAAGTTTCCAATTCTATTCAACATATACTTTGTATCCCAAGATACCTAAAATTGGAGATTCTCCCATTCCTCTTCCTATTTTTATTTTTACCAGAAAAAAGTATGTATAAATTAACATAAAAGGCAGAGGAAGCTACAGAGGAGGGTATGAGTTGGTGGAGTGGAGCATCCCATTCCTCTTCCTAATAAATCATCTTACCTACTAATTCAGATTTATTTCATCTGAATCCTCTTCAACAGTAAGGTTGTACAAATTTTTTTTATAACTATTAAATACAACATACTAAGTAGGCAACACTCTTTTATTTACTAACACTGGCAAAATTTGCTACAAATGTAGTATAGGATGGATACTTCCGAACCTAGTAGTTTTTTTGGTTCCTAATTAAGATAGATATATATGTGCATCCCAACTACCCTTTTCTTAAAAATAAGTGAAACTGAAAACCAACCCAAACCTAACAGTTTAATGATTCATTAATCATTATTAACAACAAATTATGATTTGAATTGCAAAAATACCTGAATTATGGGAAGCAATGGAGACTGCAAATCATCACGAACATCCAAGAAAAACTTGTGAACTCTAGCTTGGTATGATTGTGCATCCCTTAGACTTACCGTATCAGTCTCCCCTTGAAACCAAAGAAGTGCTCTAATATTACCATCATCACGCAACGATGCTTTAACCCTCTTCATCATGTGGTTATAAAGCACTTTACCTCTTTCCCATTCACTTATATTGGTGCCACCAATTGCACATGGGACCAACCCCACCAAACCAAGTCCCGAGTTTTTTTCCAGCACATGATTCGCAAATGCCATACCTGGTCCAATCCCATTTGTCTTTAGCGTATCTATGTCTTCATGAAGAGGTTCATGTGCTTCAACCCACTTAAGATGTGCATTGAGCTTCAAAATTGATGGATTTGGTTGACATTGAGTTGGAACAACACCGTCCCAGGTTGTGACACCGGTTGTCGTGTCGTTTACTACTCCTCCTCTTCCAGCCATGTTGCTTTGTCCTGCTAATATAAATACGTTTTTTTGGGCTTCTAGCTTCATTGGCCATGTTTGAATGATCAGAAAAACTAACAAGAAAATTGAAGACATTTACAATTTTTGGGTTTGGCTTTGAGATGGAGATAGATGGACCTCTTTTTCAACACTTATTTTATACGCCATACCTTAAACTCAAGAGAATAAATTATATAAAATGCTTCCCTGTCAATTGTCATTGGGTATAATTTAATTAATATTTGCCTTTATAAAAAAATTATTTAATATTTACCAATTGCTTTTCATACACACTGTCTTAATCTCCGGTTTGTTCAAACTTCCAGAATGAGAGAATTGAAATTAATCAAATAACACGTGAAAAAGAAAGTCTTGGTCTACTCTTTGTCAAAATAGAATAATATTGTTGGTCTATACTTTTTTGTAAAAGAGTAGGGGATTGGTCCAAATAAGACATCAATGCTTGAATTAAACGTTTGTGTCCATAAAAAATCTTTAGCGAAGGATGGCTCAAATAATAATTAGCATTGAGGTAAAGACAAGTAAATGAGTCAACAGAAAACTTGTAATTTCCATTAAAAATTGTAAAATATCTTTTTTTTTTTTTGGAAAATGCTATTTATCTAGAAAAATAGCATCAAGAATTTTTCAAGAAACAGTTGGCAAGTTTTAATTGCATGATTTATTTGTCCACTTCTTATTTTTCAGTCACACCTCCTTGAATTGTGGCAATTAGTGCATCTTGAAAAATTCTTGATGTTATTTTTCTAGATATATAGCATTGCTCTTTTTTTTTATCCTTTTAAGTTTTGACAAAAATATAGATTACTTTTTAATTTTTTTAAATTTTAAACAAGCCTTTATTAGTAGGGGTGGCAAAATGGATATGGATTTAGATTCTGATGGATCAAAACAATCCATTAATTCATTAAAATCCACTATTTTTTTTACTATTACTTTTTTCACCCTATAATATTCTTCCACACCCTGTAAAATTAGCAACCATAATCTTTTCCATTTCACCAATTCTGAATTTCTTTTAAAAACAACCAAAAAAACAAAGTAAAAATGATAAAAAAAAAAAAAAAAATCTGTCAAATAAAATTATAAAAATATCACTAATTTTTTTTAAGGGAATCATGATCCTTGATTTTTTTTTCCTGATTTTATGGTCAAGACCAAGTTTTGGAGCAATCTGATCAAGTAACCTGTAAACCGGATTTTTGACTAAGAACCGCTAACAATGACCTAAAATGACTATCCATTGAGTTAGGAAGATTAATATTGTCCTTTAAATGACTATCCATGTTACAAACATGTTCAAAATTTGTGCTGATACAGTTCGGATTATATAATCCTGATTGAGTTCGGAATATATAATCCTAACAGTTTTTTCCTTGAAAAATGGTGTTTAGGGAATGTTCAGATTCTATAATTTGAAAAAAATCAAGGAACACGCCCTATTTTTGAGGTTTTCGGATTATAAAATCCGAATTGATGAAAAACTCATTTTTTTCACCCCATAACAAAGAAAAAACTCAGTTCGAATTCTAAAATCAGAATATATCAAGGGAATTTTCGGGAAAAAAGGGCGCGCGAGCAATGAATAGGGTGAGAAAAGTAATAGTAATTTTTTCTCTCAAAATAATCATCAAATCAAATCCATTAAATATAAAATCTATCCGATTCATCCATCATTAGTAACCATATTTTAAAGTGTATTATTTTTTCCTTCATAAATTAATTTAATAATCCACTCCACATTAATTTAATAACCTACTACATTTAATTTGAAGGGGGGTGGGGTTAATAACGTGCTGTATTATTAGCTTGACACATGTTCAAACATATTTTATGTAATAAGGCTCAATTCTAATTTGAAACCTGCTCTTCACCCAACACAAAGCACTCCTGCTCAGCTGAACTGACGAAAATGCTCTTGTGCAAGTTAAGTCACGCTGCGTGACTTAACATGCGCACGTGACATTTTGTGCGCAACTTAAGTAGCGCTGCGCATGTTAAGTCACACAGCGTTACTTAAGTCATATAACAGCAACGCAACAACCATTTCCCTCATTTTCTAAACTTCCCAACTTTGAAATTTTTCACCCCAAATCCGAATTTCATCATTCTTGCGCCATTCAAAGCAAATTTCTTCCACAATATCAAGTAGGTGATGATTATCCTACTTCATTGCATTTTTTTGTTTGAAATTTCCGAATTTTTGAAGAAATTTAACATTTTTAAGTTTTTAAATTTTTTGCTTGCATGTTAGTTTTTATGATTGTTAGTGATGATTTAACTTAGGAATTGTTGTTTAGATGTTGTTTATAGTGCATTGTGGTAGTTTAGGGTTTAGAAATTGTTAGATTTTATGTTGATTGAAAATTGCACTCTAGGTGTTTGATAAAATTTGACAATGAAAATTTGTTTGTTTTTTCGATTGTTAATGATGAAATTAGTTAGAATATAGTTTATTAATGTTGATTATAGTATGTTTGACAACAATGTGGTAAATTACGGATTGAAATGGCACTGTCGAAACTTTAGTGTTGTTCTTGAATTGTTAGAAATGACATAATGTCAGTGTGAAAATGTGTCATTGATTTTGTACTTTTTAAAATGTTGTGTTGTGCAGATATGTCTCAGAGGGAGAGGACAGACAGACTTAGGTTAGGGAGGCCTACCTCTACTGGTAATGCACGGAGGGAGAAGCAAGCAGTAGTCTCTCCTTTACATGGCCGAACTAGAGGGAGAGTGGGGGGAACGATACTTGCCAGTGTTGATGATGATGGGCCCTCTTCATCACAGACTGGTCCATCCCAGGCGATGGACCCGACGCAATATCAGGTTTATCAGCCTCAGGTGTATCAGTTTGAGGATCCTCAGCCTCACCAGTATCAGTTTGAGGTGTATCAGCATCAGCAACATCATCATGAGCAGTCTGTTGTTGAGCAGGAGGAGCAGCCTCATATTGAGGAGCCTGAGCAACAAGAGCAGGAGCATGCTGAGCCTCAGGCTCAGCATCAGCAAGATGATGATGGTGGGGGTCGTTTACAGGGGGTGTCGAGGGTGGTGTACGAGACCGGACCGGACGGCTATGCAGGGAAGCCTTCTAACCTCTCGCTTTTACCTCGATTTGGTGGACATGTGGCATGCAGGATATGGGTCGATGCCGATGTAAGTATATTTTAATGTTTATTTTATTTCTTTTACTATTTATACAATTTATTCTAATTATTATTTTACTTATTTTACTATTTATGTTAGAATATATTTAAAGTTAATTTTACTTATTATTTATTTAACGGTGTTGTTTGGTGTTTTTTGTTTTTGTATTTCAATTTCGGAAAAAACATAGGGTGAAAGGTATCTCCCACTGGAAGAAGCTGAGCCTTAAAAACTTGACGGTGCCTCAGTCGGGAGCACAAAATAATTGGTTTTAGGATGTACTGAATTTGTCCGGCCTAACTCCCCTCCTGAATAGTGGGCACGAGAACATCTCTCACGGGCTCGTTTGTGCGATGACATGAGGAGACCAACATCTTCCATCTACCTGTTAGGGAGATGACCATCACACTAGATGATGTGGCGTGTCTCCTAGGCATCCCCATCACTGGGAGGCTCCTTCCTGATAGAGAGTTGACCCGTGACGAGGGGATGGAGATGATGCAGGGGGTCTGCTTTTTTCCGCGGAGGATGCGGTTAGGGAGATGACCAAACATGGTCGTCCGTATATCTCATTTGGTGTATTGAAGAGGCCCTACGAGGAGCTCTTGCATAGGTGTAATCAGCTGGTTGAGATTGACACAGAGGAGAAGGAAGACGAGCGTGCTAAAGTTAGGTTGGCCTGCGTTAAGGCGTTTATGTTGATCTTGCTTGGATGGACCGTTTTTTCCAGCAAGAACAACAAAACATTAATCTGTTGTGGCTGCTTGCGCTGCAAGATATGGACGACTTGGACGGCTGGTCATGAGGTGGGATGGGGCTAGCATTCCTGTACGAGCAGCTCTCTCTGACCTCCGATGCATTAGTGGCCTCCTGTGGTGGTTACATGACCCTGCTTGTGGTAATATTTGTTTTTCTTCTTTTTAACTTATTGGATCGTAAATTTGTGCCTTGTTTAACTTGTTTTTCTTCTTTTTTACCTTGTTTGTATAATACTTGTGTTGATATATATTTGGTTCTTTGTGTTTGTAGGGATGGACTTTGGCGCACTTCAGGAACCTCATTCTGAGGGTTCTTAGTGATGTGTACGACCCAACAGTTCCCCCGCTTGTGAGTCAGTGGAAACCTTCGAGGGGCTTTACGGACCCTGGACACTACAAAGATGCCATTGATGTGATGGATCATTCGCATATCATCTGGAGGCCGTACGAGAGAGGCGACACACCACGCTCTTTTAGGACATATGCTGGTACTCCGGATGGATCATGTCCGGCAAAGATAAGATGATCTGTCACTTGGCAGAGCGGGTTCTTAGGCAGTACAGGTATGTCCAGACACGACTCAAGTCTCCTACAGTTGTTGAGCTTACTGCGGCAAATGACATGGTCCAAATTTCTTGGAGTTTGCTCTACATGTCCTCAGCCAGCAGCAGAGGGGTGAACCGGTGCCAAAGGACCAGCCGTGGTCTCATAATATGTGATACATGAGATGGTTCGTTAGAGTATCACATCCTATTGTGAACCCCTCTGCGGCCATTCCTGACTAGGCAGCTCAGACACCTCCTCGTCTTGTCCCTCCTTACGAGGAGGTTCTTGTTGAGCAGCAGTGAACCAAACATCCTCCCGATCCATTCCAAGTCATCGGCAACATGAGAGGCAGAGTGGAGCATGCAATGGAGATTCTTGAGGTGACTTCAAATTCAGTATTTTAAAGCATTTTGGAGGGTCTCCGGTCATATTATACAGTGTTTGACCAGGTGCCGGCTCCGCGGAGGAGTAGGAGTCCACGGGAGTAGGGTTTTATGATATTTCTAGGTTTTTTAATGACATTTTGAAGGATATGGTTGTAATCCTATGACATTTGCGTATATTTGACGCTTTTATGACATTTTTCGTTATTTTATTCTGTTATTTTTCGTAATTTAATTATGACATTTTCTCGTTATTTTATTCCGTTATCTTTTCGTAATTTAATTATGACTTGCTTGAATGAATGATGAAAATTGCATGCAATTGAATGAATGAATGTATGAAAGAAGAAATGAAAGAAAAAAAAGGGAAAAGAGAGGTTTCTGCCTCCTCTGTGCACAGACTGTGCGCTAGTTAACTCACGCATGTGTGAAATCTGTGCGTGAGTTAACTTGCGCAGTGTCTAACACATGCGTGGCTTAAGTCACGCAGTGTTAGTTAACTAACACATAGTTTTACACTTGCATTAGTTAACTAGCGCATGGACATTTTGGTCTTGCCTGCAGGGCGGGAATGTTTTGTGCTGGGTGAAGAGCAGGATTATTCTAATTTTTATGTTTAGCTCAGTGAATTTTTTATTAAAGCTCAATAAATTAATAATTCAAAAATATTTCATAATATTAATTAAAATAATGAAAATGTTATGGGGGTGGTTGTTGGTGGTCAACTCTTTTCGTCGACGTTGAGCACGACGGAGCTCTGATAGATTTACGACGACAAACGACGAGTTATCAGTCATTTTTCTGGCGACTCACAATGACAGTCTGACGGTTGTTGTGTCTGCCGCTCAACCACCCCCAATTAATATATATATTTATTAATTAATATTAAATTTTTAAGTAAAATTGATCTGGACTTGGACTAAATATCATCTTTTTTTTCAAATGGACTTAAATGAAATTTTTTGTTTTGGATCCGGTCAAGATAGAATAATCCAAACTATTAATTTTGTCACCCCTATTAAATTTCTATAATTTTATATTTTGTACTTTTAGATTTTTCCAATTTCTTAGATCTAAATTAATTTTAATATTTATTAGAATTTTTTTATTTCAATTAATCCATTGGATTTAAAAAATTAGTTGGATGGATTGAATCCATCCATATTTTATCTTTAAATGAATGGATTGAATCCAATCCATTAAGAAAAAATTGTTTGGTGGATGGATTAGATGAATTTTATAGTGGATGGATTCGATGAATATGAATTTTGTGGATCACTTTACCACCTCTTCTTATTACCCTTTTAAGGATCTATTTGAAACTTAAAAAACTTCAAAAAGGTGTATTAAATTAACAACTTAAAAATTATATTTCAAACTTAAATAAACTTAAAAGTTTTATTTGAAACTTTAGAAAAATTTAAAAAATCTATTTTAAACATAAAAAACTTAAAGGATCATCCTGATATTATGCTCAAACCTAAAGGATAAAAAGAAATATCTTGCCATTAAAATAACTTGTATTTGTAAGGTGTAACTCGTACCGTGCTAACAATTAACAAAATTTGATTCCTCACGTTGAACTCTTTCTCAAAGTAGAACAATGGTTGTTTGATCTTAATTAGATGAGCTAAAGAAACAAAATTAATTTTTTATTTTATAATAATTTTAAAATTACAAAGTCTGAATATAAATAGTTTGATCTAGATCAGATGACCGCTGACACGTGACTGTAGAGATTTGTCGCCTAATATAATTTTGGGTTCATAATTAGTGTCCACAAATTTAATCTTTTTGTATTAGACATATAAGACTGGATATTTGGATTGTGGTTCGAGTTGTTTCACGACAAAGATCTAATAGCAGGTGGTCCAATATATTTTGGATAAACTCTAATATCATTTTAGAATTTGAGTTGCATCTAACTCAACATTACAAAATTGTTTTGTACGATGATGACTACTCTCATTTATAAACATATTACCAAATTATATCTCATCAAATACGAGACTTTTAACAAGAAAAACTTTTATTTTCGTGTACGTCTAATTCTACATGGAGAACATTGATTTTAGCTAAAAATTAATTTAAAATATAAAATAAGTAAGTTGTTTAAAATGTAAAATATGAAAGGAAGTTGCTAGCATAAGTCAATAATTTATGTTTGGATATGATCATGTGCAATGACTCAAAATAATTTTTGTTTGGATATGATCCTATAAACATATGCTGAAAAAAAATTTAAGGGTCTTATAAACGAGTGTTCCCGAGACCAATAGCAGAAGACAATATGGGCTAATGTGGGATACAACCCACCCCAAAAGAATTCAAAATTATTTTTCTAGAAGGAAACTACAAAATTACACTCAACTTGGTTTGTTTTTTCCCAACTGGCCCACCCCATTCACGCTCCTATGTTAGATAACTAAACTTCTCTTTCTTTTCTCAATATCTTGTTTGTTGTTCTTGTTTGTTGATCGTTTGTAATTCAATTTTAAAACTGCAATCTTATTTATTGATCTGGCTTAATTGAATATGATTATAAGATTAGAGGACCATATAAGATGGATTTTTCAACTTATGCATATGTCATGCCACTTGGTTAGTGTTTATTTAATTGTTCTTGTTTGCTACGAAGGTTTTTTTTTATATTGTAGTTCAATTTAAGTACAATTCATGTTTAACTAAGAATGCTTCTTTTCAACTTATGCATATTGTAGTTTATGTTTAACTACGAAGGCTTTTCTTTATACTTGTTTTTTTTTTCCTTTTATAAACTTTTAAGAATGCTTAATTTCTTTAATTTAGATTGTTATAGACTTATGAAATTATTTGATTTTTTGAAGAATAGAAAAGTAAAGATGAAGAGTAGAAAAACTGATCATTTTTTAAGAGGAAAGTTTGTGGGAGTGAATGAGATAGACAAGGTATAACCTATACACCTCAAAGAACTAAGGTCGTGTTTGGTTGTAACTAAGAGGAATAAAATTTACTTTTTGATTGAACAACTTTGTGTTTAGCGTTTATTACAACATAAATTTTATTTTGATATATTAGAGTTAATTTTGCTGGCCCACCCGAGATATATTTTCTGGCTCCGCCACTGCCTGGGACACTCTTTAAGCATTTTAAATTCGGAAATCATTCTTTAAAAAAGTTAAATAGTTCAATTTTCAATGCTTTAAATACACAAATTTTTATAAAAAAAAATTACTCCAAAATTTAAATAGTATCATTTAAGACTTTTAAATGATGTTATAAGAGCACTCGTTAACATTTTTCAAAATTTAAATATAAAATTCACGTCTAGGAGCTAAATATATTGTCTTCAGGCAAAAATAAATTCAAGAAGTAAAATAAGTATTCTAATAAAAAACCTTTGAAAACTATGAAAGTCAGTTGTGTAGTATTTGGTAATGCGCATACCAAACGCGGACATGACTTTATAGAAGCTATCAAGTTGCAGCTTTCATGTCAGATGTAAATTTTACTATCGAAAAGACAAATTTATCAAGCTGTAGCTTTCATGTAGATATATGATCATGTTATTTCATTTAAAATGCATGGATGTTTATTTGTAAGTTTGTCTGGTTAATCATTCATGTATACGTTGAGACATTAGTTTTACTAATAGATTAATTAGCTTATGAGCTTTTTTGACCGAGTATATGCCATTCAGTAGCGTTGCCAGGATCTCGGGTCAGGGGTTCAACATGTGTTTGATACTGTAAAAAATAATTAATGTGGTTGAAAATTTGAAATGTGGATTATAAAAAAGGATAAAGAAAAATCTTAAAAGAATCATATATTTAGAGACAGTGATATTAAATTATAAATTTTAATATATAGTTAAATACTTTACATTTTTTGTTATATAATCTTTTTCTTTAAATAAAAAATTTAGAGTAAGAAGATGACGCCTGTTGTAAAATCTTATATCAATTATAATTTGTAAGTACCAATTATAATTTGTTATAAAATGCTATAAATACCATACTAAACATCCTAATACAATTCAAATGCTATAAATATATATTCATGTATAGAACTGACCTATAACAAACAAATTGATTGGTCTCAAATGATTAATGAACTTCACTTAAGAGAAAATAGCTAGGAAGAACTCAAATTCAATTTTTGAATGAAAGAATTCTTCATCAAACTTTTCATATCGTTTGATCGAACTCGAAATTTCGTCGTCCCCATTTCCATAGGAACCATAACGTTAACACTAAAATAGTTTTGTGATTTTATGTATACTATTTTCATAATAATATAAAACATGTGTTTGAGTCAAGCTTTACAGGTTGGACACCTAGCATGCAGTGTCACAATGACTTAATTTAACTTATTATTGATATTTGAGAGAAGTGATACAGTTTGTGCATGAGCCAATAAGGTGCAAGATAGAATTTTGAAGGGGTTCAAAACAACAAAACATAAAAAAATTGGTATAAATTTCTAGAGTTTAGGGGGTTCACTTGCATCTCCTGGGTTTACCATTTATCACATCGACCCTTTGGGACGAGAGTCACCCGGATTGACGGGATCCAGTAGGTATGTATATATATAAGTTTGATCAGATTTTAAAGTTCATAAACTCCCCCAACAGTCTTAACTCAAAAACACTCCTAAACATAGCCTTTTTTTTAAAAAAATAAATAGAATTTTGAGTATCAATACATAATCTTATCATTCATTGACTCTATAAACACTTTTTTTTTAACGGCAAATGTAATGTAACTCTATAACCTTTACCGTTGTTGGAAAATGTTCAAAAAGACCGATCAAGTGTGATGAAAAAATGTGTTTAGATCACAGTTTATTTCTGAATTGTTTTGTTAAATTTATTTCAGTTTCATAATATCATTTCAGTTATGGAGGATCCTCCAATTAGTTTACCACTGATAAAAAATTAACCTCTCGAGATAATTTGTTAGGCCGAGTTTTGTAGTGAAGCGTTTGTTTTTCGAAAGTCATTTGGTTATAAGAACGTTCTTCAACAACTGTGGTACTTGGTTCGAGACTTGGCATGAACAAAAAGAGTTTATTGTGAAGCCGCTAATTAAGCTAGGGTTTGTAGTAGTTTTCAATCCAATAACCACCAAGACCCTTTAATAAATTTGAATTTCATTCTTAAAACTTAATCTCGTCAAAAAAAATCTAAAAAATTAATTAACTCAAAAGATAAGAGTGTCCAAATACACACATATATGCATTCATAAACGCATAAACTTTGACAATGTCGAACTCTAATACAACTTCAAATGTTACCCACCCTTAATTTGCTTATGATCATGGCATGTTAAGCGGGTTTGGATTTTGCTCCCAAAAACTAATCCATTAGATGAGTGTGTCCAAACACATATACATCCAACAATCCATAAATCATGACAATGGTCCTCAAAAAAATACAATTTTAATACAAAATACCTCTATATTTAGTTTTCCCCCCTGTAATTGCCTTGTTTGAATGCATGCATCGATTATCTTGACCTCGTATTCTTTTATAAGTTTATTGGGAAATTGTAGTTACCTTAGCCACCACCTGACATCATCGAGGTTATACAACCTGCATGTTTTTTAACTGAGTGACACTAGCAGGCAGTATTTGATTGAATAGGAAAAACGCACGCCAATGTATTAGTCACTGATTAATGTATAATTAATGAGAATGCTCGATACTTTCTATAAAATATTTACCAACTAACTCATAATCAGAGCTATCGATGTATTTATAAATTCTTTGTACTAGCCAACATGAAAATGGTCACCCATAGACCAGAAAACTAAGGCAGAGAAAACAGGTACTACACCCGTCTTTAAATTATAGTCGTTTAAAGATTGTACGTGATTATTAAGGAAATGATTGATTGTGTTGATTTCAATGGTAAAATTATTATCATTTACTAAAATATCATTATTAATTGTAGTTAGTGGAGTAGTTGAATTGAATGAAATTCAATAAATAAGGGTATAATAATGAAAAAAATAATAAATGCTGCATTGGTATTTTAAAGTGACAATTATTTTAAGGAAAAGAAAAAAATGCTAAAGAGACTATTATTATGAGACGAGGGAGAAGTTCAATTAGCTCTTTTCAAACTAGTCAACTCCTTCTATGTATATCATATGGTTTTCCAGCGTGTAGAATATGGTTATAGAATTAATTGAATTTAATAATTCAAAAGAAATTTCATGGAAAACAAGTTGTTATAAGTAAAAACAAAAAGATATTGCATTAGTCAAAGAATCAAAACAGGACGTAAGCACAATGGCAAGTTGATAGTTTTTCCTATTATTCTTCCCCATGCGTCTCGGTCTTCAATTACAGCCGGCCATCGATTCTTATCACAATCAGAGCCACTTATAATTTATAAATACTACATGATTGAACAAAGGTATGCAAAACAAAACTATATCAGAATTTTTTAGTAGTCATTTTTAGTCCAACTTCGTTATAAATTTGTATACCAAATCATTCGATAATATACCATATATAATATATTTCGCCGGTTAGCATTACAATTAGACTCTTGTTAACAACAATAAAAATACAAAATCACAATTTTAGATAAAATTTAACTTAAAATAAGATCATATTAGTTTTCTTCGATTAGACGCTTCAACGCTAAAAGTGTTGAAACTTGGCGAAATCTTGATTTGTGGAAACTTAAAGGGCAGATACAGCAGATGCTAAAACAATGCGAACGTAACTTATTATGACAGTGGGAATGTAACCTGTTAAAACAGTGCCAACAATAAAGTTGAACTTCAAATGAGTGTAACGTCAATGCCTCATTTTCCGAGCATCACAATAGTGTGGGGATCGGTATATGCTCACTGGACAAGTTTGGTATATATGTTTATAGGTGCTAAAACAAAGCGAATGTAACCTGATATGACAGTTGATAATGACAAAGCTCTAGGCAAGATAGCAGCTATATGGAGTTGGTGCAAAAACTGGCTTTTGATCAAGTTGTGCTCTACCAGGATTCAAAAAAAGTAGTAGATGATTTCAACTCTGATGTAAGATGACACGAAGTTAGGCTCCATCTTAGCTAATTGTAGGGCAATTTTACCTAATTCTTGCAATAGCTCTTATGTAGAATTTTTTTAAGAGAGATGCTAATATATGGTTGTTCATGATTTTACTAAGGCGGCCATATACAATGTTAGTTTTCAGATTGATTTTGACATATCAGAGTATATCAATCCGTTGATCTTTAATAAAATGAATTGAATTGCTTTCGTAACAAAAAAGATTAGATATAGTAAGAATCATTGTGATATATCATTGATGTTATTTGATATTTAGGGTCTGTTTGATGGTCAGAATAAGGAGACATGATATGATAAATTAATCATATCCTGCTTAAATCTTATGTTTGATGCACCAAAATGATAGGATAAAGTAAACCATTTTCTTATCATATCCTGACTTTCCTTTGTAATTTCTATCCTGAGTATAGGCTGAGTTAGGAATTATCCTGACAGGATTAGAAGATCATTCCTTATTTATTATTTTGATATTCTGTCATTTTTAAAATATTGTCATTTTTAAAATAATGATAGCATGTATTTTCCATAATAATTAATAACATGTCATTTTTATAATATTTAATTAATTATGAGAGCAATTTTTCATTTAATTATAATGATATCATGTTTGTTATCATGTGCGCATCAAACACATCATAG
Source organism: Medicago arabica (assembly GCA_946800305.1). Classification (NCBI taxonomy): domain Eukaryota; kingdom Viridiplantae; phylum Streptophyta; class Magnoliopsida; order Fabales; family Fabaceae; genus Medicago; species Medicago arabica. The sequence goes on from OX326967.1 coordinate 56,401,864, forward strand.
GATTAATGTTTATCATGTTCTTATCATATCCTATCTCTATCCAACTTTATATCATATCCTGCCTCTATTCTATCCTGACCATCAAACGGGCCCTTAATGTTATGTTTTGAATATCTAATCAAGACTTTTTAGTAATATACATGAACATGAGTAAAAAATGAAATTTGGTTTGTATCCAAAAAAAATTGAAATTCGGTCTAGCATTATTAAAAATTTTAAACATGGATTGACTGATTTTAATATTAAAAAAATGATTAATTGATGCTAGAAAGAAAGAAAAAAAAAGATAAATTATCAAGTTGAACTTTTAAATTAAAGAAAAATGTTAACTAGTGTCCCATAACACTAATTAAGAAATTATAAATGAAAATATTTTCTCGAAAATTGTGTATTTTATTTTTTGAAACTTGAAAAAGTGTTGATTTTTTTTTTCTTTCTAATTTTGGCTGCTTAACTAACCCGGGACAACATGAACCTAAATTAAATTATAGGAACTTTTTCCAGCAAGATATTGCAAATATCTCTATCATTGGTGCAAAGTTGAAATCAAACTAAACTAAACTACAAAAGCATCCCCTCCATTGATTCATTGAATTTGCTCTATCTTCTAACAATGCATATCCAAGTCTTCCTCCTCCTCCTCTTTCTCTTATTCACCAAAACAACTTCATTACAATCAACAACAAACACACTCTCACAAGGCTCATCTCTTTCAGTTGAAAAATCAAATGACACCCTCATTTCATCCAACGGCGATTTCTCCGCCGGTTTCCTTCCCGTCGGAGATAACGCCTTTTGTTTCGCCGTCTACTTCACAAAATCCAAACAACCCACCATTGTTTGGATGGCTAACAGAGACCAACCTGTTAACGGCAAACACTCAAAACTATCACTTTTCAAAAACGGTAATCTCATTTTAACCGATGCAGATAGAAAAAGAACACCAATTTGGTCCACTTCAACCTTTTCTCCTTTTCCATTACACCTCAAGCTTCAAAACAATGCCAACCTTGTTCTCGCTACGACCAACGGTAACATCAGTATCATTTGGCAAAGCTTTGATTTTCCAACAGATACTCTTCTTCCAGGCCAAGAAGTTACAGAGAAAGCAAGCTTAGTTTCATCCAAAAGTGAAACAAACTATTCATCTGGTTTCTATAAGCTTTATTTCGACAACGACAATGCTCTTCGTCTTCTATACAAAGGTCCTTTGTTATCTAGTGTCTATTGGCCATCACCTTGGCTATTACCTGTTGATGCAGGAAGATCAACTTATAATGTTACTAAAATCGCGCTACTCGATTCGTTTGGCCATTTCATGTCCTCTGATACATACGATATTGTCACCATTGATTATCCAAAGAAACTTCATAGATTACTCAAAATGGATCATGATGGTAACTTACGTGTTTATAGCTTCAATGAAAAAACTAAGACATGGGAAGTTTCATGGCACGCTATTCGTGAACCATGTGAGGTTCATGGTATTTGTGGAGAAAACAGCATGTGTAGTTATGATCCTGTTAATGGAAGAACATGTTATTGTTTGAAAGGTTACAAGTTGAAGAATCGTCATGATTGGACACAAGGGTGTGAGCCTGAGTTTAAACCTGCTGATCTTTCTTGCGATAGTGCCCGCGTTGAGGATTTCGGCTTTCTTCATCTTCAAAACATGGAGTTGTATGGCTATGATTTGTTTGTAGCAAAAGTTACAAGCTTGAAGCAATGTCAAAAATTGTGTTTGGATCTTTGTGAGAAATGCAAAGCTGTTCAATTCAAATTCAATGGTGTTTCTACATATGATTGTTTTCCTAAGACGTTGTTGGCCAATGGAAGGGATTCTCACAATATTGATGGAGATATTTACTTGAAATTGCCCAAAAATACTTTGTCATCTTCCACCATGCCTTTGAAACATTCACCTTTGAACTGTTCCATTGCTTTGTTTCAACCCTTGAATAGAATCTATGAAAAACCAAGTAAAAACTCCTTGTTAAATTTCTTGACTTGGTTATCATTAGGGATAGGGGTGGTTGAGTTTTCCATAATTTTATTTGTATGGTTCTTTTTGTTTAGAACCAATAAGAACCATGATGATGTAGATCAAGTACAAAGACACCTTCTTTCAGCAACAGGATTTCAAAGATTTTCGTATTCAGAACTCAAAACCGCGACAAGAGGGTTTAGCAAAGAGATCGGTCGAGGAGCAGGAGGGATTGTTTACAAAGGTACACTCGATGATGACCGTGTTGCTGCTGTTAAATGCTTAAACGAAGCTCATCAAGGAGAAGCTGAATTTCTAGCTGAAATAAGCACAATTGGTATGTTGAACCATATGAATTTAATTGATATGTGGGGATATTGTGTTGAAGGGAAACATAGGCTTTTGGTGTATGAGTATATGGAACATGGTTCTTTAGCAGAGAATCTATGCTCTAATTCACTTGATTGGAATAAGAGGTTTAATGTAGCTGTTGGAACAGCTAAAGGTTTGGCTTATTTACATGAAGAGTGTTTGGAATGGGTTTTACATTGTGATGTGAAGCCTCAAAATATTTTACTTGACACAAATTTTCAACCAAAGGTTGCTGATTTTGGTTTATCAAAACTATTGAATAGAGATGAACGTGATAGTTCTGCTTTTTCAAGAATAAGAGGGACAAGAGGTTATATGGCACCTGAATGGGTTTATAATCTTCGTATTACTTCTAAAGTTGATGTTTATAGTTATGGGATTGTTTTGCTTGAAATGGTGAGTGGAAAAAGTCCAATGGAAATTAATAGTGTTGATAGTAGTGGCGGTATAGAACATCATCATCGAATGGTGAGTTGGGTGATGGATAAGGTGAAAAGTGCACCAACGACTATGTTTTGGATTGAAGAGATTGTTGATGGTAACTTGGAAGGAAAATATGATGTTAATCAGGTTGAGAATTTGGTTAAAGTGGCTTTGATGTGTGTGAAAGATGACATGAGTGAAAGACCATCCATGAGTCAAGTAGTGCAGATGCTTCTTCAGTCCCATGAAAAAAGAGGCACCCCTCGTTAGTTCTTTTCCTTTTATTGTTCCACAAAATGCTTGAATGCTTGTTCTAATAAATTGTATTCTTTAGCAAAAGAAAATCAAAAATAAATTGTATAGTTAATAGTTTACACTATCTTTTCTAGTGAATATACATGAGATAACTAGCAAATTTATATTGTTATATTATATTATGGGAATTAAATATGGAAATGGTTTATTGGAAGATGTGCATTATATTTAATTTTTAACTTTTTAATGAGTTGTATGCACATATTTTTAGAGAATATTTTTTTATTATAGATTTTTTAATATATGTCTTAAGGGCACAAGTTAACACTACCCTTATATTATGTATGAGAGATAACATGTTTGAATAACAACATGGCTCTTGATCTTTTTGGCTGGCTTTTGATCTTTTCTTATAAATTTTAACCATTTTGCTATTTGAAAATCAATATATATATATATATATATATATATATATATATATATATTATGTGATACCTTACATGTTTATCTCTATCACTTTTTTATTTTTAATAACTTATCACATTTTAAATAATATACATAAAAATTAAAGAACTCTGTTCCACATCAAAAAAATTATGTCAAAAAACATTTCTCTTTCTCCTTTAAAAAGAAAACATTTCTCTTTCAAATAATAGAGGCAAGAAAAAACTTTCCTATAAGAAAAAACATTTCTTCCGTTAGCACAAATAGTCTCTGCTGTCACATAATTAACGAGAAGCTGACGTGACACCTAGTGGACCCCATTTGTTAAGGGCTAAATACGTTTTTAGTCCTTATATTTTGCGTGACTTTGAACAATAGTCCTTACATTTCAATAAATGTTTTTAAAATCCCTACATTTTTCCACTGTTAACAAAATTGGTCTTTGACGTCCATTTTCGTTGACCGGACAAACGGAACATGCCACATGGATGCCACCAATGACATTTTAGTAATTTACAATAAAGTGCATGGACATAATTGATTTTTCAGCTGAACCTTCTCTCTCGTCTTCATCCTCGCTCCGCGTTTTCTCTATTTCTTCCCAACCACCATCAGTCTTACACACTCATCCTCAACCACCATCGTCTTCTTCACCATTAATTTGCTTAGATCTATTCTCTCTCTCTCTCTCTCTCTTATCACTGCCGGCGACATCTTCTTCTCCCTCACGCTATCCGGGAACCATTCAAACTGCAAGTGACAACGACTGTGAGGACCAAATCAGCGTTAAAGTTGGAATTTTTGTGAGTAAAGTTTTGGGTAAAGGTGAATTATGCCACTGTACTTTATTGGAATTTACTAAAATATCCTTCGTGGCATCTATGTGGCATGTTCTGTTTATCCGGTCAGTGAAAATAGATGACAGGGACCAATTTTGTTAACGGTGGAAAAATGTAGGAATTTTAAAAACATTTATTGAAATGTAAGGACTATTCTTCAAAGTCACGCAAAATATAAGGATCAAAAACATATTTAACCCTTAAAAAATAGGGTCCACTAGCTACCACGTCAGCTTCTCGTTAATTATTTGACAGCAGAGACTATTTGTGCTAACGGAGAAAAAATGTAAGGATTTTAAAAACATTTATTGAAATATAAGAACTACTCCCCCCGTTTCAAAATACATGTCCAAGTCAACCGCTTCACATATGTCAATGCACAATTTTGACCGTTAATATCTTTAATTATCTAAAGTAAAAAATTATAAAAATTTAATATTTTGAAAATATTTGTCGAGACAAATCAAACGACATCTTACATGCTAATATTTGTATTTATACATTAGTTAAAAAATATGGTCAAAGTAAGCCAAATGAATAGTGCACATTGTAAAATTGGACATGTATTTTAAAACGGAAAAAGTATTTACCAAAGAAGGACAAGATGTAGGGAGAAAAACATATTTAACTATATTATTGATGTCATGCATTCATTCATTTACTTTAGTCAACTCACATGACACTTTTATATTGGTGTGAGAAGAATTTATGCATGTACCAGAAACTTTTCCGTTTAAATACTCCAAAGTCCAAACCTCCAACTGGGTCGGGATATAATCGATGGGAATCATTGCACCAAATATGCGATGGCCAACTCAGCCTAACTATTATTCGTTAAGCAAAATAAACTGAAAGAGATTGCTATGACTTTGAAGTTGAAACCATGCGCGCTCAACTAAGATAAAACCATCTACTTGTGTATATTAAAATAAGGGTCTTTTAAGAATGTTTTGGGCACTCTTTAATCATTTTAAAAAAATAAATTATTCTATAAAAAAGTTAAAATTTTTAAAAAGTTATCTTTTAAAGGTCTTAAAGAGTGTCCCAGAAGCACTCAGTTTTCTTTATTATCTCTGTTGTCAGTCTCCGTTTAACTGATGCTGATGTAGCCGTTAAGTTGTTGTCTTGTATTAAAATAATAAAATGCTACATTTTAAAAGTTTTAGGGTGTCAAAACGCTACGTTTAATGGTCACAAATAATCATTTACAGTGCTAGAAATGCATCTATTTACAACAACAAATGTCTTTCTAACACTATTAAACGATATTTATAGTTCTAGAATGATCATTTGTGACCATAACGTAAAATTTTGACACCTTAGAGCTTTTAAAAGGCAACAATTTAAAGGCTACATCATAATCAATTGATTATTAACTGACAGACAGACGTAACGGTGAAATAGTTTATCAACTAAAATGACATATTTGATCTACTTGAGAATTCAGTCAAATTAAAAGGACTTATGACACTAGGTCATATAACACTTTTGTTATAGTTTTTATGTAATTTTAGTTGAGTTCAGGTGATTATGTATGAGTTATAAGCTGCCAAATGACTGATTTTTTATGCTGAAGCTAGTAGAAATCGTACTCTGATTTGTAGCATCAGAGTCTGATTTATGAAGTTGTTTTGTGACATTTGGTCTCGTAAAAAATCATGCTCCGATTTATTAGCATCGAGCTACGATTTGGCAGACGCTCCAGCTGAGATCTAAGTTTAATGAAGCAATCATACTCCGTTATACAGCATCAGAGTACGATTTTAGCGTATCCGAGATTTTTTCTATAAAAACGAAGTTGTTTTCTGAAGGAAAGGTTGGAAATTACGGAGAAACAAACTAACTTTTGGAGCTGGGGATCTGGAGAGAAGGTGAGAGACCATCAAAACTCATATTCGGTTACCAATTTCATGTAATGAATCCTTCTTTTATATTAGTTATTTGTGCTTTAACCATGAGTAGCTAGATCCTTTGTGATTAGGTCAAGAGATGATTCTGTTCTAACTCATGTTTATGTAACCTGTAACTCTTAATCTTTATGAATGACATTCTAGTTTATTCAATATAAATTGTTCTCAATGCTTTTATGATTCTAACCCAATATAACTGATTTTATAGTATACATGACTACTGACACTAGCGTGTAACTCTGACATATTTATACAGTTCAATCTAACAGACAATCTAGGGATGGAGCGTTGTTAAGTTGTGATACTTAAATTAACGGGCTTAAAATCTTTTATGATTATAGGTTCACCTAAGGGGTTAGGGAATTTTAATCAGAAAAGAGGGCTTTGGATCAAGGGATTGACCTAAACTATTTTGTTAATTTGTCTTAAACTTTGTAGCATCCGTAAACTTAAGAAATAGGTTGCTAATGAGTGATGAACAGGTGAATAGATTGACCTAGTCATCTCTCCATATTATTTCTCGAACCAATTTTAATTTCAGCATTTTAATTACAATCGCACTCAAACCAAATTGCCTCAGTGCACCCCCCATTTTACAAACATCCTTAATAATAACGTTACTACCGAGTAGAAGTTGAAATCGTCCATGTGGATACAAATCTTATAAATTTTATTACTTCGATATAAGTTAGTACATTTGCTAAATTTGTATCAAAGACCAAACATGTTATTGGTCTATCTATTTCCAAGATCATAATGTTCGAGATAATATTCATAACATTCTTCTTACAAACTATATTATACGCTTTGTTAAGCAAGCTTAAAATATGGACGGAGCCTCCACTCTCTCTCGGCAAGGGGAAGAGATTCTCTCCGATGATTTTACCTCCATTAAAAATCTACATCGTTGAATGCATTCTCTCTCTTGTTGTTAATATTAAATGTTTCTTTATTTTTTATTTTGAAGGGTTGTGATTTCACTGGAGAGCATCCTTTCGTCCCGGCAAGACTCCATCTCTATGAGTTCAGTGGCTCCAATGAGGCACGTATAAACAGGGGAAGACCAAGGGCTCCCCCTTTATTATTTTTTCAGTAATTTGAAAATGACTATAATGCCCTTTAATTAAGATGAAAATTCCAGGACTATCCTCATGCACTTGCAGTCTCTCAATACAGTTGACAGTGTGAACTCACTCTTGCTTTACGACCTTCGCTGAACTCGCCGCAACAACGCGATTACGCCATTCCAATTTGCGATATCCAGTCCCTTTCCTTCAAGCTGTGATCTCTGCCACTGCTTGCTTGTAAGTTCATCTCCAGACTGGGGTCTCCCTCTCCTCTTCAATCTTTGAATCTTCCCCGTTTGATGTGCTGGTTTGATTTTCTGATTTTAGGGTTTTATTTTGAGACCGGTTCTTGAAACTTTGCTCACTTGGTTTTTTTTTTTTTTTTTTTTTTGCAATAGCTTCTTCTGCTCTCTACACTCACTTCACACTTCGACCAACAATATACTTTATTAGCTCAAGCAGTGCCAATGTATTCACGTGGTCGTGATTTTCTGTTCTGTCGCTTGTGTGGGACAATGCTCACCGTTCCCTCAACTGAATATGCAGTATGCCCCTTGTGCAAAACCAAGTGTAACATAAAAGGTACACCCTTTTTTTATTCCTCTTCAAAATAATCTATCATTGTGTTTGTTTTTTCTTTGATTTGATTATTACATGCTTCTATCTTATTAAGATCATTGCCTAAATGGTTTACTAATTAGGGAATAGTGAGTCAAAATTTCAATTTTTGATTGGTTCTATACAACTTAAGTGAAAAGAAAATTTGGTGTGTGGTGATCAAATAACTAATGGAAATGAAACAAAACAGTCCATAGTAGTCAATAGCGGCCGAGCGTAGCATAGCAGTGACGAACCGCTACGCTAATCGTCGTAGCGGGTGCGGAATAAGATAGCGGCCGCTTCAGCCGCTATTTGATTTTAGTTGAAAATTTTCAAATTGACACTATTTTTAAAACATTTTGTATGGTTTCTAAATTGATTTTAGGGCATTTTGGAGATATTTAAAACCAAATTGACTCTGTTGTATGGTTTCTCTGTTCTGTTTTCCTCCTCTTTTTCTTTTGTTTTATGATTTTTTTATTTGGTCCTCTATCTTTTGATTTTTGGCGTTTTGATTTATGAATGTATCATGAGATTTGAGTGTTATATGTAATATAATGTAAGTTTTTTTTTAGAAATATGTAAGTTTGTTTATACTTTATACCGTTATTCATGTAATTGGTTCAAAATATAATCAAATATCAGTGACCGCTATTTGTCATACCACTACACGCTAACCCGTTATCCCACTTTTGAGGTCGGCTGCTACGCACCACTATCCTAGATTGACTGCTACGTTGAATTTTGATTAAGACTTTTGATATGATTTATGAATGTTTCATGAGATTTGAATGTTATATTTTTTATATTAGATATATGTATGTTTATAATTTATACTATTATTTACGTAATTTGTCAAAAAAAAAAAAAATCAAATAGCGGCCTTGGCGCTATGAGCTATCCCACTATAGCATTTTTGGGGTCGGCCGCTATTCGCAATTGACTACTATGCAAAACACGACTCTGATTTTGAAAGAACAAGGTGCAAATATTGTTTAGGCTACATAATATATAGGAACAATGCCAGCTACTGAGCTACACTACACACATATATGGAAATAACATTAGGTGATAGCTCTGATGGTAAATGGCGGCAGACACATTTAATATGCAGGGACAAGGGTTTGTGCCCGCAATTCCCCACTTCTCAGCACTTAGTGTGTGTGAGTTTTGCCGCTAGGCTCTCTAGAACAAAAAAAAATTAGGTGTATTTGATCTGTCTTTAAGGTGGTACTTCTTAGTTTGCAAAGGTTTATTTGACCTGTCTTGATTTGATCTATTGATTGAGGAATCTTCATGATTCTTTAAGGTACTTACTTTTTAACATACTGCGTGCCCCTGTTAATTTGTAATAAATGTCTCGTCTTGTTAATGATTATGGTTTCGCAAAGTATCTGTGTGATGTTTTTATGCTAATGATATACATCAGATCTAATTTTATGTATTTATCTATCTACTACTAGATACTCCTTAGGTGTAGTGGTAAACGTCTGTTAGACTCTTACTGTCCTTGCATATTTAGATATAACTTGCTGTGAATAAGTTCATATTGTAATCAAATTAGTGAACTAATATATTGTGTGTTAAGGAATTCCATTATGCGTCCTAACTGAATCTCCTTGTAATTTTCAGATATTAAAGGAAAGGAAATAAGTTACACAATTTCTGCTGAGGTATGCTATATTTTTTTTTATTGATCAGCTTAAACATGTTATTTCCATCTCCTAACATATGATATGATTATATCACTATTGTTATGTCGCTTAGGCTTATAGTTCTTACGTCTGAGTGACTAGGTGTTTAGGTATAGGGTCTATTGATACGTGCATTGGGAAAACGATGCTTCAAAAACACAGGCAACAGAATCATCAATATATTGATGAGTGATGAATGAAAATAGTAGCAAATAAATTCTCCAACCCTCCTTCTTCTAATATTGGCTTCCTTCTCTATTTTCTGGAGACTAGCCCTTCTAGAACAAAGTCACAATATATCATATATCATCCATGTTCAATGCCAGTGTATTTAGATGAAATTGATTATATCCACCTCCACTATGACAAAGACACATATAATTTACAAATCTATGATAAACTGTATTTTTTGGTACATACAAGTAAACGATACCTTGATTTGCTTTGTCTTGGACTCTTGGTGGGATATATGATGAAAAGATCTCTATTTTAGAAGTATGAGCAAATAATTAAGCTTTTTGAAATATCAACCTAGGTTTAAGATTTGATATCAAAATAAAAAAAATTGTTATTTGATTTTAAGCACATACATATTCACGTACTATTTATTGATTATTGGCAAATTATCCTTGTCTACTTTGTGGTTGGTAGGATATCAGAAGAGAACTTGGAATTGATTTAATCGAGGAACAGAAGGTGCAATTGTCTAAGGTAATGCATCCTGCAATATATATTTATTTGCATGATCTTTAAGCAGATGTTTACATGTTCTAATGTAATGTTTCTTTACAGGTCAACAAAACATGTGAAAAATGTGGTCATGGTGAAGCTGCCTTTTATACCAGACAGGTATTACCAGGCTTCACAATGAAGCTTTGCCAATTTAATTTGAAGCTTATTTAGTACTCAAAATTTATGTATCTAAATCTTCCTAATTTTAGATGAGATCGGCAGATGAAGGGCAAACTACTTTCTACACATGCACCCGCTGTGGTCATCAGTTTCAAGAGAATTAAGTTTGAACCATATATGAATAGATTGTCGACACTCTTTACTTTCTTTTTTGTCCCCTTGGCTGAAATCTTCTCCCATTTTCGACCAAACATTAATTTGGAGAGAGCTTTGTCTGTGCAAGTAGAAGTTGATCCTATGTAGCTTGTACAATGCCTGAAAATTTTATACTGAAATCAAACATAGAAAAGTGGTTATTTTGGTGTTAAATATGAAGTACCTTGTGGCTGTTGGGTCTTTGTTGCTCCTATCGTGTGCTAATTTATCTACAACTCTGTGTGTTGATGTTAGTACTTGGTTACTTTTTTTGGCGAATAGTATTTGGTTCTTTTAATCATATGTTAGTGTTCTGCTGAATTTATTTTCTTTCTGATATCATTCTACTTTGACTGTCATATTTGATTTTCTGTTTTTGGCGGTTGATAGATGATTTTTGCAATTAGTACAAGATTTCCTCTTAATTTCCCATCCCATAAATTTGAACACGGTATCCCAAGATATGGTTGATTCAAGATTGTTGTCTGACTTTATCTTAAAACAGTATGTTCGTCCCTCACTTTAATTTAAAAGGTGCACTTGGTAAAATTTGGTTTAGAAAGGATTGACCTAATATAGAGTCATTTAATTTTTCTTTTTACTTGTTAACCAGTTTATCCAAGATATGGTTGATTCAAGATTATTGGATTGGATCCCTTTGCATTAGTGTTTCTATATTCACTGAGATGTTGCGAGTTTAAAGTTGGCGTTGATCTCCATCTTTCAATCGGAACAAGCCTTTGTTGACAGCTTGAAAACTTCAACAATATGAATTTAGAATTAGATAAGTCTTTATTTGTTTTCAGCTTTTCAATTGCATGTTTTTTCGGATTTTGAACTTCTTGGCATCGACATATCTTGCCGTCCATCATGTGTTAACACGGCCATTAGCAATGAGTTTAATGATCTAGAAAAGCAAAGGATTTCTGTCCAAGAGGGAAGGAAGAATTTACTGATAAATGAGCAAGAAAAGCTGAGAACGCGTTGCAACACTTGAATATAAGATTGTAGATCTTCCACATACATGTCGTGTTATTTATTAATTATATTCTCTTTCATATTATGGCCTCAATCATGTTAGTGTTTCTCCTCAATTACATAGTAAACTTACATCTTTATAAACTGATGAAAGTTTATGGTTTTTGCATTTATTCTACAAATTGGAGCATAAGTCATAACTGTATCCTTTTGTTGATTTCATCACTCTGTCCTCTCATTTTATTTCCTCTCATCCTGTATTCTTTATATGATAGTATTTGTTTTTCGAAAAGACAAAAAATGTCTGCTCCTTAACCTTTTAAGAGTAAAAATGGTTGAGAAGTTTGAATGTATGTAATGATTAGACCATTGACCCGTGCATCACACGGGTCATATCAACTATAATATATAAAAATAAGAATAAAATATATCACAATATAGATTTGACCTGTAATTAAAATTAAAATATCTTTAGACTTAATAAGGTCTATGATTAAATCAAGAAAATTGTCAGTGACTTAGTGATGAAAATGTTGAGAAGAAGTTATTAAGGCTCGGGTTCGAATCCTTTTATAAATAAGAGATAATAAGAGATACTCCCTAAAAAAATCAGAAAATTATCAATGGCTTAGTGGTGAAAATGTTGAGAAGAAGCCATTAAAGATTGAGTTTGAATCCCTTCAAAGGTTTTTTTCAATAAATATTTTTTAGATTAATTGCGTGGAGAAATGAGGGAAATTTTTAGATTAGAATTAGGGTTAAGTATAGCTTGACGGGGTTAACATTTATAAATAAGAGATACTCCTTAAAAAAATAGGGTGTTTGATATTGGATATCAATTAATGGAAGCAAAATTAAATCAAGAAAATTGTTAGTGGCTTAGTGGTGAAAGTCTACCCGATTTTAGAGATCATTCTCTCCGATCTTGGTTCGCACCCAAAGAATTATATAAATGTTAATATTTTTTAACATCAATCCTACACATGTTAATCAAACTTAACAATTGCTTCAAAAAATAAAATCAAACTTAAAAATAAAAATAAAAGAAATCTTATTATTTATTTTAAAAATTGCTTCAAAAAAAATCAAACTTAAAAATAAAATTAAAAGAAATCTTAGGATTTTTTCTTGAAGGAAAATAGTAGGAGTTATATATTATATTGAAATATTTTTGTTGATTATTTGTCAAAAAAATATAGTGAATATTGCTTATAATTGTATCAAATCTTAAGTGAAAAAATAATTATAAAATATATGTTAATTGATAGCTCTAACTATTTATTTTACTTTTTGGGGGCAAAACTCTAATTATTGATCCACAGTGAAATAATTAATCAATTGAATATTTAATTGATATGTTCACACCCAAAAAAATTATATAAATATTAATATTTTGGTTTTTTAACATTAATTCTACACATGTTAATTAAACTTAAAAATAAAAATAAAAGAAATCAAAGGATTTTTTGAAGGATAATCGTAGGAGTTATATAGTGAATATTGCTTATAATTCTATCAAATCTTAAGTGAAAAAATACTTATAAAAATATATATTAATTGATAGCTCCATAACTATTTATTTTACTTTTTGAGGGCAAACCTCTAATTATTGATCCATGGTGAAATAATTAATTGATAAAATATTTAATTGATATGGGCCAAATATATGAACGGATTTCAACTATTTATTTAATAATAGGATACAATTTTCATTGCATCATATACCTATGACATAAGTATAATCTCATATATTGTGAAAAAAAGTATAATCTCGTATCGTGAAGACCTAAAGCCGACGAGAGTTCATCATTAGCAATGGCTCCGGCTCCAGCTCCAGCTCCAGGTATTTCTCATAGCATATGACTTAGTTCTTGTTTTGTTGTTGGTCTGTTGTTCTTGATTATTTTCAATGCATGAAAAACGTGTATATATGTTGTATGTAATTACTAATTTAATAATTCAGTTTTTTCTACAAATTTCACCCTGATCAACATTATAAACTACATAATAACAGTGCCTTGTATGTGTTTCAGTGAGTATGTTTAATTGTTAGATTTTTTGTCAAGTACTTTTAAGAGGTTTTCTCTCTTTCTATCAGACACTTGAAGGTACAATATCTTTACAATAACATCTTAAATCGATCCTCTTTATGATACAATTTTCTAGAGTTGAAAATTGGGATGGAAATATGTCAGATGGTCCGAAGAGGTCAATGACTTGATATATTTAAGACCTAGCTCAGTTCAATCAGTTTAATAACAAAAATTTAAGTTTTTAGAAAAAATATATTATTTAATATATAAGACTCGAGCTTTTTAAAAAGTCTATCAAGCCTTTATTTATATATATATATATATATATATATATATATATATATATTGTTCATATGTTACGGTATTGTTTTTATATATTATATCAGTAGTATAATATATATCACCCAAAAAAAAGCTATCACATTTGTTGAGGGTCTATTTATGGTTTATACTATTTGTTAAAAGCTAAAGAAAGCAAGAATAACACCTTGGTCCATGCATTCTATGAAAATCCAATTGTATGCTGATAAATATTTTCATCCTTTCTATAAATATGTCCATAGTGTATTTCATGTTCGCATGGAATAGCATGACTCTTAACATATATAGTGGTCGTAGGTTGGTACACCTTTGTATCTTTAGCCTGATTAGTTTTATGTCTATTTATTTATATTTATATCCAAAGGTATCAATATGAAATTGACTTTAACTAAGTTTTTAGACAGAATAGGCTTTTATAAAAGGTCTGGATACACTTTTAAAAATGACTGATAACAAGTAATAGATCAGATTTTAAAATTTTAAAACAGATCATGTCTATTTAAGTTAAAGTTTAACCCAACCTAACCTACTTTCATCCATACTAGTCAGTCAAAAAGAAAGTTTCTAGTATTAACAATCATATGATCTTTGTATTAGTTTAATTATGGTGCCAAATATTGTTTAAATAAGTTAAAACTATTACATGATAAAGATATTACGTCAGAGCTTGACCTTTTACATGATAAAGATAGATTTTATCGTACAAGTCTAACCTGACTCAAAGTTGCTCAGACTTACATGCATGTTCCGCTTCTCTCCCGCTTTTGTTGTGGTACTTTGTTGTCCATACTATCTTATTTATGACCTATGTTGTAGGTTGTTCTTGGTGTCCCATTGTTTTGGATTGTTCTTATTTATCCTTAGTTTGCGCTAATAGGCTAATAGCTACAAAAAAAAAAAAAAAACATTTCATTTACATGGTCTTTTTTATTGTGCAGTACCAAAGGATAGATGCTTGCCAACCCCTATGGGTTGTCTTTGCATTATTGTTATCATGGTCATTGCCGCCGGCTTCCTTCTATTTGGAGTTTATGACAACAGTTCACATCCTAAGCTTCCAAGTTTTGGAGTGGAATCGGCTTCTCTCAACTCACTTATAATGAATAATTCTAGACTCAGTGGTGAATGGAACGTTAACCTCACCTTTACAAACCCTAACAATGGATGGAATGAAGCCTCTTACAACACTATTTCTGTTAGTATCCTTTACAACAATGAGGATAATAATGGAAGTCTTCTTGCCTCCACTCAGTTGGACAATATGTTTCAAGAAGTCAATTTTATCCATAAATGACCGTTTACAAAATAGATTAGGAAATATATTAGGACTTAATTAGGGTTAAGTATAGTTTGATGGGTTAACATTTATAAATAAGAGATAAGCGTTTGATATTGGATATCAATTAATGGAAGCAAAATTAAATGAAGAAAATTGTCATTTTTTTTCTTCATATTTTTTCAAAGGTATCAATAATAACAGTTCCAGAACAGTTCTGTTCAGTTCAGTTATTTTAAATTTAGCAAACAGTTCAGTTCGGTTCAGTTTTCATCCCGAACTGAACTATGCCCACCCCTACAAACCCTAACAATGGATGGAATGAAGCCTCTTACAACACTATTTCTGTTAGTATCCTTTACAACAATGAGGATAATAATGGAAGTCTTCTTGCCTCCACTCAGTTGGACAATATGTTTCAAGAAGTCAATTTTATCCATAAATGACCGTTTACAAAATAGATTAGGAAATATATTAGGACTTAATTAGGGTTAAGTATAGTTTGATGGGTTAACATTTATAAATAAGAGATAAGCGTTTGATATTGGATATCAATTAATGGAAGCAAAATTAAATGAAGAAAATTGTCATTTTTTTTCTTCATATTTTTTCAAAGGTATCAATAATAACAGTTCCAGAACAGTTCTGTTCAGTTCAGTTATTTTAAATTTAGCAAACAGTTCAGTTCGGTTCAGTTTTCATCCTGAACTGAACTATGCCCACCCCTACCTAAAACCACCAAAAAGAATTTGAAGAAGGGTTTTAATGTTCATAACACCCACTTTAAAGGTAGGTTACCAAATTGACTCATGAACTTGCTTTGAGTTTGTTTCATTTCTTGCTCTTTTTCTTTTCCTTTTGGTTTCTTTGTTTTTTATGTTTTCGTTTCTGCTCTTTGTTGGGCCCCAGCTTTTTGCTTAACTTTTTAGCTTGAGATGGTTTTGGTCTATGTCCCCCCTTCTCTTTTTGCTTAACTATGGCTAATAAATATATATATATATATATATATATATATATATATATATATATATATCAACATATTAAATTTAAAGATAAAATATGTTTTTAATCCTGTAAATTATAATTTTTTAGATTTGGTCCTTAAAAAAATTATTCAATTTTTGTCTAGATTTTTTTAAAATTTACAAAAAAAAAAAAAAAAAACTGTTTTTACTCTTTGACTTAATCTCTATAACAAAAAATTAAGGACTGAAATTAAATAAAATCTTGGAACTTAACCCAAAAATCGCTTAAGTGTTGTAGAGACTAAACAAAATAATCCAAGAATTAACCAATACATTAAAATTAAATGAGAGCGATAACAATTTACAATAACAAATGATAAAAATTTACCATATGTTTCAAGAAGTCAAGATATTCATATTTTCTGCCATATTTTGGGCATGAAATACTACAGAGTACAGACTAGACACCACAAGGTAATAGTTTCATTCATATTTCAACGACTACATTGCATTAATATTGTCACTAAATCACACTGCATGTTATTCGATTAAGACAACTATATGCACACATGCTTCATCAAAATCTAACAGTTCGAAAGACAAGACACAAAAACATAAGTCTCATAGTTGTGTGTTGAACTAGCTACTTGCTGATTCCTGGTCATCATTTTCACGGCAAATTTTCTGAAGCACTTCTACCACATGACTCATTGTAGGTCTCTTGTCCTTCTCTTCCTCTACACATTGCATAGCCACTTCCGCCAAAGCTTCAACTTCACTTTCATCACAACGTCCTTCTAAGGTTGGGTCCATGATTTCATTAATCCATGAAATTCTTTTATTTCTTTTCTCTCTCAACCATATAACCAAACCTAGCTTCTCATTACCCATATCAACATCCTTTGTTGCACTTCTTCCAGTTATCATTTCCAACACAACCATTCCATAGCTATAAACATCAACTTTAGATGTTATTGAATGATTCAAAATCCACTCAGGTGCCATGTAACCTCTTGTTCCTCGTATCTTCGAAAAACTAGAGAATTTAGAATCCTTCCTGTTTCTCAATTTCGACAAACCAAAATCCGAAACCTTTGGTTGATAGTTAGAATCCAAAAGAATGTTTTGTGGCTTCACATCACAATGCAAAATCCACTCCAAACACTCTTCATGAATATAAGCCAAACCTTTTGCAGTACCTAAAGATATGTCAAATCTTTTTCCCCAATCCAATTTGTTAGACTTTATATGTTCTTCTAAAGAACCATTATCCATGAACTCATACACAAGCATTCTATGTTTTCCCTCTGCACAATAACCCCGCATTTCAATCAAATTCATGTGATTAAGCTTTCCAATGCTGCTTACTTCGGCGAGAAACTCTTCTTCTCCTTGGTTTGCTTCCTTGAGTCTCTTCACCGCGACAACTCGTTGATCCAACAATACACCTTTGTATACAATCCCACCTGCACCTTTACCAATCTCTTGACTAAAACTTTTGGTAGCTTTTTTCAATTCAGAATAACTGAATTTTCTAAAACCAATTAAGCACAGATTATTATACACTTTTGTATCTGAACTTTGTTGTTTACTTCTTACAAAGAAAAACCACATAAGAAATAAGCACAAGATTTCTAATCCTCCCATTCCCCCTACAAACCAGAGCAAAAACCGAATATACCTTCCTTCATGAACTTGACTGTATGATGTTTCAAGAGTTATTGTTTTCGGATTCGCCAAACAAGCAAGTTTGTACTTATCATCCATTGATTCTTTGTAAGTGTATGAACTGTTTGCTGGCAATTTTATGTACAAATCAGCGTTGAAATAAGGTATTCGATATGCATTTCGCAACTGCATCTTTGGATAACATGTATAAGTACCAGGTGTACCAGTGCCGGTTTTGACATAGGTAAATTGTATACCTTTGCAGTTGCATAATTGCAAGCATAACTCTTTGCACTGTTTGAGAGTGTAATTTGTCATTATTCCATAATCATAACCAAATAACTCCACATTTGTTACAACTAGAAAACGAGTTTCGGTTCTGTTGCATGAAAGAGAGAATTCTGGTTCACATCCATAAGCCCAATCTTGATGATTCTTCATTTTGTAGCCCGGGAGACAAGAACATTTCACACTGTTACTATAATAAGAACATAAACTATTTATACCACAAACACCATGAATTCTGCAAGGTCTTGATTTGGCTTGCCACGATACGTACCATTTTTCTCCTCCATGTTTTCGACTATAGGTGCGAATGTTTCCATCAGGATCAAGTCTCAGTCTTCTCTGCATCAGTCCATCTCCATAATCAGATGTCATGAAATTGAAATCATCTGATGAACTAAAGTTACCAAGAATATTCAAAAATGCAACTTTACTATTATTGTAACCAGCCCTTTTAGCATCCCAATCTGTTAGCCAAGGATCTGGCCAATAAATACTTGATACTTCAGGACCGTCGTAAAGAAGACGGAGAATATTGTCGTTGTCGAAATACAATGTATAAAAACCAGATGACTTGTTTGTCTCACTTATTGAACAAACTAGTTTTGAATGTCTGTTGAAAACTTGGTTTGGTAGAAGTGTATCAGTAGGAAAATCAAAGCTTTGCCACAAAGTGAAACCGTCACCGTGTAAAACAAGGTTACCGGTGTTTAAAAGATGGAGATCAACAGAGGAAAGTGAGGCAGTGTTTGTGGACCAAACGTGAGACTCATCGGCATCTCTCAAGATAAGGTTACCATGCTTGAGAAGGAGAAGTTTTGAGCCTTTACCATTGACTGGTTGGTCACGGTTTGCCATCCATACTAAGGTAAGGTTTTTGGTTTGGTGATTTGGTTCGGAAAACCAAATGGCAAAGGAATAGGCATTTTCACCAACAGCATAGAAGCCAGCACTGAACATGCCATTTTGTGATACTATGATATCTTTTGGTTCTTCCACTGAGAGGGATGAACCTTGATTCATAGTATCAAATGCTGAATAAGATGAAAGTTTGAGAAATAAAAGCAAAATGAGAAGGATCAAATGCATGGTTACTTGGTATAATGACTATGGAGTATTGCTGGATTGTAGTTCACAAATTCACGGTATATATAGTAAATTGAATGCAGCTTATATTGATTTTAATTTTGTTGCTTATAAATTCACGTTATATTTCATTAGAATTACTACTACATCAATACGTTGGTTGAGTATTATCCTTACCAAAATATATAAAGTTTGGTCCAGGTGTTGCGGCATTGACTATGAACATTTATACCTCTGCATGACTGGTGAGAGTGACAGGGACCTTTTGTTTTAAGGAATTTTGGTTGACATGGATTTGTTTTATTGTATCATCTTCTAAATTATCTGGACAAAGGAAAGATGTCATTCTTTTTAACAACAAAACCAAATCTTAATGGAATTATTTTAAAAATATATGTTCCCTATAGAAGAATTTAAGAAATGGTTGAACAATTAAATTGACAACTTTTATATTATGGGAGAGTGGGGTACATTCTCAACAACTATTTGGATTATATGTATAATATTATATAATATTTACTCGTCAATAACCGTCACAATTGCAATAAAATAATTATTCAAGAGTGTCATTTTCAATTTTGAATGTAGTTTTAATTGATTATTTCAATTGTAGTATCTAACTAATACAATGTATGTGCAACATTCTCAAATTATTATTACTTTGTATTTATTATAATAAAATACATTAATTATTAGTAAAATCATGAAGAAAAAAAATCATTTATCTATCATATTTTATGAATCCATGTAAAATGGTCAAATGTGATGGTTATTTTGAGACTAAAAAGTAACTTGTAAAACACCATTTTATTTAAAAAAAAAGTGGGTGCATATAATTTATATGTATCGAAAAAAATATATAAATGACTAATATTTTCACAATCTTTTGTAAACTAATGAAATAGCACCAATATGGCAGTATGTGAATATGTTTAAAGATTCACTCTTAACTCGAATTCGATTGGAAATACCAAAGTTGGTTGGAATATCAAGTGTACCAAAAAGTCTCATATGATATGAAAATGCGTGGTTAACAACTTATACACGTGAAGAGATTCATATATACATGGTTTTCAAACCACTTGTTTAGTTGTTTTTAGCCCAACATGAGGATCTTTAGTATGTAAAGCTCCCCTCATAACATAAGACCTATATCAAATAAATTTAGATCTTCAGTGTAGATGTGGTGTTCAAGGTGGCATTTGGTGTTCAAACCACTTAGATTTGGTTGTTTTTAGCTCAATAGCATTTCCGATATTTTAGGATCCCTCGTATTCAAAGAAAGTCCAAGTCTATTAGTTAAATTTAATAACGATCATGGTATACCTAATTGAATAGCAAAATAGCATCATGTCTAGTGCATTATTATTCAAAAAAATGTCTAGTGCATTATTATTTTGCTATCTAGTTAATTGGTTTTTAATGGGTCATGCTAACTTGTGCGGCATACGTTAAGGATTTTATAAATGGTAAATATTTTGAAAAATGTTAGCAACACATATTTTAACACACATTTTTCAACACATTCTAATTTATTAGTTAAAATTTACATGGACCCACCAGATTTATATGAGACTCACATTATTACAACACATTAATTTTCAATCTCTATTTGAATAAAATTGGCCCAATTTC
The DNA here is from genome assembly GCA_946800305.1 of Medicago arabica. Lineage (NCBI taxonomy): Eukaryota > Viridiplantae > Streptophyta > Magnoliopsida > Fabales > Fabaceae > Medicago > Medicago arabica. The sequence continues at coordinate 56,422,746 of OX326967.1, forward strand.
CTAGATAAAATTTCCACTTTAGATTCATAAAGACACAAGTTAGCATTTTCCTTTTAATGTCAATACCTCCTTTAAAAAAAATTAGGTCATCGGCCTTTTTTAAAACCAACTTATATCATTTCATTCAAAATAATAATATCAATACAATGAGAAAAGTAAAAGATAGACTTAATTGCATAAATGGTCCCATAAATAATTTTCAGTTTACATTTTGGTCCCGTAAATCGTAAAACCAACATTTTGGTTCCCTTGGTTTTGCTCTGTTATTCAATTTGGTCTCTATTTTTTGATTTGATTTTAACCATTTGATTGCATGTTCGTTGTATTTAATAGTGAACGGTCAACACCTAATTTTTTTCACTTTTCATCATCTTCTCTCTTCTTCTTCCTCATATCTTCTTTCTGGATTTGTTTGAATTTTTTTATGAAGATATGAATATGATTGATGAAGATAGAGAAGAGGAAGATGAAGAAGATGAAGAAAAGGAAAAAAAAATACGTGTTGGTGGTACATCGTAAGTTAAAATAGGCATGTGTAATCCAATGGTCTTCTCTCTTAATAAAAGATCAAACATTTTAAATTAAAATAATTAATAGGATCTACGGTGGGTCACTCTTAAGGTTGATCCATCATAGACATTTATGGTTGAAGTTAACAGTCAGGGACCTTTTTGACTGACAGAGCAAAATCAAAGGGACCAAAATGTTGGCTTTACGATTTATGTGACCAAAATGTAAACTGAAAATTATTTAGGGGACTATTGATGCAATTAAGCCTAAAAGATAATATGACTAAACTGAAATACAGACGCAATGATAAAGTTGTGAACTGCTCTATTAACCAAGTGAAACTAACAATGTAAGTACACTTATCCTGACCGAAACTAGCAATTTATTTTACCCTTGCTAGCATCAAAGATCTAGACAATTTCCTACACTGATAGTACTTTTTTGGCTAAAGTGCACTTTTCCACCCCTAACTTTCAAAATCTTGCAATTTTGACCCCCTAAATACAAAAACTACAATTTTGGTCCCCTAAGATTTAGCCTCTTTGCAACTTTGATTCTTGTGACCAATTTTGACCAAGTCAATGCCTATGTAGCATGCCACATGTGTATTTATTAAATTTTAAAAAATAAAAAATTCACATAATGAATTTTTAAATTAAATAAATGAAAAATGAAATTAAAAAAATCAGAAGAAAAAAAAAACCCAATTTCCAATTCATTTCTTCATCTTCATTTCTTCATAACAATTCCAATCAAACCCAGAAAAAAAAATTAGCAGCAACTACAAATTGATAATGATGATGATAACAGCAAGAATCAAACCGAACAACACATTTATTATAACTACAAGAAAAAATCAAAATATTGTTGTTGGCAGTGTGAATTAAAAAATAAAATGTTGTTCTTCCATAAGCTGTTTGTGTGTTGTTCTCTACCAGCACACAAAAACCTGCAACACACACATACGAAAGAAAACACAAACACACAGCCTCCAAAAACAAACTAACACAGTAAGATAAAATTGAGCAGAAACACCGATTTGTATTCTCTTCTTCTTCCTTCTATTTCTTTTTGTCTCTCTCGTGTCCCTTCTTCCATTCAACTTATGAGATAATTTCAGAAAAATGAAATTTAAGGTTTTGGATTTTCAAATTTTATGGGCTTGTGATGAATTTTTGAATTTTTTGCTGTTGTGATCTTGTTTTGCCTCTCTCTGTTACCGTGTTTTTTGATTTGCAACAACATAGTGGAGAGAAGAAAAAGAAAAGGAGAATTTTTAATTAATAGAGGAGAGAAGAAAAAGAGAGAGAAAACGAAGTTATGCGTGAGGAGAGAGAAGAGAAATAAGATTATTTTTTTTAAGAATTTCCAATTTTCTTTCCTTTTTTCCTTTTTTAATTCATATATACACGCATGGCATTTTAATTTCTTTAAAAATTAGTAATTACACATATGGCATGTCACATATGCATTGACTTAGTCAAAATTGGCTAAAAGGATCAAAGTTGCAAAGGTTCTAAATCTTAGGGGACCAAAATTGTAGTTTTTGTACTTAGAGGGCCAAAATTACAAGATTTTGAAAGTTAGGGGTGGAAAAGTGCATTTTAGCCTCTTTTTTTTTTTTGTCTCATTTCCTTGTTTGCTACTAGAAGGTTTGAATTATGTTAGAAATGAACCAAACATGGTCAAAATTGGCTAAAAGGATCAAAGTTGCAAAGGTTCTAAATCTTAAGGGACCAAAATTGTAGTTTTTGTACTTAGAGGGCCAAAATTACAAGATTTTGAAAGTTAGGGGTGGAAAAGTGCATTTTAACCTACTTTTTTTTTTTGTCTCATTTCCTTGTTTGCTACTAGAAGGTTTGAATTATGTTAGAAATGAACCAAACATTTCCGACTATAACTACAAAGACCAATCCTAAGGACAAACTATTGTTGTTGTGTAATTTTGTGTAAGTTTGCCAATCCTAAGAAGCTAAAGTTTTTGAGCAAATCTTGCTCATGAGCTTCTTGAATCTCCATGTGTTGAATACGGACATGCTACCCCTTCATGAACATGGCAATGCATAGCCCTAAAATTTAATAGACAAATATCCTCACTCCAACCCAGTTCAATTTCATGGATAACACTCTCACCCATTGCACTATTTGTTTGATCAGGTTTCTATTGGATCTTGGTCTGATTGCTTACTGTTCCATCTCAAATGAATCTCTCGCTCATGTATGACGCTATAACATTCTAGTTAATGCACACGAGACTTCTTTTTTTTTAAAGAACACACATCAAGACTTTAATTTGCATTCATAACAAACTCTTTAATTTGCATTCATAACAAACTTCATCAATAGAAACCTTTTCGTTGAACAACTAATTAAATCTAACAAATTTCAGTGATACAACTGACATTTAAAAACAAGGGTCAGTAATATCCTTTAAATAGTTCCTCTCCCTTTACCCCGAAAAGGTTTACATTTCCAATACTACAAGTAACACTTAACAAATCTAATTAGACAACATTTACTCACTTTGCCCTGCATTTGTAACAAGCATTCTGAAACTGCGGAAGCTATGTGATATTATGTGCAATACAAACTTGTTTGTCACTGCTGTTCTCAACATCTTCCTGGACATGATAAGAAGAAAGGAAAAATACTCTCTGATTTTTTCGCAAGAACCTGCAACATGAAATAGATAGTTACAGAATATGTTTATTCGCTAAATGTCAACCACCAATGACTAATTTAACATAAAATTAGGAGGAAAACATTGATACCTGAGAAAGTCGAGTACTTGTGCCTGGAGTTCTATCAATGTGTCGCCTTCAATGTTAGCATGGAACAATAACTCTGGCAACTTAACTTTCAAATACATAAAAAGTGCATCAGTAAATAGAAACACAAGTATTAGCAGTCCTAATAATAAAGTTTTACAGAATGCACAGTTTAAAAACAAAAAGCTTTATAAAATGAAGAGAAATCTACGAGCTCATAGCAATAAACCCATGTGTGAGGCTGATTACAAATGGCCAGCATTTTGCAGAACAACTCTACCAACATTCGTATTTCCATAACAGGGTGCAAGTGCAACAATTAAGTCGAAAGTCATAACATGCAAAATAAGAGAAACCTTAAGAGCTAAGACCCGTATGTCTACTTTCCATTGCAAAACAACAAATGCATAATCCTAAATGATATAACCGTCTTGTCTGGGAAGGGCTAATGAGCATACCGAAGAGACGTAACAAATGCTCAGCCCCGTATATAGCAGAAGGAACGATATCATTTGGACAAGCTTCTTGGTACTGCTGACGCTCATTATTGTACAAGAGCATCACTGGCAGTGCTTTGTCAAAGTAACAACTCAATCCTTTCATAATTTCATCAACGGAATCGGCTATCCTATATCAAACATAGAATTAAACTGTAAAAATAAGCATCACAAGTGCAAATATAAAGGATGTATCAAAAACAGGGTTGAAGGGGTAGTGATTTCAAGATACTAACTCAGTATAAGCAGAAAAACAGGTAAAGGACTTGGACACAAAAACAGATTTCAGGCACAGGCTAAACATATTGGAACATTCTATCAACTGGGGAAAAAACATCTAAATATAGACCGAATAAACAAACTGTTATTTTTTAAAAAGGGCACATCTAATTTGTAAGCAGATTGAGGCAGAAATTTACTCTTAATGATAATAAACACATCAACATCATTAATTTAAAAACAGTGTTCTGCTTGGCTGCTCATTGCTGTTTAAACTGATACATATCAGCATTTATGCGTAGTTTTTCTCCGTTACTCCAAGATGATATATATAATAATTCAGTATGCACTTATTTCCCACAAGACAGGGATATTTCAACACAAAGCTTAAATATGAAGGATGCCTCAGCATGAACTTACGATCCACTTTTCTTCAATCTGTAATCAAAATAAGTCTTGAATATGTCGTTCACATTAGGAGTACGAGGAAGTTTAACAAGCTGCAGAGAAAAAACATAAATCAACAATTTTGAAATGACACTAAGCTTCTCTTCTTTAAAATAAAATGTGACCCGTCCAAAGCTATATCAAATTGGCTGTAAAGAAAATGAGGCACTGACTGATCTTTATAGATAATATGAATACGAATATATTAAAAACCATATTGCTACCTTGCCGAGATGGGTAATAAACTCAAAATCATCAACTAATTGCTTCTTTAGTGTTAGTGGAATCTGAATGTTGACAAGTTTGTCTGGAAGAACCGCAAGTTTTTCCTGACATTAAGCAAACAATAAACCAATTATATTATACCCTATAGTCAAAAGAAGTTGTAAAGAACCATTCCATCACCTCACACATGGGACAAAACATGAGCAAAAAGTTTGAAATATTTCATTACAACTTTCCAACTAATTAGACATAGTTTATATTGATACAAATGAATTACATGAAAGGACGCATGGGTGTATATCATATATGATTATTTCCTGGTACAAAATAAAATTTAAAATGAGAGAGTACCTTAACCAGAGAATCATTCTTTCGTTTTTTGCCTCTCGCTACTGCATTACATTTTTCCCAAAATGTCTTAGATTGGTTTAAACATATTTGCATGAAGTAATAAACCATAAAGTCCTCTTACTTTACCACATAACTACAAGAAAAATAAAATCAAAATGTGCAGTGAGTTTAGATCAGAAGTGTGGTGTGTGCTAGGTTTATGTTGGCGTGCCCTCTCTAACTCTAGATATGGGCTATCCTCCATCTAGTCAAAGTTTCACATAGGTGCTTCTCTGAGCTTTCTCATTGCATGCTCAAAGTACCTAAGACAATACCTATTATCTTTTCTACAATGCAAATTACCCAAACTTTCCCAATAATGATTACATTCCTAAACCTATCTTGACTTGTGTACCACCACCACCTATCATAACATCCTTATCTATGCAACAGTGAGTTTACTTTCTTGTTAGATCTTTATCACCCAACACTCACTCTCATACAACAGTACAATTATTACAACTATGCAGTCCAATTTTCTTTTAACTTTAAATGGAACTTTGCTATTCAAAATCACATCCAAATTATTCGTCAATTTCGTCCACTCTAGTTGGACTCTATTGTAGACATCTCCCTCTATATCCTTATCATTTTGTATGGTAGATCCAAAGCATATGAAATTAAAATAATTGCTCTTACTTAAGAGTTTTTATTTCCCCAGTGTTCAAACTCTTTTGGACTAGCCATTATACACAAATTCCATAAAAAGTTTAATAGGAGGTCAAACACATAAGGACTAGCCATTCTACACAAATGCCATAAAAAGTTCAATAGGAGATCAAAAACATAAGAATATTTTTCTTTAAAGAAAAGAATACCCAACAAGTTATCATCCAAAAATTGGAGAAGATGGATAACCCTTCCCCTAAAAATAAATACTAACAACAATAACTACCAAGTACCAATTAATTCCCCCCGTCGTGTTAAATTATGAGGCTTCCAGTTCCTGAACAATGTGAATGTCTTGCAGCAAATTGTTTCTTACCATGTGAATTGTATTTTCAATAGGAATGTCTCTACAAGTTGAATATAGAAGCAATAATTATATGGTCCTGTTTGGATAAACAGCTTAGGTAATCACTTATAGCATAAGCGCTAATCATATAAATACTTATGTAATAATTTCAAATTGTTTTTTTACATAAGCTATAAGTTGTTTGCATAACCTATATTGGAGAGCTTACGGAAAGAAACTGAAAATAGTTTATGAACATGTCATAAGTTGTTTCCATAAGCTTTACAAAACATTCTCACATGTACTTATGCCAGTAAATAAGCTCAAATAAGTCAATCAGAACTAACTCATAATGTCTATATCTCTTCTAATCCTAGAAACAAAAGTACTATAGTGTAAAAAACACTTCCCCCATATCCCCATACTCCTAACAGAAAGAAAGCAAATTAAGTCTAATCAAGACTCAAGACCGAGATATACTCAATGAACTCCTATGCTTGCTACTAATTTGATTTCTGCACAGTCAGTCGCCTATCTCTGATATCTATACTATGCTATAAAAAAAACAAGGAAGGTGAAAATCGGTTAGAATTTATGGAGTAGTTAAAGCATTGAAACAAAATATCTGACCATTAGAACTCTTGGACGATGCACGAGGCTTTCGGGCATTCTTATCATTGCCATATTTCTCATCAAGTGCAAGTTTAATCCGCATATTTTCGTCAGTATGTTTCATCAATCGATCAATACCAACCCATTCATCCCAACTGCAGTAAAACACACAAAACCCTAACAAATCAAAACCCACAGTTCTCAACACAATCAACAACAACAACAACAAATAAACGATCACAAGCTTACGTTTTCTTCCAACCCTGAAACAATCAAAATTGAATCCTTTAGAATTACGAAAACAAGAAGAAATAAAAAGGAGAGAAATGATGAAAATACTTACGAGATAATGAAGAAAGAAACTCCATCGTTTATGTTTGTATTCAATTTGGTTAACCTATTAATTATCGGAAAATGATGAATTAGGTTTAAATAAGAACGAAAAAGGAAAGAAAAACGAGAAAGGAAGAAAACCTTGGCTTCATAAAGACAAGAAGTGTGGTAAGCGAAAACTTTTTCTCCTTCCTCGTAAGGAGAAACAGAGATGTGATTTTCGATTTCAGTTTGAGAGCTACTGCTATCTTCGGAAATGTCACTGCTTGTTTTTGAATTCACCATTTTCATTTTGTTCGATTTCTACTTCTTCTTTGAAGCTAGTGCTACTGTGTTTTGGTTGTGAATTTCTCTAACCACAAATGTAAATCCAAGTAACGAAACCCAGCAACAAAGAACACTGTTCCTACTTTACTCCAAAAAAAAAAAATACACTTTTACACGATTGTTATTAAAAATTATTATTTTGAAAGTTTTAATGATAAAATAGGTATTATTTACTAATATACATTTGTTGATTATAGTTATTGAAATAGGGATAGATGATTGAAATGCAATAAGGGTTGTATTAAGAAGTTAGTAAGGTGGACACCTAATGTAAAACGAAAAAATAAGATTACAAATGTATCATAATTTTGTCATCTATCTTCGCCTAATTTTTTTTCCCCTATTTTCATTGTTATAAAATGATGGAATATTTTACACATTATACAATACTCCCTCTTGTCTCAAATTCAAAACTAAAAAAATAATAAGCAATTAATTTCAAGTGATTAATGACTTCCATCTAAGAAATTGTTTGGTAAAACTTTAGTTCAATTCATATAGAATAATTTTTGTCTAGACTTTATTTATAATTCTAAACTACCATAGCTCTTTCTCTTAAAAACCGAAGAGCTAACGCTAAAAAATTAACAAAAATTCTTTTTTCATATTCATTAAATAATCAATGTAGTTAATCAATATTATAAATCTTGATACAACTATTATTCAATAAATTTAAAAATAAACTAACTATATTTGAGATTAAAGGCAGGGGAGGATCTACGTGGAGGCCATTTTTCCTTTTTTTTCTTTTTCTATAATAGTAATAACATAGTGTTTTATGTTTGAGTTCTGCAAAGTCATTTGCAGCTTTTGATGTGAAGAAATTATTGAAGATGACGGAGTTTTATCCAAATTATTTTATAGAAGTGGCGTTACGCCATCAACTTATGAATTATGTTACAAATGTTTGATTAGACCCAAAATTTGCTAAGTTGAAATGGCTTTCAGATCTTTATGCAAAATTTGTGGAAACAAATAAGTGCAACACATTTGCTATGGTTTATAAACTTTTGAAGTTGACTTTGCTCTTGTCGGTAGCAATGTTGAACGTGTTTTTTCAGCTATGAAAGTTGTAAACTGAAGAGTATCCTATGTAACAAAATGGGTGATCAATGACTAAATGATTGTATTGTAACTTATATAAAAAGATATAATATTTTAACAACAAGCAATGATGTTATTTTAGCTAATTTTCAACAAATGAATAAGAGACGATTTTCATTGTAATGTATTGTTTCAAACAATGTTATTTCATATTTTTAATATAGTTTGCATTACTGTTTCTTTGAAATTTTATCCCCACATATAATAAAAGTCAGGATCCGCCCTGTGAAAGGGAATAATAAATAGTAATTACGTATCAACAATATAAATAAATTTTTAAAGCATGTTCACTTGATTTGGCGAGTTTTGAAAGATAATTATTTCCCAACGAAAAAGAATTTTATCCATAAGAGTTTGATGTTGGAACATTTTGTCCTAAATGTGGTTTAATAGAAGAAGACATTGATCATCTTTTCAAGGAATGCATGCGGTAGTAACGGGTTTGGTTTCACTCTTCTTTAGGCTTTAATTTTGAGGACTATCAGTTTTCATTTCATTTATTGGCTTGAAAAGGCTAGCAACTATGCCTTATTGAAGAACTTGGTGTTGTTTTGTCCTTTTTGTGGTGGTACTTCGTATGCAAGAAACGAAGTACATGGTTTAAAAGGAAAGTTGTTTCATAGTTTGCAAAGTCTTGAGAATCAATGATGATCATCAAACTATGTTGAAAATGGAGGTTATAAGTTCTAAATCTCATATTTTTACTTCTTCATCTTCTTGATCTCCTCCTCCCCCTCCCAATCTGTTTTTAAAAATTAATGTTGATGTTGTTGGATCAGGGAACAATAAATGGGAAATTGAAATTCATTGGATTATGGCACATGTCTGTCATTTGGGTGTAACATAGTGGACTAGTTCGTTTATTTATAAGTGATAAGTGATTGAGAGTTTGGTCTATTGATTTTGATTCATACTCTTGATCTAAGTGTCTCAAAACTATAAACATAAACTAACCAGCTATGACTCTACCCTCTAAATGACGGTCTTGTGCCATAATTGTTTTTCGTGATTCAAATGGTTTGAATTTGAAACTAGTCATCGAGATTACTAATATGGAAATATTTTATACAAGTCATGGAAATAAAGTGTTATGACATTGGAAACATTTTAATCAATTCACTAATGCCACCTAATGTCACATCATCAAAAATGGTGGAGGACCTAAAAAAATCCAACAATTGTCGTATAAAGAAATTGGAAAATCCAAAAATGGTGGAGGACCAAAAAGTCAGTTTGAAAAATTGGAAGATTAAAAGTTCTTTTTATGCAAAATAAGGAGATTAAAAGTGCATTTAATTCAATAAATTGGCAATCATGTCCACTTGTTTTGCCGGGGATTTTGAAAGATAACCTCGAAATAAAAAAATAATTTGTTCCACAAAAGTTTGATGATGGAACAATTTTGTCCTAGATGTTGTTTAGTCGAAGAAGACATTGATCATCTTTTCAAGAAATGTATGTGGCAATAACAGGTTTTGTTCCACTCATAAATTAGAAGTAAAGTTAAAGTAATTCTATTTCAAGATATTATTATACAATAAGTTCTCAAGTGTCGATCTTTATATTCAACGTTTTCAATAAAGGTTTTTTTTTTATAGAATGAGGAGAAAACACAAAAGTTCAAGAGCAAGCGAGGTGTATTACACCCTAAAACATAAAAATGAAGGTGAAGTTTCAAAAGGGTCAAGTGGAGTATTAAGATCGGTCTAAGAGAAACTATTATCATGACCCAGATTAGCACAATAACAACAACAACACAAGAGTTGCCTTTTTCTTAAATACGGAAAAGAGAGACATTTCAGTCAAAAAGGTGATGGAAGTGAAACAATTTAAGGAGAGACTGGAGTGAGGCATTTGCACAAAATCCGTTGCTTGAAAAAACGAAAAAACGAAAGTAATTTTTTTTAAGTGAAATATCTAATATAATCCCCTCAAGTTGTATCACGGCATCAAAAGATCCATCTTTGTAAATAAGGTCGATAGTGGGGTCTAATCCTCTAATCAAGACAAATTCATATTGAAGGATTGTAAACCAACCCAGTTCATGTGCTCCCATGAGTAATTTCTACTATAATAACATTAACATGACCTTAGCCACGGAATCCATTTGTAGTGTTGCTTAGTTTTAGAGAAAGGAATAAGTAACTAACTGACCAATTGAGCCCACTCTATTAAAACTAATTACATAATTTATTTTCTCTTGAAGATATATCTATCCTAGTTGAGTTTATGTCCAAAGTTTAATTTCTTAATAGCGCAGTTATCACTTAGGCCTTGTTCACCTTGTAACTTGCATTGTTGCAACCAAATTCCCCACCTCCCAAAAATATCGATGTAATTATTAGAAAATGCTAAAATTAGAATTGGAAGTATAGAAAAAGACATTATATATTCGTCCAAAAGTCTCTAACCGTTGATCTAATACCAAAAAAAATGTTTACCATTCACGAAGAAAATAGGGATCCCCTTACGACAAATATTGTCCGATTTCGAAATTTTTGGCTTTTGCAGAACCAATGAAACTCCAAATTCATGTGTGTCGTTCACCTATTGGGTTAAAGCAAGTGCCAGAAAGGATAGGCACATTTATTACAACTATAATACCTCTGCGTCTGTCCCTTTGTCTTTATTCGGAAAAGACACCAATTACTCCTTCCACCCCCTTTCGGCAATAAACCTCCACACTAACCTATTTCTTATTCTACACAATGATATCCTTTTTCTTACCCAGATTCAATCACATATCCATTTTCCAAACCCCCAAAATAAGTAAATTCAAATCTCAAGATAAAGATCTCACTCATATTTCAATTTCAACATAAATTTATCATCATATAGTAGTACGTGAATAAAAATAAAAATAAAAATACAAACACCCTTCAATACTAATTGCCAGAATTAAAAAGCAGATCTGGTAACTAAAATTCATAAATCATAATAAAACAATACATAGCACACAAACAATTACTATTACTATTAGATTTATAACCAAACCAATTGATAAGAATTTCATAGGTTTCTGTTGTTGAAATTCATCTTCTCGTAATAACGAATAGAGAGAAGTGAAAGTGAGAGATGAACCTCGTCTTTTCCCAAACGAGGTAAAGGCTTAGACTTTATCACTTGTGGTATTGGACCCCATGAAGACGAAGAAGAAGAAGAAGAACATGATGATGATGATGACGATGATGTTTGAGGCTTAGAAAGAGGTAATAGATAAAGAGAATGAAGACGACGAAATCCACCAAGAGCAAGAACAACAGATCGTAACTGTTGTTCACCACAACCAGTGTTAGCCCACTGTTTTGTACAGATCAGCTCCCAAAGTCTCTCATCTTGTGCAGTTTTGTGCCATTGTTTGTTCACACAACTTGACATAGCTAAAGTCTTTGCATCAACGTGTTTCAAAACTTCAAACAACATATTCTCATCAAAACTCGCTAATCCACGATTCTTCCCACAAACCCCATCAGTTTTTTCACTGTTTTCATCGCTTTCTTCTTCCTTCACCCTTTTCATTTTTCTGTCTTCATTAGTAGCTGATGAAAGTGAACGCTTCATTTCAACGCTTGATTGGGAATTGAATTGCAGATTCGAAAACCCTTTTTGGATTTTATTTCTTCTGAAGCAAAAAAGTTGGAGTTTTGGTGAAGGAAGAAGAAGGGGGTGTGAAAAGAACAAAGAGGTATTGTTCGGTTTTAGAGCTAGAGAGAAAGAGATGAATAATGAATGATAAGAAAGAAAAGGAATGGTAAATTATTAATATAATAATAAAGAAAAAAGAAAAGGTTGAGGGTAACGGAAATGGGTGAGTGGAGAAGAAAATGGGGAGAGATTAAAGAGGAAAGGATAGAGAATGGGGCAGGTGAAGTAAAGGTTAAGGTTAGGGGGGTGCACCTGTTTTTGATTACTTACGAAGACGACAAAGAGTGAAATAAATGCGTTTCGATTCTTTTTTGCCTTTGATTGACGATTTTGTCCTCATCCTTCTGGCATTGTGTTTCTTGTTTTTATTCGCATTCCTACTTGCTACCGGGAAATGGGAATTGGTCGGTAATTTCCACCGTCACCAGAGCCAAAGTGTTTCTTGTCTTTACTCTACTCTCAGACAAATATCAATATCTATAATAATGATCGAATGCTGTATTCAATTTAATCCATAAACTATATAATTGCATTAAATAGTCTTAAAACTATACCTAATCCATCAATTTAGTTTTTAAATCATATGAAAATAGTCGATTTAATCTTTAATATCTCAATATTGTAAAGATTTCATATAGTTTATACACTCTTAATATATTTTTACAATTTAAAGATGAAAGATTGATAACTCAATGACGAAATTGATAGTTTATTCTACTAACAATGCTACTTGTATTACTAACAATTGCCCAAAAAAAAAAATTGAAAATAATTTTTTCATGAATAATCCAATCATATTTATTACAAAGAAATTAAGACTTAGAAAAAGAAAAGATATATCAAGCAATCAAACGAGAGAAATAGATATCACATAACATGATTTAATGACTAAACTGAGTTCGACACGATTCACATAAACATACGTTAGTGTTTAAGAAACACAAAGTTAACCAACGCATCCACGCACTAGTTGGCTTTCCAATAAAAATATTTCACTACTACCTTTCAATCTATCTCTAAAAGGTGACGAATCTTAACCAAAGATCATCTCGTAAGAGTTTTGTTTATAACTAGTAAGAACATCAACAACCACTGCTAACAAATCTACATTAAGTTCGACTACTCGAAACCTCAACCTTCCAACATACCTTAGAACTTCATAAACTCTCCACAACTCTGTCATGTACGCATTCCCAACCCTCTTAGCAAAACTGTATATCCACTCACCATCAATCCCTCTGATGATATCCCCCCAACCTGCTATCTCATTATCTTTACAATAGTCAACCGTATTTATGCATTTTAAATGCACACAAGTTTAAAGTCTTCATAATTTCAGATTTTTTTTTCATGTAATTTTGAGGCTGTTTTTTCTTGTTTGAGAAGATGAGCATGTTGGTATTTTTAGTCCTTTTAATGTTAGACATTTTATTAGAACGACGACTTTATTTTATGGATCAGTTTTACAAATGACATTAATGTTTATCAAGAAGAGGGTTCTACATGCTCATCTTATTGATAATATCTACTATTTTATGATGAGTGATTGAAATGTTGGGTTGAGTCATAGTTATGTCTTGAGTGAAGGAAGCTCTTTTCTAGATTGACTTGTTAAATTAGATGCTTCATTTTCTCATGAACTGAAGATCATCTCAAATTGTCCATTTTCTTTATCAAGTTATTGTTTAGTTGATCCTCGAGGAACTTAATTCCTTTGTTTGTAGTTTTTTCGTTCTTGTTGTTTTTTTCCCATTGATAAAAGTAAATGAGAAAAAATAAACAAAGGAAAAAATGGGGAGAGGGAATTATTTCGATCATATCATGATGTTTGAAATTCTAAACTTGTTACTTGAACCAAATATCTTTGAAACTAATCGAGTTAGGTCAGGTTTCTAGAATAAATTTGGGTAAATTATAAGTCGTGCCGAGTTGGATCATATGATTGATTGGCTCGACTTGGACCTATGTACACCCACTCTTTTTTTATTTGATAGCATTTTTCAGATTCAACATATCACCAAAGGATATCATTTTATGCAATAGATTTTTGTATAAAGACAACAAAGTAATAAGTTTGACGCAATTTGATGACATTTTTCAGATTGAACATATCACCAAAGGATGTCATTTTAGGCAATAGATTTTACTATAAAGACACGACAAAGTAATAAGTTTGACGCAAAATATAACGTATGAAGTAGTAAAAAAGAAAAAATTAAATGAAACTAATTACTCCGTATTATTATAAAACAACAAATACTAATAAAATAATTAGTATTTAAATACATGTATGTGGCATCGTTCTATTTTGGAAAATCAACCCAAAATACGACCCGATCCGTGCGATTTTACAAAATGACGTTCAATATATTCAATAATATTCAATTTTATATGATTTTTTAGTGTTTTTAATTTTATTACTATTTTAATTTAAATCAGTCTTTATTTGAACACCATAAAAAAGAGTACCTTGGTTTGCACTCCTATGAAAATGACAACAACAAATATGAAGGAAGTTGATGATGAATTACCTGTCAATCATCAACGATAAAACTCATGTAATTTGTGATCATTGAAGGAAAAAATCAGTCTGAAATAGTCATGTTTGACTTGTATATCGATGACAACAGATCAAGAGAGAATTCATATATATATATATATATACATCTTGGTTTTTTTTTTTAACAGAGAGGGGCAAACCCCAATTGGACGAGGGGTTATGGAGGCCTCTATCAATCAACATGGCTATGGAGGCAAAACTGGATTTCCACATTTAGCCATAAACATTTTATCAAATCCTAAAAGATACTAAGTTCACATCGAATAAGATTATTTCCATGGAAGTAATCAAGGACGGATTCAAAAACGGATTGAACGGGGGTTGTTTTTTTAACAATAAACAAATATATCGTTTTTTTTTTGTGTGGTTAAAGTGATAAACATCACTTAAAAGTTAAAACTCACATATAATTATGAAGTCCAAGATTCGAACTAGAGCGAAAATGTCAAGCCTATTGAGAGAGAAAAAAATTTAGGAAAGAGAAAACTTGATAACATTTCCGCAAGGATTTTCTTCACGAGATATAGCAGCACTCTTTCACTAAATTAGTAAATTAATTTCATTGTCAAACTCTACATTGGCCCTAATAAACTGTCTTGCTGCTATATGTCAACAAATTCTTACCTTGTTAGCATGAATAAGTGAAACTATGTACTAATAATCGTACTATACCTATGATCAACCCAAACATCCATGGTTATATAAGACCCCCCCCCCCCCAATCCGTCCCTGGAAGTAATCTATGAGAAACCCAACATTTTTAGAGAGGCAATGTGGTTGGTGGTGTAGTGTCCAACTTTGATCTCACTACATTTCTCAGCATCTCCCTCGTATCATTCTCTCCATTATACAACACATTTTTTCTCCAATTTTGCCTAAACGTTACCATAACTTTTGCATCCCAAAGGAGACAATCCAACTATCCCTCAATTTCGGGTATATGCTAGATTTTAAAGAAGGGAAACGAGATACAACGAAATAGTAAACTTAGACATTTTTCTTCTTAGTTATTCAAAAGAAACTCACGCATATTTATGCATTAATTCTCTAATCGGTGTACTTTTATTTTTTGGAGGAAGAAATAACTCATTTCATCCAAAATAATACTATATGAGATACAATTTGGAGGATAACATATAGACATTCTAGCAAGGAATAGAACGTCTATATTACATGTTGATATCATATTATCATATACCTAAAACTTGTACCATTACGCATCAAAATAAAATAGAAAAATTGTAGCGTTATTTGTGAATCTATGATACTAACGAAGAAATGAAAATTCTCTTTAACGGAGTAGAATCTTATGGAAGCAGTCAAGTAGCAATTGAAGCGCAATCGTAGTTGTTTCTTCATTTCAATGGGCCTTGCAATTGTAGCCTCTTCGATTGGGCTAGGCCCAATGTCTCTTTAGCAAATGGATATTTCTCTTTAGACCCCTTAATATCTCTAAGTTCTCCAAAATACACAACCGGTAATTATCTACCGAATGTAAGTTAAATTGTGAAAATCTTCCCAACATACAATTTCCTAGTATATTAAAAAAAAAAATCTAATACTCCCAAACTAAACAAATAGCTGCTAAGGATGACAACTGTGAAACAGCATAGTATACAGTTCATGATCAGCCTAACTCCTTAATAAAGCTCAAGAAGATATAATTAAGATAAAAAAAAAAGAAATAGATTGATTAATTATAATATGATGAAATGATATAATCTGAATTGCTAAAACCGATTAACTATGAAATTAGACTGTGACCCCTTCCTCTTCGACTTGGACCAGAGTATGCTTGAGCCATGATGAAGCGATTGAAGGAGAAGGATGAAGCAAGTGAATGCCTCGAACCCTCCACACACCATGATGAGAAGCAAAATAAGATCATCAGTACCAAAATAAAATTGAGTATGCGAACATGTTGCTGTGTGAACAATATACATTTCATCTCTATATCAATTTTGCTAGTTCTTTACACACGGTAGCTATGACTAAGTTTGCGTTTTCTAGTTCTTCAGGTTTGATACACACTCATATATATATATACATATTTGAGGTGCATATGGTGTTGAATTGTCTTATATTGTTGGGCTGAAAATTGAGACTATAACATATACAGATAAGTCATGATAGCGTCTGGATGACCTAATATTTCATTATCTCTTATATTTATTTTTTTTGTTTAGATAATATTAATAATAATTTTTTTGAGGGAGATAATACTAATTAATAAAGAGATTTTGTCATTCAGATTAGGTATATGATTTCAGCTAGTTTCTAATCGTCCAATTATATGGCTTCCCCGCCAATCCAATTTGATCAAATTAATATTTGGTTCAATATTTTTTTTGAGAGGATATTTGGTTCAATATTAAAATATCAATATGGAATAGTTGAATAGATTTTTCTAATATTATTTGATTTTAGCACTTCTCCATTGTGGCTTTTGTTAGTGTGCAAATTAGGAGAATCTTATTTATCATAAGACAAAATCTAAATAATTTATAGCAAAAGAATGTATGGAACAATTTTTATATAGATTTTATTATTTTATAATCGAATTATGAATTATCAGGATCTTAATTTATCTAAGAACTGAATGGTTATAAAGCAGTTTAAATATAACAATATTTTCTTTTGGCTATGTATAACAACTTTAGTTAATCAGGAGTACAAGAATCACATATTGTGTTGACATTTCATCACATTAATATTTTTTATGGCATTTTCATACCCAAAAAAAGTAACAATTTCCATTAAAAAATCCTTTGATGGCAACCTTTTGTCAACCTCATGCTTTACAAGGGCATATATAAATAACTAATTAATTAATAAATACCCATAGACAGCATGGAAAACAAAATGTTTTAATATAATGCTGGATGCTCGTTCACGTGGCTTTATAAACCAACAATAGTATAAACAATAGGATACACATAAGTTTTTTTTTTAAGCATATACCTAATTTTTAGGTGCATCCAGATACGTTAGCATTTTGAACCTCAAGTCAATAATGGAACTGAGAAATAGCTGTAGAAAGTGTTGTGAAAAGTGAATCATATCTTAAGGGTGAAACAAGTTCACCCTTAAATAGGCGCGTGTTGGACATAACCGTCTCCGGATCATACGACGTGTGATTAGAAACGATTAAAATATATGTGTAGGGTGATCCTTGCGCGGTGGCGTACTACTCTGTGGCACGGTACACTTGAGCTAGCGTGTTCCCTCAAAAGTGGAGCCTTAAAAGCAGTGTAAGTTTATGTCACGTGTTAACATCCGATTGATCTTCCAACTGATCGAGAACAACTTTATTGTCTACTGCCATATCTACTGCATGCATATGATTTTTTTTTCAACGTAAAAGGCGTGGTACTTACTCAGGGACGGACCTGGACTAGGCCCACTGTGGCAAGTGCCACACTAGTCCGGGCCCAATTATATATTTTTTTAATTTTTTTTAGCTAAATATTATATTATATAACTTAAATTTTGTAATTTAATCACATATGTACGGTGTTATGAGTGGCAAAGGTGTGTTTCTTTTACCAATGGAGCAAGTGTTGAGGTAAAAAATAAATTGTGCCACACTGGTTTTGTGAGGCCAGATCCGCTCATGTACCTACTGAACTATGTTTTTGGGTGTTTCAAAAGTTGTGTAACTCCTAAACAATAATTAAATCAATTCTGTATAATCTTATAAGGGTACATGCGGTGCAGTATATATATTCATGTCAATGGTCTCAAATGATAGTGTTCATAATATGATTGATAAAACAAATTGAAGCCCCTTTTGGGTTTTATATAGCTCATTGTAAAACAATAAGAAAGATTAGGATTAAGGAACAAATCATAGATGACTTAATTTAGTTCTGCACCAATTTCTTTCTTCTTCTTTTTCTTGGGTGAAGGGCTTGTCAACTGTCTTGCATTGGTAATTTCTTATTTATTATTCAAACGGAATATGTGAATATGATTTTTCGATGTTACTACATAATGTTGCAATAGATGTGAACCGTCCAATCTTAAATTGGTGGTCGAGGTTATTTTAAAGTGTGAAATCAAGTTTTAAATTTGAACTGTTTAACCTTAAATTAACGGCTGAGGTCCGCTACAACTTAAACATGTGTGGAATCCATGCAACCCGGAATCCCGTTTCTGATCATTCATATTTGCAGTTGTATATGCGCATGCAATATTTCCTCTATGGGCATGTGCCACTGTCCTATGCACCGTCTTGGACCCTTAAAAAGGGACACTATTTGTTCAATTTCGCAATTATCAACAGTAGAAATTTTGGAGGTAGAGAATCTAAATTACATTGACCAAATATATAGAATGATCACGACCGCGTAAGCATAACCGATTGCAAACAAAACATATAGTCAAAAAAACCGTGTAACAACTTCATTATGTGTTGAACAACGTGGACATGCAAAAAGCACATCACATATAATTAAGCTAGATTATAGAGACTTCACCAACTCCTTTTTGCATTTTTTCGTTGTCAATATCTTTTTGAATTAAATTAATTATATCCTTCTTGAGTCACGACATGGACTAGTATGTGTTTTACTCGCTTTTGAAGTGGTACTATCATAAAGTCAAATTCTAACATTTACATTATTAGAACAATTTCAAAGCAAAGGAAATAAATAGCACAAAGTGAGAAACCAGCAAAAGGCCGGTATATAACTCCACACGAGTGCAAACACAAATTCTTCAAACGAGATTACTCAAAGAAGCGATTAAAGTCAAATCAGATTGCAACTTTTAAAGGGCCCACTTTGAAAGCGCTTCACCGTCCTCATAAGAAATTTTTTGTATATAAACCAAACTATAGTGGCTCTTCATTTAGCTCAAAATAAATACAACTTTTGGAAATAAAAATATATCTCAAACAAGCTAAGGAATATTGTGAAAGGAATTGGAAAGAAAAAAAGTTGGTGACGACGATGATGAAGAAAAGTGTATTGATTGTGTTTTTTATCATGATGGTTGTGATGTCATCATCACAATTCTCTTTTGTTCAAAGCAGAGTTCTTCAATCCAAGGAGTTTAGAAAAGATGGGGTGACATCTTTTGTTTCTTCTAACAATTCCAACAATCGTGCTTCAAAGCAAAGTTTTTCATTCGTATTAGCTTCTGGACCAAGCAAAAAAGGCCCTGGACATTGAGTTATATTCATTTATTGCTATTTTTTTCTTTTTGATTATTATTTTTTACATATGTTTTATCTCTAGGTTATAGATATTGAATTCTTCCATGGCTATTTTTCTTCTCCGTGGAATTACGAGGTGTATGTAATTTGTAGATTGTTTGCTTATCATAAATATAAATGGTGTGACACACTTGTGGATACAATTATGTTTAATGTCTTTCATCTTTATCATGACTACTATATGCCAACCCATTTGAGTATTTAGATGATTATTAGAAATATTTTATTTTAGATTATTAAGGGTACCATTGAACTGATCAATGTAGATCATTCAAATCCATTAAGTTATATGCCAATCATGATCCAAGCTGCAGGCGTGGTGGTTCGAGTCTAAGATCAATGAGAAAACTTCAGTATATATAGTATTAGATTGAAAGTTGGGTGTTAACACTGTAACATTCAATAAAAAATAAAATTAATTTCGCGAATATGAGAATGTTGACAAAGATGAATAGTGAAAAATATAATAAAGTTAAAATTACAACTATTAGAGAGAAAATTTGTGCAGCTTCCATTACGGAAAAAATGTCAAACTTTGTTTTATTGTGTAATTCGAGCATGTATGAGTTGAGGAGCTGGATGAAGAATGGTAAAATAACTAGAGATAGAATAGGATAAAAAATATAAAAACATTAATCAAAGAAATGTACGTTGAGTTTCAAAGTGTGAGTCATTTGTTGAGTTTCAAAGTGTGAGTCATTATGGTGTATATCACCTATGAATGGATTCATACATGATGTCGTCAAGTGTTTTGGATAAAAAAGTGACATCTCTTTTTGTAGTCCTGAGTATCGATTTGTTGTTGCTTTCGGCACTGCTTCGGACTACCCAAAAATGGTATCAAAACCTTGGTTCCGCTTGGTGAGGTGAGGGAGCAAGAGTGGGATTGTCGAGTTTCAAGTGTGAATATGATTAAGTCTCACCTAATTTATGATTGCATAAAATATTAGATATATAAGATAGTTCACTCAAATACATATTTTTTAGGTTTTGGATGAAAATGTAGTGTTTTCCTCTTATGATCCTAAGACGTTGATATCTTGTTGCTTTCGACGCTTCTCGTATTCTCCAACAATAGTACATGTTAAATCATTATGAATGAGAGGTTTAAAGGTAAACCGATACACGGTAGATTTTTAATCTTGGATAAGATAGAAAGTTAAAGGTAAACATGGCTTGGTTTTGTATTTATTATATGGCTTAATTACACTTTTGGCCTTCTAAGTTTTCCAAAGTTGTGATTTTGGTCCCCTAAAAAAACTTTTTTCAGGCCCTCTAAGTTTACTTTTTGTTGCAATTTTGGCCTGCCACGCCAATTTAGACTCGGTCAATGCATACGTGGCGCACACATGGACGCCACGTGTGTAATTTTTTTTAAAAATAAATAAAAATGCCATGTGTAATTAAAAAATAAAAAAATGTTTTTTTATTTTTTGTAATTTAAAAAATAATTTTTTTATTTTTTTAATTACAAAAATAAAAAAGTATTTTTTTGTTTTTTTAATTACAAAAATAATTTTTTTAATTAAAAAATAAAATAAAATACAAAAAAATAAATAACAAAGTAAGCATTACACACATGGCGTCCAAGTGGCCGTTGACTGAGTCAAAATTGGCGTGTGGGCCAAAATTGCAAGAGAAAGTAAATTTAAGGACCTAAAAAGAGTTGTGTTTTTTAGGGGCTAAAATTACAACTTTAAGAAACTTAAGGGGCCAAAATTGTAATTAAACCTTATTCTATTTCGTCCGATGGCATGCGTTCTTTCTTCAAGTTATTGTGCATAAAGTCGTGCACGTTGAGTTTAGTATCATCTATAAGCAGCAATTGCATGTAACCAAGGAAATGATTCCCTCACACAAGACTAACATAACAGAGGACACAAACCAATCCAAATATAGCCTTTTACAATTATAAATCAATGTACGAGTTACTACTTTTTTCAGTGAGCAATGTCAAAGAATGTGTCCCAAAACTAGACAGTTTAGTACAAACCTCACCAAACCTCTGGATGACAGCCACTGCCTGAAAACGTTGACCCAGCCTAGTATTACACGAGACACTATTTGTTTTTACACGGGCATGATGATTCACAAACTTCCAGGCCAAAGTAAATTTTCAAACAAGGAAGAACTGATAAAATAGATCAAAGAGGAGAAAATAGAATGGTTTGATTCGATTTACATATTTTGCTCTCTACAATTAAATAATGTGAAATTAAAGTTATCATCATCAACCTGTTTTTCAAGGAAAAAAATTCTATCGAGCTAATTTCTCCATCCCAAAATATATACATTTGTTTTCATAAGATTTTCTACATTTTTATATTAATTTTTTTATCAAGAAAATTTTGTATTAATAATAATAACATCTTATGCTATACCAAAAATAAAATGATGACTTTGTATGATTTAAACCAAACACGTTCTAGCGGGGTTCAAGAGAGACGAACCAACAAATTCAAATTCGACCAAGGAAGCTTGAAGCTTACTGAAATTTGCCTGTGTGGACGGCTTTTGTTTACAGACTGTGGACGGTTTTTTTTAGTTGCCAATGATGTAACTTTTACCTAACACTCATGCTAAGTATGTTATTACAACTTACAAGATATTGTTGATTCTATTTATTTCTCATTAGTTTCAAAAGATTCCTAGAAGCTTAACTTTGATGTCATATGACTGTTATTTTTCTCTTTTAAGTTATAGACAAAGTGACAAGTAACCACGTGAAAGACACACACTAAGTTGCAATACGCAGCTTCCTACTCGGATAAAAGTGTTAGGTCTTGCGAAAAATATTTTCAACTTTCTTATTGAATCATTTTGCTTTACATGATTAAAAACTGTGATTTTCCAACTGATAGTAAGATGGAATTTAGTTTTCTTTTTGTGGCGGCAAAAAATAATTGATGAAAAATGTGAATACTTTTAGCATGACTTTGCAATCAACTATGCTAAATAAGTGGGAATGAATGTCAAAAAGGGCCTGAAACTGCATAAAAAATAAATAAATAACAGAGGATTCGCGTAGGGATAGAGACGGGTCCCAATAACTTGGCGACCCCTGTCATCTTGGAAGGAAGAGCTATATTGACCCAAAAAGAAAGGAACAACAACCAACATACATTTTGTCCGTGTGTAAATTTGCGAGATAATTGCTTCATCGGCCCTTTCTTATTTGCTCAAAAGTTAATCAATTTATCTAATAATCAGAGCGATTGGTTTATTTTTACTGAAAATCCATCAGAAGTTCTTCCGATCGGTCTTTTTTCAGGGTTGAGCAATTTCAGGTACCTAAAGAGCATCCTTCAATTTGCAATGGCAATGGCGCTCGCTCAATTTCTTTCACCAATCTCCCAGCCATACCCAAGAACTAGGGAAATGGATTCCTTGCAGTCAAATAGTGACTGCAGCTGAATCTCAGCCATCAGATTATGTTCAATAATTTTATTTATTTGTCGGTGTTAAATCTTCGCCGTCCAATTTCAATCAAAAGGGACTGCGTGACTGCACCTGTACCACCACTAATTTCTATTGATAGTCACTAAGACCCAGCTAAAACACATTTGATGAGTAAATAACACTTAATCATTGTGAATGATAATCCAACTGTAGTCACGGTATAACCATGCTCAATAAAGAGAAGAGTTAAAGTCTTCAAGATGCCAACACAAATGACTGGATTGGCAATGCAGATGAGGAACACATTGCTTAACATACTATCATGGAGAAGTGTTCAAGTGCATCTCAACATAAATTGTGAGGCAGACAAGGAGAAGGATAACACTAAGGAAAGTCAGAGCACTAAACAAAAATTACCTATTGTTGAGAAAAAATGCTCCATCACTACTCCTTGTTGGTTATTGATTATAGATAATACAGGGAAGAATCTGGGATGAATCTTCCCATGCCTCTACCTTATACAGGGATTTAACCAAAACCAATATAAGAGGTAATTTTGAGAGGAAAAATTCATGGAGTCAGAGTTCATGCGTAAAACAAGCAGGCTAAGATTGATGTATTCAACAACCTAGAGACTTTCTCAGCTATCAAGGTAGGGATGTATAAGTAACTTTACAAAGAGTTAAGAAGATTAATAGACACAATTACAGATGGGAAAAAGCTAGAAATCCAACACTTCTCAGAAGTTGAGAATTTAAGTTAAAGATGAATCATATGATTTTCCAACAGAGGCTAATAGAATAGAACCAAATATGGTGGACCTTTTCTCTATTGGTTCATAAAAATCCCAAGACTTCACTGTACAAAATCAAGTTGTATAAGACATCAAATCAAACAATGGCTTCTTCGTCAAGTTCAGAATCAGGCAATAAAAATAGAACAAGGCATAATGTATACTACCCTGCATTCTACCATTCAGATTATCAAAAGCTAGAAATCCAACACTTCCCAACAAAGCTCTGGCTGACCTCATGACTAAGTGATGATATACATTCTACTAACGGAAATGTTCAGTTTAGGATGAGGATCCATTAAAGTTAATTTGTAATTTTACCAACATAAGCCCATCATGCAATCTCTTGTAAGCATCAATTAGTATGACCACTAGCAGTACATATCATAAAAAATTTAGACTATCAAGGAAACCTAAAACTGTAGAGCTCTTACCGTAGCAGTCCAAAAAAGAATCAGACCAATTGAAGATATATTCTAAACAGCCTTGCTTTGCATTTGCAAGAGGCTGATTCCACAACTCAAATACAACAACACCAACAATTGCAACAAGATTTCCATTCCATATAAATTTGATATTATCACTCCACTTTCCTAAAAGATAATTAGATTATCTGATACTTTCTCAATATAAACAGGTGTTTCAAAGTACTTTTCATTTATTAGATTAGTGAAGTGTTACTTTTCATTTATCGATCCTTTCTCAATCTAATCCTTCATTTCTAGGATTAGATTGGATCAATTTTAGCCTTTCAGAATTCATGCGAGACTGACTCCTCTTATTTCAGATTAAACACTTGATCAACATGGCACATGCTTTGAATATGAACCGGCGGCGACATCAACTTTCAAATAATTTATTTCTCACTAGGATTGGACAAGTTGTGATAGATTTGGATAGTTTTCATGAGATAAAGGTTTCATACCTCATTGCCACCATTGTACCAAAAAATGCACAAAGTGTAAAATATAAATTCTCATCTCTATATTTACTCCTATTGTATATCATATATCTAAATCACCACCTAGTATAAAGAAAACTCAACCATCCAATAGATGAGAACATATCATCACTTAGTAGTTAATACAAACAATTATCGTGCCAGCAAGTTAAAATCATCATCACCAAGTAGTTTCAATAAACTGCATGCATAGAAAATTAGTGAAAGTCTATTTAAGAGATTCAGAAAATGCAACCCACGACATGTGTATGGATTAATCACGCGAAGTTAACCAAGGAATCATGAACACAATACCTACATATTCGCACACCGATAATGTATTCCAATTCCAACATTTCCAAAACATTTTCATAGCATAATGTAAATAAACTTTAACACAAATGACGCAAATTAAAACAAACCAACAATCCCACAATTTTAATAATATGTGATAAAGATTGGTAACACAAGAAATCATCAAAGTTCTACAGATAGATCATCATACTAAACAAAATATTAAAATATAAAATCCCACAACAACATACTATAATCCCCAATGATCAGGTTTCAGTCTCCGTCTCGATCTTCGCGGATTCAGCAGCATCCTCTGCAGAAGGAGTAACATCAGCGGTCGGTGCCTCAGCAGCAGCATCCTTATCAACGGCGTTAGAATCAACGGTGGGTCTAGCCTTAACGGTTTCAAGCATCTTCTTACTGATTTCCTTGGAATACACCTGAAGGATCTCAATCCCGTCGCCACCGTCTGGAACAGCGGAGTCACCGGCGACAGAGAAAGCATCTTCCTCGATCTGACGAGCGGCGGAGGCGGCTTCGTCGGAGGGCAATGTGCCGTAGCGTTTGGAAAGGACGGAGGGAGTGGTTAGGGTTTCGATTAAGCGAGTGATGACGGCGTCGCGGGTGCGTTGGGTAGGTGGCCATATGCTGAAACCGGCGGAGGGGGTTTTGGTTTGGTCGCCGTTTTGTTGCGGTGGTGGGACGGAGTTAGAGTCCGATGAGGTTACGGTTGTGACTTCTGAGTCGGACATTTTTGGAGATGAGCGTTTTTTTTTTTTGGAGAGGAAAAAGTGTATTGGAGTAGCAACAATTTTGGGTTTCTGGGGCCAACAAAAGAACGAGAGTTACGAAATAATTGGGATGTGGCAGTGGTGTAAAAATTCAAAATTATAGTGGTCTTAAAATATTATTTCAAATTTATCTTCTTAATTCTTATCGTAGCTTTAAAGTAAATTAAACTATGAACTAAAAACGGTAATTTGCTTGCTAAAAAAACTGTATTTTTGTATAAAAAATATTGTTTTTTTATAATTGGTCAAAAGAAAATATTGTTAAATATACATTTAAATGTTGGTAAAAAAATGTGATGACAAAACTCCAAAGATTTGATTTTGGAGTGTAGAGTTGGAATCCAACTGATATCTTAAAAGAAAAATAAATTTAAATTCATTTGTAAGGACTTTTTAAATTTGAATGCCTTTCTTTAGATTGTGGTACACCCTAAATTTATCTTATAACTGTTCCTTAAAAAAAATGTGACAACAAACTTTCTTAAAAAAACGTGATAACAAACTTGAATAAAATGCAATCACACGTTATTAATTTATTTTATTTAGTCAAAAAGAACAAGTTTTATAAGTAAAGTTCGATCAATAGTTGTAAAGACATTGATATGTAGTGGTTAAGGTTTAAATATAAATTTATCATTTCTCTATATATATTTTTTGAAAGAATCATTTTTTCAAATTTAAAGTGTGTGAGTTTGACGTCTAACTTATTTAACCAAAAAAAAACTATTATCGCATTTTGAAAATTCCAATTTTAAACCAATCACCAAAATATTTTATCTCAATTTAAGATAAAATAAGATTAAAATCCCCAAATTAAACTTGGTAACTAAACGGTACCAGCTCAATAACTTTATTCATTTTCTTTTGGATCAACACCCAATTCCTGCCATGGTCTAATTTGCCTAACCACCCTTATGACACACAACAAGGCCATACACCTTCACGGCTTCACCTAACCTTCCATCTCACCAAGTAGTTGCTGATAACAACGCTTTCATGATGCTGATTGAACAACACAATACAACTACCACCCATTTTCTCAACTGCTGTCAATACTCAATACTAATAGTAATGTTGATTGGTATATCGTAGTACATTTTCCTCTCCTTTCCCCGTACCTCGTTAAAAAAAAATTAGGAGACAATGAAAAGAGCAGGAATAATTAAGAGAGATGTAAAGAGGTGACAACAGAAAAGGTTCAAATTAAGATGAAGTTGGGCGTTTCAACCATAGAGGCACAGTCTTGTATCCTTCATTGCAAAGATAATAGACAATAGAGTATATCTTTTGCATTCTTTACACTTGACTCAATTATACTTCGATCATACAAATCATAAACAATAAAACAACACCATAAGTTTCACTAACCAATGTAGTATACCCTATCAAAGACAAGACACCAAAAGCATAGGTTGTATTAACAAGTGACAACTTGAACACAAAGGAACTTGGTCATTAGTAGTACAACAAGATTATCATCAAAAGTTAGCAGGCAGTAACTGGAATATCATATAATTATGCTTGAGCTAATTAAGTTGATTGTCAAACGCCGCATAAGCACCAAAAATATATTTGTCAGTCATGAACCACGTTCAGTCATTCACCGAGATATTCACACTGCATCAGTCTTCTCAAAGTAATAATTTGGTATCTCTGGAGGGCTAGGCAGGTTTGCCACATATTTGAACTGTTCCAGACAATGACTTCAAGTCAATCAACTTGCAATAAAAAGAAGTAACTATAACAAAAGAAATGTCAAAAAGTTAAAACAATCACCTTCTGCTGCTTGTATTTCTCCCGAACAGCTTTGAAGGATGCTGCTCTTCTTGACAAATACAAGTCAAGTAGAATGATAACACACTCTTCCAATTCAGCCGACTTGTAACCCAAGCATTCACACAGGGATGAAATCTGCAATAGATTCACAACATTAAGTACCTTGAAATATTATTGTTTTTTAGAATTCAAATTCATAACATCAAATATTTACCCAAGGATGTACTCCAGGTCGGAGAATAAATTTAGCAAGAAAGATAACAGAAGCAGCCACAATTGAAGGCATGAATCTTATACATTCATAGTCCAACAAGCTTATCTCAGCAAGATAGCTGCACAGATATTCAAACTGCAAATTGGAAGTCTGAAATTAAAACAAACAGACAAACAACAATTAGTTAACACAATAAAAGGTTTTGACATCACCAGCTAGTAATAAAACAACAGTTCAAATTACCTTTCGATTCTCAGAAGCAATCCCAATAAAACTCCTGAATGAATCACAGCAAGTGCAAATAAACATAATTAGTACAATTAACTTCATTTCAACAAGGCCTTATATATTCAACTTTACAATAAAAAAAAAATGTATTTACTTTAGAAATGTGATGACATTAGGGTTGCCCATTTCAAAATTTAGGGTCTTGAGTATGTCAGCTTCCATCTTCAAAACCTACATTAACAACAACATACATGAGAAACAAAGCAACACAAGATAAAAAAGAAATTACAATAAACATATCCAATCAAGAACAAAAGTCGATACAAGACCAGATAAAAGAATACTATGTTACCTCGTCAAGATCATAGGTGTTATCAGTGATTTGGCAGAAATCTATAGCCTTTGGTGGGGTGATTTCTTCATACTTCCTGCATATTAAATAGAATTAAAATTTTGATTCAAAAGCAAACTAACATAACAGCATTTGTGAAAATCAAAAAAGAAAAGGTTGTTGAGATCTTACGATGCAATGAGCATTGAAGAAACACCAAGCAACTGAAGTTTGGATCTGTTGACAGGTTTGATCGATAGGAATCTGTCGATGTATGAAATAGACAGATGAAGGGTTTCTGGAAGAAGTGTGTATTCATCTGCAACCTCAACTAACCAATCAACCAATGTCCCCCTCATGTTTGATGTAATGCCTCTCTGAACATTCTCCATATAATCAACCATCGGTCTTCTCTTTTTCTCCATTGTTCGAAGATAATCGAATATGTCGGATACATAAGGCTTATCCAAATTGGAATGAAGGAAAGGTAAGGTTGAGATTGATTTGTTGAGATTGGGATCTTGTGTACATTGGAGTTTGTGTGTAGGTTGATAATCAAAATCATGAAGATTGAGATCTGGAAATTCACCCAAAACAACTCTCTGTCTTTTGGGAACAAAGACATGTGGTTGTTGTTGATTAGTGTTGGTTCTTTTCTTTGAGGCACGAGTCTCCATCTTTCAGAGAGTGTGGTTAAGTGTTGCTCTGAAAGAAATAGGAGGAAGAATCTAGGGTTTGGGAATGAGTGAGAATTGGTGAATGGGTTTTCTTTTTTATATGACAGAATAGGTAGAGGGAAATTTGTGTTTCGAAAAAGAAGAGCAAAACGAAAATTATTCCCATGGCGCCGCGATTAGGTTTTGGCAAAAAAGAACTTTGGGTTTTCTTTGTTCTCTGGATTGAGATTTGAATATGGCGCGCGCTGCTTTTCCCGTCAAAACAAAAATAATTAAACCCCGGTTTCTTACTTTTTAATTTGACAGGAAATCCAAAAAAATATTTAATTATTGATAATTTCTAGGATAGATTTTAGGGTGAAGGCTCTATCAAATTCTTCTTCGGTGGACCACTACAAAAATCAATTAAGACCATTAGATTAGTCAAGTCCGCATATCCTATTATACACTACATATACTAGATTATCATTCTTCATGCTCTCTTTCTACTCTCATTCTGAAACCACCCACGGGCATGTCCAGGAACAGCAAGATCCTTTGTTTTTGTTTATTTTTCTTACGTCCTGTGATTTTCTCTTTTGATACACTATCTTAATTTTTAAGAACAAGTATGATTCATAACACAATCATCACACCACTTTATCAAGATTTGCATGAGATAATTGTCATGGCTAAGTGTTCTCTCTAGTCTCGATCTTCCGTTTTTTTTTTTGTTTACAAGTTTCTTTTCTTCATGAAACAACAAGTTTTAAATTTTTACAAGGAACATAATTATTATTTACGGTGAGGCTTTTGAACAAAGAATTGAAAGATAGAAACAAAAGAATTGCTCGCCCTAATATATTTCTTTTACAGTAAAATGAATTAAAGAACCTATTTACATTATTATGAATGTATAAACCTGGTTTTATTCTTCCAACTCCATAACCATTTCTTCTTCGTCATTCCTTCTTCACTCATAAACCTGGTTTTATTCTTTATCTCCATAACTATTTTTCTCCTTCACACACATATTTGCATTCATCTTCCTTGTTCACCCTTTTCCTAACTATTGGAATTCTTCGCAACCCCCACCTTCGCATTTGTCTTCTTCATTTTCGACTCTCTGACTTTGAAACTCATTCTTGCTTTTGATTTTCCCTTTGAAGAACGTTTTGTCATCTTCTTCAGTTATCCTTAGTAGCTCGATTGAGATGATAGCCAGCAAGACACACTCCCCCCCCAGCCAAACTTACCAAAATGCTCCTGCGCATGTTAAGTCACGCTACGTGACTTAACTCGCGCACGTTATGCGCCCTACGCAAGTTAACTCGCGCACCTCTGGCACGTGCGCAAGTTAACTTGCGCACGTTGGCCGGTGGTCAAAACTCATGAACAAACGTTTTTGGACGGTGGTCAGTTGTTCAACAATCATTCTACACGTTTTTAACACCATTTACACGTTTTCTTTACCACATTTATGTTTTTTATAACTTATACTATCATTCTCACCTATAAATACCCCTCCATACTTCCCTATTCCCTCACACCATCTCACTTTCTCTCCCCTTCACTCTCTTCTTCTTTTTTGCTTCTATAGTATCTAGGCTCTTTACACCCCTTTAGGTATACACCAGTAGTTTTTGGGGGAAGTAGTGGTTCGCCGGGTTGGGGAAAAGGGCATCATCTCTTGAGGTAAAATCAGGTTTGCTTCCTTTTACTCCCAATTTTTTTTTACCGTGGGTAAAAAGAATCATCATGGGGGTATAAAAGGAACCAAATTTAAATTTACCTCAAGGGATCTTGATGTCTTTTTCCCCAACATGACGAATCACTATTTTCCCCAAGAGCTATTGGTGTATACCGAAGAGGGTGAAAATAACTTTTTACCCCAAAAGGGTAAAATATATGTATTAATTCTTGTAATGTTTGAATGATATTAATAAAATCAGAGTTATATTTATTAATTTTGTTTTTAATTTGTATTTATTTTTGCATTTATTTTATGTTTATCATTATGTATTGAATAAAAAAATATTCTATTTAATGGTATCAAATTTATTTGTATCGAATTTATTTATATCGAATTTATTTTCTAATTTTGTATTTATTTGCCTATTGAATAAATAAAGACTAAATAAACTTAGCGTGAATTCAAATAGAGACTAAATAAACTTAGCGTGAATTCGAATAAAGACTAATTAAACTTAGCGTGAATTCTAATAGAGAACTGTAATAAATAAATTCGAATAAAGTTGCATATTGAATAAATTCGAATAAAAAGTTTAATTAAACTCAGCGTGGAATCGAATAAAGTTGCGTATTGAATAAATTCGAATAAAAAGTCTAATTAAACTCAACGTGGAATCGAATAAAGTTGCGTATTGAATAAATTCGAATAAAAAGTCTAATTAAACTAAGCGTGGAATCGAATAAAGTTGCGTATTGAATAAATTCGAATAAAAGTTACATTTAAATTACATTACATAAAGTTCATAAATATGGTCTATCGTTACATGACATTACATTCGGAATTGCACCTTCAACTACAACAATTGTGTTACCTCTGAATGGTGCAAATTCAAAGTTGCTAAGCAGCAGGACTCCAACGTCCGTCCAGAAAGTGTTTCTGTTCCATTCAAAATGTTAAATTCTCGTTGGACTTGGTTTTAAATGATAGTATCCAAGTGCCAACAGAATGAGGTCCATATCTTGACACTTCAATACCATCATTTAAACGAAGCCACCAAGAATTTAACATTTCGAATGGAACAAAAACACTTCCGGACGAATGTTGGAGTCCTGCCGTTTAACAAGTTTGAATTGCCCCATCCAGAGTAAGACAATTGTTGTAGTTTGAAGGTGCATTCCCTACCTAATCACGACTGCCACCTAATCAAGATCTTTTGGCGAAATTAGACTTTTGATGATATCTCCAGTTG
Organism: Medicago arabica; assembly: GCA_946800305.1. Classification (NCBI taxonomy): domain Eukaryota; kingdom Viridiplantae; phylum Streptophyta; class Magnoliopsida; order Fabales; family Fabaceae; genus Medicago; species Medicago arabica. The sequence continues at coordinate 56,454,920 of OX326967.1, forward strand.
ATCTCATCAACGTTGCTCGCATATCGATCCACTGGAACATGCTATGCTCCCAAAACATGGTCGTCACGTTTTCGTCATTCGTCAATTCCACCCAAGTGAATGACTCTTCCATCGTCGAGCGTTGGACGTTTATACCGAACATATTTCACCTTCCTTGTGTCTTGGGGGTTGACTCCTTTGTTGAATTCATCCAGCTGATCCTTGAGACCTCTTAGCGTTATATTAAGACACTGGACCTTCAACCTCTGAGGTTCTCCGTCGTTGAATTGTGCACGAACGTCGATCCACCTGGCCACTGTTTCAAATCTACACAATAAGAAATTAAAAATAATCAATGAAAATTCTCTAAAACAAACCCTAAATCTAAAAAAATCTCTAAAACTCAAAACCTACAAAATAAACATGCAAACATCTAAACATTTAAGCAACACACATCATTTTCATGTAAACATTGTATGATTTCTTGACAAAAAAACAAAAATTTAAAAAATCCTAAATCTTAAAAATTTCTAATTTAAGAGAAAAAATCTAGCATAAAGGTTGATTGTGTTTGATTATGAAAACTTACTTGTTATTGAAATATTGTTTGATTTGAACTTGAAGGAATTTTGGATTTGGTGATTTTAGAGAGATTTTGGAGAATTTTTGAGATTTAGGTGATGAATGAGACATTATGTCTTGTATAAGACAGATTGCTGCGTGAGTTAACTAGCGCAGCGCTTGTTAACATGCGCAGGGGTAAAATGGTCTTGCCTGCAGGGCGAGAGTCTATTTTGCAGGGGAGCAGGATTCAAAAACATTTGATTATCATCTTGGTGAACCAGGCCCATGCATATATGTTACAGTAGCGGGGGGTCTCTCGTGACATATAGAATTGATTCAATTTCATTTCCATTGTGCATACAGAAAGGATCTCCGATTTTCATAGGATACATTCTTTCGTTGGTAATTAATCCACCATGACATAAACCAAATAAATTGACGAATTCTTTATGGAACTTGAAGCTTCCAAATCTTCCTCCAGACACTCCAAATTGTCAAAACCACATAAGATGCCATGAGTTGAAGCTACGGTGAAATTTCCATATTGTTGTCCAAGCCAAACTTTCACATCCTCTCCTTAAGATAGAGAGGGCTGCAAAATACTAAATTTTCAAACAATAAGAGGAGGCATCGATGAGTTCAACAAATTATAATTCCATTGGCTGCTACCATACACTAGAGTAGTGACATGAGCATCAATCACCTCGTCAAGGATATTACTAACACAATTCGATAACGCATGTCAGGCTGAACCCAACTATCCTACCACCCAATACTGGTTATGATTGGAATTTGACCATTAATCGAACAAATTTTTCCAGAGGTTTAATTCAGATGCCTTCAAAATTTGGCCAATCTACTGCATTTTCCTCTCCTTTCTCTATCCTTCTCATAGAAAAATAGAGACAAAAGGAGGAATAAGATTACTAAAAAATTTAGAGACAATGAAGAGAGCAAGAATACTGAAGAGAGACCTGGAGAGGTGACATAGGAAAGGGTTAAAGCATTGAGTTAAGATAAGTGTGTTTATTATCATGGTAGGTTTTGCAAAATTACAGACTCGGCAGTCAGCATGATTATGGCACACCCATTGTATCACCAAACATGCAAAAAGATGAGTGTTTCAACTCTAAAGAAGAACTCATGTATTCTTCATGCAAAAATTATAATCATGTGCCATAATATGGAGTATCTCTTACATTGTTTACACTTGATGCAATTATATTTCGACCATATAAATCATAAACAATTGAACACTATAATTCCAACTAACTAATGCAGTATAACCAATTCAGCAAGTGACCAAAAATATGAATTTGTTTATCATGGACAGGACCCCAGGGCACAGGCTGTATTAACAAGTGACAACTTGAACACAGTGAAATTGCCATTAGCAGTACAAGCAGATTATCATCAAAAGTTAACAAGCAGTCAGCATCAGTAATTGGATTACTATATATAATAAGATCCAGTCCAGCAGCATGTGGCCATGAGTAATTGATTGTCAAAAGCCGCATAACCCCCAAAATTTGAAAGTATCACCGCCTAACCCACCACAAAAAGTCCTTTATATTTGTCAGCAATGAACTTCATTCACAAAGTTTATCATACTACATAACTCTTCTTCAAAGTAATGATTCGGTATCTCTGGCGATGAAGGCAGGTTAGCAACAGATTTTAACTGTTCCAGAAAACGATTTCTCAAGTCAATGAACTTGCAATAATAAGAAATAACTAACAAGAGAATCGTCAAAAGTTAAAATAATCACCTTGTTCTGCTTGTATTTGTCGCGAACAGCTTTGAAGGATCCTGCCCTTCTTGACACATACAAATCATGTAAAATGATAACACATTCTTCTAAATCAGCCGACGTGTAACCCAAGCATTCACACAGGGATAAAGTCTGCAATAGATTCTGAACATTAACTACTTTGAAATATTACTCTAGATAATCAAATAAATCAATGTCCAAAACAACAAGTATTTACCCAAGGATGTACTCCAGGCCGGATAATAAATCTGGCAAGAAATATAACTGATGCAGCCACAACAGAAGGCAAGAATCTTATACACTCATAGTCCAACAGGCTTAAGTCAGCAAGATAGCTGCACAGATATTCAAACTGCAAATTGGAAGTCTGCAATTAAAACAAACAAACAATTAGTAAACAAAGTACAAGCTTTTGACATCATCAACTAATAGTAATAAAACAATATTTCAACTAACCTTTCGATTCTCACAAGCAAGCCCAATAAACCTCCTGAAAGGGAAACATAACAGTTGCACATAAACATGGTCAGTTCAATAACTTCATTTCAGCAAAGATTTATATGTTCAACTTTACAGTAAAAAATGTCCTTACTTAAGAAATGTTATGACATTAGGGTTGCCCATTTCAAAGTTTAGGGACTTAAGTATGTCAGCTTCCATCTTTAATACCTACAGTAGCAGGAAGACAGCAACATACATGAGAAACAAAGCAACTCAGTAAAAATTGAAATGAAATGAAATGTACAAATTCAAGCAATAACAAATTTTGATTCAAGAGCAATGACAAGAATAGGATATTTACCTCTTCCAGGTCATAGGTGTTATCAGTAATTTGGCAGAAATCCACTGCCTTCGGTGGGGTAATTTCTTCATACTTTCTGCATATTTAAAAGAGATAAATTTAAATGCTTAAGCAAAATGACATAGCAACAAGCTAACAACAAACAAAAACCACCAAGCCTCATCACACTAAGTGTCTGCTACATGGACCAAACAACACCGTATCGTTCTATCATCTATCCCATCCCTATCCAACTCATTAATCTTTTAAGGGCATGTTTGTATTGGCTTAGTTGAGCTTATATGCTGACATAAATTTAGTGAAATTGTTTGAAAGAACTTATGAAAACCACTTATGACATTGTTCATATGTTGTTTTCAGCTTATTTTCATAAGTCCTACAAGATAGCTTATACAAAAATAATTTAACTTCACTATACATATGTTCCTATAGAAATAGCTTATACATGAGCACTTTTCATGATAAGTGCTTGTGTTATAAGCTACAAATAAGCTATCTATCATAACAAGGCCTAGATCTTTGTAAAAATAACATAACAACATTTGTAAGAATATAAAAACAGTTGTTGAGGGCTTACGATGCAATGAGCATGGATGAAACACCAAGCAACTGAAGCTTAGATCTGCTGACAGGTTCAATAGATAGGAATCTGTCAATGTATGAAACTGACAGATGAAGCGTCTCGGGAAGAAGCTTGTATTCATCTGCAACCTCAACTAACCAATCAACCAATGTCCCCCTCATGTTTGATGTAATGCCTCTCTGAACATTCTCAAGATAACCAACCATTGGTCTTCTCTTATTCTGCATCTGAGAAACATTAAAGTCAGAAATTTAAACACCCAGAAGTTGTAAATACAACAACACATTGATTTGAGCAGAAAGAATAACAATAAATCAAAAAGAGGGATTACCTCCATTGTGCGAAGATAATCAGAGATATCAGATACATAAGGCTGAATAATCTGTTGATTGTCACGTTTGGCATTGGTTTTGGTATGAACCGGCTTAATCAAATTGGAATCAAGGGAAGGAAGGGTTGTGGCTGAATTCTTGAGGTTAGGGTTTTTCCTACATTGGAGTTTCTGTGTAGGTTGATAATCAAAATCAGGAAAATTGAAATCGGAAAATTCACCTAAAACAACTCTCTGTCTTTTGGGAACCATGACTTGTGGAGGTTGTTGATTGGTGTTGGATCTCTTCTTTGAGGCACGAGTCTCCATCTTTCAGAGTGTGTGGTTAAGTGTTGCTCTGAAAATTAGGGTTTGGGAATGGGTGAGGATTGAAGAATGAATGAGTTTTCTTTTCTGTTTTATATAAAAGAAAGAATAGGGGGGAAAATTTGTGTTTTGGAAAACAATAGCAAAACCAAAATAACTCACATGGCGCGCTGCTTTTACCCCCTTCAATTAAAAAATTCAAAATAATTAAACCCCGAAAATTTAAAAGGCTTGCGTTGGCTCTACTCGCCCGCGATTAGCCTGATTAAAATTTTAAATTATTTGGTGTAATTTGTTTTTAAAATACTTTTTTCAGGCACTTTTGTACAACCATGGCAAATGTTTTTAATCCTTCTTTAGAGACTAAATACATGTGATTTTTTTTTAGAAAAAATAAATACATTTAAATTTATATTTTATAGAAAGTAGAGAATGGGTTCTAGGATGTCGCCCTGAGCATAGCTCAATTGACAGGGATATGCATTGTTAAATGTAGGGATCGAGGTTCGAACCCTCGACATCTCACTTGTTCACCTTGAAAAAGGTGAATTCTAACCACTATTCTGCTTGAAAAAAAATATATGGGTTCTAAGACAAAAGCAAAATATGTAGATTATATATTGATTAGAACTATGTTTAACTTTTTTTCTATCTAGATTTTCTAGAGATTAACTTAATATCATTATACGAGAAAAAATGAACACTCAAAGTATTTTACTCTTAAAAAGATCGGAGCAAAATAGGTATTCTTTAATTTTATTTTTGAATGACAGATGTTAATAATTAATTATTAAATTGATTTTTTTCTTTGCCCGATCTGAACTCATTACCTCCAGTTTCTTATATCTTAGTTTAATCCGATTAAACTATCCAATCCAAAAAATAATATAGGGTTAATAGGTCTTTACCTCCTGTAATATAGGTCATTTTTTATTTTCACCCTGTAAAATTTTATTTTTTTTATTCACCCCCTGTAAAAAAAAAATTGCCAAACAAAAACGACTTTTATTTTTTTTTCAAGAAATTTTCGTTTATGTTTGGCCTATTAGGGGGTAAATAAAAAAATACAATGGGGTAAATCAAAAAAATAAATTATAGGGTGTAAAACCGAAAATGACCTATGTTACAGGAGGTAAAAGCATATTAACCCAATAATATATAAGTCAAACTCTTAACACCTAAAAAGTTAGGATTCATTTCTTTGACCCTTGCAAGCTACACTCTAGAATATATATGTATTCTCTCTGGTCATATTTTTGAGTAAAAAATTATCTTTTTAAGTTCATTGAATAACTAATGTATCTCGTTTATATATATATATTAGATACATTGATAATTCAATGAACTAAAAAAATTGATCTTTGCTTGTAAATGTGGCCGGAAAAGTGCATGCTGTTTTTTTTTCTTTCAAAGAGACAAAATGATAATCATAAAGGATGTTAAGCTTAGTGTCCACAACATTTGGATCTTCAAGCCATATGTTTTTCCAAAATACAAAAACTCTTAACAACTGACCCACAAAAGTACCTCATACGAAAGAGTCTACAACCAGGGGCGGATCTGGCCTCACAAAATCAGTGAGGCGCTATTTTTTGTAGGTCGGCATCAATGACGGAGCCAAGAGTAATTTTTTGAGGGAACAATTTCTTTAGTGCATACATATTATTTTTCACAATAATTATTTATAAAATTTTTTGTAGGTATAGTGGTACATACTATTGGATTTTACGTCAGGCGTTGCACTTCAACACTTGCATTATGCATTTTTTATGGTATTTTTAGTTAAAATAATATACATTTAAAAAGCTAAAATGGGTAAAGCAAGAATCAAACACAAGTTCCCCACATGTACAGGGCGCACCTTTACGACTGGAGTACACCATACACATGTCATTAATTAAAAAGGATTAATTATATAATATATCATTTAGATAAAAAAACAATTGAGCCTATACTTGTGTGACACTTGCCACACCGGGCCTAGTCTAGATCCGCCCTTGTCTACAACGGTGCCTACAAGACTATGAAATGGACATTTTTATCTAGAAGAGTTGCTTTTGTGGTGGCCAAATTAGACATGGACATAATAAGCTTTAAAAAAAAGGTAATTTTTAAGGAAATTTGTTCCTTTAATCTTACTCTACGTAATTGTTAAAAGATTTGGTTAACTATTGAGTAAATTACATTTCTCCATAAAAATACTTAAATCACACTACACTCACCTCTTACGTCAAAATATACGCTCTTTTTCACTTTTACACAGAAAAAATTATACTCTTCTCCTTCGAGAGAAACATGGATTAATCTTACCTATTCTATTTTTTTAAAATTAATCAAGATTATAATTGTTCCAATTTGCACTTAGGCCCAAATTAGATTGGGATATTATGATCAAAATTAAAATTTTATGAATAAACTTTTTTTAAAAGAATATTTTATAAATAGAATAATTTTCATAATTTACACAAATTAATAGCATGATAAAAAAAACGTTGGACTATTTTTCTTTTTTTTAAAGTGTCTGACTCATTTGGGATATTATGACCAAAATTAAAGTTTTATAAATAGAATTATTTTTAAAGGAAATTATTTATAAATAGAATAATTTTCATAACTTACACAAATTAACATTCCAACAAAAAAAGCGTTTGACTATTTTTTTTAAAGTGTCTGACTCATTTGAATGTTGATGTTTATTGTTAGACACCACCAACCACCAACACCACCTAATGTGGATTCCTGCTAGCATCTTTCAATGGTTATTGGCACTGCAAAATTTGTCAAGTTTTGTGATGGCAATCGAGTGGAAAGGAACTTGACGAGGATTTGAAGATTTACAAAATCATATAACCTTTTTTTAATAGTTTTGGACGAGTAAAATGGTCTTCCATTATGTATTCTTTACCATTGAATAAAAAAGTATCGTAATTTAATTTAATAATTAGATCCATTAATTTAGCGGTGAAATTAGCTTATGCTTGAGACAAGATATGTCTCATTTGTGCACTACATAATTGTCTTTTTTCAATAATATCAATTTATATTCTCAAAAAAAAAAAATTACATGAAAAATAAAATGACGATGAATACAAGTATTTCAACTCTAGGGAAAAAGTCTATTATTCTTTATTCATCACTTTAAAAATACATTGTATGTTGCACATATATGTCTATTCATTTTATGTATTTCTCTAAAAACTTATCCTAGGACAATAGGTTGTATAAAGTTGGAAAAACACAAAGGGCCATCACAATTTGTAGTACTACCAGACTAGCATCAAAAGAGATAGCCAAACAAAATGAGTAAACAAGTAATCATATGCACAGAGATCCAGGTTCAAGTATCTAAGCCACCAAATATATTTTCCCAAAGGCTAACTAATTTGATTGCCAAACACCACTTAACCCCTAAGACAACATTTCCTTCATAATATTCCCCTTCAAAAAGTACTCTGGATCCAGATTGTTACTCTTCTTCAAAGTAATGATTTGGTATTTCTGGGGATGAAGGAAGGTTTGCCACATTTTTGAACTGTTTCAAACAAACACTTCAAGTCAATCAACTTGCAATAATAAGAACCAGCTATATATTCACCATAACAAAGAAAGGCTAAAACAATCACCTTGTGTTGCTTAAATTTCTCCCTAACAGCTTTCAATGATGCAGCCCTTCTTACCAGATACAAATCATGTAAAATCAGAACACATTCCTCCAACTCAGCAGCTTTATAAAACAAGCATTCACTCAATGATGAATTCTGTAATAGATTCTCAACATTAAGTGCATTGAAATACAGATATTACTTCAATTTTTTAAAGAAACAAATGGATTATTAAAGTAGATAACATCAAATATTTACCCAAGGATGTACTCCAGGACAGATTATGAATCTAGCAAGAAATATAACAGATGCAGCCACTGTAGAAGGCAAGAATCTTATACATTCATAGTCTATCAAGCTTAGCTCAGCAAGATAGTTGCACAGAAATTCCATTTGCAATTTTGAAGTCTGAAATTGAAAATTCAAAACAACAAATCAGTAAACATAATAAAAGCTTTTGAGTACATGACCAATAAACATGTATCAATGAACTCTTCAATTTACCTTTAGATCCTCAGTTGCATACCCAACATACTCCCTGAAACACAGTAAATGCACAAAAACATGATTAGTCTAATTAATTTCATTTCAATTAAGCTTTAGATATTGAAAATCTAACAATATTAAAAGTCCTTACTTGAGAAAAGTGTTAACATGAGGGTTACCCATTTCAAAATTCAATGACTTAAGAATGTCAGCTTCCATCTTAATAACCTACATAAACAAGAAGTATCATCATAAACAAAGATCCATGAAACAAAATTAAATCTACAAAATCTGATACAAGATCTTAGACATGAATATGATATCTACCTGTTTCAGCTCATAGGTGTTATCAGTAATTTGGCAGAAATCAACAGCCTTTGGTGGAGAGATTTCTTCATACTTTCTGCAAATTTAAAAAGTTAAAAATTTGTAAATACAAAAGCAAAATAACACTAAAATTACAAAAACATAACAAAACTTTTGAGGGCTTACGATGCAATGAGCATGGACGAAACACCGAGCAACTGAAGCTTAGATCTGTTGACAGATTCAATAGATAGGAATCTGTCGATGTATGAAACTGACAGATGAAGGGTTTGAGGAAGAAGCTTGTATTCTTCAGCGACTTCAACCAACCAATCCACCAGTATCCCTCTCATATTTGCAGTAACACCTCTTTGTTGAACTTTCTCAATGTAACCAATCATTGGTCTTCTCTTTTTCTGAACCTGAGAAACAATCAAACAAAAAATTAAAAAACCCAAAAATTGAAAATAAATTAACAAATCAATTTGAACAAAAAGTATAAAAATTTACCTCCATTGTGCGAAGATAGTTCGAAATATCATCTGCATAAGGCTCAAAAATCTGTTCATAATCAGATTTTGCATTGTTTTTGTTGAAATCTGGCTTATCGAAATTGAAACCAGAAAACAAACAAACAGAATCAGATTTCTTTGGCTTAAGATTCTTCCAGGTTTGGGGTTTAGGAGAAACATTGAGATTTGGTAAATTGGGAAGATCACCCAAAACAACCCTTTGTTTTTTGTTGTTAAGAACAATTGGTTCAGCGTTAGCCCTCTTCTTTGAAGCACGAGTCTCCATCTCAGCTCAGGTTGAAAGTAGAGAGAAGAGGGTTTGTGAACTGAGATGAGGGAAGAGATGAATAAATGAGACAGTGACATGGTGATTATATAGGGATGAGATTTGGTCGGAAAGAGCGGTTTCAGACAAAATTTTCAGAAAATGAAAATGTTGGCGCTATTGAGGTTTTCTAGAAATAACTTAGGATTTGGGTTTGAAAATTTTGGTACTTTTTAATTTTAATGAAATTTTCGTGTTGCCGCGCCTATATTCATTTTGTTTTTTTATTACATTGCCGCCTTCAATTTCGCTCTGCTGTCCAAACCCAAATTCAAATAAAAAACATCTTTATAATTATTAGTAGCTTCCAATTCGACTAATGTGGCGAACAATTATGATAGTCAAAATTTAATCTATCAAAATTTTAAAATAGTTTCTATTGTGAATTTCGTTAGTCAAAATGTAGCCTTTTACGATAAAAGTTGTTAATTATTGACATTAACTTTATTCATATAGATACTGATACGATAATAAATGTATACTTATACTCCATCCGTTTCAAAATATAAGCAAAATTTGCCTTTTAGATTCATTCATTTAATGATGTATGTGATCAATATTATGAACCACATACATCATTAAATAAATGAACCTAAAAAGTAATTTTTGCTTATATTTTGAAACGGAGGGAGTAGAGGTTGATATTGCAATAATTAAGTGTATTGAGAGATTATTATGAAAATAATAATTAAGACATTTTAATGTAAGAACATCCACAATAAAGACATTAAATTTAACATAAGAGCATCGACAATAAAGATGTCAAATTTTGGGTACTTAAATAGATCATATGTGTACATATCATTCATTTAAAATGGTAAGTGGATCCCCTTGTCGGAGCCCTCGTTGAAAAGATAACTCTGTTGTCGGGCTGCCATCGACAGAAACAAAATCTAGAGCAGTACCAATACACTCCTTACTCAATTTCCTCCGTAACATTAGGAAATTCATTTTAGACAAAACAACATCCAAATAATTAAAATACACCGAGTCAAAAGCCCTCTTAAAATCGACTTTAATTTTTTTTGTTAGCTTTCATGCTTCGTCCATCAATTCATTAGCAATTAGAATATCGTCGAGAATTTGACGACCATGGATGAACGTTAATTGATCCTCGTAAATAACCAAACTGGTCACTTATTTCAAACGATTAGCTATAACTCTAGACAACACCTTATACAGACGCCCAACTAAGGAAATGGGTCGAAAACCATACAAACATCTTTCGCAAGTGTCATAGTGGAAACTAAAGGTGCTCCTCGTCAAGAGGTTGTGAGTTCAACTCCTAGTGTTCGCTTTTCTCTTCGGTGTCAATTTAGGTGAGTTGATTTAACTTATTCAAAAATAATAATATTTGGGGACTATCCACCCTAGGAATAAAGGGAAACAAAAGTATTGTTGATTCCTTTTACCAATTTACCGTTGCGGTGAAAACTTGTAATGAACCTCATCATAGTATCTTTTAACTCGTTGCAAAACTTTTTAATAAAGCCAAAATTAACACTATCAGGACTTGGATTTTGTAACTGTCACAATCCCATGTAGCTTGTTTCACCTTTTATAGGCTAAACGGTTTTGTGAGATCACCAACCTAAGCCATGCTTAAAGATTTGAAAGCAAAATTATCCAATCTTGGCCACTAAAAAATACTCGACCGAAAATGGGAAGCAAAACGATTAAATATCGCTTATCGTACACTAGATACCCCTTTCACTTGAATACCATTGACGTTCATAGAGTTAACTACCGGCGTCTAAAAGACAACATACCATGAAAAATATTTGTATTATCATCCCCCTCTTTCAACCAACACAATCTTGAGCTCTGCCAATGCATACTAGAATTAATTAGGGTTAATAGGTTTTTACCCCCCTGTAATATAGGCTGTTTCCGGTTTTACACCCTGTAAAATTATTTTTTTGATTTACCCCCTGTAAAATATTTTTGTTTTGATTTACACCCTAATAGGCCAAACAAAAACAAAAATTTCTTGAAAAATAAAATAAAATAGGTTTTTGTTTGGCTTATTAGGGGGTAAATCAAAACAAAAATATTTCACAGGGGTAAATCAAAAAAATAATTCTACAGGAGGGAAAACCGAAAACGACCTATATTACAGGGGTAAAGATCTATTAACCTAATTAATTATTGCCAAAGAGCGTACATTCGCATATAGGGAGTGAAACTCTTCTACCTCATCCACGTTTGACCTTCAATATTTCTAGTATGCTATTGAAGCCAATTTTTCCAATTGCTTTTAATCAACTGAAGTTTTATTTCAACGCATACCCTCCCTAACCTATAACTTAAAAAAGATTGCCACTGCTCCTTAACTAATTGACGGTAACCAAGAAGACTCGCGCAACACTTTAGCATATGAAAAGGGCGAGTGCCCCAATTTTCAACATCAACAGACAATACAATCATGCAATCAGTGTTGGGAATAGGTCAGGCCGGTCTACAAGAGTCTACTGTCTGGCCTGTTTAAATCTGGCCTGACATGGTCTGTTTATGTAAATAGGTCAGGCTTAGGCTTTTGAAAAAGCCTATTTAAGTAAATAGGCCAGGCTTAGGCTATAAAAAAGCCTACGAAGCCTGATAGGCCGACCTATTTATGCATATTATTAAAATTTATTTTTTATTTATATTAAATTATAATTTATATTAGAATAAAAATCAAGAAAAAAACTCAAATAATGGACTTTTTAAATAGGTTTTGAAGCCTTATATAGAAATAGGCTTTTAAGGCCTTATAGCAATAGACAAGCCTTACGATGAAATAGGCTATAAGGCCTATTTGACCTATTTATAAATAGACAAAATTTAATATTTAACGACTTTAATATGAAATAGGCTCACATGCCAGACTTTTAAATAGGCCAGACCAGACCAAAAAAATAGGACTATGAAAGACCGTAAATCAAGCTCAGGCTTGCTAAAAAATTCGTAGGCCAGACTCAGGCCTATCGAAATCTAACCTGATCTATTCCCATCCGTACATGCAATGATTGGAAAAGGCACAAAGCAAAAAGAACACCACTTTTCAGACAAAAAAATCTGTCTGACCAACTAATAGAAAGACCATCCCCAAGATACTAGGTAAACCTAAGAGTCTAAGACCGCATAGAGGGAGATCGAATAAAAAACTGTTATATATGAACTAATTGAAAAGAAGGAAAACTACATTGTCTCTGACAGACCATTGATTACGTCTTTCGTATGGGGATTGAATTACATTAAAATCTCCACACACACATCAACCAGCTTCCCTGTTATGCAAAAAACCACTCTAACGCGTCCATAAGGTCTGCTTACCATTGGAATCACAAGGCGGATACTCAGTAGCCAACATAAATTCACTACCACATTGAATAAAATGGCCATGAATAATCAAAACATGCTCCAAGCTCCTAATAACCCGCACTTCAACCTATGCTTACCATTTTTTTTTTGACAAAAAAACCAAATCTTTTTTTTTTTTTTGAGGAAAACAAAAACAAATCTTTTATTAAGTCATAAAATAAAATCGAATCTTAAGCAAAACCAAAATCAAATCTTTTAAGCTAATATCTTTTTGTTTCCTTTATATATAAGCACGAGATAGAGTTTACTGTTTACTAGTATTATCTTTCTTTTATATTTTGTAGTGTTTTCTAATCAAACTCTATATTTTGTTTAAGTTCTAAGATATGATTTTCTTTTTTGCTATATAGATGAATTATTATTGTTGTTTGAGTTTATATTTTTTAATGTAGTTTTTAGCAAATTAGTTTTTATGACTGACTATTGATGATTCTTTCAATTTTTTTGTAGCTTTTTGATTATCACTACAACACAGTTCTTCTCTTGGTTGAGAAGCAAGAGGCGAGTTCTATGTTCGATCGGCTAAGGCAAGATCTATCGGAAACTGAGATAGTTTTAAAACAAGAACAGTTATCATATTTGATAGCTTTATCAGAACTCAAGGAGAGTTTTAGGAACACATTGAATATGGAGCAGCTTGAAACTGATGTATATTCCTTTTCTCTCTTCAAGTTTTAGTTGTTCCTAAATTGTCTGTTAAGCTATTTCATTTTATACTGATTTTGCAGCTCGAGAGCTCTTTGTGTGAATTGCAAAAAGAGCTTGCCCGAGTTCAGTCTTCCTCCCATTCAAAGCTAGATGGAGCAAATGCATTGGTGGATGGAATTGAAGAGAAGTCTTCAATGTTTAACAAAAAGCTGCTTGATGCAGAAGCTAGGCTTGCTGAGGTTAACCGAAAAAATGAAGAGCTAGATATGAAACTGCGAGAGGTGGAGGTTCGTGAAAGTTTGCTTCGAAAGGAACATTTGTCAGTAGCTAATGAGTATGGACCATGCTCTAATTTTTATGAATATTTCTAGTCATCATGTTTAGTTTTATGCTATGCGAATCAATTCATTAACTTGGTATTGTATTGCACCCTTATTTCAGTCGAGAATCATTTGAAACAACATTTTACAATCAAAGGGAAGATTTGAAGGAGTGGGAGAGGAAGCTACAAGAAAGAGAGGATATGCTATGTGATGTTAGGCAAAATCTTGGCGAGAGAGAAAATAATGTGATTGAAACTGAGAAAAACCCGAAGCAGAAAGGGAGAGATCTTGAAGTGTTGGAGAATAATATCGACTCAGCCAATACTTTATTGAAAGAAAAGGAAGCTGATATAATAAGAAGAGTAGCAGATGTAGATGCGGAAGAGAAGGTGTGCTCTTAAATTTCTTACTATGTCTTTCTTTTGGTTTTTGTAAACATGTAATTTGCATTTGGTTTGGTCTTTCCATCATTTATGTTGTGATTATGGTTGCAGAAAGTGGATTCTGTAAAGAGAATGCTGGAGATGAAAGAGAAAGAATTACATGCACTGGAACTAAAGCTTAGTACCAGAGAGAGAGTGAGTCCAGCCATTTGTTAACTTTACAATGCAACAGATTGTTTTTTTAACCCATTGATCCAAACCAAATCACAAATACTATGGTTTGTAGTTGCTGATTATTTTTAGGAGAACCAAACATATCAATTCAATTAAATATGATGATTTTATTTCATTCCAAACTCAAACCAAATCAACTTATTAACAGCCCTACCTTTGTGGTGAATATGGCAATTTCCTTTTGAAACATACTTCCTTTTAAAGATAATAACTTTTAAAATTAATTGCCATTCTGACTCTTTGTAAATATATTTCTTACAGGAAGGGATCCAAAAACTTCTTGACGAGCAAATAGATACTCTGGTTTTAAAGTTGCATCAATTTGAGCTTGAAATGGAACAAACGCGGAAGGAGCAAAGTGAGGAACTTGCAACAAATTTGAAATCTTTGAAGGAGAAAGAAAACATCATGGAAATAAAAGAGAGAAAGCTGGAGATGGAAAAAGAGCAACTGCTTGCTGATCGGGATAGTTTGGAGAATTTAAATGTTGAACTTGGGAAGATTAAAGCTGAGATTTCTCAGCAGCAGCTGCAAATATACCAAGAGACTGAGAATTTGAAGATTACTCAAAATGAGAGGTCAGAGCATTCCCGTTTGCAATTGGACCTAAAGAAGGAGATAGAGGATGCCAGAATGCAGAAGGATTTTATTATGAAGGAAGCTGAAAACTTGAGGGTGGAGAGACTTAGGTTTGAGAAAGAATGGGAAGAACTGGATAAGAGAAGAGCTGAAATTAGCGGAGAACAACGACAAGTTTATAAAGAAAAAAAAAGGTTAAGAAAACTGAAGAACAGTGAAGAAAAAAGGTTGAAAAGAGAGAAGCAAATGAAAAAGGTAAAAACTGAGAAGGCAGAAATGCTTCAAGATTTTGAATGGAAGACAATAAATTTGGAGAATGAAATTCAGAAAAGGATGCAAAAGATGGAGAAAGATCTGCAGGAAAGAGAGAGAAAATTTCAGGAGGAGACGGAAAGAAAGCTTAATATTATTAATATCTTGAAGGATGCTACTGAAAACAAATGGGAAGAAGTAAACTCTGAGGAGATAAGGTTAGAGATCGAGAGAAACGAACTTGAGACAAACAAGCAAATGTTTAAGCCTGCACTGGAAAAGCTTGAATTGGATAAGGAACTTTTTTCTGAAGCGGTAAAATTTTTGAAGGCACAAATGTTACAACGTCTTGAGGAGATGTAAAAAGACTTGCAGGACAAAGAGAGGAAATTTCAGGAGGAGATGGAAAGTGAGCTTGATAATATTGATATCTTGAAGGATGCTACTGAAAAGGAATGGGAAGAAGTCAAGTATGAGAGAACCAGGTTAGAGAATGAGAGAAACAAACTTGAGACAAACAAGCAACATCTGAAGTCTGACCAACATGAGATGCATGAAGATTCTGAGATGCTTATGAATCTTGGCCAGAAAGTGAAGAATGAGCGCGAACGCCTTGTTGCTGAAAGAAATCATTTTCTCGCACTTGTTGAGAAGTGCAGGAATTGCAAGAACTGTGGGGAAGTTGTTAGGGACATTGTTGTGTCTGATCTTCACTTACCTGACAATAAAGAAAGAGGCGTTCTTCCCTTGCCTACCTCCTCTGTTTTGAATGATACACATCTTATAAAATCCAAAGAGAATGTTATCGCTTCTGGGTCGAGCTATTCTGGATCTACAAGGACAAAAGTGGATTCTGTTGGTACTTCATATATGGCAGGGACATTGTCAGAGTCTGATTTAAATGTGAATATAGTAAAATTAGAAGACCCTACATCATCTCCTAATATAGAAGGACCGACAATTACTCTTCAAGAATTACAAGTAGTAGGTGGAATGGCTCATAACTCATCTGAAACACCACACCTCCAATCTGATAACATTGTTAGAGAGGTGAAAAGTGAATATTCTTTATCCATGGATGATCACAACTACATGGGAAGTTTGATAGTTGGAGGTCCAGATGATTCCCAGCAGTCGGTCCCAAAGGTTGGTCGACACATACTGGGAGGAGAAGTAAATCTGGGATTGCAAGAACACACCAGTGAAGGCTGTGGTTGAAGAGGCCAAGGAGTTCTTTGGAAAAACCTCAAAGGAAGTAGAAAATGAGAATCTGCAGTCTCTCAATACTGATCATATCAAAGAAAGTAGTCGAGAAGAGTTCAGTCACACCGAGAAAGTTATTGGTAACAGTACAAGGAAGAGGCAACGCGCACAACCTTCCAAGATTGCAGAAGGTGAGCATAATACTGTTGATAGTGAAGGACATTCGGATAGTATCACAACTGGTGGGCGCAAGAAGAAAAGGAAAACAGTTTACATGGGAGAAGTGATTCAATCTCAAGCAGTGTAAGATGTAAGTTCAGGTCAAAATGATTTGGTGGCCTAGGGATCAAGGATCATATGTGAGGGAGATAATTAGCCTTCTGGCAAAATGGAAGTGGAGACTGTTGCAGAGGGATACGACTTTGTGGAAGGAGGTTTTACTTGGTAAATATGAGGGGGGCGGTGGAAAATAGGATTGTTTTGGTGTCAGATGAGCTACCACATTTTTCATCCAATCGGTGGAGAGATATTTGTTCTTTAAATGATTTGGTTTCTTATAACTGGATTTCGAAGGCAATCTCATACAAGACAGGGGATCAAAGATTAACTGGTTTCTGGTTGGATAAGTGGATTGGCGACATGCCTCTTTGTGAGATATTCCCACGTTTATCCTCTATCTCTACTCAGAGAGTTTAAGGTAAGGGAGTTGGGAGGATGGGAGGGGTGTGTAGCGGTGGGCATTTTCTTGGTGTAGAAGATTGTATGGGATGAAGAGCTGTTGCAGGAGCTGTTGTTAGTGGAAACGGTTAGAAAGTCAAATAAAGGGGATAGTTGGGAATGGGGATCGAATCAAGGAGGGGTGTTTCCTGTCAAATCAACGCATTCGATGCTTGCAAAGATGCTCCTGCAAGAGAGTGACCTCGGCACTTCCGAGACTTATGTCTTTCAACATATCTGGAGTAGTTCGGCTCCTTCAAAAACTACAGCTCTCTCTTGGAAGGTACTTCTTAATAGAATCACATCTAGAGGTAATCTAGCCCGTCGGGGAGTTTTACCGGTAGGGGGGAAGGTGATTGTGTCCTTTGTGAGGGGAGACCAGAATCTCATTCACATCTATTGCTGTTTTGTGATTTTTTTCGCTCAAATTATGGTACGAGGTGTTTCAATGGCGTTACCTTGCAGTTTATTTACCTTGTTTGAATGTCTTAGTTGGGCGGCTTATAGCAAGAAATTGAGGTAAGGATTTTGGCTAGTTTGGCATACTACTATTTTGGTAATTTGGAAAACTAGGAACAGGGTTATTTTTGCTACGGTAATAAGGAGATCAAAGAAGCGGTGGATGAGATTAAGTTTCTGTCGTGGCAATGGGGCCTGAGTAGGTTGAAAATGGTGCACTATCTTCTTTATGAATGATTACGGGACCCAGGAAATTGCATGTTCAGATAAGTTGGCTGTGACTGTGAGGGGTGTTGGTTCGGATATGCTGTGATGGCTTCCTGTGTTTCTGGTTTGGTGTTATGGGTTGATGCAGGTCAGTGTTGTGTGCTGTAGGGCTGCTTGTTGGTGTTCTCGGTCGTCTATGATTTTTTGCAAGCTAGTTTTTGCTCCATGAAGCTCATTGCCCTGCAATGCATCTAACGGTGTGGTGGGGGGGCTTTTCTGTTGGTTCAGATCTGTTGTGCTTGCTTCCTGCTTTCCTGGTTTGGTGTTATAGGTTGCTGCAGGTCAGTTTTGTGAGTTGTAGGGCCGCTTGTTGGTGTTCTCGGTTATGTATGATTTTTTGCAAGCTAGTTTTGGCCTTGTTTTTGCTCCCTGAAGCCAATTGCCCTGCAATCCGGGGGGTTGCGGTGCACCTTAATAGGATTTTTAGGTGGTGCTTTTTGTTTTATTGTTTTTTTTTTGCTTCTGTCGTCGGGGGTGTCTGTTTCCCCTTTTTTCCTGCCTATAGCAGTTTTGTATTTTGTTATCTCGTCTAAGGCACTTCCTGTGCTTTGGACTGAGCTTGATTAATAAAAAAATTGGCAATTAAAAACAGGCGTACACACTGGTTGTATTTATATTTTTGGATGTTCATATTAGCATTAATTCTAAAGTAATGATGTGTTTTATATGTAATCTTTTTATTTTTTCTTTCCGATTTTGGAAATTTTGTATAGTTTGTATGAGCTGATGTAGTTGTATGTTAATTATCATTAAGTTTCTATTTCCCTGCTATTTGGTGTGCTAGAATTCAGAAATGTATACTGGAGGAATTGAAGTTATTGTTGTCGGTAAATTGGCATAGTCATTGAGATTGGTCAACATATACCATATTTCTCTTTCCCAGTAGCAAACCCAAGCTGTCTTTCTGCCAATCAAAGTGACATGATGTGCCTGAAAAACAGTGGTGTATTTTGGATCCTGATGTTACTGATTTGCAGTGTTTGGCTGGTAGTGTTGACTATGCTTGTAGTTTATCAGATTGTACTGCATTATTGGGATATGGTTCTTGTAATAGTTCAAGTCTTCAAGGGAATGCTTCTTATGCATTTAATATGTATTGTCAAGCGAATAATCAGAAGGATTGGGATTGCGACTTCTCTGGTTTGGCTATTTTAACAGATCATGATTCATGATCCATCAGAAAATTCTGCTCAAGGATTTGTATATACTAGACACGGGGTAAGTCCTCACTTGGATTTGTGTGAATCAATCTGATTAACACTGTTTTAATTCATCTAATTAGTTTATAATTATTGAATTGACGATGGAAATTGATTCCTCTTTATCCTCGCTTTAGGAATTCCAAACGTGGAATAATTTATGAGATTTGGCTCGGTGTCTAATTTTACCATTCCTTTACATAAATAGCAGAAGAATGATATTTGAGGACACTCATCGTTCATGATTGAATTTCTGAACATTTTAGCAATTTTGATTTCAACACTGCTGTGGTTTTTGAATAACAGAATATGTGATTTAAATATTTAATAATGTTAGATAGATAAAAGTATAGGTTTTGATTATGCATGGGCTAAGTGGGAGTGTGCTGTCAGGTTTTTATTTCAATCACAAGTCAGAGTTGTTAGCAATTCTGGCATGTAGCAAACCAAATTGCTAGTTAAACTTTATTTTTCTTTTCTTTTTCATTTTACAACACCTGATGTATATTAGCACTTTCTATATAACTAATGTATTGTTTTTATTTTATTTCAATAACAAGTTAGAGTGGTTGGCAATTCTGGCATGTAGCAAACAAAATTCCTAGTTAAAGTTTGTTTTCATTTAACAACACCAGATACATATGAACACTTGCTATATAACTAATATATTGGTGTATCGCTCTATAATGATACCTCTAAATTGATGATACCAATAATTTACCAGACAATGTGTTAACAGGAAAATACTGCATTGGAAGGGGTTCCTGAATGTTGAAATCGGTTCCTTGATCACTATGTATATATTGGACTGAGTTTTTGGTTTTATTAATGATATTTTGCCCATTCCAGAGCGAAGAGGCCCCCTATGGGTGACTCATCATGCTCCTTGAACGTTTCTCAGGTTCACCCACATGCTTTTCCAACACATATGAGACAATCATCCATAGATTTGTTCACAAAGATGGGTCATACGAGAAGCTTGTCGAATGAGTCAAAGGAGGGAGAGTCCAAACTGAGTCCAGAATAGTGAGAAGAAAATGCTCAAGAAGCGGGGCAAGAAGTGTTGAATGAAAATTGTTGTCCAAATCAATTATTGTTTGCCGAGGTCATCAAGAAGATACCACATTTGCAATCTGCTGAAAACTCTTTACCACTTCACTGGAGTGACCTGTTGGCTGTTGCTGAAGGCATGAGCTTATTTTTTATATAAATTATTTTTTGTACCTCTATTATGACCAAACATGGATCATCAAAGTGATCGTAAAGAAGTTATTTGTATATCAAATGAGTTTACTAGAACCAGATTTATATCAATTTATTTTTATATCTCTGCTAGTTTTGTCAATTCACTATTAAACTAATATTAAAACTCCAAGCAGCTTTGTTAACAAAGACAAAAGGCCAAAAGACTGTGTTTACTCCAAGCAAGTTGGTATCTAAGTTAATTAAAAGAGAAGGGGAGATAGTTAGGAAGAGGAATGATGGTCAATATGTCACTGATGTGATACTGTTGCATCAAGCTAGGATGCTCTTCAAGAAAACTATTGGGAGAATTAATTGATTACTGTCCAAGACAGTGAATATATGTTGATGTTTATATCAGTTTAATTTGAATTCTCTAACTTTTGAATCGGTTCTTTAATGCTTCACTGCAGAACTATTGGGACAACGTTAGCAATCCTAAAACGTATGTTCACCAACATTGAAGTTGTTCATTTTACAAAAAACATTCCACTCCTCTCCAAGTCTTGATCGCAATATTCCATGACAGTCAAATTTTGTTTTCAGTTCACATACGACTTCCTGGTCATTACGTCCAAATATCACAAGATAATCTATTTTATTTCGGGGAACATGGTTCCCAAATAAGCGATCAAGAGTATGTAAAAAATATAAAAATTGTTAGTCCATATGGTTAAGTAAGATTGTCTATGTTTAAGTATTTAATATCACAAAACTTAACTAATCCTTTGCGTCATTCCATCTGAAACTTTGACAAAGTTACATCAAAGCATACAATTTCCCCAGGTGCAGTACTCATATTGTGGTAAGATGGAATTTCACAAGTGTCCGTAACTGCGAAGCCAAAGGGATATATAAAAAAATCGTTTGTCCTGAGTAACACAAAATAATTTCCTTATGACCTTCAAAGTCATAGAAAGAACGAAGTTGGCTCCAACCATGAGTCAACAAAGGGTGATTGTAGTCACCATTGAAATTCACCATGTGCATGTTGCCATTTTCATCGATGATCCTCCGTAGATTAGGCAAGTTGAAATTGCTTTTACAATGAATATTAGAATAATTAAATTTTACGCATGAACCCACATAGGTTGACCTAGTGAAGTTGACTTGAGACCTAAATTTTGTATTACCTCATTAGGCATATGAAGAGTTCTAAAACCATATCGAATCTCCCATCTAATAATCCTTCTACCTGCTATACTCATCATATTTGTTGATAAATAACACTTTTATTGCTCTTATTCCTCAGGTTGATAGCCCTCAACGTTTGAATGACTTCCGCCCCATATCTTTGGTGGGAAGCATGTATAAAATATTGGCTAAAGTTCTCGCAAATCGTCTTCGTGCGGTGATTGGCTCTGTTATATTGGACTCTCAGTCCGTGTTCATTAAGGGGCGGCAAATTCTTAATGGTATCTTGGTGGCTAATGAAATAGTTGATGAAGCTCATAGACATAAAAAGGAGTTGTTACCTTTTAAGGTTGATTTTGAGAAGACGTACGACTCAATTGATTGGGGTTATTTACAAGAGGTGATGCAGAATATGGGGTTTCCTACTCTTTGGTGAATGGATCTCCTACGGATTAATTTTCCCTAGAGAGGGGATTGAGACAGGGTGACCCCCTTTCTCCTTTTTTGTTTCTTTTGGCGACAGAAGGCTTCCATGTTTTGATGCAATCAATGTCTGACAATAATTTATTACGTGGTTATCAATTAGGTAATAGTGAACATGTGGTAGTGTTTCATCTTCAATTTGCGGATGACACTTTGATATTGGGAGAGAAGTTGTGGGCTAATATTAGAGCCTTGAGAGCGACACTGTTTCTTTTTGAAGCTTTGTCTGGTTTGAAGGTGAATTTTTCAAAGAGTCAGTTGGCTGATGTAAATATTCAAGCTTCTTGGTTGTCAGAGGTGACTTTGGTGTTAAATTGTATGGTGGAGCCTATTCCTTTTGTTTATATGGGGCTGCCCATTGGGAGAAATCCAAGAAGGTTGGATTTTCGGGAACCGCTTATGTACCAAATCAAGTCTAGACTATCTAGCTGGAACTCCAAACATTTGTCCTTTGGTGCCCGTCTGGTTTTATTGAAGTCTGTTCTGTCATCTCTGCCTGTTTATATGCTTTTCTTTTTCAAATCTCCTTCAGGTATCATGTTCTCTATTGAATATATTTTAAATTTTTTTTTTTTGGGGTGGGGGTGAGGACCACAAGAAAATATCATGGGTTGATTGGAACACTGTTTGTAGGAGTAATGAGGTTGATGGTTTGGGGGTAAGGAGAATTAGGGAGTTTAATGTGGCGTTATTAGGGAAGCAATGTTGGCGGATGCTAGTAGAGCGGGATAGTTTGTGGTTTAAGGTCTTGTCTGCTAGGCATGGTTTGGTAGATGGGAGGTTGAGGAATGGGGGGCGCCTAGCTTATAATTGGTGGCGTGATTTAGAGGGCCTGTGTAGGGAGGAGTGGTTTACGGATAACGTAGACCGTGTTGTGGGGAATGGGGTCGACACTTTGTTTTGGTCGGATGTATGGGTAGGTGATGTATCTTTTCGTGTCAGATTTCCTAGATTATTTGACTTGTCGGTGTTTAAGGAGGCGTCAGTGGCGGAAATGTGTCAATTAGGGTAGGGGGATGACGGTCAGGTGTGGAGTTGGAAGATGAGGCTGTTTGTGTGGGAAGAGGAATTGGTGGGGGAACTTAAATTATTACTTCACATGGTGGCTTTGCAGGTTGACAAAAAAGACAGGTGACTTTGGAATTTAGAAACATCTCATGCTTATACAGTCTGTAGTGCTTATAAGTTGCTTACTTCTTAACCTTCAACTGCTAGTGTGGTGTCTGCTTCATCGCTTTGGAATAAAGACGTCCCTTTGAAGGTTGTTTTATTTGTTTGGCATATGCTTCGTGACAAGTTACCAACAAAGAACAATCTTCTTCGCTGTGGGGTGATTTCTAATGATACCCCTTTGTGTGTTGTTGGTTGTGGTTCTGAGGAGACTTCTGAACATTTATTTTTACTTTGTAATTTTTCGATAATATTTGGCATCATATCTTTAAGTGGCTGAATGTGTCGTCAGTTATTCCCTTTGATGTGGGGGGGGGGGGGGGATCATTTTTTCAGTTTTCAGCTCTTGGTGGCCTTGCAAGGGCACGTCAATCCATTTTACAGGTTCTTTGGTTTGCAACAACGTGGGAGATATAGAAAGAAAGAAACAATAGGTTCTTCAATGGTAAACAATGGTCAATTATGCAAGTGGTGGATAAAGTTAAGTCGCTGTCTTTTTTCTGGTTGAAGGCGAAGTTCCCATCTCTTCACCTTAACTACCATGGCTGATGGCTTCAACCGTTTACAATTTTGGGCATTGGTTAATTTGTGACTGTTTGTTTTTGTCGCCGTTTCAGTTTGGTGACCTTTGTAAATACTGTATAAACTATGTTTCTTCTGGCATGCCTTATGCTAGGATGAACTTTTTGTGGTGGTAATATATTTCATTTTAGTCTCTTCAAAAAAAAAAGCATATTACCCTTATGTTAGGGGTCAAAAGACCATATTTCCGTAAACAATGGGGACCACTTTTGCCCTTTTTTTAATAGGGGACCAAAATTGCAACATTTTAAAACTTAGAGGAAAAAAGGTACAGTTTAGCTATATATCATCAAGCTTCATTCTGGTTTACTAAGGGGCATGTCTATAAACACAACGAGCGGAAAATTCTCAAGTGTTTCACAATAGGTTTATATAGACCTCACATGCTTATTTAGGTGTAATAGTAATACCATCATGTCTCATGTTGGACTCATATTAAGAGTATAAGTTGTTGTTGCCACTACTTCATCTCATAATTGATGTTTTAAAGATGAGAAACGTCTTAATTAACTTGTGTTTTTTAGTGTGTTTATACATAAGAAAGATCTAAGCCATAATTCATACATGTTTCACTTAAAAAATCATTTGGCAAGTGAGAATACAAAACTAGCAGAATATGACGAAACATCAAATGATATTTTATCACATCAATTAATAAATATGACAATTATTTGTCTTCACAATCATTCGACTCATGTCTCATGTTGGACTCCTATTAGGAGTATAAGTTGTTGTTGCCACTACTTCATCTCATAATCGATGTTTTAAAGATGAGAAACATCTTAATTAACCTGTGTTTTTTAGTTTGTTTATACATAAGAAAGATCTAAGCCATAATTCATACATGTTTCACTTAAAAAATCATTTGGCAAGTGAGAATACAAAACTAGCGGAATATGACGAAACATCAAATGATATTTTGTCACATCAATTAATAAATATGACAATTATTTGTCTTCACAATCATTCGACTCATTTGTAAAACAACACATCGTTAATTGATATACTAATTAAATTATGATTTTTTTTAGGGCAATGAGGGGAATTAAACTCTAATTTTATTAATTATCTTATTGGTTTTTTATTATTATTATTGTTGGTTTTTTTCTTAACAAAACATTATTATTGTTGGCTGTATACAACATTTCCATACAAAAATAAAAAGATAAATAATCATATGAGTCTTGAATGAATGAGTAGTTACAATAATTTTTCATTGTCCTTCAAAAATAAATAAATAATCTTTTATTGTAATTTTAAAATAGTTTTTGATGGTGCGTGTGAAAATAGTCACTGGCACAATTTTTTAAGAGCGCCGTTTCCAATTTCTTATTCTCTACAGTGACAAAACCTTTTGCGAAGGAAATGAAACTAAAAAGAAAGGAAAGAAACGAAACGCCCTAAACCCTAGAACCTTCCTTCCTTCCCTCCAATGGCGGATGACCATCTTCCGCCGGAAATACTCGCCGAAATCTTCTCCCGCTTACCAGTACAATCACTTCTCCGATTCCGATGAACTTCTAAATCACTTCGATCTCTAATCGATTCTCACAACTTCATCAACCTTCACCTCAGAAACGCCTTCCGTTTCAACCTCATCCTCCTTCACAACACCGATATCTACCAACTCGATTTCCCTAACCTAACCGATTCCAAATCGATGATCAGCACCATGATTCTCATCGGTTCATGTAACGGCCTCCTCGCCATCTCCCATGGCCAAATCACTTTCACTCATCCTCATGGCGCCAACGCCCTTTTCTTTCTCTTCCTATCCCTAACATTCTGAAATCTGACGACATCGCCGCCTTATGCGTTCACGGCTTCGGTTTTGATCCTTTAACCGCCGATTACAAACACCTCAGAATCTCTTTTATAACTGATCTAAATGTGAGACTCTTCAGCTCCAAAACTAACTCGTGGAAAGTAATTCCCAGTATGCCGCCTTACGCTCTTTACTATGTTCACACCATGGGGTTTTTTGTTGAGAATTCTATTCACTGGATAATGACTCCAAACATTAATGGGTCAGACCCTTGTTTAATTGTCGCTTTTAATCTATCACTTGAGATTTTCAATGAGGTTCCTCTTCCTGCTGAAATAGATCATGAGGTTAATTGTAATGAGAGTTTTGAAATTGATGTTGCTGATTTGGGAGGTTGTCTTTGTTTGACTTTGACTTTGACTGTGAAATATGAAACTACTGGAATTGATGTTTGGGTGATGAAAGAATATGGATGTAGAGATAGTTGGTGTAAACTTTTTACTTTGTTTCAATCTCGTTTCACTTTTTCTTTGAAATCTTTGAGGCCTTTAGGTTATTCTAGGGATGGAAGTAAGGTTCTGTTGGAAGGAACTGTGGTTTTGTTGGAGGAACATTATGATCAGCTGTTTTGGTATGATTTGAAGAGTGAACAAGTTAGTTATGTTGAAGGAATTCCTAATTTCGATGGAGCTATGATTTGTGTTGAAAGTCTTGTACCACCTTCCTTCCCGGGTGATAATAGTAGGAAGAAGGCGAATCGAACAAGCAAGAACAGGTACTTATAATAAGTTTATGTATTTCACAATGTGTGTATGCTTGATTTCAAAAGAAACAAAAAAAGACAATGCATGCTATGTTTCGGTTTAAGAATTGACCTTGTGACTAGCTAAAGAATTCGCAGGATTCCTTTTCTTTAAAATTAGATTAAAGAAAGAATTTTGGTATGAATTGCTTTTTTTCATTCATTGATTGAGATCTTCACTCCTAATTTAATTATTTTTACAAGATTATTTCTGAATGTTGAGACTATACCACCCTGCTGTGGTATGTAAAGAGAAGAAAGTTGTTGTTTAGATATTGGCCTACCATTACTCCAATTTTAGGCATAGTTCCTTTCAAAAGCATGGTGTTTTTTTTATCAACTATTCTTTTGTGATATTGTTGAACTTACTTTGATGAGATTCATTTTTTTCCACAGGGACGGCTTCTTGTCTCGAGGATTTAAATTGAGACTGTAAGGGATGGAAGAAAGCACGTGTGATGTGCAGCTGAAACAGGATGCTCAAGTTGTTTCTTATGATGTAATTACTCACCTTGGTTTGTGGAGAAGTGATAATGAATGGAGCTGCACCTTTTTTATCTCTCATTTTGTATCATATGTCTGAGATCACACTCATCTCTCTTGTGTAAAAATCCCACATTAGGGTGGGATGAATATGATGATGAATCTTCTCTCCCTCTAGCTTTTCTAAAAGGTTCTTCTGCTTTTATCTTTTACTTCTAGACTCCGTATTTGTAATTGAACTCTTTGTACTTGCTACTTCTGTAATTAAATTCAAAGATCTCACTCTCTCAGTTTATCTATCATTTCCATTGCCTCTAAATTCCAAACTCTTACATGTTTATGAAAGTACAATGAGGTTGTTTACTGTATGACACCCTCAAAGAAGAAGTCACTTTGAGCTAGAAGTTTAAACACTGTATAGGATAATACTAATGTCTCTCTGCATCATATAGGTAGAACTTAAAAGAATCAATTATAATTTAGCAGCAAGTCAATGTGGTATATAACACATTTAAATGTAACTTATAAGTGTGACCATGAGTTGGTCGTTTATTGACGTGTAAGTTTGGTGTCATGACTCCATTAAAAATCTAGGCTTATCTTATCATTGGTTAATAATAATAGTTCTGTATCTTCTGTTGTTTCCTAGTGGAATTTATGTGCAAGAACAAGTTTTTGATGTATTTAGTCGAAATTTTAGGCCAAATATATAAACTTTTTTTTACCAACTTTTGCTTGAGACCGGAGTAGCATGTAATCTAGAAATTTTGAATATTCAAGCAACTATCAGTTAAGATAGGGTTTTTCTAAAATGTGCAAATTTGCACATGTTAAGAAGAAGTTTAAAGTAGTAAGTGTATATTGGAACTTGTGTGTATAATTTTTTTTTTTAAACATTGTGATTTTCAATAAAAAGTTGCTTCTTTTAATATCCTTAATATGTACAATATTGCACAGGATAGCCAAACTCATTAAGATATCTGCATGGAATATATTGAAAATAAGCCTAATATTTGCCTTTAGGTGTGCAGTTTTCACTTTTCAGCATTATGAAATTTAGAATCCTGTTTTAGGTGGGATGCAGTTTTCACTTTTCAGCATTATGAAGACCTTACTAATACCGCCACGAACCCATGTTTTGTCAATTAGTTGATTTCTCGTTTTTATCGTATATCCTATATACTTTTAATTTCTTGTCACAAGTAGGGATGAAAGAAAAAAAAAAAAAAACACACCACCGTGGATATCCGTTGATAAAATCTGTCACGGACACGGAGTGGATACCTTAATTGATATCCATGACTAAAATAAATGGATATTTTAACTACCGTTAATTAATGGATACAGATGCAGATTTAATGGTATCCACACGTGCGGATATTCATATCTGCTATTAAACCGAATAAATTACATAAATAACTTTAATACCTTTAAACTTTCTAAGCAAAATCCTCGGTAGTGCGAATGTTATTAGTTATTACATGACTATTTAAATTTGTATTGGTTTCTTTAAAAAGAAGTGAAAGTGGTCGGGATTTTTGAAGCAAAAAACTTTGTTTTTGTTGACATGATGAACTTTATATATGTTTTTGTTAAATCAAAGAACTTTATTTATGTTTTGGTCGAGTCAATGATTTTTGTTGTTATTGTAATGTATGAATATTATGTTTTGCTAAAAAGAAAAGAAAATGCATGTGAAGATTAATTTTCAGGTTAAAAAATATTAACAATCTTTTTTTATAAATATTATTCATATGGATATATGTATAAACCGCGGATACGTCAAAATCCGTGGATTAACCATTAAACGGATATCCGCGTGGATATGGATAGAATACGGATTTCATATTTATCTAGCGGAGCGGACACGTATATCACACTATCCGCATCCATGAATATCCATTTACATATTTAGTCACAAGCAATTTGTTTAACTATATTAGGCGTATGCATGCTCATATTTGCTGTTATGTTCATTAAATTCAAAAACTCTACAGATGATACTATTTTTTTAAGAAATCTCCAGATGATACTATTATGAGCATGTACAAGATATGTGCTCATATTTTCTGTTATGCTCATTAAACTTTTAGGTCAAAGTGACTTTTTCTTTGGAAGTGTTATATAATAACCAGTCTCATTGTGCTATCATAAGCATATCCAACAAGATTGTGTAAATTAGGCGCTACAAAATTCCAATAAATCATAAACGAAAACCAAAAGTGTATACTTTGCAACTGTGATCTGATTATGCACTGCTGAAATTCCATGAAATTAAGTAGGCAACCAAAACAGTATAACAAAATGAACATGGCTTAAGCATGCACGTGAACTAAAACAAGGGCTACAATTGTTGTGCACAAATCATTAACATACATATTCAATTTTCTGAAATAAAAAACATGCATCTAGAAGATTGAAAGCACAAAGAGGGAATGAATCATCGGAGAATCTAAGCAAAGAGAATAACCTGAGCACAGAAAGATCACATCCATAGAGGTAGATTTGAATGAAAATGGAAATGAACATAAATCTAAATGAACAGAACCTGCATGAATTCACAAATCATAGATATTCCAACTTGAAGATAAGAGTATAAAAAAAAGTTACAGAAGTAAGAGAAAACAAAAAGTGGAGATCCGTTTAGATTCGGTTTTATTGGATTGATACGGTTTGGATTTTCGTTTAATCGGATTTGTCTAAACAGCTTACACCCCTAACTCTAATATCTTCTACTAAACTTCACTTACTCTAAAGCTAGAAATAATTTGTATTTTTTACACATTTAGGAACCAAGATGACAATGTCTCAACTAAGAGGATAACGGTTATTTATTCAATTTTGAATATTAAACAAATTGATATTGTAAATCAATATCTAAAACGATTATTTTTAAAAAGGCACTAATTTATGGACGCTCTCTTTGCCCACTTATGCTAGAGATTGTTATCCAGAGTTCTGAAACTAATATTTTTTCTCCAACACTTTAGTAATCAAAGTCTCAAGTCTTCGTCCAAGGTGTAGACCATGCTGAAATCAAGCTCGTCTAGAACATGTTGGAATCAAGTTCGTCTAGAAACAATGATCATAATTATTTTGACGATAACAAATTATATAAGAGAACAATTTATCCTATGATGTTTTCTCAAACATGCAAATTATGGTTCGTTAGAAACAAATCATAGAAGACACAATATCATATGTTGCTTATTGTTTAATGAATGCCATATATAGTAAAGAATACATCTGGTGACTGGTATCTCAAGCTCAATATCATCTAACATCGACTGCATCATCTGATACCTTAAGCTCACACCATAAGATATCAAGTACCTGTGTTACTTGAGAAATGCAACTATTTGGTCTCACATTGTGCCTCCACAATGTTCATCTGTGTCATCCAGAAAAAACACATAAATACACTTCATCAACTATTAAGTACATAATTTTATATGGTATGCGAATTTTGAGCGTCGTCTCAAATATGGTATGTGAATTTTGAACGTCAAAACTCAATTTTAAATCACTCAAAGATTTGATTCATACATACTATATTATGATGCATCAGGTTTTCTACGTTGCATTACGATGCACCATCATGTTTTCTATGTTGCATTATGATGCACCATGCATAACCTCATAGATGGGAGTGGCTTCCAGACATTGCCGACGGTTATTCCGTGCGTGGTGCTTATGACTTGGTGCTTCATCGTGATACTACTCAGGTGGCTACGTCTTTGGAGTTGGTGTGGCATAAACAGGTCCCGCTGAAGGTGTCAATCTTTGCATGGCGACTTCTTCGGAACCGTTTACCAACGAAAGATAATTTGGTTAATCGTGGGGTTCTATCCGTGGAAGACGTTTTGTGTGCTTCTGGTTGCGGCCAAGTGGAAACGGCCGATCACCTTTTTCTCTCTTGCCCAGTGTTTGCTACTTTATGGCAGTATGTGCGCGATTGGATTGGTTTTGTTGGGGTGGATTGCAATCAGGTTTCCGATCATTTGGTGTAGTTTACTTATATGACAGGTGTTGGCAAAGCAAAAAACTCGTTCTTACAACTGATTTGGCTTGTGTGTACTTGGGTTGTGTGGACTGAATGCAACAGCCGGCTGTTCAAGAGTACTGTAACCACTGTTCCCCAACTGCTCGATAAGATCAAATTATTCTCTCTAGGGTGGCTTAAAGCTAGAAATGCTGTGTTTGTTTTTGGTTCTCAGAGGTGGTGGTCAAGCCCGTTAGCATGTTTGGGCATTGGCTAACCTTGTCCTCTCTGTTTTTGTTTGTTTGTTTGTAACTCGGTAACCTGAAAGTGGTATCATAAGTACACCTTGTGCTTGAGTACCGCTTGTTGGTTTTTGGTAATATAATTTCATATTGATTTCTTTAAAAAAAAAACCTCATAGCCTCCTCCTTCCAAATAATGAACTTTCTTGTTATGCGAAGAAATCTTCTCTTGTTGAGTTTCCATGCGCGGTATTTCGTTAAATTTTTGTTTCATATAAATAGTCGTTTTTAGTCTCATTAAATAAAATCGCATTTTTAGTTTATGTAAATATTTTGTAAGTATTTTTAGTCCTTGTAAAGTATTCCATCAATATTTTTAGTTTCGGTAAAAAATTTCATCGCTTTTTTGTCTATAGAAATGCCAAAGGAAAATATTATAGGGACTAAAGAGTACGATTTTATTTTGTAAGGATTGAAAACAAAATTCTGAATATTTATATGAACCAAAAACATATTTAACATTTTTTCTCATCTAAATGTTTTATGGATAAATATGTTTTGGTCCCTATAAATATATAAACATTTCGTTTTAGTTCCTTTAAAAAATTTCTTCGACTTTTAGTCCCTAAAAATTTTTCATTCACTACTTTTAAGTCAACTCATGGCAGCCTTCATATTTTTAATAAAATTTTTCAAGAATGTTTACAATATTATAAGAATCTCTCAAAACAAAAATTAGAACTTTTAACAAAACATGCATTAAATATAATTTTTTTTAAACGCTAAAAACATAAAAAATTATCTTTAATTCATGTTTTGTTACAAAATTCTATTAATTTTTTGAAAATATTCTAAACGTTCATAGAAAATTTCATTCAAAAATATAAAAGCTACACAAGAGTTGTCTATGAACCAAAAGTAATAATGAAATTTTTTTAGAAGACTAAAAGTCCGGAAAAAACAATTCAACATATATAATCGAAAAATTGATATATTTATGAGACTCAAAAACATATTTAATCTATTATTTTAAGATGGAAATATTGCTACGTTCAAATTGTATATTCAATTTCTTGAAATTTTTAAAAGTTGTTTATTCAAAGACAAAATTTATATATTTTTTCATTTTTTATAACAAATGCCCTACAAACACATATGTGATTTCCATCACCATATCTCAATGTAATATATCATATTGTCATTGAGTGTAATTAATGACCTCGAAGAGAAAGAACAAACCGAGAGATAGAAAAACAATTTAACACTCATAAATGATGTACGTGATCATATACTTTTACTGAATGAATCTAAAAAATAAAATAAAAATTGTACTATACTTTTATTTGCATTTATTTATTGGGATGGGGGGAGAGGAAAGAGCGCCACCCACCCCGCCATATGAAATCATAATTAAACTAAATTATTCAATTAGTCCGCCAAATTAAACTTGAAAAACATTTTGGCTCGAAAACAAAATTTAAAAACCCCAATTGCCAAAACAAGATTCGAGTATTAGGAAACCGAATTAAATGATAATTGAGAGATCTAAGGATTCATATACACGCTCTTCCTCTTCTCTGTTCCAAAAAAGAACAAGATCAAAATGGTTGAGACTCGCTCTGCAAAGAGGAAAACCAACGAAACCCAAAATGACAATCACAAGAATAAACGTGTCGTGTTGGGTGAACTTCCCAATTCAACAACCAATCTCACTTTTCCTCAAACTCTGCCAACAGAGTCAAAGAAGAACAATAACATTGTTGCAGAATCAACCACCCATGAAAATTTTGATGCTCCTGTGGTTTCCAGTGCTTATAACTATCTTCGATCCATTGAGGTAATCTTCTTGGTCTTTACAATCTGTTTCAAAATTGTATTTTTTTTTATTTTTAATATTTGATTGAGATTCGATTTTGTTTTTCTTAGATGGAGAGTAAGAGAAGACCAATGAAGAATTACATGGATATAGTTCAGGGAGACATTGATCCAAAGATGAGAGGAATATTAATTGATTGGTTAGTGGAAGTTGCACAAGAATACAAGCTTCAAAACGATACTCTTCATCGCGCTGTTTCATACATAGATAGATTCCTATCTTTTTACCCTATCAATAGGGTCAAGCTTCAATTGTTGGGTGTTGCATCCTTGTACATTGCATCGTAAGCCTTCTATGCTCGCTTTTTGTTTTGTGAATAATTTCTCTTTTATTTTCTTGAACATAATGATTTATAGATTTTTTTTTCAATTATAAAGGAAGTATGAAGATATCAACCCACCCCATGTTGAAGATTTATGCTTTATTACCGATAATACATACAACAAAGATGAGGTAAAGCTATATACTGTTTTGATACAATGTAGTGTGGCACAAGTATTATATGTTTGTGTACCTTGATAATTTGGTTGGGGATTTGTTTCCTTGTTAGTGTGTATGGAAAACATATTTTAGGAGAGATCAATTGCTAAAAAGGATTTCAGTTATCTCGAGAGATTGGTCTCATCAATTGTGTACTGTATGGGCATACTTTAGTTTACCAAAAAAAAAAGATTTAAATTTGTTTTGTGACTGTGTCAATGCAGGTTTTAGAGATGGAAACTGACATACTCAAGACCCTAGATAATGATACGGGCAGTCCTACTGTTAAGATTTTTTTAAGGCAAGAGAGTGCCAAAACTGTTTAATTATTGTTGTTTTTGCAAATGTCAATTATATTAAGAAAATTGAAAAGACAATAGACTAATTATTCTAGTTTCTGTGATACAGGAGGTTTAATGAAATTGTCTGTAAGAAGAAAAATGTGAGTTTGGTTTTTTCGTCGTCTATCAATGTTTTGGACATTTTGCAAGCGTTGTTAGGTGTTCTGATTGTTGTCTGTTTTATTTCCTTCTTTCTTTCAGGCTTCAAATTTGCAGTTTGAATTACTAAGTAACTATCTTGCTGAGCTAAGTTTATTGGATTATGATTGTGTGAGGTTCTTGCCTTCTTTGGTGGCCGCGTCGATCACATTGCTTGCTAGATTCATTGTTTGGCCCAAAACATATCCCTGGGTAATTATTTGATCATATAGTTATTGCCTTACTTTATTTGTAAAAGTGTTAGTATTTATGGTTCAATGCATTTATGATTTCTTTTGTCTGTGGCAGACACCAGCCCTGCAAGAATACTCTGGGTATAAACCAGCTGAGTTGAAAGAATGTATTCTCATCTTACATGATCTGTACATGTCAAGACGGGAAGGGTCGTTTGAAGCTAGTCGGGAGAAATACAAGCAGTACAAGGTGATTATTTTTCCATCACATTCCTTAGACTTTACTTTGGCTATTTCAATGACATGGTATCTTTACATTGTAACAGTTTAAATGCGTGGCTAACCTGCCTTCGCCTCCTCATTTACCAAGTGATCTGTTTTAATTTGAGTGAGGGAGTTGGGTGAAACTTGGTTATTTTTTGAAGTGGTTCAATGATTAGACGGAGCTTAATATATTTTGCACAAGAAGCATGCTACTTGGACAAGGGGTTTGGTACATGACTTTACTGAGAAGTTATTTCAAGCTGAGTATATGAGAAGTAGCAGTCACCTTAACTGGCTATTAAGTTATGGTCAAAAAATCTGTACTTTTTTTTTTTTTTTTGCATAGTTAGGTATTGAAATTTTAGTGAGCAAGTTGCAGTTTAACTTGTATACTTTCACATCAGATATGACCAGAATGGTTTGTCCTTGTGCTGACCTTGAGTGCCATTGCCATTACATTAGTGTATGCTATTCAATGAAATAGAAATGCTTCTCCTGCCATTCAGCCTGCTCTAAGCAGTTTATGTGAGTTAATTGCTGTTGGTTTTCTTATTTGATAATTTGTGTGTACACTAACTTTGTTAATCAAATTTTATCAATTTAAACACAAATATATCTGTTACGGTCTGTTTGGGGATATGAACATAGATATATATGATAAGGTAGCACAGACTCCATTGAGTGTAGTCCACTGGTGCACCAAAAGATTAAAAAGGTAAAATCAATGTTGTGCTTAACGCCGGGCAGTCTTAGGAACATTCTCAAATTTGTGGCCTTCAATGTAGTTCGGCGTGAACCGATGGAGCAGTGAAGTAGAGATGATTGTAGGGTAAAGAGACCAACAAGTGGTTTATTTGGCTATGACTATGAGGATTGTCGTGCTCGTTGCATAAGGGGTTTTTCACGCAAAGGGTTTGGGGATGTGTGATAAGAGGCGACAATCTTTAAAGTTGAATCTTGTTGGTACTCCTCCAAACTCTAG
The DNA here is from genome assembly GCA_946800305.1 of Medicago arabica. NCBI lineage: Eukaryota > Viridiplantae > Streptophyta > Magnoliopsida > Fabales > Fabaceae > Medicago > Medicago arabica. The sequence continues at coordinate 56,490,275 of OX326967.1, forward strand.
GTGTGCTTAACAATGCACGTTTATGGAATTTACAAGGCAATCAATCTTGATATAAATTACAATAATATTTAAGATTATGTTACCATTTGCACCGTGATCCGCTTATTAATGGTAAGTATAAGCTTTTATTTTGTAAAAAAAGTTCCCATGAGATATTTTGTTAAAAAAAACTTGATAGATAATACAAAAGAGAAAGAAGTTATTTACCCAATTATCTGATTCATCAAATTCTAGCAAATAGCAACTACATTCAGCCAATTAAATTCTTCTACACACATACAAGTCATGAAACATCGATACTAACAAATCCAAACAATCTCATTTCAGCTGCTAGCTGAGAAAATGCAAATGCATTTCCTAGAAAACATGTACATAGACACCATATATCATGTTTGAAGTTGACCATGATTGGTTATTAAGATATTTGACGGACTAAATTGAGAAAAATACTGCTCAAGCAGTTGCCCTTCTCTTGTCTCTGCAACAGACAATGGTCCACTCTCTGCAAATAGTTCAATCATTAGTGTACAGCTTTCATTACAAAACATTGACTCCAAAACTACACTTGGGCTAAAACTATTAGTTTTGTGACAATCTTATTATCAATATATAAAACAACTGATATAACAAATAAAAAGAAAATTTCCAGTAATTATTTATTCAACTAATGTGCATTATCAAATCAAATTACAAAACAACTATAGTTAATTATACTTGGAATATATTCAAGTAAGTACCTAATTGATGGAGGTGCTCCCAAGAGGACAGATTGGTGTCCATAACATGTCCAAACTGAGTACATAGTGTATTACTAATGTCAGCCTCCGCAGCATCCCTGGGACTAATTTGACAAGTTTGATCGATGTTGTTCAGAAGGGTCGAAGTTGGCGTTACCATATCAACAACAGTACTCAGTGATTGTTGATCACTGTATTCAGAAATAAGAGCAATGAACAATTTGAAACAAATTCACTTGGAATGTACAATTGAATCAATGGCAATAAAAAGTACCTGAGAGGAGAAGGGTCGAAAGCATTGCCAAAGTTCAGAATCTGATGATTGGTATCTCCCTGAGGAAACCAGCCTAATGCATTCTCTGTAGTTCCAGCAACAAATCCATCTACATCTACAGTTTTTGTAAGATGTACCTAATCATAATAATTAATTTATAGTTGCAAATTTGCAACCAATAATTAGCTACGATAAAGATATTTCACATGTATAGTGTTATCTTGTATGTTATAAAACTTACTTTTCGAAGTTGCACTTGTTTTAGAGTTTCCAGTAGGACTTGTTCACGATATTCCGCCTCACACAATGTGGTAATCTCTGAAGGATCTCCTTCAAATATCCTAAAAATTATAGCATGAAAAAGTGATGAATATGCTCTTTTCCTTCAGAACATCCCAGAATCTGGTTTTGGTTTTTAATTAATTAAATGATAACTGATAAGTAGTAATTAAGCAATGATAAAGGGAGAGAAACCTTAGTCGATTCTCCATCTCTTCCAATTGAGACTTGCAAATGAATATTTCTCTTTGAACCTCCTAACGTTCAGATAGATTTATTAATCCAAATTATATATAACATTATTTGAAGTTGAAAATGTATAATCTGAATGATAATATACAATGCTTAATTATTAACAAATACCTTTAGTTGGAAGTCTGTAATCGTAGGGCTGCAACAACATAATCAAATGTTTAGAAAACAGAAAGCGTCTACGGACCAATTATTATTAGTAGATTACAATTCAAACCTTATGGTAAATATTAATTAATCAAACTAAAAATGAGCTGAGGAAAATACCTAGGAGCTTGGCATATCTGATCAGTTTCAGCTTTCAACTTTCTAAGTACCTTTCGAATGTGCTAGAGAGACAATCAGAATTTGTAATTTCAAAACAATATTCCCAAGAACATTTGAAAATTGATGTTCAGTTCAAACTAAAAACATTATACAATGATACAAGGCTAAATGAACTCTCACCTCTTGATTATGCATCCTTCATAGTTGTACGGTAACAAAAGTTCAGACAAATCAAAGGTACCACCAACATTAGGAAAAAATAAGAAGTATCAAGTATGAAGTATTGGTATAAGAACATATAGAGTTACGAATTTGGATTTGTTGCAGTCAACAATTCACGCAGTCAACACGTCAGTGGTTGGTGGATCTAGATCGGACAATTTAAATTTTAAGCTCGGTATTTCATTTCTTTAAATTAAATTGTGCATTGAATGAAATTTAAACCATTTGATCTCGATTAAACAGCCACCGTTGTGCTGGCCGTGTGAATGTGTGAAATTGTCGCAACAAATCCAAATCCAGGGAATCACTTACCTTCCACGTTCACTGTCTGGAAGATTGATATATCGTTCGAGGATTTCTTCAATGCTTCAAAGCATATATTAAAAAGAGACAATAAGTTCATTTATTATATTTTCAATCATGTTTTAAAATAAACAAGATAAAAAAAATAAAGAAAAAAAAAATTATCTTCCAAACCTTCTATTGCCAGAAAAGAGAGTGGCTCTCCCAGATGGAGAAAACATGATGAGACCGACATCAACATCACATAGAACAGAAAGTTCATAAGCTTTCTTGATTAAACCATTCCTTCTCTTTGAGAAAGTAACCTGTCTATTTGTTATGTTCTCAATCTTTTTGATCTGAAGCTTAACTCTCCCCATCCTTTTTCATTCACTCCATTCCATGATGCGAAAAAGTGAGATATATAGGGAAATAAAGAAGCAACATTAAACACGTAGGTCTTAAAAATGACTCAATATATATTTATTGATGAATTGATATAGGTTTGGCTAATTCAACCACACGTTACCATGAGTGAAATGCATTAGAAAACTTAGGTGGCAACAATTGAAGAAATTAAGGAAGAAATTTTTGTTTGTGTTAGGCATTTATCGAAGGTGACGTGAGTGAAGGCTAAGCTGAAAGATATCGATCGATGGCGGTTTAATACAATGCAGATAAAGAATCAAACAACATGTTTAAGATCACTATAAATTCTGCTTTTATTAATCTTGTGGAGAGGGTTTCTCCTTTAAACACAAATTCTTGCATGAATTGCTTGTAAGCATGTTCAACTTTTGAGAATGTTAATGATTTCTCTTTTATGAATTGTCATTTAGCATGAACATGCACACGGATCATCAAGATGAGAACCGTGTGAACTTGTCCCCAAAACAAGGGAATCCGTGTCTGATGTTAAGAGATAACATATCAAACATAAACACGTTGTTGTTCTAGTATTTTCAGCTTGATTTTGTTTTGGTTATTTTAGATTGTCATGTCCAAGGGCCAGAACCTAATACTTGAGTCATTAAAATGCAGTTGTATATAATCTCTTAGACTCTTACACCGTTTCATATAGTGCTCACCGCATTATAACTAATTTCCAACAAAAAAACTATAATACAACTAATTAATAGTTATTTTTTTGACTTATGTACTAAGTAGTAATTACTTCCTAGTAAAGTATTCGATTAGTACATTATTTAGTGTAGGAGGGGAGAGACTAGAGAGAGAGGTGACAATTTGAGTGTTATTTTTTGCATTAATAAGTGCCACCTGGATAATATTGTTGTTTGTCGTTAGACACGTAAGAACTTGTAGTTTTAGAAAGTTATATTTGGGGTTGGTATTTACAAATAAATCAAATTCAATGTATATTTCTATAGAAAAATTCAATGTACATTACAAAACACAAATTAAAATCTAAAAATTAGTATTTTAATTGTATTTTATATACTTTCAAATTTGTGCATCTTAGATTATAGAGGTAATAAATAACCTCCAAATCACGCCAAAAAAAACCCCTCTAAAACGATGCATTATGAGACGTAAGTTGTTTAGATTATTTAAGAATGTGACCCTGAACTATTTTTTTCTGTTGATTTAGTTCAATGTTTATTTGATTAAGATTGAAGGATTAACTTTGATTCAATTTATATGCAATCAATAACTTTAGCGTTGTCAATCTTTTAGATTTGAAGGCATGAGTACTTCACACTTTAATACAGTCACATGTGTACGCTTATACGTATTTTACTGTTTTGTTCACAAATTCATTATTTTTGTTTTTAGATACTTTGAGTTTTTATTGTATCTACTTGAATGAATATAATTTATTTTTGTCCAAAAAAAAGTTATATAAGTTTATAAACTATAACTTACAGGCTCAAAGTTTGTCTTGTCAAATAGAGCCCAGAATGAAAGTTCAATGTCAAGAAAATTCATTATTGCACATAACAAACATTTTAATCACGGTGATTTCGTGAAATTCTTTTGGTTTATAACAGTGACAATAAGGAGTAGAAAATATCGTATTTGAATTTTGATGGTGGAAACACTATTATCAAACACCTCAAATGAAGTATTATAGTTTTGTTTGCTTACCATGCCATATCAACGAAGTTTCCACCATGACTAATCTTTGTCCGGGGGTGTTTGACACAATGTGAATTTTCCTTTTTCAATTGATTTTTTCGCATACAGAGAGCTAAAGGTTAATTCCTCTACAGTTTATTGATATATGCATTGTATCTCCTCTCCTAGTATGATGATTCTTTGGAATGGAGAAGCTCTAGAGGAATTTAAGCCATCTAGAAGAATTAGAGAGGGAGATCCTTTATCTCCTTATTTTTATGTTTTTTTACCTCTGCATCGAACGACTTTTCCAATTGATTAATGTTGCAGGGAAAATAAGTATTGGAAACCGATCAAACTCGCAAGTGGTGCACCTAAGCATGCTCATCTGGCCTTCGCCGGTGATTTGCTCCTATTTGCACAGGCATGTATGGAGCAAATTCATTATACTAACCTTATCTTAGATTTGTTTTGCAGGAGTTTGGGACAAAAAGTGAGTAAGGACAGGACAATAATTTATTTTTCTAGAAATGTTCCTTGGCAGTTAAGAAGGCAAATATGTGACGAGGTTGGTTTCCAAGGCACATAAGAGCTTGGAAAATATCTTGGTGTTCCTCTTATCCACAAAAGAGTAAAAAATAGCTCTTACAGGTTTATACTTGATAAGGTGAACCAAAGGCTGAGCAGTTGGAAAGCCAAGACTCTCTTTTGCAAGTAGACTCACTCTTGCTAAATTCTTGATTCAAGCGCTTCTTAGCTATGCTATGCAATCCACTATGGTTCCCATGCAAATTTGTGATGAGGTTGACATAATATGTATAGATTTTATTTGGGATGATACTGAGCTCACACATAAAATTCACCCTATCTCTTGGGAGAAAATTTGCACTCCTAAAAAGTTGGGGGGTTGGGACGGCATACGGTGCAATCTATGAACCAAGTGTCCCTCATGAAAGTGGAATGACAAATTTGTAATAGGAAAGATGATCTTTAGGTGAGAATTATTCGAGCTAAGTACAAGTGTGGCTCCTCTGTCATTCCGTGGATATCTTAAGACCGTATTGGTTCAAATTTTTGGAGAGACATGTGTAAGAATTGGAACCATGTGAATCAAAATCTTCATTATCGCCTTCATTGTTGCGAGGGCAATGGTCTTAAAGTAAATTTCTAGAACGACAAGTGGCCACCTCCACACATTGATAAATTGAAGGCTTATGTTATTCAACCAAACTCAATGGAAGAGGCAGCCATCTTTCCTCCCTTCCAAATCTCCCAATTTGGGGGAAAACAAAAAATGGTCTAAGAGGGATTTCGGTCTCCTCCCCTCTTAAAGATTGAATTCGACAAATATAATTTTAAATATAACAAGGCTAAATAATGCAAAAGAAAACATAACAAAAACACCGCATTGCAGATTAAAACCTACCAATCATAATTTGCTCTTTGGCGGAACAGAAGGGGGTTTTTCCAGAAAAAACGGAAGTCATGAAATAAACCTCCAATAAAAAAAACTACTTATTGTTGCGATGCATTCACTTGACATTCACAGATCAAACAACCGGGGGCTTCTTCTGAGCTCATGGGTCCTCATTGTCATGACCATTCTCTTTATCCTCATCTTTGTCTTCATCCTGATCTGCACTCCTTGAGGCTGCCACCAAACTACTAGCGTGTTGATTTGCCACGTAGCTAATTTTCTTCACATAGTCATCAAGTCTATACTTCTGCAGCCATTTCATAAACCAGAAACATTCAGTGAAAGAAATGATTTAACTGAGATAAATTAAAGCGTAAAGGACTAGAAAATTGCCTGGAGATGTCTTGCCACGTCCTCCCTTGTAATATTTTCAATATTCATCAAACCAAGAATCTTTTCAGGTACAGCCTCTGCCAGTAAAACAACATTAACACGAGACTCACTCAAATTCAGTAATGAAACACTTCATGACATGGCATAAATTTGAGTGATGATTGAGAGATGAAATTTATACATGTAGCACCTATCATCATAAGTTTTTTTCAACCTCAGATTGAAAATAAATTAAAAAACACTTTGATAATGTAAGAGAATTAAAATTTAGTAAAGCTCGAGGAAATTGATAGGATATTAAAATTGTTATAGTGTTGCGGACAGAGTGGAGAACATACTGTCAATGCCTAACTGATTAACAGCAGCAACAAATTTATGGTGCAGCTCCACAGACCAAACAGACTGGGACTTCTTCTGAGCTGATAGGTCCTCATTGTCCTTCTTCTTCCGAAGTACATGCTGCCAAATGGCCTTTAGCTCCAGTAATCTCACAGGTTTCACCAGAAAATCAGAGGCACCAAGGCAAACTGCCTTCATCACTAGCTCATTATTGCTAGATTCAGACAACACTGAAATAAAAAAATTATAACAACAAAGGTTCACCAAACAATCATTGATTAATAATTATATGAATAAATGATAGTGAAAATGAAGAAACAAAACAAAGATGAAGAACTGAAGATTACAGAACAGATCCCCCACTTAATTACGACTGGAAGGTCCGTCTCAAGTTCCACAAGTTCAAGCAGCTTAAGTCCATCCATGTCAGGCAGGTGCACATCAGCGATTACCAGGTCAAACTTGTCTTTGTTTTCTCGCAACATAGTCAATGCCGTTATAGCTTGACTAGTTGTTGTTACTGCAATCCCCAACCATACATAAATAACATAAATATCATCCAGAACGACCAAAATGTGTATAAATTGTTTCTTTACACTATAACAGGGAGTTTGTGAAACTAAGTCAAACATACTATGACTTTGGAGTCTTTGATCCACTCTTTTCATCAACACGACATCTTTTTGATTTCCCAGTTAGATTTGATTGATTCCAAAGTCCAAATGAATTCAAAGTAAGTTCTTTGTTTGAATTTCTATAATTGAAATTACACATTTATAAACACTATACAGGTCATATCTAAGCAATGTAGGACTAAATTAACCACCTCAAAGTCGAGGCACCAAATGCCGCAATTAGGCGGCTAGGGATGGACCGAGGCGGAATTTCCATCAGACTAAAATGATTTCTAAATCAATGGAAAAATTAACCGTGTCTCTCTACATATACATATCCTTTACTTATCAATTATGATCATTGTGCATTATAAACTATACACATAAAAGTATCAATAAATCAGAAGGAAAAAAATTGGGCATAAAAAAAAGAAAAGAAGCAGACCGTGGTATTGACATGATCGGAGGCGAATTTCTAAATCCGAGAGATAAGTGGAATCGCCGTCGACGACGAGAACACGCATTCCGATGGGAAACCGGACACCGGAGTCATCCATACGCACAAAACACTCGCTAAGCAGCTATGAAACAGAGGAAATAAGTAAAGAGTGAATCAACTTGACGTCTGTTCTGTAAAATTAGCTGATAGTTTATCGTAGGTAGATGATAATCTAATTAAAATGTTTCGGTAAGATTAACGGTACAATTAACTTATCAATCTAGATTGACATAAAAAGATCTTCTTAATACATAATAAAATCTATATCAATTAATATTCAAAATGCTTTTTTTGAATTAAATTAATTTTTTGTTGAAATTTTATTTTAAGTTTGTACACTTTATTAACAAAATGTCAAAAAATTAAAACCCAATTTAACTCAACGTCAAAAAAATATAAGATTTTTTCTTTTTAAAAAGTCAAAAGAAGATGATTTTTCATTTTGGAGGTCACCAAAATAACATAAGTTATAAGGGAACGTCAAAAAAATATAAACTAAATATAAACAGGGAAAAATTATTATTTTAAACTCTTTGGAAGAATAGATTATTATTTTTAAAAATGTAAATGTAACATTAAATTGTTTTATTTTAAATTATACTCTCAAAGGGTAAAACTGGATTATAAATAAAACAGTAAGGGTAAAATTGGAAGAAAAATGGATAAGCTATAAACTATAATCTCAAACGCTACTTGAAATTGCATTTGAAAAATAAGCTATAAGCTCATGTTGAGAAGACCGTTTTCAAATGGAGCTTTTTTTGTAATACAAGCTTATAAGCTATAAGCTAACTTCTTGGTCTTCCCAAACAGACTCTTTGTGTTTGCAAGGATCGGCCAAAATCTTACCTCAATTATGCGAAATATCAAATTAGTCCTTGAATTTGACATAAGTCAATCAATTTAGTACATCCGTCTAATTTGGGTGTTAACGCTACTGACGTGGCAGTTAACCTTTCACACGAGTCTCCATGTCAGATGTCACACAAGCAGGGACTAATTTAACCGGTAGTGACCAAAATTTTCAAGGACTAGATTGATTGATTTGCAAAAAATGTGTCGCTCTTTCTTCCCCAACGGTTATTTCTTCCCCAAATATATAAATTGGAACCCTAATTTTACAATGTGTAATCTACACTCCAAAATCCCCAAAAATTCTTCCAATAATTAGTGGCAACGTTCTTCCCCAATTCAAAAAACTCCAAACCCTAATTATTTGATTAACAATCAAATTGATCTCTACATTAAATTAAAAATCTATCAAATAAGTCCTTGAATTATTTAATCAAATATCAATTTGATTCTTTAAGTATAAATGTGCAAAACAAAGTAAAAAAGTTAGAGGACACAACTTGATCCTGAAATATTACATAGGCAAAAGTCATAAGTCTTAAGTCTGAAATATTACATAGGCAAAAACATATTTTAAATATTACATAGGCAACAAGAAACCCAACTATGTGGCATAATTCAAACAAGTCTAAATATTCCATTTCCAAAAGCATATTTTAAATATGTTTCCATCAAGCATCACTTCTTTGGAAATCCCGGGATTAGGATAAACTCCATGAATTTAGGTTGAGTCGAACCGGATGGACCATAACTTGGATATGGTACTCTAATAACGCTAGAAGCAGTTGGATGTACTGGTGCAAGACCCCTCACTGGTGTTTGCTTAGGCCTCTCATTTGAAATATTTGGTCCTCTAATGTCATACCTTCTTGCGTAGCACATAGCTTTAGGTTTCATATGTTTTTGATGATATTCTAGTTTACTCTTTTGATGATTATATATTTACTTGTCTTTTCTAAGAAATAGTCTTGTTAAAAGCACCCAACATCAATGTCTCGATGTCCTGGAGTCCACTTGCATTGTTGAAGTCTTTGTCATAATTCAGGTTTTTGGTCACTGAATCGATTCATTAGTATGTGAATCGTATCATAAAAGTTTTTGACTTATAATGAATCGATTCACAATATTTTGAATCGTATCACTTGTGACTCGATTCATGTTTGGTTGAGTTGTATCATGGTTTCTCTGTGACTTGCATTGAATCGATTCATAAAAGTCTGAATCCCATCATTCTTCATCCTGGGTTCACTTGAATCGATTCATATTTACAATGAATCGTATCAATCTTCATAAGGCTCTGGCATGTGTTTTTGTTGTATGAATCAATTCACTCATTTAATGAATCGATTCACTTAGTTGTTTTTCTACGAAAATTTGCACTGTCCCTCCTTTTCTATATATACTCACTTCCTCGTAACCCCAAAATCATTGAACCATTTGCAACTATTCTCTCTAGGTCTCAAAAACTCCTTGTTCATAAAAGTCTGAATCGCATCATTCTTCATCCTGAGTTCACTTGAATCGATTCATATTTACAATGAATCGTATCAATCTTCATAAGGCTCTGGCGTGTGTTTTTGTTGTATGAATCAATTCACTCATTTAATGAATCGATTCACTTAGTTGTTTTTCTACAAAATTTGAACTTTCCCTTCTTTTCTATATATACTCACTTCCTCATAACCCCAAAATCATTGAACCATTTGCAACTATTCTCTCTAGTTCTCAAAAACTCTTTGTTCATAAATTCTTCAAGATTAAACACTTTTTCTTATAATCACTTTGTACATTGAGTCACATTGATTTGCTATGGTGCTTATAGAGATTGTAAGTTGGTCCTCTCAAGGAAATTTGGTTGGGCTTAATCAAAGTTCCAAAGTGAATTGAATAATCTCATTCCACCTCCAAAGGGCTTGGGGGTTCTTTCTAATTGTTCTTGCAATCGAAGGGGATTCGATTACTGGACGTAGCATCAAAGACCTGAGTGAAGAGTTTGAAGGGGAGCACGGGTAATCAAGAGTTCAAAGATTTAAGGAACACCAAGTTTAAAGGTTATTTGAGGTTTGGGGGAGTGTTTACATAGGGGTTGAAGAACGAGGATTAGATTCAAGGAACTTTTGTAATCACATTTGTATTCAATATTGTTACTTTTAGTGGATAACCTTTGTGAAGGTGTACTTCATCAAGAAGAATAGACGTAGCTCTAGCGAGGACGAAAAGAGCGAACTACTATAAAAATATCGGTGTTATCTCTCTTCATTATCCTCTTTACTTTTGATTATTGCATATGCTAATTGATTAATTGTTAGGATAGAAACTTGTGTTGATCTAAGTTGTTTTTGATCAAAATTAATCTAATTTCTTGGATTAAGTTTTAGTACTTAGCTTGGATCAATAGGTTTTCATTCTATTAAAATTCCTCAATTACATATGCACTGTGAATTTATTTTGATAGCTTGTTATATTTTCATATTGGTTTGGTTTAAAATTGTTTAAGTTTTGCAAATTGTTCAAGAACTATTAAATTTTGATTGTAATAAGATTTGTATTGTGAATCTCTTAATTCTACATTGAATCTTATTATCACATAGCTTTATCTTTTTGCTAATTGTTATGATTGCTCAAGTGTATTTCCAAATAGTCAGTTTGAATGAAATCGTATTAATTAAAACTCCGAAAAGTTTTTCAAAAGCGCTATTCACCCCCCTCTAGCGCACAACCTTATTAGCCATATTGACCAACAAGTGGTATCATAGAGCTTGGTTTCTTCTTAACGGCTAACTACCGGAAGAGTTGATCCATATGGAAAATAAGGAGCCCAATGGTGCGTACAATAGAGCACCTACTTACGACGGAGAAAATTATGACTATTTAAAAGAATGCATGATCGTTCACATCCAATCGGTGGACATGAATGTGTCGGACGTCGTGGTCAACGAGCAGTTTCAACCGCAAGTTGTTGCTGACAATGTAGCACAAGAAAAGCCAAAAGCCGATTGGAGTGACGATGACAAAAAGAAGGTTCAATATGATTTGAAGGCGCGAAACATTCTCATCTCTTCTTTGGAGTAAATGAGTATCATTCCACCTCTCATTGTAAGACCGCTAAGGCTATGTAAGATGCATTGAAAACCTTCATGAAGGAACCTATGATGTTAAACAATAAAAAATTAATATCCTTGTGCAACAATATGAGTTTTTTCGCATGAAGGATGATGAATCCATCTCCTCCATGCAAATGAGATTCACTCATATTCTCAACAAATTCCAAAACCTTGGTAAGAACATTTTAAACCAAGATTGCACTAATAAAATTTCGAGATGTATGACAAAGGAAGTGCAGCCCAAAGTTACCGCTATCAAGGAATCACAAAATCTCGATGTTCTTAGTATGATCACACTCTTTGGCGAACTAAAGGAACATGAATATGAGATCCGCATTGTCATCCCATATTCGTTGTCATTCAATGTATCTTTTTATTATGGGCAAAACACTCATTTTCTTTCTGAATTTGTAATGAGTAACCATAACAGTCCCAAAATTTAGTGAGCAAAATAGTATCTAATTATGCACTCCATAAGTCAAAGTAGTCCATGGTAAAAAGCAAATGATCTTATATCTGATAAGTAATGCTTACATCTTTCATGCATACTCCCAGTTTTAACCTTCACGCGTTAATTCACCATACTTCGACGTTAAAGAAAACATTTTAACGTTGGAAATTATTTTGACTAATGGAGTGCATAATTGGAGGCTATTTTGTAATTGTGCAACATCGATGGACTATCGTGATTACACGTTTCACATTAAAAGACGAAAATGATTATTTGCCTTTTTATTTTTAGGGTTAATAGTGCTTCACCTGTAATATAGGTCAATTTCGGGTTTGCCCTCTGTAAAAAATTTGTTTTGGTTTTCGTCCTTGTAAAATTATTTTTTTCCAGAATACCCCCTAATATCTATCTTATTTGCAGTTTTTTTTTTTACTTTTTCCACTCTATCTACTTCTCATGCGCCCTATAACTTTTAAAAAAATGCCTATGTGATTTCGGATTATAAAATCCGAAAACGTTCAAACTGTGTTCGGATTTTATAATCCGAAATATGCTTATATATAATGAACAATTAGAATCTCTCTCATTTCAGCAGTTTTGAATTTTGTTTTTAAAAACAACCAAAACAAAGTAAAAATATGATCACAACCTGTCAACTAATATCATAAAAATACCACAAAAAATTCTAAAAATCAAATAAAACTAATGCAAGTTTTTTCCAGATTTTTATGAGAATATGAAAAATTTAAAAAAAATGAAGAATGATTCTAAACGATGGAATTTTGGATTTTGAGGGGCAGAGTCCCACAGGAAGTCTCTTCTAAGGGAGTCTTGATCTTTGATTTCTTTTTATGATTTTCTAGGAATATTTCGGAGCAATCTGATAAAGTTGCCCGAAAACTGGATTTTGTACTAAGAACAACTAACAATGACCTAAATCAGAAGAATGTGAGTTAGGAAGATTAATATGATCCTTAAAATGGTTATCCATGTTACAAACAGACTTATAATTTATGCTGATACAGTTCGAATTATATAATCTGAACCATTTTCCCCTGAAAAAGGGTGTTTATGGGGTGTTCGGATTCTATAATCCAAAAAAAGCAAGGAACACGCCCTATTGTTATACAATCCGAATTGGTGAAAAACTCTTTTTTTTTCACCTCATAACAAAGGAAAAACTCAATTCTTATTATAAATTCCGAAAATTGCATGGACCTTTTTGTAAAAGTTATAGAGCGCACGAGAAGTAGATATGGTGGGAAAAGTAAAACCCTTTTTTTTAATAAGAGACTGATATGAACCCAAAGTAAAGATAAAAGGCTAAAAGGGGTTTAAGTTTTTTTAATACTCTTCCTATTAATGTTTTTTTTTTACAAAAACAAAATGATAATTAATGATTCATTGATAAAATATATCATTCAAAATTGTTAAAAATGTAAGGGATGAATTTGTGAACAAACTCGCACCATTCAAATTAATAAAATACAAGGACCAAATGCATACAAACAATAATATGACAAAATTAAAGTGATCACAATATTTTGCCTCATGATTTGCAACATTGATGTTTAAATCATTGATTGAATAACCGATTTTTCAATAAGAATCAAATAAATACTGCAATAAGACGAAAATTTGACATCTTCGGTAGGAGAATTTGCGACTGTACTTAACTACCGTAAAGGAGACATAATCCGCTCATGTTGAAATCGATCAAACTTGAGAAAATAGAAATCCCACTAACTGCATTTTCATGTTGAAATCAATTAAACTTTTAAAAAGCGTGTGAGAAAGGTAAAGCACTAACATGGTAACGATAGATTTGAAAAAAAGTGCATTATCGAGTTGGATCTCACCGGTGGAGGAATTTGAGGTACAAAGAAAAGAATATGACATTCATATGTGACAAGGTCTTTTTTTGAAAGGAAGGTCAGTAATATTGTGTTTGGCATATGCGATTGAAATAAACAGGTCTATAACTATAAATAAGAATTAATAGACCCCTAGAAAAAATTACTGATCATGGGAAACAAGTTATATTTAGATTTGGAGGGAGCAAGGTGTTGGGAAACTATACATAATTTGAGTTCAATCTTTTCATCTCAAATTTAATTCATGAACAAGTTAAATATTGAATAAAGTCTCAAGCATCTGATAAAATGTGTAAATATGTGAATTAAAATAGAACAAGGTCGTCAATATAATATGGAGAAAACATTTAATTTCCCTCTCATACATAGAAGAGCATTCTAATTTGTGGAAGAAAATTGCAAAAGCTTGGAACCTAACAAGGGCATGCTCATGGTTTGGAACCTAACAAGGACATGCTCATGGCCAGGCATAAGAGAATCAGTGTTCAGAACCTGTTAAAGTGTTTTAGAATGACCTGCTGAGTAGCATTCTGATCACGATCTTCGCATCCCTGGAGTGTTCAGATTACCAATTATCCCACTAGGTGAAAAGGATCTGAAAGCATTATTGTGAAAATGTCCAGAACTATCCATTCTTTTCAGAAAGAGTCTGTACTTCTGCAGCCATTTCATAAACCAGAAACATTCAGTGAAAAAATTACTTGACTTATATAAATTAAAGCGTCGAGGACTAGAAAAGTGCCTGGAGATGGGTCGCCACGTCCTCTCTTGTAATATTTTCAACATTCATCAAATCAAAAATCTTTTTGGGTACAGCCTCTGCCAGTAAAACAACATTAACATGAGACCAAAACTGAACATTTCATGACTTGACAAATGAAATTTATACCAAGTGGCATCTATCTTGATAAGTTATTTTAAACCTCGGATTGAAAATAAACATAAACTAGACATTCGAAAATACTTTGATAATGTGAAATAAGAAATAAAATTCGGTAAAGCTCGAGGAAATTGATAGGATATAAAAATTGTTTTAGTGTTGCAGACAGAATGAAGAACATACTGTCAACTCCTAACTGATTAACAACTTCAAGAAACTTGCAGTGCAGCTCCACAGACCAAACAAACCGGGACTTCTCATTCCGAATCACATGCTGCCAAATGTTCCTTACCTCCTCCAATCTCACAGGTTTCAGCAGAAAATCACGGGCACTGTGGGAAATTGCCTTCATCACCAGCTCCGTATCGCTATATGCAGACAACACTGAAATCAAACAATTTATAACAACAAACAATCATTGATTAATAACTATATGAATAAATGAAGAAACAGAACAGATCCCACCACTTACTTATGACAGGAAGGTCCATTTCAAGTCCCACAAGTTCAAGCAGCTTAAGTCCATCCATGTCAGGCATGTGAACTTCAGCAATTACCACGTCAAACATGTCTATGTTTTCTCGCAACATAGTCGATGCTGATATTGCTTTACTAGTTGTGGTTACTGCAATCCCCAAGTCGAAAATAAATAAGATAGATACTATTCAGAACGAGCAAAGTACACTTTTGAATGTATATCCAGGAACAAACAGAGCAATTGTGAAATACTTGAAAAACAAAAAATTCTAACCATGTAGAAATAGAGAGATTCTGAAAACAAGCAACAACTAACAGGTACAAAGTATAATAAAAATTGGACATAAAGATAAAGTATATCATCATCATCGTTAGTATTATACACATAAATTTGACATAAAGTATAAAAAAGAAGCAGACCGTGGTATTGACATGTTCGGAGGAGAGTTTCCAAAAGCAAGAGAGAAGTAGGATCGTCGTCGACGGCGAGGACACGTATTCCGATGGGGAACCGATCAGTGGAATCATCCATTATTCTCTCTTCTCTTCTCTGCTAGGCACAAACTCAGAACGGAAACTATGAAACCGAGCAAACAAATAACATCGTGATGGAATTTGTCGCTTAGTGGACAATCTTTATTTTTTTTTCCTTCAAAAAATAAATATCGTTTTTAGTGGACTAATAAGTAATAACTTTTCTTTGTCAAAAAAAAAAAGTAATAACTTTTCTTTTTCTTAAACACTTTTTTTTTGGTCTTTTATGTTTATTGTGGGGTTCTTGTTGGTCCTTATTTAAAAAGAAAAAGTAGATAGATCTTTTAATTTGTTTAATTGGTAAAATATTAGTCTTTTTTACCCTCCAAAGGCTAACTAAAAGTTTTTCTAATTACACCCTGTTTAATTCTGGTTGCACCCCGAAATAACAATATTACCCTTTTATAATATTTTATTTTCAAAAAGTCTATTCCTTAAATTGAGTTTGAGGTTCATGTAATTTGAGTTTAAGTGTGCATAGTTAAACTCAGCTTAAGTAGGTTCATGTAAACTTAATTTAAGTAGCCATATAAACTGAGTTTAAGTGTACATCTAAAAGTTCAATCTTGTTCAATGATTCTAAGTAATCTCAATTTAAGTATGTACATGTAAACTTAGTTTAAGGAGGTCATGTAAACTCAGTTTAAGTAAGTTCATGTAAACTTCATTAACTAGGTCATGTAAACTGAGTTTAAGTGCACATCTAAAAGTTCAACCTTGTTCAATGATTCTACGTAATCTCAATTTAAGTATGTACATGTAAACTCAGTTTAAGTATGTACATGTAAACTCAGTTTAAGTAGGTTCATGTAAACTGAATTTAAATGTACATATTTAAACTTAGTTTAAGTATGTCATCTAAACTGAGTTTAAGTGTACATCTAAAAGTTCAATCTTGTTCAATGATTCTACGTAATCTCAATTCAAGTTTGTACATGTAAACTCAAGTAGGTTCATGTAAACTAAGTTTGCATGAACCTACTTAAACTGAATTTAAGTTAACCTAAACATGTAAATTGAAACGTCGTTCTTGTACAGTGCAATCGAACATGAACAAAAAAAATTGAAACTAGCATTATTGACAAAGAAGAAGAAATTCACTTAGTTATATGCAATCGAATATGATGAAAGGTGTCACTGTTTAATCTTCCACACAGATTGATTGAACATCAGGATTAATTGCTTGATTGTGGGTGAAAGAGGGTGAGTGAATTTTTACTGTGCAAATTAAGAATAGAATCAAGGTTTTAAGAGAATTTATATAAAAGGGCAATTTTGGTATTATTAAAAACTTTTAAGAAATTCTGGATGTAACAAAAAATATATGGGGTGTGAATAGAAAAACTCCTAAGTTAATTGTAGTATAAGTAACATGTAAATGAACATCTTCTTCTTTTCATTTTATCGGTTCACATGGTTCTTCTCGTAGTTCAAAACCACGAATTCACTTGAAAAAGAATGACGTGATGCCAATTAAAATACATATTTGCAGTTTTTTTTAATAAGAGACTAATATGAACCCAAAATAATAAAGATAAAGGAAAAAAATGTGTTTAACTTTTTTTTTTAATACTATTCCTACTAATGAATTTTTTTACAAAAATAAAAAGATATTCAATGATTCGTGTTGATAAAGTACATCATTTAAAATCGCAACAAAATGCTTACGAACAATAATATGATAAAATTAAAGTGATCAGAATATCTTGTCTCTATATTTACAACGTTGATGTTTAAATCATTGATTGAATAGCCGATTTTTCAATAAGGATCAAATGAATACCGCAATAAAACGAAAATTTATCATCTGCAACGGGAGAATTTGCAAACAGTACTTAACTACCATAATAAAGGAGTAAACAACAATTATTATCGTTGGAGGTAAAATGGCAACTTTCGTGTACGCGAGAGCAATTTAAGAAGCCCAAAGAGCATAAGCAGTGGCCACAAAGTACTACTACGACCAGGGCCGATCCAACGAATTATGTCGCCTAAAGCGAATATTAAAATGAGGCATCTTACGTTAAATAAGGTAAAATAAGAATTTCCTTAAAAAAAGGTAAAATAAAAATTAAATTTTACAAAAATGAAATAAAAGAATTTGGGTAAAGAAATTTAAAAAAGTATCGATTATAATACATGTATTGAATTAAATTTTTATACTTGTAGATAAATAAACAAAAAGTAGTTCTGTTTTATTTCTGGACAAGAAGTGTATGCGTAGCTTTGTTTTTTAAAAGTAAAACAAAAGTCATGTATAATAGTGTAAACTATAAAGACCTCCGCAACTTTTAATAAGGTTAAAAAATAAAAAAATTGTCTGAAATTGCTACAATTCCATTTCGAACCAGTGACCTATACCTAAAAATAACGGAAGCTTGCCAACAAAATAGTAAGGAACTAATGATTTTATTCAGAATTGAGGCCTATATATACTAAACTCGTATTCATTTGGAGGCCTAATTGTCTTAAAGAAAAAAATTATTTTTTTGAGAGGCCTAAAGCAAGGGCTTGGGCTGCCTTATGCTTGGGCCGACCCTGACTATGACCCAATAAGTCAGTGAAAATTGTTGTTCTGACTTCAAAAGCTTCATAATGATTTCCCCCCAGACACTCCATCATCATCATCTTCTCTCTAAAAATTGAAAATTCTCTCTCTCTCTCTCTCTCTCTCTCTCTCTCAAAAAACTCTACCAAATTATTCAAAAAAAATTCCACTCAATCACAAGTAAGTTATCACTTATGTTATTGTCATAAATTTTATTAGTTATATATGTTTATATGTTTATAATTTTAGTTGTAGTTTAATTTTTAAATTTTAATTATTTTTTAATATAGTTATGTTGTAGATATGAAATGCTATTAACAAATATTATGAATACTTGTTATAATGGAGTTATATTGCTTATATTTGTATTTTTTTCGAATTTTATAAATTTTTTAGGGTTTGATTTATTTATTTTTAATATAGTTATGTTGTAGATTTGAAACTCTATTAACAAATATCATGAATATTTGTTATAATGGAGTTATATTGCTTAAATTTATATTTTTTCGAATTTTATAAAAATTTTAAGGTTTATTTAGGATTTTTAGGGTTTCTGTAATAATGTTTGATGAATTTTTCAGTGATTATTTTTAATTTCTTATTGTGTAGATTTGAAATAATGGCCGGGTGGATCGACATTCATGCACAATTCAAAGGCGGAGAACCTCAGAGGTTGAAGGTTCGGTGCCTTGGTGTAACGTTAAGATGTCTCAAGGATCAGCTAAATGAATTCAACGAAGGAGTAAACCCCGGAGACATTAGGAGAGTGAAATATGTTCGATATAAATGTCCAACACTCGACGAGGGGAGAATATCATTCACTTGGGTGGAATTAACGAACGACAAAACCTTGAGGAGCATGTTTTGGGAGCACAACATGTTCCAGTAGATCGATATACGTGCAACGTTGGTAAGATCAACCAAAAATATCATTAAAAGTCTGATTCCGCCAGAAGATCGTGATTAGGTAGGGAATGCACCTTCCAACTACAACAATTGTCTTACCCTAAAATGGAAATTCAAACTTGCTAAACGTCAGGACCCAAACGTTCACCCGACATTTCCATTGTTCCTTTCAAAATATTAAATTCTTGTTAGGCTGGTTTAGATGAAGGTATTAAGGTGTCAAGGAATGGACCTCATTCTTTTGACACTTGAATACCGTCATTTAAGTCAAGTCTAAGAAGAATTTAATCTTTTGAATGGAACAATAGAAGTGACGGGTGAATGCTTGAGTCCTGGAGTTTAGCAAGTTTGAATTTGCCATTTCAGAGGTAAGATAATTGTTGTAGTTGGAACGTACAACTCGAACGTAATGTAATGTAATGATAGGACATATAGGGTCTTTATGTAATGTAATGTAACTTTTAAGTTATGATATCGAATTCCTTCATATAAGATTAGTATCACGGAATGAACCTCATTCTTTATGTGATGACCCGTCTTATACGAGGGAATTTGATGTGATAACATATATAGTTTATTCTTTATAATATGTGTTGTTTTGAATGGAACAATAATTTATTCATTTACTTTTCAAATTTATTTATTAATTACACAATTTTTATTCGAATTCACGTTAGATTTAATTAGTCTTTATTCGAAAACGCAATTTTATTCAAAGTACCACAATGTCAAGCAAAATGCGCTCGACATATAAAAATAAATATGAAAATGCAAACAAGCCATTACATTCAGTCATCTTCCTTGTCGCACAAGTCAATCAGGTTGTCCTCGGCAGTCCCTGCGGCACCTGCTTTTGGTTGAGGACCAAAATAGCATGTCCTCTTGCTCCTCCTCAGCCTGAAATGGTTGTACACCGACACCTTCGAATCCTTATTTTTTACGGAACCATCACAATCGATTTTGTGCCATTTCATAGGCGATTTTTCTTTCTTCTTCTCGCCCTCCTTTTTTAATTTATCAGCATCGCCGTGTTTCTAAGACATTTTTACATGATGCAAACATCGGATCAAAACATTTTCTAACACAATTTATAATATCTAACAATTTCTAATGCCTAACAATTTCTAATTTCTAACAATTTCTAATACCAGACAATTTCTAACAATTTCAAATACCTAGCAATTTCTAACCATTACTAATATTTTCCAACACAATTCTATTCTAAACAACATATAACAAATCAATACAATTTCTAAAACCTAAATATGTCAAAAAAAAATTCCAAAAAATCTAACAATTCAATAACAAAAAACCATGCAATAAGATTCAAAACACTTACTTGATTTTGTGATTGAAATTGGCTTGAAATTCGCACCTAGGAATATCAAAAACGCAACAATGGAGTTTTAGAAACTCTTGTGTCTGCTCTTTTCATATAACATAACGCAACGGCAGTTAACTGCTGCTGGATTGCCAAACGGTAGTTAACTACCGTTGGAGGCTTTTTAGTAAATTACATGTGTTATTGTGAAGTTCTGTATGTTAGAAAAGCAATTTTCTAAGTCAGCGGCGTGTCATGCCAACCCAATACCTATATATAGAAACGAGCACTAGCCTCCACTCCAGTGCTCTCCATCGATAGCTACTTCCCTAAACCCTAACCTGAGAAAACCATCTCTGTTAAGGCACGATCTGAGTCCAACCGCTCCTATGCGAAAATCTCCATCTTTGTTCGATGGCACATCTCTTAAAAAACCATGGTAAAACCATTTCTTAATGGATTGATTGGCTCTCTTTTGAAATCCTAACCTAATTGTTCATAATGTTTCATGATTTTAAATTAATCGTGTGTTTACTAGTTTATAATCAATTTATTCTTGATTGATGATGCAGAAACACCGCAAGGGAAAGTTATAGTGGTTAGAAGGGAACCACCCTCACTGTTAAGGCACTACGAGGTAATCATCGATGTGTTGTTATTGTTTTTTGTTTTCAATCAGTTAATTCAATTCTCTTTTGTGTTGTTTTGTTTACAAATAAATACGTTATTGATTATTGGAGATTGAACGAATGCATAATGAACTACTCTACTGCATCATCAAGAAGAAAAAGTAGCTCTGCATCATCCGTTGGTTGGTATTCTCAGTCCTCAAATGAACGAGTCTAAGATTTTGTCTCTTTGTAGCTCAATTCTACTGCACACAATTAATTTTGATTGTAAAAGTACTATTGAGTGTAGTCTACTTAAACGGTACCAAATTATGGTTTATCCAATGTCTAGCTCCGTTGATTAGGTCGTAGTATCATTCTTATATTTTTTCATGTCAGAATCTAACGCTTGAACATCACCTAAGTTATCAGTTTCCCCAAAGGTCATTATAATTCTGGGGGGATTTTTTTTACTTTCAAAATCACTGAATTTACTAGCATTAATTTGCTTGCATCTAGTAAATTTTGTTAATTTAGTCGTATTTGCAAGAAATATAGGACAAGTTCTGAAATTAATGCAAAAATTTCCTTTTGCATGGTAAATTGTTCGGTGATATATCATAGCAATGCAGTTGTCACCGGTGTCAATGTTCGCATTTTTGATAGTTACCCTATTTGATTTCATCTGTGTTTGCTATCACCCTCTGAGGCCGGCTGAAATTTGAATTTTTGTGAAAATCATATTTTCACACTCATACAACTTGGTCCTCCTTTGCATTTGAAAGAACTCAAATGGTGAACATTACCATTTGTGACAAAGTCAAATGTCATTGATTGAAGCAACATCATCAAGTGATTGTAGCAGACCACATGATGTTTATTGTTTGCTCAATGAATGGTATTTGACTTTGTCACAAATGGTAATGTTCATCATTTGAGTTTTTTTACGGCAAAGGGGGACAATTCAAGTTGAATGGATGTAAAAATTTGATTTTTACAATGATTAATATTTCAGCCGCAATTGATAGCCCAAACACTATAGAATCAAACTAGGAAGCGTAAAGAGACCACATCTTGGACACAAATTTGTCAAAACTCTTCAAGTGTAAAAGTGTGAGTAATGCAATGTTAGAGTGAGAATATATTTCTAAATATATTTTTTCATCATTTGGACAAAATGCAAGTTTGAACGCCGTCTTTAGTGTTAACAAATCTCAAAATGAAGATGCAATCAGATAAGTCACTTAATTTGTCTTCATGATCATGTCTCTCATCAAGTGAAATATAATTTATTCCTACAAAGACCTAATGGGAAAAAAAGGAAATCAAGTGGAATTAAATTATGCAATATCAAGATTTAGGAAAAAATAAAATTTGAGGCATGTTAAGTTAAATGTGTTGGGGAGTCCGGAGCATCAATCAATGGGCCAAACATCCAAAGACCATAAGAGACTTAAACACCACACTTTTACCCAAAACCTTAAGGCAAAGGTTTTATGGGTTCCCTCTCTTATATATCCTTAGTTTCCTCCATTTCTAGTCGATGTGGGACATAATCACTCACGCTTGATTACCCAACAAAATGTATATGGAGAAATAATAAGATGTTTCTGCATATGCTTGTGTATTTTTTATTTTATAGAATTGAACTATGTTAAACATTTGTTTAGTTAGTTGTCATCGTTGATTGGTTTATCATGCCAAATGAATGAATGATTTTCTTTCTTAATGTGTTTCTTATATATTTCTTATTCTTTCCGTTGTTACAATCTCCAACTCTCTTTGTTTCCATCCCCTGGAGAAGCTCGTGCATTAGAAAAAGCATGAAAAGAAAGAGTAGGCATTGACGTGCATTAGAAAAATAGTATAGTCATACTACTCCTATTAAGTGGAATGTTGCAGATCTCCTGATCCATACGTTTCAAAGTTTGATGGTCTTTTTTCCTATGATCCATAAGTTCTAAAAGTTTGATGATCTTTTTTCCTATGATTTTGTGCAAAAGTTATATGCTTCTCCTTTTAGTTATATATATATATATATATATATATATTTTACATAATTTGCAGATATGCCGAATAATTAAGCTTAGCTTTTGAAGTAAGGAAAGAATTGAGGACTCCTTAGTTATTATTATTTTGCCTTTTGTTGTTAAGAAACTTTGTCTTGGATAGTTGTTTCTTTTCAACTTACATTTGAGCTCTGAACTATCAGAAGTTCGTGAGATATTGCATAGTAGGTTTTGCAGAAAATGTAGATTCTATTTACAGATTGATGTATTGTTTCTTCATGGCAAAGTTGGTTTTGAAGCTTTTGTCATATCATATTCCTGAGTTATGTATATGTGATGGTAAACTCAAGCCTTCTCCAATGTGTATACTCACCATGCTTGCAGACCTGCAATTAATTTGCTGTGAAATTGATGTATGCTTCTTCCATTTTTGAAATATAGGAGGCAGTATCCCTTTTCTATCTATGATGACAATTGTTATGAATCTGTTGCAAAAAACATAGAATTATGCATCTTTATTTAATAAGATGTATCAAACATGTATCATGTTAGGAAATTGTGTCTTTAGTTGGTAAAAAGCGCCGAAGATGTATTTGAGTTAAAAAATATTTTAAATTATTATCAGGTACTTTTTAGGTATGGACCGATAAGTATTAAACGTGTATCCGACTATCCGTATCAGACGTATAGTAGAAGAGTATTATTTATTGGTGTAATTTTTCATCGAATTCACAACAATTGACACCCACCGTGGGGCAAGGATCAAATGATAATTAAATACCATGGGTTCGAAGTGGGATATTGAGAAGTTTATCAGAAATAATGATTTTGGGTTATGGAAGGTAAGGATGGAAGCGGTGTTAATACAAAAAAGTGTGAGAAAACTTTGAAGGGTGAAGGTGCGTTACCGGTCACCATGTCACGAGCGGAGAAGACCAAGATGGTGGACAAGGCCAGGAGTGTCATTGTCTTGTGCCTCAGGGATAAATTCTTGAGAGAAGTAGCGAAGAAACCAACCGCGGCATCGATGTGGTCAAAATTGGAGTCTTTGGCTCATCGGCAATTCCTAAAACAACACTCTACTCATTCAGGATGGTGGAGTCAAAGGCCATCATGGAGCAACATACAGAGTTCAGCAAAATCCTTGATGACTTAGAGAATATTGAGGTGCAACTTGAGGATGAAGATAAAGCTATACTCTTGTTGTGTGCTCTACCGAAATCTTTTGAATCATTCAAAGATACCATGCTCTATGACAAAGAAGGCACTGTTATCTTGGAAGAAGTTCAAGCGGCTTTAAGAACCAAGGAGTTGACCAAGTCCAAGGACTTGAGAATTCATGAAAACGGTGAAGGCCTAAGTGTCTCAAGAGGGAATGGTGGAGGTAGAGGTAACCGGAGAAAGAGTGGTAACAAGTCAAAGTCTAAATGCTTTAACTGTCACAAAATGGGTCACTTCATGAAGGATTGTCCGGAGATTAATGGTAACTCCGCACAAATTGCCTCTGATGGTTATGAGGATGTAGGTGCTCTAATGGTGTGTTGTTTGGAGGATGAAGAAGGTGATGTGTCTCACATTGGGATTGATGCCTAGTGGAGCGGTGATCGTCCGGAGAGACGTTAAACACTCAACATCAGCCTGGAGAGGTGGTGGTAAGAATACTCATGATCAGTCTGAAGAGGTGGAGGCAAAAATACTCATGATCTACCTGTTGAGGTGGAGTTTCAAGGTTGAAAACATAGTGGGATGTACACATTTGCTAGTTGAGAGGTTGGAAGCTCAGCTTGAGGTGGAGTTGAACGCACCGGTAATGGTACGACTATGGAGGACCTTGGGTGCTATGCTCTAGTGGTGAGCAAGAGATTTCTTCATGAAGACGGAAGGTATTCCGGAGGTTGAAGAATGTATAGCACGACTTGCGGGATTACCCTAAAAAAAGGCCAAGGGTAATTGGATGCAAAGTGATCTTAAAGGAAGCGGGAGATGTCCTGTGGAACTACCTAAAATTCCTAGCGTAGTTGGACTGCAAGGACCTTCGAGAAGGCGGAAGACATTTCGATGGTTGAAGGGGTTAATGTGTGTACTTGTGGATTACCCTAAAAGCCAAGGGTGATTGGGCACAAGTAGATCTTCAAGGAAGCGGGAGATGTCCTTTATTGAAGAAGTATGGTATAGTCTTGTAGAACTACCTGAAATTCCTAGTGTAGTTTTGATACAAGGATCTTCAAGAAGGCGGAAGACATTCCGATAGTTGAAGAGATTAAGGTGTATACGTGTGGAACTACCTAAAATTTCTTGAGTAGTTTGGATACAAGGATCTTCAATAGGGCAGAAGGAATTCCGATGGTTGAAGAGGTTAGGGTGTAAACTTGTGGAGCTACTTGGTGTAGTGGGAAGCAAGGGAAAGAGCAGCATGGTGGTTGATGTTGAATTGGCATCATCATCTTTACCTTCCATAACCCAAAATCATTATTTTCGGTAGACTTCTCAATATTCCAATTCGAACCTATGATACTTAATTATCCTTTAATCCTTGCTCCATGGTGGGCGCCAATTGTTGTGAATTCGATGAAAAATCACACCAATACTTGATGTGTAGAGCAAAGAATAATCAAGCAACCAATACAAGTGGGTAACAGTTATAATCACAAGAAAAAGTAGAAAACAACGAGAGAAAAGAAGAGAGAACACAAAAGAATTTGTTTACTTAGTTCAGTTCAAATTGACCTAGTTTGGGGGAGGGAGCAGCCCTCCGTTTCACTATGAAGATGAGTAACTTTACAAAAGAGATATCAATGGGTTACAAGAATAAGTCTCCCGCTTAATTCTATCCAAAGTCTCAATCTCTTCCCGTAACCAAGAGACTCAATCCTAATAGTGTTTCCCCAAGGTGAATCAACCCTCAAACCCTAATGTTTGTTCCAAAGAGACAAACTCCATACAAACCCTAGCTTTGTTGTTGTCTTTCTAAACCCTTGTTTCAGCCCCGCCCCCTCTATCTCAAGGTTTACTCTTATACAAAGCCTATATTTATAGTAAAAGAATCTCATAAATTGGAACAATATCAGTCCCAAAAATACGTTTTATTTTTATGCATCTGCGCAAAATCCTGCTCCAATTTTGCCAGATCGTGCTCCAATTTTTTACGAATGGAAATGTCAATTTTGGTCCCAAAAATCGTGTTCCGATTTTAACAGCTTCAACAAACTTCAATTTCTTCAATTTTGAGTCACTTTCACAACATCTATATTATGAAATATTAATTTAAATTTTAGAATAAAGAAGTGTCTGTTATGCTATTGGCATGCCAAGATGCTTGAATGATGATTCAAAATATGGGAGTAGGTTTTGTGTAAATGCTTTCCTTTTGCAAATGAAAATCTCATATAGTAGTAGTTCTCCAATATATCGTTGATTAAATAAAATATAACAGTTATGCATATGTTGATTCTGAATGAGTTTGAAATTGAACTCTATGATCAAAATGTCATATATCTTACTTTCTTTGGGAAATCGTAATTTCACGTCTAAGTTATTAGCCATCTAGCTTCCTCACGAGCTCTCAGAGAAAGTTAAATTGCTCTGTCGTGACATGCAGCATCGTGAAAATGACGCTCCTGCAGTGCATGCTACTTTGGAAGGAGCGTAGCATGCGGAGTTTTCAAAATAAAGTCATCTATCGCTCAATTGATCGACATAGTGAAACTTCATTCTTGATGATGGCCTAATTCTTTTTTCGATTTTCATGCTTAGTGGAATGCACCGTCTGTTTGTTTAGGTTATTCCTCTTCATAATGCCGCTTTTTGGCTTTTTTATTTTTTTTCACTTTTAGTTTTGTTGCATTCTGAGTCTGAGTCTTTGTCTTTTAATTTATTGGGTTTCCTCATTTTTCTTCAGTTGTATACATATTGGCTTCTTCTTTTAAAAAAAATCAATCCAAATTAGATTATATATTAAGGAGGATACTTAACTTTGGAGGTTTTTGGCACGTTCGTAGAATATTAGTGAGGAACCGTACAAACAGTGCTCAAAAAGTTGTTTTTTTATTTTTTTTAAAGAAAGTAGTTTATAGCTTTTGATTATAAATCAATGAACCAATACAATAAAGTATAACATTAAAGTCATGAGGACTAGCTAAGAATGTAGTCTTTCGAGCTAAATTATGAACGACTTCATTCGCTTGTCTCCTACAAAATTCTATCTTAGAGTTTTCAAAATAAGAAATATACCGCTGCTTGCAATCATCAATAATGGTTCCGAATTCAGAGGTGTCATTATTTCCTTTGTTAAAATAGTCAACGACCGTCTTGGCATCCAACTCGAAATCAACATTTGGGAGTTGTAACTCATGTACCCATTGAATAGTTTGTGACACCAATGTTTCACCTATATCCGATACACACACGGGGCTTGACCAGACCGTCCTTGCTTTCACCAAATTCCCAACTTCATCTCGGATGCACATACCATAACCAACAACATTTAAATGGGCCGAAAAGGACGCATCCACGTTGCCATGCAAGAATTTTCCTATATTTAATTGAATTAAATCACAAGTTTTTTAACAAGCCATGCAAAACAAACCAACCATGTATTTTCTTCTGTCTCAAATATAAGAAAAAATTCATTTTTCATATTCATTGAATAAATGATATATTTGATTTATATTATAGACAAGATAAACTATTTATTGAACGAGCATTAATAAAAATTATACATTCGAAGTCGAAGGGAGTATAATTTTATTTTTAAATTGAATGTATTTTCTTGCTTCAAAACCAAACTAGACCGCACGGCACACGTAGTTTCATAGACTTGCCCCGTACTCAATATCATTTAGTGGAGAACACATGTCATTTCCCTCTCATAGAAGAGCAGTCCAAATTGTGGAAGAAAATTGCAAAAGCTAGGAACCGAATAAGGACATGCCCATGGCTAGAAACCACAGAAGGGCCAAGCATAAGAGAATCGGTATTCAGAACCGGTGAAAGTGTTTTAGAATGGCCCACTTCGTTCCCTTTTTTTCCCATATAAAGACCAAATCCTATGGCTGCGGATACGACGAGCTTGACCAAATCTCGAATGACCAAAATCAACTGTACTAGGATCATGTAGCACTGCAAGATTGTGTTGTGCAACACTTTTTTGTGTTAGACACTCTTATTCCTTAAATAGTGCCTATCTGTTATTGCTTGCTGACACGTGAGTTTCAAACAATCATAAAATTATACTCCATACAGTTTGTGTACAAACTACATAACAGAAGAGAAAACAACAAAACTAAATTGCTCCATGTAGAATTCTTGAATACCAACAAGAAAACGTGGGGGACGATATTTCTAAGGCAAAGTCGGTCTAAATATCATGTTCATTTTTATACATCAACATAATTGTTTTATTTTCATTACGATACCTGTAACATTGGTTAGACTTAAATCTAAAACATAGGACTTGCCAGCTTTGATGCTCTCCACTAAAAGTATTAATCGTATAGTTTTAAGTTTTAACAAATTACTTTGGTGGTTCTATAACTTTGACAATAATATCTGTCAATTTGACAAGTATTAATCATATAGTTTTAACAAAATTACTTTGTGATTCTATTAAATTTGACAATTTTTTAAATTGATCCTTTGATTTATTTACTTTTTGTATTGATTATCTGGTCCAACGCCCAGACATAGAGGTTCAATTATACTAGATTATCTTCAGTCTTGGATCCTCACCTACGTTTTATAACACTTCAACGGTTAATAATAATCATTAGAGTCAAGCATTGATGAATCTAGTTCGTAATGGACCCATCACTCCCCAAAACTTCTTTTATGCGTCTATAAAAAACATCCTTCGATACAAGATACACAACTTATATGCATTTAATATCTCTTATACTTTATTATATTACTAATTTGAGCATCAAAGTGTTTGTCAGTACCACCGTCAATATTAATCTCGACAACGACTATTTGATCTCGACCAACTTATCTTGATCATATAAGACCATGTCCCTTATATTTCATTATCTTTTCATGCGTAACATTTTAATATTGAGACAAATCACATAAATATATTAGATTCAACCCCTTCATTTCTTCTTTCACTTCTTCATCTTTATATCTAAATTTCCAAAGAGCAAAATCCTATAACTTGAGAAGATGACTTAATGAGTATAAGTACTTCTTTAAGCCTCATAGATATTTTTGCCTCGTAGATACCCATATCAGGGAGAAAAATAGAAGAGGACTTAATGGGTATAAGTAGTACTTTAAACCTCTTCTTTGTCTTTGTATTCTACATTGTTTTAATGTTTCAACAATATAATGATATAAAATTATCGATAAATGATACAAAATTATTTGGTTAGTTGCAATTAAAAAACTTTTAAAAAGATGTTGTGTTAAAAGGATCGAGTGCTTATTAAGTATTACCATTAAAAAATTATAAATGAATTATGTGCGAATGTAAAGCCTTTTGTGTTAACCTCATATTCTCAATGAAATGAGCATCTGATAATCTGAAATTCGATTAAGAGGTAAGTAAAATCTGATAAAAAAATGTTTTATCTAAAAAATAAACTCAGATTCTTCTAAACAATATTTCTTTTGATGAAACTCGTTAAGTTTAATTGTTTGGTCAAGTGTAAACCCAATTTACCGACAGTAAATTTTTCAATTCTAATTCTCCAATCGCTATCTCAGCCACCTCTCACAGACTCATTAAGTGCACAATTACAAAGTGTGTGAGTGAGAAAGGTAAGCACCAGTATGTAGGTAAAGATAGAATAGAAAGAAGAGTGCGTTGTTGAGCTGGATCTCACCAAAGGTACAAAGAAAATAATGTGACATGTGACAAGGTAAGCATTAGTATCCCCATTGTATTATCACCTAGCCAAATTTTAAAACGTAATATATTTTTATATTGAGAGTGTAACGCAATCATTCATTAAAATCATACCATTAATCAAAATATTAAATGTATCATCGACAATGTAATGTTTTGTTGCAGTGAATCATATATTTCAACTTGACAATTATAAAGACTAATCTTGTGAGTCATACAGATTCAATTAAAAGTTTCTCTCAATAAAACTCAAGTGTAATTTTCATTGAATACATATGTACACAATTTTACATGACAACTATTATTCTTTTAAAACATGATAAATTTTATATGTACAATTTTTTCTTTTCTGAAATAAAATTTTATATGTACAATTGTTATGTTGTCTAACAACATATTTATATACGACTAGTATGGATACACGTGCCAAGCACAGACTATAATTTCATCATCCTCAAAAGATATAATATTGTGATGTAATAAATGTTATTTAAATCTCAACATTGGATAAAATATTAAAGATTCAAGAACAAATAAGTGAAAAATAAATTCATATACTCAAGCCTTAAAATAAATTCATATACTCAGACCTTAAAATTTTGTATATTTTAATAGTTCTCCCTCTCTCAGTAAAACCGGTAATATACTTTTTATGTATTTGAATTTACCAATAGGAGAAGATTCACGACGGTTAGGATTTTGGTACCTGTTGTCTGAACGTATTATTCTATAAACATTGAACGTGTGTGTTTATCAGTTGGAGTCTACATAAAAGTAAGAATCATTTATTTTTGATATACGATGTGTTCGGGATCATCTGCACAACTGTTAAGCAATGGGTAGGTATTCAATTAGTAAATCCTTCCCACATGACGGCAAATTTTAGTATTTTAGCAACTTAGGTGGGTTCTTAAAAAAATTGTTATTATTTACATATAATTTTGCTATTTTCTCCATGTGTCATCTAATAAGAAAGAAATCAACGTTAATTTAAGCAAATGACGGAGTCAATCGAAACATTTGTTTGAGATAGTTGATTTGTTATCATTTTGGTGTTGGAGGTTTCTTTCTTTAACAAGCTTAGTGTTGGTGGTTAAAAGCAAAATAAAAATGAAAATGCTAGTTTACCTATCTGTTTATTTTTAAACCAACCTTCTGATGTTAATTATTCATGGATTAATCCTATGATACATTTGAGATTAGTTCATTATTTAGCCTTTGATCTTTCTTATTCTTTGATGTTCTATTATAAATAAATTTTTGGGTTGTGTGTTGTTCCCTTATACTTCTTATACTAGGAATAATATTTTGTTTTTGCTTGTTAAAAAAAATACATTGTTGACTTTTAAATGTTCAAAAAAGGTTTCTTACATGGTCTCAAAATGGTGCAAAAATAAAAATAAAAATAAAAAATGGTGCGACACTTTCAATTCCATGGATCAAAATGTCATCTGTAATTTTTTATTCACTAAAATATTATACGCCAATGCATGAACAACAAAAGCAAAGGTTGTTGAAATATATTTTGGACAATCTGTGACAATAATCCAACCACCGACATCCATGTGAAAATGTTGTTCCGATCAATTAACGAAACAAAACAACCTTAATCGTCACACATCCTTTTCCATCATTCATCTCAAGTCTCAACCCCCCTGGTTCTCCCCCAGCAATCTTATTTTGCCTCCATTAAAATAGTAAAATATTCCATAACGCTTTTTACAATTAATTAATAGCTAATGTTCCTATTTTAATAGTATTTTGCTTTTTCAAAAAGAAGAAAAGAGAAAGAAAGAAAGAAAAAAAAAGTAGCAGAAGAAAGAAGAGTAACAACAACTACAACAGATCCATATAAATAGGCGCGCATATCTCAGAATTATCAACGAACGGAAGCTCCACCGGATACCGGCTTAAGCGGTAAAAATGAGTGGTCCATCGCGAGAAGATAATTCAAAGGAAGAAGAGGTAAAAGAAGAAGATGAAGGTAACCGGTTACTGGAACTTGACGGTGACGGTGAAGGTGAATCTTCATCCGAAGAAGAAGCAGCGTATGAATCCGGCGAGAAAATCGTGGTGGTGGATT
Organism: Medicago arabica; assembly: GCA_946800305.1. Lineage (NCBI taxonomy): Eukaryota > Viridiplantae > Streptophyta > Magnoliopsida > Fabales > Fabaceae > Medicago > Medicago arabica. Next base: position 56,522,414 of record OX326967.1, read on the forward strand.
TTGAATTCGGCACCTTAGACGATTCAACCGTTCCACCTTTTTCATGGAAGAAGCTATGGATGTTCACAGGACCAGGATTCTTGATGAGTATAGCATTTTTGGATCCAGGGAATTTGGAAGGTGATCTACAAGCAGGAGCGATTGCAGGGTATTCATTGCTATGGTTGTTGATGTGGGCAACTTTGATGGGATTGTTGATTCAATCGCTATCGGCGAGGGTTGGTGTTGCTACTGGTCGTCATCTTGCTGAGCTTTGTAGAGATGAGTATCCGAATTGGGCGAGATATGTGCTTTGGTTTATGGCTGAACTTGCTTTGATTGGTGCTGATATTCAAGAGGTTATTGGTAGTGCTATTGCTATTCAGATTCTTAGTCGTGGTGTTTTACCTCTTTGGGCTGGTGTTCTTATTACTGCTTCTGATTGGTATGCCTATCATCACTCTTCTCATTCAATTAATTGTTTTAGTCAATGATGGGATTGAGGTTTTGTTAATAGTGAAATTAAATTTTTATTTGGATAAACAGCTTAAATAATTAAGTGCTTATAAGCTAAGTGATTATGTATAAGTTATTGAATATTTTTATCACTGAAGTTAGTATGAAGTCAAACTTTTTCGTAAGATATCATGGAGAGCTTATGGAAATAAACTGAATAAGAATTTATGTTACTAGAAAAGTTCAAATAATTCAATCTAAACAGGCCATCTAGTGGAGGAGCTTAGACCATTTTTTCATTTTGGAGTGGTATTGTAGATTTGTCTTACCTTGTTAATAATTAGAACTCACAGGGGATTCGGTGACTTTGGTGGCGGGAAAGTCATCGTGGCTTTAGTGTATTTTGATGTATTTCATGAAAGAGAAATGATAGATAAGATGAGAGAGAGAGCAATAGACACAGTTGCAACGACTTTCCTGCCTTAAAGGTAGCAAATCCTGACCCGGATTTTCATGAGCTGCAACTTGCAAGGAAAGTTTGGATTGATAGTTGTCATGAGTAGAGAACTGAAATTAAATTTGTCGGATTAAGTTTCCTGTTAGTACCTGGCTGTTAACTGATTTTAGTTATTATAGTCTACAACTATAAAAAAGTTTTACATGGATGGGGCTAATTTGCTTTACATACTTCAAATATTCTTTTTGTATCTTGATTCTAATTTCTAGGTAACACATTTCAGTTAACTTCAGACAGTAATTATATCACAGAACTGACCTTACTCTTGACTATATTCAAAACTTGAACATATGCTTTGACGTTATGTTTTGCTTTTGCATGACAACAACATGTTTCCTTAGCTTACTATATTTTTGAACCTGCGAACACCTTTATGATATCAACAACAAAAGTTCTGAAATTTAATGGTTTGGATTAAATTTCTGTATGGAAGTTAATAGTAGAAACATGTATACTTCAATATTTTTGAACATTTCCTGGCTTCATTTCTTGATTTTAATTTTCTGACTCTATTGTTATTGTCTTCAGTTTATTGGCTTGGAGCCATCCCACTTTCATGTTTTACCACCTAACTGTGCTTTATTCTCTCTGTTGTCGAGCAGCTTTTTCTTTTTATTTCTTGAGAACTACGGAGTGAGGAAGTTGGAAGCTGCTTTTGCAGTTCTCATAGCTACCATGGCTCTTTCATTTGCCTGGATGTTTGGTGACGCACAACCTAGTGGAAAAGAGCTTGTGAGGGGTAAATTTTGTCTTTATTGTGTAATTGAACCACGTTTTTTTTTTTTGGAAATGTATCTCTCCTATAATCCACTGGCATAACATGTGTTTGTTCCTTCTGGTAGGTATTTTGATTCCAAGACTTAGCTCAAAAACGATTCATCAGGCTGTGGGCGTTGTGGGTTGTGTAATTATGCCTCACAATGTATTTCTACATTCTGCTTTAGTGCAGTCAAGGAAGATTGATCCCCATAAGAAAGGTCGGGTGCAAGAGGCTCTTAATTACTATAATATTGAGTCCACAGTTGCACTTTCAGTCACCTTCATGATCAATCTGTTTGTCACAACAGTTTTTGCCAAGGGTTTTTATGGTACAAAGCAGGCAAATAGCATAGGATTAGTAAATGCAGGGCAGTATCTTGAGGAGAAATATGGAGGAGGACTCTTCCCTATTCTTTATATATGGGGAATTGGGTTACTGGCAGCCGGACAAAGTAGCACTATCACTGGCACATATGCTGGGCAATTCATAATGGGGGGTTTCCTAAACCTTCGATTAAAGAAATGGTTGAGAGCATTGATTACTCGGAGTTGTGCAATTGTGCCAACTATAATTGTAGCTATTGTTTATAACAGGTCAGAAGCCTCATTGGATGTTTTGAATGAATGGCTCAATGTGCTTCAGTCCATACAAATTCCCTTTGCATTGATTCCCCTTCTCACATTAGTCTCCAAAGAGCGTATCATGGGATCCTTTAAGGTTGGGCCTGTTCTTGAGGTGAGTTGATCATAATGTTCCTTCATTTCAGTAACTGTTAATTGTTACATTTCTGAACTCTAAAGCAACTTCTGTCATGGTTTAAAATTTTGTTTTTTATCTTGTTAGATTGTTTGACAACTCAATGGCTTAAGTGATTAGAAAATGAAAATAAAGTTATCATATGTTTCATTTTGTCTCTGCAGATAGATTAATAAGCAGAATGATTCTAATCTGATAACCAAATATCAATATTTTAAGATGCTTATTGAGGATTCAATCGACAATCTATGCTTGTTTTCTGGGTAAAATGGAAATAGAACTGTATTAATATTTAGAAGACTGTGTCAAGCTTGATATTTGTTTGTATCTGCGTCTATCCTTGTTTTGTTTAACTGAAGTTTAGATGCATTTAGTTCTAATACTGATTTTGAATCTGATAATCAAATACCAAGTCACTTAAGATGCCCAACAGCTATTCAATCAACAATCTAATGACTTGATCTTTACGTAAACCAGTTCAGTTTTTTAATAAATTACGTGCCTGACTTCTCCGGTCTTAAGTTTTCCTATGTTTTATTAAGTCATATTAATTACCAGAATGATTTTTAATCTGATATTTAAACATCAAGTTATTATATTCAATATTCAATTACAATCTATGCTTGTTTGCTGGGTAAAATGGAAATAGAACCGTAGTAATGGTTTAAAAGACTGTGTCAAACATGATATTTGTCTGTATATGCTTCGATCCTTATCTTATTCTACCCAAGTTTAGAAGCATTTAGTTCATCTAATACTGATTTTGAATTCGATAATAGAATACTGAGTCACTTAAGATGCACAATGACTATTCAATCTACATTCTAATGACTCGATCTTTGCACAAGTCTGTTCAGTTTTTTAATGAATTACATGTTTGACTTCTTCCGTCTTAAGTTTCTATTTATATGACTGTATCTGTACTCCTACGGTAGAATGATCAGTAAAATTGGATGTAAAATTTTAAACTACCTCAAAGATATGTTTCTTTCGTAGGGTATTTACTATTTAGCTCAACCATTTTGGTACTGAGCTACACATTTTCTGCAGACTACATTTTACTAAGTTAAACCATTTACAGCCTAGGGATCCGGTTATCCCATTGTAGTGTTGTACATGTTTATCACCTTGAAAATGAAGCATGCAATTCCTTAGTTATATAAAATATGGGTATTATTGATCACTTTTTCTTGAGACTGTTACAAACATAGATACTAATGTATTTGAGAGTCATTGAAAGTGTTAGTTTTCTGACAGTTCCTTCTTTGTATCATGGATATTCGTTGTTATATCAAGTTTAAAGAAAATGATGTGCAAATACCAAATTCATTCAGTACACCGATTCCTTCTGATTAAAATTATAAATATATTTTTGTTATAATAATGCTTTATTTATTTATTTTGTAGAGGGTGGCATGGACAGTTGCTGCACTGATAATAGTAATTAATGGGTATCTCTTGGTAGATTTCTTCCTTTCTGAGGTGAACAGCGTGTTGTTTGGTTTTGTAGCCTGCTCTTGCACAGTTGCATACATTGCATTCATTGTATATTTAATTTCACAAAGTGGTGCTCTTCCTTCCGCATTGGTGGATCGACTTCCAAAGGGATTTTGTTCCTCTGAGAATTAAACCAACACAAGTTACACAGCATTAAAAATATGGAAATGGTATGGCAAGCCTCAGCTAGACAATTTTGCTCGACAAGTTTTACTCATACACAATGAAGGATGCCTTGGAATTTCTCCAACCCTGCAATGGGGATTAAAGGATGTACAAGGTCAGATAGTGGAAAGAACCTAGATTTAACTGCACTTCTTTTCTCCAATACGGTTACAGAGGTTACCTACAACGTGTAACAAGACAGGTATATCTTTTTCGTAATAGAAAGTTGTGGAGAGAGCATCATTACAACTTGCAGGATAGATTATTTTCCTGCACGCCGTTATTATTTTTCATACAAGTTGTAAATTGCTCCATCATTCTTGGTTGTAAACAGTTTGTGTTTAAATAAACTCGGACTAACACTCACATATTGCTTTGGTGAAAGGAACACAGTGTATTTTTTTCCTTGATAAGGCAGACATGTAAGATAACAGCCATAAGTTATAAGGAATAGTCAATAATATGAAGTACATTCTTACTGTCTTTCATTTTTCCTGCTTTCTAGTTGGTTATGGTTTTGTTCAGCATATGAGCAATACATAGTGATTATATTATATTAGAACTATAATTTCTGTAGTCCAAGTCTACAAGTTGTTTCTGTCAATAATTGAAAACCCTGAATAGTCTTTAAATTATTGGTTTTCTGGTTTGACTTGATGTAAGTTTGTTCGATTTTTTATTATTAGATTTAGAGCATGACCACTGATTATCTTAGTCAATGGAGTTGCAAAAGCCTTGTAAACAGTTGAATTCCAAAAACTATAGATTCTGGTAACGGATTCCACTTTCTAGAATATGCAAAACCCGTTCCCATGAATTTGTTTCATGCGGTGTTGTGTTTCTGTAAGATGCAACAAGCACTGACCGGAATAACTCAAAGCCCTAATAGTAACAACAAACTAACACCTAAAACCAGCAAAAACTGTGGCAGTTTGTTCTTTTTATAGGTTACATATCTTCTCAGTTTCAGTTCAGAAATGGGTATAAAGTAAAATTTTGAAAAGAAAAAAAAAATGCTGCCTATTGATTATTTGTTTTGAATAGCAAATGTTTATAGTTAGTTGTTAGATTAATTTTTTCTTCTTCGTCGGAGATTTAATCCATAACTTCCAACTCCTCATCACTTGGCTCAAATCAGTTGAGTTACCCCATCTCATGCCTATTGATTATTGTCACTTATACTGAAAAGCCAATTGGCGAATTTGATAAAGCTCGGATGCTTATGGTTTATAACTGTTTTCTGAAACTAGAAATTTATATTATTATTATTATTATTATTATTTTAGGACTAAAAAATTAAGAATGACATGCTGCCTGTTCAACTTTTATTTGTTTCAGACTCACATTACAATGACATGTAAGTGTCCTGCTATATCATTAAGATTTAAAGGCAAAAAAAATAACGAGTTCTTGGTGGTATAACGAGGGAATGGACACGAATGGAGTGGGTTTTGCAGGTTCCGGAAGTGGAATATGTTTTGGGACTTGCTATATGGTGCGAAAGATTAACGCACGACACATGCGCGATAAAAGCTGGCAGTGCTTGAATATCTTTTTAAATAAATAAAAGTTAAATAAGGCTAACATTAAAATACAATCAAACGGTGGTTACGTATTCGTCGATTTTCGTCGCCTCTAAATTCGCACTATCAATCTTTTTCCATATGTTAATGGATATTAATGAAAGGTTGAAGATAGATGAGAAATAAAATAAAATAGAGTTTGGACATGCTATAATAGAAATATAGAATCAATGGTCTTATTTGATCTAATGGTAAATAATAGTCAATTATTAGACTAATGGTAAATAATAGTATATTAATATTGGTCCATGTTAAAAGTCACCCTAACGTAAACCCGATATCAACCAACAAAAAGTGGATAGAAGATTGATTGAGCAAGTGAAAGAAGATAAATAGTGACCATTGAATTTCACTGTCCATCCAGACTTGTAAAACAAAAAGAAAACGAAAATATGATGATAGTAAGTGAGCTTCGGCCTTCAATATGATGCATGAACACCAAATTCAATTTACTATTCTTATCCACGCGATGCATAACTACTTTTTGTTCAGATAATTCCTTCGATATGCCCCTCTTCTCCTCTTGTTTGTGTATGTTTGTTTTCATGGTGGAATATTGCATTACCACACGTTTGACCCAAGCTACAATTACCAGCTTTGGTAATATCACAACGATATGTTCTTTCGGGCGCGAAAATTGTTCTATCACCGCGAAATCAAACATGCCATTGGTCATGCAAATGATATTTGTTAATGTTATTAGAAGTCGGCTATGATCAACATTATTCAGTTAAATAAATTGCAAAACACTTCATTTTCACTCTTTCTCTAAATTAAATCAAACCTCTACATTAATACTATCGGGGCTAGAGCAAGTAACTAATGTGTAGTACATGCGAGTGTTGTAATGTTGTAAACACGTATATCCAATTAGATTTCTACTCATTGAAAGAAAGAAAAAAAATACAACAATAATGATGCATAAATCATAAATACAAAATTAAATCTAAAATAATTTTTCCAAAGCTATATTTGCAGGTGCATATTTGCCCTACACATTAAACCCCTAAGAATTGCTCCATCACTCCAAAATAATTCCTCAAATCGATGCAACAGAGTATAGAAACAAACTTTACCCAAAAATTTGTTGCACACCTTCAAAAGAATGGTATATTAATTCATGCACATCAGTTCTAAGCAACCTGATAGAAGAGTGTTCAAGATAGGTAGCTTATAAGGCAGAGTTGTGTGATAGCTAACGTTGCTTCAAAAAGTGTTAGAAGAGTGACTCTTTTTAAGTAGTTAGAAGATCGATATTAGTTTGAAGTTGTATTTTGATGTTGTAGATCAGATCATGTTTCTTATTTTATGTTAACGATGTTATTTACAAGTTTTTTATGTTATTTACAATTTAAACAAAAAGTAGTTATTTTTGAATTTTTTACGTTTCATTTTATCCGGCCTAGTTTTTAAGTTTAAAATAGAGCTCCAACATATTCAATTAGGGTGGCATTTAGGGTACACAAATTGTTAAATTTGTGCACCCATACACAAACTCTCTTTTAACCTTTGATTTATCACTTGAAAAATTTATGGTAAGGATCTCATGTACCATGTGGTCTACAAAAGTTGTTTATTTTATAAAATGGATCTTAAAAGAAATATGAATTTTTAAGGTGCATTTATTCAATAATATATATATATTGGTTGCTATATTTCGTGAACTTTGGTTTTTTATTAACAGAGTTAAATTCAATTATTTATATATTTATTTGTACAAAAAATTCATTTTTTGAATTTATATTTTACTTTTTGTGAGTCATTTTTTTTCTTCTTATTTTTATAAAATTCTTTTACATTTTTCTCAATACCTGACATCATGTGCATCTTTATATGGAATTTTTTCACTTGTCAAACATAAAATATAAATTATTAACTAATATTAAATTCTAATAATTCCACTTTATCTGAAGAAGATAGACTCTCATAACGTCACAAATCAATTTTTAAATCTCATATAAAAGAGGTGTTCATGTTTAATATCTGACAATGTCTCGAATAAGATTAACAATGTGTAGAACATTATTTAAAAAAAAAATTGCAAAGAACATGTAAAAAAGTGTGCACAGGAACAAAAATTTAGAATAGAAATTATGCAAGTGTATTTAAAATTATTTGTTTTTTTTTGAGGAAAAAATTATTTGTTACAACCTGTAACAATAACAAATAAAAGAAGTAGATTCACGCTGCAAATAAAAAATGATGCCATGTTAGTGACGAAAAAATTACTCTCCTTTATTAACATTTCAATGTATACTTTTTTTATAGGAAAAGCTTAACTGTTGATATATGTTTTCTTTTTTTTTTTACAGAACTTTTAATATATGTTTTATTAATAAACAAATACACCACAATCCCAAAAATTCATTTGCATTAAGACTGACATTATAAACAACTTTTGTAAATATAAACCATCATTACATCCAAGCCATTCAATTTTTAAATAGTAAATCTAAGATTCAAAGTATGTTTGTGTATGGGTACACAAATTTACAATTTGTGCACCCTAAAAGTCACCTTCAATGAGAGTGAGTATTATTTATTGTATGTTGGTTTAACATTTTAGCATGATTTATCAATTTCCAATGCAATCTCAACGTTGAAAAAAGGAAGCTACCAATTGGAGTTTCTAACCAAACGTACGTTTAGAAGACTTTTGCCGTGAAAACAAACATACTTAGAAAACTTGATGATTAAAATTAAAAAAAAATAAGTAGAGAAAAAATTCTAGTTAAAAGAAAGAGACAAAATCAATGAAGGTAAAGAATCAAAGATGACGCTTGAAGGACAGAAGGAATCAAGCATGAAGGAGTGGAGGAAGCAGAGGAATAACGTGACTTGTAGTAGGAGTTACTACTCTGCTAAACATTAATTGTTAAACGCGTTAGATCAAATTTTGTTACAAAAAGGAAAACAATGCCTATTGCCTAACCTAATATTCCTGGATCCTTTTTACCTGGTAGAGACACTAACTGAAGACTAAAGTACATGTATGTATGTACAATGTTGAATGTTGACGGTTATGTGTTGACTTGAGTCTGGTAAAAGTCAAGCTGGCTGGCCAAACTAACTTTACCTTTGTGCTTTTTACTAATACAAAATCAACTTTGTTAATAGCAATGAAGCTGGGCTTATGCCTAGGGTCCATTTAGCGTAGTGTGGTCCTTTTTTACCAAAGTGGTCCAAATTTAGAAAATTGCTTTCCTAACATCACAAACTTCCTAAAAAAACCTGTAAAATACTTAAATATCCTCAGCGGTAGTTAACTACCGAAATCGACGGTAGTTAACTGCCGCTGGGTTTTTTGGTTATTTTTATCTGTTTCTAGGAAACATTGGATATCAAAAAAACAACCATCCCAAATTTAATAAGTTTTGGTTGAAGTCATATGGTTCCGACAGATGGTAAAGACAAAAATCAATGGCTGAGTTTTAACTTTAAAGCATTGGTAGTTTCTTCTTCGTTTCCAATTTGGCACCTATTCCTTTCATTTCCTAGACTCTTCCTGGTTGTGTCGCCAAAAGTATGGCAGGATTTAAATGCAATGCTTTTCGCCAACACAATAAGGGAGGAAAGTTTTGCATAGTCACATGATTTAAACGCAACTAGACCTTTGACCTTCGCTGTCGCACGGGTCTGTTATAATAGGTGACAGTGTGCGGTGAAGTAATTCTTAACATCCATTAGATTATCAATAAAGCAAGACATTCCAATTCTAAAACATATTAGTTTTCTGCAATATTAAAAATGTAGCATTAGTTTTCTGCAATATGCATTAGAATATTAAAAATACTTAGGAAGATAGTATTTTTTATCTTATGGAAGATGGACTTTGGCAAAAATTCTAAAACATATCAGACACAAAACCATTCCAATTCTAAAACCTTATATCACTTATACTTGGATAGGGATATTGTATAAACACATTTTTCTACAATATAACAGTTGCTTTATTTTTTTAATAGTAGGCCCTATAATTGAATTCAAAGTATTTTTAATTTATTTCAATAAAAATTATAAGTTGCATCAGTCATGATCTAATGTCCATTTAATAATTTGATCTCATCATCAAAGTGGCATGCCTATCTATGAGTTGTAACTACTTTAAATTGATCTCTTCACTTTCAAGTTGATTCATTAGTGTTCTCTAATATACATGCTTTACTTGATCTAAGCATTAAGTCTGTTTTCAAATAAGTTATGTTGTGCAAATTTTCACCTACATCAGTCCCTATGTCAGGAAATCGAATAAACATATATAAATGGACATTTCTAGTGCAGCGCATGACAAAAAGAAATCAGAAACATTCAATTTGCTAAATACATTAGATCAAATGGTCATGACATTGCACTAATCAATCGTTCGATTCAAAACAGCCACTGACACTAACAAAAGACGCCATAACATCATCCTTATTGCTTGAATCAACTCCTTCAACAGTTTCCTACATAAAACAAAAGTACACCAGTGACTTTATTACTACATCATATATCAATCAGAAAAATGTAAATCAAGCTGTGTATAATTATATATCAGTGGCTTTTGATCAGCTAACTCACAGAGTGTTTCAACATAAGCAACACCCTCCTCTTCGTTTGCTAGCTGTACAAATGATCAAATTAACACTATAAATCAGGTCTGCATATTCTACTTAACCGAATGATGGAAATTAATAGTAAAAAATTTACACTTATGTTATGGAGATACACTTATGCCATGGTCGTTACGCAACACATCAAATAATGAATAAAAATTCAAACAAAGGACAGTTTCTTTATGGAATAACTCAACAAGGTCATAGCAAAGTAACACATGCATCGAAGTATAACTATATACTGTATAGGCATTAAAATACTACCTTCTCATCAATCAATATCATTTGGATACTTCCTATCTGTGCTGCATTGCCACGATATGGAGTTGACCACATATTAACCACTCGAACCTTCAAGTTGAAATCCATCATTCCAGCAACAATCTCTAAGATGTCAGTAACCTTTGATTTTCCTGAAAAATAGTTTAATATACATGGTCAATCAAAGATGTAACAAAGTAAAAAAGGCCAAAACATTCTTTATATACAAACACTTCAGTAGTTGGCTTAATTAATGTAGCATAAGGCGGGTTAGGGCAACCAATTTTGCTTATCAGACTGCTTAGGATTTTGATTAAGTATGATATTTATGTGCACACAAATAAAAGTAAAACCGTAGAATAAAAAATAATGAAATGATATAGGTATATTTATAAAATAAGGAGAATGCTAACCATTGTCCTAAAGGCATTGGTTAATTATCTAAAATAAGTAATTTTTCATAAAAAAAATGGTGTAATTATTACTTAATCAAAAGTAACATCTTATATTTTCAAGACAAAATTTCTATTTGTAGATTCCTTAACCATTACTCTGAGGGTACTGGTTAGCAAGACCCATAAAATAAATGGTGTATGATTAAATGATGTATGATTGTAACAAAAAAAAAAGATGTATGATTTTACAGATGTGTATTTAGGGTGTTCACGGTGTGGTTTGATTCAGTTTTGAGGTAAAAAAATCGTCTGAACCGTAATATAAAAAGGCATGCAGTTTGGTTTGATTCAGTTGACTTTTGAAATACAATTCGAACCAAACCAAATCAAACAAATGTGGTTTGAGTTTGATCGGTTGGTGCAGGTTTTTTCGAGATAGTTTTTTTTGTTTCCAACAATTAAAATCAAGTTAAAAAGCTAAAACACAACATATTTCCAACAATTTTTCCGACAATGTTATTAATTTCATACAACGTTACAATTTCATTTTCACCGAACAACAACAACATAAATCAAATTAAAAACGTGGACAAAAACTAATTATATTATGTAAGAAATGTAAAAGACTATGATTTTATCATTCTCTACAAGTTCAAGTAACACATAAATACATTTTTAAAATAAAAAGTAAATAAGAAACTTAACCAGAGAAGAAAATATGTCATTTTATAAAAGTTTTCATTGAGTTTCCATGAGTATTGATCTCGGTGACATAGATTTAATTATTGTTTTTCTTATGTTGCGGTGGTTTGGTTTGGTTCGGTTGGTAAAATAAAAACCGCAAGCCAAACCAAACCATGTGGTTGAGTAAATAAGTGATCTGAATACATCCAAACCAAATGCGCTTTTTTTTTGTGGTTTCTGTTTAGATTGGTTCGGTTTGAACATGACTTTTCTATGAGATTGGTTTGGTTTTGAACACCCTGAATAATTTTGATTTAGGATTGTGGCCAACAAAATATATTTTTTCACGAATAGTGGTTTTCATGGAGTGGGTCGAAAATATGTTTTTATTATGTTTGTGTGTGTTTGCTTATGTGTTTATTTAGAGTTGATCTGTCAAAACGAAAACACTTGTCGAGCAAGAATCTTGGAGATGCGACTTTTCTTATCCATATTTTTTTTTGTTTGAAAATTCGGTATCCAATCTAAAGATTGATTAATCTGAGAGGACTAATCACATTTCCACTTGCGGGAACCCCATTTAAAACTAGAGCTTTGCTTTGTATGTACTTACCTACCGAAATTGTCAATAGAAAGAATCGAACCTAAGGCATTTGATGTGTTTATTTAGAGTTTTTCTTATCCATATTTTGAAAGTGAAGTACACACGATGCAAACAAATGAAAATTTTCAAAAGTCAAAGGGACATCAACAAACTAAAATTTTACTATTAACAACCAAAATAATTTCCTCCACATATAATCAATGGTAACGAATTGTTGATGGTGTTCGCTCGTATGGACTACAAATGGTCTCTTAAAAGATCAAATCTGTAGTTATTTTTAGGATCAAAAGAATGAAAAATTTATGATAGGCACATTAATCTCCTTATCAAAATACAAAACCCAAAAAGAAGTGACTCAAAAATTTTAAGCACACGCATGGAGTACAAATTTTAAAAAAATGAAAATAACAATTGAATAAAGGAAAAAAATAACAAGGAAAACATAAAAACTTCAACACAAACATAAAAGTAACATCATGTTTTCAATTCATATTATTATTAGTATTGACAGATTTTCAACTCATATTATTAGTATAGGTGCACAATTTCACGTTGCATTACCAAATATTTTTGGGATATGAAAACCTTCTATAAATTAAAAAAATAGGCTGGTTCAAAAAAGAAAAATGAAGAGTCTCCTCCTCCCATCAAAGGTAGCAAAACAAAACCTTTACTTCAACGACAATTTCCGGTGACGCCTAATTAACTCAATCAAATTCTTGAATTAATCAGTCTCAATGTTTGTTTTATATGAGTTGACTCTCAAGAACAAAATTTGACATTTAGTTGAAAGATGCAATGTGCGTGTATATATATATATAGCGTCCGACACATCTCAAATAAAATTGCGTTGTCAATTCAAAATGAATTTATACAAAATTTGATGTATTATCACATAAGTTCATTTTAAATTTAAAAAATTACTGTCAAATATTTATTTTTATTTTTTAAAAAAATCAAACTAGTTTACCAAAATCGACATAAAAAAAAATCATACATAAGAATTTAAAAGAAGCATACTTTAAGATTTCATGTCAAGCCAACACCACCAATGCAAATTAAATAGATTAATTACATCAAATAGTTGATTATAATTTTATGTGTTTTTTTATGATTTTTTTTCTCATCCGTGGTTGATATAAACCTAGCTTAGTTGTTTACAGTACAGTGGACATCCATTTTGATCTTACATATGCTGAATACAATCAAGAACCATCAACAATGTCTCAGTAAAAAAAACAATGATGACGTGGAGACATGGATAAAAATATATTATTTGTATCCTTAAGTCATGTATGAACAAGTAAATATTGAAATTATTAGGTTAAATATTTTTAGAGCGTTTCAAATTCGAAATTAAAGTTTTTTAATTTTTTGTGCGAGTTTCATTAGGTATTTGCGACTGTGTTTACGGAAAATAATATATGTAGTATTTTTTAAAGTTTGCAGAGTGATTTCATTGTCTTGTCTCTCAACAAAATCAATTTATTTTAGATTTTTTCTTCAATTAATATCATTGTCAATGTACCAAATTATTCTTTAGTTAATATATGAAACGGAAATGCTATTGATAGCGAATTTATGGCTCATGAAGCCTTCACGATACACGTGACATTTTTTCATTGCATACTTATATGTTGACTCCATATTTTCCGGCTTTCCGCCATACCTCCCGTGTATTCTTCTCAAGAGGAAATTGTGATTGGTTTGTTTATGCTCAGGACGATTTCACGATGCTCCCTTTCGGGATATACAACATTGTTGTATTTGAAATTTCAATAGTGTTTATTATGGTCTACTAATCTTTCAAAATAAAAAAATTATAGTCTACTATAGAATTAGAAAATAAGTTAGTAGCATTCATATATAATAGCGATAAATATATATATACACACATTTTGTACAAATGATAATTATTTTTGTGAGCTAGTAATAATGATAATACCAATTTTAAATGAAACTTATATTTAAAGACATAAATAGTTTTATTTATAATTGTTGCCACGAAATCCATTAAAAAATCTGCTGTCGTATTAAAAGCTTATAAAGAGGCGTGCATTCGTTTTTTTTTTAAGAAAAGAGGCATGATTTCATGTTAATATGAAAACAAAATATCAAATTTAATGAAACACATAAAGTAGTAAAATTATGAATTTCTCATTAAAAAAATCCTAAATTTAAACCAAAATAATTCCATTGACAAAGAGAGAATAAAAGTTGAAACCAAACCAAACCCCTACCCGTCAAATCATTGACAACTTGTAAGCGAAGTTATCGAATTAATTAAATATATTATAATGGTTTTGGCAGTTTGGGAAAAGCATTTAAAATATAAGTATAGGTTATGTCTCTTTTAGGTATTTTTGCTAGAATAGACAAAAAATTGTTGGTGAAAGAGTCTTAGAAGAGTGTTGACTAAAACTTGAAAGGATGCCCACATGCAATTTGGTTTGAAAATGACATGATGGTTGAAAAGTCTTCTTTGATCATAAGATTTAGACACATTATTTAAACACATATACAAAAATAAATGAAAAGTTAAACAATTCATATCCGTATACGCGTGTCTAAATATTTTTTGACCCTAAAAAATAATTATTTGCTTTTTTTTTTCTTTAAAAAAAACTATTTTTTTAATGGACCATTCAAGTATTTGTTGGTGGGGTTAACATTATAAAATGCGACAGAACATTCATTTTCATAGGCCAGAACTCCCCACATTCCCCACACACAGTCACACACAAAAACAAAACTATACACTTTTTGATATATTTAATTAAATTAGTACTCGTTTTCTCGCATGAAAAGTTACTATATATTGCATGCAGAATTTGAGTCCTAGGACTACTTCTCCTTACCACACTACTCCAAAAACAAACACTCTTACTTTCATTCCCAAAATTTCCGATCGGTTGTTCCTAAAATCCTAATCCTAATCCTAATTATTTTTAATAATATTAATATTAATTAATTTTCTATATAAAAACCCTTATTTTCTTTATTCTGAAAACACAACCCTTAGAACCAAACCCTGTGTTCTCTGTCAACCCTTGGGTGACTGTGCCGTCAGTCATCGCTGTTTCATCTTCCTTAGGTAACAAACAATCAAACGATTCGATGTCCAACAATCGTTTCATTCCTAACGATTCTGTTGATAACGGCGATGCGCCGTTATCACCTCGATCACAGTGGTTGAGTTACATGGCATCATTGTTAACCCATAACAATAACCATAACCAAAACCCTTTCATGGCTCAATTCGAAAACCCTAATCAAACCCTAGAACAAGCTTTTTCTCGTCTTTCTGTTGCTAATCCTAATCCTGATCAATCTTTTGGTTATGGTGTTGCTAATAATCTTAATGATTATGATTACTCTAGTGTTGGTTTTAGTGTTAATCCTTATTATGACTATGGGATTCAACTCTCTAATCCTAGTCAACCTGATTTCAATAGACCTGTTAGGAATAATAATAACATAGCTTATGGTAGAGGAAGAGGAATTTCGTCGCCGCGGCCGAGTTCTTATGATGTAAATCAGATTAGGTACAATCATTTGAATGGGGGTATTGGTGGTGGTGGGTATGGTAATGATATGTTTTATGGTAGTGAA
Source organism: Medicago arabica (assembly GCA_946800305.1). Lineage (NCBI taxonomy): Eukaryota > Viridiplantae > Streptophyta > Magnoliopsida > Fabales > Fabaceae > Medicago > Medicago arabica. The sequence goes on from OX326967.1 coordinate 56,538,278, forward strand.
GAACTTATAAGAAATTATCAATTTGCTTTACGGAATGAATCCTCTGTGCCAACTTGGGTTAATGATGGTGTTAATGTTAATAATGTTAATGTGAATGTGAATGGAATGAGTGCTCATTGGTTTGATGAATTTCGTGGGAGGGTTTATTCGTTGGCGAAGGATACACATGGGAGCAAGATTTTGCAAGAAGCGATGGAAAATTTGGGACCTGAAGGGGTTTCATACTTTTTCTTGGAACTGATTAATCATATGTGTGAGTTGATGGTTGATCCTATTGGTTATGAGGTTATTACAAAGATGGTGGAAGTTTGTAACCAAGATCAAAAGACTCAGATTGTTCTGTTGGTCACACACCATGGTGCTCAGTTTATCAGAATTTGCCTTAGTCTTCATGGGTATATTTTCAAGAATATTTGTTTCTTGTTTCTTAAGGCATTGTAAATTGTGTTTTTTGTAATTGAATAATTCACATGTATATGTACTGAGAAATTTTATTTTATTGCTGAAGATCTCGCTCTGTTGAGAAACTGTTGGAGAAAGTTACCACCAGAGAGCAAAGAGGTCTAATTATGTCAGCTTTGACCCCTGGAGCTATTGTATTGTCTAAGGATATTAATGGTCATCGTGTGGTTTTCAATTGTTTGAAAAATTTCCCACTTGCTGATACTGAGGTAAAATGTTTTCTTCATTTTGTTTGGTTGCATTCATACACACTTTCAATTGTTAAACTAGAGAGACACTTTAAGTTCAAATTGTGGATCCTTTTCAAACAATACAATCTTTTTAAATGTAATTTAAGGCAGTTTCCTCATAAGTTGATTAAGATTTTGTCGGGGTTCGGGTTAAGGTCTTAAATTGAGGCTGCGTTTCACAATCCCAGATATTAAGCAGGATTGCAGCGTTGCAACTGCTGGCACTGTGCAGATTGCTGGCACTGCTGAGACCCTCTAGGAATCATGCCATGCTACACTATGAAAACTAATTCTTGTTATCATATTTAATTGTACACTTTGTTCCTTTCTTTATCCACATTTTTTAGAGTAAATGAATAGCGGTATGTTTGCTCTTGTTTGGATTAGTACTTCAGCATTTATAGTTTTATACAATTATTTGTTATCTCTTTGCCTAAGTTCTAAGGAAAGGAAAAAGGATAACCACTCTTATCAGATAATTACCGGTTTGTAAAATTATTTAACTTCAGTTTATGTTCTGATTATGGACTTTTGTCACAGAAATTCCTGGGAGTTATTGCAAGAAATTCTTTGTCACTTTCAAGAGATAAGACTGGATGTTGTGTGCTGCAGTATTGTGTTAGCCATGCTCAAGGAGCAACTAAGAATCTTCTGATTCATGAAATCATACTTCATGCTCCACTATTAGCAGAAGATTGTTACGGGTTTGTTTTTACATGCATTTAGTTATTTTCTTTCTGGCCAATATAGCCAACTTTACAAATCTTCGTTGTGTTTTGTTTTTTCATCTTGCAGCAACTATGTGATTCAACATCTAATATCTCTGAAAATACCAACAGTCTCAGTCAACCTACACCATCAGCTTCGGCAGCAATTTGTATCTCTTTCCTGCAATAAATATGGCAGTAATGTAGTGGAAAAGTTTTTGCATGATTCAGGAGCGGAGATATCTTCCTGCATCATTATGGAATTGCTAAATGATCCTAATGTATCAAGGGTCCTTGTGGATCCTTATGGAAATTTTGTCATCAGTACTGCATTGAAAAAATTTAAGGTTAGCTCTCTTGAATGCATTGTGTTTTCTCAATCTTTATTTTTCTGTATCACTCAATTTTCTAATTCGGTATCTTGGTTAATTGGAGTGAAAATGCATGGTTTGGCTGTCTTAGTTGGATTAATATTTTTTTCCTTTCAAAAAATGTATCTACTCGAAAATGTTAGCTACATACATATTTTTTTCTTCTTCTTTAGATGGCTAAATTATTTTAAAAAGGCTTAAAATTGATTTTTGTTAATGTCCTGCACGTAAGTATCATGCATCTCCTCAATTTTTAAGCAGTTTATTTGTTGTGGTCCTGTTGGCAATTGCTCTGTTGAAACAAACATGTAACACATGGTTTTTATTGGAATATGTAGTTTGTCACTTTCTCTTGGCATGTGTAGAGTATATTATATTTATAAACAAACACTGTATTAAACTCAATATTCTATTAGCTGCATACTTCATTGTGCTAGAAGGCTTGGTTTATTGGCTGTTGTGATAACTTCGTTTTTCTTATTTAATAAACAGGGTTCTAGATTCATTAAGAATGCCTTGGAGGAACTGGTCCTAGCAAATTCTCAAATGATGCGTAGCAATATGTTTGGCAAAAAGGTGCTTGAAAAGTTAGAGGGTAAAAATCGGCATAATAATATATAAACACGTGTTTCATACCTACTAGGAGTAACCCTTTTAAAATTAGTGTGTTAAGCTATGTGTGTTAGTTGTTTATTAGTTATCCAAAAAAAAAAACAAAAAAAAAAGGGACCTTAGGGTATGTGTGTTGTTTTATTAGTTTCTTTCAGTTTTCTTGTTGTGTTACTGGCATGGAATGGATGGAAGGATTTTGCTTTTGGAACAGTTTATGGACCTGAGAGGACAATGCTCAGTAGCTGTTTTCATTGCAATGGAAGCTCGGGCTGGTCTCACAAGTTCTGATATTCCACAGCTGTAATTTTTTGTGATTCTACTGTTATTGTTACTCTATGTTGTGTATGTCCAATAAGAGAATAATGTGGAGAATGGATTAATTTAGGTGGCTCATTGTTTCTTAGAATCATTTTATCTGTGGATCGTTTTGTTTTACATTTTTGTGGAACTAAGTTTGAACCAAAGTCTGAGGATAATATCTCATTATTCTCTTTGTTTCTTATAATTTCATCGGTTGATCGATTTGTTTTATATTTTTGTGGAACTAAGTTTGAATTGAGTTTGAGAATAATATCTCATTACTACATTTTTATATAGTTTATCTTATCATAAATTATCCTATTTCTAGTTTTAAAAACGTATGTCAACTCAGTTAAGTTTTTAAGAGACAAGTCAAAGTTGTGCTTAAGAGATAGCGTGGACGGCGACATATATGACTAATCCCAATGTTCTAAGTAATGCCAAGTTATATTGCCATTGCTATTGATAAGGATACAAGTTAAGTTTGTTTCTGTAAAAAATGTTTGAGTTGAGTCTTAGATTGTATTGCCATTGCTATTGATAAGGATACAAGTTAAGTTTGTTTCTGTAAAAAATGTTTGAGTTGAGTTTTAGAATAATATCCCATTATTACATATAGTAGAAACAATTCTATAGTTTATATTGTTGTCTTTCCTAAAAAAAATTAGTGAATTTTTCGTTCCTATTTAATTGTCTTTTTGGTATTTTAAGGGTACGATTTGTCAATTATACCCTTTGTCACTTACTTATATCTATTTGAAAAACTAAAGTTTGTTTGTTTTAAACAAAATTTGTTTCTTGTTATCTTCAAATTTAAACAAAATTTTGTTACAAACAATGGTTTCAAGAAGAGTTAAAATTATATAAAAACGATGAGTAGCAATTGTTAAAAATTTCAAATGCAAAGTAAAAGAACAAATTTGAGAGAAAAAAAATAAAAAACTCCATGAATGTTCAAAAGGAAGAAAAAATGGAAGACTCTTTGAAATTGCCGATGAGAGGTGAAGAGTGAGCAATAATTGAAGATTCATTTGATAAGATACAAGAACAATAACAAGATGACAATGAAGAAGAAGAAGTTTCATCAATATAATTTTTATCTTGACTTAAAATAATTAAAAAGATATGCACAATATTTAGAAAATTGACAATTGTTTGTCATGAGAGAGAGCGCGCAAAAAAATATAAATTTATTGGAGAAAAAGATAATAATTGACGGTTGTTTGTTACGAGAGAAAGATAACATATTAAATTTATTGAAAAGATAAAGATGTGCAAGAAAAAATAGAAATTTATTGGTGGATTAAAACGAGGGTACAATAGGAAGAAAATGTGCAAAATTACACATCGCTATCTTGGTGTTAATTTTCTAAAAAGACACTTAAAAAAGAACGGAGGGAGTAGTTTCATATTTAACAACAATTATACACATAATACCTCCTCCCATAATTTTTTTCATTCTTTTTTTACTGGAATTATTTTTCCAATCTCAGATCTTATCTTAAATTCTGAATTTTATATATATATATATATATATATATATATATATATATTTAAAAAAAATTCTTAATTATATAACTTGTGGAAGTTATTGCTCCCTTTGTTTAACCAAAATAAAACCCGATAGGGAACCACAGCTTGGATTAGATTGCAACACTGTCTCACTACCCAAAAAAAAATTTGCAACACTGTCTTGGTTGTTTTTGGGTGAGACATTGTCTTGAGTTGAACTACATTATTATCACCATTATTGTCTTGGTAGGAATATTGTATATTATATGTAGGAGCTGGGGGTTTGAACCCCGGACACTCCACTTCTTCACAATTAAATTGTGTGAGCTCTAGCCATCAAATTACTTGACAAAAAAATAAATAAAATAAAATTGCTTAACGACATGATATTGTTAATTTGTTTATTATGAAATATGATTCAATTATGTCCGTGATGAATAAGCAAAGGAATGTAATCAAATAGATTTATATATTACTCACTATGCATAACGGTCTATTTTTTGACCACGTTATACTTATAAAGTTTTCACAACCATGTAGCGGGGATTAATCTCTATAGAAAAATTTGTGGACCACTTGCTTAAGATGTCAAATCTCTTACCGCTTATATTAATCCATTGTTATATTTCATGACTTTTATATGTTCTTTTTTTGTATGTGGTTTCAAATATTTATCATATGATATAGATGCTTAAAGATGATATGTTACTAACAAATTGCAACAAAAGTAGAAAGGGTCTTGGCCACTCTGTGTTTTATTGCGATGACGTGGAGGAAACTTGTTTACATGCATTAAAGGATTCTCATTGGTGCTGAAGTTGTGGAAAAGTGCTATTCCGAATGGATAACAATCAATTCTTTATGGGTAGCTTGGATAATTGGATTAATTTCAATTTAAGTCATGGTGTGGGTTGAAGAGGAAATGGAGATTGGAGAGATATTTGGGCTTTTGGGGGATAGCTTTGTCATTGTTTGTGGACGTGGAGGAATAAGGAGTTGCATGTACATAATTTTGTTAGACCAATTAATCATGTGAATCATGTTCTAAAGATTTCGGTAGATTACAATCAAGCAAGAATATTTCCAAAAGCCAACATGTGATAGGTCTCACATTAGGTGGAGGCCTCCGCAAGATAATTGGGTGAATTTAAATACGGATGGCGATTGCAGGGGAGGGAATATAGCTTAGTTGTTGTGGTATTATTATTAGAGGGAGTGATGGACTTTTGTCAAATTCATTGGAGATTGTGGTGCGTTTGTGGCTCAACTTTGAAAAGTTTTTTAGGATTTGAGTTATGCGAGACGGATGGGATTTAGAGCAGTTGAGTTGAATGTTGATTCCGTTAGTGTGAAGCATACCATAAAGTCGGGTAAGTTAGATAGTCGCTTGTTGAAGTATAATCAGTGTGCATGCATATGCTTTAGCAAATATTATGTACTCTCTAGCTTATAATTCAATGATTTACGAGTCATGTCCAATTTAAATTAAGTATTTATTATTAGCTGATGTTATGAGAATTGTCACCCCCTAATAATTTCTTTGTAGTTTTTCCTTATTTATATAAAAAAAAAAGCGTCTGTTTTCTTTTCGACAATTAAATCATAAGATGGTCAAAACGGTAAAATCATTTTCTCAAAAGCATTAGCTGAAAATAAATCACATTTTTTTCAACCAAAGTACACCCTGCTCATGCAAAATTAAATTTTAAAGCTGGATTATATTCATTTAAAGAGTCAATCTTTTATCGTGTGAGTTTAGCTCATATGATAGGGATATTGCATATTATATGTAGCGGTTGGGGGTTCGAATCATGGACACATCACTTCTCCACATTTCAAATGTGTGAGCTCTAGCCACTAGGCTATTTGACAAAAAAAAATAAACTTTTCAAATCTTAAGGTTTAAGGTTCATTTGGATTTACTTATTTTTGAATGTATAAAAATAGTTTATGTAAATAAATAAGTTTTTATGTTAATTTATAAGTTCTCACTTATGAAAATTGTATCTTCATAAGTAGTTTTTCGTAAACTATATTGACAAGCTTATGAATAATACATAAAAGCTTGTTTATTTGCGTAAGTTATTTTGCATAAGTTAAAAAAAATGAGCCCTTAGTCTATTGGTAAACAAATAGGTCTTTAAGTTGCAGGCTTTAGGTTCTACTCCTCCTAGTATTTTTGAAGGGAGATAAATGTAAATACATTTGTAAGTGTTCTTGCACTCCTAAGATAATCTCTGAATCGAACTAAGACATCATACTCCAACTTAATAAAGAAAAATACTCAATCTTTTTCGTATATATTTTATAGAACCGAGTATGGGTGTGAATATGTGACTTGACCTACAAGAAGCCTGACTCAATGACTAGTTTAAATATAAATCAAACTCAAACTATTTAAGAAAAAACTTTTTATTTAATTAAGTATTACATAAACTTCCGCGCACACAAAAAAAAAACAAACATATTAATAGGTCAAACCATACACTTTTAACAAGATCATGTCAAACTTAAAACACAACATTTGACATGCTGACTTTAATTTTCCAAACTAACACTGACTTATTTAATCAAACCAACTAATAAGGAGATTTCTGTTGGGAAATTACTCATTGAACATGTTTTAGGCATGAATGGTCATTTCCAACTTTTACAAGCCTCAAACTTTGTATTGGATTAATTTGATACATTCTTTTTTAAAATATGTTGTTGGTTAGGTTCACGTACTTTAAACGTGTAAAAGTGAAAAAATCGATGTTCAAACTCCTCTAAAACGATTTTAATTGTTGGTCCATTCTATAAAAAAAATTAGAAGATGTTTGTCTATAGTTATTAAAATTTAAATTAAATCAAATACACTCTTATTCGTTGAGTGTGGTCATGAACTTACTATGACCCTCACATGCCTAACATAGTAACATGACTCCGAGTTTGTTTCAACATTCGCATCACACCTGATTCAACTATAATGAAAATCCAATATACAACATAGTAAATGGTTATTATTATCTAATTAACATATGCGAAATCATAATAAGCAAGCTGAGATACACACAATAAGACATGACTTAATTAAGCTTATAGAGATACATATGCTCGTTTTGTAGAGTAGAAAATATAGATAGATTGTGTTGCACTGCACACCGATATGATATAGGAAACATGAATTTACGAATTAAGGGCATTTTCCTTTGCCCTTTGAGTTCTTCATGTCTCTGTAACAAGGACACTCATCTTTGTTGCCATATGTCCCAGATGGCACACAGTTACATTTCTCACAACAGATCCCACAAAACTTCAAGCATCTGTCCTGAATCGAAGCTTTGGAGCACCTTACTGCACACTTGCTGTCACAGAAATCTAAATCCACAACCCTTCATTAGTTTACAACAAAGCAAATCTAGTGGCATATATAGAATAAACCTCCCTAATTTTTTTTTATAGTAAAGTCTCTAAAATATATAAATATAATAAGTGCTCCTTAAGTAAATAAAATTCATCAATTTAGTCTATGTTATCAAGATGTTGGAGACAAACATTATCAAGTCCGACCTAAATGCCAAGTTAGGGTTTGAGATGTCAAAATTTTGGGCTAAAAAAATCTTCAAAAAGTACAAGTTAGTTATAAATGTATAATATGAGATATTAGTTTTAGATGCTCACCAAACTCAATTAGTCAAGATGGGAGTTTCATATTCTCCTAGAGTCTGGCCTTGCACATGACCACTTTTTATATATTTTGGACTAAATTGAAAATATATTGTTATTTTATGGACTAAACTAGTAATTAATTGAAACAAATTAAACACATGCACTGATAACAAATGAGGAAGGAACATCAATAATATAAATATTATTGGCTTACCAGAACCAGCAAATGAGGCTTCCAATAAAGAGGAGCTGAGGACAAGAAGGAGTATTGCAAATGCAAGCTTCATCTTGATTTCACAGTGTTGAATACTCAAAGAATAGGGGCAGAATATATAGAGTTTTGATGTGGTATATCACTGGCTATGGGTTGGCTGTCACCAAACCAACAAAAGGAACAAGGCTTTTAAGGAATTTGAAACTTTAGTACTAGGTTGTGCCGTGGAAGTGTGAGCCAGTTAAAGAATGTGATTTTTTGTAGTACCTGAATTAATGAAAGTTAGGTGAATGATGTTACGTGAGACTTCATTGCTTTCTCAAGTAGTACTTCCTCTCTTTGTTTAAACATGCATCTTGTTTAATAAACAAATTTTAAATATCTTCTTGGTTTTTATTGGCTAACTCACTAATTTAATCTCCCTCTTGGTCCCTCTTATTAATATAGATGTAAAATAAGTGGAAATATAAAGCTATAATTAGCAAAAAGTAGTCAATGTAAACTATGACCAAACTTTTCCTAAAAACACAAACAGTTAAAAATAACAGAAAGAGTAATTGCATAAAGCCAAATTTACAAGCAGGACACAGCTGGAATGTGATTATGATATTTTTCATGAAATGAATGAACTTTTTTTTTTTTATGTAAATTCGTGAAATGGACCTTCAACCACATGATTTATATACAAAAAAAAAAGTTTATGTTAGTTTTTCCTCTCAAAATAAAATTTATGTTAATTCTTATTTGCAGAGATTTTGTTACTTTAATGTTATAAAATAAATAAATTTAAAACAGCCATGATAAAATCTTACATGAAAAATTCATGCTTAATTAATTAATGAAATGTTTTCTTGAAAAAAAATCAATGCGAGATTTTAATTTTATGTGTCTAAAACCTTAACATATTGAGATTAACGGTCATATTATTTATAGTGTTTTTCAACCTTTAATTTTTTAAACAATGTGTTTTTTTCATCAACGTATTTTTTATTTTCAACTTAAATAAAATAATATGGAAGATAGTAAATATTTTTTATTTGATGGGATGAAAATATAGCGAATGTCACTGAATCATGTGATTTTTTTTGGAGGGGTCAGTAAATCATGTGATTATCATTTAATTTAATCTATGCACATGGCCTTTTAAAACTATTTTACATATGCAACTAATCACATATCACACATGTAGATATTATCTTTAAGGTTATGATAATTCTTTGGTATTCAGGAGAAAATGGGTAACGGTACTTGTCATACATAATTTAAATTTACGTAAAAAAATATTAAATGCGAAATAAAAAAAATGGTGTGGCTTCAAGTAGTTGAATGGTTAGGTACACTACTCAATAAAACTTAAAAACTTAAAAACCTAAACACTCAATAAAACTTTGGATACAATATCTAAAACATTAGCTACAATATCTAAAATTGTGGTTAGGTGCATATGTAAAATAGATTTACATAAAATGTAGACTTTTTTTTAAAAAAAAAATATATTTTTACTTCTGTTTTATTATATAAATACAAACATTTTTTTATACAATGCAAACATTGTTATTACTTATTATTAATAATGAAAAGGAGGGTTTTATAGCATAAGTTAATCAAGATCAAGAAATGACAATTGTAAAAAATTCAACTTATTTGTTTGGCAATGATAAACATATGAATACATATTCCTCAAATAATCTGAGAATAAATTGGTACTAATTAATTGGTCTTAATGTGATTTTAAAAATAAAATAAAGGTACTGCTGATTTTATTTTATTTTTGAAAGAAAATGTACTACTAATGTATAAACGAGATTACGTAATTTTAATTATTGGTAACTTGAAAGCAATTTGTTTTGTTTCCTTTGAAAAGAAGTTGCTTTGGAACATGGGAAAAGGATGTAAACGACATGCTATTCCAAGCAATAGCATGCATGCTTTAAGGAGTCTTTTTTATAACACCTTTTCAATTTTCGAATGTTGTAGTAAAGTTTCGGCTAATCCAGAGGCCAGACTCCAGATGTCCCTCCAAATCCAATCCGTGTTACGATTCACCAGAAACCTGTTTTTTTACTCATCTAACATTCTGTCCTTTTTCTAGTCAAAGATAATTTGATTATTTTTTAAGTTACTGTATAACATTTTTGTTAAGATTTATTTTGTCACGGACTCATGGATCCTCGTGTCTAAGATGGAGAATGGATTCCTGGCATGGGAATCTCTTTAGTTTCTTCTATGTGAAGATCTGTATTATTAAACATTTTATCTCTTAATTTCTAAATTTAATTCTTTATATTTTTATTTTTTCAATGACCAAGTTTTCGTTGGACTTTGCGGTCGCATTGCAGAGAATTCAGTCCCGTTTAAGATGAACCATCAAACATGTGATTTATAGGTGTTCAAATGCTAGTCAAAGATAAGATGAACCATGAAGCATGTGGCTTATTGGTGTTCAAATGCTAGTTAGAGATACAGTATAAATCAAATGAAAGGTGTCTACTTCAATTATGATTTGATCCTTTGAAACTTTTGTAGGTTGCAAATTTCTTTATATTGTTTTTGACAGCAAAATTAATTTTATTAGAAAGAGAGAAGTCTAAATAGTACTTCATCCACCAAAATGAGAGAAGTACAAAGTGTACTAAATCCATCAAAAGAGCACAAGAAAATTAACTATCCAAACAAAGGAGAGGGCTTGAAACCTCGATGCAACACAATAACACGACATTTGTGGACTGTGATGAACAGTGGCGAACCTTGGGGTCGATGACGAGAAAAAGTTGGAAAAACATGTTGGAGCTTGGGCCAACGGAAGGAAAAAGGGCGAAACGGTAGTGTGGAGGAGAAATCTTGTTTAATTTATATGAAAAATATGGTTTGTGATCCTCTCATTAAATTTCTTAACAAGTATCTTAACATTTTCCTTTTAATAATAGCGGTGAAAAGTTGTGGTTGTCGGTAGAAACTTGTCAAAGTGGTGATCAATGGTGGTTGTAGTGCTTGGTTAGAGTTGTCGAGGCCAATAGTTAGGTTAGATTGATGATTATTGTTGGATGAAGTGGTGGCAACGACGATCTTAATGGTGATCAACAGTGGTCATAATGGGTTATATAAGTTTTAGTTATCTTGAATATCAAATGTGGATATGCTAGTGTTTGAAGGCGGTCGTAGTGGTAATGTTGATAATTGTCAAAATTGTAGTTGGAGCATTAATCGGCAACTATTTGTGGTGATGACATGTTAAGGATAAATATAAATTTGCTTGGTTACAAGTATAAATATGAGTCAGTTAGACACAAATACATAAAAGAAAAAATAAAAAATAAAAAAGAATTAAATAATATATCTTTTTGAATTAAATGATAGATAATTTTGATTTGGTGCTGTGTCCATATTAATACAAAAATAAGAAATTATAAAGTATTCATATTATTTGGTTTCTTAACTGCATTTTACGTTTTATATTTTGGAACCAAAGAGCAATGATGTTTTGGCTAGTTATTGGCCAGTTGATTACCTAGGAAAGATTGATTCACTTGACCTCAACGGACTACACTTTTGACTATTGTTAACGGCGCACCACCTAGACGAATTTCCGTTTGGTTTTCCGTCTACTGTGCAGAGTCTGTCAGGATCAGGAGGAGAGCAGTGTTGAAAGTTCAACTGGCCAGTCTTCTCTGTCGCTTTCCATTTTCCTGTCTTCTAAATTCCAAGACAAAAATCCACCAAAAAATACAACCAGACACGAGCACTTCCAAACTCCAATGTCTTTTTCTCGTGGCTGTTTCTTCTTGTAGTATTTATCTCTTATTTTATCTCTGTTCTTTGTGGTTACTATCTTCCTTTTTCAACTATGGAGAAGAAACAAGGCTTGTTTTGGGGGTTGAAAGAGGATTTAATGAGAGGGATGTCACCGACGAGCAGTAGTTCTCCGATGTCAAGTTTGCTCCGGCGGAAGAAGAAAGAGGATGTTCTTCCACTTGAGTTGTTTGTTGGAGGAATATGCCCTTCTACTCCGGTGAGGCCGCCGTTGGAAGCAATGTCGCCGTTGAGAGAGGGACCAGAGGAAACAGAATGTAGCTTCGGTGTTTCCTCCTCTTCTGATTTGAGGTTGCTGCTTAGTGTTTTGGGTGCACCTCTTGCTCCTCTTCGTGTTAGCATCACTGAGCCCTTTCCTCACCTTGCTATCAAAGACATTCCCATTGTTAGTTTCTCACTTTACCCTTCTTTTTTCGTTAGTATTATACTCAGATTAAATGTCAATGCATGAGTATTGCTGTGAAGCATGCTAGAGAGAAAACCAAATGTTGATTGTATGGATAAATGATACGTTTTATTTAGTGATTCAAACAAATTTGGATTCCCCTGACGAAGTTAGCACATTGGTGGTCGATGGATTGAGATTAGATCGTCTAGATTTTAATGCATTTTTTTATCTAAAATATAGAACTTAAAATCTGGACGGTGCATCTTAGTCCAATGGCCACCAATGTGATAACGGCGTCAGTGTGCATGCAATCGAATCAGAATTTGATCCTAGTTAAGCTAAAAAATTATAACTAACTTGCAATTAATACTAACCATTTAATTTAAAATCTATAACCAACTTAAACTAATTCTGAAAAATGTTATATAGTCGATTGTTGATCTCTAAAAAGTTTATCTTATTCCATTTGCTATAAGATAATTAGTATTAATTGATTACTGGAGATTTCCATAACTATCTTATTGGGTGTTGGTACAGGAAACATCTTCTGCTCAGTACATATTGCAGCAGTACATAGCTGCTTCTGGAGGGTTAAAGATTCAGGATTCCATTAACAATGCTTATGCAATGGGAAAGGTGCGGATGATTGCTTCCGAGTTTGAGACGGCTAACAAGCTCGTGCGCACTCGAAATCCCACTAAAGCTGCACAGTCCGGTGGGTTTGTCTTATGGCAGATGAAGCCAGAGATGTGGTATGTGGAGCTTTCTCTTGGTGGAAGCAAGGTTCATGCAGGTTGCAATGGGAAGCTTGTGTGGCGGCACACACCTTGGCTTGGTCCTCATGCAGCCAAAGGGCCAGCTAGGCCTCTAAGACGCGCTCTTCAGGTTTCATTTCTATATATCTGGTAGAGTTAATTGGATTTTCTTTAAGGTAGTTGCAAGATGGTTAAGATTAGTTGCAAGTTGGTTAAGCTTGGTTAGAATAACTATATAGGGTATTTCGTTTTTTTTTTTGTCTTGCCACTCTATAATTTAGACTTGTTTATGTTTCTAGGGTCTTGATCCAAGAACAACTGCAAGCATGTTTATCAATTCAAGATGTGTTGGTGAGAAGAAGATAAATGGAGAGGACTGTTTCATTCTCAAAATATGCTCTGATCCATCCACATTAAAAGCCAGAAGTGAAGGCTCATCAGAGATCATAAGACATGTTCTGCTTGGGCACTTTAGTCAGAAAACAGGACTTCTTATTCACTTGGAAGATTCCCATTTGACTCGTATTCAGAACAACGGAGGCGATGCTGTTTATTGGGAGACCACGATCAATTCATTTCTTGATGATTACAGACCCGTTGAAGGGATTATGATTGCTCATTCGGGTCGTTCTCAAGTGACACTTTTTAAGTTTGGAGAAACAGCAATGAGCCACACTAAAACTAGAATGGAAGAAGCATGGGTAATTGAGGAAGTGGCTTTCAATGTCCCTGGCCTTTCTGTGGACTGTTTCATTCCTCCAGCTGAGCTAAGGTTTGCTTCTGTAAGTGAAACCTGTGAGTTTTCTCCAAGTCAGAAGATGAAGAGTGATGTGTAACAAAGGGGAAATTTCTGCATTAGCCTAGTTGTCTATTTATACTGATACCTTGCTGGAGGCAGAGAATGCAGCAAGGTTGTCAGTTGTGCTTTTCTGCTGTAGGACGTTGTCTCATCAATTTTGTTAATAGGGACAAACTTGAATTGAAATATTCTCGTGGTTTTTTCTTGGTGGGGGATTATGCAGTAAGGTTTTTTCCACTTGTTTTCATTTTGGGATTAGCTGATTACCTGATAAGTGATAACTATAGTATGCTATCATTTGTCTTTCTGTGAAAGCCTAATTACTGTTTGCACCCCTAAGAAATTTTCTACCCACTTTAATGAAAATCATATGGTATTGAAGACTGTTAGAGCGTTAGGTGCCTAATATATGCTGGTTTTTTTTATCATGAAACGTGAATCAATTAGCCAGAATTAGAGGATGCTACATTTTTCTTCTTCTGGATCTATGGTTTCTGGTTATTCAGATATATACTGACAATTCATTACTATGTTGAAAATATTATTAATTCCCTGTAGTCATTGAAAGGCTTACTGCATAATAAAGGAAGTAGTTTGTGATGATTTAGAAAAGTGGCTATAAAGGAAACAAGGGTACAACTGCATTATCTGGTGTCTGTTGTAATTTACAAGTATTTCTTTTAATGGGCATAATTCACAGAATTAGAAACCAAAATGTTATGTAAAGAAAACAAAACTCCATATCACATAACTAAACTAATGAATCTGCTTTTGCTTATAAAACTTTCGCCCCTAGGATGACTTGGTTTCAATACAAAGTTGTTGCTTATGTGTACTTGTGTAGCATATCCACAAGTCTCTCATTCTTTCCCAAGTTTAGCCTTTTCAACGTGGCTGTGACACAACATTTTCCCCCATAGGGATAAGGAATTTCTGATTATTAAGTATGCTGTGTCTTCATTAAATCTACAGTGCAAACTAGTGAAACTTCTAAGTGATCTCTCTAAGTTCATTATGTGTTAGTGAAAATGAAAATTGTATTAAGCATTCGTCTTGCCATTGGTTTCACATATCAAAATCAGCATAAATCTTTAAACATTTGCCCTTATAGGCCGGCTTATGCTTGAGGGGCTGTAGACCATAAAACTCAAACTATCACGGCTTCAAGCTCAAAATGTGTGTTGGTCGAGTTCCATCACTCTTGACCTTTATGTTTTATGCTTCTCTCCCATACACGAGATGATGGCATATTGGAAGTAAAGGGTCTCACCGAGATGGATAGAAGACCCATGATCCTCTTGGTAACAGGCAGAGGACCGTGACAAGGGGGTAACTGCTGAGGAAATGGTTGGCAAGTAAGCACAAAAGATGGGGAGGCTGAGGAAAAATGAGAGAACATTCCTTAACCAAAAACAAAGACCTTTAAAGACCGAGGACTTGTTTTTAATGTCTTGTTTAAGCTAATTTACTAGTATAAACACTTGTGAGACTATTTGGGAGAACTTACGAAGCAACTTATATGTAAATAAGTTGATTTCAACTTATTTTCACAAACTCTCTAAGATAAATTATGATAACAACTTAAAGTTTATACGGATAAAAAATAAAATGAATTATTTTGTTATAGAAATAGCTTATGCATGAGTGTTTATCATGATAAACACTGTTATAATTCGATGAGGCACCTCCAACACTCACTTAGATTCATCTACTGATAACCGACCAAATGAAACTTTCATTGGTTGACAAGGGACTAAGTGGATTTGGATTTCGAACAACTTTTGAAACAGTAATTCATGCTAAATTCCTGCATAGTTTGACGTGTCCAGACATCTAGTCTTTGCCATCATAAGCTTAGAATTTGTTCATGTTATTTTTCCATGCCAATAGTACGAAGAAACGATTAATAAAATCCCATCTTCAATCATTTTGGGATAGTTAAATGAATCTTTGAAGCATGTCTGAAATAATAATCTTCTTAAGTAAAAGATAAAATCTAAGAAACATCCTTTTGATGCTTTCCACCTACGGCAGCCGCATATTCTTGAGACCACAGCCATATGTACTTAGTTCTGTTTTTTAATCCATATAACTCTGGTTTCTAAGGACTATGTTGTTGAATATTTTTGTTTGAATGTAGAAGTTTGGTAATGCAATGGGACCACATTTTAATATTAGGAGATTGTTTTCTCATTTGAAATTGTGGTCCTTTATCTTTGCTTAGTAGCTTACGTGTTCATTTCTCTTGACATATTACAACTTATAAGCTGTTTAAAATATTTAACTGCAGAAATTAGAGAGAATTGTGGGCTAAAGGTAGGTGAGTTTCCATAATATACATGTTTAACAACACTTATTTTGTTCACTTTTTTGCTTAAAGAAGGGCTTTATAGTTTATAGGCATAGGATTAGCATTAGTGTTATTGACAAATGAAGCTTGATGACAAATTTGTATGAAGTTGGTCATTTTTGTTGCGACATGAGTCTACATTGATTGGATGCAAATTAAATACCAAAATACCAAAGTGGTTACGTGATCCCCTTTGTCACATAAAGATGAAAAGTTGGATTAATAAACTAAAGGTAAAGACGCTTTTCATAAGTGTTGAACATTACAAACTACCACCTGTGCTCGCTTTTGATGTGGGAACTGGGAAGCACTTGTTAGAGAAGCCTAAGATACAGCAAAAAAAAAAAAAGTGTTGAGCATTTATACAGAAATTTTAGAAAGCGTCCAAAACTCCAAATGCAAAAGTACAGTGCACTTTTTGAAATTAGGGCGAGTTGACAAAATCGTGGTGACAATGTGATTTTGAAGCTCCAGATGTAGCCTCTACTCAAAATTTAGTGTTTTATCGTGATTATGTCAAATTAATCATAACTATAAAGAAGTGTTATGCCTATTTCCGAACTCTCCTTTGAGCTGTGATCTTGTTACTACTTCCTAGCTTGCAGTGTAATCATAACCATGGTAGTACTTTAGGCTTTCAAAAAATGAAGATTCCATTTTATAGGAAAAGACATAGACTTGTAATTTTTAAGAATGTCTTCATGTAGATTATCAACTTAAAGTTGTTCAGAGACAAGTTAATAGGGGTGCCCATTGTCAAGATAGAGCATCAACAAAAAGTATGCAAAGTTTATCCCATAAATTAATTCTAAAATTAAAACCAATTTTACTTGAAAACAGTCAAACACATTTAAAGAAATTAGATTAAAAAGTATGCAAAGTTTATTCCATAAATTAATATCTAAAAGTAATAGAAAAAGCATGTTAACTTCTAAATCTTCCTGATATAGAATATGTAAGCAACCATATCATGTTCTTTACAAAAATATTTCAAACTTGAATCCCTCACTATCTTCTTCTTATACAAACCAATAAAAACACCAAGCCAAAGCTTAGTAAGATATCTCCAACCAAACTATACAGCCATGCACTCACAAATGAAGAAAAAAACACAAACCCACCACAACATTCCCAAAACATCTTACAACACCAGTGATGATATAACCGAACACTCTCCACATAATCAACTTTGTAACACCCCTGGTTGTTTCTTCTGCATTATGAAAGAACAAAATCTATCTCACAGAAAAGCCAAAATATTAACCTGCTTCAAAGAAATGCCACAAAGAGACAATCAAGAACATGTCTTAGTCCTCAGTGGACTGTGGAACATAGCCATGACCCAACCCAACGATCCAGAGTTTCCTTCCCTTGGCATATTCAGCTGCATGGCCAAACTAATCACCAAAGGTATAAAAAACAAAAACTGGCTTCTTCAAAATCAAAACATTTACATACCTTATTATGCTGCTCATATCATTGGCTCTTACACCATGAACAAAGAAGAGTTTGCACAGATAGCTGTGAAATCAGGTGTTATACCGCCATTGTTAGAGCTTTTGAAAGGTAAAATAAGCTGGGTTGAACAACGAGTTGCTGTTAGAGCACTTGGTCATTTGGCTAGTTACAATAGTACTTTTGAGGAAGTAGCAGAGTATGAAACAGAGTTGGTGAAACTAACAATGAATTTAGCTTCAACTTGCTTAGAAAAAATCTATGTTGAATTTGTATCAGTTAAGAGAAGAGTTGAGTATCACAGAAACTTGCTTACAAGAGGTTTAGGTGATTTGGAAATGGAGAATCGAAAAGCCGAGGAATGGGCTAGTCAACTTCAATGTTGGTCTATTTATCTTCTGAATTGTTTTGCTTGCAAAGATTACAATAAGTCTTTGAATCTCATATGCAAAAAAGAGTTCTTAAATGATTTGTGTGATATGTGGGGTGGATTGATGAATCACACTTCACCAGGTGGGTTTGGACTCATTAGAATCCTTTGTTACAATAACATCGGAAGAAAAAATATTGCTGAGTTACCAAAAGTTGTGAAAACACTTTGTAACCTCTCAAGATCTTGTGATGATTGGCAATATCTTGGTATAGATTGTCTTTTATTGCTTCTCAAGGATGAAAATACAAGGTACAAGGTTATTATTGATAATATCGATGTTGTTTCATGTCTTGTTGATTTGATTGAACTTAGAAAACTTGGTGATAAATCAAATGTTGGTGACACCATCACAAAGGTGCTAGACCTACTTCTTGAACATAATCTTATTTCCCTAGATATTATGATGGTTAGGAGGAACAAGGAGAAACTTATGTTAGAGGTAAAATTGGAAGAAAAAAGGGTTAAGGCGAAGTTTATTAAGCAACAAGCGAATCATATGTTTAGTTTGGGAAAGGTAGAAGAAGCTTTATTGAAATATAATGAAGCACTTGATATTTGTCCATTGAGGTATAGAAATGAAAGAATGGTGATTTATAGTAACAAAGCCGAGTGTAATTTGTTGCTTAAAAATCCTGATTCAGCTATAAGTGATTCAACACGTGCACTTTGTCTCTCTAATCCAACAAATACACATGGGAAAAGTCTTTGGAGAAGGTCGCAAGCTTATGATATGAAAGGAATGGCAAAGGAGAGTCTTATGGATTGTATAATGTTTATGAATGGTTTTGTTAAGTCAAATGAGAACAAACATGTTAAGGTTTCGTATCATGCTGCGAAGATGTTCTGCAAACAAATGGATGCCACGTGGCTATTTGGCATTGCTTGTTCAAAGTCAAAGGTAGTAGACCATGTTAATATTCCACTTATAGAAAACACTTACGAATTTGAAGAGGATCATGAGAACGAGAACGATGGCAACTATGAAGACCTACCTTGTGATCACAAGAAGATTATGATGATGGAAAAGAGGAGTTTCTTACCAGGTAATTATTTAAGTCCTTGTCCTACATGTTTTTTTGCTTTTAACCTACCTTAGAGTCATCGAATTTAATTGCAAGATTCAATTATGCACTTGCACTTAGAACTTGGCCTAAGTTTGGCCTGTTTATTTTGTTTGATTTAAAATCTACTTTAAAGTTAAGTTAAAAAATAATGAGTTTTTTTTTTAGGGGAAACAAAGTTAGAGTTATTAATTATTGTTATTTTTTTAGTTTTAAAGATTTTTTTATATGAAATGATAGAATCTGAGTTTAATAATAAAGATGATCCTCCAAGCTGCTAGCCTACTAGTACTTAAAAAAATTTAACGTTATGTATAACATTTAGATATAAAATAACATTTTTTTAATTAAGATGTTTAACAATATTGTTTGACAGTTTGGTCTAATATATTCTTTTTAATACCAACTTACTTTTTTTAATCTTCTAAAGAAAAAACTAAAAATAAGGTAAAACAAACGAAGTTTAACAATTCTCTAGGAATAGAGTTGTTGAATCTGAGTGCAAGATTCAATTAGATTCATTGCACTCGAAAGATCCAACAACTCTACTTCTGCTGCTCTATCAATGTAGCTAGCTAAATGCTACAAAGGATCTTTTGTTGTCAAACAACGTAATGAACAATTATTGTGATATATATTTTGTTGTGAGGAACAACCTGTCAATTATGGGTGCTAGTGTGTAATAATATTTCTCACTTAGAGCATTTATTAAGCTCTTATTATTAATTTTTTGAACAACACTTATAAAAGAAAAATGAAATGAAATTATAAAAGAAAAATGAAATTATGAATAGCAGTGTAGCTAACTCGTTTTAAATTTGAATGGCTTTTGCGCTTTTTTCTTTGAACTTTAGAATGTCTGTGGCCTAAGCAAGGGTGAATCACGTACACTTTTACTGTGATCTTTTACAGGCTTGTCTACCATTATAGAAGAACCTTTTCACACGAAAGAAACTAGTAGGAGAAAGATGGAAAGAGCAAGAAGAAGATTAAAGAAAGCTGATGTAGATGATTAACTTGAGTGATCAAATTTAATTGGCTACTTGCCTACGGAAGAAGGGAATCTTGTGTGCCAACTCGTAAATCTTGGACACTTGCTATGAGTTTGAAACATATATTATGTTTTGTTTCCATACTTAATTTGTCGGTGACGGGATCAAATAAAAAAAGGTTAAAATTGAAATGATTTAGTCATCTCTTTTGATCATTTTTCTTATAATTTTTTTATTTGTTTGTGTATGTTTAAATATTTTCAATTGAAATCGTGTCGTAAGTAAGTATTTCTCCACAAATAATCTATTCTTGCATGTTGAAAATGGCAAACGGTGTGTTGCATATAAACAAAATAGCTAATTATGATTGTACCAATAAAAAAAAATAGCTAACTTTGAAAATAATTAAGAAAGCGATTTTTTTCACAAAAAAAGAAAATAATTAAGAAAGCTAAGGCGTGACTGATACGATGTACATAAACCAGCACAGCCAGCACTCGGGGAAATGGAGAGGACCACATTTCCATCAGGTCCCGAATTTTCTGGGACATAGCGTCTGATTCCTACACTATGGTCGGTCACATGACATCTGAAGACTGAAGTAGAAATTTAATTTAGTATTTTTGTCAAAAAAAAAACATAAATTAATTCAGTGTTTTATAATAATAAAAATGTCACGTTGCTCTCAAAAAAAAATGTGATCTTATTTTACATATATAAAGTATTTTTGTTTAGGGAATTTAAACATATATAAATTCGCCACATATTTCAATATTGTATAAAAATATACTTATCATTTATAATTAATGTTGTGGTTTTTTTACAAAAATTATTGATGTAATTTAAAGAGTGAAATAAAATTAAATAAAAACAAGCAAACTATAATCTCGGTGACATGGAGGATGTTGGTAATGGAACAATGATCTCGCTAAAGAAAGATGATGAGTTGATCTCGATATTTAACTTAGAGAAACAATAAAGGAACACATATTTTTTGATACAAAAACGACACTGATAGCATATCTCATACTCGTAATTTCCTTTAAAGTATAAGGACAATTTTGTAAAATCATCCCCCTCTCTCTTATGTCTGAGTGCCTCTTCTCTCCCCTCACGTCATCTCTCTCTCTCTCTCTCTCTCTCTCTCACACACACACACACTACACACCAGCGAAGAACCAATATCACCAGAGAAGGAGGCAAGGTGGTCGTCGTGGGATTCGAGAAAAATATGAGGTATGGTGGTTGGGATCCAAGTGGAAGAAGCATGGTGGTGGTTGTGTGTTAATTGGTTGAAGAAAAAGGATGAGGTGATGGTTGGGGGTAACGAGATCAAAGAAGCGGGCGGTGGTGACTAGTAAGACGAGGTGGCAGTGATGAGGAGAATTGGCGATGGTCGGATCGAGTTGTATGGGGTCGAAGAGAGACATAGATACAGTGAGACAACGATGGCCATCAAGCGGCGGCTGGGATGTCGGTAGCCGGTAAACTCGACTGTGAGAGATATCTCAAGATAGAGAGATTTGCATAGGAGGGAGAGACAGAGAGAGCTTCCCAAAAAACAAAAAACATGAGAGTAGAGATAGTTGTAGGGAAAAGAGAAGAAAAAATAAATAAACTTTTGTATTTTTAACGATGATATACGAAAGCGTTGTATTGTGTCACCATTTTTGTATAAAGTTAGCATATATCTTTGATTTAATATCATATTCTCTATTGTATGAGATTTCTTTAAATAATTTGGTTTTATCAATGATTTTTTTGAAGATTGTTAAATGATCGTCTTTCAATTATTGAAAATGCAGTTCGTAGAAATGTTTCTAACATAATATGTATCATAGATAAACCATCTCAACATTTTTTTTAGAGTGATTATATTCGGACAACCATTTGATGACAACTTTTGTGACAACCTTACTTTTCTCTTTTTTCATTCGTCAAAAATAATAGAGAGAAAAAGTTAGTTCAAAAAGTTGTCATAAATAGTTGTACAATTATCATTTCTCTTTTTATATTGTCATGTAATATCTTGTAAATATGTGATGTCCTTGCTAGGACAAATGGATGAAGTACTACTTTGTGATTAAATTAATTGTTTATTGATCTTAATATTATATAGAAAAACCCTTTTATACTTCTTAACATATATCATCTGATCACAATTATAAACAAAAATCAAAATTTAAAAAAAAAATTGAGAGAACATTTTAAATTTATTTATAAATAATGTATGTGATTTATAATAAAGATCATATACATCCATCATTAGTTATATGAATCTAAAATACAGATTTTTATTTATGCGTTTTGTTAACGAGTACCTCCGGAACACTCTTTAAGCTATCTAAAATAAGAAATTATTCTTTAAAAAAGTTAAATATTTATATTTCCAAGGCATTAATTACATGCATTTTCATAATATATTTACTATTTATAGTTCTTAAACAGTGTCTTGAGGCACTCGTTAACATTTTCCTTTATTTATGGATCTTGCTAACCAGTGTCCTCAGAGGCAATGGTTAAGGAAACCAAAAATAATAGTTTTACATTAGAAACTACAATTTTTTAACTTTTAAAAAATTGAATTCATCATTTTTTTCCACTTTCCAATACGATATTTCTAGTGGTATTGATTTGAGATATAGAAGTATACTCCTCGTTGAAATCGGAGGTTCGATTGCCAAGGGGTAATTTAGTTTCTTTAAAAACAATTCCCTATTTATAATAGCCATTGGAATGTGTGTGTAAATTTCCGGATGATAAAAAACACTCTTATATAAAAGTCATGTGTTTATGTTTCTAGTAAGAAAAAAAACTCGTGTTTAAAGCATTCCTTGATTCACACATAGTAGAAAGAATGTTTAATAGGAGTAATAACAACTTTTTGAAATCCACACTAGATTACGAGGACCGACGTATTAATAACTGGTCAATATAGTACGTCTTCATCTATAAAAAAAAACACCAAATACACATGGTAAACACACAACACAAGAAATTATCTACTCGTCACTTTCTTATCTCTGCTTTTTTCATTTGATCTCTGAATCTCAACTATGAGCTGGTGGTGGTCTGGTGCTATTGGTGCTGCCAAGGTATACTATCTCAATTTCCCTTTCTTATTCTTCTTCTCTTTTTTTAGTTTCAATTATTGATAATGATTTTCTGTTACTACTTTGTAGAAGAAACTGGATGAAGATGAAGCACCAAGAAGCTTCCAGAACGTAGCTTTAGTCGTCGGCGTAACCGGCATCGTCGGCAACAGTTTGGCTGAAATTCTACCTTTAGCAGACACACCAGGCGGTAGATGGAAGGTCTACGGCGTTGCCCGCCGTCCACGTCCTTCATGGAACGCAGATCACCCTGTGGAATACATCCAATGCGACATCACCGATCCAAACGATGCCACCACCAAACTCTCTGTTCTTACCGACGTAACACACGTCTTCTACGTCTGTTGGGCCAGCCGTCCCACTGAAGCTGAAAACTGTGAAATCAACGGTGCTATGCTCAAAAACGTCCTCACTGCAGTCATTCCAAACGCTCCAAATCTCCGTCATGTGTCAATTCAAACCGGTGGTAAGCACTATGTAGGACCCTTTGAATCATTCGGCAAGATCAAGTTCCATGAACCACCATACACAGAGGATATGCCACGTTTGGATTATCATAATTTCTATTATACACTTGAAGATGTTCTGTTTGAAGAAACAGGGAAGAAAGAAAGTGTGAGTTGGTCTGTTCATAGACCACTTCTCATCTTTGGATTTTCACCTTATAGTATTATGAACATTATTGGAACTATTTGTGTTTACGCTGCAATTTGTAAGCATGAGGGTGTTCCGTTGAGATTTCCAGGGACAAAGTTAGCTTGGGAGAATTACTACATGGCTTCTGATGCAGATTTGATTGCAGAGCAACATATTTGGGCTGCAGTGGATCCTTATGCTAAGAATGAAGCGTTTAATTGTAGTAATGGTGATGTTTTCAGGTGGAAGCAGTTGTGGAAGGTTTTGGCTGAACAGTTTGGGATTGAGGAGTATGGATTCGATGAGGAAGGTCCTCGTTTGAAGTTATCGGAGTTGATGAAGGATAAGGGTCCTGTCTGGGATGAGATTGTGAAGGAGAATGGGTTGCAGGTTACCAAGCTGGAAGAAGTTGCTGAGTGGTGGTTTGCAGATGCTTGTTTTGGAGGGAATGGGTTTACAGATAGCATGAACAAGTCGAAAGAGCACGGATTTTTGGGATTCAGGAACACCAAGAATTCGCTTATCAACTGGATTGATAGGACTAGAGCTTACAAGATTGTGCCATGAGTTAGTGAATATTGAATTTGATCGTATCGTTCTACTTTCATCTGTTAGTTTGTTTTCTTTATTTATTGTCTAGAATAAGTAAGATTCGAGGGAGAATTAGAGATTGTGCATCTATACCAGTCTATCATTTATGTTGTGAGTTCTGTTTCTCTGCTGTACTAATAATGTTGTTGTACTGGGAGATCAATTCTGTGTTTTTATGAATTTTTGCCTCAGCTATCCAGTTTCATTACATTAGAATAGGGTTGTAGTAGTTTGCAAAATAATAGTCTCAAGAGAAAAGTTCAGATTGACTGTCTATTATGTTCTTAAAAACTTGTTAATTGATTTGGGTTACTGGGCACAAAGAATAAGCTGGTTTAGGTCCTCGTGTGTAGTTGCAGTTTTTAGTACATATTCTCATGGTACAGTCTAACTGTCTAATTACTCTTAATTCAACAGTTATGGAGTAATTTAAAGGATTAAATTGATGGCAGTGTTTGTTTGCGTGAAAAATATATTTTGATGATGGTGGTGTGTAACTCAAGTTATAACGTTAAAACCAATTAGAGTCAGAATACCAAGACCACATCCTATCAAATTCAAAGTTTACATATTCCTACAAGCTACCACAGCTTGGTACTTGGTTGTGCTCTGTTTCAAGACAAGTCAACCACTAGTAGTAATGGTCTGTGCCAATGCCCACTTTCAAAAAGTGAAAAAGACATATGTTAAGCGTGTAAAACATGGGGTGACTCCTAGGAATTCAGATTATATGAATATTTTTTGAAGCAATGCTATATCTCTAGAAAAATAACATCAAGAATTCTTCAAGAATAAAGAGCAACCAATCACAATGCACTATTTGCCACAATTTAAGGAGGTGTGGCTGAAAAATAGGAAGTGAATAAATATATCATGCAATTAAAACTTGCCAACTGTTTCTTGAAAAATTCTTGATGCTAATTTTTTAGATAAATAGCATTTTCCTTTTCAAAATTAATGGTACAATGGTCAGAAATTTAATTTTAAGGCGAATGTGTATTATCTTATAGTCGAATTTTAACTCTTACATATATTGTATCATGCAATATTATTTTATCAATTTGGATGATATTTATTCAATGTACAAATAAATTTTGTTGAAATTTAAAACATAAAAAAGATTAATAACTTTCGGTTCCTAAAAAATAACGAATTGTTAAGTTTAGTTCTTATAAAATTCTAATGTTAATTTAATCCTCCATAATATTGTATTTTATTAAAATGGTCACTATTTTGTTTTATTTAACAAAGAATACATATTTTTAGTCCTAAAAAAAGTCCTAACAAAATGCTAACATGATTAAAAGTGAATAAATTTTATTGGAATACTAAACTTGAAAGCGCGTAATTTTGTAAAAATTAAAAATGAAGTATTTATCGACATAAAAAAGTAGGATCAAATGCATTTTTGACCTTCAAAGTCTTGGCATTGTATTTGAAAATGACACATAGCCTTCAAATGAATTAGTCAAAAGAGCACGGGTTTTTTTTGAATTCAGGAACACTAAGAATTCGCTTATCAATTGGATTGATAAGACTAGAGCTTACAAGATTATACCATGAGTGAGTGAATATCGAATTTGATTCAACTTAGCATCGTTCTACTTTATTTATAATATAGAATAAGCAAGATTCGAGGGAGGATTGTGATTTACTAAAACAG
The DNA here is from genome assembly GCA_946800305.1 of Medicago arabica. NCBI lineage: Eukaryota > Viridiplantae > Streptophyta > Magnoliopsida > Fabales > Fabaceae > Medicago > Medicago arabica. The sequence continues at coordinate 56,564,383 of OX326967.1, forward strand.
TAATGATATTTCAAGCGAAAGAAAATTCGCAAATGCCTCGCGAATTGATTCCTACCACTGAATTTTACTTGGTGCAAATCATGTACAGTTCGATATAAGGAAGTGAAAGTTTGTCTCTGGAAGTAGCATTTCCGTTAATAAAAAGAGATTGGCCATCTATACTTGATCATTTATGTTGTGAGTTGTGTTTTAATAAAGGAAATCGTTAACTAGTGTCCACGAGGCGCTAGTTAATAAAAAGAGATTGGGTATGAGTCTTATATTTTAATATATGTTGAAATAAATATAATTGATTGAATGATTAACCTTTGATTTAATTTCGGTCTGAACACTTATGTGTTTCTTTTTACGTTATGTACTTTAATAAAAGGCTTAATTACATAAATGGTCTCTTAACTTATTTGTTGTTTTCGATTTGGTCCCTTAATTTTAAAAATTTTCAATTTGATCCCTCATGTACACCTCTGTTATTACTATTGGTCATTTATGTCAATTGCCCGTTAGTGACCGCACACGTGGCACTTATATAATCAAAAGAAAACTTCTCTCTCTTTCCACCTTAGGCAAAAATTCTAGATCTGTCTCTTGCTTCTTTGTTCCTTAACAAATCCAAAAATGGCGAGGAACCCATTATCCAAAACCACAAACAAATACCTCAGGAAATTCAGAAAATGGTCACACTCACCTTACAAAACATCATGGCACCACAATTTTTGTGAACAAGCCTTGTAAATTCTAAAAAATGCAAAACACAAAAGGATTTGAAATTAAGTTCAGGATTATTACAACTTGGTTTGAAATCGTTGGGGTTAGTTGAATTGATGAGGGCTTGAGTTATATTATGAACAAAGATTGTTCGTTAATTATACATAATTGTTTCCGGTTTCATCTCAAAATCCTCCATTTTCCTCAACGCCCACATACCCAAATCGACATTCTCAGCTTCTTTACACAACTTCAAAACCTCCCTAAACACGTTGACATTAACAAATAACAACACACCCATCAGCTTCATAAGCCTTAATCACATCACAAATAATCTTTGGATTCTTATCAATCTCAAATAAGCTACTAACTTTCCTATACATATAGCCACTGTGTCTATACCCAGATTGAAATCCAAAACAAGCTACTTCTTCCCTTATTTTCCAGAATCATGTTTTCAGTAGAAGAGGTATGAATCGCGTTTTCAGTAGAATTGAATTTTCCAGAATCGCGTTTTGGTGAAGATTTGATGTTGGGGACCTGATGGATGTGTTTGAAGCTGATTTAATTTAATTTTGTGTTTAAAGCTAATTTGATTTGTGGATGTGTTTGTGTTTTAAGGAGAAAACGATGAGAGAAGGAGGAAGAAGGAAAAAAAAACTAGATATGTAATCTCCAAAGAAATTTCCTTATATATGTGCCACGTGAGATTGGCCACGTGTGCACTCACTAACAGACAATTGACAGAAAGGACCAAGTGTAGTAACAGAGCTGTACATGTGGGACTAGATTGGAAAATTTTAAAGATAAGGGACCAAATCGGGAAAAACAAATAAGTTAAGGGACCGAATATGTAATTAAGCCTTAATAAAAAAAATGTATTTAGAAGTCCTAGCTCAACTGGTAAATGCCGAAATTGAAAAGCCGGACGTCGTGATCCGGGTTCGAACCCGAGACCTCATAGTTGTACGTGAGTTTAATTTTAGTGGACTACCACTTTATCTACGACAAAAAAAAACGGAAAAATGATTTTTAAGGTCCTTTAACAAATGAAAATAAAAATTAGTGGGAAAATGTAAAAATTGAGTTCCATGTTAACAAATTAAATTCTTATTTATGGCTGAAAGCTAATAAGTCATCCTTCAATTTATGTTTTCATGATTGGTGACAACATCCGTTACATTATTAGGATGTCTGTTTGTAAATAATTCATGGTAGTAGAGGTGCCTTAACCTTACATGTATCTCTGGTTGTTTCTTTTTTGCGGTGTTTTCCCTTTGCACACCTTGTGCGTGGGACTACAACGAGAGAGAGAGAGAGAGAGAGAGAGAGAGAGAGAGAGAGAGAGAGAGAGAGAGAGAGAGAGAGAGAGAGAGAGAGAGAGAGAGAGAGAGAGAGAGTAGTTATAATGAGAGGATGAAAGGAATTAATTTGGACCATTGGATCAAAATCAACGCTTTAGATTTAATTGCTCTTTAAAAAGGGTCATGCACTACAACCTCCACCTTTCATCTCCACTCTTTCTTCACATTTTTCGTTTCATCGATATCAAAAAATAAAGAATCCTCTTCTGCATCTTCTCTTTCTCTCTAGTGTGTTCCTGCTGCAAAAAAAATTATTTTCAATTTTGACCTTTTCAGTTATTGGGCAAGGCTTCAACTCTTATTTATTTATTTTTATCCAGAAAGAATCACTCAATTATAAGAGAAATTGAATAAAGGGAAGTTATTCCAGATCAACTTAACTAGAAGTATTGTGAAATCATGAAAATTTAGAAGAATATGAAACGATCAAGTATTGAAACTCTATTATTCTAGCGTACTTCCCATGGTTGTACATATAACATTTGCGGGTTAATGAAGAAACATATAGTGAAAGTGCAGATTTTCAAAGAAAATTTTTCGGTTATCAAAAAAGCAAAATCGTTTATTCAATTATAAAAATTGAAAATTTTCAACCAAGGGTAATTATAAAAATGCTTGAAGAACCAATTAAAATTTATTTTTTCTATCTGAGTAATCAGGATAAAGTTCAAATAACCAATTAGAGCTTAATAATACATAGGAAGTTTATGCATCATGTACAATTTGATGAAGTAATTCCAATAAAGATGAAATCGAAGAATTCCAGTATAGCAAATAAGTGGAAAACGCATGCTTGGAACCTGTGTGAAAGAGGAAGAAATCAGAAAAAGTAAAGAAGAGGAAACATATTTTTGTTTAATCAAGTGTGCCGATCCTTTTCTAGTGGAATTTAATCATGACCGTATATTTTGATCCAATGGATGATATTAGCAGTGGTGGATCTTCCTTGGGACCATGGTACCTCCAAGGTTTCTATATATATGATATTAGCCATAATATTTCATTAAAAGAAAATGTCCTTGCTGGTACTTGAACCAGAAACCCTTACACTGCATTCAAGCAAAATCACAAAATTTACCACTCCATCACTTTATAACATTTTTAATTCTTTGGCACGGTTTAATATATTTTTAAAAAAAGTTTGACACCCTAAAAAAAAACTCAACATCCACCACTGGATATTAGCTCCTCTCATTTCATATGTCTCTCACACACACACACACACATATATATATATATATATATATATATATATATATAATTTTGGTTTGTGCAAAAAAAAAAGGCCATTTAAAAAAATCATTTAAGAAAAAACAATGTTTCAACGTCATACCTTTGCTTTGTATAAAAAAAGATTAGTGACCAAATATATATATATTAGAAAGAAAAATAGATTTCTAAAATCATAGTAACCGAACATCCAATGCAATACATAGTTTTTTTTTTTTTTTTAATATTTTGTAAGAAAGTTGGATACTATATCAATACAACTTATAGTTCAATTATATAGTTTAAAGGATCGCAACATAAATCAGATCAAATAATATGAATTTCATTCTATAAAAAATAAATATAGTTCATTGTTTCCATTACATTCAAGTTGATCCAAAAATACAGACTACCTACCTTCGTTCTTGATTATAGGATTCTTTTAAAAAAAAACAGGAATTAAGAAAAATTGACCGTTGTAATAAATTTGTTTATAATTGCTATTGTATTTATAATCATCTCAAATATCATCATAATTTTTTTTATGGTAAATATCATTGGAGGATCAAAAGTGGATAACAGACTTCAAAATTATCCTGCATTATTATAGTAGGACATAGATAAAGCAACTCCAAAAAAAAGATAAACCAACCCCAACCATCCTCTTACATGAAGTTGATAAAAATCAGGAAGAGCTTACAACTTTGGTAAATTTGATATTATCTCTTTTTCTCAACCAAGACTTTGAATCGATTCTTTTTTGGATGAACAACAATTAATTTTTAGTACCAAAGTAATGGGCAAATAATTAATGTATTTAATTTATTTTAAAAATTAACGTATAATTTTTTTTTATAATATAGTTCACAAATACATCAATTATATTTAGCATATATTTTGCTTATTTTCCTAAAAAAAAAAGAAAAAAGATTTTGTTTACTGGTTCTTTCAAAAGAAAAATATTGTGCTTATAACATTGACGCGACATATCCCGTCTAAATTGATCGTTGGTCACTCTTGGTCTAGACAAATCTACGAGTTTATCTACAAGTAAACGTTTCCCATCAAGTAACGTTTCTCAACTCTTTGTCTATTATTTTCCTTTATTGATCTCTCACTCAATCTCAAAAACATGAGCTGGTGGTGGTCCGGAGCAATCGGCGCTGCCAAGGTAACACACATATCTATTTTCCTTTACTTTTCCACTTACAATCATTAATAAATAATAATTTCATCTTATCTTTCTGAGCAGAAGAAATTTGATGAAGACGAAGCACCGCGAACTTTCCAGAGCGTAGGACTAATCATCGGAGTAACCGGCATCGTCGGCAACAGCCTTGCCGAAATTCTACCTTTAGCAGACACACCAGGCGGTAGATGGAAAGTCTACGGTGTTTCCCGCCGTCCACGACCCTCCTGGAACGCCGATCATCCAATCGAATACATCCAATGCGACATCACCGATCCTAACCAAACTCAAACCAAACTCTCCGTTGTCACTGATGTCACACACATCTTCTACGTCTCTTGGAGTAACCGTCCCACCGAAGCCGAAAACTGTGAAGTTAACGGCGCAATGTTACGCAACGTTCTCGCCGCCGTCATCCCAAATTCACCGAATCTTCGCCACGTGTCACTTCAAACCGGTGGAAAACACTATGTAGGACCGTTTGATCTGATCGGGAAGATTAATAGTCACGAGCCGCCGTTCACGGAGGATTTACCGCGTTTGGATGCGCCAAATTTCTATTACACTCAGGAAGATATTTTGTTTGAAGAAACTCAAAAGAAAGAGGGTTTGAGTTGGTCTGTTCATAGACCTCAAGTTATATTTGGATTTTCACCTTATAGTTTGATGAATCTTGTTGGTACACTTTGTGTTTATGCTGCAATTTGTAAGCATGAGGGTGTTCCGTTGAGATTTCCCGGTACAAAGGGAGCTTGGGAGTCTTATTCTGTGGTTTCCGATGCTGATTTGATTGCAGAGCAACATATCTGGGCTGCAGTGGATCCTTATGCGAAGAACGAAGCGTTTAATTGTAGTAATGGTGATGTTTTCAGGTGGAAGCACTTGTGGAAGGTTTTGGCGGAACAGTTTGGGATTGAGGATCATGGGTTTGTCGAGGAAGGTCCTCGTTTGAAGTTGTCGGACTTGATGAAGGATAAGGGTCCTGTTTGGAATGAGATTGTGAAGGAGAATCAGCTCGAAGCTACGAAGATTGATGAGGTTGGTGAATGGTGGTTTGTGGATCTTATATTTGGAGGGGAAGGGACTGTAGATAGCATGAATAAGGCTAAGGAGCATGGTTTTGTGGGATTCAGAAACACCAAGAATTCGCTCATAAGTTGGATAGATAAAACCAGATCTTACAAGATTGTTCCATGAATGATGTCTGTGTAAGTAAAACTCGATTTTCTTAAAACTGAAAGAGATTGTCCATTCCTCACTGTTTATCATTATGTTGTGGTGTTTGTTGTCGGTTGTCACTTTGTTGTACCAATGATGTTGTACTGGGAGATTACTTTGTTTGTTTCTGAAATGCATTTATGTCTGGAAATGCTCAATTTCTGAAAATTGTTCCTATATGGAAAATGATAATGATACTCCATCCATTCTTATATATAAGCCCTCTTTGCAATTTTTCACATAAAGTCGTCTGTGTAATAAATGTGTCTGTGTTGATAAGCAAAACGGAATAGGCTTCTTCATGCCTTCTTCCCCTAACATGTATCTCAATAAAACTATAGCACTACCGTAGTAATTTTGCATCAGTTTGATCATAAGCTGGAGAAGGCTTATATTAGAACATGTCTAGACCATTGTTTGGTGGAAAATATTAGAACACATGATTGAAAAAATACTAAACTTTTGAAGGGCTGGAAGGCATAAACGTCACGTTGTTAGCACTGCAATCAGAAACAGCTCTCCACAATTTATCTGTCATGAACACGGCATTTTCAGAAAGAGCTTTGCCTTACATGCTAGCGTTAAATTTTAGTAAAGATGATAGAAAGTGCCATACCATAAGTTCAACATATATTTTTTACCTGCCAATGTTGCCATATCTAATGCTTAAAATAATACTAGTACTTCAACAGTTTTTAACAAAAAATACAATGAATGGAAAATAAGCAACATTTAATACTACTAATTATAATGAAGCAGTTGCTGAAATGTCATAGTCTGCTATTATGTGATTGGGGCCACTCTACACAAATCTACAAGTTGAATAATGCAAACAAACATGCATATCCTAAAATACAGTACTCTCATTATCTGTGAGGAGCCTTTCTATAACATACCATTATTTGCCTCTCTCGGGTCCTTTCTATCCTCTTCACATTCAATTGAGCTCTCAATCTGAACTATGAGCTGGTGGTGGTCTGGAGCTATCGGCGCTGCCAAGGCAAGACAACCATCCTTCGCTGTCCCATTTCCATTTCTCTTTACTCTCATTTTTTATTTTCACTTGTTAATGATTAGTTTCTGTTTGTGCAGAAGAAATTTGACGAAGATGAAGCACCGCAAAGTTTTCAGAACGTGGCGTTAGTAGTCGGCGTGACTGGCATCGTTGGCAACAGTCTGGCCGAAATTCTACCTCTAGCAGACACACCAGGTGGCCGGTGGAAGGTCTATGGCGTTGCACGGAGGCCACGGCCCTCCTGGAACGCCGATCACCCAATCGAATACATTCAGTGTGACATAACCGATTCAAATGACACCCAAACCAAACTCTCCATTCTCACCGATGTTACCCACATCTTCTACGTCTCTTGGACTAGCCGTCCCACCGAGGAAGATAACTGCGAAGTTAACGGGGTCATGTTATTGAACGTCCTCCGCGCCGTCATCCCAAATGCTCCGAATCTCTGCCATGTGTCTCTTCAAACTGGTGGGATACACTATTTAGGACCCTTCGCGTTGATCGGCAAGGTTAATAGCCACGAGCCGCCCTTTACGGAGGATCTACCGCGTTTGGATATACCAAATTTCTATTACACTCAGGAAGATATCTTGTTTGAAGAAACCAAAAAGAAAGAGGGTTTGAGTTGGTCTGTTCATAGACCCCTTGTCATCTTTGGATTCTCACCTTACAGTTTGATGAATGTTGTTGGCACGCTTTGCGTTTACGCTGCAATTTGCAAGCATGAACACATTCCTTTGAGATTTCCAGGTACCAAGAGAGCTTGGGAGAGTTATTATATGGCTTCGGATGCAGATTTGATTGCAGAGCAACACATTTGGGCTGCAGTGGATACTTATGCTAGGAATGAAGCGTTCAATTGTAGCAATGGTGATGTTTTTAGGTGGAAGCAATTGTGGAAGGTTTTGGCGGAAGAATTTGAGATTGAGGAGTATGGATACGAGGACGGTCCTCGTTTGAGGTTGGCTGAGATGATGAAGGATAAGGGTCCAGTTTGGGATGAGATTGTGAAGGATAACGAGCTTCAACCTACGAAGTTGGAAGAAGTTGCTGAGTGGTCGATTGCGGATGCTACTTTTGGAATGGAAGACATTGTAGATTGCATGAACAAGGCGAAAGAGCATGGGTTTTTGGGATTCAGAAATAGCAAGAATTCGCTCATAAATTGGATAGACAAGACCAGGGCTTACAAGATTGTTCCGTGAATAATATCCATGTTGTGGCTTTTCTTTTTGCTTTCAATTAAAGTCGAGTTGCTTAATGATTTAACGAAAAAGTCTGTGCATTTATCATTTATCTTGTGTGACCTTTATCATGAATGCTTCAATGAACTGCTGGCTTCTAGATCTACAAATACTTTCAGTCTATTTTATATAATTCTGCAGTAACAACAAGTTTTGTTATTTGACAGGATTCTTCCTTGCATCAATATAACGGGACGTTAAAAAATGAACAAACTGTGACCTTCAACTAAACAATGTTGGAAGAGGGTGGTTTCTTCAAGAGCCACCATACTAACTTCAACTAAATCGGACTGACATTCACTCGGGAATTTCGACAAATTGGCATAACTGGACTGACTGTAGCGCTCAGGAATCAGCTCCAATGAAAATGTCTTTCATTGCCAGCTAAATCTACCAATCCAAATTTTCTCATCTTGACCGTCCAACTTCAACTAAAAAATTATGAGCCAAGTGTGTTTCATATCATCCAACATCGTGTTTCACCAAGCGATGGATTGTTTAAAAGAATTATAGTAACAATTTATTTATCAACTCTACTTACCTTCTAACTAAACTTTAGATTATCAACACCAAAAAGATGTCAACCAATATTAATTGATGAATTTGATGTCAACAATTCTTCTAAATATCAATTTTTATGCACCATCAATGTAAAAAGTTTAACATTGTCAAAAAATTAGAACATAACATCTACATTGAGAACATTACCCACAATACATATATAAAAGATTAAAATACATTTAACTACATAGAACTAAAATTATAAAACTTTATCTCTAAGTTTTAAATAAAAAATATAATTTCCATCTTGAATTTAAAAATGTACTTTTATTTTCTAAAATGAATTCAACTAATCATAAAAAATAAAAATACTCCCTCTGTCCCTATATCTAAACACTCATTTGCCTTTATGTTTGTCCCTAAATGTATTCAAATTACTAGATACATTTATTATTTTTTTCCTAAACATACCCCTAATTAATACTCCTAACTTGTCTTGAAATATGAAAAGTCAAATTTAATACTAGGGACGGCAATTGGACTCAGGCCCAATAGGTACACGCAGAAAATACCTACAATGGATAGGGTAAAACCCCGCTTTCATGGGTGTGGGCATGAGTCCGGGTAATACCCACAAATTTTAATGGGTATGGGCACGGGTAAGAGTATTATACTGCCTAGCCCCGCAACCCCGCATATACATATTTATATAATATCATAAATAATTTATCTATTTTTGATGTATAGTTAATTAATTTATTTAGCTATTTAAGCCTAAACCTAAACCAAAAAATGGTTTAATACAATAACAACTTCATCCTACGGTGTACATTTCATTAGAGATATTTCGGATGTTTTTTATTTGACGATTCATACTATCTTATGAGTTAATTTAAAAAAAAAATTAGATCATAGTTTTATTTCAATCGTGACGTTTTTATTGTCTTTTTATAGTTAAAGTGCGGGTATGGACACTTAGGTACCTATAGGGTATGAGAAAGGGCACTAAAGTTGTTTCCCACAAGGGTATGAGGATGGGTACAAGTATTTTTTACAATTGCGGGTATGGGGAAGGGCATTGTAGTACCCTACTCATTGGGTACCCTTGTCATCCCTATTTAATACAGATACAAACAAATGATAATTTGGTAATATTAACACACAAAACAGACACATTAATTACAGTGCCAACTTTTTTTAAGAAATGTAAAAGATACCTTGCATATTGGGAGGGAGGGAGTAAAAATAATAGATTTTGTCTAAAGAAATTCTTAAGAGTGGACTGGGTCTTGGGTCTAGATCCGGTAAGACTTTCCGGATCCATAAAGGCTTTACCGTACACACCGGTAAGAAGTCTGTTAAGACTTAAGATCAGTGACAACCACAGTATCTTAACTGGCTTTCTTCTGCACAGAAAGATAGAAAGAAAAGAAATGGTAATCACAAACTTCAACGGTGCCGGCATCGGATTTGGTATGCTATTTTCACCATCACCGTTTCTCAGCATTCATTCATTCATTCACCTTCTCCAATCTCTGTCTAATCCACGCTGTTTTTTTCTCTTTCTTTTGCAGGTTTCGGTGTTGGTTGCGGTTTCGGTGTTGGATGGGGTTTCGGAGGTCCGTTTCAATTTCTATATGCTTCAATTTCATTTCTCAATTTTTTAAGCTGCAATTTGATGTTGGATTTTGTTAATTCAGAATTGGTTTTTTCAAATTCCTTTTTGTTCTTTTCTAATGTCAATGTTATCGCTTTAGACAATTATGTGAGGTATGCTTAATCAATGAGATGGAAAGTCTTAATTTCTTTTGTAGTTTCTTCTTGGCAGAGAATGGAAAATGGGTGGACTAAACTTGCGTAAATGATTTATCAAGAAAAGCAGTCACAAGATAGATATTTTATATATTTTACTTTGAAGTCATTACTTTGGAAGGCTCCTTTCTGTTGATTTGATCTATGTGCAGTTGTTTTATTTTCTTTTTACTGCAGTTTTCAGAAGATTTGCTATGTGTTGTTGTTCATCCCTGCGTTATTTCCTTTTTTAGTAACAAAATCAAAGAAAATAACGCAATGAACCATATCTCATTTGTTCTTTGGCATGCTCGATTTACAAGTGTGACAAATTCTCCATTCTTGTGTTCAGCCTGTGAAAAATGATACAAAGTTAAATCATCTAAATGAAAAGTTGTGCATTCAGCAGTAACATGTTTCAGTTTTTGCTACTGTATTCTCCAACTTGAGGAGTATTTTATTTTGTAAAAATGCGAGTCAAGACCTTGTTAGCTCCTCACGCACACACCCCCACTCTCTCTTTCTTCAATTTTCTTATTACTTTAGCGATAACTTGTCTGATCTTGGTGCAGGTATGCCATTGAACTTCTTGGGTCTTGGTGCAGGTATGATACTTATGAATCTTGCTTCCTTCTCTTTTTCTATTCATTTTAATTCTCAGTATTTAATGGCTAAGCTTGCTATATGACGTGGATAGCGGTTTTCCTCCAAAACCAGTATCATGTATGTTAATTTTTAGGCCTCTACAGCAAGGCAACATATATGCTTGACAACAATATTAGGTGGTCCACAGAAACCCTTATTTCTAGATTGTTGATTTAAGTCAGCTAACAAATTTTATCATGCATCGACCTCACCAAATTACCATTATTTCTCCTCTATCCCACTCTCTACCGCCTCTTCTCCTCCCTTTTGATCACCAGAAAATCTCCATCCTATCACCTTTGTAACAAACAAATAACAACCTATTTTGCTCTAATGAACTCACTTCACTAATTCACTCCCACCTTAACTTCCCTAAAACCTCTCTTCTACTCCATCACTAACCTTATTATTCTAACTTGCAAAATACTGATTAACAAATTACTTATCAAATATATGAATTTATATAATATAGAATTATGCATAACCCCACCAGTGTGTTATTAGAGTCCAATGTGGTTCTCAATTTAGGGTCCTAAATCGGGCACTTGACAATCGGTACATCTTTGTTTCTCAACTTGAGTTCCAACGCTTGTTCTCTGGTACTTCTCTTCAATTTCTTGTACTTCAATGTCGTGCGGGGAGCAAAACAGGCACACTGTTTCGCTGAATTTGAAGGTGGTTGGAGGGTTCCGATTTCAAAACAGTCTTTATGAATTTATTAGATAGAGCTGTTAAGTTCCATTGTGAGAGAATCCCAACTGGGTTTGCTTCGCTGCACATTGGTAACCATGACAGTGATGGTATTGGAATTGGAGGAAACAGGAACGGTACTGTACGGCTGGTTGCGCAGCATTGGCCAACTTCCCATTTGACATCCAGCATGATTGAGAGATTTCCATATTTCCCTGAAAGGTGACTGCTAAAGGGGAAATGGAGTGATGGATGGATGAGAATGAAGGAGGAAGAATTAAAAAAAATCAGTGTATAGGGTCCATTATTAGATTTGATGGAATTGCAAGATCTAGTGGTTGAAATTAAAAGTAAACAACTTATTATGGTGTCAATCATAGACATTGTCCTACATCAAATGTTTATGTCTCTGTAGTGACTTTGCTGTAAATGTTTATCCTTTAGGTCCCCCTCTGTAATCACAAAATGACTATTATTTGTAAGGTTCAAAGTTTACTTTAACATTTCATATCAATAAATATGTTCAATTTCATTTTGAAGGTGGAGGCTGTGGCGTTGGAGTGGGACTTGGTTGGGGTTTTGGTACTGCATATGGTAGCAGGTATCGGTTGTCAAGGATCACATTTCAAGGAGTGGAATTTGATAGTAAGGAGAAAAGTGATAGCATGGAGTTGTCAAAATCCAGTCCAGAAGTAAGAAATTCACGATAGAATCTGGCACCTTCAATTTGATGTAAATTGCTACCTATCACTGGTCAGCCATGAGCAGGGTTGCACGGCCCTATCACTGGACACAAATAACATTTCTAATAACATGAAGCATGTGGAGATATACAAATCTTGTCTAAAACTTTTTAGTTCATTCGAATCTACTGCTACTGCATAATTGTATTAGTTAGGAGTAGTTTATGAAATGAATGGTACTGCTATTTTGCTGGCTTCGATAAAAAAATTATACTCCCTCCTATTTTGATTATAGTGAAACGTTATCGATATTTAGGAGGGTAATATTTAGGAGGGTGTATTGGATTAGGATTTTAAAGGACAATTTTTGTTTAAAAAAGTCTTGAGGATTTTAAAAGACTTCGCAGGATTTTGATTACTTTGATGATTTTAAAAGACTTTTAAAGATTTCAACGGATTTAGTTCATAAGATTTTAAAGGATTTGAAATGATTTTATGGATTTCAAGATATTTCAACATATTTTATGAATTTTAAGAAATAATTGAAAAAAAATGATCATAACACACTCTAATTCACAAAATCTCAATAAAGACTCTTTTCTTTATTTTACTTTATTTTTTACGGGGAAAAACTAGAGAGAGAGTGAGAGAGAAAGAGAAGGAAGGAGAGAGAATCGAGAGAGAGAGAGAGAGAGGAAGAGAGGAAAAGAGAGAGAGGGAAGAGGAAAAGAGAGTAAGAGAGAATGGAGGAGAGAGGGAAAGAGATAGTAAAATCTTTAAAAAAACAATCCTAAGAAATCTCATATTTTCATGATAAAATTTCACTAGAAAATCCCACAAAATCCATCAAAATCTGATTTATTAAACAATCCTTCGAAATTTGAATGATTTTGAATACCACTAGATTTTTTTAAGTGATTAAGAGTCTTGATTGAATACAAGAGACTTTTTTTTAAATGACAAAGAATTTTGATTGAATAACACAAGACTTTTTTGAAATTGGAAAGAGTCTTGATTGAATACCACAAGACTTTTTGATGATTAAAAAGTTTTTTAAAATCCCTTAGAATCATAATCCAATGATATAAAGTATAAACAACATTTAGTTACCTTCGCTAATTTTATTGCTATTATTTTCAGAATATTATCTATTCAATTAAAATTTTACCATTCATGGGAACCAAAATGCTTTTACAAGCCAGCAGTAAATATCATCAATGGTACTTTCATAAATGTATTAATTTTTAGTGAGGTCACTAATATAAATTGTACTTGATTAAACTTAATTTTTCATCAAGACTAACTTTCATATTTTCTGTTTTTATTGTCTCTTCTACTAATAATAATAACATAAAAGAACATTGAACAATTTTCGAAAATAGAATTAACATTTTAAAAAAAAGTCGTAAATGCTAAAACATTGTTTTCATTATTTTTCATAATGCATTCATCTTAGTTTGCGCCTTCCACTCCACCTTCTCCCTGTAACCCTATCAGAAATATTTACTAAAATCATAAAATTGAGATTGGAATTTAACCGGTTTGAACAGAATTGGACTCAAATTTCTTAAACAAATGTCTTAATTTAAAGTTTTGTAGATGAAAAATAGTGTAATTTGAAGGGGTGAGAAAACCTCCCTAAAAGATATTAAGTAAAAAGTATGAGTAATATCAATAACATAGTTAAAAAAACAATACCTAACAAAAGTAAAATAAATGTTTAATGTCCTTTTAGTTTGACAGAATTATCTAGTTAGTTTTTTAAGTTTCGAAAGTTTTAATTTGGTCATTTTAGTTTGACAAAAATCTCAAGTTAGTCCTTTAAGTTTCAAATAGGTTCTTTTAGTTTGACAGAATTCTCAAGTTAGTTCTTTTAGTTTCAAAGGTTTCAAATATATCCTTTTAGTTTGACAAAATTTCCAAATTAATATTTTAAAGGACTAGACCCAAATAGATCATTCTGTCAATCATTTAAAGGATTAACTTGAAAATTTTGTCAAACTAAAAGAACCTAATTGAAACTTTCGAAACTTAAAGGATTAACTTGAGAATTATGTCAAACTAAAAGGACCAAAAATAGTATTTAGCCTAAAATAAATCATTTTCAAAGACTTATGTGTTCAAGTTTCAATCCTATTATATGCCCTATAATATGTGCATGCTGAAAGAACCACGTAACACAACTTATGCAATGTGCATGCTGAAACTCACGTCTATAAATCCAATAGACGACAGATACATCGTAAGATTGTTTGATCTTCCTATCCAAGTGGTAGGTAGACTGGTAGCTGATAACGTACAGAAGATGTTAATATGTACTGCCACATCTACCACTCTGTCTATAAAGTACCAAGCTTATTGTCTCAATTTTCAAAGCCAAAATCTCATTTACAACCATGGCAAATCAAAGAGTTTTCACCCTCTCACAGATCTCCCAACACAAATCCAACAAAGACTGTTTGCTTGTGATCAACGGCAGAGTAAGTAAATTAATCCTTTCACTACTAGAAAAAACGACATTATTGGTGTGTTATTTATCTAAAGAATGTATCTTACTAAATGATTATCTAAAATAAAGTATCTCAATAATACCATACACATATTTTAGAAGGGTCTTAAAAATAACTTGAATTTTTTATTTGCAGGTGTTGGATGTGACAAAGTTCTTGGAGGAACATCCAGGAGGAGAAGAAGTGATAGTAGAGGTTGCAGGGAAGGATGCAACAAAGGAGTTTGATGCTGTTGGACACAGTAAAGCAGCTCAAAATTTAGTCCTAAAATACCAAGTGGGTGTACTTGAAGGTGCCACGGTTGAAAAGGTTGATGGTAAGGATGTTGTTGAGGACAATGAACCAAGGAGCAAAGAAATGAGTGCTTTTGTGATCAAAGAGGACAGTACGTCCAAAACTGTGACATTTCTGGAGTTCTTTGTTCCAATTATTTTTGCTTGTACCTATTTTGGTTACCGCCTCATCACCATAGCAGACACTGTTGATTACTAGATCAAATCACAAGAAAGTTTGTGGTCACGGGATCTAGGCACACCATTTAGATGGACGCGCAGAAAAGAAAAAATGTATGAGTATGTATTTTTTATTGAGGTGACCACCAAAATATTTCTCTCAAATCATCCTATTGAAACCTTGTTTCTAAAGGTGATAATGGGAAATTCATTTTAAGCCAAGTTTTTTTATTAACAAAGCGTGTTAATTGTTATGTGAGTATTTTTTTCTCTTGCAAGTCTTGTTAATTTTTAGTCGTATGTTAATCATCATATTCATATCTCCTTATATTCTGTGTTTGGAAACCTTTTTTTAGTTACATTTCTCTTTATATTACTTGTGAGTGCATAAAATTGTGAATACAACGAAGATACTTATAACATAGTATGTTGTGTTTGAAAATCTTTTTTGGTTACAAAGCTAAAAGATTAATTCCGTAAAATTGATTCTAATAAAGAGTAAGCTAACTGTGTTAAGATACATTCATGTAAAAGCGATTTAAACTTTATATTTGTGTAAAAATCAATTCAACAATTAAAAGATACAGATCTCAACTTCAAGTAGAATCGATTTTAAAAACATATCATAATCAATTTTCATTGAAATATTATAATCAATTTTAACCATTCTAAAAATGGAACCAAACACCCAATACTGATTTTTGGAAAAGGCGAGCCTGATATGTAGTTTTTCTTTTCCTTCCAAAAACGTACCAAAAATCTTACGATTTTTTTATGGTCCGGACTATGCATATAATTACTTAATAGACCTGTTTTAATTTATTTTTTACAATAACCTGTTTTCATTTATTTGGCCTTCAACTTGTCCAAAAACATTATTTATACTTCAAAAAGGAGAACATCACATTAAATAATAGATAAATAGATACGTGCTTAGCCCCAAGTTCAAAGTTCCAACTTCCAAGGGCGCCTCTGTGCTTCTGAATTCACATGAATGAAGATAGTACATTTCAATCCCAATTTGTATGTACAAAACTTAATGCTTTCGTACGTTATACAACAGTTAGAAGGCCGATTCACTTTGGCATGTACAACTTGTGAACAGAGAATAAACACAATTATTCATGAGAACATGGTGGAAAAGACAAAAAAATAATAGTAAGAAAGTGGTGCATCTATGTATCAAACAAGGCTCTAAATAATCGCAAAGCACTCTGAGTTATATTGACACCTCGTATGCTAGCGAGAACCGTAAAAAAAAAACCTCCCGCTTGCTTAAGCGAATTCATAGATTACGAACTTCTATTGAAAGATTTTTGACTGTTTATGTATCCCCCCATTTGGCGCCATACAAAAACTGACATAAGATGTATCTACATCTTCCCTTCTACATTGCACAAAATGCAATTAAAACTGCACATAAATCAAAATTGTTAACCAACATATACTATAGCAAGAATGAGAGGAGAAAGGAAAAGAAAACTGAACAGAAGTAGCATCCATATGAGCAAGAATTGAACCGAGCATTTAGATTGAGATAGCTTCTATGCCTTCCGTCGAACGGTGAGGCATAAGAACTGAAGGCTCACACAACACCCTTTGGGAGGTAGAAACACTCAACTATACAATTCCATAGGACCACTTTAAAAGAGGAAAATGTGACAATTCTTACATGATATTTAGAAGTTTTCCAAAACAAACTGCGTATTGTTTATACGTGGTTCTAGAAATTTAACATAACCCCGTGTCGGTGTGAGCCATATAACAGCAGCAAAATCAATAACACAAAAGTATGAAATTATTTTTTCCAAGAAATGGCGCTCATCAGCAAAGGGATGGAAAAAAGGAGGAAGTAAGGTTTTAGGACACCGGGTTAGAGGTAAATGGAAACAATTATATAAAAGGACATACATATATATTATTGGGAATTGTAAGAAGTGGGTACACGTGGAAATGAGTGACAGTTTGAGAAATGCAAGCGCATGCATTTTTGTAGACACGTCTAGATAGACAAAAATTCGGAGCTTACCAATGAATCAGAGGATAAAAACAATTTGGCAGTTATTTTAGCACACACAAAGATCTGAACTTAACAATGAAGCAAAGGATAATAACAATCTAGACAGTTGTTTGAACACACATAAAGATCAGAGCTTACCAATGAAGCAAAGGATAATAACAATCCAGACAGCCATTTGAACAGGCCGGTTGTATTGCATTTGGTATTGAGATCTTTGAAATTGTCTTTGGAAAGCCGCATACCACCCGTGGAGTGGCTTATCATAACATTCATCACAACTACTTATGCAACTCTTACTTCTTTCATTGCAAGCATTGATGGCCTTTTTTTAATGAAAAAATAAAGTAATTAATCAATTTGGCAAATTCATTAAAATTACTCTAGCAAATCTACATTAACAGAATTAAAAAAAGCAGATTAAGAACGCACCCCATTGAATTCAGCTGACGGTAGTAGTGCATTATCAATTTCTTGATGATGATTCCCTGCTTTCAACTTCCTATAACCATTCTTAGGCCACTTAAACTTAGAGATAGATTCCACGGAACTAAAAAATCCAGAGAGACTGACTACCTTATGCATAGGACCAGAAGAATCATTAGAGGAAGTTGATCGTTGCACATCATCCAAAACAGCGATCTTCCAAGAACTAATATCAACATCAGCACTAGCCACCCTGCGATGTCTGTGCGGTTTCTCCTCCTCCGCCACTCTAAATGAATTTGTATCACTTAACTGTGGATTTTCACTGCCTCTGCCGGTACATTTAAGGGGAGGTTTGCCACCAGCAGGTGGCATCGGCATCCCTGAAAGAAACGATGCAAGCTCATTTCGCTCTCCTTCATCCAGCGACACCCAAGGCGGAGACACCTTGTTGCTACTTAAAGGAATTGACTCTTGCAGTTCTAACAAATGCTCCACTTTTGAAATCTTGCCATCAATAGCCACAAGGAAATCTTGGTGCCTATTTCTAGTATCATTACTCGAACTTTTGCTATAACTTGACCTGACTGCCCGTTGAAACTCATCTAACTGCACTTCCAACCCAAATTCAACAACGTAATCATTACTATCGTCACGGGTCTCTTTAAGGTCATGACTGACACGCACATGTTAGATGTGTATTGATTTAATGTTAGTTTGTACACGGGTCATGACCTAATTCAAAATGTGCATTGAATTTCAGCTCTAAGATGAAATGAATTACCTGCAATTTAGCAGTGCCGAGGGCGGTATGAAGATCTCTGCAGAGTTCAACAGAGTTCCAAGGGCTGGATGCATCTTTGACTGCGTGAATCCATGTCCTATAAATAGATTCTACCCTTCAAGCACATAAATCATAGCATAGCAATTCAATAACGAGAAAAACTTCAAAGTTCATCAAGCTTATAAATTTAATAATAATTAAATTGAAAATGAACGTTTGAATTTGGCTGGGGGTCTGTTTCCTACGTAATGGAATTAATTAGAAGAGAAAAACAAAATATAGAATTGAATTAAATAAAAATGAATGTAATAATAATAAAAACCTGTCTGCAGATTCTTGAACTTCTTCAGCGGCGTTAAAGAAAGGATCTTTTTCCCAACGATCAAAACTTGTCGCCATGAAAATCGAATATCTAATGAAAATCTCAAATGATGGATCCAATCGCGTGGTTATTTTTGGGCTATTGTATTGTATTGTATATAAGCGGTACGCCGTCGTTTTCTACAAATTCGCTGAAGATTCCGTTTCATGAACCCATAACAACATGTTTCAACTTCGCACTTTCAAAACCAAAATCTGATCAAAAAATTATATTTTTCAAGATTTCTCCATCCATTCAAAAATATGTACTTGTTAAGCATTTTAATTCTTTCCATGTATTTTCAGAATTGGTATGGTAAAAATACATTAGTAGATTTCTTTTTAAAGCATTCAATTAATTCAAGGCTAGACACTAACGATTTTTAAGTATATATTGGGAAAAAATTTAAAACTTTTGAGAAATAAATCGATTTTTTTTAATATATTTTCAAGGCTACACACCGATAAAAGGTTAATAATTCCCTTTCTTAATGTTAATCCTTCAATTGCTGGAAAAAAAAGTTTGATGTTCATAATAAACACTTATTGTTTGCTCGACCTTCGTCTGCCTTTAATATTAAGAAGAAAAATTTCAATTTTCAATGCATTGATACATTAACTTTTGAAGAAAAAAAATCTTTTAAAAATCTTAAAGAGTGTCGAGGATAGTCGTTAACATTTCCCTATTAAAAAATATATTTGTTCATTTGTTAAATTTAAATACACGTTGTAATTTGATAATGTGTATTATTCACATAATCCTTAAAAAAAAAAGCTAAGAAAATTAATGATCAAAATTGTGTATTAACGTATAAAATGATTGATTATGAATTTAAAAGCGGATGAGATAATATATTAAAATAATTTGTATAAAATTTTCTATAAATGTGCAATTATTTTACACATAAAAAATAAATATTATATTATTAAATACGTGTAATGGTAATTAAACTCATATTAAAAACGATTATTTATTTATTTTCCGCACATTTACTAAAAACATAGATTAAAAAAAAAGATTATGACAATAATAAAAAGAAGTGGAAAGAAGAAATGCTGGAGTGACGCAAATATGAAGGAAGAAGAACTATGCGAGGCGGCGATTAACGGCGAGACGGAGAAGGTAAAGTCTCTTATTGACTCCGGCGCCGACGCTACCTATTTCGACGGCGATGGTCTCACTCCTCTTATGCACGCTGCAAAGCACGGCCATGCATCCATCCTCGACATCCTTCTCTCCGCCGGTGCTCCTTGGAACGCTCTTTCTCCCTCCAACCTCTCCGCCGGTGATTTCGCAATGCAAGAAGGTCACCAAGAAGCTTATGAGATTCTTCTCAATGCTGGTACCAAATTCAAATCATTCTTTATATCTAATTAACTATGTAGTCCGACAAGAAACAGATACTAACACATCAACACCAGTAATAATTTGAAAAAATGACATAATTACATGTGTCGGTGTCCTGTCCGTGACATGTATTGGAACATGCCTTCCATTAGAAGTGCCAGCCAATGCTATTGAGTTATTTTGTTAGTAATTTTAGAAGTTCATTTTGTGTATTTTACTTTGTTAGGTATTCGATCTGAATTAGTGTTGGGAACAATTGCTAGGAAGGAAAAGAAAAACACTGATTCCGGTTATGATTATTTGGAAGATAGGGTAAGTTTTAGTGAAGATAAAGTTATGGATTCTGAGAGTAAAGCTGTGATGATGGCATGGGAGAAGCCATTGATGGAAGCTCATGCTAAAGCTGTTTGTTCAGGAGGTGGTCATGTACTCAATATTGGATTTGGAATGGGTCTTGTTGATACAGCTATACAGCAATATTCTCCTGTGAAACATACTATTGTTGAGGCTCATCCTGAGGTTTATGAACGAATGCTTCGCATGGGTTGGGGTGAAAAGGAAAATGTTAAGATCATTTTTGGTCGTTGGCAAGATGTCTTGTCTCAGCTTGAAACATACGATGGTAATTGCTAACTCCTGTGTGCATAAACATCAATGTTTTATTCCTGTACATGTTTAATTGCAGCACTAGAATTGATTTGTTATCTTTTTAGTGTGTACTTTGAGAGAGCTATTGATGAACATAATTTTGAATATAATTGATTTTGTAAAAGGACTAAACTTGAATAAAATGCTTATAGTTCTGTTTTTATGTTAATCTCACAAGAAGACTGATATTTTCTTCTCAAGCGATAGTTTTTTAGCACTCTTGCAAATTTGTTGCTTACAGTTATACTATCTTGTAAAAAACAGCCGTAATAGGGCCTGTAGCACATTGCCTAAGTTTTATCCTTTGTGAAATTTATGTGGTTATAATTTAGTTTCTAAGGGAAGTTGTTTATGTTTGGATCACTTAACTTTGAAAGCAAGTTTGATATAAAAGTAGTGTTAATTTTCTAATCCAACATAGATGCTACTTTTAATCACTTCTAATCAAACCAAGTATTGAGGTAAAATCAATTTTGTTTGTGAGAAACCAAACACATGTATTTTCTCACTAACATCACAGTTGATACTTAATAGGAAGTTAAACCAATTCTGAACAATCCACTGATAAAACAAAAAACACTTATTTAATGTTAAAAGGCTGGGTGATTCTTAAGTCACACACTACTGTGAGCTATTATTTTGCAACGGTATTTGGAAATATGTGAAAGTTGTAGCTGTTTCCCAGATGCTTTCCAGGAATGTAAGTTTTGCTTGTGGGAAAAACATAGGGAAGGTTTTCTATTTGTTCTTTCTGTTTGTTTGGTTGTAATCCTGGTAATTTGTAACTGGACTGTGCCTCTAAACTCTTTGACGTGGGCCATTTGTTTTGATTTTCTTTTTCAGGGATATTCTTCGACACCTACGGGGAGTACTATGACGACTTGAGAGAGTTCCACCAACATCTCCCTGTATTGTTGAAGCCGGGTGGAATATACTCTTTTTTCAATGGCCTTTGTGGCGGTAATGCATTTTTCCATGTTGTTTACTGCCACTTGGTATCTCTTGAGCTTGAGAATTTGGGGTATTCCACACAATTAATCCCATTGCCTGTCAAGGATTGTTTGGGGGAAGAAGTTTGGGAAGGTGTCAAACACAGATACTGGCAGCTTGATACATACTACCTCCCTGTTTGTCAGTCTGCAGATGACTGAGTGATTTTTAGTTTTGAATGTAGGGTCTGATTTTGTTCGCATTTTCAGAAAGATACCAACACATATTGTATTGTTGCTTGTGTAACGTATGGTATTGTAAGAGAACAGGTAGAGTCGTATTGACATCTTGAGCTTTATTTCAATCTTTTTTTACATTGGGTGTACTTTGAATTCAGAAGTTATGAGCTTATAATTATTTTAAAAAAATTATGAACTTATAGTCTACATGGGTCAAGAGAGTACATTGTACTTCGATATTGAAGGATTTCATTTTAAAATGCTAACATGAGCAAAATCTAAGCCTCCGTTTACTTTCTAGAAATATTTTCAGTTTTCTTTTCCTAAAATTCATGTTCATTTTAAATTGTTAATAAGAAGATGAAATACTCATGTAGTGGAACATTGTCATAAGGAGAAGATGGATGACAAACTATGAATAATGTATTTTCAAAAATAATTAAAACAATGTTTTGACATTTTCATAGTTTTTGGAAATGCTAAATTTGTTTTCAAATATTGTGAGAGAGAATGGTGAGGAAAATATTAAATTCATATTCTTTTATGTTTATTAGTGAGAGGTAATTGGGGCCTAAGATTTCCATTCCACATTAAAAGCTACAACTTGTATCTTTCAAAGGAGTAAAATCAAAATTCTCATTTCCCTCTGTTATGTTTTTATGAAGTAGGGGTGACAATCTAGCCATATATGCATTTGTATGCCATGGACTACTTCGACCACAAGCAAGTCTACTGGCTTTATTTGTGTGGTAGAGTAATTGGTAACACAAGATTATGGCATTTCAATAATTCATTGAATTTTCGACCATTAATCTGTTCCTAATTTGGTAAATGTCTATCACTGTTGCATCGCTCTGGTTGTTGCATTTTAGGGATATAATTTATCATTGAAATGAGGGTTTCTTTTTTTCCTAAAACAAAAATGATAATTTTTCTGAACTGAGGATTCGCCTGGATGTGTCACTCCAAGCAGTACCTGTCCTGCACTGGGTGTAACCAAAGTCCTTGCTGTCATGACACGCCGGTTTTTGGGTAATACTTCATATTTATCTTCCTTGTTACTTTATTATTACTTCTACCCATCACTAATTTCATTGACAATAAAGAGTTTAAATATGCTGGTGAAATGTCATATTGATGCCTGTAAAATAGATCAATTATTTGATAAGTTCATTTGTGATGTAAGCTGCGGAAAGCTGGGATTGCTATTCAATAACAATTCTGACATATGCCATTGGCCTGGATTTTCTCTACAAAATTATTCTTTACATGAATGACTCTATTATAGGCTTCTTAGCTGGACCAAACACTTACCGAAAAAGAGAAATACAATTATTCTCGTACTTGGACCATATTTGCAGCAGGTAATCCAGAGTTAGGACCTTGAAATATCACAGTCAAGTCCAGCTGAAAGCAATGGGACTAGTGACCTTATGTTTCCCATCCGACCATTCCAGATGAGCAAAGCTTGTTGTACCAGAAGGCATTGGATGAGATATGAACGTTACAGTGTAGCTCTTCTTCTCATTAAGTTCCTTGAAGCTAAGTGTTTGTGGTTCAACCACGATCTTATCCAAAGGAGACTGTGATGACACTGAAACTTTATATGTCGATGGGGTCCCTACGTTAGTTAAAATCCTTTTGTACTGGACAATGCTTGGTTTGTGAGAACTACCCCTGCCTGAAGCTGTGTCAAATGGCACAGAAAATGATGGATAATTGAGATCTTCCACCCTGTACTTAATCCTTTTATCGCACGTAAACTCTCTTCTTGCAACAAGCTTTATTTGAAATGAATTGTAGTTCAAGGCACAGAGGAAGTTCAAATAGTCATCGGCGGTAGCATCATATACAAGACCAGGATCAAGAGCAGCTACTGGATCCACATGCCCGGAACCATAATCAAACGGTGTAGCAGGTATCCCAGTAGCTATATCTTTTATGGTTTGCCCATTTTTGTACGTGCCATATGACGTGGTCATGAGTGCGGATCTTATAGCTGCAGGGCTCCATTCAGGATGGGCTCCCTTAAGAAGAGCAGCTAACCCACTTACATGGGGGCATGACATGGATGTGCCAGAGATGATGTTGAAGTTCACATGCCTTGTGTCAACTGACAAGCCAGTTGGTCCAACTTTCCCACTCCATCCAGCGAGAATGTTGACTCCTGGAGCTATAAGGTCTGGTTTGAGTATTTTTGGTGTGAGTATATTTGGTCCTCTAGAGCTGAAAGCTGCCACCACTGGGGATGGTTGAACCCCTAACTGGGTACCGCCAAATGCAATTTTAGCAGTTGGATTGGGAGCTGAAGAAGTATACTTCTTTATTTCATTGCTTGCTTTCTCTCCCAAAGCTGCTGCAGGGAGGAGAAAGGAGTCAGCAACTAGCTCTTCACCATAATCTTGGTTGTTTGCTAAAATCATCCCAATTCCTCCTGCACGTTTGACCACCAAACTCTTTTCAGCTCTAGGATTTCCTCCTCGGTCACATATCACTATTTTTCCTGAAACTTTGCTAGGAGTCAAACTATCTGTGCTGCACAGGTTATCACTGGAATCCTGGCTGACGTTAGCAGCATAAACAAGTGGCAGTGGAGAGTTAGGTGGAAATTTTCCATTGTAAAGAGACACGCCGTTGTATCTCTTCCCATTTCCAAGGGTAATATAGGCAGGGAAATCGCGGTCTATAGTTCCGGCACCGACAGTGGTTATCCATGGTGCAACATTAGACAAACTTGCTTTACTAGGTCCACCGTTTCCTGCTGAACTGGATACTAGTATTCCATGTTCTATGGCTGCAAAAGTTCCCATTGCAACAGTGTCTTTGTAGTAGTCCGTTAAACCTCCACCAATAGACATAGAGAGGACGTTAACACCGTCTTCAATGGCCTTGTCAATCGCAGCAGCTATGTCTGATGTAAAGCAACCACCAAGCCAACACACTTTGTAAGCGGCCACTCGAGCTTGTGTAGCCATGCCTTTTGCTGTCCCAGAAGCAAAACCAAAGAGGCTTGCTCCTGCAACTGCAGAACCTGCTGCCGTAGTTGAGGTGTGACTTCCATGCCCATCATCATCCCTTGGTGACTTTGATTCCGTGTTTTCATCAATAGGTCCAAAAGCTGCCTCGTAGCCTTTAGCAAAAAACCTTGCACCAACAAGTTTCTTGTTACAGTTTGACGAGTTGAAGGTTTTACCTGTCTCACATTCCCCTTTCCAGCTTTTGGGTACTGGTCCAAGTCCAGTGTCATCAAAGCTTTTTAGTTCAGGCCATACACCTGTGTCAATTACTCCCACAATCACCTCACTTTGTTTTCCAGAGGACGGTAAAAGAGTGATTGTTTTCTCCAATCCGAGGAACTCTGGTGTTCGAGTTGTGTGAAGCTCGTATCTAACTTCAGGGATAACCGAGAGAATTCCCGGTTGCTTTGTGAGTAAGTCTGCCTCTTGAGTAGTTAGCCTTGTGGAGAAGCCATGAGCTACATGTTTGTAGGTATACATCGTCTCTGCGGTGTCTGATACTGATTTTAGTGATGAATCATACCATTGGAGATGGTCATCGAAACTTGCTGGCATGTTGAACTTGTCCATGTGAATTATGTATGTCCTTTTAAGATGTTGTGTTTTCTTTTCTGCTATGGTGAATCTGCCAGAGAAAACTAGCAGCAAAACCATCTGAAGACACTTGAAAATCAGCATATTCATCTTTTAGCTCCAGTATGAGAGTTGTAGTTTTGGCTTCTTTTTGAATTTGCTTTAGAATTGCAGGGATAGCTGGTATTTATTATTGGTTTGGAACTATTGAGTCTGCGGAGATTGGTAGATTCTTTTATAGCCAATACATATTTCAATTGGGAACATAGAATAGTGTAGTTGTGAGTGTGTCTATAAAATAATAAAAGTGGTATTGCATCAATATACATCTTTTTTCAGTGTTAATAATATCAAGAAATGGTATTATGGAACCTCATTTAGAGAGAAAAAAAGTGTTAATTTCTTAACTTATTTGATTTATACTTTACAGGCATTCCTTTTCTGCTTATAAATTTTCCTCCATCTTTCCAAATAGTGGGGTGTATCTTCTAAATAGTTTATAGATTTAATTTGTATACACAAATTATTGTAATCTTATTGCATACATGCATCCAATCAAATCGGGTTACATAGATATAAATGTAGATATTTAAAAACTAACTTAAAAAAAGCGACACTATGATGTGATTTGATGTATGTGACATAAAGATTTTTTTTTCTTAAAGATGTATGTGACATAAAGATTAACAACATAATTTAAGCAACTTAGTGTCTCAGTGGCATTGAGTTGGAGACCACATAACTCCAAATCATGCTTTATATTAATGGATGATGTACACATGCGGTGGATTTGCCAAATCTCTTCTACCACATACATCACGCTTCAATGGATTCCTCTTGGTCACTTGCAAACTTAACATGTTATAATTCACGGTCTTTGATGACTAGTCTAATTGCAAAAAGTATATTAAAAATCAATTTAAAAGAGTGTTGATAGTATTCCCGTGTAAATCAATGCCTTAGAGCTATAAGTTGTGTATGCTGCCATGGTATTCGAGAATTTATTTTAGCCCCTTGAGCAGTGGTTCATATAAGGTTTTTCAATAAAAATGAGAAACTAAGTTCACATTACTTTTTTTTTTTTTTAAGAAGTCAAACTAGCTCAATAAAATTAAAACTAAGGAGAATCGCATATGAGACTTTAAAAGAAACATATTCTAAAGTCACGAGTTAACACGATATCAAATAATTATTGCAATAATTGTACTCTTCAAATGAGTAATAGACAATAATAACACAAGACTCCAATCAAGTTGTTACTTTAAAAAACAAAACAAAACTTTTTTGCAGTACATTTTACTCCCTCCGTCTCTATATCTAAGCACTCGTTTGATTTTATTTTTGTCCCTAAATCTAAACCCTTTTTCAAATTACTAGATGCATTTGTTATTTTTTTCCTATACATACCCTAATTAATACTACTAACTTGTCTTGAAATATGAAAAGTCAAATTTAATATACATACAAACAAAGGATAATTTGGTAATATTAACACACAAAACAGACACATTAATTATACTGACAATTTTTCTTAAAAAATGTAAAAAATGCAAAGGGAGTTACATATAGGGATGGAGGGAGTAGTTCAGTTGGAATATTATTAGTGGCCAACTGATTATAGGAGTTTTACTGTAACTATGAAATTTAAGCGTACTGTCCAATCAAAGAGAGCTTAGATTGGAATAATTGTCTTGCTTCTTTGATAATAAGTGATCTGGCATTGTTGAAATTACGCACTCTTCCATTCCTTTGTCTATTTTAATTTAATGCTAACTAAGCAATGTTATTTCACCCAACTATCAACAAACCCTGCCAGCCACTGGTAAAGGTCCACCAAAATTTATAGTGGAAGAACCACTAAGCTTTGCAGCCCCCCTGATTGAAAGCATTATTAGCATCTTCCTTGATGGATCACATACACGATTATTAAATTTTAGGATAGTAGTTTATTTGAAGTGAGAGATTTGCTATATTTCAAAATCATGATATGCAAAGACCATTGTATAAAGTTGATTATGACAGTGCATATTAATACATACTGTTAATTTTTAAGCTTAATAAAAAAAAATTCCCCTCATATTTTGGTGAAATCTAATTTCGATTTGCAATTTTGGACTTCATTTCAAAAAAATTGACGAATTCATAATTTTAACATACTTATTTGATTTTGTGACGCTATTTATTCATTTTGAGCCTCTTATATTATTGCAATTTATCTTCTTTCCCCTCTGTGTGATTGGTCGTCATCAATCTAACACCTCATTTTTAAGGCTTTCATTAAATAGACATTTCGTTTTTGTGTCAGATCACATAAATTATTGTCACATTATCAAAATTTAAAAATTAAAAATGGTGGGACTATAATTACAATTTTACTAAAATACGGACAACAAAACTGAATTTAAACTTAATATTTATCGTGTCTCATAAATAAATTGTTTATTTTCTCCTGTCTTGATTATAAATGTTTATACAAAAACTTATTCAAAATTTTGAACGATACACATGAGTTGACCGAAAAGCAAGGACTAAAAGTGGTGGTGAAGAATCAAATTACATCGGTGCAATGTTACACTACTCAATAACATTTTAACAAATACAAATTTTATTGGTACTCATTGGATGACTAACGGTTATATTGATGAACGAATTTTGGAGGGGAGAGGCATGACACTTCTAATCGTCATTTAAATAATGAGAATGAAAGAAAATCAATTATCTATGATATATCTAATATTCAAAATTGATTTTTTATTTTGAATCAATGGTTTGATAATTACACCATCCGTATCAAGATATAAGCAAAATATAACTATCTTAATTATGACAAAATATAAGCAAAATTGATTTTTTTCCCTCATATTTAAGGATATTATATCAAATATACCCTTGGTTTAAAACTCCAATTTGCATACGAACGGTTTTTCACACACTACAATTTTCTACACTCATTAAATGAGGCAGCTTCTTGAAAATATGAAATGGCTCCTTGAATACCCCCTCTCCCTATGTAACTCCGTGAAGTCGTTAACTCCACATGCTCCCAAATGTTTTCTTAAAAAAATGTTGTTTAGAGGAAAATCTTAGTGTTTCTATTATTCTGCATAATTCAAAAAAATGTAAAATTAGGCACTTTATTTAATAAAATAACATGAATAGGTTGGGCAACAATCACAATTGTCATGAAGGCAAATTAGACATTTTATCTTAAATTAAGTAGCAGTGATCACATTCCTTAAAAAATGTGAAATGATCAATTTCGCTAATAAAAAACAACGGAGGGAGTAATTTTTTTTTTCTTTGATTAATAAAACATGCATTTACAATGTTCATCGATCTTTAAAATGTTTCTCATTATTAATTGTTTCTAACAAGTTATGAGCTAATTCACAACAACATTAAATACTGGAATGACTAGTTTTTTTTATACAATATTTCAGTTGTTTACTTTTTAAGTCATTTCATATCAACTAAAAGAATAGACATTGTTGTTTACTGAGACCAATGTTTTGTCAGTTTTGAGAAAAATAGTTGATTGTGTTGGAGGTTTTGAATTCAAACACAGACGAATGCGAAAAAAATAACATGAAAACTAACCGTTGACATTTATCATTAAAATAAAATAAAAACAAGGTTGATGAAGAGAGTTACACTAACAAATATACGCTAGGTTTTTTATTCAATTTGTTTACGCTTTATCATCAATTTAATTTCAATTGAAAATTTAAAAAGTTGTTTTCTTTGTCTTTGTATTGTTATATATTACAAAACTATGTGGATACGTCTTAAATTGATAAATTAAATTTATCTTTGATACAACTTAGTGTTTTGCATTGCATGTTGATTGATTAAACTTTTACTTTGATGACCTTGAAACCGTGAAACAACATGTATTAAGTTAAAAGTGAAAAGTTTATTCTTGTTGTATAATATTTAGGGTTAGAAAGCAAGAACACATCTAATTATTTAAATCTGGTGTCTTGTTTTATGTGTTTCACTTGTTTGCTAATATGATTCGTTAATGAATGCAATGAACAATCCAGTAATCATGTCTAAGTGGTGTACTTTGAATTATGTTTTAAGAAAGGTTATTTGTTGTAATGAAAGACTAATCTCATTTTCCAACTCATTATTGCATATCAAACGATATATGAAAGGTTATAAACTAACAAATTAGAAACTGGTAAACTCGAATAAAGGATTGCATGATTAATGATTATATGCAAGATTACTTCATCAATAAATATATTAGATTCTTAAAATGATTTAATGGGTTGTCATCTGACACGATGTATGAATATGTATAACTTACAAGCTAACCAATAGTTTTAATGTTTGCTAGTTTCTTAAGCGTGTTTAAATTATAAGTTGTTATTTATATTGATAGATTGACTTATAGTTTATGACACCCAACTTCTTAAGTGTACTTAAACTATCAGTTCTTTATTGGTACTCGTTGGATGGGATAGGAAGATCACTTCTACCACTTCTTTTTGTTTTTTTTTTAGTTCTTGTCTCCTTTTAAGATAACATTTGGCCAAAGTCAAATGATTATCCCAAAGGCAGACAAAATAAGGAGGGAAATCCATACGAAAACGCCGATAAATAAGTTAGTGGGCGTGGTTGCCGGACGGAGGAAGAGGGGGGGGGGAGGAGGTCATATTGATAAAATTTATAATTAAATTTGTGAGGATTAGAGTTGGTAAAATATGTTTTATTGTATATGACGCTTTAACAACACGTGAATATTATTGGGCACCCTCACGACGTCCAATAGAATTTGCAGCAACTAAATCAACCAAGATAATCAATGTGTGTTACACCTCTATTTTTTGTTCAAGAATTGATTTTGTTGTATTGTAAATGTTGGATAAAAATGTTATTAACTAATTGACTTTGAAAAATCATAATTGCTAGTGAGTTTTAGTTGGTTGATTATGAACATATCGAACAATTGGTATGATAGTTAGTTATTGAGTGACATTATGGTTTTAATTAAAGATAAGGGTGTTCACGGGTTGGTCTCGACCAAACATGTTGTCCGATCCGATTAAATTTAGTTGGTTTAAGTTGTGTACAAAATTCCTTTTTTTGATATTTTTTTTATCTCAAACCCAAACTGAGCCAACAAGTTTGTTTGAGGTTGGTCAACATATTATTAAAAATAACTCTTTAAGAAAAATCCATAAAAAATTATATAATTAAATGACATTCTATTTCATGAAAATTTAAACATTTAGACTAAATTTTAGTATTTAAAATGTTAATACTTGAATTCAAAATTATAAAATTCATTAAATTCATTGATGGGAGATACTACTCACACCCTAAAAAACTCAGGTTACACCCCAGAATGACTAATATACCCTTTAATTATATATGTAAACTGAATTTACATTAACTACGTAAACTGAGTTTACATTAACCTCTCATATACACACGTAAACTGAGTTTACATTAACCTCTCATATACACACGTAAACTGAATTTACATTAACCTCCCATATACACACGTAAACTGAATTTACATTAACCTCTCATATACATATATAAACCGAGTTTACACTAACCTCTTATATACATGCGTAAACTGAATTTACATTAACTATGTAAACTGAGTTTACACTAACCTCTTATATACATATGTAACCTAAATTTACATTAACCTCTCATATACATACGTAAACCGAGTTTACACTAACCTCTTGTATACATATGTAAACTGAATTTACACCAACTTCTCACTACGTAAAATCAAATTACGGTTAACATAGGCATATCTCATACCAAAATAAACAATAAACAAATAGAACTCCTAGAAAATGAAATTCATTAACTTTTATGAATAGAGTACAGATCAATGAAAAAGATGCTGATTTAATATTTGATCTTGGTTGCACATCTATAATGATTTGTAGATGAAAGGGGGTGAAGGTTCAAAATGATAATGAAATAAGGGTTTTTAGAAATTTATACGACGATGAAAATTTTGGTATTATTGTAAAATTTTAAATAAATTTGGGTGTAACTAAAATTATATAGGGTGAGACTAGAAAGATTTCTCATTGATTGGTACAAATAATTAGATGTATGTTCAAAACTAAACTCACTAAACTCAAAAATATACAATGTTAAGCTTAATTACTGAAGTGGTCCTTTAAGCTATTTGATGGTTACATTTTAGTCTCATAAGTTATTAATGTTACAATTTGGTCTATTTAAGTCATATTCCGTCAACTAAAATCTCCACCGTCAAAACCGTTAACCTAATGTCTAAGGTGGATACACATTACAAGTTGTCACGTCACCGTTCACATATGCTTTTTTAACGTTTTGACAAAAGACTGACGGTGAGGATTTATTTGGCTAACAACTTAATTTATGAAATGCATGTATCCGAATAAATTAATTTCAACTATTTTATTACTTGTGTGAACAATTAATTATTTTATGAAATTATTTTAATGTGATTTAATAGAATGCTTGTGTAAAAAATTACTCCGTAGAGAAGTTGATGTTAATCACATCAGCCTAAAAAAATAAAAAATAATTCCTATTCCTATAGGAAAAAAGAAAGTTATCACATAACGCGAGCGAGCATTCTCTTTCACGCTTAACCTTTCTTTCTCGGTTCCCACGACCGACCATCTTCTTCTTCTTCTTCTTTTTCACCAAACGTCCCTCTCTCGTCTCTGCAACTGCTTTCTGCCATCAGGTTTGTTAAATTAGGTTTTGAAACATTAAATTTTTGCTTCAATATTTTCATGTTTTTATCATCAATTTAATCTCAATTGTATGTAAAATTAATGCTGAGTGAATATGCCTTAAATTGAGAATTTTTATTTATCATTTATATGCTTTATAGTTTTGTATTGCATTCTGACTGATTAACTTTTTCTTCGAGCCTTCGTAAGTTGTGGGAAGTTTCAAAAGAAATGTAATTTCATTTAATTATATGGGGCAGTGTGCTATTTCATTTGAATTACTTGTTTGCTAATATATTTTATCATCAATGAATGCAGTGAACAATTTAAGAATCATGTCTAGGGTTTTGGTACAGTCGATTAACATCCCCGGCCTAGTGGCTGGTCGAAGGCATGTCAATAATAACAATGGATCTCTGAGATCAAGACCTAGGTCTGTCAGAATGATGTATGCCACACACACTGCTACAATGCGACTGTCTGGTTTCTCTGGATTACGTCCTGTGAACTCTCTGGATTCTATGTTGAGACATAAACAAGATTTTCATTCTAAGGTGCTCACTCAGATTGGTACTAATAGAGCAAGGGGTGGTAGAGGTAGCAGATGTGTAACTAGAGCCATGTTTGAGCGTTTCACGGAGAAAGCAATCAAAGTTATTATGCTGGCTCAAGAGGAAGCTAGGCGGCTGGGTCACAATTTTGTCGGAACAGAACAAATTTTGTTGGGTCTTATTGGTGAAGGCACTGGTATTGGTGCTAAGGTTCTAAAGTCTATGGGAATTAACCTGAAAGACGCACGCGTGGAAGTCGAAAAGATAATTGGAAGGGGTAGTGGTTTTGTCGCTGTTGAGATTCCGTTTACTCCGCGTGCCAAGAGAGTTTTGGAACTCTCATTGGAGGATGCTCGCCAACTTGGTAAAGGATAGCATACCTTTATATGTCGTTTTTCATATCAAATCAATTATACTTTGTTTGTTTACGAAAATTGTGTTCATGACTTATTATTTATATGATTTATTCCAAACATGCCTTGATTGTTGCTTTGATTGATCTGATGGTTGACCAATTTGAATTAAATACTTTCAAAGCGAGTTTAAAATTATCTATGAGTTGTTGTTAGTTTATTTTTTGACCCGCCTTTCTGCTTTTTCTTTTATTTGGAGTGTGGTTAAAAATTTGTATTTGTTTACGTTTACTGAAATTTTGGCTTACATTTTGGAATTTCTAGGTCACAATTATATCGGATCTGAGCACCTGCTTTTGGGTCTTATTCGAGAGGGCGAGGGTGTGGCCGCACGTGTTCTAGAAAATTTGGGTGCTGATCCAGCTAATATTCGCACCCAGGCTAGTATTATGTTCTCATTTATTCCTTTTACGTATATTTATTATATAAGAACATGCTTTCATCTTAATTTATGTTTGTGTGTTTGCGCTCCACTTGAGGGGAACAGGTTATTCGAATGGTTGGTGAGGGTGCTGACAATGTTGGGGCTACTGTTGGCTCTGGAAGTAGTAATAGCAAGATGCCAACTTTGGAGGAGTATGGCACCAATTTGACCAAGCTAGCAGAGGAGGTAACTTACAATCCTAGTTTTCTTAATGACAGATTGTTGATGACATCTCATTATGTGTTCAAGCATGCTTATTTTCTCCTGTCGTTGTCCTCTAAAATCAAAATCCTAGGGAAAATTGGATCCTGTTGTGGGTAGGCAGCCACAAATTGAACGTGTTACTCAAATCTTGGGTCGTCGCACAAAAAATAATCCTTGTCTTATTGGGGAACCTGGTGTCGGAAAGACAGCTATTGCTGAAGGTCTCGCCCAACGGATTGCAAATGGTGATGTCCCTGAAACCATAGAGGGAAAGCAGGTTGGTGTTCCTTTCTTTCTATTTCTAGTTTACAAATTGTTTTTGCTTTGGTTCAGGGTATTTGCTCTTTCTTTTTCAGCACCACAAACATGTTCAAGTTGCTCAATGTATTAATATGATTTCAACATATTGTCCATTTACTTCTAATACTACATTTTGACTGGAAAGTAACTTTCATGCATCAAGATGGTTAGACTAGTTCTGGAGCACCTTGCCTTGTATTTATTTTAGTCATATGATTGTGTCGTTGTTCTGAGTTTCTGTATTGGGTCTGTTTTAAGCTCTTAGATATGGAATTTTAGCATATTTTTTGGTGTCTTGAGTGACATGAAAGCCTCATTCTGCATGATTTAGGTTATAACCCTGGATATGGGTCTACTTGTTGCTGGAACTAAATATCGTGGAGAATTTGAGGAGAGATTGAAAAAACTAATGGAGGAAATCAAACAAAGTGATGAAATAATACTTTTCATTGATGAAGTGCACACTCTCATTGGAGCAGGAGCAGCTGAAGGGGCAATTGATGCGGCAAACATATTGAAACCAGCTCTTGCTAGAGGTGAACTACAGGTAATATTTTCTTGATATAAAAAATAGATACGCGGCATTTTACATAGTACGGTAATAATTCAGCAATACACTGATTTCAAACTGTATATTGAATCACAATGCAGTATTTCACTTTTGACTTGCGGATCAATGACCATATATTTGTTGAAGTTTCAATAATTAGCTTTGGAATAATTTTATCTGACAAAAAAAGTGTACACATTTCTTAAGACTGAAAATATGTACATTTATATGGGTAGGAGTCTCCTAGTTAACCCCTAATTAATAAGGAAGATTAATCAATACAATCAATACAATAAATAGTGAAAAGTTAAAACTAAATAGTCACAACTTTCCAATATCTCAACAACATTTAGAACAAAGTCACCAAAACTCAAAGTCACCGAAGTTAAACCCATTTTCAACAGTTCATTTTTTTTATCAATAGTATAAAAAAATTAAAAATTCTGAATGGTCACTTTGGACTGGCTATGAAATGTGAAGACTGAAGAATATATATAGCTGTGCATATGCTGAATTTGCCACAGCTTCTATCTCTTACGTAAATAAATTTAAATACTTATGCAGTGTATAGGAGCCACAACACTAGATGAATACAGGAAGCACATTGAAAAAGATCCAGCTTTGGAGAGGAGATTCCAGCCAGTTAAAGTGCCAGAGCCAACTGTGAGTGAAACCATACAAATATTGAAAGGGCTTAGAGAGCGCTATGAGATTCACCACAAGCTCCGTTATACAGATGATGCTCTTGTAGCTGCTGCAGAGCTGTCATATCAATATATCAGGTTTGTCATAATTTATATTATGCACATTCTCTCCTCATTTCAATTTTGATTTATGCTGTGTAATTATTTTTTTTAATAGTTCTGGTATAACGTAGTGGGAAAAGGCTTGGTTATTGTTGTCTGGTATTGTATGTTTAAATGGGAATTTTTTGACCAAAGTCAATCTTTTGGAATTTATCGTTATGCCTTTGAATTGTTTACAAAATTTATTTTGGAACTCTCATATAGTTGTGAATATGAATGAATCAAACTGTACCCTGTATCTTGTTGTTTTCCACTTGCTGTTTATCTTAATAATAATTATGTCTTCTGTAGTGATCGATTTTTGCCTGACAAAGCTATAGATTTGATTGACGAAGCTGGTTCCCGAGTTCGACTTCAACATGCACAGGTATTGTTTGTTCTTCTACCATTTTCTGAACCAGCAGTTCTTGTCTCGTCTATTGTTGAGCTAATTGGGCTGGATTTATATTCTTGCAGTTACCTGAAGAAGCAAGAGGGCTTGAAAAGGAGGTCAGGCAGATAGTTAAGGAGAAAGATGAAGCTGTTCGCAATCAAGAATTTGAAAAGGTAAGGCCATAATTTAAGATTTAGCTTGCATAACATTAACCAACATTTTTAGGATACTTAACCACCTTTTTTCATACGAGATTACACAATATTAAGCTAATTGAGGCTATTTTATCTTTACTAAAGTTCTATAGCGACTTCAGTCTAGTTTTTGTTTGAAGAAATTGTAGTGGTTTGTTCTTTCGATTATGTATCTCCAAATTCTTTTGCTTTTTGGCTAATAATTAGCGGGCTGATGATACCTTAATTTCTGAATAGGCTGGAGAGCTACGGGATAAAGAAATGGATCTTAAGGCTCAAATATCAGCACTTATACAAAAAAACAAGGAGATGAGCAAGGCAGAGAGTGAGGCAGGAGATGTAGGTGCACTTGTCACTGAAGTTGACATACAACATATTGTTGCCGCCTGGACTGGTATCCCTGTTGATAAAGTCTCAGTTGACGAATCTGATCGCCTTCTCAAGATGGAAGAGACCTTACACAAACGCATTATTGGTCAGCATGAAGCAGTAGAAGCCATTAGCCGTGCTATCCGCCGAGCTCGTGTTGGACTTAAGAACCCTAACCGGCCGATTGCCAGCTTCATCTTTTCTGGCCCTACTGGTGTGGGGAAGTCTGAGTTGGCCAAAACATTGGCCTCATACTACTTTGGGTCTGAAGAAGCCATGATTCGGCTTGACATGAGCGAATTTATGGAACGGCACACAGTCTCCAAACTCATCGGTTCACCTCCTGGATATGTTGGTTATACCGAGGGTGGTCAATTGACTGAGGCAGTTCGGCGCCGTCCCTATACTGTTGTACTCTTTGATGAGATTGAGAAAGCCCATCCTGATGTCTTCAACATGATGCTTCAAATTCTGGAAGATGGGAGGCTAACAGATAGTAAGGGAAGAACTGTCGACTTCAAGAACACACTTCTTATAATGACATCAAATGTTGGAAGCAGTGTGATTGAGAAAGGAGGCCGTCGCATAGGATTTGACCTTGACTATGATGAGAAGGACAGCAGTTATAACCGAATCAAAAGCTTGGTGACCGAGGAGCTGAAGCAATACTTTAGGCCAGAGTTCTTGAATAGGCTGGATGAAATGATTGTTTTCAGGCAACTTACAAAACTGGAGGTTAAGGAGATAGCTGATATAATGCTGAAGGAGGTGTTCGAGAGACTGAAAACCAAAGAGATTGAGCTCTCGGTGACGGAGAGATTTAGGGAGAGAGTGGTTGACGAAGGTTATAATCCTAGTTATGGTGCCAGACCTCTAAGAAGAGCTATAATGCGACTTTTGGAAGACAGCATGGCTGAGAAGATGCTTGCTAGAGAGATTAAAGAGGGTGACTCTGTTATAGTGGATGCTGATTCCGATGGAAATGTGATTGTGCTCAATGGTAGTAGTGGTGCTCCAAATTCATTGCCAGAGTCTCTTCCTGTGTAATATTGTGTACTTGTTTTAAGAGCCATAGTCTGTTTAGCTGTTGATGTACATAGAGCTTTTAATTGGACTATTGTTAGTGTAAGGCAAGTTTGCCCATATCCAACAAAGCAAAGTAGGGAATGGTTGGGGACTGGGATAGGCTGCATAGTTGAAGAATTTCACTCTTTAGTGACAGCCCAACATTTCAAAGATTTTTTAGTGCTAGGCGTTTGGTTGTCTCACATTTATGTATTGCCTAAGGGAGTCTGTAATCTATCTATTTTTATTTAAACTTTAGACGCTCCCTCCATTTCTTAATACATGTTGCCTGTGAAATTTTTTTGGTTATTAAAAAGCCTCTCTAATCAAAATCTCCATAAACTTCTCGAACAAATGAACATTTTCAATGCAAACAAGCTTTTATGTGAAAACATTTTTGTTTATTCCCCCATGTTTTGCTTTTGCGCTATGGTGAAAGCAGATTATTTAACAAAAAAAAAAAAAGAATTATTTAGGAGAGCATGTATCCCCACAAATTATTTTCAACTATTTATTTATTACTTGGGATAACAATCACTTCATTATGGAAAATTTGAAAGAAAAAAAAAGTATAATTAAGGGGAGACAAGGGTAAAAATGGATAAAATATAACCTTAAAACGATCAAAATGACAAGTAAAAAGGAACACAGTTTCTTCAAAAGCGAAAAAACAAATCATCCTCTGCCATTTTGTTCAACTATCTACTTTTTCCTAATCCAACAATTATTGACCCAAAAAAAATAAAACAGTCCAAAAGAGAGAGATAAAAGGTGGGTAAATAATTGATATTATTATAGAATAACATTCAACATGGGAATAGACAGAAAAATATCCAAATCTCAAAAGCGAAATATATTAAGGAACATGCATAGTATAATTTATATCGCAATTCGTTTTAAAACAATGAACATAGGACATTCTCGGATGATTAAGCATTTGTTTAGATAGATAATTTATTTAAGCACTTTTGTCGTAAACATTTATCGTATACATACTCTCTTTTTTTTTGAAGGAATCATATACATACTTATCTATAACTAAATATTAATCTAAGTTAAATCGGGTTAATATAATTAGAAAAGAGTTAGAATATTGATCAATGGTCATAGAACAAAGATTATGAGGCCGATCTTGCGCATGTAAAAAATTTGGTCAAAAATGTAGAATGCACTGTAACTTATAGATCATCCGACAGTGATTAGCCACTATTAAAATAATCACTTTCACAAGATTTTACTAATTGTTGAAGAAAAAAAACTGAGAATTTGAAAGGAAAAAAATAATCTAAAAGTTGCATTTAGTTGTCACAAAAATCGTTTTAGAAATATAAAGTTAAAATACCGGTTACTAATCTTTAACGATAAGACTCTTGAGTCTTGACCATGATAAGTGATAACCCTGTTAAGTTGTTTTTAAAATATGTTGATAATTGTCTATATTATAAAACCTAATTGGTTGAATTGCAGATTATTTAACAAAAAAAAAGAATTATTTAGGAGAGCATGTATCCCCACAAATTATTTTCAACTATTTATTACTTGGGATAACAATCACTTCATTATGGACAATTTGAAAAAGAAAAAAAAGTATAATTAAGGGGAGACAAGGGTAAAAATGGATAAAATATAACCTTAAAACGATCAAAATGACAAGTAAAAAGGAACACAGTTTCTTCAAAAGCGAAAAAACAAATCATCCTCTGCCATTTTGTTCAACTATCTACTTTTTCCTAATCCAACAATTATTGACTCAAAAAAAAAAAAACAGTCCAAAAGAGAGAGATAAAAGGTGGATAAATTATTGATATTATTATAGAATAACATTCAACATGGGAATAGGCAGAAAAATATCCAAATCTCAAAAGCGAAATATATTAAGGAACATGCATAGTATAATTTATATCGCAATTCGTTTTAAAACAATGAACATAGGACATTCTCGGATGATGAAGTAAAAATAAATGCTTAAATCTTGCTATTGCAAATATGATCTAGGTTTGTTTAGATAGATAATTTATTTAAGCACTTTTGTCGTAAACATTTATCATATACATACTCTTTTTTTTTTTTTTGAAGGAATCATATACATACTTATCTATAACTAAATATTAAT
Source organism: Medicago arabica (assembly GCA_946800305.1). Lineage (NCBI taxonomy): Eukaryota > Viridiplantae > Streptophyta > Magnoliopsida > Fabales > Fabaceae > Medicago > Medicago arabica. The sequence continues at coordinate 56,604,010 of OX326967.1, forward strand.
CTAAGTTAAATCGGGTTAATATAATTAGAAAAGAGCTAGAATATTGGTCAATGGTCATAGAACAAAGATTATGAGGCCGATCTTGCGCATGTAAAAAATTTGGTCAAAAATGTAGAATGCACTGTAACTTATAGATCATTCGACAGTGATTAGCCACTGTTAAAATAATCACTTTCACAAGATTTTACTAATTGTTGAAAAAAAAAACTGAGAATTTGAAAGGAAAAAAATAATCTAAAAGTTGCATTTAGTTGTCACAAAAATCGTTTTAGAAATATAAAGTTAAAATACCGGTTACTAATCTTTAACTATAAGACTCTTGAGTCTTGACCATGATAAGTGATAACACTGTTTAAGTTGTTTTACAAAAGAAAATTGTCCGTATGATCCTTAAACTATTATATATGCAAAAGTTAGTTAAACTAGCTATTTGCACTAATTAATTATTCTCATTGACATAGAAGTCTGATTGTAACCCTTAATGTAATCATCATTCTCATTATCAATACAATTTCTATAGTATTTATCTACAACTGTCTCCAATCTATGTCTTGCATAAAAAAAAAAAATAGAAACCTTATTTTAATACTCATTGAGATCAAACTCAAGACAGCATGCTTAAGGACTTAGCAGTCTATCAACTATGATTGTCAAACATTGTTCTATTTATATTTAGTTTTTTTAGGCAATACTTTTTAGTTATTAACTTTTTTTTAGCAAAATAACGTAAACATTTTCTTCAGACATCCAAAACAAATGCTAAACAAACATTTTTTTGGTTTAATATGGAATACAGTTGTGAGTGTGACAATTTCACATTTCTAAGTTTGAATGCAGGTCCTGCATTACTACAAGAAAAAGGTCAAGAAAGTGAGTCCATCATGGCAAAACACAGTAAAGTTTGAAACCGGTTCTTCATTAATACAAGAAAAAAGTCGGAAAACAGATCCTGCAATAACATCAATGTTCGATTGTTACATGCTGCAGTTTTTGGAGCATAAAAAGGAAACAAATAATTTCAGGTCTTCTTTCACTGAATGAGTCGAAGCTTTTTACACGTGCCCTGATGCATATCACCATCCCAATATGTTATCTACAGAAATTTGAGGTGTACAATTAAAGTGCATGCAAATCCAACGCACCCACCACAACCAGACATTTGGAGATTGAAACAGTAAATGCTACTTAATTTGATACAGCAACAATCATGACTATCATTTTGACAGTGAAATTAAGATGGAGCCAGGGATGCAACAGTGTCAAGGGGCATAGCTCCCAGCTTCAAACCTCAAATTTCCTCAGTGACGAGTTTCAGTTTAATTTCACTATTTCCATGTTATCCTATAGTGAAATGCATCCAAGAGAATGCAGAGGGTGGACACAAAAAGAGCTAGTTTCTTTGAAGCTAATTTGGAAATGGGACCAAATCCAAATATAATTGGTAATATCCAGGTTATATTATAAAGAAAACTTAGTCGATCTCCAACTTGTGACCAAATTAATGTCATTGATCAATCAATAAGCATAAGATAATGTCATTGATCAATCGATAAGTATAAGATGAGAGAAAGCACAATGGTAATATAAACAGGAAAAAATGACGCAGATATTTCATTTTACCTCATTCGGTTGAAGTATCAGAATGAATCCTCTCATGCATTCGATACAAGAGTGATGATTTGGACATCTGAGGTTCCCTCTCCAAGACTGCAATTACATCCTTCACAGAGATGCTACGAGCTATGCGAGTTTGAGATCCATGAGAATGATTTTTCCCAAATTTCCTAGCCGCTGTTGGCAACAAGATCACAGGGACATAGTATCAACAAAAATGTTGCACAATGGAATCAGAACATGGGGGTACACACACATATTGTATTGTATCTGGAGACATGGGGCTATAAAGTTTTATTAGTAAAGTATGAATTTGACAAGACTTTTTATGGATGTTTAGGTCTTGCAGAATCAGTTTTTCAAAACTCCAGACAATTTGATCACAGGGAACACACGAGGGAAAACAAACAATACTGTCTTAAACTGTAGTTAAACAAAAAAAGTTGAGAAGATATTCCACATTTAGTTATTTATATTTACCACTTCAGCCAAAAAACATATTAACAAGAGCTTAGATCTTTTCCATTTATACAATTGATCATCACAACTCCAATTTTCTTCCTCAATTTTTTATGCCTCGAGAATCTATTTTGCAATTGAAATTTACACACACAAAATAAAAACAAACCCCCTGCTGGCACACGTGTGATATGTCATGTTCTGATGAAAAATTATTCTGCATTTTTATTTATTGATTTGTTGTATTTTCTGCTTACATTTCTTAGCCAGGCAAGTGTTTAAAAAAGCACAGTTGCTTACAAAGCTGTTTTTTGTTTAATACAGCTAATTACTTCCAACTGGATTTCTGTGCTTCTGAGATTTGTTCAATCTTTTCAGTACTGTGCTGAGATATTTAGAGTAGGGTTTGTCTAACATGTGGCAATATTGCAACTAAAAGTAGTAAGTTTTTATTGAAAAAAAACAATTATTTAATAAAAAGTTCTACATTATAATATTATCTTTGAATTTTATTAGTTTCTGCCAGTGTTGTTTTTTCTTTTCTGTTTTCCATTAGTGATCCCAACTTCCTACTCCTGGCTTCTCTACTGCCCACCTTCATCCAAAATCAACCAGTGAGCTCCAAAACAACTTATAAGTTAGTTCAATATATACTGGTTGATTTTGGACGAAGGCGGGCAGTACATTCATCCTCTCCTATTCTCATTCAGACATTTGTTTGCTTTACCGCTTTTATGCAAGGAAAGTGTGGATTTTGCAGAGTTTTCATTGCACTTACTAAATTTGAATATTAGGTAATAGATGTATATAATTATTGTTTATTTTGAAGTAAAAAATTATATATAAGTTGTTTTAAGATATGCATAAAAATCAATGCAGCCTGACTAACTAGTTTGAATATACAACTGAAATGATAGAAACTCCATTGAATTTGTAGACAGCTGCAAGTAGCAGGAAACAACCAAAATGAAACGCACCTGAGTTCCCAAGCGAAGTTGGACCTTTTCTCTCCCTTTCTTGATTATCTTTTGTGCTCCTTCCTGAAGATGGTGAAGATTTGCGACTGATATCTTTAGTTTGCTGAGAACCAGATGCAGTGTCCGTCCCCCCTTCACGCTTCTGCCTGGCTTGCTCAGCCATCAATTGCCACTTTGACAGCATGTCATCTCCCCCAACAGCAGCTCGGGCTGCCACATTTGCAGCATTTGTCCTCATTTTGTCATCTACTTCCCTGTTCACCTACAATGCTTTACCAATAAAAACAAGACTTTCCACATATATAAAGGTGGATTGCATCATCTAAATTGATAGCAGTACCTTTGTTGCTTTATTACGACCCTCATCTTTCTCCTTGTCACCATCAACTCCGGAACTACCCTCGATCTATACTCAAACAATAGCATTACAATGTTTTAAATGATAAGCACATAGGTCCGTTTGAATCGGCGGTGCAAAAATATAAAATATATGCATGCCCAAGAAATGTGCAAGGACAAAAACTGTATTATGTACAAAAATTAAATTCCACAAAGCAACAAAATGGAACCCACGTCATTTAGTTTCCGGAGCTTCTCTGTTTCAGCCTGTTTTTTCTCCCACTCTTCCCTTGCTTTCCTATTCATTGTCATGATTTGCTGTCGAACATCTGAAGTGACAACAGTCCGATGTCTTGTTTTCTCAATATCAACCCGCTGGTAGGAAAATTATCGGAATTAAGAAAATTGACAAATTGACATAAAGGCTACTCATGCAAGCACTTAGAGAAAATAACTGACCTGTTTTGACATTCTAATTATGTTACTTATTACTCCACGCATTCTTTCCTCCACACACTGAACATTCATTTTCAGCCGTAAGATTACATAGAATCCTACTTGTAACAAATATTGAAATAGGTGTTTAATCTCACCAGTGACAAGCATCTTTCCACATCATTACCCATGCCTTTCAAGCCACACTCGGTCACTGCCAACATGACAAAATACAACAGCTATAAGGCTTATATAGGCCCAAGTACATATCTAGATAAGTTTGAAGAATGGCAAAAACAAAATCAGATGGACAGAGTAATGACATAAATAGGACTAACTAATCTCAATCAATTTTCTCTGCAATGGAGCTTTCAGCAAAATCAGACTTTCCTCCTCTTCTTGGACAACTCTTCGAGACGCTTCTGAAACTCGACTGTCATCCTTGGGCCCAGAAAATAACTGTTCTTCCTCCTCCTATAAAAAGAGAACACAAAAATAGCCTGCAATTTTAAAACAGAAAAGTATGTATTCCCAACTATGGTTTTCTTCAATATGACGAAGTATCATACCCTAAGATCAACACCACTAACAGCCGTAACATCATTAAGCTGATCAATGCTTGGTTCCAGAGATGACACCTTTTGTTTCTTACTGTAGGATAGCAAGCAGATATGCATATCAAAATAAGTAATTGACAGCAATAACTAGCCCAGAAAAAAAATGAACAAGCAAACTATTACGACTCACCTTGGAGGAGGAGGTGAAGAACCAAGTGCCTCAAGTGGTTTCTTCTGGCCAAGAGGAGGTTTTTTTAGTGGTGTCTTAGACATGACACCAGAAGTGCTAGCTGGGATGTGAGAGCTAACCTAATAAAATTGAAAAGGAGGCAAGTAAATAGAGTATCGACAAAGTATTAAGATATTATTAAAAACGGCGATGGAACATGCCCTTGCAAACAGAACAATGGCTTGTTTTTCAAGAAAAATTTACACAAGAAAGAAGAAGAATGAATTCATATTATGTAACAGCCAAATGCTTTAAAAAGTAGCATGAAATGGAACCTTACACAGAACTATAGGCTTGTTACTCTCTATTAAAGAATAGGAATCAACTAACTTTCAGTTGGTTGCCAACTGTTTTGTGACAGTCATGAACTGTGTTCATACAGTTTTGACAGCTACAAAACAGTTAGCAACTGACTGAAATTAGTTGAGCCCTATCCTTTAATACTCTCTCCACATGAAGGGAGAGAATGTTGTTAGAAGCTACAAATCCTAACAGCCCTATTTAGATCAGATAATATAGTACCATAAATTGACTCTTGATTATTGACAATATAAAAATTTCAGACTAGTTTCAATCAGTTCTTGGTTACTTGTTTTCTTTCAGACTATATATAAGAAAGAAAAAAAATATTGATACTGAAGAGAAAATATATATATATATATATATATATATATATATATATATATATATATATATATATATATATATAGAGAGAGAGAGAGAGAGATCCTCTAAAACAAAAGAACAAAAAAGAAAACAAAACAAGAAAAGGAGAACGTGAATAAAGCAAAGCTTCCTGTTCTCTCAAAAAGATGTCTTAATATTTCACAAAATTATAACGATAGGGGGAATTTTTCTTTAAACAATTCAAGAAGAATAATACTGTTTGGGTGCATCATGCGCAAGACCATGAAAACAAAAAAGATAATTTGGATACTATTTGATACCCAAAATTTTGTGCACTGCTTCTTTAGACAAAAGACATGCAAATTAGTTTGTAACTTACAGAGACAGTTGGATCTGGTTGAGATGCAAAATGGGAAGAAGAATTTGGCGCAAGCAAGCTAGCAGATGTTGTATGTGCCATGCTAGTGGATGCTAAAGAACCTCTTGAAAACTCGTCCTTTACAGTGCCTTGATTGATACCACTACCCTGTTCATTTTGACCAGAATTAACAGAAGGCAACCCATGCAACTTAGATAAATGATGCCTATGTTGCTGCTCAATAGAAAGGTCGTTAGGTTCCTTTTTCACATATGAAGTAGATGAAAACAAGCCCGAATTTTGTTCTGCTGACGTTTGCCAAGAATTTGAAGTTTGGTGTGATGCTGTATTGTTTATCACAGTTGACACCGATCCACCTGGCATTCTCTTAGGATCATTGAAAGAACTCTGACGTTCTGCACCTAAGTGATTTAGACCGATGCTCTGATGTGGAATTTGCCTCATGTGTGAATCATGAGGATGAGGTTGTGGTCTGAAAGATGATGATGAACTAGTGGTTGTCCCGGAAAAATGGCTGTAGTTACCACCACTGCCTCCATATGTCGATGGGAAATGTATATGCTGTTGTTGCTGCTTATTAAGGCCTTGCATGTGAACGGCGGATCTTTCAGTTTCTTGACTAACAGCGATAGAGCTGGATGTTGGTAATTGATTTGATTGCACTACTCGAACATCATGTTCCTGAGGTTTTTTAGCACTGATGTCCATAGTTGAATAGGTTGGCTCACTCTTCACTTGGATAGCTGAAGAAGCATTATGAGAATGGTCTGCAGCAGCATTCATACTTCTCTGATGCAGTTGTGCTAATGCATGGGGATCATTAAATTTTGTTCCACTGGGAGTAACAGTTGGCATCCTTACAGGGGGCTGCTGTCCAGAAGAACCTGTGTTGGTTTTTGTCTGCAAGAAAAAGGACGGTTCTTAGCATAATGTTGAAATCTATCTTAAGAAAAAACATTTGTAAGATAAAGTAAACCATCTATTCTACCTACCTGTTGTTGCACTTTCGTTAATGCTATCCTAAGCATCTGATCCCCCACAATCCCTTTCATAAGCCGTACAAAATGTTCTTTAGGTATTTCATCTCTCTAGATAAATGACAACAAAATTGACAAAATGAAAAACTTAGTAATATGAAAAAGCCTTGCACAACAAACTTTAGTAGTTCAGCATGGAAGAAGAGAGGGAGAAAGGGCATGATAGTGAGACTGGTTTGAGAAACCCACCTTTAATTTATTAAATAAAGTTTGAAGTTGCATGGCTCTGTCCTTGGGAAGTTGGGGAATCAATATAGGGAGCAACAAGCCAAATGGTACCTGTTTACTTCGATTGACTTGGCTACTAGGTTGTTCATTGACCGAGGCCTGTTGATTACTCATCTGCTGCAGCTTTGCATACTGAGATTGTTCATTGGGATTATTTGTTTTGATTGACTCGTTGTTAAAAACGGGATCTTTTTCAGATTTGATAACTTCATTTGTTTGAGATTGTTGATGAGAAACAGGTAAAGTCTGGTGTTGGAGCGATTCATCTTGAGATTGGTTGTGTGATAAAGTAAGATTACTTGCATCCTGTGAGGCAACATTCTGTACCGGTTCAGCGCAGGGTCCTTGTTGCTTGAGCTCCGTTTCGGAAGAAGGTTGCTCTTGCTGTTGTTCAATTTTAGGCTCCTGATTTTGACAGTCAGTCTGGTTGTCGTGGCTCGAAGTTGGCCATGTTTGTAAGGATTGACTGAATGAATTATTGCTTCCTTAAAAAAAAAAAAAAAAAAAAACTATGTATGAATGTGATTAAGAATTTATGGAGCAAACAGAAAATTTTAAAATAAATCAACTATACACCCGATATTCATATATTGTGATTATTATATATTAATAATACAAATAATGAATACCTGCATCAGAATCAGAAAGGTGAGAATTAGAAGCATCTCCACCAATGTCTCGATTCAATGCAGCTTGAAACGCTTCGACATCTGCGCCGGAATGCATAGTTTCATCCTCATCATCTTCGAGAAGCTTCACTATAGATGGGTCCATAGCAACGCAACGTTTTCTGCAATTCAGAATTTCAAATTTATTTTAAATTCAGAAATATAAGGGGAAAATGACATGAACAAGTATGAATCACAACAGAGGAACAAGAAAATTGAAGATCGAAAATACCCGAACGAGTTGCAGAAAGGAAAGAGGACGGAAATCGCGATTGTGTGTTTGGAATCGCAAACCTCTTTTCAGACCTTTCTTATAAATATTCTCCCCCAAATATATGGAATCAGATCCTCTCCTTCAAATTTGTTTCCTTCTCTCTCATTCCCCAATTATTAGCCATTTGATCAATCTAACGGTACAAATGTTTTATGAGAAAGTAATGTTTTGAGGGAATTTAAATACTTGAGATGAATTTCATTGTTTGGATGATAATTTGAAGAATTTTTCAAAATGGAAATTTATGAATCATTTTGTTCAAGTTAAATTTAGAGAATTTCAAATGACACCTAAAACTAAGAATTTCAAATTTCTTCATTGTTATATTTTTTTCAAAATTTTCCAAAAATTTCAATTTGACCCCAATAAATTTCAAAAAAATTGCAAATTGACCCTCAAATTTTTTAAAAATTATAATTTGACCCCTCAAATTTTTTGAAATTTACAAATTGACCCCAATTTTCAATTTTGGCCCGAAAAAATTCAAATTTATAAAAGTCGTCCAAAAATGATGACAATGAAATTTTTTATCACTCCATCCAAACAAGAATATTGAGAAATGAAAGTAATTGAATTGAATCATTTGAATTGCCTAGAATTCTAAATTCATTAAAATTTCTCAATTACCTCATCCAAACACACTTTAACCAAGGTTTCTCAAAAACTAAGGTTTCTTTTCTTGAGTTGTTAGAAACCCCTAAATCTAAAATAACTCAAACCAAATATGAACTCAGCGTCAACATCCTCGAACCAGCAATGGTTAGAACATGTGTAGGTAATAGGAGTGGGAATTGAATTTGGTTGCAATGGCTTCGATGATTGGTGGAATCACATTCAGAGTTCTAGAATATGTTGATAAACACTAGTGGTGAAGAGAGAGAGAGGGAGAGAGAGAGAGAGAGAGATATGGTAAATCAACAACAATTAATTTCAAAGAAGAAAGTGGGTAATGGGAGAAGAAATCGACATAATAATAACTTGAGTTTCAAAGTATCAATAATATGGTAAATCAAAAATTTGGAAAGGAATATGAAGAAGCTTTTCGTTGAGTTGCAATGTCTCACACAATTAATTTCAGAGTGTTGTCTTTTTTATTATTTATTTTTGTTTTTTGTCTTTTAATTTGTGTACCATTAGATTGATCAGATGGTTAAGAGTTGAGGAAGAAGAGAGAAGGAGATAAATTTGAAGGAGATGATCCAGTTCCCAAATATATATATATATATATCTACCCTAGGAAGGTTTACTCAAAAAGCAATAAAATAGAATAAATAAATAAATCCAGCAAAAGTCCACCTATTCAATTCATAAAAACTCACCATCACCAATAATAATTTTATTTTTTTACCCATCAGTAATAATAATTTAATAAAAAGAATAAATTTTGTTTCTTTGATATTTTTACTAAATAAGATTTAGTTCCCTCAAAAAAAAGTAAATAAGATTTAGTTTTTTTTAGGGAAAGATTTAGTTATTATTTTAAGAAAATGATTTAGTTATTATAATAAATAGCGGAAAGACGGGCACTGTCTGTTCATTTTACTGCGCTAACGCATGTGCTTATTTTATTATGTTTGTTTCTATAATTTTAATTAAAATTATAAAATTTTAAAATATTATGGAAATTATTGATATATTGATTTATAAACAAAATATTGTCAAGACATATAACAAAATTATTTTTGAACTCAACATATTTTAGTTTGCCTATATTTAAAATTAAGGTAAAATAATGATCATTTATTGTTTATTCTAATAGTAATTAGTAACATCATAACATAAATGTGCGTATTGTGTAAAAGAAACATCATAAATGACATATTATGTAAAAGAAACATATTGCGATTGCGATAAAAAAAATATCTTTAAAACTACATTTTTCGTAAAGTCTTCATCTTCTCTTTCTTTTTTCTCTTCTTTAATGAGAACTTTTGTTGAATTTTGAGAAACTCCTATTGATAAAGCTATCTATAATTGACAATGGGTGAAAACATGTCGTGGAAGATAGATTCCGGCATTGGGAATGGTCTGCCCTTGTGACTTATTTATGGTAATAGCAAAACTTAGTTTAACAAGAAACTGTTTTCTACTGAGCACAGAGGGAAGTAATGAATTCGCATTTGTTTTTAATTTAATTATGGGCAAGAATGTTTTTTTTCCAGCATTGCTTCCTGTTAGGATTTCCACATCCAACATATTCTTAAATAAACTACGACATAACAATCATTTTCCATTACACATACCATATATAGGGTCTATGTTTCGCAACAACATCAAATGCATCTTTTTTTACCTTTAAAATATGTGGTGGGATACTTCCTCGAGCAGTTGAGTTTAGGAATTCACGTTAAAATATGTTATGAGTATCCATTTCAATCTCGTTAAATGACAATAAACTATGTCATCCTCTTGGAAACTAATTAATAATTATGTCATTTAATTTTTGAACATCATCATTTGTAGGTGTAATTATGGCTCTTTCGACCATATATATGAATTATGATATTACTCCTCGTTTATGAATCACATGCACTCCTTATATTAGATGTGTTTGAACACATCTTGCATCCGCATCTACAAATATAATTACTCTAAATTATACGATTTTCTCAAATTACCAACGTTATTGGAGTATCAGTATCCGTGTTGTGTCTGGTGTCGGTGTTCGTATCCATATTTCTTAGCGGTCCTCTCTTTTTATGGCCTCTCAGATAGTGGTTTGAATGTAACCAAAAACAAAAGATGGTGCTTTCTAGTGTTTCTGTTTTTAGTTGTTGGTAACATGAGTGTGATTATCGTTTAACAATTTTGAATTTTTTAAATGGTTTTAACACTTTGATTTCACTATATTTTGTTGGATATTAGATGGGGTCATGAGACCAGTTTATCAATTGTATACATGCAGAACGTTTGGAATCGCAAAGAAAAAAACAATGCTTTTATTTCTTTAAACGGCAGTGGAAGGAGCTTAACGGCATATGATGTTATTGTTTCCCTTTATTTAACAATAAGAAGAAAAAAAACCATGGTTCACATTATATATAAAAAAGTCACGCTATCATAGTTTGTCTAAACAATTATAAACCAGCAAAGTCAAATAATTCTTAAAATTAATTGTTAACAACTTGAATCATAATCGCTTGTAAACCAGCAAAGTTAAAAATATAATCCATAAAAATAATCGACTTTGATTAGTTATAACATGAAAGAAAAAAAAACTAAACACGTTAGTTATGAATTCTGATGCAGAGGGTTGAGAAAAACTAAATAATACGGGAACGAACTATTAACTGTGAAAGCCCTACTTATGAATATTTGATATATGACTTAAATATGCATTTCGTCCCTGCAAAAAAAAAAAAAAAATTAAAAAACATCCCTGCAAAAAAAAAAATTTAAAAAGATCCTTGGCCCCACTTTTTTGCTGACATGTTTTGGTTTTGGCCATGTGGCAGTCCACGTCATTAAAAAATAATTTTTAAAAAAAAAATTATGAAAATAATTTTTTAAAATTAAAAAACTGAAAAAAATTAAATCATAAAAATATTCCAATTTTTTTTGAAATATGAAGAAAAAAATTTGGAAATTAGTTTTTTTTTAAATCTTGAAATAAAATTAAATTTATAACCTCAAAATAAAATTAAAAATTATATAATCTCAAAATTTATAACTTTTGAAAATATAATTTTCAGTATTTTCGAACAAAAAACGTAAGATATAATTTTCAAATTAATTATTTTTTTAAAACTTAATATTTTCAAAAAAATATTTATGATTTTAAAATTAAAATAGTTTTTTTTTCGATTTTTAATTTTTTTAATTTTAAAAAAAAAAATTGAATTTCTTTTTAATTATGTGGCATGCCACGTTAGTGCCACATGGTAAAAGCTGCGCAATCAACAACTGCCACATGGCGAAAACAATGTCTAATCAGATCGGAAGTTTCAATTTTTTTTTGCAGTAACGAAATTCAAAACTGGTCCAAATTACAGGGAGCAAAATCATATTTAAGCCTTATTATAGTGCTAACAAATCTTTTTCTAAAATATTTTAAGTCCTGATCTTTTTTAGAAGATTTAAAGTTCAATCTTTAACATTATTTTTTGCTCACGTTTGTTACTAATCTTTTTTTTAGAGGATTAAAAGTTTAATCTTTAACATTATATTTTACTCACGTTTGTTACTATCAGAAGATTTAAAGTCCAATCTTTAATATTGTTTTTTGTTCACGTTTGTTACTAATTTTTTTTTAGAGTATTTAAAGTATAATCTTTAACATTATTATTTTTTGTTCACGTTTGTTACTAATCTTTTTTTTTAGAGTATTTAAAGTCTAATCTTTAACATTATTATTTTTTGCTCACGTTTGTTACTAATATTTTTTTAGAGGATTTAAAGTCTAATCTTTAACATTATTTTTTGCTCACGTTTATTACTAATATTTTTTTAGAGGATTTAAAGTCTAATCTTTAACATTATTTTTTGCTCACGTTTGTTACTAATATTTTTTTAGAGGATTTAAAGTTTAATCTTTACCATTATTTTTTGCTCACGTTTGTTACAATTGATCAAAGGCTAAGGAAGAATAATTTATATTAATAAAATAATATGGAAATACTGTTTTTTTGTGGAAGTAATAAAATAATATGGAAAGAAGTAATAAAATAATATGAAAATATTGTTTTTGGTGGATGAGATATGAAAATACTTGGAAATCTTTGTCGGTTGTATTGAGGGGAACAACACATATGTACAACATAAAATCGGCTGATAAAAAAAGTAACATGAGTTTTTGTGTTGTGCTATTTTTTTGTGAGTTTGATATGTGGTTAACGGAGGTAAAAGAGAGTTAACGGAGATGATTAGTGACATGGATTAGTAATCCACGTGTTATTTTATAATTAGCTAACAGTAAGAACAATTCATAAGAAATTATGCGTAAGTTTTATCCTTAAATTAAATTTATTCTTATCTATTTGTTACATGTGTTATTTGTATTTAAAATTAAAATAAAAAATTAAAAGAAAAGTCCAACCTAAAAATGTGCCGAAAGAGGTAGTTTTCTTTATATATATATATATATATTCCCTAAAAAAACAAATAATTTATTTTTTTCAAAGAAAAAAATCATTTATTTATTAATTTAAAGACTATCGCTACTCTATAATTTTTTTAGTAACGCAAAAAATTGTCATTTTTTATTATGTTACACTGTTTTGTGTGTCATTTTATGTTGCGCATAAAATCTTTTGGTCAAGTAGCTTAACCGTTAAAAAAATTCACCTTAAAGATGAATAAACGAGGTGTTCGAGATTTGAATCCTAATATATATATATATATATTGACAAGAATAAACTTATTGCATTTCATAATAATAACAGAGATACAAGATGGAATTCTAATATGAATATGGAAACTAGCATGACACAAAGCCACTCGAGCAAAACTATGAGCGACTTCATTGGCTTGTCTCTGAATAAACCTAACATCAGAGGTTACTAAATCAGAAGTTAACAGACGTCTACAATCATTTATTACTGCATTAAAATTAGAGACGCTACTTTTACTGCCATAAAGACTATCTACCACAATTTTGGAATCAAGCTCAAAATCCACAATACCTAGTTGCAGATCGCGAACCCAATACATGGCTGATAATAAACCTAAAGCCTCACCCAAATCCACATCAAGGAGCGGAGAAATCCATTCAGTCTTGGCTAAAACATAACGACCTTCATCATCTCGAATGCACACACCAATGCCAACCCGATTTCGAGCTTGAGAAAAGGACGCATCAACATTACATTTAAATCTGCCGGGACTTGGTTTAATCCACTTCAAGTCGTTCGGGGTCGCGGGATGTTGAGGGATAGGATGATAGATAGACTGAGCATTCCTCCAACTAGTAGGAAGAGATTCTGCACGAGCACAAATAATTTGAGCTGTTTCAGTAACATTGTTCCATACTTTATTGTTTCAATGCTTATATATATATTATCTTTTATCAAGTGACAGTAAAATTGTCATTTTTTTTATTTTTCAAAAAAGTGTTTTTTTGATTTTATTTTGTTATTAATCTTCTAGGAAGAAAAAACTGCTCTGATACGAAGTTCGCATCAGTAAGTGATAGCAGCAACACTAAGGGATGTAGGATTGGTTGGAGAAACACAGCGTCCTTACATGAGAATAGGTTTATTAATTGAATTAAATGAAGTAGCATTTTCATATTTCTATTCCATTTTTGAGGTTGCCACTAGTTGTTTACATAAAAGTACAGCTAAATAAATTTGTTATTAACTTAGATACATAGGAGAATAGTAGGAATTGGCAAGAAACTTAAATATGAATAAACAACGTTGAAATTGGGATTTAGAACCTCTAAAATCTTATAGTTTGGACAATACGTTAACAATTTTTCCAAATTGATTTATGATTACTTGATTAGTTATATAGGTTTCATTTACGAAGTCTTATGACTAAAATTAGCGTTGAACTTCAAATGACACTTTAGGTTTCATGTACCAAAATTAGTAACAATGTCCAGTTTTAATTTACCAAAGTCTAGGTTCACATCAGAAACAAGAACAAATAGAAAATCACACAATAAGGAACCATGATCTTAGTTCGGTTGAGGATTTAGAATTTTGATAATTATCCACGAGTAGATTAAATACTTACTAGAATCTAAGGAATAAAGAGAGCAAAGGGAAAATATTCCCTACAACATCATTAGTTGAGACAAGAGATTAATAAGCAAATATTAGAAAACAGGTTCCCTATTTATCTATTTTCAATCCAATCTAATGTGAGTCGCTAAGAAAACTTAACAAGAGGATTGAGCACATGTCCAACAAAAAGGATGGTTTCGGTCAAATCTTCTCTAATTAGAAATAAGAAAGGGTTGTTGGCTACAAAGTCTAGTCGAGGACTTATACTAAAGCTCTTGATTTCAACGGTATTAGCAGTGACTGCATCAGCTTCAGTTCCTTCTTCATTCACTTCGATGAAAGACTTGTGAAATATCTGGGAAACAAAATGGTCTTGATCTTGATCTGGAAGAGAGTCCACCATTTTAGTCAAAGAGAAAGCTAAACCCACTCCTAACTCCTCCAGGAGATCAGAAATTTCTTGTTCAAATGAAACCTTGAATCTTGGAATTCTGAAGTCACCTACTATGACTTTAGAAAGACGAAGCTTGTGGTGTAGTAACTCAGATTCAGAAGCCACCTTCTCAACCAAAGCTGACAGTCCATCTCTTGCATTTGGAAGAAAAATGTACATAGAGAATTTCCGCGTATCTTCTCCTTTGTTATAAGGAAGACGGAGAACTTTAAAATCATCAAAAGCTCCAATAAACTGCTTCTCTCCATTGGTCATGAAGGAAACCTTGACTGAGCTTCCATTATATATGAATGTGAAAATCATAGTCTTTTGTTTCCGAAGCATCAAATTGTTGATTCCACACCCCTTTGAAGTACGGTGCATTCGCAAAGATGAGTTTTGTGAATTTGTTGACTGACCCTGGGGGAAGAATTTTCTCAATAAGGCCATTTGTCTCCTTATTGGCCCATGAATTCACACCATTCGTCACTTTATCAGCCTACAAAATCATACCAAATTTTAAAATAAAGTATGCATCATCAAATTTATAAATAAATTATGCAAATAGATAAAAATAAAAGCAATACTTGTTAGTAAAGAACGACTTAAAGGTTATTTAAGCTTCAATTGTAAAACCATGTCCTCTGAATATTATATGCTTCAATTGTAAAACATGTCCTCTAAATTATGTTATGAAATAAAGTACGCTAATTGATTGTGAAGGTAGATCCATTAATTAACAGAAAATAAAGCAGCTAGAGCAGGGATTGTAGTGAAAAAGAAAAATACCTTGTTCTTGAAATCTACGGAAGACAAAGTGGCCTTATAATCAGCATAGACGATTTGCTTGAAGGAAGGTTGAAGAGAAAGGGATTGTTCAACCCATAGGCCATTGGCAAAAGAGACGCAAGGCCCACCGGCAGGAGAAGGATCATTGGGTATGGCTGAAAGGAGATGAGAGGCAAATGAGTTGAGATGATCAATGGATTTTGAGCCGAGGAAATCGAGAAGCTTTTGATGTGTGGGACCCTCAGAGCCAGCCGCGATGATGCTGAGCACGGAGTGGATTAACAATGGCGAAAACACAACATTCTTTTCTTTAAGTTCTTGTTTGGAGAGCAGATGGTTAGCCATGGTCATGGAAACCTTGATTAGGTCATGGTTCATATCTCTTCTATTAGTTAGAGAATGAAAATGTTGTTGCGGCTGGTCCCGTGGCACAGGAGAACGAGAGCGATTGTAAGAAGGAGGTGGAGAAGAGTGATGTTTGCTTGCAGAGGAGAGATGCTGCGGCGGCTCCGGTGAGGGCGATGGGATGGTGGAGAATGGCGTTCCATGATTATGAGAGTGGTTACATAATCGAGAGTCGAGTGACAGTGTATATTAAGGTGAAAGATGACCTAATATTGACTGAAGGCAACATGATAGTTGAATGAATTCGTTGCTATCTATTTCAATTGCAATATATAAAAAAAGTTAACTTGCTAATCAAGTCATTGCCATCAAATTATTTACTTTTCTACCATATATATTTCTTATAGAATTTTTCTCTACCGTATCTTTTCTACCATTTTTTTTTCTCTACCGTATCTTAGCACTGAAATTTTCTAGAAATCTGAGTAAATACAATGAATGTAGACGTTCCTATGATACATTCAATGCCTAACGATTATGAGGAATCAATTTATGGAAAGGCAAATAAAAACCATGAAGGCAGAATGTGATCAATGATGATAAATGTTTCGCAATTTTAATGGAGCAAATAGCTAAAAACCCTCCGAAATTGTGAATTCTTGCAAATACCCCTCAAATTAGAGAAAAGGTGAAAACCAAAATTGTTAAACTTTTGTCATTTACACACATAAGTTCTTATGAAATTTTAATTTTAATTTTGATTAAAATTATAGATATAGATATTTTACACTTTAATTTTGTAACAAACTAGCTTAGAGCCCCGACGTTACCCGGATTAAATATTAAATAAGTTTGTGTACACGAATACACGTGTAAGTATATTAAATTAAATTTATTTAAATTTACAATTATAATAATATCTTAAAAATGAATATAAATCGCGAGATGAATGTCCAATGCAAGAATAAAAAATGTAAAAAAAAAAATCAATAATGAATTAGTCCAAATGGTAAGAGTGTCGGTTCTGAGTTTGTTTCGTGACTCATGTGTATGTGGAAAAAAATCGACTGAAAGGGAAGAACCCACCTTTTATGCCACACTGATTCCTTACGGAGATTAATCATCTCTAACGATGGTGGAATTTGTGAACATATATCATGGTTACCCAAAAAAAAATGTATAACGAATAAATAGACAAAAGACATATAAATTAACTCCTTAAAAAAATTATACCGCTTCACAACGATTATAGTTTTATAAAAATATTCTATATTCATAGGAAGTTGGTTTAAATTTATTGTTGTTATTAGAAATTAAAATACTTTTATCTCATAACATATTACATCAATTAACGTAGATTGATGTTTTTTTTTATAATAACATAGACTGATATTTTGTAGCATTGTCGCTTCACACGGTGCATTGAATATCGATCCCCTAGAATATCACCAACAGCAAAATTAAATAAATATTAGCATAGAAAAGTAATTAAGTTAATGTGAAATCATTTTAGTAAAAGTTCACGAAGAATTTTTTTTGATGCATGCACTATCATCCATAAAAATCACATTGATTAAATTATATTTGATCTCTTTAAAATTCGACATTCTTCACATTCTAATGATCCTAATCTTGAGTCTTCGTATTATATATTTAGAGTGTGAATAATACTAATAAAGTTTATGCAAAAAAAAAAGACAAAAGTATATGATTTTTTTTATAGAAGTGATATTTGTCAAACCTGAAGAATGAGAAAGGTTGATTTTAAAGGTGTAATTCTATTTGTGCTAAAATTATATGAGTAGTTGTTTAGCAAAAATCCCTTAATTTTATAGTCCTAAAAATATGTGAGTAGTTAAAATTTAAATTGACATATGATGCTAAAAGATAAAAAAAAATAACAAAGAATTTAAGCAATTTAAAAAAAATTAGGTTTTAAAGATAAAATATAACAAAAACCTTTACAAGAAAGAAAAATATATAATAGATGTAGTTTGTTGAGATAATTATGTTACATAGAAAATAATAAATAAAATATACCAAAAATTTGAAGAAAAATAAATTAAATTTATTGAAATAAACCATGATAACTTTAAGAAAAATGGAAATAGAACAACAGGAACCTAGATTTATAGTTAAAGTTTGAATTGCAATATGATGCTAAAAGATAAATAAAACAAGTAACAGACAATTTAAGAAATTATAAAAATTAGGTTTTAAAAGATAAGATATAACAAAAACAAAAACAAAATATATAATATATTTAGTAACACAAAAAATTGTCATTTTTTATTATGTTACACTGTTTTGTGTGTCATTTTATGTTGCGCATAAAATCTTTTGGTCAAGTAGCTTAACCGTTAAAAAAATTCACCTTAAAGATGAATAAACGAGGTGTTCGAGATTTGAACCCTAATATATATATATATATATATATATATATATTGACAAGAATAAACTTATTGCATTTCATAATAATAACAGAGATACAAGATGGAATTCTAATATGAATATGGAAACTAACATGACACAAAGCCACTCGAGCAAAACTATGAGCGACCTCATTGGCTTGTCTCTGAATAAACCTAACATCAGAGGTTACTAAATCAGAAGTTAACAGACGTCTACAATCATTTATTACTGCATTAAAATTAGAGACGCTACTTTTACTGCCATAAAGACTATCTACCACAATTTTGGAATCAAGCTCAAAATCCACAATACCTAGTTGCAGATCGCGAACCCAATACATGGCTGATAATAAACCTAAAGCCTCACCCAAATCCACATCAAGGAGCGGAGAAATCCATTCAGTCTTGGCTAAAACATAACGACCTTCATCATCTCGAATGCACACACCAATGCCAACCCGATTTCGAGCTTGAGAAAAGGACGCATCAACATTACATTTAAATCTGCCGGGACTTGGTTTAATCCACTTCAAGTCGTTCGGGGTCGCGGGATGTTGAGGGATAGGATGATAGATAGACTGAGCATTCCTCCAACTAGTAGGAAGAGATTCTGCACGAGCACAAATAATTTGAGCTGTTTCAGTAACATTGTTCCATACTTTATTGTTTCAATGCTTATATATATATATTATCTTTTATCAAGTGACAGTAAAATTGTCATTTTTTTTATTTTTCAAAAAAGTGTTTTTTTGATTTTATTTTGTTATTAATCTTCTAGGAAGAAAAAACTGCTCTGATACGAAGTTCGCATCAGTAAGTGATAGCAGCAACACTAAGGGATGTAGGATTGGTTGGAGAAACACAGCGTCCTTACATGAGAATAGGTTTATTAATTGAATTAAATGAAGTAGCATTTTCATATTTCTATTCCATTTTTGAGGTTGCCACTAGTTGTTTACATAAAAGTACAGCTAAATAAATTTGTTATTAACTTAGATACATAGGAGAATAGTAGGAATTGGCAAGAAACTTAAATATGAATAAACAACGTTGAAATTGGGATTTAGAACCTCTAAAATCTTATAGTTTGGACAATACGTTAACAATTTTTCCAAATTGATTTATGATTACTTGATTAGTTATATAGGTTTCATTTACGAAGTCTTATGACTAAAATTAGCGTTGAACTTCAAATGACACTTTAGGTTTCATGTACCAAAATTAGTAACAATGTCCAGTTTTAATTTACCAAAGTCTAGGTTCACATCAGAAACAAGAACAAATAGAAAATCACACAATAAGGAACCATGATCTTAGTTCGGTTGAGGATTTAGAATTTTGATGATTATCCACGAGTAGATTAAATACTTACTAGAATCTAAGGAATAAAGAGAGCAAAGGGAAAATATTCCCTACAACATCATTAGTTGAGAAATAATATGGAAAGAAGTAATAAAATAATATGAAAATATTGTTTTTGGTGGATGAGATATGAAAATACTTGGAAATCTTTGTCGGTTGTATTGAGGGGAACAACACATATGTACAACATAAAATCGGCTGATAAAAAAAGTAACATGAGTTTTTGTGTTGTGCTATTTTTTTGTGAGTTTGATATGTGGTTAACGGAGGTAAAAGAGAGTTAACGGAGATGATTAGTGACATGGATTAGTAATCCACGTAAAAAATAATGAATAAAAAATATATAGAAAATTCAAAAAATAATAAATTTATTTAAATAAAAAACATAATATTAAAAAAATGTACATTGTTATATTTATATCAAATTAAATAAATATTATTCAAAAATAAACAATATTTAATACAAATGTGAAAGCCACAAAAATATTGAATATGAAAAAAAAGCAATTGAAACAAATTATGATAAAATTAAGTTATACTTTTAATAATTGTACGAAAAAATTATTCTTTAAAATCAATGTAATGTATATAGTTTGTTGAGAGAGAGATAATCTTTTTGATGAAAAAAAAAGAATTTGTTGAAATATCTATGCAAAATTAAATCTTCACGTAAAAATAGAAGTTTAATATAAAAATTTGAGAATAAACATGGAGTCGAAACGTGGCATAAAATAACTTACTTTATTTATATACTATTGCTTGATTGACGTCATCAATGTAGTTAAATTTTGTAGCCATAGTTTTTGTAAAAGAAAAAGAGAAAAAACAGAATGATGGCATTTATGATTTGGATAGATTGAAATCAAGGCAATTTAAGTGTGTGTGTGTAAACATCAGTAAAAGTGTTTAAAATGTTTGAAAAGTTGTCTTCAAAAATCAGAAATAAAAATAGCAAAAAGATGAAAACATATTATATTAAAAAGTAGATTTAGAAAGTGGTTGAAATATATATATCAAAGTAAATGAAATATATATAGCTAACATTTGTATTAGAATATGCTACTAGAAGATAACATAATAACTAATCGAAACATTTTTTTGCTCAAAAAGAAAAACTAATTGAATGATACGGTGCTAAAAGATTACTTAGTAAAATATTGAGTGGATAAGATCAAAAGTTCAAATAAAATAATGGTTTTAAAAAATAGAAAAAATAATAAAAATATTGAGAATGAACGTGAAAGTGACACATGGTATAAAAAACCTTACTTTATATATACTATTGATTGATTGATTATACTTATCCTTTTTCAATGACATCAACTTTATTTAATCAAAAAATACATTAACTTTATATATAGTGTAGATATAGAAAAGAAGTTAACTAATCAAGTCGATGCCATCAAATTATTTATTTTTCTACCATATATATTTTCTTATATTGAATGTTTTCCTACCGTAATAAAGTTTTTTCTTCTTCCTCTGATAACAAGTATGACCCATGTCGTCGTGTTTAACCGTAATAGAAAAATTTGTGATAGGAATTTGAGTGGTTATGTTCGGGTATTGGCCCTCTAAAAAAGAAATGTCTGGATATTGGAGTATATTCTGGAATATTACTATTTGTGTATAGATGAAAATTCTCTTAGATAGTACTATGTTGCTAGCCTTTTTCCAAGATTTTCATGTTCTTGCTTGTAAATATGTTGATAGAATTTGTTTTAAGAGAGGTAATGATACCGAGTTTAACTTTTCTACGTGTACAAATCATTCTTTGATACAGTTGGTCTTCGTTTACCTTTTACTGAGTTCAAGTGCGTGGTGATGAGGTTGTTAGACAACCCTCCTTGTCAACTTCATCCCACCTGTTGAAATTTATTAGATGTTTTGAGTTTCTATGTGCGCATTGGAAAGTGTCTTGCACAGCGACATTAAGCTTTTGCTTTTGCCAACTGAAGATCGATAGCCAGGTTGATATTTCTTCAATGAGTGGTCAACAAATCTGAGTTTGTACGAACTTTTTGAATCTAAATTCCAAATTTTGCCTGTATTACTGGCGATCCTTTACTATTTTGCAATGTTGCGGGTGAGCCAAAATTTTCCTTTAATTAGAACTCAAATCCAGTGGGTTTGAAATTTGAAAGGTGTAATGAGGAGCTTTTGAGTGATATCCTCAAACGTGAATGTGATCCTCCTAGATTGAATAAGTACTTCAGTAAGTGTCATTGAATCGTCTCTGAATTTTCCGAACTAGAATTTAATGTGTAATATTTTGTTTTTTTATCTTGCAAAGGCACTAAAAATGAAGAGAGCAGGTTGGTTATACTACTTGCCAAGGCGAAAAACAAAGGAAAATGTTCATTCTTCACTGAAAGATTTGAAAAGAAGAGCAAGAAGGACATTGTTATTGGTACCTGGCAAGATATTTTCGCTGTTGAAATTTTTTCCTTTTCATATGAAATATGTTACACACCGATAAATTTTCCTTTTCCTAGTGCATAAAACTATATCATATCCCTTTAATTCGTGGTAATATGTTTACAAAAGACTTATTTTTGTTTTAGATTGTTTCTAGACAGATTTACAGCTAATTAGTTTATTAATAACAAAGACTCAATCGATTAATTTATCAGAAAAAAACTAACGATTAATATCAGGTAATTAATCGTGGCATGAAATGAGTTAACTGGTTATTGCAAGCCAATTAATCGATTCTTATGACAGAATATAGACGAAATGTACAAAATGAGGGTTTTAGTTTTGGTTACTTAACCTTGTATCGAACTAGGAAAAATATAAAATTATGGACCGTTACATTTTACTCCTCTTAAAATAATTTCGTCCTAGAAATTCAATTGAAGATCATTGGACGAATAAACAGCAGAATTTCAATTTGAATTAGAAATGAAGTTTATGAAGTGTTAAGAACTGCATTCAATTTTGGCACAAATGGAAATACGACAATATTACTAATTCAAGTTCAAGCGCAAACTAGCCAGTAGAGCCTATGGATGTGTATTCATAGGGTATGCCTTAAACAGTAAAGCATATAGGTTTTATGACCTTAAAGCTAAAGTGATCATAGAATCAAATGACGCCGATTTCTATGAAACAAAATTTCCCTTTCTATCTAGAGATAGTGGAGGCAATAGTGGGGGCGCAGATATGAACACTACAACTAATCACACTTCGGTGATCAGAAATAGTGATGATAACATCATAACAGATGTTACAGAACTTCGAAGAAGTAAGAGAGCAAGAATTGCTAAAGAGTATGGACCTGAATATGTGGTTAATACATTAGAAGAGGATCCATCAAATCTCAAGGAAGCATTGTCTTCCTTGGATGCTGACTTATGGCAAGAAACCATAAATGATGAAATGGAATCTCTACAGTCTAATGAAACTTGGCATTTGACTGAATTACCTCCAGGCTGCAAAGCAATAGGTTGTAAATGGATTCTGAAAAAGAAACTGAAACCTGATGGTACTGTTGATAAATACAAGGCTCGCCTTGTTGCCAAAGGTTTCAGACAAAGAGAAAATATAGATTTTTTCGATACCTACTCACTAGTTACTCGAATCAAATCCATAAGGGTACTAATTTCTATAGCAGCAATTTGTAACTTAATTATACATCAAATGGATGTGAAAACTGCTTTTTTGAATGGTGAACTAGAGGAAGAAATCTATATGGAACAACCTGAAGGCTTTGTGGTTCATGTACAAGAAAGCAAAGTCCGTAAATTAGACAAATCTCTGTATGGTCTTAAACAAGCCCCTAAGCAATGGCATGAAAAATTTGACAACTTAATGATTTCGAATGAGTTCAAAGTGAATGAAAGTGACAAATGTATTTATTATAAGCATGATAAAAACATTTGCACAATCATATGTCTCTATGTAGATGATTTGCTCATCTTTGGATCAAACATTCGTGCCATAAATTCTGTGAAATCATTGTTGAGTAACAACTTTGATATGAAAGACCTTGGAGTAGCTGATGTAATTCTTGGCATCAAGATTACTAGATCAGATAAAGGAATATCCTTAGATCAGTCTCACTACGTGGAGAAGATCTTAAGGAAATATAATTACTTTGATTGTAAACCTGCAAGCACACCTTTGGTCCAAGTGTAAAACTTTTTAAGAACAATGGAGACGGTGTTAGACAAACTGAGTATGCGAGCATCATTGACAGTCTCAAATATGCCACTGATTGTACCAGACCCGACATCGCCTATGTCGTGGGACTCTTATGCAAATTTACAAGTAGGCCAGGCAAGGAGCATTGGCATGCAATTGAGAGAGTAATGAGATACCTGAAAGGGACCATGACTTTAGGACTGCATTATCAAAGATATCATGCTGTACTGGAAGGGTACACAAATGCAGATTGGAACACCTTATCAGATGATTCCAAAGCGACCAGTGGCTATATTTTCAGCATAGCTGGAGGAGCTGTTTCTTGAAAATCTAAGAAACAAACCATTCTGACTCAGTCCACAGTGGAATATGAGATGATAGCACTAGCTACTGCTAGTGAAGAAGCAAGTTGGCTAAGATCCTTGCTAGATGAGATACCTTTATGGGAAAAACCGTTACCAACCGTGTTAATTCATTGCGATAATACCGCGACTATTGCAAAGATTAAAAATCATTATTATAATGGAAAGAGACGACATATAACATGAAAACACAGCATGATTAGAGATTGCATTTTTAATGGAGCGGTTAGAGTTGATTTTGTACGTACGAATGAAAACTTAGCTGATCCTTTGACGGAAGAACTAAATAGAGAGAAAGTCCGAGAAACATCCAGTAGGATGGGACTAATGCCTATAGCTCACTGAATGATGGTAACCCGACCTACATGACTGGAGATCCCAAGACTTAGGTTCAATGGATAATAACAAGTCATGAAGTGATATGACATGCTATGAGAAAAATGATATAGAAAGCATGATCCTGCAATGAAAGAAGGATGAGTTAATAGTAACTCTTAATGAGATCTATACTCTTTTATTGAGTGGGGTACATAGCGGCAGGAGTACCCTTGATAGACTCACCTATACGAATGTGGAACTGAGGCCGGTCCTATGGAATTTTGAGGCATAATTCATAGAGCGTTCGTTAAAACCGGGATA
Source organism: Medicago arabica (assembly GCA_946800305.1). Taxonomy (NCBI): domain Eukaryota; kingdom Viridiplantae; phylum Streptophyta; class Magnoliopsida; order Fabales; family Fabaceae; genus Medicago; species Medicago arabica. The sequence goes on from OX326967.1 coordinate 56,628,988, forward strand.
CACGTGCATGACCATAAACGCACATGCTTTTAGAATACACCTAAAAAAAGGTTTGTGTGTGGATTATATGTCTGAGATAGAGTTCAATGCTGTAAGCAACTCTTGTTGAATCAAAATACCTTCCACTATGCAAAGGTTCAAGTTGTTGGCAACACCTTTGTTTATTAGAAAATCTTAAGGAAACATTTTACGAAACCATTTTAAAGTCAAGTGGAGGATTGTTGGAACACTAGTTAAATTCTAGTGAGAAGTTGGATAGAAAAAACACAATATGAAAAACTAGTGTGTGGGAGTGTGACTTAAAAATGTCCCACATTGGAGGGTCACCCCAACTAGCAAGTGTTTATATAGAGATGGGGGGACCTCCAAGGGTGTGCCCTTGGGGTACCCGCTTTTATGAACGGGTGAGCGCTAAGAAAAAAAATAATATATCACGCACGCGCGTGACGCTGCCGCCGTCCGTCTGACCGGCCGGGCGGGTCGGATCGGACTAGACCGGGCTTGGGATTGGGCCTGGGTCAAAAAAATATTTATTTTCTATCACTTGAAAATGAAGAATTAATTAATTAATTCATCATTATCCGAAAAGTGCTACGCGTAACAAATTAATTTGTTACGATCCGACCCGGTCCAAAACGCGTATCCAGATATGTCCAACTGAGAAACCTAAACTTGCGGATCAAGTTGACTTAATCCCTAAGTAAACACAGTTTAGGTTACGATCTCTCCCTGTAAAAGGAGAGCTCGCCCCACTCATTATTCACACCGAAATCCACAGTAGATGATTCCTGTGCATTTCCTCTCTTCTCCCTTCGACTTGTGTTAACTAGTCATTCTTCCTCCTCTACTCCTTTCTTTGGTTCCGATAAGAACGGCTACGAACCGTAACGAGTAGTGTTAATCGAACGATTAACCTATAGTTTGAGGTGTATACTCTTGAACAATTACACATTGTGCAGTGCGTAATTGAACAGTGATCTGGGATGTTTTATCCTGTAGGCAGCGCGGTTGTTAGTCTACCTTGCACAAGTTTGGATAGTGCCGCGAAACGTCATAAAGAGAGCGACCTGATCGTGACTCAACCCAGTAATCCCTTTGGTAGTAAAAAACTGAATTTTTGAATTACGAAAACAACACTATTATTATACTTTAAACAAACTGAATGAGAAGTTTGGTGCATGAGGACCACTAATCACATACATTGGACGAAATAAATAGACAAAATTGAAAGATAATAAACATACAACGAAAACATAGATTGATGTGAAATTGAGAAACCAGAAATTATTCAACGAGAGAGAAGCTATAAAATTATAAAAACATATAGGAAGATAAGAACGAAAATAGAATTCCTAGATCACATAAGAAAGGCGAAAGAGGGTTGAATAGGTCGAAAATATACCAGAAAGATGCTATTTGCAAGAAACTGCGTGGTGTAATCTTTGAAGTCGAAGAAGAATGCTAGAGAATAGGTATGAGAGGAAGTTTGAGATATGAGAAGCGAAATATATTTTGCTTGAAATAGCACTGCTCATATGATTTTGTTGTTTTTCAATATATCGACTTTAATTTATAATTATTTTACCCCTAAAATTTAATTAAAATTCATTTTAAATATATTGACTTTTTATTTAAAATGCTAAAATTAAATTATACTATTAATCAACATATATACACTCCCCATAAACTTAAAGTTTGTGTGTTTTACCTTCAGCCACCAATACGTTTGAATGTTAATTTTGTAAAATATATGATGCAGTGTTGGAAATCCAAACATTTATTTCTCTTCAGATTACCGAAGCAGTAAAAAACCAAATCAAATTAAAAACGGTGCGTAACTTTTTTGAAAATTCTTCTAAGGCACCAAATTGAATAACATGGTTGAAATGTAACGTGGGTTGTATATCAACTTTCATTTATAATTCCTTTAACCCTAATTTTTTTTTACAAAAGGACAAAGGCAAATTAAAAAAATAAAAAGAAAGAAGAGTGAAAACTTAATTTGATCACTTATAATTTCTTTGCGATCTAATTTAGTTTCAAACAAAAAATAATACTCCCTTCGATCTTTTTGATAGAAGACAAGTAGATTGATAAAAGTTGATATATTTGGTATGTAATCGATTTGTCTCTTATAAAAAGGACTGAATGGAGTACTTAAATTAACTTCAACAACAAATTGCAAGGATCAAATTGAATCTTAAGAAAGGAAAGAAGAGATGGGTTGAATTCAACAAAAACAGACAGTTTCTTTTTCCACCTTACTAGTTTCTTACGCGCCCTACAAATTTCGGATTTCATAATTTCAATAACGTTAAAGACCCTCCAAATCCTCCAAACACGCATTAAAACACCTTCAAAAATCCTTCATTTTTTGAATTTTCTAATCCAAATATAGCGCACAAGAAGAAAGAATGGTGAAAAAAGAAATAGCAAAAATATAATTGATTGACGGGTCATGAGAATGATGACCCAATCATTTTTATTAGCGATGATTTTTTTCAACAATAATATATCTCTTGAGAGAGTTTTGTTTTTGTATCCCCTATCTTTGGAATTTTTTAAATTAATTTAATAATAATGTCATAATCATCGTAAATTATAATGTCCTTGCAACTTAATTTTTGTTAAAAATAAAAGTCACTGTAGTTAATTCAATCTTATTGTTAACATGCAAACAATGTGTGATCCAAAATCCCTCAAAAAAACGTGTGCCCCAAAAAAAACTTTACACAAAAACACTTCATTATAGCACTTTACTTTTTTTTAATTATCTATTACTTTTTGTAACAAAAGTTAAACAACTTTATTTGGCTTGTCTTCTGTCAAATTTGAAAAATGAAAGAAAAATAGTTCCTACACAATCATTGATAATGTTGCCAAAAATTGAAATGTCCTCCTTTCATTGTACTATCCATTTCGAGTCTAGCACGAAAATTACTTTAATTGCAACTCTTATATCAATCAATTGATTACGTACAATATAGTTTCCCCTTCACCGTGTGGAAGGACTATAACTACATGGTATGCACGTAGAAGGATTGTCCCTTATATCAGTCTCATATTCACGTCCTGATTCCTTTAGTTTAGGAGCTACCATGAAAATATGTGTCTATAGCATGTAAATAAACCCTTGTGGGAGGTTTTCCCGCTTCACTATAAAAATAATTGAAGAACGCGTTATATATGCATAAATATCTCCGTGATTTGTCAGCAAAAATACGTAAATAATAACTGGAAAAAATAATAACACATTAACGTCAATTAAAGAGAAAAACATTTCGGTTTCCGTGAGCTTAACTCAGTTGGCATGAACATTGTATAATTTATGCAGGGGTCGAGGTTCGATCCCCCAGACAAGGGTCGGAGTTCGAATCTCGGACAACTCACATTTAATTGTATGAGTTACGGCCATTAGGCTACTAAAAAAACATTTCCTCAAAAGAAAACAAATAAAGAGAAAAACATTCTATTTAATTATTTATGAAAAGGAGAAAAAAACAACAACATTCGATCATGAATGACGCCAAATGGACACGTAAGGGTGACGGATAGTGTTCACATTCTAAAGCTTGAAATTAATTAGCACGGTTCATTTGATTTAACGCGAATCCAACCCCACCATCAGGGCTTGACATTTACCAACTAAAACACGCATTTTCCTTTCTTACCAATTTTATTTAATGTCACATACCGCGTGCAATTGCGATTTGGCAATTTCTCAAAATAAACAACACCACTAAGAATTACACGGAATCAAACTAAAATTTACAATACAGTCCAAGAAATTTTCAACTGTTATCTCGAACATCACAAAACTATTTAAGGAAGTTTCCCTTTCATTTTAGTTCATTCACATAAGGCGGCCTTAAAAATTCTTTGCCTTAATTAGAACTATTCAATGACGCGTCACAAGACTAGCCAAATACACACAATGTGAATGAATGCTATAAAAAAAACATATCAGGATGAGTAAATACCACGTGTATCTTTATCATCCCAGCTTGTACTAAAAAGCCAAATCCAATTCATCGTTCTTATCCATCCTCACATCAAACACGACACATCCTCTGTGTTTCACCCATGTCATCCACTCAGACTCAGACCCCAATCCTTTAACCATCCTCTCGATCTTAATCATTACATTAAGACACTAAATTAAAAACTTTTTATTATTTTCATAAATGAGGAAATGCCACTACTATAGTCTGTACGTAATTATGTCCATTGTGACAACAGTAATAACCGTCACGCACGCGGTTTTAACTGAATTAATTATGAGACTTAATCAATAAGTTATTACTGCACCGATCACGCGTAGTATATTCTAAATTATCATAGACATAGTCCAAGCATCAATCATATACGAATAAATTCCATAAATTACCATCAAATTAATCAATTGAATTGAATTTTCATTGTCTACAACTTTCTAAATTCTAAAACCAGTCCCAATTTGTATTTACAGAACAAATTGATCAGAAATAATGAAAAAAGAAAAAGAAAATAACTATGCCCTAAGCAATGATAATTAATAATAGTAATAATAATAATAATAATAATAATAATAATAACAATAAAACTAGATCTATGATCAGTAATGAGGAATTTCAAGCTTGAAAAGACAGGGCTTCTTTGCAGCAGGTAAAGGACTAGAAACCTCGTCATCCACGAAAAACTTCTTTGAAAAGTCCGGAAAAGCCGGTAGGTTAAGATCAAAATCACGGTGGTGACTGTGAGACGATCCAACTCCTTCAGAGGCAGTTACAGCGCTACTTCCAGCACCAACGCTGCCTTCGTAGTGACAACGCTTGTGTCCTCCCAAAGCCTGTCCAGTAGGAAAGGATTTGTGACAGATGGAACACTCATGACTCTTGACCTTACCGTTGGAAGCAGAGCTGGTAGTCACGGCGGATGAAGTGGTGGTGGTCTGATCTTCAGCCGTGGTTGCGGACATAACAGCTTTCCGGTGACTGGCTTTGTGTCCACCTAGGGCTTGATAAGATGAAAAAGCTTTGTTGCAAACTGAGCATTTGTGACTGAGTTTAACAGTGGTTAGCGGCGCCGGCACCGATTCAGTCTTGTTGATGTTGTTACCGCTGCGAGCAAGCATGATGAGACAAAGAGCGAGATACTCTTCTTCAGTGCATGAAGATTGATCCATACGAGAACGCTTTGAACGTTTACCTTTCGTCCACGGTGTTTCAAGATAACTCAGATTTGGTTCCTCAAAGGGTGTGAAAGGAGTAGCGGTGGTGGGTGAGTTAAGTGCTTCCATAGCCATATGATGAAAAAAGAACACTTAGTTAGCGTTACGCAAAGTGAAAGTAGAAGCAAAAGGAGGTTTTGAGAGAGAAGTGATTATTTTTTTTGGTGGAGTGTGATAGTGAAGAATGGTTGAGGTGTGGTGGGTTTATATATAATGAGAGGAGATGAGAATTGGAGAGGAAGTTACTTGACAGGTGCCGAGAAAGTAGGCGCAATGGTGCACTTGAAATATAAAATTACTTAATTAAGAAGATTATTACATGTGGAGAAGATTGGAGCACGTGTTTTACTCGTGTGTGTGTGTTATAATAGGAGTAGTTTTCTTTGGTGGCCAGTAGTAGTGGACCTTAAGTTCAGTCAAATAAAGTGTTGTTGTACCTTATCATTAAAAAAAGAACAACAACAAGAAGAAGAAAAGTGTTGTTGTACCAACTAAGTTTTTTTTTTTTTTAAACGAGTAAGATATTTTTTTATTTGACTAAAAAGAAGTTGAGATTAGATAGTAGAAGAGTGTACAAATGAGGGAAAGTAAGGAAGACTGACTCCACGTTCAAAAGTCAAGATAGGTGAAAAGTACAATAAGGATTTTTCTTTGTTTATGTTTATTGTTTTTTTAACTTAAACATGATTAAGGAAGTTGGTCAGAAACAGTGTTTGTCAACAGCAGCCGGTAGGGCAGTATATGTGTGAACTAGCCACCAATGACTTTTCTTAGTCAATGTCATAGTTGCCGACTTTTATGTATACCTTGTACTAAAATGCAATTGCAATGTATAGATACCATGTTTCCATTTGGCAACTTGGAAAGTGAGTGAGTGATCATTCATGCATTGTTCATTTGGGGGCATGCATTATACAATATGCCAATATGTATCGCAAATTGCAATTCAGATTAATACAAAAAATGTTTAAAATTGAAAACAAAAATGGGGGCATCACCATATGGATTTTTGGGGTGATAGAGATGAAACCGGCGAGATTACATGAGTGATTTTTCTTTTAACAAACAAGCATCAGCAACAGCAGGTGGGTGGGTTTGTTATGCTGTATGTATATATGATCTTCTCTAATTGATTAATAGCTACTACCTAATTAACTAGTTTTTAGCTACCTTGAAAACTTAGATTCATACCTGAACTCACACTTGTTGTAAGGGAAACTACAAAGTTCAGAGTGGGTTTTTATTTTGAAATTTTTAACAATAAAAAAAAATATAGTTTTATTTTTTAGTTTTAAAAATTTTGAGAAATCAAAACGAGTTATGACATAAAAATAAACATTTGTTCAAGTATTTAAACAAAAGTAATTAATTACAACATGCGAGTTGATCGGGGATAGGTGGAATTTTAAAAGCACTCTAAAAAAGACTTAGGCGAAAATACACTGTTCAAGAAAAAATGAATCCTCTTTGGTGCCTCCTAAATGTCCCCTTTTATAGTCACTACAACATTTTTTACTTTAGGCAACAATGCAAAAGCATGGTTATAGATACTTAAACTGTTGCCTATACGTTATAGGTACTTAACCTCTGGATTTGTTAACTTAATGAGCCTTTCGTTGGTCACTTATGTCTGTTGATTTGTGATCTAGAACCTTCTGTTGGTTGTTTGGTTCCAATACGGCCACGCGTGATTTAGGTTGCAACTCATTCGTACAGACTTAAAGTCGCTAAAAACAAAAAGAATAATTTCTCCGAACAAACTAATAACATTCAAGTTAATAGCATAAAACAACAAATTGCATATGCCTACAAATGTGACTATATTCAAGTCTTTAAAATACTCATTGATTTGATTTACACTTGATACAAACTAATATTCCAACCTGAATCAAATCAACACGGCATTAAGATGAAAAATCAAATCACACAATACAAAGATGGGAAATTAAAACAAACAAATTCATGATAAAACGACGGAAAAAAAACGAAAGAAGATTGAAAATATGTGAAAATAATAATTTTTGAAGTCTAAAACAAATTTTAAAAATATGAGGTTTTTTTGTCTATGAGAATTTTTTTCTTCATGAAAACTTAAGACAAATGAATTTTTGCTGGTGGATCTAATACTAAAATTTTAGTAGTCATGCCTTTAATTCCATGATGTCACATATGCCTCATGGCATTATAGGTTTCCACGTAGGAAAAGTAGTCTATCTATGGGTCGAATTGAAGAAAATCTGAATTATTAATTAAGATCGCTAAAGAAGAGAAAATAAAATCGTATTATTGCAATATTGAGGGACTAAAATTGGTTTAGTTTTTTTTTTCTTTTCAGATTTTCCAATATAGTGTTACTGTTTTTATTAGCATAATTAAATTTAATGTATTTCATTCAAAATCAAAGAATGTTTAGTCTGTGATAAATATATTTTAGCAATACTATGAACAACTTTATTACTAGCCAAAAGACTACAACAACATGAAACAAGGTGACCAAAGTCATTGGTGGAAACAATTGGTGAAGTGGGGACTTCAACTAAAGTCTTACAATCTCTTTCAAATAAGACATTATGCCATCTATTTGATATTGCCACACTAAGAGGTTCTAGTAAAGCAATGGATTCAGCTTCTAGAATAGTGACATAGGATAGTAAGTAACCAAATTTACTATGTAAAAGTTGTCTGGAAAAATCTCTAAAGCACATACCATATCCCATGATTGTATTATTGTTAATCTAGAATAGTGACAGAGGATAGTAAGTAACCAAATTTACTATGTAAAAGTTGTCTGAAAAAATCTCTAAAGCACATGTCATATCCCACGATTGTACTATTGTTAAACAAAGTCACATCTACGTTACATTTTATTCTACCCATCGATGGTTTCGCCCAAGAAGTGGAATGCTTCGTATTGAACCTCTGAATTTTTGCACGTTGCATACAACTCCACTCTTGTATTGTGTCCTTTGCTCTAGAAAGGATGAAAATGGAGGAAGCATCCATGGCTTCCCAAAGCTGAGTTGTGGCTCTTCCATAAATTCTAAAGAAGCATCGCAACTAGATGTTGTTGTTGGGAAGATAACCTGTCAAACAACAACATAGTAAAATCATTTGCAGGAGGAGAAGCACACATATTAGATTTTCTAATCCTATTATGTCCCAACATTCTGCAGTTTTGGAACAGACAAAGAATGTATGCATGTGTGTTTCCGCTAATGGTGTTGTCGTTATCTTCATTGTTGTTGATTTTTTTTTTGCTTTTATTACAATATGACGAACGTCTAACATTTGCCATTTTAAACAAAAGGAATAAAAAGACAAGCCTCTACTTGCTCATAATAAATTAAAGGAAAACCTTCACAACAACGTATAGTTGTCAATCCCCGTTAAAGTTCATTTAAGTTCTATCAACTAAGTTAGAAATGAGGCATCCCATTTCTTCGACTAATGCTCTGGTTGAGTTCGAACACTATCATACCCAATTGAACCACTTGAATGGAAACAATACAATCCACATCAAATCACACAAGCCACCTGATGTAACTCGATTGTTAGCGCGTTTGGACCATATAACTTATAACTAAATAGGTGAATTGTGCCAATCCTACTAAATGGAAGTCATCACTTCCCCAATCTAAAACCCACCTCATAAAATACGCACATCTTACTTTATCGATTATTCAAATTAATGGATCCACGATGGATCAATCTTTCCATGAGCCTATTTTGAACAGGCTTGACATCAACTGCCATAAATCCTAAAATTTAAAAAATATATGAAAATTTGGTACAACATTCAAAGTATTTGGGATTAAAACAAAACTATTGATACATAGTAGACAAAAAAAAACTAAAATAAACAGAAGCGGCCAACTATCTAATTAAGTATCAATGTCACAACATGTTAGTTGTCGCATAAGGGATATTGCAATCGTGTGAGAAAAAAAAAAATATTTTGAGATACTTTTAAAAAGGAACAATTTAATATAACATTAAAAACTTTAGACCAACTTTTAAAGTTAGTTTGACCCGTTATTTTTTTAATAGATATAAAAGCCGTTTTAAACCTAAAGTTAGTATCTAAGAACTTTTGAAATAAAATTAAAGTTGTTTTATCTCTTTCAATTTTTTTTAGGTTAAAATGTGTTTGACAGAGTGTTTAGCAATGGTATGTTTAGAGTAAATTATGCGGTTGATGTATAAAAGTAAGGTATAAAATAAAAAATTAATCGATGCAAGCAACAATTGAAAAATTGACCATATGAAAAAGCTATGTCCAAAGGTAACTCTGAATCTCTCGGTTAGAAGTTCATTTACAAAAGTAAAAAAGTTCCTTTTCAAAATTATTGTTTGGTCAGGACATGCAGTCTGAGTCTAGTAAGTAAAGTGTTAATTCTCCGATTTTTAGAAAAGTTGAATCAGTAATTTGAGGTTAACAATAGTTAAGTAAAGTCGGATAAAAAATTACCCCAAAGTCAATAAATATTATGCATAGATTAAAAGGAAAGTGATGATATATTGGTAATTTATTTAATGGTATAATGACAAGAAAGTTAAAGTGAGGTAAGAAGAGAATGCAAACAAGTAGGCTTTTGTTGTGTTCCTCCTCCTCTTCAAATCAGTTGTTTGGTTCAGCCGTCACTCCAACTCTTCCCTCTTGTCTCAGATTCCCATCACTCTCTTTAACGATCACTAATTCAACTTCATCTTCGATTCGCCTCAAACCCATCCGCTCCACTTCTTCATGTAATCTCTCTCTCTCTCTCTCTCTCTCTCTCTCTGAAATTTATTGTTAACATAACGTTCTCTCTTTTGTTGAGCAGCGACTGATTTTTCGCAAATGGCTTCAAAGGATTCTCAAGATCCGCGTATTCCTGGAATTTCATCTTCGATCCGTATCATCCCCGATTTTCCCAAGCCAGGTTAATACTTTTCTCCTTTTTTCTTCTTATTGATTTATATTTTTTTTTTTATCGTGTACGAAATTTGATATGCTTCGTTTTTTTATTCTTTCCCAATGTTAGGGATTATGTTTCAAGATATCACCACACTGCTTTTGGATACAAAGGCTTTCAAAGATACCATTGATTTGTTTGTTGAGAGGTACAGAGATCAAAACATTTCTGTTGTCGCAGGTATTATTCTTCAATCAATTCTACCATATTTTCGTTTTATCCACGATTTCATGTTTCTGTTTGATTAGTCTTTGTTAATTTATCTTATGTCTTTACCATTGCTCTGAACATTGTTTTTACATTAGGGCAAGGGAAATTATTGAAGTTCCTGTCAATCATTTAAGAGTGGAAATTTCTTTAAAACAATACTTAAATTAAGTGTATATGTACTACAAAGTGATTTTAGTAAAAGGCGAAGGAGTATTATGGTAAACTTTTGATTTTATGAGAATGATGGGTCTCATCCATTTTTTATTGTCTATTTCTAATCTGCAATTTGTGATAAATGGTTTCTTTCACAATGTCAATAATGCTTAAGCTTAAACTAACAATAACTTGTATTGAAGTTGTATTGGTGTATATACGTAGTTGGGTACCCTCATCCCTTGAGCTAGCTTTTGGGATGAGATCCAAGCCCATTTAACATATTATTAGAGCCTATCGATTGTGCCACCTGCCATCTAGTGCCCGGCTTGTGGGCATGTATTGGGAAAAAACCCAAGTCCCGCAATATATAAGGTCTGACAAGAGTTTGTAAAGCTTGAGTAGCCACCTTACAAGCCCGTTTTCTAAGGACGAGTTATGCTCAATATAAAAACCTGATATGATATTAGAGCCGGGTTAAGGATTGCAATGTGGGAATTGGCTCTAGGACCCACGCTAGGTATGAAGGTGAGTATTGAAGTTGTATTGGAGTCCCATATTTCTCAGGTTCCCGGACTGTTGGATGTATATATATATGTGGTTGGGCACCCTTCTCCTTTGAGCTAGCTTTTGGGATGAGATCCAATCCCATTTAACAATTGTTATAACCGATTTGATTACATTCTGTTATAGCTTAACAGTAGCTTAGCTACTCTGTTCTCTGATATATTAGAATTCTAGATGCTTCATTTTCTTTTAGTTTTTCTGTTTTTGAATCTTCTCAAATTAAGTTACTAACTTGTGTCTAATCTGATGGTTTTATTTATGACATAATGCAGGCGTTGAAGCAAGAGGCTTTATTTTTGGCCCACCAATTGCTTTGGCGATTGGAGCAAAATTTGTTCCAATGAGGAAACCCAAAAAATTGCCAGGTATATTTTGCACGATTTTCTTTTATATTCTTTTATGTGTATAACCTATTCGAATTTCCAACGTATCATATTATTTTGGTTTGAGGTCTTTGAACCTCCTTATTTCAAATGACATTCCAATTTAAAGTTCTGTACTTCATGGTGCTAATGTTGATAGCAATTGCAGTTTCTGTGATGTGGAAGATATCTGATTTCTTTGAATGGCGGTGTTTCAATTATCCTTTCAGGAGAGGTTATCTCAGAAGAGTATTCTTTGGAGTATGGAACTGACAAAATAGAAATGCACGTAGGGGCTGTACAACCTGGAGAAAGAGCCTTAGTCATAGATGATCTTATAGCCACTGGTGGAACCTTATGTGCTGCGATTAAACTACTAGGTAAACTGGTCAATATGAATGCTTTATTGACAAAGAAAAATCCTTTAATATGAACGTAGAGGAGATTAATTCTTCTTTTTAACTGCTATGCATGAGTCAGGGGGACCTACTTACCCCTTCCCTTTCCTTGTTTAGTTTCATATAATGAATCTAATTTCTTTTAAGATAATTTATTTAGTTTCATATAATGAATCTAATCTCTTTTAAGATAAGTGCTGTGGGCAGGAGGGTTTGATGTATATTATATTCGAAGATGATTTGCATTTTTTTTGTGGATTAAATGAATAAAAAAAAGATCATCCTATCACAGTTCAAAGATTTCATTATTTTTTAGTTCTTTCTAGTTATTTATATATTCAGACAAATACTGCATGCATGATGTTCCATTACTGTGGAGACAATTGGATGCTTCACTTCTGGCGATGAACCTAATCGTATCTTTTGATCTACCACTATAAGTCTATAACTGTTTTTTAAAGTAACTGTTTTATTGGGAAGCACATTTTATGCTTTGTTCATGCTTAACTTCATCATTTCGATATATTCTCAGCTGTTCTGTTTTATTTTTTCTTTGTTGCAGAACGTGTTGGGGTGACTGTGGTTGAGTGCGCTTGTGTGATTGAATTACCAGAATTGAAGGTACAAGTACAACCTTACATATTTGTAGTTTCCTTGGCTAGTTGTTTGGCTCAATTTATTCCTTACACGTATGATATTTTTTTAGCTTTTAATTTATATTTTGTAAATAATTAAATGAACACTGGAATCAGGATGACTGTTATCTTTGTAAGTCAGCTTGCATTTCAGAAACTCAAGCAACATGAGCAGAACTAGAACAATGGTTGTAAAATTGAATTATATGTTGAAATTTTGTTTGAGGAGACACATTGAAAAAATCCGTGCATAGACACAGTCTACAAAGTAATTTGTGCGCTGAGCCCATTTTCTAGTATAAGCACCACCTAATAAGATTTTTCCAATCCGACTAGATTTTATCAGTTTAGTTCCCAAGAATGTCTCATTAGTCTCTTACGTTCCTTGATTCTGGAATGGAAAAAGGCAACAATGACATTGTTTGGATTTTGGAGTTCAACACTCATCAATAGTAGGATTGATTGGTGCTCTCCTTCGTTGATCTAACATGTTTGTTTTAAAAATATAGTACTAATGCAAATCACGGCATGAACTCCTCTCTACTGGTAATTTCCTTACATGGGTTGTTAAGAGTTTCGTACCCTTGAAGTGTTGCTCTTATTATTGATAACACATGTCTATGTAGGTTTTTTCTTTTAACTTTTATTTATTAATTAAAAGAAAGGACGTAGCTTCGACATTCACATATTCTGGACTGTACTGAAGTATGTAACTAGGATGGATCGTAACTATAGTTTTTCTTGGCTTTTGACTACTTCAAAAAGTCTTGAGAATAGCTGCCGAAATACATCACATGAATACTGAGTACCAAATCGTGTGTGCTGCAGCTGAAAATTCATTGCTAACTATTTTCCTGCTTTTGGTTTATTTCAGGGGCGAGAAAAGCTGGGCGGCAAGCCGTTGTTCATCTTAGTTGAAGGAGAAGGAGCCTGATATTTGTTGTTGTGATTATGTTCTAGTTATTGACCATTTAAGCTGGCTCTTTCTTTGAGAATTATTGGTGACTTTAGATGGGATTAACTGCTGAAAGCTCGAGTGTTTGTGAGCTCAGTTCAAATTAAGGGATATTTTTAAAATAAAAATATTGTGTTTTTTTATTAGAAGAATCAACGGACAGGTCAGGCTCGAACTGTATGTAACATTATCCTATCCTATTTTATAATATTGAAGACTTAATTGTTTGCTTGCCATTTGGTGGCTGAAGATCCCTATGTTATGGGTTTGCTTTGGTGATGAGGTGTAATGAGCATGCAACATGGATGGGTGCACCACCGGTGATAAAAAATTGTGTGAATGAACCACCAGTGTTGTTTGATTTATGCTTTATCAATTTTGATCTTGCTTTGTGCCTTCTTCCCCAACCAAATTGGCTGTTGGCATCGTTCCATGCTTAAACCGTACTGTGATTAAGGTACTGTTTGTGAGTTTGGAGGGAAGGGGGTGGGTAAGACTTTGGTGAGAGGGGAGTCGATAGAAAAATAGAAAAAGTCTTCCATCTTTTTTTATTTTTAAGGAAAAAAGTCTTCCATCTTTGTTTAGACTGATTTTATAGACAATGATAAATAAATGTTTATGATTTATGTATTTTTAATTTTGAGAGTATAACATAGGTTGAATTTAAAGAATTTATCTAAGCCCTCCAAAATCTTCTTACAATACAATTTTTGAATTCCTCAATTTTGAGGAGATTTTGTATTATGAAGAAGAAAAAAAAAAAACCACTCAACTATCCTCTCCCAAAATCCTTCATTCCTTCCACTTTTCCATTTCTCCTTCCTTTCTTCTCCAAAGTTGTAAACAGAGCCTACATTTCTCTTGAGGGTTGAGAATGTCTTCGGGCAAACATGTTTCATACTTGATATCAAAAGTAGTGGTTAAAACTTGAGCGCAGATAAACAAGAGACCTATCAAAGAATAAAGTGAATACAAATATGAAGCGTTCCAATTTTTCCAACATGGAAGTCCACCGTCGAACGGGGTAAACTAAACAAATTATGTAAACATTCGAAGGTGTTTGTTCCTAGTTACTTTGGCACAATTTTAGAAATGTGTAGTGATATTTAAACAATCATTTGAGACAATTTATGTGATAACTTTTTTTTTCTCTCTCTTTTTATTGGTAAAAAACAATAGAGAAAAAAAGAAGAAGAAAGAGAATAAAAACATAATGTAAATATGAGTAAGAAAGTTGTTACAAAATTGTTTTACAAATATAATTTATCTTTAGAAATATACCATGTAATATGTATTTTCATGTTATTAACACGATTTGTTTACAAGTCCACCTATAAATTGTAACAAATCGCGTATGATTTTTTTTATAGGTAGACTCGTAAACAAATCATGTTAATGACTCACCAAAAACAATTACTAATAGTAATAACACTAATCCACTTCTCTTCTCTCTTTTCCCTTTCTCGCTTGAGAGCCGTCACCAAAACCCTAATTTCTTCTCCTTTATCTACCAAAGAGGGGTGATTTAGGGTCAATTTTTGACCCAAAATTACCTCTCTAACTCGTTTTTCTCTTCCCCTTTTATTTAAATAAGAGATTTTCACATCTATTTCGTTTTTTATTTTGTGGTTTCGTCGTCTTTGTGCACGTTGTTTGTCTTTCTGATTTCGTTCATGTGTTTGTTCGACTCAGATGGTTAGATCAGCTTGATTTAGTGCAGATCCGATCAATGACTTTGGCGTCGTCCACGTTACAGATCCAAAAAACTTATTTATAAGTGTACTTGGAATAACTAACTCCCCAGCTAACCTCTTCAACTACTAAGTTATAGTCATTTTGCCAATTATTATTAAATGTACTTAGATCTCGAGTTGTCCTTTGATGATACATTGCTTTAGTTAAATTTGGCTCCCCTACGAGTTGTTGCTTGCCTGCTATTGAAGGAAGATGAAGCTGAACTTTTCACACAATCTTCATTTAACAAAATCAGAAAACTTATTTACACGGTGCAATCCCTTTTATATGCGTAGGGAATGTAGTAGAGAATAAAAAAACCGAAAAAATACAAAGGAAGGCAAAAAAAGAGAAACTAACTATAAACCAAGTGGATAAAGAATTAACCATCTAAACAAACTCTAAAACAACCTGATTGAATAACAACAAAGTTATTAGGTACATTTAACACAACTCATGTGGCATACCGGCTCATGTTACAAATACAGCCACACAAGGGTTCATAGTACAATATAATTAAACATCAAGAAAATGGCGTGTGAGAATATTTTACAACCTCATTCTTCTTATTTCTTCATCTTCTTAAGCTTGCTCATTGTTACCAGGAAGTGAAAGCAGAGACTCTGTATACAGAGCCACTCGACATCCACATGGATCGATACAATAGGAACGATGCTCTATCAATTGTCCTTTGGCATTATACTTAACCAATCCGGTATTACCATCTGTTCCAATAATATCACCACTTTTTGTAGAGCTTAAGGGGAAAAAGTACTCGGAGGGAATGCCATCAATAGGAAGAACAAGAGTCTTTTTCCAAGACAAATTGACTTTGTATTCGTTCATAACCCATATTTCAACTATATCATTATCACAATCCACAACCCATAGGCTAAGAAATTCTCCCAATACCAACAAACCACAATTGGTAGGTTCATGCTCATAATCATCTGGCAAATTTACATCTAAAAATTTTCTTTCCATTAAATCAAATGCAGCAATAACATTCATGGATATATCATGACGAAAAGCCAACCAATAAATAGCCCCATTGAAGATCCACCCTACTCTAGGATCATCACATGCATTCATATAAGGGAAGTGAGTACCGGTGGTACACTCAATTTCTTTCCATGTATTAGCTCTCAACAAAAAAATCTCTAGGTGTGATAAAAAATTAGCTGAGTTTGGATCATCGGACATTAAAACCACCAAGTAATCATCTGTTAACTCATCATACCCAAACCAATAAAAATAATTTGCATCTACATTGGAACCAAAAGGAGGCGAAGGTATTTGTTTGTGAACTCCAGTAGATGGATTCCATATGTAGATGTTTGAAGAACAACTTAAAAGTATAAACCCTCTACATGAACCTTTAATTTCAAGATTATACTCAGATTGGGGAAGGAAAAAATTAAGGTTCGGTGAAGTAGAAGCACCATCATCATTAAGCGATGCTTCTAAATCTATTGATCGAACGTCAAGGGTTGATGTTATGAACACAATTCTATGAGTGTGTGTGGCAGTAAGTTCAAAATGTGTTTTTGCAAAGAGAGGATCAGAGATAAGAGAAAACCATGTTTTAGAAACGCACTTGAAGCGTATAAGAGACTTCACCGGCAACCTCAACAGGATCTGGATTATCAATTCATGAGGCAGATACAAGATCTTCGTCTCCATACATCTTCCTCCTCCTTTACCACCGTTCTTTGTCGTCATCCAAGTCAACTTGACTTAGTTAGTAGGATGATAACGAACAACTTGCCATTCATAAATTGTTTTTTTCCTGCGATTCATGAAAATGATGGATAAGTTTTGTGTTCTCTAAAGATTATGATTACACAGATAGCTTCGTACATATGAGTATATGACATTCAGAAAGGAAATAACTGTAAAATCAAACTTACACTAGCTTTACTTCAAAGTTTCAAAGCTTAGCCATCTTTTGAAATTATAGAGATTGCATGAACCCTTTAATTGGGTTTTTTAACCATCAAGTTTGATCAATAGTTTGGAAAGAAAAAAAATGGTTTTATGTTGTTGAGGCATAGTTCTTTCCCTGTACTTTCTGCCACCATGAATTAATATTATATGAATTTGCATTTTTTTTTATAATAACATGAGTTTTTAAAGGTATATCTTAAGACGCGTGGAAATGACTTTTCGTCTGTTCCAAAGCAGCTACAACCATGCATGAGCATTTTGTTGACATGTTCTACTTTAGCCTGGATTATAATATATCGAGGAGAGTATTTATGGTTGGTGTGGAATTTGTATTTTGGATTGTAGTAGCGTATAAGACTTCACTTCACTAACATAAGTATTTGTTGGAGAGCTTATGAAACAACAACCTAATGATTTTAGTTTATTTTCATACTTCAAGATAATTTATAAAAACAGTATATAACTTATATAAAAATAATTTATCTTTTATCTTTTATTATAGAAATAATAA
Source organism: Medicago arabica (assembly GCA_946800305.1). Classification (NCBI taxonomy): domain Eukaryota; kingdom Viridiplantae; phylum Streptophyta; class Magnoliopsida; order Fabales; family Fabaceae; genus Medicago; species Medicago arabica. The sequence goes on from OX326967.1 coordinate 56,646,624, forward strand.
TATGAACACTTATTCTGTAAGATGCTGCAGATGTAGTTTTAATACTTGGAATACAACCAGATTTTGTTTGCACTATTATAGCTCGATTAAGACCAAACAAAATTCAATATCTGAAATACATTAGTGTATGCTAACAGGGACCTGGGAATGATTGAAGGAAACAGGGATGGGGTATCCTTGGTTGTCATGTCGGTTTTTAGATGAGTTAAAGAATGTCAGACTAATCCCCACGATGTGGCCGCCCATTGACCAAACTAATCTTGTTTATTTCCATCTATTCCACATATAATTCTTTCTGTTTATCACTATATTTATATTTAATTAACACACTGTTGAGAGTCCTTTGAAATGCCAGACATGGTTTCAAGTTGCGATTGTGAGTGAATGCAGGTGCGGGTATTGCGGCCATTGCGACACGCATGGCAGTCTGATGCGGCTCCTGTGCCCACTACGTTGCGGCTGTTGCAGATACTGCCAAGTTAGTACAATATTGTAGTTAACCCTAACACAACCGGCTTCATTTCCGTCTCTTAAGGAGAATTCTAGAATTTGTGGTTGCCTCTAACACAATTTCACAAAATCTATATTAAAGTTTTGGTTTGACCAAACATATAACCCCACAAAACCAAACCAGCATGTGTGGTGATCATTGCCCCCATTTATAAACACATATTTAGACCATCTCTCATCTAATGTGAGGTGACTTCACTACCATTTTAAAATTTGTGGTTGTGTTTAACACAATCCCATAAAACCAGCTCGTGCAAGTGAGACAAACCAATCATACTTTATACAACCACATAACAATTAATCTTAGTTATACTCATTTCCCAATTTTATTATTATTATACTTAGGATTAGATGGTTAGACCAAGAGTTGTCTTTTTTATGATAGTTTTAGTTACAAATCTGACTCTTAGGTGTCTAGAATAACGGTATTTTTCTACATTATCGTTCCCATCAAATTTGGCTCCCCTATGAGTTGTTGCTTGCCTCCTATTGGCCTTGAGTTTAGTTACACAAAATTGGTTGGTACCTACCCATCACAATCATTACCAAATAAAATTGTTTATGTTATTTATTTACAAATGCAGCCAATCCCCATGTTAAGTATAAATATCTTGTGTTTTGATTTTGCTTAAGACAAGTAAGTACCTAAGTACCAACCATAACCATTTATACTTAATAGCCCTTTTCCTCTTAGAAGACTTCCAAGAAAAATGGAAACACTTGGAGCTATCCCTGATGATGGTGAATGGGAATGCTTCCGCAGAATATTTGCAACTGAAGACCACGATGACTCTCCACCACAATTACTTGATCAAACCTCGCTTCTGCTTGGAGAAAATAATGGGAACTTTGGAGTACAATCCATGTTTTGCTCCCCTTCTGAAGCTGAGGGAAACATGAATACTAATGTGTTTTATTCTTTTGATTCTCACATCAACTACAATTCACAAGAAAGTAATCATAGTACTCAAGGTCACACAAACTACTATTTTGATTGTTCTGATCATGTGGTAGCTAATAATAGTGACAGAGCAGAGAATTTTGATCACAATCAAGTCCAACCTAAGTTGAAGCTGAAAAGGATGCTTGATGTGCCAGAATTTCAGGTGCATGTAGAAGATAAGATAAACTCATGTGATAACCCCAAGAAAAAACCTCGTACTGCAAAAGATGTAAGCTTAATTTGTCTATTTTTATATCATACAATATTTACTCCATCGGTTAATTAATTTGTCAGCTTAGCGGTTAGAGTCTAACATTTTGTAATCTCAAAGGACAAAGTTCAAATCCCATCAGAGACGGTTGTAATATGACCACTAGTACCACTTTAATTAGTAATAATGATTTGACATTTTGTGGTTTCCAAATTCAGGTGCAAAGATGCATGAAAAATTCAGAGTCCAAGAAGAGCAAGAAGGTTGGTAGAAATGAGAACAAGGCAGAAGAAGCCAATGCAAGTGTAGATGGACATACCTCTAGTGGTTATACTTCAGAGGAGCAAAATATGTGTGAGGAAAACAGTGGAGGAGCTACTTCAGCATCTAAATCAACTGTGCCTCTCAACTCGAATGGAAAGAAAAGAGCTAGTAGAGGATCAGCAACAGATCCTCAAAGCCTTTATGCAAGGGTAATTAATATCAATTTCTTTTAAGTACAAATGCCTTTTGTTTAACTATTCCTCTTTTTAGTCTCCATTCTGTGAACCATAGCATGTGGCCTTCTTTTCTTGTTTGGAAATTGGAAGGATGGTCACTCACACTAGCCCCTTGATGGCGTAGCTGGATTCGCAAAGCGAATGAAGTAGATAGCAATATATGTGGTGCTTATTGTCTTTTTGAATCTTACAGAAAAGAAGGGAGAAGATAAACGAGAGACTGAGAACTCTACAGAATCTTGTACCAAATGGAACAAAGGTAACTTATTTTTGTACGGATGTTTTTCAGTTTAAAGGGGCGTGTAACTATTTGAGAGATGTATAATTTCATATATGGATGGTCATACAGGTTGATATAAGCACAATGCTTGAAGATGCAATCCAATATGTGAAATTTCTGCAGCTCCAAATCAAGGTAATATATGAATCGTGAAAGATAGACGATTAATAATAAATTTCTATTTAGAAATATCAAGGTGCATATGCCCAATCAGAATAACATCTTTTTAATATGAATTTTTATCTCTTATATAGCTTCTAAGCTCTGATGATCTGTGGATGTATGCTCCAATTGCTTATAATGGACTTGACATTGGATTCAATCTCAACAGGAAGATTTCTCCACCACCATGAAATGAAGCTTGTTTATGAGTGTGATATTAGATATAAGAACTTAGCTCATTTACACATTATCATGCATTAAGTATAATCTAATGATTTGGAAATCCTACCTATTTTTATATAGGATTTGCAAATTATTTAGTTTCTGGATAATTATTTTCTATTCTGTAGTTGTTAAGTGTTCCAATTTCCAAACAAGATGATTTGTGTTGCAAAATTTGTGTCTCATGTTGCATGAAACATTGTCAAGTATGCAGTTGTAGGACTTTTCTGTCAATAAGATTAGCTTATATATTTGGTCAAAATAAAATATTAGCTTATAAATCCTTTTGTAGACCACGCATGCTTGTATGAACAGGAATGACCAATGCAATCTCTAGAGAAACTTTGATCAATAATACTATTGGATTATTGGTTTTATGTGTTAACATGTCATGAAGAAATTTAAATTACAAATTAAGTCAAGCAAATAGTGTCTTTTACATCATTTTCTAACAAGAGTTTTAGAGCACGAAATATTTACTCAACTAAAATTCAATCAAAACCTAGTAGAGGATACCTTTTTATTAGCTAATAGAACAACACATCTATTAGCTTTACAAACACATTGAAGTTCTTCAACTAAAAAGGTGAATAAGAGGAACGACCACTTGAAAAATAGATTAAATGGATTCACAGATAAATAAATAAAAAGTTGAACGAAGGCGTTTAGAATGAGAGAGAGGTCACCATTTTAACTACCATCAATGAACATCTAAACAATATCATTTTTGTCAAGCAAATTTAATTACAAGAAGTAAAGCCCATAATTCTTTCCAAATAGTTGAACAAGCTCCGACCAACGATATAATTCTCTAATAAATCTTCTATCTCTAAAAATCAAACCTGAACAAGTAGCAATGACAGAAAACCTAGTCTGAGATCCAATGTTAACGTTGAAATAGTGCTCTCTAATCAAACCTAAACAAGTATTAAACACTTAATTGAATATTTTTATTTCATTTTTTGCCGAAAGAAATAAGATTTATTTTTGTTTCGGTCTATTTTATTCAATCATCCATTTTGTTCGATCAGTCGAAACAAACATATTATACATCATAGATGTATATATTTTGATGGTAGAATGCGAACAAGACATTCCATAGTAAAAAATAATTAATTTTTGACTTTGACAAAGGATAAAAAAAGATCAATTTGATTTTTACATCTTGTCACCATTTTCTGATTACGGGAAACGGTAAAGGTAAAACCTCGTAGCATAACCTAAGCCACTTTAGAACGGTGAACCCATCTCAAAAACTGTGTTCATAGTTCTGATCAGTGTTCATCTTCCATCAACGATTCTCACAAGCAAAATGTCAAATCGTTACGGTCAAGGTAGGCAAGACAATTACAACAGCAATAAGGGTTTCAACAAACTTCAGAAGAAATTTGTTCCTAAAAATTCGACTCCAACGTTGTCAACTTCTCTAAGAGAAAAACAACAACAAACTGGTACTGGTTCCGGTAGCAATAGCAATAATTCTTCAGGTAGGGTTCAACCGGGGGGTGTGAATGGCAATTTCGTGTATTATTTACCGCAAGATGAAGCTGTCGCTGCTGGTTTTGGCGCAGAAGATGGTGGATTGGATGCCCTTGAATCTCAGAAAGTTGTTGATCTTCTTAATTCTCACTTGTCTCGTTTGCTCAAGTTGAAACCCAAAGATTTTTGGTCCCAAGGTACATCATTTTCAGCTTTATTCTAATCAGTTTAATTTTGATATAATATCACTTTGTAAACATGTGTCTATAAACATATGTGATTACTTTCAATCTTGTTATTTTCTCAAAATATTACCGGCGTCAACGTGTCAGTGGTCCGGGTGTGTGTTAGTGCTTCATAGCTACCACTTAAAGTTGTTATAACTAAAGTTAAACATTTTTGGTGATGTGATGCGACAATTTACAATTATGATTGATTGAGCGTGTATATGAATTAACTTCTATTGTAATATTATCTAACCAGTATTTGTTAAAATTCATCATTGATGCACGGTGTGTGCTATTACATTGGAAATGTTTGTTCACCACGGTTTTGTTTTATCAATTTCTAACTGTTTTCGTTGTTTGTTTGGATTGTATTTGTAGTGGCTAGTGATACATCCCTACATGAGTTTCTCAACAGCTTTCTGCAATTTAGGAGCAGGTGGTATGATTTCCCTCACCGTGGGGCCAGAGGGATTGTTGCTGGTGTTATTTTTGGAGAGCATGATTTGAGCCGTCGTGTTTTCATGATATTGTATCGAATGTAAGTTTCTAATAAGTTGGAGAACAATGATTTCAACTCTCTTTTCCTTTAATCTTGTGTGGTTTTTAAGTGGAATTTGTTTTGCAGGTCTTCCAATAGAGATCCTGGTGCTCGACCTGCTGATACACTCAGTTCAAAAGATCATGAAGGTGGGATCTCCTTTGCCCTTTTCTAGTTTGTGGACAGTGATCTCATTTTAGCTGAGCATACCATACGTGATTTTTACGCGATTCTTCTACATGGTTATTTGTAATTATTAATGATTGCTTGCAAATACAGCTCATAATATACGTTTCACGCACACGTGGGTTTCGTATCAATGTCTTGGCATAAAATGAGATTGCAACTTTTTTAATTTTCCTTTTCTAAATATTTTTTGTTTTATTTTGATTTTACCGATATTGTTGCCCTAATTTTAATTTTCCTTTTCTAAATATTTCCTTAATTATGCTGTATCATAATATTTATGCTATAGATTTTATATATAATTGATAATTGATTTTGCTGAGAAAAAGCAATTCAATTAACAATATTTTTCATCTTGAGATGGTATCAGAGTGTCAGCTTATTTGACTTGTCCTGTCACTATTCTGCTGCCAAATTTTCCAAATTGTGGATCTCTATATAACATTGTCATCATCTTCATGATCCTTCTCTTGTTGGCTGCGTACAAGTTCTGCGTCACTCTTAGTCACACTCTCTTTCTAGTTGTTTTTCAAAAAACTACCATATACAATATATGGTGTTGTGGATTTCGAATGGCAGGCCATGACGGATGGCATTCTCATGGTGCCATGGCACGGCGGTAGGAACGGTTGAAAGTCAGGGTAAAGAAATGGAGACCCGACCGAAAACCCGCATGACCCGTCAGCAGTGTCGTCAAATTTCTGCAATGTTTATCTGATGGATTTTTTTAGCTGGCCGCCATAATCTGCCATCCGTCCTTGATAACACTGCCCATAGGAGAAAACCCTAAAAGGTTTATTCTATTGGAGCACAAGTCGTCCTCAACCTCCATTTCCCGTGAACAACATTATTATTTTTTTCCTTTTTCAGAGGATTGTTCTCTTTTCTGGGAACCTCTTCTCTTTGTTGTCTCTGATATCTGCTTTCTGTTGTCTCCTTATATTTCTTATTTTCTTTTTGTTTGTGTAACTATATTTAATCTGGTGTCATGGTTCTATTTTTTTTCTAACTAGTCCATTTATATTACTATGAGTTTTGTGATATTAATTTTTATCAGCACCAGTCCATTTACATTACTATGAGATTTATGGTATTATTTGATTTCTATCGATTGAGTTTATTGTATTTGTGTATTTTTATTATAGTTGTCATACTTTTGCCTTTGGCCGCAATGCCATCAGCTGTACTCTTTGTAGCTGGTTTTGGCTTGCGGCAGGAATTGTCATCAGCCATCAATAACATTGCTCACAGGCAATGGTGGTAATTGATTCTTAAAAATGTGTTTGGGCATTTGCATATTTGACTACTTATGTCTGAGTTGGAACATATAGTAACTAAACATCACACATTTACTAATGTATTTTTCATAAAATTATTTCTATTTATTGTTGGGCAATTGCCTCATATTTTGTATTCTCGGATTGTACTGTTGTTCACTAATATTGCATGTAGTTATTTTGCAGGAGAAGAAGTTGCTTGATTTGCCAAAGTTGTTTGATATATGTGCCATATACAGTCATGAAAATGAAGAATTGACAAGATTGCTGGTGAGAATTTTTACTATTGTGGAATATTATTAAGTGAGCATTACCTTAAATGCAGCATGCATTAAGAAAATTCTTTTATTTTGTTTTTGGCATCCTTAGTTTCAATAAACCTAGCTTCTAAGAAGAATTATTTAGAAACTAAAGGTTTTTCTTTTGAACAATTTCCCATGCTCTGATTAGACGATACAGATATACTATTTTCCACATCTCCTACAAGTAACAGAAAAAAGGTATTTCTGTTGCTCCGTTGACAGGTACATAATAGACCCAAAAACATTTCCTTTGGAAGAAGCTATCTTTTATAATGATGTTAATCTATCAATTGTCATGTGGGCATGTGGCTTCCAAGTATATTTGGTACAATAGATTTTTTGACAGCCTTTTTTCATTAAAATAAAATGGGCCAGAGATTAAGATTCAATAAAAATACATTTAATTTTCTGTTAAAATCACCTATTTCTCGGTACTTGTTTTTTCTTTGAGGTTTGTCATTGTCATTGTTACAGTGATATGTTTTTATTGTGAGTTTGTATTGCTGATGCTGTTTTTGCTTTATTTGTATACAAAAACTGGATGAAGTTCATTATGATCTTTTAACCCTGGGAATCCTCCTCAGTCATTGTCAAATGGAATTTATGATATTATTTGGTTTTCTCTCTTTCTCCCAAACTGCACTGCTGCTTTATTTTGTTTCTTTCTCTATTTGATTTTAATATATTTTTTGGTTCACTTGAAAAGAACTATCTGAAAAAAGATTATGTTACTATATATATATATCAATCCAAGTGATATACATAGAAAGATTTATCCAATTTTTCGACACCATGTTTATTTTTTACAAGTTTTATGTTAAGAAAGCTATCTCAATTCAAGTGATTTCTCTATGCACACTTTGTTGTGGTAATGACAGAGCATCCCTCCACACATTTAACCTGCCTTCCTTACATTTCTTATTTATTCACTCTTTCAGGTTAAAAATGCTTTGCATGCTCAGCCTTGGTTGCATGATAATTTAGCTGCAGTAACATCTCATTTTATGGTCATTGTAAGCACAATGCATGAACGATGCAGTTCATCATTAGAGGTATTCCAGTAATTGCCAAAGTGTAAATGTGATATTTCCATAATTGGCTAATCATTTTCTTTTCAGCTTTGAGTTTTTGTACTGTCTTTTGGTAAATAAGTCAATTTTATATGAAAATTGTAGTTCTGTTGATTCTTGTTATCAAAAGTATTTATTGCATTATGAATCATATTATTAGATAGTTTATATGTTCAACTTTGGTGTTCTACAAACTGCTTTGGTCCACAAGACTTATGTATAATTACTTGATGGGCATCTTACCATTATTCCAATACTTCCATTTGTTTGGGTTCTGTTGTTTTAATATGCCAAGCAGAATAATAAAATAGAAACAATGGCTTTTGCACATTTGTATGTTTGTGACCAATGCAGTACATAACGAGATCAAAGTAGAAAGGTCAACCACAATTTTGATTTGCTTGCTTCTGGAGGAATAGCGAGTTCTTATATATTTATGCAATGCCAGGCAGCTGCTCTGCTCCCCTTTATTGTTAGAATTTACACTTTCAATAGAAGTATAATGTACAAAATTATAACATAGGAGCTAGGACAAGCCCACCACACACCCCTCAAAGAAAGGTAGGGAAATGAAAATAGGAACTGGGGCAGAGAAACATATTACTTCGCCAACATTTGGGGGGGCTATGGTTCTAAGTTATGTTGAGTCATGCGTTAAAAGAAACTTGTATATAAAATGTGCATAACCGACTGCTTCTGTATTATTTGGATATACACCCAAAATCTAAATTTTTGGTCTTAGAAAGTATCATTATTATTTATTTTTGGTACAAAGAAAGTATCATTTGAACATCTAAGGAATAACATAGCATCTAAGAAGAATGACTCCTGATAATTTTCTTCTGTGCATTTCATTTGAACATCCTGTTGACAAATAACGTGTCTGATGACATTTTTCTGCCATGTCCATACATTATTTGACATGTTATTAAAGATAGAGTATTTCAGAAAACTATTTATAATTGACTGAATCTTGTTAGAAAGTTTATGTGCATAGTTAAATTATAAGTATAAAGGAAAAATTTGTAAGGCAAATTGATAATTTTCATTTTGGGGTTTTGTACAGGTCTTATTTGCTTCTGGAAGTCTTGATGACCATAATGCTACTTTACTAAAAACTGATCTTCTGGAGGTAATTTTCTTTGTTTTTTGCCTCTTTGAAAGTGAGTTGTTCAATCTTCTTTGGGTGACAAACCTGATATTAGAGCCTAGAGGCTTCACATTCTGTATATATAAGTTTGTGATTTTCTACCTCCAGAGGAAGTGATAAACCAGATATTGGAAGCTTCTAATTCCACCATTAATTTATGCAGCATACTAGTGCAGTACGAGAACACTAGAGAATGATCACCCTGTCTATTCTTCAGCATTTATGTTAAAATTATATCTAGATTCTAGAACTATCAACCATTCATTTCCAAACAGGTACTCACAATAATCCGGTTGAGTACTAATCTCAGCCTTCTCCTTAATGTTACCTTGAGTGTGGAGATGCTACTACTCCAGTGAAGCTCAGAAACTGTCATAGACGTAATGTAGTTAAGCGTGGACGTTAAATAAGAATAACCACGAATAAATGGCATTGACTGCTGATCAATTGATGATTAATAATTTTGTGCTCGCATATACATCCCTATTTCCACACCATCAGATTATCATAGACAACAACTACTGCACATACTTCAAAGCTATTAAAATTTTGAAGTAGAATTTCGCTGTGGCAAAGGGTACATATTTTGAATACGTCGAGGCTATTTAAAACACGTAGCATTTAGTTTATTCACATTGCATAATATTGTGCCTTGATTCACGAAGTTCTTTGACATATGCAGCATAATGTCAATGACATCTATTTTTGTGATATAGGTGATGGACTTTATAAATGATGCAATTGTATCAATGGATGCTTTTGTTAGTGCATACGAACGAGCAGCTTTATTGTTCTCTTCCCCTGTTGAGATGAGGTATTTCTTACCATTGAAACTTGGGTTTAACTTTGGTTTTTATGATGAATAAAGACGAATACAGTAACTTTCAACAAAAGTATGGCTAATCTGACAAAAAATTGGCCTTTGATATGTTAACAGATTTATGCTGTTTTTTGTATCAATATAGAATCTATGATTAATATTGACAATTAAAATTTATCTAAAACAATTTAATCTTTTTCTGATCTTTATAACTTTAGATATGGGAATGAGGAGATGCTGAGCTTCCTTGCTAGGTTGCATGATTCGCTAATCCCATCCATGCAAAAGGGGTTCAATATCATTTTTGCTGGCAAACAAGATGATGACACAGTCTCTAATATTGTGGTTAGTTTGAAGATGTTAAGAATGAGATTGGTAAAGTTTGGGTGGCAATTATTGCACTTTTGCTATTTAAGTGACGATGTGTTCCTAGATAGCATCCCTCTTCCAGCTGCCACAAAGATGTTTCCTGCTAATGTTGAAGACCCAGTCATCAGAGCAGATATTCTGGTTCAGACATTTAGAGAGATAAATTCGGTATCATTAAGTTTCCAGGAAATCCATAAGAAGGAAACATTTCTTCAAGGTGTTGAAAGGAATTTCAATATATTAAGCAGGATTGAGGGATTAAAGCATAATGGTAATTATCTTATTTGTTAAGTAGCACAAGTCACTTGCACATAATTGTAGGTATTGTACATAAATTGCTACACTTATTATGATTATTGGCAAAAAACTTGATCTGGCAAAATTCTTTAGAGGGAAAAATTTATGCTCCTCGTTTAAATTAAAGGTGGAATCAAGTCTCTCTCTGACCACTCAAAACTAATACTTAAATTGATGCATTTTTAAAATGTAGAGTGTGATTTTTCTAATCTAGTTCCTCTGATTCAGGGTGGATATTCGTTGAGGATGAACAACTTAAATATATATCTGGGATTTTGAGTTCTTTGAAGGAGACTATTAACAGGGAGCCATATTCTGCAAAGATCTCTGTTCCGAACCAAACCATGCAGACAGATGAAGATGCTGCAGTTTTAGAGTCAAAAATCAGTCAAATTAGAGACCTATTCCCTGATTATGGTAAAGGGTTTTTATCTGCATGTCTCGAGGTCTATGACCACAATCCAGAAGAGGTCATTCAAAGAATTTTAGAAGGAACCCTTCATAATGATCTGAAGTGCTTGGATACTTCATTAGAGACGGTGCCACAGTTACAAGCCAAGTCCACCACTGTTAGCGGGAAAGATAAAGGAAAAGGTGTACTAATTGATGTTGGTGGGAAAGATAAAGGAAAAGGTATACTAATTGATTCTACGTCGGTGTCCTCAAATACAAAAGTTTCTAATGGGAAAAACCAGACAGAAGGGTCATTGATTCCATCATCTGCTCCACTTGGAAAATTTGTGAGGAAAGCTAGAGCCGACAGGCCTGATCCAAGTATCTTGGACAATAATGATGAGAAAGATGCATCAAGAATTTTGCAATATGAATATGATGATGAGTATGATGACTCTTTTGATGACTTGGGTCTAAGCGTAGCAGAATCTGGAGTAGAAGAAAGTGAAGTGATTGATGACGAAATGAATGAAAAATCGGGGAAATCAAGGGAAACAGGGACCGGAAACTCTGGCCAAAATGCCTCTAATACAAAATGGGGCTCTAGGCAAAAGCCACAGTACTATGTCAAAGATGGTAAAAATTACAGCTACAAAGTGGCTGGTGCAGTAGCAGTTGCAAATTCTAACGAAGCTTCTTTAGTTAATGAAGCTCAGAAAGAATTGATACATGGTCTTGGACGTGGCGGCAACCTTCCTCTTGGCGCGGTACAGAAGTTGGCAGATTCCTACAAGGGAGGAGGTGGTAACCAATTCCATGTTTCTGGAACAGAAGGGAGAGGGAGTAGCTTTGGCAGGGGAAAGAGAGAAGGGGGAAAACACATTGAACATAATCAACATCAGGAAAAACAATCTGATGATGTTTCTGAAGTGGAGGGTAGAGATCATGGTCCAAATAACAGAGGGAGAGCGAGAGGTAGAGGAAGGGGAGGAGGTAGAAACAACCATTACAGGAAGGACCAAGCCATGAAGAAGCATTTCTCTGGATTGAGTGGTTTTTAATAGGTCCATCAACATACATTTCTTACTAGCCATTACACCATATAACTCTGGCTAGTTTCAAAGTCTACATGTTAAAACAAATTTCATGCAGGATCGAAGATCAATCAGACGTATAGACATGTTGTATTTGCTCTTCTGGCTTCTGCTGACAGTTTTCTCCTCCTTGGGAAGCATGGCTCATACATTGACTGGTAAAGTCTACTATGGATGCAGCCGAGACTTTCATGTGTTCTGTTTTGGTTTTTCTTCTCTCTTCTAGTCCTCGTTGATTGAGACTTGGATGAATTACAGCATTACATCGCGAGCATTGTTGAATTCGCAATCAGCTATCGCGATACCAACATTATCTTATACAAAAGAGTTTAATGTCTTGTAAAGGTTACTTCATACCAGAATCCAGTTTTGGTTAAGATTTGAATGTATTTTAGCCTACATTTCCTTTAACTTTAATATTTAGTTGAAGATATATATAAAATAAAACAGGTTGGTCCGACTCAACTATATTCCCAAATTCAAATTGGGCGTAGTTGACTAAGGTCCTTAACTCATTTTGATTGTTGATGCCATTCGAAGTATTAGCATTGGCTCTGGCCTGAGTCGAAGTCATAGGACATGAATGTCTTAGAGTTAGCATTTCGAATTTCATCTTTTATTCATCAGGGGTACCCTATTCAGTGAGATTAAGCTCGGTTATTGTTGTTCATTGGATGTCATTGGACAATTACACTTTTAAAATGTTTTTTAACAAAAAAAAAACTAAAATAAAATGTTTTTTTTCTTCATAATCTTGGATTGACTTGGATGGTATGATCTTGGATCTTATGTTTACTCTTATTGTAGCTTGGGTTCGAGTCTAAATTCTCTTGTTGAAAGGCACATGTAAATCTGTTTAAGTTTGATGTTTTTTAGACTTTTTATAGTAGTGTGTCTCAGTTTAATTTTTTTTTTTTTAAAAGATTATTTACACTAAACTATTTGATTCGAGATGTGTTGGACACTAACTATTGATACCTTTTTTAGGTGGGATGAATTTTGTTCGTCATATTGTGAAAGTTTAACTCCTTTATTGAATCATTGCATCGGCTATCCAAATATACATCTATATTGGATAACTCATCTGCATTGATCAACTTACGACATTAAAAAATCGGACAACCGGTCCAACCGTGAACTGGATGGTGACCGGTTCGGTTGACATATTGGAAAATTGAGAATGAGAACTTCTTTTCTCAATTTGAGTATTTGTTTTTACCAAGTATTATTAGAAAATTGTTTCTAATGTCATGTTTTTATTGTGACTGAAGCATTGCATGCATATTAAAAAAAAAATGTTAACATGTGCCCTTAAAGCACAAGTTTAGAAGCTAAATAAAGAAATAATGTATTGAAATATGTGCATTATATTTAATCTTTAATGTTTTAATGAATTGAATGCACAAAATTTAAGTACCATAAGGCACAAGTTAACACTATCCTAGGAAAAAAAAAACGTTATGCTTGTCCCACGTTAATGAAAGAAAAGGGAAGTGTGAGTAGACAAGAAGAAAAAATAATGATAGACAGAAGGGCAAGCAAACCATGGCCAAACCCCATGATCACCGTCCTGTCTTCCTTGACCTGTCTTGATTCCCATCATTAATCCCCCCACCATGTGCGTCCGACCCAGCAAGCAATGCACACAATTTTTAACCATTAATTAACCAAAGCAACGATAAAAGCCTAACTACCAAACCAACTAACACCTTTTAAAAGCAAAACCAAGAAAGAGACTCTTCGAAAAACTCACTCTTCACACGCACGCGTTTAAAGACCCTCAACACACGTGCTACTTTTTTCTTCTCCTAGTAGGATTCAGTACGGTCAACATTCAATTTTTAAACGTGTCAGCACCAAACCCCACCGTAGCCATAACCGCTTTTCTTTCCATATTTTTCGGCTTTAGCATCCAAAATCTCTTTTCCACGCTCACTTTAGAGAAGCATCACTTTTCCTCTAATCAACATATACTTATCACTTTTCGTAGAGAGATTGATTTACAGTTATACGCAAATGGAAGGAACTTTCAATTTCAACGATAATTCCTCTTCCGCTTTCAGCGACTGCGACAGTGACATATCCAGCGAATTCACCACTACAACTGAAACCAGAATCCAACGCCTTCTCATTACATGCGCTTCCGATAATTATTCCGACGAACTCATTCGCCGGTTGATTCTAGATCTCAATTCCTCTTCCATTGATCAACAAAAACAAGCTACAATGGAAATCAGATTACTCGCCAAAAACAAATCAGAAAATCGTCTCAGAATCGCAAAAGCCGGCGCTATCAAACCGTTGATTTCACTTTTATCATCCCAGTCGCCGGTGATGGATCTTCAACTGCAAGAATACGTCGTGACAGCGATTTTGAACCTCTCGTTATGTGATGAAAATAAAGAGATTATCACTTCTTCTGGTGCGATTAAACCTATGGTGAAAGCTTTGAAAACAGGTACTCCAACGGCGAAGGAGAATGCAGCATGTGCTCTACTTCGTCTCTCACAGACAGAAGAGAATAAAGGAGCAATTGGAAGATGTGGAGCGATTCCGGCATTGGTGAACCTTCTAGAAAACGGAGGAATCCGCGGGAAAAAGGATGCGTCAACGGCTTTATACTCGCTATGTTCAGTGAAGGAGAACAAAATCAGAGCTGTGAAAGCTGGAATTATGAAACCTTTGGTTGAATTAATGGCGGATTTGGATTCGTATATGGTGGATAAGTCGGCGTATGTGATGAGCGTGTTGGTGACTGTTACGGAGGCGAGAACGGCGTTGGTAGAGGAAGGAGGGATACCGGTGTTGGTGGAGATTGTGGAGGTTGGGACGCAGAGACAGAAGGAAATTGCGGCGGCGATTTTGTTGAAGATTTGTGAAGAGAGTGTGAGTTATCGTGTAATGGTGTGTCGTGAAGGTGCTATTCCTCCTTTGGTTTGTCTTTCTCAGTCCGGTACCATTCGCGCCAAACACAAGGTAAAAAAAAGAAAATTGCAGTTCTTATGTATTTGAATTTTGAAGTTTAATTGACTACTGTTCCTTGACCTTGTATTAAAATTTGTTTAACATTTTAATTAAAATAAATAATATTCCTTCAAAAAAAAATTAAAATAAATAATATAAAAATATTACTCAAAGGCACTTATCTTTTCTTTTTAACAATAGAAATTTGTTTTTGTTTCTTTCTTAAAGATTTGTTGGGGAAATTATGAATAGATTGAAATTAAAAGGGCTAATTATATTTTTTTGTAGTTTTTGAAATTATTGTTATTTTTTTAATTTAATGTGAATATTATAACTAAGTAAATAAAATTATGCAAAATACATTTATTAAAAAATGTGTTGTTATTTGATTTTTAAGAACACTAAAAAATTAATTAAAACTCGAATGGTATATGTACCAGAAACATATACGATGTTGAATAACTAAAAAACTATTAGATAATATTGTTGTATTAAAAATTACAACCCCTCTGTTTCACAATACATATTGTTTTGTAGAATAATTTTGTTTCACTTTACTTGTCACTTTCAAGCTTCAATACAACATTAATTATTGGTTTATCAATAATACCCTTATTTATTTATTTATTTTTGGTAAAGAGAGAAATAATAAAATGAAATAATAAATGGGTAAGGGTATTATAGAAAAAACAGAAAGAATTTCCTCAAAGATAACAAAATTTATTTGATTTCTTAGTATGTATAATTTCCTCAAAAACGACGAGTATTTTGAAACGGATGAAGTATTTTAAATGCGGGAAATGCTAACTTATGCCTTAGAAACTAAAGACAGAAACTTCCATATTTTACAACTTTAAAATCTTATATTTTCAAATCTTATATTTTCAAGACAATTTATGTTTTTATTCCATTTTTTCCTTAAAAAAATAAAATGTTTTCATTCCATTTTTACCTTCTTAAATTGCACCCTTACGGCACAAAGTTAGCATAACCCTTTTAAATATTAGTTACTGTGATCTTAGTTCAGTCGACAGAAATATTATATAATATATGTAGGAGCCGAAGTTTGAATCACATATATCACATTTATTCATCTTATAACGGTGAATTTTTAGTCACTATTTGAAAAAAAAAATTAAATACTATTTAAACAAATAATTAAATATTCCAATTTAACGCATCATATTTTCTTTCTCATTTTCGTATCATCAATATATCACATCCATCATCGTATCACTCTTTTTATTTCTATTTCTCTCATTGTGTAGAAGGGATGTTTGAGTGTCTATGTATTATTTTTTTATTTTTCTGTTTTAAAATCGAATATATGGAGAATGCAAAATTTCCTTATCTGAGGCAGCTAGAATGGATGTTTGAGTGTCTATGTATTATTTTTCTGTTTTAAAATCGAATATATGGAGAATGCAAAATTTCCTTATCTGAGGCAGCACAGTAGCATGGCCTTCCATGCATTGTGCTCATGCAAATGCAGTTTGCAATTTTATTTTATTTTATTGATATTTTTTCGTTTTGAAAATTGATCTAACCTAAATGGAACACACGTGTGTCTGTTCTATCCTTGTAAGTTTACCATAATCATAATACTCGTATTTGATTTTTTTTTATTACATTTTTTTTGTTTTTTATTTATAAACTAACTATTCAATGCTATAAAAAAATCCTTTCAAGAAAATGCTCTAAAAATATAAAAACCACGTTGCTTAAAAAATATTTAAAACTTCTATCTATATTATTCGTAAAAAAAAAAAAAGAATTAAAGTGAAGAAATATGTCTCTCAATAAATATTTTGTTGAGCAAACCATAGGTCAACAAATCATAAAGTGAAAAGTGTTTTTTTTTTTATGCGTTTGTTTCAGCTTTAAAAAAAATAGATTTTACGTTAAAAGAATCTAGAGTTTTTTTTTGAGATTTTAAAGAAAATCTGAAGTTATTCTTGTTTGTCTACTATCCATTAAAATCCATTTTTGAGTTTTGACATGTACATATCTTCCTTGTAGTTAAAAAAAAAATAGATTTTGAGAAAAGTTAATCCTAATAACTTTTCATTTTAGGATCAAAATAGATATTTTTGATAAAATGATTTTTCTAAAAATCCTAAACAGACACATAAAAATGAAAAAAGTAATTTTTTTAAAGAAAAAATAGTTTTTTTTTAAAAAAAAATCTTAAATAAATGGGGCCTTGATTAATCAATCATAAGGTATAAAGTATTTTTATTTTTTTTGTGGTGGTCAGAATTTGAACTCGAGACCTTATATTATGCATTGTTCATATTGATTGAGCTAAGTTCAAGAGGACATAATGCATCAAGTATGGGCACCAGAATATTTTCATTTATATCAATATATTGTTTTCGTGTCTAGTGGAGTGGAGTGGATCTTTTGTTCTTTTTTCTTTTCTTTTTTTCGATTGTTGATTGTTTCTCTTCATGGGGACAGGTGGAGACACTAATAGAGCTTCTACGGCAACCAAGATCTTGCAATGCCACTGCATGTGTCTCATAAATATCAACATAAACCCTACCAGATATCCTTTATGCTCATCAATGTACTCCAACAATCTAACAGTGATACATAGTTAATGGCTTAAAGCAGTATCCGTCCCAAAAGTATCAACTTGTATATACACCTTTGTAACAAAGAAGCTTTGTAAAATTGTGATAGTAGTATAAATTATGCTAGTAGCTTGGTAGTATTTAGGTATGATTTGCTTTTCTGGCAATACTTTTAATTTTTGCCTGTAACAGAGTGTCGCTCTTTTTATTTTGCTATAAATGTTATGATAGACTATGAAGGGACATTGATTTTGCACTATGGTGGTTAGTCTAAGGGTGTGTGAAGGATTTAGGAGAATGAGGAGTTTACTTTGCCTTTTTTTTTAATGGATTTATCTATCATGTGCAAATTTGCACATGTTAAGAAATTTTAAATAGAAATTTTGTATTGGAACTTGCACATTTAATATTAAATATAAAACTTTTGAATATATAATTGTTGTTTTCCAAGAAAAAGTTACTATTATTAGTTGTTTTAACATGTGCAATGTTGCACATGTTAGACAAACCCTTTTTTAACAAGGAAGCACTATGTATTTTTTTTTTTTAATGAATTCAATGTGTTTGAAGTGTTTTTTTTTTTTAAAAAAGAAAATGTGTTTGAGGTGTTGTAGGTAGAGATGTCAAATGGGCTGGTCCGGCCCAGCCCGGCCCAATCCGGTGGGCCAACACATATAAATGGGCTGGATTGGCCTGGCCCGATAAATATATGGGCTGCAAAATTTGAGCCCAGCCCGGCCTGAGAAAAGCCATGTGGGTCGGGCCGGCCCATGTTTCAACATTTTCTTTTTCTTTTTTAAGTGATAAATGTACCCAAAAAATGCTACACCTTTTTCACATACACACCAAAAGGATCAATGACACAAATAACTCACAAAATACCTAACACATAAAACACCATCAAATATTTTCCATACAAAATAGCTACCACATGAATATTCAAGCAAGCTTACAAAGTCCAACCTTACATAATAAAATATTATAAACCTGACAATTCAAAATAGATAACAAAATAAATTATAAAATGAATAACTTCTTGGACTAAGTTCCTTGAGCACTTGGTTCTGCATGCAAGTGTATCTCCTCTACATCTTCCACATCTGTATAATAAATGAGAACTTAAAGACTAAAAAATAAATGCAAATTGCAAATAAAATGGAAGAATTATTAATAAGTAATAACAATATACCAGAAGGTCCAACTTCTTGAAAACCATGCAACCAATTACGTGTACAAATAAGAGCTTGAACAGTTTATGGGAGTAAGTGATTCCTATACTTATGCAAGATACGACCTCCGATGCTAAATGTTGATTCAGAAGCCACTGTTGTGATTGGAATGCTTAAAATATCGCAAGCCATTATTGCAAGTTGTGGAAATCGAGCACTATTTAACTTCCAATATTGAAGGACATCTACATCATCCATAAGACAATTTTCATCCAAATATATTTCAAGTTCAGACTTGCCTTCGTTTGAAACCTTTTGTATCTTTTCTTGATGATATTCCTATAATTAGACATGCAAAAGCTGTTCAGATTAGACTTGAATATAAAATTAAAGTAACTAATACTATAAATTAAATACTAAAACAGTAGAGAAACCACATGACAATGAATTAATCATGGAAAAACATTTCAAATTATGCTTGAATAGAAATTAAAGTAATGTAATACATATTAAATTACTAAAACTTGCCTTCAAGAATGATGACTTGTTCAATGGTTGGCCTGATGAGTGAGATTGAGTGTTTCTTGATGAGCTAGCTAAAGATGAGTTTGTTGCAACCATATTGTTTTGATATGCATTAAAGATATTATACAAACCATCCTTCACTTGTCTTACCTTCTCTTCATAATCATTTGGATAAAGTTTCTTGAAGCAAAAGTTTAAAAAGTCCAACTTTGATGTTGGGTCAAGAGCATTTCCAAGTGAAAGAATGATAGAATAGTTACTCCAATACTTAGAAAACTTATCTTTCATTGATATTGCCATCTCTTTGATCACATCATCTTCACTTTTCATATTTGCATTCAATTCCATCTCTATTAATGCAGCTTGCATGAAGTATAAGTTTGAGGTTGTGTAAGATGAACCAGAAATCAAATTTGTGACATTATAAAATGGGGCCAAGAAACTGCACATCTTTTCTGCTCTTTCCCACTCTTGCAATGCTTGGACAAATCTTGTAGTTCTTATCATTGTAGCTCAAGTTAATGAATGCACGTCGATACCTAATAGCACTTTCAAGCATCATATATGTCGCATTCCATCTAGTAGACACATCCAACCTCAAGAAACCACCTCTTACATTATTTAGATGCACCTCTTCAATACATTTTCTAAATTCCCTCAATCTCCCCTCCGAGGCCTTCACATACTTAACACTTTCTCGAATTTTATATAAAGCATCCCCTGCCACCTTTAAACCAGCTTGTACTATGAGATTCAACACATGTGCACAACAACGCACATGAAAATACTCACCTTTACATAACAATGCATCTTGCAAATTCAGCCTTTCTTTCAAAATGGTTATCATGCTATCATTGGAAGATGCATTATCCAATGTGAGTGAAAATATCTTACCATCTATTCCCCAATCCTTAAGAGCACCAAGTACTTTTCCAGATAATTCCGATCCTGCATGTGCACTATCCAAGTGACAAAATGAAAGCAATTTACTATTTAACTTCCAATCTTTATCAACATAATGAGCAGTGACTGTCATATAACCTTGTGTTGTTACCGCTGTCCATACATCAGAAGTCAGACAAATTCTACCAGGAATAGATGCTAACTGACTCTTTAGCTTTTCCTTTTCACTTGAAAACACACTCATACAATCAGTTTTTGCAGTGTTTCTACTTATCGATACAAAATCAGGATTCAATACTTTGTTTGTATCATTAACCCCGTCATACTCAGCAAAGCTAAATGGAAGATCATGTTTGATAATGCTTTTAGAAAGTGACTCTCGGTAAGCCATAATATCAAATTTCCACCGTTTCAAGAATGTTGCATTATTATCCAGCAACACCCCCACATCATGATTCTTTTGAATTTTATGACATTTAAGCATATAGCGCTTTAAGTGACTGGTGCCATCACCACATGTATACACATTTCCGCAACCATTGCATTTACATTCCCCCCCCCCCCATCAATTATACCAATCTTTGTAAAATGTTTCCAAACCTTTGAGGAACAAACCCTTTTTGAATTAGTACATTTTTCATCAGTGTTATTCTCACCAGCAATAGGAGGACCGTCTAACATAACCATATCATCACCATCCCCTTCCTCATCAATAGTTCCCAAAATTGAATGAATATCATCCATGACTGCAATAAATAGGACAAAAAATTAAGACAAGGCAAAACACAGATGACATTAATTTAAGGCGCAAGAATCCAAAGTAAAACCCCAAAAAAAACTATAAAAGTCAAAAACCACTAGCATCACAATTTATAAAATTAATGCAAACATAAACACAATCGAACTTGCAATTCATATACAATTTATAAAAGTCAATTATACCACTCACTAGCTAACGATCACACACCTGTTATATACAATTTAGAAAAACCATAATTCTACAATTAAGGTTTTATGATCAATTGATCATAAAAGCAAATTAGCTAGCAAGATGAAAAGAAACAATCCATATGTGGTTGTGAATTGTGATAATCATACAAGCCATATATGCTGCCATGTTTCTTTTTTCAAAAGCTGCATTCGATCTTGACATGCAAACCAAATGCCAATAACTAATCATGATTTAAAAGCAATTATTTTGTCACATTTTTTGATATTCCTATAATATTAGGACAATAGAGTATCCCATCAAGAATTCAATGCACAAAATCTGTAAAGCAACTCATATAAAATCATTCAGATGTTTGCTTAATTAGGCATTTAAACACTTCAAATTAGGCATCACAATTCCATCCTAAACACAAGGTAACTATATATGTTCCTTATCTCAAGTTTGAGCCAAATGAATGAATGACAACATAAAGTAAAAGAAACTCTGAAAGCATATCATAGAGGGTAAAAGATGAACTCACCGTAAAGAGAGGATCACGTAAATGAACAGAGGAATGGATCACCTTATAAGAATTTTAGTCTCAGTCTCGCAGAGGAAAAGAAGAGGCATAAGAGAACTGAAGGAATGAATATTAAAAGTAGAATTATGGTTTTTCTTAATTAGTGGGTGGTGGATAGTGGTAGTGGACTAGTGGTAGTAAGTGGTAACTAACTGTGTAGCATATAAGTGCATAAGTTATAGTACGACCTGAATTGATTTTTTTATATAATAATTTTTTTTATTTTAATTAAATGGGCCAGCCCAAAATCCGATGGGCTAGCCCGGCCCGATCCATTTTTTGAAGTGGGCTATATGGGCTGGGCCAAAAAGGCCCGGAGTGCTTTTGGGCTTGCTTTTTCTAGCCCGGCCCGTTCAAAATTATGGGCTAATGGACTGGCCCGTAAGCCCGGCCCATTTTTGACATCTCTAGTTGTAGGATCATATATTGGTATTTTAATTTTATAATATATCGAATGTATTCTCAAAATATGGACTTAAGTATAACTCCAAAAGCTAAATTTGCTAAAATGATACTCCCTCCGTCCCTATATGCAACCACCTATTTGATTTTATTTTTGTCCCTAAATGTAAACTCCTTTTCAAGTTACTAGATGTATTTATTATTTTTTTCCTAAACATACCCTTAATTAATACTAATAACTTATCTTGAAATTTGAAAAGTCAAATTTAATACACATACAAACAAAGAACACTTTGGTAATATTAACACATAAAACAGACACGTTAATTACACTGACAACATTTCTTAAGAAATGTGAAAAATGTAAAGGGAGTTTACATTAAGGGACGGAGGGAGTATATAACATTTGGTGGCTTTGGAATATGCATTGACAGGTCAATGTTTTGATTGTAATAAGAAACAAAATGGTGGTTCAGTTTTTATAGATAAAAAATAGGCTAAAGTGTATTTTTCCCTCTCTTAAGTTTTAAAAAAAGTTGCGATTTTAATCTCTTATGAAAAAAAATTACAATTTTAGTCCCTTAGGATTTAGCCCCTCTGCAACTTTGATCTTTTTTGCCAATTTTGACCGATCAATGCCTATATGGCATGCCACGTGTGTAATTATTGAATTAAAAAAAAATAAAAAAACCGTATAATAATTTTTTTAATTAAATAAATGAAAAATTAAATTAAAAAAATAATGAAAAAATAAGAAATTTAAAATTAAAATCTTAATCTTTTATTTATTCTTCTTCTTCATTTCTTCCTCTCAAAAAACTCATCATCTTCTTCATACCTTCATCCTCTTTTTAAAACCCAAAATTTTTAAAAAAAAACTCATCCTCTTCATACATTCATCTTCCTCATTTTTCATCATTAAAAAAAACAACAATCTATATTGAAATCACAACAACTTCCTGCATTATTGCCTAAACCAGTACTCAATTATTGAGCAACCTAAACCAACTAGTTATACTGTTGGCAAATAAACAACAATCTCGCATACAACGGTTTCATGAGAGTGTGCCTCAATTAATTGCAAACCATTCTTCTTTCAAACACAATTTCAATTGAAAACACAAGCAAAACCTCAAGAATCGAAACACACCATCAAACTTTAAAAAAAAAAACCTTCAATGATATATGAATCTCTAAAAATATTTATGTGCCGGCAACTGAGACTACGCCGATTCCGGCGGCCCATGAAGTGCGACGGTGGAGAACGGCAGGGAGGGAGTCGGTCTATAATTACCGATGCTTCGGTAACGGTCGTCGGTGGTAGCGTTGGGTTGGAACGACGGTGATGGGATTACTGAGTTTGTCTTTCAAATCCAACCCAAAAAAGGAAAAAGAACAACCATGAAGATGAAGAGCATGAACAAAAGAAAAGTGCAAATGGGTTGATTTATATTGAACGTCATGTTTCAAATGGGTTTTGTTTTTCAAAATTTTATGTGTTTATGGAACTGGATGTTTTGTGGTTTACAAAATTCTTTGATTGCTTTTTTGGCTTAAGTGAGAAAGAATCATGGAAGGAAAGAAGAAGAAAACAATGTGTTGTTGTTGTTGGATAATGGAAAGAAGAAGAAGAACGTTTTTTTTTTCCTTTTTTCATTTCATTTCCTTTTTTTTTTTTTTTTTTATTTTGTTTTATTTTCAATTTCTTTTTTAATTATTTAATTTAGAAAAAGATAATATGAGGGGTTTATTTTTAATTCTTATTTTTTTTATTTATAAATGATTATGTGGCATTTTCATTTTTTTAATTCAATAAATTATACACGTGGCTTGCCATATAGGCGTTGAACGAGTCAAAATTGACCTACAAGACTACTATTGCAAATGGGCTAATTCTTAAGGGACACAAATTGTAGCTTTTGTATTTAAGGAGCCAAAATTGCAAGTTTTTGAAAGTTAAGGGTGGAAAAGTGCACTTTAGCCTAAATAATATGAGCCAAATAAAAATAGTTGGTTTGGTTTGGTTATTTTTTATGATATGGTCTTATAAAATTTGAACCAAATCAAATTGATAAAGAATAATTCGGTTCAGTTAATTGGTTGATATTTTTTAAAAATGAGAAATTTATTTTACAAAATCTAAAAAAAATTGTATCTAAAATTTTTTGTAAAATTGCTAATTGTTGAGTCTATTTGCTAGCTAATTGTAAGTCTTCCTCATCTTCTAAAGTCCTACATTTTTTCCACTCCTTTCCTTTTTTCATTTTCCTTTCCAAAGTCCTTCCATCTTAAACTCTCAAATAAACCCTTATAATATGTGTGTTTTTTTTTAGGGGATATAATATGTGCGTTCAATTAGGATTCAAATGAGAATTTGACCCATTCTACTAAAAGATAAATAAGGAGATGTTATCAAAATGTTTTACATGAGGTATTTGGATCCATCTCATTTGATTAGTTAAGCTAACACAACATCGTAAATAACATTATTTAGATATGATATGTGTATTGTAAGTTCTTGGAGTGATGCAACATTGAAGGAAAACATTGTCATTAATATTGTTCTAAATGTTATTGTTGTTAGCCGGTGACTTCATGACTTGAGGTATTGTGATATTTAATGTTAGAAAAACTAACGATACTTTCTTCGTCCTTATATTTAAGTATCCATTTGATTTTATTTTTGCCCCTAATTGTAAACCCCTTTTCAAATTACTAGAATCATTTATTACTTTTTTCCTAAACATACCATTAATTAATACTACTAACTTGTCTTGAAATTTGAAAAGTCAAATTTAATACACATACAAACAAAGGACAATTTGGTAATATTAACACAAAAAACAAACACATTAATAACACGACAAATTTTCTTAAGAAATGTGAAAAAAGTAAAGGGGGAGTTACATATAGGGACGGATGGGAGTATGATATATACCGATGAGAAAGAGAACATGTAACATATATTTGCACCTTTTAAATAGTTGATTTTTAAGACAAGAAAAAAAGGAAATGCTGAATAAAACTTATTTAGCTAAGATTTGCTCGAGGAGTAGAAAACCTCCTTGATTTCAGAAGTTTTTTTTTTCTAGTTTAGGTTTATGTCCCACAATTTCTAATTTGTCTTAATAAATTTTTGGTTTAATTGTAGTTTTGGTCCTCTGATTTTGACCAAACAACAATTTTAGTTATTCTTATTTTTTTAATTGTGCAATTTTGGTCTATGATTTCAGAAATTTGGACCAATCCATAATTTTGATCATTCAATTTGATGACGTGACAACAAATTAGGTAACATAGCATACAAGGATGAAGGAAAACATATTTTTCAAAAAAAAATTCTTTAAGATTATTTAAAAAAATAACTTTTCTTTAAGTTGGTTTCAAGATTTAAATTAATTATTAAATAATTCTATAAAAAAAATCATCAAATGTTTGGATGTACTTTTTTCATATCATTATTATGGCCTTCTCTTAGAAATAGATAAGCTGGATTATTATGTGTGTGAAATCAGTAGATATAAATTGTTTTTTAAAGAAATAATATAGATATTCATATTTATATATTAATTAATTGTATATATATATTTAGTATTTACATCCCTTGCTAAAATAAATATCAATTAGGATATCCAAATTCACTATCAATTTTTGTCAAAAAAAAAAAAATTCACTATCAATTAAATTTTCGAACAAAGACTTGTAAAAATAACAAAAAAACTTTTCCGACAAAGAAAAAAATAAGAGGAAACTGAAACGAGGGTCCCACGTCTAACATGGAACGCGCTGACAAAGATAAACAGCCTCTCTAGTCTACTAACGTGCAGACAACCATTACAAACAGGAATCCCGTTAGGCCGGCTAAACACCTCACCGCTTAAAACTGTTTCTCACCCCCCTAAGTCATTTTTGTCCAAACACCCCCCCCCCCCCCTATATTTTCGCTCCAATCCAACTTCTGCATCGTAGTATTATAGTGTTTAAGCATGTTTGGTTCAACGGTGGAAAAAATTGATTCTGACATAATTGATTTTAATACAATTGATTTTGGTTAAAAATGATTTAAATGTAAATTGATTTATGTTTGGATACATCAATATAAAAGTAATTCTTATTAAGTCAAGTCATGTAGTTTGGATTGTTTGAATCAAAATTGATTTCATGTGTATAATTACCAAAATGGGGTATTGAATCATTAATATATATTATTTATAATTTTGATAAAAGTTTTTTTTTTACAAGAATTTTGGTAAAAATTAAAATGTATATTTCTTTATCTCCTCAAAAATTATAATTTTATTTGATTTTGAAACCATTGCCTCCCATCAAAAATAAAACAATTACCTTTTTATAATTTTTTTTTACTAACATTTAGTTTTTATTATTTATGTTAACTGGGCCGGTTTGTGTAATAAAAGAGAAAGTAAATGGGTCTTTGTCCCAAGTCCTCCTTCATCCCTAACCTTGAGATCTGATAATGTTAGAACGTGGTCGCTGCGCCGGAAACTATAGACAAATATACAACAAGGTGTAGATGAGATAAAGGGTCGGAAAAAGAAGCAACACAATGAATGTTGTAAATGGTGTTTGCAATAAACATCAACCAGCAAGAAAAGGGTAATGAAGGAATAAAACAAATCTCGTAAATCTCAACCACTAAAAATGGTAGAATCGATTTTGGTCCAACGCAGAAGCTCCGATTCCTAGCTTCTGCCAGAATCGATTTTAGAAGAGAGAATCGATTTCAGAGTTGAAAGTCAAACAAGATCACACAAGATAGAAACCACGTCAAAAGGGTCCAAACGTGTGCGTCTGACCGGCGGAAACGTGAAACCAAACACGTACTAAATTTGTTCATTTAAATATAGAGAAATGAGAATTCAAAACTTAAACTTTGGCATTATATATCAATTTTCTTGTAGCTCAGCAACTAAACTATAGTTGCCTAACAAAATGAACGTACAATTTATTTTGGGAATTTTGGGCCTACTATGAAGCACGAATACATACATAGACATCAGTTATTAATTTAAAAAATACACAATTTAATATAATTATAAGTGTCGATGTTGAACACAACACGTATCCCACTGACACTGGAGCATGCCTAATTCGAAGAATATTGGTGCTTAATAGGTTAAACATTTTCAATATAATGTTTTGAATGCATTAAATTATAATACAGTGATTTTGTATTTATAAGTTATGAACTAAATAAATAAATAAATAAATGCACAAAAGGAATCACGAAACAAAATAGTTTAATCACTTGTTGGCAAAAAGAAAAACAACTTTTCTTCAACAGTTTAATAATTGATTATTTATTAATTATAAACATTAATTGATATGAGTAGATCCAAATCTAAACATAGTAGCAGTAGCAGAGTATACTTTGCCTTTTTCCCCTTTACATTGTTTCACTTTGACTTGCTCAGTGTTTGCAGCATAAATCAAATCAAACTTTGCGTGAGTTTGTGAAGTTGACGATTGTCAACTACTATTGTACTATATTCAAAGTTTCTCACTCAGACAAATTTCTGTTTTGAATCAATCAATATAATTATAAAAAATGCATTAATCTTAAGCATTGGAATTTGTTTCAAAACAAGTCTTCATATTTTCTTGTTAAGGTTTGAAAGCAATTAGAGAATAGATAGATGGAGAGTTACTTGAATGAGAATTTCGGAGATGTTAAACCGAAAAACTCATCGGAAGAAG
The DNA here is from genome assembly GCA_946800305.1 of Medicago arabica. Lineage (NCBI taxonomy): Eukaryota > Viridiplantae > Streptophyta > Magnoliopsida > Fabales > Fabaceae > Medicago > Medicago arabica. The sequence continues at coordinate 56,674,422 of OX326967.1, forward strand.
CACTTCAGAGATGGAGGAAGCTTTGTTGGGTTGTTAAGAATCGTAAACGAAGGTTTCGTTTCACTGCTAATCTTTCCAAAAGATTTGAAGCTGAAGCTATTAGACGCTCTAATCAGGTTTTTCTTTCTAGATCCAGATATCATCCTAAAATGGAAACTTCCTATGTTTATTATAACTTTACTTTCCTATTTTGGCTTCTTCTGTTCACTATTCTGTATGCATTAAATTCAAATCCAGGTCAATTTATATATTGTTTTGATGATCATTTTAATGTTGATCCATTCACATCAAAGCAACTACTACTACTACTACCACTACTACTACATTGCATTGAATGAAAGACTGCTTTCTACATGGTACCGGAACAGTTTCTAATGATAATAAGAATCTCAAATCTGATCTGATTTGAGTTCCTTATTATTCGTATAAACCGGGAGTTCTGGTACCATGTAAAAAGTTATTATTATGAATATTATTTGACAAGAACTTATAAAATTGTTATGTTTTGCTTGGTTGGGGTATGCAATTAAGAATCACTTACTTGAATATCTGCAACATGAAAATTATCAAGTTTTTTGTTCTTCCCTTGGTCTTTTCTCGGCAAAAGAGGTAAATAGAATAAAAGAATTCAATACTGACTATGGATTTAAACTCAGTACATTCAATGATACATTGCCAATTTTCAATCCTTTCTTTTTATTTCCCTCCACATTTTTCAGACTAACTGCTCTTCCTGTCTTCCATGTTGTATTGGGTGTGAGATTCTGTCGGTACTTACTTTTATTGTTGTAGGGAAATTATCTAACATATATCGGTAGTGATATACTATAATGTTAAAGAGCTGCCTGCCCTTCCATGCTTGGTTTGGACTTGTTTCATATCTGACAAATTTCCATATTACTCTTATCTTGGATAGCATGTTAGTATTTCCATATTTCAGCAAACCTACTTAAGTTTCAGCAGATAACATTTCAAATTTTTTCAAGACACGGGTTTTATGATTTTGAATTGAAAATTGAGTCATGGAAAGATTGGAATATTTTTCCTCTCAGTATCCTACTAATTACAATATTACTTAAATAGCCTAGCTTTGTGGGGAGAAAAAAGACATGGTCATTTAAATGTTTTAAAAATGATTCGTAGTCTCATAATTCCCTGCCACCACTATACATTGTAGGAGAAATTCAGGGTTGCAGTGTTGGTTTCACAAGCTGCGCTTCAGTTTATCCATGGTAAGAAAGCCAACATACATGCATTTTAAAATTGTTGCAAAGGTTTCGCTTTCTATGTGATAAGTAAGTCTTTTCTCTCTCCAGGCCTAAGTTTGTCAAGTGAGTACAAAGTACCGGAGGAAGTAAAAGCTGCAGGTTTTGAAATTTGTGCTGATGAGGCGGGGACAATTGTTGATGGACGTGATGTGAAGAAGTTGAAAATCCATGGTGGGGTTGAGGGTATCACGGACAAGCTCAATTCCTCTGTCAACAATGGGATATCAACATCCGAGCCCTTACTGAATCGGAGAAAAGAAATTTATGGAATTAATAAATTCACTGAAAGTCCAGCCCGGGGATTTTGGGTTTTTGTATGGGAAGCACTTCAAGATACAACTCTTATGATACTTGCTGTCTGTGCTTTTGTCTCTTTAGTGGTTGGCATAATAATGGAAGGGTGGCCTAAGGGTGCGCAGGATGGGATTGGTATTGTTGCAAGCATATTGCTTGTAGTGTTTGTCACTGCCACTAGTGATTACAGACAATCATTGCAGTTTAAGGATCTAGATAAAGAGAAGAAAAAAATTACAGTTCAGGTCACGCGGAATGGATATAGACAGAAAATTTCAATATATGATCTACTTCCTGGTGATATTGTCCACCTTAATATTGGAGATCAAGTCCCTGCTGATGGGCTTTTTTTGTCCGGTTTCTCTGTGTGTATAAATGAATCAAGTTTGACAGGTGAAAGTGAACCAGTGAATGTCAGTGACCTTAATCCTTTTCTTCTATCTGGAACCAAAGTCCAGGATGGATCATGCAAGATGCTTGTGACAACTGTTGGAATGAGAACCCAGTGGGGTAAACTAATGGCTACTCTAAGTGAAGGTGGAGATGATGAAACTCCCTTGCAGGTAAAACTCAATGGCGTGGCTACCATTATTGGAAAAATAGGCCTCTTTTTCGCTGTTGTGACTTTCTCTGTGTTGGTCCAAGGGCTGTTTAGTCGCAAGCTGCAAGAAGGTTCCCAATGGACATGGTCTGGTGATGATGCAATGGAAATTGTGGAATTCTTTGCTATTGCTGTTACAATTGTTGTTGTTGCTGTTCCTGAAGGTTTACCTTTAGCTGTGACATTGAGCCTTGCTTTTGCCATGAAAAAAATGATGAACGATAAGGCACTCGTCCGTCATTTGGCTGCTTGTGAGACAATGGGGTCTGCTACTACTATCTGCAGTGACAAGACTGGCACGTTAACTACAAACCATATGACTGTTGTAAAAGCTTGCATTTGTGGGAAGATCAAAGAGGTAAAGAGCTCCATCGACTCTTCTGATTTCTCATCTGATCTTCCCGATTCTGCTATAGCAATTCTACTTGAATCAATATTCAACAACACCGGAGGAGAAGTGGTCAAAAATGAAAATGGAAAGATTGAGATTCTGGGATCACCAACTGAGACTGCCATCTTGGAATTTGGACTATCACTTGGTGGTGATTTCCACAAAGAACGACAAGCATCAAAACTTGTGAAAGTTGAACCATTTAATTCTATAAAGAAGCGCATGGGGGTAGTTCTACAGCTTCCTGATGGTGGTTACAGAGCACACTGCAAGGGGGCCTCTGAAATAATTCTTGCTGCATGTGACAAATTTGTAGACTCAAATGGCAAGATTGTTCCACTTGATGAAGACTCCATCAGTCACTTGAATGATACCATCGAAAAATTTGCCAATGAAGCTCTCCGGACCCTTTGCCTTGCTTACATTGATATTCATGATGAATTTTTAGTTGGAAGTCCTATTCCTATTAATGGTTACACTTGTGTAGGAATAGTGGGTATTAAAGATCCAGTCCGTCCTGGTGTTCGAGAGTCTGTAGCCATTTGTAGGTCAGCTGGTATTACTGTTAGGATGGTTACCGGAGACAACATAAATACTGCAAAGGCGATTGCTAGAGAATGTGGAATTTTAACAGATGGTATAGCGATTGAAGGCCCAGAGTTCCGTGAAATGAGTGAGAAGGAATTGCTTGATATCATTCCAAAAATTCAGGTGCATATCAATAATGTCATTGAATTTTTATTTTTTGTTTAATATGCTTGATAATTTGTTTGAAGGATTAGCTGCTGTTACCAGAGTTTGAGTTTTGGCGTGCATTTCTTTTAAGGGGTACATGAATGAACTTGGTGTCCTGGAATTAAAAGGCCTAGTTAGAGGTTGCCATAAACATGCCAATATCTTAAAGATTTACTATAATGATGAATGATGACTCTCAGCAGCCTATGCAAAATCCTTGTTATGCATATTCAAACTTTATATGTACTTCAAAAGTTCAAATCACAATATACACCAAAAATAACGAAAAGATTTTTTCGCTAGGCGGAGCATGGATCAAACGATATCATTATGTCCTCTCGTGACTATTAATTTAAAAGAGTCATATGATTAGATGGATGTTGACCGCCATTAAAACTAACATGGTGATAATAAATGGACTGAGTGATGGATCATTTGAATATACTAAGGTGGTTTTCAAAGTTTTCAAAGCCTGGAAGTAAAAGCTTAGCGGTCTACATTACCCTTGACTGAAAACATTTGTTTATGATATCAACTATCAATATGTCTAAATCTGCAGGTAATGGCTCGATCTTCACCCATGGATAAGCATACCCTAGTGAAACACTTGAGGACAACATTTGAAGAAGTTGTTGCAGTTACTGGTGATGGTACAAATGATGCGCCAGCACTTCATGAAGCAGATATTGGACTTGCAATGGGCATTGCTGGAACCGAGGTATGTCTTGATACCAATGCATTGATCTTGTCTCAATAAAGATTTTCTTTTCTAGAAATTTGTAAACCATTAATAATTTTTTGATTGGAAATTTTCATGTAGAGGGTACATTTTTTATTTCCAAATGTATATATTATTAGTAAACTAGATCGTCTACCCGTGCTGCCGCACGGGTCATATACATCTAAAATCATAAAATAAATGCATTATTATATATTAGATAAAATTACAAATGTTACATTGGCATATCAGCCTCTTCATATTTTAGTGATGACATAGCTCTCCAAATAAAAGGTTTACTTGTTCCAACATATATCCATATAGGAAGAAAACACCAGGATGATTCGCATTAACTCTTGCCATATTTTAGTTTCTTCCTATATCCATATAGAAAGAAAACGCCAGGTTGATTCACATTAATTAATTCTTGCCATGATTGTGTCGTATATTCTTTTATGTTCTAGTGTCATGGTTGACATCAATCGAACATTGCAACACTATCCTATTAAATGGGGATATAAAGTACCATGGCAGCCACAACCTCATAATTCATCCCATCCCATTGCAACAAAGCTGTGAACCAATGGCCTACCCTTGAGGAACCAAAAGTTGCAAGGTTTAGCATCAAGGTAAGAATAATAACAAAGAGATCTATTATTTTGTTTGTAGCCAATAAAAAAAAAAGAACAACATTGATAAGAACAAAGAATTATAAGAGTTTATAGTTCATAAATACATGGCTCTCCAAGAAAAAACACCAGTTTGGAAAACATATTGCTAACCTTGTAAGTACAAACCCAACCTGCAGTCTATTACAACAAAAATGAAAACATAAACCCTGACAAATACTCAATTTCCCTAAACCTTGAACTTGGATGAAACAAAAAAATTAACAAACTAAAATCTGTGAATTAATCTTTTTTTCAGTTTTGCTTTGAACATTAATCAGTAGCTAATACTCCTGAGTAGCGGAGGAGCACCCTTTATGAGCCATCACAGATCAAATAACATATTCATCCTTTGTTTTTAAGTCACTAAACTTGACATGAAGGCATTCAACCCAATGTTGATGTGTTTCACTTTGAACTTGAGTGCCTCGGTTACAACATCAAAGGGTGAGGGATGTTTAGAATAAATACACCAGAGCAAAAATGTACCTAAAACAAACAATTCACTGTGATAAATACCAAGAATAAAGATGGTTGTTAAATGTTCACCCAAAAATAGATGATTGTTGAATGAAAATGCACCACATACAGTGTTTACAAAAACATGTTCTCATTCATTATGAGTAAGAGTCTTCATTTTCTCTAAAACTCTTATTGAAAGATTCATGTTAGAATGTTCTTAACTATAAAAAGATACTAATCTCAAACTTAATACTCCTCTAACTAAATGAAAGTTTCTCTTGCATACCATGTGGTTGTCCTTATTAGAGACTCGTCATTTTCTGTTTTAATTAGAGACACATGTGGCTGTCCTTCTTTCACTTTCAACCTAAACTGAATGAAAGTTCCTCTTGCATAACATGTGGATTTAATTTGACCCTTGCAGCACCTTATGATCATGAGATTTGGCAGCAGCAAAATATGCCGACAGACTGAAAACAAAAAATGCAATCAGTTAAAACCGATCCTAAGAGATAAATTAATAAGAATTACATTGTATCACAACAATTAGAGCACACAAATAATTTTTGAGTTAGAACCATATAAATTTTGATTTGATACTAATTAGAACCATCTGAAAAAACTTTGGAGCGCATCTTGCTTCCTGTTAAGTATAAGATATTTTATCACAGTCTCAAAAAGAGCCTTATTGTTCATAAAAAGGTACATATCTACTGTTTTCTGAGCAAATTCACAATCCTGAAATACATGAGGTGCTTGTATTGCTTTAAAAGTTCAAAACAAACATAAACCTTGACACAAAGCACTCATTTAGATGAAATTAAGAAAAATTAGGTAATTAACATGTGAAAGATGGAGTGTGAAGTACAGATGAAAGGTTAGGCAATCATCCTTGCAACTGCAATAAAGAAAAACTATAGGCAATTAGCATTTTGGACATGAAAACTTCAAGAAAATGAAACACTAAAAAGAAATAGTCATTCGGTATCAGCTGAATGAAAACAACTTTGTACCTGCAGAGCACAACAACCTCAAAGGTTACAATACTACAATCTAACACTGAGAATCCTTGCAAAGCCCAATATATTTACCACACAACAATTTATAATTACAAAAAAAAAAAAAAAAAAACTTTTCAACAGCAACATCTTTTGCCTATAAAATAATCTAATTTAACGTTAATGCAAATGAAACAGTAAAAATCCTAGATTTGCTAACATCTAGAACAAACCCAATTTTTCCGACAACATCTTCTACCAATAAAATTAAGTATATTAACTGTAACGTAAATGAAACAGAACCTGAGCCATATTTTTATCGTGAAATTAAACAAAATAAGCATACAATTAAAAGTAAAACAGAGAAATTACACTTGTTTGATAAAAAAAAAGGGTAAATAGATTGATTACTGGGAGAAACAAAATAAGTTTAGGTCAACAAATTCAATGTGTTGCCATGAGTTGAAATTGCCACATGAATATGTAGGAGATTCGATATTGGGAGCTCATGTGGGATTCTCTTCTCAATCTGATCACACTCGCACCCAATCTCACTGTTCTCGTGGTGGTTTCTGGTATTGATTGGTTTGATTTGAACATCAAAGGTTGCGGAGAAAGCCATAGAACAGGAAGGCGTTGCCGAAATTATCTGAGGAAGAAGGTTAGGAAATTACAGAGAGGAAAATGAAAAAATTGGTTCAATGTTGTGATTGAGCATAGAGATGAGATCTTAATTTCACTCATAAAACTCTTGCAAGAAAGGAAGAAAGAATGAGAGAGAGAGAGAGAGAGAGAGTAGAAGAAGCGTATGAGAAAAGCACATCGGTATTGAACAAATAATGGAGAGGTGTGATAATAACATCAGTTGTTTTGTTTCCCTATGCGCGTGTTTCAATTTTCAAGGAGTGAGATTTGATCAATGGCCGATGTGCTAACCGCCCCTAATTACAATGATCTAACAGTCTGGATTGATTGGCGCCTAAAAATACAGGATTAGGGTTGTGCAATTAGGCTAACAAATAACAATGTATGTTAGGATTAGATATAAGTAAGAAGTAAGATGGCAAATGACATTCCATTATTTAATCTGTACAACAAGGTAATTTAGCCTATACCAAGTGGAGAAGTTTTCATTCAAAGAGATGCTTTGCACTTTATGTATAACACTAGTTCAAAGAGATGCTTTGCACTGTATGCATAATACTACCTCTAAAATCCAATCTTATTATTGGTTTCTAGCAAACGATCTTAGTCCCTTAACTAGTTGCCGTTCTAAATTTGTACTTGGTAAAATATTTTTTAAAGCCGTTATTTTGGCAATTTCAGGTAGCAAAAGAAAGTGCGGATGTAATAATACTAGATGATAACTTTTCAACTATCGTCACTGTAGCCAAATGGGGCCGTTCAGTCTACATAAACATACAGAAATTTGTGCAGTTCCAGCTAACTGTAAATGTTGTTGCTTTGATTGTCAATTTCACTTCTGCTTGTTTGACAGGTAGTCATGATGTGTTCCTTGTTATTATGTTTATCAAAGTTAAATTTTGAATTTTTGCATTGTGTACCTTGTTCTTTTTTCCTCATGATATATATAAATATCCAGGAAATGCTCCCCTCACGGCGGTTCAACTTTTATGGGTCAACATGATTATGGACACTCTTGGAGCACTTGCACTTGCCACTGAACCTCCTAATGATGAGTTGATGAAAAGAGCACCAGTTGGTAGGAAAGGAAACTTTATCAGTAACATGATGTGGAGAAATATCACAGGGCAGTCTATATATCAATTTGTCATAATCTGGTTACTCCAGACAAGAGGAAAAACAGCTTTTCATCTTGATGGCCCGGATAGTGATCTGATATTGAATACACTCATTTTCAATTCATTTGTATTCTGTCAGGTAAACTTAGAAAATCATTGTTCTGCGATGTGATTTATGATTTCATATTCAGACTAGACAAATAATATTTTCTGACTTTTGGAATATTAAAATATTGTTGTCGAATATCTTTCTAACCTTTCATGGGTGCAGAAATTCCCTGTGTTAAATGTTTAAACTGTGGTTCCTTGTAATATGTTTTCTGATTGTACACTTTATTAACCCACTCGTATTCAAATGTCTTGTTAGGTCTTCAATGAGATCAGTTCCAGAGACATGGAGAGGATAAATGTTTTTGAAGGTATACTAAAGAATTATGTGTTCACAGCTGTACTCACCTGCACCGCCATCTTCCAAATCATAATTGTTGAATTCTTGGGCACCTATGCCAACACATCTCCTCTATGTTTGAAACTGTGGTTCATTAGCGTTTTCCTTGGAGTCCTTGGGATGCCAATTGGTGCAGCTTTGAAGATGATCCCTGTGGGATCTGTCTAAAATAAATTCAGACAATTAGGTACATTCTTGGTCATTCTCTGTTCTCACATGAAAATCAAGGTTCTTGTTTGCTCCTCGTCTCTTCTAAAAGTTGCCGATTGAACCAAGTGTTTTCCTAGCTTGATATTTTGTAGGGCAACTGAGTAGAGACTAAATTTGGTATTTGTTGCTGGTGTCAGATGACATATATCAAACATTTTGCACGATTTTTGTCAAATTTCAGAGCGATGTATATTATATGAAATGGGATTTTTGTATAATGAGGTACTTTTTCGGTATACGGGGTTATAATTCTCTTAATTTGAATGATTTATTTGTTTATTATTCATGAAATTATGATGATATCAATCTACAGTTTCTCAAATTTACTCTTAGTCTGGAATGAGTTGTTTCCAAAAGGATTCATGTGCATCTTTCCACATGCCTGTTGAAATGTTGCTTGCAACCAACTTTTAAACTAGATTAAGGAAATATTAAAACTTTAAGCTGTTATCCCTGCAAATAGATCAAATGCATGGTGCGATTATGTCATCCAGGTTCGAATATTCCAAGAATTAAGATTGGAGATTAAAATTTTCAGCTCACTTTGCACTCATTGTGGATGATAAAAATTTAAATGAAAAAGAAAATTTATGCAACATTTTTCCTCTAACCTAGTAGTAATTGTGAAAGAAACTGGTACTTTAGTCCTTTTAGGCAGAGGGTATTCTAAAGTTTTGAGATCTTGATGCGGCATCTTCTGTTGAAGAAAATATACTTGTATATTTTGTGCTTTTAAAGAGTAGTTAGGAGATTAACTAATTATATTTCATTTAGTTCGACACAGTCTACACTCTTTTCCATGAGCAAGTTCAGGTCCATTTGTTTCAGTCTATTTTGTTCTGATAACCTCTCATATTTTTCATTGCCGTGGCTGCTGGTACAAAATTATTTGACTGTTTGAACTTTCTAGTAGGTCTAATTAGAGGGGAAAACAGAGTAATGAACTTTACATCTATCATTGCTGATTATGTAGTTGCAAGAGATAATCATAAACACTGTGGACTAAAGGGAGTGAAGTGAATATAGGGGGGAAAACAGAGTAGGCCTTTGTCAATGCAAATACCATTCTGACTGATGATACCAATAATCTATCACGGATTTCAAGTTAACCTTTCAACATTTCTGTTTGTAAAATGTTTTCTTCACTTTTTTACACTTATCTTGGCATTTGCCTATTTATCACTTCAAATGTACACATCTAGAAAAAGGAAACATGACTTGTGTGCTGTTCTTAAGTATATTTTTTATAACAGCGCTGCTATTTCTAGCGAAATAAAATATCACAAAGATATCGTGAATTCATTGCAATCATAGGACCTTCTTTGGGGGAAACATGGATGGTTGGATAAAAAGGAGTATGCTACAGTTACAGGTTAAAAACTGACAAAAGGGGTCGTGATGTTTCTGCAAGGAAGTTTTTCGCGACAAGAAGCATCACTCTTTCGAAAAAAGATAAAAAAAAATGTAAGGATGGAGAAGCTGCTCCACTTTTTTTAGTAAGTGGTCCAATTGCAGAAATATTACAGGTATGGTGTTCAACAATCGAATGGCAAAAATACTCTTATCATTCTCAACCATGCAAAAAGAACATGCTAATCTTTGTGATTTCTGCTTTCTTTGCTTTGTTAAATACAAGGACTATAGTCCCAAACAGAGATCAGGCGAAGTTTCGTAATGTTATTAATACGACGAACATGGCAGTTCATAGAAATATATTGCTTCAAAGCAGAACCAACATAAATATACTTTTGATTCCACAAACATGTTGGGTTTCATGACCTATGAACACAACAAAACCAGGCAGAACGGTAGGTCCCGCCTTAAAAGCAGTCTCAAACATTCAAACAAATCCAATCAATCCTTACAAGACTTTCGTGATGGCCAACATGCAACACAAACCATACATCCTATCACACCAGCACTGTTTTATCTTCCCACTTTTAGCCTTTTTGAGACATTACTAAAGCATCCCAAGCATCTATCAAACAGTAGGTTCCAATAGATACATATGACAAACAAACTCCGTTATGAAGTAAGTTCCGACCAAGTAGAAGAGGAAAAAGAAACAAATCAATCATCAATTTAATCCCTAAAATTAAGACTCCGAAATTCATCCTGAAGAATAATGCAATCGAGATTTTTCCATATCAGAAATTACTTTAGAAGTTTGTTGATTTCAGAGACCAAATTAGGTTTACACTTCAATTTCTAAGACTAAATTGGCGATTCCTTCTGATTTTAGCTATGGCCTAATTGGCTGTTTCTACAGCTTTCTGGATTTGCATATAGCTTTCATTTACCTGCTGATTTGGGCACTCCAAGTCTCTAACTACTACTATATGTATCCCAAAACCTGAATTTGTATTTTTGTTTCCTTCTTTCCTAGCTGTTCCTCATGGTAAAACTAATAAATCCAATTCCAAAACTATTTTTTTGTCTAGTAACAATCAATACTTTTCTGTTGTAAGTTTTCCCCCCTCTCTCTCTTAGTGATATGATACTATTGCAAAAAGTAACAAAGAAAGACAGCACATAATCTTCACATAGAATTGCTAAAACTTCAAAAAGTTCAAATTTTGGGTTTTTCTTGATGTGGTCCCTTCTTCTCACCACCATCTTCATCATCAATGAATGAGAGTCTTCTTCTCTTTGTCATAGCAACGGCATAGTCAATTGGCCTGGATCGAATAACTGAAGAATTTGGTGTACATAAATGCTTATGCACCTCTCTTTTAATCTTCTCCTCATACAATCTTTGAATTAGATTGTAGCAAGCAAATACGTCATCCTGTGAAAGAAAAAACAAAGGGCAAAATGTATAGATTAATTAAAATGTCATTCTTCTAATCATGATTTTGGTGAAACTTAACAAAAAAATTAACACAAAGACTTACCGGTTGAAGTAAGGGATGTTGAGAAATTGAATTCATTTTCAATCTCACGTCTTCTAAGGTCAACTTTTGATCAAATGCCACTAAAGTGGCAACTGCTGCAACAACAGATGGTTTGTGATCCATTAAATTGAACTCTGCATAAGAAAACATACATTAGGTTAATCCATGTTTGAACAATAAGAAGAACAAAAAGGATTTAATTTATGTACATCATCATCATTCTCAATGCAAAAGATTTTAGATGCTACTAGTATCAATCTAACATAATCATTTGGTTAATAAAAATATTTGACTTGAATCATTATGATTAGTTGTGATCTACTGATAGTGTAAATCTTTTAAACTCAAAAAGAGAGACATTCAAGTGTTCATGATTGATTCACCTTCCATTACTACAGTGAAGATAGGATGCATTGTGTTGGAAACAACAGGACTTGGTGATTCATTGCTGAACTTTTTGATGAAGTAAGAAAGGAATGAAAAGGGAGTGATGATACCCATGTTCCAATCCAATGAGCTAAGTACAAACAGCTCCATTTTTTGAATCACTTTTCCTTCGAAGACATAATCATCTTCCAATTGAAACTGTGATAGACCTGGCACATTACATTCCTCCATCTTTGCAGCCAGAGAAAGACATGCAATTGATAGCAACCTCATTGCCCAATCCTTCTCACCCTGCATAAAATGTAAAAAATTCAACCAAAATGGTAATTAAATAATTAATCAATTAATTAGATTGATGAAAACTTAAACAAGAGTGACCGGTTGATAGAAACAAATGCTGCATTTGGAAGATCATAATTAGAGCTTACATCAATGAAGTGTTTAGAAAGGAATCGATCCAAGTAAGTCACTGACAAATAAGCTGTTTCAAAGTGAAAATCCAATGCTTCTCTTTTCTGAGATTATAATCAATCCAAAATCAGGATAAATATGAAGTCAGAATCAATTTTTTTTCCAATTGTAATTTCATTAATGAAGCTGAATTAGAATAACATATAATAAAAGAGAAAAAGGGTGGACGAACTAACTTTAAGAATCCAATTTATTTCATTCAAACGAGCACGTTTGAAGGATTCTTCAAACACAACATTTTCATCTTTTTTGAACCCAAAAGCAATCTCTCTTTGAAGCAATAATCCCACATGCTCCTCCTCAGATACACTAAATTCTTGATGTGATTGATTCATTGACCATTCTTCATCTCTCTCCTCGACTTCCAAGCCCGTTTCTTTTTCATGGCACAAAAGATCATCCATATCTTTTGTTTTTCCTTGGAAAACAAAGCTTCTTATTTGTTTTATTTTTTACAAGTGAAATCAACAAGAATGAAAAAACATCAAAATATGTTTATGTTATTAATATGGTAATAGTAGTAATAATATATAGTAATATATGATTGACTAGTACGTACACATTTACTAGGGAGTCAATCAAGAATTAAAAGAGGAGGTGGGAAAGGAAAATGAATATACTTTGGTGGGCTATGATTTCGGCGAAATGTTAAAGCTATAGTAGTTGTTTCAGATTGATAATTGAAGACATTGATTATTTTGATGTATTTGTGGCGAGACTTTGGTCACTAGGATGATGAATTATGTGTGTTTGAGACAATACTTTATTTTATTTTATGTTTCGGAGATTGTTGAAGAGTTGGTTGGTTGTTTATGTACTAAGTAGTGAGCATTGAGTGTGATGATGAGGTTTTGATTTGAGTTTGACTGAGAAAAAAGCCTTTGCGTTTGGGGAACACACAAGTTTGTGACAACACTGTCTTACTCACGAACTTTTAGGGCGCGTGGATTGCAACTCACCATATCTATTTGTTCTTTTAAGATTTATTAACGAGTGTCCTTAAAATATTGGTTAAAGAATCCCTTAATAGAAATTTTGTCTTTGAAATGCAATTTTTTACTTTAATCTTAATAATAATTATACCAATTTTTAATGAAAACTTACATATATTAGAACTTTAACTAATACCCCAAAAACATGTTAACATTCTTTTTTTTAATGAAAAATGTTAAACAGTGTGTCTAGTACATAACTAATACTTCAAAAAGACTAATTGTGATCGGAGAATGTATATATTTTGAGTGATTAAAAAAGACTTGTGTTGCTTCCTAAAAAAAAGTTGTAATGTTTGTGTTATGTAGTCCTATTTTATATCATAAGATGTTCTATAAGATTTGATATGTGCAATTCTCTATTTTTTAAATGTATGTATGATTTTCGTTGTTAATATTAATTTGTTAGTATTTTTTAAGATACGAACTTTTATGAATATAACATTTAAAAGAGTGTTATGAACGGTTCATGAACTTGGATTAGTTGGTATAAATATTTTATAATATGTGCAGACATGCAGTTATTCAAGTTCAAATTTCAAACACCTCATAATTACAAGACTACTTAACAAAAAAACGACATTAACTTTATCATTCTCTACTTAATATTCTCTATTGTTTATAGATTTTCACACATTGATTTTGTTTTGGCCAACATCCGTTACCAAAATCAATAAAATTTCTTTAGTCTGCTTTGGGTCAAAGATTTATAATTTTATAAGAGTTTGGTTTGTTAATGTATTTTTGACTATATGCATTTGACTTTTAAAATGTAGATAAGAATGTCCTAACTCATAGTCAAATTGTTTGTGTGTTTAACTGTGCAACAACAAAGACTAATTTCTTAAGTTTGATAGGATTGTACTATCATTATTTCGACATTTAAATTAAACTTATTTTACTGTAAAAACAGATTCATAGTTGTCTGTTAAACCCAAACCAACTAAACTCTGCGGTGAATATGTTGGATCATGTGAAATCATAATATATAGTTCTTTTATAAAATAAAAAAAATGTAATTTAATGACATTCAGTATCTTGAAAAATAGTATTTCAAAACTATATAACATATTTAAAAATAATATTATTCTAGTAAATATCCTTCTTTAAATATTGAATAACATAGTATTACCAAAAAAAAAATATTGAATAACATAGTATAATAAATATTGATATTAGAAAAATGGATAAAGGATGAGTCTAATTTTTCAAATATGCATAAAAATAAATATTGAATGTGACGTGGATGAGGGGAAGTCGCTTTTTTCTTTCCCCAGCTAGCTGTGATGCAGGGTGGCAACGTAGGGTCCTGTCCTGTCCTGAACCTAACTGTGTCTCAAGTTTTTACAGCGGGTCGGGGATTTAATAGAGATGCAACCTGGAGGGTCCATTTCAAGATCATCATAGAACCTCATCCCCTGTCACATGACCAGTCAAATGTACGTAACCATTTCTACAAATACAAATAGTAAGAACCAATTTTTTGGCTAAATAATCGTTTTTTCGTTAAAAGTATAGTGAGTAATCACAATAGTTCTTCAATGTAATGAATTATAAAATAGTTTCGATTGTACACTATGTTAGCCAAAATAATTTCTGACGTTAAAATGTTTCCTTTAACGTTATGGTCTTGGAGCTTTTTGAGGGTTGAAGCGTAGTGAGTTAATCCGCAGAGGGTTAAAACGAAGAGTATGCGTGAAAAATGTAAACATTTTTTTATCCTGCTTATGTTGTGACCAACATTATTCATAGAAGACATTTTATATGTGTTTCCTTCTTCTTTTTTCGCCCTTTATTTCGTCAAATGCTCCATTATATATGTTGATTTATATTCATAACTTTTTTGGTGGTGGTCGGAATTTGAACCCTACACTTTACATATATTATGCATTGTCTCTACCGACCGACTGAGTTAAACTTACGGGACGATTTATATTCATAACATGAAGGCGTATATGGGATGGGATGGAAGAATGCCCCTCTAACAAAACTCTTGTTTTTCTTTTAAGAACGGTAACTTGTTGCACCTATCCACTAGAGGTCATATTTCAGCAATCAACATGCATACTCGAGATTGAACTATCAGTCTTCATATTGAGAAAGAAAGACATGTGTTTTGAATATGATATCCTTCTTTGAGCTTCCTTACTTTTCTTTCCCTAACATGTGTGTAACACCCAACAAATTTCCGAAAATGATCATATATTCAACGTCGTTGAGATTTTAATTAATTGGGCTACTTCTCTCATGACTATTGACTACTCATGATGCTGGTAATAATTGGCCACGTTTCTCAGCTAAATATTAGGTATATAACCCGTGCAACGCACGGGTACGTACGAGTTTCATTAGATTTTTTTATAAATTTATTGGAAATAAACATTTCGGTAACTCTAATGAATCATTTTTTATTTTTAAAAAATGACCATTGAAATATTTTTAAACTTTTATCATTATCAAGTAAGAGAGATAGTTAAAAGTTT
Organism: Medicago arabica; assembly: GCA_946800305.1. Classification (NCBI taxonomy): domain Eukaryota; kingdom Viridiplantae; phylum Streptophyta; class Magnoliopsida; order Fabales; family Fabaceae; genus Medicago; species Medicago arabica. Next base: position 56,690,205 of record OX326967.1, read on the forward strand.
CTTTTGACATAAGCCAAATAGATTAAATGTTCAAAGAGCTTTTCGAATCAACTTTGTCACGTGTAAGTAGTATTTTTTATTAGATAAAATTGTTCGACAATCATTTGATGCCGGTATATAAACTCTACTAAACCAGCCATGTTTAGGTCCATAACACATGTGCAAGTATAATCTATTTTGACAAATTTTAAGTTGAGTTACATCAATATTCTTTTTATATGACAACTTCAAAAAAATTATGTCCGACTTTGATTTTGTTTATATCATTCTCATGAAATCCAAGTAGATCATTAACATCTTTTAGACATCATAAGAGTAAAAATAAGACACATATCTATATTCATAAACTCATCACATTGTCCTCTTTTGATTGAATGTCTCCAACCATGTTTTTCTTTTGATTCATAGTGAAACTTTAAGGTACTACCTATAATTTAAAACGAGTAAACTCAATAATTGAATAGATAAGTTTAAATCAATGAAATTTAAAATAGATAAATAGACAGAAAATATTAAAAATATAAATGTGAAAATTAATGTATAACAATTAACACTACACGAATATAAACAAACTTTAAAATTAAAAAAATAATTAAAGTTGATTTTTAATTGGTGTAATTATTATAGTTAAGGATATATACTTACATAAGTTGTAATTTTACAGGGTTCTCGAATATAAATCTCTTTTTTCCTTTATTCACTTCTACACAAAAAAATCATTCATATTAAATTGGTGCGAATACTATTGATGCACCAAAAACATAAATGTAAGTCTATTTTATCTTCTTCTCCTCATCTACACGAAATAATTATTTATATTAAAATATAAAATAAAATAATAAAAAGAAAGATATCTATACTAATTAATCTTATATCATCAATAAGAAAAAAGAAAGTGAAATATTTGGAAGTCTATATCTATATAATATAGTAACTTGAGTCACTATTGTCTACCACAAAAACTAATAAATAGTCAAGAAATATGTGAAGAGTAAGAAAGAGAAACACAACTATCCTACAAAATTTAAGTATCATCCAAAAATCCTTTGGAAAAAGAGATGAGTATCCAAAACTTCACCATTGAGCCCTTTTTTCCTACTCTATTTTTTTTCTTCTAATTTTCTATAGACACTCATTTTGTCGGGATGGAGGGTAAGATGAAAAGATCTCAAAGTCTTACCACATATTTATACACACAATGATCATGACTAAAAATATATGAAATTATAACTATTTTTTAGCAATATGAAATTATAACTAACTAACTTATTATTAAAAATTTGTATTAATACAATGAGTGAATGAATAGTCATATTTAAGGAATGAAAGTTAAAGAATATGAATCAAATTGTAGCTTAAAGGTAATTGATGTGCTAAAGTTATATTTTTAAAATAATACGGCAATATATTTCAAATATAATAATAATATGACAATAGACGTTATTGAAAATTGTAACTATTTAATTGATTAATTGTGTGGTTAAAATTATAGTGAGTATTATCTTATTGGCCGTGGGTTGCTTGTTAAAAATTATATTATTTAACTGAAATTAAATGTATAGTTATGTAACAACAATGGAATATGAATATAAGTATAGAACTCTCCTTTTAGTTATAGAATTAGAGAAAGTAAATTAGAACAATATATTGCCAATTGCAATTGAAATCTTTTAAGAAGGAAATTAATATTCTTACTCATCTTATAAGGTGAAAAGAAAAAAAATATTCAAATAATAAATCCATCTTGCTAAAAAACAAAATAAAAAACCCTCCAAAATTACATATCTCTTTCTTCTTTTGGTTATAGCTTCAATTTACTTTTTTGAAGCAATGGTTATTGCTTAAATTGGAGAAAGCCATGCAAAATAATATACTGTCAATTGTCAAACACCTTAAACAAATTCTAGAATAAAAACCAAAACTATGATTTAACTTTGTCCAAGACACAATATATATAATGAAATCCAAAGGCTGCAACATTATTTTATTAATATAAAGGATACAACGTACCTTATTCATATGTCTTTGTGAATGAAATATAGTTATTTTATGATATAAACAAAATTCACCTCCTCCATTCTCCTCCAAATATTCTTCATGCTTTGAAGATGAGTAATCAAGTTTCATCATGTTCTTACAATGGTTTTTATAGTAGACTTTTAGTATTAGTTAATTAAATAAGGTGAATGAAAGGGTTGAATCAATTAGTTAAGGTTAGGAGTTTTTTTTTAAGATTGTTAAAGGTTGAAACCAATTAAATAAGGTGAATGATAATGGTTTTTTTTTTGTTGCAAAAATGATAAGTTTTGTAACTCTAAAACTTGCACTAAGAATTATAGTGGACGTGTTTAATTAGATATTACTTGCACTAAGAATTATAGTCGGTGTGTTTAATTAGAGATGAAATTAAGAGATTTGAGAGATAATATGAAGCTTTTCTAAAGTGTCACATCATCATAAAGTTTGCATGAGAACAACTTAAGTTTTCTTTACAAAGATATATATATATATATATATATATATATATATATATATATATAGATAGATAGATAGATAGATATAGTCTATTAAGTGTCTACAAAATTTCACAAACAAACGGATTCTGCATTCATTTAGTTAATTCAATCATGATTTAATTTATGAGCTCTTCGATTTATATCAATCTTGTCGGCTTCTCCCAAGCTAACACATGTTTTTAATTGATTTTTCAAAGCCAGCTTTATAACATATGATGAAATTGATTTCTAAAATCTCATCTTCCAAATTTTGTCGACTTCATTGTTAGTGGAATTAGACAGAAGTATTATTGATGATATCTCTAATAAGGTTGTTTTGTTTTTTATGTTTAATTTAATCTACTTAATTTAAAGAATAAAGAATAAGAAGTGAAGCTACTCAATTTGGTGATGTTAATTTGCCGTTCATGAAATTTCGTTTAAAAGACCTTCGTATTATTTAGAAGCTCTAAAAAATTATGTTAGCTAGTGGAAGCCCAAATAATGAAATTGTGAGAGTAAAATTGAGTGTAAAATCAAGTGTAGAGATAAAATTGTTAGAAAAAAATTGAGAGCAAAACTAAAAACAACAAAGTGATCAAAATGTGAGGTAAAAATTGAATTCAATATTTTTAAATGATCACAATTTATAAGTCTAATAATTTTCAAACGATTAAAAGAGAAGGTAAAAATGTGAAGTAATAACATTGTATCTAATCTCTTTTGAACATTCAGAACTGTAACAATCGTAGTATTATTTTATTCTCATGCAACTTTTCATGACTGTTACCTCACACTTGATAAGAATTACACGTTGATGAACTTCAATGGTGATCTCTCACCAAAACACCGAGTCATTGACCTTGTTGCATTGACATCTTGTGTTTTTAGTATTTTATCGACTAAATTGAATATTCAGTCTCTAAAATATTTTACGTGTTTTTATATTGGTCCTTTAATTTAGAAGGTCAATATAAAACTCGTAATTTTATTTGTTAGTTCATTATTCAACATACAATGTACATAAAAAAAAAAAAAAGTCAAGAATTGATGAGATGAAATTATACCAGCCAGAATGGTCCATCCTTTCCCTACATACATATATATATATTAATGTAATAATTAATATTATTGAAATTTGTCTAAGTTTTTTGTTCATGTCAGTGGGGGCTTTGTTCACTTAACTCCAAAACTTAATTATATAACTCATCCTCTCTGCACATATGTACTGCGCTGTGGTAATTCTATGTTATGTTGCTATCGTCCCCATCTCTTTCCCAATTCTTGGAGCGGGGGATATATATTACTGCCAAGGGATAGAAAATATTGAAATTATGAACACCACATGCATTTTGTTCCCAGGCCGGAAGCAATGCAAGGAAAACGATAATTCAAAGTATGCGTTTTCATTTCAATTTATTTAAAACAGCTGGCTAGGATGATTTTTTTTAATTAAGAGGCTAAAATGAATTGTATTACCACATCAAAAAGATCTTCCTAGCACAAGGTGTGCTAAGGAAGAAACACCAAAATACAAATAGAGTCTGAACAATATTTACAAGGCAACACGCCAAACCACAGAACAAAAAAAGAAAGATTAACAGCTAACCAATGCCTAGTATCGTTAACGGGCTAAGCCACCAACCATGATAGTTGGAGGGAAGACCAATGTATTTTCCCTTCAACCACATAAAAGTTAGCGACTTAATTTTGTCCACCACTTGCCCTATGGAGCAATTTTTGTCATTGAAAACCATGTTATTTCTCTCTTTCTAAATTTTCCACATTGTTACAAACCAAATAACCTGTAGGATGAAGCGCCTTGTCTTGGCAGTGCCCCCAATAGTACTAAACTGATGAAAAAGGCTTGCTGCATCACAAGGCATGACGGAAGATACACCAATCCATCTAAAATTGTGATTCCAAACAGACCCAAAAACATTACAATGTAATAATAAGTGAGCAGATATTTCCACCTACCCACAACCTCCAACACAAAATTGATCATCGATTTCAACCACATTACGGCGATAAAAGTTGTCCTTTGTAGTCAACCTATTACGTAACAGTCGCCAAGCAAATAACACCACCTTCAAGGGAACTTCCTTAAGCCACAAAGAAGACACAGACACCGCATCATCAACATGAGCATTAGTTGTCAGAAATTGATAAGCACTTCGAACAGTATAAACGGAAGATGTTTCCAACCGACAAAGCCTCATATCGACCCTGTCAACTTGCAAAGTGACACTTTGAAGTAAAAGTCTAAGTTCCCCCACTAACTTCTCTTCCCACGCGAACAACCTACGCCTCCAACTCCAAGACCCCCCCCCATCCCCTATCCTAACACATGCATGTCAAACACAGATTCACTCTTCAACAACAACAACTCAAATAATCTATTGAATCTAACGCTGAAGACACTCCATCCACCCAATCATTTGTCCAAAAGAGAGTATTTTTGTCATCTCCTAAAGAGCGACAAACATTACTATGGAACCACTCTCCTGAGCGCAAATCAGATATGCCCCTCCACCAAGCTGAGGCCTCACGACCACCATCACTCACATGTCTCCCCTCCACCCCGTAACTAGCCGACAACATCCTATACCACAAACCATCTCTATCCACCAACAACCTCCAGCACCACTTCCCTAATAAATCCATATTAAAATCCCTAATTCTCCTTACCACCAACCTCATGACTTCGACAAATAGATTGTCAATACATCCAAGATATTTTCTTGTGGTCTACACCCCACCCCCCCTTCAAAAAAAATATATTAAAAAGAGATTCAATAGAGGAAACGGTACCTGACGGAGTCTTGAAAAAGGAAAGGGCATAAACATGCAACGATGACAGGACAAACTTCAACAGAATCAGACGACCACTCAAAGACAAGTATCTTGAACTCCACCCTGATAGTCTAGGATGAAATTATGTACCCCATTGATGTTTATGTGATAAGCTTTTCGCATGTAGCGGATGATGTATAGACTATAAGTTGGTATGATCAATCCCCATGAGTTTAGTTCAGTTTACAAGTATATTGCATATTATTTGTATGGACCGAAGTTCGAACCCTAGACATACCACTTCTCCACATTTAAAATAAAAAAAAAAGTTTGTATAATCAAAATAAACATGTTTATGACAATATTTATTCTTCTTCCGAAACTTTTAGTTGTTTTTATTAACTTATATCATTTTTGAATAACCTACTTCAAATAACATTTGAGCTTATACCTTACAATTTATCATTTTTCTATCATTTTTACCCTTATTACAGAAATTTAAAAATTGAATATTAATTTTGTTAAAAATAAAATAAAATTGAATATTGATTACAAATACATTTTTCTAATATTTCATATTTAACAACTAGTTCAATCTGCAAATTTATTATACAAAACGCTACAAATTTAATATGTTAGTTTATGAGCTACCGACTACCTTTTATCGGCTAAGAATTCATCCCTTGTTACATAGTTATCGGCTAATTTTAACCTAAAAGAGTTTTTGTTCTTTTAAAGTAAGAGTTTGAAACAAAATAAATGTAAAATGGAGTGGTAGAAATAAAATTTGATATCTTAAGGATTTGCAACGTTCACCCATCCTACACTAAGAACAACCACACAAGATTGTTTGAACACAACATCTTCACTCAAAATTTTAAGATATTAGATATATGAACCATCTCATTTTATGATGTTGTACATTAACTTTCTATTCAATGTGAGACTTATTCACATTTGACATCTCCTACCTATCACATTGTTAGAAAGATTTTTGATACAAAAAGTTGGTTGAAACATTGACTCATATAACACTATTGGGTCGGAATTGCGAGAAAAGTCTAAATACCACCAAAATAATGTCATATTATGCTAAAAACAATCATGTGTGGTTTGACACCACATATTCACCTAAAGCCTAAGATATTCGGGTATGTGAGTCATCTTTTTTATAGTGTTCAACATCCAATTATTGTTCATCTCTTTTAATCATTAAGATTAAGTTACCAATCTACATCCATTTGCATTAAACTAAAAACTCATTTTCTACCCTTTTAACCAATTTTATGTGGGATTTTTTTTGCAAATTTTATCTAATTCTGGTTTTTTTTTTTAAAAAAAAATTGATCATCAGTGCTATGTAACAAAAGAACGTCATCAGTGCTATAGTAGCTTGTTTATATGATTAAATAAAAAGTAGCTTCTTTTATATAATCCCTTTTTTTTTACAATTTCTTTTATATAATTCCTATATATGGACATGGTGATTGAATCGATAGTGAACCCGAGAAGATTTAGGTACGTACGCTTTAAAAATGAAAGTTGATCTTGGGGAATACTCTTGACCAGAAAAGGACATGTATATGGATCGATAAGCCACCAGCATGTATATGTCATCCTCGCCAACTTTAACTCATTGGCCCATGCCAATTCTTAGGTAAATATTCCAAAAACACTCGTACACTCATTTGATATCTTGAGAGAGAAATAGAAAATGTGATGTAATAGATTAATGATATATTGGTTTGAATACAAGGTCTTTAACTTTTTATCTTTAGTCCAAATCATTTGAATTATCCAACCTTTTAATTGTTATAAAATTATAAATTTACAAATATCTTGCTCCTATTATTAGATACCTCTAATTGAGTTTGCTCCTAGCTAGCCTGACTTCATGTGTACTTTTCAAAATATGTTTTTCCTGCTCGCTAATCTAATTTTCCCCAATTAATTAACTCTTATTTAGAAAATTAATTTTGGAATTCAAGAATCATTACATTGATTATTTTGACAAAAAAAGAAGTATTAAATTGACTATGATTAGACTAAATAAAAGAACATATGCAAAGTCTGGAATTCGAATCTCGAACACCATAAAAAAAGACTAGATAAAAGAACATAAGATCGTTTTTTATAGGAAAATATTTCATAGACACACTTCTTTATATCTTGAGAGAGAAGCAAATATATAATGCAATTTTATAGATGTTATATGTTAGTGATGTGATGAAGAGAGGGCATGTAATCTCACTGCTCCTATTATTATTTACCTTTAATTAAGTTCACCCCTAGCTAGCCTCGCCTCACGTGTCCTTCAAAATATGTTTTTCCTGCTCGTTAATCTAAATTTTTCTCAATTAATTATCCCGAGTGATCTTTAAGAAAATCAATTTTGGAATTCAAGAATGAGACTACATTTACTATCTTGAGAAAAAATTTCTTCGAAAAAAAACTATCTTGAGAAAAAAGGTAGTAGATTATATTGACTATGATTGGACTAAATGAAAGACACATAAGATAATTTATTGTCTTTTTTCAAGAAAGACACATATAAAATGATCCATACAACACTAAATGTTTTTATTAAGAAGGTAAACTAGTTCATCTAAATTAATATCAGGCAAAGTCGAATCTGAAATCTTGTAAAATAGTATATTCCAAAGTCTCAAGTCAATACCATTAAACCAACCTAATAAGATTGACGAAGTTACATTAATATCCTGATTTTATCGAAGTTAACTTTTGTCAAAACTATTGTGGCTCACATTAATTTTATGAAACTCACTGACAAACAAAACATGCATTCACGTACATATAGTGTACCTGGAATTTCTATAGTGCAATAGAATTGAAAGTTGCATATGTGGCAGGCTATTAATCTGGATCATAACATTCAGTAGATTTGATCAGAGATATGAGTACTCATATAATTTATAAAAAACGAATAACGAAAATTAAGGGAAGTGACTGCTGCAGCTGATACACAGTTATGCTGATTTCGAAAAACATGCTACTCATGTGATTTATTTATTGTAATAATCAAATGATTCTTCTCTTTTACTATATCACAAGTTAGTAAATTATTTTATAGAAGCATAGTTGGATTTTGAGCAGATATTCAATGCTGCAGAAAAAGTTGATGAGAAACCCCAAATTAACAAACTGACCAATTTGGAATTACTCTCCTGAGGAAAGCTGCGTGCCACGTATAAATCTGCTACATTACAGAAATTTTATATATAACATTAACCTTACTACTCCCATTGCGGTGCGGTCAATGAAACTTGTACTATATATTTCAGCAGAAAATGAGGGTTATGTTGGAGATAGTTGATTGCCAAAAAGCATTGCAAGTAGTTAATGACTTTAATTTGTACAACTTTTTGGCTAGATTTTTTAAAGACAACCCAATTTATATAACAGTAAACAGCACCTAAAAGAACAAGTTGTACAAAAAAAGTGCAAACATAAGCAAAGCCAAAACAAACCCAAAAAAAATAATCTCTCAAGTTTAATTTGTACCACCTTCTAGGTTTTATATACACTTGGATTGGATAATTTTAGACAGTAGTTGATCGTTTAATTTTGAATTTAATTTTTTGTAGCACACTTTCTTGACACAAGGTACTCCTTAATTGCAACTGTTTTATTGGCCCAAAACCAAATTGATGACAATCTTTTACTAAATTAGAAAATTGAAAAAGAAAGGGTTTACAGCATCTAAATATGTATATGTGTAGAGTTGAATTGTGGAAAGAGCTGTCATGCAGGGGGTAAAATGAAATGTGACCCCAAAAACTCAATGATACACATAAAAAATGTTTGGGTTGTGAAGGGGATAAGAGAACATGATTGTGGTGGGTGTGCATTATACTTATAAATTTATCTGACACACTTATAACGAGTTTATATTATATACCCCACAACTACTAACTCCCATACCACTTATTTCAACAAATTAAAAGTGTGTCTGTTTCAATTCAATCATCTTACTTACACATCTTATAGTATTTCACATTGACAGGGTATAATAAGAGTTTGATATTCACAAATCCCAATGCTTTGACTGTCCCTTTCTCTTCTCTTGCTATTCAAATTTGTCACTCCCGAAACCCACGGGGCAGTGTGCAGTGCTCACATGGATATGATTTAGAACAAGTGAAGTAAGTGAGTATCCACCATTATTAACCTTGCTGGTGTGGTGTGGTGTGGTGGTGCCATAGGCTTGGCCTTTTCAGCTCCAACTCCAACACACGGGCCTTCATATTTTAATCTGGAATAATGTTGTTCTTACGTCAGGAAACACCATGAAAATACCAACATAACATAACTTTATCGACAGTTAACTGTTGATAGATTTTAACCGACGGTAATTGTCTGCCGAAGAAAGATTGATGTTAAATTTGTTGTTTTTTAACCTTCTGCGCAATGTAAACAACAATTTCCTTTAACTTGTTTACCACGAAAGAATCACTTCGAAACAAGACCTTCATTTCCAAACGCTTAGGGTGTTACTTTACACCCGTAATTCTAAATTAGAAACTCACATATATGTTTTTGTTACAATTTTGGAAATTACAAAGTTGATTATAGAGTTATAAAATTGACTTTAATATGTTTGAATGTTTTTAAAAAGAATTGATTTTACTTAAAAAATTGATGCTAACTTAAAGTTAGACTTTGGAGCTTTTGCATCTACGATTAATTTTTAATCTTAAACTTATTGTTTAACCAACTTTTACATAAATTTATTGATACATAAAATTACTTTTTCTACTAAATTGTAGTTATAATGAATTTTACACGGTCAACTTATTAACAATCAAATTTTGTCACTGCACAATCAAATAGGCATTTAGTGGACTTTTTTTTTTTGAAACAAAGGGGCCGAAGCTTATAAACTAAGCAGGAAGAACAAACTCTCATGATATCATGACAAATATAGGTTGGCCAATTTGTGGAAGAGACTATTCAGTATTCAAATCACAATAATTTGTTCCTGCCACACATTCGAATTCGATAGATATGGTTCATTCAAACCTTTCAATCATGATATAATATATTCAATAAACTAACGCTTATACCCGAAAAAGTATTTTGCAAGCTTATGTGCACGTTACTGTGAAAGTTGGTATTTGAAGAGTATATGATGGTTTGCTAAGTGAACACATTTTTTCCTAACACAATATAGACACTATGGGAATTATGGACATTTCAACTTTAAAGCAGGGGCATTACTGTGAATCCACCACATCCCTCTTCTTTCTTTCTTCTCTACTTGCCGTTTGGAGAACTCATTTTCTCCCACTATCCTCTCACTACACCATCCTCCCACCGTTTGCGAACAAGTTGTAGGGAAATGAAAAAGAAAACAAAAAAGTAAAAAATAGAAAGGAAAATAGAGTATAAAGTAACGGTTCAAAAAAAAAAAGGGAAATATCGTATAATTATACGGTGGTGTCTGTATTGTGTCTAAAAAAATATGTCCATTTATAATTTCTGTTGTGATATTATGTTTGTCTTTCATCTCATTCATCATGATATTCAATGTTCAAATGCTCATTTTAACTAACGAAATTTTCATCCTTTTTAAGGCTGAACAAATTCTTTAATTAATGAAATTTTCCTCCCTTTTAAAGCTTAACAAAGTCTTTAGTTGTCAGTTTCTTTCTTTCAATTACAAGATGAGTGTATGTGTGGTGCTTCAGAGTTGAAGAGTACATACCTTTTCTTAGAGGCAATGTGACTTCCATCGTTCAAAAGGACAAAAGATATATTATCAATTGTAAGAGTGCTAGTATGATGTTGTTGGAGACTCTAAATAAAAGTCCATATTTGTTTATCTATCACGTTCCTTACAATGTTTTAACATGTTGAATGTTCTTCTTGATCATACATCAAATTTTCTTCAAGGTAAACAAACTAAATTTATATTTTACCTAAAAAACACAAAATTTATATTTAATTATGTTTTTAAGAGCATTCTTTATAATTATGTTGATAACATTAATATAATCGAGAAATACATAATTAAATTCAATATCTATTTTAAAAATAAATATACTTAGGTAACAATTGATTATTCTTAAGATATGTTTAGTACGTTCATTAATCTTGTAGGATATTAAAATATACAAAATGTTTATATAAATTTTACCTTTGAAATTTTGTCAAAAAATGATTTATTAGTATTTTATTCTCACCCCCGGTTAATAAATTTATGGACCCAACTATGTCATGAGCAATCCCAGCCAGTCTGTTTCAGAGATTGGGCTTCAGAAATATGGGTGAGATGGGTTTCAAAAGAAGAACATTTCTTTATCAGCCCCCTCAAAATCTTTTATGCCCCCAAATTTTCCAATTTGCCCTTAATTTGAGCATCCGACATATATCTACCGAATTGGTTAAGTACTTATATACCTAATTTTTGTTCTTGTAAGAGCTATGTTCGAGTTATTTCCAAAGTTAAGGTAAAATCTTCACTTAATATTTAAGTTTTAGTTTCTAGTTATATGATTGTTTATTGGCAATATTGGCTACAGTTGTTCTGTATTTGATACTCAATTTTTGCTATTGATAGATTCAATATAGTTATCCAACATTAAGAAGATAGGTTATATTCAAAGATATGAGAAACTCAATTTTGATAGTTTTTTCTCCCCATTTATTTTTTGTATTTGATATTTGGCTTTTAGGATATGTGCATAAACTATATAAAAAAAAACAATAAAAATTACGCAAACTTTCAATGTGTTAGGAAGAAGTACGAATTACCGGCTAACTGATTGAAGTTTAGTGAAGATTAATGCTGATTGTTGGAATGATTGTGATGGAAAATCCAAATTCGTCTTAAAATTGCAAGGTTTAGAAGAAAATTTCAGTGGAGTGCAAAAGAGGAAATAAAAGTAGAAAAATTGTGTTTTATTCTATATGATGATATTTTCAGTGTATAATTACTGTAACAAGGCGTTCTGTAGATATCTCCCTAATCTATCCCGTATCTATCTACCTAAGCTTGTAGCATCCTGTAGTTATCTACCTTATGTTGTATATAAGGGTAAATTTGGTATTTTAGGGGGCCTTGGGAGATTTAGAGGGGTCTTAAAAAGAAATGTTCTCTGACTACTTTACCCTCTTCTTGATTAATAAACGAGGAATTCTTTTTCCAACCTCCATTATTCTCGCATGTCCTCCATAATCCCAATTTTATCCCGTATTATAGGTCCTATGTTTTTTTGATGCGTGTTTTTGTGTTTTCTGATTATAGTATTTGAAATCATTAAGAACACGTAACAGAAAGAGAAAAAAACCATGCCATTAAATCACATTAATCCTCAACGACAACAACATAATTCAACCAAATTCATTTCAACAATATAACTTAACATAAATCCAACTAGGGTGGCAATGGGTAACCAATGGATAAGGTACTACAAAGTCTTTTCCCATATTCGTATTTATAAAAAAATATTTGTACCCGTGCATGTACCTTCGTGGACGACAACTTTAGTGTCATTCCCAACTCCTTATGGGTACCTAAGTGTACATACTCGCATCATTACCCGCACTTTAACTATGAAAAAAAAACAATAAAAACATCACAATTGAAATAAAATTATGGTCCAAATTTTTTAAAATTAACTCATAATATAGTACGTATCGTAGTATTTAGTCAAATAAAAAACATCCAAAATATCTTTAAAAAAATGTACACGACATGATGGAGTTGTTAGTGTACTAATCAGTTTTTTTGTTTAAGTTTAGGTTTATGCTTAAATAGCTAAATAAATTATTCATGATGTAACAGGGCATTTTAATCAATTCAGCCTCTTTGGCGGTGTCACTAAGTCGAGGCAATCAATTTTACAGGTCATTTGGTATGCAATAGTGTGGGAAATATGGAAGGAAAGGAACGACAGAATTTTTAAATTAAAAGATAGCTCAATTATGCAGGTGGTGAACATGATTAAGTTGCTAACTTACAAGTGGTTGAAGGTGAAGTATACAACTCTTCCTTTTAATTATCACGGATGGTGGCTTAGTCCGTTTACCATTCTAGGCGTAGGCTAAATTTATGTAGTTGTCTGGGTTGTTTTATGGTGCAGGATTTTGCCTTGTAATTATTGTATATTCTACGTGTTGACTTTGGTGTTTATTCCTTTGCTCATCTTGTGCAAGTAAAATTCTTTTAGTGGTAATATAATTCATTTTAGTCTTTCTTCAAAAAAGATTTAGTACTAAAAGGAAAAAATATGCACTTGAGTTGCATTTGGGCATATTCAACGGGGGTTTTGGCCACGAACTAAATTGAGTGGGTTTATTGGCATATTTAACCGCAATAGAGCAGAGCTGAGACCACAACCCACTCATCTCCCAACTTCCCCAATACATCACAATCAGATTGTTCGGTTCATCTACATGCTTCCAATCTTTTTGGTTCCTTGCTAACCACAAACTTCACAGCTTCGTCACAAACGTACGTGTCTGGCCATTTTGGCTTCTCTCAATCTTATAATTTTGGCTCATAGAATATGACACTTTTGAAAGAAGACAAAAAAAAAACCTAAAAAACATGTTATTGGAGAGCCACGACATGTATTTAACACATATGTAAAAAGACGTGTTGAATTCAACCAATCAACTATTTATATGTTATCCTCTCGTGCCTAAATTATAAGCATAATTTGACAAGCTTAAATATAAGTATCATGAGAGCTATAGATCCTGAAGGCTAAGTACCATGAAAGTGGTGAATGCTTACATGTTATTTATTTAAAACATTGTCAATCTTGCAGCCCACGTTTGCCGGAAAATACGAGAAGGTAGAGGGTGAAGTTGAGAAAAGTTACAACCTCGCTATGTTTCACGACATTGTTGTACTTGTACGTAACAAGCAACGTTTTAATCTTTTTTTCTCTCTTTCCCTCCAACATAATCAAAATTAATATATAAGTGAAATATGTAGTAGCAACTCTCTCAAATATTCGTCCGTGTATGACACCACGACATACAATTACATTAAATTATGTGACTTTCTGAAATTATTATTAGTTGTCGGTATGTATGATGTATCAGTCTTTTATCGATGTCGGTATCGTGTCAACTTAGTTTGGGGAAATTATAATTACCTATAGTTACATTAATGGCTGTGGTGGAAGGACTTGGTGAAGTTAGATGTGTTCGGGGAGCAACGGTGGTTGGATGCGGTGATTATGCGTAAGGTGGGAAATGGAATGAATACTAGGTTTTGGGATGATATGTGGCCGGGGGGAGAGGTGTTTTAGGCAAAAATACCCTAAACTCTATTTGGTTTCAAATCAAAGAGAGGCTAAGGTGGAGGAAGTGGATGTTGTGGGGGAGGCGGGTAGAGAATGGAGGTTTAGTTGGAGGAGACATCTTTTTGTTTGGGAAGAGGAGTTGCTTGTTAGCCTTATGGAGGACTTGGAAGGCATGTTGCGGTCAAATCAAGAGGATGTGTGGAGGTGGAAGTTAGAAGAGTCGGGAGTTTTCAAGGTTAAATCGGCGTATGATTACTTGTTGGGTTTGCTTGGTCCGGTTGACTTGTGGAATGCGGAGGAGGAAATGGTGTTTGATAGATTGTGGAAAAGTCCGGCTCCATCGAAAATAGTGGCGTTAGCTTGGAAGGTGTTGCTCAACGTGTGCCAACTAAAGCGAATCTTGCCTTGAGAAATGTTCTAAACCCGGATACTACTAATTTATGTGTTATTTGTAATGGTTGTGATGAAACAACGAATCACCTTTTTTTACATTGCCGTGTGGTGAGTAAGTTGTGGTGTAGGATGATGCTTTGGTTGGATTGGTTATTTTTTATTCCTCCAAATCTCTTTGTCCATCGGAAGTGTTGGAGTGGGAGGGGCGGTAGTAAAAATCGGTTGAGAGGCTTGTGGTTGATTTGGCAAGTAGTTATATGGGTTTTGTGGAAAGTAAGGAATGACAAGATTTTTAAGGGGATTAATATAGCGATGGAAGAGATTGTGGAGGAAATCAAGGTATTATCTTGGCGGTGGGTGTTGGATAGAGTGAATATTCCGGTGTGTCTTTATTATGAGTGGTGTTGGAATCCCATTTTTTGTCTTGATAGGGTGATGGTGCGCGTGTAGTTCGTGTTTTCGGAGCTGCTCAGAATTGCTGGCTGTTTTTTTGGCAGTTTTTGACAGGAATGGTGGCGTGGTTCTGCAGTCTTTTCTTGGGTTGCAGTTCGGTTTGGCAACAGCCCCATGTGGTGCTGTTCTGTTGTTGTTCTCGCTGGGAATTGGTGTGGCTTTGTTATTTGTTGTTGCTTTGTTTTCCAGCTGCTCCTTTAGTTTCTATTTTCGGTGGTGAGGTTGGTTTATGTATGTGGTGGCTCTGTTTGTATAGGCTTGCCTCATTATTCGAGTCCTGTTAGGGCGGTTTTGTTCGAACCGGTGTTTGTATGACCGATTTCTCTTTATTTGTATTTTTTTCTCCACCCGAATTACCCGAATTTATTAGTGTTTCTTGCACGGACTTGTTAGTTAATAATATTTTGCCATTTAAAAAAAAAAACATTAATGGCTACTTATAATTTGATAATACGGGAACAATGGAGTAACATCTATGATTTATTGTCACTGTTTTATGTCGGTATAGTTTCTTCGGTATATTCTTCTTACCTTTATTTACAAGAAATATGCTTTTATTATTCCACTATTGTTGTCGACGCAGAGGAAAAAAGGTCATAGTACATTTGGATTGTTTACTACGATACGACATCAAAAATCAAACATGAATTATATATATATTTTTTGAATGATATATCATTATTTGTGCTCAAAATATTAAACATTATAAAAGTGACGTTTAATATATTTTGAATACTATAAAAGTGACGTTTTTTTTTTTTTTACAGAAGTGATGTTATTATAAAAAAGGTATTTTTTATAGTTATGCATAATAACAATTAGGGGTGTTCGTGGGTGGGTTTGGGTTTTGATTTGGCCAAACCCAAAACCGAACCATACAAGGTACTCCGGTTTGGGTGAAGTAAAATAATCACTCATCACACACTTGGGCCGGTTTGGATAAACTCACTTATTTTTGGGTTGGGTTGGGTTGAGTTCGGTAGTGGGTTATCCAAATTATTTCGGTTTCTGCTCTCTGCTCTGCACAAAACAAAACACTCCCGTCCTGCAAGCAAGACCAAAATGCCCCTGCGCTAGTTAACTAATGCAAGTGTAAAACTATGCGTTAGTTAACTAACGTTGCGTGACTTAAGTCACGCATGTGTTAAACACTGCGCAAGTTAACTCACGCACAGATTTAACACACGCGTGAGTTAACTAGCGCACAGTCTGTGCAGATTATCAGAAGAGACAGAAACCTCTCTTTTCCCTGTTTTTTTCATACATTCATTCATTCAATTGCATGCATTTTTCATTATTCATTCAAGCATGTGTTAACTCATAAACAAATTACGAAAAAATAAAGGACCAAAATAACGGAAAATGTCATAAAAACGTTAAAAAGCGTCAATGTAATATGATTACAACCAAATCCAACATAATGTCATACAAAACACTACACAAAAGTCAAAATGCCTAAACCACCCTACTGTTGTGGACTCCTACTCCTCCGCCGTGGAACCGACATCTGCTCCAACATGCTCCACTCAGACTGTATACCATGCATCATGCGAAGAACCTCTGAATTACCAAACACATCAGGATGCCCCATAGCACTATCCACTCTGGCTATGATGTTGCCCATGATCTGGTATGGGTCGGGAGGATGTTTGGCCCACTGCTGGTCAACAAGAACCTCCTCATAAGGAGGGATAGGACGAGGAGGTGTCTGAGCTGTGTAGTCAGGAATGGCCGTAAGGGGGTTCACAATAGGATGTGATACTCTAACGAACCATCTCATGTACCCCATACTATGAGAGCACGGCTGGTCCTCTGGCACCGGTTCACCCCTCTGCTGCTGGCTGAGGACATGTAGAGCAAACTCCAAGAAAGTCTGGGCTACGTCATTTGCCGCAATAAGCTCAATAGCTATAGGAGACCTAGGTCGTGTCTGGACATACCCGTACTGTCTAAGAACCCACTCTGGCAAGTGACGGACCATCCTGTCTCTGTCGGCCATGATCCATCCAGAGTACCAGCATATGTCCTGAAAGAGTGTGATGTGTCATCGTCTCTCGTACGGCCTCCAGATGACATGAGAATGATCCAACGCATCAATGACATCTCTATAGTGTCCAGGGTCCGTAAAGCCCCTAGGAGGTTTCCACCGACTCACAAGCGGGGGAAATGTCGGGTCGTACACATCATTAAGAACCCTCGGAATGAGGTTCCTGAAGTGCGTCAAAGTCCATCCCTACAAACACAGAGAACCAAATATATATCAACACAAGTATTATACAAACAAGGTAAAAAAGAAGAAAAACAAGTCAAACAAGGAACAAATTTACGATCCAATAAGTTAAAAAGAAGAAAAATAAATATTACCACAAGCAAGGTCATGTAACCACCACAGGAGGTCACTGATAAATTGGAGGTCAGAGATAGTTGCTCGTACAAGAATGCAAGCCCCATCCCACCCATGACCAGCTGTCCAACTCGTCCATATCTTGCGGCACAAGCAGCCACATCAGATTAATGTTTTTGTTGTTCTTGCGGTAAAACATGGTCCATCCAAGCAAGAGCAACATAAACGCCTTAACGCAGGCCAACCTAACTTGAGCTCGCTCGTCTTCCTCCTCCTCTGTGTCAATCTCAACCAGTTGATTACACATATTCAAGAGCTCCTCGTACCGCCTCTTCAGTACACCAAAATTGATATACGGACCACCCTGTCTGGTCATCTCCCTAGCGGAATCCTCCGCGGAAAAAAGCAAGTTCACCTGCATCATCTCCATCCCCTCGTCATAGGTTAACCCTCTATCAGGAAGAAGCCTCCCAGTGACGGGGATGCCTATGAGACACCCCACATCATCTAGTGTGATGGTTATCTCCCCAACAAGTAGATGAAAGCTGCTGGTCTCCTCATGTCATCTCTCTGACATCGCACAAACAAGCCCGTGAGAGATGTTCTCGTACCCACTACTCAGGAGGGGAGTTAGACCATACAGATTCACTACATCCCAAAACCAATCATTTTGTACTCCCGGCTGAGGCACCGTCAAGTTTTTAAGGTTCAGCTTCTTCTAGTGCGAGATACCTTTCACCCTTTGTCTTTTCCGAAACTGAAATACAAAAACAAAAAACACCAAACAACACCGTTAAATAAATAATAAGTAAAATTAACTTTAAATATATTCTAACATAAATTTTAATTCTAACATAAATAGTAAAAGAAGTAAAATAAGTAAATAAGTAAAATATAATTAGAATAAGTTGTATAAATAGTAAAAGAAGAAAAATAAACATTAAAATATACTTACATCGACCCATATCATGCATGCCACATGTCCACCAAATTGAGGTAAAAGTGAGAGGTTAGAAGGCCCTCCTGCATAGCTGTCCGGTCCGGCCTCGTACACCATCATCGGCACCCCTTGAAAACGACCCCCACCATCATCATCCTGCTGAGGTTAAGCATGCTCCTGCTCTTGTTGTTCAGGCTCCTCGATATCAGGCTGCTCCTCCTGCTCAAACTGATACTGATGAGGTTGAGGATCCTCAAACTGATACACCTGAGGATGAGGATCCTGATAAACCAGATATTGTGTCGGGTCCATCGTCTGGGATGGACCAGTCTATGATGAAGAGGGCCCATCATTATCAACAATAGCAAGTCTCATGCCCCCCATTCTCCCTCAACCTCAGCCATGTAAAGGAGGGACTACTGCTTGCTTCTCCCTGCGTGCACTACTAGTAGAGGTATGCCTCTCTAACCTAAGTCTGTCAGTCCTCTCCCTCTGAGATATATCTGCAGAACACAACATTTTAAAAAGCACAAAATCAATGATACATTTTCATACAGACATTGTGTCATTTTTAACAATTCAAGAACAACACTAAAGTTTCGACAGTGTCATTTTAATCCGTAATTTACCACATTGTAGTCAAACATACTATAATCAACATTAATAAACTATATTCTAATTAATTTCATCATTAGCAATCCAAAAAAAAACAAAAATAACCATTTTGACATTTTACCAAACACATAGAGTGCAATTTTTAAACAACTAAGAAATCTAACAATTTCTAAACCCTAAACTACCACATTGTACCATAAACAACATCTAAACAACAATTACTAAGTTAAATCATCACTAACAATCATAAAAACTAACATGCAAGCAAAATTTATAAAAACCTAAAAATGTTAAATTTCTTCAAAAATTCGAAAATTTCAACCAAAAAAAGGCAATGAAGTAGGATAATCATTACTTGATATTGTGGGCGAAATTGACTTTGAATGGCGCAAAAATGTTGAAATTCGAATCTGGAGGTGAAAAAATCGTGTTTTGCAGAAGTTAAAAAATGACGAACTGTGTTGTTGCTTTGCTGATAAATGACTTAAGTCACGCTGCGTGACTTAACATGTGCAACACTACTTAAGTTGCGCACAAACTGTAACGTGCGCAAGTTAAGTCACACAGCGTGACTTAACTTGTGTAGGGGCATTTTCGTCAGTTCAGCTGGACGCGAGCGAACTGTACTGGGTGAAGAGCAGGATTCAATTATTTCTATGTTTCAATAAATTTTAAATGACTAAATGATGAATACTCATGTTTTTTCATAAAAATTACTCAATTTTTTATTTTATTAAAAAATTATTTGCATTATTTTTTTAGCATCATAAAATAATAAATTCTATAATAAAATACTTGCAATAAACCAAAGTTCATTGACATAAAATGAATTAACACCAAAATAACAAAAAAGTGCAACATCCTATTTGATAACTCTAGCATGTTTTGATTTTCAATATAGAGAGTACATTGTGTCTGTTTTGGAAATTATAGACTTGATTTATGATCAAAACCTTTAGTATTTTCCTTATTCCCTATGAAAATAAATATAAAAAAGTTGGCATTTTGGTAAGTGGGTTTTTAAGTTTGGGTATGGTTTTACCCGAAACCCAGTTTTTTTATGGGTTTTTCGTTTTTTGAATCTATACCCACTCGATTACCAACTCAACCTGTTTTTTTGAATTTTTTGAGTGGGTTTGACCGGATTTTTTAGATTAACCCAACCTATAAACACCCCTAATAACAATAGCACTCAAAATCTTACATAAAAACAAATTTTTTATTTTTTTTATGTTTGAGTCTAAATTACTTGTTCAACCTAACAATTTCCACGGTAAAAAAAACTTGTAAAACAATAAAATAATTTTTTAACACAAATTCGAAGTCTCTAAACAATTCCATGAGGTTCTTCCTTTGCAAAATTTAATGATAACTACCTTACTTTCTAGGAAGTACTATAAACACATGATTTAACCTCCGAAACGGCAAAAACACAAGTAAACAACTTCGTCACGTCACATGTTCCACACATCTTCGTAAGCAACTCGACAAATGCCACGTGTCTGCATGTCGGCAAACAAAAGAATCCAATCAACGGCCCACAACACGCCACGCAATCACAAAACACACCAAATAATCTTTTGACAAATTCACCGAATATTCGCTTTATTTATTTGGTCCACAATAAATATAAATAGAAAATAAATAAATAAAGGAAAAAAAAACCTCGCCGCGTGCTTTTTTCTCCTTGTTATAAAAACCTAATTCTCGTTTTGTTGAAGATTGTTTCCGATTTAGAAGATTAAACAAATTCTTATCTCAATCTCAGAAACTAGTGTTCGAATTTTGAATGGATTATTCATCAACCGAATCAAAATCAGTCTTATTATTCTCAATTTTCATACCTTTCAATTCCCTTTGTTTTTGTTTTCGTTCTTGTAAACCTAATTATTCCTCATCTTTGATTTTCTCAAATTCCGATTCATTTTTCTGACAATTATATTCTACTAACCCTAACAACAAACCACCACAAACAACTGTTGCAATGGGTAAACGTAAGTTTCTAGGGTTTCTTCTTCTTCTTTTAATTGATCTAATCTAACTCAGTTTAATTAATTTTAATTAGTTAATTAATTATGTTTGTCATGTTGTGTTTAGGTAATTCACGAACTAAAGCTGCTGCAATGTTTGATAGCGATGATGATAGTAGCGTGACATCATCATCAACTGCTCCGTCTGATCTTATTGCCGTGTCTGGTACCGAAGATGTTCAATTTGATCAAGAATCTGTACTTGATCAAGCTCTTGATGCATTAGATGAAAAAAGGTACTTAATTTGTTAATTTACCATCATTATGGATATTGATTGATGAATATTGAAGGTGGAGCTAAGGATTATTTTATCTGTTGAATTTATTAATTGAAGGGGTACCACGAGGGAAAATGCCTTTTCAGCCATAATTGATGCTTTCAAGAGTAATTTGCAGCATCAGTTTGTAGAAAAAAAGTAAGTTTTTATTTATCTCTTGAGAATTTAACAGATTTTTGTTTTGGCTGGTACAATTTATAGAATAACATGTAATTTCAACTCATTAGACACCAGGGCATTGTTTGGATAAACTACTGAATTTAAACTGTTTTCGTAAAAGTTATAAGTTGTTTTCTTAAGCTATCTTGGAGACCTTATGAAAATAAATTGAAAACAACTTATGAACGAGCCATAACTTGTTTTAGTAAGTTCTCCTGAACAGTCTCACAAGTGTAGATAAGCTCAAATATGTCAATTCAAATAGGCCTTATGTAATGTATATCTTTAAAGTGATGATTATAATAATTCATAACCATGCTGTGCTTTTATTTATTTTTATCAGGTTTGCTACTTTGTTACATAGCTGTCTTGCATCAATAAAAAAGGGATCAAAGAAGGCATCTGCCAAAGAGATAACTCTTGCATCTCATGCCATTGGTAAGATTTTGACTAAATTATGCCTTTCTTCATATATAATGTATGTTGCTTTTGTTAATTGCATATTAATTTTCATTCCATTGCAGGTTGTTTGGCCTTGACAGTTGGATGTAGTGATAATGCACGTGAGATTTTTGAAGAATCTGTTACCCCTTTGGATGAATCTCTTGCTAGAAGTAAAAATATTTCGGTGAGTTTAAAAATGTTGTCTTGTATTCTGTTTTTTTCCCTGTTCTCCTTTTATGATTTTTGATGTTATATACTTGCTGATTAATGTCATTTTTGTGTATAGTTGCTGGACTGCTTGGCTATAATCACTTTTGTTGGAGGGAATGATCAAGAAGAAACAGAGAAATCAATGGACATAATGTGGCGAGTGATCCATCCCAAATTAGGTTCCAATGTATGCATCTGTTAAAATGTTCTAGTTGCTTTATTTTCTGATCATCAGCACAGTATTTTAGACATGACAAATGTGCTATTTTCACTCTAATTTTGTATGCCCATTTTTCTTCCCTTTATTTACTGCTTCAGCTTACTCAATCTTCAGGTAGTTGCGGTCAAACCTTCTGCTCAATTAATAACTGCTGTGGTGTCTGCATGGTCTTTTCTCCTCTCTACCGTAGGCAATCTGAAGCTGAATTCAAAACATTGGCAAAGGCAAGCGCAGTTTATTCTTTTGTTTGCATTTTGATTTCATGCTGCTCTAGCTTAGTAACAATGTTCATTCATGCTTCCTGTAAGAGGTATGCTATCGACAAGTTATTTTGCTTCTCAATGCCATAGATGATGTAGGACCACTGCTTTAAATCACTTAATTATTTTGCAGTCTATAGACGATGTAACTCAAAATCTAGATTTCTGAAAATTGGTTACCAAGGGAGGGAGTCCATGCTTTCATTTTTAAAAAGTTGATCAATTTGAAACTGTTTGGAGTTTCACACAGTAGGGACAGAGAGCTCTTGTTTGTTGTATCAAATGAGGAGAAGATAAAGGATTGAATTGGTCCGATCATGTAAATACCACGAGAATAACACTTCATGCATTTTGGACTAACCCATAGAAAGAGGGATGAAAAAAAGATAGAGCAGAATAGGCTTATTTAACATATGACTTAAAACTTTGATACTTAAATATTTATCACCCCTTAAGAGAAATGTAATCCCACTTATATTTTGTTGTTGCTGTTTGTTTCTACTGATATTTATCAACTTATTTTGATAATTTAAGGTAGTTATGTTGATGGTTTAAATTAGAGTCCTGGCAAGCTATTCTAAAGACTAGGATTAATTATTTTAGATTTACTCCCTCCGGACTCAATTATAAGGAAAAAGGGCTTAAATCTTGAATATAAGCATATGTCAACTAATCTATTCACATTTACTGTAATACCATCCTTGATAAGTGTGAAAATATGTATTTTTACTTATAGTAGAGGCCAAAGGGAGTACATTTTATCTATGTTCTATTTGTAAATAATATTTACCCCTACCTATCCTACATATAGATTTGTATTCCGTGTGTAGCTGTTTCTTGGCCTTGGTTTCAGCTTATTGATTTTACTTTCCATGCAGTTCAATAGCCTATTTATCCGGTCTTCTAGATAAAGAAGATAGGTCAATAAGAATTGCTGCTGGTGAAGCACTGGCTCTAATTTTTGAGATTGGAGTTATCGATAAATTTTCGACCGAGACTAAGAATGCAAGTGATGCAACTCAAGAAGAGAGTAAACCACAGGAAAGTTACATATTCTTACAAGGATTAAAAGGAAAAGTGATAAATCAATGCAAAAATCTTTCTGTGGAGGCTGGTGGAAAAGGATCTGCCAAGAAAGATCTTAATAGTCAGAGGAACCTGTTCAGAGATATCTTAGATTTTTTTGAGGTATGTTGGTGGTATTTTTTGTCTTCTCTCCCTTATTGTTACTATTATTTGAGAATAGAAATGTAGTACTCATGAATAAGAGTCTGTCAGAAGGCTTCTGTACTGATCGTTTATTGTCATGCTAGGATGGTTATGCTCCTGAAATTTCAATGAAGATTGGTGGTGATTCTCTACAGACATCGTCGTGGTCTCAAATGATACAGGTTTTCCTTGCTTTCTTTCTTCTTTTTTTTTACATTTTCTTGCACTCTTTCATTTTTATTTTTTTTTGCAGTCAAAATTGCGTTTTAACATCTATATATTTTTGCAGCTGAATTTCATCAAGCACTTCCTTGGAGGGGGGTTCATTAAACATATGCAGGTTGGCTTTTTGTGTCGTTTTTTTTTTGGCACCTAGTTGTTGTCAAAAGCTTGTACCATTGAACTTGTTTTTGCCTTTTGTTTTTCTGACCCTCTTCCTCCGTGGTATTAGGACAATGACTTCCTACAAGATGTCTTTGGTTTCTCACCCAAGAAAAAGTATCTAAACAATGGCGAACATAGAATGTCTGGTGGTGAAAAGGTGAGTTTGTGCTATATAGTCTTGTGACGTCAGTGAGGACTTTCACTAGATTTTCTCCTTTCACTTGTTATCTGCTGATCTACCTATTCTTTTACGTGCAGAGGATGTTTAAGTCGCCAAATTCAGTTTTGAACAAGGCCAGGACCCAGTTACTCAATAAGCAGCGGTTACAATCTGAGGTGAGCATTCTTTACTATATTTTGTTAGGAGAACATTCTAACGTTTCTGAAAATGTAAAATATGCCGTATGATGTACAGTAGCATTTCTACCCTACTTGAGTTGCTTTGCTGTCATTTATGCAATCATCTGATAAATTTAGTTAGCACACATTTATCTGTTTTTGTTCCTTTTAATTTGACTGGATTCCTTTTTGTTGAATCAACAGGGCAGGAACTTCGGCCATTATTCAGTCAATATGGATGAGACATGAGTTTGAGTGGGAACAAAATATGATGTAGTGCTTTATTTGGGGATTCAATTATTCATTTGGACATGTATTTATTGTGTCCGCTGATTGCTGTGTTGTCTGGAAATGTTTGACTTAATCGATTGCGAAATAGATTCGCGTATTATGAATTTATATTATAACCCTATTTTATTTTTTGACAGCTATACTTGTATAACACTACTATGTATGTGTTCGGTTATGCGGTGACGTGAATTGAGTTTGATAAAATTGACTCTGAGAAAAAGTGAGTCGAATCTAAATTGATTTACTTTTGGATACTTTTATACAAATGTGATTTTCACCGATTGATGTTTGGATAGTTTGAAAACCAAAATTGCTTCTAAATTGTAAATTACCAAAAGGGTCTTAAAATTCTTTAAAAAAAATCGCAGTTTTTTTAACCGGACATACTCTGTGAAACGGTCAACCCATTTGTTTTGTGATTTGTCAAACAATAACACTCAAACCTGTGGCAAAGAAGAACTCAATCCTTGTCAAACAACAGCCCTCAAACCTACTAGTAAAAAAACCCCAATCCAAGAGTTAAAAAAATCCAACTGAGTCATGCCTCTCGATGGCACCCACTCTCTTTTTGCAGAAACTTCGGTAGTTTGTACATTAAATCTTTGTATTATGCCATTTCTTCTCCTCCCATCTCTTTTCACAAAAAACTATTTTATATATTATTACTATTTTAGGTTGTGTCTAACTCAATTATACAAGACTGTGATAATCCGATAAGAGGCGGTTGAATATATTTTTTGGATAAGCTACAATGTATATTAGAATTTGGAGCGGTTATAACTCAACTTTATAAAATCAACTTAGAAGTTGAAGATAATGGTGTGTTAAGAGTTCTACTTCTACATCATATAAGATATGGTTTGCCATATGTTTGTGTAAGTGAGAGAATCGACAATCTTCACCTTGCAAAGATTTATTTATGTCTTATCTCATTTAAGGTAAGACTCTTAACATAAAAAATTTAGACTTAACAAGAAGCCATCTTAAAGAGACTTGATATTAAAACAAAACAAGTATTAGATTCATAGTTATTTGCTGTAAGAAAAAATAAAAAATTGAAATGCTTTTAGTTGTTATAAATATGAATCATTTTGGTTTAGTCTATGTACAAAATATTATTTGTTTTAAGTTTTTGCAAATATAACAATTTGCTTTTAGCCTTTGCTAATTTTTCAGTCATGTAAAATTTGTTGACTACTGCTACCTCTGCAAAATACACTCCCGCCTTGCAGGTAGGATGATTTTGCCCCTGCGCTAGTTAACTAACGCAAGTTTAAAACTATGCGCTAGTTAACATGCGCTGCGTGACTTAAGTCACGTACGTGTAAAGCACTGCGTGACTTAAGCTACGCACACTCACGGAAGTGTAACGCACTGCATGAGTTAACTCACGCAGTGTCACACAAGTGTAAAACATTACGCCAGTTAACTCACGCAGTGTTTATATATCAATACACCATTAATTGCTGTACTGATATGCATTCAATGCATTGATTGTCATTAATGACCCGTAATTTTTACACGCTCATAATTGAACCGAATTACGCCAGTTTAACAAGATTATCGTATAATACGACATAATCGATCAAAATTACACAAAAACATCGTTTTTATCACAACCACATAATCACACATAACGATCCAAACGGTCCAAATTTCACAAATTCGCCGGTAATGACCTGTAATAACTTAAACACACTTAATGACACGTAAACGATCAAAATTACACCAATTTGTCCATAAATCTTGAAAATCACATAATCTCACATAAACGGTTACAATTATCGAAATTCATCGTTAAATTACATAAACACAACTTCATTAATATTCAATAATACAGACACAAATTCGAACAAATTACGATATTACACGTTAATAAATATTACACTTTAACGGATCGACATAAAGATGTAAAGCGTTATCTTCAACCATTACATAAAACATGTTAGCGACGTCGCTATCATCTTCGACACGTTGTGGAAAATACACCGTTTTCGAAAAGTCCTCTTCCTTATCCTCCCCTAAGTCCACGCCTGGCGCATTTAAAATTACATTTTATGTTCTATGATTTGAACCAATACGGATAAAGAAGTTCTCAAGTTTTGTCTTCAACTCGTCCAACTTGCCAGTGGGCTTTACAAAGAACCTAGCCTTCATTTGCACATCTACATAACATACATGAAGTTTATCTGGATCTTGTGCATCTTCATACATGTTTCACTTCAAAAAATATAAATAGTTGAATAATTAGTGACAAAGTAAATGCAAGCAATAATTGGCGTGACATAACCGGCCACCAAAAAAATAATTCATTTCATTTAATATATAATATTAGTTACATATTGATCACGAATATCCAAAGTACATAACCGGCCACCCAAAAATACGTCGGGGTGTATTACCACCAAAAAATAGGACGAACACCGACCGACCTAATAGTGTCATAACCTATTATAACCTATCTAAGAAGTCTAGTGAGTTTCCTAAATTTTCCTCTACTTCTATGTCTTCCATCGCTTCAAATTCTTGTTCCTTTTTTTGCGGAGTAAGAGTATTATCACAAAATATTGGATTGTGCTCATTTGTTGGTTTCTTTGGCGGCTTCGGCTCCTTGAACATGAGCTCATTGAAGGCATCTTGTCTATCCAAAAACTCAAAATGCCATTTCTCCCCCTCACCGATCTTGTTGGACATCCACTCCGTACAACTCGGTGGTAACGGACACCCTTCCTTCAAAGTAACATGAAGATAGTGGCCTTGAATAAAGCAAAGACACATGATGTTGGCATGTGGATTAAGTGGTGGAGCACTTCGGATTGAGAAATATGTCTCACATACACCCCCCCCTTTCGGGCAACGTCAATAAAACAACGGCTCTATTGTAGCAAGTAGCAATAATGTGACCCATATCCGGAGTAGTCAACCACTTATCTACCAGCGCATTACCAATTGTACATTTTGGAGGGTGTAAACCATTCAAGATTTTGTTATAACGCTCCTCCGTGACATATATCGACATGTAGTCACTCTTATGAGTTCTCAACTCATGAATAAGTTGACGACGAATCAATACATGATCTTCCTCATCCATCCCCAAGTGCCTAGCTATGACCCGGAATCCACAATGACCATCCCCTTTAACAGTCACAATGTCTTCAACAAAAGGTCTCATGAGATTTGGAATTTGTGAAATGTAAGGGATGCTCCGAAGCGGTTTTGAAGTAGAGGATGAAGCTTGTGAGCGGGAGTACGTGTCAAGACGTGCATCTTTTCTCTTTGGAAGTGATCTCTTGGGTTGTGAAGGTTGACTATCCGGATTTTGAGAATCAATAGTCTCCCATCTAGAGGGGATTCGACCTGTTGATGACACTTTGAGTGTAGTCCTCTTCCTTTTAGGTGCTCCCTTGGTTACCGCTTTTTTTGAAGGTGGACACATATTTTTGAAGGTGGACATATATTTGTGCTCCCTTGGTTACCTCTTTCCCTTTCGCCATCTTGTTTGCACATTGTACACTTGCTTGATAGTTATGTCATTTTCTTTGTTATTTTGCTTCAAATTGGTGAGGATATTCCGAGGCACCGTCAAGCTCTTTGTCATGTCAATAACTTTTTCCTTCTCCTCCGCACGAAGCCTTCCCACAATAAGGTGCCCCTTTAACTTCTCATACAAGTCATGGTTGTGCATTCCGCAAAGCATTGCAAGCCACCAATCATTTGTCTCTTTATCAAAGAAACCTTTCAACCTAAACAGACAATTACATTTCCTTGAGCCGATGCCTTCAATGTTCGGTTTCTTCCTCGTCTTAAGTGGCTTGTATATCCCACTCCTTTCACATTGCATCGTCAAGTATGGCCTTTTTAAAACGGATTTATCCATACAAACACTAAATTCGGCCCTTGTCGACGAACCTAAGCAAGTAACTCTTCTCGCTCTCTCCATCTTTCATTTGTTGTGAAAAATGAGGCGGTTTCGCGAGCTTTGCAAACAACACCGATAGGTATCGATTTAGGTTCTTCAATTTTACCAATGCGAGCTTGAAATGAAATTTTGACTTTAAACGGTTTGACATCGTCAAAACCTTTGCCGGAAGCATCGCCGAAAGTTTCATTTTTGGCCGGTTTTGGTTCAACGTCATCACCTGCGACATTGTCAACCATCTCCTTATATATCTATTGAATAAAATAATTTATAAAGTGAGAATGAATAAATTATTTGTGTAACAAGCTAACCAAGAACAAAAATGAAGCAAAAAATTCAAAATTTTGGACTGTACAGTGGCGTGACTTAAGTCACGCAACACATTAACACCTGCGCGACTTAAGTCACGTAGCACCCACGCCCTGCGCAAGTTAACTTGCGCACCTTGCCTACTGTCTATGAAAACCAGACGAACCAAGCACAAAAACCAGCAAAATGAGATGAGTTTTGATGATACATTACCTGATATTTGGTACTTGATGAGCGTAGAAACTTGCTTCCTGACGATTTGCAATGATTTGGGATGAGGATTTTGACCCCAAAAATCGTACTTTTTGGGTTTTTGAAGGTGGAGGGGAAAGAAAATGGTGTTTGGAGTATGGACTGATGGGTTTTGAACAAAAACAGTAACCCTGCGCCACTTAACTTGCGTTGCGTGAGTTAAGTGGCGCATCGTTACTTAACATGCGCAGGGTAAATTTGGAAAGCTTACAGGACGAGAGTGTATTTTGCAGAGGGAGAACAACATTCAAATTTGTTTATATTCAAATTGGTTCTTGTAAAACGTGTCTAATATCAACTTTAGTCCTTATTATGTGTTTAGTATTGGAGGGACACAAATCAAATATACTAAATATTACAAATATCAATTTTAAAGTAAACAAATTGTACGGGTGTAAATTTTTTTAAATGATCGAAGAATTTTTTGTTAAATTTGCGGACTACAAAAATTCATATTTAAACAAAAAAAAAGATTAGTCACTTTAGTCTCTGAATAGGAAATGAGTCGTCATTTTAGTCCTTGAATGCAAATAAATTGCAAAATAGTCCCTGAATGCAGACTATGTAAGTCAATTTAGTCCTTGAATGCAGATTCTGTTAGTCAAGTTAGTCCCTGAATGTAGACTCTGTTTGTCACTTTAGTCCATGAAATTGATTAACAGAGTATACATTCAGGGACTGTTTTGCAATTTCTCTGCATTCAGGGACTAAAGTGACTACTCATGGACTAAAGTGACTAATTCCCCAAAAGAAAAGCATGCTAACAACTCGTTTCAAGTGCAGCACAATGTGAGACTATAAATCCCAGACAACTTAAGCTCTTCACTTGCATGGTTTTAGGGAATTTTTTTTAGAATGTCACACATCTCAAAATTACTCCAAGTTAAGCAAAATTACTCCAAGTTAAGCAGACTTAATTGTAAAATTATTATGGAATGAGCTACTAAAAAATACATCTGTTAGTATAGGTAGTTTCAAACAATTCTTATAAGTTTTCCTTCAACTATGCAGTCTAATGCTTGCATGATCTTAGGATCTCGCTCATTCCCATGTGAACTCTGTTTGTCTAAAAACAGTCAGAAGTTAATTTTTATGTTTTTTTGCCTTGTGCAACAACAATCACTCTCCACTCTCATTAGCCTGAGGCGTCGCATGGAACTACTATAAGTGTATGCAATATCCACCTTTAAACAAGTAAGGTTTTTTACAAGGAAATCAGAGTGCATACAAATGATTTTTTTTTTTTTACATCAAGATAAGAGAAAGAAATTTTGAGATAGAAAGGAAAATCAAACTCAAATATTTTTTGGTAAATCGGAAATATTTTTTTTTATATAATAATTCATTATCTCATCTCTTCTACGTAATTTTGATTCCATTGAAAGCATTCAACATCATCACCCCTTACATTACACGGCCCTGATTTATTTATTTTCCAAACACATGTTTCATAGCAAGTGTCGTAATCATCTGCTTCATTATAAATTTCAAAGTAATGAAATTCATTCAACCATGAAAATTTACAAAAGTATAGTTCAGCTTGTACAATGATCCAAGGCCTAAAAGAAAATGAGTAAGTTTCTCCATATTTTAATCTGATTGATCCAAGATCAGTATTTTTGTGTTTGCAGTGAAGACGAAGCTATTAGTTATGTTGTTGGTAATGGAAATAAATATTTTTACGGAATATACTTTCACCATCTTGAAATTGCAAAGCAACAAGAATGGTTAGCAACATAAAAATTGATAACACAATATTTGAGACTAAAATCCTCATACTTAAAACATGTTAACTTCTACATTGACATTGAAAAATATGATCTAGTTTTTTTTTTTGTTTTTTGAGGGAAATAAATATGATCTAGTTGTTTTTGTGTTTATATATATATTCTTGAACCTAATCAAAGAGACATTTTTAAAAATTTTAAAAAACCAATTAATGTAATATAAAATGTTATCAATTAATGTGTCGTTATTACTCTCTGTAGAAAATATTTTATTGATGTAACATAGTATTGAAAACCGGACCGGACCGGCCGGTCGGGCCGGTCCAACCGTGAACCGATGGGGTAGCCGGTTCGAGCTGATTAATGGATCGGCTATGCAACAACTCATGCATAGGCTTTAACCAATGCACTAAATGCTTCTTTGTTATTAGTTTTACTTTTTAACAGTTATATATAAAACATTCAAGTGCAGAATTGAATCTTCACTGAACATTCATTGTTCACTATGTTTTATTTTTTTTACACTATCACTTATTATTTTGAAGCGAAGTATACTTGTCATGTATGCTTCAATTCTTTTTTGACTAATTTGGTTAAAATAAGTTGTAATTTATTTTATTTTATGTTTTTGATAAAAAAAAAGTTGTAATTTTTAATATTTATGTTTTTTAGGGGAAAAATATTAAATATTTATTTAAATATGGTATTTTTTGTGCAGGTAATATAATGGTTAATTTTGACGAGTTTTGACAAGATTTTATGAGTTTTTTATTTTATTTTTTGAGATTGGATGATCTAGATCAATCTGATCCAACCGAGTTTAATACATAAATACATTTTTATATAGACCAAGTTTTACAAGCGAGTTAAACGGTTTAATCCGGTTCAGTCATGCGGTTCAACCAATGACCCAGTGGTTGAACCAATGACCCAGTGACCCAATGACCTTACCGAGTCGACGACCGGTCCGGTTTTTAAAACTATGGATGTAACATAAAACGTTATTACTCTAGTCGTTGTTACAGTAATTAATTCCAAATAGTTTTATTGTCCTTCATCAACATTAAAACGTTACAACCCTCTGGTCACATTTATAACTAAAAAATTAATATTTTAAGTTCATTGAATACCTAATATATTTGATATATATTATAGACCAAAACATTAGATAATCAATAAATCTAAAAAAATATTATTTTTGTTTATAAATGCAATCGGAGGAAATATATTATACTGGTATATAGAAAATTCAACAGAAATAGAAGGCAAATGAGCAATAGTCTCATTCCTATTTTTTTTTTTTGTACGACAAAAACCAATCATCTTAAACGCAATATTCATGGCCTATGTAACACTCAGAGGCGGAGCTGCCTATGGGCCAAGGCCCACCCCAAACCCTAAAAAAATCATTTTTAATATGTATATACACATATTAGAATATGAAATTATATTATATATATAATACGTTGCGACAAATTTATTAGGTGATATGTGTGTTTTAGCGATTTAGAGGATGTGTTTTCCACCTTCTCGTTCACAATTCAACTCCCGCATTCTTAACCACTACAACAACAACTTCCTATCTGTTTTAAATTGACTTTGATTATTACACACACACACATATAATGCTATATTGTTCACCAATTAATAAAGCACAATTATTTTTCAATTGTCAATGTGTAATAAAGTAAAAATTATATAATATTTATGTTAAAATATTCTTATAACATCGGTTAAAATTATTTTCTTTAGAAAACAAATTAATAGTCACTCGAATTAATTAATAAAAAAATATAAATTTACACTTTCCTTAAAAAAAATATATAAATTAACACCTATTAAAAAATCGGCCCACCCTCAAAATTATTTCCAGCTCCGCCACTATAACACTACACTTTTCGCTTTTATGCATGATCCTTTGAACTCTTTGCTGAGCCAGTAGGGATGACCCCGATGGTGGTCGGGAGGAGCGGCAACCTAGGACACAATTCTTTAGGGGCAACAAAGTTTTTATCTTTACTTAGTATAGGTAGTACTATATAGATATATTTATTTTCTCCTTAAAAAATATATATATTTCTTTTTAACTTACTTTGATTAATTCTATTGAAAATATATTTTTAGAGAACCTTCGTTATGAAAGACTCTTTTCAACAAATATTTTTAGTGCACCTTGATTATGAAAGAATCTTTTCAACAAAAGTGTAAGCAGAAAAACATTCAAAAAATTAAAAGGGTAAAAATTTATTGATTAGCCCATAACACCAAAAGTCTTTAGGTTCACTCTATTCTGAGCTAGTTAGTGTATATCATGAGTTGTTGTTGATCATCAACAACTGTATTTAGCAGATTATTTGCGATAGATATTGTTTATGCATGTATATGCTACTTTGTTTGAGATTTTTTATTTTATTTTAAAAAAAACATATTTTATACAGTTTCTTTCCAACACCTGCTTAGTTTATGCATGTATTTGAATTCGAATAGAATTTCTTGAATTCGAATTGAATGGATTGTGAATAAAAAATAGAGAAAACTATGTATTCAAATTTTTATTTTAAAAAAATGGATCAACACCATTTTCATCGTCATTTGCACAATATCCACCTCTTTCTTATACTGATTTGAGTGTCGGAGTACTAGCGTACTTGCAGATACCATTCTCTTTCGTTGTAGAAGCTTGCTCTCCACCACGCAGGAATCTTGCCTTCCACCACACCAGAGCAATTTCTACTCGAGAACCACCACTACATTTCTCTGTTCTACATCGGACAAGACAATTAGATAAAAGAAAATATAGTAGTAATAATGATTTTTGAAATATAATATATTAAAAAGAAATTTGATATTAAGAAGATTTTGGAAGAATTTTTTTTAATTGTTGGAATGTAGATTTATGTAAAATGTAGGAGAAAGGCAACATTGATTTGGGTCTTTCTTGAATATTGGAGAGAAAATCAACATTGAATATTTCGGTTTGTCACAAATTCATTTTAATTATTTTTTATTTAAATAATGACATGTAATTGATTCAATACACGTGGACATTAAATAAAATGAAAAATAAAATTAATTGTACAAGCAACACACTACGTAAACTAAGTTACACTGTGACATGAGATTGAGGTTGAAATTCAAAGAATTTTGAAATAGAAAAATGGATGGAATCTAATTTGTTTTAAATAGGCAAATCAAAACTAGTTCAAACTACATATAAACATTATCTATACTGTATATAAAAAACAACTACTTCTTTCTTTCGACACACTTTTGAGTTGGACTTTTCTTTCCAAAAATACCTTTAATTTTTAATTTTAATTTTAAATACAAATAATACATGTAACAAAATAATAATGAATTTAATTTAAGGAAAAAATTTACACACAATTCCTTATAAATTGTTCTTATTGTTAACCAATTATAAAATAACACGTGGATTACTAATCTATGTCACTAATCGTTCCTGTTAACCCTCTTTTACCTCCGTTAACCACATATCAAACTCACAAAAAACTAGCACTAAACAAAAACTCATGTTACTTTTTATCAGCCGATTTTATGTTGTACATCTTGGTTGTTCCCCTCAATACAACCGACAAAGATTTTCAAGTATTTTCATATCTCTTCCACAAAAATACAATATTTTCATATTATTTTATTACTTCCACAAAACCAGTATTTCCATATTATTTTATTAACATAAGTTATTCTTCCTTAGCCTTTGATCAATTGTAACAAACGTGGGTAAAAAATAATGGTAAAGATTGGACTTTAAATCATCTAAAAAAAGATTAGTAACAAACATGAGAAAAAATAATGTTAAAGATTGGACTTTAAATCCTCTAGAAAAATATATTAATAACAACCGTGAGCAAAAAATATTGCTAAAGATTGAACTTTAAATCCTCTAAAAAAAAAGATTAGTAACAAACGTGAGCAAAAAATAATGTAAAAATTGGACTTTAAATCCTCTAAAAAAAAATTAGTAACCAACGTGAGCAAAAAATAATAATGTTAAAGATTAGACTTTAAATACTCTAAAACAAAGATTAGTAACAAACGTGACCAAATAATGTTAAAGATTGAACTTTAAATACTCTAAAAAAAAGATTAGTAACAAACGAGAGCAAAAAATAATGTTAAAGATTGGACTTTAAATTTTATGAAAAAAAGATTAGTAACAAACATGAGTAAAATATAATGTTAACGATTGAACTTTAAATTCTATAAAAAAATATTAGTAACAAACGTGAGCAAAAAATAATGTTAAAGATTGAATTTTAAATCCTTTAAAAAAAGATTATGATTCAAAATAGTTTAGAAAAAGATTTGTTAGCACTATATTAAATATTAATTATCAATTAGTTTTCAGGAGAAGAACATAATTTGTTGTCATTTGACGAGGTTGAAGGGGATACTCATAACTTATTTCAACATAAATTCCTAAACTCAATTGTTCAAGGAAGTATCACACCACATATTTTAAAGGTAAAAAAAGGTGAATCTTTGATGTTGTTGCGAAACATAGACCCTAGATATGGCATGTGTAATGGGACACGACTGTTATGTCGTGGTTTATTTAAAAATGTGTTGGATGTGGAAATCCTAACAGGAAGCAATGTTGGAAAAAGAGTATTCTTGCCCATAATTAAATTAAAAACAAATGCAAGTTCAGGACTTCCCTTTGTGTTTAGCAGAAAATAGTTTCCCGTTAGACTATGTTTTGCTATTACCATAAATAAGTCGCAAGGGCAGGTCATTCCCAACGTGGGAATCTATCTTCCACGACATGTTTTCAGTCATAGTCAATTATATGTAGCTTTATCAAGAGGAAACAAAAGTTCTCATTAAAGAATTGAAAATAGAAGGAGAAGATATAGAATTTACGAAAAATGTAGTTTTTAAAGATATTTTTTTATCGTAATCGTATAAATGTTTCTTTTTACATAACATGTGATTTATACGTATATGTTATGATGTTACAAATTACTATTAGAATAAACAATAAATGATCGTTATTTTATCTTAATTTTATATGTTGACAAACTAAAATATGTTGAGTTCAAAAATAATTTTGTTATATGTCTTGCCAATATTTTGGTTATAAATCAATATATCAATAATTTCCATTAATATTTTAAAATTTTAATCAAAATTATACAAACAAACATAATAAATAATTACATGCATTAGCACAGTAGAATGAGTGTTTAACTCATAAAAGATATAACCAATTTAGATTGACTTATTTTTGAGTTTATAAAAAATAGCTTATGCAAATAAATAAGTTTTTTTTATGTTAATCCATAAGTTCTCATTAACAAAAATTGTATCCTCATACTTGTTCCAAAAAAAATTACATCTTCATAAATTATTTTTTTTATAAAGTATCTTGACATACTTATAAATAATAAATAAAAAATTATTTATTTACAAAAACTATTTTGAATAAGCTGAAAATTAAATCAATCCAAACGTGCCCTTACCATAACACAACAAAAATATAAAATAAGATGAAATCCCATAAATATAGGAACCCTAGTTGGCCCCAACTTGGAAGACAAGTAAGGAAGTTTGTTTGGTCTGTAAAATCAAAACAAATTGAACTGAAATGACTCAATGGTCGTTTGACGACACTCCATACCATAGTCATAGTTTTCTTGTCTCTCTGATTAACTTTCCCGCGACACAAAGGTAAATCTCTATTTTTTCATTCTCATCAAGCAAAACAATTTTGTTACTAAAAATGTTTTTTTTAGGGATGTTACTAAGAATGTTGTAATTGCTCTGTTTTTTTTTTGTTTATTTGGAATATATCAAGAATGTTGCAATGTCTCTGAAATTCTAATAAAAGTTTTTATTTTAAATTTAAAAACATGTTTAGTTAATAATTATCCTAATTTTTTTAACAATTTTGTAGCTAAAACCTCTTTCTTTTGGGTCAAGACAAAACCTAAATCAACAAAAATAGGGTTTATAGTTTCTTTCAATTTTTGGAACTTGTCACTTTTTAATCATATTTTTCTCTACGGCACAATATTTTTAGTTTTCGTCTTCTTCCTGATCTTCGCTCTGCATTGACGTGGCTGCGCCATTCGTTCTGGTCCATCCTGCATGTAAGTTTACATCTCTTCCTTCTTATTCTTTGAGCCTTGCTTATTTTTGTTTTGATATGATTAATATAGTGTATATGCATCTATTGAAATTTTTATTTGTAGTAATTTGGTGTGAATTTAATGCCGATTACAAAAAGATGCACTTCAAAGTCCTTTTTGTCTGGTCAATTTAATGTTATAATAGTATTATTACTATTTGATATGAATCTTGAC
This sequence comes from Medicago arabica, assembly GCA_946800305.1. Taxonomy (NCBI): domain Eukaryota; kingdom Viridiplantae; phylum Streptophyta; class Magnoliopsida; order Fabales; family Fabaceae; genus Medicago; species Medicago arabica. The sequence continues at coordinate 56,727,879 of OX326967.1, forward strand.
CAAAAGATAGAAGAAAAAGTTGCTTATTGATATGAAAAATCTCCAAGAATCTCCTCAAGAATCATTTCTTTCCTCTGGTTTTTGAAATGCAGCACATATCTAATCTGCTAGACTTTAACATGTTGAAACTTATTTAAGTACTATTTGTTGAAACTTGGTTTTATTTTTGTTGCGATATGTTGATATAGTTATTGGTGGATTTCTATTAGAAATAATAGCCTATCTGAAATATTTTAGTAACAACAGTGCAGTGCAGATTTGTATATGATTTGGATTCTTTGATATGGATTCTCGTTCACCACCTCCAGATATCTTATTCATTTTTTAACCTTAATTAATGATTTCCTTTTTAGTTTTTCTTTTCCTTCCAATACAAACAATATCAGTATAGTAATTGTTAGAATTACTCCAAATCGGTCACCGAAGGTTGACTCAATTGGTAAAGAGTTGATTCATTGGTAAGGTTGTGTTCAACTGGTTTGTAAGCATCTCTATTAGTGCTAGCTTTCCGAGGATCAAACTATTAACCTCTTTATCACTCCATATGTGATTGAGGTAGTTTCAAAAATTTGATAGGAACTCTAGATCGAAAGGTAAAAGAAAATGTCGTTTATTGATGGAAAACTCTATTGGACATATTTGACATATGTGTAGAAAAATAAAACTATTGTATGAAATCAAATCATATGCCAAGCCTTGAATCTTAAGTAAACAAATACTCTAACTGAAAATTCACTGTAATAAATCAAGCATACGAGAAGGAACATCATAGCTTTGCTCATTTTCAAAAGCAACTAATCAAGCATAGGAGATCAATATATCTTGATACATTAATTTTCTGGGAGAATGGATTAATATGCATTCGTTGGGGAATTGAGATTTATTTTTGTTGGGGTATGTTGACATAGTTATTAGTAAATTTCTATTAGAAACAATACTGTATCTGAAATTTTAATAACCAACAAAATTATGTTTTTGTGCAGATTGATATATGAATTGAAGTTTTTGATATGGATTCTCGTTCATTACCTCCTGATATCAACATAAAACCTGAGCATTGTCCAGAAGCTATAAGAGAATGGTATCGCTTAACAGGACTACAAGATCGTAAAGAAAGTGCTGGTAGAAAGGATTTGGCTTTGAAAGCAAAACAACATCTTCTTTCTTTGGGTTGGAAGTTTTGGTACATTGGCAAAAATAGTAAGTGGGAATTGCGTTATACTTCTCCTAACAATGGAAAAAACCATACTACTCTTAGAAAAGCATGCGAGAGTTGCATTGAAGAAGGAGGGTGTTCCCTCAAACACCCTTCAACTGCAGCACCAGTAACAGCTACAACAATAATTTCTTTGTCTCCATCACAGTCGAAAAAGCGACCTAGAGAATCCGAGGAAGCAGTAGCTAGAGCATTTTCCTTTTCTCAACCAAAGCCGAAAGAGCGACAGAGAAAGTCCGAGGAAACAACAGCAACATCAATTTATTCGTCCTGTTTACTTTCTAAAGAACGACCGAGAGAATCCAAAGAAGAAGCAACAACAACATCAATTTATTCGTCTCCATTACAGTCGAATGAGCAACCGAGAGAATCCGTGGAAGCAGCAACAATTTCTTTGTCTCCATTACAGTTGAAAGAGCGACTAAGAGAATTTGAGGAAGCAGCAGCAATATCAATATATTCGTCTCCATTACAGTTAAAAGTGCTATCGAGAGAATCCAAGGTATCAGTAGCAAGATCATTTTCTTTGTCTTCGTTACAATCGAAAGAGCGACTGAGAGAATGCGAGGAAGCAGCAGCAACATCAATTTATTCGTCTCCATTACAGATAAAAGAGCAACAGAGAGAATCTGATGAATCAGCAGCTACAACAATTTCTCTGTCTCCAATACAGTCGAAAAAGCAACCGAGTGAATTTGAGGAAGCAGCAACAGTAGCGATGTCTTTGAAATCCTTTGAAGTGACTTCTAATGAGGATTCTGAAGCCTCTAGTTTCATTTGTGTTAAAAAAGCCACGGTTACTACATTATCAACATCAATGGAAAATGAGAAGCATGTGATTCAATCTAAACCAGAAGTTACTAATTCAGTGGGCATTGGTAAACGAGGGAAGGTATTAAAGAGAGAAGGTTTAAGGGAAAGGTATTCACTTGTTTCTTGGTTGATGAAGAATAAAGTTTTGGTTTCAGGGACTAATGTGCTCTGTCGTGGTAATAACAATGTTGTTACAAGCGGGAGTATATTTTATGATGGTATAGTTTGTGATTGTTGTAATGTTAATTTCACTCTCGTTGGATTTAAGGATCATGCTGGTTGTACAAGACCTACATCATCCACTAGTATCTTCTTGGAAGATGGAAAGTCGTTGTTGGAATGTCAAAGGGAAGCTATGAGCTCATGTGATCAAAACGGGAATCATTGTATTGCCGAAACAAACTATGAAGCAAATAATGATACTGTTTGTTCTATTTGTGATTTGGGAGGTGACATAGTGCTATGTGATCGATGTCCTTCTGCATTCCACCTCAGTTGTTTAGATCTTGATCGAGTTCCGGATGGTGATTGGTTCTGTCCAACTTGTTGTTGCAAAATATGTTGTCGACCTAAACGTAAACAAGAATGTGCAAATGCCAATGATAACAATATTCTTGTATGTGTTCAATGCAAGCAGAAATTTCACTTTGGGTGTGTAAAGGCAACAGGATATGAATCTAGTCACACGGAGAGTAATAATAAAAAGAAGAATTGGTTTTGCAATATAGTTTGCGCGAACAGGTTCATATGTCTAAAGAAGCTATTGTGGAAACCAATTAAGGTTGCGGATAATCTAACTTGGACACTGTTGAAGAATGTGAATAGTGATGATGATGGCAGAGATTTTTCTTCTGATGACTTTAGTCAAAAGAAGCGTAAGTTAACTGTGGCTCTTCATGTATTGTATGAGAGTTTTTATCCAACTATTGTTGCTTTATCTGGAAGAGAGTTGATTAGAGATGTTGTTTTTAGTAGAGACTCGGTACATAAGCGCTTGAACTTTTGTGGTTTCTATAATGTGATTTTGGAGAAAATGGATGAAGTGATTTCGGTGGCTACCATAAGGATTTATGGTCAAAAGGTTGCTGAGATAGTTTTCGTGGCCACCAAGAAAGAACATCGAGGACAAGGAATGTGTCGTTTGTTGATGGATGAACTTGAGAAACAGTTGACTCGCTTAGGAGTACAAAGCATGGTTTTGCATTCCTCTGAGGATGCTATTGACACATGGACGAAATCTTTTGGTTTTGAGAGGATAACAGGTGAAGACAAGCGTGATTTTGTTGATTATACTTTCTTAGAATTTCAGGACACTGTCATGTGCCTTAAGCCACTGAAGAAACCTAAATGGCCTTACACTGCATGGCTGTAGTTATAGTTTTATGACAGTCATAAAAATGTTTATGATTGTATAATTTCTTTGGGATATTATATACTTTTTTTGAGGGATTTTTAATGATTTATTTTGCAAATACATTTTGGTTTGTTGTCATTTTTCAAATAAATAACCATTCATGGTTTTGCTGTTATCTACTTATCATCATCGCATCATAGTTTGAATTATAGCATTATATAAATACTTTGATCAAATTGATTACTCCTACCACTTGGTGTTGGTACCATCGCCAAGCAAACACAATTCTGATTTAAATAAGTTTCTTATGTATACTGTGTTTGGTTCTCTAATCCGTTGCTTTGTATTCTCACCTAATGTCATTTGGTGTAGGTCAAGTACCAATTATACTTAATTCCACTATAAATAAAGTTTTGCCGTTAAAAAAATAATCTTATTTCTTTGTAATGACACTAGTTCAATCACAGAACAAAAAGGACCTATGATTACATACATTGTGTCTATGGATTTCACTAGTCCAACAGTTAGGCTTCTTCTTCTCATGGAGTAAACTCTGCATTTTTTTATTTTCCAACAAGAGCTTCTTTTTTTTGGCAACTGAGAATCCCCCGGACCCAAACCACCAACTGTGTAGTAATATAGTCAGGTGTTTTGTTTTGTAGACCAATATGAGCAAGTTAGTGATATATATTAGTTTTTAGGGTTTTAACATTCTAAAACACAGAGCCTGATACTCTAAACTCTAAAGTGTTCGAGGGAAGGAATCTTTCCTGACCATATTGCCTCTGGAACTTGCGCTAATCTCTTTGTGGGACTTTTGTTTAGCACATACCATGTTTAGTGACATCTTCACCTCAAAAACTATGTAGCAATTTTTCTCTTTGAGCATGCATCTTGTTATGTCCATGATTATTTTGTTCCTACTATCAGCTAGACCATGAGGTGTATATGGTGCTATGACTTCATGTTGAATGTCCATCTCTGTACAGAAAGACTCAAACTCATTTGATGTGCAGTCACCACCTCGATCACTTCCTAGCACTTTTATTTGCCTTTTTGCTTGCTTTTCAACTATCACCTTGAAGTTTTTTAACATTTGAAACACTTCATCTTTGCCTTTCAACTGATAAACCCATACCATTATGCTAAACTCTTCAACGAAGGACACAAAATACCCGTTTACTCCCAATGAAAGTATATCAAAGGGACCACATATACTTATTATATGAATCACACCAAGTTTGGTTTGTTCTCTCATAGGAGTCTGAGACCGAAAAAATTCTACGTTGCTTGCCTATCAAGCAATTCTTTCACATATCTGATGGTACTTTAATCTTTGGCAAACCACTGACCAATGAATTTGTTTGAAAATTACTTAGACTTTTGAAATTGTAGATGCACATACATGAGATTCCATAACTATGTTTCACCGTTTATCATTTCAGATGCAAGGCATTGGGAGTCCTTTGCATTAATCTGAACCTGAAATGTTCTACTCTGAGAGATAGGAGCTCTCAAAATAGTTTTCTGACTTGAATAGAATTCTTTCATTTGATTATTGCAAGATGCATCATGCATTATAAAGCCTTTTTCCACATACATGTGTTGATTGCTTGATGACCTTGCTTACTTTTGATCAAGATCGTTTACACATTATCAGGAATTGTTCTACTGTCAGCAAATATGATCTTAGATTTATTTGAATCATCAAAGCTCACAAGCCATTCTTTATGACTTGTCATGTGGCTGGAGAATCCTGTATAAGTACCATCCATCAGTGTTCCCAAGTCCACTATTTTTAGTTGCCATGAGCAGTATTGGATCATAATCTATATCACTTTCACCATGAGCTATGTGTGCTGCATTTTCTGTGTTTCCATATCTCCTTGGGACATGTTTACCTCTACATTCATCTGTAAAGTGACCATACTTCTGACAATTATAGTGTTGGATGTTCTTTCAGTTCATTGGTTTCTTTCCCTTTATATCTTGATTAGCACCTTTGTTTCTTGATGAAGATACAACTCGATCACCATCTTTCTTTGAGTTTTGTTGCTAAGATCCTCCTTTCTTGAATTTATCTTTCCTTCTTCACTTGTTACTATTAGATTTCTTAAAAGTTTGAGCTTGCAAAGTGACACAATTTTGGACCTTTCCATAACTCTTTGCTCATGTGCTTCCAACGAGCATTACAGATCTTCAATTTTCATGTTGGATAAATCTTTGGATTCCTCTATAGCAACTTAAATAGGGTCAAGGTGATAATGCGCATAACCTTGTTCATAATTGTTTGATCAAATACTTCATCATCACAACTTTTTATTTGATTGTTGAGTAGAGTAACTTTGTTGAAATACTCTGCAGTGTTTTCACTTGGTTCCACCAGCAACAACACAAACTGCCTCTTCAGTGTTTGTAATTGAACCTTCTTGAGTTTTTCATCATCAACATGATTCTTCTCAAGAATATTTCAACATTTTTTTGGCAGAAGTTGCATTCTCTAATTTTTTGGAAATTCACAATGGTGAAGAATATTGCCTTGAAGTCATTCTTCTTCAATTATTTGTTGGTGCAATTATTTGTTGGTTGCACGTTGGGCATTTGTTGCATCATTAGGATAAGCTTGCACAATTGTTTGAATGACTTCCATCACTTCTTGATCGATCACAATTCTTGTTGTCGAGAATTGACAGTTTTCCTACAAAATTGTTGCCAAGATTATCCATCATTTCTTAAAAAAAACCTGAGCCTAGACTTTTTATTAAATGGGTCGGTCAAATTAGGCTTTAAATAAACAATGTTGTAGGCCTACGTCAGACGGTATGATCTGTTCCCACCCATTTCTTAAAAAAAACTGAGCCTAGACTTTTGATTAAATGGGTCGGTCAAACTAGGCTTTAAATAAACAATGTTGTAGGCCTACGTCCGACGGTATGATCTGTTCCCACCCATAATTATCACTAATCAAACTTATTATATCATAATATTTATTCCAGTTCATGGTGGTTGCCAGAACATGGAGAAGAGAAGGAACAAGGGAGGAACAATGTGTTAAATCCCTAAATCCCCAATCTTTCATTCAAATTCTATTTTTTCTCTTTTGAGTTTTGCTTTTTGATTTTTTAATTACGTTTTTATTTTAGAATATAACTTTTAGATTTAAGAAAATGACCTCTAAAAACAATATAATAAAATGAGAATTTTTTTTTTGAAGTGGCTAATTTTATACTGACGTCCAATCAAAATTGAAAATATTTTATAGTTTTTTTTTTTTTTTAAGAATCAAGAATGAAATTTATATTCATACTATAAGAGATGTCTTTCTAGCACAAGACATGTCAAGAAAGACGCTTAAAATACAGAGTTCTGATAAGCAAATACACAAAAAACGTAATCAGTCAAACAAGTTAATGGGTCCGACCACCACTACTTGACAACAAAAAACAAAAGCGGCATTATTAGTCTTCAACCACTAGTAAGAATGAAACTTAACCTTATCTATTTACCTGATCTATTAGCTTCGTATTGAGAGTGTGAGAGCTATTAAAGAGTCTATTATTTTGCTCATTCCACACTAGCTAAACACAAAGAAGCCATAATAATTGTAACAACGATCGACGAGCCCTTGTGCCACCTAAATAATTAGTAAACTTAAAATGTGCACAAAGGCTTTGATTGTCTACACCTGCAACACCAATCCATAATCGAACCTGCTGCCAAATGATGCCAAAATTATCGCAGTGAATAAACAAATGTTGTGCGCATTCAAGCTGTCAACAACCCGCCGAACAATAGGTGTCTGCGTCAGATATAATGCCACGATTTAGTAAATTGATTTTTGTCGGCAACCTGTCGTGTAACAACCGCCAAGCTAGGATGTAGACCTTCAATGGCACTTGTGCTTGCCATATCAGGTTATCTAAGTCGTCCATAGTAGGGGGTTCCTGAGAGATGAGCAACTGGTAACCTGTACGAACCGAGTAACCCCCTGCAATGTCGGGATGCCACTGCCAAGTATCTGAAACATGAGACTGCAAAGTAACATTAGATAACAAAACCCTACACTCCTCTACCATCTCCACCTCCACCTCCCACGCCCACAACCTCATCCTCCACTACCATGCCTGACCCCCTTCCTTCCAACCTATAAAGAACAAAGTAGCAACCGAGATCGACTTGTTCTCTGCTAGATCAAACAACCTACTAAAACGCTGACAAAAAGGAACATCTCCTAACCACCTATCATACCAAAATAAAGTACTCGCCTCGTTCCCCACCTTTCATGACACCCTCTCTGCAAACCAAGCTTCCCCCTCCTCACCAATGTCGTCCCTAATCCTAGCCACCTCCCTCCACCAATAAGAACCACTCCGACCCCCAACCTCCAACCTCCCTGCCTCCTCACCATACCTAGCAGCCAACACCCTATACCAGAATCCACCTTTATCATCTAACAATCTCCAACACCATTTTCCAAAAAGAGATAAATTAAACTCCCTTAGTAGCCGTACCCCCAACCCGCCATACTCCTTTCTAAGACAAACAATATCCAATTTATCCAATGTATTTTTCTGTAATCCTCGCTCCCACCCAAAAAAAAATTAAGTAAAAATTCAACGGAAGAGATTATACCTACGGAGCTTTAAAGATCGAATATTTTATAGTTATCTTACAAAACAAATTTATGTGACATTATTGCTTTCAATTCAATGAAGGTGTGAAGTTTTCGCTAGTAACAAATAAAGAATCTTTCTGATCAAGAAAACAAATCAAAGACTTGTAAAAAAAAGGAAAAACACTTCGATTAAAATTATAACAAATCCATACACACATAATCTAAATAATCAACCAATCAAAGATCTTTGCTTTTAAAAAAAATAACAAATAAAGAATCTTTCTGATCAAGAAAAAAAATCAAAGAGCAACATCCACCCCCATCACTATAACATCTCTGACATTCTCCTATAAAAAAAACTCTGAAGTTCCAGTTTCTGCACGTGAGGCTCATCTCGCATGTAAGCCTACTTTTCTTCTTATTGCTTATACTTTGCTTATGTTTCTAGTCAATGAGTGCTATGTCACACACTCACCCATACCTTGCCTTGGTGTGTATCTAACCTTGTTATTTTTTAACCGTCAATTATGTTTTGATTTTTAGTTTTTTTTCTTCCTTCAATACGAACAATATTAGTATTAATTAGTAATTGTTAGTATTATACAAGAGTAAGAATATTAATGAAGATTGATTCAAATTGATAAAGAGTTGATTTATAGGTCGTATTCAACCTTCGCTTCTAACATGAAGACCTAATGAATAATTTGTAAATACTTATTTTAGTGCTCGCTTTGTGAGATCTCAAACTATGGATTTTCGTATTGGTCCATATGTGATCTAGGTAGTTTCAAAAAAATACACTTCAACATCGTTGTTTGTCAATTATTCGTTTTAATAGTATTACTAATTGATAAGAACTCTAGATCAAAAGGTAGAAGAAAATATTGTTTATTGATAGAAAACTATTGCCCATATCATGGCATGTGCGTAGAAACATAAAATTAACACCTAATTAGAAACTCAGAATTTGAGATCAAAACATGTGCAACAAAAGGTAAATAGAAAATTTGGAGGACATGCATAGCCTTGAATCTCAAGTAAACTGATACTCTAACTGAAAAGTCATAGTAATAAATCAAGCATAGGAGGACATTATAGCTTGATCATTTTCAAAATCAACTAATAAACAAAACACAATGTGGAATCTTATTTATGTTAAGGTAAATTCTCTAAGGCGGTAACAGAAAGTATTAGAATGAAATATATTTTTAAGTGTCACTTTTGCAGCCATAACATAGTTTTTCCTTCCTGGCCAAAGATTTCCTCAAACTATAAAAGAATAATCACGTAATCTTTTACTAGATAAAATATGTAAATTATTTAATCCCAAAGTAATATTTGAATTACTTGTTTCTAACGAGGGTTCACAATTCATTTCATTCTACATTCCAAAAAATAATGTGAAACTTCAAATCATTTTCTTCTTTCTCCTTCTCTAGCGGCTTATGTTATGTTGATGAGTCATTCTTCTCTCCATCTCATTTTTCTGTCTATTTGAAATTAAGATTGTTTTCTTAATCCCTAAGTTTATAAAATATTGTGGAACGCAATCTGAAATATTTAGGTACAAAATCTGGAATATTTTGATATGCATTCTAATAAATTTTTGTACTTGATTTGGAAATATTTTGGTACTCAACTTGAGATATATTCTTGTATTAGATCTAATATGTAAATTACTTAATCCCAAAGTAATATTTTAATTACTTGTTTCCAAAGTTTCTCACATATTAATTGTGAATTTTCTCTATAAATATAAATATAGAGCTCACATAGTTCATTCTACACACCCTAAAAGTATTCTAAAACTTCAAACCCATTTCCTTTTTCTCTCTCTCTCTCTCTCTCTCTCTCTCCCCCTCTCCGGCATGTGTTGACGAGTTTTTCTTCTCTTCATCTTATTTTTCAGTCCATTTGGAATTAAGAGCAAGTTCTCTTCATCTCATTTTTCATTCCATTTGGAATTAAGAGTTTTTCTTAGTCCTCAAGTTTTTCTAAAATATTTTGAAACACAATTGAAATATTTTAGCACACAATATGGAATGTTTTGGTATGCAATCTAATATATATTTTGTACTTGATCTCAAATATATTTTTGCACTCAATATGATATACTTTGGTACTCAATTTGAGATATTTTTGTACTAGATTTAATTTGTGAATTACTTAATCCAAAAGTAATATTTGAATTACTTGTTCTAAAGTTTTTCACATATTAGTTGTGAATTTTCTCTATAGTTGGAAAGTTCACATAGTTGATTCTACACACCGAAAACTATTGTTATTGTTTCCAGAAATGCACACTCCTTAGTTAGTCTTCTGTAACAATTGTTAGCTTTGACTACTACTTCCTTACCTGCATAAAAAGCCGCAGCCAAGAGAATTTTATACCACTACATATCTAATACAGTAACAATTTTGAATAAGAAATAGAAAATTAATGCTGTCCACAAGACGTAAGAAAGCAAAAAAATCAAATCGGAATGGAACACATATAAGGGTTTTATTTTTGTTGGGGTATGTATGTTCTATTAGAAGGTAGCATATCTCAAATTTTAAAAATGACGAAATTGTGTTTTTGTGCAGATTGATATAAGATTTGGAGTTTTTGATATGGATTCTCGTTCATCGCCTCCTGATTTCAACCTAGAACCTGAGCACTGCCCAGACCCTAACAATGCCAAAAACTACATTTCTCTTAGAAAAGCCTGCGAGAGTTGCGTTGAAGAAGCGTTGAAGAAGGAGGGTGTTCCCTCAAATACCTTTCAACTGCAGCACCCACCAGTAGCAGCAAATTCTTCATCTCTGTTACGGTTGAAAAAGAGATCGAGAGAATTTGAGGAAACAGCAGAAGCAACAATTTCTTTGTCTCTATCACAGTTGAAAAAGCGACCAAGAGAATCTGAGGAAGCGATAGCAATTTCTTCAGAATTCGATGAATCAACTTCTGATGATGATTCTGAAGTCTATAGTTGCATTTCTAAATCAACTTCTGACGAGGATTTTGAAGTCTCAAGTTTCAGTCCGATTAAAAAATCTACGGTTACTACGGTGTCAACATCAATGGAAAATGAGAAGCGCGTGACTCGATCTGAACCAGAAGTTACTAATTTGGTGGGTAGTGGTAAAAGAGGAAAGGCTTTAAAAATGAGTACAAAGGAGAAGAATTCAGAGGATTGTGGTAGAAGAGGGAAAGTATTAAAGATGAGTATAATGGAGAAGAATTCAGAGGTTTACGGTAAGAGAGGGAAGGTATAAGGGGAAGGTATTCACTTGTTTCTTGGTTGATAGAGAATAAAGTTTTGGTTTCTGGGACTACTGTGTTTTGTTGTGGTAGTAACAATGTTGTCAAAAGAGGGAGTTTATTTTATGATGGCATAGTTTGTGATTGTTGTCTTGTTAATTTCACTATCACTGGATTTGAGGCTCATGCTGGTTGTACAAGGCATAGACCATCCACTACTATCTTGTTGGTAGACGGAAGGTCATTGTTGGAATGTCAAAGGGAAGCTCAGAGTTCGCGTGATCAAAAGGAGAATCATTGTGTGGCTGAAGCAAATTCTGAAGCACGAAATCATTTTGTTTCGGAAGCAAGTTCCGAAGTAGGGAATCATTGTGTCTCAGAAGCAAATAATGATAGTGTTTGTTCTATTTGTGGTTTGGGAGGTGATATAGTACTATGTGATCGATGTCCTTCTGCATTCCACCTCGTTTGTTTAGGTCTCGATCGAGTTTCGGATGGTGATTGGTTTTGTCCAACTTGTTGTTGCAAAATATGCTATCGCCCAAAATGCAAACAACAATGTGTAGATGAAAATGCTGACAATATTCATGTTTGTGTTCAATGTGAGCAAAATTTTCACTTTGGATGTGTAAAGGCTACAAGATTTGGATCTAGTCACATGGAGAGCAATGTTAAAAACAAGAATTGGTTTTGCAGTGTAGTTTGCGGGAAGATGTTCTTTTGTCTAAAGAAGCTATTAGGGAAACCAATTAAGGTTGCAAATAAAATAAATTAGACATTGTTGAAGAATGTAAGTAGTGTTGATGATGGTGGAGATTTTACTTCAAATGAGCTTAGTCAAAAGAAGAGAAAGTTAAATGTGGCTCTTGATGTATTGCATGAGAGTTTTAACCCAACTATTGATGCTTTATCCGAAAGAGAAATGATTAAAGATGTCGTTTTTAGTAGAGGCTCAGAACATAAACGCTTGAACTTTCATGGTTTCTATAATGTGATTTTAGAGAAAATGGGTAAAGTCATCTTGGTTGCAACTATAAGGATTCATGGTCAAAAGGTTGCAGAGATAGTTTTTGTGGCTACCAAGGAACAATATCGAAGACAAGGAATGTGTCGTTTGTTGATGCATGAGCTTGAGAAACACTTGACACGCTTAGGAGTTGGAAGCTTGATTTTGCATTCCGCCGAGAATACTATATACACGTGGACAAAAACGTTTGGTTTTGCTAGGATAACCGGAGAAGACAAATGTCAATTTGTTGATAAAACTTTCTTAGAATTTCAGTAGTGCTTTAAATCCCTGAATAGACCTATATGGCCTTGTATTGCTTGATGATAGTTATATTACCCAATCATATCTCTCACTGTGGGCAACTTTTAAAGGCCGTTAGATTAAGTGGTCTATAGATCTTATTGTAAGGTGTATGTGTCATATTTTTTTCCTTTTGTCTTCTCCCTACACTCTCCAACCATGATTCTTTCTAATTTTCTACCACATTTTTTCTGCTATTTGATCCATGTGATTCCCTTTTTAACTGCTTTCCGGTCAATTGCTTGTTTGTACACTAAAAGCCTTTCTGAAATTAAATGTAATATTTGAACCGTTTTATTTATAGTTTTGTGCTAATTAATGTCATGATTTTGTTCTCAAGTTTATGGTTTGATTTCATTCTTTCTATTTTTGTTATGATTCATACTTTTACTGCTTTGGCATTTAATTTCAAGATCAACTAGTTGAAAAAGAAATTAAAAACGTAACATGTTTGGTGTCCTGTTTTCGCACATATAAGTTTTTTTTTAGATTATCCTATCTTGTTTAGAGGGTATTTACCCCCTCATGATATTAACCAATCAAAATGTAATATACATTGACAACATTTAATGTCAAATAAAGTCAATTTTTTCTAAAAAAAATATCAATTTTGATCATAAGGTAACTTTTAATAATTTTAATTTTTATTTAATTATAGACAAGATTATATCAAATAGATGAGTCATTTTTTTCTAAAAAAAAAATCAATTTTAATCATAAAGTAAATTTAATACTTTTAATTTTTATTTAATTATAGACAATATTACATTAGAGGTCATTTATCTTATTTATTTGTAACACTTTGATCCTTTATCTTGATTTTTTTTCCGTTTAGGTCTTTTATCTCTCATAAAAGCACATATACATCCTTTTTCTCATTTTTTTTATTAAAAAAAATACATAATTTTATTTTTTAAAATATTTTTTTATTAAAAATGAAAAAAATCAGAAATATAATGAAGATGTTCATCATCTTCATCTTCTTCCTTTGAATCTTTATCATCTTCATTGAATAAAAAAAAAATCTATACAAATATATCTCCAAATATCATGAATTAATGTTATATTCACCTCAAATTTTCTTTTAAACACAAAATTCAAAACTCTATAGAGAAAGAGATTTAGTTTCATCACAAAAAAAAAAAGATTTAGTTATATAAATTGTCACACCGTATATTATTATTATTATTATTATTATTATTATTATTATTATTATTATTTTCTAACTCAATATTCAAACCCGACATAAAACTAACCCCAAAATAGAGAGCAGCTTTGGACATTAATTTTATTGTTCCTAGAATAATCTTAACTTTCGTAAGTCTAACCCTTCCGCCAGTGACTAAGCCTCCACCATCCGCCTTGCAACGTTTGTGAAATTAAGGTTTTAATTTTTGTGTTTAAAAGAAGATTTGAGGTGAATATAACATTAATTCACGATATTTGGAGATATATTTTAGTAGAATTTTTGTTGATTTAAAGAAGATGATGAAGATTCAAAAGAAGAAGATGAAGATATGAACATCTTCGTCATATTTCTGGATTTTTTTCATTTTTAATAAAAATATATTTTTAAAAATAAAATTATGTATTTTTTAATAAAAAAATGAGAAAAAAAATGTATATGTGCTTTTAAGAGAAATAAAGGACCTAAACATGAAAAAATAAAGATAAAAGACCAAATTGTTACAGATAAATAAGATAAAGGAACCATAATGTAATCTTGCCTTAATATATTTAGGTGTTCAATCTTAATTAATTTACACTACATGACTTGCTTATAGAACAATTGAAATTTCACATTAAATTTCTTTCATCTGAATGTCCTTAAATTTATCAGTTACATTCATAAAATTTCTTCTTGTCATTTTGATTGTTCAATTTTGTCGTTCCAAACTGCCGCAATTTTCAATTTTTGTGAGAATCGTCGTCGATCGTTTGATTCCAAATATCGTGAGAATTGACGTTATTTCCAGAACCACGTCAGGAGGTATGGTGACTTTATTTTTTTTATTTTTTTTCTTGGTTGTGAGATAGTTAATTATAACAATTGAGTAAGTCATCCGTTGTACTTTAAGGACTGCTAGCAGGTGTTGCCGTTGTGATGTTGGGGAATTTGCTAGCATTTTTTTCGGTTGCTGCTGAAATGGTTATGTCATGAGGCTTTTGTTCTTTTGTTTGGACTTAAAGGCTTTGGCTGTTATTGAGGCAGGTCTATGCGTGTTAGCAGATTTTATTAGTTTGCCTGCTTAAATGAAAAAATCAAGTCACGATACCTGACACAGTTCTAGAAACAACGGCAATTCTCACTATAATTGAAATCTATGGCAGTTTAAAACGACAAAATTGAACAATCAAAATGGGAAGAATAATGAAAAAGAAACAAGAATTGATCAATAGAGAAGAATAAAGAAGAAATTTTTTGAATGAAGGAGATGTTTTTGTCCTCACGTTTGAGGTTCTGGAATGGAAGAAATTTTATGAATGTAAGTGATGAATTTAAGGACATCCAAATGAAAGAAATTTGATGTAAAGTTTTATTTGTTATAAGTCTTGTAGTGTAAGTTAATTAAGATTGAACACCTTAATATAATTAAATAAAAATTAAAGGGTTAAATATGTTTTTAGTCCCTATAAATATACCAACTTTTTGTCTTAGTCCCTCTAAAAATTTCCTTCAACTTTTTGTCCCTATAAAATTTTCAATCATTGTTTTTTGTCCCTATTTTAAAGTTAATTTTAGTACTTTTTAATGAAATTGTGCAGATATATGTAGAATATTGTAAAAATCATTCCAAAAAAAAAATAGATTTTTTTAACAAAACATAAATTAAATATGAATTTTTAACCATAAAAAATATATAAATTCATATTAAATTCATGTTTTGTTAAAAAATTCAATTTTTTTTTGGGAGTGATTCTTGTAATATTATGGATTTTTCTGCAAAGTTTTATTAAAAATATGAATTCGAGATATGAGTTTACTTTAAACGAGGGACCAAAAGTGAAGATGAGAAATTTTTAAGGGACTAAAAGTTGAAGGAAATTTTTAGAGGGACTAAAATGAAAAGTTGGTACTATAGGGACCAAAAACATATTTAACCCAAAATTGAAAGTATTATAAGTTTCCTTATGATTAAGATTAACTTTTTGATTTTAGAAATAATTGACTCATTTATTTGACATTTAATGTTGGCTATATATATTACATTTTGATTGGTTGATATAATGAGAGGGTAATTACCCTCTAAACAAGAGACGGTAACGTAGACCTCACCCAGATATAATGGTTTTTTGGTTGGAGATATAATGGTTATATATGAATGAATATTTTCATTTATATATGAATTAGTCAATTATGTTATTTTAGCATATTTAATGCTGGATTCATTAACAAGGTATGGGATGGTAACAAGGTTGTAACGAGAAGATAAAGAAGAGGAGTTAACGACGATGGGTTGGAGCAAAGGATCCAGAACTTTTGTATAGTGAGGGAAAAATGTACTTATACATAGAATATATATTTTCTTTTTAGGGAAGAATTTTTAAAATTTGGATTGACTCAACTCTACCCTATGAAATTGTTGAAATTCTTATTGCACCCCTTGTGACTAAACATTTGGAACGTGATCCTGAGTGGCTCGATAGCGGATGCAAATGGCCAAACGGATCTTAGATAGACTTTAATGATCATTTCTTTATAGGCCCCCCGAAATCTTTTATGCCTCTTGAATTTCTCATTTTACCCTTAATTTAAGCAAAGATATATCTACCAAACTAGGGGTGCGTTTGTTTTAACCTAAAAAAAAATAGATTTTGTGTTATAAGAATCTAGAGATTTTTATTTAGAGATTTTGAAAGAAATCTAAAGCTATTTGTGTTTGTCAACTACACAAAAAAAGTGATTTTTTAAAAAAAATGATTTTTAACTAGTCCTAATAGCTTTTCATTTTAGAGTCAAAATAGATTCTTTTTGGTAAAATGATTTTTTAAAAATCCTAAACAAACACTTAAAAATGACAAAAGTAATTTTTTTACACAAAAATAAAAAATTTTCTAAAAAAATCTTAAACAAACGCACCCTAGTTCTGTTTGTATATACCGGATTTGTATTTTAATGGGTAAACAATTTTTGTTCTTATAATAATAATGAGAGAAAAATCTAAGGTTCATTTTTTTTTTGACAAAAATAAACGATAGTCATTCATTCAAATTGATAAAGTACATCGATACAATACAAATCCAAAGCCGCTAAAAACAAAAATGATAAATCTGCGAACAAACTCACAACATCCATGTTAATAGCATAAAGCGGCAAAGTACTTATGCCTACAAATATGACTATATTGAAGTCTTCAGAATGTTCATGTCTCCGGATCTGCAACGTTGACGACGCAAAAGTCATTGATTGGATCTGCACTTACTCAAAGCTAATCTTTCAACCTGAATCAAATAAACACTGCACTAAGATAAGAAATTAAAATACACCGCACAAAGACGGAAAATAAAAAAAATAAAAAACAAAGTCGTGCAGAGACGACGAAATCACAAAAACAAACGAAAGAAAACTGAAAATTTGTGAAAATCACTTATTTAATTAGAGTAGAAGGAAAAACAACTCGGAGGAGTGATTTTAGGTCAAAATTAACCCTAAATCACCCTCTTCGATAGACAAAAAGAAGAAAGGGCCGACGTCTAAAAATCTAAGGTTCATATAAACCACCAATGCACTGTCATATTTAAGTGTTAACTTAAGGAATGTTTTAAACCTCGCAAATTGTGACAATAGATTGCTAAATGACTCATGTATTAACTTCAGTGTTCTACACATGCGAAGCATGTATTTCCCTTAATTATTTGATTTTTTTACAAGTTTTCTTGCATACAATCATTAATTAAACAAACAAAACTAGCATAGCATGAAATCTATAGATAATTGAATGCATTTTCATACCACAAAGCTGATGTGATGTATTTGTTCATATGCCTCAGTATGCCTCAGCAGCTTCTTGGTAATTTTGGTGGTTAGTGCATTTACAACAAATCCAATTTGCTAATTTGTTAATTATGGCAATCATTTCATTAGAGATGCAAATATTGATTATTGGTAATCAATATGAGTCCCTCAACCTTGCCAAGAACGTTATGCAATACCTTGATGATTGTGTTTCTTACAAAGTGTCATCTTCTCACTTTTCTAATGTCAAAGAATCGCTCACATATTTAAGTGTTTTGCGCAAGTTTTCATACCCCAAGGCTATATATAGGAATTGTGCATCATTTCTCAAGTGTGTAATTTTCTCAATCATAGAGGATCATTGAAGTTGAATTTCATCTTTCAGATGTAGAAGTTCATCTCTAAACTGAGTGACCAAATTTCTCATGTGTTCTTACAATTTAATTTTCATATTTCTTGCATTTCATCCACTCAATTGGTTTGCAATCAATTGAACTGCATACACATTGTTGGAAACTAGGGCCGTATAGTGTTTGAGAAAAACCCTCCAAAACAGAACTGTCAACCCCATATGTTATCCTTGTTTCACGTCTCATTGGCCTGTGCAGTGTGAAAATCGATGGACATCAAATTCACCTCCTCTTTAGATTGACATATTTGTACATATTTATTAATATCTACTGGTCTGAAGATATGTCCCTAAAGCATTAGGTAGTTATCTTTTGGGTATATAAGAGCAAATTTGGTATTGTAGGGGGCCTTTGGAGATTTTGGGGGCTTAAAAAGCAATGTTGGACTCTAATACCATCTTAAAATTTAGGTTGGACCTAACACATATTTACCCATACTTTTAAACATATTATTATATCATATCTCATTAAATTTAAGTTAAGGATTCAAAAAAGAAAATAATTGATAAATTTTATGTTGAAATAGTTACTTTTTAGACTTAAATGTTCAATTGGTCTCTTAATTTGATTTCAAGTATCAGTTTGGTTCCATAAGTAATAAAAAGGTATGTTTAGGCCCCTTAACTTTATTTAAAGTATCAGTTTGGTCTCTTCTGTTAATTTAATTCAAAAAGATGTTAAGTTTATGGACCAAACTAATACTAATTAAATAAGTTAAGAGACCAAATTAATACTAATTAAATAAGTTAAGGGACCAAAATTTAACGTTTTTTTGAATTAAATTAACATAAGGGAACATACTGTTACTTTAAATAAAGTTAAGGGACCTAAACGAACATTTTATTACTTATGAGACCAAACCGATACTTGAAATCAAGTTAAGGGACTAACTGAACATTTAAGCCTACTTTTTATTATTTCAATATGTTGAATACACAACTCCTAAGATAAACCTTTCACTTTAAACTTCTTATCAAGTGCCCTAATTATGGCTATGTTTGAATTGATGGAGAATGATGGAATGAAATGGAATGGAGTGGGATTGACCCACATTCCATTGTTTGGTTTTGTAAAAAATGAATGGAATGGAATTGTGTGTGATGGAATCTATTCCATCTAATACCACTCATTTAACCAATTTTTCATTCCCCCCAAATTGGAGTGTATCTAATGGAATAGAAACACATGAATAATACAATTACCACTTTGTCCCTGCTTCCCTGTTTCATTACCTGCTCTGTATTCCCTCGTTTTTTCTCTTCAGCTATTCACGTTTCTTATTCCTTTTATTCTCGTCATGTTTTTTTGATATTTGAACACAAGAACACGTTTTTCAACCAACTTCTGTAGTGGATTAATAATAGCATCCATGCCTTGAATATTATATTGTACTGTAACAGAGGAGGATAGTTGTGGCCAAAGTTTTTTGTGGATGGACTTGTGGTTATTGTTGTGTTTCCACTGAGTTTTGAGAGTGATTTGTGGTTATATAAACAGGAACGTAGCATATCAAAAGCAGGTGACCTTGTTGCATTCTTTCTTCTTTTCTAACAAGGAAAAATATTCTTGGAGATAAAGATAATTTTATATATGAACGATATGTATGTTTAGCAAAAATGTACGTAGTTCTTTTAAACAATATGTATTTTTATGTCAATAACCATATACTGATTGAGTTGAGTTGAGTATTTAACTGATTTGTGTTTTTTTAAATAAGGATAAAATTGGAATAAAAAAGTTATAATTTGTTTTGTTCCGTTCACTTTCCAAACAATGGAATGGAATCTATGTGCAGTTTCATTCCGTTCCGCTCCGTTAGTTTTAAGTTATCCAAAAAGAGCTTTAAGTTATGCACAGTAGAAGCCGCCATTGTTCAATCCCATAGCTGGAGAATGATAAGTAAATATAGATCCATATTTGAGGGGCCACATTGCTTTATGGGTCGTTATTTGTTATATGATTTTCATAAAAATAAAAAACCACCTTAATGGAATAAAACTGAATTTTTGAGTGGTTTTGTGTTATTCGATTCTTATAGAATGTAAACTTAATTTATATATGTGTACGACAACTCATTTTAGTATGTCACGTGAGTTTCATGAATTTATTTGTTGAATCAAATCTGCTCTCAATTCAGGTATGGCTTCTCATGAGCGTTCAAATATGTGTTTTGATGTATGGCATACCAATTTCTCGGTTAATTTTCCATTAAGTTCACTATTCAATTGGAAATTGAATTCAACACGAATTGGTATCACGGAAGCAATTCCCCTTTCTTTTTGTCAAGGAAAAAAAACCATGTAACTAGGAGAGAGACAAATTCATGTACACCCTTCAGTTATTATTATAAACAAACATCACATTTTATATTTATTCATAAAACGATGTATTTGGTCTATAATAAAGATCATGTACATCGTTAATTGAATGAATCTAAAATATAATTTTTTTTCTTATAATAGTGATTAAAATGGGTTTAAATTTAAATGTATATAAAATGGGTTCAAATTTAAATATAATTAAGAAGGAAGATAAAGGAGGAAAAGACACAAGAGGAAGAAAGTTGAGTGGTTAATGGTTGAAAATTTAAAATGAGTTCAAAGATATTTTCTCTTGTCAAATTGTGGGTGATTGAAATTTTTTGAGGTGTAACTAGAATAAATCAATTAGATTTGGTAAGGGCTATTCTAGTTAAGTTGTGAGCGGCCCAATTTTGGATTTTTCTACATCCTAAAATGACATGAACTATGCTCTTTACCCAACAAAAATTGCTTTCTTCCAACTGAAATTTCAAAAAAACCTCTGCATAAGTTAACTCATGTTAGTGTTAAATTTGTGTGACTTAACTTACCTTGCGTGACTTAAGTCACGCTGAAAATTCACACACTGAAATCCAACGTAACTTAACTCACGTTGGTTGTGCTTTTGATGGTGAATAAAACCCAGATTGATGATAGTGAAAGCAGAAGATATAGAAAGAGTGGTGATTGATTCTAGTGTTTATTTATTGATACAATACAAAAGGAAAATGATGAAAATTGAAATCATCCTGCAAATTAGAATCGTAAAATGACATGAAGGAACTAAGATTTGTACAGATGGGGAACTAAGATTGTAGAAATGTTCACATATTTACAATCGTAAATTGAAAAGAAAAATCGTAAATTGACACTAAAATTAAAAACTCACACTAAATTGAAAAGGAAAATCGTAAATTGACATTGAAAGAAAACTCACACTAAAATTGCAATCGTAAATTGAAATCTTCTTTTAATTCTTCAATGTGGAACTAAGATTTGTAGAGATGTTCACATATTTTAACATGTGACATCTAAGGTTATTCTTCCCAAAAAGAAAACCATATCGGTGAAGTTTCTCACCGTTTCCAGTGGCCGACAAGAGATTTCGGAAGGGAAGAAGAATAGTTCAGTGATGTATTTCTGCACGCTGCATGACTTAACTCACGCAGGGGCAAAATGGACTTTAAAGTTGGGAGCGAGCAAAAACAAGTGGGAGAATAGCAGAATTCAAATGACATAGACTCGAGTCGAGGTAAAAGCCCGCTCCTTTCCGCAATCAGACTCTAATTGTTGTTACAGAACTTGTTGCCTTCCTAAGCTGAAATTAGGGTTTTTACATCTGAATGAATCTTCATCTTCTCATCTTGAAACTTGTTGATAAGCTATGTTGTCTTCAAAACTGCCATCACTTCCGCTACTAGAACTTCAAGGAACCCAAACATTCCCTAGGTTGCAGTTGCTAGAATCGTGTCGTTTTCCTTCAATAACACCATACGCAATCCCCGTCTTCCCTTGCCATACTCCATTTTTGGACCAGTTTAAAAGTTTTATTCGTATTTTAAAGTCCGAGAAGTTACGTCGTTTCAGACGAAATTTCCGCAGAGAGGTATTTTGAAATACCTCATTTTGGTTACCGAAAGGGACAATTTTAAATGTTTTATCATTTTATTTTATTTTCTTTATTATTTATTAATTTCTTAGTCACTTTTATTTTATTATATTTTATTTTATTTTATTATTTATCTTTTTATTTTATTATTCATTTTCGTTTTTCTTTTTATTAGTTAATTGTTAATTCTTTTTTTTTTAATGTCCAAGGAGTCTTTAGTCCTTTTAGTCCACATGTCAGAGTCCTATTGGTCCACCTTTTTCATCCAAAGCTGCAAGGGATATTTGGTCCAAACTGTCCAATCAAACAGGGACACCTCGCCTGCATACCTGCAAACCCTAGAAATCTGTCAGCTATAAATAATAGTAATTTATTGCAGCACTGACCCCAATCAATCACATCTATCATTAGCAGCCGCACAACTCACCCACAAACCCTAATTCATCATTTTTTTCCTTACACTTTTCAGATCAAACCACAAAAATCTCAAGAACACAGTCATGAACATCCAACCACAAAGAATCACATAAACCACAATTTCACAACCAGATCGCACAAATACACCACAACCGGAGCACAGAAATGACGACTTCACTGGGGAACAAGCTGATGGGTATAATATTATGCCTCATTTGATAGGTTCGTGTTTTACATAGATATTTCAGGGTTGTCGTTCCTTTTCTTATCTCGATTACGATTATGTTGATTTACGATTATGTTGTATTCTAATAGTATTTATAATGTGATGATTAATATTATGCAGATCTGCTTTCTTTGGCAAGGAATCTTTGCACCTATTATCATCGAGTTAGTATTTGTTCAGAAAATTTGAAAAGCGGCCAATACAGGTATGAACTGGCATGATGATATCATCAAATATGTGATTGTTTATAGAATACCAGATCATGTATCTAATAGCAATATTGATTTCTTCAATTTTGGGTCTTTATTACAGATAATGTTCTATATTCAAACTATAAAAGACAAATGGTTATTATCAATTACAATCATTAGTTCAGATCCAAACCAAGTTTGGGTAGCTCATACACAGTTAATTCTTAAAGGCATGATCAATGTCTTCATTATTGCCATCATATCTAGGACAATGTTTTAAGCATGAGATCCTTATCTGATTAAGTTTTTTATTTGTGGGAAGAAAATTATTTAGAATACGCCAAGTGAGATTAGTATATTTGGGAGGAACATTGAGATTCCATAGTTTCTTCCTTATAATATTATATGAGTTTCTGCTTGAAGGATTGTTATTTATTTTTTATAGAATTTCATTTCCTAAGAGTTTGATAGTCGGATTTAAGAGAGTCAATACAAAGAGTTAAAAGAAGTTAGCTTCAACAAGCTATTCAATGGCAAACCTAATTTCTACCATTTCCCATTTTTTTTCACTCTCTTGATCAAGAGATTTACAAAAGTGACATAGAAATTTAGTTTCCAATGTTCTCTAATAACATGCCTAAATTTCTCTCCTTTACTCTTGTGCACAACACCATGCACCATGCACCTCGCACATGATTCCATGTGCCTACTGCATGAGGCAGAATCAAACATTGCTTAGAAACACAAATCCATGTGGCAAAACCAAAAGCATATATCAAAATGTTTCCATCATTCTCTTGATGCATGGTAAGATTTTAAGTCACACTTAATGATTCTCCACCTTGACTTTAAATCGTTGGTGATTTCAATTTTACCATCAACGACCTTGTTCCTCTTTTCACCCTTAAACTAATCTTCAAGATAAAATTGATCAAGTCTTGAACCTTGAGCTATACATTGACCTCCACTTGCATCAAATCATCCTCGGTAGTCCCACAAAATCGACCAAGCTTTCCCTTTTACCTCTTCAACCCCTGAAATACTTTCTGCCATCTTAAAGAACTTGCATCTAACTGCACTATAATTTTTAGGTAGTTCCACAAGTTTTTTCATAACCTCTTCAACCTCTGTATGTCTTCAAAATTGCCCACAAACACAAATACATTTCCCTTTTGTTTGGTGTCACGTGCCTCGCGCACGAGGCATAAACAAAGTTCTTTATCAAAATATTTTCATCCTTTGCTTGATGCATAGTGAGACTTTAAGTCACACCCATAAAGAGTATGAAGTTATTTTTGGGTTTGAAGTGGTGGTGATAAAATTTGTGGAACTACTTAAAAACTCAAGGATAGTTTGATGCAAATGGATCTTCAAGAGTACGGAAGTCATTACGGGGATTGAAGAGGGAATGGTAAAACTTATGGGACTATAAAGTGTTGTTGGATGAAAGTTGATCTTCGAGATGACAAAAGACATTTCAGGGGTTGAAGAGTTAAGGGTAAAACTTGTGGGACTACAAAATGTAGTTGGATGTAAGTCATAAATGACTAATGGAGAAGAATCATCCCTTGAAACTTGAGGGGCTATCAAGAATAGTTGGGTGCAAGTGGAGATTGGTGTCTACAACAAGATTCAAACGAGGCTTGGGCTTGATCAGGGTTCATGAAGAGTAGTTGCAGAGAGAGAGAGAGAGAGAGAGAGAGAGAGATAATTTGGTTGATGGGTAAATTGACATCATCAATGTTTTGGAGTCAAGAGGGAGAATTGTGGATAAAGTGTCTCAAAAACATATTTTTCGATCATGAACTTATCTTTAAAAGCATAATTTTACCTCATTATTCATTTGAATCAAAATAAGAAATTTTTCGAGAAACCTAGAGGCTAAGGGTTACGAGACTTTGGTTGAGTAACCAGGGTTACAAACACGTTCAAGATGTAACGCTCTATTTCTATTAAAGCGATAAAACACGCGAATATAATAAATATTCAAGAAATAGACGCTACGTCTTCAACTAAATTCAAAACAACATGCATGCATATATATATATATATATATAAGTTCTCAACAGTCGCAGCAGATATAAATCATACATTAATTAATCCAGCATGTAAATATATATAAGTCTCAAAGTCCCGACATATGGGCAATAATCGACAACATAAGTCAAAGCAATGAATATAAAGACAACGTCCTAATCAGAGACTAAATCTAGACTCGACAGAAAAGCAGAGGAAGCATTCGCTATCTTCAAATCAACTCACCAAGCAAGCAAACTACTCCTGCACTCCGTCTACCCGTCCATACGGAAAGGCAGGCGGTCAAAACCACTGGGGCTTAGCTTCGCATCAATAGTAATCAACAATAAACAAAGGTAGGAATTCAAGGATTCATGCATAACACATATACATAACCTTCTCTCCTAGAATACTAACATCACATGAATATTGTCCCCCATTCAATATCACAATCCTAACATAGCATAGCAAACATATTCAACTCTAATCACGTCATCGACATAAGCTCGTCATTTATCAACATCAATAAATGAAAGGATTACTCACCTTATTTCATTTAGCCTAATCAACTCAACAAATACAATTCATCAATTTCAAGTATAAGCAAGAAAGTCATCATCACCAAAAGATCATAAAGTCATATTCATATAAATCACACTTCATTATTTTCACCGAAATAGACAACATCAATTAAGATCATCAACTTTACAAGTATCACCATTAATAACAAACATCAATAAGTACACATTTTCACATATTCACCAAATATCACAAAGTGTACAATTCACCAAAGTTCACCAACATATAATCAAATATGAACGACTAAACATAAATTAATCAAATTAAGCTTCAATTAATTAACAAGAGCATTCAACCTCAACATGCACATCAACACAACAAGTTCAATTATCACAAGTATGTATGCATCAATCACACTTATCATCAACACAACCATCATCAACACATAAGCAAAATGGGTCTCATGTCAATTCATGTTATGCGCCTAGACATGATCCTAAATGCGGTACCGTCACCAACAATAAAGGCCGTTGCCCCATGATGCCAACTGCACATCATATGCAAGAGTACACCTTCTCTTACATTAACACCCACGTAGGGGTCCCCCCTTACGTCACATATGAGACTATGATGCATGGACATACAAGCAAAGACTCGACAATGCAAATCACCTCAACAACAACAATGTAAAAGTTCACCTCTATTTACATTGAACAACTTCAACAACAATTGCATTATCAAGAATTTACATCCATACAATCAACAATTTACAATTCAAATAGAATTCATCACCACCAACAATCAACATTAATTAGCATATATGAATTCACCACCAACAATATCAACATGTATACAGTTACCAACAATTCAGCATGTCTTCATTTATCAACAATTCAACATGTTCACAACAACTCACCAACAATATCAATATGTATACATTCATCAACCATTCAACATGTATACATTTATCAACAATTCAACATGTTCACAACAACTCACCAACAATATCAATATGTATACATTCATCAACAATTCAACATGTATACATTTATCAACAATTCAACACCGCTATAAAACGATAACTCCATATAATTTCTCATAATTAAAGTAAAGGAGAAAATTCGCCAATTCATGATAATCATCATATTCAACATCTAGCAATCGTTCACGTATCCTCAAATATTCATACAAGGCCATTTACAAAAGATTTCCGAGATAATTGGTCTTAAGGACTAAATTTGGCAAAGTTCGTCTATGGTTAAGCAAAACAACCAACATATACTTTTCAAAGTAAAACAACATTAATGCCTCGACTATGTATGCTCTTATATCAAATATGTGTGCAGTTGAGCATACATGCATGTTTTACCGGCTAATTACAACGAATTCATAGAAATCACAAAGTTTGTCTCACTTTATCATATTGCAAAACCAATTCATTAACAGAAGAAAACTAAGTTTGATTCAACAAGACATATATTAAATACTATTAAACATCATAATTAAACTCATAATACTCATATTTGATGTTTGGAAGCAAACCAAAAGTTTCGGGTTGATTTAGAAACAGTTATGCTAAATTTTCGTAAAAGTCTTCCAAGATCCACTTGGAGTGTTTCTATCATAACTCAAAATCCACAAAACATTTTCAAGTAAAACTAACTCCATTGGAAAACTAACTCAATTATCTAAAACTTTCATGTTTACACCAAAGACCAATTCAAAACAAAAATGTGTGAAAAAGACGCAAGAACGCGAAACAGGGAATGCTGTCAGAGAGCTACTCGCCATGGCGAGCTGACAGACTGAACAACTCGCCATGGCGAGCTTGGACAGTCCAGCTCTCGGGAAAACTCCATTTTTCACCCCAAAACCTCAATTTTGACTCCCCAATGCCCAAATTTGATCCCAAAGTTTGTCTAAACGTTTCTAAACATAAAAAGACACTCAAACCCATATGAAACTTGAATCAAAACATCATTTCAACAAAAATCACCACTTGACCCACTTTTCATGAAAACCTTCAAGAACAACACAAATTCACATCAAGTTCAATGATTATGGATACCCATAGCTTCAATCAACAACAACAACATATCACAACAGCAACAACAACATGTAATCATGATTTCAACCATAAATCAACAACAATCATCATAATTCATCAATTCACCCAATTTTACAATTTAACAACAACATAACATAGAGCATATGATTTTCATGTTAGTAACCAAATCTATCAACAATTCACATACCCAAACATGTATAGATCATGTGAACAAGAATTCAACAACTTAAATTCATGAAAATCACTTTTTCCAAATAAGCACTTATGTAAAGAATTGGGGAAGAACATAGATTAAGAGATTACTAATGAAATATAACCCCCTTACCTCTTGTCTTCACAAAGCTAAACCAATCCTTCACTCCCCTTTGCTCCTAGCTTGATTCCTCTTGGTTCTTCTCTCTAACCCTTTTCTCTATCTTTAGCCTCTTTAGATGAAAAGTTAACATAGCCTCTCTAAGTTAAGCTTATATAGTCACCACCTAAATGGGTTAGGGTATATCTCCTCTTAATGGGCCTAACACACTCACATCTAATTAGAAATGTTACTACTCACTCAACTTAGTAAAAATATCTAATTATCACCATAACAAAAATAATTGCTATTAAGTACCTCTAGTCTTAGCAAAGAAACTATTCACCTCAAAATACTTAAATAATGCAAATTCTAAGTTTACTAAAATTGTTCCCTTGATAAATGACCAAAATACCCCTCACTCTAAAATGACTAAAATACCTTTCTAACACCGAATTCCGATAATTCCAACCAAAATACACACAGAGACGATTAATCACATACAAGCATAATTAAACATAATTAAAAGCGATTAAAATAATACTAACAAAAATCGGGCTATTACACAAAACACCTTCAGTAATAAGGATTCATTGGATGAAGAATGTAAAATTTCTCTCTTGTTTTCTTGAGATTATTGTTGAGGGGTTAAGAGGAAAAAGAAATCGGGGATTTCTCTTGGTGAACAATTTGAGATGATTTTTTGGTCATTTTAGTAACTCTTGGAAGAGAGAAAAGGGAATGGTAGAAAGTAATGTTCATAGAGAACTCTAGAAGTTAATTTTTTGTAGCTCTTTTGGAATCTCTTGCAAAGACTCATTAATAGTGGATCAGAGAGTTGCTTTCTCCCATTTCTAGGTTAATTTGGGTCCAAACGGGTAAACAATTTTGGTGAGTTTGTTTCTTCTACTCTCTTTATCTTGGTTGTCTTTGGATTGATTGTTTAGATTTGCATTACACATAGATTCTACATTTGTTTTTTTTTAATGGCAAATGTTAGTATATTAATTGTTATATTAGTTTTTTCTCTTTGTCAGAATTTGAAACCTGAACCTCTAACTCTTTAACCTTAGTTAGACCACTTGAGCTACTCAACCCCCTATTTGGTTGAATATATTATTGTTTGGATTAATTAGCTTGGTTGCCATTGTTATTTGTTCCACTTTTCTTTTTCTCGTTGAATTCAGATAAAAAAATACTAGGCCCTCGAGAATGCATTATACAAATTTGTAAAATTATATTCAGTGTTTCCAAAAGTGCACACTCCTTAGTCACATGACACAATTGTTCACTGCAAAAACCTTCTATATGTGGCTTGATCAAATGGCTTTTTGTGTCATTCCTACAAAATAAAAAATTTAAAATAGGCAATCATATTAGTACAGGCAAATTCTATGGTACACTCAAAAATTTGAGTGTATTAGTACAGGCAAAATACTCATAAAATAGGAAGCAAAAATAAAATGAGGGTTCTCACTAAACCAGTGATCAAATCACACAAAAGTGGATAGCCAAATTTCTTTTTGAGTGATCATAATAAGAAATTTATTCAAATTCACGCAAACATAAAACTGTATTACTAGTTGTTGGTTACCTGAAAGCTTTGACTACCACACTGCAAAAAGAGCCACAACCAAGAGAATATTGCATGCCACTGTATAGCTAACACAGATTGCTAATATTTAGCATATCGAAACTTAGTTAGGTACTATTTATGAAACTTAGTTAGGTACTATTTATTTTTGCATGATACATTATGTTATTTGGAAAAATGGCTTAATTTGCATTTGTTGTGGAAGTGGATTTTATTTTGTTGGGGTATGTTGATAAAGTTATTGTTGAATTTTTACTAGAAACAGCAGCGTATCTGAAATTTTAATAACAACAAAATTATGTTTTTGTGCAGATTGGTATAAATGACTTCTCTGTCTACATTACAGTCAAAAAAGCGACAGAGAGAATCCGAGGAAGGAACAACAACAACAACAACAACAATTTCTTCATCTCCATTACAGTCAAAAGATCGCCTAAGAGAATATGAGGGAACAGATAAATCAACTTCTGGTAAGGTTTCTAAAGCCTCTAGTTCCAGTTCTGTTAAAAAAGCTACACTAACTACGGTATCAAAATCAACTTCAAAGGAAAATGAGAAACATGTGAGTCAATCTGAATCAGAAGTTTCTAATTCAGTAGGTAGTGGTAAAAGAGGGAAAGTACTAAAGAGGGAAGGTACAAGAGGAAAGTGTTCTCAGTTGATAAAGGATGAAGTTTTGGTTTCTGGGACTATTGTTTTATGCAGTGGTAGGGACAATATTATCAAAAGAGGGAGTATATCTTGTGAAGGTATAGCTTGTGAGTGTTGTAATGTTAAATTCACTCTCACCAAATTCGAGGCTCATGCTGGTTGTACAAGACGTAGACCATCTGAAAGTATCTGCTTGGAAGACGGAACTTCATTGTTGGACTTGGACTGTCGAATGAAAGCTCTGAGCTCAGCCAATCAAAAGGGGAATGATTGTAATGCTGAAGCAAAATCTGAAGCAGCGAATAGTTTTGTTGCTGAAGAAAAGTCTCAACAAAATAATAATACATGTTCTGTTTGTTGTTTTGGGGGTGAGTTAATATTATGTGATGGATGTCCTTCTTCGTTCCACTCTGATTGTTTAGGTCCCAAACGAGATCCGGATGGCCCGGATGGTACGTGGTTATGTCCGAGTTGCTGTTGTAGAATATGTTGTCAACCCAAATGCAAACAAGAATTTGCAAATGATATTGATGACAATATTCTTGCTTGTGTTCAATGTGAACGAAAATTTCACTTTGGGTGTGTAAAGGCAACAAGAATTGGACAACCAAATGAAGTTTCTAGTCACATGGACAACATTATTGAAAAAAATAATTGGTTTTGCAATGAAGTTTGTGGGAACATGTTCTTATGTCTACAGAAACAAGGAGGAATACAAAATAAGCTTGGGAATGATCTAACTTGGACATTGTTAAAGTATAATGTGAGCTGTGATGATGTAAATTTTACTGATGAGGAGTTTCGTCAAAGCAAGCGTAAATTGACGATGGCTCTTGATATACTGCGTGAGAGTTTTGGTGAAACTATTGATCCTTTATCCAAAAAAGATTTGATTGAAGATGTTGTGTTTAGTAGATCCTCAGAAGAGAAACGTTTAAACTTTCGTGGTTTCTATACTGCGATTATAGAGAAAGGGGGTAAAGTGAGTTCTGTGGCAACCGTAAGGATTTATGGTCAAAAGGTTGCTGAGATTGTTTTCATGGCCACAAAAAGAAAATATCGAAGACAAGGAATGTGTCGTTTGTTGATGAAGGGACTTGAGGAACAGTTGATTAACTTAGGAGTTGAGAGTTTGGTTTTGCATTCCTCCAAGGATGCTATAGACACTTGGAAAAAATCATTTCGTTTTGTTGAGATGACGGTTGAAGACAAGTGTAAATTTGTTCATTATACTTTCTTTGAATTTCAGGACACTATCATGTGCTTCAAGCCACTTAACAAAGAAAGTGTCTTAAGCCACTGAATAGGACCAATATGGCCTTACAAAGCGCTCGATGATAGTTTTTTTTTAAAGAAGAGTGCTTGATTGATGATAGTTATATCATGACAATCGTAAAAATATTTTTTGATGGTGTAATTTTGTTGAACATGTTTTGAATTATATACTTTCTTTTGAGGTATTTTTTATGATATACTTTGCAAATACATTTTTTTTTCATTTTTCAAATAAATAATTATTCATGTTTGTCTGTTGCTATCACTCATCATAGTTTGAATCATAGTGTTAAATATTTTGATCAATTGACCATGTTGATACTCCTACGGTCCTGCTACTTTTGGCGTTAGAGCACCGTCGCCAAGCAAAAGGGGTGAGGGACAAAACTCTGATTAAAATTGGTTAAATTACAAGAGAAATGATTTATTATTATTTTTTTTACAACAAAGGAATACATATTATAAATGCTGAAATGTGTTACAAGGTTCCATATTTTGACAACAAACTCTTATTCAGATACGGGATGAGAATAGGTCAGGTCGGCTTACAGGGGCCTACGACAGACCAGGTCAGACCAGATTTTTTGCTTAAATAGAGAAGGCCTAAACTTTTTTCAAAGTCTATTTAACTTAAAGGTCAGGTGATAAGTCATTCAAAAAGCCTCTTAGGCCGACCTATTTAAGTAAATTTAATAATATTATTTATTATTATATTATATTTTATACTTTAAATTAAAATAAAAAATTGTTAAGTAATTTAAGCTTATTAATACACATTAATTTTTTTGCATATTTAAATCTATTATAATAATTTAGGATTGAAATATGATACAAACATAGTCAAATTCTTTAACAACTAATGTTGATTATCAAAAGAAAGTTTAATCTAATTGATTTATTAATTCATTAGTCTATTTAAACTTCGATCACATTGCTTATTTAAAGATGTTCATATGAAATATACTTTTAAACAGGCTAGCATGTTGTATTAGACTTTTCAGAAGACCAGACTCAGGCCTAAAAAGTAAGCTTATGACAGGCCGCAGGCCAGGCTTAGGCCTCAAAAAAATTTGGCAGATCAGGCTTAAGCCTTGCAAAGCCTAGCTCAACCTAACATATTCTCATCCCTATCCAGATAGAAGTTATATTCTCATCCCTATCCAGGTAGAAGTTATTTTTATCATGACAGGTGGTGGCAGATCCAGAATATTTTTTTTTTTGGGTTAGAAAATAGTATATATATTGACTTAAAAATAAAGTCAAGCTAATAAGTGTTAAGAGCAAAATAATCCATTAAAGAATTTTTTTCTCTCTTGAATATAAGGTTAACATTGTTATAGTATCAAACGCATCATTTATTAAATTTTATTAAATTTCAAGGCAACTTCGATATTATTATTAAATTTAATTAAATTTAGATGTAATAAAATATTTTGAAGTGTGACTAGAATAAATTCTAAGTTAATTCGTAACACATATAAACCATTATAAAGGTATTTTTTAAACTTGACTAAAAAAAAGGTATTTTATAATAAGTCAAACTACTCCACCGAAATTTGATAAGTTATTATAAAGGTCAATATCAAAGTTCTACACAAAAAAGAGTTTAATATCAGTCATTTAAGATTGCACATGTGTATGCACCTTTTTTTTTGGGTACAGACATGTGTATACAACCTTATTTTGGCAAAACATTAAAGAAAGGATCCCCTAAAAATAATTAAAGAAAAGAAACAAACGTGTAATATTTACATTGCCAAAGTCTACCTACAAAAGCAATGGGCTACACTAGTATACAACTATGCAGTTATGTCCTACGTGTTTCACATCTGCTCCAAAACCAGAACAAACCTTATTTACACATCCCACAAACATGCAAAATACACACTGCACACCGATTATAAATTAGGAAAATATGTGAAACCCAAATAAAGGTGAATCTCAGTTACTCCAGCTATCCTGGTCGTCGGGATCTCCTTCGCCCTGCAGTTTATCACAAGGTCAGACATATTGGAAGGTGCTTTCACCATGCATATATAAAAAGATAATCTTAATAAATTGTTTCAAAGAGTGCACCATTTCATTGGCAATTGACCTTGCAGGCGACCATACAAGAATTTGTCTATCGTTTCCACCTGTGTACAACTCCTATGACAGACAATAACAAAATCATTAAAAAGTACATGAAGTCTTACGTATCAAGCATTGTTCAATACTTCAATCCAATAGGGTTGGAGAATGATATCATATAATCTATAGCAAATTTATGTAGTAAATTGAGATCCATATCTGGGGCTAATGCTGCTTTACTGGTTGTTATTTCATCCTGGAATAAATTATGAGTTTAATGGCTATGCACCGACGGTGTAAAATAGTTTTACACCATCATCCAATAGGAACTCATCATCTTACTATGCAGGCCTACTTTATAACTGTCTTTTCAAAATAACTACCACATATTCTATTCTTATTGGATGTTTGTATAAAACATGAAAATATTTCCTCTTAGGGTTCATTCAATTTTTACCAAAAGAATACCAACTAGACAAGCAATGACCTTGGAAGAACGAGCATTAATAATGAATGATTTCTCAGTAAAATCAGTCAGTTGTTGTGGCGGTGGTGGGGTAGTACAGCTCACCTCGGATCATTGATTGGTTTCAAGTTGATTTATGTCATAAATTGCTTCTACTTTTATCCTATCTTTTCTTTTTTCTTAAAATTTAGTTCCATCATTAAAAATGATTATAGAACGGTCATATTTTAGAAAACCCTCATTCAGGTCTCTATTCTTCGTAATGATGCTAGTCCAATAAAAGAAGAAAAAGGACCCAAAAGATTACATGCACACACAATTTACAATGACCTTGTGTCTGTATCTCTTTCCATTTTCATTTCTACAAAACAGTGAAATTAGAATGGGAGGATAAAATGTAAACAAGAAAACGGGGAAGGAAAGTAAGGCCATCCATACGCTGAATGAGTTGATTAGAGCAGGAAGAAAAAATATGTTTAACTGTAAAATGAACACGACGGAGCTGACAAACCAAACAGCCAGACCGGACAACCAAACAGATTCCACCACTTTGACAGACCCCTTATAACAGAGCAGGGGAAAAATTATGAATAACCAGCTGTTGAACATACCTGATCTTGTTGATTAAACCAGCAGGAGTTTATAGACTCATAGTGTCCACGTAGTATCGTACGTGCGTTCCCAGACCACATATCAAATGCCTGAATAATCAAGAAGTGAGATCAGTATTCCTCGTTGTATTCTTAGAAATTAGTTACTTGGTGGTTGATGGGTGGAATTGGGTTTGAGTACCCTTGTGCACTTCTTTATATTTGATTACCTCTTTGATGCTTCAAAAGAAAAGTATCTTGATTGTATTTGTGCGGGTAATTTTAAAGTTAAAATTTGTAATAAACTAAACGAACCGCTTACTTTCACAACCCTCATGCATGGAACAAAAATGACGGTCGAGTCTTGAGTTGTAGCTAATTGAATAGGTTTGCTTGTTTGCAAGCGGACTGTTTCGAAGTTCACAAGTGTGTCGCAGCCTGACTCAACATCCCACAATCTCAATCTTGAATCAGACCCTGTCATCAGACAGAACATCAATGAGGGAGAGTATAATAATTTAGATATGAACATATTTTGATGCATTACAAGAAAACAGGCAACAGCTATTTCAAATTATCATTGCATAGGCGCTTCTAATAATTCCATAATATATTATTGTATAATATCTTTTTCAAATGAGCATTCGCATTCAATTGAGTTTAAATTAGAATCACTTTACAAATCAAATTTTATTTAAGATATAATATTATATTTCTAGCTAATCTAATTTTTAATTACAAATATTTCTTCCAAGCTGCTCTTAGCATTTTTGTATTGTTACCAGTCAAAGCTCGCTGCTTCTTGAGTGACTACTAATTGTTGTTTTGGTCATAAACATTCACAAGGAGACATATACAGCAAAACATTGGCTATTGCTATAGGTACCTACTTGCTGATTATCAATTGATATTCTCCAGTCTTACAATTTAAAATCCACATTTGCCACAAAGTAACAAAAAGATATGAAGAAGTGTTATGAGGGTAGGTGCATTTAGCGCACAGAACCAACACTCCAAAACCATTAGGCATTCAAAACCCAAAAGCAACAATAAGCTCCAGATTTGCAATCCAAATCTCTCTCCCCCACAAAGGCAAAGTGGCAGTAAGGCAAAGTGACGGTAAGAGTTTGAGTTTGTTTAATTGAGAGAAATGGGTTGATAGATGGTGGTGTGTTGTTGTGGAAGAGCTGAATTGGTGTAGGTTGTATAAGAGGTTGGAAATGTGATTCATTTTCTGCATGAAATGATGATAGAGAGCACAAATATGATATAGAAAAACAGAAATGGTGAAGGGGGTTTTATGAAGATATGTGTTTCTGGGTTTTATTATGAAGATATGAATTTTTTGTTGAAAATTTGATTTTTGTTATGAATTTGCTGGGTTTTTGTAACAAAGGGATAATAGTGTTAACATTTAAAAAGATAAAGGATTAAAATGGGAAAAAAATAAGATAAAGGACCAAAATGTTGCCTAAAATTAAGTTAAGGGACTATTAGTGTGATTTTGCCATATATTTTTCCATATGTGATGTCCAAGCTTTTGTTAAATATAGGTTAAATCTTATTTATATAGGGATATGCATCTTTATATAAGGCAATTCTGTACCTTAGACAGTTCCATTGAGTGCAAGACTGTTGTACATATTTCTTTTTTATATATCTCATTTGGATGACACTCTCAAGTACAGCTTCTCAGCCTCTACTATGTTCTATTTTTCTCAAACACAACACTTCTCTACCTCGCCCTGATGTATTTCTTCTCATCTATTTAATATTGATAATATTATTTTTCAAATATAAAACCTACTTTTCAGAACCTCAATTATATTACCGATTGGAAATAAACTAATTGATGATTCACTGTGTCTATATGGTTTCCAGGTTAAAGTTTTTAGGGTCCAAATAAAGTCAGCCTATGACTTTCAGAGAAGAGATTTCAACTTTCAGTGTACAAATAATAGTTTTCCGTTGATGTCTAACTTTTTTGGATTGGCTTGTAATGTCTAACTTAGATTATGATTTCACATTTCAAAACAAAATGTTCTTTAAATTTATGCAGCCTTGTACAAGACGTTGTGCATAGCATGGGTCTATTGACTAGTATGGTAAATAATAAATAAACAACCTGCACTTAAGAGATACATGCCATCCTCTGTTACTTTCAATCCTGTCACAGCACCATAATGAGCAGTTGCACGATCCTGAGTAGAAATCATTCCTGGATGTAATTTCTGCTTCATTGGGCCCTTAGATGATAGCCTGCCAATTGGCAGATGTCCACTGCCACTTCCATTGGCAACTTTCTTCTGTACAGGACGCATTTTTGTATTTGATTCCTGTGAGTAATAAGTAGGCTTTAGGATTATAACAAGCCTAAATACTTGCATTTAAGTTAAGTACTTGGTGAAACAATTACTATTCAGACTCGCAAATTACAAAGAATAAACTAAACTAAAAAAACCTTAGTTAGCACGGAACGTTTGAGTAGAGGTGGACGTCTTCCAAGCTGTGTCTGAGATTGATTTAAAACTTGGAAACAGCCAGCACGCCTTATGTCCCAAAAACGTATTGCACCATCACACCCCCCGGTAATCAAGACCCATTCACTTGAAGCAGACCATTCAACAGTCATTACACCATCTGACATAAAAGAAATCATGTGATGCAAAAACCTCCTTTCGATAATACATAATATCATGCAATAAGAACTATAGCACACATAGACACCTCAGTTCCCAGTATGTCATAATTCTATTCTATCTAGTCACCTATCAGTGGTGGAGCTTGACATATTTCACGAGTGGGCCAAAAATATACATGCATGTAATAAAAAAAATTATAGCGCCATTATGTTAAGAATTGGATGTTGGCACAGTGGTTTAGCGTCTTTGTTTTCACCAGAATTAAGGGGTTGATTCTTATATTTTGCATTTTGATGTCTTATTTTTTATCCTTGCACAAGGAAAAATAAAGGAGATGCAAAAATAGTAACTCCAGCACTCAGACCTACATGTTGCTGGTTCGTATAGTGCTAATCATTATGCTGAAGTGTAAATTTTATATTATAACTCATATCGTATACTATTCTAAAAACTTTGGGGGGTGGCATGCACCCCCGGTTCTAAGGACGAGGCGCTACTACTATCTATCATAAGAAACAGAAAGTCTTCCACTTACGAAACACAGTTTCACGCATTTATTTCCCACTAATTTTTTTTCCTTATCTGTGTAATCTTAGACACGGTCTTTACTAGTATAAACTTGGTTTACAAAACAAAAAACTACCAACTCTTGTGAAATAGAATAGACCACACAAATGAGTATGTTGGAAGTTGAAATGAGAGAATCGAAATGACATACCACGATGACCAGACAAAGTATGAGCAAATGCACCGGAAGCAATATCACAAAGACGAACTTGTACATCCTCAGTTCCAGCAGCAATAAGCGTATGTGATGTTGACAATGTAGACATTGCAGTCTTATACACCTTTCCAGGCATTTTGAAATTCACCACCACCTACAATCAATTTACAATAGGAGTTAAATTTGAGTGTCAAATGAATAATTACTATAGCGCGTCTCTATCCCTAGTTCTACAATGATAAAAATTGATTTCGAATGAATTGACCTTGTAATAATGATTCTAAGAATCATTTCTAAATCAACTCTACTCGACAAAATCGAAAAATATACACAGTATGATGTATGATGATGATAAGATTGAAAAGAACCTGAGTGGTGTTAGTGTCCCAAACATTAACATGATGATCATAAGAACCAGTGATGAATAAACCAGTATCAATGGGATACCAAATAGCTGAAGATACAGCATATTTATGAGCTAATTGATGTTGCTTATCAACAACAAATAAACAATTGTGTTTAGTTATCAAACCATCTCCGTCGAAATCGCTCGGCCGGTGAACGTCGTAAACCGCTACAGATGCATCTGATGCAGCAGATAACAAATATCTTCCTTCTGTTAAATCAATTTGAAGGGAATTAATGGCGCCTTTGTGAGGGGAAACGAGCTCTTTGTGATTTGATAACTCGAGTTGTGAAATTCGATTTGATTTTATGCGATTAGCGAAGGAATTTGGACGCAATTTTCCGGATTCTCTGTCTTTGATGTTCTTCCACGTATCCATATTCGGAGCATCTTTGAATTTTTTGAGTTCGATTTCAATTTCAATCAGTAACAAAGGTTGTTGCTATCTCTGGTGAGTGGTGATACTACGGCCACAACCAAAGTCGTCTTCTTCTTCTTCCTCCTTCACTCCTCACTCCTCGAACTCAAGTGGACTCAAATGGGCTTGTTTCATCCACTTCGTATTGGACTTCTATTCATATGGGCTTAACTCCGCTCCGCATTTTACACTCATGTTGAAAACTGCCGAGCCATTAACTTAGAAGTTTGCCCTTCACCCAGCACAAAACACTCCCGTCCTGCAGGCAGTACGATTTTGCCCATACGCATGTTAACTCACATAAGTGTAAAAATGTGCGCTAGTTAACATGCACGGCGTGGCTTAAGTTGCGCAGGTGTAACTTAAGCTACGCACACTCACGCAAGAGTAATGCACTGCATGAATTAACTCACGTAGTGTCACGCTAGTGTAACGCACTGTGTGGGTTAACTCACGCAGTGTAACGTACTTCGTGCGTTAACTCTCGCAATGTCACGCACTGCGCCAGTTAACTCACGCAATACTGATATATCAGTACAACATTAATTGTTGTACTGATATGCATTGAATGTCATTAATGACCCGTAATTTTTACACGCTCATAATTGAACCGAATTACGCCAGTTTAACAAGATTATGGGATAATACGACATAATCGATCAAAATTACACAAAAACATCGTTTTTATCATAATCACATAATCACACATAATGATCCAAACGGTCCAAATTTCACAAATTCGCCGGTGATGATCCGTAATCACTTAAACACACTTAATGACACGTAAACGATCCAAATTACACCAATTTGTCCATAAATCTTGATAATCACATAATCTCGCATAAACGGTTAAAATTACCGAAATTAATCGTTAAATTACATAAACACAAATTCATTAAAATTCAATAATACAGACACAAATTCGAACAAATTACGATATTACACGTTAATAAATATTACACTTCAACGGATCGAACATAAAGATGTAAAGCGTTATCTTCAACCATTACGTAAAACATATTAACAATGTCACTATCATCTTCGACACGGTGTGGAAAATACACCGTCTTCGAAAAGTCCTCTTCCTTATCCTCCCCCAAGTCCACGCCTGGCGCATTTAAAATTACATCGTATGTTCTATGGTTTGAACCAATATGGATAAAGAAGTTGTCA
The DNA here is from genome assembly GCA_946800305.1 of Medicago arabica. NCBI lineage: Eukaryota > Viridiplantae > Streptophyta > Magnoliopsida > Fabales > Fabaceae > Medicago > Medicago arabica. The sequence goes on from OX326967.1 coordinate 56,767,444, forward strand.
AGTTTTATCTTCAACTCGTCCAACTTGCCGGTGAGCTTTACAAAGAACCTAGCCTTCATTTGCACATCTACATAAGAACATGAAGTTTAACTGGACCTTGTGCATCTTCATACATGTTTCACTTCAAAAAATATAATGAAAATCAAATATGAGAGAAATGAGATTAAATAAATAGTTTAATAATTAGTGGCAAAGTAAATGCGAGCAATAATTGGTGTGACATAACCGGCCACCAAAAAAATAATTCATTTTATTTAATATATAATATTAGTTACATATTGGCCACGAATATCCAAAGTACATAACCGGCCACCCAAAAATACGTCGGGGTGTAATACCACCAAAAAATATGACGAACACCGACCTACCTAAAAGTGTCATAACCTACCTATCTAAGAATTCTAGTGACATTCTTAGATTTTCCTCTACTTCAATGTCTTTCATCGCTTCAAACTCTTGTTCTCTTTTTTGCGGAGTGGGAGTATTATCACAAAATATTGGATTGTGCTCATTTGTTGGTTTTTTTTGCGGTTTCAGCTCCTTGGACATGAGCTCATTGAAGACATCTTGTATATCCAAAAAACTCAAAATGTCATTTCTCCGCCTCACCAATCAACTCGGTGGTAACTCAAAATATCATTTCTCCGCCTCACCAATCTTATTTGGCTGCACCTCTACAAAAATGACGTATTCCGTTGGTTTCGCCTTCCTTCACTTTGAACTAGAGGATAACTTTGATTGGCCACTTACGATGTTGAATGGTCTTTTGTCCTCAAAAGACAACATACCTAAGGTGATTGTCACCGACAGAGATGGTGCTTTGATGCATGTCGTTGGCACAGTTTTCCCTAAAACATACACCATGCTTTGTTATTTTCATATTGGGAAGAATGTATGGGCTAAGTGCATCACGGATTGTAGAGTTAACCCAAAGCCTCCTAAGGGTGCAAAAATTGACAAGAAAGAATTGAAGAAGAGCAAGGTGAAGAATAGAGAAGTTGTTGAGGAAGTCGTGATCGCTTGAAGAGACTTGGTCGAATCTCCTACGAAGGAATCATATGCAAGCAATTTATTAAAATTCAAAGAGGTATGCATGCCATTTCTGGAATTCATAAAATATGTTGAAGAAACGGTTTTGAACCTTATGCAAAAATTTGTGAGTTGCATCTAGGGTGTAGAACCACCAACATTGTTGAATCGGCTCATGGAGTATTGAAACAATATTTGAGGAGTAGCGTGGGTGATTTGACATCATGTTGAGATGAAATAGACAAGATGTTGGCCGTGCAATTTGGTGAGATACAAGGAAGTTTTGGGAGGAACAAAACGGTCTTTAAACACAAATACAAAAAAATCAAGATGATGAGAGAGTTAGAGGGTTATGTATCTAGACGTACATTGAAATTTATATATGATGAATCAACACTCCAAGACATTCGGCTTTGAGAAGGAAGATTGTGGTCATGTGCAAGCGGCATCGTACGGGTTACCTTGTGCGTGTATTATTGCCATGATGTGCAAGCAAAAATTGCCTTTTGTCTTTGATGATATATACCCTCATTGGAGAAGGTTAAGTGTACAAGGAGAAGAGATTGATGAATATTTTTCCGTGGTGGAAGAGTGGAATGGCATTCAAGAACATCTCAAGACAAACCCTTACAATATGAAACTCCACATCAAAGAGATGATGTGTATGATAGCGTTTCTAGAAACCACAAATATGTGTCCGCCTTCAAAAAAAGCGGTAACCAAGGGAGCACCTAAAAGGAAGAGGACTACACTCAAAGTGTCATCAACGGGTCGAATCCCCTCTAGATGGGAGACTAATGATTCTCAAAATCTGGATAGTCAACCTTTACAACCCAAGAGGTCACTTCCGAAGAGAAAAGATGCACGCCTTGGCACTTACTCCCGCTCACAAGCTTCATTATCTACTTCAAAACCGCTTCGGAGCATCCCTTACATTTTACAAATTCCAAATCTCATGAGACATTTTGTTGAAGACATTGTGAATGTTAAAGGGGTTGGTCATTGTGGATTCCGGGTCATAGCTAGGCACTTGAGGATGGATGATGAAGATCATGTATTGATTCGTCATCAACTTATTCATGAGTTGAGAATTCATAAGAGTGACTACATGCCGATATATGACACGGAGGAGCGTTATAACAAAATTTTAAATGGTTTACACCCTCCAAAATGTACAGTTGGTATTGCGCCGGTAGATAAGTGGTTGACCACTCCGGATATGGGTCACATTATTGCAACTTGCTACAATAGAGTCGTTGTTCTATTGACTTTGCCTGAAATGGGTGGTGTATGTGAGACATATTTCCTAATCCGAAATGCTCCACCACTTAATCCACATGCCAATATCATGTGTCTTTGCTTTATTTCCGGCCACTCTCTTCATGTTATTTTGAAGGAAGGGTGTCTGTTACCACCGAGTTCTGCGTAGTGGATGTCAAATAAGATTGGTGAGGCGGAGAAATGACATTTTGAGTTTTTTGGATATACAAGATGCCTTCAATGAGCTCATGTCCAAGGAGCTGAAACCGCAAAAAAAACCAACAAATGAGCACAATCCAATATTTTGTGATAATACTCCCACTCCGCAAAAAAGAGAACAAGAGTTTGAAGCGATGGAAGACATTGAAGTAGAGGAAAATCTAGGAATGTCACTAGAATTCTTAGATAGGTAGGTTATGACACTTTTAGGTCGGTCGGTGTTCGTCCTATTTTTTGATGGTATTACACCCCGACGTATTTTTGGGTGGCTGGTTATGTACTTTGGATATTCGTGGCCAATATGTAACTAATATTATATATTAAATGAAATGAATTATTTTTTTGGTGGCCGGTTATGTCACACCAATTATTGCTCGCATTTACTTTGCCACTAGTTATTAAACTATTTATTTAATCTCATTTTCTCATATTTGATTTTCATTATATTTTTTGAAGTGAAACATTTATGAAGATGCACAAGATCCAGTTAAACTTCATGTTCGTTATGTAGATGTGCAAATGAAGGCTAGGTTTTTTGTAAAGCCCACCGGCAAGTTGGACGAGTTGAAGACAAAACTTGACAACTTCTTTATCCATATTGGTTCAAATCATAGAACATACGATGTAATTTTAAATGCGTCAGGTGTGGACTTGGGGGAGGATAAGGAAGAGGACTTTTCGAAAACGGTGTATTTTCCACAACGTGTCGAAGATGATAGCGACGTCGCTAACATGTTTAACGTAATGGTTGAAGATAACGCTTTACATCTTTATGTCCGATCCGTTGAAGTGTAATATTTATTAACGTGTAATATCGAAATTTGTTTGAATTTGTGTCCATATTATTGAATTTTAATGAATTTGTGTTTATGTAATTTAACGATGAATTTTGGTAATTTTAACCGTTTATGTGAGATTGTGTGATTTTCAAGATTTATGGACAAATTGGTGTAATTTGGATCGTTTACATGTCATTAAGTGTGTTTAAGTGATTACGGGTCATTACCGATGAATTTGTGAAATATGGATCATTTGGATCGTTATGTGTGATTATGTGATTGTGAGAAAAACGATGGTTTTGTGTAATTTTGATCGATTATATCGTATTATCTGATAATCTTGTTAAACTGGCGTAATTCGGTTCAATTATAAGCGTGTAAAGATTACGCGTCATTAATGACATTGATTGCATTGAATGCATATCAGTACATCATTTAATGTTGTACTGATATATCAGTAGTGCGTGAGTTAACTCACGCAGTGTTTTACATTTTTAACACGTGCGTGACTTAAGTCACGCAGCGTTAGTTAACTGGCGCATAGTTTTACACTTGCGTTAGTTAACTAGCGCATATGTATTTTGGTCATGGCTGCAGGGGGAGCAGTATTCTATGTTGAATTAAGGGTATATGTAATTTTGAAATGGAGAAGAGCCATTTTCATTCTTATTAAGGTTTTGATTATATAATCTGAAACGTGTCAACTCTCAAAAAATCATAATTTAGATTTTGATTATAATATTGTAACCCAAAAAAATTATAGGAAGGATTAAAAAATTTATGCACGTTATATTTATGGGACAATTATAAGGTGCGCAAGTGAGACGATTCTTGTATCTTGTACAAGTTAGTTTTTACCATTTGATCAATAAATTTTACCATTAAATTAAATGAAATATGATGTGACTTGTTAAATCTATCAAAAAAAAATCACTTATGGATGGTGTAAACCCATTTTATTTGTACTTGTTAGAGAAAGCCATGTTTATTACCTTAAAAAAATTCTTTAAACATATACATATTGCAAAATTAACTATTCGATGAATTTAACTAGTTCATGTTTAAGATCATTCCGTATCAAATTAATGTCATTACTTGGTAATTACCTAGTCGTATGCTTGATTTCTCAAAATTGTTCGGATAAAAAATTTGATAGCTTTTCAATGAAGGATTTTTCTGAAGTATTTTATCAAATCTAAATTTGGAAAAATTCAAATACTTCACGTAGCAATTTTCCAAATTAAAAAGAAGTGTATATTTTTTTGAAGAATTAAAAAGAAGTATATAGAAGGTGAATCTCAAAATTGGTACTTAGATGTTATAAAAATTTAAACATTAATCTCTACTCTTTTTTTCAAGTTAGCAAATATGCATGGATGGAGCCAAAAATTTATAGCCAGGGGGACCGAGTAAAACAAACACTTTGATTTAGCAAAGAAGGAACATAATTTGATAAAATAAAAACAAAAGATATATAAAAAACCCTAAACTATTATTTTCTTATTTCTTAAATAAATTTATGACTATATTCAGTATGAGAGACATTAATAAGTAATTATAGATATCCTACGAGTATTGACTTAATAGTGAAAAGAAACAAAAAATAGGAAGAGAAAACAAAAACACCCTAAAATAGAAAAATAATAGTGCATACGTTCTAGGTTAAATGTGTTTTTAGAAAATGACGAATTGTTTAGGTTAACCTAAGTTCGATTCTTAAGTAGAGTAATTACTGATCAAATTTTACTTAACTCTCGGCTGATCTCCAAATCACAGTGACCCCTTTACCCTAAGAATCAGAGGGTTAATACAAAAAGAGAACGACGATTGACTAAATAGAAAAACTTTTGTTCAAGTATGAGAGACATGAGATTTTTATCACCAGAGAATAAAATCCATTAAGGACTAAATTATATTCTAATCTACTATTTTTATTTTAGGTTTTAATTTGCTTTTTTTTTTTTTGCGATGAAATAGTCTTTTATTTTGCAAAGCTATATCATTATGGTTCATTTCATTTAAAATCTCAAATGCTTGAGGGATTAGATGAGATGACACGAGTCTCTTGTAGCTTAACTAAGGTCTTACATTCGAATCTATTTGGATCCCACAATGCTCGAGGGATTAGTCTCCGCAGTTGCGCGTGTAGGATACCCGATTTACAAAAAAAACAATAACAACGGTCTTAGAAAAAGAAAAAACTGTAATATAAAGAAAATCAAATTTTGAAAATTAAATTTAGGAACATAATTGATGAACTTTTAAATAAATGTTAATTTTCTTAAACATTCATGATCTTAAACTAATAATAAAACTTTAAAGCAATATCTATATATGAAACCAAAAAAAGTAGTAGAAAATAATGGAATTATAAGAGACCTCTTTCAACTTAATAAGAGGTTATGTATTCAAATACAGCTTTAAAAATACATTTGTGTTAAATATTATATGACCCTAAATGTTGGACCAATATCCTTCCTCAAATATTTCTTACTCTATATAAGACCCAACACTATCCCCTTACTTCTCATAAAATTTCAAATCAAACACTTTTCTACAAAAAATACACCATAATTAGTTCTATCAATTCATCAAAGTCATGACCTCAATGAAAACATTCATTACATCTTTATTTCTTTTTGTTACCTTGTCAAACATGAGTTAACTCACGCAAACCTATATCCAACGTGAGTTAACTCACGTAGAGATTTACACTAGTTTGATTTAACTCATGCAACGTGTGTTAAGTCACGTAGAATTAACACTAGCGTGAGTTAACTCACGTAAAGGTATTTCCGGAAGTTTGGTTGGGAATGAGCAAAATATGTTGAGAGAATAGCAGAATTCCCACATTTTTCGACGTAGGTTCACTCACGTTGAAAAATGTCGAGCAAAGTTAACTCATGTTGAGTTAAGGGGAATGAGTAATTTTGAAAGGGAGAAGAGCGATTTTTATTCTTATTTACTTCAATTAAGTTTGAAGTTACGGTCTAGAGGTTCTGATTATATAATCCGAAACATGTCAATCCTCCAAAACCATAATTTAGATTATGGTTGTAATATTGTAACCAAAAGAAATATAGGATGATTAAATTTTTCATGTATATTTTGTTTATAGAACAATTATATGGTGCAAAAGTGAGACGATTTTTGTATCATGTACAAGTTAGTTTTTATCATTTGATCAATAAATTTTACCATTAAATTAAATAAAATATGATGTAAGTTGTTAAATCAATGATAAAAAAATACTTATGGATGGTGCAAACCCATTTTATTTGTGCGTGTTAGAGAAAACCATGTTTATTACCTCAAAATTTTCTTTAAACATATACACATTGCAAAATTAACTATTCGATGAATTTAACTAATTCATGTTTAAGATCATTCCATATAAAATAATGTGATTACTTGGTAATTACCTAGTCCGTATTCTTGATTGCTCAAAATATTATGCAAAGTATGTTGCGATATTTCACCAAAGATTGGGCATGTGTTTTTTTAACGCTGATAAACTTGAATGCGTGTTTATTTGGAAGCTATATTTACTTTGTTTTGCATTCTTAACGTGAAACTCTATAATGTCATACAATGATATAATATGTTAACACTTATTCAAACATTCATTGAAACAACCAACATGTTCACATTCATAAAACAATCCAAAAAAAATACAATTTGGTTAATACATGCTTTCAAATTGTTGTGAACGGAATTCTCTCTTCAATATCAACACAAGAAATCAAAGTAGTAAACTACATTCTCAAACTTATCCTCGTTTCATTTACACCACAAATTCTTCATAATGAAATATAACATTTCTTGGTCTAAGAAATAACAAATTTAATCGATGGGACACTTGTGGTGAAGACCTTTTGTTCATCCTTGGATCACGGAAAACTAGCAATAGAGAAATTGGTTGAAGCACCTATATATTCTTAGTACTGCAAGATAACAAAGGAAAACACAATGAGAAAATTGATATTGTAAAATCTAATTTAATAAAGAGATATTTTCATTGTGCATAAAAGATAGCAAAATGTGATTACTTGCTATTTGATGCAAATATTTTTTTATCATCAACTTTATATGCATGTATTTGTATAGATGTTAACATACATTGTCTTAAGATGACATTGTTGAAAAAAAGAATATTAGTTTTACTTTTCATGAAAAAAAGAAACACATAAACTTAAAAGCATGCGACATATATAATTTATCAGATAAGTCATTTACCTTACACGTAATAAACAATTGACTCGAGCAGACAAATTGTCTAACCCCAACCCATCTGCCCCTGCATCAACAAATACAAAGATCAAAACAATATAATCATTGTCGTCTAATAAATTAATGAATACTATGTCATAATTTCATATATAAAGATCATTGAAAAAGACAAGAGAAACAAATCAAACATTCCAAAAGGAGAAAATTATTGATGACTTTATAGAAGTACACGTTAAATTCGTAATCCAATTGCACAAAAATTCTCTAGCAATGTATGATAATTGATGATGATAAACATTGTCTTGACTTTGATGAATACACTAAAAAAATAATATTTTCCTCTAGATTTTATTTCTAATGCTTAAAGGGAAGAAGTTTGTTGTGTTTCTTTTTCCATATGATTTTAATTTCTCTATGTTCCCTCTTGCTCACAAAAAAAAATGTGGAGATACATTAGATTATTTAACAAAATTATGAGTCAATACTTACCAAAATCTAAGCGGTCCCTTGAATCACTAAACCTTTACAAATGGTTCGCCATTGTTAGAGTTTTCAACCTGCTTTTCTCCAGATTGTTTTACCTCTCCTTGTTGTTCTAGCCTGCATTCACAACAAACACATAAATTAGACTATACTCACATTGAAACAAAACAAAAAATAAATTATAATTAATAGCATTAGTTTTCCCTATGATTCACCCCATCTCAACAATGGGTTTTGCATGCATCTTCTAACGAATGGACTTTCTCAAAAATACACATGTGTATGTCAACATTCTAAATGTATGTATGTAGACCATCATAATCCCCAATTGCACAGTAAGAAACATCATGCCAAAATTTATGTAGCAAAGTAAATGAAAATATTAACATATATAAAATTAACAATAATTGATCGATTTCCAAATGCTATAGAATAATGATCAAGATTTTATAATGCCTCATGGTGTGAGTTACCAAATAAGAACCCTATTATAAATTTATGGAAGATTTTACAGAAGAAACAGATGCAATGTTTATGATATAAAAACATTAATAGATAAATAGATGAAGAAACAAACAATATTATAACATGTGATACAAAAATAAAAAATTCTAACATGGTTTTTCGTATATATAAAAATCTAGAAAGGAGGATGAGGATGAGGAGGAGGAGAAAATACATACTTTTTCTGGGCGGCTTCAGCAGCTCTAGCGCGTGCTTCTTCAGAGGCTAATCTCTCTTCCTCCTTTGTCATACGCTTGTTGCCTCCGTCGAAGCAACCAAAGCACAAACCCATGTTTTGTTTCTCCCTCTCTCCCTCTTTCGTTCTTGATCTCTCTATCTCTCTCTTTCCTCTCTTGTTTGGCCTTAACGCCTCTACAACCTGTTATTTTCTTTCTTTTTGAACAAGAAAACCGTATGCCTTCTCTTTTTCGTTGGAGTTTTTCTTCCCTTCTATTTTGGATGACGACGATGATGAGTAATTAACATGCTATATTAATATTGATGTTAACATTTTGTTAACAAGAAAAGCTTATGTGTTTTGCATATTCTAATTTATCAAAATTTGCTGTTCCATTCCACGTTAAATTTGTGCCATCCATTCACTTAATTAGTTACGATAATGCACTGTACTATGTGTGTTTTAGAAAATATATTATTAAATAATTATAAATTTAATTTACGACAATTTTATTGCAATAAGAAAGTTAGTTACAAGTATGAATACAATTTTATTATAAGACTCTAAATCAATATTGAATTCATTTTTCACTCTATTTCTAATTTCTATTCACATTGATATTTTTATCACTTTAGTTTGATGATGTGCAAAGATTATTTTATGCTGACAAAGAGTATGAGGTGTCACAAGAACTAAAATGAAAATAGAAAATAGTCACTTTAGATGACCCATTACTTGACGAGTTTAAGGATATTGATTTTCGGTTCAATGAGCAAAGTGATAATTTTCTACTTTCACTTTAGTCCTCGTGACATTTCATACTCCATGTCATCATAAAACCTTTATCACATTATCGGTTAAGAGAATTATTTAACGTCAGAGACTAAAGTAATGACGGAAGTGCACATTTAGTGGCTACTTTGTAATTAATTCTGAATCAGAGATTTTTGTGACAACGAGGTGCATAGTGAGGGACTAAAGTGACCATTTACTCTTTAAAATATTTTTTCCAAGAAGTTTTGAATACTTTTCATTTTAAAAAGTTTTTAACAGGGGTGTACATGAGTTGGGTCAATCCGAAAAAGTCATTCAAACCCATCCAAAAAAACTCAAAAAAAATGGGTTATGTTGGATAATTGAGTGAATGTGACTTTAAAAATAAAAAACTCATAAAAAGTAATAGGTCTCGGATAAAACCATATTCAATCCAATAAACCCACTTCCCAATAATGCACACATTTTTATTATTATTTTTGTTGGGGGTGAAGGAGAATGCAACCACCACTTCCATGCCTAACAACCACCTCCAAAACCAAAAACTCTCGTATCAACATGCATAAGATAAGCAATCAAAACAACACCGACAACAACACCTAAGGACCATCTATTGGCCACCCAAAGCCATCACGACCCAAAGACACCCCAGTCGAAGCCTCGATCAACCCCAACACATAATAGGTTTTGTTTTTTTACTTACAATAGGAATAAGGATATCTAAAAATCTTACCAAGAAACCATTTTCAAAAGCATAACTTAACTCTTTCTTCTAATTACTCCTCTGAGGTTATCCTCCCAGAAAAGATAAAATCATTACGGAGTTTTTAAACATATCACACAACAACATTTTTGGCTAAAGTCAAACCGAACCTAACTCGCCGACTAATCCACTTATATGACCAATGTGAAATGGTCTTGGAAGATGATGAAACCCACTTAGATTAGATAGATAAAAATTTAAAATCAAGCTAAGTAATTTTTTTTGGTTACAATCAAGCTAAGTAATTAATAAATCCTAAAATATATAAGTGGCTTTCAATTATAATTAAGATCAAGAAAAAGCTCCAAATATTTTCTCATATATGGAACCAGAGAGATCAGATATTAATTAACCATTCAATGTACAACCGTAGCTGTAAGTAAGCACTATTTCTACCATAATTTACACTCAGAAAACGTCCTCATGAGAATGATTGAATTTTCAATCTATCTCAGGAACTTCACCAAGAAAACGTTGACATATAATTTACACAACTCCTATTCCCAAACCCAGAAATAAGAAGAAAAGAAAATCCATTGAAATAAAACAAAGACTAGCACTATCAAATAATCTTCACCAGCTTTTTTGTTGGCTATGTTTTCCAGATCTCTTATCATTAGAAGCTTTAGAATCACCTCTAGGAGAAAGTAACCCTTCAATAACATAATCCTTTTTCTTCATCAATATCTCTTCTTTCCAACTATCTTTCAAAATAGGGACTATATACCACACAATACATGTACAGATCGTTGCAAATGATCTTCCAAACACAGTCAACAACAACAAAATCAATATCACAACAGCAGGTACATAGAAAGAAGGCCTCTTCAACATATTCAAAGAGAATCCAAAGCTTTCAATCTTGCTCGATGCATTTTTAACATCATCATGATGATGAGATATTTCCAACTTGGGTTGTTTTGTTTCTTCAACATGTTTCTGATCCATTGGTTCAGAAAAAGATGTTACATGTATTACCTTAACTTGTTCTTCACACTTGTGTTTCTTATGATGATTGTTATTTTTCACTTTGACAACAATTGGAACAAAATCATCACTTGAATATGTAAAACGAACAAAAGATATGTCATGTGGGTTCATTTGTGAGTAAACTTTCTTCCTTCTTTGATCAAGTTCAGATAAAAGGGTAGAAAATTTATCTAAGCCTCTTGAAGCATAAGGGTTATTGTCCCTATTGTTGTCTTTTTTTTTGGATTTTGATTTTGGACTTGAACATGGTATATCATCTTCTAATTGGTGTTGGAAATTGCCACAAACTAAATGGTTAAGCATATGGGAAAATTTTGGTTTGTTGATTTGAGGAATTTTTTTTTAGCTTTTGGTAGATTAGATTTGAAAGGAGAGAGCTGAGAAATGTATTTATTATGCAAGTTTGTGTGAGAGACAAGACTTGACTGGATCCATTTTCAAGGAACACGGTTAGCTAAGGTCAAAATAATGGTTTTAAATTAATTTAATATAGTACTTACAACGTGGATATGTTTTTAAATTGATTTATTAATTCTTTTCAAACCTTGATAAAAAAAACTTAATGTCTAGATGGCGTAGACAAATTATTTGTGATTAGATAACATGTTACTTGTGGAAGAGGACGTTGAATATTTTGAAAAGGTCCAGTCTATAATTAAATATGGCTAGTTCTATTGTGTCGCAAATATTTTATCGTATATGCTGAATAAGTCTTGTCTTCTAGAAGGAAGTGGAAACCTCAAAGCTGGAAAATTTACTGAGTGGCAGCAAAGGTAGTTGACATTCTCTTTTTGTTTTAGGGGAGGTAGTTGACATGAAAAAGAGAGGATGATGTAATGCATTCATTTTTGTTGGATGTAATGCTTCCTAACCGTACACACTTCTATTTAATTTGATTTTAAATTATGTTTTATTTCGAATAATAATTATAAAAATAGGGGCATTCGGAGAATCGAACTCCGGACCTCTCGCACCCAAAGCGAGAATCATACCACTAGACCAAATGCCCTGTTTGTGTTATCATCGTTCTGAAGTTTAATATAATACAACCTAATAAAACTTAAAAGCAGTAACTTTAAACGATGACAAATTTTATTAAACACGAGCTGTGGACTGTGGTAATAATTGGAGTGCTGCAGCGATCAGTGAATTGTTGTCGATAATTCAAGGTACGTGAAACATTTTCCTTCATGAATATGAAACTATTCCGAACTACCTAAAAATGAGATTAATGCTACACCATCATGATTTTTTTCATTTTTTTTTTAAGAAACCTTCATGAAACATATTCTTTATGATTTTTAATTTAATATATCTATAAGTAAATTATTCTGTCAATCAATAATTTTCGTAAAATTCTAACTCAACCGTCAATATTAAAACTATTAGGTTGGACGTCTTCACCTGAGTTCGAATTTAAGTTGCAGTGCATGAGTATAAAAAATTTAAGTGTTGTTAAAACATAAAAAATTGAGTGTGTTTGTTTGGGGGTTTATTCAAAATAGATTTTCTATACGAAAGATAATTTACATCGGTGTGGTATTATCAGTTTTGTGTGGCCGGATGTGGTTCCTTGGAACAAGCAGAACACTTGTTTTTGGATTGTCAGTTTTTTTCTTCTTCTTCTTCTCTTTGGTAGCTTACCACGGTGGCTCAGTTTAGCTTTGACTGCTCCACAGGGTATTATGGATCATTTTGTTCAGTTTGGTAATTTGATAGGAACATCTAAACAGCGGTGCTCAATTATGCACATCATTTGGTTGTCTTGCACTTGAGTTATTTGAAAAGAACAGAATAATAAGATTTTTAAGAACACAAAATGCACCCCTCTTTAGATGATATACATAATTAAGCTCCTTTCTTTTTTTGGCTTCGGACAAAATATGTATCTTTTGTCTTCGGTTATCATAACTATGGCTTGATCCTCTTATCTGTTTGGATATTGCTTAACTTGTGTACTCTTTTTTACTTTTTTGTCGTTTTGACCAGTGTTGTGTGACTTTGTGTTCTGTTTTTACACTTTAAAAGTAGGAATATGCTAAAAATTGATTATAGAAAAGTGAAAAATGAGTCCATCTTTCTATTAGTAAATAATAATAATAATATGATAATATACATATTTCGCATATTTAACTCTAACTAAAATGTGATATAGTATGTACAATCAAATTCTCTAAAGTGCAACGTTAAATATCAAACCAAACCTGCACAAAGCCACCTATTTTAACGTAAACTCGATCAGATTGCAACTAGGAAGCACACCAATGGCCACCATTACTCCTTAAATATTATATTACAACTTAGAATTCCAAGACTGCACCAAATCCATGTCTATCACATTCAATGGTACCTCCAAAGAATTGCTAACAATCCAAACCGCATGCCTAATCAAATATTTTTTCATAGCCTTAGACGAGTTAGACCTACTTAGAAAATACACCAACAGATTTGATTAATAGAATCAATTCTCGCAAAGGTTTCATTATGCTCTAATGTGTAGTTATACAATGATGTTGTTTTGGGTCTCAAGTATCTTTAACTTGGCCATCAAATATTTTGGGCATCAAATATATCTAACTTGTGTCTCAATTATCTCTAACTAATATACAATATATTAATAATTTATACAATGAATATTTTATATTCTAATACGCCCCGTAGTCGAAACGGGAGGTTGACGGATGTTGAGACTATCTCTGAAATCATCAAATAATTGCAGCGGAAGGCCCTTGATGAAAATGTCAGCTATTTGATAGCGAGACGAGACATGTAGAACACGTACTTGACCTTTAGCAACTTTTTCACGCACAAAATGGATATCCATTTCAATATGTTTTGTGCGTTGATGTTGGATAGGATTACCTGCCAAGTAAACAACACTAACGTTGTCACAATATACAAGAGTGGCTTTGATGATCGGACACTGGAGTTCTAATAATAAGTTTCGAAGCCAACAAGATTCAGCAACAACATTAGCAACACCACGATACTCTGCTTCAGCACTAGAGCGGGATAAAGTTGATTGTCGTTTGCAGACCAAGAGATCAAATTATTTTCAAGATAGAAACAATATCCAGATGTAAATCTTCGCGTATCTGGGCACCCTCCCCAATCAGCATCTGTATAAGTGATGAGGGTATCAACTTGAGAAGGAGAGAGGTGTAGCCCATGGTGAATGGTACCCTTAATGTACCTAATAATTCGCTTCAAGGCAGTCATATGTTGCGTGCGAGGATCATGCATAAATAGACACACTTGTTGGACGACATATGCGATATCAGGTCGTGTGAAAGTTAAATATTGCAATACACCTGCAAGACTCCGATATCAGGTCGTGTGAGTTTTGCTTTAGTGTCTACGGGGGTAGAGACTGGTTTGCAAGATGACATGGAAGCTCTCTCATTTATCTCTTCGACATATTTATGTTGAGAGAGAAAGAGACGACCTGAATGTATAATAACTGAGATACCCAGAAAATAACTACTAGGGCCTAAATATTTCATAGAAAATTCACAACTAAGGTGAGACATGATGTACTGACGAAGAGTATTAGATGAAGCAGTAAGGATGATGTCATCGACATATATAAGAATGTATGTTATGTCATTTCCATTGTGATAGATGAACAAAGAATGGTCACATACACTATGTGAGCAGCCCAATGTCGCAACAAATTCAGTGAAGCGTTGGTACCATGCACAAGGGGCTTGTTTAAGGCCATATAATAACTTCTTTAGTAGACATACATAATGAGGATGGGGAGGATCACGAAATCTGGGAGGTTGATGCATATAAACAGTTTCATTAATGTTACCAAGTAAGAATGCATTCTTGACATCCAATTAATGTAGACACCATGATTTTGAAATAGCGATACTGAGGATTGTTCGTATAGTTGCTGGTTTTACCACTGGACTAAAAGTTTCTCCACAATCGACACTGTAACACCCCAAATTTCCAACATAAAAATTCATACATAATTATCAGAGTATAACACAAATGGGATGTCACACATCATAAAAATCCTTAAAATAAAAAGAATAATAATTCTTTATCCTTCAAAATTCATTAACATAAATCTTTTCAAAAACTTTGCAGCGGAATCATAATTCAAAAATCCTTAAAGGAATTAGTTCTTGGCACAAAGGCCTCACATGCATCTCAAAAATTCAAATATAGATCGTAGACATTATAATTAGTTCAACATGATACATAAGGAATAGAATTCAATAAAACCCCATCCCGTTACATATCAGAGCATTTCCTACGACACCACAAGGACCTCTCACATCGTCGTACCTAAACTTGATCACTTGCACTTGCCCACAAGGCGGCAATTCCAACATAAGGGGTGAGATTTCACAAACAATAATAATGAGCATATAATTCATCAAATGCATTTAACAACATAGACATCATCAATTAATAATAATAATTCTTCATATAGTACTTCTTTAACAACTCATAAGCAACATCATGTAATCATCATAACAACATCAATTAGTAATACAAATAACCACGTAGTTCATCTTTAATAATACTTCATATAACAATATAAGCAACGTAAACAACAATCTACTTCAAATCATCTTTAACGATACTTCACATAAACAACATAAACAACAACATATAACTCTTCATTAACGATTCATTGATAATTATCAACTCGACAACTTAGACAACTCGACAACTTTAGACAACTCAGCAACTTCGACATCGACTACGCAACTTCAACTCGACAATGTAACTTAGACATCTTATTCATGCATGTGGTACCAATCCAGGGCGTCAAGCCCTCAACGTAATAAGTATTAATATACTTCCAGGGCGTCAAGCCCTCATCACAAATGAGCTAAAGCTCCAGGGCATCAAGCCCTCAACGTGTAAAGTAAAAACTCACAGGGCATCAAGCCCCCAACTGAAATGAGTATGCATGGACTCAACAATTTACAACATAGACAACGTCAACAACTTATAAGACTCCAATACTTTGGAACAACCACTTACAACTCAGACAACTTAGACCAACACTTGCAACTTTAACGACATTGACGACAACAGTGGCAATGACAACGACAACGACTTCGCATCATAATATCATAATTCATCAGTCATAAACAATAGCATATAACATCGTATTAACAACAACAATTCATCAATTATGAACAACATTATGTAACATCTTATACATTCATATAATAATTCATCAACCATGAACAACATCATATTCATCAACATACACATTCATATAATAATTCATCAACCATGAACAACATCATATAACATCATATTCATCAACATACACATTCTTATAATAATCCATTAATCATGGAAAAACATCATATATTATCATCAACATATACATTCATATAATAATTCGCTAAAGCCTCCTTGGAGTATTTTCATCATAACTCAAAAACCAAAAATCATTTTCAAGTCAAACCAAAGCCAATGGAAAGCTAACAAAATTATCTACAACTTTCATGTTTACACCAAAGGTCAATTCTGTACCTATCAATATCAGTTTTCATTTCAAATTCGGGAAAGGTTGTGCTGAAATTCATAAATATTCACTGTGACCTACGTGCAGTAATATGACCATAACTCAAGTTCTATAAATCATTTAGAAGTCAAACCAACGACATTAAAAAGATAATATCCATACCTACAACTTTCGTGTTTACACCTAAGACCAATTCTGTACCTATCAATCCCAGTTTTCATTTCAAATTTGGGAATGGTTGTGCTGAAATTCATAAATATTCACTGTGACCTACGTGCAGTAATATGACCATAACTCAAGTTCTATAAATCAATTAGAAGTCAAACCAACGGCATTAAAAAGCTAACATCCATACCTACAATTTTCGTGTTTACACCGGAAGCTAATTCAAAACAGAAACGGGTGAAAAGTGAGTGGTTTTCCAGTTTTGGCTTTCAGAAAATCAGTGGCCGAATTCGTTTACGGGAAAGAACAGTTTTCACTCCAAAAACCCAATTTTTGATCCCTTAATCACCCAAAATGATTTACAATGATGTTTACAGGTCAAATAGGCAATATAGAAATCAAAACAACATAGGAACATGCATCAAACAACACAATTCATCTCATTTAATCAATTAACATAAATTTTCTAACCCTAATTCAAGAACACAACAATTCATCAAATTTCAGAATTATATACTATGATTATTGAAGGAAATCCCACCCTTACCTTAATAAAATTGGAGCAGCAGCCTCTTGGTTCTCCACTTCTAGTTTTCTCCCTTTTTCTCCCAAAACTGATTGTACGTACTATCTGTTCCTAAACCTAGGTTTTACCTTTTATACCTCTTCTATTTGTTTTATCTTATTCCACTTATTCCCTCATAATTCTAACTAATTCAAAAACAGCCCCACAACTTAATATTCTATTTAAAAATATATATAAATTACTTCCATAACAAATATCAAATATATTTATAACAAATATATTTCTAAACAAAATAACAAACATATTTATAACAAATATATTTCTAAACAAAATAACAAACATATTATCACTTATCAAATATAAAATCATGTAAAAGTATTCAAATATTAACTAAAAATAATTAAATAAAAAGGGGGCGTTACAGACACCAGTTTGTTGATTAGAACCATTCCCGACTAGGCGATCTTTGTATCTTTCAAAGGAACCATCTGATTTTTTCTTATGCCTAAAAATCCACAAACTACGAATGACATTAGCATTAGCTGGACGTGGTAAATCTCACGTCTTATTTTCAATAAGAGCATCATATTCGTCTTTCATAGCCATTTTCCAGTTATGATCTTGTAATGCACTGATAGGGTTAGTTGACAAGGGAGAAATGATGGGTGAAGTAAAAGTGTGAAGATTAAAAAGTTGTCGTGGTTTGAAAATGTCATGTTGAGCTCGGGTGGTCATTTGAGGAGATAATGGAGGATCGGATAGAGACGAAGTAGGTGTGGGGATAGTAGGAGAGGATGTGGTGTTAGAGATCGGGGTTGGTGGATGATTTGTGTTGTTGATGGTATTGTTTGGCGTTGAATATGATGGGGGTGAGGGAGGTAGGGTGGAGGCCGAGGGAATGAGTGGTGGAGTAGTGTTGATTTGTGGTGCGTTAGGTGTAGAAGTGATCATTGCTTGTATCCAAAAATTCATAGCTTGAGGTGGCGGGTGTAGGTGAATAAGAGAATGGAAAGACAATTTCATCAAAAGTAACGTGTCTAGAAATGATTATTTTGCGACTAGACAATTCAAGACACTCATATCCTCTATGATTGGAGGGGTAACCTAAGAACACACATGGTCTTGACCTTGGTTGGAGTTTATTTCTATTAGTGGAAGGGATTAATGGAAAACAGAGACACCCGAAGACTTTAAGGTGAGAATAGAAGGGACGCTTTTGGTAAAGAATCGTAGTTGGTGTTTGAAGAGTTAATTGTTTGGTTGGAAGAATATTTAACAAATAAGTAGCCATATGAAGAGCTAATTGTTTGGTTGGAAGAATATTTAACAAACAAGTCCCCATGGGTGGTTGGACCATAATTTCCATTCTTTTTTTCTTAAAAAATATCCTCAAGCTAACCAAAACCTCTAGCAACCATGCACTTCTACTTCATTGTGGACGGAAAGTCTCTATTTTTTCTTTTAATAAAATCACAGAAGTATTTGTTTTTAAGCTTAATTGAACAACCGATCCCTTAACTTAATTCTTTTTTTCAAATTGGTCCCATAACTATTAAAATTTTCAACTTGGCCATTTATCTTTTGTGTACTGAGTCATTTAGTCCTATTTCATTCATTTTAATTTTCTAAAAAAGGTGACCGTTGGATAAAGAAGGTCTATTAGATATAATGGTGTATCACCAACACCTAATATATTTCTTTTCTTCATCTTCTTTCATCATCTTCATATAACCTTCATCAAACTTCATCATCTTCATAAAAGAAAAATATATTTGGGACCTAACTATACTCTCTGATTGACCCTTAATCTCAAAATTTCTTTCTTAATCTTAATTTCTTAAATAAGAAAAGCGAGGCATAAATGCTTGCAATAATAATAACAAAACAAAACAAAACATGATTCAAATTTAAGCCACAAATTCATTCTATTCAATCATTGTATCAAATGGATAATAATCGAAACATGACAATAAATACAGATGCAAAAAAAAAATATACAAAAAAAACACTTGAATCCATCATTCCATTAGAAGAGGCGAAGGGGTTGTTTGCTGATATGAAGAAAAGGGGATTTTGGGTTGATTCGGCTTTGGAGATTGCTAAGGATTGCATCTGGAAAGGTTGGGTTTTGAATATTACTACAATGAAGAAGGTCGTGAATGGAAGTTTTGGTGTTTCGAAGGTTGATGATGCTAACGAGCTTATTGAGGAAATCAAGGAGAAGGTTGGTGATGAACTTTTGAAAGGATTTTTTTTTTATGAAGATGATGAAGGTTATATGAAGATGGAGATGATGAAAGAAGATGAAGAAAAAAATATATATTAGATGTTGGTAATACACCGTTAAATCTGATATACCTCCTTTATCTAACCGTCACCTTTTTAAAAAATTAAAATTAATGAAATAGGACTAAATGACTCAGTAAATAAAAGAAAAATGACCAAGTTGAAAATTTTAACAGTTATAGGGCCAATTTGAAAAAAAGAATTAAGTTAAGGGACCGATTGTTCAATTAAGCCTTGTTTTTAAGAAAATAAGCAAAAAAGATACATTTGAATATTGAGACACAAAGAGAGGATGAAAAAGTATCTCGTTAATGAGGTCCGAAAAATACATGACTTCATCTTCTTACCTTTTTGTTCCAGTATATAAACTCAAGTGAAAGAAGAGATGAGTGGCGGCAAAAACGAGACAAAATGATTATGTCAACACAACGCAAAACCAATCTTACATTAAATTGATTATGTAAAATTTATTCCGACTAAAATTAAGTTGAAGGTAAATTAATTTAACTTGAATACATCAATGTAAATGTGAGTTGAACAAAAATTTAAATGTAAGCCTCTAACAAAAATGAGTGTAAAAATCAATTTTAGAATGAGAAGCTACAATTTTTAGATTCATTTAGAATGACTTCTTATTAAAGAAAAATCAAACTTGTTACGATCAATTCTATACTTCTAAAATCAATTCGTTTCTTTTAAAATTGGAGGCAACCATACACTAATTGATTGGGCAGGGTATTGCTATTTTTGTCAATGATAGGAAAACAACAACTACACGTTTTTATTAATTGTTGTTTTGCGGATTTTTTTCAATTATTGTTTAAGCATGCATCATATATAAAGTTTTAAAGGAGACTGAAAAACTTAATAAATTACCTTTGTTAATTCTTAAATGATTATAAATAAAAAAAATTAGGGGAGTAAACATTTATTTATTTATTCCAAGTCAAACCCCGATCCGATCTTTAAACCTTAAATCAGTTGACATCAGTTCAATGTCCAATCCGATTTTAATTACATTGATTTTTTTTTCAAGAGTATCCTTAACGGTCGTTAAAATTTCTAATATTTTTAAATATTGATCCATAATAGACCACTTATAAAAAAAAAAGGTTCACCCTATATAAAACTCATTTTATTTTAAATCAAAATCGTGACAAAAATATCAAATATGAGTTTATTGTCATGTTATTTACATCAAAATGGAAGATTTTAGGGGGAGGGACTAGAAAATTGCAAATAGTAAAAAGTAGGGGGGATCAGAATGCTAAAAAATAAATCAAAACTGCAAAATTACAATACATAATATATAAAAATAAAACTAAGCCAAATATATTGGCGCAGCAATTCATCCAAAATATATTGGTATGCGCATAATAAGATTCAACTGATAAACATTTTAAATGATACTCCATAACAATAACTTAGAGAATAACAACACTAAATAAACTTGTCAAAAAAAAAACAACACTAAATAAAATTCTTTAAAAAAAAAGACAACACTAAATAAAGTTTAGCATAATAGCATTCTTCATTTGATGATCAAATCATACGCACAAGAAACAACACTCCTCCATGGCGCAGCAGCAACAAAGCGCGGCACAGCTGCAACACAAATATAGCAAAGTTTGACAAACTTTATTGTGATAAAATGGAAGAATTAAAAACAAACAATAAAAAAATCATGAATTTTATTTTAATCTCAACTTTAAAGGATAAATTACAATTGATTTATCTCTAAAAAAAATTATAATTGATTTATAGGATAAAAATATATAAAAATATTTATATCGACAAAACGTAATAATTATTGTTGAGTAAACAATATCTGTCATTGTTTTAGATGATATGGGTTTATTATATACTCCAATTATTAATTTATTGCATAATAGTAGTGCATGTCGAGACGAGTACATACCATCCCAACAAACCAGCCTCTGCTGCCCCTGAATTTGCAGCCTGAGGTGGAGCTTGAGTGACGAAAACTTGAGGTTGGGGTGCTGGAGCTGGAGGATACCCTTGATAACCTGGTTGAGGATATCCTACATAGTTCAAGAAGCACTCAAGTTAACAAAAATTTCAGATGTATATATCCTAGATATTATATATATTAAACACACAACCAACGAGATACTCCATCACTAAATCATAATATTTACTAAATCATAATTATGCAAGAAACATATATAATAAAATCATGGTAATTAGATGGATTTGTTTGAGCACCTTGTGCAGGAGGTGGACCAGAAACGTTAACGTTAACCGCAGGAGGATTTTGATTGTAGTAAGCCATCCCACTTCACACTTTTCTCAGTTCTCCAAACAATTTGAAGAGTGAAAAGAATAAGTGCAGTGTCTCTTACTATGGTCCCTATATGGCTATATATATATATATATATAGTGGGTGATGGGTGGGAGGTGAATGAATCTACTATCTATCTATTCAACAATCTTAATTGCTGGTGTAAATACAGTCAAATAATTAAAATCATATTTTCTTAAAGATAAATTAGTCATTTAATCAAAATGGTAAGATATTATGACTCTTAAAAATATAATTAGTGGTTCGATATATAACTTTTACGTGTAAAAAATCCAATTAAAAAATAAAAACTCATTTGGGTATCTCATAGATTCTCGACGAAAATTACTTACCGCAAAACAATGGTTTCGTATAATATCTTGGTATTTAAAAAATTATCATTTAAATATATTTTTTATTCCTTAATTTCTTTTTCTTTTTCTTTTTTTCTTTCTCAATTTTACCTTTCACAATTTTTTATTACTTTTTCTCTTTCCATTCTGCTTCTCTTTCCTGCTTTTTCATTATTATTTTACTTTTTAGTTTGACTTTTCTTTTTTTATTCTTCCATCTCATTTTCATATATTTTCCATTTCTTTACTCTTTTTTAATTTTTTCTTTTATTTATTATTTTATCTTTTAACTCTCTCTCTCTCTCTCTCTCTTCAATTTTTTGTTTTTTTTTAATACTTTCTTTCAACTTTTCTTCTTATCTCCTTTCTAATCTAACATTTCTCTTTTTGTATATATTAATATTTTTTCATGTTTATACTTATACTCTTTCCTACTTTTTTTTTTAAATATTTCTCTCATCATTTTTTTAGTGTTTTCTTTTCTCTTTCAACTTTTATTCTTATCTCTTATTTAATCTAACTCTTACTTCCTCTAATTTTTATCATAAATAATAATTAATTTTTAAGTTTATTGAATAATTAATATATCTAGTTTATATCTGATTAGTGAATTTAATTTAAATTATGGTTCACTATTAAATGTTAAAAACAAAATAAGAGACAAAAGTACCTGTGATTGATAAATATTTATTGGACATCAAAATTTATATCCACGGATGTAAGCACATATGGTACAAATATTTTGTCTGCATGAATTTTTAAAATTTTATTACATCAATTTTATATATCGATAGAAATCAACAAACCGCATGAGTTTCTCCGGACTAGTAGAATCTCTTTTATTTGAGAATAACACACAAAAAAGTATTGTACCAACCAAAAAAAAACACAAATTCAGCACCCCAACCTCAAGTTAGAAGGAAACGCGTGTTTCATTAACTCTTACCTTGAAATGGTTAATGAGCGTTCAAAAGTTAATCATAGCCATTCAAATTTTGGACATTGGATCAAATCCAAATTGTTACCAAAAATAAAAACCATGGGCTAAAACTGGAAAATCACTTAAGTATTTTACTTTAGAAAATCTTCTTTTTTTTAATAAACTTTGGAAAATCTTGAACACGCTTTTGAACATGATTTAATGAATTCACATGTACTATTAAACATTTTATTACTGCACTAATAGCACACGCAAATGCCTTAAAAAATAGCACACGCAAATGGCTGATAATTCGACGTTCATACTTCATAGTATGAGTATTTATGGTTTTGCTTAGTCGGACAAATTTCTCAGTTTTTCACTTTTTGTTGTGTTTGAAACAATTGCTATATCAGATTTATTTTCATGCATTGGTGTAAAACTTTTTTAAACATATGTTAAATCAAATTATACTAAGTAAATATTTGTAGAAATATTTTTAAAACTAATCTAAAAAAGTGGCTTCAATATGTTATTTGATTGGATTGGATGCATATATATAAAAACAATTTGGAAGTGGAGAGGACCAAAACGTAATAGAAAAATTCTTTGTCGTGTTTCTTTTAGATCCTTTTTGACAAATGAAGAAAGAGTTAGATGTAGTCTAACTCAATCTAGTGTTAGTTCAATTTGCCTTCCTAAAGATATATGGATTGTATAGGTGCGGGGTTTAGTTATGTATCTGTGTTGACAGTCCGATTATTCGTCTTCCTAAAGATATATGGATTCGGTGTTCTTAATAGTTGACATGCCTTTTTATTTTCCTTTTGGTTATTTTTTGTTTATTGATACTAAACTTCCATCGTCAATCGTTTTTTTTTTATAGAATTAAAGTCATGACCACTTAATATTAAGACACGGGGTTAACATAACTCTTAGGGTGTGTTTGGATTAAGGGTTTAGGAGGAGAATAGAGGAGAGAGTTTAGTTTTCATTTTTAAATTACGGACACTATGAAATGTTTTTTAAAAAGTTAACATATTAACATAATAAACGATCATATAATACTTCAATCACACTTGATTTATTTTAGAATAACATGTTATATAGTCCGTAATTTAAAAAAGAAGTAATTTAAAAAAGAAAAGTAAACTCTCTCCTCCCTTTCCCTCCTAAACCCTCAATCCAAACACACCCTTAATTTTTTTTAGTTAAATTTTCATTACTAGGTATCTGATGTATAACATGTCTAAATTGAAATTAATAGATAACACCGTATTCATTCAACAACAAAACAAAAAAAGATAACACCAGATAATTTTTGGAAATGATCATTGTTACGGAGGATTTTCGCACAATAGTAATAATTAGTAGATAAATATGAAATTAAGCCAAATACATATAGATTTATAAATAGAAATTATCATAAAATATTGTACCCAAATAAATCATAATATATATTGATTTATGCGCATAATATGATTTAACTGATATTTAAGCAACATTTCAAATGATACTCCATGAAAATAACTAGAGAATAACAACACCAAATAGATCTCTCCAAAACATCGGAACACCAAATAAAGTTTAGCAAACTTCATATTTTGGAGAATAAATATCAACACCAATTGCATTATTAGAAACAAAGCTCCTCCATGGCGCAGCAGCAGCAAATCGCGGCACAGCTGCAATCACAAAAATAGCAAATTGTGACAAACTTTATTGTGATAAGAAGGGATGAAAAAAACAATTAAAAAAATATTGAATTTGATCTCAATCACATTAGTAGAGATCTATTTTGAATTTTAATATTATAATTATTATTGAATAAACAATATCCAACACTTTTTAAAAAAAAATATGGGTTTACTATACTCGATTTAAATGAGACGAATACAAACCAGGCCAAAAAACCTCCTCCCGCTGCTGCTCCTCCTCCTGACTTTTTTGCTGGAGGTTCGGGTGCAGGAGTAGGTGGAGGTGGAGCTTGAGCGACAAAAACTTGAGGTTGGGGTGGAGGAGGATACCCTTGATAACACGGTTGACCCCCTTGGTAACCCGGTTGAGGATATCCTACATAGGTCAGATTCAGATATTTATTAATAAAACACGACCAACTTGGTACTCCATAACAAACAAAATCATAAATATTTACCGTTGAAAATATGTAACAATACATGTCATTAATCAACCCTCCAAATATTACATATAAGTAATGAATCAACAAAAAAATAATCAACGTAATTAGATGGATTTGTTTGAGCACCTTGTGGTGGAGGTGGACCAGAAACGTTAACGTTAATCGCAGGAGGAGTGTTTTGATTGTAGTAAGCCATCTCACTTCACCCTTTGGATTATTTTTAACCACTCTTTTGTCAGAACAATTTGAGATTGAAAGCGATGTGAGAACAATTGTAGTGTCTCTAGTACATGACATGTTACTTATTTATAGTATTTGTTTGTAAGTGATGGGATTTGCATGATCAAAGGCTGATACATGCAAAATTGCATATGGAAACTCCTCCATTTTGTCACACGTTTGTTAGAAAAGGGGAATATTTGATCTCAGTCACATTAATCGTGTTGCCCTTAAGAAAAAATCACATTAACCGTGATTGAGAAAGAAAGGCACGACTTGTTGTAGTAGTATTTATTTTTTCAGTTGCTATTTACAACGATAAAAATCATGGCGAGGGATTCCCGAATATATGGCCACCGTTGGATTTGTTTTCTTTATTAGAATACATGGGTTATTGGTAAAAGGAGATGGTGCCCACATGGTTATTTTGGGCTATCGGGATAATCTCGTGATGATTGTTTTCAGGAACTCTAACATTTTCCTTATTTTTGTGTGTAAAAAACGTGTTTTAAAATGTGTTTTTAATTAATTTACCTGATATGTTTTCTGCATGATCGTTCATAATAGTTGTTGGTTCTTCTAAATGATGTGGATCACACACTGTTGTTTGTTTGAACAATAGATCAACTATTGGGGTTTTTTTTTGTCAAGTAGTCTAGCGGTTAAAATTTACTTTTTCTAAAGGGAATAAGTGGGGGTGTCCGGGGTTCAAACCCCGACCTCTGCATATAACAATACATGTCCCTGTCAACTGAGCTATGCTCGCGGGGGGCATCAACTATTGGGTTCTAACCACGATCAATACTAATGTTGCCTCTAAGTATGAACCTCTTGATCATATCACGAAATTAAGAAAGGATAATTTATTTACTTTGTTTTACATGATTTTTTTAAGGATTTTTTTCGTGATTACAAACCTTATTTTGCGAATAATATTTTTTTGGTAATTTCTTTGACACATCTTACGTTGGTAAAATGAAAAGACAATTTAGGCGTCAACCCTCTTTTATTACCAAAAAAGAAAAAGACAATTTTAATTAACATTTTTGAGTGTATTGGTACTACCTTTCGTCTTTAAATTAACAACTGAATAAATTGTTTTTTGGAAGAAAAATAATTTTTTTATTATTTATAATTATAATAATTAAATCTTATTTATTAAAAAAATTGTGAAATAAAATTTTACTCATAATAGTGATTGTTAATTATTTTTATGTTAAAATGTAAAAAAATTAATAGTATTTTTATAAACGATATTTTTTTCTTGTTAAATGATTTTTTTAATATAAAATTTGATAAATAGATCTTTATATAAAAATGATTGTTAATTTATTAATTTAGGAATCAATCGGTACATTTCAATTAACAAGTGTACGGTGGAAATTCCATAACAGGTGGTTAATATATATTTTTTTTTTAAGAAACAACAGGTAGTTAATATTAGTATTAAATTTATTAATAACTAGCGTCAAATGGACACTAATGTGCTCATTTTTCCATTAAATATTGATTTTTATAGCTATTATAGTAATTAAAAAAAAGCTATTATAGTTAATATTGCTTTCACAAAACAAACTTATCCTTTTTTATTTTTTTAATGAAAAATATTAATATGTCATATCAGTATTTTTTTTTGTCAAAAATAAGTTATGTTAGTATTTTTTTTCCTCATCAAACTTAAATCCTGTATCTGTAACTCTTTAACTTTAACCTCTTAGCTAAAAACAATTGTCATTATCCTTGTTTAGTGTATATTGATTTTCCGTTAATTAGTACTCTATTCGTGGCTCCGTTAATTAGTACTCTATTAGTGCCTTTTTCCTTATTTATATTCGGAAAGTTAAAATTGAAAATTTGTTTGTGAAATTGTGTATTCAAGTCGTATTAAAATCACAGCTAAGATTTCTACCAAAAAAAAAAACATCACAGCTAAGAATGTGACCATAGTGGTAAAACAAAATGAAAACTATATTTAAAATCATAATCGTGTCTTAAAACAATTTCCAAACTGACATTCAATTTCATTTCAAGTAGTTAATTTATTTCCCTAAAAAAAAATAGTTAATTTATCAACTTGTGGTAATGTTTTTTTTTTTTTACGTAGCATATTGACTATAAACCGGGAGTTTGATGCATTGTTATATGCAGAGGTCGGAGTTCGAAGTAAATTAACAAATTTGTACTTTTTCATTTGGGCGAATCGCCCAAGATTTGGTACAAAGATGTATTGTCATGCAAAATAATGAGAAGTTCCTAGGTTCTAATAGAAAAACAAGAGGGCTAGATCAAGCAGTCATTTCAAAAAACTGAAGCCCAACCATACCCAAAATTGACGAAGAACACGGGCCTAACGGTAAAAAAGAAGGATTTCTACTCTTTACTTAATAAAACTCACTTGCGCCCAACTAAACTTTCCAAAATATCCTGCGTGAGTTAACTATCGTAGGTGTAAAAAAATATGACTTAGTTTTTACACTTGCGAGTATGAGAGAGAGAAAGTTGTTTCAAAAGTTATCAAAAAATGGTTGTACAAATATCATTTCTCTTTTCAAAAAACCCACTCACGATATGGTAAAACATCTTAAGCCCTATTCATCAAAACTTCTATCAATGAGAAGATGTTTAACCGAGTCTTTATGGAGGATGGTGTTGTCCTAAATGTCATGCCACTTAAGCCCTTGAATATTTTTGGGTAAAATCATGAATGATTTGATTATAATTAATACGAAGATGGCTAGCTCCATGTGTGGTGGTGCATCCAATGTACTTGAAGTTTTTATAGTCAATGTTATGGTAGGGCTAAAGGAATTCATGTCTGCTTTCTTTGTGGTAGATAATATACCTTAATACTTGGTCATTCTCGACAAAGATTTAGTACATACCAATGAATATGTACCTTTTACACTTTACCGAACACTCGTGTTTTGGGTAGGTGATAAAGTCAAAAATGTGGAAGTTGACAAAAATATTTTTTCAGCAAAAATCAAGATGTTTGAGGCTTTATTCTATTGGCCTCACGTAATTTCAATCAATGTTCTCAAGGAGTATGAAAATGGGGAGATGTAAGCCTGCAATCTCTCAAATAAAGACTTCCAACTAAAAGCTTAGGCCGATTACGACCTTTTGATGAGGTTCTTAATGAATAATTCACCACCAAATTCCATGACATGATGGATCAGTTAGAAACATTAGAAGTCAAAGCTAAGGTGTTTAACCCCATGCTAACAGGAGAGGAATGGGAAGAAAACTATAAGAACAAGAGGCACTAGTAACTTTGACTTAAGATTTTCAAGATTAGACGGATGAATCACCAATTTAAAGGAAGTTGCCAGTCTTTGAAGCACAAGACCTATTAGTCGAGGTCAACATGTGTACCCAGAGAAACATATAATGACAAAAATAAGTGGATTCTTGTTTAGTCAAACTCAACAAATAGAAGATTAGATGATTAGACGAAGAAGCCCCTCGGTCGAGTGAAGGAAAGCCCGTACAAGAGCAGTTGAGTGAGGGACTTATTCTTTCTCAAAGTCACTAACTCATAATGTAGGTCAACAAAGGCTCAAAACTGATTCAAAACTTAGTAGGACTAGACAATGATGCGACAAACCCACAATCCATACACTCAAAATCACTAATGACATCCCATCATGCGATGTTTTTAGGTATGTCATAGAGTCTTTTTCTTTTAATTTGAGGACTTTATTGAGGTGTTAGAGTGAGTTACTCATGGTTTGGAAAATGTTTTGATTTGAGTCATTGTAATAATCTTTCTTCCCTAGTCCCAAACAACTTTGAAGAATTTCGTCGCTAGTCCCAAACACATGTAAAGGATGAAAAACTCACGAATAATGAAGAAAACAAGGAAATTTTCATTTGATTTGTGCGTCCCATGCATACTGAAGCTTTTAAAGTAGGATTTTCTCTCTGATCCATGCGCCCCGCACGTATTGTGAAGAAAGAAAAAAAAATAGATTTTGTTGTTTTTACATCATGCACCCCACACATGTTGGGTGCGAAAATTTTCCCATTTAAAGACATCTTACATCCATAAATATTCAAAAATTCTGACAACTAAGAGGAAAAAGAGTGCGACTAGATTAATTGTGATTGTGTATGTACATTTTTCTTTTCTCTTTGATGGTGTATTAAGTTACCATTTGTAACTGAATACTTTATATTAGAATTTAATATATAAACCTCTATTGATAAGTTGAACATGTACATTTTTATTTTCTGTTTGGTGATGTATTGAGTTACCGTTTGTAACTAAATACTTTGGATTAGAATTATTGATAAGTTGAATATTTTGCTCACGACAATTTTTATTATCAATATTATTTCAATTGTGTTTATTTAATATTTATGGTACTTAGGGCCCGTTTGATTGTCAGGATAAGATATAAAGCTGGATAGAGATAGGATACGATAGGACATGATAAACATTATCTTATCATGTGTTTGATGCACACATGATAACAAACATGATATTATTATAATTAAATGAAGAAATTGCTCTCATAATTAATTAAATACCATAAAAATGACATGTTATTAATTACAATAGAAAATACATGCTACCGTTATTTTAAAAATGACAATATTTTAAAAATGGCAGAATATCAAGATAATAACTAAGGAATGATCTTCTAATCCCTTACAAAGGAAAGTCAATATATGATAGAAAAATGACTTATTTTATCATATCTCTTTGGTGCATCAAACATGAGATTTAATCAAGATATGATTAATGTATCATATCATGTCTCCCTATCATGATCATCAAATAGACTAAAGTTCAATCCGTACTCCAGCCATGCCAAGTCTCTCGTGTGTTTTAGTTAGTAAATCCATAAGTATTTTTTTTTAGGGATTTAAATCCATATGTACTAGGTTACCACATATACTATTATTATTTTTTTAAACACTCACAGCCCCAGACATAAAGTGGAACCTCAAATAGCCTAACCCAAATCAATCTCCCTCTTGGACGATTTAGTGTTGTTGACCAAGACTTTTATGAGAAACATCTCAACCAGCAAAGTAAATTTGCATAATGAAAAGCCCTTTGAAGATCCCTACTCTCTTGTTTGAAAGAAGAACCAACTCTAATCCCATTGGAATTTGACTTGAATTTCTTGAAACCCTTCCCTTAAGCACCCAACAAATCTATTTTGGAGTTTCTTCAAATTCTTAGGAACTATCTCCACCTATATCACCCCTCCAGATCATTTTCAGCTTTTGAAGTTATTTTTAATTTTGGACCCCTACCTTCCTTCCACTCTCCTCCCATTGCTTCCTACCTTCTACCTCAAACACTGCCTTCTTAAAGGATATCCCCCTTTTGTTGTTAATGTTATCCCTAACCCTATGACCAATATGTGCTAATTTTTTCTTTTGTTGTACGGAAGAAACCCTGACCCTGCCAAAACCTTTCCACCCTTCTATCTATTTCCTCATATTTTGTAAAACCTTAAAAAATATGCACGCTAAAAGTTTGAGACAAACACCATAATTAGTGGCATCAAATAACTCAATACAGTAAAGAATGATTCCTACTTCAACAACAAATAGTGAAATTTATGGCTTTATGCTAAGGCTACTGCCAAATAATAAATTTAGCTCATTGTGGTCAAACATATTACTTTAAAATTCACAAGCATAATTGAGAAACAACAACTCAAAATCTTTAGTAAAGTGAATTATAGATATAGAATAATTTAAATTTGAGTTGCAACTCAGTTCATCGTTATATGACACAAAATCTCTAGTAGGGTGAGGAGGACTTGCAAATTCTTTGTCATATAACAATGAGCCTAGTTACAACTCAAATTTAAATTATTCTACTTTTTAATCTTCTATTAATTAATATTTTTATTCATTTTAAATCAAAGTCTCAACAGGCATAATTTTTTTAACAAAGGTCACAACAGGAGTTGCTTGCCACGTTATTTAATTTTGCTCCATCTGCCTCAAATTGGAGCATATTAGGGGTGAGTCTACAAACTTGTGGTAAAGTACGGGGATCAAAATCTCTCACAATCACAATACTTAATAGGTAAAAATGAAATTAAACCAAATCCATATAAATTGATAAATATAAATGATCATCTTAGAACGTTCAATTCATCCAAAATACAATATTGCTTTATACGCATAATAAGATTTAACTGATATTAAAACAACATATCAAATAATGATAATCCATAACAATAACTTAGAGAATAACAACACCAAATAACCCTTAAAAAATGAAATAACAAAACACCAAATAAAGTTTAACAATCTTCGTGTGTTTAAGGACATGTAATTCTTTGCGATGATCACACTACAAACAACAACAGCAGCAACACAACGCGGCACAACTGCAACACCAAAAAAAAAAAAAAAAAAAAGCAAAGTTAAGCTCACAAGGATTATTTATATCGGCAAAACCTAATAATTATTTTTTTATTGAAAAAACGTAAAAAGTATTGTTGACTAAACAATATCTGTCATTTTTAGAGGTAGACGATATATGGGTTTATTATATACCATCCAAATAATATTACATGTTGAATGAGTACATACCATCCCAATAAACCTGCTTTTGCTACTCCTGAATTTGCAGAAGGAGGTGCAGCTTGATAGACAAAAACTTGAGGTTGGGGTGCTGGAGGATAACCTGGTTGAGGATATCCTACATAGTTTAAGAAGTGATCAAATTAATTAGCCAATAATAATTCGGATATATCCCTTCTAAATTATTTTTTTGGATATATATTAACCACACACAACCAACTTGATACTCCATAACAAACAAAATCATAATCATAATATTTACCACTCCATTAAACATATGGAACAATATACCCCATAAATCTTATCCAAAAAATATATGTCATAAGTCAATTGGTCAAAAAATACATATGTTATAACTCAACAACAATAATCAAATCAAAGGAATTAGATGGATTTGTTTGAGCACCTTGTACAGGAGGTGGACCAGAAACCTTAACGTTAACTGAAGGAGGATTTTGATTGTAGTGAGCCATCTTACTTCACTCTTTGGATTTTTTTTCACCCTCTCAAACAATTTGATTTGAGATTGGAAAATATTTGAGAATAAATTGCAGTGGCTTTGGCTCCTACTATATGTTCCTTATTTATAGCACTTGTTAGTGGGTGATGAGAGGTGAATGATCGATCAAATGCTGATACAAAAGTACATATGGAAGCTTTTTAATTTTTTGATTCTGGCTAAGAAAGAAGTCACAAACGGTATTAGTTTTTTTTAATTAACTTTTTTACCATGAAATGGTTTTTGCAGGATTGTATGTTCATCATAGCTGTTGGTTCTTGTTAAGGATGTGGATCGCATGGTGTTGTTTGTTTGGGCAGTAGATCGACCAAAACTAGAAATTTATTTAACTAGAAAAAATAATTAATACCATCAGTAGTCCACTTTTCATAAATAAAAAATAAAGCTCCCTTTAGTTCCTGACTCTGCACCTTGCTTTCGTATAAGTCCCTGACTCAGGATTAAATACAAAGAAGTCCCTGACTCTGCACTTCCGTTATCACTTTAGTCCATGTCGTTAAATAATTATGTTACGTGTGTCACAAGGACTAAAGTGAAAGTAGAAAATTGTCACTTTAGTCCCTGAACCAAAAATCAATATTCCCAACTTGAATCTCAAATCCCTAAATCCATAAATCTTAAATCCCCAAATGTCATCCCTGAATCACTTTTTGGTGACTACCTTGGTGACGATTGATGACATGTTGTCATTATGTAATATTTAGGATTTATTTTGACAAATTGATAGAGTTCTGAAGCATTTTGAAGTATCAAAGAGTCATAAAAGCAAGAAATTTGGAGGTGCTGAAAGCAACAAATCGTGGCACGATTCTGCATTACCGTGGCACGATTTTCTTTGGGAGAGAGGCATGTTTTTGAAACACTAAATCGTGATACGTTTTCTCAAGGCGTGACGCGATTCAACAGAAGGATATGGAAAAACTGAAGCAATCGCGGCGCGATTTTCTCAACCGTGCCGCGATTTTTGACCTAGAAAAATATGCCTATTTAAGCTGAACCAAATCCAGAAACAAAGGGTTACGATTTTAAGGAGCAAAACTGCGATTTTAGGACTTGAAGACTGCTGGAAGGCTGATTTCATCATCCTTAACTCAGTTCATGTATGTTTTAATTATTTCAATGATTATGCTATTTGTAAACTCAATTATGAGTAGCTAAATCTCTTAGAGATTAGGTCCGAGATGAATCTGTGTAACCCTAATTGATCTATATTGTTGTGAAACTCTATTCTTTAAGAATTGCAATCTAGTTTTTATTCAACTCAATTGTTCTTAATGCTTTTTATATCCTGATCAAATATAAATATGATTTTGTGATAATGAATGACTACTGACCATAGCTTTCTAATTAGACCTAATTGAATTGTTCTAATAAACATGGTTAGTCTAGGAATGGATAATCGTTTGTTAGTGGTATTAGATTAACGTTCTTAAAACCTTCGACAATTATTAGACCACGTAAGGAATTAGGGGATGTAGTTAGAGAAGAGGGTCCTAAGTCAAGGGATTGATTAGGGCTATTTTGTTAACTATCGTGGAACTAGAGAATTCTTCATAAGAATAGGTGCAGTATACCAATTAGGGGAACTCAGAGGATTCGACAGACCTGATCTCATCTCTCTCCTTATATTTTCTTAATCAATCTTTACTTATTATTATTACTTTTATGCAATTGAATCAATCAACTGCCTAGTGGCAAATCAAAATAACTTTTGTACATCTTAAATTTATAACGTAGTTGAATTATTGAAATTAAAACAAGTCCTTGTGGGAACGATATTTTTACTACTTCGATAGCTTTTGGTACACTTGCCAAATTTCTATCAACGATTGCTACCACATGCATATAGGTGTCGAGTCTAGGCGCATTGCATGATTTGACATGAGTCATATTTGCTATGTGTTTGATGAAAGTGTATTGATGAATATGTGCTTGGTGATTATTTGCTTTGGTGACTATAATACTTGATGAATGATATATTTGTTGATTGATTGCGAATTTGTGATGATATGATTATATAAGTGTTGAAGAATATTTAATTGTGTTGAGAATGCTTAATCATTTTGAATTTAGCCTTGATGTTTTAAACTTCATATGATTATGCTTATGTATGTTAATGTGAACTAACTCCCCAGTGGTTGTTCGGTTGACCGCCTCACTATATTTAAATATGAAGGGTCGCAAAAGACAGTTGTGACCCCAACATCCGCGCCTGTTGGGTAACAGTCGCAAATGTACATTTGCGACCCTTCTAACAGTCGCAATCAGCCATTTTAAAAGTCGCAAAATACAGTTTTTCTTGTAGTGAAATTTGGAGCTACCTCGTCTACCGTTTTTGGAGTCTTAGTTTAGGGCTCTGATTTAGGATGTCGGTCTATCTTTTATTTTCGGTGTTGACTATTATGTATGTTGTTGAGATTTTGTTCTCTCATATGCTAAGACTGAAAGTTTATTTTGTTGATGTATTATGATGCTTATGACATGCAATTTGGAGATATATGCTATTTATCTATTGCGATGTTTTTGAAAATATTTTTATGCATGTTAATTTGAGTGTTGCTCAAGACGTGACGTCTATTTCTTGAATATTTGTAATATTCATGTGTGTTATCGCTTTAATAGAAGTAGGGCGTTACAATCCCCTTCTTCGCAATTAATATTTTTTTTAATAAAAATAAAATTATTTTTCAGCCCGAACGTGATATTATAATACATTATCCAGGATAGAGATGACGGCGATCGATGGCTATAATGATGGAGAATAGAGAATTCGAGAGTGTGAGATATGGAAGGCGATCAGAGAGAACTATGATAAGTGAGTGTCATATGAAAGACCGAGATTGTGACTGTGTGAGTGAAATGATTTAGCGTTTCAATTTATATTTATATAAAAGGGATAATAAATTGATTTTCTACGTTTAGGATGAGTTTGAGTATGAGTTTGGGATGGGTACATATATCCCTGTTACCCGTCCCATTCCCGTGTTTTAAAATCGAAGAAAACACAGATCTATACCCAAACTCAGTGAAAACGGAAAAAATTTGTCAAAATGGGTTTGGTTCAAACGGATACCCACGTGTATGGGTTTTATAGCCATACGCACCTGCCAAAATATCCCCACCCAACCCCAATCTCTTTTTAGGGTCTGTTTGGTTCGAGAGTTTTGGAGGGGAGGGGAGGGAAGGGGAGGGGATATTTTTAATTTGATGTGTTTGGTTCAATTTGTAGAAGGGGAGGGGAGGGAAGGGGAGATGAGCAAATCTCTTTAAAAATTTATTGCATTGTCATAATTATCCTTAAATTAATTTCAAATCTCAATATTAACCTTGAAACAACTTTTATTATTATTAGATTATATTATTTTGTAACAATCTTATTATTATTAGGTTATTTTATTCTTGTAATAATTTTTATTATTTTGTTATATTTTCCTTTTAACAACTTTTATTATATATTAAGAGCTGTGCTATTTTTTACGGAAGTAATTGGCAAAAAATGCAAGGATTACAAAGAATTGCTCTTATAAAAAACAAAAAAATAAAAACAATATGATGCATGGAGCAAAATACATGAGGCAGTTTGAGATAAAATGAAAAGCTTAGATATGCGCTTGTCTTTCGTCGCTTTATGAAATTGTAAAAACTACCAATTTCTTTTATTTAATTAATTTTAAGTGTAAAACGGTAAAATAATCTTAAAATCTCTCCTCCCCCTTCCCTTGTGAACCAAACACATCTTTAATTAAAAATATCTTCCCTCTCCTCCCCTCCGTTAAAATTCCTCCCCTCCCCTCCCCTCTCATTCCCTCCCTTCCCCTCCCCTCTCATTCCCTCTCCTCCTAATTCTCGAACCAAACGGACACTTAGTCTTTCCTCATATTTTGTATAACCTTAAAAATATGCACGCTAAAAGTTTGAGACAAACACAATAATAATATAATAAAGAATGAATCCTACTTCAACAACAAAGATTGAAATTATGGTTTTATGCTAAGGCTACTATCAAATAAATTTGGCGCATTGTGATCAAACATTACTTTGAAATTTTATTATAAAAGATGCACAAGCTTACTTTAAAATTCTTAATCTCTAGTAAAGTGAATAGTGAACTCTGTTGATTCCCATTTAGTAAGGTGAGAAAGACTTGCAACTTTGTAATATAACGATGAACCTGGTTACAGCTCGTATTTAAATTATTCTGCTTTATAATCTTCTATTAATTAATATTTTTATTCATTTTAAATCAAAGCCTCAACAGGCATAATTTTTTTAACAAAAGTCACAATAGGCATATTTAATATGAGTTACTTGTCACATTATTTAATTTTGCTCCATCTGCCTCAAATTGGAGCATATTAGCGGTGAGTCTACAAACTTGTAGTAAAGTAAGGGGATCAAAATCTCTCACAATCACAATACTTAATAGGTAAAAATGAAATTAAACCAAATCCATATAGATTAATAAATATAAATGATCATCTTAGAACATCAATTCATCCAAAATACAATATTGCTTTATACGCATAATAAGATTTAGCTGATATTAAAACAACATATCAAATAATGATAATCCATAACAATAACTTAGAGAATAACAACACCAAACAACCCTTAAAAAATGAAATAACAAAACAACGTCAAATAAAATTTAACAATCTTCATGTGTTTAAGGACATGTAAATTCTTATGTGATGATCACACTACAAACAACACTCCTCCAAAGCGCAGCAACAACACAACGCGGCACAACTGCAACACAAAAATAGCAAAGTTAAGCTCACGAGAATTATTTATATCGACAAAACCTAATAATTATTTTTTTTTACTGAAAAAACGTAAAAAGTATTGTTGACTAAACGATATCTGGCATTTTTTTTAGACGTAGACGGTGTATGGGTTTATTATATACCATCCAAATAGTATTACATGTTGAGATGAGTACATACCATCCAAATAAACCTGCCTGTGCTACTCCTGAATTTGCAGCAGGAGGTGCAGCTTGATTGACAAAAACTTGAGGTTGGGGTGCTGGAGGATAACCTGGTTGAGGTGCTGGAGGATAACCTAGTTGAGGTCCTTGATAACCTGGTTGAGGATATCCTACATAGTTTAAGAAGTGATCAAATTAATTAGCCAATAATAATTCGGATATATCCCTTCTAAAAAAAATTAATTTGGATATATATTAACCACACACAACCAACTTGATACTCCATAACAAACAAAATCATAATCATAATATTTACTACTCCATTAAACATATGGAACAATATATTTCATAAGTCTTATCCAAAAAATATATGTCATAAGTCAATTGGTCAAAAAATATATATGTTATAAATCAACAACAATAATCAAATCAAAGTAATTAGATTAGATGGATTTGTTTGAACACCTTGTGCAGGAGGTGGACCAGAAACGTTAACGTTAACCGAAGGAGGATTTTGATTGTAGTAAGCCATCTTACTTCACTCTTTGGATTTTTTTTTTCACCCTCTCAAAACTATTTGAGATTGAAAGAGATTTGAGAATAAATTGTAGTGGCTTTGGCTTCTACTACATGTTCCTTATTTATAGTACTTGTTAGTGGGTGATGAGAGGTAAATGATCGATCAAATGCTAACATAAAAGTACATATGGAAGCTTTTTAATTTTTTTATTCTGGCTAAGAAAGAAAGAAGTCACAAATGGTAGTTAGTTTTTTTTAATTAACTTTTTTACCTTGAAATGGTTTTTGCAGGATTGTTCATCGTAGCTGTTGGTTCTTCTTAAGATGTGGATCGCATGGTGTTGTTTGTTTGAACAGTGGATCGACCAAAACTAGAAATTTATCTAACCAGAAAAAATAATTAATACCATTAGTCCACTTTTCATAAAAAAGAAAAAGGAAAAAAAAAAGTACCATTAGTCCATTAGAAAATATTGAACACGCTTTATGAACATTAACTAATGAATTCACGTGTAATCTTAAAAAAAAATTGAACATTTTGTTATAGATATGAAGTGTTGACCAACATTTAAAATTTCATTAATCTTCGTCAGAAAATCTTTAACAATATGTTTTTTCCCTTCAAAAAAAATTAAACATTAAAATTGGATTTTTGTTAAAAAATTTATTTCAAACAAATGTATTATATATTAAAAAAAATCGCTGACAAATACCTACAAAGTGGTTACTTAATAATGAAGGATGTTAAATATCATTTCTTTTTCTTAAAAAGATTTCAATGTTTTTATTTAGGTAATAGAATTTATTAATAAAAATGTTAAAAAAAATTCTTTTCAAGGAAAACAAATTTCAAAAGGTAACAACGGATTGGTAAAAAAAAAAAGGTAGCAATGGGAAATCCTATCGGCTCCCTCAATTTCTTTTGAATTTTTTGGGTGCTTTGAAAGTTCAATGTAACATTCTAGTTATGTTGTAATCTTATTTTTTGGGTTTGAGTCCTCTTCTATTAAAAAAAAGTTCAAAGTAATTTTAGCTATTATTTTTGTTATTAAATATTGAATCTCGTCAACTATATAAATCACGAGAATTAATAAATTTAATAGTATTTCTTCAAAAAAAAAATTAATAGTATTATTAAATTGTTCCATAATTCTTGTCGATTTTTTTTTATCCATAATTGATATTATTTAACAAGTGTTTTCATTCCATCGAGAGAATTAATTTATGTTTCTATCAAAATATTTTCTACATATTAGAAAGAAAAAAAAATGTGTAACATAATTATGGGTAAGATGACTACCCAAAAAAATAAAATTATTAAGGGTAAGTTTAGTAAAAAATAATTAAATTTTGAAAAGAATCATAT
Organism: Medicago arabica; assembly: GCA_946800305.1. Taxonomy (NCBI): domain Eukaryota; kingdom Viridiplantae; phylum Streptophyta; class Magnoliopsida; order Fabales; family Fabaceae; genus Medicago; species Medicago arabica. Next base: position 56,806,959 of record OX326967.1, read on the forward strand.
ATAAAAGTTAAGAGGGTCTCGTAAAAAGGTAGCATTAGTGTATTTTACGATAAAAAAATATAAAAAATGAGAGAAAAAAAATATTATAGAAGGGAAGATATACAAAAACATACATTTTTTCCCTAAAAAAAAGGGTTAATTAAGTTTTTGGTCCCTATAAATATCTGCAGTTTTGTTTTTAGTCCCTATAAAAATAAATCACACTTTTTAGTCCATACAAAATTTTTCGTTGGTGTTTTTAGTCCCTGTTAAATTAAAATTTGATTAATTATGCTTAAACTTTTAATTTTTTGAAAGATTTTTTACATACATGTTTATAACATCGTAAAACATTCTTTTATAATTTTTTTTTTAGTTTTTTTAACATGTAATGAATTAAATATGAATTTTTCTAAAAGTCAAATTTTCAAGATTATATTAATGAAAATTTGAACCAAATAATAAAATTTTGAGCTGCTTTTTTGCGGAGGAACTTTGTATAATGTTCTAAATAAGTATGGAAAAAATATGTCAAAAATTTAAAAGTTTAAGCACAATTAAGCAAATTTTAATTTTACAAGGACAAAAAGTATGTGTTGGTCCCTATTAAATTAAAATTTGTTTAATTATACTTAAACTTTTATATTTTTAAATGATTTTTAACCGACATGTTAAGAGCATTATAATAATCTCTTTTATAAAAAATTAGAAATTTTTGACTTGTAATGAATTAAATATAATTTTTTTTAAACGCCAAAAATTCAAGATAAATCTAACGAAAATTTCGACCTAAAAATAAAATTTTGAACTAACTTATTGCGGAGGAACGTTTTATAATGTTTTAAACAAGTATGTAAAAAATCATTAAATTTTTTGTATGGACTAAAAAGTGTGATTTATCTTTAAAGAAACTAAAAACAAAACTGCAAATATTTACGAGGATTAAAAACATAATTAACACACAAAAAAAAAAACATACATTTTCGGCCTTAACACTATGCTTTTTTTTTTTTTTTTTTAAGGAACCATGCTTGTTTGGTTAAATTTAAAAAAAGAGATACAACAACTTATCAAATGTATACAACATTTTTGAGTGGGTTGTTTCTGTTGATCCTTAATTGGCTAAGGCAATGGGAGTTAGGTGGGGGATGGAAATTGCATGCAAAACAAAAGTCTGAAATGGTTTCATGCGAAATAGCAAAAGTCCTCTTTTTTCAAGTTTTCAAAAAAGAATATTTCCGTAATCAATGCACGTATGGTCTTTAATTTCTATAACAGTAACTGAAGAAACCAAAGTAAATGGAATTACTTGCTCATTATGGCATTGTAATTTGCAATGGTTTAACCAACAAAGTTTTTTCAAAAGAAACAAAACAGCAGTTTCCACTTGATACTTTTCCTTGTTTACCTGCAACATATGGCTCAAACTGAAGGTGGAGATGGTGGAAATGGAAATAATTCTGGCGGTGATGGCAGCAACAACAACAAAAAATCTCAGTCCAAAGATGCAAAACAAGAACAACTACCAGTAGCACACCCAGCTAAAGAGCAATTACCTGGTGTTCAATATTGCATAAATAGTCCTCCACCTTGGCGTTAGTATTTTCATTCTCTTATTACTTGATACTATTACTTACTATAATATAAAAATGATTCTTATTATATCAACCAACAAATGTGAAATGATTTCAATGACTAAGCATTTTGTTTGTTTTTGGAAGATTATTTTCATGAAACAAATTAATCAAGTCTCTAATTATTTTCAACAAATATACTTTCTTGCTTAGCTCGACTTTTTTAATTTGACTTTGTTACTAAATGCAGCTGAAGCACTTTTATTGGGGTTCCAGCATTACATTCTGACTCTTGGCATGACAGTTTTGATTCCAACTATAGTTGTTCCTCAAATGGGTGGAAGCAATGTAAACACTTTCTTTTTTGTGTGTTAGATTTTTGCTTTCTTAAATAAATTTCATGTTTTAAACAGTATGAATTAAGTCAATTAGCTGAAATCTTTGTTTCAACTCAGTTGGAGAAGGCCAAGGTGATTCAGAGTACATTGTTTGTTTCCGGACTAAGCACATTTCTTCAATCTTTATTCGGAACCCGATTGCCAACTGTAGTTGTTGGTTCATATACTTACATGATACCAATTGTGTCAGCTGTTCAAGCTAGCAGATACAGTTCATATACAGATCCTTATGAGGTCAATGTGTACTTCTTTTTTTCATACTCCATTTTTATTGTTGATGCTGCTAATGTTCACTTCCATGTTTATTTTATTGCTGATTTGGTTCATATGTGTGATATTATCAGAGATTCACTCAGACAATTAGGGGAATACAAGGTGCCTTGATTATAAGTGCATGTTTCCAAATGGTTATGGGATTCTTGGGATTATGGCGAAATGCTGTCAGGTTCCTTAGCCCACTTTGTGTTGTCCCTTATGTGACATTCACTGGACTTGGTCTCTATCATCTTGGTTTCCCTATGGTATAAATTCTTGCTTATGCAGCTTTTCATTCAAAGGGTTTGCACTCTTGTAGCTTATGTTTAATTTTTCATGCAATTTACCTTCTATAAGTTTAGGACTTGAGGATATATAGGATGATTTTATTGTTTGATTCTTCCCCTTTAAATTTTTCAATAACTGTTGCAGCTGGCAACTTGTGTTGAAGTTGGGCTTCCCGCACTACTTGTTATGGTTTTCATCTCTCAGGCAAGTATAGAGATTTAAAATCTATGATTTATTTTTCTTAAATTCTGGTTCTGAATGTGTTTGTTGTTTTATATGATGCTGCAGTATCTTCATCGTTATATAAGCACCAAGAAGCCTACATTTGACCGATTTGCAGTTCTGTTTTCCATTGCAAGTGCATGGTTATTTGCACAGCTTCTGACTTCGAGCACTCTGTATAACAACAAGCCAGAAAGCACACAAAATAGTTGCCGCACTGATCGTGCTGGTCTTATTAGTTCTGCTCCATGGTAAGATTGTCGACACATTATTACGTTTTCTCAATTATCAATAACCTTCATGCCTTTTTTGAATCATAGTTTGCTTTATAAGCTATAAACGGATGCTTAACCTAAAATTCACCTTTTTATGCAACTTCAATTAATGAAAATTGATTGCAATATGTATACAGGGTGTATTTTCCCTACCCTTTCCAATGGGGAAGTCCTACCTTCAACTATGGGGAAACTTTTGCTATGATAGCAGCTTCTTTTGTTTCTCTTTTTGAGGTAAGCAACAGGTCCCTTGATAGAATTTCCACAATATTTTTTGTTTTGATTTTGAATTTTGAACAATGTTCATATTTGCATGTAGTCTACTGGTACATTTTATGCTGCGGCTAGATATGGAAGTGCAACACCCGTGCCACCTTCTGTTATCAGCCGCGGAACTGGCTGGCTGGTAAGATTCACTACACTTTGTAATTATTTCTGGAAATATGGACACGAAACTTATGATTGAATTTTATGTGGCACTCTTATTGTTATCTTAGGGAGTAGCTTCTTTGCTCAATGGCATGTTTGGTTCTGTAACCGGAAGTGCAGCATCAGTGTACGTTTACTTCATATCTCTTTCTCATAAAATTCTCTTTGTCCTTTTCATTTTCTGCATTATGCACTGCGCTTATTTCAGGGAAAACGCTGGACTATTCGCATTGACAAGAGTGGGAAGCCGAAGAGTCATCCAAATATCAGCTGGTTTTATGATTTTCTTTTCTGTATTTGGTATGATAGACTAACAGGCTCTGCATCATTTCATAATTTTAGCATATTTTCTAATCTATGTAACTTTATGTTTTTTTTTTTACATAAATTCAGATTTGACATTTCTAAAGGTTAATTTCCTATTCTTAATGTTCTTATTCTCTTTGTGATATCTCATGCTTCACACTTTCCTTTTCAACCAGGAAAATTTGGAGCATTTTTTGCTTCTATACCTTTGCCAATCATGGCAGCATTATACTGTGTATTCTTTGGCTACGTGTGTAAGTTCTAGCTAACTAATTGTCTTTGTAAGATTTTGGTTAGGTCATTATCAGCATATAGAAATTGACATTTGACAAGATTTATGTAACTTGGGATATGTAGCTTCTGCGGGTCTTGGTTTCCTCCAGTTCTGTAATCTCAATAGTTTCAGAACCAAATTTGTGTTAGGCTTCTCATTCTTCCTCGGCGTCTCTATACCGCAATATTTCACTGAATATTATCAAGTAAAACAGGAACATGCAGGTCCTAGATGGGTGAGATTATCTGAAACTAAACCAAATGTTGAAAATTTCGTGATAAATATAAAAAAAAAAACACTATCTCTTTTTATGAGTGATTCCCTAATATTTCAATGTATTTTCAGTTCAATGATATCGTGGCTGTCATATTCGCTTCATACACAATGGTGGCTGCCTTGGTTGCTTTCATTTTGGATTTCACACTCGCCCGTGAAGATGATGCAGCCCGTGATGACAGTGGTTTGAAATGGTGGGAGAAGTTCAGTATCTATGGATCTGATGTTAGAAGCAATGAATTCTATGGTTTACCATGCAGACTCAACGAGTTTTTTCCGGCCCTTTAACCAGTCTCTTTGGCGGCTATGGATGCTTATTTTTCAGAATTTAAACCAATTCAGCATTTTTGTCAAAAAATTCCTATGTAGTTTCTAGTGACAATTTTTTTCTTTGGCTTCATTAGAAAAAGGAAATAATTTCCTTTTACATTATTGTATATGTGGAGTTTAATAATAAAGACAATGAAACTCTGCACTCAAGGCTAGAGATGGATCCAAATATCATTTAAGGGTACCATGTAGGGTAGGGATATCCAAAATTCAAAAATAGCTTTGTCATGTAAACCATGATAAGATTGTTTTTTAAAGTGAATTGGTTTTAACTCCTTTTCCTTTTGTATTTTTTATTTAATCATATATAAACAAGAGACTCCTATTTAAGTAAAAGTGTAAAACCTTGTCTTTCGTACCTTAATTATTTTTCTTCCTATTTTTAAGGTTGAGTTGTCTTTCTCTGGTGTTTGTTAACTTGCAGAGCCTAAGAAATAGGCATTTGGTGTCACATTTAGCTTTCTTCAGTTCCATGCATAATACCCATTGGTTTGTTGTATGGTCCCATGCCGGGACACCATCTTCTTCCGGCACCACCTTATCATCATCTTCTTTGAACATATTTTTCTGACCTCTTTCCTCTTCCAAGCAATTCAATTTTTCCCTTCTTACTTCCACTCAAATTTCAGGCAAGTCCAATTTTCATACAATTTATTCTCCTTGTGTTGTTGTGTCTTCTGATTCAAGCTAGATGCATACGTAATGCATTGTCTACATTGTAACTTTCATGTTTATCATTGTGGAGGAGAACTTTGATCACTATTGAGAATTGCTTATTGGAAGAAGAAAAAAACCTAAGTCACACCTTGAAAAGAGTTAAGGGATAAAAAAAAGTTTAGAAAATTAATATGGTATCAAAGTCTATTCATTGAGGCTCTTCGAGCGGATGTCACATCATGACTCTGATAACATGTTGATGCTGGAATTCTGAATGGAAGATTAGTTTTGTCTATGCTCAAAGGAGTGAAATTCATTGATGTGACGGAGCTTTAAAACATCGATTTGATCAATATTGTCTATCATGTTCTCATTATTTCATTCTTAGTTCATGAACTTTTGTAATTGAGAAAAACCAAGTTCTACCATTGTATTTGTCAAGGGCTTTTCTAATTTGATACAGCATTAGTTTCTAAATCTAATTGAGATTTAGTTTCATGAAGTTGATATTTTGAAAATTGTTTGTTTATTGTCCCTTGCTCCCACATTGCAGAGATGGTAAGTGGTACAAGTGAAGGGTTGAATGCTACTCATAAAAAATATAAAATCCTTAATGGTGAAGAGGAAAGAGAACATTCAAAGGTAGGGAAGGAAGTGAAAAAATCAAAATATCAACTTCTAGAATACAATTCATTGCCAGCTTTCTTAAGGGACAATGAATTCATTTTGGATTATTATCGATCAGAGTGGCCATTGAAGCAGATATTCCTCAGCATTTTCTCAATTCATAATGAGACACTTAATGTCTGGACGTAAGTACTTCATCTTTAAGTACAAACATATTTCATTTTCTTGGTGTCTCTTGTCCTTTTCTGGACTTTTTGTTTCATTTGTCAATCTATAGCTCTATAGAATCTTTGTAACACAGACATTTCAGATTGAACTGATACGTATTGGTGTCCAATATCGACATGACACCGATGCATTTCCTTACATTCTTATCCGTGTATGTCACTGATTCATCGGAAGTAGTTAAACTTGACCAAGTGTCAAATACTTTTTACATTTCCTTACTTGATATGAATGACATTGTTTCAGGCATTTGATTGGGTTCTTCCTTTTTCTCTTTCTCACCATATACACCGCTATGAGAGCTCCGATGATTGTGGATTCCCTTCAACATTTACCTGATGTGATAGGAAAAGCTGATTTGAAGAAGATTCATGAAGAGCTATTGAAGTGTCTGCCTTCACTCCCCGATATACCTAATCTTCATAAATTTAAAAATGAGTTGAGTACATCTCTTCATTCTCTTAACTTCTCCTCATTATCAGGCTGGAATGTTGTGGAACACGTCACCAAGTGCTTGCCGGAACACTTTTCCTTAGTAAGTCTCATCCCACTTCATGGAGTATCATATATGATTCTTTTCATTTGTTCTCAAATTGTTGTGTACTTTGGACTATCAAAAGTCTATCTGATTTCAGAAAACGTGAATTGATTTCATTCTTCGGGCCTGTTTGGAGTAACAGCTTAATAAAACGCTTATAGCATAAACTTTTATCATATAAGGGCTTATGTATAAGCTATTTCTATAACAAAAGATAAAATAAAGTCAAATCGTTTTCATGTAAGCTATAAATTGTCCTCATAAGCAACCTTGGAAAGCTTATGGACATGTTGTCAGTTCTTTTCATAAGCTCTCTCAAATAGTCTCACAAGTGCTTAGGTCAATAGGTAAGTTCAAATGAATCGATCCAAATAGTTACATAACCGTCACTTTATTTTGATTATAACCTGAGTGAGAACTTGTATATTTTGGTCACTAGTATTTTTCTTCCTCAAATAAAAATTTATATGTCAAAAGTTATAAAAGGCCACTTAATGGTTATGATGCATATATATATAACCATAGCAGAGTACTTTTTTTATATAATGTTATACAAAGACATGTACTTCAGTAAGTTGTAGAATGTGCACTGTGTTATTCTAGACACTGTAAATATTCATTGAAATTGATAGAATTTGGCTTCTAACAGCTATTACATTGTTGATTACAGAATGGTTTGAATGACGAAACAATGGATTTTGTATCTCCATCAATAGTCCCACCAATTACAAGGTGGCCATTTTATGCCTTCTTAGGAGGAGCTATGTTCTGTTTATTAGCCAGCAGCACATGCCACCTCTTAGCTTGTCACTCGCAACGCCTTTCCTACATTATGCTCAGAATTGACTATGCTGGAATTGCTGCATTAATTGCAACTTCATTTTATCCTCCTGTATATTACTCATTTATGTGCAACCCTTTCTTTTGTTACCTATACTTAGGCTTCATAACATTAATGGGAGTTGCTACTATTGTTTTCTCTCTTCTCCCATTTTTCCAAAAGTCCGAGTTTAGGAAGTACCGTGCTTCGCTCTTCTTTATGATGGGATTTTCGGGTGTGGCACCTATAATGCATAAATTGATATTGCATAGGGAAGAGCCTGAGGCATTGCAAACTACAGGCTATGAGATATTAATGGGAGTTCTTTATGGTTTGGGAGCTTTAATATATGTCACAAGGATACCAGAGAGGTGGATGCCGGGAAAGTTTGATATTGCTGGCCATAGTCATCAACTTTTTCATGTCTTGGTTGTGGCGGGGGCATATACACATTATCGCGATGGCTTAATTTACCTTAGATGGAGAGATTTGAAAGGTTGTTAATTAGGCTGGTAGGGAGTCTGTTGTAGGTACTTTGGCTTTCTTTTTGTTGTTCAAAACTTAGATATCAATTGGATGGAAGATGAAGAAAGTGATTGTGTATTTTTTATTTTTTTGAAAGGAAAGTGATTGTGTATTATTGTATAGAAAAAAGCTTCATGGTTCTTTTTTGTGTTAGATTTATGAATCTAAAAACAAAGAGGTAAAGCTAAGAGGATACATGGATTTTTTGTTCTATCACAAGTATGTAGTATATTACATGTACCCATTTATGTGTTTGTCACAAATTACACTACATCCTTCAAATATTATCTTTGGAACAATAATTTAAGAACATTCCCTAAGGCGGCATTTTAGATGTTGTAAATGAAGTAAATGAAGTGTTGTTGTCTTGTTACATATTTAGATGCATGAACTGTGAGAATTTTTTGTATATAGACTTGTATGCTTTTGTGAAATTTACATATCGTAGTGCTCCAATAATTTTTCTAAATTTTGTGGCAGCCGTTGAAGTTGATCCACCATGTCATTGAAGTGTTGCCATTTGAAGACTGAAGTGTTTTTTTCAAACATGTTTTGTTTTTTCTTTTATAGAAAGTTATTATTCAAGAAATATCTAAAAAAAGAAAAAACATTTTGCAACCAGAGGAGGATTATTTTATTTATCTTTTTCTCCTAAGTTTCTTTAATGAAGTAATATCATGTTCAAAACTCGTGGATAATAATTGTTAGTACCTTTTTATTGGGATTTGAACCTAAACAAACGTCATTCTTTTATTTTTTTAGTACAAAGATAAATGTCATTTTAGTTCTCTCTTTTTATAGTATACCTTTTTATTTGGTGAAATTCATGTTAGTTTTACTATTTTCAAAATAGATCTCATATAAAGTGACAAGACTTCTATGAAATTTCATCCAATAGAAGAAAATATGGACAAGAGAGTATCAAAATGTCTACCATAAAATTCCTCTCATTTGAAAGACTAAGTGGGCCTTGAATCAAAGACTTGAAAGGAGTATACTTCAATGTCACAAAATAACACTTCATTCAATACTCTCCAAAATTTACTTAAAAAATTCCACTATGATTATCATTACATTTTAATAATATTTATCAACACTAACACTTTTCTTTGCTATGTTAGAGAAGGCTCGTAATTTCAAGATCAAAATGGTGAGCTAGCTAGAGTGATAACAGTCATGCTGATTTGTATTCTTTAGTGTTGGCATGTGTGGACACAAGAATGAAATAGCATCAGAATCTTAATAATCACACGAGTGTCATCTCATCCGGAAAACATGGTCAGCTGTAGTTGGATCGCCGTTTTTCCTCTCCTATAGATATAACCAGTTAATCTTATTTGTTCTTTTTTGTATGTCGTGGGAACTTGTAACATGATTGTGGCTCTAAATTCATAAAAAAAACGTAGTAAATCATTCTTTACTACAGAAAATGACAAACATTTACAATTTAAATATTTACAGTATAATTAAGGCTTATGAATCCCTTCCATTTTTAACATTAACGTAAAAAGAAAAAAATGTGAGATTGGAGGACGTACTTAAAGTCACGTGCTTCATTAGGGTCATATGGTACTTATCAAAGTTTTGATAAGAAGTGTCATAAGAGTACATGTTTGGATAAAAGTAGCTTATAGCACAACCATGTGTTATTGTTTTTTAATATGCTATAAGTTGTTTTTATAAACAATATTGAATAACTTAAGAGAATTAGTTGATTTTTTTTTTTTATAAAATTGTCCTAGACTGTTTGCATAAAAAATTTCAAACAAAACTAATGTCAATAGATAAAACTGAGATAAAACAATTCAAACAAACTAGTAGTTGGTAATTAGGAACTTCTTAAGATCGCTTAAAAAAAAAAAGGAAACCGTTGAGATATACAAAACCAGTTCGTATTTATTAAATGAACTTTTTGTTATGTGTGTCACAGGTCATATCTCAATTGACAAAAATATCGAAATTGTTAGGTCGAACGTCATGAAAACGGTTTGAACCACGACACCTCTATTTAGATGTGTGGTTTATAATAGCTTTCTCATTTTCATCTATCTACCCAAAAATGAATGTTTTATGTGATATAAGAGATATGTCTTTAGTTTTATTCTTAACGTCTGTTTACATATCAACAATTGGTTCTATGGTGTAGTGGTTAGCACTCTGGACTTTGAATCCAGCGACCTGGGTTCGACTCCCGGTAGGACCTTCATTTTTAAAAATTACTTTTTGGCAACATTTCTTTAATTGGCTAACCATGACCTCAAAGCTTTTTATAGAACGAGTTGATAATAAATGCATCAGGACAAAAAAAACCAATAAAAAATTTGAAAATCCCCAATATCCATATAAATTAGTGGTTGATGAATAACAATACTATTCTCCTTATCTAAATAATAATTGAAGAGATAATTGCTCGTGCGTGCACATATTTTAATTAATTCATCATGATCAAATTTCTTTCTGGAAAGTGGAGTACTTGACAATGTGATACGGACTAGATTAATGTTGTTTGTCTCAATTGTGGAAGGAGAATCTCTTAATAGATTGTAGTTTAAGAAAATAATGAGTGATTTGGCTTGGCTGGCACAGTTGCACAATCAACAATCTTTGACCTCACCATCAGAAAGTGACCTTAGAAGCAAAGCTCGTGCGGTTTGAAAACTCCATGCTCATACAGTGACACTCCATTTGTTGGCATGATAACGACTTCTATAAGGTACATAAACTCTGTCATAGCGTTATTTTATTTTTCAAAAAATAGCATTAACAATATATATATGTAGAACTTGTTTTTGTCAAATATACATATATAACTTGAGTTTAATAGTCATGCACTAGCACTACTAACTCCAAAAAACATCTAATAATAAAAAAGATAGATCTTGAATTGAGAAGTTCTGAATCAGAACTTTGGTAGTGCTTTTAGAATGAAATAGATGTAAATATTTTTATAAGTATTGTGAGTCGTAAAATCTTTTGTTTTGGATGGAGCTCTATTTTTTATCGTCAATGTAAAACTATTTTACAATGGTACCGTAAGTTGTATTTTCTCAAAGAATTGTGTTAGTTCAGCTAAGGAGGACAATGACACTAACTCTGGAAGAGTTATCAAGAGGAAGTATCATGTATTTTTTTAAGGGGAGAGGAAGTATCATACTTAGCAAGATAATTTGCATATTCATTTTCTTTAATTTGTGAAATTTTACATCAATTAAGTTTTTTCAATTCTATAAAGCTTAGAATCTTTGCCTACAAAAAAAACTCAAAATCCCATATCCCAAAGAATTTGTCTTTCTTAAAGAAAATTACTAAGATAGTTGAGGAGGGCCCCAAGCTTTAGCTGACTACGGGAGTAGATATGATTTTGAAAACTCAAGTGCTTAACAGAGTAACATGCAAATCCGAAAATTGCAAAAAGACACAATCTATTAGAATGGCGGGACACCTTTACGTAAAGTCACATTTCAATGTCAATCGACCTAATAACCTTTTTTTTAAAATAAAATTCAATTAAATAATGAATAGAATTGGCTGCCAGTAATGAGCTAGGGGTACTCAGTTTGGATATTTGATTACTTATAGGGTTAGTCCAAAATCAATACTACATAAAAAAAAATAAAAGTATCCAAGATTCTATAAAGAGATATGTAACTATACGATAAACTAAAGTTAGCCATCCCTTTGCATTTTTATGTTTCAATTTAGTTTAGTTTCAAATGTTTTAAAATGTTTACAAAGTTGACCCAGTTGACTTATTTTTTGTTTTTTGTTTTTAAACAAATATTTGAGTATGAATCCGTGACACCATTAATGTAGTAGGTTGTACATGTGTTTGTGACACACACTTACATTCCTCATTAAAGATGGGCCAAAATTTTGTCTAAATAATAATGTTTTATAAAAAGTATGACTAAATTGAAAAAAACAAATAAAGTACTAACTTGAAATAATTGAAAATTAAAATTAAGGACAAACAGAATATTTTGGCCTCCCTCTACCTTTTTTTTACACAAAACAAACGATATTCATTCATTCAAATTGATAGAATACATCGATTCAATACAAATTCGCTAAAATTAAAAAGGATAAATATATTAACAAACTCACAACATTCATATCAATAGCATAAAATGAGAAAGTACATAAGGCTACAAATATGACTATATTAAAATATCTAAATAAAATATCTATCTATTATACAGAAGTGAATTACGTCAATCAAAGGAATGTATTTTTCACTTTTTACTATTTGAAAGGTATCTACTTGTACATTGCATAATATAGTAAGCCAGGTAGATATCTGCCAAAAAGTGTCGGATCCCAAGCATAGTGTTACCCAAATGTGACATTATTTTCCCAGTACAAAATCACACATATGGTAAGAGCTAGTTACTATACTGGGCCCTATAAGTGTTACAAGTACCATATGGATTTTCTTCAAATTTGGGTGAGGTGAGTTTTTTGTCACTAAAAGCAAATTGTACACGTGGTATAACTTGGTCTATATGATGTAGTAGTATATTTTCTACTGTGTCCTTCAACCCCTTGAATGTTTATGAAGGAAAATTAAGTGTTACTACTTGTGTAACGTTTTGGAAAAATCCAAGAGAACATGAATGAGGGGGCCTCTGTTTGTCCAAATAAAATCCCTTTCATATGGTCATGCCTGCATGCAGAGCATTTAAGCATTAAATTAAAAGAGAATATTCTACTCAAATAACTAGCAGTCATTTTTTTTCTGTAAGCATACTTTCTTTTTGTTGGTATATATTATTACACTCATCTCGGTGCTTATCACTGGTTTCTCTTTATGAAACATTGCTCTGTCTAGCTCCAAGAATGGATTGGTGTCTAATCTTTTTATTACATTTACAAATTATACATGAGTTTACTTTCTAGGCACCCCCACCATTTTGCATCTTAAAAAGTCTTAGAATCCAAAATAATTGAAAATATAAGAGGTAAATCAAGGGTAAAACACAACATATATTCACGGATTTGAGTTGGTGCAGTAAAAATTCCGTGAAGTCACATATTGGCCGCAGTTAAATCAAGGTCAAACGGTTTAAATTTCAAATTTAGTATTTTAGATTAAAAAAAATAATCTTTAAAATCTAGAATGTTTAATTTTGATCTAGCGGCCACCGATTTGATTAAGTGTGTGAATGCACGGATACGGATATTGTAGTTATATGCAATCCAAATCCTAAATTCACTAGTGTATACAGTATGTTGTATTATTATTTGAGGTAGTATTGTGGTAGTGACTAAGTTGTTCACTACTAAAAACATTATTAAAAGAAGACAAACTACTTCACAGTTGAAATAAATTAGTTTGTTGGTACTATGTTTGCTATGAACCCATTAACGGAAAGAAAAAGTATAATCATTTAAGAATCATTAGTGGTGAGTGGTGACCGTACCAAATTAAAATTAAATTTTACTAACATGAAAGGACAGCACTATTATGTTGAATGAGTCTCATATATGGAATCATGGTAATTGGTAATTCTGCTATACTATGTATAATATCTCTTCACTTGATTCTCTCTCTCAATCACTCACTCACTCAATGCAGTTTACTACACTAACTGACACTGTAGTACACATGCACACAAAGCCAACTGGCAAATATTGATTTCATTCACATAAAGATAAAATAAGAAGGCGAAAGGAGTGAGTAAAGGGACAAGCAGTTTACAAATTCTAGTGTGATTCGTTTGTTTCTCTCTCTCTCTTTTTGCCTCTTTATGTTATGTTAAATGTTAATCAATTATTATTTATTATTTTTCCTATCTTCACTCTTTCTCTTCTTCTACTTATACTCTTGAAAACAAACACATTAACAAGCATAAGAGAAAGAAAGAAAGAAAAAAAGAAACTCTAGTTCTATAGGTCCTTTACCACTCTATAACACTAGTATTCATTCATTTCATCACCTTACCAAAATCTATATAAGAGTTCTATCATCTTACTTAGTGCATTCATTCTCAAAGAAAATTTAGACAAGTGTTAGTTAAAATGGATATGTCAAATTATTCACAATACAATAGTGAAAGTGAATCTGGTTGGACTAATTACTTGAACCATTCATCTTTTTCTGAAGAGCATTTCAATGGGAAAAGTGGGAAAGTGGATTATGAAGGAAAAGGAGCAACAATGGAAGAAGAGGAGGGAGAAGAAGAAGAAGAAGATTTATCCATGGTTTCTGATGCTTCTTCTGGACCTCCACAGTACTATCATGTAGAGGAAGATTGCCAACAACCTTATTGTGTAAATTGGCATTCTTCAACTTCCAAAGAATCCAAAAAGAAGGGTAAAGAATATGGTAGGAAAAGTCAACAGTCTTCACCTCTTGATGATACTGCTAGTTCCCCTGTTCTTAACTATCCCAAGGTAACTCACAAAGCTAATTTAATCTCTTATTCACATAATTATTTGGAGGACTAATTAATTGATTCTATTATAATTGAATAGAATAAAGTCAATTTCTCAGAAAATGGAGCAGTGGAGAATACACTTGATTTTTCCCCTTCTTTCTCTGCAACAAGAACAAAGGTATGTTTATGATCTATATATCAAACACATTATGGTTACATAATTTATTATGTTAAGCTAAATTCGTTTAAGTCTTTGCAGAGAAAGTCTAAACTCCAGAAGCATTCAAGTTTCTTGGATGGTGGAAAACAAGCTTCAAAGGAACCAGGTATATATACATAATTAATTATTTAATTATATAGGTCATATGTATATTGTGTATTAATGAATGTTTTAAGCTAATGAATGATTGTTTATGTCTTAATTATAAGGTGGTTTTAATGGAGAAGAAAGGAAATGAAAATTGTAGCTGTAGCTTTCTCTGCCTCAGAAGCTAAAAGTAAGGGATGTGAAAAAAGATGCAAGCTGTTAAGGACAAAGTGATGTAAAAATAAAGAAGGAACAGTTCTTTGGATGTAATTTTGCTGTTTTTTTAATATGTTTGTGTCCCACTGCCAATGCAGTTTGGAACAACGTATGAACAGGTGTTTTTTCTGATTCCATTTTCTTAGTTGACATCATGGCAGACATGTCTTGAATCTCTTAGGTCTTCTTCATAGTCATCACATACTATTCCCCTTCAAATCCTGCCTATCATTATGTTTGTTTACTTCATCCCCTTTTTGTTTTCTCTATTTTTTTAGGTACTAAACCAAAAATCAAGTGTATATTTAGATTGTCGGATTGTCGCTCAGTTTGGCAAAATAACGATATGTCACTGTGATTTTGCATAAAGCTTCGACGAAATTATAGCGCTACGATGATTTCTTACAAACATACACTGGTACATATCTCAAAAATTAAAAGTAAATAGTCTACTCGGCTAAATGAAAACCTTAGATACAATAAAAAATTAATTGGGTTTGCATAAAAATAAGTTAGTAATTTGTTAGGATTAGTTTTTCCTTTCTACAACATGAGCAATTGGAGTCACATTTGGGATTCTTCACATGACAGAAAATTGTGGATAAGTGTTTGTAATTGTGGTCACAATGCAATTTGTAGGTGTTAAAATCATATTCATGAGTGGTCACAAACGTTTATCTAAAATAAAACATTGATCGAGAACACCATGATTAAAGTCATCAAATTAAAATCTTCTTTTGACCACATATCTTTATTTTATGCTATCAAATTAAAATCTTAGTAGCAGAAAATTATGACATGGTGACATATCAAAGTGTTCGATAATTATGGTTCTATTATACTCCCTTGTTCTAAATGTAAGCAACTTTCCACTTTTTAAGTTCATTCAATAAATGATGTATGTGATGGAATAATTCATATGTCAACCAGTATTGATTTAGTTGATAAGAATTCAGTTCATGTTTAATACAAATGTAGGTTCGATTCGAGTGTCAATATGAAATGATGTTGGATGGTAAGATAAACTTGGTCAATATGAAATGAGCATTTGGATTTTTCTTATCCCCCATGACTTTGAGTCAATGAAATCCAAAATGAACTAAATATTCTCTAACCTAATCAAAAGTGTTGTTCAGAAAAACCTAATAAAAAGTGTATGTAACTTTCAATAGCCAATGTCCAAGGAAAGTATTTCCCAAAAGGAAGCAAATTTCCATTTGTACCAAAGGAATCAGCCAGCTAAGCAAACCAGAAGGAAAAGATAGATAGGGCAGTTTTATTGTGACTAGTCATGAACATGAAGAAGTATATATGAAACCAAAAGTTATAGTGATGAATTGTGTCCCCACTTAATTAAGTTAAGCTATTGCCAGCCTAGCTCTCAACCACCTTGGGTGGGTAAATATGGCAACCAAAGCTGCTTGACTCCTAAAATAGACAACGTATCCAAATGAAACCAACACACAAGCTTCATTTTCAGCCAAAGCTAGTAACCCCACCACCATCTGATGCTTACCCACCTCAAATGTCATCCATACATAACACTTGGTACAATTATTTGTTTTTGTTTTTATATAGGATATCCAACAAAATCTTTTATTCAAAAGTGTTCTGTATCCTCCTCAGACTCAAACCAACGCATGGATCTATTAGAAATTTAATTTGGATTTTTAGGAAGCCGACACCACCCAATCTTTTCATTAGTCATCTCATCCCTGCCTCTTCTGCATTCCTTCAAATACTATTAATATATATCATTTTTGTTCATATTATATATATTTTTCATATTTAATCATTTACAGGGATAACTACTTTTTCATAAATCTATCCACAAAATCATAGTTTAAATACATATAAAAAAATATGATGCAGGTATTACACATCTAATAGTTGAACTAATTGAATCATCGTCCAAAAGTTACGAATTTCCTATGAATGAATATTTAGTTGATAATTGTAGACAAGTTTGACTAGTCAATGTAAAATATTACATTATTATAAATTAAGTCTTACGTTAATGGACAGACGCAACCAACTTATCTTCATCTCCTTTATCATCAAATGATCGACTTGTTTCACTAGAATTAGGGGTGTAAATATGGTGTTGGTTGAATGATGCATGTTAAGAAAAAGTCTAGCATTGTTTTTGTTTATCATTGTTGTATTTGTTGGAAAATGTTAACATACTCCCTCCGTCCTAAATTATAAGAAAAAAACCTCATTTTCTTTGTCTCAAATTATAAGCAAAAAATACCAACTTTTATCCTATTTAATTATATTGTTTCAAAAAATTATCTTTTCCAAAGAAAAATTAAATGTAAAGTGCATTCAATTTGTTTTCTCTTTCATTTTTTCAATAACCAATGAAAATTGTTTATACATCTTCCTCTAAAACTTATTTCAAGGATGGCACAAGAAACTATGTTGCAAACTACTATGTTTTAATTTTCTTAATAAGTGTGATTTTTATTTTTTTCTTATAATCTAGGACGGAGAGAGTATGTCCTTAGGATATTGTTTAAGAAGTTAAAAGATAAAAGTTTTGCAAAAAAAAAAATGTGTCTTTCTAATCATGATCAATGTTTGATTTATATTTTCAAGACCCAATTTCTTTTTATGAATTCCTTAAACAATATCATTTAGGACACTTGTTAACATGACACATATATACGAGTTTTAGTTCTTCGTTACAAGATGTAATAATTAGAAACAGTTTAAGCTTGAGAAATGCTAGCAACACTCACTTTAGAACACTCTTTCTGACACTCATTATTTTATTTGATAGAATCAATGTATGTCCTACCACTGTCTGGGCTCTATTTTCAATGTGTAGACCCATAATGATTTAAACCAATAAAAGAGTAAATATAATATAAGATAAAATGTTTAAAAGAGGGTGTTGTTAACACTACTGTTTTAAGCTTATATATGACTTTTTCCTTTTCTCTTAAACTCTTGTCATATAGTGTTGTGAGGTGTGGTTGAATATTTGTTTTAGAGCGTGAGTGTACTGAGGTGTTCCGTGTTAGAGAAAAGTTTGTTGGAACAAAGAGTGTTTAACAATACCACTTTTAGTTTTGATGATAACAAGGTATTAAAAACTGTCAATTGAATATGTTAATATTTGTTTAAGTGTGCAGGATCTTAGTCAAAGATTTTTATCTTAGAAAATATTATGTAAGAACAAATGAAGAGCAAAATCCTAAAGAAGCTTGTTGCAAGTGATTCTGAAGACTTGGAGAGCCTGAAGAATCATCTGAAGCTGTTTCAAGAGGTTCTGAAGACTTAGAGAGTCTGAAGAAGTTGTTTCGAAGATGTACAAGACTCGGAGAGTCTGAAGAATCTGTTTCGAAGAAGTGTAAGACAAGAGGTTCTGAAGACTCAGAGAATCTGAAGAACAAAGAGAGTTTGAAGGAGCTGAAGAGAGTCTAAAGTTCTACAGAGAGTCTGAAGACTGCAAATCAAGAATTTGTTTAGATGAATCTCCGAAGGCATTTCGTTGCAGAAGAAACGTTCATATGGAGTAAAGGCTATTTTCAAATCAACTTAAGCATGAGATGCTTTGCGACAAAGAATGCAAAAAAAGGACAGAGTACATGTATGAACCCTGTTTCCACTACTCCACTGCTTGTACTATTTGGCAACTGTGTCTACTAGTATTTTCGCTTCAAGTGGAATGGAATTCAAAATATGTTTTGAAGGACGATTACCGTATCAAGCAACATATCAACAATATTTGATCAAGCTTCTAGATGACTTTGTGATGTGCTGACTTTTCTCAACGTCTCTCTACAACCTTTATATAAAGGAATGAAGACTTGAAGTATTGACTACTGACTCTGAATGACCTACTGAGCTATTACGCTCTTTTGAAATACTCCCTGAGTCAAAAATACACATCAACAACTTAGAAAAATTTTACAAACTTTTTTATCCTATAACTTCTAAGTGTAATAGAAAACATAGCCTGTCTTTTGTTTTGTATTTGGAACACCACTGCTTGTATATCAAGTGTTCAAACTCTTATTCAATTTTCTGTAAATTGTGTTAGAAGTCTCTTGCCTGCGTGCTTGAGCAATAGAAGTCTCTTAGGTGTGTCATTGAGCATTTGGAAGTCTCTTGCCCGCGTGCTTGAGCATTGAAAGTCTCTTGCTGTGTGCTTTAGCAACTTGTAATTTGTTATTACATTTTAGTGAACTCTCCTTGGAAGTGCAAGGGGGACAATACTACTTCCGGTTTGTGGAAGGAACTTGTATAATTGTTTGTGTTCTCTCTTTCCCTTATCTCTTTACTTTATTCCGCTGCAACAGACTCTGAACTTCCATTAGAACCTAAACTCTATCAGACTCTGATCTGGAAAACAGAATCAATCTCTCTAAGAGACGCGAAAAAGTAAACACAATTCAACCCCCTCTTCTTGTATTTTTCTCACCTTCAAAATTTGTGTGTTGTAACTGTTTTTCACGTGATCTTGTTCTTTGGTTTCATTAGACAATGGTTGTAAATTTTTCTTCAATTTTAAAGTTTTCACGTTATATTATTGTATTCTTTATTTTCTATATACCAATTTTTTCCAACACAAATGATGGCATTATGTCATATGTACATTGTTAATTGTTTTTTACGCATTTCTAGTTGAGTTTAGTGTAACAACGGTGTCTCTGAAACTGAAATAGATAGAAAACAAGGAATCAAGATAGGCAGAAAATCGGTCACGGTTTCACTACATCGGGCCACGTTTTGGAGGTAAAACTCAGCATTTCAATTCGACAATTATCATGTCACGATTTCTCTAAATCGGGGCACGATTTTAAAGGAGCGTCTAATCAAATTTTGAAATTTATGGTGCATCAGGCCACAATATTTATAGATTGGGGCACATTTTTTCTACTACTGAAAGCGGGTCTATAAAAGGCATACATGTTTCAGAGTCAAGGGGTCAAAATTTTGGAGCTTTGAGAGCATATTTTGTAGCTGAGGACCTAGGAACAAGCACTGGATCTCAAACCAACTAATTCTCTCTTGATTAAGTTATGAAATGAATCTATTGTAAGTTGTATCCATGTGATTTGTGTAAACTCTCTTTGATATTAATGGAATCATAGTATTGTTCATATTTGCTTAAGTGTAATGATTTGTGTATGTTTGTGAATGAGTACTAACCCTAACTTTTTAAATATATGAATTAATCTTAGAATTTAACTGACTCCTAATCATAACTTTTAAATATAACTTAGAAATGCTACTATATTTCTTTGTTAGATAAATAATTGATATATGAAAGTATTTTTTTTAGGTAAGTTGACATGGGAAAGTTAGAATACGATGTTACATTAAATAAATAAACATAGAAAATGAGTTTTACAATACTCCCTCCAATCTTGAATACTAGAAGAAAAAAAATAAAATCAAACAAAGTAGATTATTATTGTTTTTTTTAGAGAAACAAAATAGATGTATGTGATATAGGGTGGCAAAAAAATCCGTGTCCGCGGATAAAATCCATCATGGGTACGGAGCAGGTAGTTAAATGGGTACCCATAGGTATAATAAATGAGTATTTAACTATTCGTTACTTTATGGACACGAACATGGATATGATGATACCCATGCCCGCGGGTATTCGTAACCGTTAATAAATTAAGTAAACTCTAGAAACCCTAGTCTGGTGTCTCAAATTCTATTATTGAAACTTGTAATGCATATGAAATTTGGGATGTTCATTTGAAATTTAGTCTTTTCTAACTTTTATTTGGAGGTTTTTATGTTTTTTGGATGTTTATTAGGATTTTGGATGTTTTTATCCATTTATTTTACTTCAAGAATTTGTATGGATTATGTAAGAATCATATGCATTATGGTATGATGAATTTGCTTGACATTATGTAAGAATCATGATTTTTGTTGGATTATGATATGAATTATGAAATTTGAATGCAATATGTTAGGTATGGATCATGAGTTTAAGTATGTACACTTAAACTCAAATTACATGAACCTACTCAGACCCAGGTTAAGGAACAGACTTTTTGAAAATAAAATTTTATTAAAAGGTAATATTATCATTTCGAGGTGCAACCATGATTAAACACGGTGTAATTAGAAAAACTCAATTAAACACTAAAAATAAAAAAAAAGGGAAAAAAAAATAGATGAAGTGAAAAAAAGTGGGACCCGCATAAAATTTCTTAACTCCTCCCCCGCGGTGAAGAAACCCGGTGAGAGGTAATTGGTATTCACAAATCTACATTTCCACTACCACCTTTGTCCCTCACTTACGCTTCACTCTCTCAGCAAAAACCACCGCATCACGTGGACCACAGATCTTAACCACCTTTCGCCGCCGCTGCGATTTCTTCTGTTCCATTCCAGAAATCGCAACTCCGGCGAGCCAAGCTGGTCGTCAATTGAGGTTGGAAACTCTTCTCACTGTCATCAATTTTATCCCCTCATTCTTTAGATTTGTTCATGAATCTCCATTGCTATAATCACTGAATCAAATTCCGTTTTCTGTTTTTATGAATGAATTTGCGTTTCATGTTCATTTTGAAGTAGTAACTTGTGCAATGGAAAGAGAGAAAATGAAACGGATTAATAATAGATCTCTTATTAATCAAGTTTAGGGATATTTTTGGTTTAAAGAAACTCAACTAATCCAAAACACAGTAAATGATTAATCAAGTTGAATGTAGTTTGAGTTCCATACAGAAAAAGGTTATTAGCATGACTTGATTGCAGTTATGGTTTAACTTGAGATTATGCTGGATTGCTATTTCATTTTTCAAATTCACTTGCCTCGCATCGTTTTGCATTAGGTTTTAGGTTATGAAGAAACTGAATATTTTAGAAGGAGGTTTAGGAATTAGCATATGAATTATAAGTTAGTTTTGTATTGAAGTTTAATCTAATATATGCACCACTTGTTGCTGGCAGAGCTCAACGTGTACTTCCAAGGGTCTTCTATATATTCCAAGTGTTAAGTTGAGTTAGTTGGCATTGAGCCCTAAAAATCCCAAAGCAACTGGGATGAAATAGGCCCAATACGGCGTTGCTTCCCCACATTAGTAGGCGCCAGAGGGACACTCAAAGCCACTGAGACTAAAAATTGAAGAAAGAATTGGGCATGACACCCGCACATTCTATCTATCTTTCCATTTGAAACTTCAAGCAACAAAAAGCCCAGTTCCCAAGGCTCTTATCTTCAATCCAATTCTACAATAATGGACGACGCCTTTGCTAGATCTATTCCTGAGGTAAATTCCTTATGCTTATACAACTTTCGATTGCTGCTAAAACCACCAAGTCTTATTGTAACTTCAGAAAGAAAATCCGGAAGCAATTTTTTTTTCTTTCGTTTTTAATATAAAGGCTTAAATGCACTTTTCACCCCCTATGTTTCAAAAAGTTGCGATTTTGGCCCCCTTTAAAAAAAATGGATATTTTGACCCTCTAACTTTTGGCCCTCTGTTGATTAGCTGATTTTATGCCAATTTCTCAGTCTCTGATGGTGTAAACTGGCATGGGGATAGAAGGATGCTGACAAGTGGAGCCAAACTTGCATGGTGTCCAAACTGGCATGATAAGTGGAGTCCAAACTGATTAGTGTGTCCTTCTTTAGGGGGGCCAAAAGTTACACCATGCCAGTTTGAACTCAATTTATCAGCATCCTTCTATATCCCCATGCCAATTTACACCATCAGAGACTGTGAAATTGTCATAATCTCCATCAAAATAAGCTAATCAAAAGAGGGCCAAAAGTTAGGGGGTCAAAATATCCATTTTTTTAAAGGGGGCCAAAATCGCAACTTTTTGAAACATAGGGGGTGAAAAGTGCATTTAAGCCTAATATAAAATATGAACTCACTAGATGCTTAGAATGTGAAATTGGATGTTTTATGTTGTGCGACCTGTGATGTGGTATCTCTACCTTGCACAATTCCTAGTGCTCTCAGATGCAGATTTTTTTTTTGAAGAAGCCAGATGTAGATTTTTTTTATAAACATGCAATGTCATACTGTTGATAGACTACTCTCTCTGTGACCTTCTTGGAAATTCATTTGAAAATTCTGCATCAATTTGTGTCTATACTCCACAACTACGATTTGGCTTGTACCAATGTTGTCAATAGCGGAGAACCAACAACCCGCCATACCGGCCGACATGTGGTGCTGCCATATCTGAGTATGGTGCCGTGGCATTGCTATCCTTCACAAAACTGGCCATGTCAGAAAGCCAAAGACCCGCCGCTGATATCTTCCATGGCCAATATTTGACAACACTGGCTTGTACTGAGATTATTAGAGTCAATTTACTATAGGGTGAATCACCATTTTGGTCATCGAAATTGTAGTGGTCGGACAACCTGGTCCACCCAAATTAACGAAATGGCAAATTAGTTTCTGGAATTGAAGGTCATCAATCAATTTAGTTCTTCTGTCAATCTTGATCGTAAAACATAGATCAATGAGAGCTCCAAACAAAATTTTAGAAACATGCTCCAACTCAGTATCTGTGGTATGACAGAGAGACTACTACATCAATATTGATTTACAATTTTAGGTGGTAACTGTTTTGTAAATTTGAAAGACTGAATTTCCCTGTCCCTGCAATTTTAAGGACCAAAATGATGATTCACCTATCTATTATATTTAGAACATGCCTATGAATAGATTAATATTTTTTTTCTTTCTGGTTGGTTAGGTCCTTGATTTCTTTGGAGTGGACCCAAAAAAGGGTTTATCTGACACTCAGGTACTTCAGTTTTCTTTTCCTTTTTTTTGGGGTTAAGTTAGATTTAGGATTACTTGGATTTTCCTTATCTTCTTTTATGCTCAATCATAATGTTAGTGGTTCCAAATTATTATTTTTTTTTCTCATTTTTTTCCAGGTGGCACAACATGGTAGACTTTATGGTATAAACGGTATGCTTTCTATAGATCACTTATTTCATTTTTTTCCTTCAGTAATTTGTGTTTTATTGACAAGGGATATCAAAGAACGTGGTTTTATAATCAAATGAATTTGTATTAGTGTATGATGTAACAACCTAGTTTATTTTGATGGCACACGAGATGGAAAAACAGACTATTGAACTCAGTATTAAGGGGTGAGCTGGGATATGGTATTTTAAAATTTGAAAGAATTTAAAATACAAGGGAGTTTTTTTTATTTTTTATTTTTGAAGAAAATACAAGGGAGTTAAATTGCTTTAATCGAAAATCCCTTTCATTTTCAAAAAATTTTGTGGTTATGAAGTGATTGAATTCCCTTCATTTATAAAATCCCCTGTTTACATAATTATTACACACAGTATGTTTCAATAAGCAATGTTACAAAAGAGAAGTGAAATTTCAAAATTCCCTACTTAAGGTGAAGTAAATCCTGGAAAAATCAAAATTCAATGAAAGGAAGTTTATCTTATGCATATGTTCCCACTAGTTTTATTCAAGTATTCAATTTGATACTATTTTATTGGTCTCTCTTAACACTTCTTTCATTTTCTCTTGCTGCATGGTATCCGCTTGCTACACAGTGCTGCATGAAGATCAAAGTAAGTATATGGTGTTTGCACCTACTTTTTTTTTGGTTGTAAATATAAAAATTATGTGATGTATGGTAATTTAATGGTTTTATTGTTATGTATATCCGCATTGTGGTTTGCATTTGATCTCATTGACAATATTTACCAATACACTTCAATATCGCATATGACAGATGGGAATGATAGTGTTTGATAGACGGGTAGTTGTTTACCAGCTAGTCAAGGAGGTGCAAGTTATAGAAAAATAAATTAATTTATATTTACTGTTTTGTGGATGTAAGCAATTTGAGGGTCATCCGAAAAACCTATTAATGACAGTACTACCACTGTAACGAACCTTATCTCATATGATTGAGGCGTTCAGAGTTTTTGATCCTGTTCATTTTGTTGCATTTGCCGTACTGTAATGTTTTGTTCCATGTGTAACAAACCTCATGCTCAATTGATTCTTGTTGTAACTAATTAGTTCCTGTAAATTCTGAAATGCAGGAGCTCCATTTTGGAAATTGGTTTTGAAGCAATTTGATGATTTGCTTGTGAAGATACTAATCGCAGCTGCTCTTATATCATTTATTCTAGCATTAATTAATGGTGAAACAGGCTTGATGGCATTTCTGGAGCCTTCTGTAAGATTGATGTGCACTTATGTGTTGTGTTTAATGTATTTGTGGACGGTTCTATTCAGAGAAATAATCATTTTCTTTGATTGGTTCATACCTTAATAATATTTGTACACAAAGATGTGAAAGCTGCACCCTTTAAGTAGCAGCTGTAGAAAATGAGCTGATTGAGTTCTTTTGCATATGTAGAGTTCACATGTACAATGCTACATGTCCTTATCCTTATCATATTTGGATCTTGGATTAGTCGATTAGTTTCAGTGCCGTACAAGTTTTCTGATAAAAAAAGTTCATTGCATGTGCAGGTTATTCTGATGATATTGGCCGCGAATGCAGCTGTGGGAGTGATCACAGAAACAAATGCTGAAAAAGCTCTTGAGGTATATTTGAAAAACTTAGCTTTCAAAATAAATTTGTGTATAATGATTTTGTATATAAAAATTTCACCGGTTTTGCATTAGTTATCCCAAATTTATGGCGAAAGACTTGTTTGGTATGACGTATTAGGCTTGAGAAGATAAGCTTAAATTGTACTTTATGACTTCATCAGTTGTACTGTGTTCTCTAAACTTATTCATTACAACCTTTTATAAACTTATTCATCACATCCTTTTTATATACTTATTCATCACATTCTTTTTACATGAAACTGATGGATAATTTGATCAAATCTTGAGGTGTGGGATTAGACGTGACTGGGTTTTGATGTATACCTTGTAAATTTAAATGAATTATAAAATAGTTTATTTGACCATAAAATTATTACATACACAAGCTGTGTAAGACTATTCCGAGAATTCAATACTGTTGCAACTTGCAAGAGCTTGTTAAATTTGTCACTCACTTGGAAGCTTTGTGATAGAAACTGATATCAAAATACTAATTAATATTAATAATACAACAGATTTCCCAAGATATTCGAGAGTCTTGGTTCTCTCCCCTCCAAGAATTTGAGAGCTTGGTCTCTCCCTTCCAAATAACCACTTTCTACTTTTCAGAATAATCCACAACAGCCTGTGGTTAACCTTTTATTCACACACAATACATAACTAACTTAATAACTGCTTGTTACATAATAACTTACACAATAACTGCCATAACTGCTATTAGAAGATATAAATTTGTTTAATAATAATAAATAGTCTAACAATACTCCGCCCCTAAAGTTTCACCTTGTCCTCAAGGTGAACATGAAGTGCCCCCAGGGTCCCATTGCAGCCTAATTGAAACGTCAATTTGTTGTAGAAGTGGGACAATTTCATCATTACTAGTGCAATAGATTGTATGTCCATGCTTCATTTTCACCATTGTGATAATGGTAAGTGCATTTTTTGCATAAGATAATCTTCTAAATCCCTTTACTCTAAAAGATCCAGATATTTTTGTGCTACCCGCCTCACACATAATACATGCAGCCCTATTGGTGGATGATACATGACTTTTATTTCCAGATTCCCAAGTGACAGAACAGGAACCATTATAGGTTCTAAAGGGTTTTCCAATAGAACTTAGTCCAACGCTTCCCTTGTTCACCGGAATGATCTTTCCATCAATCCTTTGTGCATAATCCATCATTTCAGATAATCCTTCCAGTGTATGAAGTTTTAATTCTGCCCTTATGCCTTCTTTAAGACCATTCAAAAAAATTACCTTCAAATAGGCCGGTTCGGTATATTTCAGAGGGCCTGCATATAATTCAAACTGCTCTCTATATTCTTCCACCGTTCCTGTCTGTTTGAGACTGAGTAGTAATTCAAAGGGACTCTGCAGCATCGACGGTTGAAACCTTTGTATGACTGCAGATTTGAAGTCATCCCATGTTGGATTTTGTGCGCAGAACTTCCACAATTTATACCATGTCAGAGCTTTCCCTTCCATGGCTACCATAACCGCCTGTAACTTCTCTGCATCATTCATTTCTTTCAATTGAAAATGGCGCTCAACTTGGTTGGTCCACCTAAATACGTCTTCGCCATTAAAAACTGTAGCTTCGAGTTTTCTCAAGCGTTCTTCTCTAGTTCGAATGCCATAGTACTGTTGCAAACAATCCCCACGCAGCGTTGAACCATCATCCATGCGTGAATCATGTTGTCCAGATTGTGTAACTATTCCGCGCATAGTTTCCATTAAATCATTCATCTGTCTGCGCATTTCAACACGTTTAATCCGTTCTTCTTCGAAGGTTTGTCTAATTTCTAGCTAACTTTCAAACCAACGTTCCAGTGCAACAATGCGTGATTCCATTGTTCCTCTAGTAACCGCCATTAACTTCCCCTACAATGAATTTCTTGCCCTGGATCAGAACTGCTCTGATACCAGTGATAGAAACTGATATCAAAATACTAATTAATATTAATAATACAATAGATTTCCCAAGATATTTGAGAGTCTTGGTTCTCTCCCCTCCAAGAATTTGAGAGCTTGGTCTCTCCCTTTCAAATAACCACTTTCTACTTTTCAGAATAATCCACAACAGCCTGTGGTTAACCTTTTATTCACACACAATACATAACTAACTTAATAACTGCTTGTTACATAATAACTTACACAATAACTGCCATAACTGCTATTAGAAGATATAAATTTATTTAATAATAATAAATAGTCTAACAATACGCGGAATAGTTACACAATCTTTAATAATAATTTGCTCCCTCCTTTTATCCAAAAAATATTGTCATTGACTATTGAATTTTGTTATGGTTTTATAATCTTTATTACGCAGACCTAATTTTTTTCTTTTTAATTAAATGTATACATTGGTTGTGATTTTTTTCTTCTATAATTTAGGGTATTATTCTTCCAAAAGTAAATATAACATACTAAATTTATGTAATTCTGGTATATTCATAAAATGTATTATGTATAAATGTTAATTATTTTATCCAATCTTACAACACATATTTAAATATTGGATAGTATTATCTTATACCTTACAGGATATTGTGCAATATAACATCAAAAACTATGTAGTATAACAATCTCATCAAATTTTATACTATTCGACCTTATCCTTCATTGCATTACAATAGCTTATTCTTTTTTCTAATTTGTTTGTTGACCTTTTCGCTTGCTTAAACCAAACTTGTTTACAAGAAAGTCAGTTTTATTGTGGGTTTCTCATATGTTTGTTGTTTCAAGCTGAGCATACTTTCATCTATTTCCATTTTTTTTGTCTTAGGAGCTACGTGCCTATCAAGCTGATGTGGCAACTGTCTTGCGAAATGGTAACAAAAACTTCCATACCTGTCTGATTCTACTGTATTATCAGTAGTGCAATTGTTTGACGCATTTTATTGAGTGTGACATGTTTGATGTTAATTGGTGTTGCCTTTCTGTAATAATTAACCTGTAATGCTACTGCGCAGTTTGTTTCTCCACATTTTTTTTCTTTGTAAAATACCTTGCTAATAGTGGTAGTTATGGGAAAAAAATTCCGATCTTGATGGATAGGCTTGACTTAAAAGAACTGGTTAGCAATTTGTTTTTCTTTCTGTTTTCACACTGTCTAGTATTTTCGATGCTTCTTCCTTTTGTCTTGGGGTGTGGGAGTGTGTAGGGGGAAGGAAATTTAATCACAGGGGGCGTCTTTGCTCTGTATAATTGATGCATTATAATCACAATCTTTACTTAAATAAAGGACGGAGTAATTTTATGGTGATTTATTGTTGTTGTTGCCTCTTTTTTATGCATCATTTCTATCCTGGCAAAATTGAGGCATTGTTCTATAGGCGTTGTTTATGCTATTCACCAATTATAACATGACACTAAAATTTTCAATTTAATTTAAATTTAAAATGATCTCTTTATACTATTAGATACACCATCAATGTGTTGAATTTTGATTGGTGAACAGTAAAAAGAGCACAGAAAATGCACCTACTCTACTTCCCAATCCAATATGAAAAAGTTAAAAAAGAATGGAAACAAAGAAACAGAAAAAACATTCGTGAAGAGTTTTAATGTTCACTTGGGATAGTTGTGGGATTTACTTGGGTAGTGTGTGTGTGTGTGTGTGTGTGTGTGTGTGTGTGTGTGTGCGTGTTCAAATCCTGCAATCCCCTTTCTCAAGTCAGCGCAGTTTTGATTATTAGAATCCGTGCTTTCAAATCATTGTGTTTTCTTTCATTTGGCATGATGAGATTATGGGTATTTTTAAATAATTGGTTAAAGCTAGTTCAGGACATACAAAATTTGAAGTATGGAAGTCTATTTCTTGCAGGTTGTTTTTCCATACTTCCTGCAACGGAACTTGTTCCTGGGGATATTGTGGAAGTTTCTGGTGAGCTGGTTATGCAGTACCTAAAACATACTTGTTTATTTGAGTATCTGAATCTGGAATGCTGAAAGTTGATTTTGTTTTGGCTATGAATTAAATAGTGGGGTGCAAAATTCCTGCTGATATGAAGATGATTGAGATGCTAAGTAATGAAGTACGTGTCGATCAAGCTATTCTTACAGGTATGCCTGGTTTATTATGTATCTTATACTTTGTGAACAGAATTACTAAATGTTTCCAACTGGGATTATTTCCATTTACTTCTGATGTGTCTGAAAAATGTGAAATTGCACCACATAGCCATGTATTGACACTAGAAGGCATTTTGGCAATTTATTGCTATTGCTTTATTTTATTTGTTTGAATCCAGTCTATTGGTCCATAAGAGAAGTATTGTAGGTAACCACATTTCTTCTTGTTGTTGGTGCTATTTGCTCTTGTTGAAAAATCCATAATAATTTTGGCCTGTCTGTTTGGATTACTTATACTCTAGTAATCCAATTGATTATTTTCTCTTTGTTAACAGTGTCTTATTTAGCGAGTCTTTTTATTTTCATGGAAACTCTTATGCATGCAAAGAAGCATGTTCTGTACATATATATGTAATCCTACATGTGAGTGCTGGTTGGAATGACTAGATGGTTTTATTAGCAACCTATAGCTTGGCTTGTATTAGGTTTCTTCAGCCTCACCTTTTCAATGAACTTACATTTTAAAAATATCTTTTGGCTTAAACGGCTAGAATTTTTTTACTTTAAGATCTGGATGGACTGACCTATTTAATTTAATAATATAAACTAATTATTATTACTATTATTATTAGAGGAGGGATATATTGACTCCAAGAGTAAGTCAATAGAGTTACTCCAAATCATTACCCTCCGTTTTATTTTAATCTAATGGTCTTAAGTAGTTACTAATTCATCTCACGTGTTACTACTTTACTCAATCATTCCATTGCCTATGTGAACCTGCTTCATGCGATTGTTTCGAATCTATTTAGATTCTGATCATCAACACACTAAAATAGATCAATGAACAGGCAGCGAAAATCTGACAAATCTTCAATAGTTTTCTTCAACAGAGGAGATTAACAACAATAAATTGAAGAATTGGATTAAAACAATATTATACATATATTGGCAGTAAGTGTGTGATTGGTTGATCGAA
Organism: Medicago arabica; assembly: GCA_946800305.1. Lineage (NCBI taxonomy): Eukaryota > Viridiplantae > Streptophyta > Magnoliopsida > Fabales > Fabaceae > Medicago > Medicago arabica. Next base: position 56,837,467 of record OX326967.1, read on the forward strand.
GCAATTGAAACATAGAACAATTGCAAGATGCAGAAAAACAATCCAATGATTGATCGGGTTGTGGAATCTTGTTGTGCAAAATCAGAAAGCACCGAACCTGCTAATTTGATAAAGCCATATATAGTTGCGCTCAAGCAATTGGGAAGGGAATGGATCGGAAAGAAATGAGCAGGTTTATAGGCAAGGGAATGATTGCGTAAAGTAGGCTTCTAAATAAATAGACCAGGCTTCAAAAAATTCTGTTACATAAATAGACCATGCTTGTAATCTCTTTAGAAATAAGTCACAGTTTTGTCTGACGTGACCTACTATCATACCTACATGAGTATGAATATATCGATTTTTATGACACACTAAACATTAACTTACTCTCCCTCTCAATGTGCTACACGACAACATGTTTGTTTTACATGAAATATTTCTTTTTTTTAATAAATATTCTTATTCATTTTAAAATCATAAGAATTCAGTTATCAATGTAAAAAAATGTCATGATTTCTTAATTTTAAATGTAAATTTATGTGTATATCTTTTATAAATTCAATTTTTCCTTTTCTTTTAACTTATATTTTTGCTTTAAAAAACTTGTACAATGCAAGGGCTTCTTGTTTCTTAACTATATCTATCATTAAGAGGCATCTAATTGGTTTGTTGGGTGGTCCATTTATTTCCTATTGTAGGTGAGAGCAGCTCAGTGGAAAAAGAGCTTAAAACTACCACAGCAGCAAATGCGGTATACCAGGACAAAACAAATATTTTGTTCTCGGTATGATTTATCCATCCTTTATTCAAAACCCTGTGAATGATATTGCTTATAAAATGTTTTTATGACTAGTGGGTTGGCTATTATCAGGCCAATTAGCAATCATTTATGACATAGATGAGGTTTTTTAAGCAATAAAGAGGGCAAGGGCATCACAAGACAGCTATGGCACCCCAACTATGTTGGCACCCCATAGCTGCCATCTATCATCTGCATCACTCTTATATAAAGATAAAAATAGGAAAGATACAACTTGGGGGTACTTGACTAAAACCCAAGGGAACAGGCATTAAGACTAAAAGTAAATGCCTCGTTAACAACCTTATCAGAAAAACTCAGTGGAGTAAAACTTCGATGAAGGGAAAAAGAGTGCAGTGCAAAAGTAAAACATGACCATAATGCTAAAAAAACCTAAACATGACTAAGTAAATCTATACTCAGGCAGACCAAGCATATTCCTAAAGAAATCTTCAGTGACACTAGTCCGAATGTTATCCATCCACAACATGTTAGAAATATGAAAACAAATAGCTGCAATGCTATTTGTACAGTGATTGCTTTCTATGTAAATGTTAGTGATAAGGAAAGTCATAAGTTTAGTTTTCTCCAAGCTGCTTTCTCCATCTGTTTCTTAACTGCCAAGGAACAATATTAGGGGACTTAAAGACGAGTGACTAACCGAGAGTCAGTTTCCAACTACAAGGCAGGCCAACCTTTCTTGAAAGCAGTCTCAATGGCAACCATAGCGCCAGTTAATTCAGCATTGAATGAAGTGGTAATACCAAGATTAAATGCAAAGCAATCCGAATTCCTAGCCTTGCTATTCCTAAAGACACCACCACAGACAGCAAGACCAGGGCAACCTCTAGCAGTCTCATTAATATTACACTTAAACCAATGAGCAATAGGAGGTCCCAAATGAGAATACATATGATTATGGGGGTAGTATGATTGATAACTAATTGTATACTAATCAATGAAGCACGGATACGGACACCGAACACGACACGGACACTGACATGCTGACACCACTAATAATTTGAGAAAATCACATAATTCAGTGTAATTATAAGTCTCGGTGTCGTGTCGGTGTCGTGTCCGACACCGGGACACGTCTAATCCGAGTAGTGTCCGTGCTTCATAGATACTAATAACTTGATAATAACTTAACACAAAAGACTAAACACTAATTAATCCCTATATATAGGGATACCTGACTCCTAATCCTTAACAAATAGGGGAATCGGAAAGCGAATCATAATAATATTTAAGTAATATGAAAATAATCTTAAGAGATAATCGAAGATACTCAAAAATTATAAATTGATCCTAGGACATAAACAAAGATACTCTAAGATTAGAAACGGGTCCTATGAGATAAACTAAGATACTCTAATATAATATAATATAATATAAATATATTTTAAGATATTTTATCATAATCTAATTGATAGTTCCCTGTTCTTGTAGATAATTTGGTACGGTGTCATTTACCAATGAATTTTACTAATAGTTTAGAAAATATTATATGACAAATATGTATAAATCTAGAATAAGAATACATATATTTAAAAAAATCAAGAATAATGGTCATCCTGCTATGCTTGTTCGCTATAGCATTTTTGTGGTCGTTTGTTCCTCTATGCTTTCCGGAATTGATAACACTGTTCAAAACTAGGCAAGAATGAAGTGCACTGTTTCCTGTAAACTGGAATCCTTTTGCCCCTTGAACCAACATTGTTTCTCCTAATTCTGTCTATTTTCTCCTTTATAAGAGTTCATTTTGACTGCCAGGGAACAGTTGTGGTTGCTGGTAGGGCAAGAGCTGCTGTGGTGGGAGTTGGTCCTAACACTGCCATGGGCAGCATACGTGATTCAATGTTGCAAACAGAGGATGTAAGCATTGAATTTCCCTCACTTGGATGCTTTTACTGTTGTAAAAATATCATTACTGCATGCGCTTTGTCGGCGGACATTCTGATAATAGTTTAGATTTTGATTGATTTCCTTTGTGGGCATCTCAACTGAAATGATGCTTCAACACACACACACACACACACTAAATTTCTCTTCCATGCACATTCAATTAGGAAAGTGCTGGCCTTGTACATATATGGGTTGGGTGGTTCGCTAGTGATTATAATTGAAAAGGTGGAATTGTTCGCTAATTATTGTGATATCATAATTGGAAATCATAATTAAAAACATCATGAATCGGTGCTTAATTATGCAATGTCTAGATAATATACATAATCTTGTTTGTATTATTCAATGCTACTGGGGTTGTTATACTGCACAAGGAATTTAAATGTGGACAGACAGTCTTGTATGGTATGATGTTTGCTTGAGGAAGCCTAGATTTGGCTTCCATTGGTGTTGCTGGAATGTTGGGTGTGAAATTAGTGTTTCAGATGAAATCAGAGGAAGGTTTGACAGAATCCTAATGTTGGCGAGTTATTTGGGTTTTTAAACGAGCCTAGCTGATGGTGTATAAATCTATGGAGAAAAATGTTTTATTTTGTTGGTAAATTTGATATTTCTAATGGTTGTTGTATGAACACTATTAATCTGTGTCTTTGCAGCCTCTGCCGTGTGGTCATACCGACTCAGCTGATTCTTAGTCAGCTCTCAGCCTGTTAATTTGTTAGGAGTTAGTTTCTGTTAGCAATCTTTTATAGGTAGATAATAAATGCTCTTGTATAAAATATAAGATTAAGTCACAGTTATTTATCAATATTAGATTTCAGTTTTCTCTAATCTTTATTTACACTTCCTTCACTATCTCATCCAACCTGGTTTCTACCACTAATATAAGTATTGGTATGGTTAGGGATTGTCGTTTCCCAGGTAGTCATTTTAGAGGTCTAACAACGTAACTATGTTTTACCTTCAGAATGTACATATAGTTATTACTGTGGTAATCAGGGAACCTTGTTTAATTGGTCAAAATGTTCTAACATGCAATATGTGAACCTCTGTGTTCTTTCCTGACCCATGGAAAAGAACATGTTACTTTGGATTGTTAGAAACACATCTGAAGCATTTGCACTTTTTTCTATGATTGGTTGCAGGAGGCGACACCATTGAAAAAGAAGCTGGATGAGTTTGGCACTTTTTTGGCCAAGGTGATTATAAGTTATCTGATTTTGCTGTGTTTCAAACCTATCGGTTGCTCTTTTGGGGATTATTGCATTTTTTTTATTATAATTTATATCTGATAAGCTATACAATGTTTGTATTTTCAGCCCAGCAAATTAGTTACCTTATTTTAACCAATATTTACTTTTTATTATAAAGCTCTTTTGAAGATGCGCAAATACTGTTTTTGATTGAAATTAAATTTCCATTTAGGGACCTTGTTTTTCCACTTAGGAACTGTCATGTTTCAGTAAATAAAATATATTGATGTAACATTTTGTATGGCATGTTTTTATTGCTTAACATTTTACCGTGAACCCCACCATTCACATATTTTGAGTTCTTATGGTGGTTCCTATATTTGTGTTACAGGTTATTGCAGGGATATGCGTGTTGGTTTGGATTGTAAATATTGGACACTTTCGTGACCCTTCTCATGGTGGTTTTGTGCACGGGGCAATTCATTATTTTAAGGTTTGTTCTGAAATTTAATTTTCTTTCAAATTTATTTGGGAGTTTTATTAGCTGTATTGTTCTCTGCAATGTATGAAGATTTCTATTGACCCGTGTATTTTCTGTTATGCAAGCTTCACATGCATCATATATTGGAGTCTTGTATTGTTTTGCATTACTGTAAACTTAATTTATGCCTAATCCCTCTTTGGTTTGGTTTGGTTTGGTTTGTTTTTAGTTATAATACGTGCTTTTCAATAAAAAGAACACATCATTATTAGGTATTTTATATTGGGTTTGACTCATCCTTGCAAATCTAGCTTGTAACGTGAGAGGCGTCACTCTTTATAAAAGTATTTTTTAGCCTAATCCTTTTACAATGTGCGACTTAGGTTTTTGATAATAGTCTAATACACACCCAATACTGTTGGGCTTGATGCGTGGATAATAGAGTGGGTAATCTTAAAAAAAAAAAATCTTTATTGATAAAATATATGAATTTTTAATAGTACAATTACTAAACAATTAATTTGGAGAAATAATTACTCTTTTTTATCAATTAAATTTCGTGAGAGTTTTTGATAGATAAATGATTTGTTCAGAAATAGTCATTTTCTAAAATAAAGAAAGATTTTAAATGTGTTATAATATTTCAATTTTTTTATTATTTGTAAATTATAATAAATTTATTCTATAAATAATAAAACTTGTAATTTGGCCTTTGGGTTAAAATTCATGACAAAACTTTTATCAAAAGTTACGTATCACCAATATAGAAATTATTTATTAAGTTGTACTAACACGTTATCTAGTATATTAGTTTTAATATATATATATATATATATATATGTATGTATGTATGTATGTATGTATGAATTTGATGTTTATATCTATGAATAATTTTGTTATGTCAAAAATATACATGATAGAATATTTTTTTGTGTGCTGATATTATATTTTTTTAACTGAACATAATAATATATGATCAACAATTTATATTGTTTCTTAAAAAAATACTGCCTCCGGTCCTATTTACAAGAATTTCTGTGTTTTTTGGTCCTTATTATAAGAAAAAGATACTCATTCCAAAGTGTATTTATTGCTATAATTCTTTTTATACCCATATTTAATATGAGATTTATGTTCTCCAAGAAACTCTCATAATTGATATACTTGCTGGGGGCATATTCCCAATGATATTTTAATTGTTGTAGCATTAAATATGTTCCTTGGTCTTTGTGTTTTTGTAATTTTTTCTTATATTATTATTAAGGACCGGAGGGAGTACAATATATATTCTTGTTAGTCTCTTCTTCTTTTATTTTTTGGTATATTAGGAGGCAGTCTCTTGATATGGTAATAGATGTGCATAAAATATCATAAGAAATTAGATTACCCCCCATCCTCATGAATCGACTGCAAGACAATGGACAAAGCAACGTGCAATTGCATAAAAAGCTTCCTATAGTTACTTTTTCAAAAGCTCCTCATTTTCATATTACTTCATTAAAAATAAGCTACGTTTTGTCTTAAGTTTTATATTGAGCCTAATTCATCCTTACAAAACCGACTTATATGAGAGGTGTCACTATTTATAAATTATTTTCACACATTGTCTCTTTTCAGTATGAAACTTATATTTTTCCAAATAATCATATATATTGTGAAAATCTTTAACTTATAATCACATTCCTTCTAGATTGCAGTTGCTCTGGCTGTTGCAGCAATTCCGGAAGGTCTCCCTGCTGTTGTAACGACGTGAGTCTATGGCTTTTCTTTGTTGTTTGTCGTACAGCCATGATATCTTGAAATACTTAATTTTGATATATATACATAGATATTTCTCATAGTTGTTCATATTGACGTTGAGTTCACATTTCAAATGTGTTGTTTATCTTGACGTCGAGTTCACATTTCAAATATGTTGTTTATACTTTATACTATATTGATGATGTTGCGGTATTTATAATTTTTACACTAGTTGATTTTTTTGACATCGAAGAGATAAATTTAAACAACAGTGATCACAAAAAATTCCTTATCACACTCCTTGAGGTTGACTACAATACATGAACCGAAGAAATCCATTTAGCTATGTAAAACTTTGTCGAATCTACATTACATCGGTCAGAAAAGAAGTTCATTTATACAGACTAACCTTTAACCAGTTTGGATAATAAGAACTTGTTAACGTGAGAGAAAAAATATAAAGCTGTAAAAAGAGAAAAATCAACGGAGTCAAGCAGTAGTACATCAGTATAATTGTAAAGAAAATTCCCATAGAAAGGGCACATGATTTACTCTAAATATCATACTAAATAGGCTGTAAATATCTAATCTTTGTACTGTAAACTTATACTGATGTTCTGAGATGCTATGTTAGAATTATTTTTTATAAGATATCTGTGGTATCGAAAATTTAATATGGTCGTCTTTTCTTTTTCCGTAATTATAGTGTTGATCACTTTTCTTTAATAATAGGTGTTTGGCACTTGGAACCAAGCGAATGGCTAGGTTGAATGCCATTGTTCGCTCTTTGCCATCTGTTGAGACCTTGGGCTGTACCACTGTAATTTGTAGTGACAAAACCGGGACCCTCACTACCAATATGATGTCAGTTGCGAAGGTAAATTTTGCTTGACAATTAATAGATTCGGGCTCTGAGAAAATATTAACTGAATTGATTGAACTAAGGAATACATTCACCTGATATTTATACCGGTGTCTCAACCTCTTAAGGTTATTATGGGTAGTTACAAGTAGTCATAATAGACCGAATGCTAGCTGGTTCCAGCGTCAAGAAGAATCTCACTTCTTCGACATTGATTCTTCGACATTACAATAGGACAACCGATACTGTTACTATTTTCCATTAACATTAATGCATTCACCTTTATGCATTTGCTATCTTAATTTGTGAATTTTTTGCATTGCCACAAGTGTCCAATCTGCCAAGGGGGTCCTACCGTCCTTATTGATACTTTTGGAGTTTTTTCCATGAAACATTCAAGTCAATAATAACACCGTCACTGCTTTTTTGAGAACTTAAATTAAAAAGTTCTGATACATTCATGATACATATTTCTGGACTCACAATAGTCCTTTCTTATAATAAAGACAAGCTGTTGTTAGATGTTGGAGGTATTTATAGCATTCAATCTTTGGGTCCTGTACTATTTCAGTGAACTGATACCACTTGCTGCATACGGGGGAATATGCCTATATTTTTAGGTTCAGGTTGATATTCAGATTGAGAATGTGATACTAAATTGATACACACATTGCTTTGTCTGTATCTTTCATGTATATTCAATCTGTATGTGTTTTTGGTACAGGACTCGAGGACATTAATATTTCAAATATTTGTGTCCTAGTCTATCGGAAACTTCCAATAACAACAATGTTGTAAATAGTTTATTTTAATTATTATTAGTAATTATTTGTATTGGGCCCATTAGTTTATTAGTCTTGCCCATCAAGTTACATTAGCCTATATAAACACATTAGTGGTTGTAAATTATTTAGAACTTTGAAATATATTCAGTTTTCACATGGTATCAGAGCTCTCGTTCTTGAGGGTCTTGCTTCCGCATAAAACCCTAGCCGCCGCGGTCTAAAACCCTAGCCTCCTTAATTGCAGAATTTTTTCCTTGTTCACTGTGTCTCAATTCACACCTACCGTAAACCTCAAATCTGTCACTGTTCATGCAGCCACTAACAAAATGAAATTGCTGAGAGGAAAAATGGTCATTTGTTGGATCAAACTCGTGCTATGTTATTCCAAAATAAAATTCCCAAGAAATATTGGGGAGAGGCGGTTTTAACCGCGTCTTATCTTATAAACCGCTTACCTTCTAGTGTTCTTGACTCCAAAACTCATATGGAAGTTTTATCCTCATTCTATCCCGATTTGTCTACCTCTAGTAATCTCACCCCTAGAATATTTGGGTGTACATCGTTTGTCCATATCCATAGTGATGGTAGAGGGAAACTTGATCCTAGAGCTTTAAAATGTGTCTTTATAGGGTATTTGAAGGTGAGAAAAACACAAGAAGGGTGGGTTGAATTGTGTTTTCTTTTCGCAACTCTTGAAGAGTGAGAATCTAATTCCTTTATACTCAGAGTCTGAATGAGATCAGAGTCTGATAGGAGATTAGGTTTTGATTGCAGCGGAATAATCAAGAGATAAAGAGAGAACAGAGAACACAAGCAATTATACAGGTTTCTTCTTTGTGGAAGTAGTCCTGTCCCATTTGTACTTCCAAGGAGAGTTCACTAAAATGTAATATCAAATTACAAGTTGCTCAAACACACAGTATGAGACTTCCTTGCTCAAGCACACAGGCGAGAGACTTCCTTGCTCAAAGACACAACTAAGAGACTTCTTTGCTCAAGGACGCAGCCAAGAGACTTCCTTTGCTCAAGCACAAAAGCAAGAGACTTTTACACAATTACAGAAAATTGAATAGAGTTGAAACACTTGACAACAATCAAAATGTGTTTCAATTACAACAAAGACAGACTCTGATTTACACAAAATACAGATTCTGTTTTTCTGTGAAACTTAGAGATTCTAGAATACTCAGTTTGTAAGAATCTAAGTTTAATGATGTGCTTTTGTTAAGACTCAGTTGAATACGAAAGCAGCGCAATGTAGTTTTTCTGAGTTGTAGAGTCCAACACTTCTTCAAGTCTTCTATCCTTTATATAGGCGTAGGAAAGAGACGTTGAGTCATCCAGCACATCAGGATGATTTCTGAAGCTTGATCAATGACTGTTGATCTGTTGCTTGATTTGGTAATAGTCCTTCAATAGCATCATTTGAATTTCATTCCCTTTGAGGATTAATACCGGTAGACACAGTTGCCAAACTGTACGTGGTAGTGGAGTAGTGGAAACAGAGTTCGTACAACGTACTCTGTACTGGCCTGCAATCTTTGTCTTTGTGCTTCCCACGCTCAAGTTGACTTAGAAGCTAGTCGTTACTCCATTAGAGAATTTCTTTGTGCATAGCAATGCAGTAGAGATCACTGTTAGCAGATCATCAAATTTGTGGCTTCAGACTCACTGTAGTACTAAGCTTCTGATAATCTTCAGACTCTCTTGGTTCTCAGATTCTGATGGTCTTCAGACTCTCTTTGGTACAGTCTTCAGACTCTCTTCGAAACAGTCTTCAGACTCTCTTCGATACAGTCTTCAGACTCTCTTCAGCACAGTCTTCAGACTCTCTTCGAACCAGAATCACAAGCAACATGCTTCAATGGATTTATTGCTCTTTAACATTGTTCAAACAGAATGTTTTCTAAGATACAAATCTTAATTGATATCCTGCATACTTAAACAATTATTAGCAATATCCAATTGACAACTTTTTAATACCTTGTTATCATCAAAACTCAAAACGTGGTATTGCTGAACACCTTTGTTCCAACAATCCCCCCTTTTTGATGATGACAAACATTAGTATTTAAAAGGTCAATTGTTGTTAATAATCTAATTAACAAGTTGACTTAAAGGGTTTTGAGGTTTGTAAGCTCAGAGTCTGAGGTTTGTAAGCTCATCACTCCCCCTGAGTCTGATAGTTCTTAAGTTGAGGTTTGTAAGCTCATCTTGAGTTCTATCCAGGTTAATTAAATTGTTTTTCAAAAGCAATCAAATTCATACACAGAATAATAACTCAATTTAGTAAATTGATTCTTAAACAGGGGCTCAGAGTCTAACTAAGCACCTTTCGCAAATTTCCCTTTAACTTTTACGTATACATGCAATGTAATTAAAAGAAGGTTCCCTTCTCCCTGACATAAATACTTTCCCTTCTCCCCCTTTTGTCATCAACAAAAAAAAGTTCAGAACAAGTTCCTCCCCCTTTTTAAATGACTTAAGGTAAGGGTGTAAACATGTGTTAAGGAAGAATGAGATTCAGAGGGAAAACATAGAAGATTCAGAGCATAAAAAGAATTGAAATGCAAATAGAATAAAAAAACAACTTGTATAAATAGAAGCAAAAATAAAACAAAACGAAATTAAACTAAGGTTGGTTTTGTTTGGCAAGATGATCCATCAGTTTCTGAAGATCCTCTTGCTGTTTCTTTACCATCTCTTCCAGAGCCTCAGTTCTTTGCAAATGTGCTTCTCTTTCCAGTCTAGCTTCTTCTTGAATTCTATACAACTTCCTATTCAAAGAATTGTAAGCCACTGATTCTCTAGGAATATACTGATCCTCATCAAAGAAGGGTGTATCTCTTATCCTCAGAATAGGAGCATTTTCCAGAGCTACAACTTTCTCAGCCCGCTTTACTTCTTCAACATGCTTGGCAGTGACAAGAGCTTGTTCCCTGGTAGCAGCTTTTTGAATTTTGATGATAAAATCCAAAAATTCAGACTTCACTGTAGAGAACTTGTCCTCATAGCTCACATTAAGTATTGACATAGACCTTTGCTCAATGACTTCTTTGAGCTTGTTGCATGAAGAAGCATAAAACTCATCAATCTTATTTGAATCAAATAAGTCAGTTTGAGGTTGAGGGTAGAAAAGCTCTCAAAGCTAGAAAGTTTCAAAGGGGAAAAAGGTTATAGGGTCACAAAGTGGTTGAGAAACTCTTCTGGTCTTAGCTTTACATGCTGTTACAGAGGCTGATACAGTATCAGAGGCTTATTCTAGATTTTCAGAAGCTGGTTCAACAACAGGTTCCGAAGGTTCAACAGAAGCTAAGGTCAGATTCTCTGAAGGTTCAGGTACAGGGTCTGGTTTGGAAACGGATGAAGTAGCTTTTGTTGTTTTGGATTTTGCAGGGGTTTTTGGTAGTTCTCCCCCTAGATGTTTTTCAAGAGAATCTAGAGTGTCTGGAGAGTCTACACAAATGGTTTCAGTTTGGGGGGGGGGGGGGTGGTTGTTTGGATTGAATGGTTGCTTCAGGTTTTTCAGAAGGTTTAATTACCTGAAGTGGTTTGAGGAATGAAGGTTGAGCAGGATGGTCAGCAGGAAGATTCATAGACACTGTGATTGTGTCTTGAATCACTCTGTCCATAGTTGAATCAACATAATCAACTACTGCCTGGTCAAGTGGGTTATGGGATGATATGGGTTTGATTGGTGAGGGAGATGAATTTTTGAGAGATGGAAGAATTTGGCTCAAGGGTTTGTTGTCAGATTCTGAATCTGATTCTGACTCATGATTCAAAGAAGAAGATGAGCTATATGCCACGTTGCCAGAGGTGCCAATGTCGGCTTCTGGAGAGGCAAAATGATCAGACACAGTAGCTTCTGATAACTCAGCTTCTGCAGGTTCTGAAGTACTCTTCTGTTTAAGAGCAGAAGCAAGCAGCTTAGCAGCTTCCTTGACAGTCTCTTCCTTCAACTCTTCAGCAATCAAATCTGCTGCCATAACCTTGCCAGCAGTGTGTTCATCCTCAATCATAGATACAGAAGTACCTATCTTCTGTGCTACATCCTTAGCCACAGGAATCACATCCACCTTTCTCTTCTTGATCTGACTCTCTTCACCTTCAGAGTCAGCATCAATGAAATCAGCAATCTCTTGAGCTAACTTGTCATAGTCTCTGTCAGCTTTGCCTATTGCTTTCTTCTCAGCTTTCTTAGCCTTCTTCTCATCTTTCTTAGCCTTCTTCCCATCCTTAATTTCACGAAGTGCAGAAGATGCAGAAGGAGAACCAATTGAAACTCCAGGAAGAGCAGAAGATTTGATCTTTTTCTTGAGAGGCTCCTGCTTCTCTTCCTCTTCCTTGAGAACCACTTCCTTTGTCCTTTTTCCTTTGACCTTGAGAGGGCCTCCTCCAGCAGTCTCATGAATAGCAGAATAGTTGATTATTCTACCAGTCTCCTTGAAGTAATCCACCACGAATCTAGCAAGAACTTCAGGATTATCTTCTTTGGATATGGGAGGGAAGTCCATCATCAAATCAGATTGTACATAGGATTCTCTCATATCATGCTTAGAGGGATTGAATCTCTTGACAATCTTCATGTACTGTAGAGTCTTGCCATTGATGATTCTACCGGTCACAGTTCCTAGATGAATATCTGATACCACACCAGATTCTGATAAGACCTTTAAAAGACCTCCTTGATACAGAATCTCAGATATTAATCTTCCAAAAGGAATTTGCCTCCTGGTTTCTGATTGACTCTTCTTGATGGCCCAACACATGTGGTGCATCACATATCTGGGGAAGTTGATCTTTATTTTGTTGATAAGAAAATAAAGAACTTTGTGATCCACAGATAATGTATCTGTTCCTCCTCCTTTCTGAAGCATACTGTCCAGTATAATCTTCAGAAGCACCCTATGCATAGGATGCATATCCACCAATTTATTTGAGGGTCTCCCTTCAAATAACAACTTGTTGCAGACAACAGCCCATTCACTTTTCTTGTTGACATTCCACTGAAATTTACCAGCGTTCTCCATCTGACAAACCCTGGCTACCACCTCTTCAGTGATAACTATAGGAATTCCCATCACAGCAGACCTAATTTCAAGACCATTGTACGGTCTTAAACCCATTTGGTCTCTGTTTTTGCCAGCAAGACTGGGGTTGTTTGAGATTGCTACTGTTTCTTCCAAAGTAGCTTCAGCTTTGTCGTAGACTTCTGACCTAACCCAAAAATCTCTAACAAGCTCCTGATATGTTGGTCCATTCAACATACCAAAGTATCTCATCATTCCTTGTGATAAGAAATGAGATGCAACGTCAACTCCATGACGACTGAGTGAAGCAAAATCTACTGGAGATTCAACTTGAATTTCCAGAGTCTCCTTGATGATATTCATTGTTCTGGGTTTGATAACATAAGAACCTCCGGACTTGATTATGACACCAGATTGGATGAGATCACTTGCCATTAGGGTTTTCTAAGAGTTTGATTTGAGAACAAAAAGTTTTGCAAAGTATTGAAAAACAAGAAATTTGTTCAGAGAGAAAATCAAAGAGTGAAAAGAGAAGTGAGTTGTGTGTGTTATGTATTTATAGAGAAAATGTTTGAAAACTGTTTGGAAAGAGTAGGGGACAAACAAACACAAACAATAAATACATATAGCATGCAGCCGTAAACGTATTGGGACAAAGCGAAGGTAACTTGTTTAACATAATGAAATCATTGCCCTTTGAGTTCTTACCCAATACAGATAGGCCACGTCTGAGAAACCGTAAAGTAACTGTCACCATAGTGGGGCAGGTGTTACTGAACTTAACAGTCACGCTTCCACTAATACGAGCTTCTGAGAGTCTAAAGATTCCTTACCAGAGTCTGAATATTTTACCAGAAGCTTTCATCAGAATCTCCAAAAGAGAGTCTGATTCACAGATAGCTTCTGAATGTTTTCAGAGTCTGAATTCTGTTTTCAGAGGCGCATATTACCCAGAGACATAGCACATGTTCAAATTTTTCTTTATGAAATCAAATCTTTCAACAGATAAGGGTTTAGTAAATATATCAGCCCATTGATGATCAGTATCAATGAATTGGATATCTAAAATTCCTTTTTGAACATAGTCTCTTATAAAATGATGTTTAATCTCAATATGCTTTGCTCTTGAATGCAGAATTGGATTTTTAGACAAACATATAGCTGTTGTATTATCACAATAAATTGGGATATGGTTTTCAGTTATTTGATAGTCCTCAAGCTGATGTTTCATCCAGAGTAGCTGTGTACAACAACTAGCAGCTGAGATGTATTCTGCTTCTGCTGTAGACAGAGCAATGGTTGCTTGCCTCTTGCTAGCCCAGGATATCAGATTCTCTCCCAAGAATTGACAATTGCCACTGGTAGATTTTCTTTCAATCCTGTCTCCAGCATAATCAGCATCACAGAATCCAACTAGCTTGTAGTTAGAGGATTTCTTGTAAAGAAGTCCAAGATTAGTAGTTCCTTTCAGATATCTAAAGATTCTCTTAACATCAGTTAAATGAGACTCTCTAGGATCTGATTGAAACCTTGCACACAAACATACACTGTACAAAATATCTGGTCTGGATGCAGTTAGGTATAACAAAGAACCAATCATACCTCTATACAGCTTCTGGTCAACTTTGGTTCCTTGATCTTCTTTGCTCAGAGTGCAGGTTGGATGCATTGAAGTATTCATTTCTTTGCAGTCCTCAAGATTGAACTTCTTCAGAAGCTCTTTCGTATACTTGGACTGATGAACGTAGACTCCATCTTTGCATTGGTTGATTTGAATTTCAAGAAAGAACTTCAATTCTCCCATCATGCTCATTTCAAATTCATCCTGCATTACTTTTGAAAACTCTTTGCAAAGTGAACTATTTGTAGAACCAAAGATAATATCATCAACATAAATCTGAACTACAAGAATGTCTTTCTTTAGAGTCTTTCTGAATAGAGTAGTGTCAACTTGTCCTCGTTCAAAGTTGTTTTGAATCAAGAAATTACTCAGTCTTTCATACCAAGCTCTGGGAGCTTGTTTCAAGCCATAGAGTGATTTCTTTAATTTATAAACATGCTCTGGATGCTTTAAATTTTCAAAGCCAGGAGGTTGTTTGACATATACTTCTTCAGAAATGACACCATTAAGAAATGCACTCTTAACGTCCATTTGATACAAAGTTATGTTGTGATTAACTGCATAGGAAAGAAGTAACCTGATTGCTTCCAATCTTGCAACTGGAGCAAAAGTTTCTATGTAATCAATGCCTTCTTGCTGACTATAGCCTTGTGCAACAAGTCTGGCCTTGTTTCTGATTACTTCTCCTTGTTCACTAAGCTTATTTCTGAACACCCACTTGGTTCCAATGATGTTCTTGTGATTAGGCTTAGCTACTAGATCCCATACTTCATTCCTTTTGAATTGATTCAGTTCTTCTTGCATTGCTAGAATCCATCCTTCATCTCCAAGAGCTTCTTCAACAGAAGTTGGTTCAATAACAGATAATAATCCTAAAGCAGACTCTTCTTGTCTGAAATGCGATCTTGTTCTCATAGGACTTTCTTTATTCCCAATTATCTGATCTTCTGGATGTGAAGACTTGTATTTGAAAGATTGTTTGGATTGACTAGCTTGCAGAGAACCATCTTGAGCTTCATCAGAAGCTTCTACATTAGGAACTTCAGGGGTTGTTCCAGCTTCTGAAGTATCTTCAGATTCTGAGTTATCATCAGAATCTTGAGATTTTTCATGACTTTCATCTTGCACTGGAGTTTCACTTCCAGGCTCTTTGTCATCGAATCTTACATGCATAGATTCTTCCACACATTGTGTTTCTGAATTATACAGCCTGTATGCCTTAGAGCGTTCAGAGTAACCTAAAAAGATTCCCTTTTGAGCTTTGACATCAAATTTCTTTAGGTAGACTTTGTTGTTCAGGACATAACATGTACATCCGAACTGATGAAAATAAGATATGTTGGGTTTTCTTCCTTTAAAGAGTTCATAAGCTGTTTTGTTCAACAGAGGTCTAATATAGATTCTGTTCTGAACATAACAAGCTGTGTTTACTGCTTCTGCCCAAAAATGCTTAGCTAGATTGTTCTCATGGATCATGGTTCTAGCCATCTCTTGTAAGGTTCTGTTCTTTCTCTCTACAACTCCATTTTGTTGTGGAGTTCTAGGTGCAGAGAATTCATGAATAATTCCATGTTTTTCACAGAAAATCTCAAACGGTTCATTTTCAAATTCTCCTCCATGATCACTTCTGACTTTCAAGATTTTCATTTCCTTCTCTGATTGAATTTGGATGCAGAATTTACTAAACACAGAATATGAATCATCTTTAGTTTTCAGAAATTTAACCCAACACCATCTGCTGTAGTCATCAACAATAACTAGTCCATATTTACTTCCATATAAGGATGCAGTGTTAACTGGTCCAAATAAGTCAATATGAAGTAACTCCAATGGTCTAGAAGTTGAAACAATTTCTTTCGGCTTGAAGGGACTCTTGACAATTTTCCCTTTCTGACATGCTCCGCAAAGAGCATCTGAGTGATAGTCAATGTTTGGTAGGCCTTTGACAAGTTGTAACTTGCTAATTTTAGAGATTAATCTCCAGTTAGCATGTCCCAAACGTATATGCCACATCCACTTCTTATCACCCATTGACAGAAGGCACATTACCTTCTGATCAGTCAGTTCTGAGAATTTTATCTTGTATACATTGTTTCTTCGTTTTCCCTTGAAGACTACGGACTGATCATCCTTGTTAACCACTGTGCAGTTGTTCTTATTAAACAATACATCATAACCACTGTCACATAATTGACTTATGCTTAGTAAGTTATGTTTAAGCCCATCAACGAACCACACATTACTGATTGAGATCAGAGAGTTACCAATGGTTCCAGTACCAATGATTTTGTCAGTCTGGTTTCCTCCAAATCCCACAGTTCCTCCCTCTTTCATGGTTAGGGTTAGGAATATAGACTTTTCTCCCGTCATGTGACGCGAGCACCCACTGTCTAGGTACCAAGCCTTGTGCATTATTAGTCCTTTTAGACATACCTGCAGCATCAATAATATCAGACTTAGGTACCCATATTCTTATGGGTCCTTTTTGGTTAGTCTTAGAACCATTGAACTCTTTTCGCAAATTATGTCTTGAAATCCTTGGCAATGTTTTCTCCCATACCTTAGGGTTGGACCCGTTTGGTTTAGGTTTTAACTTGCCTTTCACAGTTTCTCTCCTTTGAAACTTAGACTTTGGTTTTTCAGACTCTGGCTTTTTCAGAGTCTGTTTATCAGACTTTGAATGTTTCAGAGTCTGAGACTTTAAAGCTTTGGGTTCAAAGTTTTTCAGACCCTTTAACTTAACATTCTGAAGTTTTGACTTAGTCAGAATCTTAGAAGTAGAAGTTGTAGGTTCTGAATGAGTCTCTGTGTTGACTTCATCAGACTTTTTTACAAAATGATTTTTCAACGCCTCTCTGGCTCTATCAGGACCATATTTCAGAGTCATTTCATTTGAGTTTCCTCCAATGAATCCAAGACCCTGTCCTCTGTTCTGATACGTGCTATAGATCATGGATGCAACCCTTGATCTGTCAATTCCAGTAGCAATAAATTCTTGCAGAGCAACATCTTGCTCACTTAAGTATTTACAGCTACACTTCTTGATCAATAAAGAGATATTTTCTTCTTTTAAATCTTCTAATTCCAACAGAGTTGAATTATGTCTTTTTGACAGCTTATCAAGCTGTTGTTTGACTTTCTTCAACTCAGTGGTCTTAGTTTTAAAATGACCAAGAAGCTCATTGACAGATTCTATAAGCTCAGATCTTGTGAGTTCAGAATATACCTCTGTTTCATTTTCAGAGTCTGTATCTGATTCTGCCTCAGGTGTCTCTTTAACAGATTCGGTTGTAGCCATTAGTCCAACAGCTACATTGGCTTCACCATCAGCATCATCATCTTCAGATCCTGACTCATTATCAAGATCTTCTCAGGTGGCCATCAGACTTTTCTTGATCTGCTTCTTAAACTTGCTTGACTTGAAGGTTGGCCTTTTTGACTTGGGTTTCTCCTTCTGCAGTTCTGGACACTCAGCAATAAATTGTCCAGTTTTCTTGCAGTTGAAGCAACCTTTCTGATCCTCCTTTTTGAACCTCTTCCCACTGCTCTTGCTCAGAAATCTCTTGTTCTTGTTAGCAAGGTACTGCATTCTGCTTGAAAGCATAGCCATTTCCTTTGCTACATCAGGATCCTCTTCTGAGCTTTCAGAAGCTGAAGACTCATTTTCAGATTCTTCAACCTTGAGAGCCTTTGAAGACCTTCCTTTTGATTTTAAAGCAATGGTTTTGGATTTTCTTGCAGAATCATGTTCATTGAGACTTAACTCATGAACCTTGAGTGAGCTTACAAGATCTTCAACACTTAAAGTGTTTAAATCTTTAGCCTCCTCAATTGCAGTGACCTTTGGTCTCCATCTAGAGGGTAAGCTCCTTAAAATCTTGCTAACATGATTAGAAGCTATGTAACTCTTCTTCAGTATCTGAAGACCAGATACTAGAGTTTGAAATCTTGAGTACATCTGCTCAATACTTTCATCCTCTTTCATCTTAAATAGTTCATATTGATGAACTAATAGAAGAGCTTTAGCTTCCCTGACCTTTTTGCTTTCTTCGTAGTTAGCACAGAGAGAAGCAAACATGGCTCTAGCAGTAGATTTGTCACTCATCTTCATGTATTCCGTTTTAGGAATAGCAGTGACAAGAGCCCCTCTGATGATATGATGTTTCTTATAGATTTTCTTTTGAGCAGCAGTGTGAAGTTTGCGGTCAATGGCAGCACCTTCGTCATCAAGTTGTAAGTCACCAACACCATCTTCAAGTATGTCCCAGAGTTCTTCATCAAGACCCATGACATAACTTTAGAAGTTGGTTTTCCACCAAGAAAATTCTTCAGGATCACCATTGAACTTAGGAATTTTTCCATAATCAGCATTTCTACTGCTGTTATTGGATCCATATTCATATGGTATAGCAGCACCAGAAGTGGCACCAGAAGAAGACGGTTCACTGGAAGACATGTTTTTCTCTGGATCTTTTTTGTTACACGGTTAAGTGCTAAGACAACAGAGCCGGATTCTGATACCAACTGAAGGTGAGAAAAACACAAGAAGGGGGGTTGAATTGTGTTTTCTTTTCGCAACTCTTGAAGAGTGAGAATCTAATTTCTTTATACTCAGAGTCTGAATGAGATCAGAGTCTGATAGGAGATTAGGTTTTGATTGCAGCGGAATAATCAAGAGATAAAGAGAGAACAGAGAACACAAGCAATTATACAGGTTCCTTCCACAAACCGGAAGTAGTCCTGTCCCATTTGTACTTCCAAGGAGAGTTCACTAAAATGTAATATCAAATTACAAGTTGCTCAAACACACAGTATGAGACTTCCTTGCTCAAGCACACAGGCGAGAGACTTCCTTGCTCAAAGACACAACTAAGAGACTTCCTTGCTCAAGGACGCAGCCAAGAGACTTCCTTTGCTCAAGCACAAAAGCAAGAGACTTTTACACAATTACAGAAAATTGAATAGAGTTGAAACACTTGACAACAATCAAAATGTGTTTCAATTACAACAAAGACAGACTCTGATTTACACAAAATACAGATTCTGTTTTTCTGTGAAACTTAGAGATTCTAGAATACTCAGTTTGTAAGAATCTAAGTTTAATGATGTGCTTTTGTTAAGACTCAGTTGAATACGAAAGCAGCGCAATGTAGTTTTTCTGAGTTGTAGAGTCCAACACTTCTTCAAGTCTTCTATCCTTTATATAGGCGTAGGAAAGAGACGTTGAGTCATCCAGCACATCAGGATGGTTTCTGAAGCTTGATCAATGACTGTTGATCTGTTGCTTGATTTGGTAATAGTCCTTCAATAGCATCATTTGAATTCCATTCCCTTTGAGGATTAATACCGGTAGACACAGTTGCCAAACTGTACGTGGTAGTGGAGTAGTGGAAACAGAGTTCGTACAACGTACTCTGTACTGGCCTGCAATCTTTGTCTTTGTGCTTCCCACGCTCAAGTTGACTTAGAAGCTAGTCGTTACTCCATTAGAGAATTTCTTTGTGCATAGCAATGCAGTAGAGATCACTGTTAGCAGATCATCAAATTTGTGGCTTCAGACTCACTGTAGTACTAAGCTTCTGATAATCTTCAGACTCTCTTGGTTCTCAGATTCTGATGGTCTTCAGACTCTCTTTGGTACAGTCTTCAGACTCTCTTCGAAACAGTCTTCAGACTCTCTTCAGCACAGTCTTCAGACTCTCTTCGAACCAGAATCACAAGCAACACGCTTCAATGGATTTATTGCTCTTTAACATTGTTCAAACAAAATGCTTTCTAAGATACAAATCTTAATTGATATCCTGCATACTTAAACAATTATTAGCAATATCCAGTTGACAACTTTTTAATACCTTGTTATCATCAAAACTCAAAACGTGGTATTGTTGAACACCTTTGTTCCAACAGTATTCATCTACCCAAAAGGGTTACAAATGTTATCATCCTCCATCTCACAAATTCTTTGTCTCTCGAGATGTCACCTTTCATGAACAAGAAAGTTACTTTGTTCAAACTCATCTTCAGGGGGAGTATTCATGTAAGGAAGCCGAGTCTCTTTTACTTCCTGACCATAATCTAGGACCAGAAGTTGAGGTTGAAACTGGAGGTGACAATGTTGAGACAGAAGTTGATTCTGAAAATCATGTAAATGTTGAAGCCGATGTAAGATATGGGAAAAATATAAGGATTTATACACGAAGAAAGGCCATTCTTGAATCTACTTATATCCAAGAGTCTGATCCGACATTACATAAGGTAACTTTGCTTGACCCTTCAAATTCTTGTGATTCAATTTCTGAATTTTCTCATGCACATGAACCAGAATCTAACTCATCCACACCTGATGAGCCAGAATCCAGCCCAATAGAGCGTAAGAAACGAAAACCTAGAGAAGTACCACTGAAGACTTACATCTTCCAATTGCCCTAAGAAAAGACCCTAGAACTTGTACCAATAAGCCACTCTACCCTCTATCTAACTACCTATGCTTTGAACAGTTATCACCTACCTATCAAGCCTTCCTCACCAACCTAAACACTACCATTATACCCACCTCTTTATCTGAGGCATTGTCCGATAGGAAATGGAAACAAGCCATGGACATGGAAATGGAGGCACTTAATAAGAACAATACTTAGGAATTGGTTCCTTTCCCAAATGGAAAGAAACCTGTAGGGTGCAAATGGGTATACACTGTAAAATACAAGGCTGATGGTTCTCTTGAGAGATACAAGGCAAGATTGGTAGCCAAAGGATTCACTCAGACTTATGGAGTAGATTACTCAGAGACATTTGCTCCTGTTGCAAAAATGAATACTGTCAGGGTGATATTATCTTTAGCAGCTAACTACAACTGGAACTTGCACCAATTTGATGTGAAAAATGTCTTCCTTCATGGAGAACTTGAAGAGGAGATCTACATGAATGTGCCCCCTGGATACAGTGAACATACTACTGCCAACACCGTGTGCAAGTTAAAAAAAGCTTTATATGGGCTAAAACAGTCACCACGTGCATGGTTTGGTAGATTCACTAAAGTTATGGTAGGTTTGGGCTTCAAACAAAGCCAAGGAGACCATACTTTATTTGTCAAACACTCCGAAACAGGGGGAGTAACAATGTTGCTGGTATATGTGGATGACATTATAGTGACAGGTGATGATGAAGAGGAGCAAAATTTGTTAGGCCAACACTTAGCCAAAGAGTTCGAGATCAAGACCTTGGGAAATTTAAAGTATTTTTTGGGAATTGAAGTGGCTCACTCTAAGAAAGGAATTTTCATATCTCAACATAAATATATTACAGATCTTCTGCAAGCCTGCAAGTACACCAATTGATCCAAATGTGAAGTTGGGAAATGCAGAAGATGTTGCAATTAATAAAGAAATGTATCAAAGGTTAGTTGGCAAACTTATATACCTCTCACATACTAGACCTGATGTGGCTTTTGCTGTAAGCTTAGTCCGCCAATTCATGCACCAACCAAAGGAGATTCATTTACAAGCAGCACTTCGAATTGTGCAATATTTGAAAGGAACCCTAGGTAGAGGAATTTTGTTCGAAAGGAATGGAAGTGTGGGACTTGAAGCATACACTGATACGGACTATGCAGGGTCAATTGTGGATAGGAGATCGACCACAGGATATTGCACTTTCCTGGGTGGGAACCTTGTGACTTGGAAAAGTAAAAAACAAAGTGTGGTATCCAGATCTAGTGCTGAAGCAGAGTTCAGGGCAATGGCACAGGGGATATGTGAATTACTATGGCTGAGAAGCATCTTGAAAGACTTGAGGATAAAGATTGATGAACCAATGAGACTATTGTGATAATAAATCTGCTACTAGCATAGCCCATAATCCAGTGCAGCATGACAGAACCAAACATATTGAAGTTGACAGACACTTTATCAAAGAAAAGTTAGATAGTGGTCTAATTTGCACTCCATATGTCTCTTCCCAAGGCAACCTTGCAGATCTTCTAACAAAGCGGCTGAACAACAATAACTTTGAAAAATTTGTTTCCAAGCTGGGAATGAATGATATTCATTCACCAGCTTGAGGAGGAGTGTTGTAAATAGTTTATTTTAATTATTATTAGTAATTATTTGTATTGGGCCCATTAGTTTATTAGTCTTGCCCATCAAGTTACATTAGCCTATATAAACACATTAGTGGTTGTAAATTATTTAGAACTTTGAAATATATTCAGTTTTCACAAACAACAACCAAGCCTTTGTTGTTGTTGGAAGTTTCCGATAGACTAGGACATAGTGACATATTTATTCTTTATTTTGGTATGACATATTTCTGTCATACTTGCCATGTTTTTTCATAAAATTTCTAGGGAATATTTTTCTCCTGTTTTTTACTTTATTTTTTTCCTTGAGGCTTACGGATGAATATTTGTAGCAACTTTAATCAGCATTTTCCCTGCTCATGTTACTGTATGTACAGATATGTGTTGTCGAGTCTTCAAAAAGCAGTCCTTTTGTTACCGAGTATGGTGTCAGTGGAACAACATATGCACCTGAAGGTATAATCTTTGACAAGGCAGGGGTGCAGGTACGATTTTTTTCTTTCTTTCTTTCTCATACTTATGCATTCATGCAGAAGCAAAACACATCCCATTTGAAACTAAGTAATTAGCTAATATAATGAAAGTGCAATTCTTTCAAAGTAGGGGCCTTAACTTCCTCATCAAAGATCCGATCGAGGATCTTGAGTGTTATATATGTTGTGTTTATGCCTTTGTGGTGGGCATCCCCACTGCTTGATTTTAGAAATATTTTTGCACAAGCAAAGACTGAATTAAATTGAGCCTGTTCTGTGATGTATTGTTGCAAAGCATGAATTCATATTCGATATTGTAGCTTATGTAATTTAATGAGTGTATGCATAAGTATATACATATTTATTTTGATATAAAACAATGTGGCATTTGATTGTTTTGCAGCTTGACACTCCAGCTCAATTGCAATGTCTTCTTCACATGGCAATGTGTTCTGCTCTTTGCAATGAATCAACCTTGCAGTATAATCCTGATAAAGGGAAATATGAAAAAATCGGTGAGTCAACTGAAGTAGCGCTACGTGTTTTGGTAGAAAAGGTATGTGTTTGTACCTTTCCTCATGTCTCCTATGCTTGAAGCTCCTTCCTTACTCAAGTATACTTCTTGGTCATTTGTATCTTTAGGTCGGTCTCCCTGGTTATAATTCTATGCCGTCAGCATTGAATATGCTGAGCAAGCATGAGCGCGCGTCTTACTGTAACCACTATTGGGAGGAACAATTTAGAAAGGTGTGGTTCAGCAAGTTTGTTACCTTTCTTTTCTATTTATTTTCTTCCATTCATATACTTTTGGAAAGTAAAAATATTGAAGAATATCAATAATGGTTTTGAAACATTCTTCATGCCTGTCTAGTTGTGATCTGAATACACTATTATTCAAGCGAGGTTTCCGTAAAATTCAAGGAAACACACAAATCCAAATAAAAAATAAATTATACACAATGAATGTAGACAGGCACACCTAATCTGGGCACTATCTTAAACAAAGTAAGATAAACTAGATTGAAATAGTTTGATTACCAAGGGTGAGATTTCATCCAACTAATATCAAATTTATTCTGAATGTCTATTGTTTGTTATGGTTTTCAGTATTTACTCTCACTCTGAGCTTGATGTTTTGCAGTTAGATGTTTTGGAATTTTCTCGAGATCGGAAAATGATGAGTATTCTTTGCAGCCGGAACCAGCTGCATGTTTTATTCTCAAAGGGTGCTCCAGAAAGTATAATCTCTAAATGTACAACCATTCTATGCAATGGTGATGGTTCTGTCATGCCACTCACTGCTGATATTCGAGCAGATCTGGACTCCAAGTTCAACAGGTTAGGTTTTACCATGTTATCTGCGTATATACACTATGTTTTGTCTTCGTTTTTGGGCTTAATTCCAAATAGGCAAGATTAAGTAAAACTGAAAAATATTGCTGGTTTACCAGCTTTCCTTGCAAGGGAATTGATTCCCATATTTATTAGCAAAGTGTAAGGGTCCGTTAGTTATATAATCTACATCCCTTGTTCAGGGTACTGGGGCAGTGAGTTAAGATCTGTAACAAAGCTTATAAATTGAAAAAAATTGAAAAACTCAAGTTTTTGAATATTATGTTAGTATTCTTGTTTTAGAAATCATATATATTTTAATTTTATATATAATTTTTATTTTGATATAATTACACATCACCTGATTTCACAGTCCTATCTAACTAGTTGAACCTGAATTGGAAATTTACCGGTTCTCTGTCTTATCTAGCTTTGACATGGGTCCGCCCACTTCCACTTAGGGGGAGATAATGGACAAACGAGTTTAGTTAATGGTTAGATCATTTTGTTACCCTTTATAATAAGGCCTCTTTTATTATGCAGGACATAAAAATAAAATGAAGCAATACTAAATAGAGAAAAGGATTATGATTTAGTTTTGTACTAAAGAAATTGGAAAAAGAGAACACACCAAACTAAGAGGACTTTTTTGTTGTCTGAAGTTTTTAGACAAATGCAGGAATCTGGTTAGAATTGGTGGAAACACGATGCGTTAACTATAATTTTGATTCCTTTAATTGTGACTTTGTGCGATTTTGGTCCCTTAATTGCTTTTTGAGCGATTTTAATTTTAACTTTTTAATTGTTACAAGTCCATCCATGATTCATCCCTTTCTACTTGTGTAAAACTCTAAAAATCTCACAATCTACAAAATTTTTACAAATTGAATTGATTAAATAATTTTAATCTTTCTTTGACTTAAAAGCTCACTAATTACAGTATCAATCTTTCTTTGACTTAAAACTCACTAATTTTATCAACAAAAAAAATCACTAATTAAAATATCAATCTTTAATCCAATACTAAAATTGAAATTTTCCCTCTTTAAATAAACCCACATTTAATCTTTGCAATTTTCTTAACTTTTTCTAATTTTTTTTATTTTTAAAACTATTTCAATTTTAAATTCATATCCGAGTCCCAATTATTAAAAAGAAAAAGTTTGAAGGTTTTTTGGGGAGAATTTGACAGTAAGATCATATTTCCTTAACTTTTAGTGATTTAATTGGCTCAAAAAGTTTTAGCGACCAAAATTGTAAATATCCCAAATTAGAGGGACAAGAAGTGTAATTAAGCCAACCATAAAGGACCTTAGTGTCACACACTCCGTTTTCTTGTTTGTCATAAGTTACTAGGGTGATGACGCTTCTCGTATCAGTTTTTGGCCATATTATATTCTTAATACAGTTCCGTTTTGAAATTCTGATCTAACTTTTAGACGTAAATAATGTCTGTTGACTGTTATTGTCTTCCACTCAGTCCATTTTTGGTTTTAAACTCTTTTCTGAACACCCTTTCATATGTGTTGTGAACATACATTCTGTTGGGCAGTTTTGCAGGAAAAGAAACATTGAGATGCTTAGCTTTGGCCCTCAAGTGGATGCCCTCAGATCAACAGAAGCTGTCCTTTGATGATGAGAAAGATCTCACATTTATTGGATTGGTATGCTCTATTTACAATATAATATTAGGTTTAAATCTTGTTTTTAAGTTACAACAATGTCTACCCTTCATGCCTAGTGCCCGATCCTTTTCCTTCTTTCTATAATGCTCTCTTTAGCTTACTTTTGTACTGAATGGTTAGGCTGAGTCGTCCAATGGAGCTATCTTCCTTAATATATGATTTTATGCCTTGACATGTAGAGTAAGATGAATGTGCTTTTCTAATCAGAGATATAGACGTATGTGAATGTCGGCAGTAACTGTAGCAAGGAATAAACTCAGAAATACATTATTAATGTGGCTTGACTTGAATTAAATTAAATTTTACGTGCAATGTGCTAGGAGATGCGGTTCTTGAAGTGATTAAGAATGGTTTGGTTCTTGTTCAAATTAAAAAATTATATGAAAAGTTGGCGGTTTTTCTTCCGGAAATTATTTTGCATGATTAAAATGGAAATTGGTGCATCATATTCAAAATGATTTATGGGCTCCACCAAATCACGTGGGTCCCATGTAACTTAGGTGGAACCCATGTGAATTTTAACCAATAAAAAAGTGTGTTGGAATGTTTGTGTTAAAGATTAGGGCTAACTTGAGGATCAAACCGGTTGGATTGAGAGATAAACTCTCAGTGCCTATTACAGCAGTTTTGTCGCTAAAATATATGTACAGCTAATCATATCAATGCATACTAGGAAAGAACTAAATTAGGGGAAAATAGGAAAATCTCAATAGGCTTCAATAACCCTTTTCTTGTTTTAACTTTGATCTGTTTTCTAAATGTTTGTTTTATAATATTAATCTTCTCTTTCTGGGTTTCCGTTATAACTTATGTAGGTTGGGATGCTGGATCCACCAAGAGATGAAGTAAGAAATGCCATGATTTCTTGTATGACTGCAGGCATTCGTGTTATAGTTGTCACTGGAGATAACAAGGTTCTTAAAGTTCCAAAAGCTTTCTTGTTCATTTTATCCTTCAATGTTCCCCATGTCTTGTCTAATGTTACTTTTTACTTAATCAGTCCACTGCTGAGTCACTTTGCCGCAAGATAGGTGCTTTTGACCATTTGATAGATTTTACCGAACACTCCTACACTGCTTCTGAGTTTGAAGAACTTCCAGCACTGCAGCAAACTATAGCATTGCAGCGTATGGCACTTTTTACCAGGTATATTATCAAATTATGGCATGAATAGAAGCACCCTTGCGGTTTTTGTTCATTCTTTTGTAGATTAACTACTCATATATTAATAGTTGCATGTCTTTATTTTTTGTTAGGGTCGAGCCTTCTCATAAAAGGATGCTGGTTGAAGCATTGCAGCACCAGAATGAAGTGGTATGGTTTGCTTCCACATTCATAACATTAGCTGTGATTACTAACTAGTAAAGGATGTCATAAAAAAAAAAAACTAGTAAAGGTTTTTTCCTTTCGGTGTTTTTTTTTTGTTTCCTGTCTTCAGATGTCTCTCTAGTTGTCCCATTCTTGTTGTAAAAAGTTCTCTTCATCAGAATATAGTTTGTTGTATGGCACTTTTCCCGTGGATGGGTTGCGAGGATCATATATCTTTAGCTACAGTCCTCCTAATCTTACACCTATAGATGTTAGTCAAATTGTCGATGGAAAGATGCACAACATAGCTAACCCTAGAGAAGATATAGTGTCGGCATACCAGAGATTGCATGGCATTGTAAATACTTTCTAATACCCACTTAATTGCTTAAAATTAAAGACACTTACGCCATACCATTGCTATGAAGTACAGCTTAGAAGTCAATAATAGTCCTGGGACATGACAGAGAAAAGTGCAGTACCAAATGAGTGATTGAGGCTGGAAAATCACTGGGTTGCTGGACGATGCAACAGAATGCATGAAAAGAGTCTTGTGAAATGCTGATAGGGGAGGGACAAAGATGAGAAGAGCAAAATAGGTTTACATACATGTCTATTGTCTGCCTGGCCGGTGAACCCTTTCCTTTATCTGGTGCAAAATGGGGATTTCAATGCAAGATAAGTGGTTCGCCCTAATTTTGAAGGGTTCTGTGCCTGAAGTTGAAAACAGAAGTGGTTGCAGTGGGTTTTCTTTAAAGAGAGGGTTTGGACCCTAAAAGGCTTCCTATGCATTAAGGAAAAATTACTGTGATATCCATAAAGTAATGGTCAAGGAAGCTCAGAAGGGTGGGAAAATATGAATTTTGACCCTGTACATGGCATGACAAACCCAATGAGTAGCACTACAATGACTATAGTCAGTGCCCTTGATATGCACAATAAAAAAGGTCAACATGATGGAACATCAGAAGGGTGGGAAAATATGGGTTTCGACCCTGTACATGGCATGATAGACCCAATGAGTAGCACTGCAATGACTATAGCTCTTTTAACTACTCTGGGCCCTAAATTTTTTCGATTGTTGTATCATTTTAATCGTGGACAACTGGACATTATTATTTCTATAATTACTAAAAGCATTTCTTTCAAATTTGGGGAAATTCACAATGCTAATCTTTTAGGTTGCAATGACTGGTGACGGAGTCAATGATGCACCTGCCCTGAAGAAGGCAGACATAGGAATTGCTATGGGTTCAGGGACTGCTGTTGCTAAGGTGTCATCAACTGTCCATACTTCCCCTCTTTATTCCTTTTCTAGTCAATAATCCTGAACAGTTTGATGTTTTTCTCCTTCTTTTGTTTACAGAGTGCTTCAGACATGGTCCTGGCTGATGACAACTTTGCCTCAATCGTTGCGGTATGCTAGCATATCTATTGTTCTTGTCAAGTTTCTTTTCCTTCTCTTTGTTTATTACTTTATTTCCCTTTCCTCTTGAATAGAAAAGAAATTTCCTCATACAACTTCAGAATCTCCGTCTCTGTGTAGGCCGTGGCAGAGGGAAGGGCTATATACAATAATACAAAGCAATTTATTAGATACATGATTTCTTCCAACATTGGTGAAGTAGTGTGTATATTTGTGGCTGCAGTGCTTGGAATACCTGACACCCTTGCCCCTGTAAGTGTAGAGTATTATTTAGCAATTGATTTCATAATAAAAGAGATTAAAAGGAATTGTATTATATTTTTTTGTTGATTATCTCATAATGCTAATTTTTTAATAATAAATACTTCAGCCCCATATAAATTTTCAAATTCTTTTTAATTATTTTCCAATGACTCTGGGCCCTGGCACTCATTGCTGGTTCTTCTTAATTAATGTATTATCATTGGAAAATCGTAGAATGTAACTTGAAGGTGTTTCCTCACAAAATGAGTTTTCATTTTTGGGCCCTGGCACTTATTGCTGGTTCTTCTTAATTAATCTATTATCATTGGAAAATCTTAGAATGTAACTTGAAGGTGGTAGACAGTGTGAGTCCTCACAAAATGAGTTTCCATTTTTGGTTCAGTGAATAATGTAGCTTTAATATTTTTCATTTTATCTCCTCTAATCCTACCAGGTCCAGTTGCTTTGGGTCAATTTGGTTACTGATGGATTGCCTGCTACTGCTATTGGCTTCAATAAGCAAGACTCTGATGTGATGAAGGTTAAGCCTCGAAAGGTACTCTACTAACAGTTCATTGTCAGACTCAAGAGTTGTATTTGATTTGGCCATTCAGAACTTTAAGAATGATATGTTATGGTTAAAAAGTTATTTGATTGATATCAAAATGATATTATCTCTCTCAAATCTTACCTGTCAAATAGTTAATCACATTAAATTGCAGGCAAAAGGCTAAAATTCAAGCGAATTTTGAATGCTAATACAAAAATTATAATTAACCGAAAATTGCTGATGTCATAAAAAAGATCATCGTTAAAAAAATTCCTAATCATCCTCTTATTGTCACATTTATTCCATTTTGCATCTACAGGTGAATGAAGCAGTTGTTACAGGTTGGCTCTTTTTTCGGTATTTGGTAATTGGAGGTAACCACAATATCTCAATCTCGTTTGTTTTTCTCAACTTTGTGAAATTATTGAAGCATATGCTGGAAATGTTGGAACTTGGGGACATGTTCTTCTTATGATGAAAGGGTTAATGCTCTTAACATTGTTCGTGTTTGCTTCATTTGTTGAATAATGTTAAATCTTTAATGTTTGATGCAGCTTATGTTGGGCTTGCCACTGTTGCCGGCTTTATTTGGTGGTTTGTTTACGCTGATAGTGGCCCTAAACTACCATACACCGAACTGGTGAGATATTATCTCATACTCGTTTGTGGGCTGTGCTTTTGAGTCTTGAGTATTTTCTTTATAGATGATAACGTCTGAGGAGATGTTACACAATATGCAAATAGCTTTGTATTGTATCATGAAATAAAAAAATTCCAAGCTTTAACAGATACATTCAGGAAAAAAAATTAATCAGAAAATGATTCAAAAAGATATAAACAGAAATTGCTATTGTTGATTGAACTTAAATTGGGCTTTTACTTCTTTCCTCGTGCAATTTTTTCTTACAGAGAAGAAAATTTTATGGAGATATGAGAGAGAAGTACATATAGATAAAGATTGCAATATGGTTTTATTTCCTTTCTTTTTTTTATTCTACTTACTATTTTCTTATTAATAATTAATGATGAGTGTATCAAATCTGCTCCAAATATCATTACTGATTTGAGCAGATCGTAGGTGTGTTTCCTTTTAATGTCAGCAGAATTGTTTCCTAGTTTAGAACCAATTTTGCTCCTATATTAAGAGCTGTTCAGTTTTAATCATAATGGATAAGTTTTTCTCTCTGTTCTTTAAAGATGCAACAACATTCAAATAATATTATTTTCTGATATGATTGAAGTTGAAGGTAAAATAGTGTAAACAAGCAATGTTGCTACTACAGAGGCTCCTAAATCTTTTTGCATTGTCAAAAACAAAACTCCCTTGAAACAAGCAAATGCACCCATGAAAATCACTTGTTGGAAATTGGAATCATTGATAGATTAGACTTGAAAATCATCATTGATACTCAATGATGATCACTATTGAAGAGCATTATATAATTTGAACACAGGATTAGTTGTTTCTTGATTTGCTTCAAGCCATAACAATGTATTTTGTACATGTAGATACAAATGATTTTGTTGTCTTCATTCTAGTAATAAGTGCTCCTTTTTGTCTACAAGTAATACAGGGAGCATTTGGGTAAACAACTTCATTAAGTGTTTATTATCTAAGTTATATAATGAGTGTTTGAGGGAAAACTTTGCACAGGCTCTGTATAAGTTGTTTCTGTAAGCTACTCTAAAGAGCTTATGAAAATTAAATATAAAATGAAAGCAACTTATGTGCATATTACAAGGTATTTTACAACTTTTCCCTATATTTGCACAAGTTGTCACATCATAAGATAAGATCTTCCAAACACCCCCTAAATCTATTTCAGGTATCCTTAGTTTGACTCTTTTCCCCTTCCAGATGAATTTTGATACTTGCCCGACCAGGGAGACAACTTATCCATGCAGTATATTTGAAGATCGACATCCATCGACTGTAGCAATGACTGTGCTTGTTGTTGTTGAGATGTTCAATGCTTTGAACAATCTTAGTGAAAATCAATCCCTCCTGTAAGTAATTCTATCCAATTTAATTTGACTTCATTCAGATTTTTGTTCCTTCCTGGTTCCTGCATATTAATTGAAGGATATTGGATGTTACTCTTAAATATCAAATCATTCATGTGCTTTTGTCTGTCGACTCATTCAAATAGTTAGTTGGTGACATGGTATCAAAGTTTCTATGACCAAGTGATCATAGGTTTGATCATTGTTGCTCCTTTTGTATGAAATTTGTTTTCTGCACAAGATAAGATATAGTATGTGCAGTGTCTACGCTTTAAGCCCAAAGACTCTTGTATGGAGGGACATACTAAATACGAAATCATTCAAGTTCTTTCACCCATAAGTCGAAGTTTTTGAGATGGTTCACAAGTTCACAACAGTCACTAAACTAGTAGGGTAGGAAGTTGTTAAAAGTCATAGACCAAGAAAATGAAGGAAGACGAAATCTTAACAAACTGAACTGAATACACAAGAGGCCATTCATAGAAGTGACAAACAATCGCAAATTGTTGAACACAGTTGCAGCTGTTAGATTCTGTTAACAGAATCTTACCTATTAGAATCTTCTTTAATGTGCAGGACATGAATAGGCCATAACCTAATCTAGTGACCAAGACCTGAGTCCACCATGTAAACAAAGTTTGATTCACCTATTGTTGAATTATAATTAGGAATTGAAACAGCAACTTTTGCTGTAACGAATATTTAATTTTTAATAATGATATAACAATGACAATATTCATTTCTCTTTCAGGGTTATCCCTCCCTGGAGTAACTTGTGGCTTGTTGGTTCTATAGTCCTTACTATGCTTCTTCACATACTCATTTTGTATGTTCGCCCACTGTCAGTTCTTTTCTCTGTAAGTAATCATCAGAAACAATGGTTGCCACTATATTTTCTCGAAGTGACGACTTTATATTTATCCTGTTCATTAAGAATCAGATTATTTTATGGCCATTTGTCGTCACAGGTAACACCATTATCTTGGGCTGACTGGATGGCTGTCCTCTATCTTTCTCTACCGGTATGTAGTTTTGTTCATCTTTCTCTATGATTTATTTTTGGCCCTTGTATTCCATCCTTGTGCCAACATTTAGGTAGATAATTCCTTGAATGAGCACTATGGTGAGTGTACTATGTCTTTGAGTTTTGGAACCCTGTGCTTTTAGCTTAGAATATTAATATATATCATAATGACCAAAATTTGCTAGATCGCTGAAAGTTACCAACACTTATCGAGTTGCTTTCTTCATATACGGAAAGTATGGGGGTGCTATTAGAAGTATTTATTTACAGTTGTTCCATTCAAAGTTGTGGAGTCAGAATCCCATATTAACTTAAATAACTAATGTATTGAGCATTTGCAATACTAACTTGTCAGGCTTTATTTATTAGTAACCAAAAAGTTGGCTGCAATTCTTAATTCGAATTTTTATAACTAGATTAGGGCTTGATATCTGCTTTTGCTTTCTTCATTTTTGTTTTGTTCATGCAAGTTGGTTAAATTTCGGCTGGTGACAATCTTCATTCTTATCTGTTTATATTGTATGCCTTACAGTCATATTCTCTTTCAGACTTTCACTAAAATGTTAGGAAATAGTTTATATTATTTAGCACTCCCAATATGAACAATTCTTAAAACTGGAAGTCTATCTGGGGAAGAAAAGTGGTTTTTACCTTTTTGAGCTTCTGCACTTTTACCCTTTTAACTTGCAATTGTGCCACGTTGGTTTGGTTACCATCCAAAAGTAATTTGGTTAATTTTATGACTGCATTGCACGTAATATCCACATAAGGCTTTTTGTTGATTTTGATTATTGGGATCTCTCTTGAGGAATCGTTCACTACCAAATGTTCAGTCTTGCGATTCATCAATGTGTTGTTTTATCCCTTGGTTTCTTATCCAGGTTATAATCATTGATGAGATATTGAAGTTCTTCTCCAGAAATCCCAGTGGTAATCTTTATCCAAACATGTTAAATAATTACATATTCCCGTTTCCTGTTTCAATTAATAATTGCAAAAAATGCCATTTCATTGGTGCTTTGGTTTCTTTTTAGAGTTTTGTGCAAGAAATGATGGAAAAAACTAAAATGTTATTTCCACTATTTTTTACGCAAATCTTCAAAAAACGGAAAAGTAAAATAAAAACGATGTGTTATATTTTTCACTTTTAAAAGAACCAGTTTTCAAAGTGGAAAATTGCAGGATTGTTGTCTCATTTTCATTGTGTTAAAAAGATATATCAGTGGATGCATTTTGTACTGTGCTTTGTCATGGTGGTATCTATATAGCATTTATTGATGTAATCAAACATCTATATAAAATAATTTCCTTATTGCTTATATGATAACAATTCCTATGGTTTTTTTAGGTTTGAGGTTGAGATTATGGTTTAGGAGGACTGATTTACTTCCAAAAAGAGAAGTGCGTGATAAGTAAGATGTGTACTGTTCGAGCAAATTCTGTTTGCAAAGTATTTAAAGTGGTATCCATGATCAAATCTAAATCGCCAACCTCCGCATGCATGTCCAGGAATCAAAAGTTACTATGAAAATACTGTATAATATTCTGAAAATGTCCGTGATGTAAAACAGCAAATATAGGTAACTATAGGCTTATATTACCATCAATTATTCATTCTCTTTAACGTTTGTATTTAATCAATTTTGGTAGCATAAGAACAATAAAGGTCCTCATTTTTCCTTATATGAGAATGTTGTAAACGAGTAACACGGAGCCTTATGTCAACTTCATCTTAGTCTAACTTTCCGAGTATTTCTTCTCAAAAAAAACTTCCGAGTATTGTTAACATTCTATATAAGACCTGGTGGCACACCGTAGATGTTTATATTTAGTGATACAAATGATTTATTTCCATTTCGATTAGGCTATATAGATGCTCTGTGGCAAGCTGTTGAAAGTTTTTATTCCTTTGATACCTTTAATAATTTCCACTGCGATTTCCTTAGGCTATATTTTAAAGAATCCTGGTGGCACACCGTAGATGTTTATATTTAGTGATACAAATGATTTATTTCCATTTCGATTAGGCTATATAGATGCTCTGTGGCAAGCTGTTGAAAGTTTTTATTCCTTTGATACCTTTAATAATTTCCACTGCGATTTCCTTAGGCTATATTTTAAAGAATCCTGGTGGCACACCGTAGATGTTTATATTTAGTGATACAAATGATTTATTTCCATTTCGATTAGGCTATATAGATGCTCTGTGGCAAAGCTGTTGAAAGTTTTTATTCCTTTGATACCTTTAATAATTTCCACTGCGATTTCCTTAGGCTATATTTTAAAGAATCCTGCTCTCCTCCTGCAAAATCCACTCCCGCCCTGCAAGTAGGATGAAAATACCCATGCGCAAGTTAACTAGTGCAAGTGTAAAAATGTGCGTTAGTTAACATGCCTGCGTGACTTAAGTCAGACACTGCGCAAGTTAACTTGCGCAGTGTCTGTGCAGCAAATATAACGTGCGCAAATTAAGTCATGCTGCGTGACTTAACTTGCGCACTTATTTATGCAAAACAACTTTGAGAATCTCTTTTTTCAAAACAGCTTATTTGAAACAGTTTACTTATACAAAACAGAGATCCTAATAAGTTGTTTTGCATAAATAAAAGGTGTTCTGAACAAGTTGTTTTGAAAAGTGAGATTTTGATAAGCTGTTTTGCATAAATAAGCTAATTTGAATAAGTTATTTTGAAAAAAGAGATCCAAATAAGCTGTTTTGCATAAATAAGTTGTTTTGAGTAAGTTGTTTTGAAAAAAGAGATTCTAATAAGCTGTTTTGCATAAATAAGCTAATTCGAATAAGTTATTTTGAAAAAAAAGATCCAAATAAGCTGTTTTGCATAAATAAGTTGTTTTGAATAAGTTGTTTTGACAAAAGAGATTCTAATAAGCTGTTTTGTATAAATAGGTTGTTTTGAATAAGTTGTTTTTTAAAAAGAGATCCTAATAAGCTGTTTTGTATAAATAGGCTGTTTTGAATAAGTTGTTTTTTAAAAAGAGATCCTAATAAGTTGTTTTGCATAAAGAAGTTGTTTTCAATAAGTTAATTTGTAAAAAGAGATCCTAATTAGCTGGATTGCATAAAAAAGTTGTTTTGGATAAGTTGTTTTGAAAAAAGATATCTTGATAAGCTGTTTTGCATAAATAAGTTGTTTTGAATAAGTTGTTTTGAAAAAAGAGATCTAAATAAGTTGTTTTGCATAAATAAGCTGTTTTGAATAAGTTGTTTTGAAAAAAGAGATGCTAATAAGTTGTTTTGCATAAATAAGCTAATTTGAATAAGTTATTTTGAAAAAAGATATCCTAATAAACTGTTTTGCATAAATAAGCTGTTTTGAATAAGTTATTTTGAAAAAAGATATCTTAATAAACTGTTTTGCATAACTAACGCACATGTAAAACTGTGGGTTAGTTAACATGCGCTGCGTGACTTAAGTCACGCATGTATTAACACTGCGCAAGTTAACTTGCGTAAGGATTTAACACATGCGCAAGTTAACTTGCGCAGTGTCTGTGCAGGAAATATAATGTGCGCAAGTTAAGTCACGTTGCGTGACTTAACTTGCGCAGGGGCATTTTAGTAATTTTTGCTAGACGGGAGTGTATTTTACTGAAAGAAGAGTGACATTCTATTTTAAATTATCCAAGTGAAGCTCAACATTCTTCGGTTATGTACTTGAGTGATACGTCATCTATCCTGTAATTAAATCAATCAATAATAGATGTATTTAATCATATCAGCCGTGTTTTATTTTATTTTATTTTATAAGCGAAGAAAAACATAACAAAATCCGAAGTACAAAGTGGGAACTCCAATCATTTTATGATTGCTTTATAAATAAATAAATAAAAGTATAAGTATGTATCTCAGTTTGGTTTGATTTGGAATGAATAAGAAAAAACTTGAATGTTGTATTTGAAAATCAATTGAATTCAGGAACATATTGTCTTACTCAATTTATCTCAACTTTCAGATTTTTATTTTTGGCTTTAAATCATTTATATTCGATTCAAACAAATTATAAACACATATTGGTCAAAACCTTCAGCTTCCTTTACCACCTCCCTTGCATTTCGTCGTCCTTTTCTCACCTTCTCCCGTAGTTTGCCATTGTCGTGACTTTTCAGTTTCATAACTCATATTTCTTAAATACAGCATGCATTTTTTTAAGAATTTATATACACATTCAATATAAGTTTTCTTACACCGTCAATCTATCATAATTGTTAAATTATTGAAAAATTAAGCATATAATTATTTTGTTATAACTTTGAGACAATTCGTTTCGTATTCTTTTTGTGTTCTAACTCACTTTATTTATTACTATGTTTTTTTCGTTACTCTGAAAATAGTTGTTCAAAGAACATACTTTTTTTTTCCGTATACATTTCAAGTGGTGTTTGAGGTGTGAAAATTTCCTCTTCCCATGTTATAATTAGATGTGGTTTATTCTGAGGGTTATGTATTTTTGGTCTAACATACACCAGTTTGGTCCGTAGACTATATTAGTTTATTAAAAAAAATCGTGATTAAAACATCTAAATTGTTTAATTTTTTTAGTTTAGTCTGCAGTCCATTTAATTTTTTATCAGATCTTTTAATTGTTATTTTAATTTTTTGGTCTCTATTCAATTTTGTCAATTTATTATTGTTGGTCCGCAGAATAATGTGCTGTGGACAAAGAACACGTAATTTCAATTGAATAAAGTATTTTAATCTGATCCTAAAAAATGTAGGAAATTTTCAGTTATTTACCCGCATTATTAATGGTGTAAAATCAATAGTGTATATATAGTAAGGTTTTTTATGCCATATGTCACTTCCACGTTTATTCTCAGTATTTTTTTAAATAAATATTTTATTTGACATGAATATTTCAACACTTTTGATTTTATCCACTAAATATTCCCTCAGTGTCAAAATATAACCTAAATTCAACTATTTTGGTTGTAACAAAATATAAGCAAAATTGACTTTTTTTCTCATATTTAAACATAATATACCAAATATGCCCTTGCTTTAATTCTCCAATTTACACGTGAGTTTTCCACACACTACAATTTTTCACACATGTATTAGTTGAAGCTGCTTCTTGAAATATGAAGCGCCTCTTTGAATACTCCCTCTCCCTCTGTAACTGCACGCAGCAATAATTAATTCCACAAGCCCCCAAATGCATTCTTATAAAAAGGTTGTTTTAGTGTTTCTATTCTTCTGCATAATTAAAAAAAAAGGGCTATAGAAGGAACATCTAAGAAAATGGCTATTGACACTAGACTTTTGCAGGCACTTTTTCAACTAGAGGCCACACCAATTTTTCCCGACCATGTCTCACGACCTGCAAAATCAAACCTAGGTCTAGCCATTGCAACTAAAAACATGACCTTCATAAAAAAAAAAATTTGTTTTTGCACGGACGATATGGGTCCTCCTCATCTGCAAGAAGGTAATAAGTCTGAGATTTTTTTGTCACATAGAACCACTTTTCATCTATGTGGACAACATTGTACATTGACTTAAACTTTGGCTCATATGGAATGCTACTTTCCTCTAACATGGACAAACAAAATCTAAGACGAACTTTCATATTATCATTTGTCATGTGTGGTTTTAGTGCACTTGAATGCCGACGCAAAACACCTTCTTTCATTAACCTCACTAGTTGTCCGGTGGTACCATCTAATGCTTCTGCTAGAGATCGAAGACTGCTATGTTTGTGTAGATGTATATCACGTATTTTTTCGATATCTATGACTTTTTTTTCCGACCACAATTTTTTTTCTTGTGACGAACATCACTTGTTTCTCTTGTTTGCCTCCAAATCGAATAAATAACATCCACTGATACTTGATAGGAAGAAGACAACCGTTTAACAACTCCCTTATTAATTTTTATACCACAGCTTAAATTGATCAAAACCTCCGAAATAGCTTTCCGCTGATGGTTGTCCAAAAAAACACGTTTTCTTTTAGATTGTGGCTCACCATGAATGTTGTTTCCTGTTTCATTAAATATAAAATCAAAATAGTTGTAAAAAGATATAAAATTGAAATAAATAATAAAAAACTTGTGATTGACACTTTGACAGGAGTAGTAGCATGCGATAAATTTGATGGTCATATAAGTAAACTACACAATATATAAATTGAGTGAAATAAGTAAAATTACATAAAGTAAAATGAATTAGATTAACCATACTGCAACAAAACGTGTACTCCATGTACATACACAATATAAAACGTGTAACCATGTTGCAGTTCATATAAAAGGTGGCACAATATAATAAAGACAAATGCAAACACATTCACAAAATTAAAAAAAATGTCATTTACCCGTATCTTCTTCAATGTTATTGTGAAAAAGTTCAGCTACATCTTCTTCATCTTCTTCATACTCAATTCCAATATCTTCTTCATCCGTTAGATAGTCAAATAAATCGATGCTTGAATAAGTAGCATTTAAATTAGAAGTGTTCAAATCACTACACGGGGTGTTCAAACCAATCTCTAAAGGTACATTTGAGAGGTGGTTAGAGGTGCTCAGATCATTTAAAGGAATGTTCAAATCAATATTAAGAGGCTCATTTGAGAGGTGGTTAGATGTGCTCAAGTCATTCAAAGGGATGTTCAAATCAATATTGAGAGGCTCATTTGAGAGGTGGTTAGATGTGGTCGAGTCATTCAAAGTGGTGTTCAAATCAATACCAAGAGTCATTTTGAATTAACAATGTCAAGCTCCAATTTTCTTGCATTTTTTACTTTCAATTTATAGAAATCAAAGTGACTAGAAATTTTGAAATTTAAATTTTAGAAGAATTAGTTTGCCAAATTTTCTTACCCCCAATTTTTTAATAAAATGAAAGTACTAGGACTGAAAAATTTTGCGCCGAAATGGAAAGGTTTGGGAAGTGGAAGAGCTGCAACGCCATTCTTTAATGAAGTAACATGAAAAATTGTAAAACTAGGCACTTTATTTAATGAAAGAACATGAATAGGTTGGACAACAAGAATTGTCATGAGGGCAAATTTGATAGTTTAGATTAAATTAAATAACAATGATCATGTTCCTTAAAAAGTGTGAAATGGTCAATTTTGCTTATAAAAAAAAACAGAGGGAGTATTTTATTTAATTTTTTATTGAAATCCTAATATCTTATGTAGCACAAATATCTCAACAAACTAAATATAATACTTTCAATCGTCCTTTCAATTTAAAAAAATAATAATACTTTCAATCATATCCTTTAAATATTTCAATATTTTTAAGAAATTAAATAATTCACTTTATTTTTAAAATATTTTTTGGTCTAATTAATTTCAATTTTAGCATTATTTGTTTCAAAAAATGTAACTTTTTTTAAAATTGGTTTTCTCTTCGAATTATCAAGCCTTTCTTTGAATTTTCATCATATCGATTAAAAAGTTCATTCTACCAAAAACTATTATAATTTAATTAAAATTTTAAATTTAATACATACTACAATTGATTTTAAAATATTGCACCACATTTTTAACATAAGTTGATTATGTAAATTCATTTTCTAATTCTTTTTATGCATGTGTGCTGCTGATGCATTTTAAATTAATTTTATAATTTTTTATGCATGTTTGCTACTTATACATTAAGATTTTTTCAAATAAAATAAATATATTTTTATATGTTTCATATATATCGCAACAAAATTTACATAGATGATTTTATTTTACGATAAAAATGCTCCAATTAGATTACCAAAAAAAAAGAGGCTCCAATTAGGTTTTTTTTTGGAAAAGAAGTTTCAATTAATTACTATGTAATCTTTTTCTAAATAAAAAATGCAATCTTTTAGCATCGTATTTTCAGTTAGTTTTTCTTTTTAGGAAAAAAGGCTTCAATTAGTTATTATATTATCTTTTATGAGCATATTCTATGTGAAATGTTAACTATAAATAAATGAGTTTTTTTTAAAGGGTAAATAAATGAGTTTTTGTCGATCACATATTCACGTATTTTGAGCACAAACGAAAATCCAAACACCAATTCTATTATTTCTTTTACGTATACTTTGATTTATATATATATATACACACACACACACACACACACACCACTTTATGATGCTCCTTTTTAATATAACATGTTTTATTCTTTTTGTTATTTTTATTTTTTGATTTTTGAAAAAAAAAACTCTAATGATATTTACACACACACACTAACAATACCTTCATTTAATTTTGATTCCTAAATAACCAAATCATAAATTTCATCATTTAGAAGTATGGCTATAAAATCTGACCTCATTGATAGCATAACCATTAATAAAAATACAAAGAATGGAGATTCAAGATTAATATCATTAGAATGTGGAGAATGCCTGACTTCAAAGATTCATACCAGATTGATTTTATCGATATGGATGGTATTGTCAAAGGAGCGTTCTCTGAATCACAATGGTCCTATCGTCGATGTCCATCAAAGAATTGTTTTGCTGGGTTAGAGAGAAAGTTGATTGATATTACTGTTCGATATGTGAGGATGACTATGCGTCGTTTGTCTTTAGGTACTTACGTTTCGTTTCTTTTTTTGGAAAATCGAACTTCTTTTATTTTATGCTAATTTTAATTATAGAGTTATCAAGGCTTACACTCATGTTGATGTTGGTATGATTTAAATAGGTATAACCTTATCCCTGTGAGCTTAGCTCAGTTGGTAGGGATATTGCATATTATATGCAGGGGCCGTAGTTTGAACCTCGAACACCTCACTTCTCCACATTTCAAATGTGTGAGCTCTAGCCACTAGGCTACTTGACCAAAAAATAATAGGTATAACCTTAAAAATAAGGTGACTGATCACACCGATTCAGCTATTTTTGTTATATTTGACGGTGAAAGTGCAATTTTTTTGACGAAAAGTGTTGTTGACCTTCAAGAGTCCTATGTTGCAAGGGTAAGCTATTAAATTTACACTTTTATTTTATTTATTTAATTTTAAATTTCATTTATGATTGATAATGTTATTTTGAATTCATTATTGTTCTGAACTGGCCAAAAGGACTTTAGGCCCACATACTTAGATTCAATACAATCCAAAGCCCAAACACCACGTTTTGGCGATATTGCTTACGACACACCTCTTCCCTGCGAGGGGGGTGGCGGAACGAGCAAGACTGGTTCAAACAAACCATAACGTCTCTTTGCACGTTCCCGCAATTATTTATCTGGTTGTTACACTTCCCACGATTTCGTAACAGCCGGACCCAGGTGTGTCATTACAACGGCTCTGCAGCCTCCACCTCTATAAATAAGGGACTAGTTATAGTCCCCAAGGTAGAATCTATCTTCTCTCCTAAACCCTCATTCTATGATCTCTACTGACTTGAGCGTCAGAGCACCTGCAGGTACACAACCCCCGCCGTTCCAAGACGCTCTCTTGACGCATTCCACCACCACTTAAACCACCACATTTAAAGCACCGACAGTCACCTTCTGATCAGATACGATCAATTACTAAAATTTACATTGTGTCAATCATGGTGAAATTGATGTGTTATATCTTGGACAAGTCGACTCTTTCAAAGAACGCAAATTTTTATTCACGGTTCAGGTGAAAAAATATTTCTTCAACAATATGGAGAAGAAAAATTGTATAGCGTAAATTTTGAGTTTGTTTGTAACACAGATAACTAGTTTAAGGACCGTATTAATCTTTTTAATTCATCCTTCTGTTTTAGGTCATTGTTAGTTGTTCTCAGTCAAAAATATGATGTTTGGGTTACTTGATCAGATTGGTCCGAAACTTTCCCAGAAAATCAGAAGAAAAAAAAATCAAGGATCAAGACTCTCGTAAAAGAGACTTCTTACAAGACTCTTCCCCTCAAAATCCAAAATTCCATCATTTAGCTTTATTTCATTTTTAGAATTTTTGGTGATATTTTTATATTTTATTTGACATGTTTTATCATTTTTTACTTTGTTTTTTTGTAGTATTTAAAAGCAAAATCTACAAGTGCTGAAATGGAAGAGATTATAATTGTTGTTTTGTTTATGTATAAACATATTTCGAATTATATAATATGAACAAATTTAAACTGTGTTCGGATTATATAATCTGAAACTCCATAGACATTTTTGAAAAAAAAAATTGAATGCGTGAAAAGGTAATAGTACACATCAATCCCTTTCATGTTGAATCGGACTTGATCAGATCGAATACAAATTTAGGATAAATAAAAATTGTGTTAGGTTAAATCAACAATTTTTTTTTAAGGAATTGTGTGAGGTTAAAGACTCCAAGATATGCTACAAATAAAAATCTATATAATGCAAATAAAAATGGAAGGTAGATGGACACGTCAATATCCATCTTTCCGTTTATAATAATATATAAAGCAAGTAATCAACTTAGAAAAGCTATCCTTTTATTTTATCTTCATTCATGTTCACTCCTTTGTCTTTCTTTTTTTACTCGATAGTGTTATAGACACTAACCAAAATCTTGTCATTCTGATTTGTTTTTCTTCCCACTTGACTCCTATCTTGGAGTTATCTTCCACTTAAGACATATAGACAAGACAAGCTTAATAAATTGTCTTTCCCCGTCTGTTCTATGTATTCCCCACCATATTAACACAAAGGAAGAACTAGAAATCTTCTAATTTTAACAGTCAGTCTTTATAAGAGATAATCTATATCTCACACTTTAGAAATATATCACATATATTTTATTCAATCATATATGCACCTTTTAAGATATTTTTTAATTAAAGTTAACATTTTTAACATCTAACAATTATAATTGATTTTATTCAAAGAATATAATTATATTGTGCATACTAATTAATTCTATTTTTATTTTTTTATTAAAATTTACAATTATGGTTATTAGAAAGTTATTTCAGTAAAAAAATATATTATATTTGCACACCTCTAGCTCCCAATACTCATTTAACATCTTTTTTTTTTTCAATCACATTGTCAGTGTATCAAATCTATCAACGTTATTCATTGTTGAATTGAATTGTATATATGAACCAATGACTAACATATCCAAGACAAAAAATAAAATCAAATAGAAATCAAAATTACCAGAACATGAAAAATGAAATCATCATCAATTCTCAAAAGAGATTGATTTTGATGATTCTACAAAACAACATTTCTCTTTCCAACAGCATAGCTTCTACTTCTAGGATAAGAACTAGCCACAACAGGAACATCACCTTCATCCAAATCATCACTAGGCTTTTCCTCATCAATCCGACCCATACCAACACTAACGGATTTGGGTAACCCGTTTGAAGAAACGGGTTTTGCTTGGAGTTCTTGGTTTTGTTTGAGAACTAAATCCATATCAATTCGGTTAACCAAAGTCCTAGCTGAAGCTGCTCTCATTAACTCAGCAAAATCTTCGTTATCACCACCACCACTGGATCGAGAAGTTACCGCGCTGTAACTTCGCGGTAAATTCTCGAATCTTCCATCTATTGGATTGCTGTAATTCATGTTGTTACCGCACTTTGTTATGCTTCTTACGTACATGTCTTTTGCTTTTCCCAACACTCTTATTGGTGCTGTTATTATTCTCACTATCTTGTTTTGTTTTTGCTCTTTCCCACTTTTCCTCATCTCTAAGGTTTCAAGTTCAACTAAAAAACATACAACAAATAATAGTTTGTGAATTAATGAATAAATCAAGAAACTTAGGATAGGAGACAACTAGATAGGAGTGGGTGAAATGAAGAAGAATTTATATAGTTTAATAATACAAGGAAGGTAGGTATGAAGATGTGAAATATGTACGTATCTATTTCTATTCATAGCACACCTGATAAGAAGTGTAAGAAATAGATAAGACCAAAGTTGTTGTGGAACGTGTTACCCTATAACATTATTGTTGTTATTGTAATCATTATAGTCTATTATTTTAAGGTGGCTTCAATAATTCAACTTAGTAGTATTGCATTTTGACTTTTTCATACAAGAAAAATAAAAACTATACCATATAATATACTACAGAATTTCGATTTCCCATGATTCGTACTTTTCTTTTTCTTTACATAGTAATTGCTGTGATACAGTGAAAGGCCGTTATTAAGGTTTTAGGTGCCTTAAACTAACA
The DNA here is from genome assembly GCA_946800305.1 of Medicago arabica. Classification (NCBI taxonomy): domain Eukaryota; kingdom Viridiplantae; phylum Streptophyta; class Magnoliopsida; order Fabales; family Fabaceae; genus Medicago; species Medicago arabica. Next base: position 56,882,093 of record OX326967.1, read on the forward strand.
CGGAAAAGATTAGCAATAACGTAGCAGTAAACTTATACTATACTAACATGGAAGAATTATGACGTTCTTGAAATAAAAATCAAACGATGTACGTTGAAAACAAATTACTAAATGGAGGCTTGTTGACTCTCCTTGAATAAGACATAAAATGCTTCCCATCTTGGCAACTAGTTGTATTATTAAAGAGTACTAGATCATTGAAGTGTAAGGTCATCAATCAGTTTTCAAATTACAAAATCAACTACGAACTTGAAATTTTGCCAATAATTTTAGCCGTCTTTGATCAAAATATGTTCAGATTAATTTCAAGTTACCCAAATTATATATATCCCTCCGGTGTTTTGAAAGATGTAGTCTAATGGTTAAAGAGTTTGAACGAGTTTGAAAAATATGCTCAAGCTAACATTCCCCCTCTCTATCTTACGACTACTCCATCCGCTTCAAAATAAGTGATCTATTTTAAATATATGCATTATTCACATAACATACTTTGACTATATTTTTCTACTATTACATAAAAATAAAAGGTAACATGTAAGAGGTTGTGGATTTGTCTCGATTAATATTTTTAAAATATCAATTTTTATAATCTTTGTAGATATATAATTAAAGAAATTAAAAGTCACATATGTTTATTAACATGTGTAAAACAGTCAAATAAGTTAAGACAGATGAGTAAAATTAACCTATAAAAATAATATACCCCTCCAGTCAAATAAGTAAATACTGTAATACATGGACACAGTTTTTTTTTTTTTCCTTGAGACATAGACGTAGTTTTTTGCTTCAATACATTAAAAATAGAATATTGTTTGGCAACATAAAAGTATCACCAAATTTTAGAAAGCTTTTTTGTTTTTGTTATGCCAAAATAAAGGTCAATCATCTCTTTAGAAAAATGAAGTAAATACATCTTCAAACATCATTGAAACTAGACTCTTGTATACTAATATACTCAACAAAGAATTTGTCAAAAAGGATTAGAGACGTTGCTCTCTGCATTCTAATAAGTTTCCACCAAAATTGAGAGGCATTTGTAGAATGAAAATGTGATGTGAGGGAAGGAGTGCCTCCTCACGAAGGGGGTCACAATGACTAGACTCGAGCATAAGGGTTGAATATGTTGATATTTGTGTCATCTAAAATGTCTTAGCAGGCACATAATATCTTAAATTGACAATCTCTAAAACAAATACCTTCCATATTCCATTGTGCGAAAAAGGATGCCACCAAATCATCAATTGTGTTACTAATTTAAAAAAAAAAAAACTTTTTTATGATGAAAAAGTCATAAGCTATTCAATAAGATTTTTTTAATCTAAATAAGTTATGTGGTATTCATTTATGACTTTTGTGATATTCAATCAGAGCTCTTTATAACTTAAAAAAATAAAGTTTCTTAAATATTCCAATTTCAAGTGGATTGTTTAATAAATTAGATTTTGATGGATTTTGTGAGATTTTTTAGTGTAACTTTAGCATGAAAAAATCTTTAATCAAAACATGAGATTTCACTAAATTGTTAATTCTTTTAAAATTTTACCCTTCTCTCTCCTCCCTCTCTCGTAAAAAAAATCATTGGAGTGGCGATTTGTTGATTCCATTGAGCAACCTCGATTTGAGTTGGGATTATCGTAGGAATTCCACTACTTGAGCTTTGTTCCTATAGAAGGTTGACGGTGTTTGAGAGAACCTCATTCGAATATGGCATGTAAAATAGCACTACTAAATACTGAAAGAATCGTGATTGGTGATCCGCTGGACTAAGGACAAGATCGACGTGATCTTGCAAAACCTGAATTGTTGAATGAAGTCTCGCGCTGGTTCAGGTTGCCCTAATGCTCTTGGAATGCAAATGAGTTCCGCACATAAAAAAACAATTGAAAAACGGTTACGCCGATGAATTTGTGGAGTTTCAAACGAATCAATGAAGTGATTCAACTTCTTATAGTGCCAATCTGGTGTATACAGTGGACCGAGGTATATTCGACCAACGTAAAGTATACAAGATGTTTTCTTATGTGACGAGTTCTCAGTGAAATTATAGTGGGGTTACAAAGATATTATAGAGATCTCGATAGATGAGTCACTGAAAGTTGTGAAGAATTTGTAACTTGTTCGCAATCTGACGCATAACCACTTTTTTTATAGGGAAGTTTGTATGTAGTTGTTTCTGTGAAACTCATTGAAGAATGTGATAGTTTGTTCGAGATCACATCATCAATCTTGGTCAATGATGACTTGCTTATGTGAGGCATCAGAGGTCCTATATATGTAGTCCTTGTGCAGGTGAGGATTACGAATCATTGGATTGTCGTGTGTTGGGTCATTGACATGGACTAAGGCTAGACTTTTTTGAAATCTTATAAATCCATAAAATCATTTTAAATTCTTTAAAAATTTCATGATATAATTCCTTGAAAATCCTATTTGTAAATCTTGATAGTATTTTAAAATCCACAAGACTTTTTTAAATAAAAATTGTCTTTTGAAATTCTAATCCGACAAAGAAGAGAATTGCTCTTCTTCCATCTGTTTTTGCTCATCTTCACCAAAAAATACACATGTGTGAGTTAACTCACACTGAGAATAGACTTACGTGAGTTAATTCACACTCGACTATTTTGACGGAAATATATGGGAGAGGAGCAGTGCTCGACAAAGAATACATTCCAGCCCAATAACAAAAATTGAAGTTTGGCCCAAATGATCAAAGGATATAAATACTTGACGACGTGGCAGCTTCTCACCCGTTTTCTTTTTGTATATTTTTTAAATGCAAAAAAAATCTACACCACATACATCACACTTTACACATACTTGTGTGCCTACTAAATATGCAACTCATATAACAACAATGCATGTTTGAGTGAAACCAAACATTATCCAAAGCAATTTCTTCACTAAAAACAAAGCCCAGTAATTATATATTTTTTATCGTGATGAAGGAACATAGTCTCAAAATTTGCATTACCAACACATTGACACTGTTAGTGATGGTATCATTAATTTGTTGCACAAATGTTGCCATTAGCACAAGCAACAACAACCTCAATCCAGTTATACTAATACCAGGTAATGGAGGGAACCAACTAGAAGCAAAACTAACCACTAAATATAAACCTTCTACCTTAATTTGTGATCCATGGTACCCTCCTTTCAAGAAGAAAAATGGATGGTTTAGATTATGGTTTGACTCAAGTGTATTACTTGCTCCTTTCACCAAATGTTTTGCTTCTCGTATGACTCTTTATTATGATCAAGACCTTGATGATTATTTTAATGCTCCTGGAGTGGAGACACGTGTCCCTAGCTTTGGTTCTACTTACTCTCTTCTTTATCTTAATCCTCGTCTTAAGTAAGTTTATTTCATAACCATTCTTTTAACTTTATTTTGTTTTATTTCTTGTACTTTGTTCTGTCTTTGAAATTAACAAACTAGCTCATTATGAGATCAGCTGATTTGAATGTGGGACCAAGTCCTTGATTTAGTGCATGTTTGAATTGAGGATGAGTTTGTCAATTTGATCGTGATTCCGTCAAAATTTTTAACCTTTGGACTAATTTGAAAATATTAATGTAAGAACACTTAAATGAGATGGTAAGAGATCTCTTTCATTTTAATAAGAGTTCTATCTATGGGTTTAAATTCAGCGATGAGAATGCAACAATATTAAATATCTTGAAAGAGAACTTTGTCACCCATTGCGGTCATATTCAACTCGAGGGATTATTCTCTTGCGCGCAAAAAATGAAAATATTTCCTAAAAGACCGTACTGTTTGGACTAAAATGACTTGCAATTTATAATTTCTTGTCAATTTCGTAGGTTCAAAATCAACTTGCAATACCCTACAATTTCAAGGTTGATACACTCATTAATAATTTGTGTTACATTATTCATACAATAGAATATTTTATCTTTCAATTATTATATGGGAAGGAATCTAATACAGTTGCATGTAAACCTAGATAAATATTTTTCTAGATTTAATACGTATGTGTGTATCATCAAATTGCAAGATGCTGATATATAAAGCTACAGACATAATGCTGTAGAGAAATTAACTTGACATCATTGTTTCCAGATGATGTCACTGTTATTCATTATGCATTAATCAGTGTTCTCATTGTGGACAAAATCAGGCACAAGGTTTTGATGCATCTTGTTGGCTCTAAAAGAAAATTATTATATGGTACCTTATACACTAATGTTACATGTGTAGGCTTGTCACAGAGTACATGGCACCCTTAGTAGAATCATTAGAACGGCTTGGTTACATAGACGGTGAAAATCTGTTTGGAGCTCCCTATGATTTTCGATATGGTCTAGCAACACCAGGTCACCCATCTCAAGTTGGTTCCAAATTTCTAAACGACCTAAAGAATTTGATAGAAAAAGCAAGCAATTCCAATGGAGGGAAGCCGGTTATACTTGTCTCACACAGCTTAGGAGGTTTATTTGTCCTCGAACTCCTTAATCGAAACCCTTCTTCTTGGCGCAAGAAATTTATTAAACATTTTATAGCACTTTCTGCTCCATGGGGTGGAACTGTTGATGAAATGTTTACTTTCGCATCAGGCAATACTTTGGGGGTGCCATTAGTAAACCCTTTGATAGTAAGAAATGAACAGAGAAGTTCTGAGAGTAACCTCTGGCTTTTGCCTAATCCTAAGATGTTTGATATTGAGAAATCTTTAGTTACTACTCCGTATAGAAACTACTCAGCTCATGATATGGTTGATTTTCTTAAAGATATTGGTTATCCTGAAGGGGTTTATCCTTATGAAACTCGCATTTTACCTTTGATAGCGAAAATAGATGCACCAGAAGTGGCTATGACTTGTATAATAGGAAAGGGTGTGAAGACTCCAGACGAATTGTTTTATAGGAATGGTGATTTTGATGAGCCCCCAGAGTTTTCTTATGGTGATGGCGACGGAACTGTGAACATGGTGAGCTTGTTGGCACTTGAATCTCTATGGAAAGATGAGAAAAATCAGCACTTGAAAGTTATTAAGATTGGTGGGGTGTCTCATACTTCAATATTGAAAGATAAAGTTGCACTTGATGAAATAATTGGCGAGATTAGTAGAATTAATTCTCATGCTAAACTTGGTCTGAGCAATATTTCTTTAGCTGCATTTGATGAGAAATGATCGTGGACATGTATAGTAACAATTCAGAAAGCTAGTACTTGTATTGCCATTTTATTATTGATATAGGAATTAATCGTTATGATGAGAATATATGAAACAATATTTTTGACCATTGATATTTTGAAATTGTAGTGAGTTTTGAAGTTTGATATAAGAATAGCTTAACATAAGAAAACATACTGATACACTTAGTGCATGTTTGGAAATAGTAATTATTGGATTTAAGTTGAGTTGAAGAAAAATCAATGATATGTTGTTGATGGAACTGGAAGAGAGTGACTTTGACACAAAAGTACTTGTCCCAAATTAAGCTCGAGTCTTTTGATTGGATTTTTGAGGTTACTGAGGGTTAAAGAAGCACCCAACAGAGGTTCTAACTAGACTCATATTTTCTTGTGAATCAGTTAGAAGCTCTATTGTGAGGATTGGAGTAGTGCCTCAATTGATTAAGCTTTTGTCTAGTTTGAATAATGATTGCTTAGAAATGCAATGCAATGTTTAAGCAGAAGTCTAACGAATTTTGAAGATGTGCACTCTTGATTACTCTACTAATATCTTGATTTACCAATGTATGCTTGCTACAACAGTATCATGAAAACACAAGATGATTTCTTCATAGTTTCTTACACGTTTCTAAATACAACCAACTCTGTTTTCTTTAACATGCAATTTCTATACTTCAATTGTAACTTATATAATTGTGTTTTTGTAAAACAAAAATGTGCAGGGTGATACAGTGTGCTACAATTACTACTAGATCTAGATTACCAAAGGAAAGGAAAACATAAGAAACTGCTCATCAATTCATTCGTAGTCTATTCAATAACAGTTCTCTAGCGTTTATAGCTAGGTTTAGGTAGTAGTTGGGCTTATGGGCATTACAAACAAGAGTAATAGATATAAAAGATAAATGTGTTAACTGCACCTCCTCCTAATAATGATAGTAATGCCTTAGCCACATGGGAGGTATGCTTTGTCTCTTTGTTCCGTTAGCTTCTAGAGTCTTCTCGCTATCAATACTCTTCCCATCAAAGAGAACCTTGTCCTCAAGGTTCTGCTGAACACGTGGTGGGGAGCAATTGGTTGTAGTGGGGCAAGACGTGTCGGTGGATCCAGAGGAAATCAAAGGTCCTGGTGAAACGCGTTTGTGCACCACGCATTTGTGGGAAATTGTGGGCTGGTATCCGGTTTGAGTAGGCGCGTGAGAACTCAGAGGGGACTGATTGGTAGGCAGTTGGTCACGTGGTGTTGTATTTTGAATGGAAGGTGAGGATTCGTTGGCAGTAGCATCCAACGGCTTAGGAGTGATGTTGGGAACAATTAGTTCTGGTTCTAAAGTAGAAAGGGGAGATCTAGAGTTAGAGATTTTCATTTGGTACTTTGGGTTTAAAACATTGTTTGTATCATTAAGTTCTCCTTCGTCTGACTTTCCTTCAGGGAAGTGCTTCTGAACCTTGCTTGAGTCCTTTTGCATGTTTTGGTCTTCTGCTATTTCTTTGTTATTTGCAAGTAGAGGTTCTGTTTGTGCTGTTGATGAGTCTTCTTCTTCTCTCTGCCCTTCTTCTTCGTTCTGATCTGGGGTGGTAATTTGAGCTTTTGGTAATGGTTTGAAGTGTTGTTGAGGGTCATTTCAATAATATGGCCGAAGAAGAGAGATGTGGACTACTGGATGTATCCTGGAACCAGCAGGGAGATCTAGCTGATAAGCTACAGATCCTGTTGGAACAAAGGGTGTTTAACAATACCACTTTTAGTTTTGATGATAACAAGGTATTAAAAATTGTCAATTGGATATGCTAATATTTGTTTAAGTGTGCAGGATCTTAGTCAAAGATTTTAATCTTAGAAAGTATTCTATAAGAACAAATTAAGAGCAAAATCCTAAAGAAGCTTGTTGCAAGTGATTCTAAAGACTTAGAGAGCCTGAAGAATCATCTAAAGTTGTTTCGAGAGGTTCTGAAGACTTGGAGAGTCTGAAGAAGCTGTTTCGAAGAAGTACAAGACTCAGAGAGTCTGAAGAAGCTGTTTCGAAGAAGTGCAAAACAAGAGGTTCTGAAGAATCAGAGAATCTGAAGAACAAAGAGAGTCTGAAGGAGCTGAAGAGAGTCTGAAGCTCAACAGAGTCTAGAGTTCTACATAGAGTCTGAAGATTGCAACTCAAGAATTTGTTTAGATGAATCTCTGAATGCATTTCGTTGCAGAAGAAACGTTCATATGGAGTAATGACTATCTTGAAGTCAACTTAAGCATGGGATGCTTTGCGACAAAGAATGCAGGAAAATGACAGAGTACATGTACGACCCCTGTTTCCACTACTTGTACTATTTGGCAGCTGTGTCTACTGGTATTTTTGCTTCAAGTGGAATGGAATTCGAAATCTGTTTTGAAGGACGATTACCATATCAAGCAACAGATCAACAATATTTGATCAAGCTTCTAGATGACTTTGTGATGTGCTGGATTTTCTCAACGTCTCTCTACAACCTCTATATAAAGGATAGAAGACTTGAAGAATGTGTTAGACTCTACTACTGAAAAACTGAGCTATTACGCTATTTTGAAATACTCCCTGAGTCAAACAAACACATCAACAACTTAGGAAATTCTTACTAACTTCTTTATCCTAGAATTTCTAAGTATAACAGAAAACAGAGTTTGTCTATTGTTTTGTATTTGGAACACCACTGATTGTATATCAAGTGTTCAAACTTTTATTCAATTTTCTGTAAATTGTGTTAGAAGTCTTTTGCCTGCGTGCTTGAGCAATAGAAGTCTCTTGAGTGTGTCCTTGAGCAAAAGAAGTCTCTTGCTTGTGTGCTTGAGCATCGGAAGTCTCTTGTTGTGTGCTTGAGCAACTTGTAATTTGTTATTACATTTTAGTGAACTTTCCTTGGAAGTGCAAGGGGGACAGGACTACTTCCGGTTTGTGGAAGGAACATGTATAATTGCTTGTGTTCTCTCTTTCCCTTATCTCTTTACTTTATTCCGCTGCAACAGACTCTGAACTCCTATCAGAACCTGAACTCTATCAGACTCTGATTTGGATAACAGAATCACTCTTCTAAGAGACGCGAAAAAGTTAACACAATTCAACCCCCTCCCCCTTCTTGTGTTTTTTCTCACCTTCAGATCATATACGACCAGTTACCTTGAAGGGTCCAAAAAATCTCTTTGCGAGCTTCTGAGATGTGCGCCGGTTCACTGTGCTTTGCTTGTAAGGTTGGAGACGTAGCAAAACCAAATCTCCAAGATGGAAGGTATAGTCACGCCGCTTCTTATTTGCCTGAATTTCCATCGGTTTTCTGGTGCGCTGAAGATTTTGCTTGAGTTTTGTTGTGATTTCCTATTTATGTTGTAGCAGATCTGTTAGGTTTGGTATATTGGTGCTACCAGCAACAAAATCAGTGATGGTGGGAGGTGGATTGTCGTTAAGTGCTTGGAAGGGAGTCATGAGAATGGCGGAATAGTAACTGGAATTGTGCCAGTATTCTACCCAGTGAAGAAACTTGTACCAACGGCGGGGGTAGTCACTGGCAAAACAACGGAGATATGATTCTAGCGTCATGTTCACCACCTCGGTTTGGCCGTCCGTTTCCGGATGATAAGTGGTGTTGTATTTCAGCTGAGTTCCTTGAGCCTTGAAGAGCTCTTTCCAGAAGTTGCTGAGAAACAAAGGATCGCGGTCAGAAACTATTGATTTGGGGACGTGATGACATGTTGTCATTACGTAATTTTTAGGATTTATTTTGACATTTTTATAGAGTTCTAAGGCAATATGAAGGGTCCACAGGTGTTAAAAAGCAAGAAAATACATTAAGCAAGAAGCATCAAATCGTGTCACGATTTACACTACCGTGACACGATTTCCTTGGCAAAGAGGCATGTTTTTGAAGCACTGGAATCGTGATACGATTTCCTGTGGCGTGACACAATCTTGAGAAGGATCTGGAAGGAATCTAGGGTTTAAGAGAGAAATTGTGACACGATTTTTGGCACCGTGGCGAGATTTTGGCTTCAGGAAAGTTTTCCTATTTAAGTTGAAGTCAGTTCCAGAAACAAAGGTGAAGAATCCTGGAGAGAGAACGTGTGATTTTGAGACTTGAAGACGGCTGCAGGGTGGATTTCATCACCTTGTAACCAATTCATGTATGTTTTAATTCTTCATTGATTATGTTATTTGTAAACTCGATTATGAGTAGCTTAATCTCTTAGAGATTAGGTATGAGATGATTCTTTGTAACCCTAATTGATCTACGTTGCTGTGACACTCTATTTATTGTGAATGATAATATAGTCTTTATTCAATTCAATTGTTCTTGATGTTTTTAATATCCTGATCAAATATAAACATGATTTAGTGAGAATGAATGACTACTGACCATAGCTTTCTACTTAGACCTAATTGAATTGTTCTAATAAACATGGTTAGTCTAGGAATGTATAATTGTTTGTTAGTGATATTAGGTTAACGTTCTTAAAACCTTTGACGATTATTAGACCACATAAGGAATTAGGGGTTGTAGTTAGATAAGAGGGTCCTAAGTCAATGGATTGATTAGGGCTATTTTGATAACTATCGTGGGACTAGAAAATCATTCATAAGAATAGGTGCAGTATACCAATTAGGGAAACTTAGATGATTCGAAAGACCAGATCTCATCTCTCTTCATATTTTCTAAACCAAATCTATATTTTCTAACTGAATCTATATTTTTTGTTATTTAATTTTATGCAATCAAATCAAATCTACTACCTATATTTTACAAAATAATATATTCATCCTAAATATTTACTTTATTGCCAAATTGAGATTAACACAGTCCTCGTGGATACGAACTTATTTTATTAGTTTGATAGTTTTTGGTACACTTGCCAAACTTCTATCAAGTTTTTGGCGCCGCTGCCGGGGACTGTTAAATCATTTCAACTTGGCAATTTTGTTTTTATTTAGGATTTCTGTCATTTATATTTTTGTTTATATATTGAGAAAAAAAATGATCCCTTCATGTTTATCTCCTTGTACTTTGCTGCTAAAAAGTTTATCCAAGCTTTGCAGCTATGATAGACAGGTTACGCCTCTATGACATAGAAGAGATTGTTACGTTGCAGTATGACAAATATATGCTATCTTCGAAGATCAAATATTTGGACAATACAATCTCGAGATTAAATAAGAAAAATGATCGTTATGAGGCAAATCAATCAGGTAGTGATTGTGAAGGGAAGAAAGAGGTGATCAACATCGATTACAATACTCAACTTCAAAATATTTTAGATGAATTGGTGTCAAATCAAGTTTTATTTGAGAAGTTTGATGTTCAGTGTGGTGATCTTGTTGAAAAAGCACATGAGTCTCAGAGGAAGTTGGTTCAGATGGAGACTGAGTGTCACAAGGTTGTGGTGGAAGAAAATCCCAAAGTAAGGAGTATTGATATTTACCCAAAGTTTGAACCAGTGGGGTTAAGGAAATCACTCGTGTGCAAATGGATGCATGTCCTTCTCTAAGGTGGGAGAGTTCAAATTCTAAATGTTTAACAATGGGTGCATGGGAGTATCTGATTCTTTGTGCCAAATTCATGGAATTCCTATCAACCAAAAGGAAGAAGAAGGATGATATATTCTTTCTATCATTTTTGCCACCCTAACAGTGGTTGAAGCGTCAAGCTCAATGACGTAAAAGAAAACGCTTGGTGGGAGGCAACCCATCCTTTTCTTATGTTTTTATTTTCAGTATTTTATTTCTGTTGTTAAGTCAAACAATTTGTCTTTAGTTTTCATTTTGGATTAACTCAGTTGTATCCCCCTGTTATGTAATTGAATCTGAACAGGCCTGGCCAATGAAATGATGCGGCTAAACGGGATATTGTTGGCTGAACTCCAGAGTGTCCGGATAGTGGTGTGGAATGAAACTTTGTGAGTAGCATAGCTCTCCAATTTTCAACATCAGGTACAAAAATTCGGCCCTTGTAATATAGCAGTTGATTTGTGAGTTTGTATGATTGTGAATATGTTGTGGATGTGAGTAGTTTTTTAACCAACTGTTGTCCTTTTGAGGTGAAATATTGTTGGAACTGCTTGAGGAGAGATGGTACTGGTGACGAAATGGCAAGAAAAAGAGGTTCACCTTCGCAACTCTTCCTGCTGAGGGCGTCGGCAACCTGATTATGTCTCTCAGGTTTGTAAAATATCTGAAAGTTAAAACCTTGTAGCTTGGCAGCCCACTTCTGTTGTTCTGGTGTTTGTATCCGCTGTTGTAATAACTCTTTTAAGCTGCGTTGATCTGTGAATATATGAAAATGTTATCCTAAAAGGTACTGACGCCATTTTTTATTGATTCTGTGACAACATACATCTCACGGACATATGTAGAGGCAGCTTGCATTTTTGGGTTCAACTTTTTGCTGAAAAAGGCGAGGGGATGGCCTTCCTGAGACAGAACAACACATATGGCCACACCAGAAGCATCAGTCTCCACAACAAAAGTCTTTGAAAAATCAGGAAGATGCAGAACCGACATATTTATCATTTGTAATTTTAATGATGTAAATGATTCCTCGGCTGTTGTAGTCCAATGTATTTTACTAGAGCGGAGTAAATCAGTAAACGGAACGGCGAGAGTGGCGTATCCACGAACAAAACGTCGGTAAAATCATGTTAGGCCAAGAAATCCACGTAGTTCGGTGAGTGAGCGGGGCTTCGGCCAATCTGTAATTGCTGCCACTTTTCCCGGGTCCGGCGCAACCCCTTTTGCTGAAATTACATGCCTCAGATAGTCTACGGTATCCACTGCAAAAACACATTTAGATAATTTCGCAACAAAGTGATTGGTTGCTAATAAATCTAAAATTAAACGTAGATGGAGCAAGTGGTCAGCCATGTTAGCACGATAAATCAGAATATCATCAAAGAAAACTAAGACAAAACGTCGTAAATAAGGCCTCAAAAGGTCATTCATAGCAGATTGAAAGGTAGAAGGAGCGTTAGAAAGCCCAAATGGCATAACCAAAAACTTGTAGTGTCCACCGAATGTTAGAAAAGCAGTCTTATGAGTGTCTTCCTTGGTAACTCGAATCTGGTGATAACCGGGGCGCAAGTCTATCTTGGAAAAAATGGAGGCTTCTCCTAACTCATCAAGTAACTCGTCAATAGTGGGTATGTTAAAACAGTCTTTGACGGTTACGGCATTGAGGGCACGATAATCCACGCAAAAACGCCATGTGTCATCTTTTTTTCGGACAAGTAAAACGAGTGAGGAGAAGGGGCTGGTACTAGGAACAATAGTTCCCTCCCTTAACATATCATGGATTAAAGTGGTCATGGCTTCTTTTTGGGAGTGAGAGTAGCGGTATGGTTTGACATTAACGGGTGATGTGTTGGGCAAGAGAGGAATGTGATGATCATGGGCTCGTGATGGGGGAAGGCCATATGGTGTATTAAAAACAGTGGGGTAGTTGGATAACAAAGCAGTAAGTTGAGGGTCGGTGGTAGTAGAAGTTTGTGCAGGTTCGATTTGGTTGCGTGAAATGCATTTCATGGTTGGTATGGATTGGAATGTGAGGAGGTGAAAAGAGGCTATGGAATTGGTGTGTACAAGATGTCGAAGTTGGTGGTAGGTGGACTGAGCTGGTTGGGGGTTTGGATCACAGTGAAGGGTGATTGATTCATTCTGATGTTGGAATGTGAGTGAAGGGATAGAGAAATCAGCTGTGATTGGTCCAAGGGTCCGTAACCATGCCATTCCCAAAACAACGTCGGCACCCTCAATTGGTATAAGATAAAATGGAAGATTGAATTGGGCTCTTTGTAGGGTAATAGAGACATTGGAAGAAATACCATGGCAATCAAGGTGTGCGCCATTTCCAACCATGACGGAGAAATGCGGTATGGGTTTGATTGGAAGGTTTAAGTGAGAAGCTAGGCGAGGTTGAAGGATATTGTGTGTACTGCCAGAATCAAGTAGCACCATAACGGGTTGGCCTCTGATATAATCTTGGAATTTGAGAGTTTGGGGGGTAAAGTGGCATGTAGAAGCTTGTGTTGAGAGATGAAAATATGTATGTTCATGTTCAATGGTGACGGTTTCTTCCACTGTGTCGGGTTCAGTTGATGTTTCTGTGGTTTCGGTTTCATCATCCATGAGAAGTAAAAGGAAACAGCCGGTTGAGCATTTATGGCCCGGTGTGAATTTCCCGTCACAAATGTAACAAAGGCCAAGGGCTCGGCGTTCTTGGACTTGTGATTGGTTTAAGCGTTTAATGGGAAATTTAGTTGTGGGTTTAGTAGCGGTAGTGGACTAAGGTATGGATGAGCTTGTTGTTAGAGTAGTGTGGGTTGTTGTGGGGGTGTGAGTAGTGTTGTTGGGGTTCGGGCGTGAGTAGTTTGTGAAAAGGGTTGGGGGAAAAGGCTTTTGTAGTTTGGGTTTTGAGTCTTTCAACTTTGCTTCAATTAACTTAGTAAGGCATATGGCTTGGGTTATAGAAGTGGGCCTTTGAATGGCCATTTCATTGCGGATGTCTGCTGATAATCCCAAAATGAAACAATTGAGAAGTGCTTCGGCCGGTAATCCAACAACACAATTTCCCAATTTTTCGAACAAGGCTTGGTATTCGGACATAGTTGCTGTTTGACGAAGTTTGAAAAGTTCGACTTGATGGTTGGCATAGGTTGAGGGCCCAAATCTAAGTTCCAAGGCTTTGGTGAATGAAGTCCAATCAAATAATTGGTGGTTTTGATACATCCATTTAAACCAACTCAAGGCATCACCTTTCATGTAAAATGAAGACATGGATAAACGGATTTCAGCTGGGATTTGGTAAAAGGTAAAAAATTGTTCCGCTTGAAAGAGCCATTCTAAAGGGTCGGAGCCATCAAAAGAGGATAACTCTAACTTAGGTGTACGAAAAGGGGGTGGGTGAGTTGATTGGTTCATGAGTGGTGAAAAATGAGGGGGAAAAGATGGAAAGGTCTGGACTTGAGGATTGTGGTTGTAATTGAAGTTGTGAGAATGATGTGTGGAATCGGTGTTAAAAAAATGCGGTGGTGGCAAGGGTGGTGGTGTATGGGTAGTGATGTGAGTAACTTGGGTAAAGATGGGGAGATGTGTGGTTGTAAAAGGAGAGGAAAGTTGTGTGGTAGGGTGGTGGTTGAGAGTAGTTGAAGAGGATGTGGGTGTCGAAAATTGCAGGAAAGGGGATTGAGGTGATGATAGTATGTTGCTTACCATAGTGTGGGGAGGTCGCTGTTGGTGCGAAGAGGATGCGAGACCTGAAGAAGATGCTTGCGTGTTGGAGCTGTTGAGGTGCGTTTGCTGGATCAATTCGGCGAGGTAGGATTTTAATGATTCACGTCGTGTAGCTTGAATCTGGTCCTGGTTGTCCAGTCTTGTTTGCACCATGTGGAGCTGTGTTTCAAGATTCTGGTTCGAAGTGTTGAACCGTTCATCAATATGGGAGTGGGTAGCTCTAATGGCGGTGGCAATGTGTTCATTTGTAGCTTAGATTGCTTCATCCAAGTCTTTTGGGGTGGGAATTGGAGGTTTAGGTGGCATTGGAGTTCAAAGCAATGAAGGTACCAATGATAGAGTGTGCTACAATTACTACTAGATCTAGATTACCAAAGGAAAGGAAAACATAAGAAACTGCTGATCAGTTCATTCGTAATCTATTCAATGACAGTTCTCTAGGATTTATAGCTAGGTTTAGGTAATAGTTGGGCTTATGGGCATTACAAACAAGAGTAATAGATATAAAAGATAAATGTGCTAACTGCACCTCCTCCTAATAATGATAGTAATGCCTTAGCCACCTGGGAGGTATGCTTTGTCTCTTTGTTCCGTTAGCTTCTAGAGTCTTCTCGCTATCACAGGGCTAATGGGTCAATAAGAATTTGGATTAGGTGCGTCTATTATGGGGTAGTTTATAATCATATCTCGAACTATGTTCCTCTCGTTGGTGTGTGAAGTGTGACTCCAGTTTGAGGGGGAGAATTGTTGGTGTGTCAAAGTGTGAGCGAGAAATCTTATATTTAATGAAAAAAATATAAGTTAAACAACAACAAAAATGAGTTTTTTATTTTGAACCTTCTATTTATAGTAAAATTTAATACAAATAATATTTTTGTTGGTGAAGATGCATTGAAGCACAAGAAATATCATTTGCATCTCGAACCCATAGTCAAATGTTATTTTTGCGATGTTTAAGCGGTCTCATAAAAAGAGGCTCACTTATTCTCTCATGCCATATAAGGGTCATGTGCAATCCAAGTTATTGATTTGGTACCTTTTCAAAAAAAAATGTTATTGATTTGGTAGAAAAGAGACAAAGGAAATGAGAGAATTTGAAATTTAAAAAGGATAAATGAGTTTAATGGTAGAATTAAAAAAGGATAAATGAGTTTAAGGGTGGAAATCTCTCCAATTGAGAAAACATGCGAAAACAAGACATGAGATAATCTCCTCCCTGAATAGAGAGGTGCTCAAAAGAAGACTTAGTGGTGTTTGACGCATAGGTTAGGCCTAAAGCAACGTGAGGCTAGTATCTAATTTTATCAAAAGAAGGTGTGACACTTTTAATGAAAGGTGTGACCATTATATTTAGGTCGCACCCTTATGCCAGAGTGACCAGATTTCGTATTGTTGTTATTTTACACAATAATTTATCACAACTGATTCATATTACACAATTTAATTTCACAAAGTTAAACTATTTTGTTTGTTAATTTAAATTAAATGGTTGAGAGTTGTATGAGGCTTAGAACAACAAAACTATTTTCCATATTGAAGAGGGATGCTCCCATAGAATAGATAGTTGTTAGATAGGTGGAGAGTTGGTGTATGTCAGTGTTTGTGCAGATGTATTTAGGTCAATTCAATTTAAGAATATAAAAGGAAAGATCGAGTGTAGAAATTAAGTTGGATGGTGGATAATCATACTTAAATACGACCTCAAATAATAAAAAAAATCTTTTTTCAAACAAAATAATAACAATAACAATGTATATTTAAATAAGAGTTAATTGCTAAAAAGCCAAGATTTAAAAAAAAAATATAGATAGTGATAGTATTAAACAATTAGGGAAAGCAGCATAAATATATAGCTAACATAAGCTTAGTACATTATTTTGACAAGAATTTAGTTATTCAACTCTTAAGTTGTTGAAATGAATTATATGCACGTGCTAGATTGACATCCTGGTTTGGTTGTCTCATTCTTGATTCAAAATCAAATAGATAGATCGGTGGTGTGTTGCGTCTAAAATCCAAAAGTAGACGACCACCGTAACGCAACACCCACCTGATTCTGATCCCATAACATCATCAATCTCAATAAACCATTCGAAGGTCGCTTTTTGTTTTGTGCTGTTCTTTTTAAAAAACAAAACAAACAAAAAATGTCATCATGGTTCGCTCGTTCCCTTGCAAACTCTCTCCGAATCGATGATGACATTCAAAACGACGTCGTAACCGAATCTCCAACCACCTCACCTAGAAACAATAATTACCCACAACAACATGATAATGCGATTAAATCAGAAGAAGTTGAAAATAATGATGAAACGTTGCAAGGTCGTGGTGTTAAAGAAGACCTCGACGAAATCAAACAAACCCTAACTCGTCAATTTTGGGGTATGGCTTCTTTTCTTGCTCCTCCCCCTTCAACTATTTCTCAATCTCAAGATCAAGATGAACAACGCCAATTTGATGATGCTGTTGTTTCCAATCAAAATTCTGAAATGGAACAAGGTGTGTTCCGTGGGGATGATCCTGTCCCTAATTCAGTTACATTTGGATCCGATTCTGACGGAGAACAGGAAAGAGAATTTGACATACAATGTGCGGTTGGAATTACGGAGGAGGTATTGACTTTTGCTATGAATATTGCTATGCATCCTGAAACCTGGTTGGATTTTCCAATTGATGAAGAAGATGATAACGATGGTAATCTTATTACTTTATTGGATGATTTTTTCATATCCATGTCTGATAATAATGTGCTAGATTTCTGGTTTTATCTGTTATATATATATATATATATATATATATGCCTCCATTTCTGTAATGGTGAATTTTGATTGTATGCATTTTTTTTGTTGTAGATTTTGAAATGTCCGAGGACCAACATGATCATGCTATGGTTGTTGAAAGGCTTGCTCCGAGATTAGCTGCGCTAAGAATTGAATTATGCCCTTGTCATATGAGTGAAAGTTACTTTTGGAAAGTCTATTTTGTACTTTTGCATTCAAGGCTTAATAAACAAGATTCTGAGGTTTTGTCTACACCCCAGGTTAGTTATTTCGCAGTTTCCTTTGCCTTTCACCCTGCTCTTATTATCTCTTGGAAGATATTTTTGACCAAGTAATTTTGAACACTAGAGTTTAGACTACAAATCATACTGTTCCAGTATTTCTATAAGATAGAAATCCAAGCTCCAAGCTTGAAGTTTGGAAATAGGTGGTTTTCAATGCTCTCTTTTGGTACTTTACTTGGGCATAATTGTACAGTGCAGTTCTCTCTCGTGTGCAATTGCTTGTAAATTAAAAGTGATCTGTGTAAACTATAAACTAGGTAGGGCGACCGACTAATAAGGATGCAAAAGTTACCTTTCTGTTGTATTTATTCCTTTGATTCATGTTGCTTGGCCTCTTTGTATATTGTGGCTTAACCATTTGAACTGAAAATGCTTATATGTTCAATACAATCTGAAGTTCTTCTCATAGGTTCGAATTTATGGTGCTCTGTAATTTCTAGATTCTAAGTAGCATTAAGATATTTCAGTTTTTTTTCCCTGATTATTGGTGGAACTCATTGTCTGTGTTTTACAAGATAACCCAATTAATAGAAGATCACGGAAAGTAGCGGATCATTAAAAATCCGCTATGAGAAATAGTGGATTGTGTGGCAGGAAAATAGCGGAAGCCGCAAAGTGGTTGATATAAATGATCGTATACAATAGTTCAAACAACTGATAGAGCATATGCTTAGTTACAGATATTGCTGCAGAAAAACCGGAAACAAATTAAAAGTGAATTAAAACTCAAAATCGAAATAGTAGTTCAAAACAACTAATTACTGGTAATTCTAACTAGTGATGAAGATAAAAAAGATCTAATTATTCTCGTCTTCCACAACATAAGCTTTATCCTCATTTTTATATAGTGAGGCATATCCTTCAACTTCTGAAATGAATCCTCGTAATCAATGTCTTGATGAAGATGAAATATGAAATGAAGAGAGAAGATGAAGAGGCAGAGACAGTTTAGTGATGAGAGGTTGCCTAAGCCGTGGGGTTTAGGGGTTATATAAGACCCCGTCTCATCACCAACTCAACATTATTTTATTTCTTATGTTTTAAAAAATATGGCATGTGCAGCTCACGTGATATTTTTAATGTTACATTAGGGAAAAAGCATAAAAAAACAGAAACTTCCACTAGGTAAGCAATAACCGCTATCACAAATAATAAAAAAAACACCACTGTTGCAGTGGTAGGTAGCGGAATTGCGATAGCGTATGGGCTTTCATCACGGTTGCTCCAAATCCCAATATATAAATGTTTTTTTATTGTCGATGTCTCAATACTCAGTGGTTATGTAAAGAATATTTAAATTTCTACTTCAGTCGGGAGATCTGTTGAGCATCAAAATTATGCTTGCTTTATGAGTCTATCTCTGCTTAGTGAGACGTCAATAAGTACACATATATTTCTCCTGTATATTCTTGTGTGCTCCATTTTCTGAAAAAAAATTGCCTTTTAAGTTTTCTTCTAATTTTGTAGAACACATTAAGCAATTTTAGATGCAGACTGGAGTTTCCAAATTTTGATTGTTGTTATTGGAATCCAAGAATAGAGATTATTGGAAAGATATAATCGCTATTGTTATAATCCTTCTTCCTGGTGTGAATTTTGGTGGCTCGTATTATTAGAATTCCAAATTATAATACAAATGATTAGCACTTCAAATGTACACTTCTCATATATTAATGTCTAATGCGGCTATGTTTGGATTGATGAAAAGGGATAAATGAATAGGATCGTTAAACATTCTATTGTCTGGATTGTTCAGAATAGAATATAAAAGAATGCAACATGATTTCATGGACTCTACCCCATTCCATCCAATATCTCACCCCCCCACCCCCTTGGATTTTGGGCAGAATGGGATGGAAGAAGTCTTTTGCTTCATTGAAAATTTAAAACGATGGAACAGTAACTTTATTTCATTCTATTCTATTGAAGTCTTCTCTACTCACCATTAGATATCCTAACACAGCCTCACAAATTATAAGTTTTTAAAAGAAAAGTGTCTACTTGTCATATTCCCCCCCGACTTCTTATGACCGTGCTCTTTGATTCGTTGGCTAATAATTGAATTGGTAGCTGAAGTTGTTTCTTCTTTTGGATTGCAAATCGCAATATCTATAGTTATTTTTAAAGAGAAATTTGTAATTAGGATTTGTTAGATCTATCATTGTTTTACCATGGAGAATATTGCTTTATTTGAATAGGTTAGGTTTGCCGAAGTGTTTCTCATTTTTCCTCGGAAAGTAGTGTTGAAATGTTCCTTTTCTTAGTTTGGTTCATTGATTGCAAGCAGTATTTGACTCTAATGCTTATGTCTAAAGTTTACATGCTCTTCTACATTCAGCTGGTATTTTACAGCTACGATAATGGGTAGATAAACTTTTTTAATATCTTAGTTTTAACTTTTGCAGGTCATGGTAGCCAGATCAATGTGGATGCAGGAATTGCAGAAACAAACAAAGCCTGAATTTGAAATTTTCGGAAGAAGTGATCTCTACTCAAGAGACAATTCTCAGCATCATGATTCTACTCCCAGCTTATCAGATGACACCTTTTCTGATGACATGCCTCATCGGACATACGGATATAGAACAACCTCTTTGTCTGTGATGGCAGATAATGAGTCTGAAAAGTACACAGTTGAAAGTTCTGGATCACATTTATCGGATAAGTCAGTTATTGAGGAAAATCCAATTAATAAAAATGAAAACAAAGATCTAAAAAGTGGTCGACCTTCTCAAATTATGATTCAGGACTATGATGACGACGGTGACGATGATTGGCCAGACGATGATTCTGATTTAGGGGGATATAGTGGAACAACGCTCCCTATTGTGAATGAAGAAGATATATCTTTCAGCGATCTCGAGGATGATGATTATGGCATTAAACATGTTAGTAGCAATTCAGATTCAAAGGTGGTGTGAACTTCAGATGACACGACTGAGGTGATTTTAGGGACACTGGAACCTCACGCGGAACAAGAAATTAAAAAGAGAATTGCCAGATGTTCGGTAAAAAGAACATGGATACTGGTGTGTGAACTCTAGCTTTTTTGTCCACATAATGGTGAGTGAAGTTGCAAAATGCTGTGATGATATTTGAGGCTGTTTAAGAACTTGTTAATGCCTTTTTACCTACATTTTTATGCCGCAAGGCTAGGTGGGTTTGAAGGTGGATCTTGTATTTCAAAACAACTCAAATGAAAAAGAAAAGGCAGAGCAAGAAAAGCAATCTGATGTTTGATTCGTGTTTTTTAGATATCGAAAAAGAGGGTTGTGGGTTGAAATATTAGCATCGATTTCAGGGACAACTTTGCTTTAAGACGCATCATATAGGTGCAAGAATGTATATAAAATGCCTTGTTTGTCGTCAAATATCAAATATAGATTTGATTTTTTTCATTGATATATGATGGATGTAATAGGGTTCGGGTTTCTACCCCGGTGTTGTTCTCCTGAATCCTAATTGCCTTGGTGTGTCAACTGTGTTTGAAAACCATAGTGATTATTTCAATAATTTGATTGATGATAAACTGGAAAGTGTTTTTCATCTTAGAATATGCCTCTCTTCAGGATTCTTGGCGTAAAATTTTCATGTTAAAAACTCGGGAGAAACCCGAAGGTTATTTTTTCTGAAATGATAAACGTTAGTCTTTGTAGTATTTTATTTTGTTGGAGTAGGGATTGATTAATATTCTCCCTCCTTTAACTTCTCTACATCAAACTAAAGTTACATCTCCTAGAAACCAAAGGTTATTAATTTAGGAGACATACTCCCTCCGTTTTTTTTTTATAAGCAAAATTGATCATTTCACACTTTTCACACTTTTTAAGGAACATGATCATTGTTATTTAATTTAATCTAAACTACCAAATTTGCTCTCATGACAATTCTTGTTGTCCAACCTACTCATGTTCTTTCATTAAATAAATTGACTAGTTTTACAATTTTTCATGTCACTTCATTAAAGAATGGCGTTGCAGCTCTTCCACTTCCCAAACCATTCCATTTCGGCGCAAAATTTTTTAGTCCCAGTACTTTCATTTTATTAAAAAATTGGGGGTAAGAAAATTTGGCAAACTAATTCTTCTAAAATTTAAATTTCAAAATTTCTAGTCACTTTGATTTCTATAAATTGAAAGTAAAAAATGCAAGAAAATTGGAGCTTGACATTGTTAATTCAAAATGACTCTTGGTATTGATTTGAACACCACTTTGAATGACTCGAACACATCTGACCACCTCTCAAATGAGCCTCTCAATATTGATTTGAACATCCCTTTGAATGACTTGAGCACATCTAACCACCTCTCAAATGAGCCTCTTAATATTGATTTGAACATCCCTTTGAATGTGTAACGCCCACTTTATTTATTTAATTATTTTATTAGAGTGTATAGTATATTATTATATATTATATGATTTTAATGATGTTTGTGACGTATGAGATGATGTTGTGGTGTGACGTTTATTTTATTGTTTAATAAAATAAAATATGTGATGAAAATTAAGATGTGATATAATAACAAATATTTTGAGAGATGGGGTTGTTTTCATAAATAAGATAGAGTTGTGGGGATAAGTGAGAATAGAAAGAATTATGAAAGGGGGTTAGGTTTAGAAAGAAGCAGTCAGTACGTTACAGACTTTTGCAAGAAGGAGAGGAAAGTGGCCGGAGAAGAGAGAACCTCAATTCTGCGAACATACCAGGTAAGGGTGAGCCTAACTCGATTATATTATACTGTAATTCATCTGTTATGATTAACCTAAGGATTAGAGAGAGTTTTGAGAGAGTTCCAAAGTCAGGGTTTAATGAATTTTGTGATGAATTGATGTTATAATGATGTGAATTGATGTAGAAACCTGTTACAGAACCTAGATTAATCACTAGGACTATAATTCTGATAGATTAGAAGCATAAAACGAAGAATTGGACGATTTTGGCGAGGTTTCGAGCGAACCCGTAACCCCTCTGCGATAGCTCGCCGTGGCGAGCAGACCCGCTCGCCGTGGCGAGCAGTTAGGTATATACTCGCGAGGCGAGCAACCCTTAGTGCACGCGAGGCGAGCAAGTGGCAGAATGCAGTTTAAGTGGCTCGCCATGGCGAGCAGTCCCACTCGCCATAGCGAGCAATGTGGTCTCAGACCACTATAGCTTGAGTTTTAGAACTCTGTTTTGAGCGAGACTTTGAGGGTAGACCTTTGGATAGTATTAGAGATGTTTAAGACCTAATTAGAACCTGTAATGACGCTGTAAGATGATATTTAACTGTTGGCGTTAAGCTTTGATTAAATGCTTATTAAGTGAAGTTTATGAATGAAGTATAAATGATTGTTTGTGATGATAACTATGTGCTGTAAATATATACGTTAAGTGTGCTGAACTGCTGCCATGTATTGTATAATTGCATGTGTCGATAAAGAGTCGTATTTGATGTTAAGACGTCGTGATAACTTGTTTAAGAATAAAGAGTCGAGTCCATGCATTTGCATATTTTGAGACGGTGGAGCTTATGCTCAAAGCGACGGTGGAGCATTTGCTCAAAGCGACGGTGAAGCTTATTAAAGCTAAAATATTGGTACCACATGCATGATGTTAAGATGTTAGAGTTGCATTTGTCGAGTCATGTGTCTGAGATGTTTTGAGACGGTTGCTTATGAAGATGCTCTAAGATGATTTATTATACGTAGATGTTTGAGATGTTTTCAGTTATATGTGACGATTAATGTTGTTATTGTTAAGCATAATTATTTGAGTTATATGTTAATATAATTGTTGTGAATCTCACCCCTTCTGTTGGAATTGTCGCCTTGTGGGCAAGTGCAGGTGACCAAGCTTAGGTTCGTCGATGTGAGAGGTTCTTGTGGAGTCTTAGGAGCTCTGATACGTAACGGGATGGGGATTATTATTATTTCTATTCCTTTTATGTATCATGTTGATTAATTATGATGTTTGCAACGTAACTTGATTTGAGATGTTTTATGAGGCTTTTGTGCCGAAAATAATTTATTTAAGATTTTGAGACGTTTATGAATTCCGCTGCTATGTTTGAATATTGTTTTAGAAGAAATTATCATTCGATTGATTTAAAAGATTTTATGAAATGTGACATCCTGATTTATTGTGATATACTCTGATTATTTGAATGAAATTTTTAAGTCGGGATTTTGGGGTGTTACAGAATGACTTGAGCACATCTAACCACCTCTCAAATGTACCTTTAGAGATTGGTTTGAACACCCCGTGTAGTGATTTGAACACTTCTAATTTAAATGCTACTTATTCAATCACCGATTTATTTGACTATCTAACGGATGAAGAAGATATTGGAATTGAGTATGAAGAAGATGTAGCTGAACTTTTTCACAATAACATTGAAGAAGATACGGGTAAATGACATTTTTTTTAATTTTGTGAATGTGTGTTGCATTTAAATGTGTTTTGCATTTAAATGTGTATGTACATAGTTGCAGTTCATATAAAAGGTGGCACAATATAATAAAGACAAATGCAAAACACATTTAAATGCAACACACATTCACAAAATTTTACTTTCAAGTAAAATTTTACTTTCAAGTAAAAAATGCAACACACATTTAAACGTGTACACCTTTTTTAATTTTGTGAATGTGTGTTGCATTTAAATGTGTTTTGCATTTAAATGTGTATGTACATAGTTGCAGTTCATATAAAAGGTGGCACAATATAATAAAGACAAATGCAAAACACATTTAAATGCAACACACATTCACAAAATTAAAAAAAAATGTCATTTACCCGTATCTTCTTCAATGTTATTGTGAAAAAGTTCAGCTACATCTTCTTCATACTCGATTTCAATATCTTCTTCATCCCTTAGATAGTCAAATAAATCGGTGCTTGAATAAGTAGCATTTAAATTAGAAGTGTTCAAATCACTACACGGGGTGTTCAAACCAATCTCTAAAGATAGATTTGAGAGGTGGTTAGATGTGCTCAAGTCATTCAAGGGGATGTTCAAATCAATATTAAGAGGCTCATTTGAGAGGTGGTTAGATGTGCTAAAGTCATTCAAAGGGATGTTCAAATCAATATTGAGAGGCTCATTTGAGAGGTGGTTAGATGTGTTCGCGTCATTCAAAGTGGTGTTCAAATCAATGCCAAGAGTCATTTTGAATTAACAATGTCAAGCTCCAATTTTCTTGCATTTTTTACTTTCAATTTATAGAAATCAAAGTGACTAGAAATTTTGAAATTTAAATTTTAGAAGAATTAGTTTGCCAAATTTTCTTACCCCCAATTTTTAAATAAAATGAAAGTACTAGGACTGAAAAATTTTGCGTCGAAATGGAAAGGTTTGGGAAGTGGAAGAGCTGCAACGCCATTCTTTAATAAAGTAACATGAAAAATTGTAAAACTAAGCACTTTATTTAATGAAAGAACATGAGTAGGTTGGATATCAAGAATTGTCATGAGGGCAAATTTGGTAGTTTAGATTAAATTAAATAACAATGATCACATTCTTTAAAAAGTGTAAAATGGTCAATTTTGCATATAAAAAAAACAGAGGGAGTACCATACATATCTTTTCTAATTTTATGATGAGTAAAATTAGAAAGAATAAAAGTTAAAAATCATGACTGATCTTGAAAATTGAAAAAGCATGAGATTTTTATAAATAAATGGTTATGATCCCTGATTTTTATACCACACATATTATTTCCAATTTATCGTCGAAATTGTTTTAATATATTTCCTTATATTGTTAAAGAAATAAAACTGTGAAATAGGTGTGGACCATGAAACACAAACTCAAAACCGCCTGTCACCAACTAAAAAAGCAAATAACCAAATTTGTAACATATTCAATAATAAAAAATGATATCTCTAGTCCCGTAAGTATGTAGTTCAGTTGGTAGCTATTTGAGATAATTTGTATAGGGGTTGGGGTTCGAACCCACTTCTCCACACATAATGTGTGTGAATCTAGCCACTAGACTACTTGACAAAAAAAAATGATATCTCTCAAAATAAAATAATAATAATAAATGATATACATAAAAAAAAATTATCAACCTTGTTTTGCACGCACACCCACTTAAAGAGAGAATGATATATGTTCACACAATAAGGAGATATATTTTCCTCTGCAGAGGAAAATTATGTTAGACCTGAAAAACTCTTGAAAATTGCTCTTGGTGCTTAGAAACCCTACATGATGACTATTTCTTTTGTTTTTTTAACAAAATAATAGCCTTATTTATATTTATCTTGTAATCAATCATTCTATCTCGTCAAATAATTTATTTTAATAATTTATCTATCAATAAAATACATTATAATTATTAATTTCATCAAAATTTAATGTCAATCAAATATTTTTCTTTTAAGTCAACCCCCTATTTAAAAGTAAGATTGTACTATTCTTATATTTGTTTTATGTGATTTATCGTCGAACATTGAATACAAATATCTCTTTCAAACCAAAATTCAAATATTAATCCTATTTCCTTATACTTAGTGTGAGGTTAAGAGGCAAACAACCTCTTTTTACTATTACTTGTTCATGTTAAAAAAAGTTGGGATACGAGTTGTTTATTTATGTTGAAACAACAAATCGTTTGTTACTCTAGTTATTTTCATTATCCATACTATACTACTATTGCAAATTTGCAATACATAGGGAGGGAGGGGGAGAGGATTGACCAGCTTATATTTGGCGCGTTTATCTCTCTTCTCTTCCACCTTATATTAATTGTTTAATCAACTTAAACTTGTCACGTTTTCTTAAACGTCGTCGTTCCCACCATATTCAATTCCAGAAAATAACACGTTCCAATTTTCCTCCAACCAAACAACCAACATTAAATTCATCATCCACCGCGCTTATTTATTTAATCTTTTTTCACCTCAATTTTTAAATCCATTCTAGGGTTTCAATTTTCTATTCCCAGATTGAATGGAACTTCCACTCAGTTTCTCCCGAAAACACCATAAACGACTTATCCTAATCGCGCTTTTAGGATTCTCCGGTTACGGTGCTTATAAAGCTTATCATTTACCTTATGTAGTTCAGAAACGCCACCGCTTCACGAAGTTTCTCAAAGCTTTCGTTTCTCTTGCAGAACTTGCTTCCAGTTCCGCAGAAACTGTTTCAATCGTTTCCAACGATTTGAACAAGTTTCTCATTTCTGATTCTGATGAAATTCCCAATAGTTTAAAACAATTATCTAAAATCGCTATGTCGGAGGAATTTTCGATAACGATTTCTAGGGTTTCAAAGTCTTTAACACAAGGAATTTTGATGGGGTATGGTGAATTTGAAAAACCTTTGGAAATTGGTGCGGAAAAATCGAATTTTTCTGATAGGGTGCTGGATAAGCTTATGTCTGAGGCTGGAACTGGATTTGTTTCGATTGTGGTTGGAAGTTTTGCTAGGAATTTGGTTTTGGGTTTTCGTTCCAAGTCAGAAAATGTTGATTCCGGGTCGAAATCTGATGGTGTTTCTGGATTGGTGAGTGTGCTTTGTGATGAAAAGTGTGGGAAGGTTATAGGGGATTGTGTGCAGACTTTTGTGGCTACTGCTGTTGCTGTTTTTCTTGATAAAACAATGGATGTTAATACCTATGATGAAATTTTTGCTGGAATGACGAATCCAAAACACCATGAAAAGGTGAAGGGGGTTTTCGTTTCTCTATGTAATGGTGCTGTTGAGACTTTGGTTAAAACATCTCATCAGGTTTTGACTAATCCAAAAGGTAAATCTGATTTGACTTCACCTAGGGAAAACGGACATTTGAAACCGGAAGCTTATCTTCAGAAATTCAGAAATGGAAGCTCTGTTGATGGAGTTGGGGATTCTGGGTGGCTTGAACAGGTTAAATCAACTCTTTCTGTGCCAGCTAACCAGAGGTTTGTGTTTGATGTCGCGGGGAGAATGACATTCGAAACTGTGAGGTCATTTGTGGAGTTCTTGTTATGGAGAATATCAGAAGGTTTGAAAAGGGGTGTTAATAAGGTTCATGACGATGTTGTAGACAAAGGAATGCAAGTTGTTAGATATGTAGGAGCTAAGTCGTCAGTTATTCTTACCTTGTGTCTTGCTTTATATTTACATATTTTGGGTGGTAGTAGGATTCTAGAGGCTGCTTAGCATGATCATTCATCCTACCCTCATACTTGTAATGCAGTTGAAATATAATTTGCAGCTAGATTTGATCTTTACACATATGATATCTCCAATCATTAATTGAGGTTATATCCTACACTCATAATTCAATGGATGAAATAACTGACTAGTCTTTAAATTACCTCCTGTAGCCCAAAAAAAATAGAAAGTTTGTGTATCTTTGTTGCTTAAAATTCTCTTTGCTTTAGCCCCGGATGCAATGAAATGAAACATAACATGTCTGGAAGCAGCAATAATTTTACACTGGTTTCTGGAAATGAAATATCATTGTGATATTTGAAGTATATTAATCATGATTGTGGACTCCCTATAGTCTAAGAATCAAACGGTTGTTGCAGTAAAGAAATAGCCCTGTAGGATAGATCAAACAGCTCACATTTCGAAATTGTATATTAAATTCAATTTAATAAAGACACAACGTGAGCCATACAATTTTGGTTGCTGTACTGATTTCTTGGCTACAGAGGCTTTATGCTGATTTTGGTTAGCAGTATATGAATAAGTTTTCCAATTTAAGCTTGCCTCCTCAGGCCTCATGATCTTATTCACTATTCAGAAAGAAACACAGTTTTTATTAGGATTTGTCTGTGATAAATTGAAATTGAAATTGTTTAACCATATTTTTTTCTTTCCTTTTGTCTATAAATTTGAGATCATGCGGCAGATTTGACTTTGTGCAACTGCCAACTGTAACTTATGGCTGGGAATGCATCTCAATCTGAGTAATTTCGAGATTCATGATGTAGTTAGGTGAGTTTAACTTCTCCAATGTTTAAGTAATGAGCATCTTTCTGTTGAGAATCCCTTTTCTTTATGCACTGAGACTTTGATTTTGTCAATAATTATGTTACCTTGATGTACTCTATAATAAGATATCACAAGCATATATATGGACCTGGATCCTCTCCTTCACCAATTCTCTCCTTCTTTCTCCTTCTCCAAATATTGACCCTTAGATCAATCAAATGGTTGAGATAGTAAAAGACAAAAAACATTAATCTCTCAATATTTATTGGGTGGGAATTCCTTTACACTACCACAACACCAAATCGCTTCATATTCATGTGCAAGCTCTTTCTTTGTCGCAATATCGCTTCATTTTTCTGCATTTTTTTTTGCTGTTTTGGTTACACAATCCAGATTTTGGTAGTGGTTGCATTTTTTGTGTATTTTGGCTGCATTTTTTCTGATTTTTTCTGGCTGCATTCTGGTTGCATTTTAGCTGCAATCCAATGTTTTTATAGCTACAATATAACATACTGTTTGGCTTCTTTTTTTCTGCATTACTGTCAAAAAAAATCTGCAATATCACCACTATTATTGCAGGGGAACATAGGGGGCAATCGCTATTTTTCTGTCAAAAGCAAAATTCAATAACCACCACATACGACCGCCGTCGAATCTCCTCCCCCGCGCCTCTTGCCGATCAGTTCATCGCCCACCACCATGTCGTCGTTCAGTGTTCTTCAATCACGGTACCGGTGTCGTGGGAATGGAAGAAGAGTTGGGGTTTTCATATTTACTATTTGGGCAAAAAGGAGGTTAAAATATTTTTTTATTTTTTTATAACTTATTCTCTTTTTTAACTCTTGACCATTTGATTGATCTAAGGGTCAATATTTGGAGAAGGAGAGAATTGGTGAAGGAGAGGATCCAAGGAGCATGAAGGGTTAATATACACAATTCATTCAATTCATAATTGTTAGTATAT
The DNA here is from genome assembly GCA_946800305.1 of Medicago arabica. Lineage (NCBI taxonomy): Eukaryota > Viridiplantae > Streptophyta > Magnoliopsida > Fabales > Fabaceae > Medicago > Medicago arabica. Next base: position 56,911,434 of record OX326967.1, read on the forward strand.
ATTAAATTATTAATCAGTATGTTCCTGCTTCATGCTTCTTTATTCTGCAATAGTATATGTTGTAAATATGTAATATTTTTGTATTTCTAGTTATTAGCCTCATATTTTTCAATAATTAGTGATTATTGTATTTGGACCTTTAATCTAAGGCCCAATAGGTAGAGTGTACTCTAGTTAGTTAGATTAGTGCTTGTACACTTTACTATATTGAATAATACTCCAAAATATTTTTCTAGATGGTATCAGATGTTGTTGGGTTGTCCACATTGTGAAAGGATACTGGATTTCGGCTTTCGCTTAATTGATGTGTGAATGGGAGAGAGTAGTGACGTTGCAGGATTCTGTTAGGAGGGGAACAGTTATAAGAGGGATAGAAGAGAGGAGTAAGGATCATCGTTGTTTGTTAGTAGAGTTTCTCTCTGGTTAGGAGCATAGTGCTGTGTTTAGGAGTTCTTGAACTCGTTTATCCTTTCATTTTGCATTTCCAGGTTCTATCACATTATCTCCACCCCAGGCCTATTGGGCCTAGCTATGAAGGGGTATGTTGGAAATCCCACCCCTAAGCCGCCTTATAATTATGAAAAATTTGGGTTGCCTTCATTGTAGCCTCCAACACCATTGTGCTACAGTTTAGTCCCACATTGCATAGAGATATGGTCTTTGTAGTGCTTGTAAGACTTTGTGGTCTGCTGCTTATAAGTTGGTTTTGTGGAGTTGAGCTAGGCATAAGCCCATTTCTAAGATACCTATGGGGATTAGGTTGACAAATCATCATCTTGAGTTGTTTTCCATTTATTCGATTCTATTGAAACAGAGATGCACTTACTGATTAACTAATTTTTTAAGTCGGTATGTGTTCCCTGTATAGCTTCAGTATTCTTAACAGTTGTACACTTAAAAATGGAATAGATGCATTTTATTATGGCAATGATTTCAGTACAGGGTAATAGAGTTTGAAGTTTTGTTTAATACGGTCACTCTATTCAGTTGAAGAACGAATTCTCCTTTTAATCACTTATGTTGAAGCAGTGATGCACTTCACGAGGAACTAAATCTTAAAATCAAAGACTTATGATGTAGATCCTCAGCATTCTTCACTGCCATACACTTAAAAAGGGATCAGATGCTTCTATGTATGACAATGATTCCAGTACCATGTCAACAGAGTACGGTTTTCTTTAATGGTCTCACTCTATTCAGTTGAATGAATGTTGCCTTTTCTTGGCATTTCTGGAACTCGCTGGTGCCAGTAATTATCAATAGTCATACTAACTGGAGCATTAAATTTGGTTCGTTCTTTTGAAGTTGTCTGAGATTTAGTTGTGTTCTCTTGTTCTGGTTTTCTTTCTCTCACCAATGGAAAGCTAGATTTTGTCTTTTCAAAGTCTTAGTTGAAGTTGTCTTAAGAGTCTTACATAACCCTGCTGATAGTTTAGTTAGTAGCAGTTGTCGCTTGGTTGCATGATCTCCTTGCTATATAAGGGCTAAAAATGTTGTATAACGAAGCATCGTTTTTCCTCAACGGTTTCTTTAGATATAGCTCGCTACGACGCTACGTTCACCTTTTCCTTTCCCCTGAAATCTTCGGTTTCCCCTCAATTAAAGGGTTGTATACAACCTGCCACATCATACCTCAATTCCTTTTTATTTGTCATGTTAAGGTTGTTTGCCCAAACTAAGCAAATAAATAAATGTGTTTTTTTATGAAATTATTTATCTTTGTGATCATTTGACTATTTATTATTTTATTGCAAATATATACATCTCTGAATAGCTCTCTGAGTAGATAATTAATAGTAGTATGGACAAAAGTTCTAAAAAAAACACACAAATAGGAATTGGGAAATCGTTATAATTTCATGCCTATGATTGTGATTGACTGAAAAAGTGTGGTATGTAGACCATCTCCAACACTGTTCTTCCAGTGTTCTTAAAACACAGGAACAAATTTTTATTTTCTGCACCATTGGAGAGCAACCTGGAAGACAGGTTGGAGAATAGTTCTCTCGGAGGAGGCTATGATTGATCTCGTCTGTCATGGCATCTGCAAGCTGCTGCACCTCTGGATTTGCTCCGGTCTTTCTAATTTGTGCTCCATTGAGTTGGAGAGGGTTAGAGGAAGCTATGATTGGAGATGCTCTTACTGTCCTTTTTGGCCCTGAAATCAACTAGTTGAGTCATTTTAGCTTTGATGAAATTAACATCCCACGGGTTGTTTTTGTTTTAGGAGTTAAAGAATCACATTTGAATTATCCATGTCAAGTAAAAAACAAAGTTCGATTATTTGAGTAACAGTGGCTATCCACATCAGAGACTTCTTAGTCCTAATGGGCACAAGGCTCGAAAACATAAAAAAATTAGTATGATCCATAAGCAGGAGCAAGTTGGATTATATTAGTTACCATGTCAATTAAAGTCAATATGTATATCAATTATAGAGTGCTTATGGCAGTGAATGTGAGTAGTGTGTCTTCCGAATTTGACAAAGGTTCAACCATCAATCAATATTGAGATTCACACTATTGTAAACATAAACATATTGTATTAACGCCCAAGAATATCTTCCAGAAGAAATCCCTTCTTCCACTATTTCTGAATGCTTCTGAGTATAGATATAATCCACTAGTTAGTGCTAACACCCGGTAAATAAATATTGACGACTCTATTGAACGTTATATTCAAAAGTGAAAAATATGTATAGTAACCAAACAAAGCATTTCCTTTAGTAAAAAATAACATTTCCTATCTCCATTAACCATTATATCCGAAGTAAAGTAAGAAACAAAACAACTCACCAAAAAAGTAAAGTAAGAAACAAATAACTCGCCAAATAAAAAGTAAGAAACAAAACATTGGCGAAGGCTAAGGTAGGTGACCTCTTTAGGTCTCCTACCCTAGGAGACTTGACTCTTTTTTTTTTGCAAAAAGGATGTCAACTATTAGATTAGATGTATTTAAAAAAATTTGAATGGTTGAGATTTGTAGGTTATGTAATCTATAAGGATTGTATTTTTTAAACATATATATAAATATTTATATATGTATATTAATTTTCAAAAAACGTAATTAATTTTGGATTCACATTTAATAAATGGTGTTTTTAGTATTGTTGGAAAAAGTTCAGCTCATAAGTGCCTTGTTTTTCGCTGGATGAAAATCCCAGCAAGCATTTCTTCTGCATATTTTTCCCAACAAGCTCGTACATTTAGCAATTCTTGGTCTTCACCAACTCAAAGATCTAGGAAATTTTCACAAAATAAAAACGGATAAAGGAACGCAAACGTAAAATAGATTCTGATTTTTTATAAAATCTCTAAAATATAATCTCTAAATCATTTTATGTCAAAATCACTTTTATTTTAATCCATAACAAGCGGTCCTTACAGCCTATTTGTTATATATATTTTAAGAGTATTGCATCGTTTTGTTATAGTCTTTTTTTTATAAAAAAAATCAGAATTTTAAAAATATCTAAAAACAATCGATTTATTAATTTGATGTTATTATTCTAAAACGAGACATAAAAAGAACCTATGAAATACTAGTTGATATGAACTATCTGAACATTAAATATGTGAATAAATCGTTTATATAGTTATTTGTAATACTTATTGTCCACTACAGTAGGTAGACCATAGTGCATAAACCTACAATTACATGTAATATTCTTTCTTTCAACAATTTTTTTTTTTGTAATATTGCATCTCCCACCGTTCATGGCCTATTAAGCATGCACACGGTAAACGGCACCCAAAACATTTATTAGGATATGACTACACAAGAAACAAAACAAAAAATGGTTTTTTTAATTAAAAACCGTTTCACTTTAACTCATAATCACTTTTGTTCTTGTGAATCAGATGAACCCAACTCAATTCAAAGGTAAGTGGGTTACCAAAAAACAAAATTGTTTTTCTTTCAAAGTTTGTAATGTTTACACTGGAATGTGACCTTGAAAATATTACATTCTTATGACTTGTTTCTTGATGAATAGAAAGGATTACCCCTAACAAGATGAAAGAAATTAAAAAAAAAAAAACTAAGAAATCTTAAAAGGGGTGATAGGGCTCTTATCAGCTAACGTAACACAAGATGAAAAGATGAAAAGTCATGAACTACGAAGAAAGTCGTAAGGTCATTAGACCTATTCAATCTGAAGTTAGCAAAAGCATCCACATCTTTGTTGGCCTCATGATAGACGTATTGAAATTTGTAACTCATCAGCCCAACATGCAAATCAGAAATATGAAAAACTATATGAGATCAAGGATGACTTCATTAAAAGTGGTTTCAATCGATGAGTAGGTCACCCATGTCCTAGAGAACCCAGTTGATCATCAACTTGTATGTCGTCCTGACCACTTATACTTAAACCCCCTATTTCAATTTCTTCAAACGGTAAATCAACTTCTTGATCTCAATGTAAAGAAAGTATGCAGAGAGCAAATTGATAGAAGTTTTTGTTCTATCTATTGATGAATCAATCATAGGTTAATATACTGTACTAGTATTAATAGAAAAACCAAACTAAAAGGAAGCTAAACTAATTGATAGGAACAATAAGGATTAGGATGAGAACAACAAGGATCAGTAGAAAATTGTAACTAATTGTGAGATATTTTAGCTTAGTCGATAACACTCCTCCTCAAGATGAGTTGTGTAAATTTGAAAGTCCCATCTTGGCCTTCAGTGCTGAAACTGATATTTGCCCAACGATTTGGTGAGCAAGTCTGCAGTTTGATTTGATGAACTAACTTTCGCAGTTGCAATTAGTCTTGATGAATTTTTTTCACGGATAACATGACAATCAATCTCTATGTGTTTAGTACGTTCATGATACACTGGATTTGACGCAATATGTAGAGTAGATTGGTTGTTGCAAAACAACGGTGTAGGTGTAGATTGGGAGATGCCAATGTCACTCAACAAGTATGAGAGCCAAGTAATTTCACATGTGGTATTGGCCATTGCTCTGTATTCTGCTTCAGCGGATGAACGTGATACCACAGACTGTTTCTTTGTTTTCCAGGAGACTAGACTAGGTCCAAAAAAATACAATAACCGGAGGTTGAGCGATGAGTTGTGGGACAACTTGCCTAATCTGAATCACAATAAGCTTTCAGAGATAAATCTGAGTTTGAAGGAAAGAAGAGACTTTGTACAGGTGTTGTCTTTAGGTAACGAAGGAGCCGTATAGCTGCGTCCATGTGTGGTTGACGTGGTTCTTGCATGAATTGACTTAAAATGTTGACTGGGTAAGCAATGTCAGGGCACGTCACTGTGAGGTAGATTAGGCGACCAACAAGACGCCGATATGGTGAAGGATCAGACTACCTTCTGATGGAGTTAATTTCAGGTTTTGTTCCATTGGAAAGTCTACCGGTTTCGAGGCAGTAAGGCCACTATCCGAGATGATGTCAAGACCATACTGTCGTTGAGTTAAAAAAAGGCCTTGACTGGATTTTGCAACTTCAATACCCAAAAAGAACTTTAACCTTCCCAAATCTTTAATTTTGAAATGTTTCTGTAGTAAAACCTTAACCAAACTAATAAGTTTTGGGTCTGAGCCGGTAAGTACAATGCCATCAACATATAGAAGAAGAAATACAGATCCAGATTCACGATGTAAGCTGTCATACCCCAATTTTTGACCCAATATCCCACTGATACATGTCATTTGACCCTGACCAATCTCTAACTTTTTCAGTAAAAATTTCGGCAGAGGGGTGTTTTAAAATACCGCATGTTTTGGTTCCGAGTCGGGCCCTCTTCTCTCTTTATTTATATTTACTTTTATATTTTTAATTTCCATCTTTTGTTTAATTTCCTTATTTTTAATCTTTAATTTTAATTCCTATTTTTAATTAGTCATTTTTATTTTCTTAGTATAATTACTTTCACTTTATTTTATTTTTAATTATTTGTTATTAATTGTCCAAAAATTCCAAAAAAATGTCGATAAGTCCAAATAGTATCCAAAGTCCAAGTCTGCATAATTATCCTTTCTTTTTATTTATTTTTATTTATATTATTAGATGATAAGTCCAAAAAAGAGTATAAATCCAAAATATGCAATCTGTAACAAACACGCTTTCCTCCTCCCCAAGCCCCAAATTGTTTGCATCTTTTTAACAAACCATAACCCTAGTCCTAATGCTATAAATACAATCTGCAAACACACAGAAAAGGGGGCCAAAATTCACAACCTGCAAAGAAACCATTCCCGAAGGCTTACTCTCGTTCATAATCTGCATGAACATCACAAGTACCAATTTTTGCATAAAACAGTCAACCAAACATCAATTTTCGCACAAACAGCAAACCAAACACCAGTTTTCGCACAAACAGCAAACCAAACAGAAGTTTCTTCACACAGACAGCAAACCAAACAGAAGTTTCTTCGCACAGACAGCAGACCAAACAGAAGTGTTTTCTCACAGACAGCACACCAAACAGAAGGTTCTTCTCACAGGCAGCAAACCAAACAAAAGGTTTTTTTCTCACAGACAGCAAACCAAACAGAAAGGTAGTACTTTTTTTTTTCCCTTTTAAAAAATTAGATTTAGACTGCATATTTATCATTCACTTATTTATTGCGTATTTATTTTACAGCAAAGATTTTAGAATGTAAATAGGTGTTCATGTAATTTATTTATCTATTTTCCGCAGACCTTAGAATGTATTAATAGGTTTAATGTAATAGTTGTAGGTGCATGTGTGCGTGTGTGGGTGTATGCTTTATTTTCCCGCTTCTAGTTTAGGTTAGAGGTCCTCGTGGTGGTTCAACGCCACCACGTGGTACCTGCGCTTTTATTTTTATGCTCCGTTAGATTAGTTTTCAGTTTTAACTATCATTCAAAAACAACAAAAACATGCAAATAACAAAACACAAAAAAACATTTTCATAACAAACCTTGATTTTTAAATCAAGTGATCCTTTTATTTTACTTCTTTCATAAATCAAAACTGCAATCAATCCTAATTATATTTTTTAGTCATTTTCCTTTAAACATAAACAAATTCCTTTTTCCACTTGGCTTTTCATTTTAAAACCTTTTTCAAAACTAATAAAAGACACCAAACAAATTAAACGCAATTTCTACCCCGAACTACGAGGTTTTGATCCCCCACGGGTACGTAGGCAAAGGACCTTGTCCTCTCAAATCAATAAAAATGTAGATAATTAGGTTTTTTTCTTAATCATTTTAAATTTCTTTTATCAAAGCAAGTAAGTTATAGCACAAGAATTAAATAAAACCAAGAGGTTCCCGTAGAGTACTACGGACATAAAGGGTGCTAATACCTTCCCTTTATGTAACTAACCCCCGAACCCTAAATCTTTTTTAAAGTGGTATTTGAACTTTTTTCCACTTTCTTTCAAAAAATAAAATGTTCAGTCGTGAAATAAAATAGTGAGTCAAACGCTAATCAAATAGCCTTGATCTCCGAAAAATGACGCGACATAAGCAAAAAAGAGACGAGTCAGCTGTACTATGTTTAAAACCAAAATTAATAAGAACATCAGAGAACTTTGAATACCAATTTCGGGAAGCTTGTTTAAGACCATATAAGGACTTTTGTAGTTCGCAAACTAGTTGTTCCCCCTTGCGACGGAATCCTGGAGGTAATTGCATAAAAACATCCACGTGCAAATCAGCGTGTAAAAAAGCATTATTCACGTCCAACGGGTGAAGGGGCCAGTTTTTTGCAGCAGCAATAGAGAGTAAAACTCTAACTGTGACAATTTTAGCAACAGGAGAAAATGTATCAAAATAATCAACCCCTTCGATTTGGGTGTATCCTTTAGCAACTAATCGTGCCTTATACCTTTCGATGCTATCGTCAGAATTTCGTTTAATTTTGAAGACCCATCGACATCCAATTGTTTTCTTTCCGTTAGGTATAGGAACTAAGGACCAAGTTTTGTTTTCACACAAAGCATCAATCTCAGATTGCATTGCATTGCGCTATTCCGAAAAATTCTTAGCTTCAGAGTATGATTGTGGCTCAGTTTCAATTATGAGTAGCTAATTCTCTTAGAGATTAGGTCTGAGATGATTCTGTGTAACCCTAAGTGAAACATGTTGTTGTGAAACTCTATCTATTGTGAATGACAATCTAGTTTTTATTCAATTCAATTGTTCTTAATGCTTTTTATATATTGACACCATATAAACATGATTTCGTGAGAATGAATGACTACTGACCAGAGCTTTCGACTTAGACCTAATTGAATTGTTCAAATAAACATGGTTAGTCTAGGAATGGATAATCGTTTATTTGTGATATTAAGTTAACGTACTTTAAAACCTTCAAAGAGTATTAGACCTCCTAAGGAATTAGGGGTTGTAGTCTGAGAAGAGTGTCCTAAGTCAATGGATTGATTAGGGCTATTTTGTTAACCATCGTGAAACTAGAGAATCATTCGTAAGAAATAGGTGCAGTATACCAATTAGGGAAACTCAGAGGATTTGAAAGATCTGATCTCATCTCTATCCTTATCTTTTCCAAAAATATATTTATTTTCTATTTATTTAATTTTATACAATCAAATTTACTGTCTTGGGCACTAAAATAATTTACACATCCTAGATAGTAACCTTATTAATAAATTGAGATTAACACAATCCTTGTGGATACGAACTTATAAATTTTATTACTTCGATAGTTTTAGTACACTTGCTAAAAATCTCTATCACGCTCGACAACACCATTTTATTGCGGAGTATAAACACAACTTGATTGTTGTAATACTCCTAAATTTGTTAAAAATTCACGAGTTTATGAATTAAAAAATTCACGTCCATTGTCAGATTGAATTTTTTGGATTTGAGTATGAAATTGTTTTTCAACCAACTTAAAGAAATAAGGGATGATTGTGTTAACTTCACTTTTGTGTTGCATTAGAAATACCCACGTACTTCGAGAAAAATCATCTACCACAGTAAGAAAAAATTTAGCACCTGAAGAGTGATTTTTAGTATAAGGTCCCCAAATATCAAGATGAATTAATTCAAAACAACAAACAGTAGAGATGCAACTTAATGGAAATTTTAAACAAGATTGTTTTGCCAAAGGGCAAACAGTGCAAGTACATTTATTAGAAAACTTAATGATAGTATCTAAATAATTGAACTTTGGAGATAAAGATGGGGCAGGATGTCCTAAGCGCCAGTGCCATAAATCAAAATTTAAGCTAAATAAGGCTGTGGGGATGGAATTTGTTGAAGAATTGTCCAAGGTGTAGAGGCCTTTATGTTGTTCACCCATCACAATAATCCTCTTCGTCCTTTGGTCTTGTAGTAAACATGAAGTAGGGGTGAAAATGATCCAAGAGTCAGTATCTTTAGATAACTTACTAATGGACAAAAGGTTAAATTGAAAGGAAGGAACATGTAGAACATTTTGAATTACGAGACCAGAAGGTAAACAGATGGAACCAATATGATGAACTAGAGCAAGTTTATTATCAGGTAATTTAACAGATGTGGAGACTTTAGTGTATGATTGAAAAAGTGAAGGTCAGAAACCATATGGTGAGTGGCACCAGAATCTAATATCTATACGGATGTATAAGGTTTGAAAGAAGAAAAACAGCGGAGTGAGGTACCTGCAAAATTTGCAAGAGGTCGATCATTACCATTTTGAAGGAGAGAAAGTAGCTGTTGAATCTGAGTTTGAGTCAAACTAGATGAAGATTGAGAATCCGGAGGTGGAAAAACATCAACATTGGAATGAGCCGGTGAAGCAGAAGGTCCGGTTCCACGACCGTCACGAGAAGAAGAACCACGACGAGATTTGTTGGAGCCAATATTATGTTTCCACCAAGAAGGATAACCAATCTTTGAGTAGCAACGATTGTTTGAGTGTCCATCGGCCTTGCAAATGGAACAATAATAATTGGGTTTGGAATTGGTCCCTTTTGAGGAATTTGATTGTTGAACAACCATGATGGATTGCTCTGTTGAAACAGAACGTGAATCAGATAAGGAACGTTGACGTTCTTCTTGTAAGAAAAGTGAATATGCTTTGGGAACCGAAGGGAGGGGGTCCATGAGTAGTATTTGGCTACGAACATATGCATATGAATCATTTAAACCCTATAGAAAATCCATAAGTTATTCAGTAGCATAAACAACGTTGAAATTTGGTACAACACCGCAAACACAAGCAGGAAGGGTCTGATAAGAATTAAGATCGTCTCTATAAGCTTTAAGTTATGTATAATAAGTTGCAATAGATTTGGTGCCTTGAGAAAGATTTGCAATGGCTCGTCGAATTTCAAAAATGCGGGGTGCATTTTTTTGAGTAAAATGAGTAAGGAGGTCAAACCATATATCCCGAGCACTGTTAATCCATAGGATGGAATTGGCTATCGTGGGAATAGTGGAATGGATAAGCCAAGATTGGACCATATTGTTACAACGGATCCAATGAGAGAAATTTGGACTGTTAGGTTCAGGTTTGAGAAGGCTGCCATCAATAAAACCAAGTTTATTTTTGGCTTCAAGTGCCATGGTAATGGCTCGGCTCCAAGTGGCATAGTTGTCTCCATTAAGAGGATGTGTGACAAGTACTTGGCCTGGTTGGTCTGATGAATGGAGATAATAAGGTGATGAAGAATCAAGGGCAGCCATTTGTGTGAAAAAAAGAGAACGAAGTTAGACTGATACCATGTAAAGAAAGTATGCATAGAGCAAATTGATAGGAAAACTAAGGATTAGGATGAGAACAACAAGGATCAGTAGCAAATTGTAACTAATTGTGAGATATTCTAGCTTAGTCGATAACACTCAAGAAATGTCATGACATCTTTTATGTTAATAATTCATCACAATGATCATAAAAGAACTTCTTTAATTTGTTTATGTCAATAATTCATCACAATTATCATAAAAATGATAAATTAATAAAATAAAAAGACAAATATAAGTGCAATTTTTCTAATTTTTAATAATGCACCAAAATAATGAACTTTGAATAAAGAAAAGGAAATCGAGTATGACACAAGTGGTAATAATGACGCAGGAAACAAGTTGCAATAATAGCAATAAAAGTAATAATTAAATTTAGCTAGAGCCTAGAGTCCATTAATTAGATATACTAAGCTTCTTAAACTCATATTTCTTTCATATATGATTTTGCTGTGGCCATTTGAAACCTAGCTAATTAGCTATCTATGGCAGCCACTACCTCTTCCACCTGCAGCAGTTTCTTCAATTTCCGATCATCGTCGAATACTTCGACTCAAAGCTCTTCTGGTTGCAGTGGAAAGCTTGATGGAGTAGCTATGTGGTTAATCAACGGTGTCACTATGGCTTTTTTTTCATCTTTAAATCGTTGTTCTTGCATTCGCATCGCCACAGAAGAAGACGGAGAAGATGCCAATGAGTTGCCATTGATGTTCAACGATGGTAATCTCCGCCATGATGGTGGTGTAGCTGGTACCACCAGCAGGAGAAGGACCGGTAAAGGGAAGAAAACTATACTGGTCCACGAACAATGATCTAGATGAATCAATAATAATGTCTCTTTATTTTCATGGTAAGTGATATATATTATAATTTAATATTATAATGTTACATATGTGAGAGTTTTTCTAATTGTGCCTTCAAATCAAAGCTTATGTTATTTCTGGAGATGAAAAATGAATATCAATTAAGATGCTTGTAATCTTCTCCCCTTTGATATATATACAGATACATTGAAGAATGGTTGATGAATCATGTGTAATATTGATTCTTAATTTGTGCATGAGCAAGTTTTTTATTTTTGTTTAGATGCAAAAGATACATGATTTCTTTAGCCATTAGATTAATTAACCAAATTAATGAGTTATAGTATGATAAAAGAGTATATCAATCTCATGTTATGAATTATGCCTTCGGATTAAACCGAGTTGGCCTTTAACTTATGCAACCAGCCACTCGATCATTTTAATATTAATTATAGTCAATTTTATCATAAGATAAGTCGTTTAACTTACAAGTAGCCATGTAATTTGCGTTTGTTTACTCATTGAATATTGATGGATATGATACTTTGGCAATAATTCCCCACCGTACGTTGAGATACCCACATTTACACATTTTGTTCATTGCATAATATACAGATTTAAGGTACAAACTATGTTTCATTCTTAATTACCTTGGATCATGATAAAATAGTTACTGAAACATGCATATTTTGATTTTTATTACATTTAAAAAAATCAAGTCTTAAATCTAAATCATGATCGAACAATTGAAGTCTAATTTAGAAAAATGCTCTTGATCACAAATTACTCGTGAATCCATCAAGATATCGGTGGAGTGTTTTCTTTGAAAGATTATTTGTTGACCTTCATGTTTTCCGCTAAACACTGGATTTTGCTTTGCAAGTTTTTTTTTCTTTGAAAGCATTGTTTGTAAATAGCATAGCTCTTTTAAATTTATGTTTCATTTTTGTATGAGTTGCGTTTTTTTTTTGTTTTTTGTTTTTTGACTAACAGAATGAGTTGGGTTGGAAGTATGATTACTCGGATTCCCACCGTTATCATATTTCTGAGCTTTTTTTATGTCTATGGGATTTTAAAACAATTTCCAGCATGTTTCTTTTACGTTTTATTGCTGATTGAGCACGTTCTAGGGATTAAAGTTACTTTGAAAAAAATTAAAATAAGGACACATTTTGTCTCAATTATTTCTTCTCAAATGATGCTGTCGTTTGGGTCATGATCATTGCACCGTTTCAATCGACATGTTTTTTTTTGAATAAATTTGTCTCTTAACATCATCGTCACCAAAGAATCCAATGCGCATGAAAAATGCTGTTGGGACAAATATACACAAACTGCGTCAATCAGGCTAACTATCTTTTACTTTTACATTTTTCTCTTTGAGGGAAATACTGACTAACCTGTACAAAGTACAATGTAATATTGTATCAGCATTTGGAAGAACTATCAACTTCTCACCAATTTAATCCTTATACCGTAAAAATATACTAAATAGTCTCCAAACAATATAAAATCCATCAATTTAATCCTTAATGTTATTTTAGAGACCAAATTGATGGATTTCCATATACTTCCTCCGTCCCAGTATATAAGTATTATTTGCCTCTAATAAAAAGGTGTTTAGATATATGGACAGAGAGAGTACTTTATAAGGTAAATATAATTAAGGGTTAATAGTGTTTTACCCCATGTAATATATGTCATTTCCGGTTTTTTCCTCTGTAAAATTTTCTTTTTGGATTTAGTCCTTGTAATTTGAAGTTTTTTGGTTTTGGACTTCATGAATTTTGACTGTACAAAATCGATGATATGGCATGAGGTAAACCGAAATATGCTCAAATTAACAGGGGGTAAACCGAAATTTGCTCAAATTGTAGGGGGGTAAACCGAAATTTCCTCATACTACAGGCGGCAAAAATTTTCATGAAGGTCTAAAACCAAAAAATCTTCAAATTACAAGGACGGAATCCAAAAAAAATATTTTACAGAGGGAAAAATCAGAAATGACTTATATTATAGGGGTAAAGTACTATTAACCCTATAATTAATGAGTTTTGTATAGTTTAGGGACTATTTAGTATATTTTTATAATTTGTAGACTAAATTGAAGGTTTATTTTTAAACATTGATTGATATTTTTTAGCATGTATAGTGATTAAGCACTATTTAGCTTCTGTATTATGGTGGTTAAGCATTTTCCAGCTTTGTCTTGTGGCGAATAAGCATTTGAAATTTTGTCTTATGATTTTGATTATTTTTTTTGGCTACACTATTGTAGGTTGGTTAAGCTTTGTTTATATTTTTGAGCAGGTGTATTTTTTGCGTTTCTTTTTTAATTTTCCAAGTTGAAAGTAAAACCCTGCTAAATTGAGGGAGATATTAGATTAATTTGTTAGCTGTTATTGTTAGAATTTGATTCAATTTTTGAGAGAGAAAATTCGATCAATTAAAAATAGTCGATTGTTTTGTTTTTTTATTATTTTTTACGAAATTCGAACCAAATAAAATAATTGAATTGCATGGTTTGGTTCGATTCAAATGATTATTTATTTTTTTAAATTAAGAAACTTATTTAAAAAATAAATATAAAAAAATAAAATTTTCAAACGTTATACTCCAATTTTGGAAAATGTTAATGATATTGTTTTAAAAAAATGGTGTATTCCCCTTTTTAATAGTTTAAAATTATTTTTCAATATCTAATTTTTATTTTTGACTTCCTTAACAAATGCCTTTAAATATCTAATTCAGAAAAAAAAAATTATTACGAAAAATATTTTCCAAATTTTTTATTTTTGGTTTAAAAATTGAACTTTTTAATTTCGAACGAAAAATCTGAACTTTTTTGAAATATTCTAATTATTTTTTAAATACATTAAGTTTTAGAATTTTTCATTTTTCGTAAAAAAAATGATTTTTTTCTAAAATTTTAATTTCAAAAAAGATTTGTTAAAAATCTGGAATAAAATTTTCGAAAAAAGAAAATCTGAATTTTTTCTAAATTTTTAAAAAAAAATTGTATCCAAATTTTTAAAAATAAAATATTTCCAGCATTTTTTTAATTTTTTCCAGATTTTTAAAAAAATTGTATCCTTTAAAATTTTCCAGATTTTTAAAATTCCATTTTAAAAAAATTCAATAAAATCCAGAATTTGTTTAAAAATACTTTTTTCTGAAGAAAAAAAATCTGACTTTTTTTAAAAAAAGTTTGAATTTGTTTTTTCTAATTTTAACAAAACTGAATATATTTTTTCTGATTTTTTTAAAATTTGAATTTCGAAAAAATATTATCGTTTTTTCTGATTTTTTTTAATTTTTGAAAAAAATTATTATTTTTTTCGATTTTTATCTGAATATTTTTTTATTTTTGAAAATTAATTTTCAGATTTTTTAAAAATAAAATCTGATGTGGCCAATTAAAAATTAAAAATTATAATAAAAAACAAGTCAGCGCCACATATGCGCATTTGATGAGTTGGATGGAGGAGGGGTGTTTTCCGGAGAAAAAAAAGTTTTACAAGGATGTAAATCAAACCGAAAATTTCATAAGGGTGAAAATCGAAAATGACCTATATTACAGGGGTGAAAAACACTATTAACCCTATAGCATATAATGTTTTTTAGAGAAGCGTATAATACTTAAATTACTTCAAAAAAAATTAAATTACTTCAAAGACATCAGATAAAAACATATTGACAAATAATATGCTGAGATAATTGGGTCTTTAAGGACATGATAAGGTCATCTAAAAAAACATATGATACGGAGTTTGATATCACTAATGAAGAAAAAAAAATGTTGGGGGATAAGTTATTACCTCAAGGTATTTTTATCATACTCCCATTTTGTGTTTATTTCACAATCCTTTTGTTCCATCAAAAAGACAAAATCTTTTGTTAAGCGAAAGAAAAATTGTATAATTGTCTCAAATGCTTGCTCCAACGTAAAACGAATTAAATAAATAAATATAAAAAAGCGCCGTTGCCGGGGATCGAGCCCGGGTCACCCGCGTGACAGGCGGGAATACTTACCACTATACTACAACGACTTGTTGTTTGTTAACTTTAAATTAAAATATATATTCGTTAATTGCTAACTCCATTTCTGGATCCATTAGATCTCACGCTGGTATTTTATGAACTGAAAAATAATTTAGAATAAATGCCTGAATTTTATGTTATATTGAATGTAATTATTAGGCAATGTAATCTACCGTGAAGGAATAGAAAAAATCTTACGTTGGCTTAGAAGGCAACATAGAAGGCCTTGAAACCCGAGTGACTAGAGCAAGATCTAAGAATGCTTCTAATCTAAATAGTTTGGCAATCACTTTGTTTGAAGGAGTTTAAGTATTGAAATCTAAAAAAGGACAACGTTATCTGAACATTTATAAAAATGAACAATCATTTGACAACAGTATAAAAATATCATTTATAATTAATAATATAACTAAGAGAAAAAGCAAATCAAAGTTTGCTCCGTATAAATACATGGTGTTGGACAATATTTTGGTGGTTAACTTATCATTACTTTTTTAGGAAATACATTTTGAACATACTGTTTATTGAATTGTAAGGTTTATCCATCAATAAGTTATTTGCAGCTTATCCATCATTATATGGTGCAGCTTAAAAATTCTTGTTTTCTTAGCCCAATTATTTATTCTCAATTTATATTCAATCAAACACTAACACACCCTAATTTTCATTTTCATTATCTTACACTTACCCGGTGTTTCATATATATTTTTCAATTTCTACCTTCAAAAGTGTGTTTTTCAAAAAGTGTTTTTTCATTTTTTTTTAATGGCAAAGTGTTCTTTCATCTCGTTTTGATATTGTGTACTTGTACGAAACCAATATCTTTAACTATGCAGTTGAAGCGAGAAATCTGATTATGAATTGACCCCAACACGAGTCATAAATTGTTGTTTTACTTTGACCATTTTACTCTTTGATACATTATGTTATCACAGATAATTGTTTCTTTAAGTTGTTTTGAGTTTGAGTTTTATAAATTCGGTTGTTCATTTTATTACTGTACCTATTTAGAGAATGTTAAATTGAAATTAATTGTTAAAATCTTGTTTTAATTTTTCTTAAATATCTAGAAGAGAACGGAATACAACCAATTCAATAAAAGATCATAGATTAGAGGAAAACAGCCGATTAAATTTGGTTATTATGACTAACTACATATTATAATTTGTTTTGAAAATTCTATACATATTCATATCCAGTCCATAATTGAAAATTGAAATTAACAACAATATGTATGTGCCAAATATTATTATTTTTTGCTACAATATAGATAAGTCTTCACGTGGTCCCCTTACTTTTATGAGATACATGATACCCAAAGATGTAAGTCTCATAATTTTATGTATTGATTGTTTATTTGATCGAATGATATGTCATGGTACCTAAAAATATGTAGGCATTTTAATATAATTGCATGCCAATAAATTGTTCATGTTAAAAGTGGTACTACAATTTACTTTAATTTTATCGAAACCGTTATTAGTGACAATCTCCTTCTGAAAACGCCTCTCTTTTAGGTATCATCGTCAACACACGTCTCAACCATTTTCTCACCGTAATCCACTATGTTAAACAATTCCATCAATTCCACGCCCTCACCGTCAGACCCTTCTCCCGATTCAATGCCCTTGTCGCCTATGATTTCAACACCGACAATTTTCTCTTCCTCTCCCTCCTTCCTTTTGACAATCAACTTGCATTCGCTAACAACACTGATGTTGATTTTCATGGGAATGCTTATGTGACTAATTCTGTCGGAATTTTATTTGGAAGGTCACGATTCAAGGAGAGTCGTCGATTTTTTTCTAGATCGGTGTTATTCACGGATTATGCGGTGGACGACGATACACCTTGTAGTTTCCTTAGTCTCTTACTAGTATTGCAGCGTTAATGAAAGTTGAGGTTATCTTTTGGTCATTCCCTACAATTCATAACATATGCTCAGGGTTTTTATGGGTGAAGGTAGAGAAAGGCACATCATTCTTATGATAGATATCACATGTCCTTATGATGTGGCTGTGACGAGTGATGGTGTGGCCTTGCTGGTTTCGCCAGAGAATATGATTATGTGGATGTTCATGTGCAGGAGTAGGAGGAGTAGGAAGGCATGGTGAAAAGCGACGTTTTACGACAAAATTAAGCTTAGGAGTATGAGTAAGAGGAGTAGGAAGGCATGTTGTAAACTATGTACTTGTAAGAAATCAATATCTTTAACTCTGTAGTTGAAGCGAGAAATTTGATTATCAATTGACCTTAACACGAGTCATAAATTGTTATCTTTAAGCCCAAAAGTGTTCTGCAACACCATCAACTAAATTTCGACCCTTTCTCTCTCAAAACCACATTTTGGTCAAAATTTCACCTATTTTAATCAATCACTCTGATTTTCTACTTGTTATCTATCCATCTCATAAATTCTTGAGTGTTTTTGGAGTGGGTTGTGAGTTTAATTTTAGGTTTCATTCACTTGAAGGCAAGAAGAAAAACCCCAGTTGAGAAAAGATGAATCTGAAAAGATCAAGAGCCACAAAGAAGAGAGGCTCTCTAGAGCATCTCCTTCCTCTGGTGCTGCCAATATCATCTTTAGGTCTGAATTTCACCAAGAGAGGTTCAATGCAATGAAATCAAGGCAATTTCTAAAAAGAAAGGTTTTTTTTTTTTATATGAAAGCATGGCAGTATCCATAAATCCAACAATTGTTGGTGAGAAACAAGTGGATTCACTTCCCTTTTTTCATCAAACCGGCGAAAGCTGATGTTGTACGTGAATTTTACGCCAACGAATTCCTAAGAGAGGGGGAAGAGAAAGACTTTACTTCGTGGGTTCGAGGGAATAGGCAAGGTATGATTCATCAATGATTAATGAAGTGTTGCAGATTCATGATTCACCAACTTGCAACGTGGCGAATGAGATAAAATTCTCTAAGAGGGAAGTATGTTGAGATACTAAGTTATATATGTCGTACTGGAGATTCTTGGATCAAATTCACTCCCAATAACGACCCTAACCATGTTCCAAGGAAGTTGGCGGCCAAAGAGTTGAAGCAGGAGGCGAAAGCATGTACATCATTCCTTCACCACACCATTGAGACCTGCTCTAATGGTTCAGAACTGCAAACAATTCGAGCATTAGCTGTGATGGCCATCATGAAAAATTAAGAGGTAAATATTGATTTGTTGATGGTTGGTGATATCTTTGACACAACAAATAAGACTCATAAATAAGACTCGTAATTCTATGTATTGAGTGTTTATTTGGTTGAATATTATGTTAGTACGTGGTACCTAAAAATATGTAGACACTTTAATATAATTGTATGCCAATAAATTGTTCAAATTAAAAGTGGTACTATTATTTACTTTAACTTTATTGAAACAAAAATCTCAAAAAGTTATTATGTAGTGACGTTATAAGAGGAAAGGGGTGGGAAGTGTGTTCGAGGAAAAGTCAA
Organism: Medicago arabica; assembly: GCA_946800305.1. NCBI lineage: Eukaryota > Viridiplantae > Streptophyta > Magnoliopsida > Fabales > Fabaceae > Medicago > Medicago arabica. Next base: position 56,930,423 of record OX326967.1, read on the forward strand.
AATACATTACAATAAAATATAGGTTATATGGACTAAAAGTTTTAATTCCAACGGTCAAAATGCCAAAATTGCAAGGTTGGACGTCATGATCAGGGTTCAAACCTTAACTCATCCACTTGTATGTGAGCTTCTCATGACAAACTCAATACACACTCTCACATCACTATTTTCATGAAAAACAAACTCAATCATGTCGTGGAGACAAGTTATCTCACATACTATGATTAACTTATTGAATTTGATAAATTCACAATATGATTATATATGTTTTAAGTGTGTATTGATTAGTGCAGATTGTTTAGATTTTATTGATGATCAGAAATTTAATTTTCACTTTAAATTGCTGCATTTTATCATATTTTAAGTGTTGATTGTTTAGATTTTGAAGATGATTCACACAATTATTTTAACTTTAGACTTTTATATTTTACTACATTTTAAATGTTGATTGTTTAAATATTGACGATGATTCACACAATTATTTTAACTTTATACATTTATATTTTACTACATTTTATTGTTGATTGTTTAAATATTAACAATGATTCACACTATTGTTTCAACTTTAGATTGTTGCATTTTAAGTGATGGTTACTTAGTGTAGATTGTTTAGGTTTTGATGATAATACTCACTTTCATTTCAACTTTAGATTGTTGCATTTTACTGCATTTTAAATGTTGATATTTTAGATTTTGACGATGATTCACACTTTTATTTCAACTTTAGGCTGTTGCATTTATATGCATTTTAAGTGTCGATTGTTTAATATAGATTGTTTAGATTTCAATGATTATTCACACTTTTATTTCAATTTTAGATTGTTTTTGCATTCTAAGTTTTAATTGTTCTTGCATTTTAGTACTTTTTCCCGTTGATTAAAAGTATCTTTCACATTCTCCTTATTTACAACACTTTAATGTGAAGGATCAATCATTTCAAGTGCATGTCCAAAAGCAAAAGATTACCAAAATTCACACTGCATGAGTGTTTTTTAAATCATGAAACAATGGAAAACGTGTGTGTGCTCTTATTCAGTTTTAGAAACAAACAGATTTTTATAAGTATATGAATATTATGTTAAAAACATGTCATCTTAAACAAGCATTTTCTTTTCTGAGAAAGAGTTGAAAGAGCTTGAATAGGTGATCAAAGTATTTGAATATACACTTGTTAAGAAAACATATTACTCCATGTTTGCTAATTATTTCAAAACCCTAGATGTATGTTATTATTTGTCAAACTTTACTATAATCTAACAACTTAAAATAGATGATTTATGAAATTTTGTTTTTAAAATATTCATTAGAGGTCTAATCATTGATTTGCATGTATCTTTCTATTGTGTAATGTTAACTATGAACCCCGTTAAAACCACATTTTTGTTTAAACAATGAAACTTAATAAAAACAACATAAGATAAAATTATACTTCTTGGAGTATAGATAAAACATAAGATACTCGACACTTAAATTCTAAAAATAATGCTAACCAAAAAGTAAAAACTCAACATTTCTTATACTTCTTTTATCCCTTTTAGATTTTCAAATACTATATTTTCTGCTTCTATATGCTACGAGCAAAATTCAGTACGACTCTTAAGTATCCAAGAGATATTGTTAACATTATGGACATCTTTTTTAAAAAGCGTCAACTGTTAAGCCGCTTATTTTCGCTTCAAGATTCAGCATGCCTCTTAAGTATTCGAAATACATTGTTAACATTACTGACGACTTTTTCAAAAAGTGTCAACTGTTGGTACTGCTTGTTTTGCCACCTTAGCAGCTTCGAGTGCATTTTTACTGAAATTTAGTTTTGTTGAATATCAATTTGTGGCTGACTTCATCTTTGCAATTGTTGTGGTTCTTTTAGCTTCCGACCAATTTGAATGATTGTCAAAGCATCTGTTCAGCTTGATCGTTTGCAAACTACATACAAAACTTGATGTTGACAGCTTTCTTGGTTACTTTTCGACTTGCCTTATCCTATGTTATGGTGTGTGTAACTGGTAATGGAGTGTTGAATAATTATGGAATGTTTATTTATGTATGAGGTTGTACCTCTAATGTTATGAAGCTCACATAGACTGTATTATGAAGCTGTATGGATGGTTCATTTGGGATTAGTGTGATCAATCTCATGATTCAACATTTGTATAACTTTTGTTTCCTTATCTAACTATGTCTACTCTTTTTTGTAAGTGTGTTTTTATCGGCTAAACTATGGTGTAGGATGACTTAAGAGTTAAATGATATCAGTTGTATTGTATTGGGTGCTGAAACCATGTTATGCATTATGCAAAATTTTATCTAACTATGTCGCCTTTAACAAAAAAAATGTTGATCGTTGATTTCAATTTTAGATTGTTTTTGTATTATAAATTTTAACTGCCCTTGCATTTCAGTGCTTTCAACCATTGATTAAAAAGTTGTTTCCACCCACCTTATTCACAATACTTTACTGTGAAAAGTCAATTATTCCAAGTGCATATCCAAAAACATAAGATTGCCAAAATTCACACTGCAAGAGTGTTTTCCAAATCAAGAAACAATGAAAAAAGTGTATGTGTTCTTAGTCAGTATTAGAAACGAGCAACTTTTGGTAGGTATATGAATATTATGTCAAAAACATGTCATCTTAAACAAACATTTTCTAAGAAAGAGTTAAAAAGGTTAAATATGTGATCGAAGTATTTAAATATATGTTTGCTAAGAGGTTGAATAATATAGATATTCAGTGTTGATCCTTTATTCTGGCTTATGTGTGTACGAAGATATAGAATTTGAGTCCATATTCTATTATACGTAGACAATAAACCATGCCATTGTAGACATTTGTGTTCATATTTTATATAGTTATATATTGATGCGGTATTTGGGTAAAATTAAAATATGATCGAACCATTGTGTAAAATATTTTGGAGTTCATTTTCAATGTAATCTTTCAATACATGACACAAACTCTACGAAATGAGTATTTATCAAGATTGGGTTGAACCTTTGTCTAATTATATTTATATTAGTACTAATTCTTTAAGTTTAAATCTGATTAATTTACGTTAGTTGATTAGATAAATGTTGGAGGGACTGGTTTGTTAGGTCTTGCATTTCGATTGAAAAATTTCAAATGTGAAAACAGAGAATCATGCTATCAATAATCAACCTCTACTAATTAATATTGTTGCAGGTGTAGACGCACTCCTTAAAAAAGCATAGCATTGATATGATATTACTTCATTCTGATTGTTACTTCAGTGACAATCTAATGAAACACCTTGTTGTATTTATCCTTTTGTAGTATTTAGTATGACTCTAAAGTATCCGGTGGACATTGTTATCATTATGGACGATTTTTTTAAAAAGTATCAAAAAGTATTTAGCCTCAGGTGCATTTTTGCTAAGGAGTATCATTTTGTCTTTGGCCTCATCTTTGCAGTTGTTGTGGTTCTTTTGACTTCTTCCTAAATTGGGATGATTGTCAAAACACATGTGTTAAGCTTGGTCGTTCTCGCGAATCATGATGCTGACAACCTTTTCTTGGTTACTTTTCGACTTGACCTGTGATATGATATAGTGCGCATGTAATTGGTACCAAATTGTTGAATAATTTATGTGTTGCTTTTTTGTTTATGTATGAGATTGTAACTCTAATGTTATGGAACTCATTTACACCGTATTCTGAAGTTGCATGATCTGTTAGGGATTAGTGTGATCAATATCATGATTTAGCATTTGTATGACTTTTGTTTCTTTATATAAGTATGTTTACTTTTGTTTTTTGAAAGTGTGTTTTTCCCGCTAAATTATGGTGTAGGATGACTTAAGAGTTAAATGATATTAGTTGTATTGTATGAAACGATATTCTGCATTATGCAGAATTTCATCTAACTATGTCGCATTTTTAGAAAAAGAAAGAAAAAATAAGTTGTTTGGATTTTGAAGATAATTCACACAATTATTTTAACTTTAGATTGTTGCTTTTTGCTGCATTTTAAATGTTGACGATGATTCGCACTTTTGTTTTAACTTAAGATTGTTGCATTTTTCTGCATTTTAAGTGTTGATATTTTAGGTTTTGAAGATGATTCACACTTTTATTTCAACTTTAGGTTGTTAAATTTTTATGCATTTTAAGTGTTGATTGTTTAGTTTTTGATGACGATGCACACTTCCATTTTAATTTTTGATTGTTTTTGCATTCTATGTTTTAATTGTTCTTACAACACTTTATTGTGAAAAATTAATTATTTCAAGTGTAGGTCAAAAAATATAAGATTGCCAAAATTCACACTGCAAGAGTGTCTTTTCTAAATCATAAAACAATGGAAAACGTGTATATGCTCTTAGTCTGTATTAGAAACGAGCAATTTTTGATAGGTATATTGATTATGAATATTATGTCAAAAACATGTCATCTTAAACAAACATTTTCTAAGAAAGAGTTGAAAGAGGTTGAATATGTGATCGAAGTATTTGAATATACGTTTGCTAAGAAAACATATTACTCTGTGTTTACTAATTATCTCAAAACTCCGGAGAAGTGAAAAAAGATCGTTGATAATTAGTATATTAAGTTTCTACCTAGATGTATGTTATTATTTGCCCAAATTTACTATTTTTTTTAACAACTTGAAGTAGATGATTTGTGAAGTTTTGTTCCTAAGGGATTCATTTATAGGTCTAGTCATTGATTTATGCAAATTGTATCTTTCTACAATATAATGCTTACGATGAACCCCAATAAAACTTTACTTTTGTTTAAACTGTCAAATTTAAGCAAAAACATAAGATAAACTTTTATTTCTTGGAGCATTGATAACTTATAAGGTAAAAAATGTAAACTAATCAACCATACTCATATGACTTTTCAACTGCCTATGATCTAACAAAATCTCATAAAATATTTTTGCTTATGTTATGGGCAAACATATATTTGAAACTGAAAAATCTTCCCTTTAAACTGATTAATGTTAAGTGACTATGTGAATTAGTTGGGAGACATTTTAAGCTAAATGCACATGTATTCAAAGGAGTAAATATGCAATACATGTTTAATTGTATTAATACAATCTTTATACACATTTATGATAATGTTCACCTTACATTTGTCTACCTTTCATAATTTTGACTGTGTACCCCTTGTTGTTTGTGTTTGACACTTGCGAAAGCGCACTTTTCATGTTATCGAAGTTTAAAGATTTCATTCTAAGTATATCCCGATCTCATAGTTGCATATTAGAGTTTAACAATGTTTCTTAAAAGTCATCCTTAAAGGATCCATTCTCCGATAAATGATACATAGAGGAGTTTATTCATGGTCTTCATAAATCACATTTAAAACTATGTTTTACAAACCTTGAGTTAAACATTTATTTATAGTTTAATAACTTCAGGGCGCAATATGGATACTTTTGAAATCATTTAACTATTAAGAAAAATATCTCATTATGTTTAACAATGTATTTTAGTCTTATGAGATTTTAAAAGTTAATGTGATTACGTAGAATGTGACATTTTAAACCATTTGAAAAAAATACATTAATTTCCAAACCGACCAAATCTTCATCAATTCGATTTTGTTCAAATTTTAGTGTTTTTTTTAGAAGTGAGACTGATTCCAACTAATTTATTTATACATAGTTTGATCGATTGGTTTGCCTTAAAATGAAATTAAAATGTTTTTTTTTTTTTTTGAGAAAATGAAATTAAAATGTTGAAATAACTAATCAAGCACACACCACAAAGATAGAAAAAAAAATCAACTATTTTTTGAGGGAAGAAAAATAATTAACTTATTTATTAGCAGTTATGCAATGAAATTTTTAAGTTGAAATAATATAATTTTTTTACCAAAAGTTGAAATAACATGATTAAATTTGAAAAAATAGATTTATAGAATTTTAAGTTTGAAAAGCAAGAATCAAACTAACTCACGTTGGTTTTCTCTAAATAACCAAAATTCGCCGTTGCCGGGGATCGAAACCGGGTCACCCATGTGACACCATACTACAACGACTCGTTTTAACAATTAGAAATATAAATTGAAGACGATTAAAGTTGTGTAAGGTTTTTTGTGACACCGACCGAACTGTTAATTCCATTTTTCTTCTCTGAAAACTGAGAATTTGTTTTTGATCCGTAAAATCTCATAATTGAAAAAATGCTTGGCGATGGTGGAGAAACCCCATCAAGGTACATTCATTATTCACAATCACTCATCACTTTTATTCATTTAATTTAATTTAATTTAATTTCATTATAATTCCACTCATGCAACATGCGGAATTTCATTCATTATTTTTTAGATATGAATTGTTGAGTATGGTGAAGAAGCATTCAAACTTAATTGGAAAAACGGTTGTTGAAGAGCAAGATGTTTCTGATGTTGAAATGGATATGAAATTTTGGCATGATGTTTTTGATTTGTATTTTGTTCGTGGTAAAGAGTCTAGAGGACGACAAGATGATGATCTCGTTTTCTTTGTCCGAAAATTGGTATCTCCTTTTTCATTTCCCATCAAACACCGACACTGACACATTGACACCGGTTATAATTTAAAGGAAAACAATTGGCATTATTGAACATAATCACATGTGTTGGATGTTGGACACCAGACACTTACACGTCAATACTGCTTATAATTTGAAGAAAAAATGACATAATTGAATGTAATCACGTGTGCTAGTGCTGAAGTTTGGACACTGACACGTGTCGGGCACCATACACACCCTCTATCATAAGTGTTTGTGCTTCCGAGTTATTTTACCACTAGTTTTGAATTTTTATGTTGTTTATGGTAATGATGATATACAATCTTTATGCTATTCTTTTCCCTTTTTGTAAGAATTATTGTCGTTAATCTTTTTAGAAGTTTTTTTCGTGCAGGTTTCTCGAGGTTCTGGTTCGAACAATGATCCAGAGAGTGTTGATCCTTATTTTGTACGCAGGTGGGCACCTGAGGTAATTTAAATTCGATATATTTATTGAATATTTATCGTCAATATTCTTCGAATAGCATGCTAAACTTACTACTGTTACCTTGTATGCGTTCGCCGTCCTTCATACATTTGACATGATAAAACTAGTATTTTTAATTTTGCCCGGTGTTTCTGTCGGAATCATTTACATCTCCAAAGAAGTGAAAGTTTTACCTTTTACCCCTTGTTCATACAATCAAATAGTGCTAGTGTCTGAGTATGAACGAAATTCGTTTGTTTAACGTTTTCAAGATTTCTTATAACAAACCAGCATGAAAAATACAAAGAAGTGAAAGATTTTTTGGTCTGACCTGTAGGATCGACTTAAAAAAAAAAATCAGTTAGACCTTGTGTAAATATGCATGACACTCTACTTAGCATACCTTATGGCTTCAAATTAGTTTCCCTTGGTGTAGCATGAGTTGGATTGTGATAAGTATTGATATCATTAAGGTGTTTACTTATTATGTGTGGCGATATTATTTAGTTTGTGGGCAAATTATTGTTTTTGATTGCTAAAATCATTTAAGTTTATTGGATAGCTTTTATGATGTTAGGATTTGGAATTCTGTTCATTATGATGCCGAATAATGTTTTTAATCTTTTTCCACCAGTTGAGCAACTTAGTGGATGAAACTTCGATAGATGTGGATTGGAGGCGTTCATTTTACTTGAATTTAATTGCTCATACTTCATTCAGTGTAACTGTTGCAATTTGCAGGTAATGATCATCCTTAATTTCGTTTCCACCATTATGTTTCACCTTGTCTAACCTGTTAGGTGGTTTCACAGCAATTATATCTTTAAATTTATTTCATTTGTATCACAGTAAAATATGTGCATCACTTAATTGGTGCACAGTCCACGGATAATGATCCTTGAAAAAAAAAAAAAAGACTACGGATAGTGAATCTCTGATTAATCTGTTTTCTCAAAGTACTACGAAGATGGATTAGCTGTATGGTTTTACCCGTATATGGTCACTTCTATTCAGCAAGATTTCCTATACAATGACTGCTAGTTTTCATTTCAGTTTCATCAGCTTTTCATGCTAATATTGGTCGGTTGACTTTGATTTATTTGTCTGTTGATCCAAATTAGAGTAACTTTTAAATTCTAATTCTAATTGATACATTATGCATCTATGAAGAAGGAAAATATTTTATGCAATATAAGGCTTCTAAATTTTTGGGTTATTATCTGGGTAATTAAGTAGTTTGATTCAAATATATCTTTCTCTAGTCAACAGGTTCTTCAGAACCATCAAGCTGGGAGGGATGCATCTTTATCCCCTATATATAAGGTAAATGTAGTTTAATGAATATTTGTTTACGGTTGAATTATCTTTACTTCCTTTACCTGTAATTGTTTGTAAAAGACGAAAATTGATTTCTTTTATATATTTACACCATTTCGTGTTTGAGAATATCCTGAAGAAAAATAGATTTTTGAATGCTACGATAGATACCAACCTAGAGACAAAAGAGGGAAGGTTTGTTAACCCGAAACCCTTTGGTGAGGAGATGGTGTCCTTCTTTGGGAGTTAAATTGGTTTTTGCAGACACTGTTCAACCACTGCTGTGGCAGGCAGCAGGCTTTAGGACTTAGTTTCTTCCATGGGTTTCTAGTTAGGGTTTATCCTGACCTTTTTTAGGTCTTCTTGGGCTGTTTATATTGTTTTAACTCATAACAAGTAACTTCCTTATCAAGGTCCATGTTATTTTTTTGTTTAGTTCCTATTAAAATTTCCTGTTTGCGCCACTTATAGTCAACGAGGAATTTCTATGTTATTGCCTTTAGAATTTCAAAAAATTTGATGCTTTCTCTTGCCAGGGTAGTGAGTGAAGCCTAAAATAAACTTGAGACATGTCTTCTTGATTTAGGTGAGAGAGCTCTATGATAGGATTGATTTCTAGATTTCTGTTGTTATAAGGTTAATAGATTCTCCTCCTACTGCGTTATTTAGGGCTGCATGGAAGCATAGCTCTCAATCTCTCACAATTATTGTAATTTGTGACCCAAATTTAGCTTCTTCGTGGTTCATAATATTTCCTTGTATGGTATAAGTCATTATGTACTTCACCTCACACGATATCTTTACAGAACATTTTAATCTCTTTTTTGTTATCCCTTTGAAATAGATATGGATATGAGAATTTGTGTGTCTGATTGTGTTCTGCTTTCCTGCAATCATCACAATTTTGGTGAATTTGAAAATAAGGCTTTGTTCTTATGATTTTGAGCAATCACGACGAAAGTCAATACACTATTGCGATTCTGCTACCACTGAAATAGTTGTGACTTTTTGCATATCAGCGATATCGGTCATTGCTTAAATATCGGAAGTTATTGTTTTTTATGCTTTTTTTCCCTAATGATAACACTAAAATATCAAGTGATCTGCAAATGACATAGTTTTAAAAGCATTAAAAATAAAATAATGCTGAGTTGGTGATGAGATAGGGTCTTATATAACCCCTAAACCACACGACCTAGGTCATCTCTGATCACTAAACTGCCTCTGCCTCTCCATCTTCTCTCTTCACTTCATACTTCACTTCATATTTATATTGATTTTTAAGTCACTTTTATGTTTCTGGCTTTCTACAGCAATGTATGCAACTATGCATCATGCTTTATTAGTTGTTTGAACTTTGAACTATCGAGAATTTGAGTTTTATGTCAGTCACTTTTTTAATTTTTCTTTATGTAGCTTTTATTTGTGTGCTGCATGCTTTTTTTATATATAATTATTTATTTCATCCGATTTGTGGCTTCTGCTATTAGTAACACTGGCAAACATGGCCAACTGCGCTTTATCAGGTTGTGAAGACTGTTTATGCATCTCCAAGTCGTGTCAATTTTCAATTGGACTCTAAAAAGGCAAGTGTGGCTATCTTTGTTATATCATTAAAGATAAAGAAAAAATATTGTCGTTCTTTTACATTCTTATCGTTTTATTGACAATAACACCTTTATTGATATGTCTATAGGAAGTGGAAACAACACCTGCTTATCCGGATATATGTTTTGCAATTGATGATTTTGACTCCACTTTTGATGCTGTGGTAATATAAGATTTTAGATTTTGAATCTCATTTTATGTATGGAGTGTATAAGTATCTAATATCCTTTGGGAATCATATTTTTGAATTAAGTAAGACAGGAACAGCACTTCAAAATAGCTATGCTTTATCTTGCTGGGTTCATGTTTAAAATACGCTACCTTGAAATTCCCCACATTTTTATTAACTTGTAACATAACTTCCATTAAAGAATATGTACTTGTTACTTGCAAATGCTCACATTGTGCTGTTAAAAGCTGAAAAATTTGTTTAATATAGTCGCCGACGTCTTATTTCACATTGTGATGTTGTATTTATTTTCTCTCAGAATGCTTGCTCCTTTTTTGTTTGTGAGTCATGTCCCTTAAATACCTTTTGTATTCTGGTTCTGCTCAGTTCATAAAATAAGCCTTTGTAATTCCATTTCCCTACAGGTTTTGACTGAAAGAGATCATTGCTATTGTGTTGTTCTTAATGCACATGATGGGGCAGCATTTCCTAGTGATAAGGTGTCAAATGATTGCAGTTCTAGTGATGACTACTCGCCGGAAGTTTGTACTAGTTCTACTACGAAAAAAGATACTAAGGTTTGATAATTCTTAGTTACTGTACTGAAATTTATTTTCTTTTAAGTTTATGTAAATTATGATTAGCTTTCTACTCTAGCGACTATTTAATTGATTGATCTTTCTTCATACCTCATTTCTTGTTTAACTATATGCTACTCTGTATAAGTGTATATATCGCTTCTATGTACTTAATAATGAAATGTGCAGCTGAAGCGATTTCGCCTATGCACATAGCTGTGATCAGATAGTGCTTATACTTGCTACTAAAATTAGACATTATGGGTTGGAACTATTCTTACTACATTAGTATGCATCTTTTGAGAAAATTAAACTCAAGGGCAAGAGGGACTTCCTTTCTTATCAGACGAAGTTTTGCTTTTTAAAAACAATTTGGTTGCAAGATAAACAACTTAGTTCAGAACAATAAAAAATATCTGGAACCAATGTTAGTTCATAATGAATCATACATCGGTATGTCTTTTGTTGACAAGCTTTTTGTCAACCTATCAAGAGAAAAAGTAGTGGAAATTTGAATTGTGTCTTTATGCCTGATGATACATAATCTTTTCAACAAAGTTACTGCTATTTTCAATATTTTCTCATGGATGAGTGCAAACTTACTTTCAAGGTTTAATCATGGATGTTCCCAGACTTACTTTCAATAATTTCTCGCTGATGTATTGTATCCAAGTATCTTAATGAGTACATCAACAAATGGTACTCTAGTGCAAAAGTTCTTGAACAACCGATGTTTTGACATTCTGATTCTCTGGTTTCTCTGATTTGCAGCTTACCCTTTTCTCAGGATTTGTCAGCTATCAGATGGTTAGAGATGCATATGATGGTTATTTTTCTTACAATTCCTCTATCTAGATATTTGTTTTGTTTAAATTTCAGCAATGTTTTTGAATGTCTTATCTACAGAATGAATGACTTGGAAATTATTTTTGCACGGTTAACGTTTTGTTTCACCAGAATGTTTCAAAAGATATGTGGATATAAATGTATCCCTGATCTTGAGTTGATGTCATTTCTTTGGAACCTGTGAAACTTTCACAACTCATTAACTATGGTTGATAATTTTTAGAGAAATGATATTTGTACAACAATTTTGTGACAACTTTCTCTCTCATACTCACATTATGTTCTTTCTCTCTTTGTTTTTCTCTTTCTGTTTTTGACCAATAAGAAGAGAGAAAAAGAAGGTTGTCTCAAAAGTTATCACAAAATGGTTGTACAAATATCATTACTCTAATTTTTATTCATCCTTGCCAGTAAAACCACATACTCTGTCATGCTATGATATCTCAAATATTACAAATTTCATGTATAGAGCAGTTTGATTCTGTAGATTAATCTTTAGCAAGCATCTGTTTTTTTTACTTTTCTTAGAAGAGATTTTCCCTTGATTCACCGTAACACTTCATTGCCTTTACACAATGAAACTTCCAAATGTATTGTTTATATTACGCAGTTAATGTGCGCCATGAACCATATATGTGTTGTCTCACTGGTCACTTATGCACTCCCTTTTTGTTGCATTGCAGCTGGAAAATCTCGATTTGGGAGCCTTTTATCAGTAGGCCATTATCCTGGCAAAACAGATAGGATTTACATGAAAGGTCCCGGAGGCCGTGGGGAAGTTGAAGTAGCTGTTTCTGGTGTTGCAGGTAGGCAACTTTTTCATAGGTGGGATTTCTGAATTTTGTTTTGAAAAACTAGTTTTCTACCTTGAATTTCTATATTGTAGGAAAATAAGATAAAGTATGAATAGTTAGTGTTAAGAGTTCCACATTGGATGAGAGATGGCCTAAAGATATGTTTATAAGTGGTGGCAATCCTCACCTTACAAACGGTTTTGTAAGGATGAGTTGGACCCAATATAAAAACCTAATAGTTAGCATTCATCACTCGAGACCTTTTTCATGTTACCGTTTAGTTTAATGTTACATGATTGCTTATTAACTTTTATTCTATTAGGATCACAAGTGCTTATTAATTGAGCCATTTACAAAAAAATTTGTCCCAAAAAATTTGACCCATTTTTTTCTTCCATGCAATATTAATTACTTTTTTTCAATTATAACTCTAATTAATACTACTTTTATCACTCCCAATTCAATATACTCCCTCCGTTTCAAAATACATGTCCAAGTAAACCACTTCACATATGTCAATGCACAATTTTGACCGTTAATATCTTTAATTATCAAAAGTAAAAAATTATAAAAATTTAATATTTTGAAAATATTTGTTGAGACGAATCAAACAACATCTTACATGCTAATATTTGTATTTATACATTAGTTAAAAAGTATGGTCAAAGTAAGTCAAGTGAATAGTGCACATTGCAAAAATTGGACATATATTTTGAAACGGAGGGAGTATTCTACTTTTCATTTATGATAATGGTGAATGTGCCAATACTTGATAAAGCACTCAAAACCATTTTTCTCTCTCTTTCACTTATACACTTTTTCTTAATATGTGTGAAACGAACAAAAGGCTCAGTTATTATGGGACGAAGGGAGTAGTTGATAGATAGATATATCAAAGCCCTGGCAAGTAGCTATACTGTTTCTTGTGTGACTTTCCCACCAAAAATATGTTGTAAAGTTTGTGTGTGCAGTAAACTCTAATTTTATTATTTAAAAGGTATATATTGAGAGATGGATGAAATGGAATCTGTCTGTTGCAATGTCAGATCAAAGCCAGCAGGATTCAGGACCACATTCTCCAGTTGTATCAAATAAAGGGTTCGGGCTTGGTGTAATCGTTCGCAGAGCTGCAACAGTTGCATCAGTAGCAGCAAGACATGCTTATGCTGCTGCCTCTTCCTCTAGCTCAAATTTTGATGAAATGATTCCGTTGAAATGCAGCTTAATGTCCATATCGTTGCCTTGGGAATATATAGCGTACGATCTTCTGTTTAAGGTGAGGTCTTGCATTGATCAGTTATGCTTAAATGAATTGACATAATGTCAGTGCTTCTAGGAAAATATTTCTTTGCATCTGGTCTTCAAAATTTGTATGATTCGGGAATTCAAGTTATCAACAGAACATTTCTTTGCGCACTAAGTAGTCTGCCTAGCTGAAATGGCTTTCAAGGGACATGTTTTTCTGTTCCCATTTTTCAGTGGTTTTCTTTGATTTTATTTCAATGACACTATTCATTTCAAGAACACTGATTATAATAATTTGATTGTCATGTTTAGGGAGCTCCTCCAGTCAACATGTGATCATCTTATGTATTTCTGGCAGCATGAAAAATTGAATCTGAGATGATATCCAAGTCATGGAATTTGTTTCTGTTCTGAAAGTTCTTTTTGGTGCATGCTGCACGTGCATGTATAGGACTGTGCATATTTGGTAGTGGGGTGAAAGTCCCCGATAGAATTTGTTGCATCTGCTCAACTGCTTATAATCATTCACTGATATGTAAGTATATAAGATGGATTGTTGTTAAATGCCACACTGCCAATTCCTAAGTTCCCTGTAAGATAAACCCAGTTTATCCCTTTTCAAACCTGATGTTATCACAGCCTCGATTGTGTATTTCAAAATGTACTCGAGCATATTTGTGAAGTTAGATGTAAGCCATTTGATTTTTATTCAATGGTCGAAATTGCTCGACTATGTGCTTCTATATAACTGCAAGGAATTCAAAATCACTAAGCACGTGTTTAGAACTTCCTTAACTCAACATTTCTTGCATCCTAATTGAATTTTACTGCAGTTCCATCTGAGGTACATCAAATCGAATGTGTTTTCACCGCGAAAGCAAACATGGGCTAAGGAAGTGGCTAAAGAAAACAAAGGTGCATACGTAGTAGTTCAAATTATAACACAGATAAAGCAGAAGCACCCAGATTGTACTATTCTCCTTTCCATTAATTTTTCTTGCAGCACATGCAAACATAGCTACTTTATTAGTACGCTAAAAGAAGCAATTGCTTAATTATCTTCCTTTCTTCGTTAAATTAATCAAGGTTATCTAAAATGGTAATATAACTAGTGATTGCATCATTGCATGTTATCCTCCACCCACATTCTGCTTTAATAATATATTTGTACTCACAGTCCAGGGGGATCCAACTGACAACCAAAATAAAACTGCCTCAAAAGAATACTCAACTAAGAAAACTACCGGAGAATATTCCTTTCAATTATTATGTTGTAATAATAATAATTTTTTTTTGAAGGTCTCATCAGAAATAACGATTATACGAGTATTCATTAGTTCGTATGATCGATTTGGTAGAACTAGTAGGAAAAACTAATTTTTTCTTCTTCTTCAAGGAATCTAATTATATTTTTTATTTACAAAGTAAATCAAGACAAATTGATATGATTAATGAACCATGTCTCCTTCCTCATTTGATAATATAGTAGATGGGGAATTCCGCTTTCTCTATGTTTATATACTTTTCCAACTTTTGTATAAATTAAGAAACTAGTTTTCTAGCTTCAATCTCCACGCAATTTAAATTAAGGAATGAGTAACTTTTGTATATCACTATATTTTTTTCACAAGTGTTCGGTATATTTTTGCTTTATCAGTAGTGTTTGCTATATTTGTTCACACTTCACATCTATTTTGTTAAACAGTAATTTAATTAGAGATTTCAATTGGTCGATCCTTTTAGAAAATTTTGTGCTTTGCAAATTGAACTATGCGTCGACATTCTCTAATTAACTGTACAGTTATAAAGACTGTGTCATATGTTTTTATGATGATACGGAAGCTTTTCACTTATTTAAAAAAACTGTTCAGCCTTTAAAAAAAAACTTTTATCAGGTGACATAGTATGCTTTAAACTATGGATGGATGATATAAAGTTACGAGCATATATATTCCACGGCAATAGCGTAGTAGGGACCGTTTAACTTTGCAATCTAATCAAGAGATTGAGTTTAAATTCATTTGGGATAAAGATAATTTTAGTTTTTTTGACAAAATATTTGGGACAGTTTGTTTAGCGTAAATGTCTCTATTCCTCATATTAAAATAGTTCGTTTCCCATCATTGTTTGAAAAAAAAAACAATTATTTATATATGAAAAAATTATAAAATATAAAGTTACTTGCATAGTCAATCATTTTTTTTTATCATTATGATAAAGCTGGAATTTCGTTCTTCTCAGTTTGTTTCCTTTTTATAACGATCAATGCATTTTTTGGGGGGATAAATTTTAATTCTCCATGCATACACTATTTTTACATCAGAAACTTCAGGATAACTAAGAAAAATTAGATTGTGTAAATTGTATAGACTAGTTAAACTACGTACGTGTAATCGTGTATTCAATGTCTTTTTTTCTGTTTGGACAAGCGTGTAATGTAGTATGTCTTAATAGGAAGCATTTTAGATGAATGCATGCTTACGAAATAAATATAATTGAGTTTTGACCATAAAAAAAAGTTGATGTAAAGTCTTCAAATACATATACGTACACGTACATATCTAAATTGATAGAGATGATAGAATCATATATCGAATTGTACTGTTGTAAAATTACACGAAAACAAGACTTATTTGATGATAAGTTAAGTTAATTACTTCTATATGAATATGATAGAATCCGTAGGACCGAAGTTGACATAAAATGGTATGTATTTTTTTTGGTATGATAAATAAATTCAATTTTTATACATATTATATTATTTATTTTTAGTGATTAATTTTGTCAAAGAAAAGAAATATTTTTAAAATGATAGATATAACTTAATTACTTTGTACCAAAAAAAGAAGATATAACTTAATTACTTGTATATGAATATGATATGATGCAACCATGGAAAGTTTCAAGATTGTTTTTATACGAAGATGTTCACTTTCGAACAGTGTAAGCTCATTGTGCATGTTGTAGATTGTGTCTGGTAATTAACCACAAAAAATTCTGAATTTTATATTTTATTAATTGTTTGTGTAATTAAGCTTACTAAATGATTATAGCAACAAAAAAAAAACTTACAAAATGATTGAAAACGTGTCGTAACTTGTAACTAACACGTTGCAACAAAAAAAAGTAACAAACGCGTAGATGCCTATGGCAGGGAGAAAGAGAGAAAAGAAAAACACTTTAAGCTGATGTATTTCTTTAATAATCATAGTATAAATCATCACATAAGCGGAAACTAACTTAATGTCACTTTGATTCCGTGAGCATAGCTCAATTGATAGGGACATTACATTATATGCAAGAGTAAAGATTCTCTAACATCCTATTTCTTTATATTTAAAATATGTGAGCTCCAACTTCTAGACAACTTGACAAAAAAAAAACTTAGTGCCACTCTAATATTTAATATTAAAGTACGAACCATCTTATTAAATTGCTTCAAGCTATACTTGACATGAGAGATTTGAAATATCTGTGTTTACGGACATTATTAATAGACTAAATTAATCTAATGATCCATTAACTAATTTTCAGTTTTCGTTTTGATCCCTTAAATCCTAAAATCATCAATTTGGTCCATCAACTTATGCTCTGTTATTCAAAAAGATCCTAAACCGTTAACTTTAACTTCAAATGTCTATGGTAGACCAACATTAAGAGTGGTCCACCATAAACCTATTAATTATTTTAATTTAAATCATTTGATCTATTTTTTTTTAAATGAGGGTCATTGGATACTCAGATCCATTTTATCTTACAGTGAGTCAACAACAACTAATTAATATTCCGTTTCTTCATCCTCGTCCTCACTTTTCTTCATCACATTCATCAACACTATCATCATCTTCATCATTTTTCCAGAAAAATCCAGAAACAACCCCCAAAAAAAAAACCAAAAAAAAAATCTTTTTTTGAAAGAAATTAAAACCCAAATATCTTCTTTTCTATCTTCTGTTCCCTCTTTCTCGTCCTTTTCCTCGCCACTTATCTGTCTCTACACACACTTTTTTCCTTCACTTATTCTCTTCTTCTCTCTCAAATCCAAATCAAATCAAAACCAAAACCATAACATCTCAAACAAACCTTAATTCCTTCAATGGATGTTGTAACCTCATCTATGTCAGCAAACCCTTCTTCTGCTTCTCTTCTCAATCCTTCATATCCAAGTAACCCGTGATTTGTTGAATTGATGACGATGATGATGTTGTTGTTGTTGCTATTATTTGAATCTAGGATTTTGAGATTTGCAGAGTCTTGAAGAGGTTGGAAGTTTTCCGACGCAGTTGTGGTCTCGCAATAGTTGTGTCTTGTAATCTTAAACTTCTGATAACGTTGAGGGGTGCTCGGCGACGCCAGTGTATGATCCGGTAAAAGTGAACGCAGCGTTACAAATATCTTATTTCTAAATGTTAACCCGTGACGCAATATTAACCTTAGATTTAACCTAATTTTTTCGCGTAACTTTACTATATTAACCCTAGATTTAATTTATACAAAATGTCATATCTTATTTCTAAATGTTTACCCGTGACGCAATATTAATCTTAAATTTAACCTAATTTTTTCGCGTGACTTTACTATATTAACCCTAGATTTAATTTATGCAAGATGTCATCTCTTATTTCTAAATGTTAACCCGTGACGCAATATTAACCCTAGATTTAACCTAATTTTTTTATGTGACTTTACTATATTAACCCTAGATTTAATTTATGCAAAATGTCATCTCTTGTATCTTATTTCTAAATGTAAACTCATGAAGCAATATTAACCCTAGAATTAACCTAATTTTTTCGCGTGACTTTACTATATTAACCCTAGATTTAATTTATGCAAAATGTCATCTCTTATTTCTAAATATTAACCCGTGACGGAATATTAACCCTAGATTTAACCTAATTTTTTCGCGTGACTTTACTTTATTAACCTTAGATCTAATTTCAACATAAATTTTCCCTCCACACTTTTGCATTTAATGTTTATCTAAAGTAAAATAAAATTATGTTCCTAATTATAAGCTGTTTTTTTTGGAAAGGAATAACTGTTAACCCGTCTCGCTATACATAACCTAATCTCTTACTTATAAATGTAAATCTGTTTCGCTATACTTAACATATTATGTTACGTTACTTATAAATGTTAATCCGTGTCGCCATACTTAACATAATTTTAACCTAATTTTTCCCTCATACTTTTGCATTTAATGTTTATCTAAAGTAAAATAAAATTATGTTCGTAATTATATGCTATTTTTTGAAAATCTCTTACTTATAAATGTTAACTCGTCTCACTATACTTAATCTAATTTTAACCTAATTTTTCCCTCCACACTTTTGCATTTAATGTTTATCTAAAGTAAAATAAAATTATGTTCCTAATTATATGCTGTTTTTTTGGAAGGAATAACCGTTAACCTGTATCGCTATATTTAACATAATCTCTTACTTATAAATGTTAACCCATCTTGCTATACTTAACCTATTATGTTACAGTACCAACTTCTATGCTTTTTAATATTATGAAATACTATATGACAATCATGACATTCATCTAAACTTTTTTGTTACCTATTACCGTCAAATATTACCTTCCATATGACCCGTGCTAGATGATCTAGTTCAATGAAAAGTGGTTGTCAGAGCATTGGATCTCAATCTACACGCCATTAATCTTGTTGCTCGCAGCCTCTATGTGTGGTCTCACAGATTTGTTGGTTACGGTGATGAATAAATGAGATGTTGGTTTCATGAAGCTGCAGTTATAATTTCATGGTGAAGGGGGTTGAAGATTGAGAAGAAGAGATAAAAACAGTACTTATGGGAATTGAAGACTGTGGAGCATAACCGGATTTATTTTGTATTATGGTCAGTAGTAACTTAAAAATAAATTTCCATTATAAAATTTCTTGCAAGGGACAAGCACAGGCTGCAAAGCCACAGATAATGGATTTATTGTTTTAGAACATTAATGTCCTCTTGGAAATGAGGAGGATGTTGATAATGATGATGATTATTTGTTTTTAAAAATTAGTCATGTTTGTTTTTTGATTCTACAATAAGAAATGAAAAATTTAGATCTGGATTTTGTGATTAGATTAGGTGGTGAATTTTGATGATGAGATGATTATGATGATGATGTTTGTTTTTTGTTTTTAGAAAGAAAAAAAAAAAAAGGTTGATGTAGATTTGAGGAAGAAGAAGAGAGAAGATGAAGAAAAGTGAACAAAATTAGGTGCTGACGGTTCACTTTAAATACAATAGACGTGCAATCAAATTGTTAAAATCAAATAAAAAATTGTAAACATTAAAAAACTAACGGATGTGACCAACTTAACTAATGGAGTAAAATAAGAAGGATCAAAATAATGATTTTAAAACTTAAGGGACTAGAATAAAAACTGGTAATTAGATGAGCAACGATTGAATTAATACAATCAATTCAGTGATATCAGTTGTATGTCTGAAAGTAATCAACAACTTTCTTAAAGTTTAAGACGGAGTCCATGTGCCAAGACGAAAACATGTTGCCTAATAGATTGTTGTAAAAAAAAAAGGACCATTCGATATGTAAGTTTAATATTATTCCAATTATTTTATTGTTCTCATTTTTTTTTTCTCATGTAATGAGTGACAAATATATATTCCTTTTATCTAATTAATTTGTTCCTTACAAGAAATTTCCCGATATACCTCTAAGGCCTAATGTTGGTAGGGAGCAACTTTCACTAACTTTCTTCACACCTGAAATTTGCGGTTCAAATAGTTTCCGGCAACTTTCTAATCAAATTTTGTTGTTTATATGTTTTCGTTTGATCCTTCGTGATTAAGCTAAAACTAATCTTCCCAAAGTAAATCAATTCCCTTACCAAAACAAAAAGCTTATACCCCTATCCTTAAATCCCCACCACAATCCCACACCCGACATATAAAGTTTGCATGCATGGAAGTGGAATAATCTTGATTAGTGGTGGTGTGCATTCATATTGTTTTAAGTTATATTGAAAAGACACCTGCAAAGACATACATCTGAAGACTAAAGCCTACTTTGATTACTATTATTGTCAAATAATTATTTTAATCTTGTCAAACAATGCTATTGTAGTACTTGAATGTATCAAGTTATAAAAATATCCGTAAATATTTCTTTCCTTAGAGGTGAGTTTTGTCTTAGAATTTTTCTTTTTTTAGTAAATTAGGTTTATGGAGGTCTATTTTGATAGTCGGTTTAATCTATAAAATGTTAACAAAAAATATTTAGATTTGTTATTTAGAAAAAAAAATACATGTTTTAATTTCAATACTTTCAACAATCAATTAACAATATAGCTGATCGAGTGAAATTACTCTCATTCCGGCTAAAAGCCAAATTACATTTGTTTGTCATGACGGGTGGCAACACCCTATCTTCATGTAATCTTCTTTGTTTGAATTTGCAACCACGGTGCTTGTGCTTGAGGCACCGATGAACTGACATTGTATTGTTTTAAGTGATTTTCTTTTGCATATCTTGTGTGAGATAAATTACTTTGGGTAATTTAATTCTATTTTTGCTTATTAAAAAAAAAATTCAACAATTACAATAAAGTTTATTCACATATTTAGAGATCAGAACCATGCATTATTAAATTATCATTTATTTTACTTTTAGAAAAAGTTATCATTTATTTTGAAAGCCAATGTTCTATTTACTTTCCAATATCTTTTGCTCTAGTGGACCCCACGTGTCTCCCTTTTCCTCCCTTCAAATACTCCTCTTCTCACCTTCATTTCCTCCCTTTTCCCCATTCTTCCTCCCTCCGGTTCATTTTTTTGGAATTTATCGGTTTTTTTTTCATCACTCTTATATTTTCCGCTTTATTTGAGCCGAATAATGCTATTCCAAACCGAAGAAGCGGTTCAGTTACCGGTTCTCGAAACCATGCTTTCAGAAAGTGAAATACAATACCTATTTTCCCTCATTAACCAATCAGAAGACCCAACCAGTCCTAGCTCCGGTTCAATTGGTTCAAACCGTGCGGTTTACTCCATGAAAGAAAGAAAGCTTAGGCGCATGCAGTCGAACCGGGAATCAGCTCAACGGTCCCGTTACAAAAAGAAGAAGCATTTAGAGACCGTCGCGAACCGGTTGAACCGATTGAGAATTGAAAATCAAGAACTAAAAAACCAATTAGCCTTCACCATGCATCACCATCTTCTACTTTCTCTAGAGAATGACCAGTTAATATCTGAATCCGTTGCTCTTTTGGCCACACTTTCAAATCTATGTGCCATTTTAAGCAACTCCATGTCTTCATAAATCACAATGAGAAATACTTACACAAATAAATTAATTAAGAAACTTATATATATAATCTATATTACTATGATATATCAACCTTCAGTTTAAGGTATTATATGTCCCTTTAGTTTAATTATTGGCCATGGTTTTATATCATGGTTACAGTTACGTTGCCAACCTTTAAATTGCAGAAAAAATACCATGACTTGAGATTAAACGTGCAATTTCGTTGAAGAGACTTTATATTGCAGAATAATTGCAATTGTGGACTGAACCTTTGAAGAAATGGCTGGTTGGTGCATCAAGGTGGGAAAGAGTGGTGCTAGCTAGAAGCTACTTTACTTCTATATTACTTTTTTTTTCTTCTTATTTACTTATGTTTACTAGGAGAAAGCTAGAGAACATGCTTTTCAAACATTGTAGTGGCTTAGATAAGAAGCCCACGTTGTTGGAAGTACAATGTAGGAATTTTGTGGATTCACTTTTTATCATGTTTGTAGCCTTTATCTTTTAGCTTTTGTAAATTTATATATTAGTGAGTGATGAAACTGAGGAGATGGTAAGCAAAGTATGAGAAATGTTTAGAGTCGATTGGAATCTTTATGGAATATATATTGTTGGTGCATAGTCTCAGTTCAATGTAATGTAAATTATGCTAGCTATGTTTGGACCAAACAAGTTCAAGGAATATGCATATGTTGTTTCTTCTTTTTTGTGTCTTTTTGGATAATTTTAAATATTTCAACTGCCTAAACTTGACTTAATTAGACTAGCTTAACCGCTTATACATTTTACAAAGACATATATACTCATGCACAATGGTTGATTCATGCACTAATGCTTTTTTCACATAAAAAAGAACAAAGAAACGAGTGGGCCAAACTTCGATTGTGAGATCATACGGGACCATCTTGCATTAACAAATCTTACTAATCATGTAGCTTTTTTCACTATAGCAAAATTGTTTTTATAATGGCAATATATAATAGGCCTACTAAGACTCAGTTTGGTAAAAAAGAAATATTGAATATCCGAGTAGTTAGTTTATAGCATATAATTGATAGAGTGACCACTGAAAATTGATAAGTAATTGATTCATTTTTCCAAAAAAAAAAAGTAGTTAATTGATTTTTTTTTAAGGAAGTTGATTGAAGTTATAGTATGTGATAAAATTAGTGTTTCAACTTGTCGATGAATATGAAATGACACAAAAATATTACGTTTAATTAATATATAGTTTTTCAATTAAGTTAACAAGAGTAAAATTGAGAGAAAAAATGATAAGTTTTAAGATATTAGTTCTTTGAAGTAGTTATAAAAAAAAATACTATAAACTAGTAAAAAGATTATAAGCTCGTGAAAAAATGTTATTAAACAAGTTTTTTTAATCATATAAACTTTTAAGATATAAATTATTCTCTATAAGCTCAAAATTTTGCATTATCAGATTTTAACTCATTTACTAAACTAAGGAATTGATGTTGTGACTGCTAAAAATTGCCAGCAGTAAATTATATAGCGACACATATCATTGTTAAAATAGGGTGTTAATTCAGAGGTGATGAAAGTAGTGGCGGAGCTTCATTAATATTTGAAAGTCACTCTTCATCCAGTAAGATACACTCCCGCCCAACCAAACGTACCAAAATACCCCTGCGTAAGTTAACTCACGCACCTCTAGCACGTGCGCAAGTTAACTTGCGCACGTTGGCTGATAAGTGCTCAAAAGTAGTATTTTCCATGTGGTAACTTGAGCATTTTATTTACGTGTTTTACAAGATTGCTAAGAAAAAGCTTTGATTTGTTGCAAATTTTGTCTTTTACGCTTCACATGCCTTACTCTCCTAATTTTGTGCAGGAACGAGACAAGCAAGGACCAAGAATTTGCCTGAATCAAGTTCACCTCGCTTGAAGCGACTTCATCTCGCTTCAAGCGAGATTTAGGCAGAAGCAACTTTGGAATCCGCTTTCTGTTCGCTTCAACTTCGCTCCTAGAAGAAGAAATCTCGCTTTAAGCGAGAGGTTATCGCTTGAAGCGAGATTTAGGCAGAGAGCAACAATCCTCCTCGCTTCTATCTCGCTTCCAACACGCTCCTGAAGAACTGCATCTCGCTTGAAGCGACTTCAGCTCGCTTAAGCGAGATTTGGACAGAATGCATCAAGCAAGCTCGCTTCTGACTCGCTCAACCATCGCTCCAAGCGAAGTGCATCCTGAAGTAGGATAAGGGCCACATGGCAAGCCCCCATTGGCCAATTGTGGATTTTTGACATCTCGCTTGAAGCGACATAATCTAGCTTCAAGCGAGATGTCACGTTTTCAGCCCCTTTTAGTAGCTTTTTCCTTTTTCTCAAGCCATTCATTACCACTGTTTTATCAAATTTTCTGGTTTTTAGAGAGAGGTTAGAGCTTTTCTAGAGAGAGAAACATACAACAAGGGAGTTAGAAGTAGATTCAAGCCAAGATTTGTTGAGACATCATGGATCTTGTCATAGAATCTTCATCTTCTTCTCATTCCTTGCATGGCTATCATAGATATATGTAGTCTATATCTTCTCTTGTGGTTTTGAGGTACACAAACAAATTATTATGTAATCTTTTGATCCTTTAATATATGATTCTAGCTATTTATTCATTGTTGTGGTTATTCTTGCTTTTAATGCTTTATTGAGGTTTAAAATGTATTGGACACATGCTTTTAAATCTAGAAATGGAATAACTATCTATCTTAAATTATCAATCTAGATATGGATGTTAATC
This sequence comes from Medicago arabica, assembly GCA_946800305.1. Classification (NCBI taxonomy): domain Eukaryota; kingdom Viridiplantae; phylum Streptophyta; class Magnoliopsida; order Fabales; family Fabaceae; genus Medicago; species Medicago arabica. The sequence continues at coordinate 56,954,970 of OX326967.1, forward strand.
TTTGATAATCACTTTTAATCTAGAACTTCATGCTTTTGGATGGTTTGATCGATTGGGAAATCGTCGGTTAAATCACCTAATCAACTTTGTGATCGTTTAAATGTTTGGGAAATCGATATTTAAACGAACTCTTAGAAATAACGATGCCATTTAGATATGAATGGTATTGTCGAATGATTGTGATAACTTTGTTTGAAAAGCTAGAATCTATTAATCGATCGAGAGATTGCAGTTGTTACGCTTGGTTGATGTTTCTAACCACAAGCGAAAAAGCTCTATCTCTGCTCGCTTTACTTTTATGTCGAATAGTAAACATAGTTTTACACAAACAAACAAATTATACCCAAAACTTGAAATGATATTTGACGTTAAACTACTTATGAGACACACCAATCCCTGCGGAAACGAATCTATTATACTCACGTGTAAATAGCGATAAGACACGTAAAAATCTTACATCATTGGCCGGTGGTCAAAACTGATGAACAAACGTTTTTGGACGGTGGTCAGTTGTTCAACATTCAATCTACACGTTTTTAACACCATTTACACGTTTTTTTTTACCACATTTATGTTTTTTATAACTTATACTGCCATTCTCATCTATAAATACCCCTCCATACTTCTCTATTCCCTCACACCATCTCACTTTCTCTCCCTCTCTTTCTTCTTCTTTTTTGCTTCTAAAGTATCTAGGCTCTTTACACCCCTTTAGGTATACACCAGTAGTTTTTGGGGAAGTAGTGGTTCGCCGGGTTGGGGAAAAGGGCATCATCCCTTGAGGTAAAATTAGGTTTGCTTCCTTTTACTCCCTATTTTTTTTTACCGTGGGTAAAAATAATCATCATGGGGGTATAAAAGGAACCAAATTTAAATTTATCTCAAGGGATCTTGATGTTTTTTTCCCCAACAGGACGAATCACTATTTTCTCCAAGAGCTATTGGTGTATACCGAAGAGGGTGACGAAGAGGGTGAAAATAACTTTTTACCCCAAGAGGGTAAAATATATGTATTAATTCTTGTAATGTTTGAATGATATTAATAAAATCAGAGTTATATTTATTAATTTTGTTTTTAATTTGTTTTTATTTTTGCATTTATTTTATGTTTATGATTATGTATTGAATAAAAAAATATTCTATTTAATGGTATCAAATTTTTTTGTATCGAATTTATTTTCTAATTTTGTATTTATTTGCATATTGAATAAATAATTTCGAACAAAAAATCTAATTAAACTCAGCGTGGAATCGAATAAAGAATTCTAATAAATAAAATCGAATAAAGTTGTGTATTGAATAAATAAATTCGAATAAAAAGTCAAATTAAACTCAGCGTGGAATCGAATAAAGTTGTGTATTGAATAAATAAATTCGAATAAAAAGTCTAATTAAACTCAGCATGGAATCGAATAAAGTTGCGTATTGAATAAATTCGAATAAAAGTTACATTTAAATTACATTACATAAAGTTTCTAAATATGGTCTATCGTTACATGACATTACATTCGGAATTGCACCTTTCAACTACAACAATTGTGTTACGTCTGAATGGTGCAAATTCAAAGTTGCTAAGCAGCAAAACTCCACCATCCGTCCAGAAAGTGCTTCTGTTCCATTCAAAATGTTAAATTCTCATTGGTCTTGGTTTTAATGATAGTATCCAAGTGCCAACAGAATGTGGTCCATACCTTGACACTTCAATACCATCATTTAAACGAATCCAACAAGAATTTAACATTTCGAATGGAACAAAAGCACTTCCGGACTAATGCTGGAGTCCTGTCGTTTAACAAGTTTGAATTGCCCCATCCAGAGTAACACAATTGTTGTAGTTTGAAGGTGCATTCCCTACCTAATCACGACCGCCACCTAATCATGATCTTTTGGCGGAATCAGACTTTTGATGATATCTTCAGTTGATCTCACCAACGTTGCTCGCATATCGATCCACTGGAACATGCTGTGCTCCCAAAACATGGTCGTCACGTTTTCGTCGTTCGTCAATTCCACCCAAGTGAATGATACTCTTCCATCGTTGAGCATTGGACGTTTATACCGAACGTATTCCACCTTCCTTGTGTCTCGGGGGTTGACCCCTTTGTTGAATTCATCCAGCTGATCCTTGAGACCTCTTAACGTTACACCAAGGCACTGAACCTTCAACCTCTGAGGTTCTCCGCCGTTGAATTGTGCATGAACGTCGATCCACCCGGCCATTGTTTCAAATCTACACAATAAAAAATTAAAAATAATCAATGAAAATTCTCTAAAACAAACCCTAAATCTAAAAAAATATCTCTAAAACTCAAAACCTACAACATAAACATGCAAACATCTAAACATTTAAGCAACACATGTCATTTTCATGTAAACATTGTATGATTTCTTGACAAAAAAACAAAAATTTAAACAAACCCTAAATCTTAAAAATTTCTAATTTAAGAGAAAAAATCTAACATAAAGGTTGATTGTGTTTGATTATGAAAACTTACTTGTTATTGAAGTGTTGTTTGATTTGAACTTGAAGGAATTTTGGATTTGGTGATTTTTGAGAGATTTTGAAGAATTTTTGAGATTTAGGTGATGAATGAGGCGTTCTGCCTTGTATAAGATATATTGCTGCGACGCAGCGCATGTTAACTAGCGCACACTTTTACACGTGCGTTAGTTAACATGCGCAGGGGCAAAATCGTCTTGCCTGCAGGGCAGGAGTGTATTTTACAGGGGGGAGAGCAGGATTCTTAATATTTTGGGGTGTCAAAGAGGCTTAACTATATATTGGTGCGTTTGGCCCAACTTTTTTCAGACATAGAAGCAACTTTAAACTTAAAGTTAAAATTATTAGCTTTAAAAAAATGAAGTTAAAAGTTGTTTGGTAAATGTTGCTTTTCATTTCAAAATACTTTTTATGTCAAAAAGTTTTTGATAATATTTTTTTTATACCAATAAGTTTTATGTTTTATACCAAATAAAGTGTTTGATAATTATCTACCAAAAAAAAGCGTTTGATAATATTTTCAAATAAATTGATTTTTTTTTAAGAAATTTCATATTTTACTATATATAACAACAAATAAATATTTTTAAAATGAAACAAAAATTTAGAAAAGAGAAATCATAACGAGAATGTAAATTATATTAAAAGGCCTGAATAATAATAATTCTTATTTCCTTAAAAAAAATAAACATTGATTAAGTATATAAATAATGGACCTTTATTTTTTTCAATGGCATTGATTAAACATATCTTTTTCAATGACATAAACTATGTAATGAATATAATATCATATAATATAAATTATTATCTTTTTGAATGACAAAAAATATGATATTCTTATAACGAAATTTGTTATAAAGTATAATTGGAAAAGAAAAAAACAACTATTTTGATATTATTTATGTTTTCTTTAAGAAGCTAATAATAAATTCAAAGTTTTGTACAATATTTTACCAAACAACTTTTAACTTAAAAATAGTTTTAAAACTAAAAAAAATAAAGAAACTAAACGGCTTTAACTTCTTTATTAAAGACCTTTATTTTAACTTTGTTTTAAAGTAGTTTTTAGACCGTAAAAATCATAGCCAAACAGTACCTTAATATAAATGTTGTTTGGCCCAGTTTCTACTTTGAAGTAGAAGATAAGTCAATAAAAAGGCATGCCAAACATGACCATAGAACTATTTTGATTACATATTACAAATCATTAGTTTGGGTAGTTGTTAATTTTTTTTTACTAGAAGTTTACCCTTTATTTGGGAATTCAAATTCTGACCAAAACATTTTCTATGAATTTATGCATTTATGGTGCGTTTGTTTCAAGTCATATTCTTAGATTCCTGAGAATAAAACGATAAAAATGCACATTTCTGTGTTTGTTACAAGTTTATTAAATTTTATTCTTGGGTATAATTCGTTATAGGGAATAGAAAAAAAATTCCAAAGAAAAGAGTGGAATAAAGTTTCCATGAAGATGAGAATAAATTCATGTATAATTACATATTATAATCCTTATTTGTATGGTATATTTTAACGTTAAGCAAACATTTTTTTTTTTAAATACCTTAGAATAAAATTTCCATCTTTATGTTTCAAGAAATTTTATTCTTAAAAATAAATTTGCTAAACTTGAAACAAACACCCCTTATTTTTTTCTTTGCTGCACTCATGTGATTTGCAATTGAATTAGCATGACTTTATCTACAATTGAATTGCAATTACGTGTCCTTTTGAATTCATACACCGATTGCAACACATACTTAACTTTTCCTATAATGAACGCAACCTACTACCGTAACTAATTATGTCGCAGTTATTAGATTTATGGGTTTAAAATTTAAAATGAGTGAGAGGGAGACAAAAAAAGAAGAAAACAAACGGGAGAGGAAGATAGTTAAGAAATAGAAGAAGATAAAGGACAGTGGTTCAAAATTTGAAAGGAAATTAAAGGTATTTTTTAATTTGGGGTGCAACAAGAAGTAATTGGGATGCAACTAGAAATAATCCTAGCGAGGCAGCCATCTCAATTTTTTAGGCCTCAAATTTATTATTTTAATTTAATTAATAGTATTATTTTTATCAATATTAATTATTTTAGGTGGCATAATATAAACTTTACTCATTAATTTTGCTACTAATTGAATTGATTTTTTCTTTTGAGGAATCTAATTGATTTACCCAAACACTTTTGGGATTTTAAGAGTTTTTTTTTTAATTTTTTTTAATCTTCTTAGAGAAATAAATTCCGATGAACGAGTCTTGATTAAATCATTAATCATAAATCAAACAAGAAAAAAATATGTGTTTACCTCAAAGAGTGAGTGATCACAAGTACTCCTTGGTTGCAATACCTCTACTCAGTCCATACGAACAACTTGCTTCACTCACAGTGCTAACTGTCACTGCTCACAAATGAAGTCTTAAAGAGGGATAACACTTGTGTACCATAATGTATATACCATTGCCCAATTAGAATGTGCCACGTGGCACACCCTTTAAAAAATATATCAAATAGATCATTTATAAAGTAATGTTGGTAGGTGGCACACTCTAATTGGTCAATGATATATATCATTGGTACCTTAATGGTACACAAGTGAAATCCGATACACAGAGGTTCTATTCAGTCGCACTTAGGTAGTTTGGTTGGTGGATTAAGGGACGTTGAATGATTTTAAAGGAGAAAACCTCATATTCATTCTCCGGAAACTTAAATTGCTAACATTTACATATAAAAAAAAATCCCTAAAAAAAAACTTTTGCATATAAAATTAAAGAAGAAACCAATCTTGTTAATGTATTTGATATTTATTTTTGTGTTGTTTAATATTATAAAAATTATTTTTGGGTGTACCAAAAGTGTCAACGAATGTAAAATTTACTTTTTCTGAATTTTATCACTCATGATAAAGAATATTGATTATTTTTTATGAGAAAATGTTAAAAATTTAATATTGACAAATAACTATTTATTTCATAAAATAATCGCAAATTTATTAATTTATGAATTAAGAGTCTCATATCAAATTTGGCCAAATGCCTTTTAAATTTGTTGGGTGACCTAGTTATAACCGGTAAGAAAGGAAGTGTGTGTTATACTGTTATTGGCTTTGCTTTCTCTGTAGCATTTGTATTACAATTAGCAGTAACATATGCCCTACTTTTAGATTAGACTTAACAATTGAGAAAAATTTAGTTTTATGTCTCAACCCTAGTTGTTGGCTCAAGGTTGTAAAAATGTTTCAACCCTGTGGTCGTTGGCTCGAGGTTGTAAAGGAGAAGTTTAATAATCAAAAGAGAAAATTTGAAAGAACCCTAATCGTGATGGTGGGAGAAAACCTTGAATCTCAAATAATTGAAGCAATCGATGTTTGGGCGGTTTTGTTCTTCACTCTCTACTTCATCATTCTCTATGCAGCTTTCCAATACTACCTCTTAGTTGAACGCCCTGAATCCCATCCATCACCACCTAACACCGCTCGCAATGCTTCTGATACCAAGATCATCCAGTTCACACTCTAACACGCTTTTGGAGATTCTGATTTCTCCAACGCCGGTAACTTCTCCGCGAGCCTCATAACTTGGACCGACGACACTCAGACACTGACGAAGCCGCTGCTTACGCGAGATTCTTTCACCGATGATGACAAGAATAAATTTCAAGAGTTATTGAAGGGAGATGACTTGTATAGGATTAGGGTGCCATCCAATGTTTTGAACCCTACCGGCAGGCAATATATTTTTTCTTCGGTCAAAGCTCGATGCCTTCCAGGGCATGGTTTGGCGGAACATTTTGTAATACACGTGGAAGGTGTTAACATCTTGGTTGTCAATTATGGTGCTCCCCTGGGGCTTGCCCTAATCCCCGGAAATTGAAGCTTCCTGCAAAGTGGTCTTTCAAGTCACACATCTTTTTGAAGAGCACTGAACATGCACCAATGACACCAATGTTTACTGAAGAGGTGCTTGGTGGAGAGGGGATATATGTTGAACTTGTAACATATGTTGTTGGTTTGATCTCTACCTGCTGGATGTACTTGATCCTCCTTGGACTCATTGTAATGCCTATCGTTGCCCAAGCAGAAAACTTGCCTAAGGGAAAGACTCTTTGGCAAGCTTTGGCACATCCGGAGTCAAAAACTGAACTTAAGAGGAAAGTACTTTCTTTCTGACGTCGCGTTGGAATGACTTTTTAGAAAAAATTTCAGATTGAAGGGAACTACATGGTATTATATTTTTATTTTTTTTGAAGGAAATTACATACCATAAGTTTTCAAGTTTATTTTGTTTAATATTTTATTCGGTTTCAAATGTAAGTGAAAGTAACCAATTTCATATTAAATTTAGGATTCAATTCATATAGATTGTTAGTGTAAATATTTTTTACACAGTCAATCAATTAATCGTAGTTGTTAGGTCGCTGAAAACGTTTGAATTTAATCATAACTATGTTTAACGTCGCACATGGAAACATTTGAATTCTCTTTAATTAGTGAATGTTGGATTGGAATTGTAGTAGATATATAATCCAAAGGTTCCTTTAATCAGTGAATGTTGGATTGAAATTGTAGTAGATATATGATAATGATCCCAAAACTTTGGCCTACATTGGATTAACTTTTATGAGATTGTTTTTGTATAATAAAAGTATGGAAAAAAAACTTTTATGTTTAGGAAAAAAATGATATTAAGGTTTTACTCCTCATATTAGAGGCTTCTTTCCATTCCATACTTCTATTTTTATAAGTTTGGTGGTGTTGTGAAAGTGACTCAAAATTGAAGAAATTGAAGTTTGCTGAATCTGTCAAAATCGGGGCCCGAATGGTGTTGTCCAGGGCCCAAATTTGAGTGATGTTTTTTGTCTGTTGGTTCAGCGAAAATCGGTGGCCGAATGGAGGAATTTGGGGCCCGAATTTGCCAGCAGAAAATATAACATAAACGTATTTTTGGGTCAGATTTGTTACAATTTTATGGGGGTTACTTTTATTATAAATATAGGCTTTGTATCAGAGCAAACCTTAAGATAGAGGGGGCTGAAACAAGGGTTTAGAAATGCAACAAAAAACTAGGGTTTGTATAGAGTTTGTCTCTTTGGAACAAACACTAGGGTTTGAGGGTTGATTCACCTTGGGAAACACTATTAGGATTGAGTATCTTGGTTACGGGAAGAGATTGAGAATTTGGGTAGAATTAGGCGGAAGACTTATTCTTGTAACCCATTGATATCTCTTTTGTAAAGTTACTCATCATTATAGTGAAACGGAGAGCTGCTCTCTCCCCCAGATTAAGTCAATTTTGGACTGAACTGGGTAAACAAATTCTTTTGTGTTCTCTCTTCTTTTCTCTCGCTGTTTTCTACTTTTGCTTGTGATTATAACTGTTACCCACTTGTTTTGGTTGCTTGGTTATTACTTGCTCCACACATCAAATATTTATTGGTGTGACTTTTCATCGAATTCGCAACAGGTGGTATTTACATATATGTTGTGATGTTTGATGAGATATGTAGCTTGAAAGATGCAAATAGAATCTTTAGCCATTATGCCTTGGAACACAAGATACAGTGAATTTTGAATTTCGACGCTCAACTTCACAAGTCATTAATTAAGCAATCCCTCTTAGTAATTTTGATTCCCCAATCAGATTCCCTGATTGCTTAATGAGTTATTCTTGTTCGATGTTTTATCATTGATGAAATCTGGTTTTGGGAATCCCCAAGTTTTAAAATTCTTGGTATGTATGAAGATTGAATTCTTTCTAGCTGGTGTTTTTGCAAATGGTTCTGGTTTTAATGACTGTATCGGGCTTTTACTTGAGTTGTCTTGCGTTGTTGTTGTTGTTCCATGCTATTTTTCAATTTTGAGGTATACGAGTACATGAGTTGTGCTCATAAATTCGGTCTTAAGTAGTCAACCTTTTATTTTATTTTCTTTTTTTTATAAGCCGCCAAAAAAGGGTTATAAAGGAGCTAACTCAAATTCAGAGATGAGGAAGATTAATTGGATTAGTTGGGACAAAATCTGCAAAACAAAAGTAGATGGCAGTTTGGGAGTCAAAGAAACATTAGAACACTTGCTGATATGGTGTCCCAAAGTGCAGGCAATTTGGCAAGCAATTTGAAGTGGTTGGAGTCAAACTCTCCCGAGGCAAGCTGCAAATCGAATAATACTTTCTACTTTTCAACATGTTGTCAGTTAGGAAATGCTCAAAGAAGGTCTCACATTTGGTTTGGTTCGGGACAGTATAGTGCATTTGGTTAGAACGAATTATAATACTCTATTTAAGAGATCTGTTTTTAAATATCATGTCAGTTAGTAGATTATATCAAACGTTTGTCTTAGATTTGATTTATTTACAAGGAAGATAAAAATAAGAATTTAGTCTAAATAAATTGGTGGAACAACCTCATTTCTTACTTGCAAAATGTGTAATTTCTAGTTTCAACTATTGTAATAAGTTAGAGTACCCATTCTACTCTCCTTAACGATATTTGGCTTATAAAAGAAATAGAAAAAAATTCTGTTGAGGAAAAAAAAAATAGAAGTTGTCGCCCATTTAGGTACGAGTGCAGTTATTATTTTTTTTTCAATTGTAGATATGAAGAAAGGTGGTGTAATATCTTAGTGACAATTTTCTATGTCATAATAAGTGGGACAATTTTGGGGAACTTTCTTAAATGATAGAAGACAAATATGGTATTCGTACACATCAAGTTAATGACACACTGTATACATCCTGTAAAACCTGCAAGTATAAGTTAAAAATAAAATGAGTATGGCCTTATTTCTAGCCATGAGCCCCCATGTAATGTTTGAATATAGCGACCTGTATATGCACACGCATTGCATTTAAGTGTAGCAATGTTCATGTCCTTAGACATCATGCAAGCATTGTAAATTAATGGTTGTACAGTATTTTCAAAATCTCTTGGATTGGAGACCCTTGGTTGTTGCATTCACATTGCCTTCAATAATTGGGCCATTTTCAAATTGAATCAACTACTGCATCCAACTTAAAATATAGTAGTAGTAGTAGTATATAAAAATAAAACTATAAAACATCACTAAAACCAAGTAAGATTTGTTTAACTAAAACGTCATTTAAATTGCTGTTCTCATGACTCATGTCGTCGTTATGAACAGTATATCTCTCACCAAATCACCAATTATGAGAGGATTAGAAGTTAGAACTATTGTAGCTTTATCCTTTTAAATTACTTTATTCACACACTATTGCTACGTGCTAAAAAGGTGCGTAATATTTTTATGTCATCCTATCAATATCAATCGGTAATCAATAATTAAAAACATTGAGTGCTCTAATTATGTCATGGAATAATCATCACACATTCCCTTATTATTATTTAAATATCAATGTTCTAAAAATTAAGCCGATCATCAACATCAAATTTGTTGGTATGTCAAGTGTGGATAAAAACTTTACATTTGATGAAAAAATAGATGTTTGAAGAAAACATATATGCGTGATAACATTTGTATAGTTAATGTTAAGTTTTTTTTTTTTAAAATTTGGTGTGGAACTCCACTTGCGGGTCCAATACAATAATCCTTAAGCCCTCTCATAACCCAACAATGTTATTAGTGAGAGGTTTGACCGGCTCCTTATATCGAAAGTTAACGACCGCCTGGTTTAGAAGCAAGAGACAGCAGGGAAGGTGGTTAAAAAAAGAAAATTGAGCAAGAGATGTGGTTAAATTAATCCATACAAAAAATAAAGATCTGATCAAATTATAAAATGAATAGTATCTATACAACCATTTGATGACAATTTTGTGGTCAAAAACAATAGAGAAAGAAAAGACAAAAGAGACAATAAAAACATGACATAAGTATAAGAGATAAAAGTTATAATTCCTGGACACATGGCTAAGCAACCTTATATCCCTGACTGTTAATGTTATTGCTTGCAGTGTCCCAATCTGTCAGATATCCAAATTTATTTCTCTGCACCTTATCACGCCCACATTTAACTGCCGCATCTTTATATTCCTATTCATTCATTTTAAACTTTCTCAAATTTTCAATTCCAACCTAGTAGTGAGTCACCTAATTCCATGGCTAAACCAGAGAAAAAACTTGCAGAATTTCTAAAAGACAAACAAGATCCTTTCATCCTAGAAGTTTACTTATTAGAAAGATCAAATTGCTCAAAAAACTGGAGTCCAAATTTATCTAAAAGTTTGGAAAAACCTGCAAGTTCTTGCTTCTTCAACAAAAACAGAAAACCTCACTTTCCATTTTTTAAAGTTTTATTAACAGCTATACATGATAAGAAGAAGAAGAAGAAGGTTGCAACAACCAAGGACTCCAACATTACAAACCAACATGCTAACGTTGCTGTCACTATCACTCACGAACACGAAGCTAACAACGTTGATCAAGCACCTATTGAAACAGATCGTTTCTCAACTGCTAGCAGCTCTACCTTGTTCAATTCATGCTCAGATGACGACGACGATGAAGATAGAGCTTCGTTTTTGTCACATAAACATTATAATCCTCTGTTTTCTTCAGAAACTTGTCAAGCTTCCGATGTCTGCAACATGAGAATTCAAAGGTATGATATGAAATGAACTCAAATTCTGGTTCACATGATTTTTAAATTTGATCATAGCTAAAAAATGACATGGTAATTCATTTTGTTACCCTTATGAACAAATTAAGCCAGCAAGATACAACCAACGGAAAGCACCAGCAGAGATGCATAGAAGGTAAATTAATTTAGTTTAGTTCTTTTACTTTTTTATAATCTAAGAATAGTTTGTTTCTGTCTTTTTAAAATAAATAATTGGTTAGAATTTGACTTTATAACCGAATTTAAAAATCTCATTAGAGACGAGTGTCACGTTAATTAATTACTTATTTTCATTCATCGTGTACCAGTCTGTGTGACACATGAAACATTGAACAAGGATGTTTGTGTTTGCGGCGTGGTTGTGCCGAAGAAATTCACTGAGGAATCTCTATTATCAGCTGCTCTATTTAGTTCACTTATTCAAACATCAAAGAGAGATCATAAGGAACTGCAAGAGATTCTTGGGCATGTGATGAAATCCAAAAGGGTGTTGCACAAGACAAAGAGGTTATTATTTGATTGTGTGAGAGAACTTACAAAAAAAGATTGTAAGCAATTCATGGGACCTGAAAAGTTGGGGAAGATGTTATGGGAGAGGACAAAAGAATGGAGTGAACGAGGTGGAAATTATGAGAGAAATCTAAGTAATTTGCTGAATTTGGATTACTTGGATTCAATTAATGAATGGAGTGAATTTAAGACAGAGGTGAAAGATGTTAGTATTGAGATTGCTGATGCAATTTTGGAATGTGTGATCAGGGATGAAGTAGTATCAGATATCATTGAAATTTCTGTTGTTGTAAGTAATAATATCTCATGTCCATAAGCCACATTCCTTCTTAAATTTAACTCTATCCATCAGATATGTGATAAACAGCTTTTAATGCTGCAACTGCAATAGAAATTTAAGTAATAATCCGTTAAATAAACTGTTTTTTTTAAGGAACAATGAAACTTGAATTTATTTATTACTTCATGCATGTTTCTCTATGAGTATGCTAGTACTCCCTTCATTTAAAATTACTACCTAGTAGCGTCTAATTGCAAATAATGTAAAACTTAAGTTATGAAATAATAATCCATCCGATGAATCGTCTTTGTTTTGGAAGGAATGTTTGAATCGGTTATTGAAAGACATTACATGAAACATGTATATATGACATGGACATTTGAACTACTAAAAAAAACCCCATAGCCAAGACCAAGAGGGCTATAATGTTCCATAACATTTAAAGTGAAAGTTACGTGTGCGGTACGGCGGTACCCACACAGACACAATCCATCGGTATCACTATTCACTTACAGTGTTAATATCATACTTTCAAATTGGAATTGCTTTTGTTTGTGAGGAGGACAAAATGATGATGTCTTCAACCACTATCGCCGCTTCCATTAAAAATAAAGATGCGTTTGGCTTCCATGTAGCCTCAATGCTACACATAATACTAACACTATATTTTAGAAAAGGAAAAAAGCTTACTTGCATCGTTAGAGTACATTATGATTTAGAAAAAAAAGGAATGTTAACTTGCGTCTTAGAGTACATTAATTGTCGATCACTGTTTTAATCAACTTTCAATTAATTCTTTGTTAATTGTTAGTGGTTGTTGAGCAAGTGAAATTTAGAGGTACAAAGCTGAGTATAATACCAATAAATTGAGATAAAGTTTCTTATTTCATCAATCATCATGGTGCCTAACATTTGCATTATTAGCTTCAAATTTAAAATTAACATGCAAGTAAATTCCGTTCCAAATTCTTCAGAACCAGAAAAAGAATTTTTACCTTAACTCATTTCATTTGTGAACAAGATCTTATGATGCCGTTTCAGAACCATCACCCCGGATATGACTCCACCCTCCACGATGGTTTGCTGGCGACTAGTTAATATAGGAAAACAAACGATAACATAGGTAAAGTTTAGTTTCCACATTACAGGTAAATGGTGTGGACCTTGCAAACTTATGGACCCAGTTATGCAAGAGGTTGCTGTAAATTACACTTATGTTGAGTTCATTAAGCTTGATGTGGACGAGTTAATGGATGGTATGTTACAAATTACCCTTCACTTTAACTAGTTTATAATTTAATGTAAAAGCAACTATAATGTAAGGTTTAATTACTCCGTCGATATCTAAGCTATTTCTAATCAGATATCTGAACTTGTAATTGAGTTCCTGAATTTTTGTCAAGATATCTGACCTTTTACATGATTTACAATCAAGACGGGCAGAGTAATTAAACCTATTATAAATGTTATTCATTTTTACTGACATGATTTCCAGTACTTGAGAACTGGTTTGTTTCTCAACATTAATCGCAACAGAAGTAAGAAAATGTCTCAAACATTCTGGTTGATAACTTGGTAGGGGTAAGAAAGGAGGAACTACAAAGGATGATTGAAAAATGTAGAAACTAAGTGTATGATCATCATCACTGTAACTAAGTGTATGATTACAAGGGAACAGCCTACAAGCTCAAATGTAATAAATTGGTACATAGAAGGATATCCATGAACTATAATTGGATTCTTCAATGCTATTTGATCTGATAATATTCAAAATCTTCAACAACTTACAATATTAAACTAACATAGTTGTGTTATGTCTTCTAAAAAAAAAAAAAAGAGAAAAACAATTCTCGAAAGATCGTGCCAAATAAAAGGTATATAAAATTAACACCTGTTTCCAAAACTAAAAATCATTCTGTATAAAAGAATAAGAACGCAGCTATGCTAGCTCTAATTAATATGTATTGTGTACAAACTTCATATAGAATAGTGGAATTGCATAATAAGTTATTTAGAGTTCATGAAGAAGAGGGTTAATGAAAGTGTTAAAATTTAAAAACATTATACTGGAGTAAAATATTGGTTTAGTTATCACCATCACTCAAAATCATTTGCAAGTGACATGCCTTGATTATCAGGCCGGGAGCACCAACTCATAGCCTGGTTTCACAATATCAGTCACTTGGATTGTGATATCTCTTCTAGAATTAAAATATCTTTTGGATCATTACCAAATCACTTCCATCCCTTTTGAACAAGCAAGGGGTCTCTCATTTACCACAAAAACTAGATCAGATAGAGCTCCTGGATGTTGGTTTCCATTCCCAGGAAGAGTAATTTCTGTGCCCTTCTCTAACAAGTTTTAATGTCTATATTCAAGATTTCTTCTATACACTTCAACTTCCTGTCAAAACCAACTTAGAAAATATGGCTCTTTGTTAAACCAACTTGCGTTTCGACACATTGAAAAGGATGGGGAAAAACTGTACTGGACATATTGTAGTCCGAATTTTGTGTTGATATAATTTCCATTCGATTTTGCTGAGTTCAACTCTAAATAAGCTTGATGATCAAACAAAGCAATCAAGCATATGTCACACAATATTTCTAAATTGCGGTTCGAGACTGCAATGGCGGCCATAATATTAAGGTTTTAGAGGTTTCCGCAGCAGCATTGTAACCACAACCGTGGCCGCATCGGTTGCTGTATTTTGCTGCAATATCAAATTTGGCAACATAACCACAACCGCAATTTAGAACCAAAAAGTATTCTTCTCTTAGTATCTTACTGTCATTAACATCCGGAGGGCTAACAAAAATCCACAAAATAATATAGAACATGTGAGTACAGAATACAGATAAATCTATATGCATGCTCTCTGCCCAAGTATGCATGATCAAGCCAAATAAGTTTACGATTGAAATAGAAAACAACCAAAACAACAGAATATTGTTGCCAACTGTAGCATAGCAACAACAGTGGCAACTGGCAACAATATTATTTCAATTGCAGCAACACCATGGAGAATATTGTTGCCAACTGTAGCATAGCTACAACAGTGGCAACAATATTATTTCAATTGCAGCAACACCATGGCATCAACTACCAAGTAAACATCTGAAATTAATTATGCAACTAAACACAATAAATGTGTCACAATAAATGGTACATTAGTATTAGATGTTCCATAGGGTCAAACAACTTAATTAAGCGACATCTTCCTTCAAATTATTCCCATCACCATTTGCGTTAAGAGTTAAGTGGATATGTTAAGTGGATATTGACCATTGAGGTCATAGAATTGACGCTTCTGGGGGTCAACAAGAACATCACAAGCTTTTTCTTGAACTTTGCTTCAAACTCTTGTTTCTTTTAAAGGGTACTGGTTATTCTAATCCCCTGTTAATACACAGGTTGGTAAAATAGACAATATAACAAAAATGTAATTTTATAATTAGAAAAAAAAAAAAAAAAAAAATTGGAACCGTGTATAGGCAACTGTCCGTTAGTTTGGACCATTTTCATTCATTATAAAGTTTCTTGCTCACATTTACTCCAAAAGATACAAAGTTACCAAAATATTGGACATTGCTAAAGTTGTTGCACTAAATAAATACTAATTGCATACCAGCACAACTAGTTTCTGATACTCGGGGCCAGCAATTGCAGCTTCCATAACTCCTACAGGGCTTATATCACCTTCATTGTCTGTCAGCAGATGGCTTATATCACCTTCATTGTCCAAGAACAATTTCAGCAGATTCTTAGAAAATCCACTTACCAGCGCCACTCCTTTCTGAGTGGCTGACACTGGGGTCGCCATCGAGTCTCTCAGATTCCAAAAAACTATCTGAGGCACAGCGGAACCATACCCTTTATCTCTATACTTCCTAGTGATTGCTTGGTAATCAGTTTCCCAAGAGTTTGCAGATGCTTGATCAAACTCCATGTCACTGAATACAAATATCCTCTTAATCATCTGATCCTCCTTGAGATTCCCATTTACAGCGACATCCAATATGCGATCAAATACCTTCTGGAAATCAGTGTTCATCCCCCAATCCATCTTCCTCACAAACTCTGTCTTGGACTTCAGATCATCCCCCTGAATCACATGAAGCTGAGGCTCAGCACTGAATGTAATCACCTTCCCTTTCCAAGGTTCCTCACACAATTCAGACACCAACAATCCCAATGCCACACACGTCCATAGGGATCCCCATCATACTCCCAGACACATCACACACAGCAAGACAATTCCTCATCTTCCCTTTCTTGAGCAAATCATCCACCATTCTCTTCCACTGCAACTCCGCCACCTTTCCACCATCTCCATCCCCCAAAGACCCAATAATCTCATGAGGAAGCAAAGCACCAGCAGCGATCGTAGTCTTCCCCGCTTTCACATCCTCCAAATACTTCTCAAATCTCTTTTTATCATGCTTCAAAAACTTCTCTTTATAAAACTCCATCGCCACAGACGCAACCCTGTTGTAAGGAATCAATTTCCACCGATTAGCCCCAATAAAGACCTCAGGCAACTCCAAAACCTTCCTCAACGGCACCAACACATCCTTCCTCAAACGATCACGAACCCTATATGCATAATGCGCCTCCTCCACACCTTCATACTCCTCCCTAGGAAAAATCCTCTTCGCAATACTCTCACAACAATGTCGCCCTATCAAACGAAGAGTCCACCGAAGGACACCATTTCGCAGCAAGACTGATTTTTGTGGACGACCCACATTTCAAAAACTCAATATATTTCTTCAAACAATCAGCAAAATGATCAGAAATACAATCGTGAAGAAACTTAAAATGAGGGTCACGATTATAACGATCAACAAGCTTCTTAGCCAATACAATCCTCTTCTCTTTCTTCGGAAGCCTCTCAAAAGATAATGCTATCCTCTTCTCTTTCTTCTCATAAGCTAATGCAATCATCTTCTCTTTCTTCAAAAGAGAGGCTTTTCTCTTCTCATCTCTCTTAGCCATCGCCGCAGCCCTCGCCTCAATCTCTTCACTCATCAAAGAGTCTTCATCAGTATAATCGTTAAGTACCGAAAAGGGGTTTTCGATTTTCTTAACCAAAGGGGGTTTAACCTGATTAAACGTCCACTCTATGTTGGATTGTGTTTGATAGGTTCTTCTTACACCAAAACGGTTTTTCTTTTTTGATTTACGAATTTTTCTAGATTTGGAATCAAATTTCTTTTGATTCCATTCTTCTTTCAGGATTTTACGTATGTTGGTACCTTGCAGGAGACGGTAAAGGATTTCTGGGAGATCTTTGAAGTAACCAAATTCAGCAAGGGAAGGGACATTAGAAGCTAGGGTTTTGGGGTGGTGGTGGTGAAACCAAAGAGCAGCGGCGTAGAAACCTTCACGATCGGACTTGCCAGTACCGCGGACACCGCGGAGGTTACAGACAAGTTTAAGGGTTGTGAGTGGGTTATAGGACCATGCTAATTGAAGTCGTCGGAGGAGAGTTTCGGGGGGGAGTGTCAGGGACGACATGGGTTGCCTGTAGTGAGAAATGTTGGTGACATGTTTTCTGTTAGTGTCATTGGTGGGTTTGGGTTTGTTTGAAGGGTGTTGAAATTTGTTACCATTTGATCGATGGAAATTTTGTTAGTGGTGGCGGTGACGGTGGTGTATAACTCGGGTGGGCCAACGAGTTTGAATTTGGTGGCGGTGGCCATAGTAGTGATGATGGAAAAGAGGAGATTTTGATCGTATTTATTGAACGATATGCGTGGGCACCAAGTACTTGCAAATCTTAGTCATTAAGAATATTGAAAGAGTTTGTTTCGTTGCGGAGAGAAATCAGGAAGAGATAAAGATGCAAGAGGTTAAATGTTATGGACAACCACGTTGGTCCTTTTCTATTACATGACTTGCTAAACAAGTTTCATTTTTTGTTTCTATTTTTATTTTATTTTATCATATCATATCATACTTACTTTAAAATCTTATTAGGTCAAGCAAATGCTTAACCCTAATAGCTTTGTTAGTTTCCCTCCCAAGCATTAAACCTAGGTATGTGTTGCAAGCTTTTGGTACCTCATTAAATGTTTTTTTCAAATTTTCAAATTTGAATTTCCCTCCTATATGCACATTTCATCTCTAAACTGATATTTGTGCTGCCAACTGCTTAACTTAATGATTCATTATTATCGCCCTCTGTTTTCCCATGCATACTTAGATAATGATCCTGGCACTCTATATATAGAGGACACACTCATGCAAGCTTGCAACCGTCCTTAAATCTTTTTGCTTTCACGTGACCAGTTCAGGATAAATGTAATCAATAGGCTTGGATTGATTGTAGCACTCCGTTCATTCAATTCTCCAATGCGGTTTGAAATTGAGAAACATGTTGTGCCAGAGTTTGTTTACCAAAATGTGTCGATAACAACTGAGATCCTAACCTTTCGTCACAATGAGAGGAACTTTCAGTTTAAGAATGAGAAAAAGCTTTCAAAGTATGATGTTACAACTGAGTTTTTCTTGGTAAGAATGATACTATTTAACTTATATGAAGTGGAAAAGGTATCTGTATTGTAACCATCTTGAATAAATTTATCTGTGATAGGCAATACACCAAAGATATTGCACATTAGTATCAATTGCATAAATGTTTTTCTCTTTTGATGAATGTAATTAAATTTAGCGCTTTTGATTATGTTTTAGTTCTTTCTTTTGATAATATCTCATATGTCTAACTTTGATTTTAATTTCCCTCCTCATAGAAACAGTTGCAACTCTAGAGGCATTTATAATATGCACATTATAATATGATGATTCATTTATAATATGATGATTCATTTATAAATCATGTGTACTTTGTACTACTTCCCTCAACTCTAGAGGCATTTGGTCTACAATGTAAAATAAGTTTATTCTTACTTTAATTTTGTGTGTGTTTAATTGTAAGGTTTCTAGCTAAAATTGATGTTTGGAGGTATTCTTGATGGTGCATTATTGGTGAATAAGGAAAATAAGAATACTCTCGTGTAGTTGAATGCATCAACTACTATTGATCTAGCCAATGATTTAATATTTGAAGATTAATTTGATTATTGTTTCAATTTGATGAAAGTTTTTGTCTTCTCATATTTTTATAGAAAATTTCAACTTGCTTAGAAATCAAGCACAATATTTTTGGGTTGGCTTAACTGGATGAATATGTGTATCGTTAATTTCGTAAATGGAATCAAGATATATATATATATATATATATATATATATGCTCCAAAAGAATGTTTAATTATGATTGTTTTATACCTAATTATTTTGAATTTAAATAATGGAAGGACTTTAGGTCTCTAATGTCAGGATTTTAACCCGAAATTCCTTCAAAAGGACATTGTATATTTTGCGTATATAAATTGTTTCTATGTCTCAATATTTAAGTTATCGTTATCGCAGGGACAAAACAAGAATTAATTTGAGGGTTCATGAATATGTTATAAGATAGAATCAAGATATAACTATGCAACCTGCTAATGCAATTGAAGCTAATTAAAACTGTCATAGCAGTATTTTGTATTGAAATAGGATGATTTATGTTGCTCTCTTTAGTGAACTATAGTATTACACTTCGATTTGTAGCTGAATATTTTTTTGAAAGGAATTTGTAGCTGGTTATATGGTATACGCAAGGTTCTCAAGATTATATTTATAGTATGTCTGACACTTTGAAGTCAATATTTTACCTTTTTTTTAAGGTGATATTGTATCTCTAATAATCTTATGTGTGTTTATTAATAGATCCGTACATCACATGGGTCAAAAATTACCTATTGTCTTTATTATAATCAATAAGACCCGTGCGGTGCATTTAATAATTTGTTCGTTCAGATGTTTTCTTTCTAAAAAAAGAAGTCCTTCATTCTACCATTAATTCTTCGTATCTTTGAGATTTTTTTTTGAGGATCTTACACTAACAAAAAACATGAGACTTCTAAATGGTGCATCAGATTCAAATATTTTAGAAAGAAAATTTGTTTTCTGATTGGGTCTTGGGTATTGGTGATGGGACAATTGGCTAAAGCAATGACGTTGATATTCCATCTAATTTACTTATACCAAACAATGACTTATATCAAATAAACAGTTATATGTTGGATTTGATTCTAGATGAAACAAAAATTTATTGGAGTCATGATTCGCCGCATTCACAGAACATGGATGATAATGTGATTGATAATATTCACATTCATGAATTTCTCGACACAATTGATATTTCTGGTCTTGCAGGTTGGAGTCCCAGCGATGTTGTAAATGAATATAGATCAACGATTAGGATTATGCAATGATACAAGATTAATAATAACCAAAATGAGTAAATTTGTGCTTTAAGGGAATGTCATATCTGGAAGTAATATAGGCGTGAAAGTTTTTATACCAAGATTATTTATTAAACCTTATGACATCAGGATTCCTTTCAAGTTTCAACGGACAACCTTAAACGAATGTTGAGATATATTTGTCAAGTGTTGTGTTTTCACATGGTCAATTATATGTTGCTTTCAAGAGTTACTTCTAGAGATGGATTGAAGATGTTTATAACAAATGAAGATGGTCAAGATACCAATGTGACTTCAAATGTCGTATATAGAGAATTATTTTCTAACGTAGAATAGTTTGTATTAGATTTATGCTTCGTAGGATAATTTTAATTTTTTGTGTCTTAATGATGGCAACAAACTACATTCCTAATGTCATCATGTTGCGACTAATTTATCATATTTCTCATCATATGAACTATGACCTACATTGATTCAATCTAATCAATTGACTTATTCATACAAAACATAGTAGATACTGTGTAACTCATTCACGTCTGTGCACGGGTCTGTGATATAGATTGAATCCTCAAAGGAGTTTGGCCGGGTGGACTATCACTCCTTTTAATTAGCCAAGTGTTGTATTTTCACATGGTCAGCTTTATGTTGCAATTTTGAGAGTTACTTTCAAAAATGGGTTGAATATACTTATTACCGATGAAGATTGTCAAGATATCGATGTGACTTCTAATGCCGTATATAGAGAAGTATTTCGTAATGTCGTATAATTTGTGTTAAATATATGATCACCACTTTTATATTGATGTATTGTAACTAATATCAACTAATGATGTACTTAATGTAACCACGATGCAATTAATATAAAGTATTTCACATCATATGAACTATCAAGTACATTGTTAAAGCGTAACAAATTGACTTATTCATATTAACATAATATACGATGTGTAACTTATTTGCGTATGATTTAGCTGGTAGGACCCATGCGGAGCAAGAATCGATAGTCTAGTAGTTATTATTTGTCTCCACTAACCCCAATTAGCACTCACCGCTCGTAACTAGTCAAAGAACCCTTCAGAGGATTCCTCTTGTTTTAGCATGCTGCTATTATGTTCAGAACAATGACTTAATTCTTTTTACTTTAGATTTTATTTTTAATTAAATGAAGGGAGCACTGTTTTTTCTGAACCAGCGGAGTAGTTTGCCAATTCCAGTGATTTAAAATGAGGGTGAGGTGGCCCAATAGAAGAGAGGGTCTTTGATAGAGTGTGACAAAATGTTGTTCCTTACCATTTCTCTTTCTATTATTGTATGGTGTAAAAGATATGAAAGAGAAATTTAGAAGAGAAAACTGGGTAATTCAACTAATTTGAATCAAGAGATTAAATGAATTGAGAAGTTCAAAATCATGGTTAAGAAAAAATATATTGACGTGCTAACAATTATCATACTAATATTTGTCATTAAAAAAATGTAAACGTAGGTGAAAAATTATAGATTGGAAGACTAAAAGCTTGTAAAAAAATTATAGATTTGGGACACAGGATGACGGAGTGGGAGAAGGTGAGAACTTAATTGAACAATCTCCACATCCTAACAAATCTAACTTACAAGTTGATGTTACACAACCCACTTTGACCGTTGATACTAACCTCAAAACTACTTTTACCAAGATCTTTGTTGACTATTTGTATAAAAGATTAACAATGAAATCATGGCATCATAACCCCATCCCCTAAAACAAAAGGAATGAATGAAAATTGGAATGAGAAGCTGTGACAAATGAATGAGTGAGTATTTGTAGAAATGATTTTTCCACCTTGGTTAAAAGGTGAAAAAAACATGGTAAGATAGTAAAAATAAATGTGGTCAAACAGTAAAAAAAAAGTGTGAAACCAACCAACCTTACTGACCAAGAACTTGTCCATAGTTTTGTACATTTCAGATTATATAACCCAAAATTATCTTCAGATTGTTTCAAATTATATAATTCAATATGCACTCAGATTGTGTAAAAACTTATGTTTTGTAGGGTTTGATACATTTTAAATTATAAATTTTGAACCTGTCAACTGCACAATTATTTTATGGTCCATAATCCACAATGAACTTACAATTTATGTGGTCGACGGTGCACAAAAACTTCTATAAATTAGTGTTATCGGTTCATTTGCAAATTACACCACATAACTATTATCTAGTATTTAAGTTAATTGTAGTTTACTAGAAAGGGGGAACCCTGTTTATGGTCCACATTGATGTCACAATATCTGACTTGAAGGATCAACTGAACCAAATTAACGGTCGCCTAAACGACATTGACATTCATATCAATTATAATATGTTTTTTGAGTTTTGACATGATTCGAATTATATAATATAATAAATCTTCAAAAGAGTTCAAATTATAAAATAAACGGGTCATCTTCAAAAGAGTCCATATTATATAATTCAAACGGGACAAGATGGACATTTTGGAGAGTGCGCGAGAAACAATAACAATGTAGGTGGGAAAAGAAATTTTCTATATCAGAATCAGAAAGGAGGAAAACGGGCTTGGTTGGGCCTAATAAAAGAAATCAGGACAAACAAGGAATGTTATGACCAGTTACGAATTACGAGGTAGTTAGTTTGATTTGGGCCTAATAGTAAAGTATGAAGCTTTAGGAACAGAGTAAGGTTTTTCAATTGATTTGGGGATTTAGGGTTTCATCTACAGTACCATGAATTTCAAAATGGATTCTGATAAAGCCAAGCTCTTCGTCGGTGGCATTTCTCGCGAAACCACTGAAGACACTCTCAAACACCATTTCACCAAATACGGTGACGTTTTGCATTCAACAATCTCTTTTGACCGCACTACTCGAATCCCTAGAGGTTTCGGTTTCGTTACTTTCTCTGATATCTCTTCTGCTCACAATGCCCTTCAAGATACCCATCTTATTCTTGGACGAAAGGTTAGATTTTTTTTCTTCATTTCTTTGTTTGTTTTTTTGCCCTAATTTTTTGTTTTCACTTAAAAATGATGAAATTTGTTTACTTTTGAGTTTAAATGTTACTCATTAATGATTTTTGAGTAAATAAAATGTTGTAAATTGTGTTTTTTTTTATGGGTTTGTTTGATTAGTTTTATGGTTGGTTGTTGTATATAGGTAGAAGTTAGAAAAGCAATACCGAGAAGTGAACAGCTACAACAAAATCAATTACAGAATAGAGGGGGGAATAGCTATAGTGGTTATGAATGTGGGAATGAACATATTAGGACCAAGAAGATTTTTGTAGGTGGTTTACCTGCTAATATGTCTGTGGAGGAGTTTAAGAGGTACTTTGAGAGGTTTGGTCGAATAACTGATGTGGTGGTGATGCAAGATAGTGTAACTCATAGGCCGAGGGGGTTTGGGTTCATTACTTTTGATTCTGAAGACTCGGTGCAAAGTGTTATGATGAGAAGTTTTCATGACTTGAATGGTAGGCAGGTCGAGGTTAAGAGGGCAGTTCCGAGGGAGGGGAATGCTGGTTCTGAGGGTTTTAGTAAAATAAGATATAAGGGTGATAGAGGAGCAGCAGCTGAAAGTTTTCACCATTCTAATCCCGGGAACATGTTTCCTGCAATTGCTCCTTTACCTTTGTCTACCAGTGATGGAGTATATGGATACGGATCACATCCCTATGGTTGCTGGTACCCTACGGGTGGGTATGGATATGGGGGGAATGGATATGCAGCTCCATCAGATGTTTATAGGAACTTATGGTATGGTGGGCAAATGGTAACCGGTCCTCAGGCTTATCATCAGGTGCCTTATGCTAATGTTATGCCAAGTGTTGCATATGTAGGTGGTAGTGTTGGAATAGTAGGTAGTGGTGCCGGAAATTGGGGGTACAATTCCATTCTTGGGTCCGCAACAAATTATAAATTTGACCAGCCTCTTATTGCCAACGGATTTGTTCCATTCAATATGCCATTGCCTCATGGTGTAAAGCAGATTGTTGGTGCTTCAAATTTTAAAGGAAGCAATGGTGAAATCTCCAGTTGACAAACGGTAAAAGTTGTTCAGCCTTAATTTATGTAGGTATATACATGCTGACTGCTGCATCTGGTCTATGAAAGGTCAGTATATTCTTTTCTACATGGTGTAATAGCTAGCCATTGGGCCTTTCTATGTGTCATAAATATGTAGTTTAGCTACTTGTCTTGTTTGTTATGGAGATTATCAGTAGAGGATTCAGGCATCTGTAAAAATATTTTCATGCAAATCATTTATTCATGCTTCTTTTTATATTTTATTCATGCTACTTGTAATTTTATTCTCCTTCCACTATCAAATACTGTGTTTTTTTAGCTATTTGCAAGTAACCTTATTGAGATGGTGGTTAGTGGACCAGTTAGATAAGCTAAGATATAATAAATATGGAAATTAGTGGTAACAGGTAATTAATCCTTCATTAGTATTCTAAAATTTGCACAATCAAATATTTCAAATTGACACTTAATGTGAGACAGATATTTGTTTCATTTCATATTCAAATATGCATCATGAAAATGCATAGATTTCAATAGTTGTTTTTTCTGTTGTTCTTCAGTAGATTTCAGCTAAAGTGTGGTGTTAATTGTGGTTGATTGCATCTTATAGTACGGTATTAACTTGCTTTGTGCAGTTTAAGATGAGTATTGCAATGAATGTAACATTTATTAAATTGCAGCCATTGTTGCTAGCATTTCTATTTGATGTTCTCGTGAACAGATAGTGCTAGTTATTACACCATTCAAAGTTGGATGCTGTACAAATGTAAGTTTAAAAAGGTACAGACAGTGCATTCTATATTTCTCCCTTTTAACATTGTAGGAATACGGTAACCTTCTAGATATGTTAAATTAATGATCTTTGATATTTTTTTAAAAATAAGAGTTGTCAGATTTTTAATTTTTTTTACTAATTAGTTTGGTTTCAACAGTTCAACTTATGTATTGGATTACCAACTTATTAATGGATTTGATTAAAGCGTGTGCTTGTAACTTGGATTAAGGGAAATGTTAATTTCGAAGTTAAGTAGAAGTATTTTGATTTATATAGTGTTTTTTTAAGAGAAGTGTTATGTGGCCATAATTTTTTTAAAACATATTTTATACGGTTTAAATATGGTGTTTTATGTTATTACTTTTCCCCTCTCTCCTAACCACATCAGCAGCTATATTGTGTATAAACACAGAAAAGTCGTTCAAAGCTCAAAACTCAGGGCTGCGCCTAGGGATGGCAACGGGTAGGGTACTATAGTACCCTTTCCTATACCCGCGTTTGTAAAAAATGTCTGTATCTGAACTTGTACTCTCGTGGGTAACAACTTTAGTGCCTTCCCTCATACTCGTACCCATTACCTGCACTTTAATTATAAAAAAATCAATAAAAAACATCACAATTAAAATAAAACTATGATCCAATATTTTTTTTAAAACAACTCATAAAATAGTAGAAATCGTAGTATTTAGCCAAATAAAAAACAACAAAAATATTCCTCGAAAATTAAAATAAAAACATTCAAAATACATATAAAAAAGTGCATGTTAAAACAAACATCAAGTTAATTTAAATCATAAATTTGTAGCTCGTGAGCTTATGAAGGTAAGGATGAAACGATTACCATATTAGTTTTTAGGTTTAGTTTATACATAAATAACTAAATAAATTAAATTAATATACATCAAAAATAAATAAAATATTTCTTATATTATATAAACATGTATATGCGGGTTGCGGGGCTGGGTAGTATAGTGCCCTTACCCGTACCCATACCCATCTAAATTTGCGGGTAATTATCTGTACCCAAGTCCATACCCGTAAAAACGGGGTTTTACCCTATCCATTGTGGATATTTTTTGCAGCTGTCCATCGAGTCTGGATCCAATTGCCATCTTCAGCTGCGTCTAGGCACGATTGCTTGGGGGTGGTAGATTTTAATGGAGAAATCTACTTGTCACCCCCTCACCTGTACTCATACCTCCCAAAACAAAAAAAATCTAGAATACAGTTGCAATCAATAAAACTTTAAAAGCAAATTTCCAGCGTTCGACAATTGTGTCAATAATTTTTGAAAATGGAAATTTTCGGAATGTAAATTATAACGAAACTTTCATTATTTAATTTGTTTTTCGGAAATTTCGATAAATGAAATTTCTAAAATGTTCATTTCTTTCCTTTAAAAAAAAGTTATTTATATTCAAGAAGTTTTGAAAATAAAAACTTCTAGTACCGAATCTCTAGTTTTCAAAAAGTTCCTCGGACACTAGTTCAAAGGCAGTTAAAAAAAAATGAAAATAGTATTTTTTGCACTTTTAATAGTTTGACTACACAACCTCTAAAAGTTTTGGGACACAAATTTTAAGATATTTTATACTATTGTCATTACCTTAACTTCTCTGTCGGAAACACTTGTTAGCTATTTTCTTTCAAAAAATTGGAAAGATTATTTTGTTTTGAGAATTTCGCATATTGTTCCGAAGAAATAGGGTAATATCATCAGAGGAATATATAAACATTCATTATTACACTTTTTGCAACCGTTGTTTTCTTATTTGATCAAATTTATATGAATTTTATATCAAGAGTAGGTGTATATATAACTCATTTTAGTTGATTTAATGGTGTTGACTTTAAGGATTGGATTGTACTTTTTTTAATGTCTCAGATTCGATTCTTCCTGATACCGATTTTATTAGACTAGTTTAACTTTTTAAGAAGAGATATGTGTATATTAAGTGTGTTTGGTTCAGCTTTTACAAGAATCGGTTTTGAGTGAATTGATTCTGGATAAAAGTGAGTCGAATGAAAAGTGATTTATGTTTGGATGTATTTATGTAAAAGTGGATTTAGCAATGAATTTTAGGCTCAAATCAATTCTAGAAGTCAAAAGCTACAAATTGTAGCTTCAAGTAGAATCAATTCTACAAGCAAATTCAATTCTACTTTAAATCATCCAAACATCATAAAATTAATTCTAGAACATCTTGAATCACTTTTGACCCTCTAGAATTGAATCCAAACACATACTAAGTGTGTGTTATACTAAGTGTGTGTTTGGTTTGGCGGCGGCGAAAATTGATTTTGATATAATTGAGTTTGAAAGAATTGATTTTGGTTAAAAGTGAGTTTGATATGAATTGATTTATGTTTGGATACACTTTCTTAAAAGTGATTTTTATGAATTAACGTTGTTTGGATAACTTAAATCAAAATTGATTTTGAATGTGTAATGATCGAATTAGCCTTTTAATTAAAACCAAATTATCTAATACTCCAACCCAGCCAAAAGCCAATAGTAAAAAAAATTCCTGCCAACTATAGCAACCAATTTTTTTAATTACTAAAAAATAAAAATAAATAACGCTGCAAGACCCAATTGTAGAAAAACAATAAAAATAAAAATTAAATCATGTGTGTCATCACTACCCATTCTCCATCTCCAGAACCTTCGATATTGATTTAACCATATCTCCTTCTACAATCTCAAAACTCTTCTCCCTTCTATCATTCCTTCCTCATTCTCTTATTTCTCAATTTTCTTCTTCATTCTATCAATTCTCTTTACCCATCTCTCATACTTTTTATATCCATTTTCGTTCATCAAATAAATTCCCTTCCTTATTCAATAATTACAGGGGTAGATCTAGGTGATTCAGTGCAGATTAGTGAGTCCTAGTAAGAGTTATTGATGATAGTTGTTAAGGGCAATAAAGGAATAAAATGGATTTTGTAACTGTAACCTAGCAGCAAATTGAGAATCGATTTTGGATTCACCGCAAAAGCTAGGATTCCTGGCTTTTGGTAGAATGGAGTTTGGGAGACAAAATCGATTCTTGAAGAAAAAACCAAACATATTTGCAAGGGACAAAAACCACGTTTAATGGTAAAAACGCGCGTTTGAGGTGGCTAAACGCGTAACCAAACAGACGCTAAGTGTGTGTTTGGTATGACGGTGGTGAGAATTGATTTTAATAGAATTGAGTTTGAGAGAATTGATTTTGGTTAAAAGTGAGTTTGAAGTGAATTGATTATGTTTGGATACACTTGTTTAAAAATGATTCTTATGAGTTGATATTGTTTGGATAGTTTGAATCAAAATTGATTTTGAATGTAAAATGATCAAATTATCCTTTTAGTTGTATTTAAAACTAAATATCATTTTCATTTTAGATAATTATTTTAATTTATCTAAGATCATAAATTCATTTTTATTAATTCATGAATTCATTTTAAATAGATATTAGTTTACAAGAGTTTTTTTTTAATTTGTTTTATAAATTGTATTATTTTTAATATAATATAAGAATAAAGAGTGTCAAAAGAAAACAAACATTTGTAAGATATTCAAATGGGTTTATAAAAAAATAAAAATAGAATTGGCCTTATTTGGATTCTTTGTTTTTTTGAAGCAATGAGAAACCCATTGATCTTCCTTACCTGGTCTCTAGAAACGGCACTGTAGCAAGAACCAAGCAAGGAAAACGCATCAGAAAAATAGGGGTAAAATTGGAAAAGAATCCGGGGCTTTTGCAGAATTGATTCTAAAAACGCAGAAGCTTGGAATTGCAGCTTCAGTTCAACCCGTGTTTGGAAAAGAAAACGTACGTTTCAGATCTTGTTTTAATCTTTCCCAAACATGACAGAAAAGATGGAAACCGCGTTTTGAGGAGCGAAAAATGCTCTACCAAACAGACGCTAAGTAGTGGGTAAACGTTCACAATGGTGATATTTAATGCTTATGTGGACCAAGTGCGGAAGTTGTGTGCACATATCATTTATTCGTAGAAATCAATTTGGTTGATAAATGTGTAATATATATTGTAACTATGGTCTATGAATATAAAAACAATGTTCAAGGCGACTTTCTTAGTGTGTGTTTGGAAACTTAATACCACTTTCCAATGTACTTTCACTGTGCCAAAGCTAATAAACTAAGCTTATGCTTTGTCGTGATTCTCAACATGATTTTGGGTTAATTGACGTCATTCCAAACATACTATTATTAGTTTCTCAGACTGAATTGATTAATAAAAAATAAGTTTGAAGTGGAAAGTAGTATTCGATCATGTTTTTGTAATTTTAACATCTTAAACTTTAAACAAGGATAAGGACAAGATTTTTGGGTTCGAAAATAATAAATTTGTCAGAACACTGTTTAAACGGGAGTGTAGAAAAAGAAAAGGATTGCATGGGATGGGATTAGAATAGGCTGTTGATTCATGTTTGTAGGCTGTAGCCGTCGGGAAAGATTGTTTGTGTCAAATCAACCTAATTAGACTCTATACTCTATGCTATATGTTCTGTAATCAAAACTCTCTTCATCACAATATTGTTTTTTCATTCATTCATTCATTTTCACTGATTTTCCTCTAAAGATTCTGTATATTTTGTCACAGACCCAACAAATCTAGTTGGCGTTTGACCTTTTCCACAGTTAGGTCATGATAAATTTTCAATTTGATGGGTTAGACTTAGATTAGATAAGATTTACTGTTAACTACAGCAAACGTGATTGCGGAATTATGCGGCTATCATACTTTGCATTAACACTTGCCAGTAAATAAGATACTGCAAAAATTATATAGCACTTATTAGATACCGCAAAAATTAAACAAGCCTAAAACATTCCCACCATGAAAAAGTTTATTTTAACCTTTAGATCAAATCAAGAACACATCCTTATAATACTCTCTCCATACTAAATTTTTTTACACACTTCCACACCATTGTTCTCTCTCTTCCCTCCTTGATTTTATTCTTTCCAACTCACCTACCACCACCATGATACTTTTCAATTCTGCAAAATAATTTGTGAATTGAGAAAACCCATAACAGAAATAACTTAGCAATCAATGTCTATGCAGAAGAGATGAATGGAAAACCCAGAATTTTTATGTAAAGAGTTCTTATGTTCAGTTTAATCATTCCTTGTTAAATAAAAATCATCGCGGTGTTCTTGACCGTGACTCAAGGTCTTGTGTGGCAGGTTGTGATCAGTTGAATCATGTCAGCACTTATTTTTACATTGTAATACTTTTGGGTCAGTGTGGCACTTTATTTATCGCTAGTTAGGCATCTCTACGGTTGTTCCAGCTCAGGTGACGACTCACTTTAATCAGTTCAGTGTTAGTGGTGGAATTGCAAAGAAGCGCCGCTCAATCCCTCAAGTCATATAGTTTGCTACAGTTTGGGAAATTTGGAAAGAAAGAAATAACATGTTGTTTAATAATAAGGCTAAACTACAATGTTGGCCTCCTAAGTTTTTCAATGTTGCGATTTTGGCCCCCTAATAAAAAAAATGAAAAATTTGCCCCCTAAATTTTAGCCTCTTTGCATTGGCGACCTTTTGGCCAATTTTAACCCAGTCAACGCCTAAGTGGAATGCCACGTGTGTAATTACTTAATTTAAAAAATAAAAAATCCACATAATCATTTTCTAAATTAAATAAATTTAAAAAAATTGAAAAGGAAAAAAAAACGAAGTTCAATTACCCCTTTATCTTCTCCTTCTCCTCCTTCCAATACGAAACGATCCAATGTTTCTCTCACTCTCTCGATTCAATTACCCCTTTTTTCTGTTTCAATTTTTTATTAGTTCTTTTTTTATAATCAATTTTATCTGATTATGATTATAGGTTTCTCAAGATGCTTCATCAACCACTTTACCTTCGATTCTGGTAAAAGAATCTGCAAAGAGAAACGAATCCAGTAAACACATGAATTCCACGTCGAAATCAGCGAATTCGAGGAATTCAGAAATAGAAGAGTTAGTTACTTCGTTAGTTTACCTGAGAGACACCGTTGAAAGGCGAAGACCTTGAAGAAGAACTGTTGACGGTTGTAACCGGAGCAGATTTAGGATCGATGGCGACAGCGGAGATACGATTAGAACGGCGGCGACAGAGAGGGAGGTTGTTGTGGCGGTTGAAATGGGAGGAGCGGAGTAAAGGATCGATTCCACGGTAGGTGAGTTGTGATGATGTTGTAAACATGGATGAATGTTGTTTACTCTCCTTTTTGCTCAGTTTTCTTCTTCTCGTTCAGAGAGAGGATGTGGACTTTGATTTTTGTGGTTTTGGATATTCAATAAAGAAGATTTGGCTTTTGAGATTGAAGTTTGTTGTTGTTGCTGCAGTGATTATTGTTGTAGTTGGTGCTATGTTCAAGATTTGTTGTTGATATGAATTTTGTTTTGGTTGTTGTTAAAGATGATTTTCTGAGTTTTTATTTTTATTTTTAAGATAGTTGATGTTGTTGTAGAATATGAAGATTGTTGTTGTTCTCACACTTGCCAATCCTTTGCTTTTTTTTTGGCAGAATCTTTTCCTATTTTTTATTTTTTATAATTCTTCTATTTACACATATGGCTTTTTGTTTAAAAAAAATTGGAATATACATACGTGGCATGCCATGTCATGCCAAATCAGGGTTGACTTTGTCAAAATTGGACAAAAGATCACTAATGCAAAGGGGCAAAAACTTAGGGGGCAATTTTTTCATTTTTTTTATTAAAGGGCCAAAATCGCAACATTGGAAAACTTAAGGGGCCAAAACTGTAGTTTAGCCTAATAATAAAGAATGCTCGATTTTACAGGTTGTTGAAAAGATTAAGTCTCTCGCTTTTAGGTGGTTGAAGGCGAGGATCGTTACACTTCCCTTCAATTATCATGGCTGGTGGCTTAGTCCGTTCACAATGTTGGGCATATGCTAAGAGTTTTTCTTTCTATTTTTTGTATAGGTTCTTTCTGTAAATACTGTTTGATTGTGTTGTTTTTTCTTAGTACAATTTGTGCTGGAAAAGACAAATTTTGTTGGTAATATAATTCATTTTAGCTTCTTAAAAAAAATAAAAAATTAAAGGCGTTGGATTGGCGGTATAAAGTTTTCTTAAATACTATAATTTAGAAATTATAAATTATTGGTATGTGCCGATGAGAGTAACATAAATATAAAATAAAATTAAGTTTTTTAGTAGTATAATTTTTTTTTGAGGAGTGGTGAGGATTATATGAAAATAACCTGAATTAATTGGGAGTCTATTTGTACTCCAAAGGAGAATGGAGAATTGGAGGTTACGACAGTGAGAACTTTTAATATTTCTTCGTTGGGGAAGTGGTGTTGGTTGTTGATTGATAAGGGGGTTGTGGTATCGTGTCTTGAAAGCGCGATACGGTTAGGTGGGACCAAAAGTGAAAATGGAAAACTTTTGAAGACTAAAAATTGATCAAATTTTTTAAAGAAACTAAAACGAAAAGTTGACATATTTATAGGGACCAATATCATATTTAACCCTAAAATTGAAAAGTGGGAATGAAATCTCTAAATTTTCCTCTCTCATATTTTCTTATATAGTATCTCATGATCTACATCGTTAAAACTCACATTTTTATAAAAAGTCTTCCTCCTTTAAATGAATGTTAAAAATTGGGTTTTGTTAACGAGTGCCTTCGGGGCACTCTTTAAACATTCCAAAACAAAGAATTATTCTTTAAAAAAGTCAAATATTTCAATTTTCAATACATTGATTACACTGATTTTCATAAATACTTATTACTTATGGTTTTTAAAGAGTGCCGGAGGGCACTTGTTAACATTTCTCTTTCAATAAATAGTAAATAGAATACCCATAACGCAAAATCTGCAGGAAATGTGTTACCTGCGGAATTTACACAAAATCTGCAGGAAAAGATAAAAGTTCTAGTAATGGCTGGACTTGCTATAAAGAAAGTTGGAGCCGAGCCTGGGCTAGTGCCCATGCTAGCTGGGGGTAGCTCTGCCCCTGAAATAGACAATCATACCAACAACCTTGAGCCACCACATTCGATCATAGAATCAGTCCCAACTAACCACTGTAGCATATTAGGATGATTATTGACCGTGAATAAAATTACGTCACCAACTTTTAGGCCCTTTTGAAGAACAAAGTCGTACCATCCTATCTCTATGTAGTTCTAAAGCATGCTTCTTGGTGCAGTGTGAACATCACAGTCATATCCACATTCACATGAAAAATTGTCATATCCACATTAATCAATAAAAGAAAATAAGAAAAAATTCTAGAAAATAAGACTAAGAAATATAAAATAAATAGAAAAAAGAGGGCTTAAATATCCGTCCATCTATATAATAGAGTATCTTGAGTTTCTATCCTGCCACAAAAAATCAATGAATAAATAAAAGACATGTGAAGAGTATGGAAGAAAACAAAAACTACCATATATAATTGAAGAGCAACAATCAAGAGTAGTTTGGAGATAGTGACGTTGATCCAAAACCATATTTATTAAAAATTTGAAATAATCATAATCAAAATAAGAAGTCCTAAGAGTATAATTTTCATAAACACTATAGAAACTGTTCTAATTGATCTAATATTAAAATCATGTTTTTTATGAATATAAGCATCATATAATCATTTCTATGGCCCAAGACAACTACAACTTTATTCTCACAAAAGAAAGTATCTTAGAATTGGTTCTATGGTTTAAGACATGCTAATGATCATATATTTAAGTAAGTTTGAATTTTGATGACATAGTCATATGATTAGGTGAAGAAAGTGATAATCAAAATGAAATAATTTATCAATTACTACTTACTTGGTTTTTGATGAACAATGCAAGATTTCTCTCTCTCTCTCTCTCTCCGACTATTTTTTCTCCAAAGTATCACTAATGGGATAGGTTACACTTTGATTTCCTCTTTCAATTCTTGGAATCAAATGGTTAGTGAGTGATCAATTATGATTATGGTCTTAAATTTCCATCGTCTTTTGTTTACAACTATCCATTTTTCTGTCACTAACTACACTATATTCATGGTTACCAACACTACTTATTAATTAAAATAAAATTAAGCAATGTAAGGTTGACCGAAAAATTAAAAAAGCAATGTAAATAACTACTTATTAATTAAAATAAAATAAAGCAATGTAAGCTTGACCCAAAAACAAATAAAGCAACGTAAATAATATTGAAAAGTTAGTGGTGACTATTAATCGAGGGAATAGAAAAAATATGGTTTTTTTTTTTAAAGAAGGAAGAATATAGTTGAAATATTGGTATTATATATTTTGTTTTCCTAAATAATATTGAAGAGTTAGTGTTGACTATTAATTCAGGGAATAGAAAAAATATAGTTTATTTATTGGATTGGCTATGAAGGGATGTTCAATAAAGCACCACTAAAATTCATTGGATGTATTTAATTAGAGATGAAATTAAGAGATTTGATAGATGATAGAAAGTTTTTTTTAAAGTGCCACATTATCATAAAATTTACATAAGAACAACTCAAGTTTCCTTTACAAAGATATATAGATAGAAGATAGTAAATATAAGTAAAAGGGCTAGCAAGCTTTTTATACGACCCCTTTGCTAATGTACAATATGAATTATAATGGCTAGCAAGCTTTTTATACGACCCCTTTACTGAGTGAGCTAAAAGGGCAAGCACAACATAGTGATATATATTAAAGATACAAATACAACACTTTGATATACTTAAGTGTTAAAAAAAAATTAGTTGTTTTTAGCATTACACAATTTGATTTCCTTTTCTTCAAACGATTACACGAAGGATGTAACTTTGTCCTTAGTTATGAGTTTCTTACCACTCCAAAAGTTTAATGACAATGCTTAGATATTTTTTGACTGAACTAAGAAATGCATAACATGTAAATTAAAGCAGAATGATAAATGAATAAAATGCATGAAAAAAACTTGTTTTGATAATTGTGCGTGTGTTGAAATTTCTTACAAGTCTAGTACTATATAGGAAAACACTAGTCCTCCTTCAAAACAAAAAAAAGGAAAACACTAGTCCTATACTCCTACTGGCAAAAACAACTTGATCTCTATAATTTATCTTTCCTCAGTTATTTTACAGGTAATGTGCTTAAGCTTTGATCGTCTTAGAGGAATTCGCGAGTAACCATTTTTTATTTTTATGCATTTAAAATTTTAATCATGAATTTTATTTTTCCTCTTTAAAACGATCTCTCAAGTAATCGAGGGTATTTAAACTCGGAAAATATCAATAATTTTTTTTTTAAGTATAAACAATGAGCATTTTTTTTTTCACAACTCTTGACTGTTTTTTTTAAAGAAAATATGTTTATATCATTTCATTAATAATAAGAGATTCAATACATTCGAGTATATGAAAATAAACGGCGGGACTAGTTAGTAATGTGGTTTCTCCTGCAAGAACATGAGCAACTTCATTGACTTGTCGCCTAACAAACTCCACCATAGAGTTGATAAAGAAAGAACTAACTAGAGTACGACAGGAAGAAATAATGCATCCAAATTCAAAGTAGTCGTCTCGAGTAGTATGGAAGGCATCACATGTAAGCTTGGAATCTGTTTCGAAATCAACGTTGTCAAATTGCATATCATTAAGCCACTGTAAGGTAGAATGTAATCCCAAGGCTTCTCCAACATCAACATGATAACGGCAAGGGTAGCTAACAACCTTGGCCAAAACAAAAGTACCTTCATAATCTCGAACACAAATGCCAATACTAGTTCGGTTGAAGCGAGATGAGAAAGCAGCATCAATATTACACTTCTACCTACCCAGCGAAGGTCGTTGCCAAACGGAAAAATTTGCTGGTACATATTTGTCGACGATGGATGAACTCCCCCCTCCTACAGGTTGTTGCGCTTGTTGAGAGGAAGTGGGGTCACCTCCATGACATCATCCCAAACTTTAAGATTCCGGTGCTTCCAAAGGCTCCAAAATAGTGAAACCAGTTGTTGATTAAGCTTAGCAGACAAGGTTTCCAACAACAAAAATATAGCATCAATTGCCGAATTTGAAGATGACATGGCGTGATGAATCGTTCTCCATAGACACAATTCTTGAGTATTTCTATACACAACACAAAGAGAATTTGTGAATTTCACAAAGCATAATGTTTTTTTTTTGCCAAATAATGTTGAGTTTTAAAAAGAAAGAATTAGACAAAATCATGGTTGTCAAACTTGCAAGTAAACTCATACGAGTTTATGAGTCTAAAAGATAAAAACCAGTGAAATCGCGCATAAAATTGTTTTTGTGGTGGACTTGTACAAACTTGCAAAGATTCGTGAGTCTATGACGAGTTTATGAGTCCATGAGTTTTTTTAAAAAAACCATTTTTTATTGAAAATAATTAAAACTCAAACTAAACAATATTTGATAGAAAAAAAAATTTAAAATCCTATTTTCTTTTTCGATCTCACTCTCAATTTAGAGGCAAAGCTTTCACTCTCGTCAAAGTTATATAGAAAAATTCAGTCATACTCACCTTCACGGATGACATTTTCTTCTTTCTTCATTGATGACGTTTTCTTGTTGTGTATTGAAATTTTGTGGAAACGGATGTTTCTATTAATGACGTGCAAAGTGGTGGTGGATGCAATGTTGAATTAGGTGGATGTTAAAATAATCCAAGTTAGGTACCGGTTAATGATGAATTACGTGTTTTTATCTGAGATTGAGTTTGATGATGATAGTTAGGATTCTATGGTGAAGATGGCGGTGACTACAGTGGTGATTTTGATGATGACCATGATTTCACATGTATTTTGGATGTTTGAAGCCATTAGCATATATGTTTTATAATTTATTTTTTTATATATATAGTAGTCCGTTAGGAAGGAACTATGACTTATCTAGTTACCTTTCTACTTTGCTTGCTCCAATATAAGTTTTTTTCTCTTCGTTAAAATGTTCGTTATGGAGTTTGAAATTTTAATTTTTATGTTAATTTGTGTTCTATTATAAATATACGTGTCACTTACATATTTTTTTTAAATAAATTTTAATTTTCCATAGACTCTCATACGAGTCTACGAGTCGAGTTACAAGTCGGGATTACAAACCTTTTTCGAGTCTATGTAAACTCGTGAGTCTAGCAACCTTGAACAAAAAATTTGTAGTCTTTTTGCTCGGGATTTAGTCGAAAGCACAAAAGTATAAGTGTTGTCTCCGGTGCGAGATATGTACAGGTCAAGCACCATGGGAGACCTTCATTTTTTTTGTAACGAAATTAACGGGGACCATTGAATTTAAATGAAAGTTAATGAATTGCTGAGATTTAAAAGAATGGTGACCACTAAAATGTTATTATTTAAACATTAATATTGATTTTATAAAAGGGTTAAATATGTTTTTGATCCCTATAAATATGTCAGCTTTTCGTTTGAGTCCCTCTAAAAAATTTCTTCAACATTTAGTCCCTAAAAATTTTTACATCATCACTTTCGGTTCCTCCTTTAAATTAAACTCATATTTAGAATTCATATTTTTGAATAAAATTTTGCAGAAGAATTCATAATATTATAAGCATCTCTTCCAAAAAAAATTAGAATTTTTTAACAAAATTAGAATTTAATATGAATTTTATATTTTTTACGGTTAAAAATTCGTATTTAATTTATGTTTTGTTAAAAAAAAAATTTTTTTTACAATATTCTACACATTTATGTACAATTTCATTAAGAAATACAAAAAATAACTTAAGAACAGGGATTAAAAGTAGTGATTGAAAATTTTATAGAAACTAAAAGTTGAAGGAAATTTTTAGAGGGATCAAAACCAAAAGCTAGTATATTTTAAAGGGTGTTTGTGACTTTTAATATTGATTTAAAATATATGCTTTTGTTTCTAAGCTACCGGTGTCAACTATAAGCAATTTTGTAGGAAAATTTAATTTTGATTAAAACTATATGTATAAATGTTTGTGACTTTTAAATAGCAACAAACTAAACTTATTTTCTTTATAAAAAAAAAGGTTAAATTACTCCATGGGTCCTTTTAGTTTTAAGATTGTAACAAATTGTTCGTTTAAATTATTTTGGTCATACATAATTCCTTTAAGTTTGAGGTCTGTAACAGACTGATCCTGTAAGTTATTTTGATCACAAATAAGTTTTTTAAGTTTGTAAATATTTTTGATTTAGTCCTATTACCACATCGTTCAATTAATGTAAAGAAGACCTCTAAAAAAATAATTCCACATTGAGATACCTATTAAATACGAGGTCTTAAATGATGAAGATCTCACTGATATAGATGCTCTAATTTAAAGTGTTTTGTCGTGGATGGTGTTCAAGAGCGGGTTATGCCTATGTGTTATATCCATTGGGTCAGAAGGGTTCCCCAACTACATGCCTCAACCTATCCTATCATGCCGTGTGTACATGTCTATTAAAATGCTTTGTGGGGTTGCCTTTCTTTTTCATCACATTCCTGCCATGTCAGTTTTGATGCTTGCTTTTAAATACCTACGATACCGTAAAAAGAAACATTTTTTCATAGGTCTTATTCCACTAACAAGCTGGTGAAAATACAAGTCAATACATTAAATAAGAGGGTAACTATTCATTTTAATTCTAATCAAATGTTTAAAGCAGTTATTCAAACAAAAAAATGTTTAAAGCATTGTCTTTATAATCCTTAAATATATTAGAGCATAAAAAGATTCTTCTTTCTCCCTATAAAAAATCCTTCTTTTTGAAAGCTTGGTCTTCCGATTATTAAATATTGTGTTCCAATAATCAATTTAATCTTCGAATAGATATTTATCTAGTTAATTCGGATATATTAGGAATGTTGTAACGACACTGCTTCACAAGTTTCAGCTATTCTAATGGTTGAAATCAAAATATGTTACTTTTGATTTTGACTATCGGTTGTGGCGGCAAAGTCCTTTAATTTGTTTAAATTAAGTACTCTAGCTTGTCGTTTTTTTTTTCTTTTTTCTTGTTTTTGTCTTGGTGGCTTTGTACATGATTGTTGCACTTTGATTTTACCTAAGTTTTTTTTGGCACTTCTTGTGCTAAAGCGTCCAATGTGTTTTATCTTTATATATATCATTTTGGTTTTTTCAAAAGATAAAAAAGAACAAATGAGAATTGGTCTAAGAGAAATGTTAACCACGTATATTAAGAACACCGGTTAAGAAAGCCGATATAACATCATTCTTTTAAAAAGATTGCATTCGGCTATTTTAAAGTAAAAAAAAAAAAAAATCAACTTTTGATTTTTTTAACTAGTATCTTTAGGTATTTGTTAACATCATGTTTAATCTAAAACCAAATACATTGCATTGAAAAAACACATTGTTATCTTGTATGTATCCGATTTTACGACCAGGCAAGGGCATGCATTATTTTTTGAGCAACAAACCAAGCTAACTTTTGAGTTTTGAGCAAGATCTATCTATCTACCTATGAATATCAAAATCCTAGCTACAGCTTTCAACCTTCAACTTCCAAGAACAAAATTTTGTTATCTTTTTCAATCTTTGAGGAAACTTGTGTGCAAGGTGGTTCCTTAGGATGCAGTTAGTTTTGTGGATTTATCTTAGATTTCAAACTCTCAAATTTCAATACATCCTTTTTGGGATTCCTCTCACATCATCATCTAATTAGTTTATTGCAAAAATATTTTGTAACAAATTAATATTGGAAAATTTTGGAAGCTAGCTAGTGAGATCAAACAAAAGAAAGTCAAGTCACTAGAAATGTCTCAGCATTTGATATTCCTCTCTCCTCATTAAAGAGAGAACAAAAAGAAACAGCCTCTTGATAAATTGTAAGAAAGAGAGAGAATCTAATGTGATAGTGACTTGACATACAAGCTTAGATTTTGACATTTCATCACAGGCTGTGTTTGTCTTAGGGGGGAGGGGGGTGACGAACTAAATAGAGCATGAAGAAGAGTTGGATTAAATTGAGTTAAAGGCCTATAAAGTAAAGTTATTTATGAAGGGAGAGAGTGTAACAAAATAAGGATACTAATAATATAGACCCAATTATAGGCATGAAAATGCATGGCAAGAGAATAGTGAAATGAAAGAGTATTTAAAATTAACAATTGCAATAGCCAAACATGATGGCAGAGTGGGAGGCACAGCACAAAGGGTGCAGAGGGCCACAACACAAAACAGAACAGCTAGACTAGAAAAAGAAGAGTAGCCATCAGGAGGAGGTGCAGAGCAGAAGAAAGACAGTGATTTCATAATCCAAACTTTCTTTTCTGTTGTGTTGTGTTGTGTTATTTTGGACTTCTTCCTTTGCTTCTTTCTTTGGATTTTCTCATCTCACGTGATTCTCATTAACATTCACATTATAGAGACTCATAGGCAAATATTCCCTTGAAATTATGATATTTTGTAAATAACATTCGGAATTTGAAAAAAGGCAAAACCTTTATGAAATAGTAAATGTTAGACAATTTGCTTTGTTGTATTACTTTCTTTATGTTCGGTTAGTTTTTTTGGTTATTCAACATGACATGACACTTCCACGTGGTATAAGAGATCATGCATGTCATATGAGGTATTTGTTGGAAATTTATGTCTTAATAAAATAGATTTGATAAAACATGTTCAACAATTATGAATTAATAGCGGAAGCAAATAAAACCTTGAACATGATTATGATCGGATCTACGACATGTTTGATTTATCAAGAAATTAATAATTAGGGTACTGTGAATATATGGATAAAGTTTTGATGGCAGCCCTCTCATCAACAACCATGAACATAGATAGGTGATCTGAAACAAACAACAAGGTTAGCAGCGGCTGATTTGGTTCTTCCTCAACCGGTACCTTTATGCCTCAAGTTTTCTTAAGATGTGAGAAGAAAGAGTTTGCCGTGTACGGTATATTAAGGACCATTGTCTTTTTTATATTGAATGGTCATTAGGGTTTCCCATTATTCCGTTAATGGGTCATCCGAACATCCACTCATTGAGTCCATATCTAAATTGACTCTTAATTTGTGGGACGAAAAACTTATAGTATTCAAACCCTTAAATAATATAGAATGTTACAAGTTATAACTAAATTGACTCTAATAATTGAACTTAA
This sequence comes from Medicago arabica, assembly GCA_946800305.1. NCBI lineage: Eukaryota > Viridiplantae > Streptophyta > Magnoliopsida > Fabales > Fabaceae > Medicago > Medicago arabica. The sequence goes on from OX326967.1 coordinate 56,996,054, forward strand.
AAGACACATTGAATCATCATAAGATAAAAAACTTAAAAATATCTTGATTCATTCAAAGAGAAATTTAAAAATAAAAAAAAATCAAGTAATGATTCACCAAATAGTCTTTTAAATACAAAAATAATCCATAAATGACAATCTAAAAAATAGTTCAAAAATAATAAAGCAATCTTTATCGACTTTGTCCATTCTAAATTAATATATCTTTCAACATCATTGGACATAAGTCAGTCAAAACTAATTTTCTTTATTTGCCCTTATGTTTTTGAGGGATTTTCTGAAAGAGCACTATTTTATTTTCTCTTGCTTCAATTTTTCCTTATTTGCACACTTTATGAATTGATCATTTACATGATCATTTCTAAATTGAACAATTATAAACTTAATTGTGCAAAGAGAATACTAAATACATAATTCTCGAACAATTCATATGATAGTCGAAATTACTGAATTTTCGAACATGTCATATGATAGTTGAAATTATAGTGTCTTAGCAAGATTAAATGTTTACATAATGTGCTCCTAACATTTTCTTTGCCTAATAACCTTAATGAAATACCCACTCTCTAATGAGAGTTTGTCTTTCTCTATATTGCTTTAAAAGCACTTTAGTTTAAGCAAAGAAAATATGACAAAATTTTTGCCAACTTAAATAACAACTCTAATACATATGATATTTTAGCTTTATGATCTCAAGTGACCTATGAGATTTGGTGTATACCCACTTGTCAAACTTGATTCTCACATTACGTGCTGAATATATGAGAGAATGTGAGTTTCACCACCCTTCTCTAAGGCCTAGATCCAAGAACAATGTAACGTTCTTCTTTAAATCCTAAAAGTTTGAACTTTTAAGAGTTAAAAAATTAACTCAAATTAGCAGATACATAATTATATTAGCTTAAAGAGAACAAGAGTGGTAAAAGCACTCAAATACCTAGTGCATCATCAATATCAAGTCTTCAAACAATAATATTAATTGCTAGCGGTATTTTACAACAATGATGAAACAATGACAATTTACTTTGACAAAGAATATATTCTTATAATTGTCATATGTTTACCACTATATTTGTGTAAATGTAAACTCTTAAATATAGAAATAAGTTTACACGGCACAACATTATCACACATGTCAGTAAAAATATTATAGAAACGTGCATCTTTATTTGTAAATAAAAGACCTTAACAAGATACTAAGCGCACCATTAAAACACAATCTTTAGATTGCTAAGAATTAATTGCAAGCGGTACTTTCAATGCAATGATCAAACATTGATGATAAGACCTGTCAAATAATAGTCACCTTTGGACATCCTATTACCCACATGGAAAAATGCGTTATAATCACCACATACTTACCATCGTAGGTATGTAACTATTCGGCCAAGTTGTGCCTTCCTTGGGGCTGACGACAACTCGCATAAATAATTACAAATTGCATCTTTTGTAACTTCAGTTGAGTCGAATCTACGCAACAGAGGTTACTTGGACAACATTATTGTTTCAACCGACTAAACCACAATTACTAGATAATCTTAATATATATTAAATGAGGTGATAAGTCCTGTAAAATAATAGTCACATTCGGGTATTCTATTATTCACATGGAAAAATACTTTATAACCACCAAACATGTATTATCACATGTATTCAACTATCCGGCCAAGTTGTGGCTTCCTTAGGGCCGACGACAACTCGCATAGATAATTTCATACTACGTCTTTTGTAAGTTCAGTTGAGTCAAATCTACGCAACAGAGATTACTTTGGCAACATGTTGTTTCAACCAAAACAGCCGCAATTACCGGACATTTCACAATAAATTAAATGGGAATGATATTAAATTTACAAGGCACTACTGACATAATGTAAGCTGAATTAGTCTATTATGTTGCTAAGTAACCATAAGGTGACTCGACAACCCTTGAGTGTGAAGACAAACTCACAATAATTTAAAAGAAATGCAAGTCAAAAAATCACATCAATGTGAGTATGACAATACATTTACAAATATCGCATAAAAACAACATAAAAAAAATATAGCATGAAATATAGATGCATGATCAAAAATATTATCGTAGAAAACTTAATAACAATAATCTCAAATATGATAATCATGCTATAACTAAATATTCAATTTTCCGTCAAATGAAAATCTAAACTTTATATGTCAACAAACATTCATTCTATAATTGATTCACATATATAAGCTGAATGATTCTTTAAACAAAATAAAACATAACTCTAGCATAAATGTTTTCCTAAATAAAGGAAACAAACTTTTATATGTCTATACATAAACAAACAAAATTAGAATTACTATTTCCCGAACTTTAAAGAATCAAATTCTTACCTTCTATACTAAAAATTTCTTCATAATATTTTGAGATTCCTTAAAAGGCAATATAAATATCATAAATATATTTTAATTTTATTTGCCTACTTTTCAAAATAAACTTTATGTATAAAATCTTCGTGAATCAAAAATTAATTTCAAATTGAAATTAAGCTACAAAATATGATAAAAATATTTAAATAAAAAAAAATAGTTTTACCAAAAGATTTAATATAAAATCAAAACAAAATCCAAATGTCTATCACTTCTATCTATATTCAAATCCTTATCTCATGTTTGTTCATAAAGCGCCAAAAATAAAATAAAAAAGGACACTGTCCACCTTTGAATATAGCCAAATATTGATTTCAAAAGGATATATGCAAATAGCCGATCCACAATTTAAGCAATTAACAATGATGCTGAATTCCAAATAGAATTCAATATAACAGAATTTGCTTTAAAACTGGAATTAGCAAATTTGACCGGAAATTTGATACATCACATATATAATCAACAAATAAATGACACGCTAAAAAGAAATTTTTTATATTTCACAAAATTTGTCACAAACAAACTTTATGTTTCTTAGACCATATGCAATGGTAGTGTTGAAGTTGCCTTTCAACACATGATAGGCTTGCAATGGTAGTGTTGAAAGTGTTGAATGGTGATGTGGATGAGAGAGATGTTGAAAGGATTCAACATGTTGAAACTCAAGCCAAAGGGACACTTGGCAGTTGCTGATTGGCTCTCTGAATTTTTATCATCTTAATAATTTAAACTCAATTATTTCATTGTAAATTAATTTAAAAAAAAATAAAAAATACCAAAATTCATGATTTATTTTTCTCTATAAATAGAGACTTGGTTCATTTGATTTGGACACAGAAAAAAACCAAATTTTTCACTATCTTAATCTTATTATTATCCTTCTATTAGTTTTTCTTTGAAGTTTTAAACTTCATTTTGGTGAAATGGATCCCAATAATAATCGTTTCAACACCCAAATTTTTTTACTTACCCATACCTAATTTTGGTTTTGCACCAAATTTCAACCAGTCATCCTCTGTTTCAAACTTTCCTCCATATTATGGATCTATGATGAGATATCCATCTCAAACACCAAATAATTGTATTTTTAATTTAATTTAAAAATTAAACGTTTTTTAATTTAATTATAAACGATAATTGTATTTTTATGTAATTATAAAAACAAAAATATAAAATTAAATAAGAATAAGAAATAAAATATGGTGGGGTAGGGTGTTGAATGAAAAAACCATTGGAGTGGATAAAATTGAATGAATGTTGAACTAAGAGAGAGAAAATGATGTGGAGTGTTGAGAATTGAAAAAGTAGGTGTTGAATGGTGTTGAAAGAAAAAACCATTGTAAATGCTCTTAGGTTTAAAATATGCAGTGCCCAACACAAACAAAGTATCACATGCAATAAAAATATATAAAAGTTACTTAACGAAGCTTTGGATAATTGGATTACACAGTATGGTAAACCATGAACCATTGAATTACTGATGTGCACATAAAACTATAAACGCACAAATCCTCAATGAAAAATGGTCAGGAAAATATCACATATTTAATTGAAGACTAATTTAAATCATCAACTATTCAAACACAAATTTATTGACATAAGGTTCAATAGCAACCTTTTAGTTCAAGAAAAAAAAAAAACTTAAGAGCTTCGATGACAACCCTCTCATCAACAACCATGAACATAGATAGGTGATCTGAAACAAACAACAAGGTTAGCAGCGGCTGATTTGGTTCTTCCTCAACCGGTACCTTTATGTCTCAAGTTTTCTTCAGATGGGGAGAAGAAAGAGTTTGCCGTGTACGGTATATTGGGGACCATAGTCTCTTTTATATTGGATGACCATTAGGGTTTCCCATTATTCTGTTAATGGATCATCCGGACATCCACTCATTGAGTCCATATCAATTAATTAAATATTTAATTAATTATCTAATTAGAAATCTAATAGTCTTATTACTAATTTAATCACTAATAAATTAAGGCTCACAATTGATAAATAACTAATATAATTATTATTACAATATTTGCCCACATAATGATATTGGAATATAATAAAACAATAAAATATTTCAACAATATTTGCATAGGGTCTTATAACACTTGCATAAGAAGTGATGGACATGAAAAACATGATAAATGAATTTATTTTACTTCACATTGCATGAGTTTTATTTTGATAGCAAATATATACATATAAGAAAAATTTCCCAAATGAGCACATGAAAAATTGTTTTCATAGCGACCAATTCGCTTGATTATTATCAATTTCATGGGTCATTTTGTACATAAGTATAAAATTTCAACGAGGTATTTACTCATAAAAAATTAAAAAAAAATTCAAAAAAAAAAGCAAATACCCCATGACCTAGCATGACATGTCATACCACGTGGTAGTCTCACGTAGATGATCAACAACCACATCATGGTTGCTGATGAAAAAATTGTCAAACGCACAATTTCATTGGTTTTATTTGCATTTTTTTGAATTTCAATGGGTATTTACAAAATTTTACAATTTCATTGGTTATTTGCCTATTTACTCTTTAATCCTATTGTGTTTCCAACTTGTAACGTTTTTAAGAAGACCTTTGTATACTCTTTTGATTCTATTATTAGATTTTGGTCTAATATCTCTAAGTTGTTGTTTCATCATTTTCTTTTATTTTAATAATTTTAGGGCTAATTAAGTTTTTGTCCCTATAAATATCTGTAGTTTTGTTTTTAGTCCCTATAAAAATAAATTACACTTTTTAGTCCATACAAAATTTTCCGTTAGTGTTTTTAGTCCCTGTTAAATAAAATTTATTTATATTTACTTAAACTTCTAAATTTTTTGAAAGATTTTTTTACAGACATGTTCATAAAATCGTAAGACACTCTTTTAAAAAATCTTTTAGTTTTTTAACATTTAATGAATTAAATATGAATTTCTCTAAAAGCCAAATTTTCAAGATTATATTAATGAAATTTGGACCTAATAATAAAATTTTGAGTTACATTTTTGCGGAGGAACCTTGTATAATGTTCTAAATAAGTATCTAAAAAATATGTTAAAAATTTAAAAGTTTAAGCACAATTAAGCAAATATTTTTAATCATACTTAAACTAAAAAATATGTTGGTCCTTGTTAAATTAAAATTTGTTTAATCATACTTAAACTTTTATATTTTTAAATGATTTTTAACAAACATGTTAAGAACATTATAATAATCTCTTTTATAGAAAATTAGAATTTTTTAACATGTAATTAATTAAATATAATTATTTTTAAACGCCAAAAATTCAAGATAAAACTAACGAAAATTTGAACCTAAAAATAAAATTTTGAGCTAACTTTTTGCGGCGGAACGTTTTATAATGTTTTAAACAAGTATGTAAAAAATCATTAAAAATTTTAGGGTTAATTAAGTAAGTAGTCCCTATAAATATTCAGAATTTTGTTTTTAGTCCTATAAAATAAAATCACATTTTTTAGTCCCTCTAAAATTTTCCGTTAGCATTTTTAGTCCCTATTAAATTTTCCATCAACATTTTTAGTCCCTGTAAAAATTTTACGTCAGCTTTTTTGGTCCTTAAAATGCTAAAGAAAAATGTCACAGGGACTAAAAAATGTGATTTTATTTTATAGGGACTAAAAACGAAACTGCAGATATTTATAGAGACCAAAAACTTAATTAACCTAAAAATTTAACATTTTAAGCATAATTAAACAAATTTTAATTTAACAGGGACTAAAAACACTAACAGAAAATTTTGCAGGGACTAAAAAGTCTTATTTGTTTTTATAGGGACTAAAAACAAAACTGCAGATATTTATAGGGACCTAAAACTTAATTAACCCATAACTTTACTAAGGTGTTGTAAATGATATGTTGTGGTTTTGGGGTGTCAACATAATTGAAATGTCAAGAATATTTTTTTTGTTAACTAATCTAATGGTCAAATATTCACCACATAAGATAATAGGTGAAATGTGCTTTGAACCCCAACTCTTATGTATTACCCAAAATGCCCCTATCAACTAATACATGTTATTTCTTATTTAAAAATATAGATGCATGTTTGGAGGTTCTCAAATTGGAATACCACGTCCATTTTTCTTGATAGATCAATGAGTTTTTCATTAATGTTGTGTTTACTTGAGCAGTGAAAAGGAAAAAAAAAAACGCGTGTCTCTCAAGAAGCTCTAAATAGAAGTTCCATAATTTTCACGTTTTTGCTGCCTTGAGACACGATATTTCAGACTAACGTGATTTCTAACTCAAATCCAAACAGACTATAAATCAGAGGAGGTGTGGCAGTGGGCAGTGGCGTTTATTCAAAATCTAACATAAATAATTTTCAAAAAATTTACTCAATCTCCCAATTAGGAAATTATTCAAAATAACTTCTTATTTTATGTAGTTTTAAAACAAATCTCTTTTTTTTTTTCTTTCAAAAATATGCAATAATTGAATGAAAACCGCTAAAAATATTTATTTCTGAAACATGAAAATTTGCAAACAGACGATTATACACAAAAATATTGAGATAGGAAAATTTGAAGGATTAACCTAATAGGGCACCCCTATGTGATCCCTTTTTGATATATAGGATCATCATTTTGTAGTTCGTACGCAATCATTTATCTTGTTTTAGTAACATTAATCATATGAATATGCAGGGATGATCTAACCAATTTTTTTGATTAATTTTAATATTATTCTTAATCTCTTGTATATTAGTCCCTTCGTCTCTAATTATAAGTTTCGTTTGAAAAATAATTTTACCTCGATATTATGCAAGTTACCGGGTTCGTTTATGATGAAAGATGATATATTAAAGTTAGATTCATTAAAATACAAAATGATTACCAAGGATTAGCAAACTTTTTATGCTACCTTACCATGTGCGTTAAAAGAACAAATACAATACATTGATCTACTTAAAGAGACATCTATTAAATATGCTAAAGAGACAAACACAACATTTTGATCTACTTAAGCTATAAAAATATTAAATTAATTTTAGCATTGCATGAGATTTATACAATATAAAATGATCAATTCATATTTCATTTGTCAAATGCAAAGAGAAAAAAAAATATGGCTAAAACTCTAAAGTTTTTTTATGCTATGATTTTATTTCTTTCCTTGTTTCTTGTTGCAAAGGAAATTAACGGTAAGCCATATTTTCACTCTTTTCAATTTTGCTTAATTAGTTTGTAGTTCATACACAATCTTTTTATCTCATTAGTAACATTGTTTTATTCTCTTTTTCATTAAAACAAAAAAAGGATGTGAAGACGATGGTGATTGTCCACAAATTTTCAACTTCCATCCTTTTATTTGTAAGTGTATTGGCAACAAATGTGAAAAGGTTATACTGCAAAAAGGTTATATGATTATGAAACCCGAGATATTACACAAGCGCCATACAGGGAAGAATGAGTTCTTGTACTAGCAAAGTTATATGCAACATACCTTATGCTAAACTATTCCATGGGTTCCATTTAAATTTTTTGTTGGCATCTAATAATTGTATCTTTTTTTGTTTTGTAATTCTGGGACCTTGCATTTATGGAATTGTATTCTCAGATGTTGGTATAAAAATGAATCAAGGAACTAAGGAATATTAAAGTTAAATCGTCTGCTTCTCTCTTAATTTTATATATATCACCATGGGTGGCATTTCACATGGGAAAGGGGAATCCTTTCCCACCATGGGAAAGTTTTTTTTGACCATTAGATTAAATAAGGAACACAGTTTTATCATGGTCTCTCAACGCTGAATTTTTCCCACATCTTCTTCCACCACCACCCTTCTCCCCTACCGTTGTGCAGGAGGAATTTCACTGTCCTCATCCTCCCTTGAACACCCTCGTCCTCTCTTCACTTACCACCACCAACAACCTTCAAGGAATTAAGCTCACCAGATTCCACAAAAATCAAGATCTTGTTATGAGGAACGATGGTAGTTACCACCACTGCCCATCGTCGCCGTCCTACCGTCACCGGAGTATAGATCCAATTTCTTTTTCATTTTCCAGATCTAATTTATTTTAAAGCATGCTAGTGATCTTGAAGTGTTTGATTTGTGATAGTAGAACAAGAATTTATGGAGGTTCAATTGGCCCTGTTTGAGTTCTTGGAATGTTCAGGGCCATAGCACTTATTAGTTCATTTATTTATAATTGAAGAAGAGTAATCAAATAATTTAAGATAATATGATTTATGCTTCCTATGATAGTTCTGCAAGATGAATTACAGATCCAGGAAAAAAGTCTGTATTCATGGGCTTCAACAAAGTATGAAAGAGAGAGAAAAAAATATAATACAGGCAGACCATGATAAGATCAGTACTCCTCTTCAATCTCATGGTCAAAAAAAACTTTAGCGTTGAGAGATCATGATAAAACTGTGTTCCCTATTTAATCTAATGGTCAAAAAAAACTTTCCCATGGTGGGAAAGGATTCCCCTTTCCCATGTGAAATGCCACCATCACCATGGCCTGCAATTTAGGCATATCACTAAAGAATTTCAATATCTTTAGCTTTTACGTTGAAATGGAATCATTTTTACTTCGAAGCCAATAACTCTAATTTTTTTGTCATAACATAGTTATAGTTTTTTTTACAGAGACATTGTTATAGTTATGATCTTTGAAACATGGTTATAGTTTTTTTTACAGAGACATTGTTATAGTTATGATCTTTGAAATAATTCAATTTATATTTCTCTTATGCGAGGGTGTATATGTTCATTTCTTTCATGCAAGAAGAAATTATTTGTCTAAATGATCATAAAAGGATTGTTCGGAAGATATGAGAAGTGCAAACCAATTTATAGAGCCTTTTGGGGAATGTATTTTAAGTGGATCAATGTTTTGTCTTTTACCTATTTCCTACGTAAAGTTAGACACCTTACTATACAAAGGAGTGTCCCTACCGGTATCCAGGTGCAAGCTTTCTCCTATACTACCAAATACAGTATCAATGGAGTGCCCAACTTAGGTTTTATAACGTTGGACATATTGTCATGATTTTTTTTTTTTGGAAATTTACCTCGGACTTGATTATCCAGTTTATCATAGTAACTAAATAAGTTGTAGATTCTTGTACATTGAGTACGAAAATAACTTAGTGAGTGAAGAGATTTGCCCCGTTAATTATTGTGCCTCCTTGGAGTTGAGTATGATTTTTACCTCCATGATGGTCGTACACTTCTATAGAAAATGACCAAAGAACATGACTATGAAGTTGCGGTATAGGTAACGATAAAGGATTGCAAACTCATACTCAAATAATCGGATCCAAGACGAAGAGAAGTGAGGAATAAGGGAGAGAGAGAAGGCACCAAAAGGTGGCTAACCAAAAATATGGACCAATGGGAAGGAACAGTGCATTTCATGCAATTGTAACCATTATACTATTATACTAGTTCATCATCCAACTGGTAACTACATTTACTCTTCCCCTTCGAGATATATTTGTTTCAGTATATTAAGGGATTTGATCCATTATAATTAAATTGGTTGCAATAACTGAAGTATCTTTTGTCAAACTGGCTATACTCCATTTCCACCATAAAGAATCCAGTTAAAATAAGCTCTTTGTTACTCAAAGATCTAGGTTTCCACAAACCTTTTGAGTCTCCTGCAAACTTAACTTAAGTCTTCTTTGTTATCAAAGATAACAATCTAACTGATCCTTTGAGGTTTCGCTCGAAAAATGAGGAAGTGTTCACAATTACAACGATGAGTTTGTATCTAAATTGATACAAAGTCTAAGATTAGGATTCTGAGCCCCATAAAGAGAATATTATAATTCATTCCTATATAAATTCAAGTTTATAAAGATAACTTGATTGAATTACATGATGATCTATTAAATATTAACAAAAAAAAAAAAAAGAGTATGACAGGGAAAAATCATTAATGATGAATTGATATTGTTAAGTGACTTATAATAAAACTCAAATATATTTTTTCAAGATGATTTATAATAAAATATAGAGAGAATAATAAGTAAGTAGTGTTACAAATGAGTCAAGCTGAGTAGAATTTAGTTCAAAATGATTCAATAAAAATTAGATTGGCGCTCAAAAAACTCGACAAGAGTTCATCACAAACTTTTTTTCAACTCGAACTCGTCTCGATTCAAAATCTCGTACAAGTGAACCAAAAGAGGAAAAGAAAAACTAATTGTAGCAAGAGAGACAACGCCTCTTATAATTGGTCTCAAAATCATATAAACTTATAGATGATCTTTCTCCAATTGACCCACTCATGCTTGGCTCTACTCTTACAGATGATCTTGTTCCTCATTTTGCACTAAATTGTGAGTGTGGGACTAATTTTACTTGGTTTGCAAGCTTGTACTTTTTTTTTTGTTGAGGAATTGCAAGCATATGTTGAATGTCATTAACATATTGAAAATGTGGGACTACTGTTATTATTCCATCCTTGATATTGTGAACGTCGCATGCACAAAATTATATTTGTTGTATTATTTTTTTCTTCTATCATATATAGGTAAAGTTTTTATTTACTCTGTTGATTGTAATAATCAGCTTGATTCATTTAGCAATGGTAAAAAAAAACTTCAAGTTCAACCTTTTTTTAATTATATATTTGCTAGTTTGAAATTTTATTTAGTGATTTGATATATTTTTATGGGTTAATTAAGTTTTTGGTCCCTATAAATATTTGTAGTTTCGTTTTTAGTCCCTATAAAATAAAATCACACTTTTTAGTTCCTGTGACATTTTCCTTTAGCATTTTAGGGACCAAAAATGTTGACGTAAAATTTTTACAGGGACTAAAAATGTTGTTGGAAAATTTTATAGGGACTAAAAATGTTGACGAATTTTTTTACAGGGATTAAAAAATGTGATTTTATTTTATAAGGACTAAAAACAAAACTGCAGATATTTATAGGGACCAAAAACTTAATTAACCCTTTTTTTATTTAGGTTTAATTAAGTAATTGACCCCTATAAATATTCAGAATTTTGTTTTTAGTCCCTATAAAATAAAATCACACTTTTTAGTCCCTGTAAAAATTTCCGTCAGCATTTTTAGTCCCCATAAAATTTTCCATCAACATTTTTAATCCCTGTAAAAAATTTACGTCATCATTTTTGGTCCCTAAAATGCTAAAGGAAAATGTCACAGGGACTAAAAAGTGTGATTTTATTTTATAGGGACTAAAAACGAAATTGCAGATATTTATAGGGACCAAAAACTTAATTAACCCTTTTATTTATATCGAGTTGATTCATGAATCAAATGAGTCGATTTATATTAAGCTCAAAGTCAACTCATTTATTTAACGAGTTTAATTTTGAATTCAATTTTGACTCGTTTGATTTACGAACGAATTCATCAAATTTATTACCAATTTTTTTTTAATATATATATAATTAGTGGTGTAAGTGGTTCAGATAAAATCGACGAAACCGAAAGTTCAAACCGAACCAAACCGAAAAAATATCCGACCTTGTTTGGTTCGGTTTGAAACTGATCTGAACCAATCTAAACCGATCTAGTTTGGTTTGGTTCATGGTTTTTCATTTCGAGATCCGTAAAACCGATGAATCAATCCGATGATAACCACACTCCTTATTTAACTAACATTATCATACCTCACACAAACTTATGACATTGATTTATACATGTTACGTTATATTTCATTGTTGATGAATGATGCATGTATGGACCATGAAAGATTGAAATATTTAAGTATGACGAAGTTGTTTTTGAAGAATGATGGATGAACGAATCTTGGATCATATGTATGAAATATTGAGTAAAGTTAGTTATAAAAAGTTGTTTGAAAAATAGAGAACATGAAAAAACAAAATATGAAATACAATTTTACAAAGTTCTATGAAATATTTTGTGAGAATATAATTTTTTTTAAGCGGTTTGGTTCAGTTTCTTTTTTGAAAAAAAGTTAAAATCGAACCAATCCAAACCGATGTAGGTTTCATCGGTTCGAACATTTTCTTGACTAAAAACCAATCCAAAATGTACCGTTACAAAGTGTGCCAAAAAATAAAGTTAAGTCAACACGTTACGAAGTCCAGAAAATGACAAAAAAGAGAAAGAAAAATACAAACTAAGTAATAGCTTTGAACCATAAGTTTGGATTAAGCCATCGAGAATGGTTATCAAAAGAGAGTAGCGTGCTTTGTTTTCAACCACCAAAATGTCTAAAGCTTTGTTTTCTCAAGCAGCTTAAATAAAGAGTGCTCCTTATGCTAAAATTTTTGGCTATTTCTTTCACTCCAAATTACCCAACTACAAGATAACCAAAAGAGATGCAGAGTTGACTGTTGATGCTTGGGAAATCCTCATAGATGACCAGATTGATCCAAAGAAATTACAATGCATAAACAAATGATTGATATCTTCATTATATCCGCAACCACCCACACAAGAAAGTTGCACTAATTTTAAAGTAAGCCACACCGCATAAGATTATCATTAGTAGAGATGTGATTATGAAGAAGACGCCAAAAAAAATGTTGATCTTGGATGAAACCGCCTTATGCCAAATGATATTTGAAGATGTCAGAATGTCTAAAGATTCATGAGTTGTACCATATTTCAAAGATGTCGGTAATGATAAGCTGTAATACTCTAATGAAAGAATTTTTCATTTCCACTTGTCTGATTCATTAACTTGCAACACAATGTTATGCAACAAAAAACTACACTCCTAAACTTGCTCCTCCTCCCAAACTAACAGACGAGTTGTTTCAATTATTTTAATTATTCTTTTGAAAGGAAGTTGATTAGGTTATTAATAGTCATATAAGAGCATAATTATCGGTGCAAAAAGCACCATGGTATAACAGAACCAAATACAACCTTGTCAATGTAGTATGGATAATTGGCATAGTATAGATTGCTTTACTTTTTCTTGGTGGCTTTGCATTACTACCTTGTCTTTACCTTCCATTCCTTACTTTTGCTCACTTTTATTATTTTTAATAATAAGTGTGTGTTTTTATTATTACTTTGAAGTATATTGTAAGGTTAGTGAGACCCATTTTAAAGTTTTAGAAAAGTAATATGAATATTGAAAAAATGTAGTTGAGTGGTTTAAATAATTGAGAAGTGTGAAGTAATATAATATATATGTAGAACCCATTTATACCACTCATATGGGTGACATGGATGTGGATGCTCTAAGTAGGCAAATATGTTTTTATGTTTCCTTCGATGTACGCATTGCATGATAATTGTCTTATTCTCTTCATTTGAATTTTGACATTCACAATTCCATTCCCATTGCTATCAAAGCACCGAAGTTTAATTTAGATTGGGTCACGTAGTCAGCATAGGTCAGATTGGATAACCCATGAAATAAACATCTCTTTGTCCAGATAGACAGTGGACGATGGATTGTTAGCCACTCACGGTTCCAGCGTGGTACAGTAACATTATTAATGTGTCCTATTCGTTTTTATCTTTTTAAAAATTTATTTAATTATAATTTTCATCTCTCTATTTTCACTTACTTTTGAGATTGATCATCATTTTAGAATCACATATTTAAAGAGGACTTTTTATATCAATTTTATAAGTGTTATATGAAACATGTTACATCACCGTTTTTAAGTCACAAAATTTTAAGAAAAAAAAAAAAAACTGATCTATTTTAAAACAAAGGACTAATAACCTGAGTCTGAATAAGTGAAAATAAAAGATCAAAATTGTAGTTAAACATTTGTTTATTTGATAAAATAATAAGGCTTTTTTTATTTATTTCAAATAATGAGATCAAATCAATTATTTCTCGCAGAAAATGTACGTTCAAAAATATTTAATATCATAAATCAAAACAATTACTAATGTCACTGGATGTCATTAAAATATCAAATATATAAAAAATACTATAAAAAATCAGTTATAAAAAATGATCTTACAATATATCATCGAAATTAAAAATAGAAATTAACAATATGTTTAATCAATAGACTTCAAAATATTTTTAAGAAAATCTTATAATATGTAAAAAAGTTGAATAAGAAAAACAGGAAAAGGTTGAAAAGTAAACTGAAATAGAGGATAAATTCGAACATGGTAGATTTTGGAAAGAAAAAACAATAAAAAGATTAATTAAATAGGAATTGAAAATAGAGTGTACAGAAAGCATAGTGGTGCAGTGCAGAATGGTTGTACTGTATGAGATGACCGCATGGGCAGATATGTCCTTCCCGTCAAATCTAAGGTGCGCAGCTACGTTGTCACTGTTAAATAATTAACACAACACAACACACAAATTAAATAAGAGAAACAATAATTTGACAATTTTGTTCCTTTCAAAAAAAATTTTTTGACAATTTTGTGATCACTTTTTTTTTAGTCTTTTATAATGTTTTTTTATTCTCTCTCCGATGCTTTGACTTCTTCTTTTTTTGAACAAGGTTTTGACTTTCCATATTAATATATGTATATTTTTTTATTAATTTATGGTTGTTTAAAAAGTTGTCGCTAGTTAAATAATTATTCAAATAACATAACTAGTTAAATAAAAACTTTTTTGATTCGTTTGTTATTTGTGAATTGTTAATGAATGTTTTGGATACTTTTTAAGATATTTAAATGATAATTTTTTTATAAATTTTTTTTTTAATCAATGTATTAGAAATTGAAATATTTAATTTTTTTATAAAAATAATTTCTTATTTTAGAATCTTTAAAGAATCTCTCAAATAGACATGGCTGCAAAGCTAATACCCACGATTATCTACACAAACCAATCCAATTTGACGAATTTTCTCTCTTTGAACGGATTTCCTCCCTTTGACTAAAAGTATTTTGTTTGAGAAGAAGGAATGAGTGTTAATAATACATATTTCAATATTTAGTGTTATCTCATCGAGTATTTAAATATTTAGTTATTCACTAAAACTCTTAAAACCATCGTGAATTGGTCCATATACTCTTTTCAATTTTAAATATATACAATGTTTATTATTGAATAGTTAATGTATCTAATCTATAATATATACATTGTAAATACATATGTGTAAGTGTGTTTTGATCGAATCGAGTAGATTTTTTTATATGTTTGGTTTTCTTTTTAAAAGGACAAAAACTTGATTATGAAATTGTAGAATTAATTTTGCGTTTGGTTTATTTTGAGTTGAATTGATTTTGTTTTTAGAGTTCATTCTACTTTTTTTTAAATTCAGTATCTGATTAAAAAACTGACTAATTCGAAGGAACCTTTTCCATGCAGCGTCTCCATTTAAAACTTGATAGCCCACCGAAATCGACATTAGGAGAAATTGAACTTGAAACGTTACCAAGAACACATTTTAATATCCCAAATCAACCACTAGTCCAACCCTAAATGAGTTAGAATTTATTATACTTGAAATTAAGATTTGATGTTTTCGATTTTAGAATTGATTTTTACATACCAATTTATTATTAAACTCATTATCATATCAATGAATCTAAATATAAATGATTTTATATTTAACTCATTTTAAATCAAAATCAATTAGCATCAGCTCAAAACCAAACATAAAGTTTATTCAATAAAAACCAAGGGTTAGTGTTTATAGTACAGTCTTCTGTCAATATGAAAAGGGTTTGATTCACATGCGAAAAAAACATTATTAAAAATGCTCACTAGATTCATTCAGCTACATATATATAGTACTTCAGCCCTCAGCACAGTCGTTTCCAAGACACACAGACACAGATGTATAGCCAGCTAGCCTCAGTAGCTGACCAAAATAGTTAATCAACCATTTACATTCTCATCTTTTTCTATATTAACGCTTTTTATTATTTCTGGGTTTAACACAAAAGCCTAACTTAACTGGGGTGTCTTAAATTAATTTAAACAAAGAAAGAAAGAAAAAAGAAAGAGAGAGAAAGAAAGACGTGGTCTTTTTTCTCATAACACAGATCCCTATGGAATGAAGCGGGTGCTCCCCACCCAGCATTTGCTTTGCTCTCATACTAATATTTATTCATTCCTTTTGTTTAGTTTAAAGAGACCGGTTTTGTTGTGTTTGTTTTGGAGTGAGACACACACACACACACACACATGTTTTCTTTCTTCAGTTCATGAGTTTATATAAATAAATTTCATTTTTCATAAACCAAACAAGTCTTTCACTTGTTCACATGCAGAAGCAGAAGGATAGAGGTAGATTTTTGAACATGATTAGTTTATTTTCTGAGCAATGATTGAGTTGAGTATATAAAAAATCAAATCTTGCTGCAAGAGAAATAGATTCTCATTCTGTTAGGTAGTAGCAAAGTTGAAACCTTTTTCAAGTAAAGAAAGATAAAAACAAAACAAGATGAAGTCCATGAATGACAGTAGTAACTCTGATGACAACAATCATAACAACAATTGGTTAGGTTTCTCTCTCTCACCCCACATTTCTACTTCTTCTCCTCATCATCATCATCATTACCAACAAACACAAACTTCTTCAGTTTCCAACACTGTTCCTACTTCTTTCTATTTTTCACCTTCTCACTTCACCAACTCAACAATCTCTTATGGTGTTCCTGAAAATTGTAACAACTTTCATTCATCTTTGACTGTTATGCCTATCAAGTCAGATGGATCACTTTGTATCATGGAAGCTCTTGGTAGATCACAATCACAAGGTAGTCTTTTTTACTATTCCCTACAAAATGTGTTGTGTGCTTTAAAAAAAAAGTTGTTATTTTTATATCTTTTAATTAATGTTGGATATGGCCCTGTAATGATTATGTTGTTTTCTTGTTTTTATTATATGATGATTGAAGTGATGGTGCCATCTTCATCTCCTAAACTAGAGGACTTTCTTGGTGGTGCAACAATGGGTAGTGATGAATATGGTAGCCATGAAAGTGAGGCAATGGCTTTAAGCTTAGACAGTATCTACTATAATAACCAACAAAATGCAGATCCTCATCAAGCTAATAGAGACCATTCCCTTGACCTTCTTTCAGAATCTTTCAGACAACAAACATCACATCCATATTATGCAGCAATTGGTTTTCATGGAATGTTTCAAGCACCATTAGAGGTAGAATCAAAGGAAAACATAAACCATGTTGATGTTTCTAGTTCTCAAATGCCTCAAAACTGGTATTCTGCTTCTCAAGGTTTAGAGCAGCAAGTGAACACTACTAGCATGGGGAATCATAATGGTGGAGTTGGTGGTGGTGGTTCTTCTACTGTTGTTGGTACTGTAGGAAGTGGTGAGATACAATCTTTAAGCCTTTCAATGAGCCCTGGTTCTCAATCTAGCTGTGTTACTGTTCCTAGACAGATCTCACCTTCTGGAACAGAATCAGTGACTATGGAGGCCAAAAAAAGAGGAGCTGCTAAGCTTGGTCAAAAGCAGCCTATTCATAGGAAATCTATTGACACTTTTGGACAGAGAACATCTCAGTATAGAGGTGTCACAAGGTAAGTTTGTGTTGATTATAATTTTAAGTTTTTTATCTCATAGTGTGTTCTTCATTGTTTGATTAACTATACTTGTCTAGCAAAATTTGTTTATGTTGTGCTTTTTGAAGTTACCATGTTGGTGATTATGTTTGGATGTTTATTTATTCTCCATTAGGCATAGATGGACTGGTAGATATGAAGCACATTTATGGGATAACAGTTGCAAGAAGGAAGGACAAACAAGAAAAGGAAGACAAGGTTAGTGACAAAAACAGTAGTCAAGTTTTTGAACTAGTACTTTTTTCCTACTAAAGTTTTATACTAACACATGTGTTATTTGTTCATGCTTTTGGATGATGATTTAATCAAACTTTGCATGCATGTTACAGTATATTTGGGTAAGTCTTCGGTCTCTCCTTTCATTAAGTAAAAGAAAAAAAAACAATACTTTCAAGTTTCACCATCATTGCTATTACTGTTTCTAATTTTGACTTTGTTGGTTTTAATTTTTGAACTCAAGGTGGTTATGATATGGAAGAGAAAGCTGCAAGAGCTTATGATCAAGCAGCTCTTAAGTATTGGGGACCTTCAACACACATAAACTTCCCGGTAAATTTGATTTCCTTAGCATTTTCTTGTTAGCTTTGAGTCTTGTATTATTATGTGCTTAAGAATCACATTTTTTATTCTCTCTTATTTTGCAGCTAGAAAACTACCACACTCAACTTGAGGAAATGAAGAATATGACAAGGCAGGAATATGTTGCACATTTGAGAAGGTACACAAATCTGTTAATTAGCAATTATTTTGTAGTAAAAAGGTTAACATAATTATATGACAATCATGATGGATTAGTATTCATTTATTTTTGCAGAAAAAGCAGTGGATTCTCAAGGGGTGCATCAATGTACAGAGGCGTGACAAGGTTTATTCAGTTCTCTTGTCCCTTTATTTCATTTGAATTTGTCACGCTGTTGATTTTTGAGCTTTGAGCTAAATTCACTTTTTTTTCTATGTTTTGCAGACACCACCAACATGGTAGGTGGCAAGCAAGGATTGGAAGAGTTGCTGGTAACAAGGATCTTTACCTTGGAACATTCAGTAAGTAGATTCCTCCAACATTGTTACTAAAAATGTGTTAACAAAAGATTTAAGCATTTGAATTATGAACAAGGGAATGTTTATGTATATTTAAAGTTCTGCATTGTTTAAAGTAAATTCATTCATAGGAATTTAACTTATGTCATTTTCTGATTCAGTATTTCTTTTCCCAAACACAAGTGATTGTTTATGCTTTTATAAGGCTGAACATGTTACTACTTTGAGCACAAAATTCTACTTTTTCTAAGGCTGTAAAGGGAATCTCTAATACAATGGTGTAAGGGAAGTTTAGAATTTTGTAATGCCTTTTTGTAATTTTTGTTTCTTGGAAATGAAATTTTAGGCACTCAAGAGGAAGCAGCAGAAGCATATGATGTAGCAGCTATAAAATTCCGTGGAGCAAATGCTGTCACAAATTTTGACATATCTAAATATGATGTTGAAAGAATCATGGCTAGCAATACTCTTCTTTCTGGTCAGCATGCAAGGAGAATCAAAGATAAGGATCCACAGACCGAAGTTCATGAATATAATCATAGTACTAATGTATCGAGCCAGACGAATGGAGAAGCAGCTGAAGCGCAAAACGACAACCAAAATAATGATTCAAAATGGAAGATGATTTTGCAGCAACAACAATCAAATAATTGTGATAAAAAAATCATTGTGAATTCTGATGGAAGTTACAAGAATTCTGATTTCTCTATGTCTTTACAAGACCTTGTTGGTATTAATTCAGTTGGTTTGGATGATTCTACCAAAATAGGGACACATTTTTCAAATCCATCATCATTGGTGACAAGTTTAAGCAGTTCAAGAGAAGCTAGTCCTGATAAAACTGCTCCCTCACTACTCTTTCCAAAGCCTTCAATGGAATCAAAAATCGCTAATAATGTTGCTGTTACTTCTTGGTTTCCTTCACAAGTAGCTACACAAATGAGGCCAGCATCTTCAATCAATTTGTCTCACTTCCCAGTTTTTGCTGCATGGAATGAGACCTAGAGAGATTAAATCTCCTTATTACTATGTTATGACAACAAAAAAAAGGGTAAAAAGGGAAGAAATTATGTATTGAAAAAGCATATGGGGAATATTTATTTTTTAAAAAGGGTAGGTTGGGAAATTTGGAGGATTAATGAATGAATTTTAGGACTTTTGGGGCCACTTTGTTTTCTTTATGTAACACAAGGGTAACATTGGCCTTAACAAACTTAGCCTTTTGGCTATATGTTGGAATGAATGAGAATATGCATATTGGAGGGAAAGAATTAATTAAAGGGGACACTAATGATTAAATTCTGTGAAATGATGTTTGAAAATATGAATGTGGCCCTAAAATTATTGAATTTTCTTTTTTGAGTTGCAACTTTAACTTGGTTGTTAAGTACAAAACCAACTCATTGTTTCTCAATAATGCATATAAAAGACATTGCCTTTGACCACATCATCATGTTCTTTTTTTGTTACTAATGCGCTAGCTCCTTAATCTTCATAGCACTATAATTGCATAAACCTTTCTTTTTCTAGCTTTGTTCAAAGTTTACTAAATTTTCTATTCCTTATTCAAAAAGGAAAAATAACTAGGTGATTCTTGCATGAAAAAGGCCAAATATTCATAATTAACCGGGGACACTTCAAATTTCTTTTTTAAAAGAAAAGTTGTTTCATTGTTAAAAAAATCACATAAACTTTTTTTAATCCAAGTGCCACATTCAATAGAGATATAATAATTTTTATATAATTGGGAAGTAAAAGTGATTTCATGTCTTGTGTGGATATACTTTAGGGACTTAACACAATTCAAGTCCATATTGTTATCAAGTGCTTTCCCACATGTGTGAATTTCCTTCGTGTGCATAACAATTTGTTGATTCTTTTGACCAATAACAATATTATGGGACGACAACGAGGAATCAATGCCGGAAAAGCTGGAACCTTGTAGTTTGAAATTGAATGTGCCAATGTGGTGAATAGCTGTTTCTCTGTATATATTTTGTAATATGTTAATAATCCAAATTATTTTATACTAATACAACCTTTAACAATGAGAGAAAATGACAGGTTTTAGTGATTGATTTATAATGGGGTGTGGATTAATGATCCATTGAGCAGGTTAATGAATCCAGCTACCTTCACTTACACAGTTCTCTTTAAAAAGTTGTTCTCCTAACCAATTGCAAAAAAAAGTAGTGCAGCCACATCAAATAGATGGGTTAGGTATTAGTAACTGTATATGTTCATTTATAACATTCGCCATGATTAATTTTTAATTAACATATAGGTGCAATAATTTTTCATGTATTTAAAAGTCAAATCCTACATGCTAAACTTAGTTTTTTTTTTAGATGGCATGCTTTACTTACATGTATTGGTGCTAAATAGATGCCTAGTTTATTCATGATATTACTACTGTACTACTTTAATTTTAGTTCATCTCATTAAATTTGAGTTTGAAGTTGGCTTTAATTATTGCTATGTAATGTCTCAAACTTCAGTTTTATGGATTTGTTACTGTAATAACGTGTGTGTGAGTGTGTGTTGCGTAAAAGAATTGCAATTCATTTATGACATTAACAAACAAAATTACTAAATTTATGAAAGAACACTACTAATTAATGAGACTGACAATTTTTACATGACATCAGTATCAAGCTCTGTGATTAACCAAATTAGGTTTACCTCGTATGTCTTGATAATTGATCTTATGATCCCATCCTGATTGGATTAAGGCATTGATATCACAAAAAAAAAAGGAGTGCACCATTGTCGATAGGAATAAATTCTCTTAATCTCTTTGTGTTTTGTCATTGTTCACATCTTAACAACTCTCAAGTAAATTTTCTCCTTTTCTTCTTCTTCAAATTCCAATGCTATTCTCCATTTTCAATGGCTTAGATTTTCAGGTTATTTAATCAAACTTTTTTTTTACTACTTGAGAAAATCCAAATCCTATTTAACCATTTTTCACTTTTTCTTTCTCTCTTGTAAGGTTCTTTACACAATTGATCAGGCCGAACCACCTTATTTGACATCAAAATTTTGATTCTCAAGTGTCATTTTTATTTCCAATTACTAGCGAGTGAATATGAACATTCCACCGAATATGCACATATGTTTTTCTTTCTTTTGGCGGTAAGCTTACTTTTTTTGTTTCTTTCCCTTTTTTCCTCATGAAAACGGTGCAAATGAGAAGAGACAAATTATCTTCTTTTCTTTGTTATTTGTTTAATCTATATATTTTGGATTAAAAGTAAAACATTAGCTTTGAGTTTTGACAAAGAAAAAGCGGGAATGTCTAAAAGCGAAGCTCAACAAGAAGCAGATTGCATGAAAAACAAATGTTTTACAATTGATGGTCAAAAAGCTAGCAAGTCCTCGTAGAAAAGTTAGGAAAGTTAAAGATGCACACCTCACTCTTAACAGTGACAAAAAGTAAGATCCATTGTTTTTCTTTTCTATCCAAAGAAATAATTAGTCAACAAATATGATTACAAATCTTATTATTGTGGACAACTTAAGCACACAAACATATAAGTTCATAAAGTCATATATATTTGGAAAAAGAAAAGCTAGCACTTGCGCATGAGCTGGATTATAGTGCTAGCTAGCTTAAGTACCAAGGATTAATGTAATTGCACTGTTGCATTGAAAGGACTTAAAGAATGTGAATGTGGTAGTTGAATAACAATGTGAAAATAATAAAAGTTGAACAATAAGGTACTCAGAAAATAAAGATGAAGCTAGTTAGGATGTTTGATATTTGAGACAAATTTAAGCTGTGGAGAAACATAGGTCAAAATTACGCGCGGCCCATTAATATTCCATAGCCCTTTTGTCAAAAAAATGCTTGCATGATTGAGGGGTAGTAGTTGCTTTGTGGGGTGCACATTGCTCTTTCTTGTAGTATTTCATACGAGACAACATGAGCAATTCACTCTTTCATACCCCTACAAGGCAACTGTTGGGTGAAAAAAACAACAAAATTAAAGGACAATGATACCATTGCCATAGTTTTGAATACTTGACTTTATATTATAACTTGATTGAAACTTCAAAATAGATATTTCCTATTCTACAATAATAGGACACCAAGACATATATAACCTTGTGAATGTTGTGTTGTTACTTGTGTTACAATGATGTGTCTCCACAATGAACGAGCCATGTTTAATTAAGGGAGGCGTCTAATACTGTCCTATACTCTACCTTCGAAATCTCAAATCTACTTTATGATTTTCATTTTTTGTATTTTATGTTTATGTTGGGATTCATCTATGTAACATGTATACATGATGGGTTTATAATGTAAGGATTGATGTATCATAAAGTCTTCCCAAAAAATCAAAGCTCCAAATGCATAGGCTTTTTTGAAAGAAAAAAGAAAGAAAAAATGTTTTGTTTTTTGGGGAATGAGAAAAGAAATGTTAACTCCTACCCTAAAGACGTAAGAAATTAATACAATGTAAAAAATAATTGTAAAAAATGATGTTTCAATATTTTAAAAGTTTATCTTTTTAATACAAAGTTTTATTTTCTAATTCCATTTTTACCTCACTAACTTATATCTTAGAGCACAAGTTTGCATGGCTCTTTGTAAAATAAGCATTGTTGTTATTCAAGCATTTTTTTTCTCAGTTGTTTTGTTTGTCGAGCAACAATAGTCATCCTCTTTATAGATGCGGTTCATAAAATTCTATCAAAATGACAAAAAGTAATTTCACTATATATATTAAATTTAAAAAAAAAAAATCAAATGTTTTACTTTTTGAAAACTCGGAATATATTTATGCTAAGAAATATGAATTAAAGAAAAATCTTGAATTTCAGATTTTTCAGCAATTGGAAATTTTGGAAGTTATATGTATTCTAAATTCTGCAAAAAAGAAAACATCCGGAACACAAAAACTAAGAGAAAAAACTTCTTACTGTACCATATTTTTAAAAAATGTTTACAACATTAATTTTTTATACGGTCAAAAATAACATTTTTACAAAAAATTCTGTTTTATTTAAATTATTCTAGGACCGTTTTGAAATTTTGCAGAAAGAGTATGGGAACTAACTGTAGGTGTCATCAGTAAAATTTTCCTCATTTTAAAGTAAGGAAAATGTGGTAGTTGGCCGAACCCAAATAAAGCCCATATTCTCAATAGAGACTGAAGCATTTGAAAATTGCTTTTCCCACAACAAAAGTTTTCTAAATACGTATGAAAATTATTCAACTATTACAGTTGTAGTTAACCACTATTGAGTAAATCGTCAGCGATAGTTAAGTACCGTTGTGTTTTGCCTTTCTTTAAATTTTTGCATTTTTTTAAAATATTTGGTGCATTTTAACACTATTGTTTGTTTGTTGAAAATTATTTTTTTATCAATCTCATTTACCACATTCAATCATTCTCAATACATTTAAAAAATATTCATGTGCTGAATGATAAACATGCCTTAAAAAGATCAATTCAATTATTTGTTTTGATGATCTAGTTTATTAGTTATGAGAAACGGTAAAAAAGAAAACAAACTATATCTTCTAATCATTATTGTAAACAAAATTCTACTTTTTAAATTCATTAAACAAATGATATATGTAATTTATAATATAGACTACATGTATACCCTATTTTATAGTAGATTATTATTTATAACAGTGGCCAAATGTGTATGCTTTTAATAACTAAAGGGGAATTTTGTTTTTATTCACCAAAAAAAAAAGGATCTCTTTAAGCACAAAAAGAAAGGCATGCTCTCCTCCTTCTATTACGCATTTTATTCGGTGGGTGCTCTATCCATTCATTCATTTGGTTAGGAGAATGACATCTAAGCCAATAATCCATCTGTATCGTGCCTTTTGGTAGAAATTAAGAAGTGAAATCTGTTGCATGTGATTTTAAAGATTTGTCGAAGGCCAGCAATTGTATTGATTCTTAGAAGAACAATTTTCTTTTCCTAACAAAACCAAAAGTCTTTGAATAAGACAACATTGAAAAACTTATTATACACGAAGTCAAAAATAATAATAAATTCATATAATTAAGATGCATGAAATTAATTTGACAAAAATTTCATGTTACCACTGTTATGGTCCGGCGACTCCGGGCACTCGTTCGGTTTCCGGCTCAAATTTTTTGCAATTTCTTATGTAATTCCGTATGCATTTCTTATATAAACCCCTATAAATTGGGCAATTTCTTTACATTTTTTGATTATTTTTTTGTAATTTTTTATGTAAATCCTTATAAACGTGTTGCAATTTTTTTTTATTCGGGCTTTACAATAATCCTCGTTCCGCCACTCGTGTGATGCAAAATTTAGGGGGTTCGGTCCTTATGTTATGCATTTTAATTTCAATGTCCTACAGTTTATCCTTTAGAAAGAAATTATACGAATAATATGCACCAAAGAAAAAAAATGCTAGCTGCAAGTGAAGCACTTATCGACTAAGTAATTATGTAAACTACATACATAGCATCGTGTGTATTAAATTATTAATATATATGTGAGGGTGCCATGGCCATCGCAAGTAAAAGTGAAGATCAGCAAGTATTGAACTGGGTAAACATAATCTACATGTACTACATAGATAAGAGAGGGAGAGAATGCGAAGTCCCCTGCCCCATTTTGTATCAATCCCAGCACATATTTGATACTTAATAAGATAAAGATATAATTCGGATGTGTGTGGTGGAAAGAAAGAAAAAAAATATATATAGAAACTGGAAAATGTATACAGATTTTGTGTTCGGATTTTTTATCTAAAAAACATTTCTCTAATATAAACAGTAGTATCTTACGAACTTAACTCATTTGATATAGACATTATATATTATATGTAGGGTTTGAATTCGGACTTCATACATTCATTTATTAATTTAATATGATTTTTTTATTCATTAAACTACTTGACAAAAAAACAATAATTTTTAGCTTTAATAACTTGAAAATAGAATAAAATTGGATCGGTGAGAACAAAAATAAGTTCCATTAACAATAAAAAAAAATAGAAAAAGAAGCTTCTGTTAAGACAACTATGTAACAAAATGTTTCTCCTCATATAAAGTACGTTTCTTTTCCGTTTTAGTAGGCGTAATCGAGTTTTCTTCGGTATATTTCTGACACAATTACAATTTTATTCGTCTGTTCTTACCATTTTGTAAATTTGATCCCTCTATTTTAAACTTTGACAATTTCGCTCTCTCTCATTTTTTTATGCTAAAAATTCATGATGCAATATGTTTTAAATGACTTGATATAAGATCTTGTGATAAGAAAAGATATAACATCGATAAAATTGTAAGAAATTTTCTTTAAAAATTCCATTTTAAATATATCATATCGCCATATTTTAGAACAAAAATAAAGGGACCAAAATTGTCAAATTTTAAAATAAGGGGACCAATTCCACAAAATAGGTAAAACAGGATGACCAAAATTGCAATTAAACCTATATATTTTTTTTTTTTTGCCTTAAAGACCACTTCTACAAAAACTCTTCACTCGTGGTAGAATGATTATGTAAATATTCAATAGTTTTCTTCTTCTTCAGTTTTTGCCCCTTCTTCATCTCTCTCTATATATATATATATATATATATATATATATATATATTATGATTAGTTTCTCTTGCATCTTTATCTTTTCAAATGATATCCATTATCTTCATGTCTTTCACTATCACTACATCACTTCAAGAATCGGCCATATGCATATATATTAAGATATGTACTGCCCTATTTGTTTCTTTGTTTGTTTTCAGCCTTGTTTCTTCAAATTTGTAGCATATAGTTGTACCAAAACTTGTGCATGATCTATTCAAAAGTTATGTTTGGTCTTTAATGTTTATTTTGGGTTGTTACGACATATTTCTATAGGTCACTTGGCAGTGACATTTATTTGAAGATCCCTGGAGGATTCAATTTTTTTGAGGCACATAGTTCTTTAGAAGGCTACTTCGTCAAATTAAACAAGCATCTATGGTGGCTAAAACGATCTTGACCCATGTAGTATAATCGTTTTGGGGAATATTTTCCAAGGGAGGGATGCATAATGATCTCATTTGTCCATGTATTTTTATGAATAGATTTGAAAATGAATTTGCTAAATTTTTTGTCTATGTTGATGAAATAAATATTTTGAAACTCCTATAGAACTTTCAAAGGCTATATAGATTTCTTAAAGAACGAGTTGAGATGAAGGACTTGGGAAAGACAAATTTCTATCGCAAATTAAAAATTGAGCAATTGAATAATGAAATTTATGTGCATAAAAACTTATATAGCAAAAGTGATAAAAGTTTTTCTAAATGGACAAATATTATTCCTCGTGTACCTCAATTGACGGGAGATGATAAATATGCCTTCAAAACTCAAGAAGAGGATGAATAGTTATTTGGTCTTGTAGTACCATATCCCAGTAAGATATGAGCGTCAATGTACCTTGCTAATTATACACATCACAATATATCATTTTATATCAATCTATTAGCAAGATACAGTTCTTCACAAATACATTTTATGTGATTTAGTTTTGGTTCTGGTTTCGTCTCTAGTTTGTTGAATTTTGGCCCATTTGTGCCACCGCTTGCTCGCTTCGGTTTGAAGTTTTCTTTAACCCTTAAAGAGTTTATACTTTTTAAGAGTTGGATATGGTTATGCTTCTTTGTCTTTCAAATTATTGTCCGTCTCTTATGGTTGCAGACTACTTGGCTCGAAGGGGTTCTTAATGTTTGTTGTTGTCTTTTGATGCAGGAGTTATTGGTAGGTGGATTTAGTGTTGTCAGTTTGGTCCATTCACCAGTTATCATGATCTACATTCGGTGTTAACGAACAATCGCACACCAATCTCTTTTGCAATTTGGTTTTCGCGTTTGTACACAATCTAATTATTGTTCATGTGGTGTAGGGTTGTTTACTCCAGATTTGAATTTGTCTTTACCCCTTTGGATTGTTTTGTATTACAAAGGAGTACTTTTAGTGTTTTTTTCCTACTGGGTCAGGTTTGTATCCTCAGTCTTTTATAACATTATTTAAAGCTGTTCACTGTATGCACCCTACTTGCCTTAAGAAAAAAATTATGAATAGAACTTGAAAAGGGAAAAGGAAACAAAAATAAAAAAAATAAAAAAATCATACTAGTGAATACCGGAAATGTGTGGATGTTGAGCTGCATTTACGTTGTCAATTACGTATATAAATGGAGTGGCCCCTACAAACATGGCCTAACCAACCTAACAGCAAATTGTGAAATAGTAAGTAGTCCCACAAAATGCATGCCACTGCTACCTGCCTTTCCATCACTAATTCACTACTACTCTTCTATACACCAACCATCAAATCTCTTCATTTCTTCTACGGATTTACGCTTATAAATAGCCTCCTAATTAAGTGCTCCAACAAACATGGAATGGCATCCAAGTTAAACAGCAGTGGTGTTCAGTCAAATTGTAAAATGGTTTTTGGTTGACATATTTTTTAACTATATTATTGGTGTGAAATATCACCCGACTTTAATTTGTTGATGATTAACCCTATCGAGAAGTTTGATTGGTCATCTTTTGTGGCCTCTTTATATGAATTCAGCTAAACGGAAAACTTGGAGCTACCAAACTTTAAGCACGGTTGAATCTCAAATTCATATATAGCAAAACATGGAAAAATGTCATCAATTTTACCTACCGTGTTTTCCAATAAAGAAATGCGTTGATTGGTTGAATTGTATTTATCCTTATACTAAAGATGCACCACTGATTGTACCAAAAAAATATAGCACCACTTATAGAACAAAGTGATCAATATTCTTTATAAGGACTTCAATTAAATGGATCTTTTTAACATGTTTACTTTTCAGTCACACATTTTCTAAAAAAAATTACGTAATGTGCATCTTCTTATAATGAAGTTCTTATATTCTAAGTTCCTTAAAAAGAATATGCACCTTCTTGGTATGCATAGTACAAATTAATTATATTAGCATTTCTTCAGTCGTAGTGCCATACAAGCACATTCAGTTGAACTATATGATTGTGAATAATATTTTTTTAACAGTCTCCTACAGGCACAATATTAGAATTACTATCATTTGGACGTGAATTTGGTCTATTCATGTGCTCCTTAGTTTAGAGGCATTGCCATGAGCTAAGTCACGTCTCAACCAAACAGGATAGAGCAGTTGTCTAACTACCAGTACACAGGATTTTCTTGAGAATACTACAGAACTCTGTAACCAACCCATTGATGTTAATATGAAACGAATCTTGCATCCACGTGCTACAAGAGTTAGACCAACCTAAGCCACAAAATTAAATCATCTACTAGTATTTATTGTTATCACATAAGGTACATGTTTCGGTTGTCTTTGAACTACATTTTTCGTAGCAGTACTTGTGGCCAAAATGGGGCATGGACCCTTTATAGCGGTGCACTTTCAAATTAAACATTGAAACTTCTACTACTTCAATTTACCTTTTCATGTAGAGTAAGAGTACAATGCCCTAGCACACACTGACACATTCATCATCAAAGCTTCACTGTGCTTCAAGTAAATGAGTACAACAAACCACTAGCGCAACTTTAAAGCAAATACAGCAGGACCACCTTCAATTGCAATCGGCGCCTCATTATCTACAATCTCAACAAATCAGAATTAAATTCTTTAATACCGTTTTAAAAGTTGCCTGGAGTTTGGTATAAGAGCTCAAGGAAGTCATAAAGGACCGACATTCAAACTCTGTAAAGGAGATTTTTTTTTAACCCTGCAATTTTCAGGAAAGGGATGCAGTAGTGTATGAAGCAAGGACATGTCATGGACACCGATACGTTGACACGGTTAATATTTTAAAAAAATGACATAATTCAATACAATTATGTGTGTTTGTGTTGTGTCGTAGACACCAAACACACTTTTAGTCAGGATTCGAACTCAATTCGTCATTAACCGAAACTCATTAACCATTTAAAAGAAAAATTACTAGAATGACAGCTAACTTAAAAAAAATTGTCATGAATAAATTTCAGTCAGTTAAGTATTCTATCTACATTGCCTCATACAAAGCGTTGGAGAAAAAATAGAAACAGGATGAGGTCAAGGAGAATATTGTTACACCTGTTCCTGACAATAAAAAGTTTTGAACCGCAAATTTTCTTACAAAAAAGAATCCACATAAAATTACAAAAATGAATTAGAAAAAAAAAGGGGGGTAAAACATAGACATTGAATGAAAAAGCCCTCAAAATCTTCTTTATCAATCCATGATGACAAATAACAGAATGTACTCTCACATTGATTGAGTTGAATTGAATTTAATAGCTGGAGTGAGGAGCATGAGCAAGCAAAAGAAACACTCTTAAGCCCTCAAATAAATTGTTGTCTCCAGTGATTCTATTCATAGAGCCTTGGTGGTGCACCCTTGCTTTTTCCATGTATATAATTCATCGTGTATCTCTCTACATTGTACATAGTCCAGTTATTACTACCATTTTTGTTTTTCCTTTTTCAGTCTACTTGTTCACCAATTAAGTCTAGACCAACCAAAAAGAAAGATACTCCTTGGAATAGCAAGAAGTAGAAGTGAATCCCTTGAGCTGAAAGGAGACTCCTTGCTGAAGCTGTTAAAAGTAAAAAAGCCAAAGCAAGTTCCTTCAAATACATTTTGTTATGTTTCTTCTTCTTCTTCTTCTTAGACACATTTTCCTCTTGTCTCCTGATTTCCTCTTTCATTTCTTCCAGATCAGGTGCTGATGACCCTCGTTGATGCTTTGGCTTCTCGAGCAATGAAACTAGATCACCCTCCGATGAACGACCGGACTTCTTAGTGACTACCCATTCGTACGCACTTCCTAGCTGGAATAGGCCTGAGATCATGGCATTGAATTTTGTAACTGACATGGTGTTCTCAAATAGGAGATACGGTACTATGAAAGGAAAAGCTTTTGGAGCTGGAAGAATGTTGAGAAATGACATGACTGCTGGGATATAACAAACAACCCACGCGGGAATCTCCGCCTCCGGTACGAACATTGTCATGGGAAGTATTATGCAAAATAGGGTGAATGAGTAAAATGGCAACACCAGCTTTCTAAGAAGGAAAAAGAGAAATATCATGTTGAACTTCTTCCATATGCTTATCTGCAAGAAAGCACAATTCATATCTATAATCCATAATAAGTACAACTGTAACATTAAGATGTCGAATAAACAAACATTTTGATCTCTAAATGCGTTAGATGTCGTTACCATAGTCTAGATTACAGAAACATCTCTAAGCGTGCTTTGTTAGTAATTTTATGGCACCACATGATTAACAGAATGCAAATGCACGTTCGATGATCAAACAAACTAAAGAAAACATATTCAACGACCAAACTGACTGACGAAGGATGCATTTATGTATGCTTTTTTTTGTGGTAATTTTGATGCATTCAGGGACTACTGTAACAACGTCTCACATGTCTCAAAGAAAATTTCCATAAAAAAGGGCCTTGAGAATTGAGATACACATACCTTGGCCTTTATGACATCAGGCAAACAAAGGCGAAACAATTGCATTGGACCGGAATGCCATCTATGCTGCTGTTTTCTGTAAGCTTCATACGATTCAGGTAACTCGCATTGGCACTGGAAACATTAACAAATTGGAAACAGAAAATGAATAAGCCGAGATAAACAAAACAAACATTTGGTGTGTGAATCAATGTCTTGTTTGCAGTACCTCAACATCATTGAGGAAAATGAATTTCCATCCATGAAGATGAGCTCGAACAGCAATGTCCATATCCTCCACAGTGGTCCTCTCCAACCAACCACCAGCTTCTTCCAAAGCCTTTATTCTCCAAACTCCAGCAGTACCATTGAACCCAAAGAAATTAAGAAAAACACTATTCACTTGTTGTTCCACTTCAAAATGGAAACACAGATTAATATTCTGCAACCTTGTTAAAAGGTTCTCATCCTTGTTCACAAAAGACCATCTAGCTTGCACAAGTCCTAATTCGTCATTATCCTGTAGCATCATCACCGAGTGGATCCAAATCCAATCAATTATTAATTAATTATTAACTATATACCAAAATATATGACACATCCACCATAATTTCTTCAAGCTACACGACAACATAGATAATAATTCAACAACGACAAAGATCAAAAAGAAAAAAGAAACCTAAATTAATCATCAATCAATTTAGTAGTACCTTAAAATGAGGAACAGTTTTCTTAAGAAAATCAGGAGTAGGTTGAAAATCGGCATCGAAAATTGTAACAAATTCATAATCTTTCACATAGCTACAATTCATGGCTGATTTCAGATTACCAGCTTTGTACCCATCTCTAATCACACGGTGTCGGTACAAAATGTTGGCACCTTCTTCTCGCCATTTATGAACCTCCTCCTTAATCAAAGATTGTGTAATTGGGTCATCAGAATCATCCAGAACTTGAATCAAAAAATTGGATTTTGGCCAATCCAAATTACACACTGCTGCAATAGATTGCTGATAAACCTTAAAAAACACAAAAAAAACATCATTAATTACATCAACATAACAACAAAACAAAACAAAACAAACAAGCAATTTAATGTAGTAATTGTAAATTTGTAATTTACCTCTTTCTCATTGCACATGGGGATCTGAACAAGAACCATAGGGAAGAAACCCTTATCACCAGATTCAAGATCTGAAACATCACCACCTTTTGGAACAGGTTTAATTTTCTTAAACTTGATCCAAAAACAACCTAAACAAAGAACCAATCTATCTATACTCTGAATGAGAAAGAGAACAATACAAGCATTTGTGAGAAATTGCAAAGGAGGAGCAAGATACCCAACACGAATCAAAACCCATCTAGCATAAAACCAATCAAAAACATCTCTAATACCAAATGTCGGTGCCCACAATTCAAGATGCGGAGCACTAAAATGCCAACCTTTAAAATAAGCAACAACCTCAAAACACAACAAAAACACCGACAAACATAGAAACACCTTGATGAATGTATAGAACCTACTTTTCACTGTAGGGTTCTCTTTTTCCCTACCACCACCGTCGTTATCCGCGTCGGTTCTACCAGAAGCGACACGGCGTTTGACGGCGGAAACTAAACCCAACAATGCAGGAGCAATTGAAGCTAAACAACCAGCAGCTCTATGAGCTTTAAGGAGAAGAACCCATGTGAGTTGTTTAGCGTTTTTGCCTTTTCCTTTGTCTCTTGAAGAAGAATTTTTTGTTGTTGTTGTTAAAAGTAAATCTTCTTCTGAAGGACCTTCAAGTTCATCAATGTCCCAATTTGGATTCTCCATTTTAACAACCACTGGTGTTCCTTTGTGACTTTCTTTCACACCCCAGTTGAACAAAGGTGCCATTTTTGTCTCTGATCTCGTAAATCACACAAAAAAAATTCTGGGTTTTTTTTTTGGGTTGAAAAAGAAGAAGAAGAAGAAGAAGAACTACAAGTTTGATCTCATTGTCAGAAAATGAGATGAAAACGAGAAATGATGACGGTGAGAGACGCGTGGAGGAAGAAAGCAAAGCAATGCGTCGTATAACAATTGTGACATTCGGAATAAATCTATACGTAGTGAAACTGCTTTGTTTTGTTTTGTTTATATTTCTAAGAGAGAAAAGAAAAGAAAGAAAGAACACTAATGTTATGTTATGTTTATGTTTATGTTTATGTTTGGATGTGTCCAAAACGGGGTTTCAAAAACCTAAATGGAAAAAAGTGGGTAACATAAAGGGTAACAGCTCACCACGTTTATGTATTTGATTCGGAGAATTTCTTTTTTCTGATTTAAAAAATAAGAATTCAACCCCAGAAAAAGCACTTTCTCCGTCAAAGGCAAAAAAAGTGGTGTTGTATTTTGGCGTAACTATACTCTGATTGCATTCAATTATGGGAAGAGATTAATCATCGTCATAAATTAGTGATAGTAATAATAAATGCAACAATTGTTAAAAAGGTAACAAAATCATGTAACACACGATTTTCCTTTGTTTACCATTACCACCAACTCCTTTTAATTTTCAATAAACATTCACAACAACCATACAACTGGAACCTTCCTATTTTTTTATTCAGAGGATTTAATTTCATTTTCCTTTTGCAATGTTAGTTAAAGGGTTTTAAGTTATTATTACAAGCACAATCATATTTTGTATTCTGAATTTTTTACTGTAAACTTGGATTGGATTCTTCCTTCCTTTCTACATTCTGGTGGTGGGTCTTTTTCTTCGCCAGTGAGACAAAAAATAGAATTTCCAAAAGCTTTTATCACTAATCATTTTTATTTTTTTTATTACTACTGGGGGTAAAAACTAGTAATAATGTCAGGGGTTGAGAAGAGTTCAGAGGAAGTATCATGCTCTATAAACAGCCAAGCGCAAACCAATGCGTTAAAAAGCCAAAATGTGTCTATCGTTTCTTAATTTTACTAAAATGATAGTATGATTTAATATTAATTAATTATCCTAAGTTCAAACTAGTATTTTTTTGTTGTTGTAAAATGATGTTTGAAAGTGGTGGAGAATGTGAAAGGGATGATATGAATAATCCGTAGCCGTCCCCATTTAGGAGCTGACCAGGTCTAAAGTTTCCCATAGTAACGCTAATTCCAAGCTCCTAATCAGCTTATTTATTTATTTTTTATTATTATTATTATTATTGTTACGAAAAAGTTTAGTGGGTGGAATACCCAACGGCGTGACGAGCACTTTTCTCATTTGCTATTTTTGCAATAATTTAATGGCTAAACCTACTGCGTGGCACTGCTCATAGTCATATAGTCTGATGAGATAAATTTTAACTTAACAAAATTTAAATTAGTCGATGGTTCTGGACTTAAAATAACAAAAATCACACCTAACCATATCTCTCTTTCTATGGTAAAAAAAAGAAGGGATAAGGTTAAGCCATCAATTATCCATTGTCATGTATGGATATTCTTATACATTTTTTATATAAGGAGTAGGAGAGATAGGAGTGGATAAGAAAGATAAAGAAGGATAAATAAAAGAGGGACATAATAGCTAGTAATAAGTGAATAAGTGATCCCTTCAAAAAATAGCTAATAATAAGTGATATTATGAGGCATGAATACAGATAAGAATAGATAAAATTAGATAGGATACATATGTAAACATAACTAGTATAGTTAAATGTGTTTTGGAAGTAGATACTTGCTCGTGTAAAAATGCATATAATAAGATGTTAACATATAAAGATAGTGCAAAGAAATGTGCATGAGAAATTGCAATATCGATACTAAACAGCATATATCCATAAACAAAACAAAAAGAGAACAAACAAGCTCTTGAATTTAGAGATAGAGAGTGGGATGTAAGGTGTAAGCTAATATCATATTGGGGAATTGAATGGAAAAAAAAAACTTTTTGACACCAAATAAAGAAAATGTGAATCGATACTTGTAAAAAAAACTTGTTAATGAGTGCATCTATGATACTCTTTAAACATTTTAAAATAAACAAAGTTAAATATTTTAATTTCTAATACATTGAATATACACATTTTTATAGGGTCATGTTAACTTGTACCCTTAAGACACAAGTTAAGAAGCTTAAAATAGAAATTAAAAATAAATTTTATATTGAAGATATAACTTTTATAACTTTTAATACATTGAATGCACAACTTCCAATGAAAACATTCTACATTTGGTTTTTTAACATATGCCCCAAGGGCATAAGTTAACATTTTCCTTTTTATAAATATTTACCATTTATAGTAATTTTTAAAGAGTGCCCCGCGGGAGTTAAGACCCTCTCAATTTGTTAAAAGTAAATGGGTAATGTCATTTGACGAGAGATATATACAAAAAAAAATGTGGTGGATCTTACCATTAAGTAGGTCTCACTGCTATTAATTATTTTCAAACTTCTGTTGTGACTTTATCTTTCAAAATAGAAGAAATGGATATAAAGTAACATAGTATCATTGAATGGTGGGATGTTGATTGAATCCATAATTCAACTTCAGGTCTAGTAAGTATAACTAATATGGTGAAGAAAAGTGCTACCAGTAACATTTATTTTTAACACTTTCTAATATTACTCTTTTATTTAATGGAATTCACATGCCTCATGTATAACTTTATATTAAACTTGTTTTTAAAGTGTGAAATTCACGTCGATTTTATTCAATAAAAAAGTAGATGTTATAGTGATAAGTTAATCATGTAAAAAAAATGAACTCGATTTTTAGAGCCCTATTTAGATTTCCAACTTATCAATGTTAGAGAAGCAACACAGAATGTCCTATCAAACCCAACCTCTATGATACTCCACATCCTCTAATTTAAATAATTTTATAGGGGCAAATTATGAGAGACATGCATTAGCCACACGCACACCCACACCCCAACTTTTTCATGGCAAAGCATTAAGACAGCTCAAACAATACTGAACGAGTTTAATTGAAGAGTAGGAAGGAGATAATTCACATGTTGATGTTTGGTGTGAGCTATGAATGTACACTTATAAGTTATAATACTTTCAAGTCATCATCCATATGCGCACTCATCTACAAGGACATTTTATTTATGGATCTATGGGAAATTATATCCCCAACATTGCTCAAAACCAGTAAAAAACATTGAGGGATGTTGGATTCCGGCCGGTAGGACTGGTACAACAATGAATCGAATCAATTCAAATACAATTTTAAACTCGACTCGACAATTAACATGTTGAATTTGGTTTATGAAATAAATGAGTTGAAAGTTAAGATTGTTAATTAACTGAATGAGCTTAACAAAAATTATATATGTCTGACTCGTTTAGTTTATAAATTAACTCAATTTTATTATATATGTCAAAGTTTTAACAAGAATTTTCTCAATTCTAGTTGTTAAAGTTTCTTGGTTTTTGTCGCTCAAGCTATAAAATGTTCGTATGTCAAATTCTAACCAAGTTCCGAGTTGAACCATTTTTATATGAATACAAAGTTAATCATCTTCATCTGGATCTATTCAGATAGCGAGCGACGTATTTTAGTTCAATCCATTTTCTATATTTTTTTGTTGCAAATGCAATTTTCTATCTTTGTGAGCCAGACGCAAACTTGAGCACCCGCTCAAAGTTTCAAGTAATTAAAGAGGACACGAGAGTATGACATTCCAGCTAAAGTGGTAAATATACCACCAAATATGACTGTTGTTTGCATGGACCATATTTGATGCCACCAAATTTTATGCAAGTATTGCATGCTACCGCCCGGAAAGAATATAGCATATATCTAGGACATCCATATGTAATGCTATCTCCCAAATCCTTTGATAATAATGTTCTATCATGCCATCTTACTTTGCTTGATAAATAAAACGAATATTATCAACAAAAAAAAAAATCAAAGTAACCATTGTTCCCTTACAAGTAGTAACTATTATTATTTTTTTTATTTTTTTGAAGAGGTTATTATTATTATTATTAAATTACTGACTATTAAACAGGAGGATTTCAAATCTAGTAGAAAATGTTAGACTTCTAATTGTACGAAACATGTGGATTTCAGATCTAGTAAGTAGACCATTTCCATGGTCGATATTCATGCATAAACTAAATTGGTTATTAATTACTCATGTCTCTTGTTTTAGTCTGTATTCACTAACTCTTTCTCATAATTTCATGACATGACTCATGAGTTTAATATCTTTTATAATTAGCACAATTTTCATTTCCCATTTGTTCTTATAATTCAGAATTAAAGTGTTTTTTCTCCACTCACGTGACATTTGTTTTAGAAAAATAATATTTATACAATCATTTTTTGCACTTTTTTATCTCACCTTTTTAGGTATGCAATTTTCCAAGTTCTTTCCACACTTCAATATATATGTTGTCACGTCCAAATGCATTGCTATTACTCACCCTTTTATGCACTTTTTTATCTCGTGTTTTTGAATATGAGATAATAGGTATAATTTCGATCTTCCTCTCTAATTCTCCAATGAAAAATTCAATAATGAGAACGACAATACAACAAATCACCAAAAGAACGACCATATCTATAAAAACAAATGACCACGGAGCATATTGCCGCATTATATTAGGAGTGTTCATATTCAAATCAATAAAACCTAGGGTTGTTCATATTCGTTGGATAATTTTTCAAAATAAAATATAGATTTTGTTCATATTCGTCGGATAATTTTTCAAAATAAGAATTTTGAAAAATTATCTGACGAATATGAACAAAATCTAGATTTTATTTTGAAAAATCTCCAATTAAAATTTTCTGACTAATATTCGGTTTCATTTAAAATCCAATTAAAATTTTACTTCAACTTTTAGTTCCTCTAAAGCTTTTCATCATCACTTTTGGTCCATCTTTTAAAGTAAACTCATATGTAGAATTCATAATTTTGAATAAATTTTTCCAGAAAAAGTTATAATATTATAAGAATCTATCACAAAAAAAAAAGATTTTTTTTAACAAAACATGAATTTTTATATTTTTATTTTTTTACGGTTAAAAATTCATATTAAATATGTGTTTTGTTAAAAAATTCAAATTTTTTCTGGAAATTTATTTTACAATATTCTACAAATTTCTGCATAATTTTATTCAAAAATACAAAAACTAACTATAAAATAGAGATCAAAAGTAGTGATTGAAAATTTTATAGGGACTAAAAATTGAATGAAAATTTTATATAGAGTAAAACGAAAAATTAATGTATTTATAAGGATAAAAAACATATTTAACCCTTAAATTAAAGTAAGACTATTTAATCATGTAACTACAACTCACATAATAAATAATTATATAGATATTTGATATGTTGGACGCGACTTATGAACCGCAATTTACCACTTAGTATCTAATATATGTGAGTTTTGTCGTCAAACTCTTTTAAGAAAAAAGACCGGTTAATAAATCTTGTGAGTTAGTAGGTCACTAATAAGATTTTAAGAAATTTAAATTAGAAAATATTCTCTCAACAAATGCAACGATAACAAAGATAGCTATAATTATAAAATTTATTTCCCTCTCTCTTGAGCCGTCATTAAAATCCTAGTTTTTTCTTCATCTTCCACCAAAGATGGGCGATTTAGGGTCAAATTTTGATTCAAAATCATTCTATAATTTGTTTTTCTCTTTCCCTTTTATTGAAATAAATGATCTTCACATCTATTTTGTTTTTTATTTTGTGATTTCGTCGTCTTAGTGCGACATTGATTTGTTCATCGTCTTTGTGCGACATTGTTTGTCTTTCTTGCTTCTTTAATATATTTGTTCGGTTTAGATTATCAGATCAGATTTGCTTTAGTGCAGATCCAATCAATGACTTAGACGTTGTCCACATTGCATATTAGGAGACATGAGTATTCTGGAGACTTGAATATAGTCATACGTGTAGGCTTTTGTACTTTACCGCTTTATGCTATTAACATAAATGCTTAGAGTTTGTTCACATATTTATCTTTTTTATTTTTAACGAATTTGCATTGTATCGATGTACTCTATTAATTTGAACGAATAAAAATCATTTATTTCTATTAAAAAAACTATAATTATAATTATTCTATAAGATATGTGTCCATTAAGAATATAAAACCACCAACCACACATTGTTTTTGTCTTTACACGTAGGGTTGACAATGAGTATCCAATGAGCAGGGTACTATAGTACCCATTCCCATACCCGCATTTATAAAAAATGCATGTGCGTGAGCTCATACTCTCGTAGACAACAAATTTAGTACCCATCCATATACTCTATGGGCATTTAAGTGTCCATACCCACACTTTATCTATTAAAAGAAAATAAAAATCATCACAATTAAAATAAAACTATGATCCAAAATTACTCAAATCAATTTGTGC
Source organism: Medicago arabica (assembly GCA_946800305.1). Taxonomy (NCBI): domain Eukaryota; kingdom Viridiplantae; phylum Streptophyta; class Magnoliopsida; order Fabales; family Fabaceae; genus Medicago; species Medicago arabica. The sequence goes on from OX326967.1 coordinate 57,035,788, forward strand.
TCGTGATTTTCGGGTGTCAAAATCATTGGTTAGATTCGAACCTTGAATCATTGAACTCTCATCTTTTATTCGCGGGAAGGGAAAAAGTGAGTAAAAACCCTTAAGACCTTGGATTCGGAGGTTGGTTTCGATTGGGGAAGGTGTTAAGCACCCTAACCGACTATGGTATCCCATAGGAACCTTCTACCTATTCTCTAATCTTGCGCTAAATTAATTTTACTTATTAAAAAAAGTTTAAGAGTTAAAGTGAAAGAAGGGAGAAAGAAGAAGCATGTTTTTGGTTATTTTTTATTGATTTGGAAGAGTCGAAACCCTTTGCCTACTTACCCAAATAAATCGGGATCAAAATCAAGTAGTTCGGCTACAGAACTTATTTGATGAGTTGAATTGGTTTTAACATTTTTTGAAAGAAAGGTTTTAAGAAGAGATGAGAGGTCTCAAGGCATGAGAAGAAAATACGATGAAGTTGGTCAATTTTAATTATACGAAATCCATGTCTAATGTGGATATTAAATTAATTAACATTTGATTAAGGAAAATAAAAAGAAAATCACTTGGATTACATACCAAGGTTTACTTAAAATAAAAATTGAATTTGACTTGATTGATTTTTTGAAGAAAATATTTTTCTAAACTAACGACGAAATCGCGTAACGACGGAAAAAATAAATAAGCGTAAAGCGATAAATAAAGTGGTGTGTCGGTGCGTGTGTCAGTGCGTGTGCCGGTTACATATTACATACCCTAGATACATTCTATGGTCTCAAAAGAAAAAATGCGCGAAAAAAAAAATTACATCAATTCCCTAATTATACACACTAAACCAAAAATAAAAATAAAACAAAATAAATGTCAAGAAATTTAAATATGCATGCAATATTTAATATGAGAATTATTTCTATAAACTAAAATGCAATTTTAAACACATTAAAGACAACAAGACCCTAAAATGCAAATATATGAAATAACCCTAAATGCCGAATAACAAAATTAAAAGAAACAAAAGTACATGAAATTTTTTTAGCATATTTAAATGAATAAAATTTATATGAAAGGGAAAATTAACTATGAACTAAGCAAAAAATATGCATGATGTTAAAATTAAGACATAAAAAAAAAAATGCATGAATCATGGTTTAAAATCATATGAATTAACTAATTAAAATAAACGCATGAAATTATAACATATTCTATTACGCTTACTACAAAAATAAAGACAATCAAAAAATAACAATAAAATATGCATGAGATGGTGATTAAACAATTAAAAGATAATGCATGCATAATGATTAATAAATAAAAAAATGAAATGTTACTTCATAACCTAAAATGCACTAAACATAAGTGATAAAATAAAAATAAAATGCATGATGTGAAAATTAAAATACTAATGAAGAGGCATGAAAATATAATGTAACACTTAAATGAAATAATTAAAGAGGTAAGCACATGAAATTAAAAAAGAACAAAAACTATTACACAAGGTAGGGGGTGCAGTAGCAATAATGGGGGGTGAAAACAGCAAAAAGGTAGAAACAATGGGCTGGGTACTGGGTCATGGAGCTGGGGCGGGTACTAGGTCAACCCATGGGTGACCCGCCCAGCTCCAATAAGTGAGTATATAAGGGTTTCTCTCATATTTTCCTTCATTTCATCACTTCACTTCTCTCACTAAAAACACAAACAAAAATTGCTCTCTCATCTCTCTACCATCAAAACCGAAAAAAACATAAGAACATGAAGATGATCTTCATCTTCTCCGGCAAGCCTTGCCGGCTCCGGCGCGGTGGCCGGCCACCCTAGGGTGGTGGCGCCGCCGCCGGAAACCTCTTTTATTGCCTTTTTTTCAAATTTTTTTTACTACCCTACCCCTATTTCCTCTTCTCTTCTCAAATATCAACTCAAAAAAACCAAATACCAAACACAAAGTCCTAGATCTAGAAACCAAAAATCATCACAAAAACATCAAAAAAACAAAAGGGGTACCTTGCTTTCACGTTCTGAAATTTTCTTTCTTCTTTGTGTTATGGTTCGATTTTTTTACTTCTTCCTTCTTTTCTTCCGATTCGGCCTTCCTCTTTTTCGTTCTTCTTCTTCTTCTTCTTTTGAATTTGGTTCGGCCTTGTTCTTCTTCTCACGTTTTGGTTCGGTTGAAAATACTTGGTGTGGTTATGTGTGAATCCGAAAAAGAATGGTTATGTTTGGTATTGGTGGTTTTTGAATGATATGTTGTTGTTGTTGTTATTGTTGAGGCCGAAAATGGCTTGTAGTTATGAGAGGATGGCCGAAATTTGTGTTGTTGTTGTTGTTAGTGTTGGTTATGTGTGATTCGAGTTTTGTTGTGATGATGATGATATGTTGATTCGGATCTGTTGTGGTGTTATTGTTGTTATTGATCCGAGAAAGAAAAAAAGAAAAAAAAGTTGCTGGAGATTTTGATGAATGTTCTTGATGTGTTCTTGGAGTGTTCTTGGTGAGAATAGTCTTTGATCTTTTTTTGAGGCTGCTGAAAATGAGATAGTGTTTTTTTGGAAATTTGTGCCTGCCTAATTAATTCTGACAAAAACCCTTAAGTAACTGATACATGGAATGGACGAAAATACCCTTAGCTGAGTCTTGGAGAGAAAGTTGGACCAGAACCAATGATAAGTTGACAAGTGGACAATGATTTAAAAAAATAATAAAATTGATAAATGAATAAAAAAAACAGATTAAATAAATGGACAAATAAATAATTAAATAAATAATTAAAAATAAAAACGAAAATTAAATAATAAATAAAAAAAATGTCCCGTCGGAACCAAAAAAATGAGGTATTTTAAAATACCTCTCTGCCGAACTTTCGTCTGATACGACTGAGATACTCGGCTAAATTACGCTAAATAAACGATAAATCAACGACGTGAATAAAATAAATTTTACGAACGCAAATGTTACGCTACATTAAAATACGCACGAAACGCGAGTAAAAATTACGAAATTAATACGCGAGCGACATTAAAAAAATAAGCGATGAACGAAAAATAAATGCGACCACAAGTACGAATAAAAATAGATATTACGGGAATTAGCGCGCTAACGGACGACTAAAAAACAAACAACGTACGGATAAAAATAAAAATAAAAAATAAATTGGTCAAAAATTAGGGTACGACAGATGCCCCTATTTAAGTTTCTCCGTCACGAGGATTTAAAAAGACGAGGATTTTTGAAATGACGTGTCGAAGAGACTTAAATATCAAGTACACCAATTTTTGACCAATCTCAGAAATCGAGAAAGTTCTATGGATGTGATGATATGAGTTGTCTGTTATGCAAGTACGAATGCAATGACGACTAAAACACTAACTCGAGGACCAAATAAAATGTTACTGGGAAAAAAAGATGTCTATTACCTTTACTGGGGTAAAGACGAACATACGAAATGAAATACTGGTCATTACCTTTACTGGGGTGATGACGAACATACGAAGGGTAAAACTGTCAATTACCTTTACTGGGGTAACGACGGACATACGAAGGGTAAAACTGTCAATTACCGTTACTGGGGTAATGACGTACATACGAAGGGTAAAACTGTCAATTACCTTTACTGGGGTAACGACGGACATGATAGGATTAAACAAAGGACACTTTTGGAATAGTCACTCTGGATTGAAAAGACATTGGTAAAATGGTTGTTTGACACACAAGTAATTGCGGGCTATTATCCTGATTCAGAGCATTTGCAGGGTATCAACCTGATTCAAAGGCATTAGGCAGGATATCCAACCCGACTCCAAAGGTATTGCAAGCTATTCGCTTGACACATGTAACAAAAGTGGTCTGCAAGCTATTCGCTTGACACACACGGAACTAAAAGAGGTTTGCAAGCTATTCGCTCGACACACGCATAACAAAAGATATTTGCAAGCTATTCGCTTGACACACACGTACCAAAAGAGGTTTGCAAGCTATTCGCTTGACGCACACATAACAAAAGAGGTTTGCAAGCTATTCGCTTGACGCATACATAACAAAAGTGATTTGCAAGCTATTCGCTTGACATACACGTACCAAAAGAGGTTTGCAAGCTATTCGCTTGACGCACATGGAACAAAAGGTGTTTGCAAGCTATTCGCTTGACATACACGTACCAAAAGAGGTTTGCAAGCTATTCGCTTGACGCACATGGAACAAAAGGTGTTTGCAAGCTATTCGCTTGACATACACGTACCAAAAGAGGTTTGCAAGCTATTCGCTTGACGCACATGGAACAAAAGGTGTTTGCAAGCTATTCGCTTGACATACACGTACCAAAAGAGGTTTGCAAGCTATTCGCTTGACACACAAGGATGAAAAAGGACCAAACTGAAGAATACAACCCATCAAGACTAGGGGTGACATCACTGATCAGACACATCGGGGATGACACTTTTATGCGATACATTTGAAATAAGACACAAGATGGTCAATGCAATAATGTATAAATGATATCGTGCATGAAAGTTTATATGCATGAATATGTATATGAATGAATGTATGAATATATGCAGGAAACTTGTACGACCAAATGACTGTATATAACTTGATGAAACAAGACTGGGAAAGTAAGATAAGAGGTGGACTGACATCGCAGTACAAATACTCGGGAATCTTCAATGGGGATATCATTACTGGGGACGAATCAAAACACTATCGGGGTACAGCCCGCTTACCGAACCACTGATGGGGTAAAGCTCCATAATCAAACCATTGATAGGGAAAAACCCAATAATCAAACCATTGATGAGGTAACAAACCATTAATCAAACCACTGAAGGATAACAAAAGCCAACAACCAATCATTCTGGTAAAAGCCACCATTAATCAAACCACCGGCAGAAGTTGCCATTAATCGAGATAAAACCCATCAACTCAAACAAATCGGCACAAATCGCCATTCATTGGGAACAAAGTCCATCAATCATAAGTCTGGCAGAAGTCGCCATTCACTAGGAACCAAGTCCATCAATCAACAAATCGGCGCAAGTCGCCATTCACTGGGAACAAATCCATCACTCAATAAATCGGCACAAGTCGCCATTTGTAAACCAGCATGAAGTGCATTCTTCCACTTGACCCACTTGAATTGTGATGCCTCTGTCTTTGTGTTCTTTTCATCATTTTTTTTGTATTGTGTTTTTTTTGAATCCCTAACTTTTGCCTGGACCGCCCTTTCGGGTTTTCAATCCACCGGGAATATATTCTTTTTTGTATGTCCCTAATTTTTGCCTGGACCGCCCTTTCGGGTTTTCAGTCCACCGGGACGCTCATCTTTTTGCTTAAGCCGCCCTTTCGGGTTTTCGACTTAGCGAGCTTTTCTTTTTTTCACTTTTTTTGACAGAGGTCATCTCATAGCATTTGGTCACACTTAACTTGCAGAGTTTAACTGTCCTTGAGACGGATGTTGATGTATGCTTCAACTACTCATAAGTTCAAAGATGTACCTGTTGTTTATGCATTTCAAAAGACATGGAAAAAACTATATTTTTTGAATTTTTTGCTTTAAATATTAACATCAAAAATGGAAGAAAATTTCGCAAATAAAGAATAAATGAGAATTTCAAATAATTGGCACAGGCTCAAATTAATGTAAATGGAGTGGTGGCCCGCCAAAAGCGTGGCTCCATAGATTTTGAAAATTTTGGAAAATGGTAATTATATGGGAAATGTACATTGAACACAATAACCACGGTTCTCCCTAACAACTTTGAATTCCATTGTTCCAAGTTTTGATTTGTGGACGCCCCATATCGAAGGTCTTCTGACAGTTGGGATGCCCCAAGTGAACTATATCTGATTTGATGCAGTTGCTTTGCCACAAGGCGAAGGTCTTTTGACGGCTGAAATGCCCCAAGTGATTCACGTCCAAACAGATGCAGTTACTTTGTCACAATCCTTAACTTTTGCATAGATCGCCCTTGCGGGTTTCAACCTATCAGGATATACATTTTTCATTTTTTCATCATTCTCTTTTTTTTACATGTCTCTAACTTTTGCGTGGACCGCCCTTTCGGGTTTTCAGTCCACCGAGACGCTCTTTTTTGCCTAAGCCGCCTTTTCAGGTTTGCGACTTATCGAGCTTTTTCACTTTAACAAAGTATTTCTTGACTGCATCGGTATTCACAAGACGTACAAGTTCATCACCATTCTTTACAATTAGGCATTCTTTTGCCCCTGGAGTCTGGTAAAAATCAGATAACATATGTTTGAGCACAAGGCCACTTTTTGACATTCATGGCGACGAGCCTTCTTTGTCGAAACTTGCTTCATTATTTTGATATAACCGTCCATGACATAAGACCACAATGTATTTAAGTGCAACAAGCTTAACCTTCATCAGAACTTCCATTGATGGGACTCTGCACTTCATGTTGTATACTGAGGGATGGTGGGAGGGGTTGCCCCTGTTGAAGTGTGTACTGGAGTACAATTCTTGTACAAGGCAAATGTTAACATTTCATTGCCAACTTTTATAATTGAATGCCAACTTCTGGACAGTCTTTCTTGATATTTCTTTGTAGCTTCAATGGCTGAGATGCCCCAGCAGGCAAGAGTTCTTATTAGGAATTCATCCTCCTTTCCGTCAGTTTTAGACACAAGGAACTCAAAGTCGAGAGAGAGTACAAGATTAAAGTGTTCGACGGGTTTATTAATGCATGCTTTGATTATTGATTTTGACAGATAAGTGAAAGTTATGATTATGCGAGTATGATTAAAGAAAAAGAAATTTTTTGGTTTTTTTGTATTACCATTTTTCCAGAAAAAGCACAAAATAAAACAAAGTCGGGATCAAAGCGACCTTTTAATTAATGATGAAAAATACATAAAGCAAAAAGCCCTAAACAAGTTCACTTTCGCCTCGGGTGGGACGAAAGGATTTTTTTTTGAAAAACATAAAACAGCAAACAAACATATTAATTGAACAAATGAGTAGTAGAAAGAAACATCAGCAACGACCCAAGTGCAACTAAACATTCCACGTATCAACGAATATCATGATCCAGTTAACTTCCATGTCAGAGTTCAAACTTTAGAATGACCAGAGGTTCTTTTGGACCAACTTCTGAACTATCTTCTTCAAAGCAAAGCAGTCTTCAATATCGTGACCTGGTGCCCCTTGATGGAAGGCACAAAAGCGATCGGGCCTGTACCGGGCTGACAATTTCGCTGGCAACGGAAGAGGTGCCTTGGTGTAGACCAAATTCCTTTCAAGCAATATTGGAAACAAATCTGCATATTTCATGGGAATAGGATCAATCTGTGTTCTTGGAGCCTGTTGTCGAGGCTGTTGTTGAAACTGGGGTTGACACACTGGATTGGAAACAGCGTTTGTGATTGGCATAATAGAGGCAACAGGGTGATAAGCCAAATACTGTTGTTGAGGCCAACCTTCTACCATACTCGCTTCCTGGTCTTCATCCTCTGATCCATCAGTGGGAACACTTCCTTTGATCAAACGTCCTTTTCGGACCAGTTCTTCAATACGCATACCCGCGGTTATCATCTCTGCGAAGCTGCCGGATGCATTTGTCAACATACGCTCATAATAGAATTGATCCAGAGTATCAAGGAAAATCTCGGGCAACTCTTTCTCTTCCAGAGATGGACGGACTTGTGCGGCGAAATCTCTCCAACGTTGGACATAAGCTTTGAAGGACTCATTATCATCTTGGGTCATGGCCTGCAATTCACCTCTTTTTGGGGCCGAGTTCAAGTTGTAGTTGTATCGCTGAACGAAAGCCTCACTCAAATCATTGAAAGTTTCGATATCAACCTTGTTCAGACCCATGTACCATATCAGTGCGGCACCAGTCAAACTCTCTTGGAAACAGTGGATAAGGAGTTCATCATCCTTAATATGAGCCGACATCTTTCTCACGTACATCACCAGATGATCCTTAGGGCAAATGTTCCCTTTGTACTTCTCAAAATCAGGGATCTTGAATTTGGGTGGTATCACAACATTGGGAACCAAGCAAAGGTCATAAGCATCCTGGCCAAACAGTTTTGTCCCACGGAGAGCTTTCAATTCCAGCTGTATTTTATCAAACTTTTCTTCCAGTTCATCTATCCGGTTACATGCAACCACAACTTCTGAGTGATGAATGGGTTCGTGGTTTTGCTTAACAGTGTTGACCAAAGGAGATGAGTAGGTCATAGCATCTTGAGGGAACAAAGGGCCCGATTGAGGGATAGGCGTTGTCATTTGCACAAAAGGAGCTTGAACCTCAGAGACAACAGGACGGAATACTTCATCAGAACTTAAAGGTGTGCTCCAGAGATAACCTTCCAGCATAGCATTTTGAGGAGTACTAGCGAACACCGTTGAAATCGGGGTAGTGGAAGCAACCGGCTGAGCTTGAGTGCTGACAATAGGAAGAGTTAATGGCTGACTTTGTGCAACCGTCATCAAAGATACTAAGTTCCTCAAAATCTCATTTTCGGCCCGGAGGGTTGTCACCTCTTCATGAAGCTTGTGGTTCTCTTGTTCAAGATGATCCATTCTGATTTGCCCGAGTGTTGTAGATGCGAGTAGACTGATGGATTGACCTTTTATTGAGAAGACACCAAGTGAGACACGGACTAGAAACTATGAATGCCAAAAGATGCATGATATGCTTATGCAAAAATATACAATTTTTGTTATCGAAGGATTTATCAAAGTGAATTGTAAACATCGCAGAGGAACATGGTTTCAGTTGAAAATTCGTAAAGATATTGCAATCAGTTCCTTTTCAAAAGGTAAGAGTGTAACCAAGGGAGAAATTCTTAATAAAAGCAAAAACTTAGTTAAGATTTTTTTTGAAGTTGTATTTCTTGGTGTTCATTCTTACAAGGTCTAATACCTTTGTGATGTTTACAAAAACTCGTTTAAGTTCTTCGATTTTTGATGAGAAAAAGGTTTATGAATGAATGCATGTATGCATGATTATGCTAAAGAACATAGAAAACATGGTGAGGTTAAGTACACAAAGTTGGAGCTGAGGGTAAAACACGTCAATAGGTAAGGACTATGGTTTCAAATGTACCTGTATCACGGGTTCTACCAAGTTCCCAAATTACAACCCCCTTTTGAATACATTGAGGCCTAGGAATACTCCTAGTCCCATAACATTCACAAGGAAGTCTAGTTTGAGTGTAGTATCGCGTAACGACTAAACCAAGACTGACTCATGATTTTAGCCACCGCACTACATCCTAAAAGGCTGAGATGAGTTAAATGTAACTCTAGGTTCTCAACTTCGACGGTCACTTGAAAATAACATGCCAAACACGAATACTCATGTCAACAAATTATACTTCCAAGATTCCTTAGTTGAGTGGGGTTATCACTTGTACCACAACCAAAAATCACTCTTGGTAAGGTACTACGATTATACCACCATCCTATCCTAATTTCCTCTCAAGTCCGGGTAGGGGGACTTATCTCGCTACTCACGTAGGAAAGTAAACAAATAAACAAGTATTTACAAAGTGTAAGCAAATAAAGCGCAAAAATAAAGAAAGATAAAATAGGCTTAACCCTCTGAAAGGTCCCCAGTGAAGTCGCCATTTCTGTGCTCGTGATTTTCGGGTGTCAAAATCATTGGTTAGATTCGAACCTTGAATCATTGAACTCTCATCTTTTATTCGCGGGAAGGGAAAAAGTGAGTAAAAACCCTTAAGACCTTGGATTCGGAGGTTGGTTTCGATTGGGGAAGGTGTTAAGCACCCTAACCGACTATGGTATCCCATAGGAACCTTCTACCTATTATCTAATCTTGCGCTAAATTAATTTTACTTATTAAAAAAAGTTTAAGAGTTAAAGTGAAAGAAGGGAGAAAGAAGAAGCATGTTTTTGGTTATTTTTTATTGATTTGGAAGAGTCGAAACCCTTTGCCTACTTACCCAAATAAATCGGGATCAAAATCAAGTAGTTCGGCTACAGAACTTATTTGATGAGTTGAATTGGTTTTAACATTTTTTGAAAGAAAGGTTTTAAGAAGAGATGAGAGGTCTCAAGGCATGAGAAGAAAATACGATGAAGTTGGTCAATTTTAATTATACGAAATCCATGTCTAATGTGGATATTAAATTAATTAACATTTGATTAAGGAAAATAAAAAGAAAATCACTTGGATTACATACCAAGGTTTACTTAAAATAAAAATTGAATTTGACTTGATTGATTTTTTGAAGAAAATATTTTTCTAAACTAACGACGAAATCGCGTAACGACGGAAAAAATAAATAAGCGTAAAGCGATAAATAAAGTGGTGTGTCGGTGCGTGTGTCAGTGCGTGTGCCGGTTACATATTACATACCCTAGATACATTCTATGGTCTCAAAAGAAAAAATGCGCGAAAAAAAAAATTACATCAATTCCCTAATTATACACACTAAACCAAAAATAAAAATAAAACAAAATAAATGTCAAGAAATTTAAATATGCATGCAATATTTAATATGAGAATTATTTCTATAAACTAAAATGCAATTTTAAACACATTAAAGACAACAAGACCCTAAAATGCAAATATATGAAATAACCCTAAATGCCGAATAACAAAATTAAAAGAAACAAAAGTACATGAAATTTTTTTAGCATATTTAAATGAATAAAATTTATATGAAAGGGAAAATTAACTATGAACTAAGCAAAAAATATGCATGATGTTAAAATTAAGACATAAAAAAAAAATGCATGAATCATGGTTTAAAATCATATGAATTAACTAATTAAAATAAACGCATGAAATTATAACATATTCTATTACGCTTACTACAAAAATAAAGACAATCAAAAAATAACAATAAAATATGCATGAGATGGTGATTAAACAATTAAAAGATAATGCATGCATAATGATTAATAAATAAAAAAATGAAATGTTACTTCATAACCTAAAATGCACTAAACATAAGTGATAAAATAAAAATAAAATGCATGATGTGAAAATTAAAATACTAATGAAGAGGCATGAAAATATAATGTAACACTTAAATGAAATAATTAAAGAGGTAAGCACATGAAATTAAAAAAGAACAAAAACTATTACACAAGGTAGGGGGTGCAGTAGCAATATTGGGGGGTGAAAACAGCAAAAAGGTAGAAACAATGGGCTGGGTACTGGGTCATGGAGCTGGGGCGGGTACTGGGTCAACCCATGGGTGACCCGCCCAGCTCCAATAAGTGAGTATATAAGGGTTTCTCTCATATTTTCCTTCATTTCATCACTTCACTTCTCTCACTAAAAACACAAACAAAAATTGCTCTCTCATCTCTCTACCATCAAAACCGAAAAAAACATAAGAACATGAAGATGATCTTCATCTTCTCCGGCAAGCCTTGCCGGCTCCGGCGCGGTGGCCGGCCACCCTAGGGTGGTGGCGCCGCCGCCGGAAACCTCTTTTATTGCCTTTTTTTCAAAAAAATTTTACTACCCTACCCCTATTTCCTCTTCTCTTCTCAAATATCAACTCAAAAAAACCAAATACCAAACACAAAGTCCTAGATCTAGAAACCAAAAATCATCACAAAAACATCAAAAAAACAAAAGGGGTACCTTGCTTTCACGTTCTGAAATTTTCTTTCTTCTTTGGGTTATGGTTCGATTTTTTTACTTCTTCCTTCTTTTCTTCCGATTCGGCCTTCCTCTTTTTCGTTCTTCTTCTTCTTCTTCTTTTGAATTTGGTTCGGCCTTGTTCTTCTTCTCACGTTTTGGTTCGGTTGAAAATACTTGGTGTGGTTATGTGTGAATCCGAAAAAGAATGGTTATGTTTGGTATTGGTGGTTTTTGAATGATATGTTGTTGTTGTTGTTATTGTTGAGGCCGAAAATGGCTTGTAGTTATGAGAGGATGGCCGAAATTTGTGTTGTTGTTGTTGTTAGTGTTGGTTATGTGTGATTCGAGTTTTGTTGTGATGATGATGATATGTTGATTCGGATCTGTTGTGGTGTTATTGTTGTTATTGATCCGAGAAAGAAAAAAAGAAAAAAAAGTTGCTGGAGATTTTGATGAATGTTCTTGATGTGTTCTTGGAGTGTTCTTGGTGAGAATAGTCTTTGATCTTTTTTTGAGGCTGCTGAAAATGAGATAGTGTTTTTTTGGAAATTTGTGCCTGCCTAATTAATTCTGACAAAAACCCTTAAGTAACTGATACATGGAATGGACGAAAATACCCTTAGCTGAGTCTTGGAGAGAAAGTTGGACCAGAACCAATGATAAGTTGACAAGTGGACAATGATTTAAAAAAATAATAAAATTGATAAATGAATAAAAAAAACAGATTAAATAAATGGACAAATAAATAATTAAATAAATAATTAAAAATAAAAACGAAAATTAAATAATAAATAAAAAAAATGTCCCGTCGGAACCAAAAAAATGAGGTATTTTAAAATACCTCTCTGCCGAAATTTCGTCTGATACGACTGAGATACTCGGCTAAATTATGCTAAATAAACGATAAATCAACGACGTGAATAAAATAAATTTTACGAACGCAAATGTTACGCTACATTAAAATACGCACGAAACGCGAGTAAAAATTACGAAATTAATACGCGAGCGACATTAAAAAAATAAGCGATGAACGAAAAATAAATGCGACCACAAGTACGAATAAAAATAGATATTACGGGAATTAGCGCGCTAACGGACGACTAAAAAACAAACAACGTACGGATAAAAATAAAAATAAAAAATAAATTGGTCAAAAATTAGGGTACGACACAATTCATAAAATAGTATGAATCGTAGTATTTTAGTTTTAAGTTTAGACTTAATTTTATAAAAAAAGGTTTAGGTTTAAATAAATGAAATAATTGAGTATAATATATTTTTCAAAAGAATAGTATATTAAAATAAGTAGTGATATTAATATTAATATTAATATATGCCTTAGTTGACTGACCCAAAAAGAAGTAGAGTCGTCCTCGTGAAATTCCTTGAGTTTTATATAGCCAGCCACGCAAGCAAATAACAACATACAGTACAGCCTTTCAAATTCAATTTACAACATTGCGTCCAGCGAAGCAGAGAGAGAAAGACAGCACCGTAAACATCTTCTCTCCGACTCAAAGAGTTTCCTCTCAAAATGATCGACCCTTATGGATTCGGGTGGATCACATGCACCCTCGTCACCCTCCTCGCACTCTACAATTTCCTTTTCTCTCGCAAAAACTATTCTGATGCAACAACCACTTCCACCGAAAACATTACCACCGCTACCGGAGAATGCAGATCTTTGAATCCAAACGGCGACGTTGATATCATCATTGTCGGTGCCGGTGTCGCCGGCTCTGCTATCGCTTACACTCTCGGCAAGGTTTTTCATTCACATTCCTATTTCTTCCTAATTTCCACCATTGATATTAACGTTTGTTTATGATTTTGTTGAGTATCTGGTTTTTCTTGAATAATCTATAACCATGTGTTAAATCTGTTGTTGCGGGTCAGGGTTTAGGTTTGTTTGTTGACAGTATATGAAACTTTTTCTTTACCAATTATGAATGGAATGGGGACAGACAGATATTGACATATCCATGTTAGTCATACTATGCATCCAATGTACTTAGACAACGACAACTTTCAATTTCTCACTAACTTTCAAATTTCTATTTTGGTACTTTCTACATGTTTCAACTAAATGTTTATGCCATTTTAAGTATTATATTTTCGTTTCAGATAATATCACTTTGTATTTTATTTTGTTTTTTAAATTTAAGTTCATACTTCATACATGAGAATAAAATAATTGTAGCGGAGGATTAGACATGATATGATTAGAAATGACAACATGTAGATAGATTTTGTGTAAGGAGGATCAGATCAAATGGAGGGTAATGAAGTAAGAAGAGGCAGAGGAAGACTTAGAAAAACTATTAAGATATATATATATATATATATATATATATATATATATATATATATATATATATATATAAGTTGGATATAGAGACATGATATATATATATGATAGAACGTTATGACGTTGTTTGGTCCATGATGTAGCCGACTACACTTAGTGGAATTGGTTTGGGACCTCGGAGTGTGCTCCTCCTTGAGGTTTCAGGTTCGATTCTCTCTGGTCTCATTTTGGGTGGGCTAGTTTAGCTTCTTCAAAAAAAAAAAAAGTTTTGATTGTTGTTAAATTTTTGTTTCATGGATATTCCGACAGCCGTGGGGCAGCAGATTTTTACCTTTAGGAGTGAGAAATTACCCTGTGCACACCCCTTTGCCATTTCTAAGTACAAGATGTAGTTGTGTGATTAAAAACTCAACAGTCAAGCACTCTTGTATTTGAAATATTGTTTTTCTGCTAAGTAGATGAAAATGGCATTAACTTTGAAAGACAACCACCAATTTTGTTTGTTTTTCTCCTTCGGTTGTGCTGGAGGGGGATATTGAATTATTGTAATGTTTATCAGCTATAGATAATCAGTTAGTTAGTTTTAGTTAGTATGAGGTTGTTTCTTTTAGTTTGTTAGTTCCCTTATGAGGGTGTTCTACCCTCTTTGTTTTTGCTCCTTGTATAAATATCCCTTAATTGGAGTTCATTAATGAAGTTAAGATTTAGTTTTCCATATTCATTTTAGGGGAAAACTTGAAAACTGACTTTTAACTTTACTTTTGGTCTCAAGGTTCTACTATCCAGCTCAGCTGGTCCTCTTCTTTTTCCTGTCTTTTTGTCTCCCAGTTTTTGTTTGTGTTCTTTGTGTTGATCAAGTTGATTCCTGACATGTTAGAAGTTTTTAATTAAGTACTGTTTTCTATAACAAATTCACTATCAACTTTTGATAGCATAACTATCTAATGTAGGATGGACGACAAGTACTTGTTATTGAAAGAGATCTGAATGAACCAGACCGAATTGTTGGAGAGTTGCTACAACCTGGAGGCTATCTCAAATTGATTGAGCTGGGACTTGAAGGTAGTGCAAACTTAGTGCTGTGTATATGGCACATCGTTTCTTCCACTTCTAGATTTTGGCTGATCTTGAGTGCTGGAACACACATGATTCTTTTTTACATTTTTAACTTCACTTAGAACAAAAAGGGAGAATGATCACGGCTTGTTATTATTGCAGATTGTGTGGAGAAAATTGATGCTCAGCAAGTGTTTGGGTATGCTCTTTTCAAGGATGGGAAACACACAAGACTCTCTTATCCCTTGGAAAAGTTTCACTCAGATATCGCTGGAAGAAGCTTCCACAATGGGCGTTTTATTCAGAGAATGAGAGAGAAAGCTGCCTCCCTTCCCAAGTATTGGTTTCTTACTTCACATTCCTTTTTTGTCCGATATAAAGTTTTGCCTGCTACCGTGTTCTACATGCCAATGATTCTATACACACAAATCATTTTCTGCGAGCTTTTCATTTTACATTGAAAAGCTAAGGTCATTGATTATAATAAACATTTCTGAATACTTAAAAACACAAATATATCAGATGATATTATTGTTTTCGATAATGTAAATGTTTTCTTTTACATTAGATTCTCTGTGTCTTTCTTTATCTTCTTCAGTTGTTACTTGTTAGCATTTGTCTTATTTTTTTATGTTATGTAGTGTACGGTTGGAGCAAGGAACAGTCACTTCCCTACTCGAAGAGAAAGGTACAATTAAAGGTGTACAGTACAAAACGAAAGATGCTCGGGAATTTTCAGCATGTGCACCTCTTACCATTGTCTGTGATGGTTGTTTCTCAAACTTGCGACGTTCTCTTTGTAATCCTAAGGTGATCAAATTTTCAACTTAAATATATTTTTATATGATCTAGTTGTCGTTCTTCTATGAAGTTACTGAGATGAGAATGCTGCACTTGATGTGTGGAAATAATAGACGAAATAGGATTAGGAATTATAGCATCAGAGAGAGAGAGAGTTTGGGTAGCATTTATAGTAGAAAAGATAGTTGAATATCAACTAAGGTGATTTGGGCATGTGTGGAGGAGACCTGTAAATCCCATAGTAAATCAGATGGATAGTAGCTCAAATGCTAGAGGTAGATCAAGAAAAAACATAGGACTGATTATCAAGAAAGACTTGAGGTCAATGATTTGGATAGAGATATGATCCATGATAGAATATCATAACGTTGCTTGATCTATGTAGCGGGCGTTATCTAATGGAATAAGACTTGGTTGTTGTATGATGTTATAGGCATCCATAAGACTAAATGATTTCACATTTTACTATTATTTTCTCCCTATTCTTATTGTTGTCAATTTTTGTTGTTTGTAAAAAACCAATAGTCTGTAGAATTCTGGATCATTTTTTTTTTCTTTCTGTGTTTGCAGGTAGAGGTTCCCTCTTGTTTTGTTGGCTTAGTTTTAGAAAATTGTGAACTTCCATGTGCAAATCATGGTCACGTCATACTGGGAGATCCTTCACCGGTTCTATTCTATCCCATAAGTAGTACAGAAATTCGCTGTCTGGTTGATGTTCCTGGTCAGAAGGTTCCATCTATTTCCAATGGTGAAATGGCAAAGTATTTGAAGACAGTGGTAGCTCCACAGGTACCATCTACTCGTGGTTCTACAAGTACAAATTGTTTTTTAGGCTCAGCATTTAATTACTTTACACTCAGTGAGAACAGGGTTATATTTCACATCCTTAGCTAATAGAGTTAGCTGATGCGCTGATGATAAGGGAAAAAATATTGCAGGTACCCCCTGAGCTTCATGCTGCTTTCATAGCTGCAGTGGACAAAGGCCAAATAAGGACAATGCCAAACAGAAGCATGCCAGCCGATCCTTATCCCACCCCGGGAGCCCTTCTGATGGGAGATGCATTCAACATGCGACATCCCCTAACCGGGGGTGGGATGACCGTGGCATTATCTGATATAGTAGTGCTGCGAAATCTTCTCAAGCCTTTACGTGACCTGAATGATGCACCTAGCCTTTGTAAATACCTTGAATCCTTCTATACCTTGCGTAAGGTAATTCCTTAAACTGAAGCAAGCACTTCTTCGCCTTAATTATTTTTCTTTTGAATTAAAACATTAATGCATTATCATTCCTGAAGATAATTTTTTTACTCTGCTTAATGCCGGAGGTATCTTAATATTTGAATATACAGCCAGTGGCATCCACCATAAATACGTTGGCAGGAGCACTTTACAAGGTTTTCTGTGCATCACCTGATCCAGCAAGGAAAGAAATGCGTCAAGCTTGCTTTGATTATCTGAGTCTTGGGGGTTTATTTTCAGAAGGACCAGTCTCTTTGCTTTCAGGATTAAACCCTCGCCCCCTGAGTTTGGTTCTTCATTTCTTCGCTGTCGCGATCTATGGTGTTGGTCGTTTGTTGCTACCATTTCCTTCCCCTAAACGCATATGGATTGGAATACGATTAATCGCTGTAAGTAGGGAGTTTTTGGATTTGTTATTTTATTTGAATAAATTGTTGGAAAACCCACTTTAATTGCAAAAACCAATTGTCTTTTGGCAGAGTGCATCCGGAATCATCTTGCCCATTATTAAGGCAGAAGGAATCCGTCAAATGTTCTTCCCTGCAACTGTTCCAGCTTATTATAGAGCTCCTCCAGCTGCATAAATTTGTGTTTAGTGAATACGTCTTTAAAAGTCAAGGTGTTTCCAAGATGAGCTAGCATTGTTTTCAGTTAGAAATCTAACGGATTCAATTGAAACGTAACATTATATGGCTTTTAAGTTTGATTCTTTATGGAGTAAATATTACATTCCTGGGTTCTTTTGTTTTTGTATTTGTCTGAATATTGTCTTTACATTTTATAGCTGGTTGTTTCTCATTTTATTGTAAGGAGCTACGTCGTGTCAATTAAAAAAAATACATGCGAATCAATACGATTCATAGGCATAGATTTTTTTAAAGTAAATTGCTCACATGTGCAATGGAAAATTTTGTTCGTCAATCTTTAACCTTTCATCAAATTCATTCATCTTCATTGAATGTTTGTGAGAGATGTGAAGAGTAAATTTGAGATGAAATTATAGGATTTTTAAGGTTAATAATGGGGTAAGCTATTTTGGTATTATGATAAATTATCTATTGATGAAATTCTAGATATAACCGAATAATTTTAAGGTGTGACTAGAATAAAAATCTAATTGGGAATGACCAAAATAAGATTTTAGTATGTGTTACAGAATCTCAGAATTAATTTAATTTGAATTGAATATAAGGGGACACTTTCTACAATGATGGGTAAGGATACTTGTGGGGGACATAAACCTTTGGAAACATTTGGGTCTAATCTCCCGATAAACAACTTCATTAAATACTCTTTTTACAAAATGTTAATCATACAAGAGGTTAAATGTATGATGCTTTTACCAAATTACAATCAAAGAGAAAATCAAGCTCTGAATAATTTTTCTATGAACTATTTTGGGAAATTTATAAAAAAAATTGCTTATGAGCATTATCATAAGCTAGATTTATTGGTTCTTCCAAACACTTATGCTATACAAATGCTTATCTCATACTATATACTTAAAATTAAGTCTTATAAACAGCACTAAGTATCCATTTCTGTTTATGGCTTCCATATTCAACCTTGAATGTTTGCCGGTGGCGTTCATACATGACAATGGGATTGCCACTGAATGAAGTTGTGCTGACTGCAATTTAATATTATTGCCATATTTTCTTTGTACAGCTCGGACGAGTTACTCATGTCTGTTAAGTGTCAAATTCTGATCATATAAGCATAAAGCCAGTTAAATTGCTATCATCAGTATAATCATATGCATAAAACTAAAATTAGACACAAATATAATCCAGCTTCATTTCCAGAAAAAAGGGGAAGAAAAGAATTTTTTTTAACCAAAAGATATAATTTTTCCTTTATTATCAAAGATATCATTTTCCTGCCTTTGCGCAACTTAAAATGCATTCAGGTATCTAATGGACAAAACCTAGGTGCGATTTTGTGTGTGTGTGTTGTTTTCACAGTTCTATAGAACATGAATTGTGTATCTAATACACATGGCATATAATAATTGATAAACACAAACAACACCTAAGCTTTGAACGAATTTAATTGCATAAGTTAAAACACTTTTAAGATCATACATAGTAGTTTGTCTAATTAATATTTGGTTTCACAAACAAACGACATATAGATTTGTCAGTAACATTCCAAAGGGAGAATGCCTCGTAATTTGTAAACGATTTGGTTAAACAAAGTGTGAGAGGTGTGACTTATCAAGTGATTGACAATGAGAGTAACAGTACAAGCAAATTGTATCAAACATTATATGCAGCAATAATACTGACATATTGTGTGAGAAATAATTTGCCTAGTATGACGAGCTCCAACTGAGTACATGTACAATACAGAGGCATTGCATATGTGATTGAAAATCTAATTAATTGAATAAATATCTTACAATACATAGATAAGTTTCCAAAACACAAAATATAATCTGTAATGATTGCAGACAATTTATTTGCAGAAAATTCATAGTTTAGCTGGATGAAAATTAAATGAATAAATAATGAACTTTGTAAATTATTTGGAATACCTAACATCCTTTTGGGCTCTGCGATTAATGGGCATAGTTAGGCAATTACTGACTTTGGTTCTTTCTTTTCTGTTTTATAGTCTCGAATGAAGTCATCACTTCTTTGAACTTAGTTTCAGCAACATCTGTTATTTCCCCATACATGATTATGAGATTAATAATGCCAAAATTTGGGATCACAAGATCTTATGCACTGATGATAATAAGTCAAGTCATACCTTTATTATCCTGGTTCTGATCTGGATGATACTCCTTTACCTTTGTCCTAAATGCTAACTGCAGATGTAAGATGATAATTAACAAACAAAACCAAACAAAGTAACAAGGTCACTAGCAAAGAGAGCATAAGCGACAATTTCAATAATATCAAAATACATAATAATAATCTGAAAGGAGAACAAACTACACGACATCAAATCAGGATGGAAGTCACTAGAGGATGTAGTCCCTTTTAGGGAAGCCTTGTTCTGCTGCCTTTTTCGGTTAGTTTAGTAATTAGTTCCTGACTAAGAGCAAGTAAGTAAGGTGCTAGCATGGCCCCTTGGTCTGGGTATAACTAGAGAATATTTATCTGTCTTTTTGGGACTTATTCAGCTTATTTTCCTTATCTTTTAGGTTAGTGAAGTGACGAGGGCATGGACGCTCTAACAAGTTCAGGTCTTTCTCAACCAGATGGAACACTTCCACTCTCTAGCAAGGGGGATAGTTATAATATGTACATAAATTATAGACTGGACCATGACATATGATTTTACTACTCCAAAAGAATAATTATGAAACTAGTTGTTCAGGAATAGTGCTTAAACACACAATCCATGCGTAGTAGTATCATAGAAGCTTCAATTCTGTCAAGATGATTTTGATGCACATACCAATATAACAAAACAATAACAGTAACGTGCAAGGCATTGCGAGAAAAAGAAAGTTACCTTAATGTCATCATCTGAATACGGCGGTTTCCTATACTGGTCAAGACCCAAAACTGAGTAGTGATGTGATAATTCATAGTTTCCACTCTCTCTCGGAGTTTCTGGATAACTAGTCCTACTGTCTCTGTATGAAGTATCAGTCTTCCGATCCGAATCTTGTGTTTGGAAATGCTGATTGGGAGCATGTTCCTTCGAGCTTTCAAAGCCTCTATTGTACTTATTCCTTACTCTGTTAAAAGATTTTTGTGCGTGCCTTATTCGTTCCTCTTGCATTGGTTTATGAGCCCGAGACTTGGATAACTACATTGCATTAAAAGAGTTCAAAAACACAAATGGAATGGAATAGTAAGAGATAGAAGCAAATACCTCATCAGAGAACCATCGAAGAGTCTTGACCACTGAACCGTGCTGCGAATTGAAATTAGGATGGTAAAATTATTATTAGTTTTGAGAAACCTAAAAACGAAATTAAATAAATCAGTAAGAAGAAGCTTACCATGATAGTACAGACGGCGGCGGTAACTACGGCTAAGATAATAGTTCGTTTGGGGTCGTTATCTTCAACGTCTTTCTTCATTTCTTCGCGTTTATTCTCCATTCTCTCCCAATTCAAACCTACACTGCAAACCCTCTATCAATCTCTCTCATTTCTTTTCTGGGTTCATTTGATTTCAATTTTCAAGGAAGCACTCTAGGGATGTATTGGATTATGATTCTTAAATGAATCCTATGTTACACATCATTTATTTATACTATTTTAATAAAAGTGCGTTAATAATACAAATTTTACATTCCTTCGTTAAAAAATAATAATAATAATTTACATGAATTACATTTTATTCAAAATGATGACAAATAGATAAAATAATATTTAAAACAGCTATTAATTATTAAAATATTACTTCTTTTGTGAGTGGGACAAAATATTACATATTTTATTACTTCTTTTAAAGGTGGGACCTGTTAGTTATTTAGAAGAGAGTCCTTATATAGTTACCCGTTCCTTAATGATGACTCATTTTTTCTTCCTCCAATGGGGGTCCTTAACAGGGAGTGATCATGGTTAAGTAAGGACTTCCCATTGGAGATGCTTTAGGAGATTTTAAAAAACTTTTTAATGATGGAAAAGTTTTGAGGTATTCAATCAAGACTCTTTGCAACTTAAAAAATGTTTTGTGGTATATTGGTATTCAATAAAGACTCTTTGTTTTTTTAATTTTTTTTTTGAGGTATTCAATTAAGAATTTCATCACTTGAAAAAAAGTCTTGTGGTATTCAAAATCATTCAAATTTTGAAGGATTGTTTAATAAATTGGATTTTGAAGGATTTTATGGGATTTTCTTGTGAAATTTTAGCATGAAAAAGTCTTTCATGAAAATATAAGATTTTTTGGATCGTTTATCTTTAAAAATTTTACTATCTTTCTCTATCTCTCTTTCTTCTCTCTCTCTCTCTCCCCTTTCTTCTCTCTTCCTCTCTCTCTTTTCTCCACACACTCTCTCTCTCTCTCTCTCTCTCTCTCTCTCTCTCTCCTCTTTTCCCCTCTCTATTCATCTCTCTATCTCTCGTAAAAAAAATAGTATGCATCGAGAGTGTGTTGTAATCATTTTATTTCAATAAATCTTTAAAATTCATAAAGTCTTTTGAAATCTTATAAATTCATAAAATCATTTGAAATCCTTTAAAATCTTATGATGTAAATCCATTGAAATCCAAACTGTAAACCCTGATAGTCTTTTAAAATCATGAAAGTCATTAAAATCCTACAAAATCTTTTAAAATCCTCAAGACTGTTTTAAACAAAAATTATCCTTTAAAATCCTAATCCAAAACACCCCCTAAAACTAAGTGGTGAGTAAAAAGTACAAAACAATTTTAACGCAAAGTTTTTTTTGACTGTTGACTCACCACGGTTAAGAATTGACATTTTTGTTAAGAAGGGATACTCACACGAAAATTTTAAACCAACTCACCACGGTTAAGAATTGACATTTTTGTTAAGAAGGGATACTCACACGAAAATTTTAAACCAAACAATCTAAATGTGCTGGTCTTAAGAAGGGATACTCACACGAAAATTTTAAACCAAACAATCTAAATGTGCTGGTGTTATGGCTACAAACAATTTTTTTTTATTGTTTTTACAAAAATCAAACTAATTCATATATGCCGTCATAATATGATATGACATGTGTTTATCGGGAGCGGTTATGGTGTGCATAAATCCCAACATAATTGTTTCTTACACCCCCAAAGGAAACCAAACCAAACAAAACAAAACAAACAAAAC
Source organism: Medicago arabica (assembly GCA_946800305.1). NCBI lineage: Eukaryota > Viridiplantae > Streptophyta > Magnoliopsida > Fabales > Fabaceae > Medicago > Medicago arabica. The sequence goes on from OX326967.1 coordinate 57,058,523, forward strand.
TCAGAAACAAACTTAATCATCACCGTCGTTCATCATCATACCACTGGAATCTTCAATTTCATCATCAACACCGTCGTTCATCATCATCACCGTCATCATGTCGTACCGGAATGCCAAAACCATTTTGTTGTGGAAATGGTTTCTGTGAGTTGTACTCCAAACCCATTTTGCTGTGGAAATGGTTTCCAGAATCTTCAATCTCATCATCAACATCGTCGTTCATCATCATCACCGTCGTACCGGAATGTCAAAACCATTTTGCTGTGAAAATGGTTTCTGTGAGTTGTACTCCAAACCCATTTTGCTGTGGAAATGGTTTCCAGAATCTTCAATCTCATCATCAACATCGTCGTTCTTCATCATCACCGTCAAACTGTTTGTTTGAAGAGAGAAGGAATAAATTCTCTCTCTAAGTTTAACTTAGAGAGAAGCCTAGGATTATTACATTCGTACACTAGATCTAATGGTTGTGAAGTGTTTATGCACGATGCATAAGGAAATGGCTTATGCACCATAACTTTTGCCGTGTTTATCAATCTTTTGTCAAAAAATATGCTTATGTATCTATGAACGAAAGTACGACAAAGCTGCAACGTTATTTATTTATCTCTTAATAAATCTTATATTAAAGTTTTGTGTAGAACTAAACGAAGATTTACAAAAATTAAAAATAGTTTAAAAATTTGACCCAATACTAAATTTACTTGTGATGTCGTCAACCACTTATTTACAATCAAGTTCAATATGCACTCGTGGTAAATTCATGTTGCCAAGCAAATTAAGATTTCTGCTCTTCACCCAACACATTTCGCTTCCACCTAACTGAAATACCTAAACTACCCATGCGTTACTTTACTAACGCAAGTGTAAAAATTTGCGCAAGTTAAGTAACGCAATGACAGTTAAGTTACGCCGGGGGGAGAAGAACATAAATCCTTAATTTGTACACTTTATTTTAATTTAATTATTTTCTAATTTATGTATTTACTTTATTCAAATTAAGTTATTTAAGTTATTCTAAATTATTTATTTATTTTATTCTAATTTACTCATGCACTTAAAATAAATATTTATCCGAATTTATTCATTAAATAAATACAAATATAAATAAAAAGAAATGAACTAAATTAATATTTTTCGAATTTATTCATTAAATACAAAATCAGAAAATAAAAGCAAATATAAATAAAAAGAAATGAACAAAATAAATACATATAACAACATCTCATTTTATTAATAGAATTCATATAATAATTGATACATTTATTCGAATTCACTAAATCTACTTATTTTCGTTTTACCCTCTTGGGGTAAAAAGTTCTTTTTACCCACTTGGGGTAAATAGTGACCAATCATGGGGAAGATAATGAGCAGCCTTCTTGGGGAAAATACATCAACAACCCTTGAGATTCTTTTTACCCACGGTAAAAAGTTTTTGGGTAAAAAGAAGCAAATTTAATTTTATCTCAAGGGTCGATTACTCCCCCAAGTCGGTTACTCACCATTTTCCTCAAAACTGATCACCATTTACCCCAAATGACTAGAGACTATTGAAAAGAAAAGAAAAAAAAAGAGAAATGAACAAAATCAAAAAATAAAAAAGGGAGAAAAATAAACTGATCGGATTTATTCATTAAATAAAAAATCAAAAAATAAAAGCAAATATAAATAAAAAGAAATGAACAAAATAAATACATATAACAACATCTTATTTTATTAATTGAATTTATATAATAATTGATACATTTATTCAAATTCACTAAATCTACTTTCTTTTTTTACCCTCTTGGGGTAAAAAGTTCTTTTTACCCACTTGGGGTAAATAGCGATCAGTCATGGGGAAGATAGTGAGCAGCCTTCTTGGGGGAAATACATCAACAACCCTTGAGCTAAATCTAAATCTGGTTCTTTTTATACCCCAAGAAGATTCTTTTTACCCACGGTAAAAAAAATTTGGGGTAAAAAGAAGCAAATTTAATTTTATCTCAAGGGTCGATCACTTCCCCAAGTCGGCTACTCACTATTTTCCTCAAAACTGATCACCATTTACCCCAAGTGACTAGAGACTATTGAAAAAAAGAGAGAGAAATAGAGGGAGGAGGGAGAGAAAGTGATATGCTGTGAGGAAATATGAAAGTTTGGAGGAGTATTTATAGGTGGGAATGATAGTATATGTTATAACCACCATAAATGTGGTCAAAAAACGTGTAAATGGTGTAAAAAAAAAACGTGTGGATTGAAGGTTGAAAACCTGACCACCGTCCAAAAACGTTTGTTCATGAGCTCAAACCACCGGCCAACGTGAGTGAGTTAACTCGCGCATATGTCAGTGATGCGTGACTTAACTCACGCAATTCTCTATGGCTGCACACATGCTTCCCCTCAAAAAAATGTAGAATTTTTCATCATCCGGCTTAAGCACAAATCAAACGAACTGAATGCATACATAGAAAATATTTATATGGTAGTCACTCATATATATGAAGATTCTATGGAAGAAAATAAACTTGATTTTTTTTTCTTCTGAAATTACAACTATACATTGCAATAATGCACCAACTTTACCGCGACACGGGATGGGATCTCAACATCATTCCATAACTTATCATTTCATTGTGCTTCTAGATACACAATAAAGTCAAAGCGAACGCACAGAGATTTTGCTGTATCAAAGTATCAAGTATCAATAAGTTGATAGAATAAAGGCATAAAACCATAAGCCGTATCAATTTTGTCACTAATAAACTCCCAAAGTCCTGACTCATTCAGTATCTCTTCTACTTTCTAACAGCCAAAGAAAACATGTTAGTCATTCACATATGTTCCGGCATACATAAGCATACACGAAGCTATTTACCTCTGCTTAATGCCTAAGGTATCTTAATCTTTGAATATGTACCAGTTGCATCTACCATAAATAACATTGGCAGGAGCACTTTATAGGGTTTTTGTGCATCACTTGATCTAGCAAGGAAAGAAATATGTTAAGCTTGCTTTGATTATTTGAGTCTTCGGGGGTCTGTTTGCAGAAGGACCAGTCACTTTGCTTCAGGATCAAACCCTCGCCCCCAGTGTTTGGTTCTTCATTTTTTCGCTACCGTGATATACGGTGCTGGTCGTTTGTTGCGACCAATGGAAAACATTTGGGTCTAATCTTCAGAAAAACAATTTAATTATTAAATACTCATTCTATAAAATGTTGATCATACAAACACAAGAGCTTAAATTTATTTAGCTTTTACAATCAAAAAGAAAATCAATTCCTGTATAAGTTTTCTATGAACTATTTTGGAAAATTTATAAAAATAAATTAAAAATTGCTTATGAGCATACCATAAGCTATATTTAGTAGTTCTACACGTATGTTATACAAATGTGGTGGATAAACTTCAAATAAACTCTTATGAACAGCAGCACTTCAGTGACCATCTCTGTCCATGGCTTCCATTTTCAACCTCAAATGTTTGCCGGCGGCGTTCAAACATGGCATGGCCACTTAATGAAGACGTGCTCACTCTAATGTAATATTATTACCAGATTTTCTTTGTACAGCTCAGACAGGTTACACATGTCTGTTAGTGTCAAATTCTGTTCATTGAAGCACAGAAACAAAATTAAACTGCTATCAAAGTATAATCATATGCATAAAACTAAAATTCAAACTCTTTCAGGCATACAGATGTAATCCAGCTTCATTTCCAGAAAAGGGGAACAAAAGAAAAACTTAACCAAATGAAACCGGTATAACTTTTCCTTTATTACCATCAAAGATATTATTTTCCTGCCTTCATTCAACTTAAATACATTCGGGGATCCAATGGACAAAACTTAGGTGAAATTCTGTATGTGTTGTTATTATGGTTCTACAATCATAATATAGCACACGAACTGTGTATCTAATACATGTGGCAAATTAGAATTGATAAAAATAAACAACACCAACAAATCCAATTACAAAAATTAAAACACTTTTAAGATCATACACGATAGTTTGTCTAATTAGTATTTGGTTTTAGAAACAAACGACAAAAAGAGGTGGCAGTTAAAATGCAAAAGGAAAATGCCTTATAAACGAACATTGCGCTCATGGTAAAGGACAAACTTTTAAAAGTAGGACAACAATTTGGTTAAACAAAGTGTGAGAGGCGTGACTCATCAAGTGGTTGACAAAGAAAGTACTAACACAAGCAAATTTTATCCAACATTATATGTAGCAATAATAATGACACATTATTGTATGAGAAAATAATTTGCCTTCTAACTGTGTTACGTGAATTATTATGTGACCGCAACCCCTTAGAATCTACTTAGACCACAATACACAGGCATTGCATATGTGATTGGAATTCTGATTAATTAAATACATATGTTGCATAGAAGGAATTCCAGAAAGAAAGACAAAAATGATTGCAGAAAATTTATTCACAGCAAATTCATGATTTAGCTAGATGAAGATTAAATGAATAAATAATGAACTTTATTAATTACTTGGAATACCTTACATCCTTTTGGGTCCTGGGATTGACGGGCAGAGTTTGACAATTACTGATTTTTGTTACTTCTTTCCTGTTTAATGGCCTCAAATGAAGTCATCACTTCTTTGAACTTAGCTTCAGCAACGTCTGGCATTTCCCCATACACGATTATGTGATTAATAATGCCAAAGTTTGAAATCACAAGATCTTGTGCACTGATAATAAGTCAAGACCTACCTTTATTATCCTGGTTCTGATCAGGATGATACTCCTTTGCCTTTGTCCTAAATGCTGACTGCAAAGGTAAGAGGATAATTAACAAACAAAACCAAAACAAAGTAACAAGGTCATGTAAGAAAGAGAGCAATAAGCAACAATATCAATGACATCAAAATACAGAATAATAATAATCCGAAGGGAGAACACTCTACTGGACATCAAATCAGGATAGAAGTCACTAGAGACTGTAGTCCCTTTTAGAGAAGTCTTCTGCTGCCTTTTTCGGTTAGTTTAGGTCTAGGTCCTGAGTAAGAGCCAGTAAGTTAGGTGCTAGACTGGCCTCTTGGTCTGGGTCTAGGTATAACTAGAGAATATTTATCTGCCTTTTTGGCACTTTTTTCGGCTTATTTTTCCTTATCTTTCAGATAAGTGAATTGACCAGGAAACGAAACACTCTAACAAGTTCAGATCTTTTTCAACCAGATGGAACGCTCCACTCTCTAGCAACGGGAATAGTTATAATATTTACATAAATTATGGCAGGATTATAAATTTGCCTTGAGCACAATTCATAGGCTGGACCGTGACATCATTTCATATTATTTTACTACTTCAAAAGAATAATTATGACACTAGTTGTTCCAGAATAGTGCTCAAACGCACAATCTATGATGTAGTATTAGAGGCTTCAAATCTGGTCATATCAAAGACACTAAAAGTAAAATGAGATGAAACACATGTATAAAAAATGTGTGATGCACTAATGGACGTAGCAATCGATAGACAAACTATAGCAAAACACCAGTAGTAAATTAGTAATGTGCAAGGCATTGTGAGAAAATAAAGTTACCTTAATCTCTGCATCTGAATATGGTGCTTTCCTAAACCTGAAGTCCATCAGAAAGTTAAATTTAATGGCAAATCATGAAAGCAAAACAAGCATGCTAACTTTATTTGCAGATAGAACACAATTGTGTAAGAGTCTTCAAGCATTTATGAAGTTGCAGTTTTAAGATTTTTTTTGGAAACTGAAACTCCATTCACAAATACCGATCTTGCAAGTTGAAACTATTACTAAGTATCAGAATCACATACGCCTAAAGTATATAGTGTTTAAAATTAGATAGGTAATTGACAGCTCTGGATTTACATATAAGCATATATCTAGAGCTGTCAAAACGGGGCGGGCCGGGCCAAAAAACCCGGTTGGAAAACGGGCTTGAAAATATACTACCCGAGCCCGGCCCTCTACGGGCCGCGGGCTAACGGGCCGACCCGTATTAAAAATTATATTTTTTTTATAAAAAAATACTATAAAACACTCCTATAATTTTTTTATAAATAATATTTTTAATATGTTTAAATAATGTCTAGCACAAAAATAAATTTGAAACATTTTCGTACACATGTCGTAAACTAAAACGGCAAGGAAAACAATTTTAAATAATTTATATATGTTATGATTATAAATATTTATATATATTCGATCTTTAAAATTATAAATAACGAAACGAGTAAATATAATTTTATATTACATTTATGTTTGTGTTAATTCATTGAATTTTCACTTTTATTTTTATTTTTTACTTTGATAATCAACTAAGTAAATAATTATTTGAAAAATATATATAATTTATAGGATTTTTTTTGTTATGCGGGCTAACGGGCTACTCGCGGCCCGTTCGGGCTAGCCCAAACGGGTACCGGGCTTTTTAGAGCCGGGCTAAAAAGCCCTAATAAAATTCGGGCTCAATATTTAAGGCCCAAGCCCTATAATTAATCGGGCCGGCCCGTACGGCCCGACCCATTTTGACAGCTCTACATATATCCAACCGTAGAGTACAAGGCATTTTGTTCACCAACACAGTTCTCATTTGTTATCTTTTCTATAATAATCTATAATGCAAACAGTTATCTTGTACTTCCTCAGGTAATATATGTGAAAAAAACACAATGTTTCCCCCACAGGTTAGATGGACACCTGTCTTAGATCTCAGTGAGTACCTGTCAAGACCCAAAACTGAGTAGTGATGTGATAATGCATAGTTTCCGCTCTCTCTTGGAGTTTCTCGATAATTAGTCCTCCTGTCTCTGTATGAATTATCAGTCTTCCAATACCAATCTTCTCTTTGGAAATGTTGATGATATGTGTTGGGACCATGTTCCCTCCAGCTTTCATACCCTCTTTTGAACTTATTCCTTTCTCTGTTAAACACGTTTTGCATACGCCTTATTCGTTCCTACAAAGAACAAATGGAAAATCACCTAGTGATGCAGAATGGAAGGGCATATTTATAGATTACTGTGTCATTTATTTTCTCTCTCTTGTTTAAGAGATCTTCCATCATTTTTATAAAGTTTATCTCTAATAACTTGTATGTTATTAGGAAAATATTACCATTTTAGAGATAATGATAGAAATGGTGCACACCCTGCCTGGTCCAACCTTTTTTACAGATTACACAAGGAGAGCAGTATAAATGGTTGACGCAACGCAGGCAATTGCACCAACAATTAGTGCAATGGAGGAGGTGTGACACGGGTCTTTGGGATTTAGATTCTCTCCATTGAAAATTTTCTCAATTTTTCTCCACTTTCAATCTTCACCATTTAAACACACCAACCACTTCTCTTTAAATTTAACTCATCTTCTTTCTCATATTTGATGGTTGAGATTCCACTTGAGAAAAAATGAGAATTTTCAATGGAGAGATTCCAAATCCGGGTCTTTGATTAGTTAGTTGGGAATAGTTAGAAAAGTTGGTCATGGTGTTCACAAACAACAAAGTTTAAGAGGGGAGGACAGCAAGTGCTTTGTGAGAGAATTAGCGCCTTAAAACATGAAAGTTGCATGTTCTGCAAAGTTGTAATCCAAGGGATCTTTCTCAATTTCTTTGTAACGAAATACCAATTCATATCAGTACCAAAAACTCAATAAGAGCGAAATATACTGCCCTTAAAGAGCACTTAAGGTTTATTTTTCTGGTCAGACAAGAGGAGTATTCTTCCCTACCTGCAAGTTACTGTTCTAGATCACTTAAGCTCAAGCTAAAAACTGCATTTCTTTCTGGCTTACAATAAAGCAGTAAAATTTGTCTTATTTCTAAAACATTGTGACTCAACCTTCCCACAACATAACAAACAACAACCGAGCTTATCCTACTAAGTGGGATCGGCTACAAGGATGAAACAATGCCAAAATGTTTTATCATATAGCATGTCTCTATTGAACTCATTAATCTCTAAATCTTTCTTAATCGTTTCTCATGTGGTTTTTCTCAGGACTACAAAATCTACAAGTCTTATCTCCACATGCACAAACAACATAAGGCAAGTTTCAACTATTTTTTCTACGATAGGTGCTACCCCGAGGCCCAACTTTCTATCTAATGTTATCATATCTAATCCTATCCCATCCAGTCTCACTACACAACCAACACAATATCCTCATCTCTGCTACACAAGAAAGCAAATCTTGCATTTAAAATTTGAACAATAATGCAATATAAAGTTGATCAGAAGATTAAAAAACTCACAACTCTCTCCATCTCTTCCTCATACTCCTCTTGCATTCGTTTGTTGTGTTTTCTCCACGCCTCTTCCTGATAAGCTGTTCTATAAGAACTACCACTCTTCCCTTTCCATGCCTGAGTTCTCGTTATCTACAATTAAAAGAGTTCAAACACATAATAATTAATAATTTAGATTCCTCATTCATGCTATAATATAACAAGATAACTAAAAAAACAGAAATTGGTTCAACAAAAACCGATTAATTACATTAAATTAGTAACGAAAGTTAATTTAATTGGTAAGGAAAAAGAAAAAAGAGGGTTTAAATAAATACCTGAATAGAGAACCATTCAAGAGTTTTGCGTACCTGACCGAACTGAAAATTGAAATTAAGATAAATTTGTAATTATATTGTTGTTATTAATCGATAAACCTAAAATGGAATCGAAGAGAAGAGGCTTACGAGGAGAGTAGTGGTTGTGGCGGCAATTAGACCGAAGAGAATAGCACCGGCAAGTCTAGGGTCTTTATCATCATCATCGTCTTTCTTCATTTCTCCTTCTTCTTCGTCAATTAAGTTGTTAACATTCGATTCAGTTCAACGATTATAAATACTCATGTGCACTTTTCCTTTCTTCGCTAGCGTTTATTCTCCGATTTACACTTTCTTTTAATTACAAACCCTCTCCTTTATTATTTATCTCCTCTTTCTTTTGTGCATTGTTAGTTAAATGTTTATAAGTTATGTTATCATTTTCCGGTCAAAATTCATCAATATTCAACTGTATTCTTTCAACCCTTTGCTCACGATTAAAATAGACTAAATAATGTAAAAAAAAAAAAAATTAAATATGTTAAGATTTTTTTATTTTCTTTATGTATTTTAGTGACTGAAAATATACGAGGAGTTTGAGTTTCGAATCTCAACCTCACATTACAACATATTTATCAATTGAACCAAACTTACAAACAAAAAAAAAAACATAAAATACCTTTTGCAACTCATTTTCATTTCTATTATTTTAGTTTAACATTTTTTATTTTATATTTAAAAGTTTATAGAAATATTGATTCACTGAGTATAAGATTTTAATAGTTTATACTTAATATAGTGTGTGTGAGTTTTACTAGTGGTTTTAGAAAAAAGTTAGAGTTTGATATTTTTAAAGAAGTTAGAGTTTGATGACATGCACTTTCAATGAAAAGGTATTTACTTCAAAAAGAAAAAGAGATGTCTCGAAGACTGGCGATTCCTGTCTTGGGCGGCGATAGCGGAGGAGGATTGTTGTCACTCTTTATGGCTTTTGCCATATGTTTTACTCATGAATAATAAAAGGGAAAATTACAACGACCTCCCCTGAGTTTTGCTTGAATGTCACTAACACCCCCTCTATTTTTTGGCTGCCGTTAATAAATATTGAATTCTAACTGTACAACATACTCATCGATATGGATATACAGATGACTAGTAAACTCAGTCACAAAATGTTTTTAGAACCTTTTCCCAACAAGCCAACACTCAACATCTCATCTCTTTTACCCTATAAAGAATTGTTTATTTTTACTCGCAGCAGATTAACTGTAATTTCATCATTTGTGGGTTCTTCAATTTTGCCAATTTTAGTTTTTTTTTTGTAAGGTGGCCCTCATCACCATTTGATTTTTTTTATTCTTTTGGCTTCCAATAGTGGATATCTCAGGTTAAATTGAGTAAGTAAACTTAGGTTATGAATTGTGTTCCGGTGGAATTGGTAATTTTAAGGATGAGATTGAAACTCAATTTATGCAACAGATGGTGAGAAGGGGTTGGTGGGTGGGATGAGACTTGAAACCCAAGTGCTTATTGTCTATTTCTTCACCGTGCTTGCAATCCACTATAAAGGGGGGGTTTGTGACATTTCAAGAGACTTGAGGAGAGGTCAATGTATTTTTCCCATAATAAAACAGTGATTGAACTAAATTTATAGGTGGATATGGAGAGTTTATCACCACGGTTGAAGGTAATTTTAATTTTATATCTCTCCAGTCCTCCTAGATAGTGTTACAATATAAGGCAATGAGGAGTTTGTTTTAGGATATATGATTAGACGAGTATTGTCCTGCTTGTATTAGCCAGTTGTCATTGCTCATGATTCTGGAATTTCTACTTCGCATTTAATTTCCCTCTGGTTTTTTTTCTTCTTCTTTTCCTAGGCTTAGGCCCTCTTTGTTAAAAAAAACTTGATAATGAGGAGCTAATTAGTTAAGTTAGTTAGGATTATCTTGTATAAATATGAGGTTCTGAAGTTAGTGACAGGGAACTTTTGGAGGAGAGATTCTCTCCTATTCTTTCTTATTGTCTTCTGTTCCATTCAATTTTTGGGTTCCTAACAAGTGTTTAATGGCACTGTGGAACATCGAGTGGAGGTTTTAGGATAACGAGGAAAACGGGTTTGACATGGACAAGGAGGAATCTTGAATGACTGAAACATCTCGTTCTGGCTGCGACCAAGAACGAGAAGAGACTGCAACCCCTGTGACCAAGAAGAGGGTCAAAGAGATTGGCGTATCTAAAAGGTTGATGGGTAAAGGAGTAAAAGATACTCCATGTTGAGTTGAACAAGTTGGAGGTTTAACCTTCTCCACAGATGATCTTGTCATAGAAGCAAAAAACATTTACGAAGAAAACAACCACCAAGAATCCTGCTCTTGAGCAAAAAAGTGAAGTCATGGGACTAGTCCAATGGGTTGGATGTCAGCAAAGCAAAAAATAAATTGAAAATCAGATTGGTCAGTGAAAACAATGCTAGAAAAACAAAAAAGAAGCAAAAATCAGTGCATAAATGCAGAAGCTAGAGTTTACTGCTCAGCGGAACTTTCCCCTATGGGAAAGATTTCCCTTCATTAGCAACAAATGTGGGTGTGCGATTGCTACCGAAACGTGTAGAAGAATGGGATATGAAACAAAATTTGATTCATCAAGCTCTCAACAGTGGGATACTGGAGGAGAATTTTTATCTTTATTAATTTTTTATTTGTTTTCAAAAAAAACAATTTAGTAGATTTCAACTTTGAGGACAATATTATTTTGAAGACAGGTGTATTGTTAGGGTATAGATTTACAGGAAATTAGAGTAGTTAAGAGTGTTGTAGCAATTAGTTAGTTAGTTTGTTATGTGGTTATTAGGTTGTTAGCTTGTATTGTTGTTCTCTTATCCTCTATAAATAGAAGATTGGGATATGTTTATTTGACTTTTAACTTAATCTTTTACAAAACTGGAGAATTCCAATGTTAGGGGAGTGTGTCTCCCTTGTGTATCTGTCTTTTTCTTTATCAATAAAACTATCAGGGACGAATAAACTTCCTTTCCTCTACTGTTCTTTCATCAAATCCTAACAGATAGTCAGTCATTCTTCTACTATTTTAGCCATTAAAATTATGGCGATGATATTTTGTTTCGTTTTGAATCTGAGCATTGTGTTTGCACATTTTTATTTTCCTGATTAAGGACTCCATAAAGTTGTTTCCTGTTTACTTACAAGTTTTGTAATCTCTTGTTGAATGTTTATGAACTTAGATAACTATGCAAGTTTATGTGGTGTCTTACCATGCAAGTTTCTCTGATCTTGTAATAAACCATTCTTCCATTCTCCAAAATGCAATTTCCACTGTCATTTTCAAATTATCTTCATAGTAAATGCATTATGCCTTAAAGTGTATCAGTGTGATGGAAAGCTAAAGTGCAATGACATCTTGTTCCTAGTCTTCTGACCACTGGTATCTGATTCTAGTTATTTGATTTATATATTTTTTCTATTCGAGGATGTAACAGTCTGCCAAGGGTTATGTATCAAACGCAATGCCGGCTCAACAAATTAGTAGGCCTAATGAATTTTTTAAAGTGAGGTATAAAGCGAGGGCTTAGGCCTCCTTATGGTTGGGACAGCCCGGATCAAAATCATCCTTTTAGTTGCAAATGAGACAATTCTAGTTTGTTTTATACTTAGTTTTACACTAGCCTTGCATGAAAGCCTATTATAATCTTGGTTACTGAAAATGAAGGCGATTATTTGTGCACTGGAGAGGTCCAATAAGCAATTCCCATTTCGCAAAAGGCATACGGGGATAGCTTATACAAAGTTTTGCATGTTGGTCCTGATACTTGCTATCTGGTCTAAACTGCTAAAGGAGGAGGAAACCAAAGCATGGGGTATAGAACCCTACAATACAGAGGATACTAATAGTAATTGCAAAGCTCTTATCCGTAAAGGCAATGCGTGGTTGATATCAAATTTTGTCTTCTATACAGGCCAAAATCTCTCTCTTAGTATTGTTTCAGAGGACCTTGAGTTCTTATCACCTAGATACCTTAACAAACCCTTCCTGAATTGCAAAGCCCTCATACTTAAATTGATATACTTATTTTGGGAGGAGAGAAAAATAGTCCTCCTTTTACTACTCTTATATAATTAAGACATTGACATACATTACTAGTTCGTCTAGTAGAAGCATGTTAAGTCTGCAAGTGGAGATAATGAGTATAACGATTATTCTTTAGTAAGGAATCTCCGATACGGTTCTTAGTGAGAAATAAATTTCCCAGAGAGATCATATTCTTTTTACTAGGTTGTTATCGAACATGTAGATTTTACCCTAAATTATGAAGAATTTATTCATATTTAAGCGCTGTTTTAAAATATAAAAGAAAATTATTTTATTATTTGTGTCAAGATCAACGTCTAATTAGTTAATGATCAAGATAAATTTGAAAAGAGGATATCTTTTTTTGCTACTGGTCTGAAAAGAACAGAACAAAAAAAGGGAAAATTAAGTCCTAAGGAAAGTAATTCCCATTGAGTAGGAGCATAAAAAATCTAAATATTATCTTCATTATAAGCCACCATTTTGGTAAAGAAATCAGCACAACGTGTTTCTTCTCAAGTTACTTGTATTAGTCCAATTATTCAATTTCACGCAAGTTTTTCCCAAATGCTAAGAATAATTGCAGCATACTTATTGAGTAGAGGCAAATGTTCATTGTTCAAAGTGAGTGCCCTTTTTGAATTATTAAGCATAAACATCTCTAAACCCTTTGTCCCACACATTAACCCGAGTCCATGTATCAAATTATCCTATGTATTTTTAACTTAAGTGTATGTTTAGATTGACGGTGAGTTTGACAAAATGACAATGACATCGAGTAGAAGCTCCTTGCCAAAACCAGGGCTGACTTATTGTGACTCTAACAGTCCAACCGACAATCCAAACTTGCACCAATAGACAAATCTTCATGGGAGTCCAAAGCAACTTCCATCTAGAGTCATCCTCCACAACACCTCCAGCAAGAGTCGGTGTATGTTTGATTTCACTATTATAGGAGGCAAAATTGATTTCAAGTATTATATGTAAAAGTTAGTTAGACTGGTTGGTTAGTTATACTAATCAGTTGTTATTCTCATTAACTATATAAGTTATAAAAAATATTGTGAAAAGATATAACATTGATTTTCATATGTTTAGATTATCACAACTAGAGTTGATCTTGTCTCAAAATTATTGTTCAACCTACATTATACAAATGAATTTAAACATAAATCACTTCACATTTATTTCACTTTTAACAAAAATCATTTTACATAATCAATTTATTCAAAATGAATTTTTATCATTGCAGAAACAAATACACATTATAAGATAGACATTTCCCGATTAAGGTGGGAGTAAAAGAGGCACATGAAAAATACTGAAAAAAGAGTCTCCTGACAAGCTATGTTGACTTGAGCTTGGTGCCTTTGCAGGTACTCATTTCACCACTCTTATCTTCTAAGATAAGAGGAGTTGACACTTTGGACATTATGAAATATATGTCTCCAAGCCTAGAATGATCGGGACAAAACAAATATCTATTGACAAATTAACCTTTAAATCTAGAGCACATTCATACAAAACAATCCTTTAATTGACTATAATAACACAAGAAGCAAAATGTTACCAACATTCATTCTAACACTCTTTTTTCAACTGCCAGTATAATTGATTGAACAATACAACTTTTCTATCACTCGAGTGTATACTTTTGACGAGATTATGATAAACAAAATATCCTAACAAGTTTTTATGACTAGTAGTGAATGTTTCAAATAATTTAAAATGCTGTTGACATTGAAGTAAACTGCCAATAACAATCCATTAAGCTATACATCATTGTTTTCATTCTAGTATATTAATGTCATGGTTCTTTTAATGAAATTGAAAATTATAGAGATGTCTAGCATTACAAACTGGATGGCATTATATTAAGCATTAGAGATGTGATGTTAACGTGCTCCTCCAGTTTATCTTTTGAGACATAATAGTATGAATTATTGTCATTCTTCCAACACGGTGGGGATTTAAGAAGGCAAAACTCAAGTCAAGTAAGAAAATATGTTGCACTAACTCACGGATGGTCTTTCTAATTGTGATGCAAACAAGAGACAAAATGAATGGCCGACATAGATATCAGTTGAGTTGAGTAGGGTCAAGTACTCTAAGCCCTTGCTGGACTCCAACATCAACATGCACCTTCCAAGCAAGAGATTTAGGTGGTCCTATATTGAATTCAGGACACTTGGCAGATAACAAACTACTCCTGAACTGCAAGTTTGACAACTTGTAGTAAGACAAGACCCCAACTTATGTAGTCAGTACATACATGTTCACATTTTGTTATATGGATATACCTCTGCATCTTATTATAAGTTAATTCTGTAATTTTTTTGCATATTAGAAGAAGTTAATATGTAAAGGAATGTTTCAAAAATATAATATGTATAATGGACGTGTTCAACTCATTTTTTTAATTTTTATTTTTATCTCTTAAGACATTGAGAAGTTTTAAGGATATGAAAAATCACGATGAGTTTGAAGAAATCAAAATGTGTTTATAATCACTGTGTTCATATTAGAGGGTTTATATGAATTTTTCAAACTTAATCTATGTTGTTATATTATTTTTAAAATTAAAAATATAGTAATCATATGCATTAATTTATCATTTTCTAAAAAACTATTCTTTTAATTTTTTTGAATTTTTTTTCCATTTTTTCTCATATTTTCAACCCCTCAAAACCTTTCTTTCTATTCCCTCCAAACTCACAAACAAAGCCTAAGGTGAATATCATGGTCCTGTAAAACTCACCGCAATGTATTAGGAACATTTCATTATTTCACTAAGAAACCAATATAATTAAGAACCTCATTGGAGGTGATTTTTACTTAATATTAGAACGATGAATTAATTTTGGTTGTAAGCAAGTTATACTCAAAAGACTAAAAATTGAATAATTAAGAGTTGAATCTAAAAATAATTTTGTTTTCTTTTAAATATCATAATATTTTTTGTTGAATTCAAGTGTGAGATGTTAGTTTCACATCAATTAGGTATAAAATATGTTACATAGTAAATAGTATATAAGAGAATATGAATATGAAGTTTTTGATAAAAACACGGTGTCAAATCTATTGTTAATCCTAGATCATTGTTCCCTTCAAGACTACCAACAGTCGTGCAAATCAATTTAACAATAATATCTGCAAAAATGTCTTCAAATAAAAAGAGATATTTCATAATTTATTTCATAGGAGAATAAAGGGATAAATTGATATGGGAGAAACCTTTTGGAGAAAAAGTATATGCACTAAAAAACTTGGAAACCTGAAAGGGAGCAATATCGAAATGGTCTTTGCCTTCATAATTTGCTTAAAGAATTAATCTCAAAAAGGGGCCTAAAAGGAAAGAGATTAAAAAGAAAAAAGAAGGAAGACTTGTTATTTTCATAAGCATGTCAAAGAAAAACATACAAATGACAAAAGAGGAAGAAAATGCAACACACGAATGTCTTCATGCTAGTTTAAATAATAATGTACTTCTGGATCAAGCTTGTTTTGAAAAGACAGCGGATAAGGAAACAGTAGGGAAAAATTCAAGCAGAATGCTATGGCCATTTTGAATAATGGTATTTTCAACAAGTTGCATGTGTATATTTTCCATTCTAACATTCATTCCACTTACTTTTTGCTGGCTATAGAGTGTGCAAAGGGCAGGAAGGTAGAAAGGCATTTAGCCTTGTTGTAAATAAATCTAATTTATGTCTCCTTATTAATCTAAGACTCTTTGAAAAAATAATTTAATTAGAAATATCATAATATTACTTCCTCCATCTCATATTAAGTGATATAGTTTGAGCATGTTCACTGTTCAAATAACCATATTTATATATTAATATATAAAGACAAATGATAATATTGAAAAAAAAACGCCAATTAAAACAAAAAAAAAAAAACTTACTTAAGTACATGCAATGCAACTTTTTGCATGTGGGATGTGTCATTTGGCAGCTCCCATGCCTCTAGCTTTATACCTTACAAATCTGGCATATTGTTAGCTTGCGGTGCTACCAGTACTCTATAGTTCAGTTCTGTATCTTATTTCTTTTGTTGAGTCTTAGGCTTTTTATGTTTTGTTTATATAATAAAAATTTAGCTGAATTGAGTCCTAGAGTTCAACGGCTAAAGAAAGTCTTAAGAATTATAGAGTGCCGAGGGAGGTATTTAGATATCATCTACCAACAGCGTCACCACCCTTGTGACAACTACGAAATAAAAGTCTCTCAAAAGTTGATATTGAATAATATATAGATGAGATGATCTATATTATACTTTTTTTGAATAAATGATCTATATATTACTTAATGACCTAACTTTTGAGTTATGATGTTGTGTCTAACTCATTTATTTAGTTACTTTTAATTTAATATAGATGATTCCAACGACTTTCCTCATGACCCAACAATGACATCAGAGTTGATGGTTATTAAATAGACCGACTTGTTATGTCGAAAGTCTTCGACATTTGTGTCAAGACCATATGTCCCGTTGATGCAACAACAAAAGTAATGCAAGTGTACGTGGATGAAAAAAGTAATATTCAAAGGGGACACATGAATGAATGAATTCACACTTGAGGGAATGTTTCACATTGCTTAAAAATGTGAAGGTTAAACAACGTATAAGTGACATGACACATAAATCCAATGTTTTAAGATTTTGGGTAAATATGTGGTGTCAAATTCTCTTTGTGTAGTAGCTCTTGACCTATTACAGGTGACCCTTCAATGTCTTCTAATGATCCAACATTGATATCAAAGTCGGGGTTACTAAAGGGATCGACTTCTTGTGTCAAAAGTCTTTCCTTGCGTCGAAAGCCAGCGATAGTTGCCAGTGAACTCACACATGAGGAGGGCATTTATGATGAGTGCGAATTAGAAGTTATACATTAAATAAAGGCTAAAAATGCTCTTTTGGTCCCTTAACAACATTTGTAGTATCGCTTTGGTCCCATAAGTAATAAAAACTCCGTTTAGGTCCTTTAACTTGATTTAAAGTATCAGTTTGGTCCTTTCTGTTATTTTAATTCAAAAAAACGTTAAATTTAGGGACCAAACTAATACTAATTAAATAAGCTAAAGGACCAAACTAATACTAATTAAATAAGTTAAGGGACCAAAATTTAACGTTTTTTTGAATTAAAGTAACATAATGGACCAAACTGATACTTTAAATAAAGTTACGAGACTAAATGAAGTTTTTATTACTTATGGGACCAAAGCGATGCTAAAAATGTTGTTAAAGTACCAAAAGAGCATTTTAGCCTTAAATAAAAAAGTGGAGGCTGAACAATATATAAATGAGATGACTCATTTCAATTAAAATAGTGTATCAAGTCACTTGTGTGGTTGATGATCTAATGTGCCTTTCAACTCTCCTCATGTCCCAACACTCACATCAACAACGTGATTCCAACCTAAGTCTTTATAGTATTTGAGTTGAATCCTTGTCGAGTTTAACCAACCTATATTGGTAGTTAAAAAATCAGTTGTCTATGTTATTGTATTTTTGTGATAATTGGCATTAAACTGACCTTCCCTCTCGTTTAAATATATTAAAAAGAGTCACATTCTTTAAAAATAATTAATCAGTTTCTTTTATTTTTTATCCAATTAAATATGCAATTGTATTATCTAAGCTAGTATCGTTTTTGGCGATTGATTTCATAAGAATAAAAGGAAGTGATTTAGTTCCAACAGATAATTGCATATCTAAATTTTGTATTTACACAATTGTCATGTCCTTACATATTGTATATTTATATTTGAGTTAATTAAGTAAATGGTCTTTATAAATATTTAGAATTTTGTCTTTAGTTCTTACAAAATAAAATCATATTTTTTAGTTCCTATGACATTTTTCTTTAATATTTTAGGGACCAAAAATGTTGATGGAAAATTTTACAGGACTAAAAATAATGACGAAATTTTTTACAGGAACTAAAAAGTATGATTTTATTTTGTAGGGACTAAAAACAAAATTCTGAATATTTATATGGACCATTTACTTAATTAACCCTTTATATTTATATACATCTTATTATTAATTAATAATAATTCAAGGCTTATTCCTTTAATAAAAACAAAAAAAATATATTCAAGGCTTATGTTAAAAAAATGATCAATAATAATTCAAGGCTTTCTATTATCTTTATGTGCAACATGATAGTCTTGATAAATGTCACATTGTCGGGCTCGTGTCTCTTATAGTATTGACCCTTATAAATATGCAACCCTAGCTGGCTATTATTTTCATCACATCACCTCTCTTATAGTCTTCCAAAACATTGCTCTAAAATCCCGTGATCAATCTCTCTCGGTGTCTTGATTTCACTCTTTGATTTCTCGAGTCTAATTGCTTAGATATAATTTGATTTAATAATTGTGCAAATTTGTATTTGGTATTATACATTAGAAAGCATGTTGTCTAGGAAGGCTAGTGAAGACTCTCATGGCCAAGACTCTTCTTACTTCCTAGGATGGCAAGAGTACGAGAAGAATCCCTATCACCCAATTCATAATCCCACGGGAATCATTCAGATGGGACTTGCGGAGAATCAGGTATATTACTTTGTTTATCCTAACCCCAAGTATATATTTATAAAGACTCCATGCTACTACAAGTTGTTTAATTAGGATATCATCACAAAGTTAGGTTAAGTCATAGGACTACTACTTTTAATGAGGATGTTTTTTTTTTTGAAGCATCTAATGAAGTTGTGTTGATGCCGATCGTTGGGTTATTATTAAAAATGGAGTTCATATATATATATATATATGTTAGGAGTAAACCTTTAATTTAGTCTATAAAGTATAACTATGCCCCTAAACTATATAAAAATATAACAAGTAATATACTCTAAATTATTATTAATCTATCAAATTAATTAGTCCGGCAAGTTCTTTAAAAATATGAGAGAATGGACTAGCTTGATAGATTAAAAATAGTTTAGAGATTCCTTATAAATAGCTTCTTTGATCAATTCATAAATAATATTCGAGAGTTTCGTTGATCATCATAGCTAGGTAGGATACCAACAAAGGACTAAGAAAAACAGTCCAAAACAAAGGGACAACATATGTTGTTTCAATCCTTCAAAAAAAAAATTGTTGTTTCAAAAAGAAAAAAGGGAACATATGCATGTGTCCAACAAATTTCTGACATATTTAATTTGCAGCTTTCATTTGACCTTCTTGAATCATGGATCCAAAGAAATTCTGAAGCAGTGGAGATGAAGAAATTAGATGGGATATCCGTCTTTAAAGAACTTGCTCTATTCCAGGATTATCACGGCTTACCTGCTTTCAAAAATGTAAGACATATATACCACTACTTAAGTAATATTATTGCTCTCTTATATACACAAGACAAATTTAATTAGTTGTGTTGACATGATGAGTTGCATGCATGCAAAATTAAGCAATATCAATTCTTATGAAGCCTGAATTTTTAACCATCAACCTTCAACTTTTTAACCCTTAATTAACTCATTTAATTTGTAATTATATAACATGTCACTTTAATAATAATAATAATAATAATAATCCTTGGAGGTGGTTTATACTTTATAGCTAGAAAAAAGGGATTTTATATTTTGTGGTTTTGCAAGTATGCTAGTATTTTTCACTGTTTCCTTAAAAAAAAAAAAGTACTTTCACTGTTTCAACAAATGAATTTCGATGGAACACTACCTACCATAAAGGAATAAAATCCAAGAACATGCTCAGTATGGTTTTTTGTTGGTGCAGGAACTGGTGAAGTTTATGGCAAAAATAAGAGGAAATGTTATAAAATTTGATTCAGAGAATCTTGTCCTCACAGCTGGTGCAACTTCTGCAAATGAGATTCTCATGTTTTGTCTTGCTGATCCTGGGGAAGCTTTCATTCTTCCCACACCCTATTATCCTGGGTATATTTCATTTTCAATTATTATTTCTGCTACATTATTTCCAGCTACATATATAGCTTCTTGTATAACAAGTAATAATCGTTCGAGCTGCATCATAATATATGTATGTAGCTCGAATTAGATACGGTAACACATCAAATTAATTAGATATGATTTGGTTTTTAAAATATTGTTATATCCATGTTTTAAAAATTGAATCAGATACGACAACACATACCGATCATAGTTCAATTCTTTTAAACTAACCGAATCAAGAAAAAACTGTAATTTTCAACTGCTCAACTAAGTGAATAGTAGACTATGACATCTCACTGTTCAACCGATTAAACGATTCAATTTTTAAAATACTAATTTAATTTCTTATAAGTTCCTAACGCTCAAGTTTTTTCACTTAATAAATTTGGCAGGTTCGACAGAGATCTTAAATGGCGTACAGGTGTTGAAATTGTTCCAATGCATTGTTCTAGTTCAAACGGTTTCAGAATCACATCTTCTGGTTTAGAACAAGCCTATCAACAAGCACAAAACCTTAACCTTAATGTCAAAGGTGTACTAATAACCAATCCTTCAAACCCATTAGGCATAACCATGACCAAAACAGAACTTAACAAACTAGTAGATTTTGCATTAGACAAAAACATTCACATAATAAGCGACGAAATCTACTCAGGTACAGTCTTCGATTCACCAAAATTCGTAAGCATCATGGAAGTTATCAACGAAAGAAGTCACGAAAAGGATGAAATTTTAAAGCGTGTCCACATCGTTTATAGTCTCTCTAAAGACCTTGGTGTACCTGGTTTTCGTGTAGGAATGATATATTCAAATAACAAAATGGCTGTATCTACAGCTACCAAAATGTCAAGTTTTGGACTTATTTCGTCGCAAACTCAATATTTGCTAGCAAATTTACTTGGCGACGATGAATTTACTTTTAAATATATGGATGAGAATAAGAGGAGGTTAAAGAAACGAAAGAAAATCCTTGTAACCGGTTTAAGAAATGCGGGGATTCGTTGTTTAAAGAGTAATGCTGGATTGTTCTGTTGGGTTGATATGAGGCATTTGTTGAGTTCTGCAACTTTTGAGGCAGAGAATGAGCTTTGGAAAAGGATTCTTTACCAAATTGGTTTGAATATATCTCCTGGATCTTCTTGTCATTGTTCTGAACCAGGGTGGTTTAGGATTTGCTTTGCTAATATGTCTCAAGAAGCTTTGCAAGTTGCAATGCGAAGGATTAAGATCTTTACAGATTCAAATGCAACCATGTTTTCTATTAAACAACAATTTGTCCCTAGTACTAAACCAATTATTATCACTACGGTAGAAGGGAAATTACTAATTGGATTTTCTAGTTATCATGGAAAGAATAATCAGAAGCCAATCCAAAAATTTCCTTCTAAAATAAAAAAATGATATATTTGCACCCTTAGCTTTGACTATGTATATTATTGGTAGCATTAGTGTTTCTTAGTTAAATAGGTATTGTAATAGTGTATTAGAATTAGATGCAGGGGCTTTGTTTATGTATTTTAATTTGATTGTATTATTACATGTATGATGTATCTACTGTTTATGGCAAGAAAATAAAACGTAATTTGGTTGTGTATTATTTGGATCTATGGCTTCTAAATTATGTATGCTTAAATGCTTTGTTGGAAAATTAAAATTTGGCAACTATAATACTTTGAAATTAAAACTATTTTGGTACAGGTTTGACATAGAACATACTCTACTATATATAAAGCAAATCATGATTTTTTTTACAACCAAAGTTACGAGTAATATACACATACATATGTGCAAGTAGTTTCTCCATACTTTGCTACCTACACATTTTTCCAATTCATTTCATCCTTCGTTAAGAACCGCCATCTCTATTTTACAAGTAATGCTTGATGAAAGAGTGGAAAGTACTTCACCCACAACCCATCATTCTTCTTAGGCCTACAAACTTCCTCCCATTTGACCCATGGAATCTTCCTTTCACCATTCAACCCCTCCTCCCCCACCAAAATCTTCTTTGACTAAACTATTTACTTTATACACCAATGAAGGCATTTTGAAACGTTAGCACGGATTTAATCAACAACACTCCCCAAACTCACATTCTGATTTCTCCAAGATCAAAACCTTTTCTCTATTGCTTTTACCACCGGATCCCATGTTGATGCCTTTTGGGTTTGCTCCAACAGGTAGGCCAAGATAAATAAATTGTATAAGTCCCGTTTTACACTTTTGACTTATCAATTTACTTTTTAAGAAGTTCACTTTAAAACCAGATATTAATTAAGATTGCTTTCATACTTCACAAGTTTTCCACTCACACCTCTACTATAAAAAAAGAATCATCCACATATCGAAGATGAGATATCACTTCTACCAAATTTGGGAACCCAAACCCCTTAAGAGAGTCTAAGGTAACAAACTACTTCATCAAAGCGCCAATACTCTCCACTAACAATAAAAATATAAGAGGAATAATGGATCTGTTTGTTTCAACCATTAACTAATTTCCACTTGTTCCATCAAGTAACCATTAACCAACATCAACAAACTCCTTGGAAATACATACACCTTCATCCAATCCTGATATGTAGCACAAAAGCAAAATCTCTCAAACATATACTCCAAAAATCTAAATTTAGCCTAGTCATACTCATTCTCAAAGTCCACTTTAAAAATTAAACACTTCTCATTTTTTCTATTTTCATAATCCACCACCTTGTTCAACACTAGATCCCCATCCAACAAAAGTTTTCCTCTCTTATATCCTTCTCCGCTTAACCTGCCTGCCCCCAACCCCGTCACACTTAATTAGCATAAATAATTATTTTAACATTTATTAATATGTTTTTTTAAGGAAAAAATTGATTATATAAAAGTTAAAAAGATAAATTTCCAAATAAATATTTGCTTAATTTCCAAACACACCCCTAACATTGATATTTGAGATGCATGACAAGACATAACATAATAATATTACAATATGAGTTTAATTAAATATATTTTGCTAATATATGAATTTTGTATCTATGCATTGATACATGTGTTGCCACATTAATTATGAATGTGGTTATATATCATTGTATGAATGTGTAAAATAATTGTACACATACATAATAAATTAAATTCTTACAATATTGTCATATTGGAAAAGATTTTGTGGTGGGTTTCTGACATTTGGAGGTTGACCATGTGGAGAATTAGGTACTCCCTCTACGTTTTTTATTTTTTCTGCAAGAAAGAAATAATTCGTCAAGAGTTGATATTTGTTTCCTTCCCAAGTTGCTTATGTGCCTCTCCATCGCTCTCTTTTCAATTTCACAATTAATAAACAAGAAAAACAAAATACCTTCTCAAAACAAAAACAAAAAGAAAAAAGAAAAAACATTTAGGGTTTCAAATTTCTTTCTTTCCCTCAAATAACTCTACCTAAAACCATCTCCCGAATTGTGAACCCAACCCACATTAAATTCTATGTTCCTTAAATATTATGATTTTTCTACCATTGTTTTCCTAAATGCTCTTCATCGACAATTTGTTCACCCATTGTGTGCAGGTACTTCCTTTTAATTTCTATGTTGCATATTTATTTATTTTTCATTTCAATTTCAACTTTTACGTAAGAAATAAACGTTATGTTTGAGTTATCTTCAATCATTAGAAATACTTGCAGAACAACATGTTATTTTTATAAATAACCAACCTTAACAATTTTATTCATGTCAAACAAGAAACTTTTAGGGTTTCAAATTTCTATAATATACATGGTATTCGCGTGTTGCACAATCATTGTAAATTTATAATTGAATCAAGTGATGGAGAGATTGATTGTGATAATATGCTTTCAGGTGATTAATGTGATTTTCATGTATTGTGTTATTGTTATTGGGTAATGAGAGGTGTCAAGTTTGCCAACATAGTGGGCAGAGATGAACCTTGCTGCTCTTTTAACTTCTGCTGGAATTAATATCATTGTATGTGTGGTACTTTTTTCACTTTATTCAATATTAAGAAAACAACCAAGCAATGTTAATGTCTACTTTGGAAGAAGACTAGCCACTAGGTCTTCGACAAATGTCGACATTTCCTTGGAAAGATTTGTTCCCTCTCCTACATGGGTTATGAAAGCATGTGATACAACTCAAGATGAACTTCTTAATATTGGAGGTTTGGATGCTGTAGCTTTTAACAGGATGATTATCTTCAGGTTGTTCAATCCTTCTTAAATTTAATATTTTATATATGCCATTTATTTAGTGCAAGAATTTAAAACCTAAAATATTGTTATGGCAATAATAATTTGTAGATATTAAAATTTAAAGATGACATATGTGTGGTAACATATATACCATACACAATGCTTTTCATCACATGCACAAGAGATTGTTTTCTTATACAACAATTTGTTCATTAATAGTTGGAATTGAGATTGATGAATTTGTGCTTAGATAATTAGAAGTGGAATTGTTGTTTAATGTTGACTATATATGATGCTTAACTGATATAGGTGAATCATAGATTTATATGTATGCTCTCAATACCATGTATACATAGAAATGAAACCCAATGTTAATCACAAATTTAATAGCACATCAAATAACAAAAACTAAGTGAAAATGAATTTTACAGTACATTCTGTGATTTTACTAACTATTGATATTGCTACTTTTTTTCCGTCAGTATACAAGTATTTTCTGTTGCTGCTATCATTTGCAATGTATTAGTGCTTCCGGTGAATTACTATGCTGATCACAGGATGCATACAAACATACCTTTCGAGTCACTAGAAGTATTTACTATAGAGAATGTCAAGGAAGGATCTAGATGGTATGCACAATGTCTTATTTTTTGTATGGAATTGTTCATCATGTGAGTGTAGTTCAAATAGTAAATAATGGGTAGAGGCTAAGGAAATAATGAACAAACAATAGAATAATAAATATGCTTATGAAACTTCATATATTGTTTGAACAACAAAATATATGAATACATCACAAATCCGATCAGATGGCGTAACCGGAAGTAGAACCAAGAGATGCAAAATCACTGCACCAGAAGAATGAGACAAATGCCATAACAACTATACAACCAAGTAAAAAAAGGAAGATTTATCACACAAAAACAAGCCTGCTAAACAATATAGGTGTAAACCACAAACTACGTCTTCAAAAACTAACAGGCCCTAAACACAACAAAGTATCAGCCACCGGGAACCAAAAACTCCACTAACCACCATCACAAATAGTAGAAGCTGAAACTGAACCATAGCTGCAGAGTGTGATAAAACATGCCGCAATGCAGCTCAATATTTCAAAGCAAAGGCAAGTTTCTAAAAAACGCAACAACTCTGAAATGGAACATTAATCATCCAGCCAAACAACTTATAGATTCCATGGCCATTCATAAAATAAACAATGTGATGCCTTTATTCTACCCAAAAGTAAAATATATATTTCAATGTGCTCGATCTGTATGCTTGAGGTCGAGAAAAATGCTTCGTTTATTGTTAAATAAATTGAGTTTTTTATGTTAACCTTTCTCCCTAAGAACATCAAGAATGGTTCAGTGACTCGGTCTTATTCCAATTTCATATGTTTATGCATTGATTGATAATTCAAGAATATTCATACAAACTGGTTACTTATAGTTTTCATTGTTTTTCTTGATATCAGGCTTTGGGCTCATTGTGTTGCATTATACATTATAACATTGACAGCTTGCTGTCTTCTTTATTTTGTAAGGATCTGATCTTACATGTCTTTATTGCATTACCTAACAAGTTTTTTCTCCCATTGTAAATATGACTTGTTCGATTAATTAACTAGAAATCATGTCCAGGAATACAAGAGCATTACCAATTTGCGGCTAGCACATTTCATTGAATTGCCTCCAAAACCAAGTCATTTTACTATTCTTGTCCGAGGAATACCCTGGTCTTCTGAGGAATCATATTGTGAAGCTGTGAGGAAGTTTTTCACATTTTACCATGCATCAACATATTTGTCACACCAAATCGTGTATAAGTCCGGTTCTGTTCAGAAGCTGAAGGTATGCCTATTATCTTTAAATACTTTTATTTCTATTGAGACTATATTTTACTTAATGCTTTCTTTATTTTAAATTAATTGTTTAATTTTTTAAGCTCTGTTTGTCTATGTCACATTTTGTATTGTCGTTAATAATTAATGTATGTGTATGTAGTAAAAGTTGTTTGCATTTCTCTCTTGCAAGAATTTTTTTTTTCAATAGAAAAATATTCATTGATATGGAGTATAAGAGATACTTCTACTCTTGTACAAATAAGGAATTACATTCAAAGACAATCTACAGGATTGTCATACCAATCAGATAACCAATTATATGAAAAAAGTGTATTCAAAGTACAAATGCATACGTGCTTCTTCCTCCCTGGAACAAAATCCACAGTTGCTGTCACGCTCCACAGCAAGCCGTCCTCGGTGTGCTAATGCTTCTCTCATTGCGAGCCTATTGTGAAATAGTCTCCATGCAAACGCCCTTTAATTTTGAAGGAACTGAGTTGCACCAAATTTTTTTAACACTAGTCCCATCTCATTTTTTATTGTTAAACAATTGTTACGCTGCGGCTAAATCGTGCACCCGGACCTGTCATGCTCCCTTCAGTTCTGTGAAATTTCCTGCAACAAAATTTGATAATTCTCTGCTTTGCAATTCCTCCCAATCGAATAATCTCCGCCTTAAATTCCACTGCCACAACCACAATTTTCCGCTCCACTGTCCCATCTCTGATACAGTAGCATTAGGGGTTTCAGTCCCACCCACTTATCATGCCAAATTTTAATTCTCTCCATTGCCAAGCCTTAAACTAATGCCATCAACAAACTAGTTTGCTCCATTGGTTAACGTTGTTCCCAACTCCACCAAAGTGATTGTTTATTGTCTGCACCTTCATCTTCTCCATTCATGATAGCTTCACTAAGATTCCCATACATGTAGTTCAGAAAGCTATGCCATATGCTATTTGTATCAACAAGCATCCTCCATCTCCACATTGCCAGTAAAGCTATATTGAAAGCCTCATGATTCTTTATTCCCAAACCACCCCTCTTTTTAGGTACACATACTTTGTCCCATCCCATCGGACACACCTTTTGGAAGATTATAGATTGACATTCATTTATATCATAATATATATATATAGTGTTTCTTAATATCTACGGTGTTCCCTAACAATGGATTGGACCTCTTTTTTGTTCTTTGAGTTGCCATTCATGATATTTATTCCTTAAAGCATTTTATAATAGTTTTTTTTACCATTCTTCTGTTTTTTGGCATAACTACTATTTAAACTTTTGTTTCTTTTAAACTTCTTCTAGGATGATGCAGGATATATATGTAAGATGTTTGGTGATGGTGTGGAACAGACTTGTAAGCCAAGCATGTGCATGGTACAATGTTACTTTTGCGGAGGAACAAATAATTTTAAGATTATCTCTAGAGAAATAGATAGCATACATTCGAGAACAGGCTTCAGGGACATGCATATGGTTGCAAGAAAAAAGGTCAATTTTCTAGCTGAGTTGGTTTATATATGTTAGGGTTAAATATTTCGTACCAATCAAATTACCATATTTTGTTTCTTCATCCCTATAAAAAAAAATTGTCATTTTTAAACAAAAGAGACTAAAACTACCCAGGGGTAATTTTGGAAGAACAAAAAAATACAATTTTCTTTTATGGAGATGAAAAACAGAAGAAACTTGATAACTTAGTAGGGTCAAGAAAATATATTTAACCCTATATGTTATGATTGTGATTTATGAAATTACATGCAAACATCTTTCATTTCTATAATTTTGCAAACTATATATATATATATATATATATATATATATATATATATATATTTAAAACTCGATATCCGACTCAAGAACTAATTATGATATTCAGAAAACTATTGCAATTTGGCATAGATATGAGAACCTCTTAATTATATCTAAGTATAGTTTGACCTTAACCCAATTTAAGCCATGAAAGTGACATGAAATTAGTCTTTAGTAGAAGTATATGTAGATTAAACTCATGGAATTAACAATTTATGCTCAAATTTGGGTCTCTATTGCAGGAATGTGCATCTGCATTCGTGTTCTTTAAAAGTAGATACGCTGCTCTCATGGCTGCCCGAAATCTTCAATCATCAAATCCTATGTTATGGGTGACAGAACAAGCTCCTGAACCGTGTGATGTTTACTGGTCCAACCTTTGCATCCCATACAAACAACTATGGCTTCGAAAGATATTCACATGGTGGGTTTCTACCACCTTCATGATTGTATTCCTCGCGCCTGTCACATTTGTACAAGGCTTGACTCAACCAGAAAAACTTGAGAAAATGTTCCCATTCTTGACAGAGATACTTAAAACGTAAGATATTACACATACAAGGGTCAAATATTACTTGCTTCATATGAAACACGAATACATACACTAACACGCCGACATCGTTAATAATTTGAGAAAATCACATAATTCAGTGTAATTATATGTGTTGTCGTGTTTGACATCGGACATGCCTAATCTATAAAGTGTCTGTGCTTCAGAGTGAGTTTGCTTCTATATTTTTGATCTATTTTTTTTTGACAATACATATAAATCATTTTTTTTATTCTTTCCATGGTTGAGTTCGGTTTTCGCTCTTGATGTTTTTTATATTATTTTTTTTCATTATAGGAAAATTACAGTGTGCCTTAAATGACTATTATTACCATGGTTTCAAATTGTGGTCTGCATCCGCAATTGTGAGTGCCGATATTGCTGATGTGGTAGCCTTTACAACGTCATCGCAATTGCGGTGTGATCTTAACTGCATCAGGAACTGCATCAAACGATTTTGACCATGCTTGTTCAACTCTTCTCACCAAATTATAAAATTTCGGAACCCCAAATCTCAATCTACTTCATAAATCTTACCTTTAATAGTCTCTTTGTAATCACCTCCCAATCAATATTTACAGAGAAGACAAAGATTTTTATATGGTTGGTAAATAGTGGTGGCATGGTGGTGCCACTTTTATACAATTTGTGAAAATTAACAATCACTTCACACCGCAATAACCACAATCGCAACGACTACAACCACATCCGAGATCACAACCACAATTTAAAACCATGATTATTATATGGGATGTCAACATAGTTAGAATTATTTTCATGATTGTGTTGCCTTTACATGTCAGTTTATCAAAAGAAAGAATTTGGAAATATAGAAAATGCACAACATTGGTTTTTGATAGGATTGTAATCATTATGCATGATAAATTAACTGTGGAACTTCATTTTAGTAAACATGGTTTGAGAAGAGAGAAAAAGATGCATTGTAATATAAATCAAATGTAAATTATGATTTAACCATGGTATGTAGAATATTGTATATGAGTTTGAAATTTTTAAATGTTATAAACTCATTGAAAAGTTGAACAATATTTTTTCCCAGGAAATTTATGGTTCAACTGGTATCTGGTTACTTGCCAAGTGCGATTTTGGTTTTATTTTTAATTGGTGTTGGACCATTGATGATGTTACTTTCAGCAGTGGAAGGGCCAATTTCCCGTAGCGGCAAGAAGAAAAGTGCATGCTGCAAAGTTTTGTCTTTCACCATTTGGAATGTGTTTTTTGTCAATGTTTTTACCGGATCTATTATCAGTCAACTATCAGTGTTTACTAGTATAACAGAACTACCTGCCCAATTGGCAAAGGCAGTCCCAACTCAGGTGATGTATTCATGTTCCAAGATGATAAATGACAAATTCCTATTGTAAATTATATACCCTTTGTAGTATAAATTATGGTGCACTCAATCTTCAATGATTTTCTATATTAACTATAGTATTCTTTTCTTTCTTTCTTGGCATACAGGCTACGTTCTTCACAACATATGTTTTATCATCTGGTTGGGCAAGTCTAGCATTTGAGATTATTCAACCATTTCCTCTTTTTTGTAACATATTCCAAAGATTAGTACTATGTTCTGGGCGAGATTCATACAATGGAACTCTAACTTTTCCGTACCATACAGAAGTTCCAAGGATCCTTCTATTTGGATTCCTCGGGTTCACATGTTCTATTTTGGCACCCCTGATACTGCCCTTTTTATTGTTCTACTTTTTCCTAGCATACCTTGTTTACCGTAACCAGGTTAGTACCTTCACCATGTTATTGTGTTCTTATTCTCATCAAGCTGTCGTTTCAGTCTTAAGTTTACATGTTTAGACCAAGACTTGATATGATGTTTTCATACATCTTATTTTCATACCATTTTATGTATCGTTTCTTTGAGATAGCAAGTCACCGGTCATGAAGAAAATATAGTAGCTAGAAGTGAATACCTTGTTAACTTGTGCATCATGTTATCTCATAAGCTGTATATCACATTTTTCTTTGTTCAAGAATTTTTTTCTTGGAGCTCCTTAATATTTTATAGAACATGAATTGTTACATTCTAAAGTACGGCAATGAGAGATTATGATTATAAAATTCAGCCATATTGAATATATTTTAAGATCTTTTTGGAAAATATAGAATCTGATTATTTGGTTTGTTAATGATAGTCTCTGCATTAAAATCCACAGAGTGAAAAGAATTAAAAGCGAGTGATCTAAAATAAATAAGTTGATTAAGTGATGGACATCTATATCTATGCATACAATGAAAAGTAATAGTGTTTTAGTTGTTTCTAGTGTAATACTATAATTTTAAGATGTTGTATTAATATTCGAATGTATAGGCCGAATATAGTTGATCATCCACATAGTTTGACCGAATATAGCCCAATTTGTCTAGTATGTATAAGCTTATTATATCAAAAGTATTAGCAAATAGATTGAAGGGAGTCTTAGGTTTTGTTTGCGAGTTTGGAGAGGAAGGGTGGAAAATTGATTTCCAGAAATCAAACAACTTTTGTTCAAGGCAGACAGTTAGTAGACAGTGTAGTAGTAGTCAGTGAAATTATTGATTTGGCTAAAAGAAGAAAAGATAAGTGTTTGCTTCTGAAAGTCAACTTTGAAAGAGCATACAATTCAGTTAAGTTGGAATACTTGGAATTCATGCTTCAAAAGAGGGCTTTGCAGTTAGATGGATCTGATGGGTGCAGACTTGTATCTTTTCAAGTACTATGTCAGTCAAGGTGAACAGAAGTCCAACTGAAGATTTCAAGTTAGGCAGGGGTTTGAGAGAAGATGATCATTTGTCCCCGTTTCTCTTCTTAATAGCAACTGAAGGTTTGTCCGGTTTGATGTGTATGTCTGAAAGGGTTAATTAGTGGAAAATGTGATTCATTATGGTGAAGAGGTTTATGTTCCATTGAGAGGGAGTTTGACGTTGACTCAAATTGGCTTTCGATGGTAATCTAAAGAGAGCTTGGAAACAGGGAGAATACACTTATTTTGGAAGGATTTATGGATAGGGGATCAACCCTTGTATATCAGATTTCCTCGTTTATATCGTGTGCAAGTGACAAATTTATTTTCGTAGCAGATAAAGGATCATAACACGTTGGTAGTTGGGTATTTTCCTGGAGCTTGAACAACATTTTGAATGAAGTTGACAGCGCATAAGCTGCTATTTTGAGTAGTCTGGTACAACAGGTTCGTCGGCAGGTCGAAGAGGCAGATTCTTTTGTTTGGCTACTTGAACCAACGAAGTCTTTTACTGTGAAAAGTTGCTAGATGATGTTGCCTAATTTCTAGACAGTTGAGACACGAACGATGACTTTTTGGCCGTGGTTAGAAAATTTGTGTGTTTTTGGTTGGCAATTGCTTCAAGAGAAAATCCCAATAAGAGTGGAATTATAGAGAAGAGGAACATTCATCAACAAAGTTGTGTTTTTTCTTTGATGAAATTGAGACAGAGGGACATTTTTTGTAATGTATTCTAAAACTAAGGAGATTCGAAATTTGATTTTTAATTGGATGAAGTGGAATGCAATAGGATGTGTGAAGAGTTGATAAAAAAAATTCCTTGTTGTTCAACTCAGTCTGAAAAGGGAAGAGAAGTAAAAGAGTTTCTCATTTAATTTGTGTAACAACGGTGTGGTGCATATGGTTGGAGAAAAATGACGTCCTTTTAAATGGAAAAATGGCTAACATTTCGGAGGTGGTGGATCGTATAATTCATTTTTTCATGGTCTTGGTTTATTTATTTCAGATGGCGTCTTTTGTGTTAATTCTTGCTTTGTAGTGTTCCAGATGGCATTGAGGAGCAGAATTAGTTTTCTATGCAGTTTTACTACCTTTTAGTTGTCATGCTTCTGATTTTTTTTTTGTGGGGGATGTAGTGCTTCAGTTTGTTTTTTTATACGCACTGCATGGTTATTTTGTTCTTAATAAAATTCTGCTCGGTATTTATAAAATTTTGCTTATAAGAAAAAAATATTCGAATGTTTGCTCATTTTTTATTATGTGAAAGTTTCAATTTAATATCATTTGCAGATCATCAATGTATATATTACAAAATATGACGGTGGCGGACAATTATGGCCTATTGCTCACACCACGTCGATCTTTTCATTGCTTGTGGCACAAGTTATCGCACTTGGGGTGTTTGGACTAAAACGATCAACAGTTGCAACTGGATTTACAATTCCATTGTTGATCGGTACGGTTCTATTTAATCAATATTGTAGGCAACGATTTCTTCCAGTATTTAAGAACAATGCAGCACAGGTACGATCTCTTACGTCTCTCAGTATATCACCCTCCACTCAATTCTTTCTCATTATCATATTTGAAATTAAGCAACTTTTTATTTTAGGTTCTTATTGACATGGATCGCAGAGATGAGACTCTTAGAAGGATGGAAGAGATTTATCATCAATTGCATTCAGCCTATTGCCAATTCAATAATAATAGCCCTCCTAAATCTGAATGTTTCAGTTATTCAGGGGACATATCAGAACGTCTTCAGACTCCAAAAGATTTAGAGACAGGTTTGTATCTATTCAATGCTGGTATTTTACACTTATATTTAAAATTAAAGATATGATTGAAAATTTGACTGTTTTTTTGTTTTTATTATGTTTTAGGCAAAAAAACCATCCAACCAGAAATGTCATGGCCAATTGTTCGTCGATAGTTCAATTTTGTAGAAATCAATCATAGACTTGTAAATTTTATGAGAATCATGCATGGTGATTGCTACAAATAGAGGTTTTGCACATGTAAATTTAGATTATCTCGTTCTAAATTACCTACCTGCACATATTATAGGAATCAGATTCTCCGCACAGTGAATATCCTTGTAATTATTCTATTTTCTATGTAATTGTAAATATTTATGTTGAAATAAATATTCAAATGCTATTTTCAATAAGTCAAAGAGTAACTTGTAGGTGACATTTAGCATGGAAAAGAAAAAGAGTTTCCCACCATGGAACAATGTATTTTAACCATTTGATTGAATGAAGAACACAATCTTATCATACTCTGTCAACACTAGATCTAACCACCAACTCTTTACAACTCATCTCCCTCTTTCCCAAACTTCAAAATCTACACTGGTCATGATCAAACTCAACCACCACGATGAATTCTAGAATCATACATAAAAATGAAGCATTCCAATTTAATTAGTAGTGGATTTTTCAGTGACTTATTAGCACAAGACATTTGACCATCCTTGGCCAGTACCTCCGTTTTCCGGCGACCTTTCTCCGACGACGTTGTTATGTCCCTTGCAACTTAGATCCATTCGATTTTCTTGTAGATGGGCTTCAACCCATGATATAACATAACTAAACAGGGAGGTGACCATAGACGTGTTTGTTGACCATGATTTTAAAAAAATCTCATTTGAAATCCACCGTTTTCTACCCACTTTAATCTTCATTTTCAGTTTTTGTTTTCTAATTTTAATCAATAGTTTTAATATTAGTATTAGTTATTTACTAGTTTTGGGTAATATTTGGAGTTCATGGCAATAAGAAGGGACATTTTGTAGAGGTATTATTAATAGTGTTAATATTGTTTCTGGGTTGTTTAATAGTTTTTGGTGAAAATGAGTGAAAGAGGGAGATGAGATGATGGGTTGTAGAAGATGAGTGGTTGGATATGATACCGAGTGTCTATGATAAAAATGTGTTATTCATTTAATCAAAGGGTTTAAACACATTGTCCTATGAAGGAAAACTCTTTCCCTTTTCCATGCTAAATGTCACCTAACTTGTATATAGACACAACCCCAAATATAAATCATTTGAACACACTCACAAA
Source organism: Medicago arabica (assembly GCA_946800305.1). NCBI lineage: Eukaryota > Viridiplantae > Streptophyta > Magnoliopsida > Fabales > Fabaceae > Medicago > Medicago arabica. The sequence goes on from OX326967.1 coordinate 57,093,296, forward strand.
TTGAAAAAGGTAAAATAGAAGAGATTTTCACAATTAGTATTTTTGAAATGATTAAATGATATATTGTTATGTGTGTGCCTAAAGTGATTTATTTCTTCTTTCTTGAATGTGATCAAAATATTTTCCCAAGAAAATTTCCAACATGGCAGCCACATATGGGATTCACTTACTGCCACGTCATAATAAAAAAAATGCCATGTATTCAAAATTTGTTGAAAAAAGGGAGACTATCTCATCTTGATCGAATGACCATCAATATTTGATTTTGTGAATATATTATTTCTTTCACCGTAGTGAATCGGATTTCATATATATGGTAAAAGGTTGAGAAAAATGAATCACATATATTTTTTCCTACATAGAATGAATCACTTTTATTTTTGTCGAGTAAAATGACAAAAAAAATTTGGGTACAAGAGAGGGCAAAGCTAAAAAAAAAAAAAAAAAACTAACAAGCTAATCGAACATTCCTAGGCATGCAAGCCCCGGATGAATCATAAAAAAAGATTCTTTGGATCTCACTAGCTAGGAGGAGACTCCAATACAAGAAAATTAAAGTGATCCGTAGAAATGCTTAGATTAGCAAGCCAATCAGCACTCAGATTTCCTTCACGCCAAGTATGGTTGAGTTGAACATTCCAGCTCATCTTCAGCAGCTTCCGGATCCGGTGAACTAAAACAGGAATATTCTCATTGAACTTGAAATTATCAGAAATCATGTCGATCAAAATCTTTTAATCACTTTCCACTATAAGATGAGAGTAATGTTCCCTCCAAGCCATTCCAAACCCAAATATAGCCCCCACATCTCAGCATATAAGACATCACAAGGGCCCCCACATCTCAACATGTAAGGCATCACAAACTCCAATCTTCTTAGTGTAGCCTTTGATTCATCTACCGTTTGAATCACGAAAAAGACCGCCACATCCAACGTCTTAATTTGGGACGGAAATAAAATTATGTCACGTTCTGTCTTAATTTAACTGTTTTCTTATAGTGACCCCATATCCTTGCAAGTACCATCACTATTAAGCTTGATCCAAACTTCTCGATAACCCTCGTTTTCTAAGATATGATATATTTATCATTATCATTTGGCACATTTGAAACAAATAGAGTGGACCAAGGTCGGTTATCATTTTCTTGGAAACGCAATATTGTCCAAGATTAAAAAATGGTATGAGCCATTCTGAAGCATATAAGGAATAAGAAATACAATTAACGAGTACAAAACACGTTTGTCTAGTCCAAGGGTGGGACTGAAGTTTGACAAGTTTTCATATTAGTGAGTGTCATTATCATTGCATAAACAAATAATTAGGCAATTCCAAATTTCAATTAATTATATATAAATGATACGGATTAAAATTTGTTTAGTATCAGAATCCAGATAGAAGGGGACTTGTTATTATAAAAAGAATTTGATAAGAGAATTTGTCGTTTGGCTATTGTCAAGGTTAGGGAATGCCCTGCCGATAGGGCTTCAATCACGGATTTATGTTATTTTGTTTGATGTAGGCTCAATTTTTAATCATTATATTAAATTCTGTAAGGTATCAAGTTTTTAAATTCCTTTGTATTATGTTGTAGGATTGTTCTCTTATGTTTTTTTCTGTCTGCGGGATATTCCCATGTACTTTACAGAGCATATAATTCATATTTCTAATAAATTGTTGTTTAAGCAAACTCTTTTTGAGATGTTTGTTTTTACTACTTTTCAGCTCTATGAATTGCTTCAATTTGTGCAGTTTTAATGTGATTAACTAATTAATATAGCTCAATGACTTTTTTTGGTATGAATATACGAGAAGAAAGGCCTTTTACTTTTTCTTTAGGCTCTAGCATTCTATGGGACTTTTACTTTTATACTAGGAGAAACTTAGAAGAAGAAAAAAAAGTTCCTTATTGTTTATATTTGTCGAGAGTTCCATATCGAATAGAAGATGATTTGACAATGTATTTATAAGTGAAGACAATCCTCACATTACAAACCGTTTTGTAAGGTTGTGTTAGACCCAACCACGATTTTCAAGATGGTATTAGAGTCTCCTCCATGATCCATTGACCACTTGCTATCAGGTTTCCATTATTCGGCCACGCTCCAGATATCCAATCTTGTAGGGTTATCTTAGACCAACCACAATTCAAAATAATATTCCACACTGAAAATACAATGCAACAATTGTTTGTGTCTGATTGATGAAATAATTGCTTCTTCGTATACAAATGGAGTTTTTTTTTGTCTTTTAAGTATTTCTAAATATTTTTCAAATGAATAGGACACACAATATACTGACCCAAATTCCCCGCAGTAAAAGTTGAGGCCACACAGCAGTACCACACCCTTTTAATGGACTTAGGTTACTTTTTTTGCTTGCCTCAAAAAAAGTACTCTGACTGATGGCACATTACACAAGTTGAGGCCACGAAAAAGAGGAGATAGGAGAATATTCTGTGCAAGCAAGTAATTATTGAAAGAATTAGACCAGCATTGGTGCTGAAGTTTGAAACTAACTAATGACAAAATCATTAGCTGCTCATTGTATCATAAAAGTCAACGAACTCTAACAAATCATGTACGATACGATATGTTAACCAAGTTTTTATACTAAAAGTTATATGCATATAAAATATTTTAAAAAAATAAGCAACGATTACTCTTCATTACTACTATATAATTATAAAAGTCACAATTTACAAAAAAATAATAAATGTGATCAAAACAAAAACTGTAAAATTTTCGTAAAAAACATATTTTATTTTATTCTTCATATGTTGGGATATCAACAAACGCATTAATAAAATAACTCAAATCAAAGTTTGTTTAATGTTGATTGATTGAATCTCTTCTCTCTCATTACATTCATCTACAAAAAATAAAGTTTTTTATTAGTTAATCGAAAAACAATTAATACTCATTCATACTTTAAATTGAATCATATAAATAACCGATATTTTTTTAAATTAAAATAATTAGTTTTAATACTCCATGAGTATGTCCTCGCGGAATATCAATATTCAATACATATTAAATATGGATTCGTGCTTTTGATATACGCTCAGTGAGCCAAGATAGGAGTATACGTGAGCTTTTATACGATTGTGATTTCTTTTGACTTTATAAGAAAACAAGTCAAAAATGGTAGCGGTAGGTCCATAGACTTAAATATTTTTTGCTGGACGTGATGAACGATGATGTTTAGTTGAATCATCTATCGATTTGTTTGTCCTATAATTTCTCTGTTTTTCACACTAGTTGGAAGCTGATAACTATAGCTAGAATATGTGAAAGTCATCTGAAATTGAATGGGAGGTTTATATTCCATGTGTTGTGAGGATCCATGTAATTAACGATCTACCAACCTTTTGTTTTCCTTTGTTGGCATCTTTTAAATTAAACTAGATTTTTTATATGTGAAAGAAAAAGTTAATATTTGTAAGAAAAAAAATACTTGGCAAATCAATATTAATATGATATAATTCAATTACTGTAAAAGAGATTATACATTTAACAACTTCTAAAATTCATTGAACAATATTTTTTTTTGAGAGGAAAATCATTGTACAATATTTTTTTGAAAAATTTCATTGTACAATATTGATGACAGTAAAAAGTATAGCGCATTATATTTGGGTTATAGTATTTCTTATACTCTTCTTTGTCTTTTTAGGCTTAATTAATGATATGGTCCTTTAAGTTATTTATATGTTATAATTTGGCCTCATAAGTTATTAACATTACAAAATGGTCCCTTAGGTTACTCTTCGTCAGCCAATTAAATTCCAACCGTCAATTTTAAAAAAAAAACGTTAAATCATCCTACGTGGCATATGACGGGTGGAAAACAGGCAAATAAGTCACGATGACGTGGCATAAGTCTGATGGACATAAATTGGAGATGAAATTAGGAGTTTTTTCAATTTCCATTACTTTTGAATCGTACCTTGTTTCCTCTTCTCCTTCTCAATCGCTATCATCAACACATACATACACTTAATATATAAACTTAGTGTGTTATTATACAGTTAATCAATTAATTTTAGTTAGTTAGAAACCGTTAGGGCCGTTTGTTACAATTTCTATGGTTTGTTATGATTTATGTTAAGTCCTATCTTCTTCTCTCTTTTATGTAAACACATATGCATGTACTTGTATTCATTGAATCAGCAGATAAAGTAAATCACATTCATCTTCACGAATGACTCACTATAAATTATATCATTTCCGTATTTTATATAAACAAAAAATAAAGCTCACATTATCTAGTGCTTGACTAGTTGTAATAATATGTTTATATGACACCATCCCTACTCCCTAATGCCCTATCCTATCATTGCCTAGAATTTTGTTTTATACTATAAATATGTGAAAGTAACATTATGCCTGTATGCGTACGTACCAGCTAAATATAGTTGATTTTTGTAACAAATTATATGCTTGAATATATCTATCGACACACGTGTTTCTAAGACAGGAACCTCACGTAAGTTGTGTTAGTAGATTCTGCACTTCAATTTAGATCCATGGCCAGTGCTGCAAAACTATCTAGAATTAGAACACAATAACAATTTAATTAAAAGTACTGCATTGACAACGATTCAGCACATGAAAAAGTCTAAAACAGCATACAAATTCTATATCTCTAGTTAATTACATATATCTAGCTAAAGTTTATAATATATATGGGAATCAAATTAATGCAAGCTTTTTTGCCCTTTTACAAATTGCTATTGTATAAACCCAACTCCATCCAGCATTATAGATCATAGATTCATAGTAATGTACATGATGCCATATAGTATAGTTATAGCTCCCTAGGGTAACAAATCAACTCTTGAAATACACATTCTTGTGGCTTTTCTTCTTGGAAATTGGATGCAACAAAAGGAGGATATATCATACTACTACTACTCTGATCAGTCTCACCCCAGTTACTACTTTGCCCACAAATTGTACCATCAATATCCTCTCCATATATGAATTCAAACCCACTAAACTTTTGTGGATAATAATTATTATTACTACTAGATGTTGTTGTTTCAGTGAAACTTCCTTGTCCTTGTACCAATTCTGCTCCTGCTACTCCCTCAACACAATATTGATTAGTTTGAGTTTGTGAGAAATATTGCAAGACTTGGTTGTTGTTAATAGAGTTGATGCAACTTGAAATATCATTTGCTTGTTGGTCTTCATGAACTTGTTGTCTTGAAAGAACACCACCATCATGTAATTGATAATAATCATCTTCATTAGAAAATCTCCCTCCAAGCTTGATTAGAAATTTTCTAATAGAATCTTGATCGTTGAAACTAGAACCTTGGTTTGTGTAGGTCAACGATGGATGAATATTTTGTGGCCAACAATATGGCTGTAAAATATGTTGATCAGAAATCAAATTACATGAAGAATTCTCACTCTTTCTTCCATTGCTCTCATGATTAACATTAACAACAGTACGATTAGCACTAGCTAATAATTTATTACGTGCTTGTAGTTGCTGTTCTTTACGATGCTTCCCTAAAAACTTCTTTTTCAGTTTTGTGTTCCAATAGTTCTTTATATCATTATCAGTTCTACCCGGCAATTGGCCTGCAATCACCGACCATCTGCGTAGGTAGGGGCATCAATCAAACCGGTAATCCATCGTTAATTAAACCAAAATTAATCAAACTCAACTTTTGTCAATAAATTTTACCAAGAAACACTAATTATACATGTACACTTACCTGCTTCCAATAGTAATATAAAGGCTGCAAATGATGTTATCTTCTTCTTCGGTGAAACCACCATGCTTGATGTTAGGGCGAAGATAGTTTAGCCACCTCAGCCGACAACTCTTGCCACATCGCTTAAGACCTAATTATTCAAAAGCAAAACTCTTTGAAGATTCTAGGAAAATTTTCTTTGCTGAATAATAATTAATATTGATAAGCTAGCTAGGTTAATATAAGTATACTATATTGATATATAATTATACCAATCTTTTGTGGCAAAGTGATCCAGTTACCACCGGTTCCATGTTGTTGGATGTAGGATTTGAGCTTGTCATCTTCTTCTGGTGACCAAGGTCCTTTCTTCACGTTTGCTTTGTCACAGCAAGGTGCCCTTCCCATCTTGATTATTGTTGTTTTGATTTATTTGGAATACCGGTACCCTATTTCTGAATGAGTGAGTGTGTGTGAGAGAGAAAGAGAGAATAAGGATGAATCCAAGAAGATCCACCAATTGTAGTATTTTTATATAATGGTGTGGCAGAAAAGTAAGGTATTTGTATAGAAATATTTCAGATATTTAGTATTATTGCCAGAATAGGAGAATAAGGTTTTCTTCTTGTCTTTCTTTAAACACGAATCCCATTATTTTTACTTCCTGCTTAACTTTTTTCAATTCCACTCTCACCCTCACTGTTCAACCAGCATACACAAGTTACAACATGTTTACTCTAGCTACATACATTCTTAAATTTTTTTAATTAATTATTATTTCTCTTACCCGGTTCCTTTTTTATTTCTATACCTAATTAGTAAATTGGTTTACACATTACTTTTTTTTTTAGCCTTAATTAAACAAGAGAAGTATACAAAGTAATATAGAAATTGTATTGATAATAAGATTTGATTACTCTTAGAAAGAACTTTTTCATTCATTGCGGTCTTATCTGATTTGAGGAGGGCACCACAATATACATGTAGAAGATATCTCTGTTCATAATAAAAAAATGATGAGATTTGATTACATCAAAGAATGCAATAAAACTTAATATAGTTGATAAGAACAACTAACTATAGTACGCTACAACTAATTAACTAGTTTATCTAATGAGATTTGCTAAAAAAACAAAAACTAGTTTAACTAACTTTTACATCCATAGTTATTACCCTTTGGACCACAATTTAATGCAACTCTTAATCCCTTACATAAAAATCGGACAAGTACGTTAGTCATTACGTCAGCCAATTTTATTTTTTGCGTTTTTTAACCTGTTTATATGCGTTCCACCAGCCATGTAACAAACCACGTGAATTTAATGTGAAATTCAGGGACATTTGTAACTATAGGTCCTATAGCGGTATATTTGGGTGCATTAGTCCCAAATAACTTTTAAATTCCTTAAATTAGAAGTCAAATACTCTTCATCCTTTTTCCTTTTCACTTTCTTCTTATATTGAATCATCAAAATCACACAATTTGCTCATACTTAATCTCCATCACCTTACAAATATAAGTTGGCGTGGACAACTTACCCATCGAAATTGTCATAAGAGAAAATCGAACCTAAGTCTTTGAGAGGAGCACACTCCAAGATCCCAAGTCAACCACTAAACCAACCCCAAATGAATTGATACTTGGATATTTAATATTACGGACCGAAACATCAACAACTTACAATACATATGGCTACCGATCACAATACTTAGCTTGACTAGTAAATAGTTCAAGTCTAGCCGAATATTTGACATTGTTCGTCTCAAACATAGTAGTTTAATATACGAAATTCATAACTAACAATAGTTCAAGACTTATAATTATACATAATATAAACAAGTTAAAAGTATAATTAATTTTTGATTTATTTTCTGAAAGATAGCATTAATTTTTATTATTTTTGTTTGGGATCGTAATGTAACTATAATTTAGGGGGTAAATTTATTGAGGTAAAGGCTACAAGAGCTTAGTTTTAAGAAGCCAAAGTTAATCAATTGGAGAGGAATATGGAAGGGATGAAGATTAAGTAGAGAGGCATGCAAAAGTACGGGTGTTTATGGGTTGGGTCAACCCAAAAAATCCGATCAAACCCACTTAGAAAACCTAAAAAAAAAAATGAGTTGGGTTGGGTAATTGGGTGGGTATGGTTTCTAAAAATGGAAAATCCATACAAATAAATGGGTTTCAGGTAAAACCAGACTCAAACCCAAAAAACCCACATACTCAATAATGTTAATATTTTTTATCTTTATTTTCATATGGTAGAAGAAAATTATATTTCCAAAAGATACACATTGTACCATATATATTGAAAATCAAAACATACTAGAGTTACAAATTAATATGTTGCACTTTTTAGTTATTTATTTTGATACTAATGCAATTTAATGTCATGCAACTTTAGTTTGTTGCAAAAAATTTATGATGGAGTTTATTATTTGATATTCTATGATGCAAAAAATTATAGTAAAATAAGTTAAACATTGTTTTAGAAAATTAAAAAGTAGAGTACTATTTTAAAACAAAATTATGAGTACTTACCATTTAGTCTTTTAATATTAAAAAAATAAGAAAATAAGTTGGTTAGCCTATTACCCACTCCAACCCAACCCTAAAATTAGTGTGTTTGCCCAAACCCACCCAATAGTATAACATGTTGTTATTTTACCTCACCCAAACTGGAGTACCTTATTTGGTTTAGTTTTAGGTTTGACTAAACCCAACTCAAACTCATCCACAAACACTCCTTCACAAAAGTGATGAAGATTCAAATGAGGAATGCGAAAGCTAAAATTAGTAAATGTAAGATGAATATGGCTACCGTAAAAACCAATTGAATGAAACACAATTGTAGTTGGAAGAAGGAGAAACTTAAGAAATGTATAATTGCATTATGTTTTTCGTGAATGCATAATTGCATTTTTGGTAAATCAGTATATTAAATATCACAAGGCTCCCCGCATAAAACGGATAGGGCAAAGTCAAACAACCAACTAGTCTATGAATTAATTCAAGAGACATAGTAAATTTGTAGGGTCAGTAATTCTAATTTACAAACCAAACTTCACCCAAGTAAGGAAATCAATCCACATAACGTTGAAATTTATCATCCGCTGTCAAATCACTCTTATTTCCTATGCAAACCTTTGAAAGCTTATGGAGTTTCTAGAAGCAAATTAGAGATAGGGCACTACTTTCATTGATATCACGTGGAAAAATTGTACTTTTGTTTTTCTTTTTTGGTTGGTGAACAAATGAAATGACCAACAATAATTGTATACTTCTCTGGATCTCTCATTTTTCAATACATATCATATGGAAGAAGTGGTCACTAATTCTGAAGAAAGATTCAACATATAAGCCCCCACAAATGAAAAGGGGTGAAAAAAAAAAATCAACTTCAATATATATCTATTTACTAGGGTAGAGCATCGGTCGGGTTCGGGCGGGTTCGGGCCTGAACTCGGTAAGATGTATGAAACCGAACATCCAATTTAAAGACCCAATTCCGCCCATAAATTAATACGGTTTGTGCGGGTTTCGGTTTGGACGGATCTCGGTTTGATCGGGTGGGTTGATTCGGTTATTTCTCCAATATTTTTTTATTCATCTCAAGTTTATTTGGCTATTTTTGAACAAGACTTTCATCAATAAATTAACAAGAAAAAGGTCGTAGATAAGAGTATCATAGCAATCATTAAAATATCACGTTATAAAAAATTTAACAAGAAAAAGGCCAGAGATCGGTTATCATTGTTTTTCTTGTTCCCAATATCACGTGTTCATAATTACAATATTGCACCTTGGAAGTGGACATATCTGGACCTACGAGTAGATCATGGCTAAATCTAAAGAAAAGTTTGCATGTAGGAGGTGCTCTCACACAACATGAATAAAAAAAATATCTATGTTAATTCAATCACAAGAGAGAGAGGAAGACAAAGATGAAATTCGAATTTAGAGAAATAGAAGAAAACTATTAAACTGGGAGAATAGAGGCGTTGACAGATATGAATATGTATATTGGATTAGACTTTCTGGAGTAAATTTTGTTTAGGTCGGTCGGGTTCGGTTTACACGGTTTTGGATTTGTAAAAACCGGACCCGACCGTCTAAATCCACACAAACCCTATTTTTTAGTCTTTCTTCACCCGAAACCCGTTTTAACCCGCCCGGTAGACCCGTGAGTGACTCGGATATATCGGTTGGTGGGCGGGTTCGGATTTTGTGCTCACCCCTACTATTTACATATTGGGGGTCATTTTGTTTGACCTTATGGTTCTCTAAAATAGTCGCATGCAGCTGCAAGCCAGTGAAGCAACAGCTCTGTTATTATCACAACTGCATATCACATCAATGATTTGCTATAAAAAGATCCTTAGTTTGGTCCTGTTTTCTCAAGCTTGCTCTAAAAAATAATTGCTGAAGAGGTTCATTAATCATTATTATACTCCTCTATTAAATTTCAAAAGGGGTCAAGTTAATTTAATTCATGCTTTTGCTCTCATCTATTTACAAAGTTTAACCGAGTACAAAAAAATAGACTACAAACTTTAACCAAAACAACTAAGGAACTTTATTAATCTTGTGAATGGATCAAATTATTATGCATGGTTTATGACTATTTTACTTGTATATATTTGATCTAAGAGGGAGATTTATCTTATTATTTCAATAGTAAAAACATACATGTGCATGGTTTATGACTATTTTACTTGTATAGTACTCCGAATTAATATATGTATTGATTTCCAAATTTGATTTAAATTTTGACCAATAAGTTTGAAAATTTTGTCATTGTTTGACAATTCTTCCGTAGTCAGTCAGGAGTAAAGCTGAAGCTAACTTCATCTCCAGGCTTTATTTATCTTTATCCACCAACTTAAAAGGATTCTTCGATAACAAGACAACAAAAGTATGGCTAGATGAAACAAACGGAGTAAAAGATATTTATGAATCCAATGTCCTCACGGGGTTAATATAATGTGTGAAATTGTGTTAAAATTAAGCTGGTGCATGATTTTATGACATGATTTTGTTTTTATGGGAAAAGGAAATAAATTATTCATATCAAAATACTTCGTTTGCTTTGCACTGCATTTGAAAAATCAATATAGGTAATCATTAGTATATATTAACAATATCCTTTTTCTATTCAAAAAAAAAAAGGCATGATTGAGCCATATTCCCTATCGAAATTAATTATTGTCATGGAAGGATTGTGGATGTGGAATTTTAGAAAAGATGTTCCTCCTTAAAGTGGGCATGGAAAAAACAGTGGGCGCTGAAAATGAAGGTTTCCTGAGTCAAACTACTTGACTTTTTGTATGATTGGGAGTGAATACATTGAATAGTGCCGATTTGCTTTTGCTATATAATTCTACGTGGCTTCTTTAGTTGCTAAATATAGGTCCTACTTGGACTCACCAGGGATCCAGGGTGGATGTACCTTGACCTACTGAACTGAAGGTCAAATTATGATTTATGACCACAACAACATGTGTGTCATCTGTTTCTTCTTCCTTTACAAGTAGTATTTCAAAGGATAGTGCATATATAATGCCCGACAGTCCACACATAATGCTAAGAGAAGACAAACAGTAGTTTATCATAAATAAACCAACTATGATAAATAAAGGCCTCTAGACCATTTATAATTGAGAGTATTTATATATCACTTATTTATAATTTTTTAATAGCAATAAATAAGAAGTACTTAATCCCTCTAACTTTGCACTTCACACAAATATTTTAAACAAAACTTGTTAATTATAAATCAATAATTTTATATCATTATATTTCAATATTCTAATATTAAAATATGTGAGTTTCACTTAATAATAGAGGTCTACACTAAGACCTTGTTAGGTACTCAAAATAATTTCTCTACTATGTGGTACCTCGTAGGTACCAAGTCTTAAAATGGAGAGATTCCCCTATGAGATGATCTTACTTTTTATACATTTATTCAACATTTCAATTTCTCCTCATTTCTCTCTTTTTATCACACCATCAAACTATTATGTCACTTTATTTTTTTCTTTGTTTGAAAATGTATACACTCTAAGGGTCCGTTTGGTTCGGAAATTAAGAGGGGGGAAGGGGAGGGGAGGGGAGAGATTTTAACGGAGGGGAGGGGAGATATTTTTAATTAAAAATGTGTTTGGTTCGCAAGGGAGGGAAGGAGAGGAATTTTAAGATTATTTTACCGTTTTACCCTTAAACTTAATTAAATAAAAGAAACTGCTAGTTTTTACGATTTTAGAAACCGACAAAAGAGTAGCGCATATTTAAGTTGTTTATTTTATCTCAAACTGGCTCATGTATTTTGCTCCATGCATCATATTGTTTTTTATAAGGGCAATTCTTTGTGATTTTTTTTATATCCATGCATCATATTGTTTTTTTTTTGTTTTTTTTATAAGAGCAATTATTTGTAATTATTTTTATAAGAGCAATTCTTTGTAATCCTTGCATTTTTCGCCAATTACTTCCATAAAAAATAGCACATATCTTAATATATAATAAAAGTTGTTATTAGTAAAATATAACAAAATAATAAAAATTGTTACAAGAATAAGATAACCTAATAATAATAAGATTGTTACAAAATAATATAATCTAATAATAATAATAAAAGTTGTTACAAGGTTAATATTGAGATTTGAAATTAATTTAAGGATAATTATTGCAATGCAATAAATTTTTTAAGAGATTTGCTCCCCTCCCTTCCCCTTCTACAAATTGAACCAAACACATCAAATTAAAATCTCCCTCCCTCATCTCCAAAACTCTCGAACCAAACGAACCCTAAGGGTGTACGAATAACATTTTCCTAAATAAATAAAAAGCAGACAAAGATACACCACCGACATAGGAGTAAATCATCAAGTTCGTCATTGAATTTGCAAGGATCGGCCAAAATCGTCACTCAATTATGTGAAATATCAAATTAGTCCTTGAATTTGGTATATATCAATCAATTTAGCCCTTCCGTCCAATTCGGATGTTAACGATGCTGACATGGCCGTTAACCTCTCACATGGGTCTCCATGTCAGATGCCACACAAGTAGGGACTAATTTGGTTGATAATGACCAAAATTTCCAATGACTAAATTGATTGATTTGCAAAAAATGCTTTGCTTTTTCTTCCCCAAATATATAAAATTTCCAACGGCTATTTCTTCCCTAAATATATAAAATTGGAACCCTAATTTTACGATCTTTAATCTATACTCCAAAATCCCCAAAATATCTTCCAATAATATCTTCCATAGATTTTGGTCTACTATTTCCTTATGGAGCTCAAAGTAAAGTGAATGAGCTCATAGGATATTCTGATAGTGATTGGTGTGGAGACTTGACTGATAGGAGAAGCACATCAGGCTATGTGTTCAAATTCAATGATGCTGCAATTTCATGGTGCACCAAGAAGCAACCAGTCACTGCACTCTCATCATGTGAAGCAGAATACATAGTTGGTACTTTTGCTACTTGTCAAACACTATGGCTGGATTCAGTGATGAAGGAACTTAAGTGTGAAGTGATGAAGCCCCTAACACTAAGAATTGACAACAAATCAGCCATAAGTCTTGCTAAGAATCCAATCTCACATGGCAGAAGTAAACACATTGAGACCAGATTCCATTTTATTAGAGAGCAGGTGACAAAGAAAATGATTGAGCTGCACTATTGCCCCACATAACTGCAACTTGCTGATGGTTTCCTAAAAGCAGTAAAGTTTGACAGATTTGAATTTTTGAGGAAGGAACTTGGTGTTTTTGATGTCAAGCAGTTATGATTAAGGGAGGATATTAGTGTATTAATAATAATTGCCATGTAAAACTAATAGGATTAAGTTTGTTTCAATTTCCCTATTTGTTAGAGTTTACTTGCAAGTAAGTAACCATTTTGCCTATAAAAGGCTTTGTACTTGTGAACCTCATAACTAATGAATCATATTCCCATTGTACAATAACTAACTCCATCATTCTCTCTTCTCTCAACAACTTTCTGTTACGTTTCATCTTGTTTACAAAACAGCTTATTTTCATAAGCATTTTTGCTGCATAGAACAAAGTGATTGTTCTAACATTATAGCTATAAAATAGTTTGCTTTTTAAATTTCAATTTAAAATATTTAATGTTTAACTTGATTAATTTGTTGGTTTTGATTTATTGGGCAAAAACAAAGAAAAAAAGTCAAAACACAATGTAGGCTAAACATTAACAGAAAAAGGTAGATGATGGACCCAACCCAAACATACACAAGCAAAATACAGGTGAAGAAGGACTGAAGGGGGGGTGCCCCTTGGTGTCACTCTAATATATGTACACAGTATATGTAGAGACAACAAAGTTATTTTGGCCCTTTTTCACTTGTTTCAATCCATTTTAATGCCAAAATAATTTAACTATGTACACACTTAATCAAATTCAACAATCCACCCCTTCTTATCTTCAATACTACCTGTTTGTATTCCTAAAATGGTCTTGCACAGCTCTTGACAAATGGTTCCAGAACCTGTTTTATAGTCCACCCTGCATATATATTAACAATAACTCGTGAGGCACGCCAGGGTATACTATCACTGTTTTATGAAAGTATGATAAAAAGAATTACTACAAGTAATTAAGATTGATAATGTATCTTCCTTCAAAACAAAAAGGTTGATAGTTTATCTAGATAGAAAATTTTAGTTAGTATATATATGATCGGAGAAAAAAAAATTAACTTATGTATGTGTACTTGACTTGCATTACATCCTTGTAATTTACTCTTTTTTCTGCATCCTTTGTATCTAATAAATATGTTTCCAATCAATTACTTTACCTTTTATTCTGGTATGTGATGCTCCCTACGGGAGCAACACCAACGGCAGTTCCTGTACAGAAAACTTCATCTGCCTCGGTCAATTCATCCACACCAACAACGCGCTCTTCCACCTGAACCGATTTGGTCTTAATCAATAAACACATTGAAAGATAAAATCATATATAGATAGCAAAATGGCTAACCAAAATATGATATGAAAGCATTGCAAAAAAGCGGGTTCATGTTAGGACTTTTCTAATAATTCTGTGGTTTTTTATTTTCCAAAAAAGAGCTAAAGTTATCATTCATTTGATTCTGCTTAATTTTCAGGACATAATTTTTAGGACTGTGATAGGTGTCTATCGTTAAGTTGCAGTGAATTTGAGGTTAGGTTTCCTTTGCAGTCACATAACACAATTGTTTGCTGTTGATTTGTCCCATTGAAACTGAGTTCTCAGAGCGTGAGATTGGGCAAACAAAGACTTGACTGACTATTCACAGAAGCAAACAAAGTAAATGTCCTATCGGTGTTCTAAATTCAAATGATCGATCATGTTTACGCTTACATATAGCTCACCAGTTGTGACTGCGAGTCTGTGACTGTGACCATACATGAGAGAACTCAGAGAAAAAGTAGTTATATTAACATGCACATATATCATTATTGATATGATATTCTTCAACTTGACCACACTTATGATATGAATTTCAAGCAAGTGTTTCTTGAATTTCATTCCTTATAATTAGTTCTATTATGAAGACAAAGAGTATATTGCCTTAACTGAGGAATTAACAAAATCAAAGTATACCAATCAATCTAAAGAATAGCTTTAAGATAAAAGAAATCCAACCACAGTATACTATATGTGTTCTATAATTTCTATTGTTTGATTCATGGACAAGAATCTTTTTAAGCGAATAAACAACGATACATATGTTTGCTCAAACTTATATTATATTGTGAATCATCTAAAATTGAAAGATAAACACTCTCTCACACTATAAGAAATATAGTGCAGAAGATGAAAATGATGTATGATACGACTTTAATTTTGCTGAAAACTCGACATTAAAAATTCTTTCGGTAAAAAAAAATCAACTATCATTAACTTAATGAAAGACTATTCATACTTAATATGTATATATGAGAAAGATTGGTCGTAATTCAGATAGAAACCAGAAAGCAACAAAATGCAGAATGTTTATGATGTCTCGTAATCGTATAGTAGCCACAAAGATGAAACGATTATGGTATAATACTACCTGATAACCCAAATCACTGGCAATTTCAATGACACTTTTTCTTGTGATTCCGGAGAGTATGGTTCCATTGATAGCAGGCGTTGAAATGGTTTTGCCCTAAAAAATTGAAATCCAAGTTAGATTGACCGGTTGCAAATATAACAGATAGATTATGGTACATATTGAGTTTCACCAGATCAGTTAGAACATGCACAACTAGGAAAGTAACAATTCGTGCGATTATCCGAAAACTAGAATTTAAATAAACCTTGTGCTTTCTATATCTTACAATGTTTGCATGACCATATGATTTACTAAATATTGAGAATAGCCCCCCCTTCATTCCAATCCTTAGTTTTTAGCAAAGTACATAGTCTAACAAACTTTTGGTGACAAGTTTCTTTCTTTTATTGTATGTTTGTGTTTCTTTCTTTTATTGAACCCTATCATCAAAACCTCTGGCTCTGAACTTATGTCAGCTTGCAGCAAGCACATGTTTTAACTTATTGCATTTTGCTTTTCGTTGCTAATAATATTTCGAGTATTGCAATTTGCAACAAGCTTAAGAAAACAACACGCCTTACCTATCTTCAATAAAAAAAAAAAAATTGACTGGAATAATACCTTGGCAATAAAAATGTTACAAGAAGAGACCTCCTCCAGATTTTTCTTACTGTTTGAATCAAGGTATAACACATCCGAAAATCCTCTGCTCTTGGCTCTATTTTGTGCCATCAAGACCTACATGTCAAGACAATCAGTGCTATGCTATTGAGTGCTACGGTGATGTATGTGTAATGTGATTCAGCATTAGGTACATTAGTTAAAAACAAGGTGATTAAGTTGTTAAAGAGTATTATATTGAAATTGAATGTATTTATGCATAGCATAATAATAAATCATAACAATTTCCTTTTTTGCTAAAAAAATAAAAACTCAACTAAGGTCTTCGTATATCAGCAAGCATTTGTCTATGTAGCACGGATTCTTTAAAATGAATCACATTCGATCACTCAAATTATTACCAGTGTCATGTTAGTATTAGTTTTGGCGTCCGATATATGTGTTTGTGCTTCATATGCATTTATAGTATTAGTATTTTGGTGTTCGATATATGTGTTTGTGGTTCATATTCATTTACAAGTGCATGATTGGATAGACATGTGAGAGTGACTTTAGCAGAACCACGGTTGCAACCATAATTTTGACAAAAGCTACATTTCTTAGCTTCAACAAAATCACAATTCCACCACTATTTCATTTAACTCGCTGCAAATCCAACCATGCACCAAGTAAAACTAGGCATTAGTTTAAATAACATTTGTTTGAATTGAGTGAAGATTTGAAATACGGTACCGGTGCATAATTGGAAATGGTTTTAACGCATCCAGTCCCACGTTGCGAAGCACGGTCAAAATCCTCTTCCACATACAAATTAAGTGGTGCAGAACCTTCCTGTCAAGTTAACAAACCATCCAAATTGGTGTTAATAAATCTTCCAGCTGCAATGTGCAAAAACAAGCAACTAAATAAATAAATAAAATTTCACTAACCTTGAAATAGTTGCGAACAGGGGAAGCATATATGAGGAATGTGTATTCGGGTGCCGGAGCCAAACCAAGAACCGGACCACTTCCTAAGAGCAGTGGCCTAAGATACAACGATCCTTTGCCCGGTGGAGGAACCTATACATTAATAGTTGGTCTAAGTGAGAATGTTCAAATTAATGTAGCACACTTGTTAAAAGCATTATCAATTTTTTAGTTCAAATTTAATTAGAATGGACACGTGAGGAATAACTCTTACGTACCCAACGTTTGTTTGCTAGAGCTGTTTGTTTCAAAGCATCAATAAATTGATCAATGGAAGGTGCTGTCATGCACATTCTTTCAGCACCAATCTTCATGCGAATAGCATTTTCTTCTGGACGGAATAGCAGCAGCTGCCCATTTTCCTTTCTGTATGCTTTCGTGCCTTCGAATAATCCCTATATTTTAAAAAAGAAATTAATATCTATGCTCCATCAGTGTAAAAACTTATTTACACGAGCATTCAATCAAATCCTGTCAGCTAGGCATCATAGAGTGATTTAATTTGATACATGTGTAAAAACAATTAAATTGTCAATATGTACAAATTAAATTATTTAAAAAATGAACTATAGGCATCATGCATCACTATTTTCTTTGGATTCAAACGGTAATCACACTCCGCGTAACCGATACAATAACATTAAAGTCAATATGATTTATTGAATGTCGATGTAAAATTGTTTATGCTTGTTTGCTACCATATTGATTGGCAACTAGTTCATTCATTCATAATGTTAGTGCCTTTCAGGAGAGCGTACCACATATATAAGAACAAATATCTTCTATCGTTTTGGTAGGAAAGGTAGAGTTACTTTAGGCAAATTTTGGATCAACTAGGAGAGATGGTGATGTTTAAATTGGAGGGGAATCCGTGTTGAAGTTTATGGGGGTTCATGCCCCACCCACAGATTTCCGCACCCTCTAACTTTCTCTTTCTCGCGTGTCCTATCTTTAGAATCAAAATATTAGGTTTTTTTTAATGTGTTTCACGCTTCTGAAATATATAATTTGAAATCTAATGGAGTGTACAAGAAGCTAGTAAAATGGGATATGAAATTCTCGATAAAAAAAACATATATATCGCCTTATCACTATAGTTTTGGAATGAGTTTGTCTGCTAATCAATCGAACTATTTATTAGGATGGTGTGGACCAACCGAATGGGTACGTGACCCCATCAATAGAAGGAGTGTTTCTTGTCCTATTCAGGTGACTGACTTTAGTATTGTAGTGGTTTTTGCATGTAACTCCCCCTCAAAAATTCACCACCACCGTCACAATCGGTGGATGATCCACCTGGTCAAATGATTCTATAATTAGCATCCATCACTTGTACACATGTTGATATCTTTATATTGGAGGCTATCTTTATCGTTCATTTAGAGTCTTATCGTGAGACCTTTTAATTGTGACATGTTTGTATTCATCTACAGCTGTGGATAACATTGATGGT
Organism: Medicago arabica; assembly: GCA_946800305.1. Taxonomy (NCBI): domain Eukaryota; kingdom Viridiplantae; phylum Streptophyta; class Magnoliopsida; order Fabales; family Fabaceae; genus Medicago; species Medicago arabica. The sequence continues at coordinate 57,112,109 of OX326967.1, forward strand.
TTTGATACAAAAATAAAATACTACTACTACTACTACTAAAAGTTTGACATTAGTCATCATACCTGGCCATAATTTAGGACCCCTGCGGATGGGCTGAGTTCAATGTTGCCATACCGATTAAGCTGTCCATGTCCAAAATTTTGGCCAGCACTACATTTTGTAACGTACATGAAATCGGTTGGCATGAGTCCAAACCCAAGGCTGTCCCAGTCCACATTAGCGTACTCATCATCATCGCTAGATTTGTTATTTTGGTACAAATTAAAGAAGAACGATCGATGAGTCAATTAATGCACAGTAATTCCCAAAAAAAAAAACCTTTGCAAATTACAAATACAAGTATTAGGAATACAATGCTGTTGAGTACATGGTGCAAGATATTATAGTTACCTGTAAGTTGGGTCTGGAATTGGAAGAGGGGAGGGCTGAGATGCATAGCCATTGTAAGCCCCTATCTGTTATGATGTGATTTTGTGTTAAGACCATATGTTTAAATGAATGTTTCAGTAAGTTCCACAATAAGGTTTGTTTTTGCAAATAAACACAAGTTCTTCAACCTTCCAATTAGGGTTAGAAATGAGTCAAGCTGAGTCAAATTTAGCTTAGTTTGGCTTGACTAGATAAAAATTAGATCAATTTGAAGTTCAACTCAAGTTTGTCATGAGCTTTCTTTTCAATTCAAACTCAGCTCGATTCAAGTTTAGGAACAGCTCGATTTGACTCAATAGGTTCAAATCGATAGCTCGAATCAAATAAACCAATAGATAAAAAAAATATTAAAGCTCTAAAACCTCTTAGAATTGGTCTCAAAATCATATAAATAAATGTGTAGTCTGGATATGATTAGAAGATACAACACTATTAGTTACAACTTAATAAACCCATTCCCACTGTACTTGTTTGCATGCTTCGCTCCACTCTCTTATAGATGATCTCGCTCCCCATTTTACCCTAAATTGATCTGACTCGTTTTACTTGTTTGTTTGCAAGCTTGTATGTTGAACATTACATACTCAAAATTATACTTGATGTATCCTCTCTTTTTTCTTTCCCTATCACATGCAGGTACAGATTGTGTTTACTTTATTGATTGTATTTAAAAACAGTTATGAGTTTCATTTATCTAAACAAGTTTTTTATATTAAAAAATAGTATTAATGTCTTTTAAATAAGCCTAATTGATTTAGCAATGTTTAAAAAACTTTTTTTTCGATCCACAATGGTAAAAAAACTTCTACTTCACTCCTTTTATTAATTATATTTTTTTATTTTGAAAATTTATTATGGTAATTTAGTATTTTATTTTATATCGAACTGACTTATGAACCAAACTGAGTCAAACTCTACATAGCTAAATTTTAACTCTGTTTATTTAAAGAGGTTAATTTTCAACTCAAATTTGACTAATTTAGTTTATGAATCAAATCCAACAAGTTGATTATCGATCAAGTTTTGAATTATTTTCAAATTGGTTCGGTTCATTGTCAGTCCGACTTCCAATCTAATAATTTTATTTATCTCGTTAAAAAAAGCTATTTTATTTATCATATCAAGAGTCCTAATTGGGCTGTAGGAATGGAAGTTCAACGTCATTTTATTTTCACTTTTAAACCTAAGGCTAAATTCAACTTTTTATCAATAGGTAGAGGTTTATAAGTGAGGAGAAATCGGGTCGAACGGTGGCTAAAGACAAAAACAATTTTACATAAAAAAAAATTAGTGCAAATATAATGGAGACTTAATTAATTCTCTTTTATACTTAACCCGAAATTTGTCTTTAAAGTAATATTAAAGAAATGTTGAAAGTATTTTGAAAAAAATTGAATATATTAAAAAATCAAATAAATCGTTCCGGCACAAAATGTAGCAGAGGCATATACTCATTAACAGACTGGAAATCAAGAAAGCAGAGATACGGTATTATATAATGAAAAGTTGAAAAGAAACAAAAACACGTAAAATTGTTATGAGTTTGATGAGAAAATTAAATTAACAAAGAATGAGAAAGTTAAACGTTGATCACCTTGGACGAAGACAGATAACCTGGACGAAGAAGCAATTTCCTTAAACTCGGAAAGTTCACTGTTCTTTGTATCATTTTGCTCGATCCTTCTGCAGCTAGTTACTTTACTATAATGTAAATGGTGGTGATTATGTTTTGTTTTTTGAAAGGAACAAAGCACACGCACAAAACAATGAAAATAGATGAAGGAATCAACAAGATAAGATTAGGAAGAAGCAATGACAGATAGACAACTCCAGCTATGCAATCTGCATATAGCTATTTCTATTTCGGTTGCTACGTAGCAATTTTTTATACAACACTTGGAACACTACATATGCAAGGCACGTATACAAGGTACCCATTTTATACTAAGATTGAGACCACTCATGTACTATTCTTCATAAACGGGAGTAGCATGTATTATATTATTCTTGTTATTTTGATAAAAAATAATAAACACAATTGACAATAGATAACTTCAAATGCATGAAAAAATAAAGATAAACTTCTAATTTGTTGAAAACGTGTTTTTTTTAATGTTATGTTATCGGACACTTTATGCATGTTAATTAAAGATATTCATACCGTGTTTGACAAAAAGTAATACATATAGATAGATGAAATGACAAAGTTATTATAAACTCACACATACAAGTAGAGGTACTAGGATTCGAACCCCAATTATAGCATCCGGTCTAACAATTTCAGCATTTTGACATTTGAGCTAGGACTTGCAGATAGATAAGCTTTGTTCTATTGCATATAGATAAGCTATAAGTTGATATATAGTAGATGAGTTAATACCCACTACATTATCAGATAAACTTTTTTTGACATCATATGACTTATATATTATATCTTGATATTATATGTCCTTTGGTAGTTAAATTCAAAAAAAGCAAGGAGATAAGGATGTTTGATTTAAAAAATGAGTATGTGTCGCCTACGAGATACATGAATGAAGATCATGAATACAAAGAAAGCCCATCTCGATCATAGTTGGCAGTAGTACCTATCCAAAAAATCTGCATTGCATAATCCACGTCGATCCACATCCTTGTTACTCTAAGATTATTCAACGTGGAAAGATTGTCGATTCAATGTGGAAACATTTTAACATACCAGTGTCTTACGTTTCTCAAATTTATTGGTGATTTTAACATTATTCACGTGGAAAGATTGCTGATTCAATGCCGGCTCAGAGAGTCTTTTGGAAAAATTAAAATTACAACATGATAAATAATTACAAAATATATCAATAACATTTAATCCATTTTTAAATTAAAAAAACATTTTATCCATTTTAATAAATATTGTATAGCGTCTGTAACTTAAAAAGGAAAAGAAATCATTCTCCCTTTATGCTTTTTAAACCCTCCATCCAAAGATAATTTTAAGATATGTTTGATTCGAAAAATAACGAGTGCACTCGAGAAAGATAAAAATGTAATACTTTTATGTTGATTTTTTTTTTTTGAAAGTAGTGGTTTAAGTGACAATGTTCAAATTAATGTTTTAGTAATCTATTTTTAAACAATTTTTTTGAGGTGTGAGGATAATAGAAAATTTGCGTGGATTAAATGGAAGTCAATTTGTACTTCAAGAGGATGGAGGATTGAGGGTTAGGAGGGTAGGTGCGTTTAATTTATCTTTGTTGGATAAGTGGTGTTGGAAGATGTTGATTGATAGGGATGGTCTGCGGTACCGAGTCTTGAAAGCCCGTTATGGTGAGGAGGGGTGGTAGAAAGAGGGTGGTAGGCATAATTCAGCTTGGTGGCGGTCTCTGTGTAGGGTTAGAGAAGGGATTGGTGAGGGTGTCGGGAGTTGGTTTGAAAATAACACTCGAAGGGTGGTTGGTGATGGAAAAGGAACTCTATTTTGGCATGATATTTGGACGGGAGTATGAGGTAATTTATAATTTAATAATTTTTTTTTGTTTAATGATGTAAAGTTAGTGGGACTTATTTAAGTATTTTTCATTGGAGTCCTTATTAGTGTACTTTCATTGGAGTTATTGAGTTCTTAATAGGTACTTTTATTAAAATATTATAAATAAGTGATGTGTAACGTAGGGTCCATTTAAGGAATCCCTATTAAGAACTATCATTGTGGATTTTGCGGGTTTGCCTAGATCAACACATTTTTACTTCATATTTAGGTTGTCTCTATTTGGGTTCTTTGAAAGGAAATGAATGATCGTGTATTCCAAAACACGGCTTCTGATTTTTCAACTCTAATGGCAAAGGTTAAACTAAACTCTTTCTTATGGTTGAAATCAAAATAGAGATTATTTAGCTACGGTTACCATGACCGGTGGAATCATCCCCTCCTTTGTATGGGCGTCCACTTGTAAACTAGTTTTCTCTGTTTTGTTTTTTTGATTTTTTGGTGGTGTTGTTCCTTGTTTTTCACCTTGTTTATGTAAATACTCTTGGGTGGTTTGCCTTTTGCATGCCTTGTGCGGGGTAACCCACGTTGTTAATATCATATCTCATTTTAGTTTGTTAAAAAAATATGTTTAGATTATTTGAATGAAAATAATATTTTTTTTTGAAAACATTGATCTAAGAATTCTTATTTTTGAATGAAAAATTCCAAAAATGTTTAGAGTATTACGAGAATATCTTCAAAAAATAATTTTATTAACTATTCATGAATTAAATATACATTTTCTTAAAAAAATTTGACGCTTACAAATTCATATTTAATTCGTACTTTGTTAAAAAAAAATCTTTTTTTTAGAGATTCTTAGGATATTCTAAACATTCTTGAAATTTTCATTACAATATACGAAGGATACACACGAGTTAACTTAAAAGTAAAGACAAAAAGTGGCGATTGAAAATTTTTAAGGACTAAAAGTTAAAGAAAAAATTTATAAGGACTAAAATGAAAAGTTTATATATTTATTAGGACGAAAAATATATTTAACCCTAAATTTAATTTTCAAACGGTAAAATATGTACAGTCAGATGCACCGACGGTTAAAAATTAAAGAAACTTCATTTTACAAGAGAGAATCTCAAGTTTTTTGGCTTAAGCTTTTTTTTTATTATTATTTGACTTGTTGACTGTATAATTATTTTGATTTTTGATTTTTTTTATTACATCTCACCTATATGTCTTTTTTTTATTTTTTATTTACAATTAAAAAAACTTTTGTTATGAAATACAATTAAAAAAACTTAAGAAAAAAAAAGAATTTTTTCAAAAAAATTTCTTCAACTCCCCTCTCTCTTCTCCCATCCATTTGTTTTTCTTTCTCTCTTATCTTCTCTCGTCCCCCCATATCAACACACAAACAACAACACATTTGGATCCAATCAACAACAACAACAACATAATTTTTTGAGTGTTTTTGTTTAATAAAAGAGAAGAGAAGATTTTTTGTGTGTTTTGGGTAGAGATGTGAGAAGAGATGATGAAGCAGAAGCAAATTATTTTTTTGTGTGTTTTTGTTGAATAAAAGAGAAGAAGAAGGGTATTCTGGAAAAGAGAAAGGAGAGGTGGAGAAGAAGAGAAAAATATTTTTTTTAATTTTTTGTAATTCATTAAATTAAGTTTTTAATAAATAAATTTAAATGGAATTAAAAAAATTGGAAAAGAAATAAAAATGCCAAGTCAAAGTGCCACCTAATTGATAAATGCACAGTAAGCGCGCCACCTAAGCTAAATTGTTCAGTCACATGCTATCAGGGTTCAAAACCAAAGAATCTTCTAATGGGAAGGGGGAATCTCCAAGTTTTTTTTTTTTTGACAGGGGGTATACCAAAAGAGCCTCAAATAGCAGGGGGTAAAAGCCTATTAACCCTACATTAAATATAACAATTTCTACAACAAAATACAACAACATAAAACAACTTAATTAAACACAAACAAGATCATAGATTAACCAAACTAAATCTCTCATCGGGTTTATCTATGAAAGCTCGAATTTCTTCGCAGTTCCTGGACTGAATCAAACTTTCTCTAATATCATGAAAAAACCTGACCAAGAAAGCGTCTAACTTGGTCACCTTGTACTTCAAACTATACTGACCAAATATAGAGAACATGATTATAGCGTCATCATCTGGGTGGACCAGAGCTCCCATCTAAGTTGGTTGAAAGATGCCAACACTCGACACTTTCCACCCTTCTTGTGTCTTCGTGGTTGAGTCGACCATTAATTTGATGCAACTGGTCCTTAAAGTCAGACTGTGACATTAATGTGGACACATAACATATTACATTTCCAACATAACACACCAATTTATAAAAGCTTATGTGTGTCGTGAACCGCATAAATTGTCAGTGCAATATGGATCGCAAAAAAAAAAAAGTATTTGAGTAGTTCATGTTATATAATATGAAATATGTCAAACCCTCCAAAGCACAAATTTTTACATAATCTGAGCATATTTTGGATTATATAATCTGAAACAATCTAGGAATGATTTTGGATTATATAGTCCAAAATGTGTTAGACTGAGGACGGTTCTTTGGTTAGGAAGGTTGTTAGTTTCATGCATTTTTTGACTGTTTGACCACCATTTTTTGACTGTTTAACAATTATTATTTTTTTACTATTTGACCAAGGTTGAAGGATCATTCTTATAAATATCCACTCATTCTTCACAATTTCTCATTTTAACTCAAATTCACTCTTTTTTTTCCCTTACTTTTGTTTTAAGGGCACGGGTTAGAATGTCATGGTTTCATTGTTGACCTTTTATACACAGAGTCAACCTTGACATTCATAGAAGTAACAATAAGGTTAGTATGAATGGTCAAAGTGGGTTGTATAACATCAACATGTATGTCAAATCTGTTTGGATATGAGATTGTTCGATTCAATTTCCACCTTCTTATGTCCCATCATCATGTGTTCTCAAATTCTTTTGAAGGCGCGTGAAAGGGATGACATACCTTTTGAGTTACTAACCTTTTGTAATGCACAATGTTGTGTTAATATAAATGTATTACGAAATCATGTTCAATTAAAAAAATGTGATGAATTAGTAAATTTTGTTGTCAATTATAAATGACGTCATTTTAATAAAAGTTATTATAAACTGTGTCATTTTAATAATTTGAGTTGAATATGAGTAAAATCGATTAAACGCGGTTGGAACTTTATAAGACAAAAAATGTCAACCATGCATTAAATTATATAATTTGAATAAAGATAAAATGAGAAATTCGAAGGGCACACGAGAAGGTAGTAAAGTGTGAAAAGAAAATCGCAAAGGAGGCATACTCGAGTTTTATAAATCAATATATTTGGTGCAAAACCAATAAACACACCGCCACGGAAGAGACAAGGCTTCAATGCCAAGAAGGATAAAAAATACCAAAGGATCTAAAATATCAATATTAACCCTTTTTAAAATCACTCACCACGCAAGAAGGCTTGAAAAAAGTTTCCATTATTAAGCTTATAAAAACATAGAAATAAAGCTACCAAAACTTGACAAAAATTTCACCATATAGTGCTTAAAACCGTGTTTCGTCATGTTCAGTTAAGTTAACTCACTCTTTGTTATAGCCACTGCAATAACATCAACCCATAAAAAACAGAGAGCAGATTTCTATTAATAACACAAATGGGTCAACGAAAAACACAAACTTGAGATGATCTTATGAGTTTTAGTGAAACATAAAAATGAATTAATAATGCAAATTCGTAAAACAAAAGGGAAATGTTAAGGAGTGTTCTTAGCACATTGGTTAAGAGAACGAATTTAGAAATGTTATATTGAAAAATAGTGAAAAGTGATAGATTTGACTTTTTAAAAGTTAAAAATTTGTTGAATTTAATGCAAACTTACTATTTTTAGTTTCCTTAACTAGTGTCCTAAGGGCACTCGTTAGCATAACCCAACATAAAATCTTGAGATGATTTTTGATGAGTTTAGTGAAAATGAATTAATTATGCAAATGTGTAAAAGAAAAACATTAAATGATTTTGATGAGTTTCCATGAAAATGAATAATAACACAAATGGATTAAAGAAATACACAAACTTGAGATGATTTTGATGAGATTCAATTGTTGGGGGGTGTTGGTAAAAATTATCAAAACAAGCTTGCTACATTTCTTGTTGGGTCAAGGATTGAAGTCCAAATCAATAGCCACTACTTAGGCCTTAAGCCCTTAACATGTTAAACTACTATTCAACAAGAGTTTTGCTCTTTACCCAAACGGTTTTGCTCATTCCCAAGTGAAATTTCTTTTTTACCCTTACGTAAGTTAAGTTACATTAGAGCAATAAGCAACGTGAGTTAAGTCACGCTAGTGTTAACTCACGCTGGTTCTGTGCACGCACCAGAACATACAGGTAGTAGCTACTGCCTTGTTCCATATTTATCTTCATTCGTTCATACATAGGTACAATCATTCATTCATTCAACCAAAACTCATAATTTAGAGAACATGCATTCATTCATTCATTCATAATTTAGATACGCAATATTAACGAAAAATAACGTAAATGTCATAAATAAGCGCAACCGCGCAAATGTAAATATCATACAACCAAAATGTCATCTCCAATACTACAAATATCAAAAAAGTCATAAAATAAGACACTGCTGCTCCTCCTGTGGAGGATGCTGCTCAGGCTACTGGTGAGGATGTTGCTTATACTGTTGCTGAGGAGGCTGGACATACTGCTGCTGAGGAGGCTGCTCAGGCTCATACCCCTGTTGAAACTGGTGATACTGATACCCCTCCTGATAATGATACCCCTGCTGAAATTCAGGCTGATACGCCTGCTCCTGATACGCCTGTTGTTGATATTGTGTTGGATCCACCGTCTGGGATGGACTCGTCTGTGACGATGATGCCCCAGCATCAACAACTGTAGCAAGTCTTGTGCCCCCTATATGCCTCTCCCTCAACCAGCCATAAAAGAGCGCGGTGCTTCCTTCTCCCTTCGTGCACTACCAGTAGGGGCAGGCCTCCCTAACCTAAGTATGTCAGTCCTCTCCCTCTGAGACATATCTGCACAACACAACATTTCAAAAAGCAAAAAATCAATAACACATTTTCACACGAGCATTGTGTCATCTTTAACAATACAACAACACTTAAATTTCAACAATGTCATTTCAATCCGTAAACTACCACATTGCAGTCAAATTAATTATAATCAACATTAACAAACATATTTCTAACTAATTACATCATTAACAATAAAAAAACAAAAAAATATCATTGAGACATTTTACCAAACACGTAGTGTGCAATTTTCAAACAACTATGTAATCTAACAATATCTAAACACTAAACTACCATATTGTACCCTAAACAACATCTAAACAACAATTCCTGAGTTAAATCATCACTAACAATCACAATCTTTAACATGCAAGACAATTTTATAAAAACCTAAAAATGTTAATTTCTTCAAAAATTCGAAAATTTCAGCCAAAATAATGCAAAGAAGTAGGATAATAATCACTTATTTGATATTGTGGAGGAAATTTGCTTTGAATGGCGTAAGAATGGTGAAATTCGGATTTGGGGATGAAATTTTCGTGTTTGGAGAAGTTGAAAAATGGAGGTTATGTGTTTATTTTTTGCTGATATACGACTTAAGTCACGGAGCGTGAGTTAAGTCACGCTGCATGACTTAAGTCACACTACTACCATAACTGGCGTGAGTTAACTCACGCCACGTGAGTTAACCTGCGTAAGGGTAAAATGGTATTTTCACTTGGGAATGAGAAAAACCATTTGGGTAAAGAGAAGAACTCTTAAACCAACTATATATAGATCATTCACCAAAGAATATCGGTTATAAATAAAGAGTCGTGTGTCCGGTGAGCATAACTCAGTTGGCAGAGACAATGCATTGTTATATGTAGGAGTCAATGTTCAAACTTCAGACACCTACTTATTCACTTTAAAAAGGTAAATTCTAATCATTTGGTTACTTGACAAAAAAAAAAAGAGTAAATACCCAAGTTCGTCCTTGAATTTGCAAGAACCAGCCAAATTCGTCCTCAAATTTTTCGAAATGTCTATTTCATCCCTGAATTTACTAAATGTTAATCAAATCAATCCCTCCGTTAAGTTGACATGTTAACGGAGGTGACATGTACTATTAACCTCTCACAAGGTTTGCCATGTCAAATGCCACGCAAGCAAGGACTAATTTGTCCAAAAATGACAAAATTTCCAAGGACTAAATTGATTGATTTACAGAAAATTCGAACTCACATTTGCAGAAAAATAATTGTTACCCAACGTCTCTTTCTTCCCCAAATCTATAAAATTGGAACCCTAATTTTAGAATTTGTCACCTAGAGTTCTAAATTCCCAAAAAAAAATTCATTAATTGATGACAACGTTTTTCCCCAATTCAAAAAACATCAAAACCTAATTTTTTGATTGAATTCGAAATCCGAAAATTTGGTGTTCAGAAATGATGGGTGGTAGGCGTATGGGCAAAAACAACTATAATAGTCGGTCTTCATTTTCAAGCTCTATGTTTAATGGTGAAGTGAGAGTACTTGAATGTTGATTAAGTATTCGATAGTCATAATTTGCTTGTTTGAGTTGTGTAACATGCTACTGTATTGTACTAGGTATGTGCATTGTTGCAGTGAAAAGAGGTTGAAGATGAATGAATGCAACCTTTCTGTCAAAATATTTCCATCAAATTAGTCATTAAATTATTTGCCTAAGTATCAAATCGATCCCTACATTATATAAAAATACCATCAAATAAGTCCTTGAATTATTTAAACATATGTCAATGTGATCTTTGGTGCATATATGTGCAGAATAAAGTAAAAAGATAAAGAGACACAATTTGATCCTTGATTATACCATCAAATAAGTCGTAATTTAGTCATTGCACTACATGTGCAAGAACATTACATAGGCAGAAGGCAACCCAACTATGAGAGATCAACAAATCATAAGTCATACATTCCATGTTCTTAAATATTACATATCCAAAAAGAAATCCAACTGGGGGCATAATTTAAACAAGTCTAAATATTACATTTTTCAAAAGCATAATTTAATCATGCATTAAGCATCACTTCTTCGGAAATCCTGGGATTGGGATAAACTCCATGAATTAAGGTTGAGTAGAACCGGGTGACCAATAACTTGAATATGACATTCTAATAACTCCAGGAGTAGTTGGATGTGGTGGAGCAGGACCCCTCACTGGTGTTTGCGTAGACTTCTCAGTTGAAATAATTGACTCTCTCATGTCATACCTCCTTGTACTCACTTTGTAACGCCCCCTTTTTATTTAATTATTTTTAGTTAATATTTGAATATTTTGCATGATTTTATATTTGATAAGTGATAATATATTTGTTATAAATATGTTTGTTATTTGTTATAGAAATATTTGTTATTTTGTTTAGAAATATATTTGTTATAAATATGTTTGTTATTTGTTATAGAAATATTTGTTATTTTGTTTAAGAATATATTTGATATTTATTTGATTTATTATTTTTAGCATATGTATTATTTGGCTTAGTTGCGTGTGTATATATATTTAAGAGAGGTACGTAGTAATATTATTATAAGGGAGTTTAGTATAGTAAAATAAAATAGGATATTTCATTAGGAGGAGTTGTTATGTAATTTTAGAGAAGTTGAGGATTTAGTGGAAAAATAAGACAGGTGGAGAAAAGTTATATAAAGAGGGAATTAGGTTAAGAAAAACATAGTAAGCGTTGTTAGAGTTTTTGGAGAGAAAGAGGAGAAACCTAGAAGAGGCAAGAACAAGAGAGAAGAACGCAGCTTTGATTCAGGATTTTATTCAGGTAAGGGTGAGCCTAGCTTCGATTATATTAACATGTCATTCATTGTTTATGATTAACTAAGGGATTGGGAAGAGTTTTGAGAGAGTTCTTAAGATAGGGTTTGATTAATGATTCTCGAATTGAATATGTGTAGAAACCAAAGAAATGGTATTAGATTGTGTTCAGGTTGATTTTAGGAGTGTATAACATCATTGTGAATCACTTTGGGTGATTAAGGGATCAAAAATTGGGTTTTTGGAGTGAAAACTGTTCTTTCCCGTAAACGAATTCGGCCACCGATTTTCTGAAAGCCAAAACTGGAAAAACACTCACTTTTCACCCGTTTATGTTTTGAATTAGATTTTGGTGTAAATACAAAAGTTGTAGGTATGGATGTTAGCTTTTTAATGCCGTTGGTTTTACTTCTAAATGATTTATAGAACTTGAGTTATGGTTAAATTACTGCACGTAGGTCATAGTGAATATTTATGAATTTCAGCACAACCATTCCCCAATTTGAAATGAAAACTGGGATTGATAGGTACAGAATTGGTCTTAGGTATAAACACGAAAGTTGTAGGTATGGATGTTAGATTTTTAATGCCGTTGGTTTGACTTCTAAATGATTTATAGAACTTGAGTTATGGTCATATTACTGCACGTAGGTCACAGTGAATATTTATGAATTTCAGCACAACTCTCTCCGAATTTGAAATGAAAGCTGGTATTGATAGGTACTGAATTGGCCTTTGGTGTAAACATGAGAATTTTAGGCAATTGAGTTAACTTTCTAATGGCCTTTGTTTGACTTGAAAATGATTCTTAGATCTTGAGTTTTGTATTTCTAATTTGGACGAGACTTTGGGGATAGGGTCGTAGATAGTAATAGAGATGCCCTAAGACCTGTAATCGAATTTGGAATGATGCTGTAAGATGTTTTTAATTGTTGGCGTTAATCTATGATTTATATGTTAAGTGAGTTATATGAATGACGTTTGAATGATATTGCAATGATGATTATGTGCTGTGAATATGTGTTAAATGTACTGAGCTGCTGCCATGTATTGTTATAATTGCATGTGTCGGTCAAGAGTCGTAAATGATGTTAAGATGTTGTGTGTAACTTGTTTAAGTTGCAAAGAGTTGAGTCCATGCATTTGCATAATTTGAGACGGTGGAGCTTTTGCTCAAAGCGACGGTGGAGCATTTGCTCAAAGCGACGGTGAAGCATATTAATGCTTAAAATGGTACCACATGCATGATGTTTAAGATGTTAGAGTTGCATAGTCGAGTTGCATTTGTCGAGTCTTGTGTCTAAGACGCTATGAGATGATTTGTTATGTGAAAATGTTTTAAAGATGATTTGTTATGAGAAGATGTTTAAAGATGATTTGTTATATGTAGATGTTTGAGACGTTTCCGTTATTTGCGATGATTGTTGTTGTTGTTGTTGTTAAGCATAAATGTTTGAATTATATGTTAATATAATTGTTGTGAATCTCACCCCTTCTGTTGGAATTGCCGCCTTGTGGGCAAGTGCAGGTGATCAAGCTTAGGTACGACGATGTGAGAGGTCCTTGTGGTGTCGTAGGAAATGCTCTGATATGTAACGGGATGGGGTTTTATTGAATTATATTCCTTATGTATCATGTTGAACTAATTTTGATGTCTACGATCTATCTTTGAATTTTTGAGATGCCTGTGAGGCCTTTGTGCCAATAACTAATTCCTTTAAGGATTTTTGAATTATGATTCCGCTGCAAAGTTTTTGAAAAGATTTATGTTAATGAATTTTGAAGGATAAATAATTATTATTCTTTTTATTTTAAGGATTTTTAAGAAATGTGACATCCTGAATATTGCGATATACTCTGATTAAATGCATGAAATTTTTAAGTTGGGATTTCGGGGTGTTACACACTTCCTACAATAAAATCGATCAAATCAGTCCTTAGATATCTAAAATTTTCAATCAAATCAGTCCCTAAATTATTACAGTTACTATCAAATTGATCCTTAAAAGAGGGGTAAAAGAGGAAAAACAAAAAAATTGAATGTGAAAAGTTAAAACTGAAATTTGTAACGTTTCCATCAAATTGGCCCTTGTACACGTGACTGACTTGATGACAGGTGGACATCGCAACACAACATGTAGGACGACACGTGAACCTCGCTAACGGAGGGATTGGACGGAGGGATGAATTTGATGGACGTTTGTTAAATTTAGGGACTAATTTGATATTTCAAAAAATTAGGGGACGAATTTGGCTAATCATTGCAAATTCAAGGACAAATTTGGGTATTTCCTCCAAAAAAAATTAAAGAGTTTTTCTGAGATACTTTTTTAACATTCTAAATCAAGTAATTATTATTTAAAAAATTTAAATATTTCAATTTTCAATGCACTGATTACACAAACTTTCATAAAAACTTGTTATTTAAGTTCTTAAAAAGTGTCTCGGTGACATTTATTAGCATTTCCTATCAATAAATTAGTAAATATTCTACTAATGCTAAAATACGAAGAAAAAAAAACTTTCAAATAATTAAGTTGTATGATTTCATTAGTTTTACTTGCAACTTCTGAAATCTCAAAAAGTACTAGTAGATATTTATAAAAATTTGTAACCATCAATTTGTGTTGTTAAGGAACAATTCTTCATTGTATTTTGTCAATATGAAAAAGGTTAATTGAGTTGGATCTTAAGTGTTCATCAGGGTTGGAGAGGACTTTAGGAGAAACAATTATACTTACATTGGAAAATATTATGAACCCCACGATAGAACAGAAAACTCGATATGTTACTTAAGCTTATTGAGATTCTTCCACTTGTGATATATTCATTTTTGGTTAAGATTTTCCCATTAACTGAAGTCATAATAGAAAGTTGTAGTAAGACTGAAATATGACGATTCATATTTTAAACTAGCTAAATTGATATTAAAAAACAATCCAAAAAAATGAGTGATTTTATCTATCAATTTTGACTCTTAAAATTTTTTTATCGATTCTGATTGCGATTTAATTATTCTAAAGGACTACTGTATTATATTTAAACAGTGTGGCCCATTTATTAAAAAGAAACACTGTGGTCCATTAACCCTTTCACATTTGTTATACTATTGGTTTTTTCTTAGTAGTTTAAAAGAATATGATGCCTCATGTTTCTGGTCCCAAACAGGACGAGATACTAAAATAGACCAAAGACAACCTGGGTGTCGTTTGCATTTTGGTAAAAACATTTTTGTTTTTAAAGTTTTCTCCAATTTATTTGTTAATAGATGATAATAGACTCTTTGCTAAAAAAAAAGAAAAGAAGATGATAATAGACTTCTTAAAACCAAACAAAGCTTGTGTGAAACTCTGAAACCCACATGCAAACTAACCAGCTCGGGGACCACATGTATGAGCAAGTCTTGCCTAAGTGCAACCCAAAAAAAAATTATTTGGACACACACGTGATTTATAAAATTTAAAAGAAAATTAATATTAAATGATGTGACTAAATTCTTTTTCTTTTAAATTTTATCATTCATATGTGTTTAAATACTTTGATTTGGAGTTGTGCTCAACTAAATATTTTTTTTTCTGGTGTATATGTTTTTATGTCGGGATTAAGATTGTTCTTACCATCACACCTTAATGATTAATGACATTAAATATAATCTCAGCGGAGAGCTATAAATTTCCAATATATTCTTCTTAATTTTGTTTTGTTAATACTACATCAAATTAACACATAATTGTGATATCTCAAATTCAAACTATGAGTAAAGTGTTACACAATATACTTTTCTTAATTTCATATGATGAATATATGAACAATGATTACATAAGTTTGTTGTCTTTATAAATATAAAGAATTTCGATTTTAGTTTCCAAAAATAAAAAATAAGATTTTATAATGAATATTTGCAATAATTAAATATGATTTTCGTCCTAGTAATTTTGGTCAGTTTTGATTTTCGTCCCTGCAAAAAAAAATAATTGAAAAACTTCCTTCCAATTTTATTTATTTTTGTTTTAAAAAGGTCCCTGACCCCACATTTTTGCTGATTTGGCATGATATTCGCCACGTGGCAATTGCTGACTGTTTTAATTTTTAAAAAATATGAAGAAGAAAAATATAATTTTCAAATTAAAAAAAAATTAATTGTCGAAAATTTAATTTTCACTTTTTTGTCAAATTTTTTAATTTTTTTTTCGAAAATTTTTTTCAATTTTTTTCCTTCAGAAATGTCTTTTTAGATTTTTTTTATGATTTTTAAATTTTTTTTCAGATTTTTTAATTTAAAAATAATTTTATTTTTTAATTACGTGAATTGCCACGTGGCAAAAGTTGCACAGTTAGCAACAACCACTTAGCGAAACCCTTGCCATATCAGCAAAAATATGGGGTCAGGGACCTTTTTAAAACAAAAAGTCAAGGATATTTTTCAATTTGTTTTTTGCAGAGACGAAAATCAAAATCATCCAAATTACAAGGACGAAAATCATATTTAAGCATAATATTTATTATATAATTAAGGAGAATAGAGAATTTCAAATCGGTAACGATTAATCATAATTAAGAAGAGTATAGAATTACAAATATGTGACATTTAATGTGTTCATGTGGTACCCTTCTTTCTACGGTTAAATATTGTGTTGACCTTGAGAGCATTAATGATAATTAGGCCATAATAATGCCACGTGTAGTATAGAATAGAGGAGGATTGATTTATTTATATTGTAGAAGTAGATTCAGTTTCACTTTTCGGTCTCTAATAGACATAATTTGAACATGTCCTTAATTTTTTTTTTTTAAAGAAATGTCCTGAACATTTATTGACATACATACATAAGTTGAACTGTCTAAGCCTTGGACATAATATATTGACCTACCTAAAATGTTTTTTTTATTCTTTCAAAGCATAAACCATACCCTTATTCCCTAAAAGAGGAATAAAAAACCATGCCCCTATATGAAAATTAGAGTCAAGACACGTTGGTTGCTAGTGGTGCTTGCTAGTAGCATTGACTTGTCCCTGTGTGACTCAATGAGCGAATGAGGGAATGAATCCAAAAGGGGAAGGAACTAGATACTAGGTGATGAACGACAATAGTACAGCAAAATGATTACGTAAATTACAATCAAAATCAAGCCTATCTATCTAATATCTATAATTCTAAATGCAGACAAAAGTGGTGGCTTTGTTGACATGTACTATCGGTAAAGAAGGAAAGAAAAAGAGTGGACTTGGAAAAGCCTAACAGAGAGCATAAACACAAATTCCCACTAGTGGACTAGCCTTAAAGGCCGGAACATATATACAAATTACTAATTCGGATTCTCAGCAATGATAAATGGAATGATGCTCTCCCATGCAAAATACACTTTTGCCCTGCAGCCAGAACGATTTTGCCCTTGCGCATGTTAACTAATGCACATATAAAAGTGTGCGATAGTTAACATGCGCTGCGTGAGTTACTAGCGCAGCGTTAGTTAACTCACGCAGAAATATATCTTATACAAGGCAGGACGCCTCATTCATCACCTAAATCTCAAAAATTCTCTTAAATCTCTCTAAAATCACCAAATTCAAAATTCCTTCAAGTTCAAATCAAACAACAATTCAATAACAAGCAAGTTTTCATAATCAAACACAATCAACCTTTATGTTAGATTTTTTTCTCTTAAATTAGAAATTTTTAAGATTTAGGGTTTGTTTAAATTTTTGTTTTTTTGTCAAGAAATCATACAATGTTTACATGAAAATGACATGTGTTGCTTAAATGTTTAGATGTTTGCATGTTTATGTTGTAGGTTTTGAGTCTTAGAGATATTTTTTTAGATTTAGGGTTTGTTTTAGAGAATTTTCATTGATTATTTTTAATTTCTTATTGTGTAGATTTGAAACAATGGTCGGGTGGATCGACGTTCGTGCACAATTCAACGGTGGAGAACCTCAGAGGTTGAAGGTTCGGTGCCTTGGTGTAACGTTAAGAGGTCTCAAGGATCAGTCGGATGAATTCAACAAAGGAGTCAACCCTCGAGACACAAGGAAGGTTGAATACGTTCGGTATAAACGTCCAATGCTTGACGATGGAAGAGTATCATTCACTTGGGTGGAATTGACGAACGACGAAAACATGACGACCATGTTTTGGGAGCACAACATGTTCCAGTGGATCGATATGCGAGCAACATTGGTGAGATCAGCTGAAGATATCATCAAAAGTCTGATTCCGCCAAAAGATCTTGATTAAGTGGCAGTCGTGATTAGGTAGGGAATGCACCTTCAAACTACAACAATTGTCTTACTCTGGATGGGGCAATTCAAACTTGTTAAACGGCAG
Organism: Medicago arabica; assembly: GCA_946800305.1. Classification (NCBI taxonomy): domain Eukaryota; kingdom Viridiplantae; phylum Streptophyta; class Magnoliopsida; order Fabales; family Fabaceae; genus Medicago; species Medicago arabica. The sequence goes on from OX326967.1 coordinate 57,130,212, forward strand.
GACTCTAGCATTCATCCGTAAGTGCTTTTGTTCCATTCGAAATGTTAAATTCTTGTTGGCTTCGTTGAAATGATGGTATTGAAGTGTCAAGGTATGAACCTCATTCCGTTGGCACCTGCATACTATCATTTAAAACCAAGACCAACGAGAATTTAACATTTTGAATGGAACAAAAGCACTTTCTGGACGGACGCTGGGGTTCCGCTGCTTAGCAACTTTGAATTTGCACCATTCAGAGGTAACACAATTGTTGTAGTTGAAGGTGCAATTCCGAATGTAAAGTCATGTAACGATAGACCATATTTAGGAACTTTATGTAATGTTATTTAAATGTAACTTTTATTCGAATTTATTCAATACGCAACGACTTTTTATTCGAATTTATTCAATACGCAACTTTATTCGATTTTATTTATTACAATTCATTATTCGATTCCACGCTGAGTTTAATTAGACTTTTTATTCGAATTTATTCAATACGCAACTTTATTCGATTTTAATTATTAAAATTCTTTATTCGATTCCACGCTGAGTTTAATTAGACTTTTTATTCGAATTTATTTATTCAATATGCAAATAAATACAAAATTAGAAAATAAATCCGATATAAATAATTTTGATACAAATAAATTCGATACCATTAAATAGAATATTTTTTTTTATTCAATACATAATCATAAACATAAAATAAATGCAAAAATAAATACAAATTGAAAACAAAATTAATAAATATAACGCTGATTTTATTAATACCATTCAAACATTACAAGAATTAATACATATATTTTACCCTCTTGGGGTAAAAAGTTATTTGCACCCTCTTCGGTATACACCAATAGCTCTTGGGGAAAATAGTGATTCGTCCTGTTGGAGAAAAAGACACCAAGATCCCTTGAGGTAAATTTAAATTTGGTTCCTTTTATACCCCCATGATGATTCTTTTTACCCACGGTAAAAAAAAATTGGGAGTAAAAGAAAGCAAACCTAATTTTACCTCAAGGGATGATGCCCTTTTCCCCAACTCGACGAACCACTACTTTCCCCAAAAACTACTGGTGTATACCTAAAGGGGTGTAAAGAGCCTAGATACTATAGAAGCAAAAAAGAAGAAGAGAAAGAGAGGGAGAGAGTGAGGAGGGAGAGAAAGTGAGATGGTGGGAGGGAATAAGGAAGTATGGAGGGGTATTTATAGGTGAGAATGGTAGTATATATTATAAAAAAAACATAAATGTGGTCAAAAAACGTGTAAATGATGTTAAAAACGTGTAGATTGAATGTTGAACAACCGACCACCGTCCAAAAACGTTTGTTCATCAGTTTTGACCACCGGCCAACGTGCGCAAGTTAACTTGTGCACGTGCCAGAGGTGCGTGAGTTAACTTGCGCAGAGCGCATAACGTGCGCAAGTTAAGTCACGCAGCGTGACTTAACATGCGCAGGGGCATTTTGGTAAGTTTGGTTGGACGGGAGTGTATCTTGCTGGGTGAGTAGCAGGATTCTAATAAATGTTCTAGTGCTCTAAAATAGTCCAACATTGTTTGGAAATTGAGGTTAAGATTAGTTTATATATACAATATTTACGCTAATTCTTTAATAGAACGAAACATCTTTGAATAAAATCGTAAAGGCTCACATTGAATTTAAAACAGACAATATGTCGGAAACATACTCTTTAGTCCCTTAACCTCGATTTCGAACTATTGTTCCAGTACACCAATAATCATCTATGGACTGTGGAAATTGTGATGCCGGAAAATCCGAAATCGAAAATTACGTTATATTCAACACTTTGTCTCGTCCTTCATAACCCTCATCATTGCCAACTTCTACGCTTCATAGTCATAATCATAATCTTCCTAAAGAATCAAATACCCAATCATGCCAAATTATTGGTTAGTCCACCTACTCTTTGTCTTGCCCTTGTCAATGTTGCACCACTTATCTATTGCCATCTATGAGAAACAACGAAATAAAAGGAATCAATATGTACATGCCTTTTACTTTCTTCATCAACTTGCTGGCTAGCTAGCGACTGGGAACAAGATGTCTAGAAGATGAAATTTAATTTTAGAATCAGCAACAATTTCACGCATAGGACATCCATCATTCAAATTTAAATTAGTGTATGTAGGTGAGAAAAAATATTAAGACATATGGCTACTGCATTCATGGGCAGTCGGCTTATGGCTGAATGCAGTCAGGAAGCTTTAGAGATTATATTAAAATATACTAATGATAGAAAACCCGTTTAGTTGCTGTTTGAAACTTCCTAAAAATCTTGGAAAACCCGTTTTATAAAATTTTAATTCTACACAACAGTTAAAAGCGAAAAAGTTCACATAGTTTAGTGTTACTCGGCACTTCAATTTCAATTGCTCAATCATGATTCTTCTAATTGAATTATGTCCTACCAGCTGGTATGTTTTTTTAACCAATTCTTTCAACTTTTCATTGAGTATCAATATCATATATAATTTGTCACATTGAAATTCTTAGCAAATGGTTATTGGTTAATACGGAGTTTCTGGTTCTCCAAATTATATAGTGGCTGTCTCTTTCTGATCCTTGAGAAATCAAAACAAATCACTGATCCAAAGTTGACTTTGATCTCAAGCAACTTGCGATTGATGGGAAATGCAAATAATTAAACAAATGAGTTTGGTAAAGATATACTACTAATTAGTGTATTTGGTTCCCAAGATACAACAAATTAAGTGGCTAAGCACCAAAACACATCATCTATAAAGAAATTTAGAATTAATGATGACGGTTCTAGATGTACTATTGATGCAAAGATTAAGAGTGGATAAAAACATGTATAAATTATTTGTTTTGAAAGCTTAAGAAACATGTTTCCCAGAGGATGTTGCTTTCGTTTTTCACTTGTCATTCCTACTTGCTTTCTTGATGGGTGCCTATCAACTCAAACCACCAACGTATGTTTTTCTTCTTCAAGCGTTTCCAATTATTTTCATGAATCAAATGGTGCTACAATTAACATGCTTTGATTGAACGATTAAATATATTTTTAGAATGCTTGGTGTTGAAAATGTAATATTCGAAATGGATTCAAAGGTGATGGTTGATCAAGTCCCGGAAAAGACATATTTTTATTGTTAAAGCTTGTTTCATATTTTGAATTTGTCCAACAAACTTTAGTGTAAGTTTAGTTAAGAGACAAGTGCGTAAAATATAGTTCATTCTTTGATAAGAATGACATTATCTATGCTTATTCTTCAAACTTTTCAATCATATTCCACCTCTTATTATAGATTTCTTTAGGGTTAAATTTTTTTTTTTTTATCGCTACAAAATGAGGGTCGCATAAGTTTAATATTCACTTAGGTTTTATTGCTTTTTTAGTCAATTTGTTTGATTATCTTAAAACTTTAAATTATTTTTTCAAACATATTTAAAACATTATAAAAACTTCATTTATTAACTTAGCATTTTTTTTACCATAAAATGAATTAAATATATATTCTTTAAACGTCAAAAGTTTAAGATAAAAGTAACGATAATCTAAACATATCAAACCAATTTTTTAATTCATTTTTTGGGGAGAAATTTTTTATAATGTAGCATGATATATACTTTCTTTCTTTTTTGATACAATAAATAAAAAAAACGTATTTTTAACAATATTCGCACGTATTTTTAACAATATTCGAGAATAGGTATAATATTTATAGCTTGGGAAAGAAGAAAGAGAGTTTCTAGCGGTCAACCTGTTTGTCAAAAAAGAGATGAGATTTTAAATATTCGAGTATAGGAATATTTTTATATGATGCTATATCTCCTATTTTCTATGATTTCAACAAAATAGAAAGAAATATGATTTTACAGATCGATGATAGCATCAATGTTATTTTTTAAAGAAGCATCAATGTTATTAAAATTCTTAAATTTAAATAATTAATCTATTTGTACCAAAAAAAAATGAATCTATTATAGTGGAAGGAGTTTGAAAAGAATATTCAGAATTTACATATAACTAACTAATTAAATTATTAGTTTATTCATGACCGATTTATAAATGTTACTACATTCTAGAATATGTATTGCATTAATCATGACAATTATTCCAATATTGTTGCTTAATAAATAGATAAAGGAGTCCCCACCCAATCATAAATTATATTCATTCTCCATTCTTTGGTCATCTACCACACTCGCATAATCGCACCCTCTTTTTGCTCATTATATATATATATATATGATGATTTACTACATAAGAGCGCAAGCAATACATGCGTCAAATATTAAATATTCAAATATTCTCATGAACACCATGAATTTTGATATTTCTCTTGGTCTTGGTCTTGGTCTTGGCCTCCATGAACAAAGACATAAACAAAGCAAGAAGATTAAGGAGGAAGAGGAGGATCCATGTAATAAGGCAGACCCATATTCTCTTACGTTAGGAGTTGGATCAGCTGCTGATAATATTGATGAGAAAAATATTCATCAAGCAGCTACTACTACTACAACAAAGACTGAATCGGATGAGTTTATTTATAATTTGCATCAACGTGCATCTAATTCTACTAGTGTGATGTCTTCATTTTCCAACTCCTCTAATAGCATCAAGAGGGAGAGAAATGATGAGCCAGAGAAGATTTCATTTGTTGATGTTGATGATGTAAATGATAACTCCAGTAGGAAGAAACTTAGGCTTACCAAAGAACAATCCGCAGTCTTGGAGGATACCTTCAAAGATCATTCTACTCTCAATCCGGTATATATCTTCGAATTCTTCATTAAATTAACTAATCACTTGGTTAGTAGTATTTATTTAGGCAAATTAATTATTAAATATGTTTTTTTTTTACAAAGATATTAATTTTTGTAGAAAAATTAAATATGTTTTTAATCTCTATAAAGTGAATATTATTTTAATTTAGTGCCTTCAAAAAGATTAATCAATTTTAGAACTTTATTTTATTAATTTTTACAAAATATGAGTGCATTTGGTCCATGTATTTAGTCCTTGTAAAGAAAAATAATTAAATTGAAAAAAAAATTGTATGGACTAAATTCAAGTCGTAACTAGTAGAGAAAAAAAAAACATAATTAACCATACTATATAATACGATGTTATTTATAAGTCATGAATTGGTATATACGGTACTTTGACATAATTAACCCTACTTTCTCATTTTCCTTTGACATATGATCAGAAGCAAAAGCAAGAATTGGCAAGCAAGCTGAATCTTCGGACGAGACAAGTGGAGGTGTGGTTTCAGAACAGGAGGGCAAGGTTGTAATTTTATATTAACAATCATGATTCTCTTCATGTTTTTTTACGGCAAGGAGTATATACATAATATTATTATATATATAAATATTTTTATGGTTTAAATGCAGAGTTTAATTTCAGCACAAAATTATTTTAGACATGATGAGTGTTGTTATCGATCAATAATTATGACAACTCATATGTTTTCAAACAAATTAAATTATATATTTTCACATCGTTTAATGCATGTTTAAAATTTACACACAAGCATGCAATTCTTAAATGTAATCATGTTTACCATATAATATATGCAGGACAAAGCTGAAACAAACGGAAGTGGACTGTGAGGCACTGAAGCATTGTTATGAAACTCTAACAGAAGAGAACAAGAGGCTGGAAGAAGAGTTGAAAGAGCTTAAGTCCATGAAAACAACGGCACAACCCGTAAATAATTACATGCAGCTTCCGGTTGCCAGTCTTACAGTTTGCCCTTCATGTAAAAGAATTTGCACCGGCTCCGGCGGTGAGAATGGCTCCTCTCACACCACGGCTTTGATTCTCTGCCCAAAGGCCCAAATTCACTTCTATGCAAATAATAATAACTATACGTTCGCCAAATCTTCTGCAACTATTGCTAGCTAGCTAGCTAGCTAGGGAGGCTAGATGAATACAGTCTCATTTTCATATAATTTTGCTTTACTATTGATATATACAGTACTCATTAATTGGATAGTAATGTTTTATCAAGTTTTCTCATCACGTACGTGCTGCTTATGTGGTGCACATGATGATATAGCCGATCTCAATGATTATAAATTGTAATTAGTTTTTTTTTTTTTTTACAAAATAAATTTTAATTAGTTATTGTGATCATAGTCTACAAATTGAAATTGATCCTTGTGCCACTCATTAAGTATGGCAACAATTATGCTCTTGCAACTAGTTTCATTTCGTGGATGTATTTAAAAATTTGTTTGAATATGCATTTGATTCTTATAAATATATCATTTTTTCTTTTTAATTCCTCAAAAAATACTTTTTTGTGTTATTTTCCCTTTCAAATATACTATATTTTGCTTTTGTTTCTTGTTGTTATGGTTTAATCCTTGCAAAATTTAATTATATTGAAGTCGATTCATGTGATGTATATAGAATATTTGACTTTTGTGTTTAATATGAAAGATAAAGGACGAGAGTAAATAATACAACATATTTCAGGACTACTTTTAACACAAACAAAGTTTGTAAGGAATAAACAAAACAACAAGGATTGATATTGGTTCCGGACCGAGAAAATACGTAAAGGCCCATTTACATAAGTCCAATATAAAATGACTCAAGGCAATTTTGCTCGCAACACACCCCTTCTCCGCGAAAGGGGAGTGGGGTGGGTGCTCGGAGCAATCAGAGACTCGTTCAAACGAATGGTTACGTCTCTCTCTATGACTCCCGCGACTCTCGCTCGGCGGTTATGATTCATACGAATCTGTAACCGCCAACCCGTATGTGTGTCATACAACGACTCCTTATAAAGGTGACTCCCAACAGTCTCCAGTGTTCGAATATCTTACAACCATTGTCTACAATCGTACCAGTAGTCACCTTCTGATCAGGTACGATCAATAGCAGAATTGGATCTATTTTCAAAGACTAAAATAAAATATAAAAATTATCACATGCAGTGACTAGGAGAAATAAAAAAAACAGTATATTAACAAAGGGACCATGAATTTAAATTTAATTCAGTGATATGAATTTACATGGTGCGATTATAAAAGAAATAAAAAAAATATAGGGCTCTTCGATCTCTTGAGAAAGCAACTCCTATTGTGTTTGAAGTGCACGAGTACCAACCTTAATCAGTGCCGGATTTACATATGAATATGATGTTCAAGAAGGCCACAAAGTGCGTGACACATACATGCTTATGACATACCTAATGTTTCTAAGCGCAATCTAGTTATTTAGTAAAAGAATGGTTCTTTAACTATTTCATGCGTTCATCGTAGTTAGTTATCAATTATACAAATGAATTTTTAAAGATAAAAATATGCCATTGCAGATCATGAATTAAAATGATTGAGCAAAAGTGACTAAAACGTACAAAAGACAAATTTAAAAGGCAAATGTTAACTTGTGCCTTCAAAGACATATATTAAGGAATTTATTATAGAAATATATGTATCAAAAGTCGTACAGTCAACTTCTTAAAAGTTAAATTATCATATTTTCCAATTCAAAGTTACTTATTGTAGGTTCCTTAACATGTACCCTTAGGGCACAAGTTAATATGACCCAATTTAAAATTAGCATCAAGATTTCTCCCAATTTTTGTTTTGTTTTTCGTTCGCGTGGGATTGCAGTGGAAAACTTATGATTGATTCCAACAAAATAGTACTATTGTTATTGATGATTATTCAGATATTCTATAGTATTAGTCTTGATCAATTTCATAATCATGCATTCATCTTTTCATTATCGAATTTCTGATGTGCACCAATTGTTTACTATTACTTAAATAACTGGTGACTAAATAAAAATAATAAAAGATAACATTAGTAAAAATTTATTATTACTTAATCTACGAGTCGAAACTTAAAACTTTAAAACTACAAAAGTCAAGGGAAGGAGGAGTACCAATTTTTTTTTTTTTTTTCAATTGGTTTTAATTAGTTGTTTACATAAACTGTGAATGTGATGCCACTCAGATTGTTGCAACATTTTTTAACAACTTGACACAATGATGGCATGGTAACCAGTTTTCGTGGCCCCATTTAAGTGGTTGTTTT